>OZ005734.1:155450803-158398303 GCA_963930755.1 Eudasyphora cyanicolor
TACTATTACTATTACTATTACTATTACTATTACTATTACTATTACTATTACTATTACTATTACTATTACTATTACTATTACTATTACTATTACTATTACTATTACTATTGCTATTGCTATTACTATTACTATTACTATTACTATTACTATTACTATTACTATTACTATTACTATTACTATTACTATTACTATTACTATTACTATTACTATTACTATTACTATTACTATTACTATTACTATTACTATTACTATTACTATTACTATTACTATTGCTATTACTATTACTATTACTATTACTATTACTATTACTATTACTATTACTATTACTATTACTATTACTATTACTATTACTATTACTATTACTATTACTATTACTATTACTATTACTATTACTATTACTATTACTATTACTATTACTATTACTATTACTATTACTATTACTATTACTATTACTATTACTATTACTATTACTATTACTACTACGGAATGGATATATATATTATATATATCAAAAAAAGTCGCCATTGCTCAGTGAAAATCGTATTCTAGGGATCAAAATAAGAAACTTTGCCGAAGGAACCATACCTCTAAAACGAATTCTGATGTCCCGGAATTTGGGTCGAACTTTTGGGTAGGGGCAAATTTTGAGAAATCCCACTTTGACCCATTTAGAGTGCTCCAATCGAATCCAAATGTATAACCGACCCCCACTAACTTTGGAGGCCCAACCCACCCATGCCAGTGGCACACCCCCTGGAACCTCCTGGGGGTTCCATACATTTGGACTCGATTGGAGCACTCTAAATGGGTCAAAGTGGGATTTTTTCCGGGACATCAGAATTCTTTGTAGAGGTATGGTTCCTTCGGCAAAGTTTCTTATTTTGATCCCTAGAATACGATTTTCACTGAGCACTTCACTGAGTGGGGGTCGGTCATACATTTGGACTCGATTGGAGCACTCTAAATGAATCAAAGTGGGATTTTTCCGGGACATCAGAATTCGTTTTAGAGGTAGGTTCCTTCGGCAAAATTTCTTATTTTGATCCCTAGAATACGATTTTCACTGAGCAATGGGCGATTTTTAAATCGACCCGCCCTAATATATATATATATATATATATATATATATATATATATATATATATATATATATGTATATATTAGATAAGAAATAGTTCTACCAAATTTGATCAACTTAGCTCTATTATTACGGACTATATATAGCGTGATTACAAAAGACGGTCGGACAGACGGACATGCGTAAACCGTCTTAGAATTTTACGACCATTATGAATATCTATACTTTATGGGTTTTCAGATAAATATTAAGAGGTGTTGCAAACGGAGTCACAAAATGAATATACTCTCCATCCTATGGTGGAGGGTATAAAAATGGTTGGTTTTGCGACAACAATATTAATAAAATGATGTAAGACCGAAATTATACAAAAAACTTCAATGCCAAAAATTATGTCGAGATTGATCTGTAATGTCGAAACCACCAATATATGGATATATGGTTATTTGCTTATCAACAATTTAAATGTTATCACTCAATATTTTAGAATTTAGACTGTGTTTCAACCAATCTTAGCCGCAAAGATCGGCGACGGCACCGGCTGGAGGAAAAATGTCCCCGGCGGCTAAAATTAGCAGCGCCGCTCGGCGGCTTCGTACTCCACAGACCTTAAATTATACAGATATGCCATCAGCCAGAAACGTCAAAATCTATCAGTTACGGACGAATAGGAATGAAATGTCACACGCGAAAAAACAGTTTTCCGCGAAGGTAATTTCAAATTTTTTTGCACTAATCGATTGATATTAATTTTTGAATTGTGACAATTACAAAAAATTCGGGAAAATCGGTCCGAAATCCGCGGAAAAACACACTCTTTGAACACCTACTCGTTGAAATTTCTATTCGTTCGTACCTGATAACTTACTCGCTCCGGGATGACATATCTTATTATTCATTATTTTTGTCGTACTCTGCTTACAGTATATTATTAAAATTTCTAATAAATCTATGTAATAATTTTTTATGTTTCCAGTTTGATGTAATAGAGAATGGAATTCAAATATCAAAGCTAATGCAAATATTCTCTAAACAGGCTTCTATGATAGATGCATTAATATTACACTTTACAGAATTTGTAAAGAAAAAAAAAACCAGCTGCAGACTCGAACAGATTCATGATGGTAAGTTTATTTTTTAAATACACGGAGAAAAGTCACCATTTTTGATACGTTTGAATTGTAAAGAAGTAAAGACGGATTAAGCTCGACCATGCCGAATCTTATATACCCTCCACCACGGATCACATGTGAATGGTTAAGGGTACCATTAATCTCATTATACCAATTTTGAGATTTTGTGGCGTTGCGAAGTTAAATCTAGAGGCACCTTTGAATGGGGCTATATCAAAACATGGACCTGTGACTACCGTTGTTCGTGTGAAGGATTCCGGGTATATATAAACCCCAGTTACCAATTTTCAGCCTCTGTGACGTTAAAAAGTCAAATCGGGGAGATGCTACATACGGAGGCTATATCCAAAAATAGACTGGTATTTCCCATTTTCAATCCCAACATATCTGCAGGTATAAGAAGTGTATGTGTCAAATTTCAGCCACCTAGCTCATGTATCATAGATTGTAGCGTGATTACAATAGACGGACATGGCTAAATCGTCTTAGAATTTTAAGACGATAATATATATACTTTATAGGGTATCAGATCAATATTTAGATGTGTTACAAACGGAGTGACAAAATGAATATTCTCCCTATCCTATGGTGGAGGGTATAAAAACACAGAAAATTAAAATTGAATGGGGAATGTTTATTATCATTTGAAAGAACATTATTTTGCATTTATTTTTTGAAGATTGTGTCTATCAAATGTTGGCCGCGGCTACGTCTCAGATGGTCCATCCGTTGAGTCCAATTTTCTATGACTCGTTCGAGAAACTTATAGCTCTTGATTAGCACTATAATGGTGCTAAGGTTGATTTTTGTCAATTGTTAGTATTCAAGATAATTACAAAAACCAAGACATTCGCGTGAGACAAAAACTGAAGTTGCATTCAAAGCAAACAAATCAAACACTGATTTTAGCGAAACCTGAAGGAATATTTTAATGCCACTAATTTTGAAATGTTATTCATTGATGCATCTTAATAATGTTTTTTTATTCAAAATATTAATCAGTTTATTTTTATTTAATTTTAATTTAACAATTTGTGTGGGAGCTATCAGAAGGAGTTTAACAAATACACTTATTTTTCGCTGAACAGTAGATACTTTAAATACGAGGTATGTTCAAAAAATATCGCGAATTTTTAATTTCCGCGGGCTACGTGTATTTGATTTTTGATATTTTTGTAGCGTTATGTTGGTACTCATGTCCCTTACTTATGCTGACAAAGCCGGCCATTTTGAATGTTTAGTTAATTTTTGACAGCTGTTGTGCTTGGAAGTGTTTTAACTTGTCTTCGATTTTTATCTATTTCAGAAAATGGATCAAAGAATCTGCATCAAATTTTGTGTGAAAAACAAAATTAAGTGCGCTGACGCATTCCGAATCTTGACTGTGGCATATGGTGAAGCTACCTTGGACCAAAGCAACGTCTATCGGTTGTACAAAATGTTCTTAGAGGGCCGAGAAAATGCAAAGGACGAACAGCGCCAAGTTCAGTCACAGTTTTCTTTGATTGCAGGGGCGTGGTGCATTATGAGTTCTTGCCACAGGGTAGTACGGTCAATAAAGAAGTGCGTGAAGCAATCCACCAAAAACGCCCGGATTTGTGGAAGAACAAAAACTGGCTTTTGCACCATGATAACGCCCCTGCACACATATCGTTGCTTGTGCGCGAATATTTGGCCATAAACAACACAGTAATGGTGCCGCAGCCACCGTATTCCCCTGACCTAGCCCCCTGTGACTATTTTTTGTTCCCAAAACTGAAAAGGCCCATGAAAGGACGACGCTACGCCACGATTGAGGAGATAAAGACGGCATCGAAGGAGGAGCTGAACAAGATCACAAAAAATGGTTATTTGAAGTGCTTCGAGGATTGGAAAAAACGTTGGCAGAAGAAGTGTATTATATCCGAGGGGAATTACATTGAAGGGGACGAAATAGATATTCATGAATAAATAAATACTTTTTGAAAAAATACAAAATTCGCGATATCTTTTGAACATACCTCGTACATTGCACTGTGCCGAATAATAAGCGTTTATGTGCACTGGTATTTTAACGTTATGAGATATTAAATTTTGGTATGATTTGTCCATTTTGTACGGGAGGTACAAAAAATGGGTGTGATGATAACGTCCATTTTTCACAGGGCTATAAGTACTTCAAAAGCGTTACACTGTACAAAATGTCAAGTATTTTTATAAACTGGTACTAATATTATAAGCTGGTAACTTTTGGGTTAAAAATGGTACCTTTGTGTGGGGGGTACCAAAAGGGGCGTGGTAATAACGCCAATTTTCACAGGACAGTAGGCGCTATAAAGTCATTACACTGGACAACATTTTAAGTTTTTTTTACAAACTGGTATAAATGATATAAGCTGTTAACTTTTGGAGCAAAATGGCGCATTTGTGTGGAAGGTACCAAAAGGGGAGTGGCAACTTCGCTAATTTTTCTCGAGGTAATAGCGACTAATACACTAAAACTATGTGTGGAATTTCAGAAGATTCGAATAATTAGTATAGAAGTTAGTAAATAATCAACCCCCCATTTTAACCCTTTGTGGAGTAGGTACTGGAAGGAGTGGACCAATATGGCCCATCTTCGAACTTAGCCGGAGATAGAAAGAAATATTACAACATACCAAATTTGAAGTCAATCGGTTACTCCTTTCGAGAGTTATCGTGCGCGCCAACCAGCAGACAGACAGACAGACGAAGGGATTTGCTCTTTCGAGCAATGTCAATCTTATGTCACTCCTTCGATGTGTTGCACTTTTGGTCCGTAGCAAATGATATATACCCTCCTATCACTAAAGTGAGGGTACACAAATGTGGTGTTTTTGGCTTGAAATAGCTTTTATGAGAGCTACATCTACAAGGGGACCCCAACAAAATAAACTTTTATTTGTATAAATTTTATTGAGATAAATTCTTGCCAAAATAGAATATAAACTGCAAAGTTTCAGATAACTTCCTTAGAAAATGCGGTGTTTATGGCTTAAATAAGTCATTTTGGGAGCGACATCTGATTTAAAAAATTTTTACTGCGATAAATTCTTGTCTTAATTAATTACAAACTGCAATGATTCAGTTAAAATGCTTTACAAATGTGGTATATATGGCTCAAAACCCGTATTTTTGAGCGACCTCTATAGGGGACCTATATCAAAACATTCACCGATATGGGCCATTCGCAATCCCACACAACCTGCAACTATAAGAAATATTTCTACCAAATATGATCAACCTAGCTCTATTACTACGGACTGTAGCGTTATTACAACAGACGTACGGAATCGTGAATCGTCATAGAATTTTACGACGATTAGGAATATATAAGTATACTTTTTGGGGTGAAGTATACGTAGGCAGTACCTATCACGTCGCAAAAACCAAATCTGCACAAAGTCTGGAAGGCCTACATCGTAGTGGTACGGAGAGGGGAAAACGTCGTGTCCGACCGTCAAAACGGAAGCACAATGAGCACCGGATAGCGCTCAGAGTTTTGACGAAGTTGGAGGCTGTTGAGGTTTCGGCTCTTACCGAAAAACGTGGGCTAAAGGCGTCATAGATGCTTCTAAGGCCAATCAGCTGGCTGAAAGAGCCACAAATTCAGTTGTGTTAACGGCTAATAAAGTCAAAAGAATCAGATCACCTGATGAACCCCTGCCTTCGAAAAAGGCAAGAGGCCCTAATGTCACCATCAACAGGACACTCACCAAGCCCTTCAATGAAGTGGCGAAGGAGAGTCTAGTGATGGCCGTTATAGACAGAAGTAGTGAGGATGGATCCATCCTCAAGGACAAATGGAGCCATGTGCAATCAGCCATTATGGCTCATTACATCGATGTCAGTAGAGAAATGCCGGGCAAACCACCAATCTGCAATGATGCACGATGGCATCAGGGGAGAGTAAAGCTCTTATATTTCGGTGATGCCAGATCAGTAGACCTGTATAAGGCTGCTCTGAGTCGAGCGGGTGCCCCGTTGGATGTTGTCGAAAAAACAACATCCCTAGTCACCCTAGAGCCATCACCTGGGTTACAGAAGATCCCTCCAACCCGGCTGACATATTAGAAATAATAAAAGATTCCAATCCTGGTCAGCACGCCCATAACCGGAGATTCAGCAAGGTGGGTGAGGCGGATGGTAAAAAGCGGCAGGTCAATTTAATCCTTAACGCTGAATCCACCTACCATATACAACGTGCAAGTGCAACCCTACAATATGGCTTCGAGACTATAGTCTTGAAGGTATACAAGCAGGATATAGCTCCCACTGCAGAAGGTGAGTCGTCCACCGTGGTTGATACACGGCTTTCTGGAAGTGCGGAGGTACCCACGCCCATTATTTCTGGTGACTCCAACTCTAACAGAAGATCTATAACGTCCTTCTCTGAGGACGAAAGCTCTACTTCTGACACAGAGGGGCTGAGGGGAGTCTACGGACTCTTTGACGCATCTGGCGGGGACACGCTTCTAGATGATACGGACAAAGAGTTCGGGGTGGATGTTAATCTGTCAATTACCAATGATGGTAAGAATTCTACAGATTAACCTCTATCACGCTAAAGCTGCCTCAGCGGCCCTATTGCTGCGCCTGTCCACAGGTGCAGTAGACATCGTCCTGATACAGAAGCCCTACGCAGTGGGAGGAAGGGTGTGCGGTATCAGGACACCCAAGTTTAAACTGCTTGTGGCCAACTGTGAAGGCACTCCAAGAACCTGCATTTTGGCCAGGAAAGATCTAAGTATCTTTCTCCTGACTAATTTAAGTGGTAAAGACCAAAAAGCTGCTAGCCTGGAGATCGGTAATCGCATATATTGGGTGGTCTCCAGCTACTTGCCTTATGAATCTGTAGTACCGACTGCTCTATTCAGGGAAGTAGTAGAAGAAGCAACGTCTGGCGAGCTCGAGCTGATTATTGGCGCAGACACGAACGCTCATCATACTATCTGGGGTAGTACGGATATAAACAATAGGGGTGATTCGCTTCTTGACTTTATTCTAACTACCAACCTTAGTATTTGTAACATAGGTAATAAACCGACCTTTACAATTAAAGACAGACAAGAAGTACTCGACGTAACGTTTGCTACTGACCGGCTGTGAAACAAAATTATTGGGTGGAATGTACTGGACGACCACTCATTCTCAGATCACCATTATATTGAGTTCAAACTCGCTGAAAAAGCGGCTGAGAAATGTGAGAAAGACAAAGTGGCACCTGTATGAAAAGAATTTCAAGAAAGTCCTCAACTCTAAACTTCTGTTCGAACCGAATGACAAAGCCGGTCTGGATAATCTGGTCGAGCATATCACCACATCGTTCAATAGTTCCCTTGAAGAAGCCTGTCCAAAAACAGGGTACAAGGGTAAAACAAAACCCCAATGGTGGACTTCTGAGCTAACGGCTATGAAAAAGACCTGCAACAAGCTATTCAACAAGGCTAAATCTACAGGGGTCGATAATGTTTGGGATGCCTATAAAGAGCAACTCAAGATCTATAAGAAGGAGCTTAGAAAGGCGCAAAGACGCTCTTGGTATACCTTCTGTGGCGAAGTGGAAAAGGTCTCCGACGCCGCAAGGCTGAGGAAAATACTATCAGCTTCACCCTGTACAGTGGGTTACTTGCAGGATGAGGCAAATAATTGGACCAAAAACAGCGAGCAGTCGCTCAATGTACTGCTCGACACACATTTCCCGGGGAACTCTTTAACTGAACCAGAGGATCAGCAGGACCAACAAGAGTGCGAGTGGACAGCGTCGCTAGGTTGTTGACTGAGAGATCCAGAATAAGCTGGGCTATTAATAGCTTTGAGCCCTTCAAGTCACCTGGACCAGACGGCATCACTCCAGCAGAAATGCAGAAAATGTTGAAGTACATTATCCCCTGGCTGGAGAAAATTTATGTAGGCTGTATCAGGCTTTCATACATCCCGAATCGATGGAGGGATACCAAAATGGTATTCATACCTAAAGCGGGGAAGATATCACACACTAGGCCAAAAGACTTCAGACCAATTAGCCTATCCTCCTTCCTATTGAAAGGTCTGGAAAGACTTTTAGATTATTTCATTAGGGAAAACCTGGATACAAAACAACTGTCGGTGAACCTAAATGCATACAATAAGGGGAAGTCTACAGAATCAGCCCTGCACGAACTTGTGAGCACTATCGAATCGTCCCTGCATTTCAAGGAATTCACCATGGTGGCATTTCTTGACATAGAAGGGGCTTTTAACAACATTCACTCAGATGCAGTAATTGCGGCACTGTCACATCTAAAAGTTAACTCTAGTTTGATTAGACTAATTCAAAGTCTGCTCAACAGAAGACGAAGAAGGAACCTAGCGGTGAATGAAATCCTGCTAGATCTAGAACGTTGTGGCTGCAAGGTCGTGGCAAATCCTAAAACGTCCTCCGAGACATTCTACAGGTGGCTCTGAACAAATTGGCTAGATGGGCAAGAAGCAGATAAACAATTAAAAATTGCGTTTATTGTGTAGGTAAGGGAAGTTTATTTCCTTAGTTTTTTATTCCAATTTTTTCCTGAATATAAATATGTACTTTAGTACGAGATCATTAAAACTTTTAATAATAAAATACGTAAAGGTTAAAAATTTAATCTTCGATTTTTGGAAAGAAATATATCAATTATTTCATTGATTTTGACTTCATCTTTGTATATAGACATCAAAGCCAGAAAAGATAGCCTTTTTCCCTCCAATCTGTTCCGGAGATAAGTTTTTATTCTTCTTAACGTCGAGAACAAAAACTAAAATAGCATCTAATGCATTTGATGGCTTATCATTCTTCTGCTTCCAATAATTAGTCCATATACTTATTTCAGCTAATCCATATACTTATTTTAGCTAATTTCTGGCTAGCACCAATCAAAAAATCGTGAAACATGCACTTTTCTTATTTTTAGTGGTAATTACTTTTACTGTTACCATTTTTTACGCTTTAGTATTGTTTTTTTTTTTGAACTGCCTTCCAAATATTTTTCGTGTTTTATTTTTTTAGGTGATTTTGAAAATTGTAAATAGTTTATGCCAATGTTTAAAACATTTCGGGGGCCGGGGGTACAAAGACTACGGTCACATGAGGATATCAAAGTGTAGTGCGATGGTAACCGACCGAGTGGACTATACATATACCAACGGTGTACACTTTAGAGAGAAATTACATCACTATGATTCCAGGTAATAGAAACCATCTCTTCACTTTTACACGGATGGTTCGAAGCTTGATGAAAAGGTTGGCTTTGGAGTACACTGTGCAGAGCTTAGATTAGATATAGCTCACAGACAACCAGATACCTGCAGTGTCTATCAAGCCGAAATAATGGCAATATGGGAAGTAGCTGAGTCGCAACATAGTAACCAACACTGGCGTTGTAATTTACTCGGACAGCCAGGCTGCCAACAATTCTCTGGAGGCAACATCCCTAAATTCACAAACAGGCCTCGACTGCCGCAGATCTCTTAACGAGATGGCTGAGCAGTTTAATATACACCTCATATGGGTGCCTTGGCATAGGGATATCCTGGGGAACTGCAAAGCCGATGAACTTGCTAGGAAAGGGACGACATTACAAATTCTCGAAGAATTTGCATACATTGGTGCGCCACTATCCACGTGCAAGCTTTGGCTTAGGCAAGAGGCAATCAGGCAGTCCAACGAAAGATGGACAGAAATCGGCACCTGCAGAGTAGCTAGACAAATCTGGCCAAGGTATGACCTGAGAAGATCAAAATATCTCCTCGCACTAGAGAGGCAAAGATTGTCTACGTTAGTATCAGTTCTGACGGGACACTGCTTGATCGGCGAACACGCCAAAAGATTGGATATTGACTCTAATGACTTCTGCAGAAGCTGTGGTGATGAGGAAGAAGTGGAGAGCATTGAGCACTTGCTATGCGACTGCCCCGCTCTGAGTAAACGTCGACTGGACATACTGGGGTCAGCTTTTTTCGGCAGCCTAACAGATCTTTCCAGTACCGATATTCGTACTATCGACAAATTTATATATCAAACAGGTTGGTTTCGATGAGGGGCATTTCAGCCCGTGGTAACACTAGGGACCTAAACTGCTCTATGTGAGCTTGTATAAAAAATACGGCTGCCACCCTAACCTAAACCTTATGGGGTGAACAAATCTAGAAGTTCCTTCGTTCTGCGGAGTGGACTGTATTATAAATAATTAATCAGTTGAACTCCCAGAAATTAGTTAAGTAGCAAGAAACATGAAATAAAAAAGGCACAGGTTAGATTCAGTTTGATACAGATATATTCCATAGGAGTCGCTGCTGCTTCCCGCTTCGGTAGATGCTGCAAAAGTGAAAACTGCGGTGCAGAGCGAAAGAGTAGAAAGCCCTGGATTTCCGACAATTCAGCCAAATTACATTGGAAGGAACAGAAAAGATGGCAGCTTTTTATCCATTTGAGTAAAAACTTTTGCCTTCATGGCAAGAAATGGATAAAGAGTTTCCATTTAGACGAATGTTAAAAGGAAAGGGGGAATTCATATCGATAGTTAATCCATTTTTTTAAACAATAATACTAATACTTATAATAATACTTTAAGTTTGAAACTGTTGAACTGGAATCAACATGCCGGCCGCTTTGCTATGCTGCAACTTCAATACCGGCACGCTCCGGAAATGGTCCAGCCAGAAATAGTGATTTGTGCGATGGGTTGTTTGGAGGAAGTCTGAATGAGTCCTGCGCGCAAAACTCTGGGAAGATGGTCGTTTCCCATCAATATCTCCACATTGGTCGGGTTGAAGAAGTGCGGGTCTGATAGATCAGGAAGATGCTCGTATACAGACTGGAGCTTCTTGTCGTTGGTGGATTTTGGTATGCTAGTGGGTAGCATAGCCTTCACCAACCCTACCACCTGAAGTTTTACTGCTGGGTCGTGGTATGACTGTATATTAAGAGTGCAATACTCTTTTCCACTCTTCTTCGTTGTGGGTAGTGTAAGGCACTCCACTAAACTCTCTATCACTACAGTCTGAGCCTATCCTGAACTCAGCAGAATTCTCGTCTTCGCGGGGCCGTTCGAGGTAAGGACACGCGCCAATGCTGTAGGCAGGAAGACATGGGTCCGTGATCGACGACTCAGGCGTTCAGTGATGCGTGACGTAGTTCTGCTACTAGCGGTAGAATTCGCGGCAGTGGACCCACACCGTTGCGCTTAAGATGGACGTGGCGATGTCTTCATTGGAACTTGTAGAAACAGCGGAGGGGGAACGACGGAGGACTTTTTCGGCTTCGGGTTTGCGGAGTGATGACGCGATGAGTTTGAGCGGGGCGTTTCATCAACATGGATCAGGGTATGGTGGTTACGCTCACACACGATGCACTTGTTCCTTGAAGGACAAAAGTTCCGTGTGTGAGCCGTACAGAAACAGTTAAAGCAAAAGCCCTAGTCTTTGATTGCCGTCCGCCGTTCCGCAACAGACATCCTTTGGAACTCGGGACAGGATCGCAAAAGTGCCTCTCCTGGCAGATACGGCATTTTGGTACACTAGCATTTGAGCTGAACTGTGAAGGCTATTTAGTGAACGAACAGATTGGTTTTATGCGATGGGAAGGATACAGAGCCAGGGGACGGGTTACAATACCATTTTGCGTGCGGATTTCCGCAACACCTACGTTAGAGTCTTTACCCTTGAAAACATTGATAACCCTTCCTAAGTACCATTCACTAGGGGGAAGATTATCTTCCTTAATGATGACAAAGTCATTCTCCTTCAAATTGTGCTAGACAGTCTTCCATTTGTATCTCTTCTGGAGTTCGCATATGTATTCGTTCTTCCAGCGCTTTGCGAATTATATGTTTTGAGTCGTTGCCAGCGGTTCTGTACCGACAGGTTGTCGGAATACTCCTCAGGAATGGCGAGCATTGCAGCTCCGCGAAACAGGTGACCAGGAGTTAAGGGAATCGGCTCTGATGGATCCTCGTTGAGTGATGCAAAAGGCCGGGAATTCTGGATGCTTTCGATTCTCACTAACAGGGTGGAGAATTCTTCGAAAGTGAATTTGATTTTCGAAGCAACTTTGCGGAAGTGGGACTTCATACTCTTGACAGCAGCCGCCCACATTCCACCCATATGCGGAGCATGTGGCGGAATGTAGTGCCAAGTGAAGCCATTCAGGGTATATTTACTGACAATATGGTTTTCTGCTGATCTCAGAAATTTCTTGTACTCTTGAGCCAGCGACCGACTAGCTCCGACAAAGTTGGTTCCATTGTCGGAGAACAATTTGTTCGGAAACCCTCTTCGCCCTACGAAACGATTGAAAGCAGACAGAAATGCATCCGTTGTAAGATCGGAACAGACTTCTAAGTGAATAGCCCGGGTCGACAAGCAAACAAAAATAGCAACGTATCCCTTTTGGAGCTTAGCATTCCGTAGTTTGGAGGTCTTTATCTCGAAAGGACCAGCAAAGTCTAATCCTGTGTTGGTGAAGGGCAGAGAAAACGTACATCTTTCGGGTGGCAAAGTAGTCATTATTTGGTTACGCACATGGTGTTTGTAGATAGTACTGTCCCTACAGTTTCGGATACAGTGTTTAACAGCATTTTTTAGTCGGATGACGTAAAATTCTTGACGAATTGCTCGTAACATAACCTGGAGTTCAACATTTCCAAATAAACCTGAATATTACACAGAGCACTCGTAAGGGACAACCGACTCAGAATATCTTCAGTTTCAGTTTGAGTCTGAAAGCTAGCAACTTTCTTCTCGAGCTTTGGTTCTTTGTAAGTTGTTTATTTCGGCCAGTAATCAGGGGTCATCGCTAGCCACTTGGGTCCGTGCCACCATAGCGGGTTCAGTTCCAATTCCGATGCTGTACATCCTCGAGTGCCAATATCCGCAGGATTTTCGCTGGTGGGGACATGTCTCCAGCTGACATTGTCAACATTATCCAATATTTCAGAAATCTTGTTTGCGAATAAGGTTTTCCAACAATATGGCGGGTTGTCCAACCAGGCAAGCGTTATCGTAAAATCCGACCTGAGAAAAATGTCATTAACAGCGAATTGTAGGTTTTGACAAACAGACTTAAGTGACCTTGGCAGTAATGCTGCTCCGCAAAATTTCAATCTAGGTCGGCTAACAGTTTTTAATGGCGCTACCTTGCTTTTTTTATATAAGCAGGGACGAGGAAATTATATTCTCTGATGAAGATGACGGGATATAGAGACATGCACAGTATGCCTTCTCCGAGGCATCACATAATCCATGTATTTGAATCTTGCTCTGCGGAAAATACTGAATCCAACGGGGAATTTTTATGTTTTCAATAGCCGAAAAGATGGAGATGAAGAAGTTCCACTTTTCAAACATATGCAGTTTAACTTCTTCATCCCAATCTGTCCCGTCAATCCAGAGTTGTTGCACAACTATTTTTGGGGCTAGCCAACCCGCTGGGTTCAAAAGCTTTGCAACTATTGAAAGGATCTTACGTTTTGTCAAGGGATTTGACGGAACAGGGATGGTAGAAACTTTGTAAAAGAATGTATCCGACATGGCATTCCATCGACTACCTAATGCCTTTGTCTCACTGGAGTCCTAAAGTTTCCTGGGGGGGGGGGGGCAGACAAATCGTGTCGAAAAGGTAATCGAACAACGTAATTTCCATCCGGTTGGCGAACAGTTGTTTCCCTAAAAAATTCTTCGCACCAGCTATCGTCATCGGAGATTTTCCTTGAAGTTGGAACTTCCTCGAGTTCCCAGAATTTCCTTATATCGTCGTTGAGTGAATCAGACGACGTTATCCATGTCGCGAACGTATTCACAGAACGCACATTTGGTGAGCCACTTAGAATCCATCCAAATTCCGTTTCTTGTGCGAGAAGATTACCGTCAACATTCTTTTGTATTCCGGATATCAGTACGAAAGGTAACATCGCTTCCTAACAACAGATCGATTGGAGCAGGTCGTGAAAAGTTTGGATCAGCTCAGTCAAGTTCGTTTAACTTCTACCAATCAGAAATTGAAGTTGGACATGTCGACACCAAGTGGTTCATTTTGGAGACAACCACTGCAGACATCTTGAGATTAAATTCGGTAGTGCCAAGTGAAGCCATTCAGGGTATATTTACTGACAATATGGTTTTCTGCTGATTTCAGAAATTTCTTGTACTCTTGAGCCAGCGACCGACTAGCTCCGACAAAGTTGGTTCAATTTTCGGAGAACAAATTGTTCGGAAACCCTCTTCGCCCTACGAAACGATTGAAAGCAGACAGAAATGCATCCGTTGTAAGATCGGAACAGACTTCTAAGTGAATAGTCCGGGTCGACAAGCAAACAAAAATTGCAGCGTATCCCTTTTGGAGCTTAGCATTCCGTAGTTTGGAGGTCTTTATCTCGAAAGGGCCAGCAAAGTCTAATCCTGTGTTGGTGAAGGGCAGAGAAAACGTACATCTTTCGGGTGGCATAGTAGTCATTATTTGGTTACGCACATGGTGTTTGTAGAGAGTACTGTCCCTACAGTTTCGGATACAGTGTTTAACAGCATTTTTTAGTCGGATGACGTAAAATTCTTGACGAATTGCTCGTAACATAACCTGGTGTTCAACATTTCCAAATAAACCTGAATATTACACAGAGCACTCGTAAGGGACAACCGACTCAGAATATCTTCAGTTTCAGTTTGAGTCTGAAAGCTAGCAACTTTCTTCTCGAGCTTTGGTTCTTTGTAAGTTGTTTATTTCGGCCAGTAATCAGGGGTCATCGCTAGCCACTTGGGTCCGTGCAACCATAGCGGGTTCAGTTCCAATTCCGATGCTGTACATCCTCGAGTGTCAATATCCGCAGGATTTTCGCTGGTGGGGACATGTCTCCAGCTGACATTGTCAACATTATCCAATATTTCAGAAATCTTGTTTGCGAATAAGGTTTTCCAACAATATGGCGGGTTGTCCAACCAGGCAAGCGTTATCGTAGAATCCGACCTGAGAAAAATGTCATTAACAGCGAATTGTAGGTTTTGACAAACAGACTTAAGTGACCTTGGCAGTAATGCTGCTCCGCAAAATTCCAATCTAGGTAGGCTAACAGTTTTTAATGGCGCTACCTTGCTCTTTGATATAAGCAGGGACGAGGAAATTATATTCTCTGATGAAGATGACCGGATATAGAGACATGCACAGTATGCCTTCTCCGAGGCATCACATAATCCATGTATTTGAATCTTGCTCTGCGGAAAATACTGAATCCAACGGGGAATTTTTATGTTTTCAATAGCCGAAAAGATGGAGATGAAGAAGTTCCACTTTTCAAACATATGCAGTTTAACTTCTTCATCCCAATCTGTCCCGTCAATCCAGAGTTGTTGCACAACTATTTTTGGGGCTAGCCAACCCGCTGGGTTGAAAAGCTTTGCAACTATTGAAAGGATCTTACGTTTTGTCAAGGGATTTGACGGAACAGGGATGGTAGAAACTTTGTAAAAGAATGTATCCGACATGGCATTCCATCGACTACCTAATGGTTTTGTCTCACTGGAGTCCTAAAGTTTCAGGGGGGAGACAAATCGTGTCGAAAAGGTAATCGGACAACGTAATTTCCATCCGGTTGGCGAACAGTTGTTTCCTTATAAAATTCTTCGCACCAGCTATCGTCATCGGAGTTGGAACTTCCTCGAGTTCCCAGAATTTCCTTATATCGTCGTTGAGTGAATCAGACGACGTTATCCATATCGCGAACGTATTCACAGAACGCACATTTTGTGAGCCACTTAGAATCCATCCGAATTCCGTTTCTTGTGCGAGAAGATTACCGACAGCATTATTTTGTATTCCGGATATCAGTACGAAAGGTAACATCGCTTCCTAACAACAGATCGATTGGAGCAGGTCGTGAAAAGTTTGGATCAGCTAAGTCAAGTTCGTTTAACTTCGACCAATCAGAGATTGAAGTTGGACATGTCGACACCAAGTGGTTCATTTTGGAGACAACCACTGCAGACATCTTGAGCTTAAATTCGGTCTTGCGAGAACTCAAAGTAATTTTGCACAGTTTCGATGAATTGTTGAGAACAGTACCTCCGAGTACCGAAATCGTCTCCTGACTCGGAAAAGTTCTATTGGACATTAGTCGGCTGATCATACTGAGTGTCAATATGGAATGATGCTACTTGATCTTGCGGGCCCCGCCTATCAGTTGCGGTATTCCGGTTTTGTACTCTCACTCTCGTATTCTGATTCCTGGCGTAACAAGTATCAGGATGTAGAAGAGTATTAATCTTGATGACGGCATTTTTGGCACAACGTTTCACTGTTAATTATCGCAAACCTTATTTGCACTTACAAGCTTTCGTTTTTCTGTCAAGGGCAAGGTCCTGAATTTGGTACAGTTTCTCAGCGGATGGTTTTGTCTACATGCCTTACATAGTCTGTAATTCACGTCCGATTTTGCTTGAAAACTCTGAGATTTATTAGAAGCTGGAGAATGGTTCGAAGGTTTACGCATATCCGAAATGGATTCTAGCCTCTTTGAAAAGAACTCATCTAGTTGGTCCCAACTAGGCATCTGTTTGTGGTCGTTCAGTGAGTCCTCCCAAGCAGTTAATGTTTCTTCTGGATGTTTCGATAATACCCAATAAACTAATATAGGATCCCATGCAATCACTGCGATATTATATGTTCTCAAGACCGAGTTATTAATCGTATATTGTAGGTTTCGCAAACCTTTGCCTTTTTCAGAAGCGACATGCTCAAGTTCGAATATCTTTCTCAATTGGTGGTTAATGAGAATACGTTTATTCTCGTAACGTTGACGTAAGGCATCCCATGCTAGTTCGAAGTTATCGTCGGTAAGCACAAATTGTTTTAAAATTTGGTTTGCTTTACCACGGGACTTTGCTCTCAGATGCAACAGCTTCTGAGCAGGTGATAATCTAGGGTGTTTTGTGTAAATGACAGAGAACATGTCCCTAAAGCTGGGCCATTTATCGTATCCACCGCCAAACAGTTCGGTATCACATGGGGGAACTTTTAAGGAGAATCCCTCGTCAGATCCTCTGGATTGTGTTGTGGCAGAAGTTTAAAATTTCTGTTTTTCTATGTGAACGAAGTCGAGAATCGCCGATTTACAGTTCTTGTATGACAAGATTCAGAAAACCTAGCGTTAACGAATTGACGTATCTCTTCAGTGACAGTGGAACTCTCGGATGTCATCTCAGTTTCATATACTTGAACTAGTTGATGCCAACGACGTTTCAAGTCATCCAGCTCGACTTGCAAGCTCGAAACTGTATGATCTTCAATGGAAATCTCAGAAAAGCTTTCACAAAAAGTGACAACTTGTTCTGATGAAAACTTTTGAGAGCTCATCTTCGGTATACAAGGTCAGGAAGTAGGACAAAGAAAGAATAACTCTGTAGAGATTTAATGAGCGTATACAATTGACTTCTCAAGGATTCGCAAAATATTCTCAGAATAATATTTTGGACTTGAAATTTCTCGATGGCACCTTTGAAACAAGATTTCGTAACAATAACAAATGTACGGAAGGGAATTATGGAGATTTCCTGAAATACTCTCTTTCCAATATTGTATTTCGAAGATGTGATACAATACTGTGAAGTAATTCAGGAAAATGAGGAATAAATGCAGACAGAATTCGAAATTGATTGATGAGAACTAACTTTGCTTCCAAATCCAAGATTTGAAACCGTTCTAACGACTATACTGTGAAAATCTTGAACTTTTAAAACCAGAAATCTGCACATAAAACGTTTGTATATTTATCCTTTCCTTTGTAAGCGATTTAATAAAAAAACCAGTAAGGAAAGGCTAAAGTCGGGCGAGGCCGACTATATAATACCCTACAGCACTCTCGTAATATTGAATAACTCTGATATATAAATTTTGTAATTCATGTATAAATTGTTTACATAAATTTACTTTTGGGACATTTTATACTTACATAATACCCTGTACCACAGGGTGGTGTAGGGTATAAAAACGATTGGATCTAAAGAGCCAAATCGGATGAAACATATATATGGGAGCTATAGCTAAATCTTAACCGATTTTCTTCAAATTCGGCAACGTTGGTTCATGGATCAAGAAACTCTACCATTCTAAATTTCAAAACGATTGGATGTAAAATATAGCTTCTATAGAACTAAAGGGCCAAATCGGACGAAACATATATATGGGAGCTATAGCTAAATCTTAACCGATTTTCTTCAAATTCGGTAGTATTGGTTCATGGATCAAGAAACTCTACCGTTCTAAATTTCAAAATGATTTGATGTAAAATACAGCTTCTACAGGACTAAAGAGCAAAATCGGACGAAACATATATATGGGAGCTATAGCTAAATCTTAACCGATTTTCTCCATTCTAAATTTCAAAATGATTGGATGTAAAATACAGCTTCTACAGGAGTAAAGAGCAAAATCGGACGAAACATATATATGGGAGCTATAGCTAAATCTTAACCGATTTTCTCCATTCTAAATTTCAAAATGATTGGATGTAAAATACAGCTTCTACAGGACTAAAGAGCAAAATCGGACGAAACATATATATGGGAGCTATAGCTAAATCTTAACCGATTTTCTTCAAATTCGGTAGTGTTGGTTCATGGATCAAGAAACTCTACCATTCTTAATTTCAAAGCGATTGGATGTAAAATATAGCATCTATAGAACTAAAGGGTCAAATCGGACGAAACATATATATGGGAGCTATAGCTAAATCTTAACCGATTTTCTTCAAACTCGGTAGTGTTGTTTCATGGATCAAGAAACTCTACCATTCTAAATTTCAAAATGATTGGATGTAAAATACAGCTTCTATAGGACTAAAGAGCAAAATCGGACGAAATATATATGGGAGCTATAGCTAAATCTTAACCGATTTTCTTCAAATTCGGTAGTGTTGGTTCATGGATCAAGAATCTCTACCATTCTAAATTTCAAAACGATTGGATGTAGAATACAGCTTCTATAGGACTAAAGGGCCAAATCGGACGAAAGATATATATGGGAGCTATATCTAAATCTGAACCGATTTCAACCAAATTCAATAGGGATCTTTATAGCTGCGAAATACTCTAAACTGCAAAATTTCAGAACGATCGGAGTGAAATTGCGACCTGTAGTCGACGAACAACTTTACATGGACAGACGGACGGACAGACATGGTTAAATCGACTCAGCTAGTGATTCTGAGTCGATCGGTATATTTTAAGGTGGGTCTAGCTGTGTTATTTTCAGGTGTTACAAACATCTGCCTTGAAACAAACTTATAATACCCTGTACCACAGTGTGGGGTAGGGTATAAACACCGGATGATATTACCATTCAGTTGTTCTAGCTTTCCCAGGCGAACCTCGTACATATGGAAATTCTCAAGCATATACATGTAAGGTGTCACCGTAGCTGTTTGTTACACGTGGAAATTTCAGCGCTTTCTTTTTCCGTTTACTAAAACTCCAGATTTTTCCTTGTTGTGTGTTTCAGTGTTGTCCAAACTCACATGAGGGTGAATAAATTCATATCTCAATTATTCATCCAAAGTCAAATTTTCTAGGGTAACAGGAATAAAATGATTCTTTTTGAATGGCAATTATAGTTCTGATTCGTAGCATAAACACACACACAAATAATATCAGTTGTTGGAACAGAATTTAAAAAGTTCGGGTTGCGGAACTTTGGCTAATGTGGAACAATCGCTTTCTTTTGCATGAACACAGTAATCTTAAAATCAGAATATCCAAATTAAAATTTTATTGAGGCAGAGATCCTCAATAGTTTGACCAATATTCAATATATATATATTTATATATCTCGCAAATATATACAATATATGTTCCTTTTACTCCTCTGGGAAGCATACGGCCGCTACAAGTTGATTCCAAATCGGCAGCGCGGTGTTTGACTTCGTTCCACTGTAGTTGTAGTTTAGATAGATAGGTTGTGATTTGGCGTTTCCAAGCTAGCCCCATGTGCGTCTTCTTATTTCCATCTGGTTGCTGGTTTGTATCTGACCAGACACGTAGGATTCTGCGGAGGCACTTGTCGACAAATACCTGAAGAGACTGGATATCGCGCGGTGCCATATTCCACGTTTCGCTGCAATACATAGTGTGGATTTCACGTTGGAGTTAAAAATTCTGATTTTGGTACGTCTCGAAATGTTCGACGATTTCCAAACAGGGTTTAGTTGGGCAAACGCATTACGTGCCTTGGATATATCTGCTGATGAGCCAGCGGATTCGTCGAGTATGCTGCCGAGATAGCAGAAGGATTCCACATCATCAATTTCCGAGTCCTGGATTCTGAATTTACGAGCAGTGTTACCATTTATGCTGAGTGTTTTGGTTTTGTGGATGTTTATTTTTAATCCAACTAACTTTGCCGTTTCACTAACAAGAGTTAGCTTTGACTACATGTCGGAGAAAGAGTGGCTAAGCAAGCATATGTCATCCGCATAATCCAAGTCCTCCAATCTGCCTTGCAAGCCCCAAGTGATACAAATCAACCGGCTTTTTCGGTTACCTCTTCCACTTACTCATTCACACAGAGTTCGCCTTCTTTAATTTGCCTGTAGTGGGGGGCGTTGTATCTTCACCTTTGTCGTATTGTCCACCAATTTGACTTCCTCTTCTTTATGGCACAATAAGCGATTTTGGCACGCTTCAAGTCCGATTCTTAATGTGGCACAAGAAACGATTTTGGCACGCTTCAAGTCCATGAAATCAATATATGTAGATGTAGTATGTGTAGTTAGCAATTCGCACAATTTATTTTTTTAAATTTTTCGTTATTTTCACAGTGAAAATTGTGAACATGAACACTCGACCGGACAACCTTTACCAGTTTCTAAAACACATTGCTATTATCTTTATTAAGCGGTGATTTTATTGAATTGAATATCTCTTTGGTCTCTGAATTATGGCGGTAGCAAACACACAACAATACTCTTCACTTGGTATTTTGTTTTCTGTTCTCAATATGCACTCAATTTTCATCGCACATAGCAATTATTCCCATTTGATAGGTTTTTATTTTCATTTGTTCATTTATTTCGATCTTATCTCACTAATCTGTCTTGCTTTTTTCTTGCTATTTTTCAAATCACTAGTACACCACTGCTAATGTCGATGCAAGGAAGAAAACTGTCGTAGTAGTTGTGAACACAAGAGAAAAAGTTGAAAGCGAGAACAACTTGAAAAAGAATCGAAAGAACAGCACAAAATAAAAATTAAGCAAGCCCAACTAACTTTTACAGTTATAACGAAGTCTCGAAAATGTACAAAAAATGTATTCGTTGCACCACCGAAATGTATATATATCCAATATAAGATCTTTTTACAATTTCATTTAATTCGCTGCCTTTGGTGTGCTGCTTTTTATTTTCCTCTTTCGACAATTGTTTTCCTACTATTCTCCAAATTACTTCTACGCCGTCGCAGTAGTTGTAAACACACTAGAAACTGTTGAGAACGAGAAACAAATCAAAGAAATTAAAGAACAGCACAAAATAAAATTGAGGCAGGTCCAGCCAACATTCACAGTTATGATGTCTAGAAAATGTGGGGAAATAACGTAATTGGCCCACCACCGGAATGAATAAATATTCTGTATAAATTATTTTAGACTTTCACATCACTCGACTCGATGCTTTTGGCGCGTACTTTTTACATTTATTGTTATCTTACTAACATATAAAATTACATTTCATTGTGATGAAAAGCTAAATTTTTCCATTCTTTTGCCAGTTGTTTTCTTAGACCGTCCGATCTTCTTTTTTCTTTTAGCACACCTTTTTCCTTTTGTTTTGTTGTTTTCTTAAGGTAAGTACACACGATTTGCTGATCAGACAACATTGCCCGAAAAATGGCGGAAAAATGCAACCCTGTGAATTTACAACCGTGTAAACACACAATTTTTGTTTTGCAACGTTAGCAGAAAAGTCATTGCGACGGCGCCATTGCCAGAAAAACATTTTATTTGCAACACTGTCTATAATGTATTTTTATTGGCAATCCTGCATATAAATATTTACAAAATATTTTGTAAATATATGAAATTGTAATGTTTTCGTGCAATCGTCTGAACTGTCAATTCACCTTTGCCTAACAATCTGTCATTGGCCGTATATTTGCAGCACTTTAACAGGGTTGAAAACGATTGCCGATCTGGCAATCGTCTATACTCAGCTTTAGACCGACCGCCCGTACCATTCTTTTTTTATCTCTCACCGTACCACGCACAAATTAGAAATGTCTATTGAAATTTAGCAATTTTTCCAATAAACTTAAAATTTTCTTCAAGCTGACTTTGTTTTGGATTGTTGGCACTCGTATATTCTTTACTAACAATACTATTTCTTTAAAATAATGTCAGTTTGCCTTTTGTTCATGTGTTGCTGATTTCTAATATTTGCCGCGAGGGTCACTGTTACACATTCACTTCAAACTGACATAGTCGACAGCGAAAATGCATGCGCGAACACAGTGGTCAAAAAGCTGCTGTCGCGCATTAGTACACGGAAGAAATTAACAGCCGTATTCATAAAATCTTAAAACAGCTTTACAAACCTTTGTTAAGCAAAATTTGTTAAAACTGTATTCATAAACGTTTATTAGCCTAAAACGCCTTTTTTAATCATAAGACTGATTTTTAACATATTTTCTAAAAATGGTTTAGGATAAAATATGAAAAAAAAGAATAAAATACGTAGCTGAGCCTTCTGTAACGTATTTATGTCAAAACGGAATGTATCATTATATGGGAGGTATATCAAAACGTAGATCGATTTGTCGCATTTTTCCAGCAAGAGTAAAGTTATTGTACAACATAAGCTGCTCCTTATGCCAAAAATTTCGTAAGGATTGGTTCCTTTTTCGAGCAGTACTTTGATTGGCACAGGCGGACGGACATGGCTAAATCGACTCTGGACATGATCTGCGTCCATCGGTACATAAAATGCATTTTTGGATCTTCTTTTTCCCATATTGTAAATCGGTATAATAAATGCATTTTCGCATCCTTTTTTCTATATTGTTTCATAAAAGACCAAAAACTTTTATTGTTGCAAAACCACATCACAAGAAATGCAAATTGTACAGAACTCACTAGTGAAGTTATTGATTATTTTGTATGTAATAAAAAAAATTATCTGAATTCATTATTTATTTGATCTTTAGATGTTGTTTTTTTATTTATTGGACAAGTGAGCATACATTTTTGTTGCGATTTGAACTCACGCGATTGTCATCACATGGGCGTATATATTCTTAATCGTCGTAAAATTCTAAGACGATTTAGCTATGTCCGTCCGTCCGTCTGTTGTAATCACACCACAATCTATAATACTTGAGCTAGGTGACTGAAATTTGGTATAGGTACTTCTTATAGCTGCAGGATTGAAAATGGGCGATATCGGTCCATATTTAGATATAGCTCCCATATATAGCATCTAAATTGATTCTAAGTGATTCCTACTGTCCTCTAGTATATTTTTTGTGTTTTTCGGTGTTATTTTCTTTAGGTTTGAGTTATTTTGTGAGGTCACATGCTATCCATGGTGGAGGGTATATAAGATTCGGCATGGCCGAACTTAACGCTTTTACTTGTTTAATAATCGTTTATTAGGTCAAAAGTGTTTGTTAACTAATGTGAACTTTAAATCATAATTAGGATTTTTTCTGAACAAGGCTGTAAATGAGTGGTGGATGGATGTAAGAGTGCGTTTCAGAGCCTTTAAATGACAAGAGAATTGTTCTAAGACACTCAACTGTGGGCTGAGGCGAGATTATACTCTTGTGCGGATGCTCTTTGGCAGTAAGTTTTTGTTTTGCCAACATGTGTGTTAGTGGGACGTTCAATGAAGACGGCGACGCCGCAGGGATGCAAAAGTTGGTACAATTGTACTTTTTTGGTACCTTTTGAACTTCGAAAGTACCATGGTACTACCGCGACCAATTTGGTACATTTCTATATTTTGTTTTCCATAGTAATGTTGATATTTTTTTGTACTAAAATAATAAGCGTAAAATTCAAATCTGTAATTATGCAAATACCAATTCAGGTTTACATGGAATAATGTGCAACAATTACTATAACATCGAGAAATATGCTACATATTCTGTCGAAGCGGATTATTGTAAACCATGATAACTATTTTCATTTGTAAGTCCTTGCCTACATATACTAGGATAATCTCATATATTATAAAAATCGTTTGCATTATTCAAATTATCTGAATATGGTTAGTTCGATGTGACAACATGTAGGTGTGGTCGAGTTTCAGTAGCAAATAAGAGCTAAAGGAATCTAGGTATATAATGCTACCACAGAACGGGAAGGTTATTGCACAAATGTAGAAAATTTACTATTTAATTTGTAGAAATTTGTATACATATATTTGTTTATATTGACTTCTTTAAAATAAGCAGTCATATAATACAGGGTGGCTGATGAATATTGCTACATTAAGAAACTCAAATAACTTTTTTTCAGTGTATGAAATTCAGTTTTCTTTTATTCGTGTTAAAGCTCATTAAATTTAAGTCTGCTGAGTTCACTTTGTTGGCCATTTGAATTTTATATGGGAATAACTCCAAATCTTTGTGCAATCTGCAATGACTGTCTGCTTATACCCATTTAAGCAGATAAGGTTCTTGCCAAAACTCTTGGATTGTTTTGTATGGCATCAGCTACAGCAGCGATTGTTTCCTCCGTCCGAACTGAAGGGTTTCGATGGTAAGGTCTTCTGTTGACTGTCCCATGCTCGAACAAATTTTTAACAAGTCTCTTTACAGTCCATCTGCTCGGAGGATTGCCGCCAAACGTGCCCCTATACTCTCTTTGAAACGAAACTACGGACTTCAGTGCGTAATAGCGGCGGACAATCCAAATTCTTGTTTCAGTGTCCCAGTTATCCATTTTTGTTAAATCTAAAAATCAATCTGCAAAATAAAAAAAATTAACCAGATTCATTAAATAGAAAAAAAGTTACTAATTTTTTTTTTTGGTAGCAGCTTTCATCAGCCACCCTGTAAATAAATATCGTCCCCGTCGTGGGGAAATTAGCTATATGTTTGTTCTAAATTTTTCAGGAGAGGAAATAAACTGATTAATTTTATTAAATCGCGATAAATTGAAAATGATACGAATTATGAATGCGAACGCGTACCCTCGTATTCCTAATAAAATTATCGCGAAATAATAAAATTAAACAGTTTATTTCCTCTCCAGAAAAATTAGGAACAAACATATAGCTAATTTTGCCACGATGCACGGTGAAATGAACGCACGGGAACAAATGTAATATTTTAATATATTTTTTTTCAATTGCTATACTTTCGGTAAGGGTTTAGTTAGGAATGCTGTGTGATGCAGCCTAGATTTTTAGCTCACCTTATACAGTATAACTTCTGAAATTTTTGGCTGCCAAGATTTGCCTATGGATTTTATATAATTACTTTTAGGAAATATGCAGATTAAGCGATTTGAAGTTTTCATATTTGGTACAAAGCCAAATAAATTTCGGAAAAAATTTCTTCTGTTTGCATTATGTTTTAGAGAAATTTGGACTAAGTATTAGTAACAAAAGTCATCAAAAAATAATAAATTTGTTTAAACCACATGCATTAAATTTGTAAGATAACTTTGATTTTAAATAAATATTTAAAAAAAAAATAAAACTGAACTTATAAAAAATTTTTAAATGACACATTTTTCAACTAAAACTATCAAAAAATGCGTGTCAAAACGTGGAAAATCTATAATAAATTTTTTTCGCGCTAAATTGGAGCTTTCTCCCTCTGTTCGACGGCGACGATACACAGAAATCCAAATTTCCAGAGCCAGTTTAGAACCAGGAACTGTGCGGAATATTTTATCTTAAATTTTCAAAGTACGTTTGCATATAAGCGAATGCAAGTTTTAAACAACGCAATTGATTGAAATGACTTAAAAAGTCGTAACATATAATTTATATAGAAGCGGACGTCAAGATATCTAAAATTTGCCCTCATTTAAAAAAATGGTCTATGGTTATTTATTACAATTATCAAATTTTTATGAAGTTTAAAAATCTTAAATTTTGGTACCGTGCGAGTCAAAAAATTACATTTCGACCAAGCGAAAAGTACAAAAAACAAAATGCTGTTTTACATCCCTGCGACGCCGTGAAAGTGCGCATCGGCGATTATGATGCGTTCGATCGGTTGGTCGATGACGATGTGAATATGAGCAAAGGACTTTGAGTATGTGCGCATTGGCGACTACGATGCTTGCTGAGTTTTGGTAGTAGTGGTGTGTTGTATACTCTACTTTTTCACCTTGAACAAGTAAAAGCGTTAAGTTCGGCCTGGCCGAATCTTATATACCCTCCACCATGGATAGCATGTGAATAGTTTCGGGCACAAATAAAGTCATATACAAAATTTCAGCCCGATTCGTTGAAATTTGTGGTTTTTGTTGCGTTTAGAAGTAAAATCTAGAGGGACCTTTGTATGGGGGCTATATCAAAACATGGACCTATGGCTACCGTTGTTCGTGTAAGGTTGCGGGTATAAATTAACTTCAGTTGCCAATTTTCAACCCGATCAGCTGACATTTGTGGTCTCTATGGCGTTAAGAAGTCAAATCGGGCAGATGCTATACATGGGGGCTATATCAAAATATGGACCGACATAGCCCATTCGCAATCCCAAGTTACCTGCAGGTATAACAAGTATCTATACCAAATTTCATCCACCAAGCTCAAGTATTATAGATTGTAGCGTAATTACAATAGACGGACGGACAGACGGACATGGCTAAATCGTCTTAGAGTTTTAAGACGATTAAGAATATATATACTTTATGGCGTCTCAGATCAATATTTTTTTTATTATTAGTCTATAGACTTATAATCCTGACAGACTATTTGCAATATACACACTATTCTATTTAAATCCATTTTAGATTAAAAATATGTTATAATGATTTCATTAAGGAGTTTATATACATTGCCAGGAACTAAGTATTCAAATGTATAGTTATTTGTATACCCTCCACCATAGGATGGGTGGTATATTCATTTTTGTCACTCCGTTTGTAACGCCTCTAAATATTGATCTGAGTCCCCATAAAATATATATATTCTTAATCCATGTCCGTCTGTCCGTCCGTCCGTCTGTTGTAATCACGCTACAGTCCGTAATAATGGAGCTAGGTTGATCAAATTTGGTATAAATATTTCTTATAGTTGCAGGTTGTTTGGGATTGAAAATGGGCGATATCGGTCCACATTTAGATATAGCTCCCATATATAGCATCTAACTTGTTGTGATTCCTACTGTTCTCGTCTACTATATTTTTTTTGTGTTTTTCACATTCTATCCATGGTGGAGGGTATATAAGATTCGGCATGGCCGAACTTAACGCTTTTACTTGCTTTACATCCAATCTTGCGATCACATCTAAATATTTGATATTTATCACATAATATTTCGTAATTATGAATGTTATCATCAAGCCAGGTTTCAGTCAATACAATGACATCGTAGTTAAATCTAAAACTGTCAGCATAGAGAGACGATAATTTTGTATTTAATCCCCTCACATTCTGATAAATGATATGTAATACCATATCAGATGGGGAGATAATCAGTTTTTTGAAGAATTTTCATTTCGAGTAGGCAAATGTACAATATCTTATAAACATACTCGTGAATAATTGCATTCGGGGGCCAAAATGAAGGATTAACAACATCATTTAAATTATCTACAGCAACAATAATTTTGAATGATGATTTGCTTCTTTTCACAGAGTATTTAAATTTATATATTTTCAGATCAATGTCGGTTTTTAACTTTGTTTTAATGTAATGAGATATATCCTCAACGGTTGTATTTGCAGCGAAACGGGCAGCAAAACAGTTTTCATAGGTGCCAGAACTTTCAGTTCTTTTGCAGCATTAACAGGTTTACCATTATACATCGTAGAATTTTTAGAAATGGAGAACTTGGCGGAGAATAGAACTTATTCGATCCAGATGGGGCTAAGTCCATAGCAGGAGTAGCTGCAGATATCATTCTATTATCTCATGGTTTAAACACTGTTTTTTGATTCGCAGAAGGGTCGTTTTGGTTTTCATGTTTATCAACATGTACAGAGATAGAAGACTTCTGGACAGAAACATAATTCTCCCGAACTTCCAGAAGAAGTTCATTTTGATTTTCATCAGCATCATAACGGACAATTTGGGAACTCGGAAAAGTAATCTGTTCAATTACATTTTTCTCAGGTTGATGTACTACAGTGCTCGTTTTTCTTCTTTAGATGTGTTATACCCCCCATCCTATGGTGGAGGGTATACAAATATGGCAAATGAATAGTATATGAGAACAGTAGAAATCACAATATGTAAATATATGTGGGCTATATCGAAATATGGACCGATATTGTCCATTTTCAATCCAAAGTTAGCTGCAGCTATAAGAAGGGTTCAATCCAAATTTTAGCCACCTAGCTCAAGTATCATAGATTGTAGCGTGATTACAACAGACGGACGGAGAATCTTAGAATTTAAAGACGATTAAGAATATATATACTTTATGGGGTCTCAGATCAATATTTAGAGTGAATATACCCCCCATCTTATGGTGGAGGGTATAAAAATATGGTAAATGTAGAGTAGATGAGAACAGTAGGAATCACAATAAGTAAGATGGATATAATGGGGCTATATCGAAATATGGACCGATATTGCCCATTTTCAATCCCAAGTTACCTGCAGCTTAAGAAGTATCCATACCAAATTTCAGCAACGTTGCTCAAGTATTATAAAGGGTCCGCCAAATAACTTTTTTTTTGAAAATGCTATAAAAAAAACTACTGAAAACGCATTGGATGGTCAGTTGGCTTCAACTCCTGAACCAATTGGACTTTGTATGGCGTCATACCAAGGTCTTTATGCAAAATTCGTCTCAATGAGGTCTCCGAAATGTTCAATTGTTGAGAACGACGGTGAATTGATGTTGATGGCGCTTCACGCACACTTTCTGCCACAGCAGCAATATTCTCGGGTGTACGCACTGTTTTTGGCTTTTCACAACATTACCATGATTTTCAAAGTAATGTCGCAATATACACATATTCGTTCAGCGGAAGGATAAAACTAATAATCTGTCAAATCAGACATTAGCTAAGTGTTACCATTCACGAAATAAGCACTAGTTGAAAAAAACGTTAGATGGCGGACCCTTTAGATTGTAGCGTGATTACAACAGACGGACGGACAGGCGGACATGGCTAAATCGTCTTAGAATTTTAAGACGATTAAGAATACGAGTATACAGAGTGGCTGATATGTAATGCAACAATGTAAAGCGCTATATTTCTTTTATTTTTTTTTTTAAATTTTATTGTTCAAAAGCAAAAAATGTCGGAAATAACATAAAATTTTAGAAACAGTTTAGATTCGAATTGGCCACCTTTGGCACGAATTATGGCCTTCAAACGGCGGACAAAGCCATCACACGCTGCATGAAAGTGGCTCTGCGGTATTTTGGCCCATTCTCGGCGAAGCGCCGTCTTGAGATGATCGATACTTTGGTATTTTTTAGTGCGAACCTTACTCTCTAAAATGCCCCAGGCGCAAAAGTCCAACGGATTGAGATCCGGAGATCTTGGTGGCCATTGTGCGGTAGAAATGAAGCTAGGAACCTCCATTTTAAGCCATTCTTGGTTGAAGCGTGCTGAGTCATGTTGGAATGTCCATGGTCTGCGGCCGAAATGTTTGTCTGCCCAGGGCTTCAATACTGTCTTTAGGACATTTTCCCGATAATACTCGGCATTTATTTTGACCCCATGGTCGATGAATACGAGCGATCATCGGCCGTTACGGCGGCCCACACCATTACCATCGGCGGCGCTTGAGTTCTGGTGGCCAATCGAAGGTGTAAATTTTCAGCTGACCTCTTTGGCAAGTAAACCCGATCATTTTGTTTGTTCACAAACTGCTCAATTTGGAATGGCTTCTCATCGGAGAACACCAAATTCGGTAACTGGCCACTTTCGTGCAAGCGAAGCAACTCCTTGACTCTTTCCAGTCTGACTTTTTTTTGTGCATCGGTGAGCTCTTGCACTTTTTGGAACTTCAATGGCTTTAGTCCAAGCTAATTTTTGTGTTGTATCCGTTCTCGCGATATGTTCAGCTCACGAGCAATTTTTCTACCACTGGGGCGTGGATTTCGATCAAATCTGGCCTTTACTTTTCGGATCATTTCTGGTGTTGTTGCCGTTGTTTTTCGTCCACTTTTTGGACGCGATGCAACACTGCCAGTATCACGGTAACGAGCAATGGTACGAGAAACAAAAGATTTATTCACATTTAAATGCTGGAGGGCTCTAACGATAGCCACTTGTGTTTTTCCACCCAAATATAAAGCAATCACACTATCACGCTTGAATTCCATCACGAATAACTTTTTTTCTGAATGCAATAGATCAAAATGCTTTTGTAAGCTTGTAAACAATAAAATGAACTACACCCAGAGAAAAAGCTTCATTCCATCAATGAAATTTTATATTGTATCAATGAAAAGTTACATTGTTTTTGAACCAATGTAAGGCTTCATTGATACAATGTAAAATGTTACATTGAACTAGTAAATGTTTCATAGAAATTTGTTACATTGATGTCATGAAATATTACGTTAATGTAATGAACGAGTTTCATTAATGTAATGAATAAGTTGCATTAATGTAATGAAAACGTTTCGTTGTTGTAATGAACATGTTTCATTGGTGCAATGAACATGGTTCATCGATGCAATGAACATGTTTCATCGATGCAATGAACATGTTTCATTGATTCATAGAACATGTTTCATTGATGCAATGAACATGTTTCATTGATTCAATTAACATGTTTCATTGATTCAATCAACATGTTTCATTGATGCAATGAACATGTCTCATTTATGAAATGTACATGTTTCATACCTTTGCTCTGAAATAAAATAGAAAATTAAACAAAATTCTCCGTTTTTTATTGCAATGTTTATTGTAGTACATCAGTGTTTGTTCATAACTTTAAAATCATTTCAATCTGAAAATATAATATAAAAGATAAATAAATAATTTAAAATTGTGGGTTTTGAGAAATTTTAAAATAAAAAGACAACTGAAGTTTAGAAAATAAAAAATGAAACAAAAAAAATCACAATACAGTTTGTTCTTTTAAACTCGTTTTTTAACTGCATTTGTGAATTCGTAAATACAATTTAAGTAAACACTTAAACCGCATTTTTAAATTTGGAATTAGCAGTCCAGGCCAACCTAAAGTCATCTGCGGATAAATTGTCATATCTAAGGCTATGTGCGTACATTTCCGCATTTTCCCCAATTTCTAAACAAATAAAAAAATTATAAATAGGAGTGAATGAAAATATGTTTAGGACATAACTTGGTAGAAAGCACTTACCTAGTGTTTTTGGAGTGTTTCATCGTTGACTTCGGTTATGGTTCTTGAAAATTGTTTCTTGTTGTGGCATTTGACATATATTTTCCAACTTCTGTTTTTTCAAACATGCCATTTCAAGCTTGACGTGTCTTTGTATGTACTTCCACAACATCTATAGTTGTCATTTGTTTTAAGAAAATTATATTATTTTAAGTGCTTAAATAGATTTAATTTCTTTCAAATGAAGTACCACACAAAAAACATTTCTCATTCAGTATTTGTTGACATTTTGTTTCACTTTTAATATTTTCACTTTTGAATTTTTTTATTCACGCGCACAACTACCTCCGTTTAATGTCTATTATAAACTAAGGGCCTGTTTTTGTAACTTCTTTTTTGCCACTTCGCACGTCAAATGGCAAGCGAATGAAATTTTTGGTTTTTGCACACTTTGTTTTGATTGTAAACAAAGAAGCTTTCAATTATCGCCAACATTTTGGTTCTTATAAGACAACAACGAACGAAATGAAATGTCAAATTAGACGATCAGAAAAATTCATTCGTGTCGGTTATATTTACCGCCCTTTTGAATGATAAAGTGAAAATTGTTGGATAAATGAATAAAAAATAGATAAATGAACCAAACAACATACACATGTATCTTTTGCTGAAGTATCCACCAAAATTTCAAAAAATGTCTTTTTATTTGTTTGTATAAAATGTTTTGAAATCTTACAACCACACTGTTGCTTTTTGCATTTTTTCGTAATACCTTAAATTAGGTGACCCAAAAAATTGTTTATTATACATATCGACCTAGAATATCTTTCTGAATTGGTTTGGTTTTGTCCGTCCGTCTGTTTATAAATGTATCCTTGTTACCGAGTACAGGTCACAATTATGCTCAGATCACTAGGAAATTTAGCAAGAACTTCCTTTTTAACTCAAGGACTTACTAAAATGGGTGCAGAAGGTTTCCGATTTAGATATAGCCCCTATATATACATAAATGATCAATCAAGCAAACAATTGTATTTGTTTTCGGTTTTTTAATTATTTCTCATCGTCTAGAAACAGCTGTTGCAACTTTTACAGCTGTTAGATAGGATTGCCCCCGTTCTGACATTTTCGTGTGGAAAAAGCTTTAAGAAATGTCAATAACAACATGAAGGTAATATTGGTCTTTGACAGGAAGACGATGAAGAAAAGCGCTTTCTTACCCAAACGATAAGTGACAATGAACCAAATTAAAAACATGATCGCTTGGGTGAGAATAAGAAGAAGAAAATTATTGCTTGGGTAGCTATCGCACGTCTGCGTTTTGGTACATTTAGCTGAACAGGCTGTAAATCAAAGGGCTGCTGCCAGCACTCATGCAACAATTTATTCTTCGCCACTGATTTGGCGAACTGGATATTTTTTTACGAAGAGTTTGCATAGCAAGGGGTGGGTTGTTGTTGTAAGTTTGCCATAGAGAATTTATTTTCTGGTCGCAACAGCACACCTAATGCCTTTAATATTTGTTTATCTATTGATGACAGTTGTGGCACAGTGGTTCAGAATAATTAATATCGTGCACTAAAAACTGTTTAATGTTCGAAATATATTGTGAATAGATTTAGTTTACAAATTCGTAAACGTAAACTGAATGGATCATGAATACATAAAATTTGATAAAAACCAGTAAGGAAAGGCAGAAAGTCGGGCGGGGCCGACTATATAGTACCCTACACCTCCCTAACAATGCGATAAAGGTCATTGCGATAATAATTTGGAATAATTGGTAAGTAGGCAGGAACATATTATCTAATTCTGAGCCGATAATCGCTAAATTAAGCAATATTCGTTCCTAAATTGAGAAGCATCTTTCCGGAAAATATTAATGATGGGAAGTAAAGTACAACTGGATATGGAGGTTATATATAAATCTGAACGGATTATCCTTGTATACTCATTCATGTAAAAAGAAACTTCTTTCTGTCAAATTTCGTACTGACCGGATATAAACTACAGTTTCTACAGCACTTACATGTCAAATCGGGGGTAACATATATATGGGGGCTATATCTAAATCTGAACCGATTTTCTCTGAATTTGGAAGTATCCCTTCATATAATAAGAAACCTCTTTGTGTAGATTTGTTTACTGATCGGATATAAAATACAGATTGTACAGCGCTTACATGTTAAATCGGGGGTAACATATATATGGGGGCTATATCTAAATCTGAACCGATTTCCCTCAAATTTGGCATGTAATAAGAAACCTCTTTCTGCCGAATTTCGTACTGATCGGATTAATAATACACTTTTTACAGCGCTTACATGTAAAATCGGGGGTAACATATATATGGGGGCTATATTTAAATCTGAACCGATTTTCTCCGAATTTGGCAGTATTCCTTCATGTAACAAGAAACCTCTTTCTGCCGAATTTCACACTGATCGGTTATAAAATAATTTTTTACGGCGCTTACATGTGAAATCGGGGGTAACGTATATATGGGGGCTATATCTAAATCTGAACCGATTTCTTCCAAATTTAACAGTGTTCATTCATATAATAAGAGACCTCTTTCTGCTGAATTTCATACTGATAAAAAGAAGTTTTTACAGCGCTTACATGTCAAATCGGGGCTAACATATATATGGGGGCTATATCCAAATCTGAACCGATTTTAACCAAATTAAATAGGGATCGTCCTTGTCCAAAAAAGATATGTGTAAAGTTTCGTCAAGATCGGGCCATAATTGCGACCTGTACTTTGATTACAAGAATACATCTACAGACAGACGGACAGACAGATAGACGGACAGACAGACGGACATAGCTAAATCGACTCAGAAAGTGATTACAAGTCGATCGGTATAATAAACAATGGACCTATCTCTTCTCCTTTTGGGTGTTACAAACAAATGCACAAAGTCATAATACCTTGTACCACAGTGTGGTGTAGGGTATAAAAAACCCTTTTGACAATTTTGAATTAATGTACACCGACTGCTGTTTGAATAATAATAATTAAATAAATATGTCAGTGCGATTATAAAAGTATAAAATTATTGCCAAAATGTCATTTTAATTGATAATACATCTAATAATATGAACACCTTGAAATTATTAGTGAATCATATTATTACCAACAAACCACCTTCATTCGACGTTAATGCCACTGTGCGGTGTAGATTCATAGAATTCCGCCTCTCTCTCCTCTCAAACAAATGCAAGAAAACTACGCCGCTCCATCGTTTTCATTGAGCTTGCACGACTCTGATTCACACATCAACATATTACATTTATTACCACACAAACACATTTGTGAAGATATAGGTATGTACATATGTATGTAATGTGACAAACACTTTGTTAGTATATTCACTGTTTAAATTCATTGCTGGAATGAAACTTTACATTTCTATCTATGAATTGTTACATTAATTTAATGCATCAGTTTCATAGACCTCCGTAAAGTATTGTAGTTTAATTAACACCACTACATACTCCTAAAATGTTTATAAAATAGATAAAATATATATATAGAACATCAATATAAAGCTAATTTCATTGTTTATATTCTTCACCGCATCACTTCATTGCAACAATGAAACTTTTAAACTTCTATGAAATGTTACATTAATATAAAGAAACAGTTTCATAGACCTTTTTTGAGAATAAAAAGCACATAAAAAATAGTAAATCTGTTTGTGTAGTATTATTTTGTTTTATTAATGTTAAAATCTTTACACCACTGATAATTTTTTTGTTAATTTTATATAAGTCTTCCCTTTTTTTATAAAATGTAAAGTTCATACCATCAATGTAAACCGTTTCATTCCATCAATGACACGTCATAAATTAGAAAAACGCTTTAAAGAAACATTTCATTCCCGTAATGGCATTTTCATTGCATCAATGAACACTTTCATTGTATCAATGTAAAATAATTAATGAAACGCGTTCATTGATGCTATGAAGCATTTTTTTTTCAGTGTATCACTGAAATAAATCTGTCAGCTATCAGACTAGCGGTTTAGAAATGATAGCAACCTGAAGTTGGTTGCAATACATATCAGCCACCGTCGAAATGAGCATGATTTTACGTAGGGATTTCAAAACAGAATTTAAAAAAGTCGCAGGGACAAGTTGCTCCATGTAAATTGGGTCTATGAATATACATATATACTTTATGGGGTCTCAGATCAATATTTAGAGGTGTTACAAACGGAGTGACAAAATGAATATACCCCCAATCCTATGATGGAGGGTATAAAAATATGGTAAATATAGGGTAGATGAGAACAGTAGGAATCACAATAAGTAAGATGCTATATATGGGGGCTATATCGAAAGTTTTAAGTTTTCCATCCCAAGTTACCTGCAGCTATAAGAAGTATCTATACCAAATTTCAGCATCCTTACCAAGCATTATAGATTGTAGCGTGATTACAACAGACGGACATGGCTAAATCGTCTTAGAATTTTAAGACGATTAAGAATATATATACGAGTACTTTATGGGGTCTCAGATTAATATTTAGAGGTGTTACAAACGAAGTGACAAAATGAATATACACCCCATCCTATGGTGGAGGGTATACAAATGGCTAGTAATGGTATGCTCTCAACAAGAGCAACTACTGTAAGAGCTTTTCTTAATAGGGCAGCCAATATATCTTTTATCCGCAATTGTCGGATATTGGGGATAACATAATTTACTTTCCCTTAAATTAAAAATACTATGTATGTAACAGAGTATACTTGCGATAAATAAATTAATTACACTACGCAATACAAATTTTGACCAGCTATATTGGATGAGATCCGCTCAGGTAGAGGGTCATTCAACAATATTTGTGGTTTTTTATTTATGAGGTTTCCTTTCAGTTACGCCGGTAGTAAAATTATATGTACGCAGTACAAAGTAGTACGCGGCAGGCTTGAAAATATTGGGTTTCTACATTCGAAGCAAACTATATGTCAGCTACTGGTACTGCAATTTATGAACCTTACCTTACCCGAAATTTGTGAATGAAATTTTTTATTAATAAACTAGTGCAATTCAGCGCCTTAAAGAGATAAGTCGATTTTCTGAAAACTATTATAAAGTTATATTTCGAAGTATGTGTAAAAGGCAAAGAACTTTTCAATGTGTAAATGATCCCGACTATTTCTGCTAAATCTGCGGAAAATATGTAATTAAAAAAATTTTGTAAAATAATAGAAGAAATAGATGTGTAATATTTTGGTATACGAGTTAAAAATATGAACGAACCGTGGACACCTAGTATTTTGTGTAGTTCGTGTCATGTAAATCTTACTCGATGGATTAGTGGAAGCATGCGGTAAGTGCTTTGCATTTAATGTATTACAACGTGTTGTGGAATAAAACGTTTTAATTTTAGACATCACGTTTCTATCGAACTGTCTAACAGGATAGACGTACACAATTTTCCATTTGAAAATTTAAAAAAAAAAATACATACATATATTTTTTCGTATTCTACCATATAAAAATATCAGATTTTTTCTGATAAAAAAAATGAATAAACCGCCAAATATTCAATCCGAAAAAGTTCCCCCGGATATTCAGTGTCTTCCCTCCCCTATCGGAAATTCAAAATTGTCAACGGATTTCATTATTGGAAGAACTAATTCAGTTGGCATATCTCAAGATAATTCTTTCGAACGATCAAATTCTCAATCAAACGAAAATTCAATGTATCAAAATGAAATTTCAACACATATCGAGGACCAGCAATCAAAGATTCTGCAGAGGATGAAAATGAACAAGGATAGACCTCTCATCCCTGTATCTGGTAATTATAACCATGTTGTAAATGACCAGAATAGATTTGCTATTCTGGGAAATTTAAACATACATACATGTCCTACATCAAATTCTCCTTCAAATAATACAAATAATTCCATACCACATAAAATTAAGCTTTCTTTTTGTCCACCTATATTTTTATTCGATGTAGACATTAAAGAATTAGTTAGTGAATTAAAATCCAAAAATACACCGTACAGAATTACTAACGTTAATAAATCAAAAAGCAAATTATATTTTGAAAATTCAAATGCACTTTCAGAAATGATGCAATTATTGAAGGAAAAACAAATTTCTTCATTTACATATACGCCCAAGGAACATAAGCGCATTAGTGTTGTCCTTCGCGGATTATTTTACAAGACCCATATAGAAGCTATTAAAAAGGAGCTAGATTTTCTATGTCCTAATTTAGTTGAAACTGTTTCCAAATTCTCCACTAAGTTTTCTAGAAAAAATGGTATTGACACTGGTTTATTCTTAGTAACTTTGGCACCTGGAAAGCAATTGAGTGATTTCACTTCATTGAAGGATATGTTCAATCAAAGAATCTCTTGGGAACCCCCTAAGAAAAATATGGAAATCATTCAGTGTTGGCGCTGCCAACTTTGGGGTCATATGTCACGAAATTGTAATAGACCCTACGTTTGTGTTAAATGCGATAAACAACATGAACCTAGCAAATGTCAGTTTAAATCTGATGAATCACACCCGCCCTACTGTGCAAATTGTGGTAAACATGGTCATCCTTCCAATTATAAGGGTTGTTCCGCCTATTTAAAGTACATTGCTATTAGAGAAAAACTAAAATGTGATGCAAAATTCTAATTTTACTAATCCGGGAAAATCTTTTGCTATTTTGTTCAATAAAAATATTCCTAATTCACAACAGAGCTCTTTTTCAAAAAATCCATTGATTACTGAATTTTTAAAAGTGTCATTAGAAGACAGAATTAAAAAATTTATTGTAGATTACAAATCCATGTCGGCATCAGATGCAAAAGAAACATGCACTTCTCTTTTACATGAAATTAATGTTACTTATGGTCCGTAAAATTCTCAATTTGTTAACTTTTAATGTTAGATCTCTTATTGAAAAGAGTAGAAGATTTGACATAGCATTTATACAAGAAACACACCTTAGAGAAAATCATCGGGTTTATCTTGAAAATTACACTTTTTAAGGGACAGCAGTCCACTTGGTGTTGGAATTATTTTCCGTAGATCATACAAATATTCAATAGTTAAAATTCCAAATTTAACCTTTCCAAACATGTTCATCAGTACTAAATTTGTAATCAATGGTATTGACAAAAATTTCTATTCGGTTGAATTTATTTTCCTAGTAACTCTGCATATAATATAATTCATAATGGACTCTCAAATTTATGTGATTTTTTCTCAGAATAAGATGGCATTTTCATTGGAGGAGATCTTAACGCCAGACATGTTTCTTGGGGAGACTCAATGAATAACATTAATGGAAACATAATTTTTAACTGGTTTCGAATTACAAATTTAACTCCTACATTTCCTTAAAATACATCTTATTTAGATAATTTTCTTGTAAGCACAAATTTAATAAATACTAGCAGAAATAATTTCAATATCACAGATCTCCCTTCCTTTTCTTACCATCTCCGTATTAATTTGAAACTTAATTTAGGCAATTTGGAATACTAATAAAACCTCCGGAAACCTTTACCTCTTTTAAAAATACGAATTGGATTGATTTTAAATCTGATTTCCGATATAATTTAACCAGTATCTTTCCAAATCATAACTCGAACATGTCTAATACAGAAATAGACTCTCATTTTAGTAAATTCTCTGATCTATTAAATGATACTTGCCTTGACCATTCGCAACAGTTGATCCGGAAAGATAGGAAAATTATTGTTTCTGATCATATTAAGTATCTATATAAAACTAAATATAGGTGGCAAAAGGAATTAAGATCGATATACCACAGAACTTTAAATAGACATAATCCGGATTATATTTTACTTTCAAAGCAAATTCAATTATTAAATTTAATAATAAAAGAGAAGGTAGAACAGGAACAACGTATATTCTTTAGTAGGAAGATGAGTGAAATAAAGCCTGGTCCAAATGCGCATAAGGAAATTTACAAAATTCTTGGTTATAAAAAAATTCTTATATTTCAAAACTCGAAATTAATGGATGTACAATTGAAGATGATAATGATTGTCTTGAAAATTTGCAAACTTTCTTTTGTAACATTTTTAACAACAATACTGCAATTTCGGATTTTCAAGAAATTGAAAATGTTGTTTCCTCTTATATTGATTCAATCGACATTCCAATACACTTTTTTAATTCTGAATTTAATGCAATTAATACTCAAAACTGTTCTGATCTAGTTACAATTTCCGATGTCGTTAGAATAACAAGCGAAATTAACAATAAAAAATCATATGGTCTAGACAAAATTTCAAATTTTATTAGTAAAAAACTTCCTATTAAAGCTTACGAATTTCTTACAATAATTTTCAATAACTGTCTCTGCAACTGTCATTTTCCTAGCCTTTGGAAAATTTTGCCGATCCAAAAAAAGGCAGGTTTAAATTCCATGAATAATTTAAGACCAATCTCACTACTATCCAATCTAGGAAAACTATTCGAAAAAATTATCCGCGAAAAGATGGATATTGGGGTTAGTTTACCTTATATTCCTCCTTTACAATTTGGATTCAAAAAAGGACATTCCACTAATGATGCTTTGTTAAAATTTCACAATGATATAATATGCAACCTCCGCAAAAAATTTTGTACATTTGCAATTTCTCTAGATGTTGAAAAAGCTTTCGATAGCGCTTCTCATTTAGGTATTCTTTTTAAAATGATTAATATAGGATTTCGCCCATCTATCATAAAATTAATGCGAATTTTTTTCGACAATCGGCAATTTTGTGTACAGTTTAAAAATAAATTATCCGAATTCTCTATTATAAGTCGTGGTGTTCCTCAAGGTTCCATTCTCATGCCTCATCTCTATAATATTTTCATATACGATTTTCCACACTTAGAAACAAATTCAACAGGTATTTTATATGCGGATGATTCATTACTTTACGCACACGCTGAGTCGCCAGCAAAAGCATTAAGTTTTGCGCATGATCATTTAATGAAAGTTAAAAATTTTTTACACGAAATGGGGGATTCAACTGAATGCTTCAAAGTCTCAGGCTATCTGTTTAAGAAATGCTTCTGGAAAATGTAAGAAATTCGTTGTCCCGGAAAGTAAATCGCTAGTACTTCAATTAGACGGAACTGAAATTTCAATAGGAGATACCATTAAGTACCTTGGAATTAATTTTGATAAATTGATGAAGTTCAATAAACATGCTAAAATTGTTACAAATAAAGCGTCTAAATTACTAGGATTGTTTTCCAGAATTCTATGGAACAAACGTCTTCCTTCTAAAACTAAATTACTTCTTTACAAAACTAGTATTTGGCCAATCTTTACATACGCCTTTCCAATTTGGTTTCAAATTTCACCCACAAAACTTAAGGACATAGAAATTCTCGAAAGAAAAATAATTCGCTTCTGTATAGGTAAAAACTTTCAATCTCCCCATAAACGCTTTTCAAATCAGTTTATTTACTCTCCATCTAATGTCACTCCTATTGGTCTTTATGTTTGTGTAAACGATTTATATCAAGATTAGATCAACATAATAATATGGTCATTAAATCAATTTTAAATGAACAGAAAAATTTTAGTTGGTCAAATACTAACTATTTTTCTCCTATTGGTTTTATTAATGAACCCGCGCCAAATTTTAATGTTAATGATTGTGTACGGCATCCTTTTTATGACAAAGTTCTATCAGGAACTCATAGGGGATAAATTCAATTTCACGCCATTTATTTTATAAACACTTCCTACTATACAAATTTTTTAATTTAAAATTATTTGTTATTTTCTTTTAATATCCTTATTTTGATTTTTTTTTAGAATTAAGTTAACCTTTGAGAACTTACTCTCTAATTTTTGTCCATCCCCGGGAGCAAGGGCGCCAACAAAGTCCATTTTTATACACAGTATTCAATCCATTTCATGAAAAAGCAAGGTGCTTATAACTATTATGTTAATTAAGATAACACATTATAATCATAAGTTATTTTCTAAATTATTAATGTAGTTACTCCAATAAAAAATTGTATAAAAGGCTCAATAAATTAAACTAAACTTTAGACATCACGTGCAATTTGGAATGCGAATGATTTGGAGACAACCATTCAGATTGGAGTAGGAAGGAGCATTCGCTGGAATTACGCTGCAGTAAAATCTGTCACTTTGCCAGTTGCACATTCGGAAACAATACCAATGCCCAAGTGTCCAAGTATATCTAACAGCCTAATTACCGATACATCATCAAGTTCAACTTAATACTCAACTCTGAGCGATTCAAGTTTGAGTCAGAAGTCACCGCTTTTATTTCAGTTTCAACACATTGATCTAGTGAGAGATTTGGAACTGACCAAAGATAAGGCAGAACTACTTGCATCTCGGATGAAACAGTACAATATTTTTAATAATATTATAGAGTCCGTAATATACCTTACAAACAATTTTATACAACTGTGGATAACAGATGCTTTTGCAAGGACATTCCCGGATTGTTCGAGGAACTTAATCAAACATACAATTCAAACGAATGTCGGTTATTTGTTGACAGCAGTAAAGAATGTTTTAAAGCAGTACTTTTGCACAACGAAAATCAGAAACCGTCGATTCCCATTGCTCATGCTGTCAACACTAAGGAATCATACGAAACAATAGCTAAATTGATGAAATACATTAAATTTGTTGCGATTTGAAAGTAGTTGGCATGTTATGTGGAATGCTAGGCGGATATACAAAATATAGCTGTTTTTATGCCTGTGGGATAGCCGTGCTCGCGAAGATCATTACAGAAAAAAGAAATGGCCAACAAGAAAACACATTACATTGGGTGAAAACAACATAAAATACACACCTCTCGTCCAAAAAGAATACATTATTTTCCAACCACTGCATATTAATCTTGGCTCTTTAAAAATTTTGTAAAAGCTGTCAAAAAAGATGTCAGTTCACTCTAATATTTAAAAAGTTTATTTGAAAGTCTTTCTTTTCAAAAAATCGAAGAAGGCGTTTTTGATGGGCCTAAAATAAGGAAACTGATAAAATATGTAAATTTCGAATCATATTTGACGTCGGATGAAATTGCAGCATGGAGGTCGTTTAAACTTGTTGTTTCAAATTTCCTTGAAATTGGTAAGAAATATATTTTTCTATATTTATGTATGTATGTATATTACACATATGTATGTATTCTTCTAACTTATTTTTCGCTTTATGTATTCCAACAGCTGTAAATATGTCCCTTAAAATTCATTTCTTGCATTCTCATTTAAACTTTTTCCCCGAGAATCTTGGCGACGTATGTGACGAACATGGTGAAATGTTTCATCAAGAAATGAAGTCCATCGAGCGGCGTTACCAAGGGCACTGGGATGAAAGAATGATGGGAGATTATATTTGGTTCCTCATTAGAGAAACCGATTCCGAAATCTTCAAACGTCAACAAAGAACTCACAATTACTTCTAATGAAACTTGTACATGTAAATAAATTCAAATGTACATAATATAAATAAAAGTAACAAATAAAATCGCTATTTAAACAGAAATTAAAAAAAAAAGAATTTTGAATTCTCTTACCTCTACCAAAAGGGCTAAAATTCTACATTTCTTCGCTAGGATGCAAACTTTTAGAAAATAAAATATTTTTTTTCGATTTGTTTTCTATTTTTTATGTTTTTTTCGTCCCAGGATTTTTTTTTTGCCCTTATCGGGCATATACTCCAAAAATAGTATTTTTAATAAAAAAAAATTTTTAAAAAAAATGTATCCATAAAAAAATTTTGGTTTTGATTTAATATAACGTCTATACAAAAAATTAATTATTAGGGCTGGGACACAAAACAATTTTTTTTTTGTTGCGTAGTGTTATTTTTTCAATATCCGTTTTCGATGAGTACATGACGTAACAGATGGAACAGACTCTGATGTGAAAGATTTTTCCCTAAGAGAGACCCAAATACCTGGATGTCAGAATTCTCCTTTTATGTGTGTGTGGGGGAGCATGAGAAATGCTCGTAAAGCGCTACAGAAAAACACGAAAGAGCTACGTAATAGTTAACAATTGTGCTAATCTCAGCACAATTGTTACTGCGGACTCCATGAGAGCTTGCAGTCCGTGTTTTTGTGAAATTGCAGATATCGAAGCTATGCTGTGAATGCAACGTGCCAAGCTTTTCTCCAGAGAGGAGAATAGAGAAACAGAATGAGCTTGCCGTTGAAATTAGAAATACAAAGAGTTACACAGTGTTATATACTAAGTACATGAAGATGTTTGCTTCTATGGAATATTCTCTTTTTGTTTTAGCGGGGAAACAGATTCTTATGTGGCTTTGTGCGAGCTCGCGGTTAGGTGACAAATGCAAAGTTCAATACTCTAAAGCTTCAGACAAACACTTTTATTTGTATTTATGTCTGATGCTCTGGAAACAGCTTTTCAACCCTGTGTTGCCATCTATTTATTACCTTGCAACCAATCTGTTCAACTTAATAATCTTTATATACCTTTTGAAAGATAAGATAGTCGTTTTGTAAAATATGCGGTGAACGTGAACCAAGCAACCTAACTTCTTTTAGCTTCTCTGACGGTGCTGCGGAGTGGACTGTATTAGAAATAACTAATCAGTTGAACTCCCAGATATTTGTTAAGTAGCAAGAAAAATGAAATAAAAAGGAACAGGTTAGATTGGTTTGATGCAGATTTATTGCGTAGGTTCTTAGTCGTTGCTTCTTACCGCTTCAGTAGATGCTACAAAAGTGAAAATTGCGATGCAGAGCGAGAGAGTAGAAAGCCCTGGTTTCTGACAATTCAGCCAAATTAAATTAAAATGAACAGAAAAGATGGCAGCTCTTTATCCATTTGAGTAAAAGCTTTTGCCTTCATGGCAAGATATGGGTAAAGAGTTGCCATCTAGACGAATGTTAAAAGGAAAAAAAGGATACTGGGGGAATTCATGTCGATAGTTAATCCATTTTTTTTCTTAAATAATAATACTAATAGTAAAATACACAAGGGAATTCATTTAAGTTTGAAACTGTTGAACTGGGTTCAACATGGAGTCTCAGATCAATATGTAGAGGTGTTACAAATGGAGTGACAAAACAAGTAAAATCGTTAAGCTCGGCCAAGCTGAATCCTACATACCCTCCACCATGGATTGCATTCATTTTTATACCCTCCACAATAGGATGGGGTCCGTTCGTACGTCTGTTATAATCACGCTACAGTCCTTAATAGAGCTAGGTTGATCAAATTTGGTAGAAATATTTCTTATAGTTGCAGGTTGTTTGGGATTGCAAATGGGCCATATTGGTCAATGTTTTGATATAGAGGTCGCTTCAAAATACGGGGTTTGAGCCATAGATACCACATTTTTAAACCAATTTAGCAGAAACTTTGCAATTTGTATTATATTTTGACGAGAATTCATCACAGCAAAAATTTTACAAATCGGTTCATCTTTTGTTATAGTCACCCTATAGAGGTCGCTTCAAAATATACGTATCTAAGCTATAAATACCATATTTTCTAAGCAGTTTAACTGAATCTTTGCAGTTTGTATCTAATTAAGACAAGAATTCATTGTAGTAAACAATTTTTAAATCAATTTACATTTTGTTATAGTCCACCTATAGATGTCGCTCCTAAAAAGGCTTACGTAAGCCATAAACACAACATATTCTAATAAATTTGGCTAAACTTTGCAGTTTGTGTCGTTGCTGATCAGTCGTAGTGAACGGACGTGTTTATCACAGAGCGGATAGTTAAAACGTACGCAGTATCTATTAGGCAATCGCAAAAAAAATCTGTACAAAGTCTGGAAGCCTACATCGTAGTAACTATTACGGGCTAATACAGACAAAGAATAAATAAATTCCTTGACGGGGATGCCTTCGTGTTCCGATGGAGCAGGGTTCCCCAATCGTCCTACTGTCCGTCCGTTGGCATTGGCCAAAGCCGACCACACCAAAAATGGTGAAAATTTCCCCCCAGTACTCACAACAGGTGGTAAGGTGAGGGGAAAACGTCATGTACGACCGTCAAAACGGAAACACAAATAAGCACCGGATAGCGCTCGGAGTTTTGACGAAGTTGGAGGCTGTTGAGGTTTCGGTTCTTACCGAAAAACAAAAAGAGTCACTTACCTTGGCTAAAGGCGTCATAGATGCTAAGGCTGAGCCGGCCTTAGAAGAATTCAATGAGCCGGCTGAGAGAGCCACAAATTCAGCTGTGGTAGCGGCTAATAAAGCCAAAACAATCAGATCACCTGATGAACGCCTGCCTTCGAAAAAGGCAAGAGGCCCTAACGTCACCATCAACAGGAAACCCACCATGTCCTTCAATGAAGTGGCGAAGGAGAGTCTCCGGACTCTTTGACGCATCTGTCGGGGACACGCTTCTCGATGATACGGACGAAGAGTTCGATAACACCCTTATCGGGGTGGATGTTAATCTGTCAATTACCAATGATGGTAAGAATTCTACAGATTAACCTCCATCACGCTAAAGCAGCCTCAGCGGCTCTATTGCTGCGCCTGTCCACAGGTGCCGTAGACATCGTCCTGATACAGGAGCCCTACGCAGTGGGAGGAATGGTGTGCGGCATCAGGACACCCAACTTTAAACTGCTTGTGGCCAACTGTGAAGGCACTCCAAGAACCTGCATTTTGGCCAGGAAAGATCTAAGTATCTTTCTCCTGGCTAATTTAAGTGGTAAAGACCAAACATCTGCTAGTCTGGAGATCGGTAATCGCATATATTGGGTGGTATCCAGCTACTTGCCTTATGAAGCTGTAGTACCGACTGCTCTATTCAGGGAAGTAGTAGAAGAAGCAACGTCTGATGTGGTCGAGCTGATTATTGGCGCAGGCATGAACGCTCATCATACTATCTGTGGTAGTACGGATATAAACAATAGGGGTGATTCGCTTCTTGACTTTATTCTAACTACCAACCTAAGTATTTGTAACATAGGTAATAAACCGACCTTTACTATTAGAGACAGACAAGAAGTACTCGACGTAACGTTTGCTACTGACCGTCGACAAATTATTGGGTGGAATGTACTGGACGACCACTCATTCTCAGATCACCATTATATTGAGTTCAAACTCTCTAAAAAAGCGCCTAAACCTGCCGTCCACAGAAATGTGAGGAAGACAAAGTGGCACCTGTATGAGAAGAATTTCAAGAAAGTCCTCAACTCCAAACTTCTGTGCGAATCGAATGACAAAGCCGGTCTGGATAATCTGGTCGAGCATATCACTACATCATTCAATAGTTCCCTTGAAGAAGCCTGTCCAAAAACAAGGTACAAGGGTAAAACTGAACCTCAATGGTGGACTTCTGAGCTAACGGCTATGAAAAAAACCTGCAACAAGCTATTCAACAAGGCTAAATCTACTGGGGTCGCTAATGCCTATAAAGAGCAACTCAAGATCTATAAGAAGGAGCTTAGAAAGGCGCAAAGACGCTCTTGGTATACCTTCTGTGGCGAAGTGGAAAAGGTCTCCGACGCCGCAAGGCTGAGGAAAATACTATCAGCTACACAGAACAGTGGGTTACTTGCAGGATGAGGCAAATAACTAGACAAAAAACAGCGAGCAGTCACTGAATTTACTGCTCGACACACATTTCCCTACATAACCCAAAGATCAGCAAGACCAACAAGAATGCGAGTGGACTGCGAGCGTTGCTAGCTTGTTGACTGAGAGATCCAGAATAAGCTGGGCTATTAACAGCTGTGAGCCCTTCAAGTCACCTGGACCAGACGGCATCGCTTCAGCAGAAATGCAGAAAATGTTAAAGTACATTATCCCATGGCTGGAGAAAATTTATGTAGGCTGTATCATGCTTTCATACCTCCCGAATCGATTGAGGGATACCAAAGTGGTATTCATACCTAAAGCGGGGAAGATATCACATACTAGGCCAAAAGACATTAGCCTATCCTCATTCCTATTGAAAGGTCTGGAAAGACTTTTAGATTATTTCATTAGGGAAAACCTGGATACAGAACTCCTGGGAAGTCTACAGAATCAGCCCTGCACGAACTTGTGAGCACTATCGAATCGTCCCTGCATTTCAAGGAATTCACCATGGTGGCATTTCTTGACATAGAAGGGGCTTTTAACTACATTCACTCTGATGCGGTTAACTCTAGTTTGATTAGACTAATTGAAAGTCTGTTCAACAGAAGACCCTTAACAGCGTGTCTTGGGTCCATAACTCAAACAAGGTTTGTAAACAGAGGGACCCCACAAGGAGGAGTACTGTCTCCACTAATTTGGAACCTAGCGGTGAATGAAATCCTGCTAGATCTAGAACGTTGTGGCTGCAAGGTCGTGGCATATGCGGACGACGTGGCAGTCACAGTGAGTGGCAACTTCGAAAACGTCCTCCGAGACATTCTACAGGTGGCTCTGAACAAATTGAATAGGTGGGCCATAAGCAGCGGTTTGGGCGTAAACCCAAACAAGACAGAATTGGTTCTCTTTACTAGGATGAATAATGTCCCACATCTGGACCCTCCACCTCGTATAAATGGAACAGATCTAGTCTTTTCTGAAAGTGCAAAATTTTTAGGAATAATTCTAGATAGAAAACTGTTTTTTAGACTTAACGTATTGGAACGTGTAAGGAAGGCCAAAGTCGCCTTATATTCCTGCAAAAAGGCTGTAGGGTCTCAGTGGGGCCTCTCTCCTAAAATCGTCCACTGGATATATATAGCAGTAGTTCGTCCAATACTGTTATACGGCATTGTGGTATGGTGGACGGCAACTGACAAACTAACCATCACCAACCTACTAACAAAGGTTCAGAGAACGGCCTGCCTGAGCATAAGGGGAGCCTTAAGGACTACAGCGACCGAGTCTACAAGCCCTACTACATATACTGCCGATTAATATTGTGGCGAGAGAAGTTGAAAACAAAGCGGCAATACGATTAAACGGCCTATAAATGTGGAGGTACAAGAACTACCCAGCGGCGTAAATACGGAGGTCTACTTGGTAGAGGCCTTCAAGAAGACCTGTCTAGACCTTATAAAAAAGTCAATACTCATACTTGCTGACCTTCCTTGATAACGCCTTCTGTAATCCCTATTTTCGCCTTACAAAAAATCGTGTACTCATTCTCGTCCGCCTTGTGCGTTAAGACCTTACACAAGGCCTTCATATAGCAAGGAATTCATAAGGTCTTTGCAAAAAATAAAAAATAGTTGTTGAGCAACTAATTCCGTTACTTTTAAAATCATTTGATTGCATGCGAGAGCGAAAGAACTAAGAGGGAGCAACACAATTCCAAACAGAACACAGCAAGCAAGAAACAATTGTGTTTCCAAAAAGAGTCAAGCAGGCGTATTGTGTTTTTAGTCTTTAGAAGAATTTTGTTCAAATCGGTTATGTTTTTGTGGTTCGCGTGGTAAGTGAGTTTTTCTAAACAAGCAAATAAACTAAATGTTACATACACATGTCTAATTTCAGATTTGAAAAACCGTGTAAAACATTTGAGGAACGAACTCAAAATTAAGTTTTTGTGGAAGAATTCTCACAGATCAATCTTTATTTGGAAAAATCAGTTAAAAACTAAACTGATGACAAAAAGGAACAGGAGGAAATTTATTTTATTCTATTTATTTTATTTTCTAACTACACCACAAATTTGATTTGATAAATAAGGGCTTTTAATTAAAATCTTCCATTGGGTCTTCTAGTTCGGGGCTTATGTAAGACCTGCCGTATTACACTTTCCATAAGATCTTCTATAATAGGTCTTCTATAAAGAATTCTGAAATTGTCCTTCTATAAGGCCTCGCAAGGGAAGTGAGTGTGGAAGGCCTTGGTCGGCAATGACACGCTGTGTAAAAAAAAATGAGTACGTAATGGGACTGGCAGGCCTTGTGTCTCCAAACCAAGGCATGATATAACGCCTGCTGAGACCTTCTTTACGCCGCTGGGTACGGTCACATGAGGATATCAAAGTGTAGTGCTATTGTAACCGACCGAGTGAACTATATACCAACTATGTACAGCTTCGCGAGAAATTACATCACTATGATTCCCGCCAGAGATGTATGGGTTGGCAGAATGCCAGGTAATAGAAACCATCTCCACTTTTACACGGATGGTTCGAAGCTTGATGAAAAGGTTGGCTTCGGAGTACACTGTGAAGACTTTCGTTTGGGTATAGCTCACAGACTACCAGATGCCTGCAATGTCTATCAAGCCGAAATAATGCCAATATGGGAAGTCGCCAAGTGGCTGAGTCGCAACATAGTGACCAACACTGGCGTTGTAATTTACTCGGACAGCCAGGCTGCCATCAATTCTTTGGAGGCAACATCCCTAAATTCACAAACAGCCCTCGACTGCCACAGATCTCTTAACGAGATGGCTGAGCAGTTTAATATACACCTCATATGGGTGCCTTGGCATATGCCGGGGAACTGCAAAGCCGATGAACTTGCTAGGAAAGGGACGACATTACAAATTCTCGAAGAATTTGCCTATATTGGTGCACCACTATCCACGTGCAAGCTTTGGCTTGGGGAAGAGGCAATCAGGCAGTCCAACGAAAGATGGACAGAAATCGGCACCTGCAGGGTAGCTAGACAAATCTGGCCAAGGTATGACCTGAGTAGATCAAAATATCTCCTCGCACTAGAGAGGCAAAAATTGTCTACGTTAGTATCAGTTCTGACGGGACACTGCTTGATCGGAGAACACGCCATTGGGTATTGACTCCAATGACTTCTACAGAATCTGTGGAGATGAGGAAGAAGTGGAGAGCATTGAGCACTTGCTATGCGACTGCCCCGCTCTGAGTAAACGACGACTGGACATACTGGGTTCGGCCTTTCTAGGCAGCATAACAGATCTTTCCAGTACCGATATTCGTACTATCGATAAATTTATATATCAAACAGGTTGGTTTCTATGAGGGGCATTTCAGACCGTGGTAACACAAGGATCTAAACTGGTCTATGTGAGGTTGAAAAAAAATTACGGCTGCCACCCTAACCTAAACCTAAACCTTGCAGTTTGTAGCGTTACGAAGGCAAATCTAGAGAGACATTTGTATGGGGGATATATCTACCACCTACTACCATTGTTCGTGTAAAGGATTCCGGGTATATATAAACCCAAGTTACCAATTTTCAGCCCGATCAGTTGACATTTGTGGTCTTTATGACGTTAAGAAATAAAATCGAGGAGATGCTACATATGGGGGCTATATCCAAAAATTTTGATATTTATACCCTCACTTTAGTCATACGAGGGTATATATCATTTGCTACGGAAACAAGTGTAACACATCGAAGGAGTGACTTAAGACCCCAAGTATGACTTAAGACCCTTATTTATCGGCGGATATTCGTTTTTGGTAATTTTAAGTCGAATGAGCAATGTCCGTCCGTCTGTCTGTCTGCTGGCTGGTGCGCACGATAACTCTCGAAAGGAGTAACCGATTGACTTCAAATTTGGTATGCGGTAATTTTTTATATATCTCCGGATGAGTTCGAAGATGGGCCATATTGGTCTACTCCTTCTGGTACCTCCCACACAAAGGGTTAAAATTTAGTGAAATATTGATTCTTTAATAACTTCTATACTACTTACTCGAATGTTCTGAAATTCTACACATAATATAAGTATATTAGTCGCTATTACCACGAGAAAAATGGGTGAAGTTGGTACCTCCCACACAAATGGACCATTTTGCATCAAAATTTAACTGCTTATAACTTTAATACAAGTGCATAATAATGCTTGAAATTTTCTACAGTATAATGTTTTTGTAGCGCCTATAGTCCGCTAAAAAATGGGCGTTATTGTACAGCCCCTTTTGATACCTCCCACACAAATGGACCGTTTCGTACCAAAAGTAAACGGCTTGTAACTTTAATACCAGTGCATACAAATACTTGAAATGTTGTACAGTGTAATGCTGTGCTGGGCGTTATCAACCCCCCCCCCCATTTTTGTACCTCCCACACAAAATGACCAAATCATACCAAAATTACATAGCTCGTAACTTTAATATACCAGTGCACATAAAGGCTTATAGTTCGGCACAATGCAATGTATTTAAGAATCTACTGTCTACCGAAAAATAGGTGTATTTTGAAAAACCCCTTCCGGTATCTCCCACACAAATTGACAGATTTATAAGTGTAATGTTATATATTACATTTGTGGTGTTCTATCTGTGTCTACTTACGTTGGGAAAGGGAATTGGGTTTCGTGCACCTCTAGCTGTGCTCTTGCCAGCTCGCCGAAATGGGTGGGTTCTTCATTCCCTAACCAACTATATTACCACACAATATAATTTTAGGTGCACTAAGAGAGAGATGGTCCAAAATAGACAAAAAAAAACAAATCATGACCTCATGCAAAATTGCATAACTATAAAATAATAACAAGATATTTTATTTGCGGACAGACAAAGGCTCGGATTTGTATAAACTAGCATAATTAAATCATTCAATTCCTCTACGTACTCTAGGTGTAATGGAGTACCCATATCCAATACCCTCCCTACCATGCGATCATTGCAGGTACGTCTCTGATCGTCCTAACGAATAACATGTTGTTGTTTTTATTTATGTGTACATAACTACAAGACAGACGATTGCTCGGACAGACATAACTTCAGAATTAGCAACACATTATTTCATCTTCATCTATATGCTTGTTGAATTTATTACATTTGCAATTGCCGTTCCTTCATTCATTACTTCGCGAACCGACCGTCAATGGTAATAGTATTTTTGTTGTTATTTTTGTTTGGCTTTTCTACATTTATTTCAAAATTGTCAAGAATTCATTAATGTAAACAAAATAAAGATATATATAGAGTGGAGGAGAGAATAATTATATCTATTTGCGGACAGACAAAGGCTCGGATTTATATAAACTAGCATAATTAAATCATTCAATTCCTCTACGTGCTCTAGGTGTAATGGAGTACCCATATCTAATACCCTCCCTACCATGCGATCATTGCAGGTACGTCTCTGATCGCCCTAACAAATAACATGTTGTTGTTTTTATTTATGTGTACATAACTACAAGACAGACGACTGCTCGGACAGACATAACTTCAGCATTAGCAACACATTATTTCATCTTCATCTATATGCTTGTCGAATTTATTACATTTGCAATTGCCGTTCCTTCATTCATTACTTCGCGAACCGACCGTCAATGTTAATAGTATTTTTATACCCTACACCACACTGTGGTACAGGGTATTATAAGTTTGTTTCACGGCAGATGTTTGTAACACCTGAAAATAACACAGCTAGACCCACCTTAAAGTATACCGATCGACTCAGAATCACTAGATGAGTCGATTTAACGATGTCTGTCCGTCCGTCCGTCCGTCTGTCCATGTAAAGTTGTTCGTCGACTACAGGTCGCATTTTCACTCCGATCGTTCTGAAATTTTGCAGTTTAGAGTATTTCGCGACTGTTAAGATCGCTATTGAATTTGGTTGAAATCGGTTCAGATTTAGATATAGCTCCCATATATATCTTTCGTCCGATTTGGCCCTTTAGTCCTATAGAAGCTGTATAATACATCCGATCGTTTTGAAATTTAGAATGGTAGAGTTTCTTGATCCATGAACCAACATTGACGAATTTGAAGAAAATCGGTTAAGATTTAGCTATAGCTCCCATATATATGTTTCGTCCGATTTGGCCTTTTAGTCCTATAGAAGCTGTATTTTACATCCGATCGTTTTGAAATTTAGAATGGTAGAGTTTCTTGATCCATGAACCAACATTGCCGAATTTGAAGAAAATCGGTTCAGATTTAGATATAGCTCCCATACATATCTTTCGTCCGATTTGGTCCTTTAGTCCTATAGAAGCTGTATTTTACATCCGATCGTTTTGAAATTTAGAATGGTAGAGTTTCTTGATCCATGAACCAACATTGCCGAATTTGAAGAAAATCGGTTAAGATTTAGCTATAGCTCCCATATATATGTTTCGTCCGATTTGGCCCTTTAGTCCTATAGAAGCTGTATTTTACATCCGATCGTTTTGAAATTTAGAATGGTAGAGTTTCTTGATCCATGAACCAACATTGAAGAATTTGAAGAAAATCTGTTAAGATTTAGCTATAGCTCCCATATATATGTTTCGTCCGATTTTGCTCTTTAGTCCTGTAGAAGCTGTATTTTACATCCAATGATTTTGAAATTTAGAATGGTAGAGTTTCTTGATCCATGAACCAACACTACCGAATTTGAAGAAAATCGGTTAAGATTTAGTATATCTCCCATATATATGTTTCGTCCGATTTGGCCCTTTAGTCCTATAAAAGCTGTATTTTAAATCCAATCGTTTTGAAATTTAGAATGGTAGAGTTTCTTGATCCATGAACCAACATTGCCGAATTTGAAGAAAATCGGTTAAGATGTAGCTATAGCTCCCATATATATGTTTCGTCCGATTTTGCTCTTTAGATCCAATCGTTTTTATACCCTACACCACACTGTGGTACAGGGTATTATTTAAGTATAAAATGTCCCAAAAGTAAATTTATGTAAACAATTTATACATGAATTACAAAATTTATATATCAGAGTTATTTAATATTACGAGATTGGTGTAGGGTATTATATAGTCGGCCCCGCCCGACATTAGCCTTTCCTTACTGGTTGTTGTTATTTTTGTTTGGCTTTTCTACATTTATTTCAAAATAGTCAAGAATTCATCAATGTAAACAAATTAAAGAAATATATAGAGTGGAGGAGAGTATAATTATATCTATTAAAGAGTGACAAGAAACTTATAAATTATTATAGTAAAGAGAATAGAAGAGAATTTAGCTATGATAATTATAAAAAAAAGAGAGGCTCACAAGAGACATTCTAATTGTATGACATTTTTATGGGAAAATTCATAAAAATTTCCCGATTGGAAATTCATTCATTGAATATCTATTATCTTACTCTACTCTTTTTAATGTAAGAAAATTCCAATTGGAAAATTTAATGTATCTTGGAGTATTTTACTAGCGCGTGGGAATATGTTATATATGGGTCACTTCATTTTATAATTGAAATTTGAAGTTGCCAAATTATGAATTTTAAAAGATGGTTATATGAAAATATTGTAATATAAAGATTAACTGGTTTAATTACTTACTTCATCTCATTAAGTTATTCTATCGTTGGGCCCATCGATGACGCTGATTGATGAATTCTGGGGAGTAAAAAAAAATGTTCTCATATAAATTTATCTTCAAATTTCATAATTTGGCTTAACTTTGCCCCTCTGGTATTCTTAAATTAAAATTTAGCTTAAAATTTGGGGGTCATTGCATATGGTATATATATGTATGTCCATGTAGATATGTATTCACCACATGACGTGTCGAAGTCCAATCCGCTCTCTTATGTAATATGGGTTATGTCCATAGGACTCGGCAGCTTGCCAATATCGAATAACAAAACTGAGTTCTGGAAAACCAAATAGTTGACTCTACTAGGGAACACCCTAGTTTCAAATCGGTACAGCTTGTAGCAAATTTGTTGTTGTATTTCAATATGGGGGGGGGGTTAAGTCTATTCAAAGTGATCTGGTTTATGAATTATTTGGTGTTTTTAGAACTTCTCCAAAGAAAAGCATCAGTGCAGCTCCAGCACATATGTATGTACAGTCTCCAAAATGAGATTGACTTAGGTTATCTTGTTGGCGGTTCACCAAAACTTGATTCTTCTTATCTGAGGACACCGTAGTACAATATCATACCCGTCCGTCCTAAAATTAATAAAATTGGGAAAATTTGGATTTTGTGAATCACTTTCTTCGCACTAACTTACCCTCAGATTTCACACAAGAAGGATTATTTCTTTAATTTTCCTAAGTCAATTTTCCGTTTTATTTAAACACTGTACATGAATTTCTTATTCAGTAAGTTTTGCTAACAGACACAGAGGTCTTCTCGCTTAGAACAGTCGATTGAAGTGAATGAACAATGAAATTCGCTGGCTTACCAGAACCATAGTCTGCTTTCTTGTCACCGTTAACAACAAAAATTCTTTGATTTCTTAAGGGTCATAAAAGGTGGAGTGAAATCTCAACTATGCTTCTAACGACCACTCATTTTAAATGAGAGATCTGTCATTATTCCGAATTTCTTCTTTGATTGAACTTTTTCGATAACTATTATTGCCAATCTAACAATGCTGAGCAAAATTGAGCCTACATAAAACTGACCACTACAAAGCAGATAAGGTGCCGAATGATATTCTGAGAAATCCTTAACTGAAAATAAGGAAGTGTTTATTTTGAATATTTCTGCAAATCTTTTGCATGATATACTCCTAAAATTTTGTTTTTGTCATCAACTACCTCGTAATAAGAATTGCCTAATCTCCGTTTAATTTTAGCCCTTTGAAAAGTTGGAGCAAGTTTTGCGCTGAATTTTTTAATAGCATTGCTCTGAACAAAATTCCTTGCTAAAATAGTTTCTCCTTCGGAATACATAATTGCTCTACTGCGAAGATTGTATCTGGAGGCATTATCTTCATGTGAGTCTGAAATATTCTGTTTCGCCTTTTCTCTCATCAGCTTGAGGTAATCTGGATATTCCAAATGAGTGTCATCGGAGCCTAGGCCTAAATTTCGCAAAAGTTTGTAATCGTTACCGTTTAAGATAATTTCCTGTCCAAACACAAGACTATATGGAGAAAACCCTGTACTTCGGTGAATGGTAGAACGAAGGGAGGAACAAATTTCTGGTAAATGCAAATCCCAGTTCGTGTGATCACACGAACTGGGATCTATTTACCCTCTCCGAAGCGTTAGCCTGTGGGGAATATATTGCGGTGCAAACATGCTTTGTTCCATACTTAGTAAGAAAAGATTCGAAATATCATTACCATTGTCTGTTAAAACAGTCTCCGGTACGCCAAATATGGAGAATATGAAATTCCGGAGATATTCAAAAACATAAATTTTGTTAAATGATACGCTATTATCAGGAGGCCGATATTGCCTCTCTTTGATCGTGTGTAGGGGCCTAACGTTACCGTTCTACCCATAGGAGGTCTCAATATAGTATTAGGGCTTTTTGTGCACTTACAAACCTCACATTTAGAAATGTATTCACGAATGCGGATTGCGGAGAATCGTGGGCACGATATAAAATTTCAGGAATAAGGCCTTTTGGGACCCGGTGTCGCCAGCAACTGTCTTGATCTCCATCACTTTTAGAAAATTGTGTTCTTTTATATAAATATTTATCTATTATTTTCAAATCTGGAAACCTTGATTGTTGTTGTCGAACGTTTTAAGTTCTTCATATTCATCAGACTGAAAATGACTTGATTCCAAGTCTATGACTGGCCCATTGATCTCCAATTCATTGACCTCGTCATAAGGTATACGAGAGAGGGTGTCCGCAACGACATTATCTGTCCCTTTCCGGTGTTGTACTGTGAATGTATATCCCTGGAGCTTAAGTGCCCACCTTGCGAGTCGCCCAGAAAGATCTCGTTGCCTCATAAGCCATTGAAGGCTCGCGTGATCGTTTACAACACAAAACTCTTGGCCTTCAATATAGGCTCGAAATTTCTTTATCCCCTGCACGACAGTAAGGCACTCCAGCACTATTACGGAATAGTTCCGTTGAGCTTTAGTTAACTTAGCTGACATAAACGCAATGGATAGTTCTACCCCTTCATCATTGTCTTGTGTTAGAACACAATCTAATCCATATAAGCTTGCGTCACACTGCAAGATATACTTTTTAGAAAAATCTGGCGTAATCAAAATGGGTGCTGATGTTAGCATATGTTTCAGTTTGTTAAATGACTCTTGAGCGGAATCGTTCCAAGAGAATGATTTGTTCTTCTTTAAAAGCTCTGTAAGATTGAATGTAACAGAAGCAAAATTGTTGATAAATTTCCTATACCAACCTGAGAGTCCTAAGAAACTCCTTAGCTGTTTCACAGAGGAAGGTACAGGGAATTCAACAATCGATCTGATTTGTTCTGGGTCTGTTCTGATTTCTTCTCTCCCTACGATGAGCCCTAAATACTTAATTTCCTTCATACAAAATTTTGACTTGGATATATTAAGTCAGGTTTGCTTTACGTAAACACAAAGCGACTTCTTGCTACAATAGTAAGTGGGAGTCAAAATCATCAGACAAAACCAACAAATCGTCTAAATACACAAATACTCGGGTACGCAGATGGGCTGGAACAACCCGATCCATTAGGCGGCATAAGGTTTGTGGTGCATTGCACAATCCGAATGGCATCACTGTATATTGATGCAGTGGTCTATTCGGAATTGTGAATGCCGTGATTTGTCGAGATCTCTCGTCCAGAGAAATTTGCCAGAACGCGTGTTTCATGTCTAGGCTGGTTATATACATGGCAGGTGGTAATCGACTCATGATACCCTCGATATGAGGCAATGGGTATGGTCTTTTAACGTATGTTTATTAATCTCGCGAGAGTCTAAACACAATATATTTTTATTTTCACGCCTGACTAGATTGATTCCTCGGACTGGTTGATTCCTCTATGACACCAAGAGATAACATGTCATCTACCTCTTGAAACATTAATTTCTCAATTGCTGGAGATACGGGCCAATGTCGTTGTTTGACCGGCTTCGTGGCTCCAACATCGATTATGTGTTGTATTAGGCTTGTTTTACCACAACCATCTCTTTCGTATGATGGAAATGTAGTAATTACACTGTAATGTGATTTTAGCTTATAAGTGGGCCTGCCTGATTTTGGTGCCGGCGCTTAAGAACGCCACTGGCAGATAGGATTCACTTCCCAAATTCTGGCACTTTACAGCGCCGAGAATTCCCAATAAGTCAGCACTTTTAGTGCTGGAGTTAAATAAATTATACAATGCCAACAGTTCGGCTGTAAAAACTTAATTAATTTTATTTACACAAAATTTGATCCTTATAAGCTAAAATAACAGTATTTCTTAATCCTAATAAATTCATATCCTTAAAAGTAAACAACAACATCTTAAATGTATACAATAATTCTTAGTACTAAACAGCTGATCCAATATCAGAGATGGTATTTCATAACTTACGTACTAATCAGGGATGTGCAACACTACACCCCTACCCTATAAAAAAAAATATTTTATTTGTAGAAAATATTTTATACTATCTTCATTTCAAACTAAATTCCATTTTTCAAACTAAAGTCCATTTTTTAACATGTTATTGTGAAACTTTTTTATCTTTCCATCCACATCTATGAATGAATTAACTCCCTCTTTGGAAACTACCATATATGGTCCCTGGTATGGTGGTTGATTTTTCTTTCTATTCAGTACCCTTAACAGGACTTGATCCCCTACAGACAATATGAGAGGATTTGCTTCTTTATCATTACATACTCGTTTTCTCTTTGATCTCTCTAAATACTCTTTCGCTTTACACCAAGAAAACTTTAATCTTTCTTTTACTTCTGTTGTGTAATCATCAATGTTATAAAATTTTTTTTCTTTCTTTATGTTATCATTAGGCAAATAAGGCAATTTACCAAATACCAACTCGTATGGAGAATACTCCGTATCTACATGTGGTGTTGTATTATATGCGAACGCAAAATAAGATATCCAAGAATCCCAGTCATCAGCCTTAGAAAAATTCAATAAGAATTCATTAAGCACCCTATGATTTCTTTCTAAAGAGCCCAAGGTCTCATGATGATAAAGTGCACTAAAAATTTGCTTTACATCCATTAATTTACATATTTCTGCCATTAACTGGTTCACAAATTCCGTTCCCATATCTGATTTAAGTACTTTAAAAGTCCCGTATATTAATATAAATTGTTCCACCAAGGTCTTTGCAACTGTTCTCGCCTCTTTTGTCTCCATGGGATACGCTACAATATATTTTGTTAGCTCACATTGTATTGTTAAAATATACCTATAATTATTACACAACCTCAACGGCCCTACCGTATCAATAGACACTACCTCGAAGCTAGTTCCCGGTGTTCCAGTTAAAGTTAATTTCTCCTTTGTATGACGTATTTGCTTATGCATTTTACACTTGGAGCAATTAGCTACATAGTTTTTCACCATCTTATACGTATTTTTCCATATATACTTCTGCTTTAACTTCAATAATGTTTTTCTTATTCCAAGGTGTCCACCAAGTACCGAATCATGATGCTCTTTTAGTAAGCTTATCTGAGTGTCTTTACAATGTATTCTTATTGGATCCTCATACAACAATATTATCAAAGTTGAGACCTTTTGGCGTCGTATATTGTTAAATAGTGTTTTGAACTCTTCCACTGTTATAATTTTAAAAATATCATCACTTCTGTTTAAGGCTAGGTTATAAATTTCTAATTTGGCCATCAACTTCTCCAAGGCAACCCTTGGATTCCTTAGATTATCGTTACATTTCACAGTTACTGTAAAATCACTCAAATGGATTTCCGTCTTCCCTTTATGCTCCTGTACATTGAATTTAAGTCTCCTTACATTCTTGACATCTGTTAAAGATATACAATCCCAAATATAAATAGCCTTGTTTCCCTCTCGAACCAAATTCTCATCAATCCTTGGTTTAATCATACCTGTTTTACTCATACTCCTTGTAATAGCCAGAATTTGTTTATCCTCGTCAGTCCTTGTCGGAACCATAGCTTTCAATGAATCACTATTAATTTTTATTCTCGATAATGCATCAGCGTTGGAGTTCATCTTTCCTTTCTTATAAATAATTTCAAAATCATAGTCACACAGATCCATTCTACTCCGTGTCATCTTTGAAGAAGGATTTCTATGAGAAAATAGGGACACTAACAGTCTGTGGTCGGTGACTACGAAAAACCTTCTTCCATATAGGTAGGGTCTAAAGAAATTTATGTATAGCTAAAAGTTCCTTCTCCATAATAGGTTTATTGATGTCGTGTTTTGATAGGGTAGTACTTGCATAAGAGATTGGTAGATCCTTACCAACCTCTCCTTGTGACAAAACCGCGCCCAAAGCATAGTTCGATGCGTCAGTCGTCAACACGAAATGTTTTTTAAATACCGGGTATTGTAGAATAGGAGGCTTTAACAACTTGCTTTTCAAAGCATCAAAAGCATTTTGGCACTCTCTACTCCATACAAAAGTTTTATTAGTTTTCTTTAACAACTGATTCAGACTTCTAGTTATACGAGCAAAATTTGGTACAAAACGTCTGTAGTAATTGCAGAACGCAACAAATCTTCTAACCTCATCCGCATTCGTTGGTATTGGGTAATATTTTATGACATCGTTTTTATTTGGATCTGTTCTTATACCCTTGTCCGTTATCAAGTGACCAAGATACACAACTTCTGGTTTCAAGAAGCTGCATTTACTCGCATTTAGCTTCAAATTAAATCTTCTCAACCTCTGAAATACATTACACAAATTCTCGTTATGGTGTTTTAAACTGCAACCAAAAACTATAATATCGTCTACATACAAGAACGCGGAAGCGTCTAAACCGCTCAATGCTATAGTCAACATCCTTTGAAAACTATTGGAAGATATTTTAAGACCGAATGGAAGTCGTTTAAATTTAAAATGTCCATTCCCTGTCGACAATGCAGTAAGTAGACGAGAATCTTTAACCAAACCAATTTGGTGAAATGAACTGGTCATATCTAAGGTAGAAAAATACTTAGCTCTGCCCAGTTTATCCAGAACATCCTCTATTCTTGTCAACGGAAATTTATCACTACGAATTTTGTCGTTGAGTTTTCTAAAATCAACCACCAATCTCCATTTCTTTTCGTCAGTGCCTGACTTTTTCGGTACAACCAACAAAGGTGAATTATATGGACTCACGGAGTCCTCTATAATGTCATCTTCCAACAACTGTTCCACCTGTTTGTTTATCTCTCTCATTTGTGTCTGCGGAAGCCTACAATTTTTTATATATACTGGGGTAGAATCAACTGATTCTACTGATTTCTGTGTATAAAAATTGTTCACGCTCAATTTTTCACCCGGTAAGTGGAAAACATCATGAAATTCCTTAAAAATATCAATAATGTCAGTGTTATCTAATAACATGCTCAATCTCTCTTCACCGATATCTTTCCTCTTGCCAACTCGGTATATATAATAATCCTTCAATTCATAATTTATGTTAGACATCGTCACTGCACTCTCAGTGGTATTTAATATTTTTACGTGTACTATCCCATGTGCAGGTATCAAACAATTGGCTAGAAAAACTCCTTTTTTCAGTTCTTTATTCGAAATTAGACCTTCCTCTTTAGCCTTTACATCCAAAGGTAAAATCATTTCACTTCTCGCAGGTATTGTAACGTCACTGCTATCTAAAGGTCGACAGTTCATAGGCAGCACGATGTCCTGCTCGCTAATACTAAATGTGACTGTAAATGTCTCAAAATCTATTCTACACATGTACTTTGTAAGTAGGTCTCTGCCTAATATACCATCTGCCAGGATCGGAAAGCTTTCTTATACTATGTAGAAATCGTGTGCTATCATGTGATGCTCAATTTTCAAATTCAATGTCGAGGTGCCAACGCATTGTATTGCTTCCTGAGTTATACCTGTTAATCTCGCGGTGTTTGATGTATTAATACTACCCAGACCTTGAATCTTACTGATCGAAATGTCAGCCCCAGTATCAATTAAAAACTTCAAAATTTGAATTAGTGTCTTTGCAGAACAACGTAATAAATGCATCTGATTTCGCGTTTAGTTTGAAAATTCTTCTAATTTGGCCTCGTCGATGACGTCTTCCGCTTCCTCCGCTATCGGGCCCTTGCAGTTTTCCTGCTGGCTGGAACACGTGTAAGCTCTAAAATTACCGCCACTACGATTACTAGAATCCCTCTGTCTATTATATCTTCGATCATTATGGTTGACATGAGAATCCTGGTCAGAATATCTTCTGTTATTACTTGCGTAGTATTTTGAAGTATTCGAATTTTCACCGTTATATTTTCTGTCTCTATCATAATTATTTCGTGGCAGTGTATTATAACGCCTATTCTTGTCATAATTATCCCTTTTAGGCTCCATATTATTGTAATTATTATTTTTCCAACCGTCTGCATTATCACGACCAGCACTATATCTGTTATTGTTTCTATTACCGTATCCATATTGTTTGTTGTTCTCGTCGTATCTATTGTTATTACGAGCTCCGTAAGAATCATTAAATCTTTCTACCCTATTAAATGTAAACAAATTTCTATTTTGTAAGTTTAAATTTCTTTCACATCTCTGCACTGCATCACTGAATGTTTCTGGCATATTTGACAAAAAAATTGGCTGAAATTCATCATTTACACCTTTCATAAATATATTCAACGCTAAACTATCATTAATTTTGTAAATTGCATCCTTTGTCTCTTGCGACGGTGCAGTTAAACTGCTTATCTCAAACGATGTCAACTGATCCGATAGCTCAGCAATTTTCTCCCTAAAACACGTGATATCCGAACTGCCCTGCGTGATAGTTCCCAATTCCGTTAGAACATGCTGCAGAGTTTTTGGATTCGGATAGCTTCTCTCCAAACTTTTCTTTAATTCAATGAATGTAGAGGGTTTATTAAAACGTCCCAACACGCTTCTAACCTGGGCTGGTAGCTTAAAATTATAGACGTACGTAATGAATTTGGTTTTCTCCTCATCCTTGAGCAGATCATGTAACAGCTCGGCCTGCGAAATAAAATCCTCCACATGACTGTACGTACCCTTAAATACCTCAAGGTTCTTGCCCACCATTGAAATATCAAACAGTGCCATATCTGTTAAATTGCCTTTTTCCCCTATGTTTTCAATTTCCTCTTTTATTTTTAAATTATTTAATAAAACATTAACCTCTGTAAGAAGCTTCTCAAATTTTGCCTTTAGTTTATCGCCGTCCTCTCCTTCACCTAAAACTAGGCCCACGCTCTCCTGCAATTCATTTAATCTCAACAACTTAGACTGTAAATACTTTTTTTCATAAATTCTATTCTTATTTTTCTGCAAATTTAATTTTAATTTTTCTAATTCATTTATACATTCTTCTATTGATTCCATTTATATTCCGAATTTAAAATTCCTGTTAATAAAAATATAGCTATTATGGCTGAACATATTACATTAAAATACAGTGTGAACTGCCCTTAAGAATAATTCAAATGTAACGGCAATCTGTATAAAATACAACTCTGTATTTTCTTCTCTACAGTGGTTACTCGAGTAGTCACCGGTAACCGATATTCAGTGTAAGCATCTATTGTAACTAGTGGCAAACATCAACATTTACAATTCTTCTTTTGCGATTAATCCATAAGATTTTGCTTTTCTTTCAATGAAAATAATACTTCAACATGAAGTGTATCTTTTTTTTTGTTAATTCTTTTCTTCTTAATTTGTAATTTACTATGTATGAGTGTATGTGTGCAATAATAAATGTTTCCAAATATATATACAAAATAGTGTTCTCTTTTATTTACATCTTTATTTACATAATTAATGTTTCTTCAAATCTTTCTCCAACTGGTCAATCTGAAGCCACAATGGTGTTGCGTTTTCCCATGGTGGTGGAGGATCGCTATTCACAATTGCCTTCAATGCCGCTAATTGCTTGCGCAGACGGACAATTCAGCCACCTCTCTTGTGTTTTGGCTTTGCTGTCACAGGAATTCTTGTTAGCCTTTCTTCCTTCTGTCGCTCCTGGCGCTTGAAGTATTTCTCCACCGTAATTTCCTTTGGTCCAGCTTTACTGCTAGCAAGTAAACAGTGTTCCACTGGAAGATTTTTATTATTCGGCAGGATCGCCATGTAATGTGATTTTAGCTTATAAGTGGGCCTGCCTGATTTTGGTGCCGGCGCTTAAGAACGCCACTGGCAGATAGGATTCCCTTCCCAAATTCTGGCACTTTACAACGCCGAGAATTCCCAATAAGTCAGCACTTTTAGTGCTGGAGTTAAATAAATTATACAATGCCAACAGTTCGGCTGTAAAAACTTAATTAATTTTATTTACACAAAATTTGATCCTTATAAGCTAAAATAACAGTATTTCTTAATCCTAATTCTTTTTAAATTCATATCCTTAAAAGTAAACAACATCTTAAATGTATACAATAATTCTTAGTACTAAACAGCTGATCCAATATTAGAGATGGTATTTCATAACTTACGTACTAATCAGGGATGTGCAACACTACAACACGTTCTGTCTGCTCAGCGTTACCGTTGTGCGACTAAAGTGGCATATTTGCCCCTTTTTTTCAGCCGTGCTACTTTCGCGCCCCTTTTATTTTTTGATACTAAATGTGCCCCTTTTCGATTTTTTGTGCCACTTTTTGGCTTTTGTAAAAAATCTGCTTTTTATACTCTTATAACAACACTTTCGTACTAACGTACGGAAATGCCTCACGCGCTACGTTCTGAATTAGGTTATTTAATGGGATATACGCATATGTTAAAACGATTTACATTTATCTTTTGTATGTGTATGCATATGAGAATTTATTTCCACCGTTTCATCTTATTGGTGAAAATTCTGCGAATAGGTCGGTGTCTATGCAACAATACAAATAATTTGAGTGATTTCTTAAATGTAACAATATATGGCGAAAATTGTTTTTTCGAATAAATCGTGTAAAAGAATGCATTTTTTAATGTTACCTACTTATTTTTTATGTTAAGTTTTGTTTTTTATTGTTGTTTTCTTTAAATAAAAGCCTTAAAATTGATCCCACTTTTTTAATGATCAGTTGCCCCTTTTTTCGAAAAAATCCCCTTTTTGTGCCCCTTTTTGAAATTTTCCAACGGTAACGCTGTGTCTGCTCCTTAGAGAGGTCATGAATTTTGGGTGGATCTTGGGGACCATCATCCTTAAGGTAAGTACACACGATTTGCAGATCGGAAAATATTGCCAGAAAAATGACGGAAAAATGCAACCTTGTGAATTTACAACTGTGTGAACATACAATTATTGTTTTGCAACGTTAGCAAAAAAGTCATTGCGAGATAATTTGCAGATTGTTATATGTGCGAAGTTTATGCATGTGACAACGGCGCCATTGTCAGAAAAACATTTTATTGGCAACACTGTCTATAAAGTATTTTTATTGGCAATCCTGCATATAAATATTTACAAAATATATGAAATTGTAATGTTTCCTTGAAATCGTCTGAACTGTCAATTCACCTTTGCCTAACAATCCGTCATTGCCCGTACATTTGCAGAACTTTAACAGGGTTGATAACGTTTGCCGATCTGGCAATCGTCTATACTAAGCTTTACCAATGTCTAATTCAGATATGACAAATGGGCTTAGCAAATCGTCATAAAGTCCAAAGTCTCTCCAGAAATTAGTACCTAAATATACATCTTGTTTAAGAGATGGTATAACGAAAAATTCTACTTGTTTTGTAACATTCTTATACGTCAAGTTTATTTTGAATTTCCCAACAACATTATTCGCTGTGCCATCCGCGGTTCTTATACTACCTTTGCACTTCTTAATTGCACTTCTTAATTAAGTGTTCATCTAAGGTATATCTCGCGGCGTCTTTACCTACACAACTTATGTTGGCTCCAGAATCGAGCAGTGCAAAATATTTCCTATCAAAAATAGTTACTTCGGTATACATCCGTTGATCACTGCCCAATATAATGGAGGACACTAATTTAGCTTTGGTGGAAATAATATTTCTCCAAAAGTTACGAAAACGCGTAGTGGATAGTTTTGGTTTGCTCCTATCGGATTTCTTGTTAAAATCCGAGAATATTCGTTTTCGAATTTTCATGTAATTTGTAAGTCTCTCATGATACGGGATTACAGTTTTCAATATGGGACTAGGTTTGTCTAGTCCAGAGTTTTTGAGTACAATGTTTGTGGAAAACTCTTTAGTCTGTATTGCTATGGATCTGTGCCCGGATGCGACAGTTTGGTGTTGGTTGTCGCATCCTTCTTGTGGTTTTCCGAAGGAGTGCACTTTTTACAACGGGGCTTGAAGGTATCCTTCGCCCCACAACCGTAACAAAATATTTTCCGAGCTTCAAGACAATCATCATACCGGTGACCTTTGGAGTCACAATTCCAACAACTAAAATTAAAATTTTTGTGCTGAATATTGGCTACAAAATTATCTCCATTTGGTTCCTCTGAGTCGGAATCAAAGATGGCAGAAATATTCGCCCTGAAGTTTCGGTTGTGATTTGATTGATAACATGTCTCTGAAAAGAACGTATCATGTGAACGAAGACCTGGTTTAGAGTTCCTTAATAAAATTTCTACTAACTCTGGTTCAGATACTTCTGAGGAAAGTCTTTCCACCAAATCTTCGATAGCAGATTGATAATCTTCAAATGATTCATTCTCCTTTTGACGGCGCTTTCTTATCCTTTCCCATATATCTAAATCTGATAAATTTTCATCAAACTTCCGACGCAATTCGATACAAAACATTTCCCAATTAAAGTGTGGGTTTCTTTTGTAGAATTTCCAGTACCACTTATCGGCCTTCCCGTTAATAGTCCATGTAAATTATCGCACAAAAGTTCAAAATTATTGTCATGAATTTGTCTTGTAAGTGATTCTACGCGATAAATAAACTCTTCAGTTGATATTCCATCTCTTGAGCCATCAAATTTGAGATGCCAATTTTGAATAAGCGTTGATATTTTATCAGGATTGATTGAACTTTGAGTTCTAGAAGTGATATGTGAGTTATGGCTACCTAAATTTGAATGATTGGCCCGGTTACTAGCGAATTGAGGGTTACTTCTATTCATATCAGGCATATCTTTCGGCCAATCGTATTCAGAGATATTTGATCTCCGTACAGGTTCTGAAACATTGAAATTCCGAAATATATTCCGAATTTGTTGTTCAATAGTGTCATTCAACGTAGTAGTCATATTATGGAAATACTTATGCTGTTCCTTTTGAATAATATCCATAATATAATTATAATCTAATGGTTGATTATGTGTTTGTCTAGGGGCATTCTGAGTATCCGCAAAAGCCACCCGTTGACTACTAACGTCCGAATCTCGTCTGGGCTTGTCAGCAGAAGTCCGAAGAAAATTCATGGAACGAGTTACCGGTCGAGAAAATGTAGATTTTACTCTATTGTTAGTATTCTTTGGCTTAGGCCTGGTGCCAGTACTTTGTTCTAACAATCGGTTATCAGACTCAGTTGCAATATTTAGACTGGTGTTAGCAGGGGATATTAGGTTCATTAGGGCTTCTCCAGATTCACCAGGAAACGAAATCTGGGATAGAGTACACGGTATCTTACAAGTCGGACAACAACAGTTGTCATTAAACCAAGAACGACGACAGGATTTGTGGAATGTGTGTTTGCATGGCGTAACTGCAAGAGGCCTATCATTACCCAGTATGTCATTGCATATAGTGCAAACAGCTGCTGCTCCACTCCCACTACTTGATAAATTTTCGTTACTATGTCTAACGCACATTCTTAAACGAATTCTCAATATTGTCTGTCTTTGCAAATAGCTGAAATGTAAATTATGTACATCTATTGGATATGTTCTACAAAAGAATAAAACTAAACGATATACTATTGCATTTAGTGGAAAACTATATATATATATATGGAGGGATTTGTAGGTTATCACTAGGGATGTAGTTGCGGTCAGAAAATTACAAATTCTTCAATTTACTGATAAGTCCTGGCAATTACAGCATAGTGAAACCGGACAAATGTTGAGAGAATGAAGTAAAAGATAACTCGATTTTAGTATGCCAAAAGAAAATAAAATAATGAAATCTCTTCGGGTCGATCAATCCGGCACCGAATTGTAATCGCTTAGTCCTTACAAAGAGCATCTATCAAATATCCCGACAAGCCTAAAATCTTATATCTATTACCTTAGAACCAGAAACTAAAACAAAAATTGTGCTAAGGTATTTGCAACACAATGTCTAGGAATCCCAAAACGTCAAATTAAATTACTCTCAAAGGTCTATATATATGCATATACACAGGTATATACCTCAGTTTTATATAAATTTCATAGGGATTATAAAACATATTTGTTATACTTGAACGTTTCGGGCCCCACGTTGGGCGCCATTCTATGTGGTGTTCTATCTGTGTCTACTTACGTTGGGAAAGGGAATTGGGTTTCGTGCACCTCTAGCTGTGCTCTTGCCAGCTCGCCGAAATGGGTGGGTTCTTCATTCCCTAACCACCAACTATATTACCACACAATAAAATTTAGGTGCACTAAGAGAGTGATGGTCCAAAATAGACAAAAAAACAAATCATGACCTCATGCAAAATTGCATAACCATAAAATAATAACAAGATATTTTATTTGCGGACAGACAAAGGCACAGATTTATATAAACTAGCATAATTAAATCATTCAATTCCTCTACGTACTCTAGGTATAATGGAGTACCCATATCCAATACCCTCCCTACCATGCGATCATTGCAGGTACGTCTCTGATCGCCCCTAACAAATAACATGTTGTTGTTTTTATTTATGTGTACATAACTACAAGGCAGACGACTGCTCGGACAGACATAACTTCAGAATTAGCAACACATTATTTCATCTTCATCTATATGCTTGTCGAATTTATTACATTTGCAATTGCCGTTCCTTCATTCATAACCGACCGTCAATGATAATAGTATTTTTGTTGTTATTTTTGTTTGGCTTTTCTACATTTATTTCAAAATAGTTAAGAATTCATCAATGTAAACAAAATAAAGAAATATATAAAGTGGAGGAGAGAATAATTATATCTATTAAAGAGTGACAACTCGAAGAGAAACTTATAAATTTTTATAGTAAAGAGAATAGAAGAGAATTTAGCTATGATAATCATAAACACTCAACTACTAGATGTTCCTTCCCTCTCTTAAGCAAATTTCTCGAGTTACGAACGATTAAATTTTTGACATTAGTAGTTAAGAGAAGAAATAGCACAAATTTATTTTTATTTTTTATACATATTTTTGGCATTTTTCCTCAAACATTTTACTTACCATCACAATTGGAGAAAACACAATTGATTTTTAAAATAAAATGGCAAAAAATACATCTTTAAATCAGCAAATTAAATCTCGAGAGCTAACAAGAGAATGCCGAAATAACTCGAAGAGTGCAAAACAAATGTCAAAAATTTAATCGTTCGTAACTGTCACTTTTTAAAGAGTACGACGGACCATCTATTAGTTTGATTGTTATGATGATAATTATAAAAAAAGAGAGGCTCACAAGAGACAGAATTGTATGACATTTTTATGGGAAAATTCATAAAAATTTCCCGATTGGAAATTCATTCATTGAATATGTATAAAGTATCTTACTCTACTCTTTTTAATGTAAGAAAATTTCAATTGGAAAATTTAATGTATCTTAGAGTATTTTACTAGCGCGTGGGAATATGTTATATATGGGTCACTTCATTTTATAATTTAAATTTGAAGTTGCCAAATTATGAATTTTAAAAGATGGTTATATGAAAATATTGAAATATAAAGATTAACTGGTTTAATTACTTACTTCATCTCATTAAGTTATCCCAATCGTTGGGCCCATCGATGACGCTGATTGATGAATTCTGGGGAGTAAAAAAATGTTCTCATATAAATTTATCTTCAAATTTCATAATTCGGCTTAACTTTGCCTCTCTGGTATACTTAAATTTAAATTTAGCTTAAAATTTGGGGGTCATTGCACATGGTATATATATCTATGTCCATGTAGATATGTATTCACTACATGACGTGTCGAAGTCCAATCCGCTCTCTTATGTAATATGGGTTATGTCCATAGGACTCGGCCGCTTGCCAATATCGAATAACAAAACTGAGTTCTGTAAAACCAAATAGTTGTATCTACTAGGGAGCACCCTAGTTTCAAATCGGTACAGCTTGTAGCAAAATTGTTGTTGTATTTCAATATTAAATTCAATATTATGTCTATTCAAAGTGATCTGGTTTATGAATTATTTGGTGTTTTTAGAACTTCGCCAAAGAAAAGCATCAGTGCAGCCCTAGCACATATGTATATACAGTCTCCAAAATGAGCTTGACTTAGGTTATCTTGTTGGCGGTTCACCAAAACTTGATTCTTCTTATCTGAGGACACCGTAGTACAATATCATACCCGTCCGTCCTAAAATTAATAAAATTGGGAAAATTTGGATTTTGTGAATCACTTTCTTCGCACTAACTTACCATCAGATTTCACACAAGAAGGATTATTTCTTTAATTTTCCTAAGTCAATTTTCCGATTTCCGTTTTATTTAAACACTGTACATGAATTTCTTATTCAGTAAGAAAGAACAGTCGATTGAAGTGAACGAACAATGAAATTCGCTGGCTTACCAGAACCATAGTCTGCTTTCTTGTCACCGTTAACAACAACAATTCTTTGATTTCTTAAGGGTCATAAAAGGTGGAGTGAAATCTCAACTATGCTTCTAACGACCACTCATTTTAAATGAGAGATCTGTCATTATTCCGAATTTCTTCTTTGATTGAACTTTTTCGATAACTATTATTGCCAATCTACACAGAAAGAAAAAATTCAGTAATCCGTACTTGAATCAAACCATAGCGGTGTCAAAAGTACGTTAAGACCGGATTTCCTTAAACCAAGTACAAAATACTTGAATCAAGTACGGATTTTTAAGCCCTGAATTCTTAATATTAGCGCTTATTAAGCCTGATTAGGCTTGATTTTAAGCCGAAAAATTCTTATTTTAAGCGTAAAGCGATTGATTTAAGAATTTTATCGGATTAATTTGAGTGCGAAACGGGCTTCAATGAAGAAATTTTTGATTGAATTAAGCCAGTCCAATACTTGATTTAAGGCTGATAATACTTGATTTAAGCCTGATCAGTTCTTGATTTAATCCTAACCAATATTTGATTTAAGCCAGATCAGTTCTTGATTTACGCCTGGTCATACTAGATATATTGTGCTTTCGTTCGTTTTATACCTATATACCATTTATATTAATTATACCATTTTTGCCACTGTATTGCAAAGAATGCAATTTTCAAAAAGGGTATGTCAAAATACAATAGCTGGACAGCAAAAGTAAAAGTTTTGCTGCATTTATTCGATTTAAATACGAAACATATAAGGAATGGTATCAACGAAACGAATAAGAATTATTAACAACTTCAAAAAACTAAAATCAAAAATAATCACGCCAAGTAATGTATTTGTAAACACTGCTTGAACGAGAAACGAATTGGATATGGTCGCCCACAACTGTTTATACATATACATCTCGACAATTTATATGCATGTGTGTTTGATGTTGCGTCAGCCAAAATCAACCACTTGCGTGAGAGTGGTTGAGAGCGTAATTTTATTGTGCTCTATAATGGTTCTGTCTCTCAGAGATTAAAGTAAGCTTTTTTTTCTTACTTTAAGCCATATTAGGCTTAATTTTCCTTTTCAAGAAATGTTTACTTGATTTCAAGCACTAAATGCTTATTGTAAGCCTTTCAGCGCTTGATTTTTTCAATTTAAGCCGAGTTATACTTGTTTTAAGAAAAACCTAGTACGAACGTACTTAAATTTTTAAGTACGATTTCGGCTAAAATTAAGAATTTTTTACTTGAATTTAGTATGGCATTTTTCTTTCTGTGTAACAATGCTGAGCAAAATTGAGCCTACATAAAACTGACCACTACACATTACTCACAAAGTGAGGGTATACCTTAGACGGTTTACCCGACTGAAACTTTCATACTTGTTTTGGTGTATTTCTTAATTTTTCTATCGCCCTATATGTTTACTTACTACTTTACGTTCTTTAGATCACAATATGGGCATTTCCAAAGAGTCAAATATAATTAATTTTCCCAAAAATTACATATATTCACAACACATTTTAAAAATTTCGAGTGTAAACTCGAAAAATTGCAAAATTTATGAGCTTTTAAAGCTCGGTTTATATTTAAAGAATATAAGAAAAATATTATTTTTGTGAAAATAAATATATTGTAAAAGCGTTAAGTTCGGCCATGCCGAATCTTATATACCCTCCACCATGGATCGCACGTGAATGATTACTGATACTAATAAACTCGTTATACCAAATTTCAGCCCAATTCGTTGAAATTTGAGGTTTTTGTGGCGTCAAGAAGTCAAATATATAGGGACCTTTGTATGGGGGCATTATTAAAACATGGACCTATGACTACCGTTGCTCGTGTGAAGGATACCGGGTATAAACAAACCCCAGTTACCAACTTTTAGCCCGACCAGTTGACATGTGTGGTCTCTATGACGTTAAGAAGTCAAATACGGGAGATGCCACATATGGGGGCTATATCCAAAATTGGACCGATATTGCCCATTTGCAATCCCAACATACATGCAGATATAAGAAGTACTCGTATATGTACCAAATTTCAGCCACCTAGCTCAAGTATTATACATTGTAGCGTGATTACAACAGACGGACGGACGGACAGCCAGACGGACATGGCTAAATCGTCTTAGAAATTTACCACGATTAATAATATATATACTTTATGGGGTCTCAGTTCAATATTTAGTGGTGTTACAAACGGAGTGACAAAATGAATATACCCCCCATCCTATGGTGGAGGGTATAAAAATGAAAATACTCCCATCATATGGTGGAGGGTATACAAATATTGTAAATGTAGAGTAGATGAGAACAGTGGCAATCACAACAAGTACGATGCTATATATGGGGGCTATATTAAAATATGGACCTATATTGCCCATCCTATGGTGGAGGGTATAAAAATATTGTAAATGGCGCTTAAGAACGCCACTGGCAGATAGGATTCCCTTCCCAAATTCGGGCACTTTACAACGCCGAGAATTCCCAATAAGTCAGCACTTTTAGTGCTGGAGTTAAATAAATTATACAATGCCAACAGTTCGGCTGTAAAAACTTAATTAATTTTATTTACACAAAATTTGATCCTTATAAGCTAAAATAACAGTATTTCTTAATCCTAATTCTTTTTAAATTCATATCCTTAAAAGTAAACAACATCTTAAATGTATACAATAATTCTTAGTACTAAACAGCTGATCCAATATTAGAGATGGTATTTCATAACTTACGTACTAATCAGGGATGTGCAACACTACAACACTTTCTGTCTGCTCAGCGTTACCGTTGTGCGACTAAAATGGCATATTTGCCCCTTTTTTTCAGCCGTGCTACTTTCGCGCCCCTTTTATTTTTTGATACTAAATGTGCCCCTTTTCGATTTTTTGTGCCACTTTTTGGCTTTTGTAAAAAATCTGCTTTTTATACTCTTATAACAACACTTTCGTACTAACGTACGGAAATGCCTCACGCGCTACGTTCTGAATTAGGTTATTTAATGGGATATACGCATATGTTAAAACGATTTACATTTATCTTTTGTATGTGTATGCATATGAGAATTTATTTCCACCGTTTCATCTTATTGGTGAAAATTCTGCGAATAGGTCGGTGTCTATGCAACAATACAAATAATTTGAGTGATTTCTTAAATGTAACAATATATGGCGAAAATTGTTTTTTCGAATAAATCGTGTAAAAGAATGCATTTTTTAATGTTACCTACTTATTTTTTATGTTAAGTTTTGTTTTTTATTGTTGTTTTCTTTAAATAAAAGCCTTAAAATTGATCCCACTTTTTTAATGATCAGTTGCCCCTTTTTTCGAAAAAATCCCCTTTTTGTGCCCCTTTTTGAAATTTTCCAACGGTAACGCTGTGTCTGCTCCTTAGAGAGGTCATGAATTTTGGGTGGATCTTGGGGACCATCATCCTTAAGGTAAGTACACACGATTTGCAGATCGGAAAATATTGCCAGAAAAATGACGGAAAAATGCAACCTTGTGAATTTACAACTGTGTGAACATACAATTATTGTTTTGCAACGTTAGCAAAAAAGTCATTGCGAGATAATTTGCAGATTGTTATATGTGCGAAGTTTATGCATGTGACAACGGCGCCATTGTCAGAAAAACATTTTATTGGCAACACTGTCTATAAAGTATTTTTATTGGCAATCCTGCATATAAATATTTACAAAATATATGAAATTGTAATGTTTCCTTGAAATCGTCTGAACTGTCAATTCACCTTTGCCTAACAATCCGTCATTGCCCGTACATTTGCAGAACTTTAACAGGGTTGATAACGTTTGCCGATCTGGCAATCGTCTATACTAAGCTTTACCAATGTCTAATTCAGATATGACAAATGGGCTTAGCAAATCGTCATAAAGTCCAAAGTCTCTCCAGAAATTAGTACCTAAATATACATCTTGTTTAAGAGATGGTATAACGAAAAATTCTACTTGTTTTGTAACATTCTTATACGTCAAGTTTATTTTGAATTTCCCAACAACATTATTCGCTGTGCCATCCGCGGTTCTTATACTACCTTTGCACTTCTTAATTGCACTTCTTAATTAAGTGTTCATCTAAGGTATATCTCGCGGCGTCTTTACCTACACAACTTATGTTGGCTCCAGAATCGAGCAGTGCAAAATATTTCCTATCAAAAATAGTTACTTCGGTATACATCCGTTGATCACTGCCCAATATAATGGAGGACACTAATTTAGCTTTGGTGGAAATAATATTTCTCCAAAAGTTACGAAAACGCGTAGTGGATAGTTTTGGTTTGCTCCTATCGGATTTCTTGTTAAAATCCGAGAATATTCGTTTTCGATACGGGATTACAGTTTTCAATATGGGACTAGGTTTGTCTAGTCCAGAGTTTTTGAGTACAATGTTTGTGGAAAACTCTTTAGTCTGTATTGCTATGGATCTGTGCCCGGATGCGACAGTTTGGTGTTGGTTGTCGCATCCTTCTTGTGGTTTTCCGAAGGAGTGCACTTTTTACAACGGGGCTTGAAGGTATCCTTCGCCCCACAACCGTAACAAAATATTTTCCGAGCTTCAAGACAATCATCATACCGGTGACCTTTGGAGTCACAATTCCAACAACTAAAATTAAAATTTTTTTGCTGAATATTGGCTACAAAATTATCTCCATTTGGTTCCTCTGAGTCGGAATCAAAGATGGCAGAAATATTCGCCCTGAAGTTTCGGTTGTGATTTGATTGATAACATGTCTCTGAAAAGAACGTATCATGTGAACGAAGACCTGGTTTAGAGTTCCTTAATAAAATTTCTACTAACTCTGGTTCAGATACTTCTGAGGAAAGTCTTTCCACCAAATCTTCGATAGCAGATTGATAATCTTCAAATGATTCATTCTCCTTTTGACGGCGCTTTCTTATCCTTTCCCATATATCTAAATCTGATAAATTTTCATCAAACTTCCGACGCAATTCGATACAAAACATTTCCCAATTAAAGTGTGGGTTTCTTTTGTAGAATTTCCAGTACCACTTATCGGCCTTCCCGTTAATAGTCCATGTAAATTATCGCACAAAAGTTCAAAATTATTGTCATGAATTTGTCTTGTAAGTGATTCTACGCGATAAATAAACTCTTCAGTTGATATTCCATCTCTTGAGCCATCAAATTTGAGATGCCAATTTTGAATAAGCGTTGATATTTTATCAGGATTGATTGAACTTTGAGTTCTAGAAGTGATATGTGAGTTATGGCTACCTAAATTTGAATGATTGGCCCGGTTACTAGCGAATTGAGGGTTACTTCTATTCATATCAGGCATATCTTTCGGCCAATCGTATTCAGAGATATTTGATCTCCGTACAGGTTCTGAAACATTGAAATTCCGAAATATATTCCGAATTTGTTGTTCAATAGTGTCATTCAACGTAGTAGTCATATTATGGAAATACTTATGCTGTTCCTTTTGAATAATATCCATAATATAATTATAATCTAATGGTTGATTATGTGTTTGTCTAGGGGCATTCTGAGTATCCGCAAAAGCCACCCGTTGACTACTAACGTCCGAATCTCGTCTGGGCTTGTCAGCAGAAGTCCGAAGAAAATTCATGGAACGAGTTACCGGTCGAGAAAATGTAGATTTTACTCTATTGTTAGTATTCTTTGGCTTAGGCCTGGTGCCAGTACTTTGTTCTAACAATCGGTTATCAGACTCAGTTGCAATATTTAGACTGGTGTTAGCAGGGGATATTAGGTTCATTAGGGCTTCTCCAGATTCACCAGGAAACGAAATCTGGGATAGAGTACACGGTATCTTACAAGTCGGACAACAACAGTTGTCATTAAACCAAGAACGACGACAGGATTTGTGGAATGTGTGTTTGCATGGCGTAACTGCAAGAGGCCTATCATTACCCAGTATGTCATTGCATATAGTGCAAACAGCTGCTGCTCCACTCCCACTACTTGATAAATTTTCGTTACTATGTCTAACGCACATTCTTAAACGAATTCTCAATATTGTCTGTCTTTGCAAATAGCTGAAATGTAAATTATGTACATCTATTGGATATGTTCTACAAAAGAATAAAACTAAACGATATACTATTGCATTTAGTGGAAAACTATATATATATATATGGAGGGATTTGTAGGTTATCACTAGGGATGTAGTTGCGGTCAGAAAATTACAAATTCTTCAATTTACTGATAAGTCCTGGCAATTACAGCATAGTGAAACCGGAGAAATGTTGAGAGAATGAAGTAAAAGATAACTCGATTTTAGTATGCCAAAAGAAAATAAAATAATGAAATCTCTTCGGGTCGATCAATCCGGCACCGAATTGTAATCGCTTAGTCCTTACAAAGAGCATCTATCAAATATCCCGACAAGCCTAAAATCTTATATCTATTACCTTAGAACCAGAAACTAAAACAAAAATTGTGCTAAGGTATTTGCAACACAATGTCTAGGAATCCCAAAACGTCAAATTAAATTACTCTCAAAGGTCTATATATATGCATATACACAGGTATATACCTCAGTTTTATATAAATTTCATAGGGATTATAAAACATATTTGTTATACTTGAACGTTTCGGGCCCCACGTTGGGCGCCATTCTATGTGGTGTTCTATCTGTGTCTACTTACGTTGGGAAAGGGAATTGGGTTTCGTGCACCTCTAGCTGTGCTCTTGCCAGCTCGCCGAAATGGGTGGGTTCTTCATTCCCTAACCACCAACTATATTACCACACAATAAAATTTAGGTGCACTAAGAGAGTGATGGTCCAAAATAGACAAAAAAAACAAATCATGACCTCATGCAAAATTGCATAACCATAAAATAATAACAAGATATTTTATTTGCGGACAGACAAAGGCACAGATTTATATAAACTAGCATAATTAAATCATTCAATTCCTCTACGTACTCTAGGTATAATGGAGTACCCATATCCAATACCCTCCCTACCATGCGATCATTGCAGGTACGTCTCTGATCGCCCCTAACAAATAACATGTTGTTGTTTTTATTTATGTGTACATAACTACAAGGCAGACGACTGCTCGGACAGACATAACTTCAGAATTAGCAACACATTATTTCATCTTCATCTATATGCTTGTCGAATTTATTACATTTGCAATTGCCGTTCCTTCATTCATAACCGACCGTCAATGATAATAGTATTTTTGTTGTTATTTTTGTTTGGCTTTTCTACATTTATTTCAAAATAGTTAAGAATTCATCAATGTAAACAAAATAAAGAAATATATAAAGTGGAGGAGAGAATAATTATATCTATTAAAGAGTGACAACTCGAAGAGAAACTTATAAATTTTTATAGTAAAGAGAATAGAAGAGAATTTAGCTATGATAATCATAAACACTCAACTACTAGATGTTCCTTCCCTCTCTTAAGCAAATTTCTCGAGTTACGAACGATTAAATTTTTGACATTAGTAGTTAAGAGAAGAAATAGCACAAATTTATTTTTATTTTTTATACATATTTTTGGCATTTTTCCTCAAACATTTTACTTACCATCACAATTGGAGAAAACACAATTGATTTTTAAAATAAAATGGCAAAAAACACATCTTTAAATCAGCAAATTAAATCTCGAGAGCTAACAAGAGAATGCCGAAATAACTCGAAGAGTGCAAAACAAATGTCAAAAATTTAATCGTTCGTAACTGTCACTTTTTAAAGAGTACGACGGACCATCTATTAGTTTGATTGTTATGATGATAATTATAAAAAAAGAGAGGCTCACAAGAGACATTCTAATTGTATGACATTTTTATGGGAAAATTCATAAAAATTTCCCGATTGGAAATTCATTCATTGAATATGTATAAAGTATCTTACTCTACTCTTTTTAATGTAAGAAAATTTCAATTGGAAAATTTAATGTATCTTAGAGTATTTTACTAGCGCGTGGGAATATGTTATATATGGGTCACTTCATTTTATAATTTAAATTTGAAGTTGCCAAATTATGAATTTTAAAAGATGGTTATATGAAAATATTGAAATATAAAGATTAACTGGTTTAATTACTTACTTCATCTCATTAAGTTATCCCAATCGTTGGGCCCATCGATGACGCTGATTGATGAATTCTGGGGAGTAAAAAAATGTTCTCATATAAATTTATCTTCAAATTTCATAATTCGGCTTAACTTTGCCTCTCTGGTATACTTAAATTTAAATTTAGCTTAAAATTTGGGGGTCATTGCACATGGTATATATATCTATGTCCATGTAGATATGTATTCACTACATGACGTGTCGAAGTCCAATCCGCTCTCTTATGTAATATGGGTTATGTCCATAGGACTCGGCCGCTTGCCAATATCGAATAACAAAACCGAGTTCTGGAAAACCAAATAGTTGTATCTACTAGGGAGCACCCTAGTTTCAAATCGGTACAGCTTGTAGCAAAATTGTTGTTGTATTTCAATATTAAATTCAATATTATGTCTATTCAAAGTGATCTGGTTTATGAATTATTTGGTGTTTTTAGAACTTCGCCAAAGAAAAGCATCAGTGCAGCCCTAGCACATATGTATATACAGTCTCCAAAATGAGCTTGACTTAGGTTATCTTGTTGGCGGTTCACCAAAACTTGATTCTTCTTATCTGAGGACACCGTAGTACAATATCATACCCGTCCGTCCTAAAATTAATAAAATTGGGAAAATTTGGATTTTGTGAATCACTTTCTTCGCACTAACTTACCATCAGATTTCACACAAGAAGGATTATTTCTTTAATTTTCCTAAGTCAATTTTCCGATTTCCGTTTTATTTAAACACTGTACATGAATTTCTTATTCAGTAAGAAAGAACAGTCGATTGAAGTGAACGAACAATGAAATTCGCTGGCTTACCAGAACCATAGTCTGCTTTGTCACCGTTAACAACAACAATTCTTTGATTTCTTAAGGGTCATAAAAGGTGGAGTGAAATCTCAACTATGCTTCTAACGACCACTCATTTTAAATGAGAGATCTGTCATTATTCCGAATTTCTTCTTTGATTGAACTTTTTCGATAACTATTATTGCCAATCTACACAGAAAGAAAAAATTGAGTAATCCGTACTTGAATCAAACCATAGCGGTGTCAAAAGTACGTTAAGACCGGATTTCCTTAAACCAAGTACAAAATACTTGAATCAAGTACGGATTTTTAAGCCCTGAATTCTTAATATTAGCGCTTATTAAGCCTGATTAGGCTTGATTTTAAGCCGAAAAATTCTTATTTTAAGCGTAAAGCGATTGATTTAAGAATTTTATCGGATTAATTTGAGTGCGAAACGGGCTTCAATGAAGAAATTTTTGATTGAATTAAGCCAGTCCAATACTTGATTTAAGGCTGATAATACTTGATTTAAGCCTGATCAGTTCTTGATTTAATCCTAACCAATATTTGATTTAAGCCAGATCAGTTCTTGATTTACGCCTGGTCATACTAGATATATTGTGCTTTCGTTCGTTTTATACCTATATACCATTTATATTAATTATACCATTTTTGCCACTGTATTGCAAAGAATGCAATTTTTAAAATGGTATGTCAAAATACAATAGCTGGACAGCAAAAGTAAAAGTTTTGCTGCATTTATTCGATTTAAATACGAAACATATAAGGAATGGTATCAACGAAACGAATAAGAATTATTAACAACTTCAAAAAACTAAAATCAAAAATAATCACGCCAAGTAATGTATTTGTAAACACTGCTTGAACGAGAAACGAATTGGATATGGTCGCCCACAACTGTTTATACATATACATCTCGACAATTTATATGCATGTGTGTTTGATGTTGCGTCAGCCAAAATCAACCACTTGCGTGAGAGTGGTTGAGAGCGTAATTTTATTGTGCTCTATAATGGTTCTGTCTCTCAGAGATTAAAGTAAGCTTTTTTTTCTTACTTTAAGCCATATTAGGCTTAATTTTCCTTTTCAAGAAATGTTTACTTGATTTCAAGCACTAAATGCTTATTGTAAGCCTTTCAGCGCTTGATTTTTTCAATTTAAGCCGAGTTATACTTGTTTTAAGAAAAACCTAGTACGAACGTACTTAAATTTTTAAGTACGATTTCGGCTTAAATTAAGAATTTTTTACTTGAATTTAGTATGGCATTTTTCTTTCTGTGTAACAATGCTGAGCAAAATTGAGCCTACATAAAACTGACCACTACACATTACTCACAAAGTGAGGGTATACCTTAGACGGTTTACCCGACTGAAACTTTCATACTTGTTTTGGTGTATTTCTTAATTTTTCTATCGCCCTATATGTTTACTTACTACTTTACGTTCTTTAGATCACAATATGGGCATTTCCAAAGAGTCAAATATAATTAATTTTCCCAAAAATTACATATATTCACAACACATTTTAAAAATTTCGAGTGTAAACTCGAAAAATTGCAAAATTTATGAGCTTTTAAAGCTCGGTTTATATTTAAAGAATATAAGAAAAATATTATTTTTGTGAAAATAAATATATTGTAAAAGCGTTAAGTTCGGCCATGCCGAATCTTATATACCCTCCACCATGGATCGCACGTGAATGATTACTGATACTAATAAACTCGTTATACCAAATTTCAGCCCAATTCGTTGAAATTTGAGGTTTTTGTGGCGTCAAGAAGTCAAATATATAGGGACCTTTGTATGGGGGCATTATTAAAACATGGACCTATGACTACCGTTGCTCGTGTGAAGGATACCGGGTATAAACAAACCCCAGTTACCAACTTTTAGCCCGACCAGTTGACATGTGTGGTCTCTATGACGTTAAGAAGTCAAATACGGGAGATGCCACATATGGGGGCTATATCCAAAATTGGACCGATATTGCCCATTTGCAATCCCAACATACATGCAGATATAAGAAGTACTCGTATATGTACCAAATTTCAGCCACCTAGCTCAAGTATTATACATTGTAGCGTGATTACAACAGACGGACGGACGGACAGCCAGACGGACATGGCTAAATCGTCTTAGAAATTTACCACGATTAATAATATATATACTTTATGGGGTCTCAGTTCAATATTTAGTGGTGTTACAAACGGAGTGACAAAATGAATATACCCCCCATCCTATGGTGGAGGGTATAAAAATGAAAATACTCCCATCATATGGTGGAGGGTATACAAATATTCTAAATGTAGAGTAGATGAGAACAGTGGCAATCACAACAAGTACGATGCTATATATGGGGGCTATATTAAAATATGGACCTATATTGCCCATCCTATGGTGGAGGGTATAAAAATATTGTAAATGGCGCTTAAGAACGCCACTGGCAGATAGGATTCCCTTCCCAAATTCGGGCACTTTACAACGCCGAGAATTCCCAATAAGTCAGCACTTTTAGTGCTGGAGTTAAATAAATTATACAATGCCAACAGTTCGGCTGTAAAAACTTAATTAATTATATTTACACAAAATTTGATCCTTATAAGCTAAAATAACAGTATTTCTTAATCCTAATTCTTTTTAAATTCATATCCTTAAAAGTAAACAACATCTTAAATGTATACAATAATTCTTAGTACTAAACAGCTGATCCAATATTAGAGATGGTATTTCATAACTTACGTACTAATCAGGGATGTGCAACACTACAACACTTTCTGTCTGCTCAGCGTTACCGTTGTGCGACTAAAGTGGCATATTTGCCCCTTTTTTTCAGCCGTGCTACTTTCGCGCCCCTTTTATTTTTTGATACTAAATGTGCCCCTTTTCGATTTTTTGTGCCACTTTTTGGCTTTTGTAAAAAATCTGCTTTTTATACTCTTATAACAACACTTTCGTACTAACGTACGGAAATGCCTCACGCGCTACGTTCTGAATTAGGTTATTTAATGGGATATACGCATATGTTAAAACGATTTACATTTATCTTTTGTATGTGTATGCATATGAGAATTTATTTCCACCGTTTCATCTTATTGGTGAAAATTCTGCGAATAGGTCGGTGTCTATGCAACAATACAAATAATTTGAGTGATTTCTTAAATGTAACAATATATGGCGAAAATTGTTTTTTCGAATAAATCGTGTAAAAGAATGCATTTTTTAATGTTACCTACTTATTTTTTATGTTAAGTTTTGTTTTTTATTGTTGTTTTCTTTAAATAAAAGCCTTAAAATTGATCCCACTTTTTTAATGATCAGTTGTCCCTTTTTTCGAAAAAATCCCCTTTTTGTGCCCCTTTTTGAAATTTTCCAACGGTAACGCTGTGTCTGCTCCTTAGAGAGGTCATGAATTTTGGGTGGATCTTGGGGACCATCATCCTTAAGGTAAGTACACACGATTTGCAGATCGGAAAATATTGCCAGAAAAATGACGGAAAAATGCAACCTTGTGAATTTACAACTGTGTGAACATACAATTATTGTTTTGCAACGTTAGCAAAAAAGTCATTGCGAGATAATTTGCAGATTGTTATATGTGCGAAGTTTATGCATGTGACAACGGCGCCATTGTCAGAAAAACATTTTATTGGCAACACTGTCTATAAAGTATTTTTATTGGCAATCCTGCATATAAATATTTACAAAATATATGAAATTGTAATGTTTCCTTGAAATCGTCTGAACTGTCAATTCACCTTTGCCTAACAATCCGTCATTGCCCGTACATTTGCAGAACTTTAACAGGGTTGATAACGTTTGCCGATCTGGCAATCGTCTATACTAAGCTTTACCAATGTCTAATTCAGATATGACAAATGGGCTTAGCAAATCGTCATAAAGTCCAAAGTCTCTCCAGAAATTAGTACCTAAATATACATCTTGTTTAAGAGATGGTATAACGAAAAATTCTACTTGTTTTGTAACATTCTTATACGTCAAGTTTATTTTGAATTTCCCAACAACATTATTCGCTGTGCCATCCGCGGTTCTTATACTACCTTTGCACTTCTTAATTGCACTTCTTAATTAAGTGTTCATCTAAGGTATATCTCGCGGCGTCTTTACCTACACAACTTATGTTGGCTCCAGAATCGAGCAGTGCAAAATATTTCCTATCAAAAATAGTTACTTCGGTATACATCCGTTGATCACTGCCCAATATAATGGAGGACACTAATTTAGCTTTGGTGGAAATAATATTTCTCCAAAAGTTACGAAAACGCGTAGTGGATAGTTTTGGTTTGCTCCTATCGGATTTCTTGTTAAAATCCGAGAATATTCGTTTTCGAATTTTCATGTAATTTGTAAGTCTCTCATGATACGGGATTACAGTTTTCAATATGGGACTAGGTTTGTCTAGTCCAGAGTTTTTGAGTACAATGTTTGTGGAAAACTCTTTAGTCTGTATTGCTATGGATCTGTGCCCGGATGCGACAGTTTGGTGTTGGTTGTCGCATCCTTCTTGTGGTTTTCCGAAGGAGTGCACTTTTTACAACGGGGCTTGAAGGTATCCTTCGCCCCACAACCGTAACAAAATATTTTCCGAGCTTCAAGACAATCATCATACCGGTGACCTTTGGAGTCACAATTCCAACAACTAAAATTAAAATTTTTGTGCTGAATATTGGCTACAAAATTATCTCCATTTGGTTCCTCTGAGTCGGAATCAAAGATGGCAGAAATATTCGCCCTGAAGTTTCGGTTGTGATTTGATTGATAACATGTCTCTGAAAAGAACGTATCATGTGAACGAAGACCTGGTTTAGAGTTCCTTAATAAAATTTCTACTAACTCTGGTTCAGATACTTCTGAGGAAAGTCTTTCCACCAAATCTTCGATAGCAGATTGATAATCTTCAAATGATTCATTCTCCTTTTGACGGCGCTTTCTTATCCTTTCCCATATATCTAAATCTGATAAATTTTCATCAAACTTCCGACGCTATTCGATACAAAACATTTCCCAATTAAAGTGTGGGTTTCTTTTGTAGAATTTCCAGTACCACTTATCGGCCTTCCCGTTAATAGTCCATGTAAATTATCGCACAAAAGTTCAAAATTATTGTCATGAATTTGTCTTGTAAGTGATTCTACGCGATAAATAAACTCTTCAGTTGATATTCCATCTCTTGAGCCATCAAATTTGAGATGCCAATTTTGAATAAGCGTTGATATTTTATCAGGATTGATTGAACTTTGAGTTCTAGAAGTGATATGTGAGTTATGGCTACCTAAATTTGAATGATTGGCCCGGTTACTAGCGAATTGAGGGTTACTTCTATTCATATCAGGCATATCTTTCGGCCAATCGTATTCAGAGATATTTGATCTCCGTACAGGTTCTGAAACATTGAAATTCCGAAATATATTCCGAATTTGTTGTTCAATAGTGTCATTCAACGTAGTAGTCATATTATGGAAATACTTATGCTGTTCCTTTTGAATAATATCCATAATATAATTATAATCTAATGGTTGATTATGTGTTTGTCTAGGGGCATTCTGAGTATCCGCAAAAGCCACCCGTTGACTACTAACGTCCGAATCTCGTCTGGGCTTGTCAGCAGAAGTCCGAAGAAAATTCATGGAACGAGTTACCGGTCGAGAAAATGTAGATTTTACTCTATTGTTAGTATTCTTTGGCTTAGGCCTGGTGCCAGTACTTTGTTCTAACAATCGGTTATCAGACTCAGTTGCAATATTTAGACTGGTGTTAGCAGGGGATATTAGGTTCATTAGGGCTTCTCCAGATTCACCAGGAAACGAAATCTGGGATAGAGTACACGGTATCTTACAAGTCGGACAACAACAGTTGTCATTAAACCAAGAACGACGACAGGATTTGTGGAATGTGTGTTTGCATGGCGTAACTGCAAGAGGCCTATCATTACCCAGTATGTCATTGCATATAGTGTAAACAGCTGCTGCTCCACTCCCACTACTTGATAAATTTTCGTTACTATGTCTAACGCACATTCTTAAACGAATTCTCAATATTGTCTGTCTTTGCAAATAGCTGAAATGTAAATTATGTACATCTATTGGATATGTTCTACAAAAGAATAAAACTAAACGATATACTATTGCATTTAGTGGAAAACTATATATATATATATATGGAGGGATTTGTAGGTTATCACTAGGGATGTAGTTGCGGTCAGAAAATTACAAATTCTTCAATTTACTGATAAGTCCTGGCAATTACAGCATAGTGAAACCGGACAAATGTTGAGAGAATGAAGTAAAAGATAACTCGATTTTAGTATGCCAAAAGAAAATAAAATAATGAAATCTCTTCGGGTCGATCAATCCGGCACCGAATTGTAATCGCTTAGTCCTTACAAAGAGCATCTATCAAATATCCCGACAAGCCTAAAATCTTATATCTATTACCTTAGAACCAGAAACTAAAACAAAAATTGTGCTAAGGTATTTGCAACACAATGTCTAGGAATCCCAAAACGTCAAATTAAATTACTCTCAAAGGTCTATATATATGCATATACACAGGTATATACCTCAGTTTTATATAAATTTCATAGGGATTATAAAACATATTTGTTATACTTGAACGTTTCGGGCCCCACGTTGGGCGCCATTCTATGTGGTGTTCTATCTGTGTCTACTTACGTTGGGAAAGGGAATTGGGTTTCGTGCACCTCTAGCTGTGCTCTTGCCAGCTCGCCGAAATGGGTGGGTTCTTCATTCCCTAACCACCAACTATATTACCACACAATAAAATTTAGGTGCACTAAGAGAGTGATGGTCCAAATAGACAAAAAAACAAATCATGACCTCATGCAAAATTGCATAACCATAAAATAATAACAAGATATTTTATTTGCGGACAGACAAAGGCACAGATTTATATAAACTAGCATAATTAAATCATTCAATTCCTCTACGTACTCTAGGTATAATGGAGTACCCATATCCAATACCCTCCCTACCATGCGATCATTGCAGGTACGTCTCTGATCGCCCCTAACAAATAACATGTTGTTGTTTTTATTTATGTGTACATAACTACAAGGCAGACGACTGCTCGGACAGACATAACTTCAGAATTAGCAACACATTATTTCATCTTCATCTATATGCTTGTCGAATTTATTACATTTGCAATTGCCGTTCCTTCATTCATAACCGACCGTCAATGATAATAGTATTTTTGTTGTTATTTTTGTTTGGCTTTTCTACATTTATTTCAAAATAGTTAAGAATTCATCAATGTAAACAAAATAAAGAAATATATAAAGTGGAGGAGAGAATAATTATATCTATTAAAGAGTGACAACTCGAAGAGAAACTTATAAATTTTTATAGTAAAGAGAATAGAAGAGAATTTAGCTATGATAATCATAAACACTCAACTACTAGATGTTCCTTCCCTCTCTTAAGCAAATTTCTCGAGTTACGAACGATTAAATTTTTGACATTAGTAGTTAAGAGAAGAAATAGCACAAATTTATTTTTATTTTTTATACATATTTTTGGCATTTTTCCTCAAACATTTTACTTACCATCACAATTGGAGAAAACACAATTGATTTTTAAAATAAAATGGCAAAAAACACATCTTTAAATCAGCAAATTAAATCTCGAGAGCTAACAAGAGAATGCCGAAATAACTCGAAGAGTGCAAAACAAATGTCAAAAATTTAATCGTTCGTAACTGTCACTTTTTAAAGAGTACGACGGACCATCTATTAGTTTGATTGTTATGATGATAATTATAAAAAAAGAGAGGCTCACAAGAGACATTCTAATTGTATGACATTTTTATGGGAAAATTCATAAAAATTTCCCGATTGGAAATTCATTCATTGAATATGTATAAAGTATCTTACTCTACTCTTTTTAATGTAAGAAAATTTCAATTGGAAAATTTAATGTATCTTAGAGTATTTTACTAGCGCGTGGGAATATGTTATATATGGGTCACTTCATTTTATAATTTAAATTTGAAGTTGCCAAATTATGAATTTTAAAAGATGGTTATATTAAAATATTGAAATATAAAGATTAACTGGTTTAATTACTTACTTCATCTCATTAAGTTATCCCAATCGTTGGGCCCATCGATGACGCTGATTGATGAATTCTGGGGAGTAAAAAAATGTTCTCATATAAATGTATCTTCAAATTTCATAATTCGGCTTAACTTTGCCTCTCTGGTATACTTAAATTTAAATTTAGCTTAAAATTTGGGGGTCATTGCATATGGTATATATATCTATGTCCATGTAGATATGTATTCACTACATGACGTGTCGAAGTCCAATCCGCTCTCTTATGTAATATGGGTTATGTCCATAGGACTCGGCCGCTTGCCAATATCGAATAACAAAACTGAGTTCTGGAAAACCAAATAGTTGTATCTACTAGGGAGCACCCTAGTTTCAAATCGGTACAGCTTGTAGCAAAATTGTTGTTGTATTTCAATATTAAATTCAATATTAAGTCTATTCAAAGTGATCTGGTTTATGAATTATTTGGTGTTTTTAGAACTTCGCCAAAGAAAAGCATCAGTGCAGCCCTAGCACATATGTATATACAGTCTCCAAAATGAGCTTGACTTAGGTTATCTTGTTCACCAAAACTTGATTCTTCTTATCTGAAGACACCGTAGTACAATATCATACCCGTCCGTCCTAAAATTAATAAAATTGGGAAAATTTGGATTTTGTGAATCACTTTCTTCGCACTAACTTACCATCAGATTTCACACAAGAAGGATTATTTCTTTAATTTTCCTAAGTCAATTTTCCGATTTCCGTTTTATTTAAACACTGTACATGAATTTCTTATTCAGTAAGAAAGAACAGTCGATTGAAGTGAACGAACAATGAAATTCGCTGGCTTACCAGAACCATAGTCTGCTTTCTTGTCACCGTTAACAACAACAATTCTTTGATTTCTTAAGGGTCATAAAAGGTGGAGTGAAATCTCAACTATGCTTCTAACGACCACTCATTTTAAATGAGAGATCTGTCATTATTCCGAATTTCTTCTTTGATTGAACTTTTTCGATAACTATTATTGCCAATCTACACAGAAAGAAAAAATTGAGTAATCCGTACTTGAATCAAACCGTAGCGGTGTCAAAAGTACGTTAAGACCGGATTTCCTTAAACCAAGTACAAAATACTTGAATCAAGTACGGATTTTTAAGCCCTGAATTCTTAATATTAGCGCTTATTAAGCCTGATTAGGCTTGATTTTAAGCCGAAAAATTCTTATTTTAAGCATAAAGCGATTGATTTAAGAATTTTATCGGATTAATTTGAGTGCGAAACGGGCTTCAATGAAGAAATTTTTGATTGAATTAAGCCAGTCCAATACTTGATTTAAGGCTGATAATACTTGATTTAAGCCTGATCAGTTCTTGATTTAATCCTAACCAATATTTGATTTAAGCCAGATCAGTTCTTGATTTACGCCTGGTCATACTAGATATATTGTGCTTTCGTTCGTTTTATACCTATATACCATTTATATTAATTATACCATTTTTGCCACTGTATTGCAAAGAATGCAATTTTTAAAATGGTATGTCAAAATATAATAGCTGGACAGCAAAAGTAAAAGTTTTGCTGCATTTATTCGATTTAAATACGAAACATATAAGGAATGGTATCAATGAAACGAATAAGAATTATTAACAACTTCAAAAAACTAAAATCAAAAATAATCACGCCAAGTAATGTATTTGTAAACACTGCTTGAACGAGAAACGAATTGGATATGGTCGCCCACAACTGTTTATACATATACATCTCGACAATTTATATGCATGTGTGTTTGATGTTGCGTCAGCCAAAATCAACCACTTGCGTGAGAGTGGTTGAGAGCGTAATTTTATTGTGCTCTATAATGGTTCTGTCTCTCAGAGATTAAAGTAAGCTTTTTTTTCTTACTTTAAGCCATATTAGGCTTAATTTTCCTTTTCAAGAAATGTTTACTTGATTTCAAGCACTAAATGCTTATTGTAAGCCTTTCAGCGCTTGATTTTTTCAATTTAAGCCGAGTTATACTTGTTTTAAGAAAAACCTAGTACGAACGTACTTAAATTTTTAAGTACGATTTCGGCTTAAATTAAGATTTTTTTACTTGAATTTAGTATGGCATTTTTCTTTCTGTGTAACAATGCTGAGCAAAATTGAGCCTACATAAAACTGACCACTACACATTACTCACAAAGTGAGGGTATACCTTAGTCGGTTTACCCGACTGAAACTTTCATACTTGTTTTGGTGTATTTCTTAATTTTTCTATCGCCCTATATGTTTACTTACTACTTTACGTTCTTTAGATCACAATATGGGCATTTCCAAAGAGATGCCAACCAAAAAAAAATTTTAAGTCAATAAAAGTCAAATATAATTAATTTTCCCAAAAATTACATATATTCACAACACATTTTAAAAATTTCGAGTGTAAACTCGAAAAATTGCAAAATTTATGAGCTTTTAAAGCTCGGTTTATATTTAAAGAATATAAGAAAAATATTATTTTTGTGAAAATAAATATATTGTAAAAGCGTTAAGTTCGGCCATGCCGAATCTTATATACCCTCCACCATGGATCGCACGTGAATGATTACTGATACTAATAAACTCGTTATACCAAATTTCAGCCCAATTCGTTGAAATTTGAGGTTTTTGTGGCGTCAAGAAGTCAAATATATAGGGACCTTTGTATGGGCGCATTATTAAAACATGGACCTATGACTACCGTTGCTCGTGTGAAGGATACCGGGTATAAACAAACCCCAGTTACCAACTTTTAGCCCGACCAGTTGATATGTGTGGTCTCTATGACGTTAAGAAGTCAAATACGGGAGATGCCACATATGGGGGCTATATCCAAAATTGGACCGATATTGCCCATTTGCAATCCCAACATACATGCAGATATAAGAAGTACTCGTATATGTACCAAATTTCAGCCACCTAGCTCAAGTATTATACATTGTAGCGTGATTACAACAGACGGACGGACGGACAGACAGACGGACATGGCTAAATCGTCTTAGAAATTTACCACGATTAATAATATATATACTTTATGGGGTCTCAGTTCAATATTTAGTGGTGTTACAAACGGAGTGACAAAATGAATATACCCCCCATCCTATGGTGGAGGGTATTAAAAATGAAAATACTCCCATCATATGGTGGAGGGTATACAAATATTGTAAATGTAGAGTAGATGAGAACAGTGGGAATCACAACAAGTACGATGCTATATATGGGGGCTATATTAAAATATGGACCTATATTGCCCATCCTATGGTGGAGGGTATAAAAATATTGTAAATGTAGAGTATATGAGAACCGTAGGAATCACAATAAGTAAGATTCTATATCGAAATATGGACTGATATTGCCCATTTTCAATCCTAAGTTACCTGCAGCTATAAGAAGTATCTTTACCAAATTTCAGCAACCTAGCTCAAGTATTATAGATTGTAGCGTGATTACAACAGACGGACGGACATGGCTAAATCGTCTTAGAATTTTAAGACGATTAAGAATAGTATGTTCAAAAATATAGGCAATTTTTAATTTCCGCCGGCTAAGTGTATTTGTATTTTTCATATTTTTGTAGCGTTATGTTGGTAATCATGTTCCTTTCTTATGCTGACAAGGTCGGCTATTTTGAATGTTTAGTTAATTTTTGACAGCTGTTGTGCTTGGATGTGTTTTAACTTGTCTTCGATTTGTATCTAAGAATCTGCATAAAATTTTGTGTGAAAAACAAAATAAAGTGCGCTGACGCATTCCGAATGCTGACTGTGGCATATGGTGAAGCTACCTTGGACCAAAGCAACGTTTATCGGTGGTGAAAAATGTTCTTAGAGGGCCGAGAAGATGCGAAGGACGAACAGCGTGCCGGACGCCCGAGCTCACAGTTTTCTTTGATTGCAGGGGCGTGGTTCATTATGAGTTCTTGCAACAGGGTAGTACGGTCAATAAAGAATATTACCTGCAAGTTATGGGCAAATTGCGCGAAGCAATCCTGCCAAAAACGCCCGGATTTGTGGAAGAAAAAAAAACTGACTGCACCATGATAATGCCCCTGCACACACATCGTTGCTTGTGCGCGAATATTTGGCCAAAAACAACACAGTAATGGTGCCGTAGCCACCGTATTCCCCTGACCTAGCCCCCTGTGACTATTTTTTCCCAAAACTGAAAAGGCCCATGAAAGGACGACGCACAGTGGGCTAAAATGGAAAAAAATTGACATAATTCTGCCATGTGTATACAAGAGGTGTTAGAGAGTTTAAGTTCGGAACTTGGGCCCCCCCATCTCATATAGGGGCGGAGCTACAAGGCCCTAAAGTTGACCACCTTGGGTATACACAATTTTCATCGGCTTTTAACTTTTGAATTGAGTGTCCGGTTTGGAGTGACGTTTTTCTGAGGATACTCATAGACCAGACCTACAATAAACATTTTATAGGTTGAAAATATCTTGAATAGTTTCCGAGATATGTGGATTTTAAATTTAAATCTTTAATTTTTTCGCCGACATTGCCTTGGAGTTTAGCCAATATCTCAGTCAAAAGTTTACCGATTTTGTTTGTTTTTTATGGATTGCCAATAAAATTTACAATATCATGAAAAAAAGAATCGATAAGATATGTGAAGAAAAAAGGAAGTTATGGCCCTATAAAGTCAAATTTTAGAAAAAAATTAATTTTTCTAAAATTTTAAAGGAGACGTTTCACAAAATCTGTTAGAGAAAATCCGAAGCCAAATTTTAAGTGGTGTGGTTGCCACCCTTCTCCGATTTGGACCTTTTTTTACCTAAACTTCAAAAGTTTGATCGATTTTCTCCAATCGCAAAGCTAAATTGTTAAATTTTTCTTTTTACTTATTTGTATTAGGGTCTAACAAAATCGACTGCAAAGGAAATCCCGAGCGCGGCTTTTCATATCGAAGATTGACTAAAAGTAAAAATTCCATTTTTGGGGATTTTTGATGTATTTTTGAGAATTGAATGAGAATTTTTGATTTTCCATTAGAAATATCCACATGTTGCGTTTGATTATTATTTCTAATATCAAAATAAAGAACTTTAAAAAAAATTCATCGGAATATATAGATTTTTAAGAATTTAATGCCGTATTTACGTTTCTGTCTATATACAATTTTTTTTTTTAATTTTTCCCTACCTTCTTGTACTTATTAGTTATTATATAGTCAATATGCACTGAATTCTTGTATGTTTTTATCAAACAATAATAAAATTTAGTAAGATTTACCTCTCAGAAAATATTACTTTGTGGCACTATTTCTAGGAAACCCATAATCATTGACAGTTATAACCAGTAAGGAAAGGCAGAAGACATCTCCCTAACAATGCGATAAGGGTCATTGCGATAATAATTTGTAAATGGGTAGGAACATATTATCTAATTCTGAAACGATATTCGCTAAATTAAGCAATATTCGTAACTCAAATTAAGACATCTTTCTGGAAAATTTTAATTATCGGAAGTAAAGTACAATTTCTAAAGCGCTTTGAAACCAAATCAGGAGGAACATATATATGGAGGTTATATATAAATCTGAACCGATTTTCCCTGAATACTCATTCATGTAAAAAGACCTCTTTCTGTCGAATTTCGTACTGATCGGATATAAAATACAGTCTCCACAGCGCTTACATGTCAAATCGGGGGTAACATATATATGGGGGCTATATCAAAATCTGAACCGATGTTCTCCGAACTTAGCAGTATTCCTTCGAGTAATAAGAAACCTCTTTCTGCCGAATTTCGCACTGATCGGATATAAAATACAGTTTCTACAGCGCTTACATGTCAAATCGGGGTAACATATATATGGGGGCTATATCTAATTCAGAACCGATTTTCTCCGAATTTGGCAGTATTCCTTCATGTAGAAAGAAACTTCTTTTTGCCGAATTTCGCACTGATCGGATATAAAATAACATTTTTACAGCGCTTACATGTCAAATCGGGGGTAACGTATATATAGGGGCTATATCTAAATCTGAACCGATTTCTTCCAAATTTAAAAGTGTTCATTCATATAAAATTAAACCTCTTTCTGCCGAATTTCATACTGATCGGATATAAAATACAGTTTTTACAGCGCTTACATATGAAATCGGGGGTAACATATACGAGAGTATATGGGGGCTATATCTAATTTCATACTGCTCGGATATTAAATAAAGTTTTTACAGCGCTTACGTGTCAAATCGGGGCTATGTCAAATACGGCATAAAATTCTTAAAAATGTATATATTTCGATGAATTTTTTTACAGTTCTTTATTTTGATATTAGAAATAATAATCAATTGAAACATTTGGAAATTTCTAATGGAAGGTTTAGGTTTAGGTTAGGGTGGCAGCCGTATTTTTTTACAAGCTCACATAGACCAGTTTAGGTCCCTAGTGTTACCACGGGCTGAAATGCCCCTCATCAAAACCAACCTGTTTCATATATAAATTTATCGATAGTACGAATATCAGTACTGGAAAGATCTGTTAGGCTGCCTAAAAAGGCCGACCCCAGTATGTCCAGTCGTCGTTTACTCAAAGCGGGACAGTCGCAAAGCAAGTGCTCAATGCTCTCCACTTCTTCCTCATCTCCACAGCTTCGGAAGAAGTCATTGGAGTCAATACCCAATCTTTTGGCGTGTTCGCAGATCAAGCAGTGTCCCGTCAGAACCTGTACTAACGTAGACAATCGTTTCCTCTCTAGTGCGAGAAGATATTTTGACCTTCTCAGGTCATACCTTGGCCAGATTTGTCTAGCTACCCTGCAGGTGTCGATTTCTGTCTTGGCGCACCAATATATGCAAATTCTTCGAGAATTTGTAATGTCGTCCCTTTCCTAGCAAGTTCATCGACTTTGCAGTTCCCCGGGATATCCCTATGCCAAGGCACCCATATGAGGTGTATAGTAAACTGTCAGCCATCTCGTTAAGAGATCTGCGGCAGTCGAGGGCTGTTTGTGAATTTAGGGATGTTGCCTCCAGAGAATTGATGGCAGCCTGGCTGTCCGAGTAAATGACAACGCCAGTGTTGGTTACTATGTTGCGACTCAGGCACTTGGCGACTTCCCATATTGCCATTATTTCGGCTTGATAGATACTGCAGGTATCTGGTAGTCTGTGAGCTATATCCAGACTAAGTTCTTCACAGTGTACTCCGAAGCCAACCTTTTCATCAAGCTTCGAACCATCCGTGTAAAAGTGGAGATGGTTTCTATTACCTGGTATTCTGCCGACCCATTCATCTCTGGCGGGAATCATAGTGATGTAATTTCTCTCGAAGGTGTACACAGTTGGTATATAGTCCACTCGGTCGGTTACCATAGCACTACACTTTGATATCCTCATGTGACCATAGTTCCTGTACCTCCACATTGATAGGCAGGTTAATCTTATTGCCGCTTTGGTTGCAACTTCTCTCGCCACAATATTAATCGGCAGTATATGGAGTAGGGCTTGTAGAGACTCGGTCGCTGTAGTCCTTAAGGCTCCGCTTATGCTCAGGCAGGCAGTTCTCTGAACCTTTGTTAGTAGGTTGGTAATGGTTAGTTTGTCAGTTGCCGTCCACCATACCACAATACCGTATAACAGTATTGGACGAACTACTGCTCTATATTTCCAGTGGACGATTTTAGGAGAGAGTCCCCACCGCGACCCTACAGCCTTTTTGCAGGAATATAAGGCGACGTTGGCCTTCCTTACACGTTCCAATACGTTAAGTCTAAATAACATTTTCCTATCTAGAATTATTCCTAAAAATTTTGCACTTTCAGAAAAGACTAGATCTGTTCCATTTATCCGAGGTGGAGGGTCCACATGTGGGACATTATTCATCCTAGTAAAGAGAACCAATTCTGTCTTGTTGGGGTTAACGCCCAAACCGCTGCTTCTGGCCCATCTAGCCAACTTGTTCAGAGCCACCTGTAGGATGTCTCTGAGGACGTTTACGAATTTTCCACTCACTGCTATTGCCACGTCGTCCGCATATGCCACGACCTTTCAGCCACAACGTTCTAGATCTAGCAGGATTTCATTCACCGCTAGGTTCCAAATTAGTGGAGACAGTACTCCTCCTTGCGGGGTCCCTCTGTTTACAAACCTTGTTAGAGTTGTGGACCCTAGACATGCTGTTATGCGTCTTCTGGTGAGCAGACTTTGAATTAGTCTAATCAAACTAGTGTTAACTTTTAGATGTGAGAGTGCCGCAATTACCGCATCTGAGTGAATGTTGTTAAAAGCCCCTTCTATGTCAAGAAATGCCACCACGGTGAATTCCTTGAAATGCAGGGGCGATTCGATAGTGCTCACAAGTTCGTGCAGGGCTGATTCTGTAGACTTGCCCTTATTGTAAGCATGTTGGTTCCCCGACAGGAGTTTTGTATCCAGGTTTTCCCTAATGAAATGATCTAAAAGTCTTTCCAGACCTTTCAATAAAAAGAGGATAGGCTAATTGGTCTGAAGTCTTTTGGCCTAGTGTGTGATATCTTTCCCGCTTTAGGTATGAATACCACTTTGGTATCCCTCCATCGATTCGGGACGTATGAAAGCCTGATACAGCCTACATAAATTTTCTCCAGCCAGGGGATAATGTACTTTAACATTTTCTGCATTTCTGCTGGAGTGATGCCATCTGGTCCAGGTGACTTGAAGGGCTCAACGCTGTTAATAGCCCAACTTATTCTGGATCTCTCAGTCAAGAAGCTAGCGACGCTCGCAGTCCACTCGCACTCTTGTTGGTCCTGCTGATCCTCGGGTTCTGTTACAGAGTTCCCCGGGAAATGTGTGTCGAGCAGTACATTGAGCGACTGCTCGCTGTTTTTGGTCCAGTTATTTGCCTCATCCTGTAAATATCCCACTGTACAGGGTGAAGCAGATAATATCTTCCTTAGCCTAGCGGCGTCGGAGACCTTTTCCACTTCACCACAGAAGGTATACCAAGAGCGCCTTTCTAAGCTCCTTCTTATAGATCTTGAGTTGCTCTTTATAGGCATCCCAATCATTAGCGACCCCAGTAGATTTAGCCTTATTGAATAGCTTGTTGCAGGTCTTTTTCATAGCCGTTAGCTCAGAAGTCCACCATTGGGGTTTTGTTTTACCCTTGTACCTTGTTTTTGTACAGGCTTCTTCGAGGGATCTATTGAATGATATGGTGATATGATCGACCGGATTATCCAGACCGGCTTTGTCATTCGGTTCGTAAAGAAGTTTAGAGTTGAGGACTTTCTTGAAATTCTTCTCATACAGATGCCACTTTGTCTTCCTTACATTTCTGTTGACGGCGGGTTTAGGCGCTTTTTCCGCGAGTTTGAACTCAATATAATGGTGATCTGAGAATGAGTGGTCGTCCAGTACATTCCACCCAATAATTTTGTCTGACAGCCGGTCAGTAGCAAACGTTACGTCGAGTACTTCTTGTCTGTCTTTAATTGTGAAGGTCGGTTTATTACCTATGTTACAAATACTAAGGTTGGTAGTTAGAATAAAGTCAAGAAGCGAATCACCCCTATTGTTTATATCCGTACTACCCCAGATAGTATGATGAGCGTTCGTGTCTGCGCCAATAATCAGCTCGAGCTCGTCAGACGTTGCTTCTTCTACTACTTCCCTGAATAGAGCAGTCGGTACTACAGATTCATAAGGCAGGTAGCTGGAGACCACCCAATATATGCGATTACCGATCTCCAGGCTAGCACCTGTTTGGTCTTTACCACATAAATTAGTCAGGAGAAAGATACTTAGATCTTTCCTGGCCAAAATGCATGTTCTTGGAGTGCCTTCACAGTTGGCCACAAGCAGTTTAAAGTTGGGTGTCCTAATACCGCACACCCTTCCTCCCACTACGTAGGGCTCCTGTATCAGGACGATGTCTAAACCGCTGAGGCTGGTTTAGCGTGATGGAGGTTAATCTGTAGAATACTTACCATCATTGGTAATTGACAGATTAACATCCACCCCGACAAGGGTGTTATCGAACTCTTCGTCCGTATCGTCGAGAAGCATGTCCCCGCCAGATGCGTCAAAGAGCCGGAGACTCCCCTCAGCCTCTCTGTGTCCGAAGTAAAGCTTTTGTCCTCAGAGAAGGACGTTACAGATCTTCTGTTAGAGTTGGAGTCACCAGAAATAATAGGCGTGGGTACCTCCGCACTTCCAGAAAGTGCCACGGTGGACGACTCACCTTCTGCAGTGGGAGCTATATCCTGCTTGTATATCTTCAAGACTATAGTCTCGAAGCCATATTGTAGGGTTGCACTCGCACTTTGTATATGGGAGGTGGATTCAGCGTTTAGGATAAGATTGACCTGCCGCTTTTTACCATCCGCCTCACCCACCTTGCTGATTCTCCAATTATGGGCCGGTTCTAATAGAAAATCCCTAAATTCCCAAAAAATACATCAAAAATCCCCAAAAATGGGATTTTTACTTTTAGTTCTATATCTTCGATATGAAGAGCCGCGCTCGGGATTCCCTTTGCAGTCGATTTTGTTACACCCTAATACAAATAAATAAGAAAAAAATTTAACAATTTAGCTTTGCGATTGGAGAAAATCGATCAAACTTTTGAAGTTTATGTAAAAAAAAATCCAAATCGGAGAATGGTGGCAACCACACCAATTAAAATTTTGGCTTCGGATTTTCTCTAACAGATTCTGTGAAACGTCTCCTTTAAAATGAGTATAAATTTGACATTCTTTGTCTAACAAACTTTTTCTACAAGACCTAAATAAGAATTGGACTGTTTCCGCCAAAAAATCTCCAAAAATGACATTTTTCAAAAATTTGACTTTATAGGACCATAACTTTCTTATTTGTTCACATATCTTATCGATTCTTTTTTTCATGATATTGTAAATTTTATTCAATCCATAAAAAAACACGCGAACAAAATCGGTAAACTTTTGAATGAGATATTGGGTAAACTCCAAGGCAAAGTCGGCGAAAAAATGAAAAATTCAAATTTAAAATCCACATTTCTCGGAAAGTATTCAAGATATCTTCAACCTATAAAATGTTTATTGTAGGTCTGGTCTAGGAGTATACACACTAAAATCGGAAACTCCATTCAAAAGTTAGAAGCCGATGAAAATTTTGTATACCCGAAGTGGTCAACTTTAGGGCCCTGTAGCTCCGCCCCTGTATGAGATAGGGGGCCCAAGTTCCGTACTTAAACTCTCTAACACCTCTTGTATACACACCTAAAATTTCATCGCCATACGATAAGTGGTTTTGAAATGGCAGAATTATGTCCATTTTTTTTTTAATTTTAGCCCACTGTGCGACGCTACGCCACGATTGAAGAGTTAGGGCCTGTTTCTGTAACTTATTTTCGTTCGTCTACGGCGAACGATCAAAATTCTCTCACCTATTACTTGAATTCTATAAAACGCAGGTTAGAAATATTTTAGGAACAAGCTTTTTACATGATTTTCTACAGACACAACGAATTATAAACTTCTGTGACTTATAGATTTCTCGGAATAATTGAGTGATTTTTGATCGTTCGCAGTAGACGAACGAAAAAAAGTTACAGAAACAGGCCCATAAAGACGGCATCGAAGGAGGAGCTGAACAAAGTCACAAAAAATGACTATTTGAAGTGCTTCGAGGATTGGAAAAAACTTTTGGCAGAAGAGTATTATATCCGAGGGGAATTACTTTGAAGGGGACAAATTCATGAATAAATAAATACTTTTTGAAAAAATACAAAATTCGCAAATTTTCTTGAACATATATATACTTTATGGGGTCTCAGATCAATATTTAGAGGTGTTACAAACTGAGTGACAAAGTGAATATACTCCCCATCCTATGGTGGAGGGTATACCAAATGAATATAGCCCCCATCCTATGGTGGATGGTATAAAAACATGGTATATATAGAGTAGATGAGAACAGTAGGAATCACAATATGTAAGATGCTATATATGGGGGCTATATCGAAATATGGACCGATATGGATCCAGACCAGAGCACAGCGGGAACAAGGTGTTTCAGGATCGGGACGTTGAAGAATCAGAGTATGACAGGAATAGAACGAGTCAAGAATAGAGAACAGCAGGAACAGAGTATTTCAGTAAAAGAGTATACCAGGAAGAGATCACAGCAGGAATCTGTGAGTTGCAGGAACAGAGCATAACAGGACAGGAGCACAGCAGGGACAGAGAGTTACAGGAACTTGGTTTAGTAGAAACCGAGCATGACAGGAACATAATATAGCAGGGACGAAGCATAGCAGGAACCGAACATTTCAGGAAACAGAACGTAGCAGGAACAGAGCATTGCAGGGACAGAACGTATCAGGAGCACAGCAGAACCAGAACATTGCAGGAACGGATATTGACAGGAACATAACAAAACAGGAACGAAGCAGGAACCGAAACATAGCAGGAAACAGAACGTAGCAGGAACAGGGCGTAGCAAGAACAGGGCGTAGCAGGAACAGGACGTAGCAGGAAACTGGACTGGCAACCGTCTTTTAAAATAGCGCGAGATAACGTACGACCAATAAAAAAAGAAGAATAGTTAAAGAATATATTCAATTACTACCCGTTTTATCATTGAAATCGAGTCAGAAGATGAGAAGAAATGGTAAACCGAGTTAGAGTTTTTGCTAAGTGAGTTTAAAGATTAGATTCGAGGATTACGCGTTTTATCATTGAAGTAGAGTCGGAAGTTGAGAAGAGCGAGTAAACCGAGTTAAATTTCTGCGAAGTGAGTTTAGAGGATTGAATTGTTCATAATTAAATCTACAAAAATCAATTTTTAGAGGAATAAAATTACAAGTCGAACGAGCAGGAATGTTAAATCGTAATTCGCTAACTAAATAATGTGAATTTATTTCTCCATTAATCAATTTTTTTTACAGTTGAATTGAATTGGAACACAATACCTAACATAAACTTTTTTTCTCAAGTCTGTTTTTTCTGTGAGAATAAGAAAATATGTGCGAAACGAATTCCATTAGATTGGTAACTGTGGACCTACCCTTTACAAAATCATGTTGAACGTCCGATAAGATATTGCTCAGTAAATGAGAGAGTCTATCAGTGACTAATTTCTCAAAAAGTTTGGGTATAGCAATAAGTTTTGCGATACTTCTGTAATTTTCGATACTAAATCTAGAGCATTTTTTGTACAAAGGAATAATAAAACTTTCTTTCCATACGGGAGGGAATATACCAGAAGATACAGGTATATTAAAGATGTTAGTAAGGGGTATGTATAACTCATAGGCACATTCGCGTAATATAAATTCGGGACTCTATCCGAACCTGGAGAATAGTTTAAAGGCAGAGATAGTAAACCTTCTTAAACTTCGTTATAAGATAATGACATTTGTGAAAAAAGATTAAATGAGGAAATTTTATACGGGTAATCAGTAAAGGGCAGGATGTTTTTAGTATAAGTACTTTGAAAGAAATTCGCGAAGGGGTCCACAATTCCTGAGTCTACGGATAATTCCAAGTCACCCTATTTAATAGTGCTTGGAAATCCATCAGTTTTTCTTTTACTGTTAACGAATTTATAGAAATCTTCCGGATTTGATTTCAGTTTACATCTCATTTTATTTAGGTAATTGTTATAACAATTGCGACGGAGTATTTTATGTAATCAACCGACGAGCTACGTTGGAATTTTGTATGCATTTTATTTCGAAAATTTCTAAGGTATCTCAACTCTTTAGTAAACCACGCCGGTCCAGAGCGAGACATACTTTTCATAAAGGTTGGAATAAAAGAATAGAAACGGTTGTGTAAGACAGAGTAAAAGTAAGATACATACATCAGTAAGTAAATCAATACTAAATGATGGCCATGACACTCGTGATAAGAAGTTTTTTAATCCGTTGATATTAGCTAGTCTATATGCAATAAGAGCTTAGAGCTAGTCTGTGAGCAATAAGAGCTTAGATCAGTAGATAGTGAAACTGTAGGATGATGAATATCTTCAGGCAAGAGAAAGGGGTGTGATCTAGATACGGTAATGTCGGAAGAGTTGCAAAAAACAAGGTCTAACCTCCTCCCAACTCGTTGTTAATATCCTAAATTTGTGTAAGTGCAATGTCCGATAATATATCAAAAAAACATCTAAAACGCCCTACATCGGAGGGAAAGAGAATGTCACTAACTTGACAACTGGACCAGGAGAATTTAGGCAGATTAAAGTCACCAAGCATAATAACAATATCTTTGAAGCTAGTCATACTGTTCACTATTTTTAAATAATTTGCATGTCTTCTGCCTAAGAATTGGGAGGAATGTATGAACAGGTTATAAACAAAATGGTAGAGCCAACTGAGCATTTGACACCAAGAAATTCATCCTCACTACTTAAGGGCATTTCAACAACGGAAGATACTTAAGAACCACGTACAGCAATCAAGATTACACCACCTCTACGTATAAGACGATCTTTTCTATAAATGTGATAATCATTACAGAGAATTTCTGCATTAAATGTACTGTGTTTAAGCCATGTTTCGGTGAAAACAAGAATATCAAAATTGGAAGACAAACTATCAATAAAAACTGTTAAAGTAAAACTCGAGTGGTTTTTATAATTCAATATAATTAGTTCATATATTTGCAAAGGTTAGAAACGAAGTGAATTCATGTTTTAAATAGTATTGTAAGTACATACATACATGTGACCAAAAAGACGTTAACATATGTTAATAGCTGAATACAACAGCCAATTAAAATGCGACAAGTATTTCACAACTTGACGAAGAAAATAGTGATTAGAAATGAGTATGTGCAGTGTTGCAATTAAACAATGGTACCTTTTCAACACTCTCACTCATTGTTTTAATTCCGTCATTCCCAAAAGTTGTAGATTGTTTTTAAATCGTTGAACCATAAGAGTAAGTATATATAAGAGTAAGTAAGTATATCAGCACGTTGCAATTAAGTGTTGACATATTTGAATTCGATTATTCTATTCTTTTGGAGTTCTCTTATGAATTGCAGTCTTATATCGATATGCTTTGTGATATGGTGTAATTCAGGATTTTCAATAAGGCGAAGTGCACCTTGGTTATCAACATGAGTAACTGTTGGTGAGTTTTGAAAACATCCAATATCAGCAAGTATTTGTTGCAGCCAAATCGCTTCTTTGGCACTTTCACACGCAACCATACATTCTGCCTCTGTTGTGGATAACGCAAACATTTTTTGACGATGGCTTCTCCATGTTCTCGCACTTTCGTTTATAAGAAATACGTACCCGGTTGTGGATCTTCTTGTATCAATATCGCGAGCAAAATCTGCATCTGTGTAACCTTCAAACGTAATTGTATTTGATGACTTGTACTCTATACAGTAATCTATATTGGATTTAAGGTAACGAAATATTCGTTTTAGTGCCAGCACATGAACATTTTTTGGATTTTCGCTAAACTTGCTGACTTCCCCAACGGCATATGAAATATCGGGTCTGGATACTATTGCAGCAAAATTCAAGGACCCAACAGCTTGCCTAAATGGGTACTGAACATCACCTTCATCACTACATTTAGATAAATACACATTGCAATCAGCAGGCGTCGAAATGTTATTTGCAGCATCCATATTAAATTTTCGAATGATTTTATCAATATACGAACGTTGATTTATTTTAATAGAATGATTCGATGAATTTCTATACCAACATAGAAGTTATGTCCACCATACGTGATGCGAAAACTTTCTGCTAATTTATCGATGAATAATTTTAATACAGAATTAGAATGGGAGATTATCAACCCGTCATCTACATATACTAGTAAAATAATTTTACTGTTTTCAATATTTCCATAGAAGACACATGGATCAGCAGCTGACTGTTTCATTTCAATTTTTTTTTTTTTAAATCAATAAATTTGCAATTCCAATTGCATGAGGCTTGCTTTAGACCATATACACATTTGTTTAGACGACATACCAAATGTGTGCCTTGAGGTACTTCGTAGCCCTTTGGAACTTCCATGTACAGCTCTTGGTTGAGTTCTCCATATAAAAATGCAGTTTTGACATCAAATTGAACTATTTCCAATTACTTCAATTGCAGCTAATGCCAAGGCAGCTCTCACTGAATCATACCTGACTACTGGAGAATATGTCTCTTTAAAGTCTATCTCAGTCTTTTGCGAATATCATTTGGCAACCAATCGCGCTTTAAATATGGGTTTCTTATTTGAGTTCGATTTAATTTTAAATACCCATTTACAGCCAACGATATTTTTGTTAATGGGTTTCTCCACAAATTGCCATGTTTGGTTCTCTTCGAGTGAGCGTATCTCCTCCTTAATCGCTACTATCCAATTCTGAGCATATTCCGAATTTACAGCCTCTTCATAAGTATCAGGTTCGGATATAGTAGCTAGAGAGCTCATGTAGTTGATGCCGAAAAGTTGAGGGGGAACAATTTCTTTTCGCAGACTATAACGTTTGTGTTCTCGCCCATCATCCACTGAATCTGATATGTTATTTGGTGTTTCAACCACTGCATCGATTGTTGACGCCTACCTCTTCATCGATGTCTTTGGAGTACTTGACAATTGTTGTTTAAATGAGGAATTGTTAATTTCATTATTTTGATCTTCAATATTGTCATCTTCATCTTCCTCTTCATGTATTGCACCAACTCAAATCCCTTTTCGTTGAAAGCAACATCGCAAATAACAATAACCGTTTTGGATTGTTGGTCGTATAGTCGAAAATATTTTGCTGCTGGTTCGTTACCTACTAAGAACATTTTCTTTGCTTTTGCATCCCATTTTTTTCTTCCTAGTTGCATAGGTTGGAAGACCATACATTCACTGCCGAAAATTTTTAGTTGACTTAAGTCAGGCTTCTTACCTAACCAACTTTCAAATGGCATTTTTGTAAGTTTTGTTGATGCATCTGTTCAGAACGTAAACAACTGTTCTCACCGCCTCAGGCCATAAACATTTATTTAAATTGCTCGCCAGCAACATTGTTCGTGCGGACTCTTGAACTGTTCTATTGTCCCTTTCGATAAAGAAATTTTGTTGGGGGGTGTAGGGTGACACCTTTTCCAAAATTATTCCATTGTTCGTCAGAAGCTCAATTACTTCTTTATTTATAAACTCAGTGCCGTTGTCGCATCGCATGTATTTCACCAGTCATGTTGCGCACCATAACAATGAAAGATTTTAATTTGTTAAGCACTTCAGATTTGTTTGTTATAAAATAAACATACCTGAAACATGTGCTTTCATCTTTAAGCAACATTAAATAACGAACTCCACCAACACCAGTCTCATTCATCGGGCCGAATAAATCCATATGAAAATATTCACTTCTAGCTACTTCACGCTTTATTGTGAATCCATGTGAAGAACCGTACATTTTCCCTCGTTTACAATTCACAAAATAAATCGGATTTGTCCCTTACACTTAATCCATCTGCTAGGTTTTTGTCGCACATATTTATGTGCCTAAGTCTGCAATGTCATTGTTGAAGAGAATCCAGCTTTGCCGCATTTTCCGCAAAATCAGTTCTTAATTGAAACAACATTCTATATTGATTCTTAGAATCCCGAACACAACTTGCCAAAACGTTATCGTTTTTATCTTTTAAAACGCATTTTGTGGATTCCGTTACCATTGTAAAACCTTTGGATGTCGTTGATCCAGTAGAGAATAAGTTTTGTTTATGTTGTGGCACGTACTGAACGTTAGTGAGAACGCAGGGTACCCATTGGTTATTTACAAGAGCATTAATGTGAACAGTTCCGAAACCTTTAATATACAATCTCTCATTATTTGCAATGTAAACAAACCAATGTGTAGCTAAGAGCTGGAGCTCCGAAAACCACTCTCCCCTCGCATTCATATGTTCTGTGGCTCCTGAGTCTGCAATCCACACATGTCCGTCTGTTCGTCCGTCCGTCTGTGGTAATCACGCTACAGTCCGCAATAATAGAGCTAGGTTGATCAAATTTGGTATAAATATTTCTTATAGTTGCAGGTTGTTTGGGATTGCAAATGGGCCAATTCGGTCAATGTTTTGATATAGCCCCCATATATAGCATCTAACTTGCTGTGATTCCTACTGTTCTCATCTACTATATGTTTCCTACTGTTCTCATCTACTATATTTTTTTGGTTTTTCGGTGTTATTTTCTTTAGGTTTGAGTTATTTTGTGAGGTCACATGCTATCCATGGTGGAGGGTATATAAGATTCGGCATGGCCGAACTTAACGCCTTTACTTGTTTTTGTTTTATTTGTTTCTTCTTTACACGACATCTTTCTTCCAGTGTCCTAACTTGTGACAAAAGTTACATTTCGACGTTCTCTTTCTCACTGCAATGGATTTTTTGTATTTTTCTGTTTGTGCATTAAACGCTGCCTCCATTACATCTGCGTTGACGTTCTTTTTCAATTGATCTTCTTCTAATTTTAATTTTGCCATCAGATTTTCTATTGTTCTTCCTTCCTTTACGTTATACCACACAGTTTTAAAGTTTTGATATTTTGGTGGCAAACTACTTATTATTCGCACCATTTTTATGTTGTCGGATAGTTTCTCACCTTGTGCCTCTATTTCTGCTGCCAAAGATCACACTTCCGACACATAGTCTGCTACGGATTCATCTTCTTGCATTTTGAGGGAGAAATACGCTTCGTAAAGGCACATAACTTTTCCTTCACTTTGTTTGTCGCGGACCTGTAGTTGCTGTTGTTTAGCCGATGAAAAATATGGATGGATTCGTGAGTCATGTTGAATCGATTTATTATACCCTCACTTTAGTGTGACGAGGGTATATATCATTTGCTACGGAAAAAAGTGTAACACATCGAAGGAGTGACCTAAGACCCCAAGTATGTTCGGCGGAAATCCGTTTTGGGTCATTTTAAGTCGAATGAGCAATGTCCGTGGGTCTGTCTGTCTGTCTGTCTGCTGGCTGGTGCGCACGATAACTCTCGAAGCGAGTAACCGATTGACTTCAAGTTTCGTATGTGGTAATATTTTTTTCTATCTCCGGCTAAGTTCGAAGATGGACCATATTGATCCACTCCTTCTGGTACCTCCCCCACAAAGGGTTAAAATGTTGTGAAATATTGATTCTTTAATAACTGCTGTTATACGTATTCGAATCTTCTGAAATTCAACACATAGTATCAGTTTGTCAGTCACTATCAACTCGAGAAAAATGGGCGAAATTGCCACGCCCCTTTCGGTACCTCCCACACAAATGCACCATTTTGCACTAAAAGTTAAAAGCTTATAACATTAATACCAGTGTTTAGAAATACTTGAAATTTTGTACAGTGTAATGCTTTTATAGTGCCTACAGTCCAGTGAAAAATGGGCTTTATTGCCGCGCCCCTTTTGGTACCTCCCACACAAAATGGCCAAATTATACCACAATTTAATATCTCAACGTTAATATACCAGTCCATATAAACGGTTACAATTCGGCACAGTGCAATGTATTTAAAGTATCTACTGTTCAGCGAAATATAGGTGTATTTCTTAAACCCCTTCTGGTACCTCCCACAAAAATTGACAGAATAATTTGTGTAATATTCAATATTACATTACTCACAAAGTGAGGGTATACCTTAGTCGGTTTACCCGACTGAAACTTTCTTACTTGTTTTATTTTAATAAATACAACTTTTAATCGAAAACACTTAACAATTGCAAATACTCAAACTTTTATGCAATTAAACTCCACTGGGCCCATAACCTGTTAAAGTAAAACTCGAGTGGGTTTTATAATTCAATATAATTAGTTCATATATGTATATGCAAAGGTTAGAAACGAAGTGAATGATATTCATGTTTTAAAAAGTATTGTAAGTACATACATGTGACCAAAAATACGTTAACATGTGTTAATAGCTGAATGCAGCAGCCAATTAAAATTCGACAAGTATTTCACGACTTGACGAAGACAATAGTGATTAGAAATGAGCAACTGCAGTGTTGTAATTAAACAATGGTACCTTTTCAACAAATACATTTCTAAGTTTGGCGTTTAAGTTATAATTCCGTCTTGATCTATCTCTTGGAGCAAATTCTTTCACAAGTAAACCAGGGGGCCAAAACGATTCATCAGCTAAGGTGGAAAATAATTTCTGAGGGACACGGATCTTAAACGAGGCAATATCTCTCGATTGGGATAGATTAAATTGAGACAATTTACAATTTCTATAATTCAATTCACTACATCTAGACATGATATAGGCACTTAGATTATCTTCACTAGTGTCCGGTGCAAGTCTAGATATAAAGATAGTTTTGCGAGGGGTAACAACAACTAAATCACGATTAGTAGGATGGACATCCGAATCAGATTGGGAGAAAGAAGGCGAAGATTGGACAAGTGGGATTAATCGCCCGGCGGTAACAGAGATGGGTTCAACAAGGGCGGAGGGAAAACAGCAACCTCATTATTTGCATCGTTAACGGTATTATTATTTTTATCAGTACTATTATTATTGTTGTTATTATCAACGTTATTATCATTATTATTATTGTTATAATTATTGTTATTATTATTATCTTCATTATAATTATTGTTCATTTCGGGAATTAAAATACTAGGTTGGACTATACTACGGTTGGTAGAAACCGGTGATAAAAATGAAACTAATAAGTCACGAGGAGTAGAAGGATTCGTATTTGTAAAATTCGGAATTGAGACGGATGAAGGCTTCATTCTTTTAGATGAGGGGGAATCCATTAGATTCTCAGGCCATTTAAAATTATCAAACTTTGTTTCAATATTATTAAACCTCGCGACAATTGACGACAAATCTCTATTAATATCTAAGAAAGTTTTCTTAGATTCTTTATATAATTTATAAAAGTCCACATCAATTTTCCTACATTTGAAACATGACCAGCGAAGTCCACTAGAAGGATCTAAAATCTTATCATTACTATCACTATTAGACCAGCACATTTTAAATGAATACTACGGTCACATAACCAATGCGACACAAAACGCTCGTTATAATCCGTAACGAAACACTTATCGTATAAACACTCCATTATAAAACGAAAATTAAAAATTAGCGAAAAGGCTAAAAGTATGCTATAAAATTCTGGGGGTAGTAAAATATAAATAAAAGAAGGAACTAACCAATACAAAGTAGGATAAAGATTTACCACAACACAACAAAGCAAAACAACACAACTGCTTGACTAACAAATTCAATTGGACAGAATCTTACCTAACGAAATAACACAATAAAACACACAGTTTTTTGGTAAAACTCGACTATTCAATGGAACAAAGAAATTCACACTATTTATATCACGGTTTTGTAATAGTAAACACACGGTAAACTTAAAACCGACGGACTTGGATAAATCATCTTAGAATTTTAAGATGGTTAAGAATATATGTATATACTTTATGGGGTCTCAGATCAATATTTAGAGGTGTTACAAGCGGAGTGACAAAATGAATGTACCCTCCATCCTATGGTGGAGGGTATACAAATATGGTAAACTAGCTGGACCCGGTCCACTTCGTTGCCCCAGATTGAGATTTCCCATCCCGTCAATTTTTGAACCAATCACGAATCCTGTCACCAAATACATACACACAAAATTACAGCACTCTCGGGAACAAACAAATTCTTCAAGATATCCCTATTCTTGGCTCATATGGGACACACCCATTGGCCCGATCCCACCACTCACGTAGAATGCCAACAGATACATATACACAAAATTACAGCGCTCTCGCTAACAAATTGTGCAAGATATCTCAATTTCCAAATTTGGTTTTTATGTGTGGGGCCACGCCCACTTGTCCAATCCCCCTATTATTGGACCAATCACATTGACTTTCAGGTACTTCCAGTTGGACCCCAGAAAGCCCGGGATTGGTGGCCCATCTGGGATCACGGTCTGGTCCCAATCATGGAAGTAGATAGGGACAATAGTAATCTCATTAATCTATTCGTAGGTACGGACAGTAGGAATCACTCAAAAAATTATACTTCCAAATTGGCTTATATGGGCGGGGCCACGCCCACTCAATCAATAACTTATATAGCCTATGTCACCCGCTAGGCTTATCTGAAGATTCCCTGAAAATTTCTTCAAAATCGTGTAATGTTCAGGAAAACTTAAGGTTCTGGATGCACTTTCAATTGAACTATATTAAGCATCGTGAATTCTAGACAGAGGTAGGACTGCGGTAGCCTTTTCTATGCTAACTTCAGTCGGGTGGGGGGTTCGTGTCCTTCTCTTTCTAGATTGTTTTCCCATTATCATAAATAATTTTATAGACTCCCTATTTTTTATTACCTGTCAATATATGGTCCATAACTATACAAAAATTAAAAAGAAAAGGTAAATTTCGATGGCCGAATATCTTATGTGCCTCTCAGATGACAATGAGAGACAGTCTCATAACCCACACCTTCCATAGTTCTAGAGACTTTGATTTTATCTAGAACCCCTATTGTAAAAACTACACCTACATTCCTATTGGCTTACATATCGGAAAGAAAACATCTTATTTTTCTTTAGCATTCCATTATAGTTACTTATACAGTTTATTCAACGCATTTCAATTATTAAACTGGAAAATATTAATTGCGGGATAAAATTATGAATGTAGAAAGAATGTATAATAGTATTTCATGGAACTAAATCAAAATGGATAGTTATAACGAACATGAATGCAAACTATTTTATTTAAATCGCTATACAAAGTAATTATTAATTTAATTCTATTCTTTCCATTGGTACCGTTAGCAAAACTTCTATCACACCATTAAATATCACACTTTACGAAACTATCTTAAACTGGTGTTTTGTTTTGTTTTATTCTTGTTCTTTTTATTTTCTTGCATATGAAATAGTACGCAATTTAAAATACTATCGATGAGAGAGTGATACTGCAAGAGCGAGAGTTGATACTTATTTATAACAGTTGTAACCCGACCAGTCATTCATGTATAACACTGGTATCTCTTTGCGTTGGCAGATCAGCACATAGAGAGAGTGATAAAAAATAATAAAAACATCAATGAATGCAAAAAAATGAATGGACGTAAATCTCGCTTCATGCAGTCACCCATTCATGCGGTTAAAACCCCAAAGGAAAAAAATCAGTGCAACCAAAAATTAAACATTGTAATTGAGACTTACCAGCATGTTGTTTTCATGAAGAAGGCCTTCCCACGATGTTTTGCTGTGGCTGTCTTAGGGAGAAATTTTATGGATGCCTAATTTGTTTGCAGTGATTTGATTGACTTATGTGTTATGAAGAAGTTTTGCTGATTTTCTGTAATGGTCCAATGATTAATTAAGCATGTCGTTAAACGAAAAATAAATATAAAAAAATAAATGTAAAGATAATGCCAATCATCTTTAAGGGTACATCGGCGATCTTCAATTGTTGGATGGAACAGATCCCTAGATGTTTGTATTATGGAAGACCAATTCGGCTCATCCAGGAACCGAATTACTGGCGATCAGATTTCAGACAAAGTTCTATGGGAAAATGTCCTCCTGAGCTGGGGTATTCGATATGCTTTCCAACAGCCTTTTTGTAATGCCGCTTCCTCTGAGTAACCTCAATATGAGGTTCAAAGACTCAATGGGATATTGCCGACACTGATGTGATTCAGGAATGTTAGGTTAGGCAAAAGTGGAAGCTCACTTATACGAATTGGGGTCCCTTGAGTCCCCACAGAAAAATTGGGTAATATTCTTCCTCCCAACACGAATTTCTGGTTATGCAATAAATCGGTAATCGAATCTTCTTGATGTAAATACGAATTTGGGCGACTCCTCGAAAGGAATCCACCATTAGTTGCAAAAGGTTTCTCGCTTCATGCAACCACTGCCGGAAATTCTGTGTTGAAGATGGAGTTTCTTGAATATTGCAGCTTCTGCCAGGAAAAGTTTTCCGTAAGTTTAAGCACTTTTATTAGAAAAATTCTACATACCTTGATAAATATTATTTTGAGTGTAAATCAAAATAAAATTCTCTGCAAATATAGCTTTCGGAGGTTATCCTCGATTTGGGATGTTAGAAAAAAACTTGGATTTTTTCTTGCGAAATATGTCTGGATCGCTTTGTGGTTTGGTATAAAAAGGAAGTTCTATCATTGAACAAGAATACTTTTCACCTTTGCTGGGAATTGGCTGGGCGATCAAAGGAAAACGTCAAATATCAAGGGACTAGTATGATGTCCTATGGGCAGCACTTTTTACAACTAATCTATTACGTTCTCCGGAATAGATTAAAGTTTTCACATACTTTTTTTTGTTTGCAATTACTCAGCTCCCATCACTTTTTTAACTACACATTTTGGAACCAATACCTAACATGGGTGTTGATTGTATATTAAAAAAATGGTGATTGCCTGAGCCATTGATCGTCCGATCAGGGCTATACAACTTATTGTCCATTCTGTCAACCGCTGATAGGTGACCGGCCTAATAGTTTCGGAGTTCAGAACAAGTGAGAAAACAGACGAAAATTCTTCTGCTTTCAACCTGTATTAACATGTCAAATGAAGGAGAAGTAGCAAACAAACAAAAACATTGCCTACGAAATCGTAATAATTGCGAAATACAAAAACAGTTTAAGTAATGAATACATTTGATGGGAGACCATCGAATCAAAACTATTCAGTCCGTCGAAATAGTTGTTTTTGTTATCACTAATAGATTTCTTTTCCTAGAATCGCTCTATAAATTCTTAATAGGAGGAAAGCCAAAGACGTCAAACCGCAACCAAATGGTTACTGCAATGATTATCTCCTCCAATGATTATCTCCTCCAAAGATGAAGAAGCTGAATATAGTAATGATTTTTTCCCAAGGTTTGATTCATGGAAAATAAAAGTGGATACTTTGGTCAAAGGGTCAAATAGTTCAAATAAACGAGATCTTTTCTATTTACATTAGAACAAACTTTTCTGCCAGAGGGAATTTTGTGCGGTAAGCTATGATGCGAAGGAAACTCTTTGGGATGCAATTTTGTGATCTGTAGACGTCCATCACAAAACCAGATGATTTGCTCGATTTTCGATGGCAAATAAGATGGAAAAAGACGTCTAGGTTTTTATATCCTTTCCATGAAAAGTTCCTGCAATTTTGCCTGACATATCCTCTAAAACATAATAATGATTCCCAAGTCTCTCACGCACTTTCGCCTTGATAAACACAGGTGACAATTTGGCATTGAAGCCCTTTTCAAAATTGCTTTGTGCAAAATTGCGCCGGAATACTTCTTGGCCAACGCTAAATGTTTGTGGCCTTGTGCGGAGGTTATACTGGTGCTTATTCTTCTCAAAAGCTTCCTTTATATGCTTTTTTAAGTTAGATCTTAGAAGCTGCAGTTGGTCGTCTCTGCATAAACTATTTGTGGGTTCATTTAAGAGCTCCATTTTTCTTAGCAACTGGTAAGAAGATGCATGAGTTATCATATCAAACCCATAAAGGGCATGATATGGAGAGCAATGGATTGCCTGATGATAAGAATTGCGGAGTGCGCAGCTTATGGCACTAAGGTTTTGATCCCATTGTCGATGGTCATTTTTCAAGAAAGCTCTTATCCCTGCAATCAAGGACCGATTTACTCGTTCCGAGGCATTTGCCTGCGGTGAGTAAAGCGCTGTGTATATATGGTTTATACCGTAGCTTGTGAAGAACGCATTCAAGTCATTAGCTTTGAATTGAGTGCCGTTGTCACTGACAATCGATTCTGGTACACCGTAGACGTGAAAAATTTGACTTTGAAGGAAATCTTTAATCGCAGTAGATGTGAACTTGCGGAGTGGGCATAACCAGTGGAACTTACTGAGATGGTCTAGGACTATTAACAGACCAATATGACCTGATTTGCTCCTCGGATAAGGACCAAGTAGGTCTATATATAGGCGCTGGAATGGTCGAGTCGAAACCGTTTGGTTACCCATAGGAGGTTTCATTACGACGTTGGGTGATTTGGTTGTCTTGCAAACCTCACAATGGCGCACGTGGTCCCTAACGTCTCGTACCATTCCGGGCCAATAAAAGTTTCGTCTCAACAATTCCAAAGTTTTGTCCATGCCTCCATGAGCAGCTACAGCAGTATCACGGGCTCTCGATATAGTATCGCTTCGCAATCTTAGTGGAATCCAGAGCTTCCACGAATACTGATCTTGCTCCTCTTCGCCGGTGTAATGCTGTGTGCGATAGTATACAAATCTATCCACAATTTTGAGGTCAGAAAATTTTGTCTGATTCTCTTTTATCCTATATCGTAAATCTATATAGTCCTCGTCATCGAAAAATTCTGAATTTAAATCAACCTCTGGTTGCACCATTTCTATTCCAGAAAGTTCATTACTTGGTATTCTTGATAGAGCATCAGGAACTATATTGTCTCTACCCTTCCTATGGCTGATGGAAAACGAATATGGCTGTAGTTTGAAGACCCATCGAGCAAGCCTGCCACTCAAATCTGGTTGACGCATCAACCATAGGAGACTAGAGTGGTCAGTGATGACCTCGAATTCCTGAAGCTCTAAGTAACACCTGAACCGTTTGATTGCTTCCACGGCTGCGAGGCATTCGCGTTCAGTTACGCTATAGTTGCGTTGTGCCGTGTTTAGTTTTTTGCTCATGAAAGCAATCGGTTTTTCGTGGCCATCATCGTCCAACTGAACAAGCACTGCTCCGATTCCAAAGTCGCTTGCGTCGCAGTGGAGATAAAACTTTTTTGGAGAAGTCTGGATTGGATAGAATTGGTGCTGAAGTAAGCAATTTTTTTAGTCTATCGAATGCAACTTGTGCTGCTGGAGTCCAGTTGAATATCTTCTTTCCTTTCAGTACTTCAGTCACAGCAAAAGTTTCTGTTGCAAAATTCGGTACGAAACGTCTATACCATCCAGTTAGGCCTAAAAAGCCTCTCACCTGCTTTAGGTTTCGAGGTACGGGCCAATTCATAGTGGCAGTTACCTTTTCTGGGTCTGTGGTAATGCCCCCATTACCTATCACGTACCCCAAATAGTTGACAGACGTTACGCAGAATTTGCTTTTTGAGACATTTAAAGTTAAATTGGCCTTCCTGAATTGAGATGCAATCCTGATAAGCACCTCCATATGTGAAGGGAAATCTTCTGACACGATGACGAGATCATCCAAATAGCCAAAAACACAGTGGCGTAAATCTGGTGGTATGATCTCGTCCATTACCCTGCACATGGTTTGGGGGGCATTACAGAGCCCGAAAGGCATTACCACAAATTGGTACAATGGCCTTCCCGGGACTGTAAATGCCGTTAGGTGCTTGGATTTCTCGTCCAGGCTAATTTGCCAAAAGGCGTCTTTAAGATCCAGCAGCTAATATTAGCCCAGTATCTAGAAGCCCATACTCATTAAAATTCAGGAATGAGACTATGGCATAAAACCTCATATCTTTAGGATTTGAAACAATAGTGGACACTAGCATTTTCTTACACATGTTCCTTTGTTTATAATATTTCCTTAATCGGATTGTGGACCGTTTGGGGCGTTTCCGGGTAATAGTGGATAAAGATGAAACGTTAAAAATTTCGTCTCTTCGTTTCAAATATAATTCCAGTCGCTTATGGTAATGTAGTATTGGGAAAATTATCTTTGAAGTGTCTTCATAAGGTAATGTATTTTCACAATGTATTCTTTTTAGAATACAAATGGGGTTTGACTGTGAATTGTCAGGGTCATGTTTGGTTTTAATGTCTTTGTTGTTCATGTGTGGGAGAAGTAAATTGGGATCACCATCAGGATTTAATCCCTCTGGGGACCCGTTGGTCGAAAGTTTTTTGGAGGGTTCGATTTCTTTGTCGTACAGTCTTTGCAATTAGGCTTATAAATATTCTTAGCCCCGCAACCATAACAAAAAATACTTCTGTCCTTGAGACAGTCCTGCCAATAGTGACCGAAGTCATCACAATTCCAACACTTAGTGCTTGGAACTGGTTGGTGTATGGCATCCACATTGGATACTACTTCTTCGCATTCATTACCTATTTCCTCTGAATCAATATCAGCTACTTGTCTACGAGAGACAGGATTCGTAGCTGGATGTCGTAAAACGAGATTTTTCCTTACGTATTCGTCATTGAGGAAATTTTCACGAGTCTGCACTAATTGGCGGAGGTGAGAAACTGATTGAATTTTGACGTATAGGAGGTCCTGACGGACTTCAGGACGAAGATTCCTAGACAAAATTTCAATTAGTTCCTCCTCTGATATTGTGGTGGGCAATCTATCTATAATCGCAGAAACAGCGTCAAAAAAGGTATCAAAACTCTCATTTAGCTTTTGCTTGCGATTGCGTATCTCTTCCTTTATATCAAAGGATGTCTTAAACTCTTTGTACTGGGCTCGAATAGCCGTACAAAATTCGTTCCAAGTTATAGATGGTGATTGTTTATGAAATCTCCAGTACCACTCCTTGGCTTTCCCCGTCAGCAGGGTATTCAAGTTTCTGCATATCACAGAAAAGTCGCCGTTAAAGTTCTCGTTTGTCAGAGATGTAACCCTATACAAAAATTCCTCAACGTTCAAACCTGACGAAGAGCCATCGAATTTCAAATGCCAACTTTGAATTATAGAGGTCAATTTATCTGAGGGTATAGCACTTGTATTCGAATTCGAAAATGTGTTAGGAGAAAGATGCAATAAGTGAGAATTAGCATTTGGTCCAACGATTTGTGGATCTGATGTGCTCGCTTGGTTCAGTTTTGGATTGGGGTTAGAATTACGATTTTGATATATATTACTGAAATTTGGAATGCTATTGCCTGCAATAGGTTGTGGCACAATATTAAAGTTTTGGAGCAACCGGGTCACACTTGATTCAATAATCTGATTTATCTCGCTATAATCAAATTGATTATATGGCCTGGTATTACAATGTCCTTGACCTGCTGGACTTGAATTGTTTTGGGTTTGTCCAAAATCTAAGACAGTAGGATTGGGTGTTCTATGAAAGCTAGAGTCAAGGTGAATATTTTGATTTTGGGGATCCTGACCCTGATTTCGGGTCATGCTTCGAGTTTGATAATGCTTTGTCGTGCCCCCTCTGCCTCTTCCTCTGTTAGAAATCTGTTTGCTTGATGGAGGAACACTTTTTTGTAAAATTACCAGTGTTCGCAACTCACTTAGCAAGCAAGGTCGCTTACAAGTGGGACATTCGGAAGTACTTGTCAAATGTGCCTCAATGCACGCTCTGTGAAAAGGGTGAGAGCATTCACTGATAATGAGGCATTCTTGTCCCTCGACCATAGTGACATTACAAATATTACAAGCCGAAGGCTCTATGCTTACAGGAGCAGACGGAACAGATGGTTGGGATGTCGATGGTGCCAAGGAAGGCGGTGGTTTTCTTTCTACAGACATTTTTTTTATGATTTTACAGGAAGGTAAAAGTAAGTAGTAAAATTTTAGTGTGAAACAACGTGATCGAAATAAAGATATGTTTCCGAATATGGAATGATATACTCCAAAAAACGTGATATTTTCAAACAATATACTCAATAAATAGATATTCGATGTTTTCTAACTGATAATATAGTCACCAAAGGAATGTTATTCGGCGTTATATCGAAAAATACTAGGAACAAAAAATGGTCTATGGGGCCATCTATAATCTTAAAATATTTGACATAATAGACACACCAGTGAAAGGTTCTCTATATTCTTTTAATTTGTCCTTGCTATATAATAATGGTCACCAAAATGCTTACAGCGAAATTAATGAAGTCCTATTAGTTATACAGTTACTGATCTCCAAGTCTATTTAACACCAAAACATAAAAGATTATAAAAAGCTAACAAGGATCACAAATTTCCATGATGATATTCAATCAAGATATAGAAAAGGTTACCAGACGATAAACGGTTGGTCAATTCGAACTACTCATCAAATTACCAAGGTTCCAGAAAATCTCTAGCAAATATTCAATATCTCTCAATCCTAAAACCAGGGATATTAAAGTCCTGTTTTTAGATCGGTCTAGAGCCAAAAGGACAGAGTCCATTCGGCCCCACGTTGGGCGCCACTTTATGTAATGTTCAGGAACACTTAAGGTTCTGGATGCACTTTCAATTGAACTATATTAAGCATCGTGAATTCTAGACAGAGGTAGGACTGCGGGAGCCTTTTCTATGCTAACTTCAGTCGGGTGGGGGGTTCGTGTCCTTCCCTTGTTTTCCCATTATCATAAATAATTTTATAGACTCCCTATTTTTTATTACCTGTCAATATATGGTCCATAACTATACAAAAATTAAAAAGAAAAGGTAAATTTCGATGGCCGAATATCTTATGTGCCTCTTAGATGACAATGAGAGACAGTCTCATAACCCACACCTTCCATAGTTCTAGAGACTTTGATTTTATCTAGAACCCCTATTGTAAAAACTACACCTACATTCCTATTGGCTTACATATCGGAAAGAAAACATCTTATTTTTCTTTAGCATTCCATTATAGTTACTTATACAGTTTATTCAACGAATTTCAATTATTAAACTGGAAAATATTAATTGCGGGATAAAATTATGAATGTAGAAAGAATGTATAATAGTATTTCATGGAACTAAATCAAAATGGATAGTTATAACGAACATGAATGCAAACTATTTTATTTAAATCGCTATACAAAGTAATTATTAATTTAATTCTATTCTTTCCATTGGTACCGTTAGCAAAACTTATGTCACACCATTAAATATCACTCTTTACAAAACTATCTTAAACTGGTGTTTTGTTTTGTTTTATTCTTGTTCTTTTTATTTTCTTGCATATGAAATAGTACGCAATTTAAAATACTATCGATGAGAGAGTGATACTGCAAGAGCGAGAGTTGATACTTATTTATAACAGTTGTAACCCGACCAGTCATTCATGTATAACACTGGTATCTCTTTGCGTTGGCAGATCAGCACATAGAGAGAGTGATAAAAAATAATAAAAACATCAATGAATGCAAAAAAATGAATGGACGTAAATCTCGCTTCATGCAGTCACCCATTCATGCGGTTAAAATCCCAAAGGAAAAAAATCAGTGCAACCAAAAATTAAACATTGTAATTGAGACTTACCAGCATGTTGTTTTCATGAAGAAGGCCTTCCCACGATGTTTTGCTGTGGCTGTCTTAGGGAGAAATTTTATGGATGCCTAATTTGTTTGCAGTGATTTGATTGACTTATGTGTTATGAAGAAGTTTTGCTGATTTTCTGTAATGGTCCAATGATTAATTAAGCATGTCGTTAAACGAAAAATAAATATAAAAAAATAAATGTAAAGATAATGCCAATCATCTTTAAGGGTACATCGGCGATCTTCAATTGTTGGATGGAACAGATCCCTAGATGTTTGTATTATGGAAGACCAATTCGGCTCATCCAGGAACCGAATTACTGGCGATCAGATTTCAGACAAAGTTCTATGGGAAAATGTCCTCCTGAGCTGGGGTATTCGATATGCTTTCCAACAGCCTTTTTGTAATGCCGCTTCCTCTGAGTAACCTCAATATGAGGTTCAAAGACTCAATGGGATATTGCCGACACTGATGTGATTCAGGAATGTTAGGTTAGGCAAAAGTGGAAGCTCACTTATACGAATTGGGGTCCCTTGAGTCCCCACAGAAAAATTGGGTAATATTCTTCCTCCCAACACGAATTTCTGGTTATGCAATAAATCGGTAATCGAATCTTCTTGATGTAAATACGAATTTGGGCGACTCCTCGAAAGGAATCCACCATTAGTTGCAAAAGGTTTCTCGCTTCATGCAACCACTGCCGGAAATTCTGTGTTGAAGTTGGAGTTTCTTGAATATTGCAGCTTCTGCCAGGAAAAGTTTTCCGTAAGTTTAAGCACTTTTATTAGAAAAATTCTACATACCTTGATAAATATTATTTTGAGTGTAAATCAAAATAAAATTCTCTGCAAATATAGCTTTCGGAGGTTATCCTCGATTTGGGATGTTAGAAAAAAACTTGGATTTTTTCTTGCGAAATATGTCTGGATCGCTTTGTGGTTTGGTATAAAAAGGAAGTTCTATCATTGAACAAGAATACTTTTCACCTTTGCTGGGAATTGGCTGGGCGATCAAAGGAAAACGTCAAATATCAAGGGACTAGTATGATGTCCTATGGGCAGCACTTTTTACAACTAATCTATTACGTTCTCCGGAATAGATTAAAGTTTTCACATACTTTTTTTTGTTTGCAATTACTCAGCTCCCATCACTTTTTTAACTACACATTTTGGAACCAATACCTAACATGGGTGTTGATTGTATATTAAAAAAAATGGTGATTGCCTGAGCCATTGATCGTCCGATCAGGGCTATACAACTTATTGTCCATTCTGTCAACCGCTGATAGGTGACCGGCCTAATAGTTTCGGAGTTCAGAACAAGTGAGAAAACAGACGAAAACAAAACATTCTGCTTTCAACCTGTATTAACATGTCAAATGAAGGAGAAGTAGCAAACAAACAAAAACATTGCCTACGAAATCGTAATAATTGCGAAATACAAAAACAGTTTAATTAATGAATACATTTGATGGAAGACCATCGAATCAAAACTATTCAGTCCGTCGAAATAGTTGTTTTTGTTATCACTAATAGATTTCTTTTCCTAGAATCGCTCTAAAAATTCTTAATAGGAGGAAAGCCAAAGACGTCAAACCGCAACCAAATGGTTACTGCAATGATTATCTCCTCCAAAGATGTGATGCTGAATGGCGTAAGAAGCTGAATATAGTAATGATTTTTTCCCAAGGTTTGATTCATGGGAAATAAAAGTGGATACTTTGGTCAAAGGGTCAAATAGTTCAAATAAACGAGATCTCTTCTTTTCTATTTACATTAGAACAAACTTTTCTGCCAGAGGGAATTTTGTGCGGTAAGCTATGATGCGAAGGAAACTCTTTGGAATGCATGTGATCTGTAGACGTCCATCACAATCGGCCCAGCCGTTTTAGAGTCAATACATTACATACATACACACATCCTGTTTTATATATATAGATGTAGAGTCAGAACAGTAGGAATCACAATAAGTAAGATGCTATATATTAGGGCTGTATCTAAAATTGAACCGATATTGCCCATTTTCAATCCCAACATACCTGCAGATATAAGAAGTATATATACCAAATTTCAGCCACATAGTTCAAGTATTATAGATTGTAGCGTGATTACAACAGACGGACGGACGGACATGGCTAAATCGTCTTAGAATTTTACGACGATTAATAATATATATACTTAATGGGGTCTCAGATCAATATTTAGTGGTGTTACAAACGGGTTGACAAAATGAATATACCCCCATCCTATGGTGCAGGGTATAAAAATGATGGAACAAAATGTCACTTACGAATGTGAATAAAATTTAAATTTCAGCACAATTCGTTTAAATTTTAGGTTTTTGTGGCCTTTAGAAGTCAAATCTAGAGCGTCCTTTGTATGGGATCTATATCACAACATGGACCTATGACTACCGTTGTTCGTAGGGTATAAATAAACCCTAGTTACCAACTTTCAGCCCGATTAGTTGACATTTGTGGTTTCTCTGACATTAAGAAGTCAAGTCGAGGAGAAGCCATATATGGGGGCTACATCCAAAATTTGACCGATATCGCCCATTTTCAATCCCAATATACCTGCAGATATAAGAAGTATATGTACCAAATTTCAGGCACCTAGCTCAAGTATTACAGATTGTAGCGTGATTACAACAGACGGACTTGGCTAAATCGTCTTAGAATTTTCCAACGATTAATAATATATATACTTACGAATGTGAATAAAATTCAAATTTCAGCCCAATTCGTTGAAATTTTAGGTTTTTGTGGCCTTTAGAAGTCAAATCTAGAGCGTCCTTTGTATGGGATCTATATCACAACATGGACCTATGACTACCGTTGCTCGTGTGAAGGATACAGGGTATAAATAAACCCTAGTTACCAACTTTCAGCCCGATTAGTTGACATTTGTGGTTTCTCTGACATTAAGAAGTCAAGTCGAGGAGAAGCCATATATGGGGGCTACATCCACAATTTGACCGATATTGCCCATTTTCAATCCCCATATACCTGCAGATATAAGAAGTATATGTACCAAATTTCAGGCACCTAGCTCAAGTATTACAGATTGTAGCGTGATTACAACAGACGGACTTGGCTAAATCGTCTTAGAATTTTCCAACGATTAATAATATACATATATACTTTATGCAACTTTTACGAGCTTTGGTGCTTTGGATCCCGTAGTCGAAAATGAAACAGGAGCTCATCCAGCCGCAGGCATCAGATGAAGCAGAACCCAGCCGGGGCTTTAAGCAACCCCAGCCTTTAAAAGCCAGTGGGGACTCTTGCTCTTAATCATCAAATGAAAACAATATCACTATTGTTACTAACTCAAAGAGACTGTCAGGGGCACAAAGAAGGCAACTGAATAAGTTAAACCGACAGAACCTATTACGGGATGAACCTGACAATTCTACCTCCAACACAAACATGGAGGCCGCTAAAAGAGTCAGGTCTCCCGAAGAACATAGCGCTGTGAAAGTGACTAAAAAGAAAAATGGCTCGCCGTCTTCCAGCAATTCGGATAAGCCTAGCGTAACCACACAAAAGGAGGTCTCAAGTCTGGGTCCTTCGATCGTGGGCGGTAAAGTTGACCCAGTAACGCAGGTCAAGTCAACCAAATCATCCGTTAAGGATGAGGCTTTAAACAAAAAGACTCTACAGACACGGAAAAATCAATTGGCCATAAAGAAGGGTAAGAAGCCACCATCTTATTCTAATATAGCTAAACAACATTTTCGAGACGATCTATGCTACGCCGTAATTGATAGCAGTAGTGCATTTGGCAGAATCTCCGAAGACCAAAAGAGTAACTTCGAAGATTTGGTCTATACGAGGGAGTGGAATACGTCCTCGAATCTAAGGATCCACCAATCGAAGTAATGAGTTGCAAGTTTGAGAGGGGTGTTTTGATGCTAAGGCTGGCATCACAACGCTGCGCTGGTGTCCTCGTAAAACTTGTGGATAGCTTCCCCTCACCATGGGACGGCGCAAAGCTAAAATTGGTAAGGAAAAGCGACATTCCTGAACTCATAAAAACGACCCTATATGTTAAGGGATGTCCCAGTAAGTTCTCAGCAGAGTACATACTCGGCATCATTGGCAAACAGAATTCAAAACTTTCCGTGAGAGTCTTCTATAGGAAGGATGATACCGAGGGTACTCTCCACGTGTTGGGCATAGATTTGTTGCTGATCATTCGCAGTGAACGGACGTGTTTATCACATAGCGGATAGTTACCAGTACCTATTACGCAATAGCAAAAATCTGTACAAAGTCTGTAAGGCCTACATCGTAGTACCTATTACCGTCTAATACAGACAAAATTAAAATAAATTCTCTTGACGGGGATGCCTTCGTGTTCCGATGGAGCGCGGTTCCCCAATCGTCCGACTGTCCGTCCGTTGGTCTTGGCCAAAGCCGACCACACCAAAAATGGTGAAAATCTCCCCCAAGTACTCACAACAGGTGGTGCGGTGAGGGGAAAACGTCATGTCCGACCGTCAAAACGGAAGCACAATGAGCATCGTGTAGCGCTCAGAGTTTTGACGAAGTTGGAGGCTGTTGAGGTTTCGGCTCTTACCGAAAAACAAAAAGAGTCACTTACCTGGGCTAAAGGCGTCATAGATGCTTCTAAGGCCAATGAGTCGGCTGAAAGAGCCACAAATTCAGCTGTGTTAACGGCTAATAAAGTAAAACGAATCAGATCACCTGATGAACCCCTGCCTTCGAAAAAGGCAAGAGGCCCTAATGTCACCATCAACAGGACACTCACCAAGGCCTTCAATGAAGTGGCGAAGGAGAGTCTAGTGATGGCTGTTATAGACAGAAGTAGTGAGGATGGATCCATCCTCAAGGACAAATGGAGTCATGTACAATCAGCCATTATGGCTCATTACCTCGATGTCCGTAGAGAAATGCCGGGCAAACCACCAATCTGCAACGATGCAGGATGGCATCAGGGGAGAGTAAAGCTCTTATATTTCGGTGATGCCAGATCAGTAGACCTTTATAAGGCTGCTCTGAGTCGAGCGGGTGAGGTGTGGCCGGGTGCCCAGTTGGATGTTGTCGAAAAAAACAACATCCCTAGTCACCCTAGAGCCATCACCTGGGTTACAGAAGAGCCCTCCAACCCGGCTGACGTCTTAGAAATAATAAAAGATTCCAATCCTGGTCTGCCGGCCCATAATTGGAGAATCAGCAAGGTGGGTGAGGCGGATGGTAAAAAGCGGCAGGTCAATCTTATCCTAAACGCTGAATCCACCTCCCATATACAAAGTGCGAGTGCAACCCTACAATATGGCTTCGAGACTATAATCTTGAAGATATACAAGCAGGATATAGCTCCCACTGCAGAAGGTGAGTCGTCCACCGTGGCACTTTCTGTAAGTGCGGAGGTAGCCACGCCTATTATTTCTGGTGACTCCAACTCTAACAGAAGATCTGTAACGTCCTACTCTGAGGACGAAAGCTCTACTTCTGACACAGAGGGGCTGAGGGGAGTCTCCGGACTCTTTGACGCATCTGGCGGGGACATGCTTCTCGACGATACGGACGAAGAGTTCGATAACACCCTTGTTGGGGTGGATGTTAATCTGTCAATTACCAATGATGGTAAGAATTCTACAGATTAACCTCCATCACGCTAAAGCAGCCTCAGCGGCTCTATTGCTGCGCCTGTCCACAGGCGCAGTAGACATCGTCCTGATACAGGAGCCCTACGTAGTGGGAGGAAGGGTGTGCGGTATTAGGACACCCAACTTTAAACTGCTTGTGGCCAACTGTGAAGGCACTCCAAGAACCTGCATTTTGGCCAGGAAAGATCTAAGTATCTTTCTCCTGACTAATTTAAGTGGTAAAGACCAAACAGCTGCTAGCCTGGAGATCGGTACTCGCATATATTGGGTGGTCTCCAGCTACTTGCCTTATGAATCTGTAGTACCGACTGCTCTATTCAGGGAAGTAGTAGAAGAAGCAACGTCTGACGAGCTCGAGCTGATTATTGGCGCAGACACGAACGCTCATCATACTATCTGGGGTAGTACGGATATAAACAATAGGGGTGATTCGCTTCTTGACTTTATTCTAACTACCAATCTTAGTATTTGTAACATAGGTAATAAACCGACCTTCACAATTAAAGACAGACAAGAGGTACTCGACGTAACGTTTGCTACTGACCGGCTGTCAGACAAAATTATTGGGTGGAATGTACTGGACGACCACTCATTCTCAGATCATCATTATATTGAGTTCAAACTCGCGGAAAAGGCGCCTAAACCCGCCGTCCACAGAAATGTAAGGAAGACAAAGTGGCATCTGTATGAGAAGAATTTCAAGAAAGTCCTCAACTCTAAACTTCCGTACGAACCGAATGACAAAGCCGGTTTGGATAATCTGGTCGATCATATCACCATATCATTCAATAGATCCCTTGAAGAAGCCTGTCCAAAAACAAGGTACAAGGGTAAAACTAAACCCCAATGGTGGACTTCTGAGCTAACGGCTATGAAAAAGACCTGCAACAAGCTATTCAATAAGGCTAAATCTACTGGGGTCGCTAATGATTGGGATGCCTATAAAGAGCAACTCAAGATCTATAAGAAGGAGCTTAGAAAGGCGCAAAGGCGCTCTTGGTATACCTTCTGTGGTGAAGTGGAAAAGGTTTCCGACGCCGCTAGGCTGAGGAAGATATTATCTGCTTCACCCTGTACAGTGGGATATTTACAGGATGAGGCAAATAACTGGACCAAAAACAGCGAGCAGTCGCTCAATGTACTGCTCGACACACATTTCCCGGGGAACTCTATAACAGAACCCGAGGATCAGCAGGACCAACAAGAGTGCGAGTGGACTGCGAGTGTCGCTAGCTTCTTGACTGAGAGATCCAGAATAAGCTGGGCTATTAACAGCTTTGAGCCCTTCAAGTCACCCGGACCAGATGGCATCACTCCAGCAGAAATGCAGAAAATGTTAAAGTACATTATCCCCTGGCTGGAGAAAATTTATGTAGGCTGTATCAGGCTTTCATACGTCCCGAATCGATGGAGGGATACCAAAGTGGTATTCATACCTAAAGCGGGAAAGATATCACACACTAGGCCAAAAGACTTCAGACCAATTAGCCTATCCTCGTTCTTATTGAAAGGTCTGGAAAGACTTTTAGATCATTTCATTAGGGAAAACCTGGATACAAAACTCCTGTCGGGGAACCAACATGCTTACAACAAGGGCAAGTCTACTGAATCAGCCCTGCACGAACTTGTGAGCACTATCGAATCGTCCCTGCATTTCAAGGAATTCACCATGGTGGCATTTCTTGACATAGAAGGGGCTTTTAACAACATTCATTCCGATGCGGTAATTGCGGCACTCTCACATCTAAAAGTTAACACTAGTTTGATTAGACTAATTCAAAGTCTGCTCACCAGAAGACGCATAACAGCATGTCTAGGGTCCACAACTCTAACAAGGTATGTAAACAGAGGGACCCCGCAAGGAGGAGTATTGTCTCCACTTATTTGGAACCTAGCGGTGAATGAAATCCTGCTAGATCTAGAACGTTGTGGCTGCAAGGTCGTGGCATATGCGGACGACGTGGCAATCGCAGTGAGTGGCAAATTCGTAAACGTCCTCAGAGACATCCTACAGGTGGCTCTGAACAAGTTGGCTAGATGGGCCAGAAGCAGCGGTTTGGGCGTTAACCCCAACAAGACAGAATTGGTTCTCTTTACTAGGATGAATAATGTCCCACATGTGGACCCTCCACCTCGGATAAATGGAACTGATCTAGTCTTTTCTGAAAGTGCAAAATTTTTAGGAATAATTCTAGATAGGAAAATGTTATTTAGACTTAACGTATTGGAACGTGTAAGGAAGGCCAACGTCGCCTTATATTCCTGCAAAAAGGCTGTAGGGTCGCGGTGGGGACTCTCTCCTAAAATCGTCCACTGGATATATATAGCAGTAGTTCGTCCAATACTGTTATACGGTATTGTGGTATGGTGGACGGCAACTGACAAACTAACCATTACCAACCTACTAACAAAGGTTCAGAGGACTGCCTGCCTGAGCATAAGCGGAGCCTTAAGGACTACAGCGACCGAGTCTCTACAAGCCATACTCCATATACTGCCGATTAATATTGTGGCGAGAGAAGTTGCAACCAAAGCGGCAATAAGATTAAACTGCCTATCAATGTGGAGGTACAAGAACTATGGTCACATGAGGATATCAAAGTGTAGTGCTATGGTAACCGACCGAGTGGACTATATACCAACAGTGTACACCTTCGAGAGAAATTACATCACTATGATTCCCGCCAGAGATGAATGGGTCGGCAGAATACCAGGTAATATAAACCATCTCCACTTTTACACGGATGGTTCGAAGCTTGATGAAAAGGTTGGCTTCGGAGTACACTGTGAAGAACTTAGTCTGGATATAGCTCACAGACTACCAGATACCTGCAGTGTCTATCAAGCCGAAATAATGGCAATATGGGAAGTCGCCAAGTGGCTGAGTCGCAACATAGTAACCAACAATGGCGTTGTCATTTACTCGGACAGCCAGGCTGCCATCAATTCTCTGGAGGCAACATCCCTAAATTCACAAACAGCCCTCGACTGCCGCAGATCTCTTAACGAGATGGCTGAGCAGTTTAATATACACCTCATATGGGTGCCTGGGCATAGGGATATCCCGGGGAACTGCAAAGCCGATGAACTTGCTAGGAAAGGGACGACATTACAAATTCTCGAAGAATTTGCATATATTGGTGCGCCACTATCCACGTGCAAGCTTTGGCTTAGGCAAGAGGCAATCAGGCAGTCCAACGATAGATGGACAGAAATCGGCACCTGCAGGGTAGCTAGACAAATCTGGCCAAGGTATGACCTGAGAAGGTCAAAATATCTCCTCGCACTAGAGAGGAAACGATTGTCTACGTTAGTACAGGTTCTGACGGGACACTGCTTGATCGGCGAACACGCCAAAAGATTGGGTATTGACTCCAATGACTTCTGCCGAAGCTGTGGAGATGAGGAAGAAGTGGAGAGCATTGAGCACTTGCTTTGCGACTGTCCCGCTTTGAGTAAACGACGACTGGATATACTGGGGTCGGCCTTTTTAGGCAGCCTAACAGATCTTTCCAGTACTGATATTCGTACTATCGATAAATTTATATATCAAACAGGTTGGTTTCGATGAGGGGCATTTCAGCCCGTGGTAACACTAGGGACCTAAACTGGTCTAGGTTAGGTTTAGGTTAGGGTGGCAGCCGTATTTTTTTACAAGCTCACATAGACCAGTTTAGGTCCCTAGTGTTACCACGGGCTGAAATGCCCCTCATCGAAACCAACCTGTTTGATATATAAATTTATCGATAGTACGAATATCAGTACTGGAAAGATCTGTTAGGCTGCCTAAAAAGGCCGACCCCAGTATATCCAGTCGTCGTTTACTCAAAGCGGGACAGTCGCAAAGCAAGTGCTCAATGCTCTCCACTTCTTCCTCATCTCCACAGCTTCGGCAGAAGTCATTGGAGTCAATACCCAATCTTTTGGCGTGTTCGCCGATCAAGCAGTGTCCCGTCAGAACCTGTACTAACGTAGACAATCGTTTCCTCTCTAGTGCGAGGAGATATTTTGACCTTCTCAGGTCATACCTTGGCCAGATTTGTCTAGCTACCCTGCAGGTGCCGATTTCTGTCCATCTATCGTTGGACTGCCTGATTGCCTCTTGCCTAAGCCAAAGCTTGCACGTGGATAGTGGCGCACCAATATATGCAAATTCTTCGAGAATTTGTAATGTCGTCCCTTTCCTAGCAAGTTCATCGGCTTTGCAGTTCCCCGGGATATCCCTATGCCCAGGCACCCATATGAGGTGTATATTAAACTGCTCAGCCATCTCGTTAAGAGATCTGCGGCAGTCGAGGGCTGTTTGTGAATTTAGGGATGTTGCCTCCAGAGAATTGATGGCAGCCTGGCTGTCCGAGTAAATGACAACGCCATTGTTGGTTACTATGTTGCGACTCAGCCACTTGGCGACTTCCCATATTGCCATTATTTCGGCTTGATAGACACTGCAGGTATCTGGTAGTCTGTGAGCTATATCCAGACTAAGTTCTTCACAGTGTACTCCGAAGCCAACCTTTTCATCAAGCTTCGAACCATCCGTGTAAAAGTGGAGATGGTTTATATTACCTGGCATTCTGCCGACCCATTCATCTCTGGCGGGAATCATAGTGATGTAATTTCTCTCGAAGGTGTACACTGTTGGTATATAGTCCACTCGGTCGGTTACCATAGCACTACACTTTGATATCCTCATGTGACCATAGTTCTTGTACCTCCACATTGATAGGCAGTTTAATCTTATTGCCGCTTTGGTTGCAACTTCTCTCGCCACAATATTAATCGGCAGTATATGGAGTAGGGCTTGTAGAGACTCGGTCGCTGTAGTCCTTAAGGCTCCGCTTATGCTCAGGCAGGCAGTCCTCTGAACCTTTGTTAGTAGGTTGGTAATGGTTAGTTTGTCAGTTGCCGTCCACCATACCACAATACCGTATAACAGTATTGGACGAACTACTGCTATATATATCCAGTGGACGATTTTAGGAGAGAGTCCCCACCGCGACCCTACAGCCTTTTTGCAGGAATATAAGGCGACGTTGGCCTTCCTTACACGTTCCAATACGTTAAGTCTAAATAACATTTTCCTATCTAGAATTATTCCTAAAAATTTTGCACTTTCAGAAAAGACTAGATCTGTTCCATTTATCCGAGGTGGAGGGTCCACATGTGGGACATTATTCATCCTAGTAAAGAGAACCAATTCTGTCTTGTTGGGGTTAACGCCCAAACCGCTGCTTCTGGCCCATCTAGCCAACTTGTTCAGAGCCACCTGTAGGATGTCTCTGAGGACGTTTACGAATTTGCCACTCACTGCGATTGCCACGTCGTCCGCATATGCCACGACCTTGCAGCCACAACGTTCTAGATCTAGCAGGATTTCATTCACCGCTAGGTTCCAAATTAGAGGAGACAATACTCCTCCTTGCGGGGTCCCTCTGTTTACATACCTTGTTAGAGTTGTGGACCCTAGACATGCTGTTATGCGTCTTCTGGTGAGCAGACTTTGAATTAGTCTAATCAAACTAGTGTTAACTTTTAGATGTGAGAGTGCCGCAATTACCGCATCGGAATGAATGTTGTTAAAAGCCCCTTCTATGTCAAGAAATGCCACCATGGTGAATTCCTTGAAATGCAGGGACGATTCGATAGTGCTCACAAGTTCGTGCAGGGCTGATTCAGTAGACTTGCCCTTGTTGTAAGCATGTTGGTTCCCCGACAGGAGTTTTGTATCCAGGTTTTCCCTAATGAAATGATCTAAAAGTCTTTCCAGACCTTTCAATAAGAACGAGGATAGGCTAATTGGTCTGAAGTCTTTTGGCCTAGTGTGTGATATCTTTCCCGCTTTAGGTATGAATACCACTTTGGTATCCCTCCATCGATTCGGGACGTATGAAAGCCTGATACAGCCTACATAAATTTTCTCCAGCCAGGGGATAATGTACTTTAACATTTTCTGCATTTCTGCTGGAGTGATGCCATCTGGTCCAGGTGACTTGAAGGGCTCAAAGCTGTTAATAGCCCAGCTTATTCTGGATCTCTCAGTCAAGAAGCTAGCGACGCTCGCAGTCCACTCGCACTCTTGTTGGTCCTGCTGATCCTCGGGTTCTGTTATAGAGTTCCCCGGGAAATGTGTGTCGAGGAGTACATTGAGCGACTGCTCGCTGTTTTTGGTCCAGTTATTTGCCTCATCCTGTAAATATCCCACTGTACAGGGTGAAGCAGATAATATCTTCCTCAGCCTAGCGGCGTCGGAGACCTTTTCCACTTCACCACAGAAGGTATACCAAGAGCGCCTTTGCGCCTTTCTAAGCTCCTTCTTATAGATCTTGAGTTGCTCTTTATAGGCATCCCAATCATTAGCGACCCCAGTAGATTTAGCCTTATTGAATAGCTTGTTGCAGGTCTTTTTCATAGCCGTTAGCTCAGAAGTCCACCATTGGGGTTTAGTTTTACCCTTGTACCTTGTTTTTGGACAGGCTTCTTCAAGGGATCTATTGAATGATATGGTGATATGATCGACCAGATTATCCAAACCGGCTTTGTCATTCGGTTCGTACGGAAGTTTAGAGTTGAGGACTTTCTTGAAATTCTTCTCATACAGATGCCACTTTGTCTTCCTTACATTTCTGTGGACGGCGGGTTTAGGCGCTTTTTCCGCGAGTTTGAACTCAATATAATGATGATCTGAGAATGAGTGGTCGTCCAGTACATTCCACCCAATAATTTTGTCTGACAGCCGGTCAGTAGCAAACGTTACGTCGAGTACCTCTTGTCTGTCTTTAATTGTGAAGGTCGGTTTATTACCTATGTTACAAATACTAAGATTGGTAGTTAGAATAAAGTCAAGAAGCGAATCACCCCTATTGTTTATATCCGTACTACCCCAGATAGTATGATGAGCGTTCGTGTCTGCGCCAATAATCAGCTCGAGCTCGTCAGACGTTGCTTCTTCTACTACTTCCCTGAATAGAGCAGTCGGTACTACAGATTCATAAGGCAAGTAGCTGGAGACCACCCAATATATGCGATTACCGATCTCCAGGCTAGCAGCTGTTTGGTCTTTACCACTTAAATTAGTCAGGAGAAAGATACTTAGATCTTTCCTGGCCAAAATGCAGGTTCTTGGAGTGCCTTCACAGTTGGCCACAAGCAGTTTAAAGTTGGGTGTCCTAATACCGCACACCCTTCCTCCCACTACGTAGGGCTCCTGTATCAGGACGATGTCTACTGCGCCTGTGGACAGGCGCAGCAATAGAGCCGCTGAGGCTGCTTTAGCGTGATGGAGGTTAATCTGTAGAATTCTTACCATCATTGGTAATTGACAGATTAACATCCACCCCAACAAGGGTGTTATCGAACTCTTCGTCCGTATCGTCGAGAAGCATGTCCCCGCCAGATGCGTCAAAGAGTCCGGAGACTCCCCTCAGCCCCTCTGTGTCAGAAGTAGAGCTTTCGTCCTCAGAGTAGGACGTTACAGATCTTCCGTTAGAGTTGGAGTCACCAGAAATAATAGGCGTGGCTACCTCCGCACTTACAGAAAGTGCCACGGTGGACGACTCACCTTCTGCAGTGGGAGCTATATCCTGCTTGTATATCTTCAAGATTATAGTCTCGAAGCCATATTGTAGGGTTGCACTCGCACTTTGTATATGGGAGGTGGATTCAGCGTTTAGGATAAGATTGACCTGCCGCTTTTTACCATCCGCCTCACCCACCTTGCTGATTCTCCAATTATGGGCCGGCAGACCAGGATTGGAATCTTTTATTATTTCTAAGATGTCAGCCGGGTTGGAGGGCTCTTCTGTAACCCAGGTGATGGCTCTAGGGTGACTAGGGATGTTGTTTTTTTCGACAACATCCAACTGGGCACCCGGCCACACCTCACCCGCTCGACTCAGAGCAGCCTTATAAAGGTCTACTGATCTGGCATCACCGAAATATAAGAGCTTTACTCTCCCCTGATGCCATCCTGCATCGTTGCAGATTGGTGGTTTGCCCGGCATTTCTCTACGGACATCGAGGTAATGAGCCATAATGGCTGATTGTACATGACTCCATTTGTCCTTGAGGATGGATCCATCCTCACTACTTCTGCCTATAACAGCCATCACTAGACTCTCCTTCGCCACTTCATTGAAGGGCTTGGTGAGTGTCCTGTTGATGGTGACATTAGGGCCTCTTGCCTTTTTCGAAGGCAGGGGTTCATCAGGTGATCTGATTCGTTTTACTTTATTAGCCGTTAACACAGCTGAATTTGTGGCTCTTTCAGCCGACTCATTGGCCTTAGAAGCATCTATGACGCCTTTAGCCCAGGTAAGTGACTCTTTTTGTTTTTCGGTAAGAGCCGAAACCTCAACAGCCTCCAACTTCGTCAAAACTCTGAGCGCTACACGATGCTCATTGTGCTTCCGTTTTGACGGTCGGACATGACGTTTTCCCCTCACCGCACCACCTGTTGTGAGTACTTGGGGGAGATTTTCACCATTTTTGGTGTGGTCGGCTTTGGCCAAGACCAACGGACGGACAGTCGGACGATTGGGGAACCGCGCTCCATCGGAACACGAAGGCATCCCCGTCAAGAGAATTTATTTTAATTTTGTCTGTATTAGACCGTAATAGGTACTACGATGTAGGCCTTACAGACTTTGTACAGATTTTTGCTATTGCGTAATAGGTACTGGTAACTATCCGCTATGTGATAAACACGTCCGTTCACTGCGAATGATCAGCAACGAATCTCTAAAACTGGTCTATGTGAGCTTGTAAAAAAATACGGCTGCCACCCTAACCTAAACCTAAAAACCTGGGCATAGAACCAGAATCCAAGAACATGGCGAAGGGCATGGCGTACTTCTTGATCTGGACCAGCGATGCCAACTTGGTGATTTTTCCGCTACTTGTGGTGGTTTTTGATCTCCAAATACCACTGTTTTGTAAAAGTAGTGATTTTTCAGAAAAACCACTACGGTAGCGTTTTTAACAATTTCTTGTAGCGCTTTTAGTGATTTTTTACATACATCGGCGAAGACTGCAAAATGACGGCGACATTAAAAAATTCACTCCATATCGAGCCCTAACAGCGAAAAAAACTTAACCAACAAAAAGTAAACTTTTCAGGAGAAGTTTTTTTAGTTTTCTCTACACTCAGTGCAGGTATTAACATTAACTTTTCAAGTTAAGCTTTTCTTGGAGTAATTAATTAGTATTAATCGTTGCATTAGTCTTTTTTTTAACAAAAAAGTAAGATTTTTGTTACTTAAGTTTTTTTCGCTGTCATTGTAGCAAGCTGAAGCGATGTATTTGTGTCGGTTAAGTTAAACACAATTGCATAGAAATATGCATTATCATCTTTTTTATACCCTCCACTATAGGATGAGGGGTATATTCATTTTGTCACTCCGTTTGTAACACCACTAAATGTTGATCTGAGACCCCATAAAGTATATATATTATTATTCGTCGTAAAAGTGTATGACTAGTTAGCCGCGTTCGTCCGTCCGTCTGTTGTAATCACGCTACAATCTATAATACTTGAGCTAGGTGGCTGAAATTTGGTACATATACTTCATATATCGTCAGGTATGTTGGGATTGGAAATGGGTAATATCGGTCCAATTTTGGATATAGCCCCTATATATGGCATCTCCCCGATTTTACTTCTTAACGTCATAGAGAAAACAAATGTCAACAGATCGCGCTGAAAGTTGGTAACTGGGGTTTATTTATACCCGGTATCCTTCATACAAGCAACGGTAGCTATAGGTCCATGTTTTGATATAGCCCCCATACAAAGGCCCCTCTAGATTTGACTTCTTAACGCCACAAAAACCGACGAATTCAATGAATTGGGCTGACACTTGGTATAATGAGTTTATTAGTACCCGTAACCATTCACATGCGATCCTTGGTGGATTGTATATAAGATTTGGCATGACCGAACTTAACGTTTTTAATTGCTTAAATTTATGTTGCTTGCTTGCTTTTATTCGGTCTGCAAATCATTGTGATTCTAACTAGGATACTCTCTCGGCTTCAAGACCATTTTGTTTCTATATTATTATAGAAACAAGTATTTTATGCATGGCGGTGTATAAATAATATTTATTATTTATTAAATATGTATTAAAAATTGGCAGCACACATACTGGATCATGATTTTTGAGCCGTGACACTCGTTATCAGCAGTTCTGCTGCAATTGTATGGGAGATACGGAGCTCTATATGTATGGTTGACTTCAACACGCAAGCGAATGAGAAATCTTTGTGAAACCACACTTCTCCAAAATCTTCCAAAAAACAATTGTTTAAATTTATTTTGGAAATGTGGACGACTCAAAACAAAGGAAATACATTTACATTAAATATAATAAAAACCAGTAAGGAAACGCAAAAGTTAGGCGTGGTCGACTATATGATAGCCTTAACCATTTTCAAAGCAGAATAAGTACAAAACGAATCCAATTCATAACATTGAGAGATAAATTTTATATTTGTGGTCGATATTTAAAGTACACTCTGCCAAATTTCATAAATATTAAATAAACCTTCTACAGCATTTTGATACCAACTTGAAACGAAAACATATATGGGGGCAATATAAATCTCAACATATTTTTATCAAATTAAGATATCGTTATTTCGGTGTCAAGAAACTCCTACCTGCCAAATATTTAAAATGAGCGGATGTAAAATAAAGCTTATCTGGCACGTTGATACTAAATCGGAAGGAAAGTATTTACGGGGGCTATATAAATCTGAACCGATTTCTTTCAAATTTGAAAGTGTTCATTCCTTAACCAATTAACTCCTTTATGCCAAATTTGGTAATGATCCGATTTATATAGCGCATAGATGCCAAATCGGAGGTAAAAATATAATGGGCCTATAATGAGCATTCTGCTAAATTTCATCACGATCGGACCACAAATACGACCAGAACTTTGATTACAACGATACATCTAGAGACGGAAATGGTTAATTCGACTCAGGAAGTAATTCCAAATCGAGCGGTTAATACACTATGGATCTCTTCTCCTTTTGTGTATTAGAAAAAGTGCATAAATTTATAATACCCTGGACCACATTGGGGTGTAGGTTATAAAAATCATATTTAGGAAAAATCAGTCAAAAATGATTTGCATTTGTTTCTTATTGGGCACATTACATATGTATTGCAAATCTGGCCAAACTCGACGAAATTTCCATAATCAACAAAAACATAGTTACATTTCTGCCACCAGATGCCATTTTAATAAATATTATGAAACAATCAACGCAAAAATGCTAACTTTTTTAACGCCGTTCAAATAAAATTCAGAATGAAAATTTAACTTAAACGACACTACGCGGTCAGGAAATTTGTAAACAAAAAGTAAATGTCGTTTGAGTTATTTTTGTTTTGTCTTATTCTTCGTAACGGTACATTTGTCAGCTACGAATTTTTTTACCGGTAATGGGAATTATGCTTCTTAATCGATTTTCATCAAAAAACGAAAATCGATCATTTTGTCGGTTGAGTTTTTTTGGCGGTTAAGGCTCGATATGTTCTTATGTGATTTGTACCCGTAATTCACAACTGAGCGTTATGAATTTCTTTAAGAACTACGATAGTCCTTAATTCAAGCAAGTGTAGGAGAGACTTTGACACTTGGACTTAGGAATCGAATGTCTTTAAATACAGTAAATTCTTTAATACAAATCAAATATGTGTTAAAGTTTCAAAATGTTTGCTGCTCGTAGTATAAAATACCCAATAATTTATGTTTAAAAATAAATGCCACTGAAACATTTAGAAATCAAAATTTTATACACAATCAATATTATGGCCAGAAGAGATAGAGGAAAATTATACTATTCTTTGGCCCGGAACAAGTCATTTATTAATAATTCAATCCTAAGAATGGAAAACAAAAAAGACTGTTACGTTTATGTTATAAATATAAGTTCTTAAAAGCTTTGTTCCTTTACCTACTACAAGCAGCGTTACCGTTGAGAAATTTCAAAAGTGGCACAAAAAGGGGATAATTTTTAAAAAAGAGGCACAAAAAGGCTATTTTACAAAAAAAGGCGCAAACTTTTCATAAGTTTTTTTTATTTAAACAAAACACTCAAATTGAATAATAAAGTAAACAAAAGCAACGGAAAAAACTCAGATTATTAAAATAAGAGTTGAAATACACATTACAAAAAAAAAAAACAATTCAATTACATTTAAACTGGAAATGGAATAAAAAATAACAAAAAACGCAGTTCGTTAAAATACCCGTTTAAATCATTACAAGGCACATTGTTCAAAGGTGACCCACACTTTTGAACATCAGTGTAAAACGGTGACTTCGGGCAGCTTTGTATACATGAATGTGGGGGTGAGTATGTACTCACGCGCATTCCAATGCATTTATGCACACATAGCAGTGCGAGTGCGTTTCTTCGTTCATTTTTTTTTGCTTATGTTGTTTTGTCGCCATCAAAGTCAAGGGCTTCGACTAAGGTTGGAGCTCTGACCGGAAAACAGCAAAAGTCAGTCTCGTTTCAACAACTAATAAAACCGTGCGCCTCTCTCCCGCGATTAAAAAGTGAATAAGTTTAAAGTGTAAAGTATTTTTTTTATCAGCAATTACAGAAATGCAGACCCAAACATATAAGTGAAGACCCTCAAACAATTAAATTAAGTGCATTAAATTAACAACATAAAACATTGAATAAAATATTGAATTGAACATTGAATTAAATAAAATTGTACAAAAAACAAACATTTACTTTTATCTAAATAAAATCTGTACATAAATTAACAAACAAAAGCAAAAGAAACTGTGAAAACAAAAAAATACATTGAATTGTAAAATAAAATAAAACTTAAGTTTAAGACACACAAATTGAAACACCACTTACCACTTACTTACCTACAAATTGCTACATACCATTGAATTCACGTGTACATACTTACCTTTATCTTACCCTTATTTTTGCTACAAACAAAACATGGAAATTTGAACATAAAGAATTACGTTTTCTACTCTGAAAGGAAAACCCAATGTGCGTAAGTAAACATTTTGGCCCTGCGAACCGGATCAAAGGTGTGTTTTTTTAAATAACTAAAAAACAAAAAGTGGAAGTGTAAATTTCAAAGTTGTGTTTAAACTTACTTTTTATTTTTGCGGTAAATTTTAAATAAATTTAACAAAATTTCGGTGCGGTACGGGAAAAAACTAAAAAATATAATTTGCAACAACAAAATTCGAACAAAACAGTTAAAAAGTGACATTGAAATAAAAAGGGGAAACAAAAAGACTCGACACAACAACAGTGAGACCCAGCACGACATCGAAAAAGGACCCCGCCAAAGTCAAAAGACCCTAGAAGGAAGAGCCAGCGACCCAAGCCAGCAACATCGAGACCGAAGGAACCCATATAAGACACTTATTACAGGATCAAAGTGAGTACCCAAAAAAGTTGTGCAAGTAGCGTTTGTTACATAGGGTGCCAAAACCATTTTTTTCGAACTCCGCCATATTGATATATGAAGGAGATTTTGGCGGGTCTGGCCCTATGTACGACGCTGGCTTGGTTTTTGCCTTTTACATATATACAAAAATAACTGAATACTTAACTGAAGTTAGCTTGCACTTACATACATAGCACCTTGATATACATACATACATAAGTGCAGTTAGCTTGCAGTTACATACCTACACATTGCTGCACATACACTGAAAAAAAAAATAGTAATAAAACTAATGATGACACATTCTTATATTAAGTATGCTACCTCGGCATCAATTCAATGACAATTTTCATTAAAATAATGAAAATTTACACCTTTTTTACGAAATTTTCCTTAATATAAAGTTTTTTGAATTTGAATTAATGACTATCGAATCATTAGTTTTATGTACGCGCTTCTTTAAATGTACGCATTTAAATTAAAGAAAAAAATCATCATTTTTGTGACAATCCGCATTATTTTAAGTAATATTTCAATACTTTTAAGGATTTTCTACATTAACACTATGACGCAGACATGTCATAGTTTTAATGCCGAATCGGACTTAAACAGTATGAGATATTTGAGTAATAAATTTAAGGCTATGCTCCCCTTAAAGGAAAGGCTGTCTTGGTAATAAATTTTATGACTATTGTCATTATTTTTAAGAATACATACGAGAGAATTTTACAATCGCTCCCTCCCTCTCTCGCTCGGAGAATCAGTTTTGTTTGGTAATGTGTGAATCAATTATGGAATGCTAGAAGAGAAAATAGAGAACAGTTCTGTTGTTCGTTTTCTTTTAAAACGTCAGTTATTTACAAGCGATGGAAGGAAACGGTTGTCTGTTTTCGGGACGCGGATTGTGAAAAAATTTGATTGCTGTGAATATGTAAGTATACGTGCATACATACGTGCATATTGCACCGAAAATAATTTTAATATGGGCTGTTAACAGTTATTTTTGCTAAAGCATAGAAACAACAACAACTGAAAGCGCGTACATGTGTGTATGCATGTGGTTATGCCGTCGGCGTCACCATCGATATCTGTGATAAGGGAGTGCGTGTGTCATAGTTATTTTTGCTGTATGTTATTTATGGCGATGTACATGCGTTTTTGAAGGAGATCTTGTTTGTAAGTCCTGTGAAGAGATTTGTGCCAAATGGATGACAAAAATGTGAGTAATAGATTACTGAAAGAGACAATGGGAAAATGTTTAGGTACTTGAAAAATAATATTATTATCCTGAAATAAACATGTTATTGGCAATTACAAAATTAACAAAACACATTTTAATTGAAAGTATTTATTTATTAAAAATACCAGCGCATAATGCAGAAATGTAAAATTATTTGTGGCAATATGTTATACATATAACTATCTTTTTTAATTTTTTTAGTAAAACAATTTTAGAATGGGTCTTTTGTGAGAAGAGTGGCAAATTTTACAAAATATTTCAACGTAAGTATTATATGTATATGAACGGCTGAAATATTTCTCTTAGTTTTCAGCGTTTTCCAATTGTGATATGATAAAATTTATTTGCATTTTTTTTTGTTTATAGATAATTTTATTTGATTTATTTTCAGAAAAAAATTAATTATTTTAATTTTAGATCACGCAAAATTTGAAGGTAAATGTGATGGATATATGAAAAATGCAGTGCTGAATGCCATTTATAACTTGCAAAAAATAAGTGAGCATACACCTACATGGGAATGTTTGAATTGAAAGGAAATAGATTTGGAAACAATATTTGTAAGTATTATGTATTTCTGAACAAATATATTTTATTTGAAAATCAAGAAATTTAATTTGGAACGCATATATTAATGTATTAGAACAAAATATATTTGCGAACTGACGTTCACATATAAAATACACAAACAAAGTTATTGTTAAAAAGTTCATAAGTACTTCATAATTAAACCTGCTGTTAGATTAGGCCCATTTGGTCCAATTTTTGTATCGTTTCCTTTATAAACGGTAATAAGTATATATATTGCCTTATAATTTGGTCCAAGGGATATTTTTGTTTTACTAAAATCAAAATAATAAGCGTTTTTGCTCAAAAATAATTGTAAATAAGCTGCTTTCTTTTCACGAAGTATTGAATAAAAATAAATATAAAATATTGTCTTCCATATTCATTTTATATGAAAAATTTAATATTGACCAAATGGACTCTTAATCTAGGATTCGTACAGATTTGCTAATCTAACACCAGGGTTAAGAATGTCTTAAGCAGCATTAGCTTTTGTTTTACAGAAGTAATTTTTAATAAGTTTTTGTAGTTTTGTTTGCTAACAAAACTTAAGATTTTAAAATCTAAGTCACGATTGATTTTTTTGAGAAAATTATTTTTGATAACTCAATTTATATGAAAAATGTCCCTTTCGCCACATTCAAAACAATCAGTTTCTATTATTAATAATATCTTACATAAATATTTTTTTTAACTTTTAGTACAGCAAATTGTGTATGGATCTATTATGAGAATTTGTGTCGTAGAAGAGTGACTAAATATTACAGTGTAAGTAAGTATATTCCAAAGATTTTAATATATCTCTTATCTTTCAACATTTTGTGACAGTTATATGATAAAATTTATTTTAATACTTTATCGTATATAAATCATTCTGTTTGATTTCTATTAAAATTGTTTTTATTTTAGTTCGCGCAATTGAACTTTATTTGGAAATATGAAAAATGCAGTGGGGAATTAAAAATTTACAAATTGCAGAAAATGAGTGAGCATCCAAACTATATGATATAATAATATAATATTTGTTTTATATAATTTCTATTTAAATTCCAGCCAAATTCTAGGTTTAAAATCATTAAGGTCGGTTCCGATAAAAATTGTTCATGGAAAACAAATAGAGAAACGAATCCCGCTATAGAATCGATACATAACAATACAATATTCGAATAAAAGTCAAACTTCATAGTGTGTTGGCCGATTTGTCTTTATACAATTACATATTGTTTTAAATTATAAAATGTTCAAGGTTATCCTAATATGTATTATATTATTTTTGTATTTTTCAATATAAAATATAACAAATAAACTATTTATTTAGAAAGATAATGTGTTGTATTATTGAATTTTCTATGAATAGTAAATAATTTCAAAGAAAATGATTCATTTAAAAGAGTAACATTATAATCAATATAATGTAACGAATTTTCCATACATATTTAAAAAAACTGTATTTAAATTCATGTATGCCTTAAATTAATTACCAGTATGTTCTTATATCAAGGACAAACATTTTAAATTTTATTACGATAATGTTTTAAATTATATGATATTTTACTAAAAATAAGCACGCGCCATACTTAAATTTACGCAAAAATGTGCTTATTTTAAGACCAAACTTAATTAGTTTTATTACCCAAAATTCTTAATTCTATGAAATGCATCCTCAAAACAAGTACTATTCACGTCTTTAAATTAACTATAAAACCTTCTTATTTTTATAGCGATTGTCTTTGGCTCGAAATCATTGCCGAAATCTTAAACTTTACGAAAAATTCATTGATTTTCAGTACGCTTTTTTTTTAGTGTACATACCCTTTTACATTTTTTTCGAACTCCGCCATATTGATATATGAAGGAGATTTTGGCGGGTCTGGCACTATGTACGACGCTGGCTTGGTTTTTGCCTTTTACATATATACAAAAATAACTGAATACTTAACTGCAGTTAGCTTGCACTTACATACATAGCACTTTGATATACATACATACATAAGTGCAGTTAGCTTGCAGTTACATACCTACACATTGCTGCACATACATACCCTTTTATATATACACGCTGAAAAAAAATCGCTTCTGTAGTATATTGTCCCAAACATATTCGGCTTGAAACATATATATGTTTGGAGTAGACTCTAAGCATGTAATATTTGGTACACACAAAAATTGTGTATTTGGGAAGATGTTGTTCTAAACAAATATTTGTTTACATTCCAATATGTTTTTATTTGGGACCATTATTTCCGAAACAAATATTTATTTGCATTTAAGTATTCATAAAATACATAAATTGTGTAAAATTTTTCAGTAATTCAAAGTAAAATTTTTAGAAATTTTTAATGTTCGTAAAAAATAATAATTGAAATCATATAATCTTGGATCAATATAAAGTACTTAGAGGATTGACAACTAATGATGGCTTGGAATACTCAGAAATTTGAAATGATTGATTTAAAACAGAAGGTAATGCTGCATATGGTATCATAAGTGGGAGGTACAATTCGAAATCCAAGAAAAATTTAAACTGAAATATGAAAAACTCAGCAAAAGTTTTGGAAATATTTTTTAAAAAAAATATATTTGGAAAAATTCCTTAATAATAATTTTATTTGTATTTAAACACATATTTTATTTGAGAAATTTAGTTTGCAAATATAATTTGTTGTAATATATTAATATATGCGTTCCAAATATATTTTATTGATTTTCAAATAAAATTTATTTGCTAAGAAATATATAATATTTAAAAATTTGTGTTCCAAATATATTTTCTTTCGATTCAAACATATCAAAAAAGGCGATTTTGCCCCGTGTATACTATCCTCTTGCATAACCTACATGCATTCTAACCTATGAAAGTTTTTTGACGATTTTTTCGGTAACAACGCGCGACTTTATTGTTTTCTAGTTTTCGAAACTTTAGGAAAATAGCGACCCAACCTTTTCTAAAACCCTTCGATAATTTGCTCAAATAATTTATTACGCATTCTGATGAATTTTCTTGAAAGCCAGCGGCTAGTCGAGTCGATTTATTCGGTCAAGTTATTTCTAAGATAAGATTATTAAGATACGATTATTAAGATTCGTTTCGGACGCGCGGACGGACACCCATTGAATTATTCCGAAAACCTCAGCAAAAATTCCAGATAATTTTGTGCTGAATAACGGGTGGACGGACAACTTTCTTGCGAAACAAAAGAGCGAAAATGTCTTGAATCTTTTCGGCTACTTAAATCGCGGATATATTTATTAAGCTTACTTTTATTCTTATTACTATTAGTATTAGCTGCTTAAAAGAAAAAAAGGAAAGATTTTTATTGGCTCGACTCATCCGCTGACCGGCTTGTGAACCCTACAAATTACTTCGTGATTTTTGGTTACCTTAAACATCGAGTTTGCAACTTAGAAAAAAAAATATTTTTTGTTTTCTTCTTTATATGCGATTTTCTGAGGGAGAAATCGACCGTATGATATTAGCTTATGCTTTGGAGACGCTAAAATCAATCCCAATCAATAAATTAAAACGAAAAAATAAATTTATTTTTTTTTTGCTTTAGAAAATACCTGTTCCAACTTTTTGAACGACTCTCGTATTGCCTTAGATTCAATAGAAAAACCCTTTTGAAAAATTTAAAAAAATTTACGATTTTTTAATCTCTTTTGCATTAATATGTGTGGTTTGTGCTATAAACCAGCATTATTGTAGTTTCCAACCAATTTGAACTTTCAACCCGACCCCTCGTACCCAGCTAACAAAATTATCCGACTTTGTCTGACATCCGACATGTCTGCACATAATCGGATCGCTTTCGACGATTCTTACCGACTTCGGACCGAATTCTGTCCGACAAGTCTGAGGGAATTTGGTGTTTTTTGTTACGACTGTTTTCAGCAATATCGTAACGTTTTCTGAACGGTATGTCTGAATGATATCGGAACTCAGTGTGTGTTGTACTTTTTGTTACAGCGTATGTGTGCCTGTGTGTTTTTTGCTCATAAACATTTTTTGTGGAATTTTGTGTGGCACCGTTAGATAAGCAACCACCAATTGTATGCTGCTTTGTTCTTTGAAATTTTTGTAAGTTGTAAGCATTGAATTATTCTTGTTTTCTGAAAAGTACAACTTTTTTATATTTTTACCACTAAGCATTGAATTCGTTTTTTTTTTCTGAAAACTAAAACTATTAATAAAACTAGTAAAAAATACTCAAAACTGTTAAATTTATTAAAACATCACAGGGAAAGTAGTATTGACTTGGTAAGAATTCGATCCAAAATCGGACCGCATTATCGGCAAAAGGATCTGAATTTTGCGTGACATTGGTTAAGAATTCGGTCCGACTCACTGGGGAAAAATATTCTAATTTTATATGTAATTCGGCAAGAATTCGATCCGAATTGTGTACGTTATTCGGTAAGAGTTCGGTACGGCTTTTCTAATTTCCCTTCCGAATTTCCCAAGAATTTAGTTCCGAAGTCGGTACGAATACGGTACAACACATCTGCACAAGCATCAGATTTCCCTCCGACGTATCGTTCCGACAACATGACAACCACTTCATGTTTTTTTGGTACCGATTTCGGTCCGACAACGGATACGATATCGGATGATTTATCCGATTGTCGAACAGATTTCGGACCGAAATCTGAATATTTTGTTAGCTGGGTACCCACTAAAACAACAACAACAGCAGTCTATGTACACCAGTATTCGGCGGCTGGTTAGGCCGAGCCCCGAACGCAATCGGGTTTTCACACGTACACAACACGAACCATAAACACTCAACTACTAGATGGTCCTTCGCTCTCTTAAGCAAATTTCTCGAGTTACGAACGATTAAATTTTTGACATTAGTCGTTAAGAGAAGAAAGAGCACAAATTTGTTTTTATTTGTTATACATATTTTTGGCATTTTTCCTCAAACATTTCACTTTACAATCACAATTGAAGCAAACACAATTGATTTTTTAAATAAAATTGCAAAAAACACATCTTTAAATCAGTAAATTAAATCTCGAGAGCTAACAAGAGAATGCCAAAATATCTCGAAGAGGGCAAAACAACTGTCAAAAATTTAATCGTTCGTAACTGTAACTTTTTAAAGAGTACGACGGACCATCTATTAGTTTGAGTGTTTATGACACGAACAGCATAACAAAGAGCACAAAAGTAAGAAAAAAATGTGTCAGTCGCTCATCAGCGTTCAACAAAGCAGGTTCATGTCGCTTTTTATCGGAAAGTTGGTACACTGAGAAATTATACATATTTCCAAAGCGGAGCAAATATTGAGCATCAAAATGTGCAATCGGCATATCGTCGGCTTAATGCTATTTTGGTCCATACGCCGGCTTGGTTTTTGCCTTTTACATATATACAAAAATAACTGAATACTTAACTGCAGTTAGCTTGCACTTACATACATAGCACTTTGATATACATACATACATAAGTGCAGTTAGCTTGCAGTTACATACCTACACATTGCTGCACATACATACCCTTTTACATATATACTATCCTCTTGCATAACCTACATGCATTCTAACCTATGAAAGTTTTTTGACGATTTTTTCGGTAACAACGCGCGACTTTATTGTTTTCTAGTTTTCGAAACTTTAGGAAAATAGCGACCCAACCTTTTCTAAAACCCTTCGATAAATTGCGCCAAATAATTTATTACGCATTCTGATGAATTTTCTTGAAAGCCAGCGGCTAGTCGAGTCGATTTATTCGGTCAAGTTATTTCTAAGATAAGATTATTAAGATAAGATTATTAAGATTCGTTTTGGACGCGCGGACGGACACCCATTGACTTATTCCGAAAACCTCAGCAAAAATTCCAGATAATTTTGTGCTGAATAACGGGTGGACGGACAACTTTCTTGCGAAACAAAAGAGCGAAAATGTCTTGAATCTTTTCGGCTACTTAAATCGCGGATATATTTATTAAGCTTACTTTTATTCTTATTACTATTAGTATTAGCTGCTTAAAAGAAAAAAAGGAAAGATTTTTATTGGCTCGACTCATCCGCTGACCGGCTTGTGAACCCTACAAATTACTTCGTGATTTTTGGTTACCTTAAACATCGAGTTTGCAACTTAGAAAAAAAAATATTTTTTGTTTTCTTCTTTATATGCGATTTTCTGAGGGAGAAATCGACCGTATGATATTAGCTTATGCCAATCAATAAATTAAAACGAAAAAATAAATTTATTTTTTTTTTTGCTTTAGAAAATACGTTTTCCAACTTTTTGAACGACTCTCGTATTGCCTTAGATTCAATAGAAAAACCCTTTTGAAAAATGTAAAAAAATTTACGATTTTTTAATCTCTTTTGCATTAATATGTGTGGTTTGTGCTATAAACCAGCATTATTGTAGTTTCCAACCAATTTGAAGCGAAAATCTTAATATATTTTATAAAAAAGTTCCTGTGCCGACACTTTCAACCCGACCCCTCGTACCCAGCTAACAAAATTATCCGACTTTGTCTGACATCCGACATGTCTGCACATAATCGGATCGCTTTCGACGATTCTTACCGACTTCGGACCGAATTCTGTCCGACAAGTCTGAGGGAATTTGGTGTTTTTTCTTACGACTGTTTTCAGCAATATTGTAACGTTTTCTGAACGGTATGTCTGAATGATATCGGAACTCAGTGTGTGTTGTACTTTTTGTTACAGCGTATGTGTGCCTGTGTGTTTTTTGCTCATAAACATTTTTTGTGGAATTTTGTGTGGCACCGTTAGATAAGCAACCACCAATTGTATGCTGCTTTGTTCTTTGAAATTTTTGTAAGTTGTAAGCATTGAATTATTCTTGTTTTCTGAAAAGTACAACTTTTTTATATTTTTACCACTAAGCATTGAATTCGTTTTTTTTTTTCTGAAAACTAAAACTATTAATAAAACTAGTAAAAAATACTCAAAACTGTAAAATTTATTAAAACATCACAGGGAAAGTAGTATTGACTTGGTAAGAATTCGATCCAAAATCGGACCGCATTATCGGCAAAAGGATCCGAATTTTGCGTGACATTGGTTAAGAATTCGGTCCGACTCACTGGGGAAAAATATTCTAATTTTATATGTAATTCGGCAAGAATTCGATCCGAATTGTGTACGTTATTCGGTAAGAGTTCAATACGGCTTTTCTAATTTCCCTTCCGATTTTCCCAAGAATTTAGTTCCGAAGTCGGTACGAATACGGTACAACACATCTGCACAAGCATCAGATTTCCCTCCGACGTATCGTTCCGACAACATGACAACCACTTCATGTTTTTTTGGTACCGATTTCGGTCCGACAACGGATACGATATCGGATGATTTATCCGATTGTCGAACAGATTTCGGACCGAAATCTGAATATTTTGTTAGCTGTGTACCCACTAAAACAACAACAACAGCAGTCTATGTACACCAGTATTCGGCGGCTGGTTAGGCCGAGCCCCGAACGCAATCGGGTTTTCACACGTACACAACACGAACCATAAACACTCAACTACTAGATGGTCCTTCGCTCTCTTAAGCAAATTTCTCGAGTTACGAACGATTAAATTTTTGACATTAGTCGTTAAGAGAAGAAAGAGCACAAATTTGTTTTTATTTTTTATACATATTTTTGGCATTTTTCCTCAAACATTTCACTTTACAATCACAATTGGAGCAAACACAATTGATTTTTTAAATAAAATTGCAAAAAACACATCTTTAAATCAGTAAATTAAATCTCGAGAGCTAACAAGAGAATGCCAAAATATCTCGAAGAGGGCAAAACAACTGTCAAAAATTTAATCGTTCGTAACTGTCACTTTTTAAAGTTTGAGTGTTTATGACACGAACAGCATAACAAAGAGCACAAAAGTAAGAAAAAAATGTGTCAGTCGCTCATCAGCGTTCAACAAAGCAGGTTCATGTCGCTTTTTATCGGAAAGTTGGTACACTGAGAAATTATACATATTTCCAAAGCGGAGCAAATATTGAGCATCAAAATGTGCAATCGGCATATCGTCGGCTTAATGCTATTTTGGTCCATACGCCGGCTTGGTTTTTGCCTTTTACATATATACAAAAATAACTGAATACTTAACTGCAGTTAGCTTGCACTTACATACATAGCACTTTGATATACATACATACATAAGTGCAGTTAGCTTGCAGTTACATACCTACACATTGCTGCACATACATACCCTTTTACATATATACTATCCTCTTGCATAACCTACATGCATTCTAACCTATGAAAGTTTTTTGACGATTTTTTCGGTAACAACGCGCGACTTTATTGTTTTCTAGTTTTCGAAACTTTAGGAAAATAGCGACCCAACCTTTTCTAAAACCCTTCGATAAATTGCGCCAAATAATTTATTACGCATTCTGATGAATTTTCTTGAAAGCCAGCGGCTAGTCGAGTCGATTTATTCGGTCAAGTTATTTCTAAGATAAGATTATTAAGATAAGATTATTAAGATTCGTTTTGGACGCGCGGACGGACACCCATTGACTTATTCCGAAAACCTCAGCAAAAATTCCAGATAATTTTGTGCTGAATAACGGGTGGACGGACAACTTTCTTGCGAAACAAAAGAGCGAAAATGTCTTGAATCTTTTCGGCTACTTAAATCGCGGATATATTTATTAAGCTTACTTTTATTCTTATTACTATTAGTATTAGCTGCTTAAAAGAAAAAAAGGAAAGATTTTTATTGGCTCGACTCATCCGCTGACCGGCTTGTGAACCCTACAAATTACTTCGTGATTTTTGGTTACCTTAAACATCGAGTTTGCAACTTAGAAAAAAAAATATTTTTTGTTTTCTTCTTTATATGCGATTTTCTGAGGGAGAAATCGACCGTATGATATTAGCTTATGCCAATCAATAAATTAAAACGAAAAAATATATTTATTTTTTTTTTGCTTTAGAAAATACGTTTTCCAACTTTTTGAACGACTCTCGTATTGCCTTAGATTCAATAGAAAAACCCTTTTGAAAAATGTAAAAAAATTTACGATTTTTTAATCTCTTTTGCATTAATATGTGTGGTTTGTGCTATAAACCAGCATTATTGTAGTTTCCAACCAATTTGAAGCGAAAATCTTAATATATTTTATAAATAAGTTCCTGTGCCGACACTTTCAACCCGACCCCTCGTACCCAGCTAACAAAATTATCCGACTTTGTCTGACATCCGACATGTCTGCACATAATCGGATCGCTTTCGATGATTCTTACCGACTTCGGACCGAATTCTGTCCGACAAGTCTGAGGGAATTTGGTGTTTTTTGTTACGACTGTTTTCAGCAATATCGTAACTTTTTCTGAACGGTATGTCTGAATGATATCGGAATTCAGTGTGTGTTGTACTTTTTGTTACAGCGTATGTGTGCCTGTGTGTTTTTTGCTCATAAACATTTTTTGTGGAATTTTGTGTGGCACCGTTAGATAAGCAACCACCAATTGTATGCTGCTTTATTCTTTGAAATTTTTGTAAGTTGTAAGCATTGAATTATTCTTGTTTTCTGAAAAGTACAACTTTTTTATATTTTTACCACTAAGCATTGAATTCGTTTTTTTTTCTGAAAACTAAAACTATTAATAAAACTAGTAAAAAATACTCAAAACTGTAAAATTTATTAAAACATCACAGGGAAAGTAGTATTGACTTGGTAAGAATTCGATCCAAAATCGGACCGCATTATCGGCAAAAGGATCCGAATTTTGCGTGACATTGGTTAAGAATTCGGTCCGACTCACTGGGGAAAAATATTCTAATTTTATATGTAATTCGGCAAGAATTCGATCCGAATTGTGTACGTTATTCGGTAAGAGTTCGGTACGGCTTTTCTAATTTCCCTTCCGAATTTCCCAAGAATTTAGTTCCGAAGTCGGTACGAATACGGTACAACACATCTGCACAAGCATCAGATTTCCCTCCGACGTATCGTTCCGACAACATGACAACCACTTCATGTTTTTTTGGTACCGATTTCGGTCCGACAACGGATACGATATCGGATGATTTATCCGATTGTCGAACAGATTTCGGACCGAAATCTGAATATTTTGTTAGCTGGGTCTTTACGCCGAACACTGATGTACACCGATGCATACGAGACAATAGGTAGCGGAAAATAAATTGACTCAAAAAATTTATTAAGTGCTAATTTTAGGAAATTACACTTTACTACGAAAAATAAATTTGCTCGAAAAATTTATTAAGTGCTAATTTTTGGAAATTACACTTTGCTACGAAAAATAAATTTGCACAAAAATTTATAAAGTGCTAATTTTTGGAAGTTACACTTTACTACGAAAAATAAATTTGCTCAGAAATTTATTAAGTGCTAATTTTTGGAAATTACACTTTACTACGAAAAATAAATTTGCTCGAAAAATTTATTAAGTGCTAATTTTTGGAAATTACACTTTGCTACGAAAAATAAATTTGCACAAAAATTTATAAAGTGCTAATTTTTGGAAGTTACACTTTACTACGAAAAATAAATTTGCTCGAAAAATTTATTAAGTGCTAATTTTATTAAATTACACTTTACTACGAAAAATAAATTTGCTCGAAAAATTTATTAAGTGATAGTTTCTTGGAAGAAACACCTTCCTACAGAAATTGTTTTTTTTTTTTTTGAAAAAACAATTTCCTACAAAGTTTGTTTTTTGGTTTGTTATAATTTTGCAAAAAACTCTTTCCTACAAAATTTGTTGTTTGATTTGATTGAATTTTTTCTGATAGAAAAATCACTTTCCTACGTTTTTTTTTGTTTTGTTAAAGAAGAGTTTATTGATAATTTTTTTGAGAGTACACTAGCCGACAAAGAATTACTTTCGTCCAAATTTTTATTTATATAATTTTTTTTCTCCAAAAGACCCAAGTCTATAAAAATTATTATCGCTAAAATTTCTTACTTTTCGCACAAACGACACAAGTTCAAATAAACTGCCATTATTTATATCTATTCGGGGAAAAACCAAAGTCGGGCTGTAAAAGATTGGCCCCATTCAACAAATATTTATCGTTTTTTTGAAATTATTTTGCAAATATTGGCAAAGTAAATTTTTACAGAAATTGTTAAAAGAAAATCTCAATTTTAAAAGTTTCTTGAAATTTTAGCCAGTTTAAAATTTGACAAAGAAAATATTTAAGAAGGAGGAAATATGGATAAAGTTTTACCTGATAAATTTGTAAAGTGCGTAAATGACCTGATAGACTTTGAGAGTGGTTACCCTGCTACTAGCACCGATGATAATATTCACTCATTAGAAGTGACACGTGTAGAATTGAACTCTGTTTGGGATCAGGTGAAAAGGGCCTATGTAGATTGTAGAGACCGTGTTTCCGAAAAAGATGAGACCCCAATCGATAAATCAAAGTTGAGGACCCATTATAAAGAGGCAATGGAGACATACAAACGATGTTTAAGCGCAGTAAATGGAGAAATTTTAGCACTAACCGACGAAAGGCAGCAGGAAAAGTTCGAACGAGAATCGGAGACCCGAAAAAAGGAAACAGTTGAGCCAAAAAACCATCTATCGTTACGTTTACCACCATGCGACACCGACACATTTCATGGAGGATACAGCGCTTGGCCTACTTTTCGGGATTTGTTTTCGGCCTTGTACAGAAATAACTCTAGACTTAGGTTAGGTTAGGTTATAAGAGGATGAAACTAGAGCAGGTCTAGTGTCTAAGACTGGACCATGTTTGATCCATTGCTATTCCTCGCTATTCTAGACTTAGTAAAGTAGAAAAACTTTTCCATCTAAAACAAAAAACCGCGGGAGGCACGGGAAATTATTAGTAACGTACCACTAACAAATTAAGGTTTTGATCTAGCATGGAAAAACTCAGAAAACAGATACGAGAATAAACGAATGCAAGTTAATGAACAGCTAAAGACTCTACTTAGTTTACCTCCAGTTTCGGCAGATTCAGGATCTTCGATCCAAAAACTTCAACGCACTATTGATGGTTGCGTTCAGACACTAGAAACACTCAAGGTAGATGTAAAGGGGTGGGACCCAATTTTAGTTTACCTTACTTCTACGAAACTGCCGAGAAATTTCTTAGAAGAATTTGAAAACGGTTTGGAAGACTGTTCCATACTACCGTCTTGGAAAGATTTGAATGATTTTTTGACGCACAAGTTCAAAACTTTAGAATCTGTAGGAAATATTAAGCCCCATTTCTCCAAAAATTATCAGTCTAGACCCGATTATAGTAGGAAGGAAAATAGGGTTAGGTCATTTCAAACAAATGTTACGCAACAGACTCAAAGTTCGCAAAGAAGATTCAACAATAGCAACAGATTTAGCACATCTACGCAACCTAGTAGTCGTACAAATGGACCGAGTTGCCAAATTTGCAAGGCAAACCATTTGTTACGAAATTGTCCACAATTCCTTGAGAAAAACGTGAATGATTAGTAAAACTTCACAATCTTTGTTACAACTGCATCTCTTCGGATCATGGTGTAAGAGATTGTAAGAGTCGTTTCACGTGTAGGGAATGTAATCAAAGACATCACACTTTATTACATAAGGGTAACGAGGCCTGACCTACAAATTCACAACCGGTTAGAGATGACGTACGACCTAGTACCAGTGCGGCAGCTCTAACCACCCTAGTACAATCCACTCCTAGTTTACAGTCCACACCTAGTTTTCAAACTCCTAGTATAGCGACTCTAACTCTCAAGGAAAATTCACAACTTAGCCAGCAGCAATCGAAAGAAACACTACTCTTCACAGCGATTGTTTAAATTGAATCTAGAGGGCAGCGATATGACGCACGAGCGATTATCGACCCTGGATCTCAATCAACATTTATTTCAGATAAGATTACAAACCAATTGAAGCTTCCAACTAGGAAGAATCTTGTTCATGTTACCGGTTTAAGTGAAACCGTTTCAGAAACTTCAACAAAAGCTTGTCTTTTTAACCTTTGTTCTCGTACAAACCCCAGTTTTGAATTAGAAGTTTGGGCACCCGTTTTGAATTTGCCGTCGCGCACCCTAGATAAAAATCAACATAGAGAAACAACTTAACTCGAGTTAGCAGATCCTCGTTTTTACGAAAGCCGACCCATAGATCTTCTGAAAGGTTTAGACATAGGACCCTTAATTTACACAGTAGGAGCTCTAATGAAATCTATAGGATCTTTACTAGCGCAAAGCACAGTTTTTGGCTGGATAGTGGGCGGACCCCTTGAAAAACCAAACACAAATGATAGGAGAATTTCACTTTACAATACAGTTTCGATCGAGAAAATTCTCACACGTTTTTGGGAGGTGGAGGAGACCCCAAAAAAAGTTTGAGGTCTCCTCCAGAAGACACCTTTTGTGAAACAAATTTCAAAAATACAACGCGAAGAAATGTTGATGGACGATATATTGTCACGATGCCGTTCAAATCTTGTGCTGACTTTCGTTAGAAATACAGAAACAGGCCGTTAATGACATTTTACATCCAGGGCCTATTCTTCAACAGGACTTAGTGCTGCAGATTTTAAAATGGAGGTTTTTTAGATACGTATTCAACGCGGACGTTACCAAAATGTATCGTCAAATACAAATCGACCCAAGTCAGGCCCCATTTCAAAGAATTATTTTTAGAAAATCAGCAAATGACCCAGTTGAAGACTTTGAACTTTCAACAGTCACTTTCGGAATTAATTGCGCCCCATTTCTCGCTCTTAGGACCCTAATTCAATTGGCAGAAGGTTCGGAAATTATAAAACAAAATTTATATGTCGACGACGTTTTAGCTGGAGGTCACACTGTAGAAGAATCCCTTAAGTCTATGAAAGAATTAGTAGCAGCCATGGAATCAGCAGGTTTTGAATTGAGAAAATGGAGTTCCAACGACCCCAATCTACTTCGCGATCTGCCACCTGACTCACTCTTGCCGGTCAATTGGTTGGATATTTCGGAAGGAACTTCAACGAAGACTCTAGGTATCCGATGGAACATTTCGGCTGATAACTTTACGTTCACATCACCACCCACGGAAGAAAGGGAATTATGCACCAAACGAGAATTCCTTTCAACAATTGCCAAATTTTTTGACCCATGTGGATGGTTGGCTCCAATAATCATCGTAGCAAAGCTTATCATGCAACAAGTCTGGCTGGATAAAGTAGATTGGGACGACGCGTTGAAGCCCATAACTCGAATGAATTGGAAGAATTTCATTAAAAATTGTCCCTCAATAGATTCAGTTTCAGTACCTAGGTGGATCAGATTTAAACCTTCAAGTAAAATTGAAGTGCATGGTTTTTGTGACGCTTCAGAAAGCGCTTACGCCGCGACTCTCTATGTTAGAGTAGAACATTTAGATCAAACAGTCGACACGTTTCTTTTGGCAGCGAAAACTCGAGTAGCACCCATCAAAAAAATATCTCTGCCTAGATTAGAATTATGCGGAGCCGTTCTCTTAGCAAAATTAACCACAGCGGTGGTTCCCAACTTACAAATTGAAAGTATTTCAACTCACTTTTGGACTGACTCAACCATTGTGTTAGCATGGCTCAAAAAACCCCGTGTTCATGGAGTGCCTTTGTAGGAAATATTCAGAAAGCAACCCAGCTGATGTAGCCAGTCGAGGATATTCGCCAAATGATTTGCAGTCACATCATTTGTGGTGGACTGGACCCCAATGGCTGAAGTTTCCAAAAGACCGATGGCCTAGACTCGACATTATGAGCGACACAGAGTTAGAAGCAAAATCAGTTAAAGTTTTCGCGACCACAACAGTTGAGGATCCTTTGGATAGATTTTCTTCTCTATCTTGGGCATACAAAGTCTTAGCATTTGCGATTCGTTTTTGGAGAAATACCGGCGTTAATAGGACCCGACTTAGAATTTCTTTAGCAGAAATCACCCATGGTGAAATACAAAATATCAAAGATCGTCTTATTGTTTTAACACAAAAACATTATTTCGCAGAGGAGTATTTAGCGTTAAACCAAAAGAAAAGACTCATCTAGTAGCAGTCTTTTATCTCTCAATCCATTCATTGATTCAAAAGGAATCATTAGGGCAAATGGCCGCCTTGTTCAGTCCCCAGCACGTACATATAATGAACGCCATCCCATTCTTATCCCATACGAATCGAGATTAGCCCTTTTGTTAGTAAAATTTATTCACAAAATTACGATGCATGGCGGAAATCAACTCAGGTCTGAGTCGAGTAATCAGGTCTGAATTCTGCTTATTTAAATTGAAGCCCTTAATCAAGAAGGTAATTCATAATTGTCGAACTTGTGTTTTGTATAAACACCAGACTCAAACGCAAATTATGGCCTCACTTCCGCCCCAGCGAACTATGCTGACTCGACCTTTTACCAACACTGGAGTCGATTTTGCAGGACCCTTCAACATAAAGAATTTTACAGGAAGAGCTTGTTTAATAACAAAGGGTTATGTTTGCGTCTTCGTTTGCTTTACCACAAAAGCAATTCACTTAGAACCCACTAGTGATCTATCAACTTAATCTTTTTTAGCCGCTTTATCTCGCTTTATTGGGCGACGAGGAAGCCCAGCCAAGATCTACTCAGATAATGGGACTTATTTTGTAGGAGCAGCAGAATTAATAAAAAAGATAGGATAGAGTTTATGAAGAATCTGCAAAAGGACGCCACCCAGAACAATGTTTTTCAAAATTTAGAATGGAGTTTTATTCCTTCCGGTGCCCCTCATATGGGAGAATTATGGGAGGCGGGTGTTAAATCATTCAAACCACATCTACGAAAATTTATACCGCAAATGAATTTTACCTTTGAAGAATTCTCGACCATTTTAGCCCGAATTGAAGCCTGTCTTAATTCTCGAATTCTCCAGCCAGCGATGACCCTTCCGACTTAAATCCTCTTACCCCAGTTCATTTTCTGATAGGTACCTCCATTTTGACCCCAGCGGAACCAGATGTTTCAGACGGAAAGATCACCCTTGCCAATCGATGGATTGAAGATTATCTCTCAATATTTTTGCCAAAGATGGAAAACTGAGTATTTGAATGAGCTACATCGTCGATATAAGTGGAAGTATCAAACAGAACATTTAAAGGAAGACGATTTGATTGTCAAGATGAGAGATTGGCCCCGACTGAATGGAAATTAGGCCGTATAGAAAGAACATACCTTGGAACTGATCAAAACATTAGGGTCGTAGATATTCGGACAGCACACGGAGTAGTTAGTAGACCGATAACGAAAATCGTCAAACTATTTTCAGATTGACTAACACTCTATTTATTTATAAAAGAAGTTGGTACTCGTGACCCCTCTCCCGACCGTCGACCCAACCACCCCAATCGAAGTCGAGTCTCGCGCCCTCGCCCATCTTCTTGGCAGTACTCATGCGGCTTGTGTCAAGCGGATCACGCTATTAGGAGCTGTCCCATGTTCCGGCGTTTTACCCCATACCAGAGGTATGAGGCAGTGTTACTGCCGGAATTGCCTCGCCAGGAGTCACCTGGCGCCAGACTGCCCGGCATTAACCGCCTGCCGCGAGTGTGACTATCGGCATCACACAATGCTTCATCATGCCCCTCAACTGAAGGACCAACTGGGGGTCATGCCTCCGGAGCCAGCGTTTCGACGGGCAAGGATTTTCGTCCCCACGGCCACCATTAAGATCCTGACAACACCTGTTCAAAGGTGATACTTTTGAACATCAGTGTAAAACGGTGACTGCGGCGCAGCTTTGTATACATGAATGTGGGGGTGAGTATGTACTCACGCGCATTCCAATGCATTTATGTACACATTAGACCGTTTATAGCACATGATGCAAAAAGTGAAAGTTGCTGCGATCCTTGATTTCCGGACCGAAAAAGTTTCCATTTGGCCTACAAGACTTCCATAAAAAATTTTGTCGGATAACCCTAGGGTCTGCCCATAGTTCATTCAAAATTTAGAACACACTTTATAGGGGAAATATTTTTTTATTCAAAAATCGTATGTTTAAGTATGTAAAATTACATTTCTTTGTATTATTAATTAATAAATAGTTTTTAAATATTGAGATCGGTGAAAAAAAAACAAAAAATACAATTATTTCAATATTATATTAGATCTGACTTGTTATGTGAGGGACATTTTCTACGATATTCTTCAATGCACTGTAATATAAACTGATTTTGCTCTTCGTCTTTCGTAAGTATTCTGTTGTAATCATTCATAAATTGTACACCGCGTTCAGCAGTGTCGTTAACAACAAACAGATTACGACAAACATCGAGAGCATCTTGATAATCTTCATTTACTTCCCAAATGGATGGGTCATGCTTTAAAAATTCAGTACTCATTCCAAAAGCACCGAAAAAATTTTTGGTTTTGTATGAGACGAAATCGCTCAAATTATTACACAGCAATAGTTTAGGGTCGGAGAATTTTCGATCGTTTTCCAGATTTACGACGGGCTCTGTTGATTGCAGATGCCTAACCATTTTTCGTTTCTCTTCGAGTGAAACATCCGAATCGAAAAATGCCGAAGCCATTGATTCTAGGGCCAAATACCACAAATGATTTTTCCATTTCTTCAAAACCGCTTCAGACACATCTTGTCTTTCAACAAGTGTATATCTTGATTTTGTGCTCGTATGGCATTTTGCATGTAAACCACGCCCACTGGACTCTCGTTTTGTCAATGCAAACTGCTCTAGAAATAGGTATATTTTTAAGGCATAAATGCCTTTTCCCATGAATCTTGCGTGGGATGTGGGACCAGGTGTTCGGAAGTTATCACCGACACCACCAAGTAACATTATTGTTAATTGTAATAGTTCCTTGTAATCAGCTCGGATTAGTGTTTCATTTAGCTGTTTAATGCAGAATTTCTTAATGACTTCGCAGTCAGCATTACTTATTTTTGAGCGTACAGTTGGATCTTCGAGTCCGTTTTTAAACGATTTGTGGTCGAGACTTACCCAAACGGCAGAAAAACGATTAAAAATAGGCACTTCAGGACCACAAGTCGCCGAAGTTTAACCTGAAACACATGTTTCAATACTATCTCTATCATGTGATGAGAACATGGGAACTTGATTAATTTTCGATCTAATTTGTTCTGCAACAAAATGCACGATCCAGTGTTTTGACCTGTATTTGATGAGTGCATCATGAACGACTTTGGCCATCTTTTCTCCAGTACCGGCCGGGACTTTGGGGGCGCCCAAAAATTTTGATGTGTAGATCGATTAATCACAAGCTCACCAACAGCGGTCAGAGGCGTCGCAGCATTATACATTACAGTTATCACATCATGAAATATCTGTCTGTTTGACGGCAGTTTGGCTCCAGATATTGTATGTGATGCATGCCCAACTGATTCTACGGTGCGAAATTTATCACTGGATCTAGTAACCATTTTGATTGTGGTCGGTCTTGAGACAAATAAGAATATGACTAAAATTAAATTTTGTGCGAAGCTGTCCCTTTCTCAATTCACTTAGGCTGGAGGCAGAGCGCGTTCTGTAAACGACCCTGTTGCATGGCCGTATAGCGCGCTTCAAAGTTCTGCTTATGTTTTCTTATTTGACCAGTAGAAAAATGTCAGACTGATGCGAAAAATCAACTATCATGCAAATCCGTTGTTTTTTTTCATGCATGCACAAGCATGATCTATTTTTTATTGTGATTGCATAGAGGCCATGTCGGTGTGCATGCATGCCCTGTCATGACGTAAAATTCAAATGAAAACTGCTGTAACTTTTTCGTTTCTCGGTCGATTTTGATTGTTTACGACTTGTAAGAAAGAAAATTTTATTCAAAGATCATTTAAAAACTTTTCATGCTAATAAAATATTTTTTAATTACTTGAACATGTGACATTTGATAAAAACCCAAATTTTGTTCATGTAAAGTGAGTTTTGTGTTTTCAAACAACTTTTTGCAGACCTTAGCGTTATCCAATCGGCACCAAATTTTTTATTGGAGGTTTGTAGGAAAAAATGGAAACTTTTTCGGCCCGGAAATCAGTACAGAAAAAATAATAAATGGTCTAGTACACATAGCAGTGCGAGTGCGTTTCTTCATTCATTTTTTTTGCTTATGTTGTTTTGTCGCCATCAAAGTCAAGGACTTCGACTAAGTTTGGAGCTCTGACCGGCAAACAGCAAAAGTCAGTCTCGTTTCAACAACTAATAAAACCGTGCGCCTCTCTCCCGTGATTAAAAAGTGAATAAGTTTAGAGTGTAAAGTATTTTTTTTTATCTGCAATTACAGAAACGCAGACCCAAACATATAAGTGAAGAGCCTCAAACAATTAAATTAAGTGCATTAAATTAACAACATAAAACATTGAAATTTTATTCAATGTTTTATGTTGTTAATTTAATGAATTGAACATTGAATTAAATAAAATTGTACAAAAAACAAATATTTACTTTTATCTAAATAAAATCTGTACATAAATTAACAAACAAAAGCAAAAGAAACTGTGAAAACAAAAAAATACATTGAATTGTAAAATAAAATAAAACTTAAGTTTAAGACACACAAATTGAAACACCACTTACCACTTACTTACCTACAAATTGCTACATACCATTGAATTCACGTGTACACACTTACCTTTATCTTACCCTTATTTTTGCTACAAATAAAACATGGAAATTTGAACATAAAGAATTACGTTTTCTACTCTGAAAGGAAAAACCCAAAGTGTGTAAGTAAACACACATAAAGATGGGTAGTTCTTTCTCAAATATATTTTTTCTTCTTTAACGTTTTTATACCCGACAACACACTGTGGTACATGGTATTATGACTTTGTGCATTATTTAAATCAATTTAGCCATGTCCGTCTGTCGATGTATTCTTGTGATCAAAGTGCAGATCGCAAATATGAAGCGATATTTATTAAAATTGGTACAGATGCATTTCATAGGCTAGGGACGATCGCTATTAAAAATGGGGTATATCGGTTCATGTTTGGTATAGCCTCCATATATAGGTCCCCTTTGATGTTAGCCCTTGACGACCTAGAAAACGTATTTTTTTAATTGATTTGTCTAAAATTTAAGAATTTTTATTGTTATTGGATCCAATTGTCCCTAGTAACAATGGGGCATATCAGTCCATATTTTGGTATGTCGTATGTCGCCAGGAAGTCTAATCGGATGGTATCTTTATATGGGAGCTATATAAACAATGGACCAATATGCCGATTTTCTAAAAAGGGACCGTCCTTGGTCCAAAATATGACCTTTTTAAAATTTTCGTAAAGACCGGATAATATCGGTCAGACAGACGTGGTGTCGTGGTGTAAACAAATATTTGACGTTCCTGAACCTAAAAAAAAAAATAGTATACATATTTTAAAAGGCATACAAACTTTTCGGGTTGAGGAAAGTAGAAAAAATTCCACAAAAGAGGATTTCTGAAAAGGGGCAGCAAAAGTGGCATGGCTTAAAAAAAGGGTAAAAATGTCACTTTAGTCGCACAACGGTAACGCTGGCTACAAGTTACTAGTTTTGCCATCTTTACCAGTTTTACTCCAAAAAGCGTTCCTTTACTCAAAAAGCTAGTAAAAATAGTATACAAATTTAAGAGAGAACTTTCAAAATGACTTTTTTTTCTTACTAGTGTTTACTCGACAAATTTTTCCAAGTAAAAGTAGTAGCTTTCACAATACATTGAAAGTAATATTTCAGAAAATTCAAATAGAAGAAAGTTGTCTGTGCTTCATAGTTAACATTTTTGTCAGTGCTAGCGTTATTGGGAGATTTTGTTATTTTCTCACAGCGATTTTTGGTGTTTTTATACTTGGAAAGGTCCCGATTGTCAGGACAGATGAATCGAGTCCAAATATACTGTCTGAAGAGGCTAACACTGGTACTGAACGGATGGAGACAAGTGAGACACTGCCAAAAACTGATGTGGATGTAGTCAATAACACCACCAGTTCACCAATAGTACCGCCACTTTTGCAGGAAGTTCCCAGCAAAGGTGGTGATCAAAATAAAAAGAGCCACAAAACGATTCAAAACAATGAGGGAGCGACAAAAAAATAACACCGCCTCCCAAAATTGTCGACTGGAAGATGGTGTAATAGGTAGTGAACGAAAGAAGGAGAATGACCCACTACCAAATAATGAGGGGGTGCCACCAGATAGGATAGACTCCCAAAAGAAACTTTTACTCGAAGGACAATGATTGAGGTCATCCAGATAAACCTCCACCGGAGCGAGTCAGCATCCAACGCTCTGATGGACATCATAAATAAAGCCAGGGTTCATATTGCTTTGATCCAGAAACCATGGACAACTAGCAACAAGGTTACTGGATTAAACCAAGGACTTGTATTTTGTGCCATAAAACCTTATGTTTTATTTTCTCTCCAGAGTTGTCAACATCGGACCCAACGGTGCTGAGGCAAGGTAATGGAAATATGTACCTGGCGTCAATATGTCTGCCATTCGATGCGCCGACATTGCCACCTACGTCGGAATTACAACGTCTGGTGAGGGAATCCAAACACACAAGTAATGAGTTATTAGCTGGATGTGACGCCAACTTCCATCATATCGCTTGGGGTAGTACTAACACCAATAAAAGGGGACACGCCCATATCGAATTTTTGAATACAAATGACCTCATAACTCTTAACATAGGAAACACTGCAACCTTTGTTAACAAAATTAGGGAAGAAGTGTTAGATATAACGATATGTTCAGAAAATCTTATTGATGAGATTCATGAATGGAGGGTTTCGGATGAACACTCATATTCAGACCACCGTTATATAAGGTTTAAAATTGCACGGCCACCGCCAAACCCCATAAGTTTCCGTAATAAGGATAAGACCGACTGGACTAAATTCGGAAATCTACTTAGAAATCGATCGGGGCAGCATACACGCGATTATCTATGTGCAGAAGACATTGATATCAATGTGAAGAAGATTACCGAGGCTCTAGTAAAATCATTCGAAGATAGTTGCCCACTTCGAGAGAGGAAATCTTCCTTTGAGAAACCCTGGATGACACGACAAATTCGCTCGATTGGCAAAGATGTCCGCAGACTTTACAACAGAGCTCGACGTAAAAAACAATCACTATATTAGGACGACTACCACAGAAGACTCAAAGAATACAATAAAATCATTAGATCGGCGAAACGTAACTCCTGGAGGCTTTTCTGTGAACAGGTAGACAGCATTAACAGCATGTCTAAAATGAAAAAGTTCCTCTCAAAAACTCATGTAAAAACCGAAACACTGGTGGATGACACGGGTAAAAGGATGGAAACTATTGAGGAGACCGTAAGGCTCTTGATGAAAACTAATTTTCCGACTGGTAATGCAGGACCAACAGAGAAACAGTTACAGAATGAAAATGTATTGCATCAAGTACCTATTACGGATATAACAAATGGTATGTTTAAAGAAGCGATAAAAAGTTTCTCTCCCTTTAAGGCTGCGGGACCGGATGGAATATTTTCAGCACATCTGCAGAATGAGGTGGATCTGATATCAACTCATCTGGCTGGAGTGTTCGCTGCATGCCTAACCCATTCAGTCGTAGTGAACGGACGTGTTTAGCACAGAGCGGATAGTTAAAATCTATTACGCAGTACCTATTACGCAATCGCAAAAACAAAACAAAATCTGTACAAAGTCTGGAAGGCCTACATCGTAGTACCTATTACGGGCTAATACAGAAAAAAAATATTTATTGGCGGGGATGCCTTCGCGTTCCGATGGAGCGGGGTTCCCCAATCGTCCTACTGTCCGTCCGTTGGTCTTGGCCAAAGCCGACCACACCAAACATGGTGAAAATTTCCCCCCAGTACTCACAACAGGTGGTACGGTGAGGGGAAAACGTCATGTCCGACCGTCAAAACGGAAACACAATGAGCACCGGATAGCGCTCAGAGTTCTGACGAAGTTGGAGGCTGTTGCGGTTTCGGCTCTTACCGAAAAACAAAATGAGTCACTTACCTGGGCTAAAGGCGTCTTAGATGCTTCTAAGGCCAATCAGCCGGCTGAAAGAGCCACAAATTCAGCTGTGTTAACGGCTAATAAAGTCAAAAGAATCAGATCACCTGATGAACCCCTGCCCTCGAAAAAGGCAAGAGGCCCAAATGTCACTATCAACAGGACACTCATCAAGCCCTTCAATGAAGTGGCGAAGGAGAGTCTAGTGATGGCCGTTATAGACAGAAGTAGTGAGGATGGATCCATCCTCAAGGACAAATGGATCCATGTGCAATCAGCCATTATTGCTCATTACCTTGATGTCCGTAGAGAGATGCCGGGCACACCACCAATCTGCAACGATGCAGGATGGCATCAGGGGAGAGTAAAGCTCTTACATTTCGGTGATGCCAGATCAGTAGACCTGTATAAGGCTACTCTGAGTCGAGCGGGTGAGGTGTGGCCGGGTGCCCAGTTGGATATTGTCGAAAAAAGCAACATCCCCAGTCACCCTAGAGCCATCACCTGGGTTACAGAAGAGCCCTCCAACCCGGCTGACATATTAGAAATAATAAAATATTCCAATCCTGGTCTGCCCGCCCATAATTGGAGAATCAGCAAGGTGGGTGAGGCGGATGGTAAAAAGCGGCAGGTCCTTAAGCTGAATCCACCTCCCATATACAACGTGCAAGTGCAACCCTACAGTATGGCTTCGAGACTATAGTCTTGAAGGTATACAAGCAGGATATAGTTCCTACTGCGGAAGGTGAGTCGTCCACCGCGGTTGATACACAGCTTTCTGGAAGTGCGGAGGTATCCACGCCCATTATTTCGGGTGACTCCAACTCTAACAGAAGATCTGTAACGTCCTACTCTGAGGACGAAAGCTCTACTTGTGACACAGAGGGGCTGAGGGGAGTCTCCGGACTCTTTGACGCATCTGGCGGGGACACGCTTCTCGATGATACGGACGAAGAGTTCGATAACACCCTTGTCGGGGTGGAAGTTAATCTGTCAATTACCAATGATGGTAAGAATTTTACAGATTAACCTCCATCACGCTAAAGCAGCCTCAGCGGCTCTATTGCTGCGCCTGTCCACAGGTGCAGTAGACATCGTCCTGATACAGGAGCCCTACGCAGTGTGAGGAAGGGTGTGCGGTATCAGGACACCCAACTTTAAATTGCTTGTGGCCAACTGTGAAGGCACTCCAAGAACCTGCATTTTGGCCAGGAAAAATCTACGTATCTTTCTCCTGGCTAATTTAAGTGGTAAAGACCAAACATCTGCTAGTCTGGAGATCGGTAATCGCATATATTGGGTGGTCTCCAGTTACTTGCCTTATGAAGCTGTAGTACCGACTGCTCTATTCAGGGAAGTAGTAGAAGAAGCAACATCTGACGAGGTCGAGCTGATTGTTGGCGCAGACACGAACGCTCATCATACTATCTGGGGTAGTACGGATATAAACAATAGGGGTGATTCGCTTCTTGACTTTATTCTAACTACCAACCTAAGTATTTGTAACATAGGTAATAAACCGACCTTTACAATTAAAGACAGACAAGAAGTACTCGACGTAACGTTTGCTACTGACCGGCTGTCAGACAAAATTATTGGGTGGAATGTACTGGACGACCACTCATTCTCAGATCACCATTATATTGAGTTCAAACTCGCAGAAAAAGCGCCTGAACCTGCCGTCCACAGAAATGTGAGAAAGACAAAGTGGCACCTGTATGAAAAGAATTTCAAGAAAGTCCTCAACTCCAAACTTCTGTACGAACCGAATGACAAAGCCGGTCTGGGTCATCTGGTCGAGCATATCACCACATCATTCAATAGTTCCCTTGAAGAAGCCTGTCCAAAAACAAGGTACAAGGGTAAAACTAAACCCCAATGGTGGACTTCTGAGCTAACGGCTATGAAAAAGACCTGCAACAAGCTATTCAACAAGGCTAAATCTACAGGGGTCGCTAATGTTTGGGATGCCTATAAAGAGCAACTCAAGATCTATAAGAAGGAGCTTAGAAAGGCGCAAAGACGCTCTTGGTATACCTTCTGTGGCGAAGTGGAAAAGGTCTCCGACGCCGCAAGGCTGAGGAAAATATTATCAGCTTCACCCTGTACAGTGGGTTACTTGCAGGATGAGGCAAATAATTGGACCAAAAACAGCGAGCAGTCGCTCAATGTACTGCTCGACACACATTTCCCGGGGAACTTTCTAACAGAACCAGAGGATCAGCAGGACCAACAAGAGTGCGAGTGGACTGCGAGCGTCGCTAGCTTGTTGACTGAGAGATCCAGAATAAGCTGGGCTATTAATAGCTTTGAGCCCTTCAAGTCACCTGGACCAGACGGCATCACTTCAGCAGAAATGCAGAAAATGTTGAAATACATTATCCCCTGGCTGGAGAAAATTTATGTAGGCTGTATCAGGCTTTCATACAATCCGAATCGATGGAGGGATACCAAAGTGGTATTCATACCAAAAGCGGGGAAGATATCACACACTAGGCCAAAAGACTTCAGACCAATTAGCCTATCCTCCTTCCTATTGAAAGGTCTGGAAAGACTTTTAGATTATTTCATTAGGGAAAACCTGGATACAAAACTCCTGTCAGTGAACCAACATGCTTACAATAAGGGGAAGTCTACAGAATCAGCCCTACACGAACTTGTGAGCACTATCGAATCGTCCCTGCATTTCAAGGAATTCACCATGGTGGCATTTCTTGACATAGAAGGGGCTTTTAACAACATTCACTCAGATGCAGTAATTGCGGCACTGTCACATCTTAATGTTAACTCTAGTTTGATTAGACTAATTCAAAGTCTGCTCAACAGAAGACGCATAACAGCATGTCTTGGGTCCACAACTCTAACAAGGTTTGTAAACAGAGGGACCCCACAAGGAGGAGTACTGTCTCCACTAATTTGGAACCTAGCGGTGAATGAAATCCTGCTAGATCTAGAACGTTGTGGCTGCAAGGTCGTGGCATATGCGGACGACGTTGCAATCGCAGTGAGAGGCAAATTCGAAAACGTCCTCCGAGACATTCTACAGGTGGCTCTGAACAAATTGGCTAGATGGGCCAGAAGCAGCGGTTTGGGCATAAACCCAAACAAGACAGAATTGGTTCTCTTTACTAGGATGAATAAAGTCCCACATGTGCACCCTCCACCTCGGATAAATGGAACAGATCTAGTCTTTTCTGAAAGTGCAAAATTTTTAGGAATTATTCTAGATAGAAAACTGTTATTTAGACTTAATGTATTGGAACGTGTAAGGAAGGCTAACGTCGCCTTATATTCCTCCAAAAAGGCTGTAGGGTCGCGGTGGGGCCTCTCTCCTAAAATCGTCCACTGGATATACATAGCAGTAGTTCGTCCTATACTGCTATACGGCATTGTGGTATGGTGGACGGCAACTGACAAACTAACCATCACCAACCTACTAACAAAGGTTCAGAGAACTGCCTGCCTGAGCATAAGGGGAGCCTTAAGGACTACAGCGACCGAGTCTCTACAAGCCCTACTCCATTTACTGCCGATTAATATTGTGGCGAGAGAAGTTGGAACCAAAGCGGCAATAAGATTAAACTGCCATTGTGGTATGGTGGACGGCAACTGACAAACTAACCATCACCAACCTACTAACAAAGGTTCAGAGAACTGCCTGCCTGAGCATAAGGGGAGCCTTAAGGACTACAGCGACCGAGTCTCTACAAGCCCTACTCCATTTACTGCCGATTAATATTGTGGCGAGAGAAGTTGGAACCAAAGCGGCAATAAGATTAAACTGCCTATCAATGTGGAGGTACAAAAACTACGGTCACATGAGAATATCAAAGTGTAGTGCTATGGTAACCGACCGAGTGGACTATATACCAACGGTGTACACCTTCGAGAGAAATTACATCACTATGATTCCCGCGAGAGATGAATGGGTTGGAAGAAAACCAGGTAATAGAAACCATCTCCACTTTTACACGGATGGTTCGAAGCTTGATGAAAAGGTTGGCTTCGGAGTACACTGTGCAGAGCTTAGATTGGATATAGCTCACAGACTACCAGATACCTGCAGTGTCTATCAAGCCGAAATAATGGCAATATGGGAAGTAGCCAAGTGGCTGAGTCGCAACATAGTAACCAACACTGGCGTTGTCGTTTACTCGGACAGCCAGGCTGCCATCAATTCTCTGGAGGCAACATCCCTAAATTCACAAACAGCCCTCGACTGCCGCAGATCTCTTAACGAGATGGCTGAGCAGTTTAACATACACCTCATATGGGTGCCTGGGCATAGGGATATCCCGGGGAACTGCAAAGCCGATGAACTTGCTAGGAGAGGGACGACATTACAAATTCTCGAAGAATTTGCATATATTGGTGCGCCACTATCCACGTGCAAGCTTTGGCTTAGGCAAGAGGCAATCAGGCAGTCCAACGAAAGATAGACAGAAATCGGCACCTGCAGAGTAGCTAGACAAATCTGGCCAAGGTATGACCTGAGAAGATCAAAATATCTCCTCGCACTAGAGAGGCAAAGATTGTCTACGTTAGTATCAGTTCTGACGGGACACTGCTTGATCGACGAACACGCCAAAAGATTGGGTATTGACTCTAATGACTTCTGCAGAAGCTGTGGAGATGAGGAAGAAGTGGAGAGCATTGAGCACTTGCTATGTGACTGGAAATACTGGGGTCGGATTTTCTAGGCAGCCTAACAGATCTTTCCAGTACCGATTTTCGTAATATCGACAAATTTGTATATCAAACAGGTTGGTTTCGATGAGGGGCATTTCAGCCCGTGGTAACACTAGGGACCTAAACTGGTCTATGTGAGCTTGTATAAAAAATACGGCTGCCACCCTAACCTAACCTAACCCATTCGTATACCCAAAAAAACTGGCAGGAATCAGAGGTGGTCTTCATACCAAAGCCTGGCAAGGCAAGTTATACGACCCCAAAGGCTTATCGACCCATTAGCCTTACTTCTTTCCTGTTAAAAACAGTGGAGCGAATAATTGATAACATGGTCAAAGGTACAAAAGCGGATGACAGGCTAAAATTCAAACAACACGCCTATGTCAAACGAAGATCAGTGGAAACACCTCTGCATGAGGTAGTGCGCCACATAGAAGGGTCCTTCAGTAAAGAAATGTATACACTTGTTGTTTGCATAGACATTGAGGGCGCATTTAACAATGTACATACCGATACACTTATCCAGTCCTTAGACGAGTTTCAGGTTGACCGGGCGCTGAAAAACTGGATCAACAATATGCTAAGGAATAGGTGGATTATTTGTGGGTCATATGACGTAAAAATTAGAGGCAAGGTAAATCGTGGTATACCTCAGGGCGGCATTTTATCGCCTCTTCTATGGGTTACGACGATACACAGTCTCCTAAAAGCCCTCACCAATGAAGGACTTAAACCAGTCTGTTATGCAGACGACGTTGTAATACTTCTAAGGGGCTATCATCCAAATCTGTTATGCAGAAGAGCTGAAGAGACACTTAACATAGCATATAACTGGGCACAACCAAGGGGATTAAATGTTAGCCCAGACAAAACAGAAATATGTCTATTTACAAGGAAAACGAAGATCCCAAGTTTTACCCCGCCTCGATTCCTGAATAAGACAATTGCTATAACTCAAAAGGTAAAATACTTGGGAGTAATCTTGGATCAGAAACTGTACTGGAAAGATCATCTTGAAGAAAGAGTTACAAAGGCCCACAGATGTTGGTCATTGTGCAGAAGAGCTATAGGTTTAAAATGGGGACTACGTCCAAATATGACTCACTGGCTTTACATGAGCGTGATTAGACCAATAATCACCTACGCCTGTGTAGTGTGGTGGACATCAATGGACAAGAAGTGCAACGTAACAACTTTGCAAAAAATTCAACGTATGTGCTGTCTAGGCATTAGCGGGGCATTTAGAACTGCGCCAACAAAAGCGTTGGAGACTATACTGCACATCCAACCAATAGACATCCGTATAAAGTATGTCTGTGAAGATAAATTGTTAATTTAACTAGCAAAGACACAAACCACCAATTTTAACAGAGCGCTGTTAATGGGTTAACAGAGGTATGTTAAGACGAAATGAAGCAGCTGCTAGCATATATTGAATCGATTTATGGACGATCAGGCAAATATATATATTAAAACTAAGGTTTATAAAATAGATATAATGTCTATGTAGTTGTGTAAACATCAAACATAGAAGAAATCTCATGGGTTATATATATATAGCAACCAAATATACATATAATTTTGCAAAATCTTTGTCAGCGCAGTAAGTAATCTGGGATACATAGGGTAATAGAACTTATAGAAGATGAAAGGCCGTGGAACGTCCTTTCAGAATATATATAGACTATATCCCAAAACAATTTGTGAATCCGGATATTTTCGATATAAACCAAACTGTGTTTTTAACAAAGGAGCCCACTGTGCGAAAACGTAGGGTAATGAAACTTGTACAGGGAGAAAGGTATTGAAATAACCTTTCCGAATATATATAGATTATATCCGAAAACAGTTTGTGAATCCGGATATTTTCGATATAAACCAAACAATGTTTTTAACAAAGGAGCCCACTGTGCGAAAACGGAAATACATAGGGTAATGAAACTTGTACAGGGAGAAAGGTCTTGAAATAACCTTTCCGAATATATATAGATTATATCCGAAAACAGTTTGTGAATCCGGATATTTTCGATATAAACCAAACAATGTTTTTAACAAAGGAGCCCACTGTGCGAAAACGGAAATACATAGGGTAATGAAACTTGTACAGGGAGAAAGGTCTTGAAATAACCTTTCCGAATATATATAGATTATATCCGAAAACAATTTGTGAATCCGGATTCATTACCCTATGTATTTCCGTTTTCGCACAGTGGGCTCCTTTGTTAAAAACACAGTTTGGTTTATATCGAAAATATCCGGATTCACAAATTGTTTTGGGATATAGTCTATATATATTCTGAAAGGTCGTTCCACGGCCGTTCATCTTCTATAAGTTCTATTACCCTATGTATCCCAGATTACTTACTGCGCTGACAAAGATTTTGCAAAATTATATGTACTTTTGGTTGCTATATATATATATAACCCATGAGATTTCTTCTATGTTTGATGTTTACACAACTACATAGACATTATATCTATTTTACAAACCTTAGTTTTAATATATATATTTGCCTGATCGTCCATAAATCGATTCAATATATGCTAGCAGCTGCTTCATTTCGTCTTAAAATACCTCTGTTAACCCATTAACAGCGCTCTGTTAAAATTGGTGGTTTGTGTCTTTGCTAGTTAAATTAACAATTTATCTTCACAGACATGTATAAAGTATGAGGCAGCCCTCACAACAAGACGTCTACAAGTGATGGGGGAATGGATAAATCGAGACCACAAGTCGTTACTATCAGAAGATTTTAGAATATCTAGTTGGTCGCATTCAAACGCCAGAAATCTCGGACCGCATTCCTGAAATGTGGGAACCAGCTGCTACACGGATGGGTCCACGCGAGGAGGAAGGACGGGTCTGGGACTTTTTATTGATGAACCAGGAGTCGAACTTCACTTCCGCCTCCCTGACCATAACACAGTATTTCAAGCAGAAGTTCGAGCCATCACGGAGTGTGTTTACTGGCTCAGTAATACCAGAAAGCCTAAATATGCCAACATATTCACAGATAGCCAAATGGCGATCAAAGCAATAACATCGGAAAAGGTCAAATGCAGAACAGTGTTAGACTGTAAAAGAACGATAAATAATTACTCAGTCCATGGTCAACTGCGTATTTTCTGGGTACCGGGACACAACGGAGTGATTGGAAATGAACGAGCAAACAGCTTGGCTTCAAAGGGCAGAGAACTTCGAGTAATAAACTTGGAAAATTGGAAACCTTTCGAAGACACGAAGGATGAGTTGAAGCACTGGGCAGTGATGGCTCACCAAACTGTTTGGAATAGAGCAACTGCAAAGATACTGTGGGGTGACCCAAATGACAAGAAAACCAGTAGTTTTCTGAAACTAAACAAGATCGAGATTAGTAAGATGATAAGTGTTCTAACGGGACACTCAAGCTTACAGGCACATCTTCATCGCATAGGACTAGCAGAAAACGACGAGTGCAGGGCATGCAGGGAAAACATCGAAACGATGGAACATTTTCTGTGTCACTGCCCAGCTTTCACACATGCAAGATCCCGATAGTTCGGTTCCGACATATTGCCAGACTTGACTCATCTCAGAGAATATGACTGAAAGATACTGAGAAAATTCGTGTCTAGTACCGATTTTCTGTAACTCGTGAGATCATAAATAAGGAGCGCACAACAGGCCGGACCACTGGCTTAAGTGTATGTCCATGGACATGAGACGTTTAAACGTCTCCTCTCTGCAACCTAACCTAACCTACTTTATGGGGTCTCAGATCAACATTTAGTGGTGTTACAAACGGAGTGACAAAATGAATATACCTCCCATCCTATGGTGGAGGGTATAATAAACTGATTAATATTTTTGAATAAAATAAAAAAACATTATTAAGATACATCAATGCATAACATTTTAAAATTAGTCGCATTAAAATATTCCTTCAGGTTTGCTATAATCAGTGTTTGATTTGTTTGCTTTGAAAGCGACTTCTGTTTTTGTCTCATGGGGGTATATTCATTTTGTCACTCCGTTTGTAACCCCTCTAAATATTGATCTGAGACCACATAAAGTATACTCGTATATATTCTTAATCGTCGTAAAATTCTAAGACGATTTAGTCATGTCCGTCTGTGCATCCGTCCGTCTGTTGTAATCACGCGACAGTCCGTAATAATAGAGCTAGGTTGATAACATTTGGTAGAAATATTTCTTATAGTTGCAGGTTTTTTAGGATTTCAAATGGACTATATCGGTCAATGTTTTGTTATAGCTTTCCTATAGAGGTCGCTCCCAAAAATGCCTATTAAAGCCATAAACACCACATTTTCTAAGAAATTTAGCAGAAACTTTGCAGTTTGTATTCTATTTTGAGCCTATTTTAAGCCATAAATACCACATTTTTCAGGTGAAGAGTTTGACTAAACAATTTGCAGCCTAAAAATTGCAGCGTTCGTATTTTTAATAACTTGCTTAAAAAAAGGATAGTTTCATGATTTGCTCTATATTCAAAGATGTTTCCAGTAATAAAATTGTATGCAATCCATGGTGGAGGGTATACAAGATTCGGCATGGCCGAAGTTTAAAGTTATAAAATGCAATTTAAATTGATAATAATTTAAATAAAACAAAAAATAAATAAATTTACTAATATATTTTTGAGACTCACGGTGAGGGGATTCATTAGTCGGTTTACCCGACTGAACTTTCTTACTTGCTGTTGAGGTAAATTATTAAAAAACGAACGCTGTAATTTTTAGGCCGCAATTTTTTTAGCTAAACTTCACCTGAACAAGTACGGACTTTGGTCTTCCGAGCTTCGTCTTAGGTCACTCCATCGATGTGTTACACTTATGGTCCTTAGCAAATGATATACATATACCAGGGATGTAACGAATATTCGCATTCGCATATGCGAAAGCGAATTATTCGCATCATTGTTGACGATTGCTTCGCATTCGCAAAAACCAAATTTGGAATATTCGCATTCACTTTCGCAAAAATATATATCAGTATTCGCTTCCCTTTGTTTAAATCGTCACACCTTAATCGCTTCACATATTTTAAAGTTGTTAATACCAATGATAATCTTTGCAACTTCTCTTTAAAAGAGTTGAAATATTTTTGCCCTTGTGGTAAAATATAGAAAACATCTCTAATCCTTGAATATCCAGGAAAAGTATTAATTCAGGTCCTTAATTTTGTTGGTACTAAAGGATCAAACTATTATGAACTACCAATTGTAATCAGTCAAAATTATAGTTTATTCCAATACGTGGCGCTATAGTCGTGTTATTGAAAATTTCCACAGTTATGGACCAATATGACGGAAACCCTTAGGTCTTCAGCTCAACTCCACCGTGAGAAAAGCACAAAATAACATCAATGACAGATCAACCCCTAAATTCTCTGTACCACAAAAACTACAACGAATTTTGAAAAACTATAAAAGCCAAAAAATGCATACACGCCTGATGAATTGTTGTGCATAATTTTAAAAATGTGTGTGTTTTTGATAATTTTGCTTTGCAATTTCCCAACTGCAATTTCACTATCTTTCGCATCCGCATTCGCAAGAAATATATTTCAATAATGGCATTCGCTTTCGCTAAAGCCACTTTCGTTACATCCCTAATATATTTTTTTGTGGCATGAAATAGCTTTTTTGAGACTGCGTATAATTTAATTGGGATAAATTCTTGACAAAAAAGAATGCAAACGGCAAAGTTTGAGCTAAATTCCTTAGAAAATGTGGTGTTTATGGCTTAAATAAGCCTCTTTGGGAGCGACATCTATTGGTGGACTATAACAAAATATAAACTGATTTAAAAAATGTTTACTGCGATGAATTCTTGCCTTACTTAAATACAAACTGCAAAGATTCAGTTGAAATGCTTAGAAAATGTGGTATTTATGGCTTAAATACGTATATTTTGGAGCGTCCTCTATAGGATGACTATAACAAAATATGGACCGATTTGTAAAATTTTTGCTGCGATGAATTCTTGTCAAAATATAATACAAACTGTAAAGTTTCTGCTAAAAAATTGCTTTAAAAATGTGGTATCTATGGCTCAAAACCCGTATTTTGGAGCGAACTCTATAGGGGAGCTATATCAAAACATTGACAGCTATATCAAAATATCACTCTATTTGTAATACCTCTAAATATTGATCTGAGACCCCATAAATATACCTTATTCTTAATCGTCTTAAAATTCTAAGACGATTTAGCCATGTCCGTCCGTCTGTTGTAATCACGCTAAAATCTATAATACTTGAGCTAGGTTGCTGAAATTTGGTACAGATACTTCTTATAGCTGCAGGTAACTTGGGATTAAAATTAGGCAATATCGATCCATATTTCGATATAGCCCCCATATATACCATCTTACTTATTTTGATTCCTACTGTTCTCATCAACTCTACATTTACCGTATTTTTATACCCTCCACCATAGCATGGGGGTATTTTCATTTTTGTTCACTCCGTTTGTAACGCCTCTAAATATTGATCTCAGACCCCATAAAGCATATATGTATATTCATAGACCCAATTTAAATGGAGCACTATTAGTTCCCGATGAAGTTTGGCGCTTGTGTTCCTGTCTTAAACGAGTATGATGTTGCCAGATTGGGCACCCTATATTTAGCAATATGGCATCCCATTTTTGGAGAGATTTTATCAATTATTGTGAATTAACGGGAAGAAGAAGAACAAAAATGGGAAATTATTTTAATATTTGCAAAAAGAGTGTAAACAATTGAACATAGAATAGTAAATATATGTTTTATAAATACTTTTCACGATTTTTTTTGTCTGTTTCGCACTGTTCTATCTTCGCAACTCATGACACCATTGCTACCAGATAGTGAAAATTCGACACTTATTGCTTATGCGTCAGTTAGTGGAAGTCAGTTGTTTTCTTTGAAAAGTGCTAAACTAAAATTGCTAGCTTGTAACGTAAACATGCCTTCTACACTTTTTGTCTACAAACTCGTGTCGCAAGCCTCATGTCGCAGGGACAAGTTGCACCGTGTAAATTGGATCATAATCGTCTTAAAATTCTAAGACGATTTAGCTATGTCCGTCCGTATGTTGCAATCACGCTACTACTACTATAATACATGAGCTAGGTTGTTGGAATTTATAGATACTTCTTATAGCTGCAGGTAACTTGGGATATTTCGGTATAGCCTCCATATATGTATAGCATCCCAGCGGTAAAATTTGCAAGGCCTCCCATTCGAAGGCCTTTTAGAAAGCCTTCTCTTCGGATCCGAAACACATTCCGGTATGCCTTCTGCAAATATGCATTCCAGAAGGTCTTCTTCGCACATGAAAAATGATTCGGCGTACATTCCCAATTCGCTTCACCAAGAAGGCCTGCTTGAAGGAATAGTAACTACGGAGTTACAACTATTCTTTGCTAACCAATGCACGGGAAATATGTATGGGCTATATCAAACCAATATTACTATGAATTGTTGCAGGTTAAGTGGAGTAAATTTCTGATATACTCCATTTTCACTAGGGACAATTTAATGTTTAAATTTCAGCCAAATAAATTGAAAAATGTGTTATCTTAAACATCAAGAAGTAATATCGGTGGAGACCGTTATATGGGGTCTATATCAAAACATGGACCGATGTGTCTTATTTTCAATAGGAAATATCTCTGAACCAATTGTGAAAGATCGTTTCATATTTGCGACCTGCACTTTGTTCAGAATACATAGACAGACAGACGGAAATGGCTTAATCGACTCAGAAAATGATTCTATGCTGATCGGTATAATAAACCATGCGACTATCTCTTCCCCTTATGGCGTTATAAAAAAGGCACTTAGTCATAATACCATGTGGTGTCGAGTATAAAAAACAAGCTTTATATGGAAAAATGCTTAAAAGAAGAGAATAACATAATTTATAAAACTTAAATAATTACCAAGTATTCATAAAATGAAATTTTTGGGTTTTAGTTATTATTCTTAGTTTAACCAATCTTTCTATAACAAACTGAAATATATTCACCGTCTACAAAATAGAAATAACACTAAACTGCATAATTCGCCTGATGCTGTAATCATCGCAAAACTAATGTCGCCCTACGATAAAAATTTTTTGCTGAAAGCTCATTCGACATTCAAAAAACTACATAAGGGTAATCTTAATCTTAATTCCATTGGGATAAACGGAAAAGGCTTCGTTTATATAAATGAGAATTTATCAAACTCCAACTTCAAAATCCTTTAAGAAGCTATACGATTGAAGAAGAAAAACTTAATAAAATCAGCCTATACTTACCGAGGAATAGTGCATGTCAAACGCTTCGACTCTGATGATCCCATTTGCATTGAAGATATATCAATACTTGATGGGTTTCAACTGCCTCATACCGATGCCACTTCTCTTTAAAATCCTTAATATTAGTTGTTGCTCTACTCAGTCAAATTTATTCTTATCGACATCTTTATATATATATAGTTCTTTAATTGTCAGCCATTTAATTTCTTGTTTTGCGTTGCCATTGTGTCTCAAAGGAAAACAATTCTAGATCCAAATGATATCTTTAAATAATAATAATGGGGCATCCAAAGACGTTACAATGAACATGATTAGAATCTTGTCTAAGCAAAGGAATGGTTTGAAGATATGCCACATAAATGCTCAAAGCATAAAATGCAAAATCGACGAATTCAGATTTATATTCGAAGAGTCCAAAATAGACATCATCTGCGTTTCCGAAACCTGGCTTTCTGCTACTCCTTAAACAAATGTCTGAGTATATTTCTGATAACCACTTGCTTTCAGCACAACAGTCAGGCTTTCTTACGGGCCACAGTTGCATTAGTGCTCTGACTGATGTTTGCGAAGACATGAGATATGACATCGACAGAGGAAAGTCATGTGTTATAATTTTACTGGACCATTCAAAAGCTTTTGATACAGTTGATAGCTCTCTCCTATGTTGAAAATTAGATCAATTTTTCTCCAAGCTCAGTTCGTCTTATACACTCATATTTAACCGAACGTTCTCAATCAGTTTTCACTCGCTCCTCTATTTCAGAACCTTTAGCGACAGCCAAAGGAGTTCCCCAGGGTTCAATACTTGGTCCTATGCTATTTTCGATGTACATCAACGATTTGCCGCATTATTTGACTCACAGTAAAATTCACATGTACGCGGATGATGTGCAGATTTATTTAAGTGGGGAAAAAGATTATTTAAACGAATACATAGCATTGATCAATGAAGATCTAGCCAATCTTCACAAGTGGGCTACTGCAAACGGACTCTGCCTAAACCCGCGCAAATCTAAGTGTTTATTAGTAAACAAACGAAACTTTAATCAGCGTAATGAACCAACGATTATAATTGATGGACAGAGAATAGAATTGGTAACATCTGTTAAAAACTTGGGTGTCAACTTCAATAATACACTGTCATGGTCCAATCACATAAACACTGCAGTAAGTCAAACCTATGTCAAACTTAGAACCCTATGGTCCACACAAAACTTGACTCCACTTAAAACGAGAATCTTACTGGCAAAGAGTTACCTAATGCCTGGACTATTATATGGCTGTGAACTATTTGCCAACTGTGATTCCGCAAGTAAAAGAAAATTAAATATGAGACGGGACATCAGAATTCGTTTTAGAGGCATGGTTCCTTCGGCAAAGTTTCTTATTTTGATTCCTAGAATGCGATTTTCACTGAGCAATGGCGAGTTTTTTGCCTCCCCACAAATCGACCCGGCCTAATATATATATATATATATATATGTGTATATAAATCGTTTTATTGCCTTTTCAATAGAATGTCCGACTCGAGTGTAAAAAAAAACTTAATGAATAATTAACTAAAAATAGAAACCATACAATTTCCAAAAAATCTTATTTAGTTTATAATGTGAGGAAGATTGTGTTCATGGAAAAAATAGCTTTGTGTAATAATTGAGCAAAATTGAATAAAATTATTAAAATTGTAAAAAAAATATGAACATCAAAGAATGCATTACCTTATTTTTAATCATGAGGTACGCTCAACGACCTTTAAAACGACATGTAATATTTCAAAATCTGCCAACGCAATCAGGAGATAAAACAATTGAACTGAAACACATATACTGAAATCCGCCAATTCGTTGCACTTTTTTGTCGAATATCGTACGGTTTGACGTGGAATGACTCATGTGTCCCATAAATCCTCATTTCTCAATAGATCATTGTACAATTTAACAGATAACTGTTTGTTGAACCAAAAACTACGACTGTGTAATTTTAAGATAATCGGTCAAGATTTAGATACATCCGCAGTATATACGAATGTGCGATTTTGAATCTAAGCGCTATCAAATCCATCATTGGACAAAAATATTGATAAAACATGATAATATTTTTTTTATTCTGCTCTAATAGGATGGTGTAAAATATGTATAACATCCCTTCATATTTTTTTTAATAATTGATACTAAAATATTTTTTGACGCCCGAAATCCATTCCTGAAGACATTCTACGAAAAGACATTTTCGAAGGCTTTCCCAATATATGTTACAAAATCCTTTACTCATTCCTACCTTCCTTCTTCAGATAGGCATTTAAGAAGGTCTGGCTAAAGAAGGCAGCGTGGAATACATTTACAAAACAAATTTCTGTGGTACATTCTTGACTTCCTTCTTTCGCGAGGCATTATATAAGGCCTGACAAAAGAAGGCAGCGCCGAAGGTCTTTACTTAAACCAAGGGTCGTGTGTTTCTCTACACAATTTTAGACGTAAACATACAACTCAACGCAATTCTGTTAGGTAGTAGGTAGCACGTTCGATTAGAAATGCGAAGATCATGAGTTCAAATCCCAACTGAGGCACACAACAAAGTTGAAAAATTTTAAATGAAAATTAATAGAATAACAATAACAAGTCCCGAAATATTCAAAGAAACAACAAAGTTGAACAATTTAAATTGGAAATTAATAGAATGACAATACCAAGGCCCGAAATATTCTAAGTATATTAGTCATTGGTTCGTCAGGGTTTCTTTTTCTAGCCTTCTTGAAGGGCTTTGGTTGCAGGCCTTTCATAAGATCTTTGGCAAGAGGCCTTCAAGAAGGGCAATGACAGGAGGCCTCTTGGAAGGGCTTTGGTGGAGGGTCTTCTAGACGGCAATTCATCAGAGTCCTTCTGGGAGACCTGCTAATAGAAGCGAGAGCGTAAGGCCTTGATCTCCAAGCTCACCCTGTGTTAATTTTAAATGAGTATAGAATGCTTGCGTGCATTGCGCCTTCCTAAGAAAGCAATTAAGAAGGCCTTGTGTATATTCATTTTGTCACTCCCCATAAAGTATATTTATTCTTAGGTTTAGGTTAGGGTGGCAGCCGTATTTTTTTTATACAAGCTCACATGGACCAGTTTAGGTCCCTAGTGGTACCACGGGCTGAAATGCCCCTCATCGAAACCAACCTGTTTGATATACAAATTTATCGATAGTACCAATATCGGTACTGGAAAGATCTGTTAGGCTGCCTAGAAACGCCGACCCCAGTATGTCCAGTCGTCGTTTACTCAGAGAGGGGCAGTCGCATAGCAAGTGCTCAATGTTCTCCACTTCTTCCTGATCTCCACAGCTTCTGCAGAAGTCATTAGAGTCAATACCCAATCTTTTGGCGTGTTCGCCGATCAAGCAGTGTCCCGTCAGAACTGATACTAACGTAGACAATCTTTGCCTCTCTAGTGCTAGGAGATATTTTGATCTTCTCAGGACATACCTTGGCCAGATTTGTCTAGCTAACATGCAGGTGCCAATTTCTGTCCATCTTTCGTTGGACTGCCTGATTGCCTCTTGCCTAAACCAAAGCTTACACGTGGATAGTGGCGCCCCAATATGTGCAAATTCTTCGAGAAATTGTAATGTCGTCCCTTTCCTAGCAAGTTCATCGGCTTTGCAGTTCCCCGGGATACCCTATCCCCAGGCACCCATATGAGGCGTATATTAAACTGCTCAGCCATATCGTTAAGAGATCTGCGGCAGTCGAGGGCTGTTTGTGAATGTAGGGATGTTGCCTCCAGAGAATTGATGGCAGCCTGGCTGTCCGAGTAAATGACATCGCCGGTGTTGGTTACTATGTTGCAACTCAGCCACTTGGCGACTTCCCATATTGCCATTATTTCGGCTTGATAGACACTGCAAATATCTGGTAGTCTGTGAGCTATATCCAAACTAAGCTCTGCACAGTGTACTCCGAAGCCAACCTTTTCATCAAGCTTCGAACCAACCGTGTAAAAGTGGAGATGGTTTCTATTACCTGGTATTCTTCCAACCCATTCATCTCTGGCGGGAATCACAGTGATGTAATTTCTCTCGAAGGTGTACACAGTTGGTATATAGTCCACTCGGTCGGTTACCATAGCACTACACTTTGATATCCTCATGTGACCGTAATTTTTGTACCTCCACATTGATAGTCAGTTTAATCTTATTGCTTCCCTCGCCACAATATTAATCGGCAGTATATGGAGTAGGGCTTGTAGAGACTCGGTCGCTGTAGTCCTTAAGGCTCCGCTTATGCTCAGGCAGGCTGTTCTCTGAACCTTTGTTAGTAGGTTGGTGATGGTTAGTTTGTCAGTTGCCGTCCACAATACCACAATACCGTATACCGTATAAATACTGGCGGGAATTACAGTGATGTAATTTCTCTCGAAGGTGTACACAGTTGGTATATAGTCCCCTCGGTCGGTTACCATAGCACTACACTTTGATATCCTCATGTGACCGTAGTTTTTATACCTCCACATTGATAGTCAGTTTAATCTTATTGCTTCCCTCGCCACAATATTAATCGGCAGTATATGGAGTAGGGCTTGTAGAGACTCGGTCGCTGTAGTCCTAAAGGCTCCGCTTATGCTCAGGCAGGCTGTTCTCTGAACCTTTGTTAGTAGGTTGGTGATGGTTAGTTTGTCAGTTGCCGTCCACAATACCGTATAACAGTATAGGACGAACTACTGCTATATATATCCAGTGGACGATTTTAGGGGAAAGGCCCCACCGCGACCCTACAGCCTTTTTGCAGGAATATAAGGCGACGTTGGCCTTCTTTACACGTTCCAATACGTTAAGTCTAAATAACAGTTTTCTATCTAGAATTATTCCTCAAAATTTTGCACTTTCAGGAAAGACTAGATCTGTTCCATTTATCCGAGGTGGAGGGTCCACATGTGGAACTTTATTCATCCTAGTAAAGAGAACCAATTCTGTCTTGTTTGGGTTTACGCCCAAACCGCCGCTTCTGGCCCATCTAGCCAATTTGTTCAGAGCCACCTGTAGAATGTCTCGGAGGACGTTTTCGAATTTGCCACGTCGTCCGCATATGCCACGACCTTGCAGCCACAACGTTCTAGATCTAGCAGGATTTCATTCACCACTAGGTTCGAAATTAGTGGAGACAGTACTTCTCCTTGTGGGGTCCCTCTGTTTACAAACCTTGTTAGAGTTGTGGACCCAAGACATGCTGTTATGCGTCTTCTGTTGAGCAGACTTTGAATTAGTATAATCAAACTGGAGTTAAGAGTTTTGACGAAGTTGGAGGCTGTTGAGGTTTCGGCTCTTACCGAAAAACAAAAAGAGTCACTTACCTGGACTAAAGGCGTCATAGATGCTTTTAAGGTCAATCAGCCGGCTGAAAGAGCCACAAATTCAGCTGTGTTAACGGCTAATAACGTCAAAAGAATCAGATCACCTGATGAACTCCTGCCTTCGAAAAAGGCAAGAGGCCCTAATGTCACCATCAACAGGACACTCACCAAGCCATTGAATGAAGTGGCGAAGTAGAGTCTAGTGATGGCCGTTATAGACAGAAGTAGTGAGGATGGATCCATCCTCAAGGACAAATAGAGCCATGTGCAATCAGCCATTATGGCTCATTACCTCGATGTCCGCAGATAAATGCCGGGCAAACCACCAATCTGCAACGATGCAGGATGGCATCAGGGGTAAGTAAATCTCTTATATTTCGGTGATGCCAGATCAGTAGACCTGTATAAGGCTGCTCTGAGTCGAGCGGGTGAGGTGTGGCCGGGTGCCTAGTTGGATGTTGTCGAAAAAACAACATCCCTAGTCACCCTAGAGCCATCACCTGGGTTACAGAAGAGCCCTCCAACCCGGCTGACATATTAAAAATAATAAAAGATTCAAATCCTGGTCTGTCCCCATAATTGGAGAATCAGCAAGGTGGGTGAGGCGGATGGTAAAAAGCGGCAGGTCAATTTGATCCTTAACGCTGAATCCACCTCCCATATACAACGTGCAAGTGCAACCCTACAGTATGGATTCGAGACTCTGTCAATCTGTCAATTACCAATGATGGTAAGAATTTTACAGATTAACCTCCATCACACTAAGGCAGCCTCAGAGGCTCTATTGCTGCGCCTGTCCACATGTGCAGTAGACATCGTCCTGATGCAGGAGCCCTACGCAGTGGGAGGAAGGGTGTGCGGTATCAGGACACCCAACTTTAAACTGCTTGTGGCCAACTGTGAAGGCACTCCAAGAACCTGCATTTTGGCCAGGAAAGATCTAAGTATCTTTCTCCTGGCTAATTTAAGTGGTAAAGACCAAAACTTTTGCTAGTCTGGAAGACCCCACAAGGAGGAGTACTGTCTCCACTTATTTGGAACCTAGCGGTGAATGAAATCCTGCTAGATCTAGAACGTTGTGGCTGCGAGGTCGTGGCATATGCGGACGACGTGGCAATCGCAGTGAGTGGCAAATTCGAAAACGGCCTCTCTCCTAAAATCGTCCACTGGATATATATAGCAGTAGTTCGTCCTATACTGCTATACGGCATTGTGGTATGGTGGACGGAAACTGACAAACTAACCATCACCAACCTACTAACAAGGGTTCAGAGAACAGCCTGCCTGAGCATAAGCGGAGCCTTAAAGACTACAGCGACCGAGTCTCTACAAGCCCTACTCTATATACTGCCGATTAATATTGTGGCGAGAGAAGTTGCAACCAAAGGGGCAATAAGATTAAACTGCTTATCAATGTGGAGGTACAAAAACTACGGTCACATGAGGATATCAAAGTGTAGTGCTATGGTAACCGACCGAGTGGACTCTATACCGACGGTGTACACCTTCGAGAGAAATTACATCACTATGATTCCCGCCAGAGATGAATGGGTTGGAAGAATACCAGGTAATAGAAACCATCTCCACTTTTACACGGATGGTTCGAAGCTTGATTAAAAGGTTGGCTTCGGAGTACACTGTGCAGAGCTTAGATTGGATATAGCTCACAGACTACCAGATACCTGCAGTGTCTATCAAGCCGAAATAATGGCAATATGGAAAGTAGCCGAGTGGCTGAGTCGCAACATAGTAACCAACACTGGCGGTGTAATTTACTCGGACAGCCAGGCTGCCATCAATTCTCTGGAGGCAACATCCCTAAATTCACAAACAGCCCTCGACTGCCGCAGATCTCTTAACGAGATGGCTGAGCAGTTTAATATACACCTCATATGGGTGCCTGGGCATAGGGTATCCCGGGGAACTGCAAAGCCGATGGACTTGCTAGGAAAGGGACGACATTACAATTTCTCGAAGAATTTGCACATATTGGTGCGCCACTATCCACGTGTAAGCTTTGGCTTAGGCAAGAGGCAATCAGGCAGTCCAACGAAAGATGGACAGAAATTGGCACCTGCATGTTAGCTAGACAAATCTGGCCAAGGTATGTCCTGAGAAGATCAAAATATCTCCTAGCACTAGAGAGGCAAATATTGTCTACGTTAGTATCAGTTCTGAAGGGACACTGCTTGATCGGCGAACACGCCAAAAGATTGGGTATTGACTCTAATGACTTCTGCAGAAGCTGTGGAGATCAGGAAGAAGTGGAGAACATTGAGCACTTGCTATGCGACTGCCCCTCTCTGAGTAAACGACGACTGGACATACTGGGGTCGGCCTTTCTAGGCAGCCTAACAGATCTTTCCAGTACCGATATTCGTACTATCGACAAATTTGTATATCAAACATGTTGGTTTCGATGAGGGGCATTTCAGCTCGTGGTAACACTAGGGACCTAAACTGGTCTATGTGAGCTTGTATAAAAAATACGGTACCATGGTGAATTCCTTGAAATGCAGGGACGATTCGATAGTGCTCACATGTTCGTGCAGGGCGGATTCTGTAGACTTCCCCTTATTGTAAGCATGTTGGTTCACCGACAGAAGTTTTGTATCCAGGGTTTCCCTAATGAAATAATCTAAAAGTCTTTCCAGACCTTTCAATAGGAAGGAGGATATGCTAATTGGTAGGAAGGAGGATAGGCCGCTTTAGGTATGAATACCACTTTAGTATCCCTCCATCGATTCGGGATGTATGAAAGCCTGATACAGCCAACATAAATTTTCTCCAGCCAGGGGATAATGTACTTCAACATTTTCTGCATTTCTGCTGGAGTGATGCCGTCTGGTCCAGGTGACTTGAAGGGCTCAAAGCTATTAATACCAAGCTTATTCTGGATCTCTCAGTCAACAAGCTAGCGATGCTTGCAGTCCACTCGCACTCTTGTTGATACTGCTTATCCTCTGGTTCCGTAAGAGAGTTCCCCGGGAAATGTGTGTCGAGCAGTACATTGAGCGACTGCTCGCTGTTTTTGGTCCAATTATTTGCCTCATCCTGCAAGTAACCCACTATACATGGTGAAGCTGATAGTATTTTCCTCAGCCTTGCGGCGTCGGAGACCTTATCCACTTCGCCACAGAAGGTATACCAAGAGCGTCTTTGCGCCTTCCTAAGCTCCTTCTTGTAGATCTTGAGTTGCTCTTTATAGGCATCCTAAACATTAGCGACCCCAGTAGATTTAGCCTTGTTGAATAGCTTGTTGCAGGTCTTTTTCATAGCCGTTAGCTCAGAAGTCCACCATTGGGGTTTAGTTTTACCCTTGTACCTTGCTTTCGGACAGGCTTCTTCAAGGGAACTATTGAATGATGTGGTGATATGCTCGACCAGATTATTCAGACCGGCTTTGTCATTCGGTTCGTACAGAATTTTGGAGTTGAGGACTTTCTTGAAATTCTTCTCATACAGATGCCACTTTGTCTTTCTCACATTTCTGTGGACGGCAGGTTCAGGCGCTTTTTCTGCGAGTTTCAACTCAATATAAAATAATGGTGATCTGAGAATGAGTGGTCGTCCAGCACATTCCACCCAATAATTTTGTCTGACAGCCGGTCAGTAGCAAACGTTACGTCTAGTACTTCTTGTCTGTCATTAATTGTAAAGGTCGGTTTATTACCTATCTTACAAATACTTAGGTTGGTAGTTAGAATAAAGTCAAGAAGCGAATCACCCCTTAGGTTTAGGTTAGGGTGGCAGCCGTATTTTTTTTTACAAGCTCACATAGACCAGTTTAGGTCCCTAGTGTTACCACGGGCTGAAATGCCCCTCATCGAAAACAACCTGTTTGATATATAAATTTATCGATAGTACGAATATCAGTACTGGAAAGATCTGTTAGGCTGCCTAAAAAGGCCGACCCCAGTATGTCCAGTCGTCGTTTACTCAAAGCGGGACAGTCGCAAAACAAGTGCTCAATGCTCTCCACTTCTTCCTCATCTCCACAGCTTCGGCAGAAGTCATTGGAGTCAATACCCAATCTTTTGGCGTGTTCGCCGATCAAGCAGTGTCCCGTCAGAACCTGTACTAACGTAGACAATCGTTTCCTCTCTAGTGCGAGGAGATATTTTGACCTTCTCAGGTCATACTTTGGCCAGATTTGTCTAGCTACCCTGCAGGTGCCGATTTCTGTCCATCTTTCGTTGGACTGCCTGATTGCTTCTTGCCTAAGCCAAAGCTTGCACGTGGATAGTGGCGCACCAATATATGCAAATTCTTCGAGAATTTGTAATGTCGTCCCTTTCCTAGCAAGTTCATCGGCTTTGCAGTCCCCCGGGATATCCCTATGCCCAGGCACCCATATGAGGTGTATATTAAACTGCTCAGCCATCTCGTTAAGAGATCTGCGGCAGTCGAGGGCTGTTTGTGAATTTAGGGATGTTGCCTCCAGAGAATTGATGGCAGCCTGGCTGTCCGAGTAAATTACAACGCCAGTGTTGGTTACTATGTTGCGACTCAGCCACTTGGCTACTTCCCATATTGCCAGTATTTTGGCTTGATAGACACTGCAGGTATCTGGTAGTCTGTGAGCTATATCCAGACTAAGTTCTTCACAGTGTACTCCGAAGCCAACCTTTTCATCAAGCTTCGAACCATCCGTGTAAAAGTGGAGATGGTTTCTATTACCTGGTATTCTGCCGACCCATTCATCTCTGGCGGGAATCATAGTGATGTAATTTCTCTCGAAGGTGTACACAGTTGGTATATAGTCCACTCGGTCGGTTACCATAGCACTACACTTTGATATCCTCATGTGACCATAGTTTTTGTACCTCCACATTGATAGGCAGTTTAATCTTATTGCCGCTTTGGTTGCAACTTCTCTCGCCACAATATTAATCGGCAGTATATGGAGTAGGGCTTGTAGAGACTCGGTCGCTGTAGTCCTTAAGGCTCCGCTTATGCTCAGACAGGCTGTTCTCTGAACCTTTGTTAGTAGGTTGGTAATGGTTAGTTTGTCAGTTGCCGTCCACCATACCACAATACCGTATAACAGTATTGGACGAACTACTGCTATATATATCCAGTGGACGATTTTAGGAGAGAGTCCCCACCGCGACCCTACAGCCTTTTTGCAGGAATATAAGGCCACGTTGGCCTTCCTTACACGTTCCAATACGTTAAGTCTAAATAACATTTTCCTATCTAGAATTATTCCTAAAAATTTTGCACTTTCAGAAAAGACTAGATCTGTTCCATTTATCCGAGGTGGAGGGTCCACATGTGGGACATTATTCATCCTAGTAAAGAGAACCAATTCTGTCTTGTTGGGGTTAACGCCCAAACCGCTGCTTCTGGCCCATCTAGCCAACTTGTTCAGAGCCACCTGTAGGATGTCTCTGAGGACGTTTACGAATTTGCCACTCACTGCGATTGCCACGTCGTCCGCATATGCCACGACCTTTCAGCCACAACGTTCTAGATCTAGCAGGATTTCATTCACCGCTAGGTTCCAAATTAGTGGAGACAATACTCCTCCTTGCGGGGTCCCTCTGTTTACATACCTTGTTAGAGTTGTGGACCCTAGACATGCTGTTATGCGTCTTCTGGTGAGCAGACTTTGAATTAGTCTAATGAAACTAGTGTTAACTTTTAGATGTGAGAGTGCCGCAATTACCGCATCTGAGTGAATGTTGTTAAAAGCCCCTTCTATGTCAAGAAATGCCACCATGGTGAATTCTTTGAAATGCAGGGACGATTCGATAGTGCTCACAAGTTCGTGCAGGGCTGATTCTGTAGACTTGCCCTTATTGTAAGCATGTTGGTTCCCCGACAGGAGTTTTGTATCCAGGTTTTCCCTAATGAAATGATCTAAAAGTCTTTCCAGACCTTTCAATAGGAAGGAGGATAGGCTAATTGGCCTGAAGTCTTTTGGCCTAGTGTGTGATATCTTTCCCGCTTTAGGTATGAATACCACTTTGGTATCCCTCCATCGATTCGGGACGTATGAAAGCCTGATACAGCCTACATACATTTTCTCCAGCCAGGGGATAATGTACTTTAACATTTTCTGCATTTCTGCTGGAGTGATGCCATCTGGTCCAGGTGACTTGAAGGTCTCAAAGCTGTTAATAGCCCAGCTTATTCTGAATCTCTCAGTCAAGAAGCTAGCGACGCTCGCAATCCACTCGCACTCTTGTTGGTCCTGCTGATCCTCGGGTTCTGTTACAGAGTTCCCCGGGAAATGTGTGTCGAGCAGTACATTGAGCGACTGCTCGCTGTTTTTGGTCCAGTTATTTGCCTCATCCTGTAAATATCCCACTGTACATGGTGAAGCAGATAATATCTTCCTCAGCCTAGCGGCGTCGGAGACCTTTTCCACTTCACCACAGAAGGTATACCAAGAGCGCCTTTCTAAGCTCCTTCTAAGCGAATCACCCTTACTGTTTATATCCGTACTACCCCAAATAGTACGATGATCGTTCGTGTCTGCGCCAATAATCAGCTCGACCTCGTCAGACGTTGCTTCTTCTACTACTTCCCTGACTAGAGCAGTCGGTACTACAGCTTCATAAGGCAAGAACTGGAGACCACCCAATATATGCGATTGCCGATCTCCAGACTAGCAGATGTTTGTTCTTTACCACTTAAATTAGCCAGTAGAAAGATACTTAGATCTTTCCTGGCCAAAATGCAGGTTCTTGGAGTGACTTCACAGTTGGCCACAAGCAGTTTAAAGTTGGGTGTCCTGATACCGCACACCCTTCCTCCCACTGCGTAGGGCTCCTGTATCAGGACGATGTCTACTGCACCTGTGGACAGGCGCAGCAATAGAGCCGCTGAGGCTGCTTTAGCGTGATGGAGGTTAATCTGTAGAATTCTTACCATCATTGTTAATTGACAGATTAACATCCACCCATCCTCACTACTTCTGTCTATAACGGCCATCACTAGAATCTCCTTCGCCACTTCATTGAAGGGCTTGGTGAGTGTCCTGTCAATGACGACATTATATTTATTCTTAATCGTCTTAAAATTCTAAGACGATTTAGCCATGTCCGTCTGTCCGTCCGTCTGTTGTAATCACGCTAATACTTGAGCTAGGTTGCAGAAATTTGGTATATATACTTCTTATGCATGTAACTTGAAATTCGAATCACACCAATTGAAATTCGAAACACATCATTTGAAATTCGCAAAATTGCATTTGAAATTCGAAATACGTCAATTGAAATTCGAATTTTTCCATTTGAAATTCGTAATACAGCAATTGAAATTCGGAAAACAGCAAAGTTTTTTTTTTTTAATTTAAATTTTGCTTTTATTGAACAACATATTTAATTATATTTCTGTTATACATAATTCCCGCGAAATCATTAAAGGCTTGTGTTTACTTCTTACCTCGGTTTTTTGGGTTCCTTTCAAAATGATAATTCAAGTGGTCGTTTTAAATTTCAAGGATTTTGGTTTTATTTAGAAAGAGTAATTTAGTACTCTTTGGGCAATTCAAATTTTTTGTTTTGTGGGATTCATATAAATTATGTGTGTACAGGTATGTGTGAAAATGTGAACAGTGTGTGTTTTATTGTTGACAATTTTAATGTATTTTAATTTCTCTTCCTTTTCAAATTTAGTTCTAATGTTAATTGTTTTGTTTTTGTATAAAAAAATTCACAATTTAATTTTTTAATGTTTAATGATTTGTTTAATTCAATGTTCAATTAATGTTCAATGTTTTTATGTGTCTTCAATTTAATGTTTGAGTCGGGTCTGCTTTCTGTAATTGCAGATAAATATCTATATAAAACTTAACACTTTACACTTTAAACTTAAAACTTATTCACTTTCAAGGGAGAGAGGCGCACGGTTTTAATAGTTGTTGAAACGAGACTGACTTTTGCTGTTTGCCGGTCAGAGCTCCAAACTTAGTCGAAGCCCTTGACTTTGATGGCGACAAAACAACATAAGCAAAAAAATGTACGAAGAAACGCACTCGCAGTGCTATGTGTACATAAATGCATTGGAATGCGCGTGAGTACATACTCACCCCCACATTCATGTATACAAAGCTGCGCCGCAGTCACCGTTTTACACTGATGTTCAAAAGTGTGGGTCACCTTTGAACATTCTCCCCCCCCCTTAATTCAGTGATTACAATTAATACCTGTTTTAATGGGTCTACTCGTCGTGATGTGTGGCGCGAACGACGGGTCCTGCGAAGACGAAGCCTAAGGACGTCTGGAATGCGCTCACCGCTCCCAGTCCCGTGGCACGCACTTCTTCCTCCCGTATGTAGTCATATGCATCCCCTCCAATCTCAATGTCGACGGGATCATTTCCCCGTGGGTCCACATCGGCCAGGGAGGCCCGTCCGAATTCTGTTGTGGGGTCTTCCAGAATTGGTTCCGAGTAGGGTCGCTTCGGCAGCTCGCTGGTAACAAGAGCGCTCGTTCGGATCATAGGTGAAGGACGGTCGTGGTACGGCTTGATGGTGATTTTGGCAAAGACGTACCCGTGGCGCTGCCTCGTTTCCAATCCCAATCTCCCTACAATGGTGGCCGCGATCCTTGATATGACCGAGGATTGGCATATAAGGGCCTGTACCACCTTAAAGTCATCCCCGTGTGTCAGGATCTTAATGGTGGCCGTGGGGACGAAAACGCTTGCCCGTCGAAAAGCTGGCTCCGGAGGCATGACCCCCAGTTGGTCCTTCAGTTGAGGGGCATGATGAAGCATTGTGTGATGCCGATAGTCACACTCGCGACAGGCGGTTAATGCTGGGCAGTCTGGCGCCAGGTGACTCCTGGCGAGGCAATTTCGGCAGTAACCCCGTCGTTCCACTGTCTCATACCTATGGTATGGGGTAAAACGCCGGAACATGGGACAGGTCCTAATAGCGTGATCCGCTTGACACAAGCCGCATGAGTACTGCCACGAAGATGGGCGAGGGCGCGAGACTCGACTTCGATTGGGGTGGTTGGGTCGACGGTCTGGAGAGGGGTCACGACTTGATGCTGGAGTAGGTAGTCGCGCAGCCATATCTGGAATAAAAGAGATGCGAGTACCAACTTATTTTACAAATAAATAGAGTGTTAGTCAATCTGAAAATAGTTTGACGATTTTCGTTATCGGTCTACTACTCCGTGTGCTGTCCGAATATCTACGACCCTAATGTTTTGATCAGTTCCAAGGTATGTTCTTTCTATACGGCCTAATTTCCATTCAGTCGGGGCCAATCTCTCATCTTTAATTACAATCAAATCGTCTTCCTTTACATTTTCTGTTTGATACTTCCACTTATATCGACGATGTAGCTCATTTAAATACTCAGTTTTCCATCTTTGGCAAAAATATTGAGAGATAATCTTTAATCGTTTCCACCGATTGGCAAGGGTGATGTTTCCGTCTGAAACATCTGGTTCCGCTGGGGTCAAAATGGAGGTACCTATCAGAAAATGAGCTGGGGTAAGAGGATTTAAGTCGGAAGGGTCATCGCTGGCTGGACTTAGGGGTCGAGAATTAAGACTGGCTTCAATTCGCGCTAAAATGGTCGAGAATTCTTCAAAGGTAAAATTCATTTGCGGTATAAATTTTCGTAGATGTGTTTTGAATGATTTATTTTTTGAATGCTGCTCCTACAAAATTAGTCCCATTATCTGAGTAGATCTTGGCTGGGCTTCCTCGTCGCCCAATAAAGCGAGATAAAGGGGCTAAAAAAGATTGAGTTGATAGATCACTAGTGGGTTCTAAGTGAATTGCTTTTGTGGAAAAGCAAACGAAGACGCAAACATAACCCTTTGTTATTAAACAAGCTCTTCCTGTAAAATTCTTTATGTTGAAGGGTCCAGCAAAATCTACTCCTGTGTTGGTAAAAGGTCGAGTCAACATAGTTCGCTGGGGCGGAAGTGAGGCCATAATTTGCGTTTGAGTCTGGTGTTTATACAAAACACAAGTTCGACAATTATGAATTACCTTCTTGATTAAGGGCTTCAATTTAAATATCCAAAATTCAGACCTGATTACTCGAGTCATGAGTTGATTTCCGCCATGCATCGTAATTTTGTGAATAAATTCTACTAACAAAAGAGCTAATCTCGATTCGTATGGCATAAGAATGGGATGGCGCTCGTTATATGTACGTGCTGGGGACTGAACAAGGCGGCCATTTGCCCTAATGATTCCTTTTGAATCAATGAATGGATTGAGAGATAAAAGACTGCTACCAGGTGAGAGTCTTTTCTTTTGGGTAAACACTAAATACTCCTCTGCGAAATAATGTTTTTGTGTTAAAACAATAAGACGATCTTTGATATCTTGTATTTCACCATGGTTGATTTCTGCTGAAGAAATTCTAAGTCGTGTCCGATTGACGCCGGTATTTCTCCAAAAACGAATCGCAAATGCTAAGACTTTATATGCTCTAGAGAGATATGAGAATCTATTTAAGGGATCTTCAAATATCGTGGTCGATAAAACTTTAACTGCCTTTGCTTCTAACTCTGTGTCGCTCATAATGTCGTGTCTAGGCCATCGGTCTTTTGGAAACTTCAGCCATTGGGGTCCGGTCCACCACAAATGATGTGACTGCAAATCATCTGGCGAACATCCTCGACTGGCGACTGGCTGCTTTCTGAATCTATATGCTTCCAAGTTTCGTTGCCTAAATTATCTAAAATGTCTGAAATTCTATTTCCTACAAAGGCACTCCATGAACAAGGTGGTTTTTTGAGCCATGCTAGCACGATCGTTGAGTCGGTCCAAAAGTGGGTTGAAATATTTGCAATTTGTAAGTTAGGAACCACCGCTGTGGTTAATTTTGCTAAGAGAACGGCTCCGCATAATTCTAATCTAGGCAGAGATATTTTTTTGATGGGTGCTACTCGAGTTTTCGCTGCCAAAAGAAACGTGTCGACTGTTTGATCTAAATGTTCTACTCTAACATAAAGAGTCGCGGCGTAAGCGCTTTCTGAAGCGTCACAAAAACCATGCACTTCAATTTTGCTTGAAGGTTTAAATCTGATCCACCTAGGTACTGAAACTGAATCTATTGAAGGACAATTTTTAATGAAATTTTTCCAATTCATTCGAGTTATGGGCTTCAACGCGTCGTCCCAATCTATTTTGTCCAGCCAGACTTGTTGCATGATAAGCTTTGCTACGATGATTACTGGAGCCAACCATCCACATGGGTCAAAAAATTTGGCAATTGTTGAAAGGACTTCTCGTTTGGTGCATAATTCCCTTTCTTCCGTGGGTGGTGATGTGAACGTAAAGTTATCAGCCGAAATGTTCCATCGGATACCTAGAGTCTTCGTTGAAGTTCCTTCCGAAATATCCAACCAATTGACCGGCAAGAGTGAGTCAGGTGGCAGATCGCGAAGTAGATTGGTGTCGTTTGAACTCCATTTTCTCAATTCAAAACCTGCTGAGTCCATGGCTGCTACTAATTCTTTCATAGACTTAAGGGATTCTTCTACAGTGTGACCTCCAGCTAAAACGTCGTCGACATATAAATTTTGTTTTATAATTTCCGAACCTTCTGCCAATTGAATTAGGGTCCTAAGAGCGAGAAATGGGGCGCAATTAATTCCGAAAGTGACTGTTGAAAGTTCAAAGTCTTCAACTGGGTCATTTGCTGATTTTATGAAAAGAATTCTTTGAAATGGGGCCTGACTTGGGTCGATTTGTATTTGACGATACATTTTGGTAACGTCCGCGTTAAATACGTATTTAAAAAACCTCCATTTTAACATCTGCAATACTAAATCCTGTTGAAGAATAGGCCCTGGATGTAAAATGTCATTAAGACTTTTCCTATTTGATGTGGGACTTGACGCATTGAAAACTACCCTAAGTTTAGTAGTAACCCTATCTGGTTCAATAACTGCATGATGTTGCAAATAGTAGTGAGGGGTCTTCTCGATTTCCTGGGGTCTCAGTTTCCGCATGTGTCCAAGTTCCAAATATTCCATTATCGCTGCGTCGTATTGAGATTTGATTTCGGGCGTTTTTTGCAACTTTCTTTCCATTCGATAGAATTGCGCCATTGCGATATTTCGAGATGCTCCAAGTTCAGCACAAGATTTGAACGGCATCGTGACAATATATCGTCCATCTTCATTTCTTCGCGTTGTATTTTTGAAATTTGTTTCGCAAAAGGTGTCTTCTGCTGACCTCAAAACTTGTTTTGGGGTCTCCTCCACCTCCCAAAAACGTGTGAGAATTTTCTCGATCGAAACTGTATTGTAAAGGGAAATTTTCTTATCATTTGTGTTTGATTTTTCAAGGGGTCCGCCCACTATCCAGCCAAAAACGGTACTTTGCGCTAGTAAAGATCCTATAGATTTCATTGGAGCTCCTACTGTGTAAATTAAGGGTCCTATGTCTAAACCTATCAGAAGATCTATGGGTCGGCTTTCGTAAAAACGAGGATCTGCTATTTCGAGTTGAGTTGTTTCTCTATGTTGATTTTTATCTAGGGTGCGCGACGGCAAATTAGAAGGAAGGGACTTCAAAACGGGTGCCCAAACTTCTAATTCAAAACTAGGGTTTGTACGAGAACAAAGGTTAAAAAGACAAGCTTTTGTTGAAGTTTCTGAAACGGTTTCACTTAAACCGGTAACATGAACAAGATTCTTCCTAGTGGGAAGCTTCAATTGGTTTGTAATCTTATCTGAAATAAATGTTGATTGAGATCCAGGGTCGATAATCGCTCGTGCGTCATATCGCTGCCCTCTAGATTCAATTTGAACAATCGCTGTGAAGAGTAGTGTTTCTTTCGATTGCTGCTGGCTAAGTTGTGAATTTTCCTTGAGAGTTAGAGTCGTTATACTAGGAGTTTGAAAACTAGGTGTGGACTGTAAACTAGGAGTGGATTGTACTAGGGTGGTTAGATCTGCCGCACTGGTACTAGGTCGTACGTCATCTCTAACCGGTTGTGAATTTGTAGGTCGGGCCTCGTTACCCTTATGTAATAAAGTGTGATGTCTTTGATTACATTCCCTACACGTGAAACGACTCTTACAATCTCTTACACCATGATCCGAAGAGATGCAGTTGTAACAAAGATTGTGAAGTTTTACTAATCATTCACGTTTTTCTCAAGGAATTGTGGACAATTTCGTAACAAATGGTTTGCCTTGCAAATTTGGCAACTCGGTCCATTTGTTCGACTACTAGGTTGCGTAGATGTGCTAAATCTGTTGCTATTGTTGAATCTTCTTTGCGAACTTTGAGTCTGTTGCGTAACATTTGTTTGAAATGACCTAACCCTATTTTCCTTCCTACTATAATCGAGTCTAGACTGATTATTTTTGGAGAAATGGGGCTTAATATTTCCTACAGATTCTAAAGTTTTGAACTTGTGCGTCAAAAAATCATTCAAATCTTTCCAAGACGGTAGTATGGAACAGTCTTCCAAACCGTTTTCAAATTCTTCTAAGAAATTTCTCGGCAGTTTCGTAGAAGTAAGGTAAACTAAAATTGGGTCCCACCCCTTTACATCTACCTTGAGTGTTTCTAGTGTCTGAACGCAACCATCAATAGTGCGTTGAAGTTTTTGGATCGAAGATCCTGAATCTGCCGAAACTGGAGGTAAACTAAGTAGAGTCTTTAGCTGTTCATTAACTTGCATTCGTTTATTCTCGTATCTGTTTTCTGAGTTTTTCCATGCTAGATCAAAACCTTAATTTGTTAGTGGTACGTTACTAATAATTTCCCGTGCCTCCCGCGGTTTTTTGTTTTAGATGGAAAAGTTTTTCTACTTTACTAAGTCTAGAATAGCGAGGAATAGCAATGGATCAAACATGGTCCAGTCTTATACACTAGACCTGCTCTAGTTTCATCCTCTTATAACCTAACCTAACCTAAGTCTAGAATTATTTCTGTACAAGGCCGAAAACAAATCCCGAAAAGTAGGCCAAGCGCTGTATCCTCCATGAAATGTGTCGGTGTCGCATGGTGGTAAACGTAACGATAGATGGTTTTTTGGCTCAACTGTTTCCTTTTTTCGGGTCTCCGATTCTCGTTCGAACTTTTCCTGCTGCCTTTCGTCGGTTAGTGCTAAAATGTCTCCATTTACTGCGCTTAAACATCGTTTGTATGTCTCCATTGCCTCTATATAATGGGTCCTCAACTTTGATCTATCGATTGGGGCCTCATCTTTTTCGGGAACACGGTCTCTACAATCTACATAGGCCCTTTTCACCTGATCCCAAACAGAGTTCAATTCTACACGTGTCACTTCTAATGAGTGAATATTATCATCGGTGCTAGTAGCAGAGTAACCACTCTCAAAGTCTATCAGGTCATTTACGCAATTTACAAATTTATCACGTAAAACTTTATCCATATTTCCTCCTTCTTAAATATTTTCTTTGTCAAATTTTAAACTGGCTAAAATTTCCAGAAACTTTTAAAATTGAGCTTTTCTTTTAACAATTTCTGTAAAAATTTACTTTGCCAATATTTGCAAAATAATTTCAGAAAAACGCTAAATATTTGTTGAATGGGGCCAATCTTTTACAGTCCGACTTTTTTTTACGAATAGATATAAATAATAGCAGTTTATTTTGAACTTGTGTTGTTTGTGCGAAAAGTAAGAAATTTTAGCGATAATAATTTTTATAGTCTTGGGTCTTTTGGAGAGAAAAAAAAATTATATAAATAAAAATTTGGACGAAAGTAATTCTTTGTCGGCTAGTGTACTCTCAAAAAATTATCAATCAACTCTTCTTTAACAAAACGAAAAAACCCGTAGGAAAGTGATTCTTCTATCAGAAAAAATTCAATCGAATCAAAAAGCTAATTTTGTAGGAAAGTGTTTTTTTGCAAAATTATAACAAACAAAAAAAACAAACTTTGTAAGAAATTGTTTTTTCAAAAAAAAACCCAAATTTTGTAGGAAGGTGTTTCTTCCAAGAAACTATCACTTAATAAATTTTTCGAGCAAATTTATTTTTCGTAGTAAAGTGTAATTTCCAAAAATTAGCACTTAATAAATTTCTGAGCAAATTTATTTTTCGTAGTAAAGTGTAATTTCCAAAAATTAGCACTTAATAAATTTTTCGAACAAATTTATGTTTCGTAGTAAAGTGTAATTTCCAAAAATTAACACTTAATAAATTTTTGAGCAAATTTATTTTTCGTAGTAAAGTGTAATTTCCAAAATTTAACACTTAATTTTAAAATTTATTTTTCGTAGTAAAGTGCAATTTCCAAAAAATTACCACTTAATAAATTTTAGTGCAAATTTATTTTGCTATTAATGTGTAATTTCCAATAATAAAAATAAATTTCAATAAATGTAAATTGTTGTGTTAGTTCTGTTTAGCTTTTGCCGAAATGTCCGTCCGAACCCATCAACCATCAAACCATATGTTCTTTCATTCCTTTCTTTACGGCTGAAGTTGTGTTTTCCTACTTCTCCCTTTTTTCTACTTCACAAAAAAACTCCAGTGGTACATTAACCTTTGGGTTCCATAATCAAGGCAAGAAGTGAAAACGAATGAAAAGACAACGAGAAACCAACGAAAAAAAATCCGCTACCTATTGTCTCATATGCATCGGTGTACATAGACTGCTGTTGTTGTTGTTTTAATGGGTACGAGGGGTCGAGTTGAAAGTGTAGGTACAGGAACTTTTTTATAAAATATATCAAGATTTTCGCTTCAAATCGGTTGGAAACTACACTAATGCTGATTTATAGCACAAACCACACATATTAATGGCAAAAGAGATTAAAAAATCGTAATTTTTTTTTAAATTTTTCAAAAGGGTTTTTCTATTGAATCTAAGGCCGTACGAGGGTCGTTCAAAAAGTTGGAACACGTATTTTCTAAAGCAAAAAAAATAAATAAATTTATTTTTTCTTTTTAATTTATTGATTGGGATTGATTTTAGCGTCTCCAAAGCATCAGCTAATATCATACGGTCGATTTCTCCCTCAGAAAATCGCATATAAAGAAGGCAAAAAAAATATTTTTTTTTCTAAGTTGCAAACTCGATTTTTAAGGTACCCAAAAATCACGAAGTAATTTGTAGGGTTCTCAAGCCAGTCAGCGGATGAGTCGAGCCAATAAAAATCTTTCCTTTTTTTCTTTTAAGCAGCTAATAATAATAGTAATAAGAATAAAAGTAAGCTTAATAAATATACCCGCGATTTAAGCAGTCGAAAAGATTCAAGAAATTTTCGCTCTTTTGTTTCGCAAGAAAGTTGTCCGTCCACGCGTTATTCAGCACAAAATTATCTGGAATTCTTGCTGAGGTTTTCGGAATAAGTCAATGGGTGTCCGTCCGCGCGTCCGAAACATATCTTAATAATCTTATCTTAAAAATAACTTGACCGAATAAATCGACTCGACTAGCCGCTGGCTTTCAGAAAAATTCATCAGAATGCGTAATAAATTATTTGAGCAAATTATCGAAGGGTTTTCAAAAAGGTTGGGTCGCTATTTTCCTAAATTTTCGAAAACTAGAAAACAGTAAAGTCGCGCGATGTTACCGAAAAAATCGTCAAAAAACTTTCAGAGGTTAGAATGCATGTAGGTTATGCAAAAGGTTAGTATATATGTAAAAGGGTATGTATGTGCAGCAATGTGTAGGTATGTAACTGCAAGCTAACTGCACTTATGTATGTATGTATATCAAAGTACTATGTATGTAAGTGCAAGCTAACTGCAGTTAAGTATTCAGGTTTTTTTGTATATATGTAAAAGGCAAAAACCAAGCCAGCGTCGTACATAGGGCCAGACCCGCCAAAATCTCCTTCATATATCAATATGGCGGAGTTCAAAAAAAATTAAAAATTAATTTTATACTATTGAAGGAAAAAATTTTTAATTTTCTTTTTCCAATTATAAGTTTTTGGTAGGTATAGGAACTGATGTGGTAGCATGTTTAGAGTTGTGGGTAGGGTGACAGCTAGTGAGTTTTGGCCATAGTTATTTCTGAATTTAGGGACTTTGTAGCGTCCCTGTGCCCTGTTTCTGGTATTCTGTTTATGGTCAATACGTGTAAGTAGACCTGAATCATTGTTGAATTCACAGGAACTGCAAAGCCGATGAACTTGCTAGGAAAGGGACGACATTACAAATTCCCGAAGAATTTGCATATATTGGTGCGCCACTATCCACGTGCAAGCTTTGGCTTAGGCAAGAGGCAATCAGGCAGTCCAACGAAAGATGGACAGAAATCGGCACCTGCAGAGTAACTAAACAAATCTAGCCAAGGTTTGACCTGAGAAGATCAAAATATCTCCTCGCACTAGAGAGGCAAAGATTATCTACGTGAGTATCAGTTCTGACTGGACACTGCGTGATCGGCGAACACGCCAAAAGATTGGGTATTGACTCTAATGACTTCTGCAGAAGCTGTGGAGATGAGGATGAAGTGGAGAGCATTGAGCACTTGCTATGCGACGGCTCCGCTCTGAGTAAACGACGACTGAACATACTGGGGTCGGCTTTTCTAGGCAGCCTAACAGATCTTTCCAGTACCGATATTCGTACTATCGACAAATTTGTTTATCAAACAGGTTGGTTTCGATGAGGGCATTTCAGCTCGTGGTAACACTAGGGACCTAAACTGGTCTATGTGAGCTTGTATAAAAAATACGGTACCATGGTGAATTTCTTGAAATGCAGGGACGAATCGATAGTGCTCACAAGTTCGTGCAGGGCTGATTCTGTAGACTTCCCCTTATTGTAAGCATGTTGGTTCACCGACAGAAGTTTTGTATCCAGGGTTTCCCTAATGAAATAATCTAAAAGTCTTTCCAGACCTTTCAATAGGAAGGAGGATAGGCCGCTTTAGGTATGAATACCACTTTAGTATCCCTCCATCGATTCGGGATGTATGAAAGCCTGATACAGCCTACATAAATTTTCTCCAGCCAGGGGATAATGTTCTTCAACATTTTCTGCATTTCTGCTGGAGTGATGCCGTCTGGTCCAGATGACTTGAAGGGCTCAAAGCTATTAATAGCCCAGCTTATTCTGGATCTCTCAGTCAACAAGCTAGCGATGCTTGCAGTCCACTCGCACTCTTGTTGATACTGCTTATCCTCTGGTTCTGTAAGAGAGTTCCCCGGGAAATGTGTGTCGAGCAGTACATTGAGCGACTGCTCGCTGTTTTTGGTCCAATTATTTGCCTCATCCTGCAAGTAACCCACTGTACCTGGTGAAGATGATAGTATTTTCTTCAGCCTTGCGGCGTCGGAGACCTTTTCCACTTCGCCACAGAAGGTATACCAAGTGCGTCTTTGCGCCTTCCTAAGCTCCTTCTTGTAGATCTTGAGGTGCTCTTTATAGGCATCCTAAACATTAGCGACCCCAGTAGATTTAGCCTTGTTGAATAGCTTTTTGCAGGTCTTTTTCATAGCCGTTAGCTCAGAAGTCCACCATTGGGGTTTAGTTTTACCCTTGTACCTTGCTTTCGGACAGGCTTCTTCAAGGGAACTATTGAATGATGTGGTGATATGCTCGACCAGATTATCCAGACCGGCTTTGTCATTCGGTTCGTACAGAAGTTTGGAGTTGAGGACTTTCTTGAAATTCTTCTCATACAGGTGCCACTTTGTCTTTCTCACATTTCTGTGGACGGCAGGTTCAGGCGCTTTTTCTGCGAGTTTCAACTCAATATAATGGTGATCTTAGAATGAGTGGTCGTCCAGCACATTCCACCCAATAATTTTGTCTGACAGCCGGTCAGTAGCAAACGTTACGTCTAGTACTTCTTGTCTGTCTTTAATTGTAAAGGTCGGTTTATTACCTATGTTACAAATACTTAGGTTGGTAGTTAGAATAAAGTCAAGAAGCGAATCACCCCTACTGTTTATATCCGTACTACCCCAAATAGTACGATGATCGTTCGTGTCTGCGCCAATAATCAGCTCGACCTCGTCACACGTTGCTTCTTCTACTACTTCCCTGAATAGAGCAGTCGGTACTACAGCTTCATAAGGCAAGTAACTGGAGACCACCCAATATATGCGATTGCCGATCTCCAGACTAGCAGATGTTTGGTCTTTACCACTTAAATTAGCGAGGTTCTTGGAGTGACTTCACAGTTGGCCACAAGCAGTTTAAAGTTGGGTGTCCGATACCGCACACCCTTCCTCCCACTGCGTAGGGCTCCTGTATCAGGACGATGTCTACTGCACCTGTGGACAGGCGCAGCAATAGAGCCGCTGAGGCTGCTTTAGCGTGATGGAGGTTAATCTGTAGAATTCTTACCATCATTGGTAATTGACAGATTAACATCCACCCATCCTCACTACTTCTGTCTATAACGGCCATCACTAGAATCTCCTTCGCCACTTCATTGAAGGGCTTGGTGAGTGTCCTGTTAATGGCGACATTATATTTGTTCTTAATCGTCTTAAAATTCTAAGACGATTTAGCCATGTCCGTCTGTCCGTCCGTCTGTTGTAATCACGCTACAATCTATAATACTTGAGCTAGGTTGCAGAAATTTGGTATATATACTTCTTATAGCTGCATGTAACTTGGGACTAAAAATTGGCAATATCGGTCCATATTTCGATATCCCTATATATAGCATCTTAGGTATTGTGATTCCTACTGATCTCATCTACACCATTTTCAATTGTAATTCGAAAAAAATCAATTGAAATTCGAAGATTCCATTTGAAATTCGAAAAACATCAATTGAAATATTCCATTTGAAATTTGAAAAATGTCAATTGAAATTCGAAAAACATCAACTGAAATTCGAAAAACATCAATTGAAATTCGAAACACATCACTTGATATTCGAGAACATCAATTGAAATTCGAAAAACATCAATTGAAATTCGAATCACACCAATTGAAATTCGAAACACATCATTTGAAATCCGTAAAATTGCAATTGAAATTCGGAATACGTCAATTGAAATTCGAATTTTTCCATTTGAAATTCGTAATACAGCAATTGAAATTCGGAAAACAGCAGTTTTTTTTTTTAGTTTCAATTTTGCTTTTATTGAACAACATATTTAATTATATTTCTGTTATACATAATTCCCGCGAAACCATTAAAGGCTTGTTTGCAGGATGTGTAAGAAATTTTTACAATTCATTGCTTATATATATGTTCATATGTCAGCTCAGCTGTTATATATGAATTTATAATATTGGGAACATATTTTAATTTTATACTATTGAAGTGAAAAATTTTTAATTTTCTTTTTCCAATTATAAGTTTTTTGTAGGTATAGGAACTGATGTGGTAGCATGTTTAGAGTTGTGGGTAGGGTGACAGCAGTGAGTTAGGGACTTTGTTGCGTCCCTGTGCCCTGTTTCTGGTATTCTGTTTATGGCCAATACGTGTAAGTACACCTGAATCATTGTAGAATTCACAGGAAATTGACGTTTTGTATATTCCGTCAATGTCGAGAATCTGCAGATCTCTGTAGATTTGTTTCGAGTTAGTTATAGAGAGGTTTTTTGATATTGCAGAGCTTGAGTAATTCTGGTTACTTGTTTGTAGATTAGGTACAATTTTGAGGTTTCTATTAAAGTTCTGTGCGTTATTTGTTGAATAATGGAAATGTTTGTTTAATAGTTTGATAAGTCGGTTTTGTGTTTGTTGCGGAGTTCTGCAGTATGATGCCTTCCCCCAAGCAGTTATGCCGTGTCTGAGATACGATTCAGCTAGAGAAAAATACGCCTGCTTTAACACCTTATACGGAGCATACCTGCTGAGGTGGTGTAATGAAAACAATGTTTTACGTAGTTTTTTTTGAAGGTTATCGATGTGCGATTTCCATAGAAAGTTTGAATCCAGATGAACTCCAAGATATTTGTATGTATCTACGAGTTCAATTGAGGTAGAACAGGGGTCATATTGTGTATGGTCTTTGTTTGTATCAAGGCAGTCCGTTTCGTGGAAAATTAGATGAATTTATTATTAGACCTTTGTCATGGCGCCATCTAGATATTGTGTTAAACTCCCGTTGCAATATAGTTGTTGCAGTATGAAGACACTTGTTGGCGACCAATATTGCAGTATCGTCCGCATATGCAAATGGTGTACTTTCTTTTAGTTGTCTCAGCATATCATTTGCATAAAGGATATATAGGATGGGACCAAGTTTAGATCCTTCTGGGACTCCGTATATTATTTTTTTTGGGCCGCTTAGTTCCTCGCCAATTTTCACACGATATGTTCGGAGCATGAGGTAATTTCGAAACCATTCGAGACATACACCTCGTATTCTGTTCCTTTCTAACGTGGCGATCAATTCGGTATGTGATAGTGTGTCGAAGGCCTTGCTAAAATCGATGAATAAAGCCAGGCATTGTACGTTGTTGCTAAGATTTTGGTTAACGAAATTGGAGAATAAGCCGAGAAGTTTGTTAATATTTTTACCTTTTTGAAATCCGAATTGATTTTTGTCAACGATATTATATTTGGTAAAGAAGTTGTTCAGTCTTTTGGCCACTACTTCTTCTAGGACTTTCTCTAAGGCGGGTAGGATTGATATAGGTCTATAATTATTAAAATCTGCTTTATTGCCACTTTTAAAAATTGGTCGAATTATTGACACTTTAAGCTTTTCAGGTATTGATGCTTCAGTTAAACTGGAGTTAACAAGTCTTGTGATTATTGGTGTTAAACAGGAGGCATTGTTTCTGAGGTCAATGGCCCTAATTCCATCTGTTCCAGCACTTTTTCTAATGTTGAGGCTTGTTAAAATGCTATATATTTCAGATTCATTTACAAGGTTTACATAAATAGGATTTGGTATGGTGGTATTTGCGTTCTTCATTGTTTTTACACTACAGTTGTGTACAATATTGATAACATTTTCATTAAAATTTGTTGAGAATTGTTCTGTTAGTTGTTTGGTGTCTTCAATTCCGAAATTTCTTTTAATTATATTGTCGATGCTGTTTGTGTTTTTACCCATAATTTCATTTATTATTTGCCATCTTCCTCTAATATTATTTCTATTAGCTATAAATTGTTTCATATTGTGGGCATTCTTTGCCGATATATTTTTTTTATTTAATTTATTATTGTAAATTTTATATATTTTTTCATTTAATTCATTACTTTTGTTTTTTTGCCATTTTTTATTAAGTTTATTCCGTATTTCACAACATTTCAACAACTCTTCACTGAGCCAAGGATGTGGGTTTCTTTTCTTAATTATTTTATTTTGCACACAGACTGATTTTTCATATATGTCATAGAATATATTGTGAATTGTATTAAAAATTTCGTTATTGTTATTATTTTGATTAATCACTTCGTTCCAATTTACATCTCTTAAAAAATTATTCACTTTTGAATTGTTTATTTTTTTAGCACACAAATCCGAGCCCTGCGTGTTCAATGTGTTTTGTTTTGTTTACTTCTTCGATGCAGCCAAAGAGTGCGTAATGATCTGAAGTGGTTGTTGTTATTACTGCTGCGTGAGTGTTTGTTGTTGCGAATGAATATGTGGTCAATGCATGTGCTCGGTTTGTTTCGATTATCATCCCTCGTCGCCTCGGTCACCAAGCAGTTGAGGCCATTGGACGACAGCATCTTTTGGTACGTTGTTGTTGTTGTATTGTTTTTCTTCAAATCGATATTCATATCACCCACGACTATTACATCTTCTTTTTTGTTGATTTCGTTGATACATTCGTCCAACTCTTTCACAAATGTGTTGACATTCTGGTTAGGGGGACGATAGACGGGTAGAGCGTCGTTACCGTGGCTATTGTTTTTGATATTGTTTATGCTTATTTTTATGGACTCAAAAGAAGATGAATTTATTGCTGTTGTCTCGAAGTTTACACTCTCTTTTATGTATACTGCTATTCCTCCACCCCTGCCTTTCCTGTTAAGGAAAGTGGCGGTGTAACCATCAATTCTGTATTGACTGTTTTCATCGTCTACAATGTTTGTTTCACAGAGAATTATTAGCGTTATTTTATTTAGAATATTATTTATTTGTGCGAGGAATGGTGTAAATTTTTTTCGTAATGATCTTATGTTTAAGTGAATGAATGATGTGGACAAACTTATCATATTTTTATCGATTTCATCGAAATTATTGAGTATGTTATTTTGTTGGCTCATTTTTTATGTTAAAAAAAGAGAAAAAAAATATTAAAATGTTGATTTATTCAGTTATATTGTTTTTATACGATTTTTTTTCGAAAAAAATTGATTAAAAAAAGGGTATGTTTTTATTTGTGGTTTGGATATACTTAATTAATTTATTTTGTTTTTTGTGGAACAATTTTTGGGACTTGGTAATTATTATTGATTATTTTGTAACTGAAATGAAATATAATTGGGGATGCACTCTCACTTTTTCTTGCATAAATGTTACCATTTCGTACCCAAACAAACTTCCAGTTGCATTCCTTAGCTTTTGTTTTGGTCATCCATAAAAGACGCCTATTATTTGGTGTGAGTTCATCATTTACATAGATGTATGTATTTGTTGGGTTGTTCGTGTCTCCTCTTAAAATGTTTGCATCAATTCTATGCCCTTTAATCTTGCTCATTATCTAATTTTGTTGTTTCTTTTAACACGAAGTGCGCTGCTAATATCGGCATCACTCAACTGGATACCGACGGACTCTGCTACTTTTTTAACAACGAATGAGGGCTCTACATTCACGTCGGTCACATTATTGATTTCAATGTTTTTGTTCAATGCTTGTTGCTCCAATCGTTGTATGCGTTTTTTCCATTTCTATTATTTTTGTTTCCTTATCCTTTTCTTGAAGATCTTTTACTTGACCGGATAGATTTGACAGCGTATCATTTATTTTAGATAGCTCATTCCTAATTTCGTTTTGTGACGATATCGTTCAATTAATCGCATGATATTGAGAGAAATCTAGTTTTGCTAAATCTGATCCTATACAAGATACATTAGCACCCGTATCACTCAACACTATCTTTCACTATAGCCTAATTTATCCATTTGGATGTGAACTTCCTTCTTCTAAAATAAATCATTTATTACAAACTACATAATGCTTAAATTTTATTTAAAAGCATTAGGGAGAATTCATGGGCGGAGATCTTTTGCGTGATAAGTACCGATTTCTTTGCCTGCCAAATCCTCTAGGAGGTAGTAATTACTTCCAATCTTTTTCTTAATTCATGCCCTGAGAAAAAGAGGAGCAAGTTTCGCATTAAACCGCTACAATTAATAACGGGGTTTCCATATCTTGTATCATAAAGTATGTCGTTCAATTAATCGCATGACATTTCCTAAAATACACTGCGACAAATTATGTCAATGCACGAGCTATCAATCATTACTGAATGCTTGTGCAATGACTAATCATTGACAATTCTATCATTGGATTAATCTCTCTCAGTAAATACCATCTTAGAATGTCAACGACGAAAGCACATTAATTCTGCAAATTTCTTTTCCATCCGGCTTCTGAAGTGTGGAGAAGTTCCCTCATTTAATTTCGTAAATTGTGCAATATATGTAACACCTAGTTGAAAACATCCTGGTGATAAAGACATAAAAAACCTACAAATTGCAGATTAAACAGATTTTTATTTATTACTAAAGTTTAAGCCAGCAATATTTCGTAAATATATTTTGCTGAGTAAATTAAAACTTCATTCACACTGTCTTGGATTAAGTGGCCTTCCCAACGTGGTAGGCCGGTTGCTTACGGCTTTTACCAATAACTTCCAGTCAGAGAACAATAGGTAACTTAATTTGTTTTTGTACCCAATGGTTCCCGTCTTATTTGTGCGTATTTTCTTAGAAACTCCGTATTGCATTTCTCCTACGTAATACTAAAGGCAGCTCTGGCTGGAGTCGCCTTCGTCACCATTTCTTGGTCACCAATTAATTTTGATACCAAACTAGGAGAAAAAGTGACATCATTTTTTTTACTTGTCATTGTCTCCAAAAATAAATTGAGAATCGTTGCTGTACAGGACTGGAAGAATTGTTGGTATATACACACACGGGTACAGCACTTTATGGGTACCCTTAACACTATCATCCCAAGATTTATTCCACCAACAAAAGAAGCGAAACAAATATCAAAAGTACCGGCATTCAGGCATGGATGTACTAGTATATTAAGTTGACTAGTCGTTCAACGTTTTTCTATTATAATAAAATTTTTTTATTAATTGTGATCTATCAATTAATCATCGTGGAATCACCCATCTACATCCTGGATACGCATTATTAACTATAAAATCGTCCTAAGTTGGAATAATCGAACATAATTATGTCAGACAAACAACTTTCATTCTGTAACTATCATTCACAGCTGTAACCACCTTCGAACCGAGTGTTGGACGAGGCCTCTTCTTGCTGCGGTTATTATAAATGTTGGGTGAGTTTAACTATTTGTTTCATACCTACAGACTTTGAATTTTGTTTGTCGAGAAATAAGAAGACAAAGCAGACATCAAGCCATATGTACGGGTGCCGGTTACCAACCGAAGATGTTGTTGTAATATAATTGTAACTAGATTTGTAACGTTGTTTTTTCGATTGGTTTGATCTCTGCTTACGTTGAGCTATTATTGCGTGAAGTTATATATAGACATAACGTTCAGTTTGTGATGTTCACATAACAAATTATCAATTTTAAATTCTTCTATTTTTGGTATAGTACATTCATATAAACTCATGTTTAGTTCGATGTTTTAATTCCAACTACCATTTTTTCCATATAATTATTTTATTAATAATAATATTTTTTCAATTAATTCATTGGATATGAAATCCCAAACCTCCAATATGCATTATTAGTTGCTTAAAAGAATTAGATTAGGTTATCCATACTTATGAATTCATGTGAATAAATGTACATACTTGCAATAATGCATAACTAAATTCTTGTTTGGGTTTTCTTGCACTATGTGAAGAGAGAGAGTGTTTAGGTCTTGCATTATGGGATCTTAGGAATAATTCCCGCCGCTAAGATCTAGGTTGGGTGGGTAAAGAGGCGATGAACTCCATTTCATCAGGAGTTCCATTTTTCTTTGGTATTACGATTACGATTGATATTTGTTAACAGTTAATGACTGATTCTAATGAGGGATTTTAACTAACATATTTTAAGATATAGGTCAATCTTGGTTCATTATTCTTTATTCGGGAGTCTATAAAAAATTATTTCTGTTATGAAAAGTCCGGTAGGCCCACAGAATTGAAGGGGATAAGCTAGCACTGTCAATGGCTCCCTTTAGTTCCCCTACTTTTCGTTATTTCCACCAGAGCAACATTTTCAAATTAAAGAAAACTCAAGGACGGTTCATTGCTTAAATTGGCGCCCAACGTGGGGCATGAAATGTGTTATAGTATAAAGACGAAAACATTTTTAGATGCCCAAATTTCAAAATATAATTCTTAAATTTCTTTGTTGCAAAGTTTTGAAGAGTTTAGTTGCATCAGTCACTTTCGAGCAAATAAACTTCAGACCCTTAAGGATTTTTTCGACTATTTGCGGATTCGAGTATATCGACCGAAGATTAATCTGAAGTTCTTTTTTGTGCGTAAGAGGTCTGGTATTGCGGTTCTCTTAAAATTCTGGTACCGGTGTATAATGCTTTATCCGGTATTTACTTCATGACTTAGGTATCGACCTCCTGGTGTAATTTGGAAATACAAGACAGTAGCTGTTTGCAATTGATTGTCCATATTATAGCTAGTCATCGGTCTCTAAGCAATTGAAGGTTGGTTTGTCTGAAGTAAATTTCGTTTGAATTCATTGTCCACTCCATAGTCCAATATAATTTATATTCAATCGTATACCTTAATATTAAATACTTAATGTTTTGCTTCCTTTCTCTCTTCATATAGGCGTGTAAGAAAACTAATAATTGACTTTTCGTAAAATTTTCTTATATTGTTAAAATCAAAATGACAACGGAGCAAACTCCTCCACTTTCGTTGGATATGGTTGCCGGTACTACTCAGGCTGAGGCAATTTGCATTATTTGTAACGACAGAATGAGTAGCGACCAGGAATCCCACACAATTTTAGAATGCCAACATTCTTTTCATAAAAATTGTTTGGAAAATATATCAGAAGTTTCTGAGTGTCCCACTCAGGCTATGAAGCCGACGCGGCGCAAACCGGCGGCGCGCCATCGCCGATGATTTTTTACAAGCCGGCGCCGCCGCCGATTTTAGCGGCTCATATCGGCTGAAACTCAGCCGCCGAATTTTATTTGGTGACTCAAGAAGATTTTATTTTTGCAACCATGAAAATTTAGAAAGCGACTACTAAGTGATACCTTAGGTTCGGAATTTGCAATATTTAGAGTTAAGTACAAAGCGTAGCGTACAAAGTTTATAAAAAGTTGCTAATGTTAATATAAGATATGGCTATCTTTTATTAAAAAATATTATAAAAATATACGGGAATTTTAAATAAAAAATTCGTTTTGGGTTTTACGAAAATTACAGCTGAACCGATTTTTTCAAAGTCTACGTTTAAAAAAGTTTGAGTTCCAAAAAAATTGTTTCCCTCGATTTTTTTCAAATTTTCACAGAATATTCGCAAGGGCGTTTACAATTCATATGTGCAGAAATAGAAGAAAAGCGCCAAAATTAAGAGACCAATCCTAGTATTTCGTCCATAACTTTTAAAAATACTGAGGCCCAAAACCATCGGATCAAAACTCCGGAACGACCCAATTCCTTTTGGCCAAGGATTGTCAACTTAATAACAAATGTATCAACCATTGAAGATTTATTAAACCGATTTTCAATATTAAATCAAACTTCCATAACTTTGTGTTAATTTTAAATTTTTTCCTCTAACGCTAAATATCAAAAAAAAACACTTTTGCAGGAGAATTACAATTGTGGAAAATTTACCGGCTCAGCCGATCAGCCGCCGCCGCCTATCGATATTTTTCCATGCGCCGCCGCCGACATTGTCTGGTCCCACTTGTAAAATACCATGTACTAGGTCCGAATTCCGCAAACCACAGGTCTTGGATAGAAACAAAGGTGCGCCTAGAGGAAAACCTCGTGGAGCTATGGTCAGGCAATATAACACTCGAAGTACTGTCAAGAATTTGTTTCCAGATCGACCACATACTCCTACAGGTGATTGGCTTGCAGAGGAACCCAATCATTCGGAAATTTTACAAGGGGCCGCTGCATTATTGCCTAATCTCCAGACTTCCAATGTCTTTCAGGTAAATAATCGTACTAGGAAATCCCCTAGAAACCAGAGTAGTACACAACCAGCTATAGATTATACACAATTGACACAGTTAATTGAAAATACTATGTCACGAATGTTATCAAATTTGAATGTAGTTCCGAATCACGAACAGATTATAGGAAACAATACAAAGTCAGGGAATAGACCCCCTATTTCACATAACGTACCAAATTCGCAATTTTCACTACCCCAAAATGGCAGTGAACACCAATTACGTTATTCTAATGACACGACACATAACACCTCTTCATTTGATGAAAACACAGTTATTCGTTTCGACAAAATTACCTCCATCATCAGAAATTGGAATATCACTTTTGACGGGACACCCACGGGAATTAGTGTAGATGAATTTCTTTATAGAATTCGATCGTTAACGCGTGAACATTTTAATGACGACTTCTCCCTAATTTGTAAAAATCTTCATATTTTACTGAGTGGTAAAGCTCGTGCCTGGTATTGGCGATACCACAAACAAGTTGATGTCATTGAATGGGCTACGTTTTGTACGGATTTAAAATACCAATACAAAGATTTTAAGTCTAGTTATGACTTAAGGGAAGAAATCCGTAATCGAAAAATGAAATACAATGAAAATTTTGAATCTTTTTATGAATCGGTAGCTTCATTGCTAGATAAGTTAGATACACCAATTTCTGAGACAGAATTGATTGAAATATTAACAAGAAATTTACGGCCAGAGATTCGTCATGAACTCCTTTTTGTGCCAATTTTGTCCATTGCTCATCTGAGAAAGCTAATCCAGATGAGAGAAAGTCTTTTAAATGAGGAACAATTTCGGAAGGGAGTATCATCAAAGTCTTTACCAACCCCCGGAATGCGTAGAAATGTAGCAGAATTAGATTTCGATGATAAACCGTCGGACTCAAGAAATATATCCCACTCGGAATTATCCATTGATGCAATTCAACAGACACCCAAGGTTTTAATGTGCTGGAACTGTGATAAGCCAGGGCATAGGTGGGATGATTGCTTGGCGGTAAAAACGGTATTCTGCTATGGTTGTGGGGCCAGAGATACTTATAAACCTCAATGTTCCACATGTTTAGCCAAAAGACCAAAATCAAAAAACTAAAAGAAATTGAATGTACTATATTAGAAGACTCTCTCGATCCTACTTACCTCCATTCGAATATTAAAAAAGAAAACGATACTATTAAAAATAACTCAGCTAAACTTACTATTAAAAAACGAACCCCCTCATTTAAAATCGAGAAAAGTAGGGATACATTCGACCAACCCATTTTACCATATTACCAGAAATTGTTGAATTATCTTAGAAAACGGAATGAAATTTTTGAAGTTTCGTCAGTGCAATTAAGAGACGGAAAGGCACCGAAACGTTCCACTATTAGACTTCGCGATTATTTTAGAAGAAGGAAGTTCACATCCAAATGGATAATTTCGGCTATAGTGAAAGATAGTGTTGACAAAAGGTATTATGCCTCTGTACAATTTCTCCAATTTAATGAATTGGGATTGCTAGATACGGGTGCTAATGTATCTTGTATAGGATCAGATTTAGCAAAACTAGATTTCTCTCAATATCAGCAATTTTCCGTACTTAATTCGAAAGTCAAAACAGCAGATAGTTCGTTGCAAAAAGTGCTGGGTTATTTACTTGTAGATGTGCATTTTAAAGACCAAACTAGGAAGTTGAAAATTCTAGTTGTACCTTCCTTAAACCAGAGACTAATACTCGGCCTGAACTTCTGGCAGCAGTTTGCCTTAGCCCCAAATGTGCTTGTTTATGCCTCTTCAGATGAATTGCCTTCCACAATTTCACCAGATGGATCTGTTTTAGCACTTTATCTAATGAATTTTTTCTGACTTCCACTGAGAAGCAACAACTTGCTACTATTAAGAACTTATTCCCAAACTTTGAAAACCAGGGTTTAGGAAGAACGTCTCTCATACAACATAAAATTGATATCGGCAATGCGGAGCCCGTAAAACAACGGTACTACCCAGTTTCGCCCGCCGTCGAAAAGCTCATGTAACAAGAAATTCACCGCATGCTAGCCTTAGGAGTCATAGAGACGTCTTCCTCACCGTGGAGTTCGCCGATGCGCTTAGTGTTAAAACCTAATAAGGTGCGACTTTGTCTCGATGCTAGAAGACTGAATCAGATTACAAAAAAGGATGCATATCCCTTACCTAGCATCGAAGGTATTTTCTCTCGGCTTCCTAAAGCTAACATAATCTCGAAACTGGACTTGAAGGATGCATATTGGCAAATAGGCCTTACGGCAGAATCAAAACCATTTACTGCCTTTACCATACCTGGGGACCGTTATACCAGTTCACGGTCATGCCGTTCGGCCTATGCAACACTCCTTCAACCATGTGTCGCCTAGTAGATGAGATTATCCCTCCAGACTTGCGCAACTCCGTCTTTGGATATTTAGACGACCTTGTAATAGTGTCTGAGGATTTCTCAACGCACTTATCGATACTTGTTCGACTTTCACATCAATTTAGAAAGGCGAACTTGACTCTGAATATTGCAAAATCGAAATTTTGTGTAACTGAGGTCAATTACCTGGGGTACATAATAGGCAACGGGGGTATCAAAACCGATCCCGAAAAAATTAGCTCTATCTTAAATTGGCCCTTGCCCAAGAATATAAAACAAGTGCGTGGATTTTTAGGTCCAGCGGGATGGTACCGTAGATTCATTGCTAATTTTTCCACATGTGTTTACCCTATCGCTGAAACCCTTTCCACAAAAAAGAAATTCGTTTGGACCCCGGAAGCACAGGCTTCTTTTGAAAAAATTAAAGGTCTATTAACTTTCGCTCCTGTTCTCACAAACCCAGACTTTCGTTAAAAATTTTACTTACATTGTGACGCCAGTGACGTAGGAATTGGGGCCGTATTAGTTCAAATTGACGAAAATAGCAATGAGAAACCCATAGCGTATATGTCAAAAAAACTTAACTCCGCTCAGCGCAATTACAGCGTTACCGAGCGAGAGTGCTTGGCAGCCATACCAGCCGTCAAAAAATTTCGTTGTTATCTCGAACTTCAAGAGTTTGAAATTATTACGGACCATTCCTCGTTAACCTGGCTCATGAGACAAACTGACATGACTGGGCGATTAGCACGATGGGTGTTCAAGCTGCAAGGCTTCACATTTACAATAAGCCATCGTAAGGGAAAAGAGAACATAGTGCCAGATGCATTATCTCGAATTCCTGTAGATGAAATTTTTAGCATTGAGATCACGTCTCCTGAAATTGACTTAGATTCGCCTCATTTCAATGACGAAGAGTACCAGACTTTGCGTGACAAAATTAGAGGAAATCCAGCAAACTATCCGGACATTAGGCTTGTCGATAATTACGTATATATTCGAACCGACCATTACCAAGGCGATGAAGAACAGGACAACAATTGTTGGAAATTATGGGTCCCATTAAAATTGCGTACTAGCGTAATCAAAAGAGCCCATGATATACCAATATCTTGTCATGGAGGCGTCGTAAAAACTTTAGACTTGATTCGCCGTAATTTTTTTTGGCCTCGTCTTGTGAGGGATGTTCGGAATTATATTAGTGCCTGTGAAACCTGCAAAACAACAAAAGCTCCTAATTTCACATTGTGGCTTGAAATGGGACGCCATGTTACCACTGAGAGACATTTTCAAAGGTTATATGTCGATTTTCTTGGACCATATCCTCGTAGTAAAAAAGGCCACATCGGTTTATTTATAGTACTCGACCATTTTAGTAAATTTCATTGGCTTTGTCCATTAAGGAAGTTTACTTCTTCGGTCATAATGCAGTTTTTACAAAATCACATTTTTCACATATATGAGTGCCTGAGGTGTTAGTAAGCGACAATGGGTCACAGTTTAAGGCCAATAATTTTAACGCCTTTCTTACCAGTTTTGGTATACAGCACTCTTACACTGCATTATATTCGCCACAGGCAAATGCCTCAGAGAGAGTGAATAGGTCTATCGTCGCTGGTATTAGAAGCTATCTGAAAGAGGAACACAATTTATGGGATGAACACATTAGTTCCATAAGCTCTGCTCTTCGCAACTCCCACCATCAAAAACATCTCCTTACCGAGCTATTTTCGGATTGGAAATGGTGACCCACGGGAGCTCTAATGAGCTTCTTAGGAAACTTAAATTATTGGATGAACCTACACAAAAGATTAATAGGGAAGACGAGCTACAATTAATTCGTCACAGTCTGAAGTGACATATCCCAAAGGCATATGAGACAAACAAATCCCAATATAACTTAAGAACTAGACCTATTGTTTACACAGAGGGACAGGAAATTTTTCGACGAAATTTTGCGCAGAGCAACCAAGAGAAGCGGTTTAATGCGAAACTTGCTCCTCTTTTTCTCAGGGCAAGGATTAAGAAAAACATTGGAAGTGATTACTACCTCCTAGAGGATTTGGCAGGCAAAGAAATCGGTACTTATCACGCAAAAGATCTCCGCCCATGAATTCTCCCTAATGCTTTTAAATAAAATTTAAGCATTATGTAGTTTGTAATAAATAATTTCATCTATTGTACAATTAATAACGGGTTTTCCATATCATGTATCATAAAGTATGTCGTTCAATTAATCGCATGACATTTCCTAAAATACACTGCGACAAATTATGTCAATGCACGAGCTATCAATCATTACTGAATGCTTGTACAATGACTAATTATTGACAATTCTATCATTGGATTAATCTCTCTCAGTAAATACCATCTTAGAATGTCAACGACGAAAGCACATTAATTCTGCAAATTTCTTTTCCATCCGGCTTCTGAAGTGTGAAGAAGTTCCCTCATTTAATTTCGTAAATTGTTTAAATTGTGCAATATATGTAACACCTAGTTGAAAACATCCTGGTGATAAAGACATAAAAAACCTACAAATTGCAGATTAAACAGATTTTTATTTATTACTAAAGTTTAAGCCAGCAATATTTCGTAAATATATTTTTCTGAGTAAATTAAAACTTCATTCACACTGTCTTGGATTAAGTGGCCTTCCCAACGTGGTAGGTCGGCTGCTTACGGCTTTTACGAATAACTTCCAGTCAGAGAACAATAGGTAACTTAATTTGTTTTTGTACCCAATGGTTCCCGTCTTATTTGTGCGTATTTTCTTAAGCTGAGTATAGACGATTGCCAGATCGGCAAACGTTATCAACCCTGCTAAAGTGCTGCAAATATACGGACAATGACAAATTTTTAGGCAAAGGTGAATTAACAGTTCAGACGATTGCAAGAAAACATTACAATTTTATATATTTACAATATATGTTGTAAATATTTATATGCAGGATTGCCAATAAAAATACATTATAGACAGTGTTGCAAATAAAATGTTTTTCTGGCAATGGCGCTGTTGTCACATACAAAAACTTCGCACATATAACAATCTGCAAATTATCTCGCAATGACTTTTCTGCTAGCGTTGCAAAACAAAAATTGTGTGTTCACACGGTTGTAAATTCACAGGGTTGCATTTTTCCGCCATTTTTCTGGCAACGTTGTCCGATCTGCAAATCGTGTGTATTTCTCCTACGTAATACTAAAGGCAGCTCTGGCTGGAGTCGCCTTTAACAAAGAATGAGGGCTCTACATTCACGTCGGTCACATTATTGATTTCGATGTTTTTGTTCAATGCTTGTTGCTCCAATCGTTGTATGCGTTTTTCCATTTCTATTACTTTTGTTTCCTTATCCTTTTCTTGAAGATCTTTTACTTGACCGGATAGATTTGACAGCGTATCATTTATTTTAGATAGCTCATTCCTAATCTCGTTTTGTGACGAGATTAATGCATTAGTATTGATTGCCATTTGCTGCATTAAACTGTTGGCAATTTGCTGCATTGTCTTTTGTAGGTCGACCATGCCAGCCCTTAAGTCACCTTCGAAGGATAGTTGTTGTGCGTTGGTGTTTTCAGTTGTGTTGGTTGTTGTTGGTTACGGGAGGTTTAGCCGTTGATGACGATGCTAATGCCTCTTTGAAACGTTTGCTCATATCGTTAGCTTCCTCATCTTCCTCTCTTTGCTTTTTCTGCTGCAGATTTAAATTTTCTTGCTCAGTTGGCTCCTTTTGTTGTTGTGGTTGATCAGTTTTTGGCTGCACGTTCGGCACCTCAAGTTGTATAGGTTGTTCCTGTTGTTGTTGGAAGCTACCACTATAAATGACTCTCTGGTAGAGATTATTGGGGGACCTGGCGCGCGGTTTACACACATGGCATTTCCACTCCTCTTTCTTCCCGGGCCCATGGACTTGTACGTGGCCGCAGCAATGACTGTGCATGGAGAAAAGTGGTACTTTCTTTTACAGCTATGACAAAACACAAAGTTTGCAGTAGTGATTTGTGTATTGCATTGACTGCAAAAGTTGACCGGCACTTGGAGAGATGACATTCTCTTACTGGAAATTGTTATTGTTTATGCGAAAAAAGAAAAACACTGCGATGCGCGTCGCTAGAAAGCACGTCAATTGGTGTGTTTCGAATTTCAAATGATGTTTTTCGAATTTCAATGATGTTTTTCGAATTTCAATTGATGTGTTTCGAATTTCAATTGATGTTTTTCGAATTTCAATTGATGTGTTTCGAAATTCAATTGAAGTGTTTCGAATTTCAATTGATGTATTTCGAATTTCAAATGGAATCTTCGAATTTCAATTGATCATATTCGAAATTGAATTGATTTTTTTCGAATTACAGTTGAAAATGGTGTAGTATACATTTACCATATTTGTATACCCTCCACCATAGGATGGGGGGTATAACACCTCTAAATATTGATCTGAGACCACATAAAGTATATATATGCTTAATCGTCTTAAGTATATATATGCTTAATCGTCTTCTAAGACGATTTAGCCATGTCCGCCTGTCCATCCGTCCGTCTGTTGTAATCACCCTACAATCTATAATACTTAATCTAGGTGGCTGAAATTTGGTATAGATACTTCTTATACCTGCAGGTAACTTGAGATTGAGAATGGGCTATATCGGTCCACATTTTGATATAGCCCCCATGTACAGCAAAAATGGTTTTATTGTTTTTCAAAGTATTCTCCAGCATGATTTATACTCTTTTGGATGCGCTCAAACCAATTGTCGAAGCACTTTTTCCACTCCGATTGAGACACCTCCAAAACATGGTTTTTGAACGCTTCAACAGCATCTTCTGGCAACGAAAATCGTTGACCACGCATTTTTTTCTTGATGTGCGGGAATAAAAATAAGTCATTGTGTGCCAAGTCAGGGCTGTACGGCGGATGACCCATCAAATCGACGTTTTGGCCGGTCAAAAAGGCGCTGGTTTGAGCCGATGTGAGAGAGCTCGCATTGTCTTGGTGCACAATGATTCGTCTTCTCTTGTTCGTTTTTCGAATTTCTCCACTCAGAATTGACCGTCCTACGTTGCTCAGGCGGAAGCCACATGACCAGTTTTGCAGAGGAAACAGGCGACCATTTGCTTCGAAGTGCTTCTTCCACGAACAACTTTCGTTGGATATGTCTCGTCTTCGAAGACCCACACGGTCGATTGCTGTTTTGTTTCGGGCTCATGCGCATAGATCCAAGATTCGTCACCTGTGACAATCTTATAAACGTCTTTTGAAGCAACGCGATCGTATTTTTTCAAAATTTCTTTGCACCAAGCCTTTTTTTGAGCGATTGTCAAATTGTGCGGGATCCAACGAGAATAAACCTTTTATTCGGCCAGGTGTTCATGCAATATCAAATGTATGCTGGTGTACTTTAAATACACTGCATTGTACTTTAAATACATTGCACTGTGCCGAATAATAAGCGTTTATGTGCACTGGTATTTTAACGTTATGAGATATTCATTGTTGGTATGATTTGGTCATTTTGTACGGGAGGTACAAAATCGGGCGTGGTGATAACGCCCATTTTTCACGAGGCTTTAAGTACTTCAAAAGCATTACACTGTACAAATTTCAAGTATTTTTATAAACTGGTATTAATGTTATAAGCTGGTAACTTTTGGGTTCAAAGTGGTACCTGGACAGTAGGCGCTTTAAAAGCATTACACTGGACAACATTCTAATTTTTTTATAAACTGGTATAAATGTTATAGGCTGTTAACTTATGGAGAAAATGGTGCATTTGTGTGGGAAGAACCAAAAAGGAAGTGGGAACTTCTCCAATTTTTCTCGAGGTAATAGCGACTAATAAACTAAAACTATGTGTGGAACTTCAGAAGATTCGAATAAGTAGTATAGATGTTATTAAATAATGAATATTTCACTACATTTTAACCCTTTGTGGGGGAGGTACTAGCAGGAGTGGACCAATATGGTCCATCTCCGAACTTAGGCGGAGATAGAAACAAATGTTACCACATTCCAAATTTGAAGTCAATCGGTTACTCCTTTCGAGAGTTATCGTGCGCACTAGCCAGCAGGCGGAAGTACTCCTTCGATGTGTTACACTGTTGGTCCGTTTGTAACACATCTAAATATTGATCTTAGGCCTCATAAAGTATATACATTCTTAGTCGTCGTGAAATTCTACACTGAAAATAAAATCGTACATCAAAATAATGAAAAAGTATCTTCAATTGTTTTTCATTGAATTGATGTAATTATTCCATTGATTTAGTGAATACCTTCTTCAATTTGATGACCGCCAATTTCATTTCAATTATGTGCTACATCAAAATAATGAAATTTCTTACATCAATCTTTCATCACATAAATTGTCAACTTTTCCGTATGTTCATGTTTGCTTTGACACACGAAACCAAACAGTTATACATAAATCACACAGCCACACAAATGGTTATGGTGGTTGAATGAGTAAAAATAATTCATTCAGTTTACATTGAGAAAAGAAAAGAATGAAAGTCAAACCGAAAGCGATAATTTCAGCACGAGAGCGCTTTGTGATGCGTTTCTAGCTTAGTTTTGCTTCGTCAGTACACAAATGCAAGAAAGAAAGAGAAGAAACAGACACTGTCAATCTGCTTTCTCACTTCAATACATGACTATATTCTCTATATTTTTGCAGTCGGCCTGGCATGCTGTGGCATAGTTTTAGCAGTGACTTTGATCAATTTTCGAGTTGCTCTGCTTCAGTGTGTGGCCTGCCTAACATAAATGGTGGTGGCTGTACATAAAGATTTTTTCAACGATTCAGTGTTAAAGTGATTGTCTGTGACAACGGACGTCTTTCAGAAAAATTAATGGTGTTTTCTTTTGTGCTAAAATATACTACATTTTTTCTGCTTTTCGCCCAAAAAATGCTTTGTTGTTTGTATACTCGTAGTTTGGTTTTTATACCGATTTCACATAGAACCAATGAATTGTATGTATTTGATTGGTGTAATACATAATTACATTAATTTATTGTTTAGTATAGCTTGCTACAGTTCAATGAAATTTTGACATTAATTTAATGTAAATTCGATGTACATTTTGCTTCGAATTGATGTACAAATAACATTAACTTGAAGCTCGTTTTTCATGAAAAGAAGGAATTATTTACTTCAATTGAAAGAAAATTGGACGTTAAATTAATGTAATATGTACTTCAAACTGATGTCAAATATTCATTGAATCAATGTAATTTTTCGAAGAACTATTGATGAAACGTTTTACATCAAACCAATGAAAAGTTTTGTAGGTTGAAAAACAAAGAAAAGTTTCATCAAACCAAGGTAGGAATTCATCAGATTGAAGATGATTATTTCAGCCACCTAGCTCAAGTATATATTTGAAGTCAATCGAAAGGAGCTACCGATTGAGTTCAAATTTAGAATGTGGTAATATTTTTTTCTATCTCCGGCTAAGTTCGAAGATGGGCCATATTGGTCCACTCCTTCCAGTACCTCCCACATAAAGGGTTCAAATGTAGCGAAATATTGATTATTTAATAACTTTTATACAACTTATTCGAATCTTCTGAAATTCCACACACAGTTTTAGTTTATTAGTCCCTATTACCTCGAGAAAAATTGGCGAAGTTGCCACTCCCCTTTTGGTACCCAAAAGTTACCGGCTTATAACATTAATACCAGTTTATAAAAATACTTGCATTTTGTACAGTGTAACGTTTTTTGATACATTTATAGCTCTGTAAAAAATGGGCGTTATCACTCCCGTTTTTGTACCTCCGGCACAAAATTGAATATCTCACAACGTTAAAATACCAGTGCACATAAACGCTTATTATTCAGCACAGTGCAATGTATTTAAGGTATCTACTGTTCAAATAAAAATAGGTGTATTTGTTAAACCCCTTCTGATACCTCCCAACAAATTGTCAGAATAATTCGTGTACAATTCCATATTACATTACTCACAAAGTGAGGGTATACCGTAGTCGGTTTAACAGAATAAAACTTTATTACTTGTTCAGGTGAAGTTTGGCTAAAGAACTTGCGGCCTAAAAATTGCAGCGTTCGTTTTTTTACTTAAAATAATAGGATCGTTTCGTGATTTGCTCCATATCCAAACTTAACGCTTTTACTTGTTCTATTTTAATTTATCGTGTCTTTAAATTTACATTATAACTTTTTTTTTGAAAATGCTATAAAAAAACCACTGAATATTTTCTCAAATTTCTTTTTTTATTTGAAAGTACAATCCTTCCGGTTAATAATGGAAAATAATTTCATTCAAATGGCTGCCTCGGCTGGCCATGTAGTAGCCTACACGATCGGTCCATTTTTTAAGCACATTATCGATTGTGTGCAGCTGTATTTCACCAATGGCTTCACGAATATTATCCTTTAAAACGTCAATTGTCTCTGGCTTGTCTGCGTAACACTTATCTTTGAGGGCACCCCACAAATAATAGTCCAGCGGTGTCAAATCGCAGATCCGAGGTGGCCAAACGACATCAGCTCTGCGGCTGATAATGCGATCTTCAAAAACAGGGCGCAAAACATCGAGTGTAGCTTCGGCTGTGTGGCACGTAGCGCCGTCCTGTTGAAACCAAATGTTATACTCCTCTTCAATTTTTGAGAACAAAAATTCGTTCAACATGGCCCGATAACGATCGCCATTGACTGTAACGGCCACTCCTTGCTCATTTTCGAAGAAAAATGGCCCAGTTATGCCTCTGGACCAAAATCCGCACCAAACAGTGACTCGTTTTGGGTGTATCGGCTTTTCAATGTATGCGTGCGGGTTTTCTGTGCCCCAAATGCGACAACTTTGCTTGTTTACATACCCGCCAAGATCAAAATGAGCTTCATCTGAAAAGATGATTTTTTTGGCAAAATCGGCAATAGTAATGTCGCAATATTTCCTAGCGTTGTTCAAGCGTATACACAACCATATTCGTTCAGCGGAAGGATAAAACTAATATCTGTCAAATCAGACATGAGCTAAGTGTTACCATTCACGAAATGAGCACTAGTTAAAAAAAAACGTTAGATTGCGGACCCTTTAATAATTTTTTGTATAAATTGGCGTATAAATTTGCTAATAGAACTTTAGTGTCTTTGGTGCCCGCACTGAAATTTTCCGACAAAAAATTTAGTAGAATATTTAATCCTTAAATGTCATTTATGAATGGACTTTTTTGATTTTCTCGAAAAATGGGACAAATTGATTCACAATTCTTCCACAAAAACTTTGACCCAATGTAAAAATAATTCAGACCAGCTGGACCATACGTTTGTTCTACAAAAATAATCTACTTAATATGTCCTTTCAAAATTATAGGGTCGCTATTCTGTTCCAAAAAGGATGTTAGACAGTGTATTTAAACATATATCGCTTAATGCTATTTTGTTCCATACGCCATTTTGCATGATCGGAAAAAACGCATTTTATTGCCTGAGTAAAAACGGGACTGAAGAGTTACACACTTTTTATTCCATAGAGTTCCCAACAGTGTTTGTATGATTCTCATGCATTTTTATGCTATTACATTTAAAAATAAGCAAGTTATAACAATTTTTGTACATGGCATCCACTTTTGTTTTAATATTCAAAGAGGGTCGGTATGGAAGGTGAGTAATTTACATATGGGCGTTATTTCATTTTCATTTCATTTTGACAAAGGGCGAAACTTATAGCTCTTGATTAGCACTATAATTGGTGCTAAGGTTGATTTTGGTCACTTGTTAGTTTTCAAGATAATTACAAAAAACCAAGACATTCGCGTGCGACAAAAACAGAAGTCGCTTTCAGAGCAAACAAATCAAACACTGATTTTAGCGAAACCTGAAGGAATATTTTAATGCGACTAATTTTAAAATGTACCAAGCTCAAAAAAATCGCATTTGTAGTATATTGTCCAAAATATATTCTGCATGAAACATATTTATGTTTAGGATAATTCAAAATATATAACATTTGGAACACACAAATATTATTCGGGATATTTGGGAAGTTGATATTCTAAGTAAATCCTTCTTTTCGTCCTAATATTTTTTTGTGTGGGAATATTATTTCCGAAACAAAGATTTATATGCATTCAAAAATTCAGGAAATATTCGTGTATCGATTGTATGCCAAGTTTAAAGTTTTTCTGTAATGTGTTGTAGTTATCTATTGTTGGTCTGTGCTTTTATTATTCAGTCAGAGACCATACATTTACTTTCTGCCTATTGCAAAAAAATAATAGAAACAAATAAAAAATTGGTAGAGAGTTTTAATTGCTTGTTTGAATTGACTGCAGTTTCAATAGACATCAATCTATCTTCTTCAGAATTCAATATCAATAATGTATGTCTTTAACTTAAATCAGCTGAAATACTTATGGAAGCAGTAAATTTAATTTAATTTAACATACTAAAACTCTCATACCAATTTACTGCTTCCATAAGTATTTCAGCTGATTTAAGTTAAACCAATACATTATTGCTAGGGATGTAACGAAAGTGACTTTAGCGAAAGCGAATGCGAAAGCGAATATTTGTCACTCCGTTTGTAGCACCACTAAATATTGATCTGAGACCCCATAAAGTCGAAAAATTCAAATACGATTTAGCCATCTATAATACTTGAGCTAGGTGGCTGAAATTTGGTACATATATGTACTTGTTACATCTGCAGGTATGTGCAACATCGGTCCATTTTTTGATATAGCCCCATATATAGCATCTCTCCGATTTGACTTCTTAACGTCACAGAGACCACAAATTTCAAATAATCGGGCTGAAAATTGGTAGCTAGGGTTTATTTATTCGCGGAATCCTTCACACGAACAACGTTAGTCATAAGTCCATGGTTTGATATAGCCCCATACAAAGGCCCTCTAGATATGACTTCGTAACGCCACCAAAGCCTCAAATTTCAACGAACTGGGTTTAAATTTGGTATAATGACTTTATTTGTATCCAAAAAAATTCACATTCGGAACATGGTGGGGAGTGCAGTTTGAATTTTATTTAAGCAAAAATTCATCACATTACAATTTTTTAAATAAGTTCATATTTTGTTATAGCCCCCATAAACACCACATTTTCTAAACAATTTAGCTGAAACTTTTCAGTTTCATCACAGAAAAAGTTATAGAAATCAATATTTTGTTGTAGTCCCAGTGCAGGAGTCACTCTCAAATATGCTAATTTAAGCCAAAAATACCACATTTAAAAAAGAGAATGATGAAGAGTTCGGCTACAAAATTTTAGGCCTGTAGAATTTGCAGGGTTCTTTTTTTTATTTAATAGGCCTAAACAAAAAGTATCGGTCCATGGTTAGCTCCATATCCAAAGTTTTTTTCCGGAAATAGAGTTGAATGCAATCCATGCTGGAGAATAATAAAATTCGGCCCGGCCGAACTTACTACCGTTTTTCCTTGTTTTTGTGTTAATATTGGCTTCCCAGGGCCTCAGACTTTAAATATCCCAGAGAAAATAGTCCAAAGGTGTGATATCGCACGATCTAGGTGGCCAATTTACCGTAGCAAAACGTGAAATTAAGTGCTCACCAATATGATTTCCTAAGAAGGTCAACGTTTTCTTTATTAACGTATCCTTTGAGCCCGAAATTTGCTTTGTTATTGAACAAAATTTCACGATAAAACAACGGGTTTTCATTGAGTTTTCCCAGAGCCCTTTCACTGAAAATAAGACGCAAATTTAAGTCGCCTGTCTTTCTATGATGTTTTGCCAACCGATACTGAACAAAAATGGCAAAACAGTTTGATATGAGTCACACGTGATCTGTAAAAAAACACATTGAAGATCAAACCTCACGATGAAACCCTTTACAAGTTGGCGTTTGTTTTTGTATACCGACTTTCAAGTATGTATTGGTACTTTTGTATTATTGTATTCCCTCTCAGCTATCCTCAACAATGATTAGATCTCATTCACATATCACAGTTTAGCTGTGGGGGACATTGGAAAATTTTAAAATTACCACTAATTATAGACGAACTTTCTAGTTCAGTTAAATTTTTTTTAAATACATCCTAATATTTCTGCACCTTTGTATTACTGTACTCCATCTCAGCTATCCTGGACAACGATTAGATCCCATTCACATATTATAGTTTAGCTGTGTGGACAATGCAATATTTCTAAATTACCGCTAATTATATAATTCTTCAGTTAACTTTTTTGGCACGTATCCTAATATTTCCGCATTTATGATACCACTCCTATGTCAGAGTTTAGATGTGGGGAACAGTGCGAAATTTCACAATTGTAATTACACTATGCAACAAAAAAAATTTTTTTGTCCTAGACCTAAAAATTATTATTTTGTATAGATTATGGTGTACTGCTATATATAAAATCAAAACCAAAAATTTTTTATGGATACAGTTTTTTAAACAATTTTTAATTAAAAATACTATTATCGTCGAAGGTACACTTAGTATTTGCACTATAATTTTTGGAGTATATGCCCGATCAGGTCGACTTATACGTTAAATTGAAGCTATTAATGTAGGCTACCAATGTTGGAAATATCTCTTTCACTTAGAAACATCGAGTGTAGCTTCGGCTGTGTGGCACGTAGCGCCGTCCTGTTGAAACCAAATGTTGCCAATATACTCCTCTTCAATTTTTGTGAACAAAAATTCGTTCAACATGGCCCTATAACGATCGCCATTGACTGTAACGGCCACTCCTTGCTCATTTTCGAAGAAAAATGGCCCAGTTATGCCTCTGGACCAAAATCCGCACCAAACAGTGACTCGTTTTGGGTGTATCGGCTTTTCAATGTATGCGTGCGGGTTTTCTGTGCCCCAAATGCGACAACTTTGCTTGTTTACATAGCCGCCAAGATCAAAATGAGCTTCATCTGAAAAGATGATTTTTTTGGCAAAATCGGCAATAGTAATGTCGCAATATTTCCTAGCGTTGTTCAAGCGTATACACAACCATATTCGTTCAGCGGAAGGATAAAACTAATTATCTGTCAAATCAGACATGAGCTAAGTGTTACCATTCACGAAATGAGCACTAGTTGAAAAAAAAAACGTTAGATTGCGGACCCTTTAATAATTTTTTGTATAAATTGGCGTATAAATTTGCTAATAGAACTTTAGTGAACTTTAGACCTAAAAATTATTATTTTGTATAGATTATGGTGTACTGCTATATATAAAATCAAAACCAAAAATTTTTTATGGATACATTTTTTTTAAAAAAAAAATTATTAAAAATACTATTATCGTCGAAGGTACACTTAGTATTTGCACTATAATTTTTGGAGTATATGCCCGATCAGGTCGACTTATACGTTAAATTGAAGCTATTAATGTAGGCTACCAATGTTGGGAATATCTCTTTCACTTAGAAACAGTGGTTTAGTAACAGTCATTAACCAAATAGGAAAAAGTAGATTTAAAAAAAAAAAATCCTGGGACAAAAAAAAACAAAAAATAGAAGAAAAAAAAATCGAAAAAAAATATTTTATTTTATTTTTTAAACGTTTGCATCCTATCGAAGAAAATAATGCATATTTGAAAAAAAATCTATGAGTAAATGTAGTAATTATAGCCCTTTTGGTAGAGGTAAGAGAATTTCAAAAAATCTTTTTTTAAAATTTCTGTTTAAATAGCGATTTTATTTATTACTTTTATTTATATTGTGCACATTTGAGTTTATTTACATGAACAAGTTTCATTAGAAGTAATTGTGAGTTCTTTGTTGACGTTTGTAAATTTCGGAATCGGTTTCTCTAATGAGGAACCAAATATAATCTCCCATCATTCTTTCATCCCAGTGGCCTTGGTAACGTCTCTCGATGGACTTCAATTCTTGGTGAAACCTTTCGCCATATTCGTCACTTACGTCGTCAAGATTCTCGGGGAAAAAGTCTAATGAGAATGCAAGAAATGAATTTTGAGGGACATATTTCCACCTGTTGGAATACATAACGTCGACTCAATGCTATTTTGTTCCATACACCATTTTGTATGATCGGAGAAAAACGCAATTTATTGTTTGAGTAAAAACGGGAATGAAGAGTTACACACTTTTTATTTCATAGGGTTCCCAACAGTGTTTGTATGATTCTCATGCATTTCTATGCCATTACATCCAAAAATAAGCAAGTTATAACAATTTTTGTACTTGGCATTTTGGTCCATATCTACTTTTATTTTAATATTTTTTCGTATTTGTATTACATGGACCACAAAAAGGGTCGGTATGGAAGGACACTAATTTACATATTGTGATCGAAAGAACGTAAAATACTGAGGGAAAAATATAGGGCGATAGAAAAATTGAGACATAGAACAAAAATATCGAAATTATTTCCCGTAAAACAAATTTACCCTACCAATATCTTGAAAACTAGGCGAGATAGGAAAAAACTGATTGCAGATTCTGAAAGAGCATGCTTGGAACCCATATTATCAACTCCTAACTCAAAAAACACTCAAAAAAAATGGCGTATGGACCAAAATAGCATTAAGCCGACGATAATGCGAAAAATAAGTTGGAAGAATACATACATATTTGTTATATACATAAATATAAAAAATATATTTCTAACCAATTTTTTCATAATTTTATAACAAATCACTAATCATTGTTTCATATTACGGGCTTTTATTGGATCCAAGGAAATTTGAAACTACAAGCTTAAACGACCTCCATGCTGCAATTTCATCCGACGTCAAATATGATTCAAAAACTTCTTCTTCGATTTTTTGAAAAGAAAGACTTTTAAATAAACTTTTTAAATATGAGAGTAGATTGCCATCTTTCCTTAAGGCTTTTGCAAAATTTTTAAAGAGCCCCAGCTTAATATGCAGTAGTGGCAAAATATCGGCTATCCCAGAGGCATAATATACCAACTACTTTTAAATCGCAACCAATTTTCAACTCATTTGTTCATATTTTATGTATTTTATCAATTTAGCCATTGCTTCGTATGATTCCTTAGTGTTGACAGCATGAGCAATGGGAATCGACGGTTTCTGATTTCCGTTGTGTTAAAGTACTGCTTTCAAACTTTCTTTACTGCTGTCAACAAGTAACCGCCATTCCTTTGAATTGTATGTTTGAGTAAGTTCCTCGAACAATCCGGGAATGTCCTTGCAAAAGCATCTGTTATCCACAGTTGTATAAAATTGTTTGTAAGGTATATCACGGACTCTATAATATGATAAAGGGTCCGCCATCTAACGTTTCAACTAGTGCTTATTTCGTGAATGGTAACACTTAGCTCATGTCTATTTTGACAGATAATTAGTTTTATCCTTCCTCTGAACGAATATGCACGATAAAAAAAAATCGATTCTGTAGTATATTGTCCCAAACATATTCGGCTTGAAACATATATATGTTTAGGGTACACTCTAAACATATAATATTGGGTGCACACAAAAAGTATATATATTTGGGAAAATGTCATTCTAAAGAAATCTTTGTTTACATCCCAATATGTGTTTATTTGGGACTATTATTTCCGAAACAAATTTTTATTTGCACTTAAGAATTCAGAAAATATGTTGTGTTAAATTTTTAACTAAAAAGTTATTTTTTTTAGAAATTTTCAATGTTCGTAAAAACAATAAATAATAAAAATTGAAATCGTATAATATTGGATCAAAATAAATTAATTGGAGGATTGACAAGAAATGTGACTTGGAATACTAACTCAGAAATTTGAAATGATTGATTTAAAACATACGTTTATGCTGCATATGGTATGGTACAATGGTGGTACAATTCGAAACCAAGGAAAAATTATAACTGAAATTCGCAAAAGTTTTGGTAATCTTTTTAAATAAAATATATTTGGAAAAATTCCTAAATAATAATTTTATTTATATTTAAACACATATTTTATTTGAGAAATTTAGTTTGCAAATATAATTTTTTGTAATATATTAATATATGCTTTCCAAATATATTTTATTGATTTTCAAATAAAATGTATTTGCTAAGAAATATATAATATTTAAAAATTTCTGTTCCAAAAATTTTTTCTTTCGATTCAAACATATCAAAAAAGGCGATTTTGCCCCGTGTGTGTATATTGCGAATATTGCGACATTACTTTGAAAATCATGGTAATGTTGCAGAATGTGTGCGAAAATTGCGTACGGATTTTGGAAGAAGAGAAGCACCGTCAGCTCCGTATGTTCGTTATCTTGTGAAAAAAGTGAAAGAAACTGACATCCTCATCGGTAAAACAAATCGTGAAAAGCCAACAACAGTGCGTACACCCGAGAATATTGCTGCTGTGGCAGAAAGTGTGCGTGAAGCGCCATCACAGTCGTTTTCAACAATTGAACATTTCGGAGACATCATTGAGACGAATTTTGCATAAAGTCCTTGGTATGACGCCATACAAAGTCCAATTGGTTCATGAGTAGAAGCCAACTGACCATCCAATGCGTTTTCAGTAGTTTTTTTATAGCATTTTCAAAAAAAAAAGTTATTTGGCGGACCCTTAATCTTAACATCTAGGGCCAAAATATTGTACTGTTTCATCCCAGATGCAAGTAGTTCTGCCTTATCTTTGGTCATTTCCAAATCTCTCCCTAGATCATTGAGTTGAAACTGAGTTAAAAGCGATCACTTCTGACTCAAACTTGAACCGCTTAGAGTTGAGTACTCAGTGGTACTTGATGATGCTTCCGTTATTAGGCTGTTAGCTATACTTGGACACTTCCTACTCCAATCTATTAACTTAGACAAAAATAGCAGTCCGCATCGTGAATGAATGGTTGACTTCAAATCATTGGCATTCCAAATTACACGTGAACTCTAAAATTAAAACGTTTTATTCCACAAAACATTGTAATAAATTAATTTTAAAGTACTTACCGCATTCTTCAACTAGTCCATTGAGTAAGATTTACATGGCACGAATTACACAAAATACTAGGTGTCCACGGTTCGTTCATATTTTTAACTCGTATACCAAAATATTACACATATATTTCATCTATTATTTTACTAAACACACGTCGATTTTTTGAATTACATATTTTCCGTAGATGTAGCAGAAATTGTCGGGATCATTTACACATTGAAAAGTTCTTTGCCTTTTACTCATACTTCGAAATATAACTTTGTAATATTTTTCAAAAAATCGACTTTTCTCTTTAAGGCGCTGAATTACACTAATTTATTAATAAGAAATTTCATTCATAAATTCCGGGTTTAAAGTTCATAAGTTGCAGTACCTGTAGCTGACATATAGTTTGCTTCAAAAGTAGAGACCAATGTTATCAAGACTGCCGCGTACTACTTTGTATTGCGTACATATAATTTTACTACCTGTATATTAGATTTTTTTGAATAGACAATGTTTTCTTCGTTGCATGCTGTATTTTTAAAAATGTGATAAAATAAATTTTTCATTTTTTTTTCTATTTTTTATGTTTTTTTTTTGTACCAGGAAAAAGCGTTTTTTAAAAAAAAAATCATATTTTTGACGACTGTTACTAAACCAAAGATTGTACGTGAAAGCGTTATTTGCAGCGTATGTAGCCCTCATAATTCCCTTTAATCTGAGGTATATCACGTGTTTTTTTTAAACACGCTTTCTTGGTACAAAAAAAACCATAAAAAATAGAAAAAAATCGAAAAAATTATTTTATCACATTTTTAAAAAGCCAGCATGCTAATGAAGAAAACACTGTCTATTTGAAAAAATCTATGGATAGATGTAAAAGGTATAAGCCATTTTGTAAATGTTAGGGAAATTCAAAAAAATCTTGTTTCATATTTTTCCGTTTTTAAATGATGTTTTTGCTTATATTGAATTCGCCATATGTGAGAGAGTCATATATATTTTATGACGATTGAGTCAGATATTAAAAAATTATAGAGAGGATGAGGTTTTATGGCCGTTCGTATCCCTCCATGAAACATTATGTGCAATGTGAGAGCTACATTGGATGAGATCCGCACAGGTAGAGGGTCATTCAAAAATATTTGTGGTTTTTTATTTATGAGGTTTCCTTTCCGTTACGCCGGTAGTAAAATTATATGTACGCAATACAAAGTAGTACGCGGCAGTCTTGAAAATAGTGAGTTTCTACGTTTGAAGCCCATTGGTACACTTGTGCTAACATATATCACAACTACTGCAACTTATGAACCTTAAATCCGGAATTGATGAATGAAGTTTCTTATTAATAAATTAGTGTAATTCAGCGCCTTAAAGAGATAAGTCGATTTTCTGAAAAATATTACAAAGTTATATTTCGAAGTATGAGTAAAAGGCAAAAAACTTTTCAATGTGTAAATGATCCCGACAATTTCTGCTACATCTGCGGAAAATATGTAATTAAAAAAATCGACGTGCGTTTAGTAAAATAATAGAAGGAATATAAATATGAAGAATATAAATCTTACTCGATGGAGTACTGGAAGCATGCGGTAAGTACTTTACAGTTAATGTATTACAATGTTTTGTGGAATAAAACGTTTTTATTTTAGACATCACGTGCAATTTGGAATACCAATGATTTGGAGACAACCACTCATTCGCGATACGGACTGCTATTTTTGTCTAAGTAAACAGATTGTAGTAGGAAGGAGCATTCGCTGGAATTACTCTGAAGTAAAATCTTTCACATTGCCACTTGCACATTCGGAAACAATACCATTTCCCAAGTGTCCAAGTATAGCTAAGATGTTAACATATCATAATATAGAGTCCGTGATATACCTTACAAACAATTTTCTACAACTGTGGATAACATATACTTTTGCAAGGACATTCCCAGATTGTTCAAGGAACTTAATCAAATATACAATTCAAAGGAATGGCGGTTATTTGTTGACAGCAGTAAAGAACGTTTGAAAGCAGTACTTTTGCACAACGGAAATCAGAAACCGTCGATTCCCATTGCTCATGCTGTCAACACTAAGGAATCATACGAAACAATGGCCAAATTGATAAAATACATAAAATATGAACAACATGATTGGAAACTATGTTGCGATTTAAAAGTAATTGGGATGTTATTTGGAATGCAAGGCAGATATACAAAATATTGCTGTTTTTTATACCTCAGGGATAGCCGTGCTCACGAAGATCATTACAGAAGAAAGAAATAGCCAACAAGAAAACACATTACATTGGGTGAAAACATATACAACGTGCAAGTGCAACCCTACAGTATGGCTTCGAGACTATAGTCTTGAAGGTATACAATCAAGATATAGTTCCCACTGCGGAAGGTGAGGCGTCCACCGTGGTTGTTACACAGCTTTCTGGAAGTGCGGAGGTATCCACGCCCATTATTTCTGGTGACTCCAACTCTAACAGAAGATCTGTAACGTCCTACTCTGAGGACGAAAGCTCTACTTCTGACACAGAGGGGCTGAGGGGAGTCTCCGGAATCTTTGACGCATCTGGCGGGGACACGCTTCTCGATGATACGGACGAAGAGTTCGATAACACCCTTGTCGGGGAGGATGTTAATCTGTCAATTACCAATGATGGTAAGAATTCTACAGATTAACCTCCATCACGCTAAAGCAGCCTCAGCGGCTCTATTGTTGCGCCAATCCACAGGTGCAGTAGACAACGTCCTGATACAGGAGCCCTACGCAGTGGGAGGAAGGGTGCGCGGTATTAGGACACCCAACTTTAAACTGCTTGTGGCCAACTGTGAAGGCACTCCAAGATCCTGCATTTTGGCCAGGAAAGATCTAAGTATCTTTCTCCTGGCTAATTTAAGTGAAAGACCAAACATCTGCTAGTCTGGAGATCGGTAATCGCATATATTGGGTGGTCTCCAGTTACTTGCCTTATGAAGCTGTAGTACCGACCGACTTGAGTTCAAACTCGCTGAAAAAGCTCCTAAACCTGCCGTCCACAGAAATGTGAGAAAGACAATGTGGCACCTGTATGAAAAGAATTTCAAGAAAGTCCTCAACTCCAAACTTCTGTACGAACCGAATGCAAAGCCGGTCTGGATAATCTGGTCGAGCATATCACCACATCATTCAATAGTTCCCTTGAAGAAGCCTGTCCAAAAACAAAGTACAAGGGTAAAACTAAACCCCAATGGTGGGCTACTGAGCTAACAGCTATGAAAAAGATCTGCAACAAGCTATTCAACAAGGCTAAATCTACTGTTTGGGATGAGCAACTCAAGATCTATAAGAAGCAGCTTAGAAAGGCGCAAAGACGCTCTTGGTATACATACCTTCTGTGGCGAATTCACCATTGTGGCATTTCTTGACATAGAAGAGGCTTTTAACAACATTCACTCAGATGCAGTAATTGCGGCACTGTCACATCTAAAAGTTAACTCTAGTTTGATTAGACTAATTCAAAGTCTGCTCAACAGAAGACGCATAACAGCATGTCTTGGGTCCACACCCCTAATAAGGTTTGTAAACAGAGGGACCCCACAAGGAGGAGTACTGTTAACCTATTAACAAAGGTTCAGAGAACAGCCTGCCTGAGCATAAGCGGAGCCTTAAGGACTACAGCGACCGAGTCTCTACAAGCCCTACTCCATATACATACTGCCGATTAATATTGAGGCGAGAGAAGTTGCAACCAAAGCGGCAATAAGATTAAGGGCCTGTTTCTGTAACTTATTTTCGTTCGTCTACGGCGAACGATCAAAATTCTCTCAGCTATTACTTGAATTCTATAAAACGCAGGTTAGAAATATTTTAGGAACAAGCTTTTTACATGATTTTCTACAGACACAATGAATTATAAACTTCTGTGACTTATACATTTCTCGGAATAATTGAGTGATTTTTGATCGTTCGCAGTAGACGAACGAAAAAAAGTTACAGAAACAGGCCCTAAACTGCCTATCAATGTGGAGGTACAAAAACTACGGTCACATGAGGATATCAAAGTGTAGTGCTATTGTAACCGACCGAGTGGACTATATACCAACTGTGTACACCTTCGAGAGAATTTACATCACTATGATTCCCGCCAGAGATGAATGGGTTGGAAGAATACCAGGTAATAGAAACCATCTCCACTTTTACACGGATGGCTCGAAGCTTGATGAAAAGGTTGGCTTCGGAGTACACTGTGCAGAGCTTAGTTTGGATATACCTCACAGACTACCAGATACCTGCAGTGTCTATCAAGCCGAAATAATGGCAATATGGGAAGTAGCCAAGTGGCTGAGTCGCAACATAGTAACCAACACTGGCATTGTCATTTACTCGGACAGCCAGGCTGCCATCAATTCTCTGGAGGCAACATCCCTAAATTCACAAACACCTAATATGGGTGCCTGGGCATAGGGATATCCCGGGGAACTGCAAAGCCCATGAACTTGCTAGGAAAGGGACGACATTACAAATTCTCGAAGAATTTGCATATATTGGTGCGCCACTATCCACGTGCAATTCTCGAAGAATTTGCATATATTGGTGCGCCACTATCCACGTGCAAGCTTTGGCTTAGGCAGGAGGCAATCAGGCAGTCCAACGAAAGATGGACAGAAATCGGCACTTGCCGATGGCTTGACAAATCTGGCCAAGGTATGACCTGAGAAGATCAAAATATCTCCTCGCACTAGAGAGACAAAGATTGTCTACGTTAGTATTAGTTCTGACGGGACACTGCTTAATCGGCGAACACGCCAAAAGATTGGGTATTGACTCTAATGACTTCTGCAGAAGCTGTGGAGATGAGGAAGAAGTATTGAGCACTTGCTATGCGACTGCCCCGCTCTGAGTACACGACGACTGGACATACTGGGGTCGGCTTTTCTAGGCAGCCTAACAGATCTTTCCAGTACCGATATTCGTACTATCGACAAATTTGTATATCAAACAGGTTGGTTTCTATGAGGGGCATTTCAGCCCGTGGTAACACTAGGGACCTAAACTGGCCTATGTAAGCTTGTATAAAAAAAAATACGGCTGCCACCCTAACCTAAACCTTGGGTGAAAACAACATAAAATACACACCTTTCGTCCAAAAAAAACATTATTTTGCCACCACTGCATATTACTCGTAAGCTGTGAAGGCCTTAAGGACAGATGGAAATCCACTCTCTTATTTAAAAAGATTATTTAAAAATCTTTCTTTTTTAAAAATCGAAGAAAGCGTTTTTGATGGGCCTAAAATAAGGAAACTGATGAAAGCTGTAAATTTCGAATCATATTTGACGTCGGATGAAATTGCAGCATGGAGGTCGTTTAAGCTTGTATTTTCAAATTTCCTTGGATCCAATAAAAGCCCGCAATATGAAACAATGATTAATTATTTGATGATTTGTAACATATTATAGTATATGTGAATGGTATGTACTATAATATGTGAATGGGATGTAATCGATGTTCAGGATAGCTGAGAGGGAGTAAAATAATTAATACAAAGGTGCAGAAATATTAGGATGTGGGTAAAAAAAGTTAACTGAACTTAAAAATTTTTATATAATTAGTAGTAATTTTGAAATTTTGCACTGTTGGGGACAATGCAAAATTTCAAAATTACCATGATTTTGGGACTTAATTTTGAGAATTGGATGAAAGTAGCCCCAACAATAAGAACTTCTGCATCATTCGTTGAATCATGTTGGCTCAATAATTAATTTAACGCCCATACACTTTTTTTTGCTCAATGTGATTTTTTTTCACTTTTTCTATATTTTTTAATATCACTTTTGTGTCTGAAGCAAAGTTGTAGATATTGAATAGAAGAAAAATGCGGAACAAACCTACCCGAAAAAAGTGCATCCAGTGCCTTAAAAATTTCCAAATACAGTTAACCTATTTTGTTACTAAAAAATTGTTTGTTCCGTTTTTTGAAACCTGCATTCTAACGAAGAAAACAATGCCTATTTTCAAAAAGTCTATTAATGTATATATGTTATGACCCATGTTGTAAAAATAGGGAAATTCAAAATATAATATTTCATATTTTTTATTTTGGCAATTTTGTTTGGGAGGTACCAAAGGGGGCGTGGTAATAACGCCCATTTTCCACGGCAATATAGGTACTGTAAAGGCATTACTCTCCACAAAATGTCAAGTATTTGTATGAACTTGAATCAAAGTTTTAAGCTGAGTCATGTTGCTTCAATAATTAATTTAATGTCCATACGATTTTTTTTTGCTCAAATTGATTTTTTGAACTTTTTCTATATTTTTTTCTCGGTGTACCGTACGATATATCACTTTTGTATCTGAAGTAAAGTTGTACATATTGAATAGAAAAAAAATTCAGCACAAACCTACCCGCAAAAAGCGCATCCAGTGCCTTAAAAAATTACATACTGCCGATTAATATTGAGGCGAGAGAAGTTGCAACCAAAGCGGCAATAAGATTAAGGGCCTGTTTCTGTAACTTATTTTCGTTCGTCTACGGCGAACGATCAAAATTCTCTCAGCTATTACTTGAATTCTATAAAACGCAGGTTAGAAATATTTTAGGAACAAGCTTTTTACATGATTTTCTACAGACACAATGAATTATAAACTTCTGTGACTTATACATTTCTCGGAATAATTGAGTGATTTTTGATCGTTCGCAGTAGACGAACGAAAAAAAGTTACAGAAACAGGCCCTAAACTGCCTATCAATGTGGAGGTACAAAAACTACGGTCACATGAGGATATCAAAGTGTAGTGCTATTGTAACCGACCGAGTGGACTATATACCAACTGTGTACACCTTCGAGAGAATTTACATCACTATGATTCCCGCCAGAGATGAATGGGTTGGAAGAATACCAGGTAATAGAAACCATCTCCACTTTTACACGGATGGCTCGAAGCTTGATGAAAAGGTTGGCTTCGGAGTACACTGTGCAGAGCTTAGTTTGGATATACCTCACAGACTACCAGATACCTGCAGTGTCTATCAAGCCGAAATAATGGCAATATGGGAAGTAGCCAAGTGGCTGAGTCGCAACATAGTAACCAACACTGGCATTGTCATTTACTCGGACAGCCAGGCTGCCATCAATTCTCTGGAGGCAACATCCCTAAATTCACAAACACCTAATATGGGTGCCTGGGCATAGGGATATCCCGGGGAACTGCAAAGCCCATGAACTTGCTAGGAAAGGGACGACATTACAAATTCTCGAAGAATTTGCATATATTGGTGCGCCACTATCCACGTGCAATTCTCGAAGAATTTGCATATATTGGTGCGCCACTATCCACGTGCAAGCTTTGGCTTAGGCAGGAGGCAATCAGGCAGTCCAACGAAAGATGGACAGAAATCGGCACTTGCCGATGGCTTGACAAATCTGGCCAAGGTATGACCTGAGAAGATCAAAATATCTCCTCGCACTAGAGAGACAAAGATTGTCTACGTTAGTATTAGTTCTGACGGGACACTGCTTAATCGGCGAACACGCCAAAAGATTGGGTATTGACTCTAATGACTTCTGCAGAAGCTGTGGAGATGAGGAAGAAGTATTGAGCACTTGCTATGCGACTGCCCCGCTCTGAGTACACGACGACTGGACATACTGGGGTCGGCTTTTCTAGGCAGCCTAACAGATCTTTCCAGTACCGATATTCGTACTATCGACAAATTTGTATATCAAACAGGTTGGTTTCTATGAGGGGCATTTCAGCCCGTGGTAACACTAGGGACCTAAACTGGCCTATGTAAGCTTGTATAAAAAAAAATACGGCTGCCACCCTAACCTAAACCTTGGGTGAAAACAACATAAAATACACACCTTTCGTCCAAAAAAAACATTATTTTGCCACCACTGCATATTACTCGTAAGCTGTGAAGGCCTTAAGGACAGATGGAAATCCACTCTCTTATTTAAAAAGATTATTTAAAAATCTTTCTTTTTTAAAAATCGAAGAAAGCGTTTTTGATGGGCCTAAAATAAGGAAACTGATGAAAGCTGTAAATTTCGAATCATATTTGACGTCGGATGAAATTGCAGCATGGAGGTCGTTTAAGCTTGTATTTTCAAATTTCCTTGGATCCAATAAAAGCCCGCAATATGAAACAATGATTAATTATTTGATGATTTGTAACATATTATAGTATATGTGAATGGTATGTACTATAATATGTGAATGGGATGTAATCGATGTTCAGGATAGCTGAGAGGGAGTAAAATAATTAATACAAAGGTGCAGAAATATTAGGATGTGGGTAAAAAAAGTTAACTGAACTTAAAAATTTTTATATAATTAGTAGTAATTTTGAAATTTTGCACTGTTGGGGACAATGCAAAATTTCAAAATTACCATGATTTTGGGACTTAATTTTGAGAATTGGATGAAAGTAGCCCCAACAATAAGAACTTCTGCATCATTCGTTGAATCATGTTGGCTCAATAATTAATTTAACGCCCATACACATTTTTTTGCTCAATGTGATTTTTTTTCACTTTTTCTATATTTTTTAATATCACTTTTGTGTCTGAAGCAAAGTTGTAGATATTGAATAGAAGAAAAATGCGGAACAAACCTACCCGAAAAATGTGCATCCAGTGCCTTAAAAATTTCCAAATACAGTTAACCTATTTTGTTACTAAAAAAATTGTTTGTTCCGTTTTTTGAAACCTGCATTCTAACGAAGAAAACAATGCCTATTTTCAAAAAGTCTATTAATGTATATATGTTATGACCCATGTTGTAAAAATAGGGAAATTCAAAATATAATATTTCATATTTTTTATTTTGGCAATTTTGTTTGGGAGGTACCAAAGGGGGCGTGGTAATAACGCCCATTTTCCACGGCAATATAGGTACTGTAAAGGCATTACTCTCCACAAAATGTCAAGTATTTGTATGAACTTGAATCAAAGTTTTAAGCTGAGTCATGTTGCTTCAATAATTAATTTAATGTCCATACGATTTTTTTTTGCTCAAATTGATTTTTTGAACTTTTTCTATATTTTTTTCTCGGTGTACCGTACGATATATCACTTTTGTATCTGAAGTAAAGTTGTACATATTGAATAGAAAAAAAATTCAGCACAAACCTACCCGCAAAAAGCGCATCCAGTGCCTTAAAAAATTCCAAATACAGTTAACCTATTTTGTTTCTAACAAAATCGCAAAAAAATGGTTTGTTCCGTTTTTTGAAAGCTAGCATCCTAACTAGGGTGATCAAAAAACCGGTTATTTTAAAAATACGGTTTTCGGTTTCTTCGAAAATTAAGTTAACTCTAAAACCGGTTTTCGGTTTAACCGAAAATAAAAAACCGGTGAACCGGTTGTTTTCTGTTTTTTTAATAAAAATGCATAAATAATGCTTAAAATTTTGTAAGATGACGTAAAATAAGCGTAGTGCAAATTCAATTTGCAACCATATTCCAATTAAATTAAGATTTATTTGAAAATTGTATTGTAAACACTTCTTATTTTTATTTATAATATGTAATTGTTCCGATTTCATTTATGATATAATATTATAATCTCTGCAATACTTATAATACATATGTTAAATTTTTAATAAGATTTCTTTAAAAAAATGATTATGATTTTTATAAAACTTGACTAATAGTAAAGATCAGCAAAATCTTAGCTTTTACCATCATATGAATGGCTCAAATGGCAAACCGATTATATACATATATTATCAGTAGTAGCTGATTCTGACTTGAGCATACTATAGAGATGAAAACTTATCGAAATGTGAAACTGGACATATGTATTTTTATTTATACCTACATTTCAATTAGAAAGGATTGTTAATTTCTATACGGCAATAATCACCTAGACCCTTGATAAAATATGCAGACGAAGTCTATAGGGAAGTTAGCAATGTAAACAGTATAAATACATACAAAACTGCATTTTGAAATCGATGGATAGGCACAAATGATGTCAACGGTTTTTATATTGATGTTTTCAAAATTTTAGGTAGGTTCCTGATTCAAAAATAATATTTTCATTATCATTTCATACTAGTTTCAAAAAACCGAAAAGTCGAATAAACCGAGTTGAAAAAACCGACGGTTCGAGTTATTCGAAAATGCAGAAAAACCGAAAACCGATAGGCGGTTTTTAAAGAGAAACCGATTAACCGGTTAACCGGTGCGGTTTTTGATTACCCTAATCCTAACGAAGAAAACAATGCCTATTTTCAAAAAGTCTATTAATGTATAAATATATTATGACCCATGTTGTAAAAATAGGGAAATTCAAAAAAATAATATTTCATATTTTTTTTTATTTTGGCAATTTTGTTTGGGAGGTACCAAAGGGGGCGTGGTAATAACGCCCATTTTCCACGGGAATATGGGTACTGTAAAGGCATTACTCTCCACAAAATGTCAAGTATTGGTATGAACTGGAATCAGAGTTTTAAGCCATTAAGGGGAGTCGAAGCCTGAGCTTCCTCAGTGCAACAAAATATTATTTTTGTTGGTAAGATCTCGGTTACAGGGAAAACGATAGTCGAAGAGTTTTCCACAAACTTTATGTACTCGCCATCCGGCTAATCCAAGAAAACCTCTCACCTGTTTGAGGTTTCTAGAATTAAATCTACTATGATAGAATTAAATCTACTTTTTGGGGATCGGGTTTTATGACGATTATATATCCTATATAATTCACTTCCGTAACGCAGAAATGGAATTTCGTGATATTTAAGGCCAGGTTCGCTTTACGAAATTGATCAGAAGTCTGGGTTGACAAATCCTCCGATCCTCCTATTAAAAATGCAACACCTGTAGTGCGAAAACTTTTCGCGGAATCAGTTGTTGTTTTCTTCTCGTTTGGTGCCTTACCAATTGCTAGATTAACTGTCATTCGAATACGGCAGTCTTCGTGCTGGCACAAATACATATTTATACTTTATAGGGCCTCAGATCAATATTTAGAGGTGTTACAAACGGAGTGACAAAATGAATATACACCCTCCTTATGGTGGAGGGTATAAAAACAAAACTTCTCAAGACTTTCAGAAAAGCGTTAGTTGGTGGAAAGAAAAAAAATTGTAAAGGTTGTAAAACTTGTGCTATTGCGCCCATATTTCATTTCAGATATTTGTAATTTTGCCTATGACTTTTGTACTAAAACATAATATAAACATATCGCTCACTTGCTTCAAGACTGTCGTAACTCAAAATTTTAAATTGTGGAGATGTGTATCTTTAAGTCCGTATAAAAAGATAAATAAGATAAAATAGGAAGTTTAAAAAAGGTGGAATAATCCGAAATATGATTGTTTACTTATAAATTAAATTTCGTTGAGATTAATTTATGGATATTTACAAAATTCGCATTTCTGAAAGACAACCTCAAAAATGTTAAATTTTGAGTTATAACAGTCTTGAAATATGTGAGCGATATGTAAATAATACATAACATAATATAAGTATATGGGCATTTCCGCGGGTCGCGTACGTACGTTCGTACGCTTTTGATGTACAAAAAATATAGAAAACAAAAATGTTCCCCGCATTTTGTTTGGTGATTTGATGGCATATTGGTAGCTATATGTTTAGTGCAAAATATGGGTTTTATCCAGTTTTAGTTTTCATAATGATAGCAATAAAAATGAGTTCGCGAACGTACGCGAAATAGAAGTCAACTTTGGCTGAATCTAGTAACATGCAAAAATCTGAGAAATGGAACGGAATATGCTAAAGCTATTAATTTATTTTAAAAGAGGATTAATGTAGCTTTCTATCGAGTATTTACACAACTAATTATCTCTATTGGCTTTTTTCAATTTGACTTAGGTGCCGGTCGCGAACGTACTATTTTCCATGTGTTTTAACCGTTAATCGAACTTTTTTGGTCTCCTTTTTCTCTTCTTAATTGATTGTAATAGAGAGATTTTGTAGAAAGAGTGCACACATAACATATGTTTTGAATGTAAAATAATTGAATATAAAAATGTCTTTAAAAGTAGCTTAAAATGTAAAAAATAGCATTTTTCTGTTTTTAGGCCAATTTTCTCGTGAAAGCAACTGATATTTTCTATTCACTTTTTTATAATTGTTCACAATAAAATACGATGATTACCAACATTTTAATTATCGGCCCTTCTTGACCATTCAGCGGGAATGCCCATATATAAAGAAATCAATACTTAACGGTAACGATAACACTATGCAACAAAAAAAAATTTTTTGTGCCTCAGACCTAAAAATTATTTTTTTGTATAGATTGTGGAATACTGTTATATAAAATCAAAACCAAAAAATTTTATTTACTCGTAAGAGTATAGATTTTTTTAATAAAAATACTATTATCGTCGAAGGTATTAGTATTTGCAGTATAATTTTTGGAGTATATGCCCGATCAGGTCGACTTATACGTTAAATTGAAGCTATTCACTTAGAAACAGTGGTTTAGTAACAGTCATTAAACAAAATGGAAAAAGTAGATTTTTTTCAAAACAAAAAAAATTCCTGGGACGAATAAAACATAAAAAATAGAAAAAATATTTTATTTTTTTTAAGTTTGCATTCTAGCGAAGAAAATAATGCCTATTTGAAAAAAAATCTATGGATAAATATAGAATTATAGCCCAGTGCCAGTGCGTTGATTCACTCACGTTGATTTCACGTACGAGCTTTGGTGCCTTGGATCCCGTAGTCGAAAATGAAACAAGGGCACATCCAGTCGAGGTCAAAACAAATGATAAGACAGATGAAGCAGAACCCAGCTGGGGCTCTATGCAACCCCTGCCTTTAAAAGCCAGTGGGGACTCTGACTCTGAATCATCAAATGAAAACAATATCACTATTGTTGCTCAACTCAAACTCAAAGAGACTGTCAGGAGCACAAAGAAGGAAACTAAATAAGTTGAACCGACAGAACCTATTACGGGATGAACCTGACAATTCTACCTCCAACACAAACATGGAGGCCGCTAAAAGAGTCAGAAGAACATAGCGCTGTGAAGTGACTAAGAAGAAAAAGGGCTCGCCGTCTTCCAGTAATTCGGAGAAGCATAACGTAACCACACAAAAGGAAGTCTCTAGTCTGGGTCCTTCGATCGTGGGCTGGTCTGGTGTCCTCGTAAAACTTGTGGATAGCTTCGCCTCACCTTGGGACGGCGCAAAGCTAAAAATGGTAAGGAAAAGCGACATTCCTGAACTCATAAAAATGACCCTATATGTTAAGGGATGTCCCAGTAAGTTCTTATCAGAGTACATACTCGACATCATTGGCAAACCGAATTCAAAACTTTCCGTAAGAAAGTGGGAAGTCTTCTATAGGAAGGATGATACCGAGAGTACTCTACTCGTGTTGGCCATAGACCCAGAATCCAAGAACAATCTTGTCATGGCGAAGGGCAATGACAAGATTCCGATTGGCAGGACAGATGAATCGAGTCCAAATATACCGTCTAAAGAGGCAAACACTGGTAGTGAACGGATGGAGACAAGTGAGGCGCTGGCAAAACCTGACGTGGAAGTAGTCAATAAAGCCACCAGTTCACCAATAGTACCGCCACTTTTGCAGGAATTTGCCAGCAATGGTGGTGATCAAAATAAAAAGAGCCACAAAACGATTCAAAACAATGAAAGAGCGACAAAAATAACACCGCCTCCCTAAATTGTCGACTGGAAGATGGTGTAATAGGTAGTGAACGAAAGGGGGAGAATGACCCACTACCAAAAGAAACTTTTACTGGAAAGACAATGATTGAGGTCATCCAGATAAACCCCCACCGGACTCGTCCAAGGACTTGTATTTTGTGCCATAAAAACTTATGTTTTATTTTCTCTCCAGAGTTGTCAACATCGGACGCAACGGTGCTGAGGCAAGGTAATGGAAATATGTACCTGGCGTCAATATATATGCCATTCGATGCGCCGACAGTGCCACCTACGTCGGATTTACAACGTCTGGTGAGGGAATCCAAACACACAAGTAATGAGTTATTAGCTGGGTGTGACGCCAACTCCCATCATATCGCTTGGGGTAGTACTAACACCAATAAAAGGGGACACGCCCTTATAGAATTTTTGAATACAAATGACCTCATAACTCTTAACATAGGAAACACTGCAACCTTTGTTAACAAAATTAGGGAAGAAGTATTAGATATAACGAGATGTTCAGAAAATCTTATTGATGAGATCCATGAGTGGAGGGTTTCGGTTGAACACTCCTATTCAGACCATCGTTATATAAGGTTTAAAATTGCACGGCCACCGCCAAACCCAATAAGTTTCCGTAATATGGCTAAGACCGATTGGGGCAGCCTACACGCGATTATCTATGTGCAGAAGACATTGATATCAATGTGAAGAAGATTACCGAGGCTCTTGTAAAATCATTCGAAGATAGTTGCCCACTTCGAGAAAGGAAATCTGCCTTTGAGAAACCCTGGATGACACGACAAATTCGCTCGATTGGCAAATATGTCTGCAGACTTTACAACAGAGCTGGATGTAAAAAACGATCAGTATATTGGGGCGACTACCACATAATACTCAAAGAATACAATAAAATCATTAGATCCGCGAAACGTAACTCCTGGAGGCTTTTCTGTGAGCAGGTATACAGCTTTAACAGCATGTCTAAAATAAAAAAGTTCCTCTCAAAAACTATAGATGATACCGTAAGGCTCTTGATGAATGCTGGTAATGCTGGACCAACAGAGGAACAGTTACAGAATGAAAATGTATTGCATCAAGTACCTATTACGGATATAACAAATGGTATGGTTAAAGAAGCGATAAAAAGTTTCTCTCCCTGTAAGGCTGCGGGAACGCATGGAATATTTCCAGGACTTCTGCAGAATGAGGTGGATCTCGTATCAATTCATCTGGCTGGAATGTTCACTGCATACCTAACCCATTCTTATGCCCCAAAAAAACTGGCAGGAATCAAGGGTGGTCTTCATACCAAAGCCGAGTTATACGACCCCAAAGGCTTATCGACCCATTAGCCTAACTTCTTTCCTGTTAAAAACAATGGAGCGAATAATTGATAACATGGTCAAAAGTAAAATAGCGGATGACAGGCTAAAATTCAAACAACACGCCTATGTCAAAGGAAGATCAGTGGAAACAGCTCTGCATGAGGTAGTGCCCCACACAGAAGAGTCCTTCAGTAAAGAAATGTATGTACTTGCTATTTGCATACACATTGAGGGCGCATTTAACAATGTACAGACCGATACACTTATCCAGTCCTCAGGTTGACCGGGCGCTGAAAAACTAGATCAACAATATGCTATGGAATAGGTGGATTATTTGTGGGTCATATGATGTAAAAATTAGAGACAAGGTAAATCGTGGTATACCTCAGGGGGCATTTTATCGCCTCTTCTATGGGTTACGACGATACACAGTCTATTAAAAGCCCTCACCAATGAAGGACTTAAACCAGTCTGTTATGCAGACGACGTTGTAATACTTCTAAGGGGCTTTCATCCAAATATATTATGCAGAAGAACTGAAGAGGTACTTAACATAGCATATAACTGGGCACAACCAAGGGGATTAAATGTTAACCCAGACAAAACATAAATATACCTTTGCAAAAAATTCAACGTATGTGCTATCTAGGCATAAGCGGGGCATTTAGAACTGCGCCAACAAAAGCGTTGGAGACTATACTGCACACCCAACCAAAAGACATCCGTATAAAGTATGAGGCAGCCCTCAAAACAAGACGTCTACAAGTGATGGGTGAATGGATAAATCGAGACCACAAGTCGTACCATCAGCAGATTTTAGAATCTCTAGTTGGTCACATTCAAACGGCAGAAATCTCCGACCGCATTCCTGACGTACGGCTTGCAGCTACCTGTGATACGTTTGTGCCAGACGGACGCTCCTGAGAAAATGGAAGTTTGGCCCATGTGCCAGTGGGAACTAGCTGCTACACGGATGGGTCCAAGCGAGGAGGAAGGACGGGTCTGGGACTTTTTATTGATGAACCAGAAGTCGAACTTCACTTCCGGCTACCTGACCATAACACGGTATTTCAAGCAGAAGTTCGAGCAATCACGGAGTGTGTGAACTGGCTCAGTAACACCACAAAGCCTAAAAATGCCAACATCTTCACAGATAACCAAATGGCGATTAAAGCAATAATATCGGAAAGGGTCAAATCCGGAACGGTGTTGGACTGTAAAAGATTACTCAGCCAACGGAGTGATTGGAAATGAACGGGTAAACAGCTTGGATTCAAAGGGCGGAGAACTTCGAGTAAAAAACTTGGAAACCTTTCGAAGCCACGAAAAATGAGTTGAAGCACTAGGCAGTGATGGCTCACAAAACTGTGTGGAATAGCGCAACAGTAGGAGCAACTGCAAAGATACTGTGGGGTGACCCAAATGAAAAGAAAACAAGAAGTCTTCTGAAACTAAACAAGATCGATATTAGTAAGATGATGAGTGTTCTAACGGGACACTCAAGCTTACATGCACATCTTCATCGCATAGGACTAGCAGGAAACGACGAATGCAGGGCATGCATGGAAAACATCGAAACGATGGAACATTTTCTGTGTCACTGCCCGGCTTTCACACATGCAAGATCCCAACATTTCGGGTCCGACATATTACCAGACTTGACTCATCTCAGAGGATTTGGCTGGAAGATGCTGAGAAAATTCGTGTCTAGTACCGATTTTCTGTAACTCGTGAGGTATAAAAAGATCATAAATAAGGAGCGCACAACAGGCCGAACCACTGGCTTAAGTGTATGTCCATGGACATGAGCCGTTTAAACGTCTCCTCTCTTCAACCTAACCTAACCTAATAGCCCTTTTGGTAGAGGTACACTGTAAAAAGTGCATTTAAAATTGCTATGAAAAAGTGTGTATTTTTTAGTGTAAATTTGAAAATTTTGTTGATGTATACGCGTTGAATGTTTAAAAGCGTGATTTAGACAATGATTGTATATTATAGAATTCAGTTACATGTACAAATACTCTATTTATACCCTACACCACACTGTGGTACAGGGTATTATAAGTTTGTTTCACGGCAGATGTTTGTAACACCTGAAAATAAAACAGCTAGACCCACCTTAAAGTATACCGATCGACTCAGAATCACTAGCTAGTCGATTTAACGATGTCCGTCCGTCCGTCTGTCCATGTAAAGTTGTTCGTCGACTACAGGTCGGAATTTCACTCCGATCATTCTGAAATTTTGCAGTTTAGAGTATTTCGCGGCTGTTAAGATCGCTGGTTGAAATCGGTTCAGATTTAGATATAGCTCCCATATATATCTGTCGTCCGATTTGGCCCTTTAGTCCTATAGAAGCTGTATTTTACATCCAATCGTTTTGAAATTTAGAATGGTAGAGTTTCTTGATCCATGAACCAACATTGCCGAATTTGAAGAAAATCGGTTAAGATTTAGCTATAGCTCCCATATATATGTTTCGTCCGATTTGGCCCTTTAGTCCTATAGAAGCTGTATTTACAACCGATCGTTTTGAAATTTAGAATGGTAGAGTTTCTTGATCCATGAACCAACATTGCCGAATTTGAAGAAAATCGGTTAAGATTTAGCTATAGCTCCCATATATATGTTTCGTCCGATTTTGCTCTTTAGTCCTGTAGAAGCTGTATTTTACATCCAATCATTTTGAAATTCACAATGGTAGAGTTTCTTGATCCATGAACCAACACTACCGAATTTGAAGAAAATCGGTTAAGATTTAGCTATAGCTCCCATATATATGTTTCGTCCGATTTGGCCATTTAGTCCTATAAAAGCTGTATTTTACATCCAATCGTTTTGAAATTTAGAATGGTAGAGTTTCTTGATCCATGAACCAACATTGCCGAATTTGATGAAAATCGGTTAAGATTTAGCTGTAGCTCCCATATATATGTTTCGTCCGATTTTGCTCTTTAGTCCTGAAGAAGCTGTATTTTACATCCAATCATTTTGAAAGTTAGAATGGTAGAGTTCCTTGATCCATGAACCAACACTACCGAATTTGAAGAAAATCGGTTAAGATTTAGCTATAGCTCCCATATATATGTTTCGTCCGATTTGGCCCTTTAGTTCTATAGAAGCTGTATTTTACATCCAATCGTTTTGAAATTTAAAATGGTAGAGTTTATTGATCCATGAACCAACACTAGCGAATTTGAAGAAAATCGGTTAAGATTTAGCTATATCTCCCATATATATGTTTCGTCCGATTTGGCCCTTTAGTCCTATAAAAGCTGTATTTTACATCCAATCGTTTTTATACCCTACACCACACTGTGGTACAGGGAATTATTTAAGTATAAAATGTCCCAAAAGTAAATTTATGTAAACAATTTATACATGAATTACAAAATTTATATATCAGAGTTATTCAATATTACGAGAGTGGTGTAGGGTATTATATAGTCGGCACCGCCCGACTTTAGCCTTTCCTTACTGGTTTTGTAATTCTAAACGTTTATTGTGCCACATCAAACACAATTTGTTCATTTCTACATCATTTGCTTAATATTACGCGAGCATTGTCGAATATTAAAGACATCTTGTTCAAAATTGTGACAATTGTTCTTAATCTTACACGCAAAACTCAGTAAAGCAAATAACGCCAAGACACACTCATTCTCAGTAAACAAAGCGTGCAGTTAAGTCATACAAACACTAAATATAGCAAATAGTAAACAACAAGCAGTAAAGAAATTATAATGAATATTTTAAAATTTAATAAATGATGTATTTCTAAGTGTAATATTTGTGGAAACATATTAAAATCACTAATTTGCTATCAAAGACATATATGCAAACTTACATTTAAACAAGATGTTAGTTTTATGTGTCTACAGCCAACGTGTTTAAAAATGTATTTCAATTATTATTTATATAAAAGCATCAATAGTATCAGTAATTACTGAAGGTAATTCATTAATTAAATAAAGATGTAAAATTATATTAATATATTTTTGATTTGTAGCTATATTATTAGGCCTTCACAGATCCACATAAGTCTTGAGTGTGATGGTTCACAGATTTGTTGTGATATGGTTCTCCAATATTATTTAAAATCGAACAGTATTGTGAGAATGACGAATGGACAGAAAGAAACATACCATCCCATTCTTTATGCATTGGGACCGTGGAAACTAGTTACAATGCCAAGCGGAGCTCTGTTAACATACATATACTGCCGAATCGGCCAAGCAGTTGTTTAAACATTTTCAAGTTCCATGACAAAACGTTTCTTCAGATATCCTAAGTCTGCTCTCATACCATTAGTAAAACGCTTTTGCTAATTTACTCATTGATAAATTGAGGATTTCATCCTTTTATATACTAATGGGTTTTTAAGATCAGTAACGCAACAAGCAATTACAAAGTATCCTGATTATTTGTTGGATTTTCGGAGAAAGATAGTGAGAGGAATGTAACATCCAGCACGACTGAACGTAATGGCATTTCTCCGTAAGTGTATTCCTAAATACACACTAGGATGACCTCAGAAAAGTTTGGAAAGTAAAAAGTTACAACTCCCACCTCATATATTGTTTCAAAGGCCATAAAAAGGATATGTGCAAAAAAATCAATTTAATAGTGTCATTCCTTGGCAACCCGTACAAGCGAAGAAAATTTGCGAAATTTAAAAAAAAATCCTCCAAATATAATATCTTATATATCGGCCTAGAAATGCAGTACATTTATTGTTTGTTTTGATTTATGTACTATTTTGCCCAATGGCTTTATTGTAAAATGTTTATATTAAATCAGTGCATTCATTTCTGAACTATTATCAGTTTTAGGAAAAACAAACAGCAGATTTGGGCATTCCTAAGTTTAAGTGGATAAAGTGATTTGGTCAAAACAAAAGGTAAATCAGAAAAAAAACATAAAAGGGGTAAGAGATGGATGCTAAACATTTTCAAATTTTGCAAAATAAGGACCAGGTTAATACACAAATTCGGTGTAAAAAAGTATTAAAAAAATAATTTTATTTAATTTCAGAGCGTGATATTGAACAGAAAAAGGAGATAACATTAATTTCCGTTGAAAAAGTTTTTGCGGCTCATTTTGTTGAAAAAAGGACAATTATTTATATTATTTAACTGACGTAATGAATTATTTTTACGCTTTTAATACAATGTTTTACTGTCAGCTCTCACAGTCCATGGAGTTTTTGGTTCGATTTTTTAATAAACATTATCCAAACACGACAAAAAATTTAAACAGTTAGAGCTAATTATTTCATTTCACTAATAATAAAATCTTAGCATTACACCTTATACTGTATATTATAATTATTTGTATTGTTGTACTGTACGAGTGTATTGTGTATTTAATACACAAATTTGAATTATTATTTGTCTTATTATATATTCAATTATTTCTTTTTTTTAATATACATATAACATTCTTCTTCATTTTTAGGCAGTAACTGGAATAGCTATGAACATTTATTTATGTACATATAGTTCAGATTTAGAAATAAAATCAATTTTGCTAGCTATATAATCTATTGAGGAAAGAAAGCAAAATCTCTTTATACTTTTAAATTTTAAAATATGTATTTTACAATTTTGTTTTCAGCACAAAATTATCCTTAGAACTTTCCAAAAATGCACCCAATGTGCAAATTTAAAATTGGACATTCACAAGTTACAATTATTTTTAAATTTTCACATTTAATGATTTAGCATTTATTATTTAATGTTTAAATGTTAAATATTATGTGCCGGAATAATCAGCAGCAAAATGTTTAATATTGCACTAAAATTTTGATTTATTGTTTAAATTTACACATTTATTAAACATTTAATGTTTAATTTTACACATCTGATGTTCAAACTATTTGTTTAAATTTAGACATAAAAGATTTAATTCTATTGTGTGTCTAAAAATGCGACTACCTTTATGGTAGCGAAATTACTCTAAAATTTGTTTTCTTAATAAGTTTTATTTCTAAATCTGTACTATATCGAGCCCTAACAGCGAAAAAACTTAACCAACAAAAAGTAAACTTTTCAGGAGAAGATTTTTTTTAGTTTTCTCTACACTCAGTGCAGGTATTAACATGAACTTTTCAAGTTAAGCTTTTCTTGGAGTAATTAATTAGTATTAATCGTTGCATTAGTCTTTTTTTAAACAAAAAAGTACGATTTTTTTACTTAAGTTTTTTTCGCTGTCATTGTAGAAAGCTGAAGCGATGTATTTGTGTCGGTTAAGTTAAACACAATTGCATAGAAATATGCATTATCATCTTTTTTATACCCTCCACCATAGGATGAGGGGTATATTCATTTTGTCACTCCGTTTGTAACACCACTAAATGTTGATCTGAGACCCCATAAAGTATATATATTATTATTCGTCGTAAAAGTGTAAGACTAGTTAGCCGCGTTCGTCCGTCCGTCTGTTGTAATCACGCTACAATCTATAATACTTGAGCTAGGTGGCTGAAATTTGGTACATATACTTCATATATCGTCAGGTATGTTGGGATTAAAAATGGGTAATATCGGTCCAATTTTGGATATAGCCCCTATATATGGCATCTGCCCGATTTTACTTCTTAACGTCATAGAGAAAACAAATGTCAACAGATCGCGCTGAAAGTTGGTAACTGGGGTTTATTTATACCCGGTATCCTTCATACAAGCAACGGTAGCTATAGGTCCATGTTTTGATATAGCCCCCATACAAAGGCCCCTCTAGATTTGACTTCTTAACGCCACAAAAACCGACGAATTCAATGAATTGGGCTGACATTTGGTATAATGAGTTTATTAGTACCCGTAACCATTCACATGCGATCCTTGGTGGATGGTATATAAGATTTGGCATGACCGAACTTAACGTTTTTAATTGCTTAAATTTATGTTGCTTGCTTGCTTTTATTCGGTCTGCAAATCATTGTGATTCTAACTAGGATACTCTCTCGGCTTCAAGACCATTTTGTTTCTATATTATTATAGAAACAAGTATTTTATGCATGGCGGTGTATAAATAATATTTATTATTTATTAAATATGTATTAAAAATTGGCAGCACACATACTGGATCATGATTTTTGAGCCGTGACACTCGTTATCAACAGTTCTGCTGCAATTGTATGGGAGATACGGAGCTCTATATGTATGGTTGACTTCAACACGCAAGCGAATGAGAAATCTTTGTGAAACCACACTTCTCCAAAATCTTCCAAAAAACAATTGTTTAAATTTATTTTGGAAATGTGGACGACTCAAAACAAAGGAAATACATTTACATTAAATATAATAAAAACCAGTAAGGAAACGCAAAAATTAGGCTTGGTCGTCTATATGATACCCTTAACCATTTTCAAAGCAGAATAAGTACAAAACGAATCCAATTCATAACATTGACAGATAAATTTTATATTTGTGGTCGATATTTAAAGTACACTCTGCCAAATTTCATAAATATTAAATAAACCTTCTACAGCACTTTGATACCAACTTGAAACGAAAACATATATGGGGGCAATATAAATCTCAACAATCGTTATTTCGGTGTCAAGAAACTCCTACCTGCCAAATATTTAAAATGAGCGGATGTAAAATAAAGCTTATCTGGCACGTTGATACTAAATCGGAAGGAAAGTATTTACGGGGGCTATATAAATCTGAACCGATTTCTTTCAAATTTGAAAGTGTTCATTCCTTAACCAATTAACTCCTTTATGCCAAATTTGGTAATGACCCGATTTATATAGCGCATAGATGCCAAATTGGAGGTAAAAATATAATGGGCCTATAATGAGCATTCTGCTAAATTTCATCACGATCGGACCACAAATACGACCAGAACTTTGATTACAACGATACATCTAGAGACGGAAATGGTTAATTCGACTCAGGAAGTAATTCCAAATCGAGCGGTATAATACACTATGGATCTCTTCTCCTTTTGTGTGTTAGAAAAAGTACATAAATTTATAATACCCTAGACCACATTGGGGTGTAGGTTATAAAAATCATATTTAGGAAAAAGCAGTCAAAAATGATTTGCATTTGTTTCTTATTGGGCACATTACATATGTATTGCAAATCTGGCCAAACTCGACGAAATTTCCATAATCAACAAAAACATAGTTACCTTTCTTCCACCAGATGCCATTTTAATCAATATTATGAAACAATCAACGCAAAAATGCTAACGCCGTTCAAATAAAATTCAGAATGAAAATTTAACTTAAACGACACTACGCGGTCAGGAAATTTGTAAGCAAAAAGTAAATGTCGTTTAAGTTATTTTTGTTTTGTCTTATTCTTCGTAACGGTACATTTGTCAGCTACGAATTTTTACTGGTAATGGGAATTATGCTTCTTAATCGATTTTCATCAAAAAACGAAAATCGATCATTTTGTCGGTTGAGTTTTTTTTGGCGGTTAAGGCTCGATATGTACATACATAAATGTTCATAGCTATTCTTCCAGTTACTGCCTAAAAATGAAAAAGAATGTTATAGTATTAGAAAAAGAATATTTTATTATGAAATTCATAATGATATGTATATTAAAAAAAGAAATAATTGAATATGTAATAAGACATATAATAATTCAAATTTGTGTATTAAATACACAATACAAATAATTATAATATTCAGTATAAGGTATAATGCTAAGATTTTATTATTAGTGAAATGAAATAATTAGCTCTGGTAAACTGTATACATTTTTTGTCGTATTTGGATAATGTTTATTAAAAAATCGAACCAAACACTCCATGGACTGTGAGAGCTGACAGTAAAACATTGTATTAAAAGCGTAAAAATAATTCATTACGTCAGTTAATTAATATAAATAATTGTCCTTTTTTTAACAAAATGAGCCACAAAATCTTTTTTAACGGAAATGAATGTTATCTCCATTTTTCTGCTCAATATCACGCTCTGAAATTAAATAAAATTATTTTTTTAATACTTTTTTTACACAGAATTTGTGTATTAGCCTGGCCTTTATTTTGCAAATTTGAAAATGTTTAGCATCCACCTCTTACCCCTCTTCATTCATTAGATTTATGTTTTGTTCTGATCTACCTTTTTGTTTTGACCAAATCACTTTATCCACTTCAACTTAGGAATGCCCAAATCTGCTGTTTGTTTTTCCTAAAACTGATAATAGTTCAGAAATGAATGTACTGATTTAATATATGTAAACATTTTACAATAAAGCTATTGGGCAAAATAATACATAAATCAAAACAAACAATAAACAAACAAATAAATTTTTAAATTTCGCAAATTTCATAGCTAGTACGGGTTGCCAAGGAATGATTAAATTGATTTTTTGGCACAGATCCTTTTTATGGCCTTTGAAACAATATATGACGTGGGTGTTGTAACTTTTTACTATCCAAACTTTTATAAGGCCATCCTAGTGTGTATTTAAGAATATACTTATGGAGAAATGCCATGAGAGTTCAGTCGTGCAAGATGTTACATTCATCTCACTATCTTTCTCCGAAAATCCAAAAAATTATCAGGATACTTTGTAATTGCTTGTTGCGTTACTGATCTTAAAAACCCATTAGTATGCTCGTATAAAAGGATGAAATCCTCAATTTATCAATGAGTAAATAAGCAAAAGCATTTGGAACGTTTTATTAATGTTGTAGAGCAGACTTAGGATATCTGAAGGAACGTTTTGTCATGGAACTTGGAAATGTTTAAACAACTGCTTGGCCTATTCGGCAATGTATGTCTGTTAACAGAGCTCCGCTTGGCATTGTAACTAGTTTCCACGGTCCCAATGCATAAATAATGGGATGGTATGTTTCTTTCTGTCCATTCGTCATTCTCCATCAGCATCATAATACTGTTCGATTTTAAATAATATTGGAGAACCATATCACAACAAATCTGTGAACCATCACTCAAGACTTATGTGGATCTATGAATGCCTAATAATATAGCAACAAATCAAAAATATATTAATATAATTTTACATCTTTATTTAATTAAATTACATTCAGTAATTACTGATACTATTGATGCTTTTACATAAAAAATAATTGAAATACATTTTTAAACACGTTGGCTGTAGACACATGAAACTAACATCTTGTTTAAATCTAAGTTTGCATATATGTCTTTGATAGCAAAGTAGTGATTTTAATATGTTTCCACAAATATTACACTTATACATCATTTATTAAATTTTAAAATATTTATTATAATTTCTTTACTGCTTGTTGTTTACTATTTGCTATATTTAGTGTTTGGCGTTGTTTGCGTTACTGAATTCTGCGTGTAAGATTAAGAACAATTGTCACAATTTTGAACAAGATGTCTTTAATATTCGACAATGCTCGCGTAATATTAAGCAAATGATGTAGAAATGAACAAATTGTGTTTGATGTGACACAATAAACGTTTAGAATTACAAAACCAGTAAGGAAAGGCTAAAGTCGGGCGGTGCCGACTATATAATACCCTACACCACTCTCGTAATATTGAATAACTCTGATATATACATTTTGTAATTCATGTATAAATTGTTTACATAAATTTACTTTTGGGACATTTTATACTTAAATAATACCCTGTACCACAGTGTGGTGTAGGGTATAAAAACGATTGGATCTAAAGAGCCAAATCGGATGAAACATATATATGGGAGCTATAGCTAAATCTTTACCGATTTTCTTCAAATTCGGCAATGTTGGTTCATGAATCAAGAAACTCTACCATTCTAACTTTCAAAACGATTGGATGTAAAATATAGATTCTATAAAACGAAACGGCGAAATCGGACGAAACATATATATGGGAGCTATAGCTAAATCTTAACCGATTTTCTTCAAATTCGGTAGTATTGGTTCATGGATCAAGAAACTCTACCATTCTAAATTTCAAAACGATTGGATGTAAAATACAACTTTTATAGGACTAAAGGGCCAAATCGGACGAAACATATATATGGGACTATAGCTAAATCTTAACCGATTTTCTTCAAATTCGGCAGTGTTGGTTCATAGATCAAGAAACTCTACCATTCTAAATTTCAAAATGCTTGGATGTAAAATACAGCTTCTACAGGACTAAAGGGCCAAATCGGACGAAACATGTATATGGGAGCTATAGCTAAATCTTAACCGATTTTCTTCAAATTCGGTAGTGTTGTTTCATGGATCAATAAACTGTACCATTCTAAATTTCAAAACGATTGGACGTAAAATACAGCTTCTATAGAACTAAAGGGCCAAATCGGACGAAACATATATATGGGAGCTATAGCTAAATCTTAACCGCTTTTCTTCAAATTCGGTAGTATTGGTTCATGGATCAAGAAACTCTACCATTCTAAATTTCAAAATGATTGGATGTAAAACACAGCTTCTTCAGGACTAAAGAGCAAAATCGGACGTAACATATATATGGGAGCTATAGCTAAATCTTAACCGATTTTCTTCATATTCGGTAGTGTTGGTTCATGGATCAAGAAACTCTACCATTCTAAATTTCAAAACGATTGGATGTAAAATACAGCTTTTATAGGACTAAATGGCCAAATCGGACGAAACATATATATGGGAGCTATAGCTAAATCTTAACCGATTTTCTTCAAATTCGGTAGTGTTGGTTCATGGATCAAGAAACTCTACCATTCTAAATTTCAAAATGATTGGATGTAAAATACAGCTTCTACAGGACTAAAAAGCAAAATCGGACGAAACATATATATTGGAGCTAAAGCTAAATCTTAACCGATTTTCTTCAAATTCGGCAATGTTGGTTCATGGATCAAGAAACTCTACCATTCTAAATTTCAAAACTATCGGATGTAAAATACAGCTTCTATAGGACTAAAGGGCCAAATCGGACGAAACATATATATGGGAGCTATAGCTAAATCTCAACCGATTTCAACCAAATTCAAAGCGATCTTAACAGCCACGAAATACTCTAAACTGCAAAATTTCAGAACGATCGGAGTGAAATTGCGACCTGTAGTCGACGAACAACTTTACATGGACAGACGGACGGACGGACATCGTTAAATCAGCTAGTGATTCTGAGTCGATCGGTATACTTTAAGGTGGGTCTAGCTGTGTTATGTTCAGGTGTTACAAACATCTGCCGTGAAACAAACTTCAAATATCCAGTACCACAGTGTTGTGTAGGGTATAAATAGAGTATTTGTACGTGTAAATGGATTTGATAATATACAATAATTGTCTAAATCACGTTTTTAAACATTCACCGCGTATACATCAACAAAATTTTTAAATTTACACTAAAAAATACACACTTTTTCATAGTAATTTTAAATGCACTTTTTACAGTGCAGTGCCCTTGGTAACGCCGCTCGATGGACTTTATTTCTTGGTGAAACTTTTCGCCATATTCGTCACTTACGTCGCCAAGATTCTCGGGGAAAAAGTTTAAATGAGAATGCAATAAATTAATTTTGAGGGACATATTTACACCTGTTGGAATACATAATGCGAAAAATAAGTTAAAAGAATACATAAATATGTGTTATATACATAAATATAGAAAAATGTATTTGTTACCAATTTTTTCATAATTTTTTAACAAATCATTAATCACTGTTTCATATTGCGGGTTTTTATTGGATCCAAGGAATTTTTAAACTACAAGCTTAAACGACCTCCATGCTGCAATTCCATCTGACGTCAAATATGATTCGAAATTTACATCTTTCATCAGTTTCCTTATTTAGGGGGAATTTTTAAAATGACGCAACATGATGTGGTGCATTATTTTTCAGAAACGAACCCAGTTTTTAAAAGCTGAGCAACCCCAGTTTTTAAAAGCTAGTGGAAACTCAGAGTCAGAGTCATCAAGTGATAACAATATTACTATTGTTGAAAATCGGAAAAGACTGTCAGGGGCACAAAGAGGGAAACTGAATAAGATGAACCGGCAGAAGATATTACAGGATGAATCTGACTCTTCTACATCTACTAAAAGAGTCAGATCTCCCGAAGAGCATAGCGATGCGAAATCAATTAAGAAGAAACAAATCTCACCGACACCCAGCACTTCGCAGAAACCTATACAATCTACCAAAAAAGGAGTTTCTAGTCAGAATCCGTTAATGGTGGGAGGTGAAGTTGATCCTTTTGTGGGGAAGGTGAGCAAGTCCTCCAAACCATCCATAAAGGAGGGGTCCCCAAACAAAAAGACCCATTCTAAAGGAAAAAGCAAGGTGGCTATAAAAAAAGGTAAGGAAGCACCATCTTATTCCCAAATAGGCAAAAAACATATCCAGGGCGAACTACACTATGCCATAATTGATAGCAGTAGTGCGTCTGCCAGAATTCCCGAAGAGCAAAGGAGTATCTTCGAAGATTTGTTCTTCACAAAGGTATTGGACCACATTCTCGAATCTAACGATGGACCAACATTTCACGTAATGAGTTGCACTTTTGAGAGGGGCGTTTTGATGCTCAAACTGGCATCACAATGCTGTGTCGATGTCCTCGAAAAACTAGTGGAGAACATCCCCTCACCATAGGAGGTCGCAAAGCTGAAACTGGTACTCATAAAAACATCTTTCTATGTCAGAGGATGGACAAGTAAGGTACCGTCAGAGCGCATACTCAGCGTCATTGGCAAACAAGATTCGAACGCTCAAGTGGGGAAGTCTTTCACAGGAAAAATGATCCCGGTGGCTCTCTCCTGGGATAGCCTTGTCAAGACAAAAGGCATGTAATTTTTTCGGCATTTGGAAAATCTTCTTTAAGATTGGAAAAAACCCCATTGGCAGGACAGTTAAATCGAGCCCAAACACGAACGTACCGTCTGCAAACGAAAATAGTGAACAGAAAGAAGCGAAATTGCCGATAATATCATCAATTTTGCAGAAAGTTCCCAGCAAAGGTGGTGATAAGGATGTGAAGAGGAGCTCAAAAACTCAAAACAAAGAGGGGGCGACAAAAAACAACATCGCCTTCCACGAAGTGGTCGATAACATTACCAAATTGCCGATAATATCACCAGAATGTTAAACCACGTGAACTACAATCTTTTCTACGCTAACACAGGTACTCGTCCAAGCACTTGTATTCTGTGCCATAAGAACTTATACTATCTTTTCCCTCCAGAGTTGTCAACATCGGAGGCAACTGCGCTGATGAAAGGTAATGGAAGTATGTACCTGGCGTCAGTATACATGCCATTCGATGCGCCGACATTGCCACCTACTTCGGAATTAAAACGTCTGGTAAGGGAATCCAAAAATATAAGTAATGTGTTACTAGCTGGTTGTGATGCCAACTCACACCATATTGCTTAGAGTAGTACTGAATTTTTGAATACAAATGACCTCATAACTCTTAACATAGGAAACACTGCAACCTTTGTTAACAAAATTAGGAAAGAAGTATTAGATATAACGATATGCTCAGAAAACCTCATTGATGAGATCCATGAGTGGAGGGTTTCGGATGAACACTCCTATTCGGACCACCGTTATATAAGATTTAGAATTGCACGGCCACTGCCTGACCCAATAAGATTCCGTAATAAGGCTAAACAGACTGGACCAAACTGCGCAATCTACTTAGAAATCGATTGGGAAAGCCTAAACACGATTATTCAAGTACAGAAGACATTGATATGAATGTGAGGAGGATTACGGAGGCTCTTGTAAAATCATTCGAAGATAGTTGCCCGCTTCGAGAAGGAAATCTGCCTATGAGAAACCCTGGATGACAGGGCAAATTCGCTCGATTGGCAAGGATGTCCGCAGACTTTACAACAGAGATCGACGTAAAAAGTTATCAGTATATTGGGATCACTACCACATAAGACTCAAAGAATACAATAAAATCATCAGACTGGCGAAACGTAACTCCTGGAGGCTCTTCTGTGAGCAGGTAGACAGCGTTAACAGCATGTTCCCCTCAAAATCTCATTTCCAAACCGAAACACTGGTGGATGAAACGGGTAAAAGGATGGAAACTATAGATGATACCGTAAGGCTTTTGATGAAAATTCATTTTCCGAGTGGTAATGCTGGGCCAACAGAGGAACAGTTACAGACCGAAAATGTGATGCACCAAGTACCTATTACGGATGCTATGGTCCTTTCAAGGCTGCGGGACCGGACGGAATCTTAGATGCTTCTAAGGCCAATCAGCCGGCTGAAAGAGCCACACATTCAGCTGTGTTAACGGCTAATAAAGTCAAAAGAATCAGATCACCTGATGAACCCCTGCCTTCGAAAAAGGCAAGAGGCCCAAATGTCACTATCAACAGGACACTCACCAGGCCCTTCAATGAAGTTGCGAAGGAGAGTCTAGTGATGGCCGTTATAGACAGAAGTAGTGAGGATGGATCCATCCTCAAGGACAAATGGAGCCATGTGCAATCAGCCATTATGGCTCATTACCTCGATGTCCGTAGAGAGATGCCGGGACACCACCAATCTGCAACGATGCAGGATGGCATCAGGGGATAGTAAAGCTCTTATATTTCGGTGATGCCAGATCAGTAGACCTGTATAAGGCTGCTCTGAGTGGAGCGGGTGAGGTGTGGCCGGATGCCCAGTTGGATATTGTCGAAAAAAACAACATCCCTAGTCACCCTAGAGCCATCACCTGGGTTACAGAAGAGCCCTCCAACCCGGCTGACATATTAGAAATAATAAAATATTCCAATCCTGGTCTGCCCGCCCATAATTGGAGAATCAGCAAGGTAGGTGAGGCGGATGGTAAAAAGCGCAGGTCAATTTGATCCCTAACGCTGAATCCACCTCCCATATACAACGTGCAAGTGCAACCCTACAGTATGGCTTCGAGACTATAGTCTTGAAGGTATACAAGCAGGATATAGTTCCCACTGCGGAAAGTGAGTCGTCCACCGCGGTTGATACACAGCTTTCTGGAAGTGCGGAGGTATCCACGCCCATTATTTCGGGTGACTCCAACTCTAACAGAAGATCTGTAACGTCCTACTCTGAGGACGAAAGCTCTACTTCTGACACAGAGGGGCTGAGGGGAGTCTCCGGACTCTTTGACGCATCTGGCGGGGACACGCTTCTCGATGATACGGACGAAGAGTTCGATAACAGCCTTGTCGGGGTGGAAGTTAATCTGTCAATTACCAATGATGGTAAGAATTTTACAGATTAACCTCCATCACGCTAAAGCAGCCTCAGCGGCTCTATTGCTGCGCCTCTCCACAGGTGCAGTAGACATCGTCCTGATACAGGATCCCTACGCAGTGGGAGGAAGGTTGTGCGGTATCAGGACACCCAACTTTAAACTGCTTGTGTCCAACTGTGAAGGCACTCCAAGAACCTGCATTTTGGCCAGGAAAGATCTAAGTATCTTTCTCCTGGCTAATTTAAGTGGTAAAGACCAAACATCTGCTAGTCTGGAGATCGGTAATCGCATATATTGGGTGGTCTCCAGTTACTTGCCTTATGAAGCTGTAGTACCGACTGTTCTATTCAGGGAAGTAGTAGAAGAAGCAACATCTGACGAGGTCGAGCTGATTGTTGGCGCAGACACGAACGCTCATCATACTATCGGGGGTAGTACGGATATAAACAATAGGGGTGATTCGCTTCTTGACTTTATTCTAACTGCCAACCTAAGTATTTGTAACATAGGTAATAAACCGACCTTTACAATTAAAGACAGACAAGAAGTACTCGACGTAGCGTTTGCTACTGACCGGCTGTCAGACAAAATTATTGGGCGGAATGTACTGGACGACCACTCATTCTCAGATCACCATTATATTGAGTTCAAACTCGCTGAAAAAGCGCCTGAACCTGCCGTCCACAGAAATGTGAGAAAGACAAAGTGGCACCTGTATGAAAAGAATTTCAAGAAAGTCCTCAACTCCAAACTTCTGTACGAACCGAATGACAAAGCCGGTCTGGATCATCTGGTCGAGCATATCACCACATCATTCAATAGTTCCCTTGAAGAAGCCTGTCCAAAAACAAGGTACAAGGGTAAAACTAAACCCGGAAATAATGGCAATATGGGAAGGAGCCAAGTGACTGAGTCGCAACATAGTAACCAACACTGTCGGTGTCATTTACTCGGACAGCCAGGCTGCCATCAATTCTCTGGAGGCAACATCCGTAAATTCACAAACAGCCCTCGACTGCCGCAGATCTCTTAACGAGATGGCTGAGCAGTTTAACATACACCTCATATGGGTGCCTGGGCATAGGGATATCCCGGGGAACTGCAAAGCCGATGAACTTGCTAGGAAAGGGACGAAATTACAAATTCTCGAAAAATTTGCATATATTGGTGCGCCACTATCCACGTGCAAGCTTTGGCTTAGGCAAGAGGCAATCAGGCAGTCCAACGAAAGATGGACAGAAATCGGCACCTGCAGAGTAGCTAGAAAAATCTGGCCAAGGTATGACCTGAGAAGATCAAAATATCTCCTCGCACTAGAGAGGCAAAGATTGTCTACGTTAGTATCAGTTCTGACGGGACACTGCTTGATCGGCGAACACGGCAAAAGATTGGGTATTGACTCTAATGACTTCTGCAGAAGCTGTGGAGATGAGGAAGAAGTGGAGAGCATTGAGCACTTGCTATGCGACTGTCCCGCTCTGAATAAACGACGACTGGACATACTGGGGTCGGCTTTTCTAGGCAGCCTAACAGATCTTTCCAGTACCGATATTCGTAATATCGACAAATTTGTATATCAAACAGGTTGGTTTCGATGAGGGGCATTTCAGCCCGTGGTAACACTAGGGACCTAAACTGGTCTATGTGAGCTTGTATAAAAAATACGGCTGCCACCCTAACCTAAACCTTGGTGTTATTTTCAATAGCGGCGACACGATCTGTTAGAGGTGTACAAACACTGTTAGAGGTGTACAAACATCCGTTGATGATGTTACCAAGAAACTGTCAGATTGCCCAAAGTTACATTTATTAACAATAAACAAAATCGAGATCTCTCAAAACGAAGTCCATAAACCTCTGAAAGGTTTGTGTGGCGTTTCTCAACTCGAATGGGATATATACAAATTCCAAAAGTCCACAATGGGTGCATACTGTTGACTTTTCGATGTCTTCCTAAGCCATTGGTAAGCCTTAACAAGGTCGAGTGCAGAAAAAACTGACTTACCGTTAATTTCTCACAAAATCGTTGATGTTGGGTATCGGGCACAGTTTTCGAATTTCAGCTTGCCAACCACAATCTTTTTTCGTCACCATATGAAGCGGACTAGCCCACGGACTTTTGGAAGGACGACATATATACTTTGTCCAATAGGAAGTCAATTTCCGCTTTAGCAGCTGCAAGTTTCTCCCCAGAAAGTCTTCGTGTACGATCTGCAACAGGGTACCCGATTGTTTCGATGTTATGAACATCACTCGTCAATAAACTCCTTCAGTAATTCATGGAATGCACCTGTCGAAGGCGATAATACGTCTTACGAATTTCACCACGACTTACTAAATTTTGTAAGGGCGATTTGCGCTTCCAGCGACAAGTTTGTTGTAATTGCCTTCCGGATTAAAAACACACAAAAAGTCTCCTTTTACTTATAAAATTGCCGTTTATTTAACATAAATATTGATTTAACATGGAATGACAGAGCACTTAGTACATCCAAAAATAACTGCCTAGTAACAACCGACAACCTGAACGTATCTAGCTGTGTTGTGGGAGATATCGATACCTCCATTCTAAACTATGCTAACTGCAAAAAGGTAGCTTTTCAGGAGAGGCGTTCAAAGTTTGATGATTTTTTTAAATTTTGTATGGAATTCCTTTATGAAGGAAATCGAATGACCTGTACTGTTTTCTGAATAACTGTTGATTGGGTTGACGGATAAAAGCCAAATTTTGACCGAGTATAAATTGGAATATAAAGAAAGTAAAAATGTAATCTCCCTAAAAACATGCTAAGTCGACTTAGCATGTTTTCGAATGGAGGTATCGATATTTTTGACTATTAGAGTATGAGAATAACTGCACCGGCAACCAGAACGTATCTAATACTTGTTACTTCTTACTCCGACCAAGTGATCCGCCAACTGAACTCAAAAATAATCGAGCACACTACTTTTATAGCAGCGATGGGCACACAATACTTCTAAAAAATGTTTATGTATTTGTGAGAAGAGTTAACACTCTCTTTATGCACTGCGAGAAATGGTATTTGCATTTTCCTAACATATATTTGTTGGGTAAGATAATACATTAGGTGTACAACGAACATCATGAACAAGATTTGAGGTTATTATACGTGTACATAATGAAACCGAACTTTAAATATGTTATGATTAGCCACAAAAATATTTATTATGCAATGTAAAGTAATCAATCCAAATTTTGAAGAAAAGAGCTACATACTCGTATTTATTATGCCATATTCATTATTTAATTAATTCTTTATTTTTTCTACTAACCGTTTTCGAGTGTCCAACTTTTTTTTGGTTAGTATATTTAGGTGTTTATACAAATTTCATTAAAAAATCTTTAAAAGATAATAATATATACATTTAAAATTATTTTAAAAAATCATTACTTTAATTAAAAAAGGAAATAATATATACATTTCTACAGTAATATAATAAATAATTTAAACCTGTATTTAGAAATGTTTATAAATTGTTCGGTAAAAATACAATACATACTAAACTTTATTCCTATACTAGAAGTATGTATTGTAATAAATGTATCATCCATTTTTTCTTTATGTGTACGCTAAGCAACAAGCGACAACACAACCTCGTCGATCGAATGAGCTAGCGCGACTGAATAAAGACGAGCTCTCATTCAAGGCCGGGTTAGGCATACGTAACCGTAATTTATCTTTACCGTTGCCGTAACGTTGACCGTTTGTGCGATTAGCCAACGTTGAGAAAACGAGTCATATGTTCTGACAACAACAACACATAAGTAAACAAAAAAGCCGCGATTTCTTTTTGTTTAGATTTATTAAAAATGAAGTTGAAAATAATGTTTATAAATTTGTGGTTTTAAATCTGTGCAGAATTTACAATAAAAGTAATCAAGAAAATATCGTCGGATAAGAAGATGGGATGGGCGTCCTATAAACAATGACTGGGCGAAAGCCGGACACTAGAATGCCTATGGCAGTTTTTAATTTGTTATTAATAATAATAAAATATGAGTTAACTACGCCAAAGCAACGGATTGGACCGGCAGAGAGTCTAGCAATAACACCACTGTATGTCAAATATTGCTTTATCCTTTGATTCCAAGATGGGAAATATTAACATTCTATTCTTTAAAATTGTAGATATTTGGGTCACGGTTGTTCCATACAATCGATTGCATGGAGTCACAAGCTGGGGAAAACAACAATTCGAAATATTATTTTAGAATGCAGTGAAGTTTTGTGGCGCTTGCTTTCGCCGATTTATTTAAGTGAACAAACTACACAGCAGTACAAACACATTGCCAATGATTTTCAACGAATGTGGGATATGCCCAATTGTGTGGGAATCTGTGATGCTAACTATACATTCATATTAGTTAATGCTGGAAGTTATGGCAGCCAACACGATGGGGGTATGTCCATTAAACTTACATTTATTTATAATCTATTTTAATACAAAAAATTTCCATTTCTTAATTTAAATTAAATACAGCTATATTCCAGTACTCTCCGTTTGGCCAATCAGTTATTTTAGGTACAGTACCTGTACCTCCTAGTAAACCATTATCATCAGCATCCTCTGAAGCCTTTCCTCATTTTTTTATTGGCGATGCGGCGTTTCCCCTGAGGAATATCCTTGGTCTAAGTCAACAACTATAGACGAGCTCAGAGACAACACCCAACGCGAAATTGTTAACGTTCCGGTCGAAATGTCACTGTGGTGGTCATATGACCGAAATTGAATTTCATTCTTAAAATGTAACATTTGCACTACACCTGGAATAAATTTGAACTCAATATCTTAAATATTCTGTGTTTTATTAATACTTTTACTTATGTCTATTTCCATTGAAGAGGGACTCAGCCAAATCCATTCCAATCTCTATCTATAAATAAGTCCACGTTTGTAGAGACGCTTATATTGCTGTCAAATTAACCCACAATGAAGAAGATTGGTCGTCAAAAGAATCCTGAAGCAGATTATAAATTTAATTTTTAATGGAGTCAGCCGCGATCTACATAAAACTCACCTGCAACGCCCAGCTCCTTGCCAATTTGCTTCCAAGCTTCTCGCTTTTTTCAGATATCCTATATGCTGGATTATATTTATTGTATAAATACTCGTGCGGCTGCACCAATGAAATCAAATATTCGTCTTTCATGTTTATTTGCACTTTTAAACAACAAATAATTAATAAATTATTTTCTTTACTTTTCTCGGTGAACATACAATTGTAATTGTAAACAACATGTAGTATCAGCTGTTGTCAAATTGTACGTAAACGGAACGTCCATTTCTGATTTCAACAGATTCAGCCGTCCGTTTACGTTTCGTTTCCGTTGGCTAATCGTTTACACTGATTTCCATATGACAGATTGAATCAGCTGATTCGTTACGCTACGGGGGCGTTACGGTTAAGTTTGCCTAACTGGGCCTTCAATGTGTGTGCTCATGTACACGCGAGAGGAAAAACCCCGGGTAGTGATTTTGCTCATCGCTGGACTAAAAGCTTTATCGATGAGTGTAAACAAACTATCAATGAGTGAAAGCTGTCTCCCATCAACGTAGTTACACTCATATGTCTCACAACCAAAACAAAACAAGACGAAAGAACTCCAATAGAGAGAATGTTAACGAGCGATTGGGTGTTTATACACCTTTATGGCGGCCCTCAAGTGGCTTAAAGTTGGAACATAGTTACACTATGATTAATTCCTATCAAAATACGGTATAAACTTCACTATATCGCCCGATTTCATTTTTTTAGAACAATTTATGAGGACACATCCAGCCTATCCCAGCAATTGTTTAAAACATTCTGAATCAAATTTCTCAAAAAAAAATAATTTAAAAAATTCTAGATATTACTTGAAAAACTGAAAAAATTGGTTTTATTTAATAATGTATATTACTTCTATTTATAAGAGTAAAGCATTTTTATTTACAACAATTTATTTCCATAAATGAAAACATTATATTATGTAAGAACGTTATATTTTCTAAGACAGGATTTGGTAGCAGTTGGGTAATTTTTACGATCTCTGGCAACAATTTGTAAAACATATTGTTTTTCAGCTTCATCTTTTGTGAGAATGTTATTATAATCCTTAATGAGTTTGACACCTCTTTCTGCTTTTCAATTGCTCTTTTGTAACCAAGATCATCCTTCCATGTTGAAGGGTCTTTGTCGAGGAAATCGGTGCTGAGAGAAAATCTCGTGAAGAATTTGTTCGAACTAGGAGTTACAGACGACGAAAACTCAATGTTTGTAAAGGAAGAAAAATCCTTTTGGTGCAGAATGTACCTCCTAAGCTGATTTTTATCGTCTCCCTCTTCTTCGCTTTTATCTGCTTCCAGCATAATTTGAGCCATACGTGCCTTAACCACTGTTGGAACATTGTCATCAAATAAGGATAGAACCACAGATTCTGGAACAGTACCAGAGATGTTTGGAAAATTTTTTTCTTAGTGACCTTACTAATTTCTGGATCAATATCCTGATAAATTATCAGTTCTTGCATGAAGAGGAAATCATGATAAGGTGCTGTAATTGCTTCTGAGGACAGAAACCAGGCTCGAACGTACACTCGAGCAAGAAAAATACATATTCTTCTTAACGAATTCTTCTCTATGAGATAACTGAAATTGATCTCGAAACAGATATATCTTAAATGCATAAATTGCGTTTGCCATCCACCTAGCATGGCTTATAGCTCCAGGTATACGAAACGATACTCCCCTTTTCGGAATGCCTCCGAGAAAGATCATTGTTAACTCCAACAGTTCTCGGTAATCATCACGCTGTTGCTTTTGTGTAGAAAGGCGGTGTTCAATAAATTAAAGAATGGTAGATCGTACATCATCAGGCACTTCATTGCTATCAGTTATATAAACGTTTTTGTTGATTTTCGCCCAGTTGTCTCTAAAGCTTTTGAAAAGCGCCATGTCAGAAGTTGCATCCATCAGCGAGTCGAAACAACTTCTCAAAACTAGCTCAAAAATATGGTGACGGCAGGGGAGGTACAACAGGTCACGATTGAACAACAGTAGTATAAAAATGTTCCTTTTGGATCACGCCTGTTTTTGCGTATGCCTGTTCTGGGGCACAGTAGACGTATTTTATTTAGGAACAGGTTTAAAAAATTAAAAATTAAAATTGATGAAAACTAGCTCAAAAATGTGGTGACGGCAGGGGAGGTACAACAGGTCACGATTGAACAACAGTAGTATAAAAATGTTCCTTTTGGATCACAGGTTTAAAAAATTAAAATTGATGATCGACTGTAGTTTTTGTAGGTATGTATAGAGGTATGTGTGTATAAATTTTGGTTTTTGAAGTGTAAAATACTAAATTTTTCGCTGTGAAGTGTATTTTTAGTAGAATTTATATAAATGTTTTCCCATTTTTAATAAAACATACCGAATGTACACTTTACTCAGGGTAATTAAAAAGATCATATTTCAAAAACGTTGGATATTTTGTTTACATTTATTTTTCAAGAATGGATTTGAAAGAATTCTCGGTCAGCACTTCGCACGGTCGTCTGTCCGTCCGAATTGCGTGGCTGGTTGATAGGGGGAATTTCATCATATGATGAAATTCATGGCGGTTTAGTGCGGGACTGTACTTGTATTTATTATTGATCTGTAAAACATTTTCCGATTGTTCAGCAAATAAGAAACAAAAATGTGTTCAATCATGGTCCTACATAATTTTTATTGTAAACAACTATCGAATACGGATCATTAGTACTTTTCTGTACCTCTAGCAATCAAGGTATTGTGCGTTTGATCCCCAATCATAGTTTTGTGATTAACAAAGTGTGAGTCCAGTGAGTTTTACAAAGGTTTTAAAAAGTTTGAAAGAAAAATAAAAAAATGGCTTCGAGTAATATTGCTTGCACTTTCTGTAAAGTATTGTTCAACACCAAAGAAAAAATGTAACGTCATATGAAATCGCACAAACGTTGCGATATATGTCAAACCAGTAAGGAAAGGCTAAAGTCGGGCGGGGCCGACTATATAATATCCTACACCACTCTCGTAATATTGAATAACTCTGATATATAAATTTGGTAATTCATGTATAAATTGTTTACATAAATTTACTTTTGGGACAATTTTAACTGAATAATACCCTGTACCACAGTGTGGTGTAGGGTATAAAAACGATTGGATCTAAAGAGCCAAATCGGATGAAACATATATATGGGAGCTATAGCTAAATCTTTACCGATTTGCTTCAAATTCGGCAATGTTGGTTCATGGATCAAGAAACTTTGCCATTCTAAATTTCAAAACGATTGGATGTAAAATATAGCTTCTATAGAACTAAAGGGCCAAATCGGATGAAACATATATATGGGAGCTATAGCTAAATCTTAACCGATTTTCTTCAAATTCGGTAGTGTTGGCTCATGGATCAAGAAACTCTACCATTCTAAATTTCAAAATGATTGCATGTAAAATACAGCTTTTTCAGGACTAAAGAGCAAAATCGGACGAAACATATATATGGGAGCTATAGCTAAATCTTAACCGATTTTCTTCAAATTCGGCAATGTTGGTTCATGGATCAAGAACCTCTACCATTCTAAATTAGTTTTTGTAGGTATGTATAGAGGTATGTGTGTATAAATTTTGGTTTTTGAAGTGTAAAATACTAAATTTTTCGCTGTGAAGTGTATTTTTAGTAGAATTTATATAAATGTTTTCCCATTTTTAATAAAACATACCGAATGTACACTTTACTCAGGGTAATTAAAAAGATCATATTTCAAAAACGTTGGATATTTTGTTTACATTTATTTTTCAAGAATGGATTTGAAAGAATTCTCGGTCAGCACTTCGCATGGTCGTCTGTCCGTCCGAATTGCGTGGCTGGTTGATAGGGGGAATGTCATCATATGATGAAATTCATGGCGGTTTAGTGCGGGACTGTACTTGTATTTATTATTGATCTGTAAAACATTTTCCGATTGTTCAGCAAATAAGAAACAAAAATGTATTCAATCATGGTCCTACATAATTTTTATTGTAAACAACTATCGAATACGGATCATTAGTACTTTTCTGTACCTCTAGCACAGTGTGGTGTAGGGTATAAAAACGATTGGATCTAAAGAGCCAAATCGGATGAAACATATATATGGGAGCTATAGCTAAATCTTTACCGATTTGCTTCAAATTCGGCAATGTTGGTTCATGGATCAAGAAACTTTGCCATTCTAAATTTCAAAACGATTGGATGTAAAATATAGCTTCTATAGAACTAAAGGGCCAAATCGGATGAAACATATATATGGGAGCTATAGCTAAATCTTAACCGATTTTCTTCAAATTCGGTAGTGTTGGCTCGTGGATCAAGAAACTCTACCATTCTAAATTTCAAAATGATTGCATGTAAAATACAGCTTTTTCAGGACTAAAGAGCAAAATCGGACGAAACATATATATGGGAGCTATAGCTAAATCTTAACCGATTTTCTTCAAATTCGGCAATGTTGGTTCATGGATCAAGAACCTCTACCATTCTAAATTAGTTTTTGTAGGTATGTATAGAGGTATGTGTGTATAAATTTTGGTTTTTGAAGTGTAAAATACTAAATTTTTCGCTGTGAAGTGTATTTTTAGTAGAATTTATATAAATGTTTTCCCATTTTTAATAAAACATACCGAATGTACACTTTACTCAGGGTAATTAAAAAGATCATATTTCAAAAACGTTGGATATTTTGTTTACATTTATTTTTCAAGAGTGGATTTGAAAGAATTCTCGGTCAGCACTTCGCATGGTCGTCTGTCCGTCCGAATTGCGTGGCTGGTTGATAGGGGGAATTTCATCATATGATGAAATTCATGGCGGTTTAGTGCGGGACTGTACTTGTATTTATTATTGATCTGTAAAACATTTTCCGATTGTTCAGCAAATAAGAAACAAAAATGTATTCAATCATGGTCCTACATAATTTTTATTGTAAACAACTATCGAATACGGATCATTAGTACTTTTCTGTACCTCTAGCAATCAAGGTATTGTGCGTTTGATCCCCAATCATAGTTTTGTGATTAACAAAGTGTGAGTCCAGTGAGTTTTACAAAGGTTTTAAAAAGTTTGAAAGAAAAATAAAAAAATGGCTTCGAGTAATATTGCTTGCACTTTCTGTAAAGTATTGTTCAACACCAAAGAAAAAATGTAACGTCATATGAAATCGCACAAACGTTGCGATATATGTCAAACCAGTAAGGAAAGGCTAAAGTCGGGCGGGGCCGACTATATAATATCCTACACCACTCTCGTAATATTGAATAACTCTGATATATAAATTTGGTAATTCATGTATAAATTGTTTACATAAATTTACTTTTGGGACAATTTTAACTGAATAATACCCTGTACCACAGTGTGGTGTAGGGTATAAAAACGATTGGATCTAAAGAACCAAATCGGATGAAACATATATATGGGAGCTATAGCTAAATCTTTACCGATTTGCTTCAAATTCGGCAATGTTGGTTCATGGATCAAGAAACTTTGCCATTCTAAATTTCAAAACGATTGGATGTAAAATATAGCTTCTATAGAACTAAAGGGCCAAATCGGATGAAACATATATATGGGAGCTATAGCTAAATCTTAACCGATTTTCTTCAAATTCGGTAGTGTTGGCTCATGGATCAAGAAACTCTACCATTCTAAATTTCAAAATGATTGCATGTAAAATACAGCTTTTTCAGGACTAAAGAGCAAAATCGAACGAAACATATATATGGGAGCTATAGCTAAATCTTAACCGATTTTCTTCAAATTCGGCAATGTTGGTTCATGGATCAAGAACCTCTACCATTCTAAATTTCAAAACGATTGGATGTAAAATACAGCTTTTATAGGACTAAAGGGCCAAATCGGACGAAACATATATATGGGAGATATAACTAAATCTTAACCGATTTTCTTCAAATTCGGTAGTGTTGGTTCATGGATCAAGAAACTCTACCATTCTAAATTTCAAAATGATTGGATGTAAAATACAGCTTTTATAGGACTAAAGGGCCAAATCGGACGAAACATATATATATGGGAGCTATAGCTAAATCTTAACCGATTTTCTTCAAATTCGGCAATGTTGATATATATGGGAGCTATATCTAAATCTGAACCGATTTCAATTCAATAGCGATCTTAACAGCTGCGAAATACTCCAAACTGCAAAATTTCAGAACGATCGGAGTGAAATTGCGACCTGTAGTCAACTTTACATGGACAGACGGACGGACATGCTTAAATCGACTCAGCTAGTGATTCTGAGTCGATCGGTATACTTTAAGGTGGGTCTAGCTGTGTTATTTCCAGGTGTTACAAACATCTGCCGTGAAACAAACTTATAATACCCTGTACCACAGTGTGGTGTAGGGTATAAAAATGTTTCTTAACTCATATGCATTAAAAATGCATTACAACATTTCTCATAGTGGTGCAGAACGTTCTACGGTATTAAAGGAAAATAAAATGAGACGATAAAAATAGGCCGTCTCTAATAATTCAACAACGTTAACAGCTGCAACAATCTATACCACAGCAACAACAAAGAGTTATACATCAACAACAACAATTTACACCGCAGCAACAGTCCTATTACAAGTATCTACAGAATCAAATGCAAAACCATAGTTTTTATGGGGGATGCCAATATCCACATTTTTTCAACAACCTGAAAATCAAATGCTTTACCAACCAGTTTACCCCGTTAATAACCCTAACTATACATTTCCTCCAACAAACCCCCCGCAACAAATTTATGGACAAGGCTTTAACCAAATAAATCCTTATGAATATCAGCAATTACGCATTGATACCACTTGTACATAACAGTCTTTAAAAAAGTACGTATTCTTAGTATTTTTACAGCTTCAGGAGCATTTTGATTATAATACTGATACTGATCATTTAACGTCGACCACTGTTTTTCATGTTGTGTTTGTAAAACTCCTGTATGTTGTTGGTATTGTGTGGGTGAGATTAATCCTAGACGTTGAATTGAAGGATCTTTCTGTAGATGATGACGTAATTTGTGATCTCCATTTATTGAAAATATTTTTAGTTTCCCCGATTCTGATTCATATTTTTTATTAATCAACATCGATTCACTTAAATTTGCATTGCTATGAAACACCTTTTGATGATGTTTCATTACTTAAATGTTTTTGAATAGTTTTCCACATACAAGACAATGATGTTTCATATGTCTTGTAAAATCTCTCTTAGCTTAAAAGCAATCATTTTGCTTTCAAACTTTTTTATTTTACACAATTAAGATTTGAAACTGAATGCTTTATAAGGTGTAGCATTAATCAAACTGTCTTTCCAAATCATTTCTCTTCGTTTATAGGGCTTTCATTCCCTATCAACTCGTATCATGTTCAGGAAATATTTTAGCTCTTTACAAATGCATATCCTCCCAACTGTTTACTTACGATGTGACCGTATTACATAATAATATGCATCGAATATGAAACGACCACAAAAATATGTTTGTTTACCTAAAAGTCTTTGCGGATTTGGTGTGAAGTTCTGGATACTCAGAACTACACAGACACACATTGTGCTCTGGATATGTCACAAAGGAATCAATTCAAGTTCAATGCATGGTCCGACCGTTTGGCGCTAGTGTCCGACGGACAACCAAACAATTCAATAGCATGATCTGACCGTTTGGCGCTAGTGTCCGACAGACAGACGGACAACCAAACACATAGCATGACGCACTCATGATGTGGATAATGAATGCGGAGTTTTTAATTAGTAACTTCAGATGACAAGTGCCACAACTTGGTTTGCATAATGTGATTATATACTCGTATACTACAATGTTGTGCTTCGCAAGGAACTAGGGCTGGTTTTAATTTTGTTTGTTTGCTTTGAAAAGGCCAATATTTGCAGATCGCCAAAATGTATGGAATCGCCAGGCGATCACCCACCAAATGTATTGACTTGGCATGGGCAGACGGATTGCCTGGAAAGACCATTGAATAAAACTAAGATGTGGACAGACAAACCAACAGCCTGACACGGACAGACAGACTGGCACGAACGACGGACTGGTGGGGAACTGTTGACAGACCCATGTGTTTATATAAACATAAATACCGATTCAAACCTACAGAACGACAGGCGACCACCCACGACGTGGCCAACTAGTATCAAATTACATTGGAATTCACACACATACATACACAAAAAAACGGCGATGATCTCAGAATTCACACATACATACGCATGAAATGCACACTGACTTCAGAATTCACACATACATACACATAAAATGGACGCTGACGTCATCGGACCACCACGATTTGTAATTTGATTTGGCCCACGACGTGGCCATTTTTTTTGCTCTCTCATTTCACTAGTGCGTCATGCTATGTGTTTGGTTGCCCGTCTGTCTGTCGGACACTAGCGCCAAACGGTCAGATCATGCTATTGAATTGTTTGGTTGTCCGTCGGACACTAGCGCCAAACGGTCGGACCATGCAATTGAACTTGAATTGATTCCTTTGTGACATATCCAGAGCACAATGTGTTCTAGACACACAGTGTAGTTCTGAGTATCCAAAACTTCACACCAAATCCGCCAAGACTTTTAAGTAAACAAACATATTTTTGTGGTCGTTTCATATTCGATGCATATTATTATGTAATACGGTCACATCGTATGTAAACAGTTGGGAGGATATACATTTGTAAAGAGCTAAAATATTTCCTGACCATGATCAACGTTGATATGAGTTGATAGGGAATGAAAGCCCTATAAACGAAGAGAAATGATTTGGAAAGTCAGCAAAATGTTTGTTTTTAAGCTAAGAGAGATTTTACAAGACATATGAAACATAATTGTCTTGTATGTGGAAAACTATTCAAAAACATTTATGTAATGAAATATCATCAAAAGGTGTTTCATAGCAATGCAAATTTAAGTGAATCGATGTTGATTAATAAAAAAATATGAATCAGAATCGGGAAACTAAAAATACAATTTCTACAGAAAGATCCTTCAATTCAACATCTAGGATTAATCTCACCCACACAATACCAACAACATACAGGAGTTTTACAAACACAACATGAAAAACAGTGGTCGACGTTAAATGATCAGTATCAGTATTATAATCAAAATGCTCCTGAAGCTGTAAAAATACTAAGAATACGTACTTTTTTAAAGACTGTTATGTACAAGTGGTATCAATGCGTAACCACGTTCGTACCAATGGACATAAGGATAATGTTAGAAGGAACATAGATGGGGATATAACCGTCATAAAGAGTTCATTCAATAAACGTATTATAACATACGAATATAATAATTCAAATGGAACTCTGTTACCTGAAAATTTTCTTTGTGAGACAAAAGAGTCACTCCTGAAGTTGCTCAAACTCAGTTTGCACTTCAAGGTGAATATGTTAAACCCAGAGCAGATAATGCGCTAAATATGAGTGATGGGCCATCAACTTCTAGAGATCACCAATCCCGATTCCTTAACTACACCCAAGATTTTCAACCACGTATCTAGAATGAACCTGTTAACTCTGGGAGGATGGCATTAATAATCTGTTTGATGACCACACTGATGCCATCATGAACAAGATGTTTGAATTTCAATTGCGGGATTCAGGGTGGGCATTGCAGGAAATTCTAAAACTAGACATTAATATCAATCTGGCTGATCTCACCAGAGGCTCAAAATTCATCAAAACACCGAAGTCATTTTCAAAAAAGAATGCATGTCTCAACATAAACAATTTGTATGATGAATATTGTTTCAAATGGAGTTTGGTGGTTTGGGAAATAAACCCTCCCATAAGCCTTGTGACACATCATCCTATAATGTTGACATCGCACGTGATTCGATAACATTGCAAAGTGGTATCACATTGTTATTTTCAAATATGTTTATGTCTTTAAGATTCATTGGAAATTGCAATGAACTAAAGTTTAATACAATACCTCCAATACAAACATGGAGGCCGCTAAAAGAGTCAGGTCTCCCGAAGAACATAGCGCTGTGAAAGTGACTAAGAAGAAAAATGGCTCGTCTTCCAGTAATTCGGATAAGCCTAACGTAACCACACAAAAGGAGGTCTCTAGTCTGGGTCCTTCGATTGTGGGCGGTCAAGTTGACCCAATAACGCAGTTCAAGTCAACCAAATCATCCGTTCAGGTTGAGGCTTTAACCAAAAAGACTCTACAGACACGGAAAAATCAATTGGCCATAAAGAAGGGTAAGAAGCCACCGTCTTATTCTAATATAGCTAAACAACATTTTCGAGACTATCTGTGCTACGCCATAATTGATAGCAGTAGTGCATCTGGCAGAATCCCCGAAGACCAAAAGAGTAACTTCGAAGATTTGGTCTATACGAGGGTAGCGGAATACGTCCTCGAATCTAAGGATGAACCACCAATCGAAGTAATGAGTTGCAAGTTTGAGAGGGGTGTTTTGATGCTAAGGCTGTGTAGTGTGAATATATGTCAGTGTCAAATAATTTACGTTCAATATAACTCTAATGCTTTCAGTAGAAGCAAAAACAATCTTAATGTGTTTTTCGATAGTGTCTGGCCTCGATGGTCTGTGGGTGTTTAAACACTTATAAGACTTATCGAAGTCCTCCTTTATTATCCTTAATTTTCCCACTATATTCTGCCAGTCCATATATACTATTGAAATTTCCTGTATTTAAATTTAATTTTTTTTTTATTTTTAAATTTCGGCCAATGTGGCTGATGATTTATATTTCTTTTTTAAAGAATTTCTATAAGAGCTGTGTACTTTCCAGAACATATTAACAATTAGTATAATGGTTATTATAAAAACCATAATTTTTAAACTTTTTAAATCAGCTGTATAGCTATAATAAGATTGTAGCTCACAAGGCGGCGGCCGACAACTTCTTTTCCGATGTTTGTGGAAAATTAGAGAATGTTTTGCCAAGAAAAAGTATAGATGTAAAGTTACCACTAACTCTTCGCGAGGAAATAGTCTATAGCCCGGAAATAAGCAAATACTGGTGACCGATTCCCAGGCGGAAAAAGAGACTGAGGAATCGAACCAGCATTGCACCAACTCTAGAAAAAATCAAACAAAAATGCCATTGTCAGTAATAGAATTTCTTGGTTTGGCCACAAAACTCATTCCAGAGTTTGACGGCAAACCAGAAAATATGCAATCTTTTCTGGACTCTTTAAATCTACTGGATACTGTTAAAGAGTCCCATGAAGCAATAGCAGTGAACCTAATTAAAACAAAATTGAAAAATTCGAGCAGAAACTTAATTTCAAATGAGTCTTCAATTGCCGAAATAGTAGCTAAGTTGAAGGCATCCGTAAAAGGAGAATCCACTGAGGTTCTAACTGCCAAAATTCTCAATGTTAAACAAAACAACAAATCTGCCAATAATTTTGTTCAAGAAATAGAAGACCTTGCAAAATCCTTGACCAATGCATATATTACAGACGGCCTACCTGGCTCGTTAGCTGAGAAATATTCCACACAGTCAAAAGGATGAAATTAATAGACAAGTCGAAAAACTAAAATCTGATGGCATTATAGAACCATCTATCTCTGCTTACAACAGTCCACTGCTGTTGGTGCCAAAGAAATCGCTAAAGGGTAGTTCTGAAAAACGATGGCGATTGGTGGTAGATTACCGTCAGATTAATAAAAAGTTAGTGGCCGATAAATATCCATTACCCAGGATTGATGATATACTTGATCAATTAGGTCGTGCAAAATATTTTTCTTGCCTAGACTTGGTTAGCGGATTTCATCAAATTGAGCTATCAGAGGAGTCAAGAGATATAACGTCTTTCTCGACTCAACAGGGCTTCAAAAGACTTCCTTATGGCCTAAAGGTGGCGCCAAACTCATTCCAGAGAATGATGTCTATGGCATTTTCTGGACTAGATCCAGGACAGACTTTCCTTTATATGGATGATTTAGTTGTCATTGGCTGTTCCGAGAAGCACATGTTGAAAAATTTGCGCTCTGTATTTCAACTTTGTAGGAAATATAATTTAAAACTTCATCCAGACAAATGCGAATTTTTCCGGCATGAAGTGACTTACCTTGGACATAGATGTACAGACAAAGGAATCCTCCCAGATAGTAGCAAGTACGAAATCATTGAAAATTACCCCCGACCAAAGACTGCTGACGATGTCAAGAGGTTCGTAGCATTCTGCAATTATTACAGGCGATTCATTGCGATCTTCGCAAATTATTCGCTGCCATTGACACGTTTGACTCGCAAAAACGTAAAATTTGAATGGAATGATACATGCGAAAAAGCATATCAGCATTTAAGAAAATCTTTGTTAAGTCCAAAAATTTTACAGTATCCTGACTTCGATAAAATGTTCTGCATTTCAACAGATGCAAGCAAACATGCGTGTGGTGCAGTACTCAGCCAAGAATACGGTGGGGTACAACTGCCTGTTGCATATGCATCAAGAGCATTTACGGAGGGAGAGAGCAACAAGTCCGTTATTGAACAAGAACTTGCGGCGATTCACTGGGCTATAAATTTTTTTAGGCCATATGTATATGGAAAGAAATGTTTAGTGAAAAGTGATCACCGTCCATTGACATACTTGTTTTCAATGAAAAATCCATCCTCGAAATTAACAAGGATGCGTTTAGACCTTGAAGAATATGACTTTGATATAGAGTACATAAAGGGCAAGGATAACTGCGGACCTGATGCTCTTTCCAGGATAAATTTTGAGGATATTAAGGCAATTAGGAATGACAATAGGCTCTTCAAAGTCACAACAAGATCGAATTTAAGAAAGGAAAATGAACCTACTGACAAATCTTCACAAGAAAGACCGGATGACTTGACACCCAAAGTGATAGAGACATTAACATATAAAGAGATCAAGAAATTTGTTCGCCTAAAGTTCATACTTAAAGGTAAATCACCTAGGTGTTACCTTATAAAAGGAAAATGTACTTTAAATAGAATATCATTGGTAGAGATTCTTGTTAATGGAAAGTTTGATCTCGATCAATTCTTTCCTAGGCTCGAGGAAGTGGCCGACAAGAATAAAGTTGACAGAATTCAACTACATCTACACGATGAAATATTTAACACTGTTGAAGTGAACGCGTTCAAGAATATTGCGAACAAAATATTGAAAAAATTGGAGATTTACTTGGGCCCAAGACTAACAATTATTTCTGGTGACGATCAGAAACATGATCTACTTGTAAAATATCACGATGATCCATTAATCGGTGGTCATCCCGGAGTCAGTAGAATGACGACAAAGCTGAGGTCGAAGTACTACTGGCCTGGCATATCCAAGGATATCCGAAATTATGTGAAGAAATGTGAGCTTTGTCAAAGGAATAAATCAATGCCAAATACCAAAGAACCAATGATATTGACTAATACTCCCACGAGTGCATTTGATGTACTTATCATTGACACAATAGGTCCTTTTATTAAGTCGAACAGTGGCAATGAGTATGCCTTGACGATGATTTGCGACCTTACTAAATATCTCGTTGTGGTGCCCATTCCAGATAAATCATCAAAAACAGTGGCTAGGGCAATTTTTGAGCATTTAATATTAGTGTATGGTCCTGCTAGCAAAATACTGACCGACATGGGTACTGAATTCAAAAATCAGACCATGGAGGAACTTTGTAAACTGTTGAAGATTGATAAAACTTCAACAGCTTATCATCACCAGACAGTAGGTACAGTGGAAAGGTCCCACAGAACTTTCAATGAGTATGTGCGATCGTACATATCATTAGATAGGACTGATTGGGACGAATGGTTACGATATTTCGCTTATTGTTTTAACACAACACCATCAACTGTCCACCAATACTGTCCGTATGAGTTGGTATTTGGTAAAATACCTCCTACGATTGAAAACCTCGGAACGAATACAGTCGATCCGATTTACAATATCGACTCATATGCTAAAGAGGTTAAATATAGACTGCAACTAGTTCGAAATAGAGTTACGCAGATGTTAGAACGTACTAAGAAGACTAATAAGGATCGATACGACAGAACTGCAAGACCAATCGTTATTGAGGTACATGATTTGGTTCTGTTTGAAGACACATCGGGACACAAGTTGTCAAATTTGTATAAGGGACCATACGAAGTTGTAGCCATTGATGACAAGGGCAACTGTGAACTGTTTTTAAACAACGGAAAAAAAGTTGTGATTCACAAGAACCGACTAAGGAAATTTGTAGTATAGTATAACTTTAACTTTCTTTCGCCATTTTTATTTTCTTTATTATTATAAGTGACGTCACTAAAATAATATATTGCCTATGTTATGACCATAGTTGTAAGGTTTTAATATATACTAAAGTTATATCCTGCATATGTTAAGATCATAGTTTTAATATATACGTATAATTAATAATGTTAAGAATACAATTGTACACTTAAATGTATATAAATTAAAATTAATCAATTATGTTTTAAATACTACATTATACAAATTACTATTATATTAGAGATACATTACTACTATTGAATATGAACCAAATATCATATAATTACTATTTTTTCTAACCTAAATTTTTTGTAATATGAACAAATTTTATTTTATATAATACCATAAATTTATTCAAAAAAAGGGAGGTGTAGTGTGAATATATGTCAGTGTGAATATATAAACTTAGTTATGATGACTCTGTGAGAATTGCCTCACAGCCAGACAGTCGCACGGTGTAACTATACACCGCCATGTATTCACACCTGCCAAACTTTAGAGACTAATTAATAATAAAAGAGCAGTCGCTCATCTGAACACAAACTCAACGGTCTTCTTATTATAGCTATAATAAGTCCACGGCCACGGGTGTTGCCTCTACCACGATTATAACATAATAGAGTCTCGGAAGCCCCATATTACTTAATGGATACAGCATTTAAAACTAATATCGCAACATATGGAATTCCAAACACAAAATCACACATTATGATTGAAGACTTTATGACTGAAATTATGGCTATTATAAAAGAGCGACTTGAAACAAAACTGGAGGAGCACACTATGGTAAAATTTGGTATCCGTATAGTTGCAGAGTACATGAAGATGGGAGGAGAGAAAATGGACAATGATATAATGATACATGCAGCAAAAATGAACCTGCTCACCAAGGGGGGTTACTTAGAGAAAGAGATCTGCAAGCAAATGAGAGAAATATTTACAAAAATGAGTGAATTCCAAGAGAGAGAGATTCTGGATGGACTTTAGTAAAAATTGTGAGAGCGGAACTCAGTATTTATAATTCCTCTTTAGTAAAGGGTGCCAAATGGATGCCCACACCAGATAATCTAAAACAGCGTAAAGCTTGTATAAATGTATAAAATGATGACCAAAATTGCTTCAAGTGGGCAATAATTTCTGGTATGGATACCACAGAAATGGAGACCCCAAATCAATACATACAATATTCGTGACATCAAAGAACAAGTTATTACATTACAAAATAACATTGTATTAAACTTTAGGTTAGGTTAGGTTGAAGAGAGGAGACGTTTAAACGTCTCATGTCAATGGAGATACACTTAAGCCAGTGGTTCGGCCTGTTGTGCGCTCCTTATTTATGATCTTTTTATACCTCACGAGTTACAGAAAATCGGTACTAGACACGAATTTTCTCAGTATCTTCCAGTCATATTCTCTGAGATGAGTCAAGTCTGGCAATATGTCGGACCCGAAATGTTGGGATCTTGCATGTGTGAAAGCCGGGCAGTGACACAGAAAATGTTCCATCGTTTCGATGTTTTCTCTACATGCCCTGTATTCGTCGTTTCCTGCTAGTCCTATGCGATGAAGATGTGCTTGTAAGCTTGAGTGTCCCGTTAGAACACTCATAATCTTACTAATATCGATCTTGTTTAGTTTCAGAAGACTTCTTGTTTTCTTTTCATTTGGGTCACCCCACAGTATCTTTGCAGTTGCTCCTACTGTTACGCTATTCCACACAGTTTTATGAGCCATCACTGCCCAGTGCTTCAACTCAACTCAATAATATACTAAGACTAATTTGTTTATTTTAAATTAAGTTCAAATGTATTTATTCGTTTGCGTTGGGTAGGTAAGCTGTGCAAATAATGAAAATCAAAATATCGTGAAATAGCGGAATTTCGGTCTTATACCAAAAAAATTATAAGTCCGCCATTTGTTGTCAGATTTTGTTAAGTAAGTGCTTATTTTCTTTGGAAAAATGCCAGCTATACGTAAAAAAACCAAAATCGCTGTTAGCATAGCGTTTTATATTTTATATGAATTTTTATATGAATTTTTCTGCCACATTTTTACTAAAAAAACGCAGTTTTTTAACCTTTTTAAGCCGCCAACATCAAAACTACTCACCCGATTTGAAAATTTTCTGAGAATGAGTTGTAGACGGCTCAATTTGCTTTAATTTGAGTAGTAGTAGGATCAAATACGTCAAAGAAGACGAAAGATATGCTCAAAATTGTAAGTGTACCTCCAAAAATTTAAAAAAAAAGTTCAAAAATTTGTATCTCGAAAACCAATCGACAGAAAAATTTTTAAAACTCATTTTCGTGTTCAGTAGGTCAAAATCAATGAGAAAAACTATGCTAGAACCAAATAAAAAAACGACTGTTGGCTAGTGATACCAGTGTTTGCCTCTTCAGATAGTATATTTGGACTCGATTTATTTGTCCTGCCAATCGGGACATTTCCAATTTTGAAAAAGACTGTCCAGATTAAGAAGTACGCCATGCCCTTCGCCATGACAAGATTGTTCTTGGAGTCTGGGTCTATGCCTAACACGAGGAGAGTACCCTCGGTATCATCCTTCCTATAGGAGACTTCCCACTTTCTCACGGAAAGTTTTGAATTCTGTTTGCTAATGATGTCGAGTATGTACTCTGATGAGAACTTACTGGGAAATCCCTTAACATATAGGGTCGTTTTTATGAGTCCAGGAATGTCGCTTTTCCTTACCAATTTTAGCTTTGCGCCGTCCCAAGGTGAGGGGAAGCTATTCACAAGTTTTACGAGGACACCAGCGCAGCGTTGTGATGCCAGCTGTAGTGTGGTATCCTGTAGTTCTTTATATAGACTGGATTGTCGTCATTGACCCTTAGTTTCTGTTTATAGAAATTATTAGTTGATATCTTATCAGTTTCTAAAGCAAATATGTCATTGAACTCAGTACACAAATCTGTTAAAGGCTTTTCAACAAAAGATGGGAATTTTCTAGATAATTTCGAATTTATCTCATTCCTTACATTGATTTTCCTTATATTGTCTTCCGTAACCAGTTCATAGTCACACATGCTTTCGGTCTGTATATCTGCATTTTCTATAAACGCGTTTTTAAACGTTGTATTTACTATCAATACGTACGGGTTCTTATCTGTTACAATAGTATTTGCAACGAATATACCTTCTCCTATTTCCTGATTAGGAACCAGGATTTCTCCCGTATTTTTCAAGTTTATCTTCCGTATAACCTGTGATCTGGCTGGTAAAGATATAGTGTTCTGATTAAGAGACTCTGACATTGGTACAATAATTGGATCTCCACAATCACTTGGATTGATAGTTAAACAATTTTGATCTCTTCCGAAATCCAGAATACAATTGTATTCTCGTAGAAAATCAAGTCATAATATCCCATCGCAGGGGATAGGGAAATTTTCATCAACTATTTGAAAGCTATGATTCAAAAAATGATCTTCAATCACTAGGTCTGAGCGTATTTGACCTATTGTTTCAATACCGGAGGTGCCGATACCACTGATCCTCGTCCTGTAATTTGAATTTATTTCTATATCTTGTCTAAGTTTACCGATTTTCAATATCGAAATATCGGCTCCAGTGTCTAATAGGAAAGTAATATGTCCGTCAGTAGATATAGTTCTCAACACCACATAGCTATTCAGATTTAAATTCAAATTAAAAATTGTATTGTTGATGAATTTCCCGGACTCATGTGAGTTTAATTGTCGTTGTCCCCCAGAGGTGTAACCGCTGGGGAATGTTGGTTTCCCTGATCCGCGGCCGCGACCGTTTCCTCCACCTCGTGAACCTCTATTGCCTGTTCTTGATTTATAGAATAGGACATAGAGGTTCACGAGGTGGAGGAAACGGTCGCGGCCGCGGATGTTATAATCGTGGTAGAGGCAACACCCGTGGCCGTGGACGTCCCCAAAGAGGAGGTAATAACTCCAGCCGCCAGAATCGGGGCAACAATCGAACCCTATGTGTACATGATCAGGGAAACCAACATTCCCCAGCGGTTACACCTCTGGGGGACAACGACAATTAAACTCACATGAGTCCAGGAAATTCATCAACAATACAATTTTTAATTTGAATTTAAATCTGAATAGCTATGTGGTGTTGAGAACTATATCTACTGACGGACATATTACTTTCCTATTAGACACTGGAGCCGATATTTCGATATTGAAAATCGGTAAACTTAGACAAGATATAGAAATAAATTCAAATTACAGGACGAGGATCAGTGGTATCGGCACCTCCGGTATTGAAACAATAGGTCAAATACGCTCAGACCTAGTGATTGAAGATCATTTTTTGAATCATAGCTTTCAAATAGTTGATGAAAATTTCCCTATCCCCTGCGATGGGATATTAGGACTTGATTTTCTACGAGAATACAATTGTATTCTGGATTTCGGAAGAGATCAAAATTGTTTAACTATCAATCCAAGTGATTGTGGAGATCCAATTATTGTACCAATGTCAGAGTCTCTTAATCAGAACACTATATCTTTACCAGCCAGATCACAGGTTATACGGAAGATAAACTTGAAAAATACGGGAGAAATCCTGGTTCCTAATCAGGAAATAGGAGAAGGTATATTCGTTGCAAATACTATTGTAACAGATAAGAACCCGTACGTATTGATAGTAAATACAACGTTTAAAAACGCGTTTATAGAAAATGCAGATATACAGACCGAAAGCATGTGTGACTATGAACTGGTTACGGAAGACAATATAAGGAAAATCAATGTAAGGAATGAGATAAATTCGAAATTATCTAGAAAATTCCCATCTTTTGTTGAAAAGCCTTTAACAGATTTGTGTACTGAGTTCAATGACATATTTGCTTTAGAAACTGATAAGACATCAACTAATAATTTCTATAAACAGAAACTAAGGGTCAATGACGACAATCCAGTCTATATAAAGAACTACAGGATACCACACTACAGCTGGCATCACAACGCTGCGCTGGTGTCCTCGTAAAACTTGTGAATAGCTTCCCCTCACCTTGGGACGGCGCAAAGCTAAAATTGGTAAGGAAAAGCGACATTCCTGGACTCATAAAAACGACCCTATATGTTAAGGGATTTCCCAGTAAGTTCTCATCAGAGTACATACTCGACATCATTAGCAAACAGAATTCAAAACTTTCCGTGAGAAAGTGGGAAGTCTCCTATAGGAAGGATGATACCGAGGGTACTCTCCTCGTGTTAGGCATAGACCCAGACTCCAAGAACAATCTTGTCATGGCGAAGGGCATGGCGTACTTCTTAATCTGGACAGTCTTTTTCAAAATTGGAAATGTCCCGATTGGCAGGACAAATAAATCGAGTCCAAATATACTATCTGAAGAGGCAAACACTGGTATCACTAGCCAACAGTCGTTTTTTTATTTGGTTCTAGCATAGTTTTTCTCATTGATTTTGACCTACTGAACACGAAAATGAGTTTTAAAAATTTTTCTGTCTTCTCTTTCGTCTTTCGTCTTCTTTGACGTATTTGATCCTACTACTACTCAAATTAAAGCAAATTGAGCCGTCTACAACTCATTCTCAGAAAATTTTCAAATCGGGTGAGTAGTTTTGATGTTGGCGGCTTAAAAAGGTTAAAAAACTGCGTTTTTTTAGTAAAAATGTGGCAGAAAAATTCATATAAAAATTCATATAAAATATAAAACGCTATGCTAACAGCGATTTTGGTTTTTTAACGTATAGCTGGCATTTTTCCAAAGAAAATAAGCACTTACTTAACAAAATCTGACAACAAATGGCGGACTTATAATTTTTTTGGTATAAGACCGAAATTCCGCTATTTCACGATATTTTGATTTTCATTATTTGCACAGCTTACCTACCCAACGCAAACGAATAAATACATTTGAACTTAATTTAAAATAAACAAATTAGTCTTAGTATATTATTGAGTTGAGTTGAAGCACTGGGCAGTGATGGCTCATAAAACTGTGTGGAATAGCGTAACAGTAGGAGCAACTGCAAAGATACTGTGGGGTGACCCAAATGAAAAGAAAACAAGAAGTCTTCTGAAACTAAACAAGATCGATATTAGTAAGATTATGAGTGTTCTAACGGGACACTCAAGCTTACAAGCACATCTTCATCGCATAGGACTAGCAGGAAACGACGAATACAGGGCATGTAGAGAAAACATCGAAACGATGGAACATTTTCTGTGTCACTGCCCGGCTTTCACACATGCAAGATCCCAACATTTCGGGTCCGACATATTGCCAGACTTGACTCATCTCAGAGAATATGACTGGAAGATACTGAGAAAATTCGTGTCTAGTACCGATTTTCTGTAACTCGTGAGGTATAAAAAGATCATAAATAAGGAGCGCACAACAGGCCGAACCACTGGCTTAAGTGTATCTCCATTGACATGAGACGTTTAAACGTCTCCTCTCTTCAACCTAACCTAACCTAAAGTTTAATACAATGTTATTTTGTAATGTAATAACTTGTTCTTTGATGTCACGAATATTGTATGTATTGATTTGGGGTCTCCATTTCTGTGGTATCCATACCAGAAATTATTGCCCACTTGAAGCAATTTTGGTCATCATTTTATACATTTATACAAGCTTTACGCTGTTTTAGATTATCTGGTGTGGGCATCCATTTGGCACCCTTTACTAAAGAGGAATTATAAATACTGAGTTCCGCTCTCACAATTTTTACTAAAGTCCATCCAGAATCTCTCTCTCTTGGAATTCACTCATTTTTGTAAATATTTCTCTCATTTGCTTGCAGATCTCTTTCTCTAAGTAACCCCCCTTGGTGAGCAGGTTCATTTTTGCTGCATGTATCATTATATCATTGTCCATTTTCTCTCCTCCCATCTTCATGTACTCTGCAACTATACGGATACCAAATTTTACCATAGTGTGCTCCTCCAGTTTTGTTTCAAGTCGCTCTTTTATAATAGCCATAATTTCAGTCATAAAGTCTTCAATCATAATGTGTGATTTTGTGTTTGGAATTCCATATGTTGCGATATTAGTTTTAAATGCTGTATCCATTAAGTAATATGGGGCTTCCGAGACTCTATTTTCTAAAATTTCTTGTATATCATAATTTTGGTTTGCAGACAAATCCATATCTTCACTTAAGTCGTCTACCGACTCTTCTTCTTCTTCTTCATGATGATTTTCCCATTGATCATTCTGATTATTTTCGGGTTGGTTATATACATCCTGCTGCTGAAGTTGTTGTACTTGTTGCTGATTTTTTGGATAATTATAAAAATATTGTGGGTGAAGAATGGATTGTTGATTGGGCTGCTGATAAGACTGCTGATAGGGTTGCTGATATGACTGCTGCTATTCATAAGGATTTATCTGGTTAAAGCCTTGTCCATAAATATGTTGCGGGGGGTTTGTGGGAGGAAATGTATAGTTAGGGTTATTAACGGGGTAAACTGGTTGGTAAAGCATTTGATTTTCAGGTTGTTGATAAAAATATGGATATTGGTATCCCCCATAAAAACTATGGTTTTGCATTTGATTCTGTAGATAATTGTAATAGGATTGTTGCTGCGGTATAAATGTTGTTGTTGATGTATAACTCCTTGTTGTTGCTGTGGTATAGATTGTTGCAGCTGTTGACGTTGTTGAATTATTCGAGACTGCCTATTTTTCTTGTCTCATTTTATTTTCCTTTAATACCGTAGAACGTTCTGCACCACTATGAGAAATGTTGTAATGCATTTTTAATGCATATGAGTTAAGAAACATTTTTTGACATATATCGCAACGTTTGTGCGATTTCATATGACGTTGCATTTTTTCTTTGGTGTTGAACAATACTTTACATAAAGTGCAAGCAATATTACTCGAAGCCATTTTTTTATTTTTATTTTAAACTTTTTAAAACACTTTGTAAAACTCACTGGACTCACACTTTGTTAATCACAAAACTATGATTGGGGATCAAACGCACAAGACCTTGATTGCTAGAGGTACAGAAAAGTACTAACATACGACTTGAAATTTTTTAATAAATATATGATCCGTATTCGATAGTTGTTTACAATAAAAGTAATGATTGAACACATTTTTGTTTCTTATTTGCTGAACAATCGGAAAATGTTTTACAGATCAATAATAAATACAAGTACAGTCCCGCACTAAACCGCCATGAATTTCATCATAGGATGAAATTCCCCCTAGCAACCAGCCACGCAATTCGGACGGACAGACGTCCGTCCGAAGTACTGTCCGAGAATTCTTCAAATCCATTCTTGAAAAATAAATGTAAACAAAATATCCAACGATCCAGATCCTCACCCGCCCCAAATTCTAATCTAAACAAAATCCTCAGCTGGCTGCCGGCAAAACGATAGCGACAACGCTCGATTCATCTTAAAGATATGTTACATATATCTATGTGTGCGTGCGTGTGTGTGTGTGTATACATACATTTGTACCTTGTACTTGTTGCACAGTACCAGAGCTCAAAACATATGAACATTAATTTTTACGAGCTTGTGTCGGACCCCCCAAAACATAAAATAAACAATCGATCCTTAAGCGCACACTCTACGATCGGTACATTAGGTTGTGTTGTATTTGTATTGTATTTATACTTTAACCAACGCTATTTTTATACATCTTTTTACATTTCATTCGCTATAAACACAATAACCCTATATAACCTTACCAAAACTCTAAAACCACAAATTATTTTCGTTACATTATTTAAACCGCATAATTTTTATCGCAAAATTTTTTATTTATTTATTTTTATTTATATGAATTACAATACAAAGTAAATTTATATTCTAATTGTACGGTCCAAGGAAAAGCCGGGTTACAAAGACCATATGGCTAGATTTTTGCAGCGACAGACCAGAGCCTCTGGTGGGAATCGAACCCACGACCCCCAAACTCATAGGCGAGCTCGCTACCAACTCACCTACTGGGGCGCTCTTATCGCAAAATAATACGAACCACCCTAATGTATAAGGTAATTAATTTTTACGAGCTTGCGTTTTTGAAATATGATCTTTATAATTACCCTGAGTAAAGTGTACATTCGGTGTGTTTTATTAAAAATGTGAAAACATTTACATAAATTCTACTAAAAATACACTTCACAACGAAAAAATTGAGTATTTTACACTTCAAAAACCAACATTTATACACACATACCTCTATACATACCTACAAAAACTACAGTCGATCATCAATTTGAATTTTTTAAACCAGTTCCTAAATAAAACACGTCTACTGTGCCCCATAACAGGCATACGCAAAAACAGGCGTGATCCAAAAGGAACATTGTTATACTACTAACAACTTTTCTAGATTTGTGCAGGCACCATTTACTCGACCTGTGTTGCTTGATGGAGTATCACAGCAAAGTGCCTGAATTTTGTCGTTTATACCCCACTTCTCCACTGCTTGGTAAACACAAGCGATGGTCTGCTCCTGAAGATGTTGGGATTTCAGGAACTCCCAACAATTGCTCTTTGCCTTGAAAAGTTACTATTATTGCCAGTCTATCAACCTTTTCAACACCTGTGAGTGTTGGCAGCAATTTTCCATCCCAGTGTAACACTAATTCTTGGCAGTCGTTTAGGTTAAATTTCCGCTGAATTTCTGTGTATCTCGTTTCCCTAAATTGTTTTCGAAGACGTTGAAAAGAAGTGCGATTTATTACTAAGTTTTCAGTATCATGCCCTAAAGCTTCTGCAGCAGCCATTTATATATAAACCCCATTTCTATCAGAGATTTTGCACCTATCAAAAACTTCAGAGAGACGGAGAGTGAAAAACTGCAAGGTACCTCGAGGTGCTGGAACTGATGCCGCTGCTGAGGTTGCTGCTAATGGTATTATTTGCTGAACGATGTTAGAAGAATTTTCACCGTCGTTATCATCGTCGATGCTTTGGCAGCTTGATGTTGAATCATCGGTATTGGGAACAGCTGGCAGATAAGTCTCAAACTGTTGCTGCAGTTCTTCATATGTCCTTTTTTTCCTTGCAGTTTTCATTGCAGCGCGTTTCAGTGCTCTTTCTTCTTTGTGTTTATCTTTTTGATCTACACCACCCATCGAACCCGGTCGTCCTTTTTGGCGCTGAAACATTAAGAATTTGTTAGCCTCATCGTTTTTCATCAGTTTCAAAGCATCTGAATGAGCTATATCCAAGAGATTGTCCATCTTTTTCCTTGCCTGCAGTTCTAGTCAAATTTTTCTGGAAACCTTTCAATTCATCATAGAGTTTGAGTAACTTTTCAATGCAGTGGTCATTTCTTTTTGTAGAAATTGGTGCTTTTAGCCAAAAAAAAAATTGAAACTTCTTGAATCATCAATACTGCACTTTCCTTCGGTATAAGATTTACAACTCTTACATTGTAGCTTAAAGCTTGTAGGTTCGAAGGTAGTTTGGCTCCGACGATTTGATGAGAAATGTAGCCAACAAGAGATACATTGAAATCTATTCTTAACTTGTATGACGAACTTCCTGATGACGCCATTTTGAGAGTATATAAAGAAGACGCCACAAATGTCACTGGTTGGGCTAATGGGCTTTTCCAATAACCTGCATTTTTTTAAATTTGAGAAATTTTTGTTGATATAAATAAATTGATTTTGACTGTACTTTTATTTACAATATAGTTAATTCCTCTGTGGCGCACTATTGTCTGCAATGACCCACGATGAAATCAAAAGTTGTTCGCACTATTGCTGACGATGAACTACTGATTTGTGCGGTGGCTAACTGAAGAACTCATTGACTCTGCCGCCTTGCTCTTTTTTTGTAACAACAATGTCTTTAAATTGTCGTGTTCGCGATGAATTAAAAATTTTTTTTGCATAGATTTTTCTGTCTTTTTGACTAACGGTAACTTGTTTACAAGTTGATCCCTTTATATGTTTTTCAAATGATGGTTGGTTTTTTGTTCTGCCGTCGTGGGTGTGTGCGTGACTGTATGTTGTGATGTTGTTTTGGTGATGGTGCAGACTGAGGACGGGTGATCGCGTGAAAATTTCAGAAGTTCATTTGCACATATCGTGTTTTTGTTGATTGAAACAAGATAGGTTGTTGGGAGCCAAACTTTTACAGAGTTGAAAAATAAGGGCCGCCCTACCCTACACACATCAGTTTTTTCCTACAACATGTGTGATCCATGGATTTATCCACAGTGTAAAGAGCTGCATGATGTGTGTTCATGGATGTTGGACGAAAATCAAAACGATTTTGATATTTTCATGTTGGCACATGAAAATCCACAGTGTAATGGCAGGTATGACAACATTTCGTCAGTTCAAAAAAACATTGTGGTGGAAATACGAAAAGAGAACAAAGTGCCGTCGGCAAAAATACATTTGATTAAGTAAAGACGCGTAAAAGTAAAATAGAAAGAGATCGGCAATTTTGGTTGGATTTTCTGAATTATAAATAAAATAAATTTCATTTATTATGTATTTTTCGACCTGTATTATTTAATTTTTAAATTAATGATTAATCGAGCTCGAGGTCTTAGGTTTATTTTGTTGTTTTTATTTAGTTCTTTTTGCCAATATTTCGCAATTCTTTAGATCTGCCCTGAAGATGCAACTCAAAGAATTGCGAAATATTGGCAAAAAGAACTAAATAAAAACAACAAAATAAACCTAAGACCTCGAGCTCGATTAATCATTAATTTAAAAAATAAAATAAATTTCGCTTAATTTTCCTTGAATGACCGGCTTGATACAAATTTATTTTAAAAGCTTAATTTATTTTTTATGTTGGTTAAAAGGCAATAGGCCATTTCTTGTGGAAGATAAATATGTACATAAATATTTTTCGTAGATTTTTAAGCTTCTTTATTTAAAGAACACTTTCCTTCCACTTCCTTCAAAATTATACAGAATTTGTTTGTCTCTCCCAAACATACTTCTTGGTACGCAATATTTGCAAAAGTAATTAAGAAACAACGAAATTGGGATGGCAACTTTTTTACTTTTCTCCTCTGTTTCTGCGCATATTATTTTGTATGAAATCATGAAACAAATGTACTGAAAGTCAGCTACAATTTTTATCAGGTACATTTGTATTTTACATTAAAAAATTCAACGCACGATGCACAGTGTCGTGATTTCATATAAGAGGTGGCCAAAAATAGAAGGAGACGTCGCAGGTGAATGAAATTTTGCATAAGTGTTTTTTTCCGGTCGGGAAGAATAAAAACGAAGTTTTGGAAAAATTTACTAAAGGACAGATATAGCCCCCATATATATGTTTTGTCCGATTTGTCCCTTTAGCCCTATAGAAGCTGTACTGTACATCCAATTGTTTTGAAATTTAGCATGGTAGAGTTTCTTGACCCATAGACCAGTATTGCTGAATTTGAAGAAAATCGGGTCAGATCTAGATAAAGCTCCCATATATATGTATGTTTAGTCCGATTTGGGTACAGAACAAATCGTTTGCAAAGAAAATAGGCTCAAATTTTGAGGTTCACCTTAATTTTCAATTTTGATTTGTTTTTAATTTTCGTTTTTTTTTTTGGATTTTTATCACATATGTATGCATTTTGAACATAATAGTAAATGTTCAAAAAAGGATTTAGTTGTCCATAATATATTTACAGCAAATCATAATAACACATTGCGAAATGAACTTTTTATTTATTTGAGATAATATGTAATAAATACAGATATACTCGTAAGTACGAACAAATATACTACTCACTATACTGTTAACTTTTGATCTAAACTGGTCCATTTGTGTGGGAGGTACCAACCATTTTTCTTGGCGTGTTAGCGACTAGCAAACTAATACTATGTCTGAAATTTCAGAAGATAAAGCTCCCATATATATGTATGTTTAGTCCGATTTGGGTACAGAACAAATCGTTTGCAAAGAAAATAGGCTCAAATTTTGAGGTTCACCTTAATTTTCAATTTTGATTTGTTTTTAATTTTCGTTTTTTTTTTTGGATTTTTATCACATATGTATGCATTTTGAACATAATAGTAAATGTTCAAAAAAGGATTTAGTTGTCCATAATATATTTACAGCAAATCATAATAACACATTGCGAAATGAACTTTTTATTTATTTGAGATAATATGTAATAAATACAGATATACTCGTAAGTACGAACAAATATACTACTCACTATACTGTTAACTTTTGATCTAAACTGGTCCATTTGTGTGGGAGGTACCAACCATTTTTCTTGGCGTGTTAGCGACTAGCAAACTAATACTATGTCTGAAATTTCAGAAGATTCGAGTAAGTAGTATAGAAGTTATTAAAGAATCAATATTTCACTAAAAGTTAACCCTTTGCGGGGGAGGTTGTTCAAGCGTCAACAGCTGATCTTCAACAGCAGCGCCCCCAGCTTTTACATTTGTAACTAACAACATCGCCACCTATCGACATCGATTAAACCTGAAATCGCTGTGATGGTAACGCCGTCACTGTGACTTTTTTCTTGAGTTAGTTCACGACTCACCCGCTTTTGGCACACTGCCAAACCGCCAGGCTCACGGCCAAAAATAATATATTAAAATAAATTAAATAAAATAATAAAATTAAATAAAAAAAAAATTTTGTGTATTTCTTTTTTTAACTCCCGCCACTCTGGCGCGGAGTTAAACAGAGGTACTAGAAGGAGTGGGCCAATATGGCCCATCTTCGAACTTAGCCTATCCGGAAGAAAAATATTACTGCACACCAAATTTGAAGTCAATCGGTTACTCCTTTCAAGAGTTATCGTACGCACCAGCCAGCAAACAGACAGACAGACTGACGGACGGATGGACGGACGGACATTGCTCAAATGACTTAAAATGACCCAAAACGGATTTCCGCCGAACATACTTAGGGTCTTAGGTCACTCCTTCGATGTGTTACACTTTTGGCTCGTAGCAAATGATATATACCCTCCTCTCTAAGGTGAGGGGATAAAAAGATTCACCAATAAAATTTGTGCAGAGCTGTGCAGCTGAGACTTATATATGTTAAAATACATACTTATAGCTACAAAATATCAAAAAATTGGAGAGATGTTTTTTGATGTTTTTTTTTAATTGTCTACGCAAGTTTGTGTATATTGTCAAAACCTGACTTCACACCAGACCTGTCTTCTTGCTAACGGTACATCACATGTGATCAATATTTGTAAACTATAAGTGTTGCAATTGTAGCAATATGTATCACACTTGCATTTCGATGGCATTTTCTACCAACCGTTAACAAAAAATTGGAATTAAACCCCTTATAACAGGATACGAAATTTCATTGTATTTCTTAACAATTTGCAAACAAACCACAACTTTGAGCCACAATAACTCAAAAACTGCTCAATATTTTTGGATAATATTTTACACTTTTTTTAGTTATTGTGTTTTTCATAAAATTGTGTGAAAAAAAATCAACAATTCCAACATCAGCTCTTACCATTTTTGGCCACGCTCGTGACACTGTGCGATGTACATTCATATGGAATAAGGGTATGAACAAATTCGTTCAAAAAGGTCAACAATTCCGTAATTATTCATTCAAAAAAAGTTGAAAATACCCTATTTTTATGGTCGCATATTATCATTTTTGCCGACGGCATATTGTTCTCTCTTCTTTTTTTTGCTGCACGCACAACCGTCCGCGTTGCTGCCTCTCATAAAATGATGTTGGTCAGATTGCTTGAGTAATGTATGGGCAAACAATCGTCGAACACAACATCTGAGAGAACATGATGTTGTACAACAAATCCACAGTGTAGGGTACGCTTAACCCTAACTTGAAAGAAATGAGAGATCACTAGTGTTATACAGACTATACAAAAAAATAATTATTATCATTCCCCTTATTAATATGCTCACTAGTGGTGAATACTAAATTGAGTATAACAGTTGTAACTAGTATTACTCTCACTTATGATCTCTCATTACAAGTGTGGTCTTTTTTTTGTTTGTTTTGATATCCATCTTTTGCAAACTGTTTGCAATCCCATTTCTTATGAAACAGAAGCAATTAACACATTCCTTTTAAGAGCTATTAACACCTTAAGGGACAAATGTTAATTTTGTCGATTTTGATTTGCACTTAATTCTTTTTTTTGTTTTACTCATTTCTTTTTATATATTAATGTTATATAATGATAAATATAGATATTTAAATTAATTTTTGAATTAATATTTTATTTTCCTAAATTAATAATGGACAATGGTTTGAATAAATTGGTTTTTGTAAGCCAACACATGGCCTGGTAAATTAATTTTTTAGATGTTTTCCTACCAAGTGAAACAATGAAGAGGAGAAGGTAAGTATCGTAAGGGTCCAAATGTTTATAATTAGCGCTTTTTGGACTATGGATGGTGAGCGTTAAGAGGCGTATTCTCACAAGAACACCAGTGAGAAATCTGATAGATGAAAGCAGATATTTTTTATGTTAGAATCTTGTGTTTCCATTGTGACTAATTTGGGGCAAGGTTATAGAGTTAGTCATTCCAATTCATATTAAAGTAAAGGTAGATATATAAAAAGGGAGTCTATAATAATTAGTTGTGATGGATGAAAGATTTTTTTAGAGAAAGGACCGAACTCCCCCGCCCGGTTGATAGCTAGCACTTCAAAGGCTCCCGCAGTCCTTTATCTGAAGTAATTCTACGATGTTTAAATAATATAGGAAATTGCATCAAATCCGATCAGGGACATTACAATAAATTTTGCGTCCAACGTGGGGCCGATAGATGTTGCTCGTCTTTCCGGCTTTTGTAGTCATCATCATCGGAATAGGGAGAAGACAAATCAATTTCTGGCTCAGTAAGTTCTACGGCATAAATTTCCTCTGAAGGAATTCTGGACAGGGCGTCAGGGACGACATTATCCATCCCTTTTCGGTGGCTTATGGTAAACTTATAGCCCTGAAGTTTAAATACCCATCGAGCCAAACGACCGGTCAAATCTGGCTGACGCATAAGCCATACCAATCTTGAATGGTCTGTAATGACCTCGAATTCATGTAGTTCTAAGTAACAACGAAATTTTTGATCGCTTCAATGGCTGCCAGACATTCTCTCTCTGTGACGCTGTAATTACGTTGCGCCGAGTTCAGTTTCTTGCTCATATATGCGATTGGTTTTTCATTACCATCGTCATCTAACTGAACAAGAACTGCCCCGACGCCGTAATCACTAGCATCACAGTGGAGATAAAACTTCTTCAAAAAATTCGGGTTTGTCAATACAGGAGCCGTTGTGAGTAAAACTTTTACTCTTTCAAACGCTTTTTGGGCTTCTCCTGACCAAACAAACTTTTTCTTCGTAGAAACCATCTGTAATAGGAGAGACTTCCGTGGAAAAGTTATGTATGAACCTCCTGTACCATCCTGCTAGGCCGAGGAATCCTCGAACTTGTTTCACGGTTTTTGGTACAGGCCATTCAGTAATAGCTTTAATTTTTTCATAGTCTGTCGTGATTCCACCGTTCCCTATTACATAACCCAGGTAGTTAACTCTAGTAACACAGAAATGACCTTTTGATATATTTAGGGTAAGGTTAGCTTTACGAAATTGGGATGATATTCTCATCAGTACTTCTAAGTGTGTGTGGAAATCTTCGGAGACTATCACCAAGTCATCCAGATATCCGAAGACGCTATGGCGGAGGTCGGGTGGAATTATTTCATCCATTAGTCTGCACATGGTTTGGGCCGCGTTGTACAGCCCGAAAGGCATCACCACAAATTGGTACAGGGGCCTTCCAGGGACTGTGAACGCAGTCAAATGTTTCGATTTTTCATCCAAGCCTATCTGCCAAAAGGCGTCCTTTAAGTCCAATTTGGATATAATGTTTGCCTTTGGTAGTCTCGCAAAAATTCCCTCAATATTTGGTAATGGATATGCATCCTTTTCTGTCACTGAGTTCAATTTTCGTGCGTTAAGGCAAAGTCTTACTTTATTAGGCTTAACGACTAATCTCATCGGAGAACTCCAAGATGAATTAGACGGTTCAATCACTCCTAATTGTAGCATCCTGTCAATCTCCGTAAACATTAATTTCTCCACTGCAGGAGACACAGGGTAAAATCTTTGTTTTATGGGTTGAGCAGAGCCAAAATTTATTGTGTTTTAAAAGACTTGTACGACCACATCCCTTGGTTTTGGAATTTGGAAATAAATCTATTATTGTTTGTAACTGACGGCGCTGTGACTAGAGTGATCAAAACCGGCTTAAAATAAACCGGCCCACCGGTTTTTTGCTTCCACCGTCCCCGGTTTTTCTCAAAATCATGAATTTCGAACAACCGGTGCAACCGGTTTTTTTCGTTTGTTTCCACCGGCTTTCCGGTGATTTTATTATTACTAAAATATTAAAAATTATTTACAACTTTATATACAAAATATCACAAATTAAGATAATAATATGAAAGATCTCCTTATATGGCATAAAAAGTCTCGGCAACTTTGCTAGAATCCGAAGCCATTCACCAATTTCTATACAAATTACAAAAATTTAAAGAAAATAAATGATTCATACGCGCAGAAGTTAGTCCGAATTTACACTAGGCAAGTTTTTTCAGCAGCTTATCATCAAATTCTCTTTTGAACTTGCACGAATAACTCAAAACGTTCATGGAGAGTTTTTTCCCCCCTCTTGACGACTGCCTCTCTCTCCTACAAAACGCCGATAATCTGCTGAACATTCAGCCAATGTAAATAGGGACTTATGTGAAAAGTAAACGCATTCTCCCACTTCCAAACCGAAACAAAAACAAGTAAGAACATTTCATTTGGGTAAACCGACCCGTGTATACTCTTATATATTTATATGTATGTATACTCGTATATACCCACCTGCACTAAAGTGTGTATATAAAATATATATGTATAAAGATTTAATACCTCTATCAAATATTCTATTTAATATCCCGAAATATTAATATTTTCTTGACTGAACTACATAAGGGGAATTTCATGTCAAGTGAGTTAATTTTTAAAAGGGATGTCTTCCGTCGGGATAAAAATTGCACCAAGTAGCCCTATCAGATAGTAGTTATGAGACACAATTCCAACGAAATCGGTTAAGGACTTTCCGAGTTGGAGGGTGTCAAATATTGACATTTTTGTCAAACGGTTGTTTTTCCCATCTGAAAATGCTAAAATGTTTGGTTGAACGTTAATTTTTTTTCAGAGGTTTATTTTTTTGATAGATCAACAGGTCCCATCCCATTAATAGGTCACAAAGCTTTTAAAGGAAATTATCTAAGCTTTCTTTTGAGCAAAAAAATCAAAAATTAAAACATAGGTTTTTACCAAAATTTCAAAAAGTTTAATTTTGCAAAAAAGTAATGAAAATATATTTGCTAATTTTTTTAAAAGGTTGAAGAAAAGACTATCGATAACACTTTTGGAAAATGTTTCTAAATACAATAGCTAATTAGTTATAAGTATGAGATAAAAGGACCGTTTGACTCAAATGACAATATTCATCACAATCCAACTCATAAGTACTATCCAACAGGACTAAATTTGGTGCAAGATTCCTGATCAGAAGACATCGCTTTTAAAAATTTAATATTGAAAAATCGCCTTTTTTGTCATTAAAAAGGAAAATGTTTTTCAAACGGCAATTTTCAAACTGTTTTGTTATGCAGAAAAAAACCGGTTCTACCGGTTTTCTTCGAAGAAAAAACCGTCCACCGGTTTGTTTATAACATAAATAAACCATCCACCGGTTTTTTATTTTTTCAAAAAAACCGGTTTTTTGATCACTCTAGCTGTGACTCAATGAGAGGATATATGTTAGAATTTGTTTCTTCTTGAATCTTGCATGTTCCATTATTGGAAGAAAAAGTGGAAAAATTCAAATATGCTAACCGCTCATTTTGGTTGGTTGTACTATTTGATGACATTATATCAAAAGATCCAACAATATTTGGAATTAAATTAAATATTCTACAAAAGTCGATCGCTAAAATCAGTCTTTGGAAAATGCTAGGAATTACAAATAATTTTAATTTCTGAATTTGGTCTTTAAAAGAAATATTTACTTCGAGCCATCCACAAACTTTCTGAGAATTACCGTCCGCAGTTTTTACAAAAGATTTCACTTTGTTGAAATTAGGATATTTAGAAAAATCATTTAATGCCAGATCAGATCCAATACAACTTATGTTTGCGCCAGTATCTTTGAGTCCATATTCTTCATAATCTTAAGTCTTTTGGATGTGATACTATAGTAGATATTAGCAATTTCGTACAAAGCTTTCGCATCTTAAAATATTTTTTGTATCGTACTGTAGAACGTTTAGGTTTTTTTGTAGTTATGGGAGAAATGACTGATACGTTAAAAATTTCATTTCTTTTCTGACAATACAATTCCCACCTTTTATGATAGGCAATCTGGGATAAATTATCTTCGAAACTTCATCTTTATTGTATTTTTCATTCTGAGTTGGTCTTCTCAATATAGAGAATGGTTTCGAATTCGCGGAAACATCAGGGGACGTGTCGCATTTGAGTACATTTGTCTTTTCGGGGCTTAAAATTCTAACTTGATCGGAGTTCGTAAAAGACTCGGGATCAAAAGTTACATCTTGTCCACTTGTGGACTCATACATTTGTAGTTTTTTGGAACAGTTTGTTTCCGGTTGGCACATTTTATGCAATTGGGTTTGTATGTACTTTTGGCTCCACATCCGTAACAGAATACTGTTCGGTCTTGAATGCAATCTTGCCAGTGGTGGCCTACTTGATCACAATTCCAACAGGTTAAAAATATTTCAGATTTCTGCAAAGCATCTACAACTCTTTCTGTGTCTTCAACAGGTAAAACAACTTCAGACTCATCAGTAGCTACATCTGCTACATTTCGACGAGAAATCTGAAATGGATTCACATTTCGATTTGGAAGGTTCTTCGTACATACTCGTCACTGAAAAAATTTTCTCGCATTTGGACAAGCCTACGAAGGTGCGAAATCGAGTGAATTGGTACATACAGTAAATCCTGACGAATGTCTGGACGAAGATTTCGGGTCAAAATTTCTATTAACTCAGCTTCAGACATTGCTCTGGGGAGTTTATCCATGATTGCTGAAACCGAATCAAAAAATACTTCAAACGTTTCGTTAGGCTTCTGTTTTCGGGCACGTATTTCTTCCCTAATATCGAAAGAAGATTTTAATTCTTTATACTCGCTTTATAAGCGCATCACAAAATGAGTTCCATTCAATAGATTGAACCTGCTTGTGATAACGCCAGTACCAGTCTCTGGCTTTGCCGGTCAAAAGACTGTTTAAATTTCTGCAAATGACGCTATAGTCACCATTGAAATAGTCTGATGTAAGAGATCCTATTCGGTACAAAAACTCTTCCACATTCAAGCCATTAGATGATCCGTCGAACTTGAGATTCCAATTCTGGATGATCGATGTGATCTTGTCGAAAGGCATATTGCTCATGTTGGAATTCAAGAATGACTGTGGAGATAAATTGGAAAAATTGTTCGTCTGTACATGAGGTGGAATAATATTGTTAGTTTGAGTGGGATTACCTTGAAATTGCCTCTGTTGCAAATTGGCCTGATATCGAATGTTACTATTTGGTAGTGGCGGATGTTGATTTTGTTGTAAAGGATTTACTTGATTTTGAAAATTAATGTTGGGATTAGACTGAAACTGATTTGGTCTTTGATTACTAAGATTCGGTTGTTGTTGATAATGTAGATTTTGACTTATTGGTTGGTTATTATCATAACTCTGGTTATGATTTGGCTTCGGTACAATATTATTGGAATTTGCATTGATTGATTTCAGTGTTTCGGCCTGGAGTCATAAGTGTCTCTAAATTATTATTTGTATGAAGATTCTGAGTTGAAGTCGAAGGATCTTGAAATAAATTTCGAACGGAACTTCTTGTATTGTATTGTTTGGATAGTGCACCTCTACCTTTACCTCGGGTGCCATGAGGTTTGGTAGGTTGAACACTTTTAGCCAAAATTACAAGTTCTTCTAGCTCGCTAAGCTGAGTTGTTCGCTTGTACACTGGACATTCAGTAGAATTAGACAAATAATCATTTATCATAAGACAATCATCGCCTTCTGCCATAGTTTCGTTACAGATATAGCAATCTGAGGGTTGAATACCAGCTGGTGCCGGAGTAGGAGTAGGCGGCAAGGATGGTGGAGGAGAATTTTCCACTGGCATATTGAAATGAGTTTGCTCAAAGATGTTAAATAATTTTTAGATTATCTGAATTTGACAAATTCGAAAGGCTTAGAAATCGATTCTCATTAAAAGAACAATTATATAAATTGAATTGAAATTAATTTCTTGAAATTCAATTATTCAAATACTTAGATATAAATGTAGAATAAAGTTTTATGATGAATTAATCTACTTAATGAAAACAAGTGTATTTCAAATAAATAAATCAAATACTGGTATTAATATCAAAAAATTTCCAATGCAAAGACTAAAAAAAACAGAACCAAAACATTTACAGAATTGACATTTCAATTATTAATATCAAAAATTAAACAGTAAAGAATATTAAAATTAACCAATTCAATAAGATGATAATAGAAATATTTTAAATATGAATAATTATAATTTGTTTAAAAATATTCGAGCAATTCGATGTTTTCCTACCAGATTGTGAAACCGTTGATATTAAATCTCTAGTATTAGGAGCAAACCAACATAATAATTTTCATTTCTGAACTATATTTTTCCTTTTATTGGTGGTCTTTAAAATGCACTATGCAAAATTAAGGAAATCCTAACTCAATATTAGGGTGCTGATAACATAGCTCTACTAATTACCGATTTCTAATGATCTAGCAAAGTTTCAACAGACAAAGAAAATCCACATGACGATTTTCATCTGTTCCACGAAATTGTCGACGAATATCTAACGGTTAGCTATCTCGGTCTTTCAAACCCCAAGGTGCCAAATATTCCTGTAAGAATTCGACAACTATTCGCAAAACAGAATCCAAAGTCCATTATGTATCTCCATCCGTGAAATTATTGAAATCTAAAAAAAAATATGTAAAAAATATGAAATTGTAAATATGTTTTACTAAAAAAATAGAGCCGGAAAGACGAGCAACATCTATCGGCCTCACGTTGGGCGCCAAATTTATTGTAATGTCCCTGATCGGATTTGATGCAATTTCCTATATTATTTAAACATCGTACAATTATTTCAGATAAAGGACTGCGGGAGCCTTTGAAGTGCTAGCTATCAGCCTGGCGGGGGAGTTCGGTCCTTTCTCTAAAAAATATATATATATATATTCTTAATCGTCGTAAAATTCTATGACGATTTAGCCATGTCCGTCCGTCCGTCTGTGGTAATCACGCTACAGTCCGCAATAATAGAGCTAGGTTGACCAAATTTGGTACAAATACTTCTTATACTTGCAGGTTGTTTGGGATTGGAAATGGGCGATATCGGTCCATATTTAGATATAGCTCCCATATATATCATCTATCTTGTTGTTTTCCTACTGTTCTCATCTGCTATATGTTTCCTACTGTTCTCATCTGCTATATGTTTCCTACTGTTCTCATCTACTATATTTTTTTGTGTTTCTCGGTGTTATTTTCTTTAGGTTTGAGTTATTTTGTGAGGTCACATGCTATCCATGGTGGAGGGTATATAAGATTCGGCATGGCCGAACTTAACGCTTTACTTGTTATATATTTACCTTTACTTTAATATGGATTTGAATGACTAACTCTATTACCTTGCCCCAATTTAGTCACAATGGAAACACAAAATTCTAACAAAAAAAATATCTGCTTTCATCTATCAGATTTCTCATTTGTTTTCTTGTGATGAGGCGTATTCTTAACCCTCACCATCCATAGTCCAAAAAGCGCTAATTATAACAAGTAAGAAAGTTTCAGTCGGGTAAACCGACTAAGGTATACCCTCACTTTGTGAGTAATGTAATGAATATTACTCGAATTATTCTGTCAATTTGTGTGGGAGGTACCAGAAGGGGTTTATCAAATACCCTTTTTTTTTGCTGAACATTAGATACTTTAAATTCATTGCACTGTGCCGACTTATAAGCATTTATGTGCACTGGTATAAACGTTATGAGACAATAAATTGTGGTATGATTTGGGCATTTTGTGTGGGAGGTACAAAGAGGGGCGTGGCAATAACGCCCATTTTTCACAGGGCTATAGACACTATAAAAACATTACACTGTACAAAATTTCAAGTATTTTTATACACTGGTTTTAATGTTATAAGCTGTTAACTTTTGGTGCAAAAAGGTACCTTTGTGTGGGAGGTACCAAAAGGGACGTGACAACAACACTCATTTTTCCCTGGACTGTAGGCAATATCAAAGCATAATACTGTACAAAATTTCAAGTATTTTTATACACTGTTATTAATGTTATAAGCTGTTAACTTTTGGTGCAAAATGGTGCATTTGTGTGGGAGGTACCAAAAGGGACGTGGCGACTTCGCCCATTTTTCTCGAGTTGATAAAGACTAATAAGCTAATACTATGTGTGGAATTTCACAAGATTCGAATAAGTAGTATAGCAGTTATTAAAGAATCAATATTTCACAACATTTTAACCCTTTGTGGGGGAGTTACTAGAAGGAGTGGACCAATATGGCCCATCTACGAACTTAGCCGGAGATAGAAAAAAATATTACCACATACCAAATTAGAGGTCAATCGGTTACTCCTTTCGAGAGTTATCGTGCGCACCAGCCAGCAGACAGACAGACAGACAGACGGACGGACATTGCTCATTCGACTTAAAATGACCCAAAACGGATTTCCTCCGAACATACTTGGGGTCTTAGGTCACTCCTTCGACGTGTTACACTTTTTTCCGTAGCAAATGATATATACCCTCGTCACACTAAAGTGAGGGTATAAACATTTGGCCCCTTACGATACTTACTTTCTCCTCTTCATTGTTCCAATTGGCAGGAAAACATCTAAAAAAATTAATTTATCAGGCCATGTGTTGGCTTACAAAAACAAATTTATTCAAACCATTGTCCATTATTAATTTAGCAAAATAAAATATTAATTCAAAAATTAATTTAACTATCTATATAAAAAGAAATGAGTAAAACAAAAAAAGAATTAAGTGCAAATCAAAATCGACAAAATTAACATTTGTCCCTTAAGGGGTTAATAGCTCTCAAAAGGAATATATGTTAATTGCTTCTGTTTCATAAAAAATGGGATTGCAAACAGTTTGCAAAAGATGGATATCAAAACAAACAAAAAACAAGTAAGAATGTTTCAGTCGGGTAAACCGACTAAGGTATACCCTCACTTTGTGAGTAATGTAATATGGAATATTAAACGAATTATTCTGTCAATTTGTGTGGGAGGTACCAGAAGGTTTTTAACAAATGCACCTATTTTTCGCTGACTAGTAGATACTTTAAATACATTCCACTGTGCCGAATTATAAGCGTTTATTTGCAGTGGTATACTAACGTTATCAGATATTAAATTTTGGTATGATTTGGCCATTTTGTGTGGGTGGTGCAAAAAGGGGCGTGGTGATGACGCCCATTTTTTTACAGGGCTATAGGCACTTCAAAAGCGTTACCCTGTGCAAAATGTTGTTGCATTTTCGTGCATTGGTACTCACGCTGTAAGCTCTTAACTTTTGGTGCAAAATGGTACCTTTGTGTGGGAGGCACAAAAAGGGGCATGGCAATAACGTCAATTTTTTACAGGGCTATAGACACTATAAAAGCATTACCCTGTACAAAATTTCAAGTATTTTTATACACTACTCTCTTATAACCTGTTAACTTTTGGTGCAAAATGGTACCTTTGTGTGGGAGGTACCAAAAGGTGCGTGGCAATAACAGCCATTTTTCACTGGACTATACACGGGGCAAAATGGCCTTTTTTAATATGTTTGAATCGAAAGAAAATATATTTGGAACACAAATTTTTAAATATTATATATCTCTAAGAAAATACATTTTATTTGGAAATCAATAAAATATATTTGGAACGCATATATTAATATATTACAACAAAATATATTTGAAAACTAAATTTCTCAAATAAAGTATATGTTTAATTAGAAATAAAATTATTGTTTATGAATTCCTCCAAATATAATTTATTAAAAAAAGATTTTCAAATCTTTTGCTGACTTTTTCGGATTTTATTTTTAATTTTTTCTTGGTTCCCAATTGTACCTCCCAGTTATGATACCATATGCAGCATTGACTTATGTTTCAAATCAATCATTTAAAATTTCTAAGTATTCCAAGCCTTCATTAGTTGCCAGTCCACCGAAAAATTTATTTTGATCCAAGATTATAGGATATAAATTATTATTTATTATTTTTACGAACATTATAAATTTCTAAAAAAAAATTATTTTGAATTACTGAACAATATAACAAAATTTATGTATTTTCTCAATACTTAAATTCCCTTTTTTGTTGTTTCGGAAATAGTAGTCCCAAATAAAAACAAATTGAGTGAACAAAGATTTGTTTAGAACAACATCTTCCCAAATATATAATCTTTGTGTGTACCACATATTATATGTTTAGAGTGTACCCTAAACATATATATGTTCCAAGCCGAATTTGTTTGGGACAATATACTACAGAAGCGATTTTTTTTCAGCGTGTAGGCACTATAAAAGCATTACACTGTACAAAATTTCAAGTATTTTTATACACTTCTATTAATGTTATAATAAACAATTCAACGAAGTCGATAACGATAGCTCAGTAGTGGGGGAACGATGTGTGTGTTCACGTATGTAGTGACCGATGTTGGCGATGCATTAATGCAAAGGGGAGAAATAGAATAAATAAAACACAAGACATTAGTATTTTGGTTATGATAACGGCAGAGCTTTATTTGTAGTAACGTATATTACCGTGTATCAGGGTGGCGACTAGGCCGGTGCGAATAGTTCGATAACAAAAACCACAAGAAGTGCTCAGTAGTCGAGCCAAAGACAAGTAGATGTGCGCGAGAGTAGTGCAAAAACAACGACTAGTAGTAATGTGCGCGATAGTATCGCCGAACAAAGACTACAATTGACTACTTTACACGGAGAGTGCTCGACAACGACTAGTGAACGCAGAGGCTCGTTAGAAGAGTCAGACTCCTTAGAAAGTGCGAGGAAAGAGAGAGAGAGACCCGAGGATAATGCAAGGCAGCCACACAACAACCACCGCCCAGTGGCAATCTGCACTCTAACACATCCGTACTAAGCGAATTAGGTCTCCGAAGAGAGGTGTAGAGGAGATTCCAGTGATGTCAAAACGCGACCGGTATTGATCAGGCTCGGGAAGTTGAGACAATGCTGCGTACGTGAACAGTTATTTTTTTGTATAGTCTGTATAACACTAGTGACCTCTCATTTCTTTCAAGTTAGGGTTATGGAACGGAATGCAAGAGTAATGTAAGACTGATTCAAGAGATTTATAATTAAGAGACTGCAGTTGTCATTGAACTTACCACCAAAACACGATGAAGAAGGCCTCCTGCATGATGTGAGTGATGGCTGCTGCTAAAAGAAAAAGTTATGGCAATTGTGGGCAGCTTTCTCTTGAATTCTTCTTATGCTCATGCAATTTTTACGGAAGCTTAACAAAATCTGAGCTCAAAAAAATAGAAATTAATAGTAAATATTAATTTCTTTTAAATACTTATACATGAGTATATTGTGTTTTGAAGACATTTGTTGATTGCTTATCGAGTGTACGGCATTATAACCAGGAGCAGCTAATGATGGTTTCTTCTCGATGGTTGGCCAAGATAACCAATGTATGGGTGCAAGTTGAACATCTGTGTGCAACATATTTATAGGTGATATGTGTTCCAACTGATATCTCTAAGATTGTTATATCACTAAACGTACTTTGGGTTCAGTAGGTTGACTTTGATTTCCTGAGTATTCGCACGAAGTAGTAGGATATGTTTGAAATTAATTTATGATGTACATATGTTAATGTTGTGTGAATCCGTCCCGGATTCTCTTGATAGTCTCAATGGAAATATGTGGAATTTGGAAATGGCTGTCAGCGTTTCAATATTCTGCCTCTATTAGCCAATCCAATATGGTTGTTTCAATAATTATGGGCCGGTGAAAGAAAAAGTGCACACGCTACCCTGTGGATAGCGTGGTTCCTTAATATATAATTGGAGCTTCTGAGGAGAATCGATTTTTGTATAAAAATTGCAACTTGATTGCAATCTTGGATCTTAAAAAAAACACTAGGTCAGGCACTTATTTGATTTAAACTAGTCTACAATTTCTCACCTTATCCGATTTCGTAGAAATATATGCACAATAAACTTATTTATAAAGGTTGAACCTTCTCAAAAATGGTACTTAAAAAATCACTGAATTTGCTTTTCACAGATATATGATAAACAATAATGGTGTGTTTTTGTGTTTAGATCTTAACTCTGATTTGATAAGCCACCGAAAAGGGACGACATTATCCTTCCCTTTTCGGTGGCTTATGGTAAACTTATAGCCCTGAAGTTTAAATACCCATCGAGCCAAACGACCGGTCAAATCTGGCTGACGCATAAGCCATACCAATCTTGAATGGTCTGTAATGACCTCGAATTCATGTAGTTCTAAGTAACAACGAAATTTTTTGATCGCTTCAATGGCTGCCAGACATTCTCTCTCTGTGACGCTGTAATTACGTTGCGCCGAGTTCAGTTTCTTGCTCAACTGAACAAGAACTGCCCCGACGCCGTAATCACTAGCATCACAGTGGAGATAAAACTTCTTCAAAAAATTCGGGTTTGTCAATACAGGAGCCGTTGTGAGTAAAACTTTTACTCTTTCAAACGCTTTTTTGGGCTTCTCCTGACCAAACAAACTTTTTCTTCGTAGAAACCACATCTGTAATAGGAGAGACTTCCGTGGAAAAGTTCTGTATGAACCTCTTGTACTTGCCCTCGAACTTGTTTCACGGTTTTTGGTACAGGCCATTCAGTAATAGCTTTAATTTTTTCATAGTCTGTCGTGATTCCACCGTTCCCTATTACATAACCCAGGTAGTTAACTCTAGTAACACATAAATGACCTTTTGATATATTTAGGGTAAGGTTAGCTTTACGAAATTGGGATGATATTCTCATCAGTACTTCTAAGTGTGTGTGGAAATCTTCGGAGACTATCACCAAGTTATCCAGATATCCGAAGACGCTATGGCGGAGGTCGGGTGGAATTATTTCATCCATTAGTCTGCACATGGTTTGGGCCGCGTTGCACAGCCCGAAAGGCATCACAACAAATTGGTACAGGGGCCTTCCAGGGACTGTGAACGCAGTCAAATGTTTCGATTTTTCATCCAAACCTATTTGCCAAAAGGCGTCCTTTAAGTCCAATTAGGATATAATGTTTGCCTTTGGTAGTCTCGCAAAAATTCCCTCAATATTTGGTAATGGATATGCATCCTTTTCTGTCACTGAGTTCAATTTTCGTGCGTTAAGGCAAAGTCTTACTTTATTAGGCTTAACGACTAATCTCATCGGAGAACTCCAAGATGAATTAGACGGTTCAATCGCTCCTAATTGTATCATCCTGTCAATCTCCGTAAACATTAATTTCTCCACTGCAGGAGACACAGGGTAAAATCTTTGTTTTGTGGGTTGAGCAGAGCCAACATTTATTGTGTGTTTTAAAAGACTTGTACGACCCAATCCCTTGGTTTTGGAATTTGGAAATAAATCTATTATTGTTTGTAACTGACGGCACTGTGACTCAATGAGAGGATATATGTTAGAATTTGTTTCTTCTTGAATCTTGCATGTTCCATTATTGGAAGAAAAAGTGGAAAAATTCAAATATGCTAACTGCTCATTTTGGTTGGTTGTACTATTTGATGATATATCAAAAGATCCAACAATATTTGAAATTAAATTAAATATTCTACAAAAGTCGATCGCTAAAATCAGTCTTTGGAAAATGCTAGGAATTACAAATAATTTCAATTTCTGAATTTGGTCTTTAAAAGAAATATTTACTTCGAGCCATCCACAAACTTTCTGAGAATTACCGTCCGCAGTTTTTACAAAAGATTTCACTTTGTTGAAATTAGGAAATTTAGAAAAATCATTTAATGCCAGATCAGATCCAATACAACTTATGTTTGCGCCAGTATCTTTGAGTCCATATTCTTCATAATCTTAAGTCTTTTGGATGTGATACTATAACATCAGGGGACGTCATACTATAACATCAGGGGACGTGTCGCATTTGAGTACATTTGTCTTTTCGGGGCTTAAAATTCGAACTTGATCGGAGTTCGTAAAAGACTTGGGATCAAAAGTTACATCTTGTCCACTTGTGGACTCATACATTTGTAGTTTTTTGGAACAGTTTGTTTCCGGTTGGCACATTTTATGCAATTGGGTTTGTATGTACTTTTGGCTCCACATCCGTAACAGAATACTGTTCGGTCTTGAATGCAATCTTGCCAGTGGTGGCCTACTTGATCACAATTCCAACAGATTAAAATTATTTCAGATTTCTGCAAAGCATCTACAACTCTTTCTGTGGCTTCAACAGGTAAAACAACTTCAGACTCATCAGTAGCTACTTCTGCTACATTTCGACGAGAAATCTGAAATGGATTCACATTTCGATTTGGAAGGATTTTCATACATACTCGTCACTGAAAAAATTTTCTCGCATTTGGACAAGCCTACGAAGATGCGAAATCGAGTGAATTGGTACATACAGTAAACCCTGACGAATGTCTGGACGAAGATTTCGGGTCAAAATTTCTATTAACTCAGCTTCAGACATTCCTCTGGGGAGTTTATCCATGATTGCTGAAACCGAATCAAAAAATACGTCAAACCTTTCGTTAGGCTTCTGTTTTCGGGCACGTATTTCTTCCCTAATATCGAAAGAAGATTTGAATTCTTTATACTCGCTTTATAAGCGCATCACAAAATGAGTTCCATTCAATAGATTGAACCTGCTTGTGATAACGCCAGTACCAGTCTCTGGCTTTGCCGGTCAAAAGACTGTTTAAATTTCTGCAAATGACGCTATAGTCACCATTGAAATAGTCTGAAGTAAGAGATCCTAATCGGTACAAAAACTCTTCCACATTCAAGCCATTAGATGATCCGTCGAACTTGAGATTCCAATTCTGGATGATCGATGTGATCTTGTCGAAAGGCATATTGCTCATGTTGGAATTCAAGAATGACTGTGGAGATAAATTGGAAAAATTGTTCGTCTGTACATGAGGTGGAATAATATTGTTAGTTTGAGTGGGATTACCTTGAAATTGCCTCTGTTGCAAATTGGCCTCATATGGAATGTTACTATTTGGTAGTGGCGGATGTTGATTTTGTTGTAAAGGATTTACTTGAATTTGAAAATTAATGTTGGGATTAGACTGAAACTGATTTGGTCTTTGATTACTAAGATTCGGTTGTTGTTGATAATGTAGATTTTGACTTATTGGTTGGTTATTATCATAACTCTGGTTATGATTTGGACTCGGTACAATATAATTGGAATTTGCATTATTGCACCCTGGGAGAATATTGATGTTTTGAAGTAGCCGTGTCAAATTAGCCTCAATCATTTTATTTATTTCAATGTAATTAACAGTGTTATTGTTATTTGTAGGTTGAACTGGGGTGAAAATATGATTTGACGTTTCAGTGTTTCGGCCTGGAGTCATAAGTGTCTCTAAATTATTATTTGTATGAAGATTCTGAGTTGAAGTCGAAGGATCTTGAAATAAATTTCGAACGGAACTTCTTGTATTGTATTGTTTGTATAGTGCACCTCTACCTTTACCTCGGGTGCCATGAGGTTTGGTAGGTTGAACACTTTTAGCCAAAATTACAAGTTCTTCTAGCTCGCTAAGCTGAGTTGTTCGCTTGCACACTGGACATTCAGTAGAATTAGACAAATAATCATTTATCATAAGACAATCATCGCCTTCTGCCATAGTTTCGTTACAGATATAGCAATCTGAGGGTTGAATACCAACTGGTGCCGGAGTAGGAGGAGGAGGCAAGGATGGTGGAGGAGAATTTTCCACTGGCATATTGAAATGAGTTTGCTCAAAGATGTTAAATAATTTTTAGATTATCTGAATTTGACAAATTCGAAAGGCTTAGAAATCGATTCTCATTAAAAGAACAATTATATAAATTGAATTGAAATTAATTTCTTGAAATTCAATTATTCAAATACTTAGATATAAATGTAGAATAAAGTTTTATGATGAATTAATCTACTTAATGAAAACAAGTGTATTTCAAATAAATAAATCAAATACTGGTATTAATATCAAAAAATTTCCAATGCAAAGACTAAAAAAAACAGAACCAAAACATTTACAGAATTGACATTTCAATTATTAATATCAAAAATTAAACAGTAAAGAATATTAAAATTAACCAATTCAATAAGATGATAATAGAAATATTTTAAATATGAATAATTATAATTTGTTTAAAAATATTCGAGCAATTCGATGTTTTCCTACCAGATTGTGAAACCGTTGAAGAACTAATATATTAAATCTCTAGTATTAGGAGCAAACCAACATAATAATTTTCATTTCTGAACTATATTTTTCCTTTTATTGGTGGTGTTTAAAATGCACTATGCAAAATTAAGGAAATCCTAACTCAATATTAGGGTGCTGATAACATAGCTCTACTAATTACCGATTTCTAATGATCTAGCAAAGTTTCAACAGACAAAGAAAATCCACATGACGATTTTCATCTGTTCCACGAAATTGTCGACGAATATCTAACGGTTAGCTATCTCGGTCTTTCAAACCCCAAGGTGCCAAATATTCCTGTAAGAATTCGACAACTATTCGCAAAACAGAATCCAAAGTCCATTATGTATCTCCATCCGTGAAATTATTGAAATCTAAAAAAAAATATGAAATTGTAAATATGTTTTACTAAAAAAATAGAGCCGGAAAGACGAGCAACATCTATCGGCCCCACGTTGGGCGCCAAATTTATTGTAATGTCCCTGATCGGATTTGATGCAATTTCCTATATTATTTAAACATCGTACAATTATTTCAGATAAAGGACTGCGGGAGCCTTTGAAGTGCTAGCTATCAGCCTGGCGGGGGAGTTCGGTCCTTTCTCTAAAAAATATATATATATATATTCTTAATCGTCGTAAAATTCTATGACGATTTAGCCATGTCCGTCCGTCCGTCTGTGGTAATCACGCTACAGTCCGCAATAATAGAGCTAGGTTGACCAAATTTGGTACAAATACTTCTTATACTTGCAGGTTGTTTGGGATTGGAAATGGGCGATATCGGTCCATATTTAGATATAGCTCCCATATATATCATCTATCTTGTTGTTTTCCTACTGTTCTCATCTGCTATATGTTTCCTACTGTTCTCATCTGCTATATGTTTCCTACTGTTCTCATCTACTATATTTTTTTGTGTTTCTCGGTGTTATTTTCTTTAGGTTTGAGTTATTTTGTGAGGTCACATGCTATCCATGGTGGAGGGTATATAAGATTCGGCATGGCCGAACTTAACGCTTTACTTGTTATATATTTACCTTTACTTTAATATGGATTTGAATGACTAACTCTATAACCTTGCCCCAATTTAGTCACAATGGAAACACAAAATTCTAACAAAAAAAATATCTGCTTTCATCTATCAGATTTCTCATTTGTTTTCTTGTGATGAGGCGTATTCTTAACCCTCACCATCCATAGTCCAAAAAGCGCTAATTATAACAAGTAAGAAAGTTTCAGTCGGGTAAACCGACTAAGGTATACCCTCACTTTGTGAGTAATGTAATGAATATTACTCGAATTATTCTGTCAATTTGTGTGGGAGGTACCAGAAGGGGTTTATCAAATACACTTTTTTTTTGCTGAACATTAGATACTTTAAATTCATTGCACTGTGCCGACTTATAAGCATTTATGTGCACTGGTATAAACGTTATGAGACAATAAATTGTGGTATGATTTGGGCATTTTGTGTGGGAGGTACAAAGAGGGGCGTGGCAATAACGCCCATTTTTCACAGGGCTATAGACACTATAAAAACATTACACTGTACAAAATTTCAAGTATTTTTATACACTGGTTTTAATGTTATAAGCTGTTAACTTTTGGTGCAAAAAGGTACCTTTGTGTGGGAGGTACCAAAAGGGACGTGACAACAACACTCATTTTTCCCTGGACTGTAGGCAATATCAAAGCATAATACTGTACAAAATTTCAAGTATTTTTATACACTGTTATTAATGTTATAAGCTGTTAACTTTTGGTGCAAAATGGTGCATTTGTGTGGGAGGTACCAAAAGGGACGTGGCGACTTCGCCCATTTTTCTCGAGTTGATAAAGACTAATAAGCTAATACTATGTGTGGAATTTCACAAGATTCGAATAAGTAGTATAGCAGTTATTAAAGAATCAATATTTCACAACATTTTAACCCTTTGTGGGGGAGTTACTAGAAGGAGTGGACCAATATGGCCCATCTTCGAACTTAGCCGGAGATAGAAAAAAATATTACCACATACCAAATTTGAGGTCAATCGGTTACTCCTTTCGAGAGTTATCGTGCGCACCAGCCAGCAGACAGACAGACGGACGGACATTGCTCATTCGACTTAAAATGACCCAAAACGGATTTCCTCCGAACATACTTGGGGTCTTAGGTCACTCCTTCGACGTGTTACACTTTTTTCCGTAGCAAATGATATATACCCTCGTCACACTAAAGTGAGGGTATAAACATTTGGCCCCTTACGATACTTACTTTCTCCTCTTCATTGTTCCAATTGGCAGGAAAACATCTAAAAAATTAATTTATCAGGCCATGTGTTGGCTTACAAAAACAAATTTATTCAAACCATTGTCCATTATTAATTTAGCAAAATAAAATATTAATTCAAAAATTAATTTAAATATCTATATTTATCATTATATAACATTAATATATAAAAAGAAATGAGTAAAACAAAAAAAGAATTAAGTGCAAATCAAAATCGACAAAATTAACATTTGTCCCTTAAGGGGTTAATAGCTCTCAAAAGGAATATATGTTAATTGCTTCTGTTTCATAAAAAATGGGATTGCAAACAGTTTGCAAAAGATGGATATCAAAACAAACAAAAAACAAGTAAGAATGTTTCAGTCGGGTAAACCGACTAAGGTATACCCTCACTTTGTGAGTAATGTAATATGGAATATTAAACGAATTATTCTGTCAATTTGTGTGGGAGGTACCAGAAGGTTTTTAACAAATGCACCTATTTTTCGCTGACTAGTAGATACTTTAAATACATTCCACTGTGCCGAATTATAAGCGTTTATTTGCAGTGGTATACTAACGTTATCAGATATTAAATTTTGGGATGATTTGGCCATTTTGTGTGGGTGGTGCAAAAAGGGGCGTGGTGATGACGCCCATTTTTTTACAGGGCTATAGGCACTTCAAAAGCGTTACCCTGTGCAAAATGTTGTTGCATTTTCGTGCATTGGTACTCACGCTGTAAGCTCTTAACTTTTGGTGCAAAATGGTACCTTTGTGTGGGAGGCACAAAAAGGGGCATGGCAATAACGTCCATTTTTTACAGGGCTATAGACACTATAAAAGCATTACCCTGTACAAAATTTCAAGTATTTTTATACACTACTCTCTTATAACCTGTTAACTTTTGGTGCAAAATGGTACCTTTGTGTGGGAGGTACCGAAAGGTGCGTGGCAATAACAGCCATTTTTCACTGGACTATACACGGGGCAAAATGGCCTTTTTTAATATGTTTGAATCGAAAGAAAATATATTTGGAACACAAATTTTTAAATATTATATATCTCTAAGAAAATACATTTTATTTGGAAATCAATAAAATATATTTGGAACGCATATATTAATATATTACAACAAAATATATTTGAAAACTAAATTTCTCAAATAAAGTATATGTTTAATTAGAAATAAAATTATTGTTTATGAATTCCTCCAAATATAATTTATTAAAAAAAGATTTTCAAATCTTTTGCTGACTTTTTCGGATTTTATTTTTAATTTTTTCTTGGTTCCCAATTGTACCTCCCAGTTATGATACCATATGCAGCATTGACTTATGTTTCAAATCAATCATTTAAAATTTCTAAGTATTCCAAGCCTTCATTAGTTGCCAGTCCACCGAAAAATTTATTTTGATCCAAGATTATAGGATATAAATTATTATTTATTATTTTTACGAACATTATAAATTTCTAAAAAAAAATTATTTTGAATTACTGAACAATATAACAAAATTTATGTATTTTCTCAATACTTAAATTCCCTTTTTTGTTGTTTCGGAAATAGTAGTCCCAAATAAAAACAAATTGAGTGAACAAAGATTTGTTTAGAACAACATCTTCCCAAATATATAATCTTTGTGTGTACCACATATTATATGTTTAGAGTGTACCCTAAACATATATATGTTTCAAGCCGAATTTGTTTGGGACAATATACTACAGAAGCGATTTTTTTTCAGCGTGTAGGCACTATAAAAGCATTACACTGTACAAAATTTCAAGTATTTTTATACACTTCTATTAATGTTATAATAAACAATTCAACGAAGTCGATAACGATAGCTCAGTAGTGGGGGAACGATGTGTGTGTTCACGTATGTAGTGACCGATGTTGGCGATGCATTAATGCAAAGGGGCGAAATAGAATAAATAAAACACAAGACATTAGTATTTTGGTTATGATAACGGCAGAGCTTTATTTGTAGTAACGTATATTACCGTGTATCAGGGTGGCGACTAGGCCGGTGCGAATAGTTCGATAACAAAAACTACAAGAAGTGCTCAGTAGTCGAGCCAAAGACAAGTAGATGTGCGCGAGAGTAGTGCAAAAACAACGACTAGTAGTAATGTGCGCGATAGTATCGCCGAACAAAGACTACAATTGACTACTTTACACGGAGAGTGCTCGACAACGACTAGTGAACGCAGAGGCTCGTTAGAAGAGTCAGACTCCTTAGAAAGTGCGAGGAAAGAGAGAGAGACCCGAGGATAATGCAAGGCAGCCACACAACAACCACCGCCCAGTGGCAATCTGCACTCTAACACATCCGTACTAAGCGAATTAGGTCTCCGAAGAGAGGTGTAGAGGAGATTCCAGTGATGTCAAAACGCGACCGGTATTGATCAGGCTCGGGAAGTTGAGACAATGCTGCGTACGTGAACAGTTATTTTTTTGTATAGTCTGTATAACACTAGTGACCTCTCATTTCTTTCAAGTTAGGGTTATGGAACGGAATGCAAGAGTAATGTAAGACTGATTCAAGAGATTTATAATTAAGAGACTGCAGTTGTCATTGAACTTACCACCAAAACACGATGAAGAAGGCCTCCTGCATGATGTGAGTGATGGCTGCTGCTAAAAGAAAAAGTTATGGCAATTGTGGGCAGCTTTCTCTTGAATTCTTCTTATGCTCATGCAATTTTTACGGAAGCTTAACAAAATCTGAGCTCAAAAAAATAGAAATTAATAGTAAATATTAATTTCTTTTAAATACTTATACATGAGTATATTGTGTTTTGAAGACATTTGTTGATTGCTTATCGAGTGTACGGCATTATAACCAGGAGCAGCTAATGATGGTTTCTTCTCGATGGTTGGCCAAGATAACCAATGTATGGGTGCAAGTTGAACATCTGTGTGCAACATATTTATAGGTGATATGTGTTCCAACTGATATCTCTAAGATTGTTATATCACTAAACGTACTTTGGGTTCAGTAGGTTGACTTTGATTTCCTGAGTATTCGCACGAAGTAGTAGGATATGTTTGAAATTAATTTATGATGTACATATGTTAATGTTGTGTGAATCCGTCCCGGATTCTCTTGATAGTCTCAATGGAAATATGTGGAATTTGGAAATGGCTGTCAGCGTTTCAATATTCTGCCTCTATTAGCCAATCCAATATGGTTGTTTCAATAATTATGGGCCGGTGAAAGAAAAAGTGCACACGCTACCCTGTGGATAGCGTGGTTCCTTAATATATAATTGGAGCTTCTGAGGAGAATCGATTTTTGTATAAAAATTGCAACTTGATTGCAATCTTGGATCTTAAAAAAAACACTAGGTCAGGCACTTATTTGATTTAAACTAGTCTACAATTTCTCACCTTATCCGATTTCGTAGAAATATATGCACAATAAACTTATTTATAAAGGTTGAACCTTCTCAAAAATGGTACTTAAAAAATCACTGAATTTGCTTTTCACAGATATATGATAAACAATAATGGTGTGTTTTTGTGTTTAGATCTTAACTCTGATTTGATAAGCCACCGAAAAGGGACGACATTATCCTTCCCTTTTCGGTGGCTTATGGTAAACTTATAGCCCTGAAGTTTAAATACCCATCGAGCCAAACGACCGGTCAAATCTGGCTGACGCATAAGCCATACCAATCTTGAATGGTCTGTAATGACCTCGAATTCATGTAGTTCTAAGTAACAACGAAATTTGTTGATCGCTTCAATGGCTGCCAGACATTCTCTCTCTGTGACGCTGTAATTACGTTGCGCCGAGTTCAGTTTCTTGCTCAACTGAACAAGAACTGCCCCGACGCCGTAATCACTAGCATCACAGTGGAGATAAAACTTCTTCAAAAATTTCGGGTTTGTCAATACAGGAGCCGTTGTGAGTAAAACTTTTACTCTTTCAAACGCTTTTTTGGGCTTCTCCTGACCAAACAAACTTTTTCTTCGTAGAAACCACATCTGTAATAGGAGAGACTTCCGTGGAAAAGTTCTGTATGAACCTCTTGTACTTGCCCTCGAACTTGTTTCACGGTTTTTGGTACAGGCCATTCAGTAATAGCTTTAATTTTTTCATAGTCTGTCGTGATTCCACCGTTCCCTATTACATAACCCAGGTAGTTAACTCTAGTAACACATAAATGACCTTTTGATATATTTAGGGTAAGGTTAGCTTTACGAAATTGGGATGATATTCTCATCAGTACTTCTAAGTGTGTGTGGAAATCTTCGGAGACTATCACCAAGTTATCCAGATATCCGAAGACGCTATGGCGGAGGTCGGGTGGAATTATTTCATCCATTAGTCTGCACATGGTTTGGGCCGCGTTGCACAGCCCGAAAGGCATCACCACAAATTGGTACAGGGGCCTTCCAGGGACTGTGAACGCAGTCAAATGTTTCGATTTTTCATCCAAGCCTATTTGCCAAAAGGCGTCCTTTAAGTCCAATTAGGATATAATGTTTGCCTTCGGTAGTCTCGCAAAAATTCCCTCAATATTTGGTAATGGATATGCATCCTTTTCTGTCACTGAGTTCAATTTTCGTGCGTTAAGGCAAAGTCTTACTTTATTAGGCTTAACGACTAATCTCATCGGAGAACTCCAAGATGAATTAGATCGCTCAATCGCTCCTAATTGTATCATCCTGTCAATCTCCGTAAACATTAATTTCTCCACTGCAGGAGACACAGGGTAAAATCTTTGTTTTGTGGGTTGAGCAGAGCCAACATTTATTGTGTGTTTTAAAAGACTTGTACGACCCAATCCCTTGGTTTTGGAATTTGGAAATAAATCTATTATTGTTTGTAACTGACGGCGCTGTGACTCAATGAGAGGATATATGTTAGAATTTGTTTCTTCTTGAATCTTGCATGTTCCATTATTGGAAGAAAAAGTGGAAAAATTCAAATATGCTAACTGCTCATTTTGGTTGGTTGTACTATTTGATGATATTATATCAAAAGATCCAACAATATTTGAAATTAAATTAAATATTCTACAAAAGTCGATCGCTAAAATCAGTCTTTGGAAAATGCTAGGAATTACAAATAATTTCAATTTCTGAATTTGGTCTTTAAAAGAAATATTTACTTCGAGCCATCCACAAACTTTCTGAGAATTACCGTCCGCAGTTTTTACAAAAGATTTCACTTTGTTGAAATTAGGAAATTTAGAAAAATCATTTAATGCCAGATCAGTTCCAATACAACTTATGTTTGCGCCAGTATCTTTGAGTCCATATTCTTCATAATCTTAAGTCTTTTGGATGTGATACTATAGTAGATATTAGCAATTTCGTACGAAGCTCTCGCATCTTAAAATATTTTCTGTATCGTACTGTAGAACGTTTAGGTTTTTTTTGTAGTTATGGGAGAAATGACTGATACGTTAAAAATTTCATTTCTTTTCTGACAATACAATTCCCACCTTTTATGATAGGCAATCTGGGATAAATTATCTTCGAAACTTCATCTTTATTGTATTTTTCATTCTGAGTTGGTCTTCTCAATATAGAGAATGGTTTCGAATTCGCGGAAACATCAGGGGACGTGTCGCATTTGAGTACATTTGTCTTTTCGGGGCTTAAAATTCGAACTTGATCGGAGTTCGTAAAAGACTCGGGATCAAAAGTTACATCTTGTCCACTTGTGGACTCATACATTTGTAGTTTTTTGGAACAGTTTGTTTCCGGTTGGCACATTTTATGCAATTGGGTTTGTATGTACTTTTGGCTCCACATCCGTAACAGAATACTGTTCGGTCTTGAATGCAATCTTGCCAGTGGTGGCCTACTTGATCACAATTCCAACAGATTAAAATTATTTCAGATTTCTGCAAAGCATCTACAACTCTTTCTGTGGCTTCAACAGGTAAAACAACTTCAGACTCATCAGTAGCTACTTCTGCTACATTTCGACGAGAAATCTGAAATGGATTCACATTTCGATTTGGAAGGATTTTCATACATACTCGTCACTGAAAAAATTTTCTCGCATTTGGACAAGCCTACGAAGATGCGAAATCGAGTGAATTGGTACATACAGTAAACCCTGACGAATGTCTGGACGAAGATTTCGGGTCAAAATTTCTATTAACTCAGCTTCAGACATTGCTCTGGGGAGTTTATCCATGATTGCTGAATACGTCAAACGTTTCGTTAGGCTTCTGTTTTCGGGCACGTATTTCTTCCCTAATATCGAAAGAAGATTTGAATTCTTTATACTCGCTTTATAAGCGCATCACAAAATGAGTTCCATTCAATAGATTGAACCTGCTTGTGATAACGCCAGTACCAGTCTCTGGCTTTGCCGGTCAAAAGACTGTTTAAATTTCTGCAAATGACGCTATAGTCACCATTGAAATAGTCTGAAGTAAGAGATCCTAATCGGTACAAAAACTCTTCCACATTCAAGCCATTAAATGATCCGTCAAACTTGAGATTCCAATTCTGGATGATCGATGTGATCTTGTCGAAAGGCATATTGCTCATGTTGGAATTCAAGAATGACTGTGGAGATAAATTGGAAAAATTGTTCGTCTGTACATGAGGTGGAATAATATTGTTAGTTTGAGTGGGATTACCTTGAAATTGCCTCTGTTGCAAATTGGCCTCATATGGAATGTTACTATTTGGTAGTGGCGGATGTTGATTTTGTTGTAAAGGATTTACTTGATTTTGAAAATTAATGTTGGGATTAGACTGAAACTGATTTGGTCTTTGATTACTAAGATTCGGTTGTTGTTGATAATGTAGATTTTGACTTATTGGTTGGTTATTATCATAACTCTGGTTATGATTTGGACTCGGTACAATATAATTGGAATTTGCATTATTGCACCCTGGGAGAATATTGATGTTTTGAAGTAGCCGTGTCAAATTAGCCTCAATCATTTTATTTATTTCAATGTAATTAACAGTGTTATTGTTATTTGTAGGTTGAACTGGGGTGAAAATATGATTTGACGTTTCAGTGTTTCGGCCTGGAGTCATAAGTGTCTCTAAATTATTATTTGTATGAAGATTCTGAGTTGAAGTCGAAGGATCTTGAAATAAATTTCGAACGTAACTTCTTGTATTGTATTGTTTGGATAGTGCACCTCTACCTTTACCTCGGGTGCCATGAGGTTTGGTAGGTTGAACACTTTTAGCCAAAATTACAAGTTCTTCTAGCTCGCTAAGCTGAGTTGTTCGCTTGCACACTGGACATTCAGTAGAATTAGACAAATAATCATTTATCATAAGACAATCATCGCCTTCTGCCATAGTTTCGTTACAGATATAGCAATCTGAGGGTTGAATACCAGCTGGTGCCGGAGTAGGAGGAGGAGGCAAGGATGGTGGAGGAGAATTTTCCACTGGCATATTGAAATGAGTTTTCTCAAAGATGTTAAATAATTTTTAGATTATCTGAATTTGACAAATTCGAAAGGCTTAGAAATCGATTCTCATTAAAAGAACAATTATCTAAATTGAATTGAAAATAATTTCTTGAAATTCAATTATTCAAATACTTAGATATAAATGTAGAATAAAGTTTTATGATGAATTAATCTACTTAATGAAATCAAGTGTATTTCAAATAAATTAATCAAATACTGGTATTAATATCAAAAAATTTTCAATGCAAAGACTAAAAAAACAGAACCAAAACATTTACAGAATTGACATTTCAATTATCAATATCAAAAATTAAACAGTAAAGAATATTAAAATTATCCAATTCAATAAGATGATAATAGAAATATTTTAAATATCAATAATCATAATTTGTTTAAAAATATTTGAGCAATTCGATGTTTTCCTACCAGATTGTGAAACCGTTGAAGAACTAATATATTAAATCTCTAGTATTAGGAGCAAACGAACATAATAATTTTCATTTCTGAACTATATTTTTCCTTTTATTGGTGGTCTTTAAAATGCACTATGCAAAATTAAGGAAATCCTAACTCAATATTAGGGTGCTGATAACATAGCTCTACTAATTACCGATTTCTAATGATCTAGCAAAGTTTCAACAGACAAAGAAAATCCACATGACGATTTTCATCTGTTCCACGAAATTGTCGACGAATATCTAACGGTTAGCTATCTCGGTCTTTCAAACCCCAAGGTGCCAAATATTCCTGTAAGAATTCGACAACTATTCGCAAAACTGAATCCAAAGTCCATTATGTATCTCCATCCGTGAAATTATTGAAATCTAAAAAAAAATATGTAAAAAATATGAAATTGTAAATATCTATATATATAAAAATGAAACGGTCCATCTGTGTAATGGCATCACGTCAGAACGGCTGGAGCGATTTGGATGATTTTTTTCTTCAGTTCTTCGTATTTGCCTGGAGAAGGTTTGTACGAAAGAAAATTTTGGGAAAACCCTCCGGAAAAGTCGGAAAATTAGGAAAATCGAAAATTGCTATTTCTTGCGAGATTCCTACTGTTCCTATCTACTGCGAGATTCCTACTGTTCCTATCTACTGCTCTCTTTTTGAATCCAATTTTTTTTATTAATTTTATATTAAACAAAAAAGTTTTCTATTAAACATATCTATACGATACGAGTATGTGCTATTTTTCTTGCTGCAATTCATTCGAGTTTTGCGTATTGTTACACTGATTTCGCGTATCACATCGACAAACGGTACAAGCATTACGATCAATTAAAATTCAACGCGATATTTATCAGTTCGAAAATTTTTTCAGATAATAAGTTTGAGTATAAGAGGTAAGGTTATCTTATTGGATTGCGGGCACTGCAAAATCATAATTTCGGATGAATGCACGATGGCGCATAAACGAGCTCTGGAGGCAATTGACCGAACGATGAAGGATTTACGACGTGATTTGAGACAATTTGGTGAGTCTGATATTGCTCTCCGGAGATTTTCGTCAAACGCTTCCCGTCATCCCGAAATCTACTGCCGATGAAATTAATGCATGCCTGAAATAGTGGTCTTTGTGGCTGCATGTCAAGAAGTTATGTCGAGAAGTTGAAATTGACCACGAACATGAGAGTCGCGTTGCAGAACGACTCATCGGCTCTTGAATTCTCGAAACAACTGTTGGCGCTTGGCAATGGCCAAATTATTATTGATGTTTCCACTGCATTGATATTGTTCCCGGCAAATTTTTGAAGAAGTTGAAATTGACCACGAACATGAGAGTCGCGTTGCAGAACGACTCATCGGCTCTTGAATTCTCGAAACAACTGTTGGCGCTTGGCAATGGCCAAATTACTATTGATGTTTCCACTGCATTGATATTGTTCCCGGCAAATTTTTGCGAGTTCACATCGTCGAACGAGGAACTCATCACCAAAGTGTTTCCAAATCTCGATTAGATTAGTGAATGGGCAATATTAGCAGCGAAGAATAAGGACGTCGATAGCATGAATTTTATTATTCAAAGTAAAATCGAACTCGCTTGATGTGCCAGGAGCTCCGCCGCATAATTTACAGCTGAAGGTGGAATCGATCATAATCATGTTGCGGAATCTGAAACATCCGAAATTGTGCATAGTTCGCGGTTGTCCATTATGAAACTGATGGACAATGTGATTCAGGCGACGATCATCAAGGGAAAATTCAAAGGAGAGGAAGTCCTTATCCCACGAATTCCGATTATTCCAACTGATCTTTCATTCCAATTCAAGCGGATTCAGTTCCCTGTACGATTGGCTTTTGCGATGACAATCAATAAATCTCAAAACCAATCGTAGGAAGTCTGTGGAATTAATCTCGAATTTCCCTGTTTTTCGCACGGTCATCTGTACGTTGCCTGTCTTCGTTGTTTGTTGTTTATCATCTGATTCGATTTATCTCTACTGATTTCGATTCCTTTTAAACAAACCGCATTAAAATTTTAACTATCTGTGTTTTATTATCACTCTGGAGTTTATCTGAAGGCGTTAAATTGGGGCGAGGCGAAGTTCGCCGGGTCCGCTAGTGTTTTACTAAAAAAATAGAGCCGGAAAGACGAGCAACATCTATCGGCCCCACGTTGGGCGCCAAATTTATTGTAATGTCCCTGATCGGATTTGATGCAATCTTCTATATTATTTAAACATCGTAGAATTATTTCAGATAAATGACTGCGGGAGCCTTTGAAGTGCTAGCTATCAGCCAGGCGGGGGAGTTCGGTCCTTTCTCTAAAAAAATCTTTCATCCATCACAATTAATTATTATAGACTCCCTTTTTATACCCTCCACCATAGGATGGGGGGTATATTCATTTTGTCACTCCGTTTGTAACACCTCTAAATATTGATCTGAAACCCCATAAAGTATATATATTCTTAATCGTCGTAAAATTCTATGACGATTTAGCCATGTCCGTCCGTCCGTCTGTGGTAATCACGCTACAGTCCGCAATAATAGAGCTAGGTTGATCAAATTTGGTACAAATACTTCTTATACTTGCAGGTTGTTTGGGATTGGAAATGGGCGATATCGGTCCATATTTAGATATAGCTCCCATATATATCATATATCTTGTTGTTTTCCTACTGTTCTCATCTGCTATATTTTTCCTACTGTTCTCATCTACTATATTGTTTTTTGTGTTTCTCGGTGTTATTTTCTTTAGGTTTGAGTTATTTTGTGAGGTCACATGCTGTCCATGGTGGAGGGTATATAAGATTCGGCATGGCCGAACTTAACGCTTTTACTTGTTACATATATTTACCTTTACTTTAATATGGATTTGAATGACTAACTCTATAACCTTGCCCCAAACTAGTCACAATGGAAACACAAAATTCTAACAAAAAAAATATCTGCTTTCATCTATCAGATTTCTCACTGGTGTTCTTGTGAGAATACGCCTCTTAACCCTCACCATCCATAGTCCAAAAAGCGCTAATTATAAACATTTGGACCCTTACGATACTTACTTTCTCCTCTTCATTGTTTCACTTGGCAGGAAAACATCTAAAAAATTAATTTACCAGGCCATGAACTCGTTGCTGATCATTCGCAGTGAACGGACGTGTTTATCACATAGCGGATAGTTACCAGTACCTATTACGCAATAGCAAAAATCTGTACAAAGGCCGTAAGGCCTACATCGTAGTACCTATTACGGTCTAATACAGACAAAATAAAAATAAATTCTCTTGACGGGGATGCCTTCGTGTTCCGATGGAGCGCGGTTACCCAATCGTCCGACTGTCCGTCCGTTGGTCTTGGCCAAAGCCGACCACACCAAAAATGGTGAAAATCTCCCCCAAGTACTCACAACAGGTGGTGCGGTGAGGGGAAAACGTCATGTCCGACCGTCAAAACGGAAGCACAATGAGCATCGTGTAGCGCTCAGAGTTTTGACGAAGTTGGAGGCTGTTGAGGTTTCGGCTCTTACCGAAAAACAAAAAGAGTCACTTACCTGGGCTAAAGGCGTCATAGATGCTTCTAAGGCCAATGAGTCGGCTGAAAGAGCTGTGTTAACGGCTAATAAAGTAAAACGAATCAGATCACCTGATGAACCCCTGCCTTCGAAAAAGGCAAGAGGCCCTAATGTCACCATCAACAGGACACTCACCAAGCCCTTCAATGAAGTGGCGAAGGAGAGTCTAGTGATGGCTGTTATAGACAGAAGTAGTGAGGATGGATCCATCCTCAAGGATAAAATGGAGTCATGTACAATCAGCCATTATGGCTCATTACCTCGATGTCCGTAGAGAAATGCCGGGATAACCACCAATCTGCAACGATGCAGGATGGCATCAGGGGAGAGTAAAGCTCTTATATTTCGGTGATGCCAGATCAGTAGATCTGTATAAGACTGCTCTGAATCGAGCGGGTGAGGTGTGGCCGGGTGCCCAGTTGGATGTTGTCGAAAAAACAACATCCCTAGTCACCCTAGAGCCATCACCTGGGTTACAGAAGAGCCCTCCAACCCGGCTGACATCTTAGAAATAATAAAAGATTCCAATCCTGGTCTGCCGGCCCATAATTGGAGAATCAGCAAGGTGGGCGAGGCGGATGGTAAAAAGCGGCAGGTCAATCTTATCCTAAACGCTGAATCCACCTCCTGAGGAGAGTCTCCGGACTCTTTGACGCATCTGGCGGGGACATGCTTCTTGACGATACGGACGAAGAGTTCGATAACACCCTTATCGGGGTGGATGTTAATCTGTCAATTACCAATGATGGTAAGAATTCTACAGATTAACCTCCATCACGCTAAAGCAGCCTCAGCGGCTCTATTGCTGCGCCTGTCCACAGGCGCTGTAGACATCGTCCTGATACAGGAGCCCTACGTAGTGGGAGGAAGGGTGTGCGGTATTAGGACACCCAACTATAAACTGCTTGTGGCCAACTGTGAAGGCACTCCAAGAACCTGCATTTTGGCCAGGAAAGATCTAAGTATCTTTCTCCTGACTAATTTAAGTGGTAAAGACCAAACAGCTGCTAGCCTGGAGATCGGTAATCGCATATATTGGGTGGTCTCCAGCTACTTGCCTTATGAATCTGTAGTACCGACTGATCTATTCAGGGAAGTAGTAGAAGAAGCAACGTCTGGCGAGCTCGAGCTGATTAATGGCGCAGACACGAACGCTCATCATACTATCTGGGGTAGTACGGATATAAACAATAGGGGTGATTCGCTTCTTGACTTTATTCTAACTACCAACCTTAGTATTTGTAACATAGGTAATAAACCGACCTTTACAATTAAAGACAGACAAGAAGTACTCGACGTAACGTTTGCTACTGACCGGCTGTCAAACAAAATTATTGGGTGGAATGTACTGGACGACCACTCATTCTCAGATCACCATTATATTGAGTTCAAACTCGCGGAAAAAGCGTCTAAACCTGCCGTCCACAGAAATGTAAGGAAGACAAAGTGGCACCTGTATGAGAAGAATTTCAAGAAAGTCCTCAACTCTAAGCTTCCGTACGAACCGAATGACAAAGCCGGTCTGGATAATCTGGTCGATCATATCACCATATCATTCAATAGATCCCTTGAAGAAGCCTGTCCAAAAACAAGGTACAAGGGTAAAACAAAACCCCAATGGTGGACTTCTGAGCTAACGGCTATGAAAAAGACCTGCAACAAGCTATTCAATAAGGCTAAATCTACTAGGGTCGCTAATGATTGGGATGCCTATAAAGAGCAACTCAAGATCTATAAGAAGGAGCTTAGAAAGGCGCAAAGGCGCTCTTGGTATAGCTTCTGTGGCGAAGTGGAAAAGGTCTCCGACGCCGCTAGGTTGAGGAAGATATTATCTGCTTCACCCTGTACAGTGGGATATTTACAGGATGAGGCAAATAACTGGACCAAAAACAGCGAGCAGTCGTTCAATGTACTGCTCGACACACATTTCCCGGGGAACTCTGTAACGGAACCCGAGGATCAGCAGGACCAACAAGAGTGCGAGTGGACTCCGAGCGTCGCTACCTTCTTGACTGAGAGATCCAGAATAAGCTGGGCTATTAATAGCTTTGAGCCCTTCAAGTCACCTGGACCAGATGGCATCACTCCAGCAGAAATGCAGAAAATGTTAAAGTACATTATCCCCTGGCTGGAGAAAATTTATGTAGGCTGTATCAGGCTTTCATACATCCCGAATATATGGAGGGATACCAAAGTGGTATTCATACCTAAAGCGGGAAAGATATGACACACTAGGCCAAAAGACTTCAGACCAATTAGCCTATCCTCCTTCCTATTGAAAGGTCTGGAAAGACTTTTAGATCATTTCATTAGGAAAAACCTGGATACAAAACTTCTGTCGGGGAACCAACATGCTTACAATAAGGGCAAGTCTACAGAATCAGCCCTGCACGAACTTGTGAGCACTATCAAATCGTCCCTGCATTTCAAGGAATTCACCATGGTGGCATTTCTTGACATAGAAGGGGCTTTTAACAACATTCACTCAGATGCGGTAATTGCGGCACTCTCACATCTAAAAGTTAACACTAGTTTGATTAGACTAATTCAAAGTCTGCTCACCAGAAGACGCATAACAGCATGTCTAGGGTCCACAACTCTAACAAGGTTTGTAAACAGAGGGACCCCGCAAGAAGGCGTACTGTCTCCACTAATTTGGAACCTAGCGGTGAATGAAATCCTGCTAGATCTAAAAAGTTGTGGCTGCAAGGTCGTGGCATATGCGGACGACGTGGCAATCGCAGTGAGTGGAAAATTCGTAAACGTCCTCAGAGATATCCTACAGGTGGCTCTGAACAAGTTGGTTAGATGGGCCAGAAGCAGCGGTTTGGGTGTTAACCCCAACAAGACAGAATTGGTTCTCTTTACTAGGATGAATAATGTCCCACATGTGGACCCTCCACCTCGGATAAATGGAACAGATCTAGTCTTTTCTGAAAGTGCAAAATTTTTAGGAATAATTCTAGATAGGAAAATGTTATTTAGACTTAACGTATTGGAACGTGTAAGGAAGGCCCACGTCGCCTTATATTCCTGCAAAAAGGGTGTAGGGTCGCGGTGGGGACTCTCTCCTAAAATCGTCCACTGGATATATATAGCAGTAGTTCGTCCAATACTGTTATACGGTATTGTGGTATGGTGGACGGCAACTGACAAACTAACCATCACCAACCTACTAAGTGTCCAACCTGCAGTGTCTATCAAGCCGAAATAATGGCAATATGGGAAGTCGCCAAGTGGCTGAGTCGCAACATAGTAACCAACACTGGCGTTGTCATTTACTCGGACAGGCAGGCTGCCATCAATTCTCTGGAGGCAACATCCCTAAATTCACAAACAGCCCTCGACTGCCGCAGATCTCTTAACGAGATGGCTGAGCAGTTTTATATACACCTCATATGGGTGCCTGGGCATAGGGATATCCCGGGGAACTGCAAAGCCGATGAACTTGCTAGGAAAGGGACGACATTACAAATTCTCGAAGAATTTGCTTATATTGGTGCGCCACTATCCACGTGCAAGCTTTGGCTTAGGCAAGAGGCATTCAGGCAGTCCAACGAAAGATGGACAGAAATCGGCACCTGCAGGGTAGCTGGACAAATCTGGCCAAGGTATGACCTGAGAAGGTCAAAATATCTCCTCGCACTAGAGAGGAAACGATTGTCTACGTTAGTACAAGTTCTGACGGGACACTGCTTGATCGGCGAACACGCCAAAAGATTGGGTATTGACTCCAATGACTTCTGCCGAAGCTGTGGAGATGAGGAAGAAGTGGAGAGCATTGAGAACTTGCTTTGCGACTGTCCCGCTTTGAGTAAACGACGACTGGACCTAACCTAAAATATGTTGGCCTAAAATAACAAATTTATTCAAACCATTGTCCATTATTAATTTAGCAAAATAAAATATTAATTCAAAAATTAATTTAAATACCTATATTTATCATTATATAACATTAATATATAAAAAGAAATGAGTAAAACAAAAAAAGAATTAAGTGCAAATCAAAATCGACAAAATTAACATTTGTCCCTTAAGGGGTTAAAAGCTTTCAAAAGGAATATGTGTTAATTGCTTCTGTTTCATAAAAAATGTAATTGCAAACAGTTTGCAAAAGATGGATATCAAAACAAACAAAAAAAAATATATACTCGCGTTACATATATATGAACATATGTATGTAACCACACTTGTAATGAGAGATCATAAGTGAGAGTAATACTAGTTACAACTGTTATACTCAATTGAGTATTCACCACTAGTGAGCATATTGATAAGGGGAATGATAATAGTTATTATACAATACACCACACTGTGGTACAGGGTATTATAAGTTTGTTTCACGGCAGATGTTTGTAACACCTGAAAATAACACAGCTAGACCCACCTTAAAGTATACCGATCGACTCAGAATCACTAGCTGAGTCGATTTAACGATGTCCGTCCGTCCGTCTGTCCATGTAAAGTTGTTCGTCGACTACAGGTCGCAATTTCACTCCGCTCGTTCTGAAATTTTGCAGTTTAGAGTATTTCGCGGCTGTTAAGATCGCTATTGAATTTGGTTGAAATCGGTTCAGATTTAGATATAGCTCCCATATATATGTTTCGTCCGATTTGGCCCTTTAGTCCTATAGAAGCTGTATTTTACATCCGATCGTTTTGAAATTTAGAATGGTAGAGTTTCTTGATCCATGAACCAACATTGCCGAATTTGAAGAAAATCGGTTGAGATTTAGCTATAGCTCCCATATATATGTTTCGTCCGATTTGGCCCTTTAGTCCTATAGAAGCTGTATTTTACATCCGATCGTTTTGAAATTTAGAATGGTAGAGTTTCTTGATCCATGAACCAACATTGCCGAATTTGAAGAAAATCGGTTAAGATTTAGCTATAGCTCCAATATATATGTTTCGTCCGATTTTGCTCTTTAGTCCTGTAGAAGCTGTATTTTACATCCGATCGTTTTGAAATTTAGAATGGTAGAGTTTCTTGATCCATGAACCAACATTGCCGAATTTGGAGAAAATCGGTTGAGATTTAGCTATAGCTCCCATATATATGTTTCGTCCAATTTGGCCCTTTAGTCCTATAAAAGCTGTATTTTACATCCAATCGTTTTGAAATTTAGAATGGTAGATTTTCTTGATCCATGAACCAACACTACCGAATTTGAAGAAAATCGGTTAAGATTTAGCTATAGCTCCCATATATATGTTTCGTCCGATTTTGCCCTTTAGTTCTATAGAATCTATATTTCAAATCCAATCGTTTTGAAATTTAGAATGGTAGAGTTTCTTGATTCATGAACCAACATTGCCGAATTTGAAGAAAATCGGTAAAGATTTAGCTATAGCTCCCATATATATGATTCATCCGATTTGGCTCTTTAGATCCAATCGTTTTTATACCCTACACCACACTGTGGTACAGGGTATTATTTAAGTATAAAATGTCCCAAAAGTAAATTTATGTAAACAATTTATACATGAATTACAAAATGTATATATCAGAGTTATTCAATATTACGAGAGTGGTGTAGGGTATTATATAGTCGGCACCGCCCGACTTTAGCCTTTCCTTACTGGTTTTTTGTATAGTCTGTATAACACTAGTGATCTCTCATTTCTTTCAAGTTAGGGTTATGGAACGGAATGCAAGAGTAATGTAAGACTGATTCAAGAGATTTATAATTAAGAGACTGCAGTTGTCATTGAACTTACCACCAAAACACGAAGATGAAGAAGGCTTCCTGCATGATGTGAGTGATGGCTGCTGCTAAAAGAAAAGGTTATGGCAATTGTGGCGAGCTTTCTCTTGAATTCTTCTTATGCTCATGCAATTTTTACGGAAGCTTAACAAAATCTGAGCTCAAAAAAATAGAAATTAATAGTAAATAGAGAGAATTTTGTACTTATACATGAGTATATTGTGTTTTGAAGACATTTGTTGATTGCTTATCGATTGTACGGCATTATAACCAGGAGCAGCTAATGATGGTTTCTTCTCGATGGTTGGCCAAGAGAACCAATGTATGGGTGCAAGTTGAACATCTGTGTGCAACGTATTTATAGGTGATATGTGTTCCAACAGATATCTCTAAGATTGTTATATCACTTAATGTACTTTAGGTTGAGTAGGTTGACTTTGTTTTCCTGAGTATTCGCACGAAGTAGTAGGATATGTTTGAAATTAATTTGTGATGTACATATGTTAATGTTGTGTGAATCCGTCCCGGATTCTCTTGATAGTCTCAATGGAAATATGTGGAATTTGGAAATGGCTGTCAGCGTTTCAATATTCTGCCTCTATTAGCCAATCCAATATGGTTGTTTCAATAATTATGGGCCGGTGAAAGAAAAAGTGCACACGCTACCCTGTGGATAGCGTGGTTCTTCAATATATAATTGGAGCTTCTGAGGAGAATCGATTTTTGTATAAAAATTGCAACTCGATTACAATCTTGGATCTTAAAAAAAACACTAGGTCAGGCACTTATTTGATTTAAACTAGTCTACAATTTCTCACCTTATCCGATTTCGTAGAAATATATGTACAATTAACTCATTTATAAAGGTTGAACCTTCTCAAAAATGGTACTTAAAACAAATCACTGAATTTTCTTTTCACAGATATATGATAAAACAATATTGGTGTGTTTTCGTGTTTTGATCTTAACTCTGATTTGATACAATCACTTTGGAGGTTGGCGTAAAAAGGAAGTTGTTAAGTAATTTGCTTAACTTGTTACCTTGCTTTTTTGCCATTTTATCAGGCTGGCAAATGTCGGCGAAAATAAGGCTGTCAAAAATATAAGTAACCGTTCATGTTGCCACAGTTATTGAGATGGCCCAAAGTTGCAACAAAAGATAGTACTCGTAAGTGTTTAGTAGATTCATTTATGGCATATACCAGCGAATTAATATCCGTTCGCTGTTTTAATATACATATATATATATATATATATACATATTTTATCATGTCACAAATTCATAGCATTACATTGAACTTGAGTGTACTGCACAAGCTATATATACTCGTACATATGTACATACGTTAGTCTGGCTTAGAACCATGCATACTCTCTGATTTGATCTGAAAGTCACCACATTGACGAAATATCAGATCAAAATAAAAATAGAAAAAAAAAATTGAGAAATATGAATTACTAATCATGGTATCTGTCAATCTATTTACCGTTTGTTTATTAAAAACTTCGTAAACATTAAAACATCATATCAGCGTGAATTTCTGTAACTCATTTGAGTTTTATTGAAATAGTTAGTGCTTTAAAACAATATTGAATAAAAAATAAATCCATGAAATCCCGAATAAATCATCTCGAGAAGCTGAGAAATGTTGCAAATGTTCCTATAAAGTGTCAGTGGATGCACTCCGGCAATGGAAGAAAGAAAGTTTGAGAACAAGGCAATATGACTGGAGAAGAAATTTGTATGGATGGTATGCAATGTTTCATATTTCATATTTTTACACTTAATATTATTATACAAGTTCCTAGGTGGAAAAATAGTGACACTGTGATAATGGTAACAAAAAATGTGACATTAGAAAGTGAATGCCAGTTTGGACAATGAAATTGGTAGTTTATAGGGTTTGAGATGTAAAACATATGGGGTTTATATTTCCAAGTTGTATTTTATCCCGCACTAGTATGGCACCTAGTCGTATGCATATTCAGATACATATGTGTTGTTGGGTGAAAAAAATACTATTGTGCGAAACGTCCATTACACCAGCAGAATCCTGTTACAAGTAAACTTTACTCCAAAATAAGCTTAAATTGTTCGAAGTGTCGTCTCGGAAGAATTATTTCCACTTCATAAACTGCATTTGGTTTCAATTAAGATTTATAAATATCTATAGAAACATGTATCGGCAATTGCTACAGGTCTTTTTAAGTCGTACTCTAATACACTGTGAGTCAAGCTAATTTTTGTACGAACTTTTGACAAAATTTTTACGGACGCATTCTTTAAAAAAATAGATTTAACAGAAAATACAAATAACAATAAATGTAATTATAAAAAATTGCAATGCCCTAAAAATTTCCAAACCAAAAAATATATCCCCATACGCAAAGAAAAATCCCCAAATTGGGGATAAATCACCTAAACTGGCAGCGCTGGTTCACTATAATTCAGTCGCGCTTGGACATTCGATCGACGAGGTTGTGTCGTCGCTTGTTGCTTAGCGTGCACATAAAGAAAAAATGTATGATAAATTGCAGCAACATTTTTTGTTTTCTTTGATTTCGGTAAATACACATTTTAAAGTGTGCCAACGTACGTAGAAGCATGTCTGATATTCTTTGTTTAACTATATGTAAATATTGTTTATAACATATTTAAAAGTTCAAACATTTTTAAATACCCACAACCAAAAAAAGGTTGGACACCCGAAAAATTGAATTAAAATAAATAAGGAAAAAGTTACATATTGAATATGTTCAACTTTTCTTTTTTGCTTCTCAAAATATTTTTTTTTAACCCATCAAATGAAATATGTTAGATAAATTAACATACATTTTGGGCAGTACACAAAGAGAGCGTTTGCACTTCTCACATGTACAGACATACGACATTGAATTATGTGGAAGTATGTGTGTGCCCATCGCTACTTTATAATCATCGAAAAAACTAAACTCTTGTGTTTTATTTATTTTCTATTTCGCCCGTCGTATGAGGGCTATATCCAAATCTGAACCGATTTTCTTCAAATTAAATATGGTTGGTTCTTGGTACCAAAAACATATCCAAGCCAAATTTCATGCAAATTGGACTTTATTTGCAACCTACACTTAGCGTACAAGCATCCAGCTCGTATGTGAGGTGCCAGATTGGTCAAAATGTTTGTCCATTTATTATGTATATTATGAGTAACAGGTGTGCAAAATTTGTAGGGCTTTCATATTTATGCCACAAAAACTGGATTTGGGACCACTGTGGCATGTGTTAGGTCAGTTCTGTTGTACGGCAGTGAAACCTGGCTTGTGTCTAACACCATCACGCAAAGCTTACAAGTGCCTCAGAATCATATACAAAATATCCTGGCCCAACATCATAAGTAACACAGAACTATGGAACTTGACAAATGAGGAACCCATACTGAAGCAGATAAGGCATAGAAAATGGAGGTGAACAGGCCATACCATAAGGAAAAACCCACATAGTATAACAAGGCACTGGAGTGGAATCCCCAAGGGTCAAGGAACCGCGGTCGACCAAGAAACACCTAGCGACGCACATTTATCCAAGATCTAAGACAAAACAATCTTACTAGGGAAGATGCGAAAACAACTGCAGCAAATCGTGTAAGATGGAGATGCTTTGTGGAAGCCCTATGCTCCCAAGAGGATTAACGGGAAAAAATATACTGATTTCATGTCGACTTACATTTTTTTACGCACATCCTAATATTTCTGCATTTTTGTACTCCCTCTAAGCTATCCTATATTATGAATAGATCCCATTCACATACTACCGTTTAGCTGTGGGGGACAATGCAAAATTTAAAAATTACCGCTAATTAGAATTTGCAAAAAAAATTTATTAAAATATTTTTAATGGTATTTTTTTTTAATTACCTTTAGTATAAGCTCGATAAAGCTGGGATATAATTTAAATCAAAGGATCAAATTATGAGGACTCCAAATGTTAACCATGACATCTTCGCGTAGAAACAGAAGTTTATTAACTGTCGTTAAATAGCGAGAAAAAAATTGCTTTTTTTAACCAAAAATTGTTTTTTGGCACGAAAAAAACATAAAAATAAAAACAATTAAAAGCCCATAGATTATCTTCCAATATGCATTGTTTTCTTCGTGGAGGTGCTAGCTTAGAAAAACTGGAACAAACAACATTTTTGGTATTTTTTCAAATTTTTTCGCACCAACAAAGGCGATTTAAAAAATTGCTTTAACGACAGTTACATAACCACTATTTCTATATGAATGTGATATTCCTAAAGCTATGTACAGACCAATATTGTCAGAAAAGTGCAACCCTGTCAGCTATCCTGAATTATGATTAGATCCCATTCACATATCACCGTTTTGCTGTGGGGGACAACGCAAAATTTTAAAATTACCACTAATTAGAAAATGCAAAAAAAATATATTAAAAAATTTTTAATGGTAATTTTTTTAAATTACCATTTTCTTGGATAGTGCCTTTAGTATTTGAAGTATAAGCCCCATAAGGGATATAATTTAAATGAAAGGAAATTATGAGGACTCCAAATATTAACCATGACACCTTCGAGTACAAACAGAAGTTTAGTAACTGTCGTTAAATAGCTAGAAAAAAATTGATTTTTTTAACCAAAACTTGGTTTCGTTGGCGCGAAAAAAAGACATACAAATAAAAACAATTATAAACCTATAGATTTTCTTCAAATATGCATTGTTTTCTTCGTGGAGAAAACAATTCTTACAAAAACTGGAACAAACAACATTTTTTGTATTTTTTTTAATATTTTTAGCACCAGCAAAGGCGACAGTTACTAAACCACTATTTCTATATGAATGAGATATTCCTAAAGCTATGTACTATGATTTCCCGATCGGACAATATTGTCAGAAAAATTCAACCCTGTGAAAGTACAACCGTGTAAACATACAATTTTTGTCTTGCAACGTTAGCAGAAAAGTCATTGTGAGATAATTTGCAGATTGTTAGATGTGCGAAGTTTATGAATGTGATAATGGCGCCATTGTCAGAGAAACATTTTATTGGCAACACTGTCTAAAAAATATTTTTATATAAATATTTACAAAATATGTTGTAAATATATGAAATGGTAAGGTTTTCTTGCAATCGTCTGAACTGCCAATTCACCTTTGCCTAACAATCTGTCATTGTCCGTACATTTGCATAACGTTGTCTGATCTGACAATCGTCTATACATAGCTTAGCATTTGTTGCCCTCATAATTTTCTTTAATTTAGGCCCTATCGGGCTAATACTTCATAAAGTATGGTCCAAATGATAAAGGTATCTTCCATGAAAGTAAAAATTTTAAAGATTTTTTTTAAAAAACTTAACCATAAAATATTGCTTGTTTTAGTTTCATTAAATAGTATGCCTCAGTCTAGACAAAAAAATTTTTAGGTCTCGGACACAAAAAACTTTCAAGTTAATTTAAATTTTTTTTGACGCACATCCTATTTTTTTTAATACACAAACATTATTAACTGTACATAATGTGTAATGTGAAACTCATCGGGGAACTGTTGCGCTAAGCCACACGAGTTGCTAAAGGCCCAACTATAATATGCATGAGCTGACTTAAGCCAACTTAAGCAACTGTGCGAGTACATATAAATCATATGTGACAAAACTTAACGCACATTCCGTACGGAATTACTTAAGTTAGCTTATGCATATTATGGTTGGGCCTTAACTCAGCTCAACTGCAGAAGCGCGTGTAACATCAGCATGGACAGAGGAGTTAACCTAAGACAGACTTTAGTAATGTTAAGTAAGTTCTCCAGACTTAAGTTCTCCGGTCTTAATAAAGTAAGTGCATGGCACCGATAAAAATAAGTGTACAACATTATCAATTGGCGCCCGAGCAGCAGTGACATGAATCCCTAAAATCCACGATTTGAAAGCCCCTCAGTAGTTTTTCACTGTGTGAAACAAAAAGGAGGAATTAACATTCCAGCCTTCAAACCTGAATCAACAAGGCTTGAGAAAAACTATTGTTCAAAAAAGATACAAGTGTGTGTGTGTTTTGACACTAAAAAGTAGAACTAAATATCATTAAAAAATTACATACACCAAAAAAATTCGTCAACTGAATATCTTTCAAAAAAATAGAAATATGTAAAAAAGAACTTTCTGGTAACCCGGCGAATTTAACTCTTAGAGAAAAGCTGTTGATTGAGTTCGGGTTCAGCGTTGGAAACTCATCGGACTTCATTGGAGAAAATGTTTGGTTTTACACTTTTCTGACAAAAGGGATATTTCAACTTTGGAAAATCCTATTACTAATCTAACTCAATGCAATTTACGATAACTGAATTTTGTCAATAACAATATTTACTACAGTTTATCCCTGATCCTAGACAAAATATACTGATTCGATTTAGTAGAAGATGCACTATAAGTTTTAACGAAGTCCTATAGGGATAAAGCTCTCGACATTTTTATTTGTGGATTACATTTAAATTTACCAAGTCTGCTTAGTGTCTTGGTGCATGTCTGAAGTTTGGAAATTTAGGTATGATAATCCAACATGCGGTCGACAAAAGTCCCAAGAATACAAAACCGTTACACTCAACCCAGAATAGACAATTTTATCCAGAATTTGCTTATGATCAACAGTGCAACATTCTGCGGCCCTACCTACAGCAGGAAGGTCCTTTAAAGTGAGCAACTTCGGGGACACTCGGCCACCACTCCTAACGAAACCTCAAGTTCCTATGGTTGTCGATCAATCGCTATAAACCCGGCAGATAGGTTATCAGAATAGACCCCAACAAAATAAATTCTTCAATGACACTCGAGGTGAATTTTAAACGTCAATATTCTGGGGATTTCCACCAACCACAAAAACAGCCAAGACTTTTCAATACTGAAGCGACTGTTCATGGAGACACAGATCCGGAAGATTATCCTTAAAAGGGGGTGGGATAACAAAAGTTGATTACGAAGTTAATTTGGAAATTGAAGGTGATGGACTGAACATTGAATATACCGACCGATTGCGTAGCAATAAAAAAAAGAGAAAATAAAGCACAAGATTTTTAGTTTTTTTCTATTCAAAAATGGTAATGTTATTGTTGAAAACAATATTACCTTTATACAAAAATGTCCGTGGTGTTCGCTGTAAGCGATTAGAAAAACGATTGAACTAAAAACAAAACAAACAACAGGGCGGAGAAAGCCAGCAAAGGACACACGTTGGAAACTGGTTGGATGAAACGTAAATAAATAGGTAATACAGTTCAATTGTTTATAGTGAGCATTTATTTTCATTTCGGAGATATGGGTAGAAAACAGCAATCTCTTACGTCGAACACGGACCCATGCTTCTTAAACGCATTTTCGAAGGCTCGAACAAAAGTCGTACTTGTCAGAAAACATAACGGAAATACAACAACGGCGAGCGATACCCGATGGAACGTAGCTTAAAGAATGGAAGTCGACGAATCGGTTGTAGCTTCCAAATGAATTGCTTTAGTAGAAAAGCAAACGACAACACACACATAACGCTTTGAGATTTTACAAGATCCACTCATAAATGATTTTATATGGATCCCAAAACATTTCTCTCGACCCCGTCCTAAAGAATGTGTGGATATAAATCGGTTACCAATAGAAGATGAACGTGCCGACAGTCCAGCATATATTTATCTATCAATTGTAAATTGATATGACAGGAACTCAAATCTGTTCAGAGAGTACATAACGGTAAATTTCCAGAAATGTTTGGAAGAACGGAGACGGAAGTATTTAATGCCAAAGAAATCTCTATTGGCGAACTACTATGTAGGGAACAACTTTCACGAGCAGTGACCGAGAAAGCCGGATTCAAACCGGAACTTCTATCCAAATTGGAATAGACCGGGATTTTTAACCGATTTCGGAGACATTCAGTAATAAAAAGGCTCAGAAGCACGAGCGGAATAGGTACCTAAAAGAACCGTACGGTTTTGTGATGAATAAAACACCTGCGAGTGGAGCCGAAGTCGGCAAGGAAAGTCTATAGAAGGCGCAGATTGTGAAACCTTTGTCGAAGAATTATTCGCAGTGGTTCGGATACCAGAGTCAGAACTGAACGGCCGATGCAAGAGAGAATGGTGCCTCTGGTGGCTCGTCGAACAATTAAAAGAACTTTTACTTCATGATCGAGTGACAGACAGTAAACACAAAAACGATGCTTGTTTACCGCATAAAAACGATCATTCATGGATAAATTTCGAAAACGCAAGCCAATGGTCTTGCTTGGCGCAAACAGCACATTTATTTTTGGAAGGAAACAGCGTAGCCAATGGTCTTACTTGGGGCAAACAGCACATTTATTTTTGGAAGGAGCTACCGAAGATTTCGTGGATGATCTCAAATAACTAGAAGGAAGGGGCAAGTTATGTACCATATCAACCAGTCGATCAAGTGAAGCACGCAAATTATAACAATAAGATGATTCTTTCGCTGGTAATATGGGTCTAATCGAGTACTTGCCCTTGACAGCGCTGGATTGCGTGTTTACTGGTCTTGAGACTCTGGAATAAACCACTTGCAATGACTGATAGAACGACGTGTAAGCCATGTCTTAAGCAGGTCGAGCTTCATGTTTATGGACGAGAGACAGCGAACAAATGCACGATAAGAGGCCTGGTGTTTCGCATCTGCGGAATCAATGACGGAAGTCTTGGCATCCTCTAAATCCGTAAGATCATTTAAACAATCGTCATACGTGGTCTTTGCCCTACTCCACATTTCCTGTACCTCAGAACCCTGCATCTCGAGGGAATGTATACAATGCTCATCGGATTTCTGATCATTGAAAAATGTATCTAACTTAAAGAGAACATCCGAAGCACGGAAGAATAAGGGCCGGGGTGTAAGTGACATAATGATGGAAAATAATATTCAAAAATCTAAATATTTAGTCTAAATGACCGAATGTGGAGTGAAAGTGGTCAAAAACAACATATGAGAATGGGCTCGTAAAGCAAAAAGATAAAAAAAAATATAATTCGAAAATTTTGTAATTTTTGGTTTAAATGACCGAACGGTAAAAAACAGGAAATAAGTATATAGCTCGTAGAGCAAAAGACAAAAAATATAAAATTTGAAAAATTTAAATGGTTTGTCTAAATGACCGATTGTAGGGTGAAAACGGTCAAAAACACAAAATAAGAGTGGGCTCGTAAAGAAGACAAAATATATAAAATTGGAAAATTTACATTTTTAGTCTAAATGTAAAAAGCAAACGGTCAAAAACAGCAAATATATATAAATAACGCTGGTAAAGGAAATATAAAATTCGAAAAAAATTTAATTTCTTGCTAAATTACCGGCAGTATGGCGTACGCGGTCACAGGTCGGTTTTAAATACCACGAGCCGAAACCGCAACAGCCTCCAACTTCGTCAAAACTCTGAGCGCTATCCGGTGCTTATTGTGCTTCCGTTTTGACGGTCGGACATGACGTTTTCCCCTCACCGTACCACCTGTTGTGAGTACAGGGGGGGGGGGAATTTTCACAATGTTTGGTGTGGTCGGCTTTGGCCAAGACCAACGGACGGACAGTAGGACGATTGGGGAACCCCGCTCCATCGGAACGCGAAGGCATCCCCGTCGACGAATTTATTAATTTCTGTATTAGCCCGTAATAGGTACTACGATGTAGGCCTTCTAGACTTTGTACAGTTTTTTTTGCGATTGCGTAATAGGTGCTGCGTAATAGATTTTAACTATCCGCTCTGTGCTAAACACGTCCGTTCACTACGACTGATTGCAACTCTTTCATTCTTTTGATCTCTGTATTTTAAGCAATTGAAAATTATGTGATCCTCTGTTTCAGGGATTAGACAAATTGTGGTGTGTGGTCATATGAGGGTTAAGTGACTTGAGAAAGTTAGGTAGAAGAAGAAGAATGGTCATTCACAATAAGCTGTGTTTTGACGAAAAATAAACAAATGTCAGATGTTAGGGAGAAAGAAAATGAGGAAGAGAAGTTTCTTTTTAGAAAAGGGGGACATTTCGTTCTTTTTTCTTAAACCGTGAACCTTTTTTTATAAGGGTGATTTTCAGGCCCGCAAAGAAAACAGCAATAGATTACTCCACCTGTAAAGAAAAAAGAATATAATGGAACAATTAATGACCACCACTTTGGAAATTTAGAACAAAATTTAATAGCAAATATATTCATACAAAAAGAACAAAAAAAGGGATAAACTAAAAATATACATACTTATATACTATTCGGAAAGACAGATTGATACGGACGACACTTTTTGGGGACACGAAGCTAACGCGGATGTATCCAATATAATCGTTTCCCCGGCATAATCGAAAAATCTCCTGTATTGAGAAGGAATATATGCTAGCTAAGTGCTACTTACATTCTTAGAATCCTTTATTCTATGATTTTCTGCCGGAACGATATCCCAGTCGGCATTCCTGAAAGAATAAAAGAAAATAATTATTTGTTATGAAGTAGGTTTAGGTTAGGATGGCAGCCGTATTTTTTTTACCAGCCCAAATAGACCAGTTTACGTCCATAGTGTTACCACGGACTGAAATGATCCTCTTCGAAAACAACCTGTTTGATATACAAATTTACCGATTATCGGTACCCGATAGATCTGTTAGACTGCCTAGAAAGGCCGACGCCAGTATGTCCAGCCGTCCTTTACTCAAAGCGGGACAGTCGCATAGCAAGTGCTACATGCTCTCCACTTCTTCCTCATCACCACAACTTCTGCAGAAGTCATTGGAATCAATACCCAATCTTTGGCGTGTTCGCCGATCAACCAGTGTCCCGTCAAAACTGATACTAACGTAGAAAATATTTTCCTCTCTAGTGGGAGACCTTCTCAGGTCATACCTTGGCCAGATTTGTCTAGCTACCTTGCAGGTGCCAATTTCTGTCCATCTTTCGTTGGACTGCCTCTTGCCTAAGCCAACGCTTGGACGTGGATAGTGGCGCACCACAAAATGCAAATTCATCGAGAATTTGTAATGTCGTCCCTTTCCTAGCAATTTCATCAGCTTTGCAGTTCCCCGGGATATCCCTATGTCCAAGCACCCATATGAGGTGTATATTAAGCTGCTCAGCCATCTTGTTCAGAAATCTGCGGCAGTCGAGGGCTGTTTGTGAATTTAGGAATGTGGCCTTCAGAGAATTTATGACAGCCTGGCTGTCCGAGTAAATGACAACGCCAGTGTTGCGTCTCAGCCATTCGGCGACTCCCATTTTGCCATTATTTGGGGTTGATAGACACTTTAATCTTAGTGCCGCTCTGGTTGCAACTTCTCTCGCCACAATATTAATCGGTAGTATATGGAGTAGGGCTTGTAGGGAGTCAGTCGCTGTAGTCCTTAAGGCTCCGCTTATACTCAGGCAGGCAGTTCTCTGAACATTTGATACTAGGTTGGTGATGGTTAGTTTGTCAGTTGCCGTTCACCATACCACAATGCCGTATAAAAGTGTTGGACGAACTACTGCTATAGTCCACTCGGTCGGTTACCATAGCACTACACTTTGATATACTCATGTGACAGTAGTTCTTGTACCTCCACATTGATAGGCAGTTTAATCTTATTGCGCTTTGGTTGCAACTTCTCTCGCCACAATTTTAATCGGCAGTATGTATATGGAGTAGAGCTTGTAGAGACTCGGTCGCTGTAGACCTGAAGGCTCCGCTTATGCTGAGGCAGGCAGTTCTCTGAACCTTTGTTAGTAGGTTTGTGATGGTTAGATTGTTAGTTGCCGTCCACCATACCACAATGCCGAATAACAAAATTGGACGAACTACTGCTATATATATACATATATCCAGTGGACGATTTTAGGAGATAGGCCCCACTGCGGCCATACAGCCTTTTGGCACGAATACAAGGCGACGCTGGCCTTCCTTACACGTTCCAATACGTTAAGTCTAAATAACAGTTTTCTATCTAGAATTATTCCTAAAAATTTTCCACTGTCAGAAATGACTAGATCTGTTCCATTTATCCGAGGTGGAGGGTCCACATGTGGGACATTATTCATCCTAGTAAAGAGAACCAATACTGTCTTGTTTGTGTTAACGCCCAAACCGCTGCTTCTGGCCCAGCTAGCCAACTTGTTCAGAGCCACCTGTAGGATGTCTCTGAGGACGTTTACGAATTTGCCACTCACTGTGATTGCCTCGTCGTCCGCATATGCCACGACCTTGCAGTCACAACGTTCTAGATCTAGCAGGATTTCATTCACCGCTTCCAGGTTCCAAATTAGTGGAGACAGTACTCCTACTTGTGGGGTCCCTCTGTTTACAAACCTTGTTAAAGTTGTGGACCCTAGACATGCTATTATGCGTCTTCTGTTGAGCAGACTTTGTAGACTAATTCAAAGTCTGCTCAACAGAAGATTAGAGTTAACTTTTAGATATGACAGTGACGCAATTACCGCATCTGAGTGAATGTTGTTAAAAGCCCCTTTTACGTCAAGAAATGCCACCATGGTGAAATCCTTGAAATGCATGGACGATTCGATAGTGCTCACAAGTTCGTTTTATTTATTGTAAGCATGTTGGTCCCGACAGGAGTTTTGTATCCAGGTTTTCCGTAATGACATAATCTAAAAGTCTTTCCATACCTTTGAATAGGAAGGAGGATATGCTAATTGGTTTGAAGTCTTTTGGCCTAGTTTGTGATATCTTCCCCGCTTTAGGTATGAATACCACTTTGGTATCCCTCCATCGAATCGGGTGTATGAAAGGCTGATACAGCCTACATAAATTTTCTCCAGCTAGGAGATAATGTACTATAACATGTTCTGCATTTCTGCTGGAATGATGCCGTCTGGTCCAGGTGACCTGAAGGGCTCAAAGCTATTAATAGCCCAGCTTATTCTGGATCTCTCAGCCATCTTGTTGGTCCTGCTGATGGGTGTCGAGCTGTACATTGAGCGACTGCTCGCTGTTTTTAGTCCAGTTATTTGCCTCATCCTGTAAATATCCCACTGTACAAGGTGAAGCTGATAATATCTTCTTCAGCCTTGCGGCGTCGGATTTAATGTTACTATAAATGTTTGTCATTACTATTTAAAAATCTTTGTATTAATTTAATTTATTGTTAATTTTTATGTTATATTGCAATTGTTAACCATATAAGTAACTTATGTCACAAACTATGATAGTGCTATCATTATAAGTAATTTATACTTGTTGTAATATCAATACATTTATAAACAAATACAAATATACCAAATGCGTCCTTGCGTCTTCCTAAGCTCCTTTTTATAGATCTTGATATGCTCTTTATAGGCATCCCAAACATTAGCGATACCAGTAGATTTAGCCTTGTTAAATAGCTTGTTGCAGGTCTTTTTCATAGCCGTTAGCTCAGAAGTCCACCATTGGGGTTTAGTTTTACCCTTGTACCTTGTTTTTGGACAGGCTTCTTAAGGGAACTATGAATGATATGGTGATATGCCCGACCAGATTATCCAGACCGGCTTTTTCATTCGGTTCGTACAGACGTTTGGAGTTGAGGACTTTCTTCAAATTCTTCTCATACAGATGCCATTTTGTCTTCCTCACATTTCTGTGGACGGTAGGTTTAGGCGATTTTTCAGCGAGTTTGAACTCAATATAATGGTGATCTGAGAATGAGTGGTCGTCCAGTACATTCGACCAAATAATTTTGTCTGACAGCCAGTCAGTAGCAAACGTTACGTCGAGTACTTCTTGTCTGCCTTTAATTGTAAAAGTCGGTTTTTTACCTATATAATAAATTCAAGAAGCGAATCACCCCTATTGTATATATCCCTAATACCCCAGATAATATGATGAGCATGCGTGTCTGCGCCAATAATCAGCTCGACCTCGTCAGACGTTGTTTCTTCTACTACTTCCCTGAATAGAGCAGTCGGTACTACAGCTTCATAAGGCAAGTAACTTTTTTTTCAAAATTTCATGGAAAGTACATTTAGTATTTGGACCAGAATTTTATAATATATATATACATACTTATAATTTTTTTTAAAGTATAAGCCTGATTGAGCCGCGTTAAATTAAAGGGAATTACATACATATGCTGCAAATATCACTTTCACGTAGAATCTTTGGTTTTGTAACGGTCGTCAAAAATATGAGAAAACCAAATTTTTTAAAAAAAGAACAAAAAATAGAAAAAAGTCGAAAAATTAATTGTATCTCATTTTTAAAAACCCAGCATGCTAACGAAGAAAACACTGTCGATATGAAAAAAATCTATGGATAGGTGTAAAAGTTATGAGCCATTTTGTAAATGTTAGGGAAATTCAAAAAATCTTGTTTCATCTTGTTTTTAAATGATGTTTTTGCTTATATTGAATTCGACATATGTGAGAGAGTCATATAAGAGAAACTGCACTTGCATTTTATTTTATGAGGATTGATGTCCGACATTATAAAATTATAGAGAGGACGAGGTTTTATGGCCGTACGTATCCCTAAACATTATATGCAATCGGAGAGCTATATTGGATGAGATCCGCTCAGTTAGAGGGCCATTCAACAATATTTGTAGTTTTTTGTTTATGAGGTTTCCATTCAGTTACGCCTGTTAGGGGAATGGACATCCCAATTATATGTACGCAATACAAAGTAGTACGCGGCAATCTTGAAAATATTGGGTTTTTACTTTCGACGCAAACTATATGTCAGCTACAGGTACTGCAACTTACGTACCTTAAACCCGGAATTTATGAATGAAATTTCTTCTTAATAAATTAGTGTAATTCAGCGCCTTAAAGAAATAAGTCGATTTTCTGAAAAATATTATAAAGTTATATTTCGAAGTATGAGTAAAAGGCAAATAACTTTTCAATGTGTAAATGATCCCGACAATTTCTGCTACGTCAGCGGAAAATATGTAATTAAAACCAGTAAGGAAAGGCAGAAAGTCGGGCGGGGCCGACTATATAATACCCTACACCTCTCTAACAATGCGATAAGGGTCATTGTCATAATAATTTGGAATAATTGGTAGATGGGTAGAAACATATTATCTAATTCTGAAACGATAATCGTTAAATTAAACAATATTCGTTCCTAAATTGAGAAACATCTTTCTGGAAAATTTTAATGATCGGAAGTAAAATACAACTTCTATAGCGGTTTGATACCAAATAAGGAGAAACATATATATGGAGCTTTAATATAAATCTGAACCGATCTTCCCTGAATACTTATTCATGTAAAAAGACCTCCTTCTGTCGAATTTCGTACTGATCGGATATAAAATACAGTCTCTACAGCGCTTACATGTCAAATCGGGGGAAACATATATATGGGAGCTATATCTAAATCTGAACCGATTTTCTCCGAATTTGGGAGTATTCCTTCATGTAATAAGAAACCTCTTTCTGCCGAATTTCGCACTGATCGGATATAAAATACAGTTTTTACAGCGCTTACTGGTCAAATCGGGGGTAACATATATATGGGTGTTAATCTGAATCTAAACCGAGTTTCTCCGAATTTGGCAGTATTCCTTATGTATAAAGAGACCCCTTTTTGCCGACTTTCGCACTGATCGGATATAAAATAACATTTTTACAGTGCTCACATGTCAAATCGGGGGTAACGTATATATGGGGGCTATATCTAAATCTGAACCGATTTCTTCCAAATTTAAAAGTGTTCATTCATATAATAGGAAACCTCTTTCTGACGAATTTCATACTGATCGGATATAAAATACAGTTTTTACAGCGCTTACATATGAAATCGGGGGTAACATATATATGGGGGCTATATCTAAATCCGAACCGATTTTCTCCGAATTTGGCAGTATTCCTTCATGTAATAAGAAACCTCTTTCTGCCGAGCTTCGCACTGATCGGATATAAAATACAGTTTTTACAGCGCTTACATGTCAAATCGGGGGTAACATATATATGGGGGCTATATCTAAATCTGAACCGATTTTCTCCGAATTTAGCAGTATTCCTTCATGTAATAAGAAACTTCTCCTTGCCGAATTTCGCACTGATCGGATATAAAATACATTTTTACAGCGCTTACATGTCAAATCGGGGGTAACGTATATATGGGGGCTATATCTAAATCTGAACCGATTTCTTCCAAATTTAACAGTGTTCATTCATATAATAAGAAACCGCTTTCTGCCGAATTTCATCGGATATAATATAAAGTTTTTACAGCGCTTACATGTCAAATCAGGGCTCCTTGGGCCTAAAAAATGATATGTGTAAAGTTTCGTCGAGATCGGACCATAATTGCGACCTGTACTTTGATTACAAGAATACATGCACAGACGGACAGACAGACGGACAGACGGACAGACAGACAGACGGACATAGCTAAATCAACTCAGAAAGTGATTCTAAGTCGATCGGTATAATAAACGATGGGTCTATTTCTTCTCCTTTTGGGTGTTACAAACAAATGCACAAAGTTATAATACCCTGTACCACAGTGTGTTGTAGGGTATAAAAATCGACGTGCGTTTAGTAAAATAATAGAAGAAATGTATGTGTAATATTTTGGTATACGAGTTAAAAATATGAATGAACCGTGGACACCTAGTATTTTGTGTAATTCGTGCCATGTAAATTTAACTCGATGGGGTAGTGGAAGCATGCGGTAAGTACTTTACAATTAATGTATTACAATGTTTTGTGGAATAAAACGTTTCAATTTTCGACAACACGTGCAATTTGAGGAAGGAGCATTCGCTGAAATTACGCTGAAGTAAAATCTGTCACTTTGCCAGTTTCACATTCGGAAACAATACCAATTCCCAAGTGTCCAAGTATAGCTAACAGCCTCATTACGGAAACATCATCTAGTTCAACTGAGTACTCAACTCTAGCGATTGTAGATCGAGTCAGAAATCATCGCCTTTAACTCATTTTCAACTCAATGATCTAGTGAGAGATTTGGAACTGACCAAAGATAAGGCAGAACTACTTGCATCTCGGATGAAACAGTACAATATTTTGGCCCCAGATGTTAACATATCAAATTATAGAGACCGTAATATACCTTACAAACAATTTTGTACAACTGTGGGTAACGTATGCCTTTGCAAGGACATTCCCGGATTGTTCGAGGAACTTATTCAAACATATAATTCAAAGGAATGGCGGTTATTTGTTGACAGCAGTAAAGAAAGTTTGAAAGCAGTACTTTTGCACAACGGAAATCAGAAACCGTCGATTCCCATTGCTCAGGCCGTCAACAATAAGGAATCATACGAAACAATGGCTACATTGATAAAATACAAAAAATAAGAACAACATGACTGGAAAATTTGTTGCGATTTAAAAGTAGTTGGGCTGTTATGTGGAATGCAAGGCGGATATACAAAATATTGCTGATTTTTATGCCTCTGGGATAGCCGTGTTCGCGAAGATCATTACAGAAGAAATAAATGGCCAACAAGAAAACAGATTACATTGGGTGAAAACAACATAAAATACACACCTGACGTCCAAAAAGAAAACATTATTTTGCCACCACTGCATGTTATGCTGGGGCTCTTTAAAAATTTTGTAAAAGCCTTAAGGAAAGATGGCAATTCACTCTCATATTTAAAAAGTTTATTTAAAAGTCTTTCTTTTCAAAAAATCGAAGAAGGCGTTTTTGATGGGCCTAAAATAAGGAAACTAATGAAAGATGTAAATTTCGAAACATATTTGACGTCGGATGAAATTGCAGCATGAAAGTCGTTTAAGCTTGTAGTTTCAAATTTCCTTGGATCCAATAAAAGCCTGCAATATGAGACAAAGGTAAGAAATATATTTTCCTATATTAATGTATATAGCACATATGTATTCTAACATATGTTCTTCTAACTTATTTTTCGCTTTATGTATTCCAACAGGTGTAAATATGTTCCTCAAAATTCATTTCTTGCATTCTCACTTAAACTTTTTCCCCGAGAATCTTGGCGACATAAGTGACGAACATGGCGAAAGGTTTCATCAAGAAATGAAGTCCATCGAGCGGCGTTACCAAAGGCACTGGGATGAAGGAATAATGGGAGATTATATTTGGTTCCTCATTAGAGAAACCGATTCCGAAATCTACAAACGTCAACAATGAACTCAAAATTACTTCTAATGAAACTTGTACATGCACGCTGAAAAAAAATCACTTCTGTAGAATATTGTCCCAAACATATTCGGCTTGAAACATATATATGTTTAGGGTACAATCTAAACATATAATATTGGGTAGACACACAAAAAGTATATATTTGGGAAAATGTTATTCTAAACAAACCATTGTTTACATCCCAATATGTTTGTATTTGGGATTATTATTATTTTCGAAACAAGTATTTATTTGCACTTAAGAATTCAGAAAATACGTAATTGTGTTAAATTTCTTTACTAACTCAAAGTAATTTTTAAGATATTTTTATTTTTCGTGAAAATAATAATAATTGAAATCGTATAATCTTGGATCAAAATAAATTACTTGGAGGATTGACAAGAAATGAAAACTCGGAAATTTAAATTATTGATTTAAACAGAAGTTAATGCCGCGTATGGTACGCTGAAAAAAAATAGTAATAAAATTAATGATTGCACATTCTTAAATTAAGTATGCGGCCTCGGCATTAATTCAATCACAATGTTCGTTAAAATAATGAAAATTTACATGTTTTTTACGAAATTTTCCTTAATCTAGGTTTAGGTTTAGGTTAGGGTGGCAGCCGTATTTTTTTTACAAGCTCACATAGACCAGTTTAGGTTCCTAGTGTTACCACGGGCTGAAATGCCCCTCATCGAAACCAACCTGTTTGATATATAAATTTATCGATAGTACGAATATCAGTACTGGAAAGATCTGTTAGGCTGCCTAAAAAGGCCGACCCTAGTATGTCCAGTCGTGGTTTACTCAAAGCGGGACAGTCGCAAAGCAAGTGCTCAATGCTCTCCACTTCTTCCTCATCTCCACAGCTTCGGCAGAAGTCATTGGAGTCAATACCCAATCTTTTGGCGTGTTCGCCGATCAAGCAGTGTCCCGTCAGAACATGTACTAACGTAGACAATCGTTTCCTCTCTAGTGCGAGGAGATATTTTGACCTTCTCAGGTCATACCTTGGCCAGATTTGTCTAGCTTCCCTGCAGGTGCCGATTTCTGTCCATCTCTCGTTGGACTGCCTGATTGCCTCTTGCCTAAGCCAAAGCTTGCACGTGGATAGTGGCGCACCAATATATGCAAATTCTTCGAGAATTTGTAATGTCGTCCCTTTCCTAGCAAGTTCATCGGCTTTGCAGTTCCCCGGGATATCCCTATGCCCAGGCACCCATATGAGGTGTATATTAAACTGCTCAGCCATCTCGTTAAGAGATCTGCGGCAGTCGAGGGCTGTTTGTGAATTTAGGGATGTTGCCTCCAGAGAATTGATGGCAGCCTGGCTGTCCGAGTAAATGACAACGCCAGTGTTGGTTACTATGTTGTGACTCAGCCACTTGGCGATTTCCCATATTGCCATTATTTCGGCTTGATAGACACTGCAGGTATCTGGTAGTCTGTGAGCTATATCCAGACTAAGTTCTTCACAGTGTACTCCGAAGCCAACCTTTTCATCAAGCTTCGAACCATCCGTGTAAAAGTGGAGATGGTTTCTATTACCTGGTATTCTGCCGACCCATTCATCTCTGGCGGGAATCATAGTGATGTAATTTCTCTCGAAGGTGTACACAGTTGGTATATAGTCCACTCGGTCGGTTACCATAGCACTACACTTTGATATCCTCATGTGACCATAGTTCTTGTACCTCCACATTGATAGGCAGTTTAATCTTATTGCCGATTTGGTTGCAACTTCTCTCGCCACAATATTAATCGGCAGTATATGGAGTAGGGCTTGTAGAGACTCGGTCGCTGTAGTCCTTAAGGCTCCGCTTATGCTCAGGCAGGCAGTTCTCTGAACCTTTGTTAGTAGGTTGGTGATGGTTAGTTTGTCAGTTGCCGTCCACCATACCACAATACCGTATAACAGTATTGGACGAACTACTGCTATATATATCCAGTGGACGATTTTAGGAGAGAGTCCCCACCGCCTTTTTGCAGGAATATAAGGCGACGTTGGCCTTCCTTACACGTTCCAATACGTTAAGTCTAAATAACCCGAGGTGGAGGGTCCACATGTGGGACATTATTCATCCTAGTAAAGAGAACCAATTCTGTCTTGTTGGGGTTAACGTCCAAACCGCTGCTTCTGGCCCAGCTAGCCAACTTGACAATACTCCTCCTTGCGGGGTCCCTCTGTTTACATACCTTGTTAGAGTTGTGGACCCTAGACATGCTGTTATGCGTCTTCTGGTGAGCAGACTTTGAATTAGTCTATTCAAACTAGTGTTAACTTTTAGATGTGAGAGTGCCGCAATTACCGCATCTGATAAAAGCCCCTTCTATGTCAAGAAATGCCACCATGGTGAATTCCTTGAAATGCAGGGACGATTCGATAGTGCTCACAAGTTCGTGCAGGGCTGATTCTGTAGACTTGCCCTTATTGTAAGCATGTTGGTTCCCCGACAGGAGTTTTGTATCCAGGTTTTCCCTAATGAAATGATCTAAAAGTCTTTCCAGACCTTTCAATAGGAAGGAGGATAGGCTAATTGGTCTGAAGTCTTTTGGCCTAGTGTGTGATATCTTCCCCGCTTTAGGTATGAATACCACTTTGGTATCCCTCCATCGATTCGGGATGTATGAAAGCCTGATACAGCCTACATAAATTTTCTCCAGCCAGGGGATAATGTACTTTAACATTTTCTGCATTTCTGCTGGAGTGATGCCATCTGGTCCAGGTGACTTGAAGGGCTCAAAGCTGTTAATAGCCCAGCTTATTCTGGATCTCTCAGTCAAGAAGCTAGCGACGCTCGCAGTCCACTCGCACTCTTGTTGGTCCTGCTGATCCTCGGGTTCTGTTATAGAGTTCCCCGGGAAATGTGTGTCGTACATTGAGCGACTGCTCGCTGTTTTTGGTCCAGTTATTTGCCTCATCCTGTAAATATCCCACTGTACAGGGTGAAGCAGATAATATCTTCCTCAGCCTAGCGGCGTCGGAGATCTTTTCCACTTCACCACAGAAGGTATACCAAGAGCGCCTTTGCGCCTTTCTAAGCTCCTTCTGATAGATCTTGAGTTGCTCTTTATAGGCATCCCAATCATTAGCGACCCCAGTAGATTTAGCCTTATTGAATAGCTTGTTGCAGGTCTTTTTCATAGCCGTGAGCTCCGAAGTCCACCATTGGGGTTTAGTTTTACCCTTGTACCTTGTTTTTGGACAGGCTTCTTCAAGGGATCTATTGAATGATATGATCGACCATTATCCAGACCGGCTTTGTCATTCGGTTCGTACAGAAGTTTAGAGTTGAGGACTTTCTTGAAATTCTTATCATACAGATGCCACTTTGTCTTCCTTACATTTCTGTGGACGGCGGGTTTAGGCGCTTTTTCCGCGAGTTTGAACTCAATATAATGGTGATCTGAGAATGAGTGGTCGTCCAGTACATTCCACCCAATAATTTTGTCTGACAGCCGGTCAGTAGCAAACGTTACGTCGAGTACTTCTTGTCTGTCTTTAGTTGTGAAGGTCGGTTTATTACCTATGTTACAAATACTAAGGTTGGTAGTTAGAATAAAGTCAAGAAGCGAATCACCCCTATTGTTTATATCCGTGCTACCCCAGATAGTATGATGAGCGTTCGTGTCTGCGCCAATAATCAGCTCGAGCTCGTCAGACGTTGCTTCTTCTACTACTTCCCTGAATAGAGCAGTCGGTACTACAGATTCATAAGGCAAGTAGCTGGAGACCACCCAATATATGCGATTACCGATCTCCAGGCTAGCAGCTGTTTGGTCTTTACCACTTAAATTAGTGAGGAGAAAGATACTTAGATCTTTTCTGGCCAAAATGCAGGTTCTTGGAGTACCTTCACAGTTGGCCACAAGCAGTTTAAAGTTGGGTGTCCTAATACCGCACACCCTTCCTCCCACTACGTAGGGCTCCTGTATCAGGACGATGTCTACTGCGCCTGTGGACAGGCGCAGCAATAGAGCCGCTGAGGCTGCTTTAGCGTGATGGAGGTTAATCTGTAGAATTCTTACCATCATTGGTAATTGACAGATTAACATCCACCCCGACAAGGGCGAACTCTTCGTCCGTATCGTCGAGAAGCATGTCCCCGCCAGATGCGTCAAAGAGTCCGGAGACTCCCCTCAGCCTCTCTGTGTCCGAAGTAGAGCTTTTGTCCTCAGAGAAGGACGTTACAGATCTTCTGTTAGAGTTGGAGTCACCAAAAATAATAGGCGTGGGTACCTCCGCACTTCCAGAAAGTGTCACGGTGGACGACTCACCTTCTGCAGTGGGAGCTATATCCTGCTTGTATATCTTCAAGACTATAGTCTCGAAGCCATATTGTAGGGTTGCACTCGCACTTTGTATATGGGAGGTGGATTCAGCGTTTAGGATAAGATTGACCTGCCGCTTTTTACCATCCGCCTCACCCACCTTGCTGATTCTGCAATTATGGGCCGGCAGACCAGGGTTGGAATCTTTTATTATTTCTAAGATGTCAGGCGGGTTGGAGGGCTCTTCTGTAACCCAGGTGATGGCTCTAGGGTGACTAGGGATGTTGTTTTTTTCGACAACATCCAACTGGGCACCCGGCCACACCTCACCCGCTCGACTCAGAGCAGCCTTATACAGGTCTACTGATCTGGCATCACCGAAATATAAGAGCTTTACTCTCCCCTGATGCCATCCTGCATCGTTGCAGATTGGTGGTTTGCCCGGCATTTCTCTACGGACATCGAGGTAATGAGCCATAATGGCTGATTGTACATGACTCCATTTGTCCTTGAGGATGGATCCATCCTCACTACTTCTGTCTATAACAGCCATCACTAGACTCTCCTTCGCCACTTCATTGAAGGGCTTGGTGAGTGTCCTGTTGATGGTGACATTAGGGCCTCTTGCCTTTTTCGAAGGCAGGGGTTCTTCAGGTGATCTGATTCGTTTTACTTTATTAGCCGTTAACACAGCTGAATTTGTGGCTCTTTCAGCCGACTCATTGGCCTTAGAAGCATCTATGACGGCTTTAGCCCAGGTAAGTGACTCTTTTTGTTTTTCGGTAAGAGCCGAAACCTCAACAGCCTCCAACTTCGTTAAAACTCTGAGCGCTACACGATGCTCATCGTGCTTCCGTTTTGACGGTCGGACATGACGTTTCCCCATCACCGCACCACCTGTTGTGAGTACTTGGAGGAGATTTTCACCATTTTTGGTGTGGTCGGCTTTGGCCAAGACCAACGGACGGACAGTCGGACGATTGGGGAACCGCGCTCCATCGGAACACGAAGGCATCCCCGTCAAGAGAATTTATTTTTATTTTGTCTGTATTAGACCGTAATAGGTACTACGATGTAGGCCTTACAGACTTTGTACAGATTTTTGCTATTGCGTAATAGGTACTGGTAACTATCCGCTATGTGATAAACACGTCTGTTCACTGCGAATGATCAGCAACGAATTCCTTAATCTAAAGTTTTTTGAATTTGAATTAATCACTATGTAATCATTAGTTTTGTGTACGCCCTTCTTTAACTGTAAGCCTTTAAATTAAAGAAAAAATCATTAAATTTGTGACAATCCGCATTATTTTATGTAATATTTCAATACTTTTTAGGATTTTCTACATTAAAACAATGACGTAACCACGTCATAGTTTTAATGCCAAATCGGCATTTCGGAGAATTATTCTATCTCTCGGAGAATCAGAAATGTTTGTTAGTGTGCGAGTCAATAATTGTTATGGAATGTTGAAGAGCTCTCCGAAAATTTGAAGTAACTCGTCCTTTGTTTTCTTTTACGTCGTCAGTTATTGAGAAATGATAGAAGCAAACGGTTGTGGTTTTTTTCGTCGCGGATTGTAAGAAAACGAACTTGCTGGAAATATGTAAGTAGACGTACGTGTACATACAAAAGTGTATTTTTATTTAAATATTTTTTACTTTTCCATATTATTCCGAAAATAATGTCATTATGGGCAGTAACAGTTATTTTTGCTTAATGAAAACATATCTGAAACAAATAAAAAATAAAGTGTGGACATAAATAGATTGGCAAATCGCATAGCAGCAACAAAAGAAACAAAAAAAGGGATACATAAATGTATAGATTTCGTGCGTGTAGATTTCACATGTGTGTATGCATGTATGTGGTTGTGGCTTGATGATAAGGAAAAGGGATAGATGTTGTGCGTCTTGGTTATTTTGGCTGTATGTCATTTATGGTGATTTACACACAATTATGAAAGATATGTCCTTGTTAGTAAGTTATGTGAAGAGAATTATGCGCGAACACTACAAAACGAATTGGGCAAACAAAATAAGAATAACAGGTTTTGTAATACTGAAAGTGACAATAAGCAAATTTATAGAAATGTTGAAATGTTATATTATAAAACTGAAGCAAAAATTATTGGCAAATTATGGAATTAGGAAAACACTTTTGTTAATAGTAAATAATTATTAAAAATAACTGCTAACAGCGCATAAATTAAGCAAAATGTAACATTATTTCTCGAAATATGGAAATGTATTAAAAAAACGCTGGTCAACTTTGTTTTTGAGACAAGGGGTTCACAGCCGATTAGGATATAGATGTAATACAGTTCTTACCCTAAAAGGTAGTTTCTTTCAACTTCCTCTAGTTCTCGCGATTAATCGCTATTTACAAAAATATAGAGGTTGCGACACATATTATAGCATAACTCGAGAATCTTTTATACGAATTATTTCGAGAAAGTTTTAAATAATGCAAAATTAAGTAAACTTCTTCCAATACCAATTTTTTATCCGTTCGGCGATATCTTACGAGATAGCGTTAAACCCTATTTATTGAGAAAATTCTAATAATTTGTAAAAAACGCGGAATATAAATGTCGAAAAGTATTCAATTATTAAGTTTCTATTATTGTATCGTAATGCACGATAAAATTAAACTATTCCGAAGGAAATCGATGCACAACTTCAAAAGTTATAGCTAAATTAAAAAGAAAAGAGAAGCGTTTTTATGAGATTTTCTGTGAAATTTTTGATCGGGACATTGTCTTAAGGTGAAAAAAATTTCGGGGTAGATTTGATAAATTCGATACAACTTTTTAAGTTATGCATTGGTTTTTTTCGTAATGATATAATCCTTATCATGACCGATCAGACTTTATGAAAAGTTAATAAACATTTTATAATTGAGCATTTTTCGTTGTTTTTATTACGCGTTTGTTTAAAAATTATTAAAATTTTATAAAAAAAAATATGAATTTTTAGCACTATCTTGTGATATATCGTCGAAACAGCTGAACGGATGAAAAATTTGTGTTTGAAGAAGTTGAAGGCTACTTAACTTTGGATCATTTAAAACTTTCCCAAAATAATTCGTATCAATTATTCTCGAGTTATGCTATAATATGTGCAGCACTCTCTATATTATTTATCGCGAGAACTAATTCAAAAAAACTACATTTAAGGCTAAGATCTTTATTAACTCATATATCCAAATCGGCTGCGAAATCCTGTGCCGCAGCAAAACTATTTTTTTTGTTGAGCTGTGTAATTAATAATTTGTTATATAAATATATTTTTTACATTTTTTAGTAAAACAATTTTTGAATGGGTCTATTATGAGTATTTGTGTCGTTAAAGAGTGAACTACTGTACCAAATATTTCAACGTAAGTATTATATGAGAAAGATTGAAATACATATATCTCTTATTTTCCAAAATCTTCTTACTGTGATATGATGAAATTTTTTTGATACTTTTTTGTACATAAATCATTCTGTTCGATTTCTTTTCAGATTATTTTATTGTAAGATCGCGCAATAAACTTTGCTTGAAAATATAAAAAATGTGCAAATAATTGAAAACTACAAATTGTATGATATGTAAAACTAATTATATAATATTTATTTTATACAACTTATATTTAAATTCCAGGCAAATTCCTTGTTCAAATCATTGATGTCGGTTCCAATGCAAATTGTTCTTGGACAATAAATAGAGAAATTAAACCCACTACAGATTTACAAATCCATACCAAATATTTGAACAAGGTCAAACATCAAATATTTCGCTAGTGCGTTGGAGGGCTTGTCTTTAGACAACTAAAATATTGTTTTAATTTATAAAATGTTCAAAGTTTTCCGAAATATGTATTATAAATTTTTTGTATTTCCAATAAAAATAAACAATTCTAATTTTTGAAAGATAAAACGTTGTGTTTTTGAAGTTAACACTATAAATGATTCATTAATAAGAGTAAAATTATAATAAATACAATGTAAAGAATTTTCCATATATATTTTAAAAAACTATATTTAAATCCATGGATGCCTTAAATTAATGAATAGTACATTCTAACATCAAGGACAGACATTTTAAATTTTATTACGATAATGTTTTAAATTTTATGATATTTTACTACAAATAAGCACGTGTCATACTTAAATTTAAGCCAAAACGTGCTTATTTTAAGACCAAACATAATTAGTTTTATTACACAAAGTTCTTGATTCTATGAAATGCCTCCTCAAAACAAGTACTATTCATTTCTTTAAATTAACCATAAAACATTCTTATTTTTATTGCGATTGTCTTTGGCTCGAAATCATTGCCGAAATCTTAAAGTTTACGACAAATTCATTGATTTTCAGTACGCTTTTTTTTTAGTGTATTACAACTGCACTGAAAAAAAAATAAATTTAAAGAAATGCTTCAAAGACGTCATTAGTTTTTAAAATAAGTACATTTTTTACTTAAAATATAGATAATTTCAATAATATTAGGCAATTTACTTAATTTTAAGTACAAAGTGTACTTATTATGAAGACTAAGGACGTCTTTGGTGCATTTCTTTAATTTTATGACCAATTTTTTTCAGTGTGGGAGGTACAATTCGAAGCTAAGGAAAAATTTAAACTGAAATTCTAAAAAGTCAGCAAAGTCTTAAAAATCTTTTTTAAGTAAAATATATTTGGATAAATTCCTAAACAATAATTTTATTTGTATTTAAACACATTTTTTATTGAGAAACTTAGTTTGCAAATATATTTTGTTGTAATATATTAATATATGCGTTCCAAATATATTTTATTGATTTTCAAATAAAAGTTATTTGCTCAGAAATATACTATATTTAAAAATGTGTGTTACAAATATATTTCCTTTCGATTCAAACATATCAAAACAGGCGATTTTGCCCCGTGTGTAAATAAACTCAAATCGTACATAATACAAATAAAGGTAACAAATAAAATCGCTATTTAAACAGAAATTATATATATAATTTCTACATTTATCCATAGATTTTTTTCAAATCGGCATTAATGTATCCGCTAGGATGCAAACTTTTAAAAAATTAAATTAAATATTTTTTTCGATTTTTTTTCTATTTTTTCTATTTTTTTTGTCCCAGGAATTTTTTTTTTTTGAAAAAAATGAACTTTTTCCAATTTGTTTAATGGCTGTTACTAAACCACTGTTTCTAAGTGAGAAACCGATTCCGAAATCTACAAACGTCAACAAAGAACTCATAATTACTTCTAATGAAACTTTTACATGTAAATAAACTCAAATGTACATAATATAAATAAAAGTAACAAATAAAATCGCTATTTAAACAGAAATTAAAAAAAAATATTTTTTGAAATTCTCTTACCTCTACCAAAAGGGCTATAATTTCTACATTTATCCATAGATTTTTTCAAATAGGCATTAATTTCTTGGCTTGGAAGCAAACTTTTAAAAAATTAAATTTAATATTCTTTTTCGATTTTTTTTCTATTTTTTATGTTTTTTTTTTGTCCCAGGAAATTTTTTTTTGGAAAAATCTACTTTTTCCAATTTGATTAATGACTGTTACTAAACCACTCTTTCTAAGTGAAAGAGATATTTCCAACATTGGTAGCCCACATTAATAGCTGCAATTTAAAGTATAAGTCGACCTGATCGGGCATATACTCCAAAAATTATAGTGCAAATACTAAGGGTAGCTTCGACGATAATAGTGATTTTAATAAAAAAATTTTTTAAAAAAATTTATCCATAAACAAATTTTTGGTTTTTATTTTATGTAACTGTATGCCACAATCTATACAAAACCAGTAAGGAAAGGCAGAAAGTCGGGCGGGGCCGACTATATAATACCCTACACCTCCCTAACAATGCGATAAGGGTTATTGCGATAATAGTTTGGAATAATTGGTAAATGGGTAAGAACATATATTTGCGGATATATCTAATTCTGAACCGATAATCGCTAAATTAAGCAATATTCGTTCCTAAATTGAGAAACATCTTTCTGGAGAATTTTGTAATGGTCGGAAGTAAAGTACTACTTCTATAGCGCTTTGTAACCAAATCAGGAGGAACATATATATGGAGCATATATATAAATCTGAATCGATTTTCCCTGAATACTCATTCATGTAAAATAGAAACCTCAGTCTGTCGAATTTCGTACTGATCGGATATAAAATACAGTCTCTACAGCGCTTGAATGTCAAATCGGTGCTAACATATATATGGGGGCTATATCTAAATCTGAACCGATTTTCTCCAAATTTGGCAGTATTCCTTCGTGTAATAAGAAACCTCTTTCTGCCGAATTTCGCTGTGATCGGATATAAAATACAGTTTCTACAGCTACTGAATTTCAGATCGGGGGTAACATATATATGGGGGCTATATCTAAATCTGAACCGATTTTCTCCGAATTTGGCAGTATTCCTTCATGTAATAAGAAACCTCTTTCTGCCGAATTTCGTACTGATTGGATATAAAATACAGTTTCTACAGCGCTTACATGTCAAATCGGGTGCAACATATATATGGGGGCTATATATAAATCTGAACCGATTTCCCCCAAATTTTGTATTGTATCTAAGTGTATCACGAGACTACTCTCTGTCAATTTTTGTACAAATCGGTTACAAAATGTTGCTTATACAGTGCATATATGCCAAATCGGAGGTACATATATATGGGAGCTATATGTAAATCTGAACCGATTTTGACCAAATTCAATAGGGATCGTCCTTGGGCCTAAAAAAAGATATGTGCAAAGTTTCGTTGAGATCGGACCATAATTGCGACCAGTACTTTGATTACAAGAATACGTCTACAGACAGACAGACAGACGGACAGACGGACATAGCTAAATCGACTCAGAAACTGATTACAAGTCGATCGGTATAATAAACAATGGGTCTATCTCTTCTCCTTTTGGGTGTTACAAACAAATGCACAAAGTCATAATACCCTGTACCACAGTGTGGTGTAGGGTATAAAAATTATTTTTAGGTCTGAGACACAAAAAAAATTTTTTGTTGCATAGTGTAACTAGAATGTAGGGGAATGTTATGTACCATATCAACAAGTCAATGAAGTGAAGCTCGCAAATTATAACAATAAGATGATTCATTCGCTGCTAATTAAAACGGTACTGTAGTTTGTATATAGTTTTTGAAAACTAAATTTTTCAATCAACGTTCAAAATTATATTCAATTTTGGTTTTCAAATATTGAAAAATGGCATAGAAAATGTTCATTCAATGTTCAAGCAAATAGTTTCGTCTAATAAAAAAAGGAAGCAAACAATTTTAACAGACTTGGGATTCAATTACAATCCACGACATGGCCTTATGGAACTAACGCTAAAATTTTGATTTATACCCCCAAAACATTTTTGGATTAAAAGGATAAAACTTTTGAATATAGATCTATTAGGCTGCCTAGAAAGGCCGACCCCAGTATGTCCAGTCGTCGTTCACTCAGAGCGGGGCAGTCGCATACCAAGTGCTCAATGCTCCTCGCTTCTTGCACCACAGCTTCTGCAGAAGTCATTGGAGTCAATACCCTATCTTCTGGCGTGTTCGCCGATCAAGCAGTGTCCCGCCAGAACTGATACTAACGTAGACAATCTTTGCCTCTCTAGTGCGAGGAGATATTTTGATCTTCTCAGGTCATACCTTGGCCAGATTTGTCTAGCTACCCTACAGGTGCCGATTTGTGTCCATCTTTCGTTGGACTGCCTGATTACCTCTTGCCTAAGTAAAAGCTTGCACGTGGATAGTGGCGCACTAATATATGCAAATTCTTCGAGAATTTGTAAAGTCGTCCCAGGTCAGATAACTGCCTGTTTTAAAGTCTGTATAAAGGTTACATTATACAGACTTTAAAACAGGCAGTTATCTGAACCATTGTTAGTAGGTTGGTGATGGATATTGGTTCTGTTATTTTTTATACGGGACACCACAGATCGATCCTTATGAAAATTGGTACCTAATCATATATTAGACTAGGGACGGCCCCTATTGAAAATGGGGCACATCGGTCCATGTATTGATATAGCCCCCATATAAAAGTCCCCACCGATTTCTCTTCTTAACGCTCTGGAGAACAGATTTCTCAATTGATCTAGCTGAAATTTAAACTATATATTGAATCTAATCGTCCCCAGTAAAAATGGGGAACATCGGTACATGTTTTAATATAGCGCCCATATAAAGGACCCCACTGATTTCACTTCTTGACGCTCTAGAGAACACATTTTTCAGTATATCTGGCTGAAGTTTAAGACTTTACTCTTTATATTGGACCTAGTCGTCCCTACACTCAAAGAATTTTGTGAGTATCATTAGCAAAAATGTTTGTTGTTTCAACAGTCTGGGTCTGCTGAAAAAGGGAAAGCAGACTTCGTCTGTTATTTTAGCAACCCTGTGGTTGTTATTTTAGCATACAAATTTGCCTGCTAATGTAGCAAACTAGAGCAGTCGTTTTAGCAAACAATTTTGCTTTTATTTAACAGAAAAAAGCGGCTGGGAGAACAAACTTTTTTTGTTATTCTAGCATACGTTTCTTTCTTTTTTATTTTAATAAAAGAAATACAGATTTTATATTTTCCTGATATTTGAGAAGAGTATATCAACCAGGACTCCAATCTGAAGTTATTCAGCCCATGTATGGATAAGCGTTTCGAACTGTGAAATCTGTATGTACGCTTGATCTAAAAATATAAATGAAAAATAAAAATTAATACAATTGAACAACAATAGAAGTATCTACAAACAATACTTACCGGTCACTGGCATTAACAATTATCTTCTTTTTGTCCGAAGGATAAATATAAAGAACATAAATCGTACGACATCGACGCGAACTCTGTCAATATTGGTCAATGTGTTGGGTTTACCCTATGGACACGGTATCTAATTATACATGTCCAGAGCCATTGGGCAAAATGATCTTATCCACGGATTACATCCAAATTAGACTAAATTATCCTGAGTTTTTTGGAGCCAAAAGGTTGCTTCGTGATTCGGATATTAGCGACCATCGTTGGAACATATAGAGTAAATAATCAATGTTGCCATTTCGGTAAAGAAATCACAAAAAGGGTCACACTTCCAAGAGGTGTATGCGATTTGGAAAAGTAGACAAGGAAATAAATGGCTAGTCCATCCATGACACAAGTTATCTTATACATAGTAGTTAATTTATACATAGTAGTTGCTACGAAATTTCAGATCATATTTTATACCCGTATTTTAATAGGACACTGCTTGGTGAGAATCTTGAAAACAAACAGAAATAAGTCTTATAATCATAGTACATTTAATTTTCAATTTGTGTACGCTGACCTGTTCCGTCTTGATTAATTGATAACATGGTCCCTTATGTGCCTTTTTGTACGCTTGATCAAAAAATATAAATCATTTAGAAAATTAAATAGCAATAGGAGCATCTACACACAATACTTACCGGTCACTGGCATTAATAACTATCTTTTTTGTCCGAATGATAACAATAAAGAACATACATCGTACGACCTTTGGTTATATTTGATGTTCTCCAAGACCGTATGATGATCAGTGACTCCTACGCGTTAGCCAATTGGGTTCACCCTATATATACGGTAATTGTACATGTCCAGAGCCATAGCATTGGGCAAAATTATCTTATCGATGGATTACATCCCAATTAGACTTAATTATCCCGAGTTTTTTGGAGCCAAAAGGTTACTTCGCTATGCTGATATTAGCAACCATCGTTGAAACATATGGTGTAAAAAAATTAATGTTGCCATTTCTGGTGATACAGGTGTAATTAATGAAATAAGTAAACAAATCACAAAACAATTACTTACGTTGTTGCAGATATTTTCGTTAGGACCACACATCTAAGAGGTCATGAGTTTTGGAAAAGTAGACACAGAAAGAAATTGCATATACATATTTAGTTTACTTTTGTAGCCGTATAAGTAGAGGGTTTTAATAGGACACTGCTTGCTGAGAATCATGAAAACAACCAGAAATAAGACTTACACAATCATATTGAAATTTGCAATTTGTGTACGCTTGCAACTTGATTAATTGATCCTCCAAGGCATACACTATTTCGCCTTTTTTTCTTTAGCCATTTGTAAGTGTGGTCGAAGCTGTCCCGGAACCGTTTTACTTATCAAAATCATTTGCATTATCTTCGTTTCTTCATTGCCAAAAAGTTTACTTTACTCCGCCCACGGAATGCTTTTGTAATGCGAATTAACAAACAGAACGAACATTTCAATTCAATTCAATTTGTTCGGCGTAAAATATTTTACTCTTCAAAGGGTGTTACTTAAATAGCCGGCGTCGGCGCACGATGTCTGTCAAAGAGGGCAACTCTTGAATGCTAGTGAATGCATATTACGTCTGTCAACATTTTTTGATATGCGAAATAAACATTTTATATGAGATTTTGTCATATGCACAAATATAAATATATGTGTAACTTATCGCAAGCACATTTTAATGGAAAAAATTGGTTTCAGTGGTAAGTCCCTATTTACATTGGCTGAATGTTCAGCAGATTATCGGCGTTTTGTAGGAGAGAGAGGCAGTCTGCAAGAGGGGGGGGAAAACTCTCCCTGAACGTTTTGAGTTATTCGTGCAAGTTCAAAAGATAATTTGATGATAAGCAGCTGAAAAAACTTGCCTAGTGTAAATTCGAACTTACACTGGCTGAATAATCAGCGGATTATCGGCGTTTTGTGGGAGAGAGAGGCAGTCGGCAAGAGGAGAGAAAAAACTCTCCCGTACTCGTCTGAACGTTTTACGTTTTTCATTCGCAGTGAAGTTAGCTGCAAATTATTTTCGCACTTTGACATTTCGCTTTATTTTTTATTCGTTGATTTCTGTTCAGTTATCCTATTGGAAAAAAAATAAGTTTTTTAAGCAGTTGATTAACTCATATTTTTCTTTTTTATTCATCTTTATTTTTCTGAATACACATACACAGGGTTACCATACGTCCTCCTTTCGGAGGACATGTCCTCCTTTTTCACCATTGTCCTCCCGTCGTCCCTCCTTTTTGAAAAATATGGGATTTGTCCTCCTTTTGTTACTGCTTCAAATCAATTTTTATAGTTCCACCAATGGTGGTTTTGGGTGGACTTTTCCAACAATAATGAACCTCAAGCTGAAGTATACTTTCAAGCACTAAGTATTTGTTAGTTTTTTTGGCAATACCAGCACAAACAGCAGTGATTTACGCTCAATTGACATATGAAAGGAACCGTCTACAAATGATTCTTCAAAAACTGTAGTTTGAACGAAATTTTATTTCAAGTACTAGAATGCCCTTCTAAAAAAGAAAGTCACATCTCCATATTAGTAGTTTTAAGATATTTAGCTTTTACGTTTTTTTAACCTTCGCGTGGCTGCCGGTTTTACCAGCTCACATAGACCTCATTTAGATTCCTAACCTAAACCTAATAATAAAAGGCTTGAAAGTTAAAAACCGTAAAAGCTAAATATCTCAAAACTACTAAAATGGAGATGTGACTTTCTTTCTTAGGAGGGCAATACTCCTCTGTAGAATTTAATAAGTATTTTTCAGCGGCCGGAAGTTGGACCCTACAGAAATGTACCCAAATTAAAAATGAAAGTGCGCCCGAAATTTGGAGCTCATTTTCGTTACAAAAAGTGGTTTAGGCAATAACACCCCAATCAAGAAAATAACATAAAATGAAAATACACCCCAAAAAACTAAGAAAATTTATCTTCGTAAGGTTTAGGTGTTAGGTTTCAGTAAAATAAATTAAATACACATATACGAACCCACATTCTTGTTATAACTCTTTTCTTGCGCGGTCGCTACTCCTTTTGTTACATTTGCGAAATTTACTGTTAAAATTCAGCAATTAATTTTTTTTTTAAAAATTTATTTTTGACAAAATTTATATTTTTTCCAATTACTGCTAAAAAAGGTTCCAAGGTCTCTTGTAAATATCACAAAAGTCCTCCTTTTCTGACACAAATGTCCTCCTATCCGAAAAATGTTTATGGTAACCCTGCACATACATACATTAAAAAATACGACACGACTTTTTCCATCTGTTTAAAATGGCAGAATGTCAGAAAAAGCAACGACGAAAAAAGTTCTTGCCGACACAGAATTCATCGTCTAAACGCAGAGGCAAGTTGAAAAGAGAATTAGCCGATTATCTGCTGAAAAAAATGCCAGTCTAAATAAGGAATATAAATTAAACGCCGCTTCTGTTTTAATTTTCTTTTTTCCGTCATAAAGCATGTCTATGTCCCGATTCACACGGGGCAATTCGGTGTTTGTTGGAAATAAAGGCAGCAAAGTGCGAATGAAAAACACAAAACGGATTGCCAGTACAAGAAACTACTTTCCCCATTGTCCAGATTCATACTCGGCAACTTTTCCAAGCAAGTGTCAAAGTTTGGAACAGAGAGCTCTTTCTGCCCGCCTCCCTCTCCATCAAACTTTGACACTTGCTTGGAAAAAGTTGCCGAGTGTGAATCTGGACATTATCTTCCGTATGCCTCTATGTCCAGATTCACACCCGGCAACCTTTTCCAAGCAAGTGTCAACGTTTGGCGGAGAGGCGTCGAATTACCGCGTGTGTTGAGGTGAAAATGTTCGTCCCAATTTACACGAGGCAATTTTATCAGTTTAATGGTGTTTGTAGTGGAGGCAGTTGGAAAGGGAGGGGAAAAAACTCGTACTCGATTGAACGTTTTGTTTTTCATTCGCACTTTGAAACAACAACAATACACACGGGAATATCCGTGGAAACCGTATAAAAATCGTCTTTGCACAGGATGATACAATCTAAGCCTTTAGGAATTCTCCCGTTTTTTTAAACTTTTTTTGCATACACAATACTTAGTCCTAGATCACACGAGGCAATTTCTTCCAAACGGAAAGTGCTCTCTGTATCTCTCCTACAAACACTTGCTTGAAATAAAATTGCCTTGTATGAATCAGACTTTAGAAACATTTTTACAAATCGCACATAAAATATTAATGTTTAGCTTTGGTTTCATTAAAATATAAAAAAATTAGAAACTAAAATCTAAACACAATACATTAATTTTAATTGTATGTCCGGAACTAAGATTTTGAAATCGTCAAATCATATTCGTTATCGATTTGTGTTTTACTTTTTGCAGTTTTAATCGACTCCTATTTCCAATATTTTTAAAATATAATAAAAAAATAAAAATATTGAGAACCGTAACTCCGAAAATAGATATCGCTGAATAATTATTTAATTTTATTCAGTCGGAATTTATTTTTGGTTTGAGACCATATGTTCCATTTACTTTCTGTCTATTCCAAAAAAGTAATAGAAACAAATACAAAAATTGGTAGAGAGTTTTAATTGCTTGGTAGAATTTAATTAATTTTTTTTAAAATATACTTTTCTCATCGCACGAATGACCTTAACCTTTTTGATTTTCAATGGTAGTTGAACTTTATCATGTAAATTATTGCAACTTTTGTCTTATTTTCACATATTTTGATTAACAGCAAAAATTTTCAGCAAACTGCAAATTTTTCAGCAGTGCGTTTGCTAATGCAAAACTGCAAACTTTTTGCTATTACAGCAGAAAATGTGCTGTATTAGCAGAAAAAATGTTTGCTAAAAATTAGCAGACGTTGTTTGTTATTAACAGCAAACAATTTTTTTTGGGTGTAGTAAAAATGGCGAATGTCGGTTAAAGTTTTGGTATAGCCCCCATTTAAAGTTCACCACTGATTTCACTTCTTGACGCTCTGGAGAACACATTTTTCAATAGATCTGGCTGAAATTAAAACATTGACACTTTATATTTAATCGACCCTAGTAAAAATGGCGAATATCGGTTAATGTTTTGGTATAGCCCCCATATAAAGATCACCACCGATTTCACTTCTTGACGCTCTGGAGAACACATTTTTCAGTAGATCTGGCTGAAATTTATGTAAGAAATTTAATTCCTCGACATTTACTCTTTTGATTAGGTCAATTGAAAAATGTGTTCTCCAGAGCGTCAAGAAGGTAAATCAGTGGGGACCTTTATATGGGGGCTATATCAATACATGGACCGATGTGCCCCATATATGATTCTGTACCAATTTTCATAAAGATCGCTTCATATTTGCGACCTGTGGTGTCCCGTATAAAAAAGAACAGAACGCTAAACGTAGCGTATTCTGTTTGCGTTCTCATAAAAAACCACAACCACTAGGAGGTAGCGTTTGCGTTCGAAGAACCGTACGTTATCATAGTCTTTGTAATCGTCATCTCAAAATCTTAATGTACGGTATTCTGTTTGTCATACACAATCACTAAAAAAAGAAATAGCGTTTGCGTTCTATGAACGAACCGTACGTGTAGTGTACTGTTTTTTCCGAACACTGATATATATCCAGTAGACGATTTTAGGAGAGAGGCCCCACCGCGACCCTACAGCCTTTTTGCAGGAATATAAGGCGACGTTGGCCTTCCTTACACTTTCCAATACGTTAAGTCTATATAAAAGTTTTCTATCTAGAATTATTCCTAAAAATTTTGCACTTTCAGAAAAGACTAGACCTGTTCCATTTATCCGATGTGGAGGGTCCACATGTGGGACATTATTCTTCCTAGTAAAGAGAACCAATTCTGTCTTGTTTGGGTTCACGCCAAACCGCTGCTTCTGGCCCATCTAGCCAATTTGTTCAGAGCCACCTGTAGGATGTCTCTGAGGACGTTTACGAATTTGCCCCTCTTTGCGATTGCCACGTCGTCCGCATATGCCACGACTTTGCATCCACATGTTCTAGATCTAGCAGGATTTCATTCACCGCTGGGTTCCATATTAGTGGAGACAGTACTCCTCCTTGTGCAGGGTTACCTCCTTTCGGAGGACATGTCCTCCTTTTTAAACAGTGTCCTCCCTCCTTTTTCAAAAATTTTAGATTTGTCCTCCTTTTGTTAAAAATTTAACTTTTTCACAAAGAGTAAACACCCAAAAGAAAATTTACTTGCAACTACTTTTAGTATATATAGCTGCAGGTAACTTGGAATTGAAAATGAGCAATATCGGTACATTTTTTGGTATGGCCTCCATATATAGTATCTGATCGATTTGACTTTTTAACGCAAATGAAAGTGCACATCTTTTGCTGAGATTTTGAAAACGGAGAACTTTTTCAGCTTGGAGAAATTTATCGTTGAAATTCCATATAGCTTTAGAGAAAATTTAAGTCTTCAAAATTGTATTTCTCTAAATTGGAAAAAGTCTCCGTTTTCAAAATCTCAGCAAATGTAAGAACAGATGTGTACTTTTATTTGAAAGAAAAATAAAACAAATTTTTAAGGTCCAAGACCGCGAAAAAACTGTTTTTTATTTTATTTTAGCATTTTCGCGAATAGTTAGCATTTTTTTCAATCACTTGAGAGCTCCTGGAAAAATGGGTAAGATTAATGTATCAGAAGCAGATTTTACGCCAAATCAAAACATTCAATTACAAAACAATAACATTTTGTATTTCAAAACATAATTTTTTTAGAATGAGAAATCCTTTAAATCTTTTCGCCAAGGAATGGAAAAAACGCCATCGTGAAAATGTGCACACATATGCAGGAAAATCAGCTTTTTAATTTAACAATTTTTCGACAAAAATTAAATGGATCCAAATCCCCGAAAAAAAATTTGTGTGTTTATTTTCGCGTTATTGAGGTCAGTTATAATGTTTTTTTTGCTGAAAACGATTCAATCAAAAACCTCAACATTCGTGTAACAAAATATTTTTATATTTGGTGGTTAAAGGACAAAAAATAATCAAACATCAACACCTAGGTTTGAAGAGTCAATTTTGGACCAAGCAGCCAATATTGAACGGAAATTTCCCAAACTTGGCAGATATATTACTTGTATATACAGTCAGTCATACACAACATTTTAGCCAATTCGGACGATAAAAATTTTTTGGCAGGAGATTTTTCATGAATTTCACCATATGTATCTCCTATTTGGCATATAAGCGCGATAAAATACAATTTGTTGGACAAATTATTATCATTGGAAAAAAGCCATTTATAAAACTAGATTACATTTCTTCTTATTCTGCTCCGATAGGGTGGTGTCTCATCGTTGACTCTGCCCGACTTTAGACATTCCTTACGGGTTTAAAGATTAGTTGTTGATCATAGTAAAATGCTCATTCATTCCAAATACTTTTTTTTTTAAATGTCCTCCCAAAGTTCCAAACTCTTTTTTTAAATGTTACAAATGTCCTCCTTTTCTGGAACAAAAGTCCTCCCTTTCGAAAAAAAGGTTATGGTAACCCTGTCCTTGTGGGGACCCTCAGTTTACAAACCTCGTTAGAGTTGTGGACCCTAGACATACTGTTATGGGTCTTCTGTTGAGCAGATTTTTAATTAGTCGTATCAAAATAGAGTTAACTTTTAGATATGACAGTGCCGAAATTACCGCATCTGAGTGAATGTTGTTAAAAGAAATGCCTCCATGGTGAATTCCTTGAAATGCAGGGACGATTCGATAGTGCTCACAAGTTCGTGCAGGACTGATTCTGTAGACTTCCCCTTATTGTAAGCATGTTGGTTCCCCGACATGAGTTTTGCATCCAGGTTTTCCATAATGAAATAATCTTAAAGTCTTTCCAGACCTTTCAATAGGAAGGGGGATAGGTTAATTGGTCTGAAGTCTTTTGGTCTAGTGTGTGATATCTTCCGCGCTTTTGGTATGAATACCACTTTGGTATCCCTCCATCAATTCGGGATGTATGAACGCCTGATACAGCCTACATAAATTTTCTCCAGCCATGGGATAATGTACTTCAACATTTCTTGTACTTGCATTTCTGCTGGAGTGATGCCGTCTGGCCCAGGTGACTTGAAGGGCTAAAAGCTATTAATAGCCCAGCTTGTTCTGGATCTCTCTCAGGGGATAATGTACTTCAACATTTCTTGTACTTGCATTTCTGCTGGAGTGATGCCGTCTGGCCCAGGTGACTTGAAGGGCTCAAAGCTATTAATAGCCCAGCTTGTTCTGGATCTCTCAGTCAACAAACTAGCGAGGCTCGCAATCCACTCACCCTCTTGTTGGTCCTGCTGATCCTCTAGTTCTGTTAGAGTGTTGCCCGGGAAATATGTGTCGAGCAGTACATTGAGCAACTGCTCGCTGTTTTTGGTCCAGTTATTTGCCTCAAGCAGATAATATCTTGCTCAGCCTTGCGGCGTCAGAGACCTTTTCCACTTCGCCACAAAAGGTATACCAAGAGCGTCTTTGCGCCTTCCAAAGCTTCTTCTTATAGAAATTGAGTAACTCGTTATCGGCATCCCAAAACATTAGCGACCGCAGTAGATTTAGCCTTGTTAAATAGCTTGTTGCTGGTCTTTTTCATAGCCGATAGCTCAGAAGTCCACCATTGGTGTTTAGTTTTACCCTTGTGCCTTGTTTTTGGACTGGCTTCTTCAAGGGAACTATTGAATGATATGGAGGTATGCTCGACCAGATTATCCAGACCGGCTTTGTCATTCGGTTCGTACAGAAGTTTGAAGTGGAGGACTTTCTTGAAATTCTTCTCATACAGGTACAACTTTGTCTTCCTCACATTTCTGTGGACGCAGGTTCAGGCGCTTTTTCAGCGAGTTTGAACTCAGTATAATTAGGTTTAGGTTAGGGTGGCAGCCGTATTTTTTTTTTACAAGCTCACATAGACCACTTTAGGTCCCTAGTGTTACCACGGGCTAAAATGCCCCTCATCGAAACCAACCTGTTTGATATACAAATTTATCGATAGTACGAATATCGGTACCCAATAGATCTGTTAGGCTGCCTAGAAAGGCCGACCCTAGTATGTCAAGTCGTTGTTTATTCAGAGCGTGGCAGTCGCATAGCAAGTGCTCAATGCTCTCCACTTCCTCCTCATCTCCACAGCTTCTGCAGAAGTCATTGGATTCAATACCCAATCTGTTGGCGTGTTCGCCGATCAAGCAGAACTGATACTAACGTTTGCCTCTCTAGTGCGAGGAGATAATTTGAATTTCTCAGGTCATACCTTGGCGAGATTTGTCTAGCTACCCTGCAGGTGCCGATTTCTGTCCATCTTTCGTTGGACTGCCTGATTGCCTCTTGCCTAAGCCAAAGCTGGCACGTGGATAGTGGCGCACCAATATATGCAAATTCTTTGAGAATTTGTAATGTCGTCCCTTCCCTAGCAAGTTCATCGGCTTTGCAGTTCCCCGGGATATCCCTATGCCCAGGCACCCATATGAGGTGTATATTAAACTGCTCAGCCATCTCGTTAAGAGATCTGCGGCAGTCGACGGCTGTTTGTGAATTTAGGGATGTTGCCTCCAGAGAATTGATGACAGCCGCGCTGTCCGAGTAAGTGACAACGCCAGTGTTGGTTACTATGTTGCAACTCAGCCACTTGGCTCCTTCACATATTGCCATTATTTCGGCTTGATAGACACAGGTATCTGGTAGTCTGTGAGCTATATCCTGGCGGGAATCATGTTTGTGTAATTTCTCTCGAAGTATATCGGCAGTATATGGAGTAGGGCTTGTAGAGACTCGGTCGCTGTAGTCCTTAAGGCTCCGCTTATGCTCAGGCAGACTGTTCTCTGAACCTTTGTTAGTAGGTTGGTGATGGTTAGTTTGTCAGTTGCCGTCCACAATATCACAATGCCGTATAACTGTATTGGACGAACTACTGCTATATATATCCAGAGGACGATTTTAGGAGACACTCAATATAATGGTGATCTGAGAATGAGTGGTCGTCCAGTACATTCCACCCAATAATTTTGTCTGACAGCCGGTCATAGCAAACGTTACGTCGAGTACTTCTTGTCTGTCTTTAATTGTAAAGGTCGGTTTATTACCTATGTTACAAATATTTAGGTTGATAGTTAGAATAAAGTCAAGAAGCGAATCACCCCTATTGTTTACATCCGTACTACTCCAGATAGTATGATGAGCGTTCGTGTCTGCACCAATAATCAGCTCGACCTCGTCAGACGTTGCTTCTTCTACTACTTCCCTGAATAGAGCATTTGGTACTACAGCTTCATAAGGCAAGTAACTGGAGACCACCCAATCTCCAGACTAGCAGATGTTTGGTCTTTACCACTTAAATTAGCTAGGAGAAAGATATTTAGATCATTCCTGGCCAAAATGCAGGTTCTTGTGTGCCTTCACAGTTGGCCACAAGCAGTTTAATGTTGGGTGTCCTGATACCGCACACCCTTCCTCCCACTACGTAGGGCTCCTGTATCAGGACGATGTCGACTGCACCTGTGGACAGGCGCAGCAATAGAGCCGTGCATCAACCACGGTGGACGGCCGGTAGACCAGGATTGGAATCTTTTATTATTTCTAATGTCAGCCGGGTTAGAGGGCTCTTCTGTAACCCAGGTGATGGCTCTAGGGTGACTATCGATGTTGTTTTTTTCAACAACATCCAACTGGGCGCCCGGCCACACCTCACCCGCTCGACTCAGAGCAGCCTTATACAGGTCTACTGATCTGGCATCACCGAAATATAAGAGCTTTAATCTCCAATGATGCCATCCTGCATCGTTGCAGATTGGTGGTATGCCCGGCATTTCTCTACGGACATCGAGGTAATGAGCCATAATGGCTGATTGCACATGGCTCCATTTGTCCTTGAGGATGGATCCATCCTCACTACTTCCGTATATAACAGCCATCACTAGACTCTCCTTCGCCACTTCATTGAAGGGCTTCGTGAGTGTTCTGTTGATGGTTACATTAGGGCTCTTGCCTTTTTCAAAGGCAGGGGTTCATCAGGTGATCTGATTCTATTTACTTTATTAGCCGTTAACACAGCTGAATTTGTGGCTCTTTCAGTCGGCTCATTGGCGCCTTTAGCCAAGGGAAGTGACTCTTTATACCCTACACCACACTGTGGTACAGGGTATTATGACTTTGTGCATATTTTATACCCTACACCACACTGTGGTACAGGGTATTATGACTTTGTGCATTTGTTTGTAACACCCAAAAGGAGAAGAGATAGACCCATTGTTTATTATACCGATCGACTTGTAATCACTTTCTGAGTCGATTTAGCTATGTCCGTCTGTCCGTCTGTCTGTCTGTCTGTAGACGTATTCTTGTAATCAAAGTACAGGTCGCAATAATGTCCGATCTCAACGAAACTTTGCACATATCTTTTTTTAGGCCCAAGGACGATCCCTATTGAATTTGGTCAAAATCGGTTCAGATTTACATATAGCTCCCATATATATGTACCTCCGATTTGGCATATATGCACTGTATAAGCAACATTTTGTAACCGATTTGTACAAAAATTGACAGAGAGTAGTCTCGTGATACACTTAGATACAATACAAAATTTGGGGGAAATCGGTTCAGATTTATATATAGCCCCCATATATATGTTGCACCCGATTTGACATGTAAGCGCTGTAGAAACTGTATTTTATATCCAATCAGTACGAAATTCGGCAGAAAGAGGTTTCTTATTACATGAAGGAATACTGCCAAATTCGGAGAAAATCGGTTCAGATTTAGATATAGCCCCCATATATATGTTACCCCCGATCTGAAATTCAGTAGCTGTAGAAACTGTATTTTATATCCGATCACAGCGAAATTCGGCAGAAAGAGGTTTCTTATTACACGAAGGAATACTGCCAAATTTGGAGAAAATCGGTTCAGATTTAGATATAGCCCCCATATATATGTTAGCACCGATTTGACATTCAAGCGCTGTAGAGACTGTATTTTATATCCGATCAGTACGAAATTCGACAGACAGAGGTTTCTATTTTACATGAATGAGTATTCAGGGAAAATCGATTCAGATTAATATATAAGCTCCATATATATGTTCCTCCTGATTTGGTTACAAAGCGCTATAGAAGTAGTACTTTACTTCCGACCATTACAAAATTCTCCAGAAAGATGTTTCTCAATTTAGGAACGAATATTGCTTAATTTAGCGATTATCGGTTCAGAATTAGATATATCCGCAAATATATGTTCTTACCCATTTACCAATTATTCCAAACTATTATCGCAATAACCCTTATCGCATTGTTAGGGAGGTGTAGGGTATTATATAGTCGGCCCCGCCCGACTTTCTGCCTTTCCTTACTGGTTGTTTTTCGGTAAGAGCCGATACCTCAACAGCCTCCAACTTCGTAAAAACTCTGAGCGCTATCCGGTGCACGTTGTGCTGTGTTTTGACGGTCGTACATGACGTTTTCCCCTCACCGTACCACCTTTTGTGAGTAATGGGGGGAAATTGTCACCATTTTTGGTGTGGTCGGCTTTGGCGAAGACCAACGGACGGACAGTAGGACGATTGGGGAACCCCGCTCCATCGGAACACGAAGCCATCCCCGTCAAGGAATTTATTTATTTTTTTGGCCATATTAGCCCGTAATAGGTACTACGATGTAGACCTTCCATACTTTGTGCAGATTTTTTTGCGATTGCGTAATAGTTACTGCGTAATAGGTTTTAACTGTCCGCTCTGTGATAAACACGTCCTTTCACTACGACTTATCAGCAACGACTGCCAGACAATAAAGTAGTGTCATCGGCGTATCGAATGTTGTATATAAATATTTATATTGATTGTTTACTTTCTGTCCGCGTAATTCGCAGTCGAGCAGTTGAAGTATAGGGACGTTTTTTATGCTAGCGGGAAAATTTGAAGTGGTTTCAAGTGTACATATTGAATCGTTGCCCTAAGGTGAGCCACCATATTGTGGACATTTTTGAAGTGCTTGATAGTGGAGTTGAAGATAATCCATTTAGTGGTAAGATTAATTGGGTTATTGGTCCAATTAATTGGTCGATTGATTTAATTGATTTGGACATTGGCTTGTTTATGGATTTTGATATTGGACTAAGATTTTGAATTGCTTGCTGAATTAAATTAATTGGTGTTGAACTAGCATTGTTTTTGGATTTTGATTTTGGATTTTTTGTTGGTGTTATTTCACTATTGGCTTATCGAGCCACTATAGTGCTACATACAGTGCATTTTGTTGCTATACTCTAGCGGTCTACTTTTCTGGTAGAAATCAGAAAATAACTTGTATTGTTATAGTGTAGCTTACAACGCTGTTTGTTGCTAGGAAATAGCGGGAACGATTTTTGTTATTGGGTCAGAAACGGCACTGGTTGATGACTCGTAGGAGGAAAGACCCCTCCGGTGAAATGACAGGAGGATAAGAGGTTGATGAGAGGGATATGAAGAGCGAAGATGAAAATGCGGCAAAGAGAGTGTATGCAATGACGAGCCCTGAGAAGTTGGCCTCTGCGAGTGTGAGAAGCTCGAGTGTGTTAGATGGCCCTAGCTGTAGTGGCGCAAGTCAGGCGAGGACAAAATGCTGTTCAGTCGTAGTGAACGGACGTGTTTAGCACAGAGCGGATAGTTAAAATCTATTACGCAATCGCAAACAAAAATCTGTACAAAGTCTGGAAGGCCTACATCGTAGTACCTATTACGGCCTAATACAGAGAAAAAATAATAAATTCGTTGACGGGGATGCCTTTGCGTTCCGATGGAACGGGGTTCCCCAATTGTCCTACTGTCCGTCCGTTGGTCTTGGCCAAAGCCGACCACACCAAACATGGTAAAAATTTCCCCCCAGTACTCACAACAGGTGGATGGTGAGGGGAAAACGTCATGTCCGACCGTCAAAACGGAAGCACATTGAGCACCCGATAGCGCTCAGAGTTTTGACGATGTTGGAGGCTGTTGAGGTTTCGGCTCTTACCGAAAAACAAAAAGAGTCACTTACCTGGCCTTTAGGCGTCATAGATGCTTCTAAGGTCAATCAGCCGGCTAAAAGAGCTACAAATTCAGCTGTTTTAACGGCTAATAAAGTCAAAAGAATCAGATCACCTGATGAACCCCTGCCTTCGAAAAAGGCAAGAGGACCTAATGTCACCATCAACAGGACACTCACCAAGCCCTTCAATGAAGTGGCGAAGGAGAGTCTAGTGATGGCCGTTATAGACAGAAGTAGTGAGGATGGATCCATCCTCAAGGACAAATAGAGCCATGTGCAATCAGCCATTATGGCTCATTACCTCGATGTCCGTAGAGAAATGCCGGGCAAACCACCAATCTGCAACGATGCAGGAAGGCATCAGGGGAGAGTAAAGCTCTTATATTTCGGTGATGCCAGATCAGTAGACCTGTATAAGGCTGCTCTGAGTCGAGCGGGTGAGGTGTGGCCGGGCGCCCAGTTGGATGTTGTTGAAAAAAACAACATTGCTAGTCACCCTAGAGCCATCACCTGGGTTACAGAAGAGCCCTCCAACCCGGCTGACATATTAGAAATAATAAAAGATTCCAATCCTGGTCTGCCAGCCCATAATTGGAGATTTAGCAAGGTGCGTGAGGCGGATGGCAAATTGCGGCAAGTCAATTTGATCCTTAACGCTGAATCCACCTCCCATATACAACGTGCAAGTGCAACCCTACAGTATGGCTTCGAGACTATAGTATTGAGGGTATACAAGCAGGAGGTAGATCCCACTGCGGAAGGTGAGTCGTCCACCGTGGTTGATGCACGGCTCTATTGCTGCGCCTGTCCACAGGTGCAGTAGACATCGTCCTGATACAGGAGCCCTACGCAGTGGGAGGAAGGGTGTGCGGTATCAGGACACCCAACATTAAACTGCTTGTGGCCAACTGTGAAGGCACTCCAAGAACCTGCATTTTGGCCAGGAATGATCTAAGTATCTTTCTCCTAGCTAATTTAAGTGGTAAAGACCAAACATCTGCTAGTCTGGAGATCGGTAGTCGCATATATTGGGTGGTCTCCAGTTACTTGCCTTATGAGGCTGTAGTTCCGACTGCTCTATTCATGGAAGTAGTAGAAGAAGCAACGTCTGACGAGGTCGAGTTGATTATTGGTGCAGACACGAACGCTCATCATACTATCTGGGGTAGTACGGATATAAACAATAGGGGTGATTCGCTTCTTGACTTTATTCTAGCTACCAACCTAAGTGTTTGTAACATAGGTAATAAACCGACCTTTACAATTAAAGACAGACAAGAAGTACTAGACGTAACGTTTGCTACTGACCGGCTGTCAGACAAAATTATTAAGTGGAAAGGCGCAAAGACGCTCTTGGTATACCTTCTGTGGCGAAGTGGAAAAGGTCTCCGACGCCGCAAGGCTAAGGAAAATACTATCAGCTTCACCCTGTACAGTGGGTTACTTGCAGGATGAGGCAAATAATTACACCAAAAACAGCGAGCAGTCGCTCAATGTATGTACTGCTCGACACACATTTCACGGGGAACTCTCTAACAGAACCAGAGGATCAGCAGGGCCAACAAGAGTGCTAGTGGACTGCGAGCGTCGCTAGCTTGTTAACTGAGAGATCCAGAATAAGCTGGGCTATTAATAGCTTTCAGCCCTTCAAGTCAACTGGACCAGACGGCATCACTCCATCAGAAATGCAGAAAATGTTGAAGCACATTATCCCCTGGCTGGAGAAAATTTATGTAGGCTTTATCAGGCTTTCATACATCCCGAATCGATGGAGGGATACCAAAGTGGTATTCATACCTAAAGCGGGGAAAATATCACAAACTAGGCCAAAAGACTTCAGACCAATTAGCCTATCCTCCTTCCTATTGAAAGTTCTGGAAGGACTTTTAGATTACTTCATTAGGAAAAACCTGGATACAAAACTCCTGTCGGTGAACCAACATGCTTACATTAAAGGGAAGTCTACAGCATCAGCCCTGCACTGGGTTACCATAAACTTTTTGCGGAAAGGAGGACTTTTGTGCCAGAAAATGTCCTCCTTTTCTGTGACATTTACAAAGAGTGTTTGGTATTTTCGGAGGACATTTTAAAAAACGCAGTAATTGGAAAGAATGAGCATTTAATATTTGGTCAACAATTAAACTTTAAACCGGTAAGGAACGTGCGTACACAACCATATCGGAGCACAATAAGAAGAAATTTTGTCAGGTTTTATAAATATATTTTTGCAATGATCGACAATTTGTATTTCATAGCGCTTTTATGCCAAATCGGAGGAAATTTTTTTTATGAAGGCTATATCTAAATGTGAACAGATTTTATTCAAATTTGGCACGTTTTGTACTTGGGTGCTACATCTAAATCTAAAACCGATTTACAAGAAATTCGACAATGTGGGTCCATGGATCAAGATACTCCATCCTGCTTAATTTTAAAGTGACTAGATATAAACCAGCGATACTGAGTCGATCGGTGTACTTTAAAGTGGGTCTAGCTCCAGTATTTTTACGCGTTACAAACATCTGTCCCGTCGACTTACTGGCGCTGTTCCTCAACTTAAACATAGCTCTTTTTTGAAAATTCCTAAATGTGGTATAAAAGTCCAGTTTTAGGGAAAACGGCAAAGAAAATGTTGCACTTTTTCCAGGAAAAAATTAGCCATGATAATAAACATGTAAAAGCGTTGTTAAGTTCGGCATGCCGAATCTTATATATAATAGTTCGCATATAAATTTTTTTGGGAACAGATAAACTCATTTTACCAAATTTCAGCCCAATTCGTTGAAATTTTTGGTTTTTGTAGGGTTATGAAGTAAAATTCAGTGGGACCTTTGTATGGGGCTATATCAAAAAGTGAACCGATATTGCCTATTTTCAATCCCAACCTGCAGCTATAAGAAGTATCTGTACCACATTTCAGTCATCTAGCTAAATTATTGTAGATTGTAGCGTGATTACAACGGACAGACGGACATAGCTAAATCGTCTTAGAGTTTTACGACGATTAAGAACATATACACTTTATGAAGTCTCAGATCAATATTTATAGGTGTTACAAAAGGAGATGCAAAATTTATATCCTCCCTTCCTATTGTGGAGTGTACAAAAGGGGCAAACTCACTAACTTTTTACTAAAAGTTGTTGTGAGAATAATTCATGTGGTTTACAGTCTGTAAGAAAGTTGAATTTGTAAAAAAGGAAGACAAAACCAATATTTTTGAAAAAGGAGGGAGGACACTGGTTAGAAAGGAGGACATGTCCTCCAAAAGGAGGACGTATGGTAACCCTGGCCCTGCACGAACGTGTGAGCACTATCGAATCGTCCCTGCATTTCAAGGAATTCACCATGGTGGCATTTCTTGACATAGAAGGGGCTTTTAACAACATTCACTTTTTTCTTTCTCCTACTTTTATTTGCAATCTATCATTATAAGATAACAAGCAATTCGTATATTAGATAAATACATTAGTAAATAATTACATATTACTTGAATTCTTAACATGTAGAGGAGAAGTCACTACTTATCCTCATTAAAATAATAATAATACATTTTTAAATATCTATAGACTTATCTAGTTACAGCAAGGTTTGTGAGAGGAAATCGAATTAGGCGCCTCCGACGAAATGATGATTGTAGCAAGGTTAGGGCCAAAGGGTTGGAATTAAACACGTGCATTGGTACACAACATCGTACAAGTTGGCCATGATTTCTTTTTTGAGTAAGTTTGAGTGCCTGTTTTCATTTATGTTGTATTTGTAGATGTTGTGCTCTACTCTCGTAGGTTGTGTGTAGTTGAGTTGTATCAACTTACAATACTACATACAAGTTGCACAATACAAAGTAGTATATCGTTTCGAACAGATGTAGTGAGTATTTGTGGAATACTATTTTTGTCTGACTGCAGTAAAATATAATAAAAAGACAAATTTATTTGTTTTTGGGATGGAAAAATGTTGTATTTATACCAGAAAAGGTGAATAGTAAAAAATACTAATTTTTCAAAGGTATTCATTTTAACATAACATAAAAATAAATAAAAATTTTAAATAACTCGATTTCATAAATTGCTTTGATTCACGTTAGATTGGTACATGTTTCGAATATTAAAAAAGGAACATAAATCACATTTTGTTATTAATTAATAAATAACTGTAATAATAAAATAATATAATAAAAGTATTTCATTTTAATAAAAATATATAAAAACGTATGTGCATTGTACAATGTAGTACATTGAATGTACATATAAACAAACAAAAAATGACACATATAACTCGATTTCATAAATCGCTAAGATTCACATTAGTTTGGTACATATTTTGTATATAAAAAAGTAACACATTTGTTTTTTCATATTAATTAATTAGTCAATAACTTAAAATAAAATTCGTAAAAAAATGATAGTCTAATCAGTCTTTTGAGTTTATATTGACAAACATTATTTCATTAAATGACTTTGAATTCGCTGTCATTTGAGATCTTTTATCTGTTAGTATTGTTAGAGCAATTGAAAATACTCTTTCAGAGGGTGCACTACTTGCAGGGATAGCTAGAATGCGACAGCTTAATTTAAACAAAAGAGGAAATTCATTTTTATTCTCATTCCACCACTGCAATATATTAAAGTCATCATATAATGTTACATTAGTGTTTTTGTACTTTAATATTTCGCTATCAATTGCTGAAACACTTGAGTTGGCAATTGTTTCTGAAGGACTTATGTGCTTTCCAAATAAAGAAAACATTCTGGAAGAATTTGTTGCAGTGGAATTTACAGGTAAAGAAATATTGTCTGCATAAGGTGTCAAAAGGGATTTACAATAATTAATAATTTCCTCAGATTCATCTAAACTGAACTGGGTTAATTTATTTGCAGGAGGGAAAAGAAATAATCCCAATTTGTGGTACATTGTGATATTTGGATCTATTAAGGACGTTATCGTTTCCTGTAAATTTATTTTAAATTCCTTTATTAGGGATGGATCATCGTCTTCTATGGAAAGAGATGATTTCAAATGCTCTATATTCGCATAAACTAAATGTATAGTTGGATATAGCGAACCTTCAAGATCATCTGAGGCATCCTTAAAAAGCTTTAAAATTTTCATTAAATTCTCTAAATTGTATAATTTTATGATACTGTATTTTTGTACTATATTCTTTTCTAATAATTTATCTTGAATGGCTGCAAAATTTTTAACAATCGAGCAAATAGTATAGTATACCGAATTCCATCGGGTTGTACAAAAGCTTTTTAAAGATGTTTCTAATTCAGCGTTCAAGCCTGATTTTTTAAAAAATTTTACCAGCTTTGAACATAGAGAAATGAGTTCATCAATTTTCGTCGTCTTCTTTATACATTTTTCCACAGTGTTGTGAATCAAGTGGCTAATGCAGTGAATATTATTATCTTCTTTAAATGCAGCAATCATATTACTTCCTCTGTCAGTCACAACTACGACCTTAGTGTTTAAGGAACAATTGAATTCGGAAAGCAAACTAACCACCTTTTCTTTAATATTAGCACCTATTTAATAATAGTAAATGAGTAAGTTGTATGATATTTTCAATTATTATGTATTCGTCTTTAATAGAGCAAGTTTTTAATGAAAAATATGGGAGGTGAGGTGCGTATTTAAACATAAAGAAATATATTCTTAAATAAAATAGCAAAAACCCAAATAGAGTTTTGTTTAGTTTCGATAAGAACTTTAAGAAATTCCTCACGAGAAGGAGTTTGTACTCGATGACATCAAAAATGTTCCACAGTGTAATATATTTTTAAAAATATTTTAATGATGTCCCGAAAAACATGAATTTTCATAAAATATCTACACTTGCTCTATTATCATTTGCATTCTTAAATATATAGTAACTTACTTGTATTAGCGAGGCCTTTCATGGATTTTATACCAAGCAACTTATTTTTCGATGAACTGTCCTTTATGTAATGGATTGTTACGGCGAGGAAAGACATTTTTAGGAAATTGTCCGTCCATACATCGCTTGTTAGCGCATACCCAGTCTCAGCTACCGCTGTTACATCGGTTTTTAAAATTGAAAAATGTATTTTAAACCTTTGCTCAACATTTCTATAAATTGTAGTGGGGTGCGGCAAGAAGTTTTCCACATTTACATTACGTCCATGTTTATGTCCAACCTCGAGTATGAGTTTGGTAAATTCTTAAAGGCCACGATCCTGAGCCAGCGCATAAGGGCGAATGTCACCCACCACCCATTCTGTTAAAACTTCTGAGCATCTTTTCTTGGTATGTATCTCCATTCACCTCAACTTGTATTACTCCTTCATTTTGTGCTCCAACGAAGCACTTGTGCTTCGACATATTTGACAGCGCATACTTTGAGTATTTGTAAACGCTATTGCATATTTTGCATGCAATAAAGTTTGGGATTTCATTATTTTCATCGTCAATAATATGGCCGAAATAATCCCAAACTTTGCTTCTTCCTCGCTTTATATTTATTTTATAAACACCTGACAGGATTTTAGCTTTAATGTCATTGTTATTCATTTTGCACAAATATAATATAAAATTTCACAGAAATTTTACCACAAACACTGTACTTTTCCACAAAACAATTTGCCACGCGTTGCAACGATCAAGCACACTATAACTACAATAAGTATTTGCGTATATGAGAGAGAGAAATGAATGCATGTTGTGTAGTTCCCAATACAACATAGTAGAACGAACATGCGATGTTCTGTGTAGAGTGATCAAACCAGAACGACACAACATCTACAACCATCAGTTTGACAACAGCACAACATTTACTTTACAACTTCTCGTTTGCACAACATATACAAGGTATTTATCAATTATACTACATTGTACAATACTTTGTAGTGTAATAATGCACATCTCTAGTTGGAATGGTTCGATATCCTTTTGGTATATCTTTTGTTGATTTCGTTAATTTCATCTTTGACTGCAAGTATGTGAAAATCTCTATGTAAGGTGTTATTCGTTATGAAGTATGGAGCATTAGCGATGATTCGCAGACATTTCGATTGGAATCGCTGGATAATTTCCACTTTAGTTTTAGCAGCTGATCCCCATAGTTCGGACCCATAAGTCCAAATAGGTTTTATAATGGTTTTATATATTAACAATTTATTATCCACAGATAGTTTGGAATTTCTTCCTAAGAGCCAGTACATGTTAGTTAACTTTAAGCCAAGTTGTTTTCTCTTTGTTATGATGTGTGTTTGCCAGGTGAGTCGTCTATCTAGGTGGATACCAAGGTATTTCACTGTGTTTGATTGAGGAATCTCTTCGTTACCGAGTCTTACCATTGGACATGTTTTTGTTCTTAAGGTAAATGTTACATGAACAGATTTACTTGCATTGGGTTTCATACGCCAAACATTTAGCCATGTATGAAGTTTATTGAGGTGTATTTGGAGGTTCAATGATGCAGTTGTTGAGTTTTCGTGTGTTGACAGTATGACCGTGTCATCAGCAAATGTGGCTATCTCAGTGCTCTTATATGTTTGGAGGTCAGAGGTGAAAAGTGTGTATAGCAGGGGTCCCAGGACGCTTCCTTGCGGTACACCAGACATTACGCAGTGTAATTTTGTTTCTGCTTCTCCAAATTTCACGAAGAAGTATCTTGAATCCAGGTAAGACTTGATCAATTCATAAACTGGGTAAGGTAGTAGTTTTTTTAGTTTGTATAGAAGACCTAGATGCCAAACTTTATCAAAAGCCTGTGTGATATCCAAGAACGTGGCTGAGCAGTATTGTTTTTTTTCAAAAGCTGTGCGGATTATTTTCACTGTTCTGTGTACTTGTTCTATGGTGGAGTGGTTTTCTCTAAAACCGAATTGATGGTCGGGTATAAGTTTCTTTGTTTGTAGTATCGGCTTCAATCTGCTTACTATCAATTTTTCAATGACTTTGCTTAACATGGGCAATAAACTTATAGGTCTATATGACTTGACATCTTCCAGACTTTTTCCTGGCTTTGGAATCATTATTATTTTGGCAACTTTTAGGTTTATAGGAAAATATCCAATTCGAAACATCGCATTTATAATATTTCTAAGGAATTTTATAGCCTTATTAGGGAGCTCTTTGAGCACTTTTGATGTTATAAGATCAAATCCCGGAGCTTTTTTCTTGTTTGGTAATTTATTTATTAATTTGTTGATTTCATTACATGTAGTTTTCTTCAATGGGAGGTCCATTTGGGCAGGTGAGGATAGAGCTTCGTGAATGTGATTTTCATTGTAGGTAGGTAGGAAGGGTTTGAACACCTCTGACAAATGGTTAGCAAACAGATCCGCCTTCTCCATATCTGTTCTAGCCCATGTACCATCTGTTTTTTTAATAGGCGGTATTCTAATGGTTTGGTTATCTATATTCCTTGTAGCTTTCCAGAGGGAGTACTTTGTGTTGTCTTTAGGAGTCAAATTTGAGAGATATTGGTCAAACAATTCATTATTTTGGATTGCGAGAGATCTTTTAAGTTTCTTTACTGCTTTGTTATACAGGGTTTTATCACTGGGATGCCTAGTTCTTTGCCATTTTTTTCGCAGCAAACGCTTTTCTTTTAGTAGTTGTGAGGTGTTATTATTTAGTTTGATCTTGCTGTTGTGCCCATTTACTTCTGGTGTAGACTTCCAGGAAGCTTTCTGGATTATTGATGTAAAGTCATGTGTAGCATTTTCTATTTCCTCACAACTCTTAAGGGGAATATTTAGATTTATGTGGGCAGTGCACATTTCTTTGAACAATGCCCAGTTCGTTTTGTGTGTATGCAGCTTAGGAGGGGTATCAGTGTACTTTATTTCAGATTTTAGGTCTACAATGACTGGAGAGTGATCAGATGATAGTTCTAGACATGATTTTATTGAACACAGTTTCTTATCTAGATTCTTCATAATGCAAAAGTCTATTAAATCTGGGATTTTGTTATGGTCTGAAGGCCAATAAGTAGGTTCACCTGTTGAGAGGTGAGTGAGTTGTGCTGCTTTTATTGTTTTAAAAAGTTCTCTTCCTCTTGTATTTGTCAGACGTGAACCCCAGAATTGGTGCTTAGCATTAAAGTCACCACCAACTAGGAAAGATGATCCAAGCGTTTCAAAGTATTTTATAAAGTGTTCCTTGGTCGTAGTGCATGATGGCGGACAATATACAGATGCAATTGCGATATCTCCCTTTTTATCTTCTATTTTAATGACTGTTGATTGTATGTTAGTCTCCATGTATTCACTGAGCAAAGAATGCCTTATTTGCTTCTTTATTAGCACTGCGGATCCTCCTCTGACAGATCCCGCGGGGTGATTCGTATTATAAATGTGATAACCATTAACTTTTAGAAAATTTTTTTGAACTCAGATGCAGTAATTGCGGCACTGTCTCATCTAGAAGTTAACTCTAGTTTGAATATACTAATTCAAAGTCTGTTCAACAGAAGACGCCTAACAGCATGTCTTGGGTCCACAACTTTAACAAGGTTTGTAAACAGAGGGACCCCACAAGGAGGAGTACTGTCTCCACTAATTTGGAACCTAGCGGTGAATGAAATCCTGCTAGATCTAGAACGTTGTGGCTGCAAGGTCGTGGCATATGCTGACGACGCACAGTGGGCAAAATGGAAAAAATGGACATAATTCTGCCATTTCAAAACCACTTATCGTATGGCGATAAAATTTTAGGTGTGTATACAAGAGGTGTTAGAGAGTTTAAGTTCGGAACTTGGGCCCCCTATCTCATACAGGGGCGGAGCTACAGGGCCCTAAAGTTGACCACTTCGGGTATACAAAATGTTCATCGGCTTCTAACTTTTGAATGGAGTTTCCGATTTTAGTGGCGTTTTCTGTGAATACTCCTAGACCAGACCTACAATAAACATTTTATAGGTTGAAGATATCTTGAATAGTTTCCGAGATAAGTCGATTTTAAATTTGAATTTTTCATTTTTTCGCCGACTTTGCCTTGGAGTTTAGCCAATATCTCAGTCAAAAGTTTACCGATTTTGTTCACGTGTTTTTTTATGGATTGCCAATAAAATTTACAATATCATGAAAAAAAAGATTGGATAAGATATGTGAAGAAATAAGAAAGTTATGGCCCTATAAAATCAAATTTTAGAAAAAATTTAATTTTTGGAGATTTTTTGGCGAAAAATGTCCAATTCGTATTTAGGTCTTGTAGAAAAAGTTTGTTACACAAAGTATATCAAGTTTATACTCATTTTAAAGGAGACGTTTCACAGAATCTGTTAGAGAAAATCCGAAGCCAAAATTTTAATTGGTGTGGTTGCCACCCCGATTTGAACCTTTTTTTTTACATAAATTTCAAAAGTTTGATCGATTTTCTCCAATCGCAAAGCTAAATTGTTATACCGTACATCACACTGTGGTACAGGGTATTATGACTTTGTGCATTTGTTTGTAACACCCAAAAGGAGAAGAGATAGACCCATTGTTTATTATACCGATCGACTTATAATCACTTTCTGAGTCGATTTAGCTATGTCCGTCTGTCTGTCTGTCTGTAGACGTATTCTTGTAATCAAAGTACAGGTCGCAATTATGGTCCGATCTCAACGAAACTTTGCACATATCTTTTTTTAGGCCCAAGGACGATCCCTATTGAATTTGGTCAAAATCGGTTCAGATTTACATATAGCTCTCATATATATGTACCTCCGATTTGGCATATATGCACTGTATAAGCAACATTTTGTAACCGATTTGTACAAAAATTGACAGAGAGTAGTCTCGTGATACACTTAGATACAATACAAAATTTGGGGGAAATCGGTTCAGATTTATATATAGCCCCCATATATATGTTGCACCCGATTTGACATGTAAGCGCTGTAGAAACTGTATTTTATATCCAATCAGTACGAAATTCGGCAGAAAGAGGTTTCTTATTACATGAAGGAATACTGCCAAATTCGGAGAAAATCGGTTCAGATTTAGATATAGCCCTCATATATATGTTACCCCCGATCTGAAATTCAGTAGCTGTAGAAACTGTATTTTATATCCGATCACAGCGAAATTCGGCAGAAAGAGGTTTCTTATTACACGAAGGAATACTGCCAAATTTGGAGAAAATCGGTTCAGATTTAGATATAGCCCCCATATATATGTTAGCACCGATTTGACATTCAAGCGCTGTAGAGACTGTATTTTATATCCGATCAGTACGAAATTCGACAGACAGAGGTTTCTATTTTACATGAATGAGTATTCAGGGAAAATCGATTCAGATTTATATATAAGCTCCGTATATATGTTCCTCCTGATTTGGTTACAAAGCGCTATAGAAGTAGTACTTTACTTCCGACCATTACAAAATTCTCCAGAAAGATGTTTCTCAATTTAGGAACGAATATTGCTTAATTTAGCGAGTGTCGGTTCAGAATTAGATATATCCGCAAATATATGTTCTTACCCATTTACCAATTATTCCAAACTATTATCGCAATAACCCTCATCGCATTGTTAGGGAGGTGTAGGGTATTATATAGTCGGCCCCGCCCGACTTTCTGCCTTTCCTTACTGGTTAAATTTTTCTTTTTGTTTATTTGTATTAGGGAGTAACAAAATTGACTGCAACGGGAATCCCGAACGCGGCGTTTCATATCGAAGATATAGGACTAAAAGTAAAAATTCCATTTTTGGGGATTTTTGATGTATTTTTGGGAATTGAGAGATTTTCCATTAGAAATTTCCACATGTTGCGTTTGATTATTATTTCTTATATCAAAATAAAGAACTTTAAAAAAATTCATCGAAATATATACATTTTTAAGAATTTTATGCCGTATTTACGTTTCTGTCTATATGCAAAATATGTTTTCTTAATTTTTCCCTACCTTCTTGTACTTATTAGTTATTATATCAGTCAATATGCACAGATTTCTTGTAGATCACATGTTTTTATCAAACAATAATAAAATTTAGTAAGATTTACCTTTCAGAAAATATTGTTTTGTGGTACTATTTCTAGGAAACCCTTAATCATTGACAGGTATAACCAGTAAGGAAAGGCAGACTATAAAATACCCTACACCTCCCTAACAATGCGATAAGGGTCATTGCGATAATAATTGGTAAATGGGTAGGAACCAGAGAATGAAGCCGAGGCAAAATTGGCGGCGGCGGCTGCCATTGAAAATTATAGATCGGCGGCGGCGGCTTAGCCGACATAAAATTGACATACGGCGGCTCTGTGATAGTAATTTTTACATTTAAGATAATAGCTGAAAAGTTAAGCTGTGGTATATATTCATAAATGATGGATGTTTTTAAGTTAATTGCAATGTTATGCTCGGCCATGCCGAATCTTATATACCCTCCAGCATGAATTGCATGCAATTCTATTACTGAAAGATTTTTGGATATGGAGTCATTTGGATATTGGAAGTCATGAAACGACCTTTTTGTTTAAGCAATTTATTGAAAAAACGAACGCTACTGTTTTTAGCCAAATTTTAGGCCTCTTTAGCCAAACTCTTAATCTAAAAAATGGTATTTATGGCTTAAATTAGCATATTTGAGGGCTACCTCTACACGGGGACTACAACAAAATATAAGCTGATTTGTATAAATTTCATTGACATGAATTCTTGTCTAAATATAAGTAGAATACAAACTGAAAAGTTTTAGCAAAATTGCTTTAAATATGTGTAATCCTAATTTGTGGTACATTGTGATATTTGGACGTTATCGTTTCCTGTAAATTTATTTTAAATTCCTTTATTAGGGATGGATCATCGTCTTCTATGGAAAGAGATGATTTCAAATGCTCTATATTCGCATAAACTAAATGTATAGTTGGATATAGCGAACCTTCAAGATCATATGAGGCATCCTTAAAAAGCTTTAAAATTTTCATTAAATTCTCTAAATTGTATAATTTTATGATACTGTATTTTTGTACTAGATTCTTTTCTAATAATTTATCTTGAATGGCTGCAAAATTTTTAACAATCGAGCAAATAGTATAGTATACCGAATTCCATCGGGTTGTACAAAAGCTTTTTAAAGATGTTTCTAATTCTGCGTTCAAGCCTGATTTTTTAAAAAATTTTACCAGCTTTGAACATAGAGAAATGAGTTCATCAATTTTCGTCGTCTTCTTTATACATTTTTCCACAGTGTTGTGAATCAAGTGGCTAATGCAGTGAATATTATTATCTTCTTTAAATGCAGCAATCATATTACTTCCTCTGTCAGTCACAACTACGACCTTACTGTTTAAGGAACAATTGAATTCGGAAAGCAAACTAACCACCTTTTCTTTAATATTAGCACCTATTTAATAATAGTAAATGAGTAAGTTGTATGATATTTTCAATTATTATGTATTCGTCTTTAATAGAGCAAGTTTTTAATGAAAAATATGGGAGGTGAGGTGCGTATTTAAACATAAAGAAATATATTCTTAAATAAAAGAGCAAAAACCCAAATAGAGTTTTGTTTAGTTTCGATAAGAACTTCAAGAAATTCCTCACGAGAAGGAGTTTGTACTCGATGACATCAAAAATGTTCCACAGTGTAATATATTTTTAAAAATATTTTAATGATGTCCCGAAAAACATGAATTTTCATAAAATATCTACACTTGCTCTATTATCATTTGCATTCTTAAATATATAGTAACTTACTTGTATTAGCGAGGCCTTTCATGGATTTTATACCAAGCAACTTATTTTTCGATGAACTGTCCTTTATGTAATGGATTGTTACGGCGAGGAAAGACATTTTTAGGAAATTGTCCGTCCATACATCGCTTGTTAGCGCATACCCAGTCTCAGCTACCACTGTTACATCGGTTTTTAAAATTGAAACATGTATTTTAAACCTTTGCTCAACATTTCTATAAATTGTAGTGGGGTGCGGCAAGAAGTTTTCCACATTTACATTACGTCCATGTTTATGTCCAACCTCGAGTATGAGTTTGGTAAATTCTTAAAGGCCACGATCCTGAGCCAGCGCATAAGGGCGAATGTCACCCACCACCCATTCTGTTAAAACTTCTGAGCATCTTTTCTTGGTATGTATCTCCATTCACCTCAACTTGTATTACTCCTTCATTTTGTGCTCCAACGAAGCACTTGTGCTTCGACATATTTGACAGCGCATACTTTGAGTATTTGTAAACGCTATTGCATATTTTGCATGCAATAAAGTTTGGGATTTCATTATTTTCATCGTCAATAATATGGCCGAAATAATCCCAAACTTTGCTTCTTCCTCGCTTTATATTTATTTTATAAACACCTGACAGGATTTTAGCTTTAATGTCATTGTTATTCATTTTGCACAAATATAATATAAAATTTCACAGAAATTTTACCACAAACACTGTACTTTTCCACAAAACAATTTGCCACGCGTTGCAACGATCAAGCACACTATAACTACAATAAGTATTTGCGTATATGAGAGAGAGAAATGAATGCATGTTGTGTAGTTCCCAATACAACATAGTAGAACGAACATGCGATGTTCTGTGTAGAGTGATCAAACCAGAACGACACAACATCTACAACCATCAGTTTGACAACAGCACAACATTTACTTTACAACTTCTCGTTTGCACAACATATACAAGGTATTTATCAATTATACTACATTGTACAATACTTTGTAGTGTAATAATGCACATCTCTAGTTGGAATGGTTCGATATCCTTTTGGTATATCTTTTGTTGATTTCGTTAATTTCATCTTTGACTGCAAGTATGTGAAAATCTCTATGTAAGGTGTTATTCGTTATGAAGTATGGAGCATTAGCGATGATTCGCAGACATTTCGATTGGAATCTCTGGATAATTTCCACTTTAGTTTTAGCAGCTGATCCCCATAGTTCGGACCCATAAGTCCAAATAGGTTTTATAATGGTTTTATATATTAACAATTTATTATCCACAGATAGTTTGGAATTTCTTCCTAAGAGCCAGTACATGTTAGTTAACTTTAAGCCAAGTTGTTTTCTCTTTGTTATGATGTGTGTTTGCCAGGTGAGTCGTCTATCTAGGTGGATACCAAGGTATTTCACTGTGTTTGATTGAGGAATCTCTTCGTTACCGAGTCTTACCATTGGACATGTTTTTGTTCTTAAGGTAAATGTTACATGAACAGATTTACTTGCATTGGGTTTCATACGCCAAACATTTAGCCATGTATGAAGTTTATTGAGGTGTATTTGGAGGTTCAATGATGCAGTTGTTGAGTTTTCGTGTGTTGACAGTATGACCGTGTCATCAGCAAATGTGGCTATCTCAGTGCTCTTATATGTTTGGAGGTCAGAGGTGAAAAGTGTGTATAGCAGGGGTCCCAGGACGCTTCCTTGCGGTACACCAGACATTACGCAGTGTAATTTTGTTTCTGCTTCTCCAAATTTCACGAAGAAGTATCTTGAATCCAGGTAAGACTTGATCAATTCATAAACTGGGTAAGGTAGTAGTTTTTTTAGTTTGTATAGAAGACCTAGATGCCAAACTTTATCAAAAGCCTGTGTGATATCCAAGAACGTGGCTGAGCAGTATTGTTTTTTTTCAAAAGCTGTGCGGATTATTTTCACTGTTCTGTGTACTTGTTCTATGGTGGAGTGGTTTTCTCTAAAACCGAATTGATGGTCGGGTATTTAGGTTTAGGTTAGGTCTATATGACTTGACATCTTCCAGACTTTTTCCTGGCTTTGGAATCATTATTATTTTGGCAACTTTTAGGTTTATAGGAAAATATCCAATTCGAAACATCGCATTTATAATATTTCTAAGGAATTTTATAGCCTTATTAGGGAGCTCTTTGAGCACTTTTGATGTTATAAGATCAAATCCCGGAGCTTTTTTCTTGTTTGGTAATTTATTTATTAATTTGTTGATTTCATTACATGTAGTTTTCTTCAATGGGAGGTCCATTTGGGCAGGTGAGGATAGAGCTTCGTGAATGTGATTTTCATTGTAGGTAGGTAGGAAGGGTTTGAACACCTCTGACAAATGGTTAGCAAACAGATCCGCCTTCTCCATATCTGTTCTAGCCCATGTACCATCTGTTTTTTTAATAGGCGGTATTCTAATGGTTTGGTTATCTATATTCCTTGTAGCTTTCCAGAGGGAGTACTTTGTGTTGTCTTTAGGAGTCAAATTTGAGAGATATTGGTCAAACAATTCATTATTTTGGATTGCGAGAGATCTTTTAAGTTTCTTTACTGCTTTGTTATACAGGGTTTTATCACTGGGATGCCTAGTTCTTTGCCATTTTTTTCGCAGCAAACGCTTTTCTTTTAGTAGTTGTGAGGTGTTATTATTTAGTTTGATCTTGCTGTTGTGCCCATTTACTTCTGGTGTAGACTTCCAGGAAGCTTTCTGGATTATTGATGTAAAGTCATGTGTAGCATTTTCTATTTCCTCACAACTCTTAAGGGGAATATTTAGATTTATGTGGGCAGTGCACATTTCTTTGAACAATGCCCAGTTCGTTTTGTGTGTATGCAGCTTAGGAGGGGTATCAGTGTACTTTATTTCAGATTTTAGGTCTACAATGACTGGAGAGTGATCAGATGATAGTTCTAGACATGATTTTATTGAACACAGTTTCTTATCTAGATTCTTCATAATGCAAAAGTCTATTAAATCTGGGATTTTGTTATGGTCTGAAGGCCAATAAGTAGGTTCACCTGTTGAGAGGTGAGTGAGTTGTGCTGCTTTTATTGTTTTAAAAAGTTCTCTTCCTCTTGTATTTGTCAGACGTGAACCCCAGAATTGGTGCTTAGCATTAAAGTCACCACCAACTAGGAAAGATGATCCAAGCGTTTCAAAGTATTTTATAAAGTGTTCCTTGGTCGTAGTGCATGATGGCGGACAATATACAGATGCAATTGCGATATCTCCCTTTTTATCTTCTATTTTAATGACTGTTGATTGTATGTTAGTCTCCATGTATTCACTGAGCAAAGAATGCATTATTTGCTTCTTTATTAGCACTGCGGATCCTCCTCTGACAGATCCCGCGGGGTGATTCGTATTATAAATGTGATAACCATTAACTTTTAGAAAATTTTTTTGAACTCAGATGCAGTAATTGCGGCACTGTCTCATCTAGAAGTTAACTCTACTTTGAATATACTAATTCAAAGTCTGTTCAACAGAAGACGCCTAACAGCATGTCTTGGGTCCACAACTTTAACAAGGTTTGTAAACAGAGGGACCCCACAAGGAGGAGTACTGTCTCCACTAATTTGGAACCTAGCGGTGAATGAAATCCTGCTAGATCTAGAACGTTGTGGCTGCAAGGTCGTGGCATATGCTGACGACGCACAGTGGGCAAAATGGAAAAAATGGACATAATTCTGCCATTTCAAAACCACTTATCGTATGGCGATAAAATTTTAGGTGTGTATACAAGAGGTGTTAGAGAGTTTAAGTTCGGAACTTGGGCCCCCTATCTCATACAGGGGCGGAGCTACAGGGCCCTAAAGTTGACCACTTCGGGTATACAAAATGTTCATCGGCTTCTAACTTTTGAATGGAGTTTCCGATTTTAGTGGCGTTTTCTGTGAATACTCCTAGACCAGACCTACAATAAACATTTTATAGGTTGAAGATATCTTGAATAGTTTCCGAGATAAGTCGATTTTAAATTTGAATTTTTCATTTTTTCGCCGACTTTGCCTTGGAGTTTAGCCAATATCTCAGTCAAAAGTTTACCGATTTTGTTCACGTGTTTTTTTATGGATTGCCAATAAAATTTACAATATCATGAAAAAAAAGATTGGATAAGATATGTGAAGAAATAAGAAAGTTATGGCCCTATAAAATCAAATTTTAGAAAAAATTTTATTTTTGGAGATTTTTTGGCGAAAAATGTCCAATTCGTATTTAGGTCTTGTAGAAAAAGTTTGTTACACAAAGTATATCAAGTTTATACTCATTTTAAAGGAGACGTTTCACAGAATCTGTTAGAGAAAATCCGAAGCCAAAATTTTAATTGGTGTGGTTGCCACCCCGATTTGGACCTTTTTTTTACATAAATTTCAAAAGTTTGATCGATTTTCTCCAATCGCAAAGCTAAATTGTTATACCCTACACCACACTGTAGTACAGGGTATTATGACTTTGTGCATTTGTTTGTAACACCCAAAAGGAGAAGAGATAGACCCATTGTTTATTATACCGATCGACTTGTAATCACTTTCTGAGTCGATTTAGCTATGTCCGTCTGTCTGTCCGTCTGTCCGTCTGTCTGTCTGTCTGTAGACGTATTCTTGTAATCAAAGTACAGGTCGCAATTATGGTCCGATCTCAACGAAACTGTGCACATATCTTTTTTTGGGCCCAAGGACGATCCCTATTGAATTTGGTCAAAATCGGTTCAGATTTACATATAGCTCCCATATATATGTACCTCCGATTTGGCATATATGCACTGTATAAGCAACATTTTGTAACCGATTTGTACAAAAATTGACAGAGAGTAGTCTCGTGATACACTTAGATACAATACAAAATTTGGGGGAAATCGGTTCAGATTTATATATAGCCCCCATATATATGTTGCACCCGATTTGACATGTAAGCGCTGTAGAAACTGTATTTTATATCCAATCAGTACGAAATTCGGCAGAAAGAGGTTTCTTATTACATGAAGGAATACTGCCAAATTCGGAGAAAATCGGTTCAGATTTAGATATAGCCCCCATATATATGTTACCCGCGATCTGAAATTCAGTAGCTGTAGAAACTGTATTTTATATCCGATCACAGCGAAATTAGGCAGAAAGAGGTTTCTTATTACACGAAGGAATACTGCCAAATTTGGAGAAAATCGGTTCAGATTTAGATATAGCCCCCATATATATGTTAGCACCGATTTGACATTCAAGCGCTGTAGAGACTGTATTTTATATCCGATCAGTACGAAATTCGACAGACAGAGGTTTCTATTTTACATGAATGAGTATTCAGGGAAAATCGATTCAGATTTATATATAAGCTCCATATATATGTTCCTCCTGATTTGGTTACAAAGCGCTATAGAAGTAGTACTTTACTTCCGACCATTACAAAATTCTCCAGAAAGATGTTTCTCAATTTAGGAACGAATATTGCTTAATTTAGCGAGTGTCGGTTCAGAATTAGATATATCCGCAAATATATGTTCTTACCCATTTACCAATTATTCCAAACTATTATCGCAATAACCCTTATCGCATTGTTAGGGAGGTGTAGGGTATTACATAGTCGGCCCCGCCCGACTTTCTGCCTTTCCTTACTGGTTAAATTTTTCTTTTTGTTTATTTGTATTAGGGAGTAACAAAATTGACTGCAACGGGAATCCCGAGCGCGGCTTTTCATATCGAAGATATAGGACTAAAAGTAAAAATTCCATTTTTGGGGATTTTTGATGTATTTTTTGGGAATTGAGAGATTTTCCATTAGAAATTTCCACATGTTGCGTTTGATTATTATTTCTTATATCAAAATAAAGAACTTTAAAAAAATTCATCGAAATATATACATTTTTAAGAATTTTATGCCGTATTTACGTTTCTGTCTATATGCAAAATATGTTTTCTTAATTTTTCCCTACCTTCTTGTACTTATTAGTTATTATATCAGTCAATATGCACAGATTTCTTGTAGATCACATGTTTTTATCAAACAATAATAAAATTTAGTAAGATTTACCTTTCAGAAAATATTGTTTTGTGGTACTATTTCTAGGAAACCCTTAATCATTGACAGGTATAACCAGTAAGGAAAGGCAGAAAGTCGGGCGGGGCCGACTATAAAACCTCCCTAACAATGCGACAAGGGTCATTGCGATAATAATTGGTAAATGGGTAGGAACCAGAGAATGAAGCCGAGGCAAAATTGGCGGCGGCGGCTGCCATTGAAAATTATAGATCGGCGGCGGCGGCTTAGCCGACATAAAATTGACATACGGCGGCTCTGTGATAATAATTTTTACATTTAAGATAATAGCTGAAAAGTTAAGCTGTGGTATATATTCATAAATAATGGATGTTTTTAAGTTAATTGCAATGTTATGCTGGGCCATGCCGAATCTTATATACCCTCCAGCATGAATTGCATGCAATTCTATTACTGAAAGATTTTTGGATATGGAGTCATTTGGATATTGGAAGTCATGAAACGACCTTTTTGTTTAAGCAATTTATTGAAAAAACGAACGCTACTGTTTTTAGCCAAATTTTAGGCCTCTTTAGCCAAACTCTTAATCTAAAAAATGGTATTTATGGCTTAAATTAGCATATTTGAGGGCTACCTCTACACGGGGACTACAACAAAATATAAGCTGATTTGTATAAATTTCATTGACATGAATTCTTGTCTAAATATAAGTAGAATACAAACTGAAAAGTTTTAGCAAAATTGCTTTAAATATGTGGTGTTTATAGCTTAAGCAAGCCTTTTTGGGAGCGATATCTATAGGTGGACTATAACAACATATGAACCGATTTAAAAAAAATTACTGTGATGAATTCTTGCCAAAGTATAATAAAAACTGCAAGGATTTAGTTAAAATACTTAGAAAATGTGGTATTTATGGCTTAAGTACGTATATTTTGGAGCGGCCTCTATAGGTTGACTATAACAAAATATGAAATATGAATGTAAAATTATTGTTATGATGAATTTTTGTCAAAATAGAATACAAACTGCAAAGTTTCAGCTAAATTGCTTTACAAATGTGGTATCTATTGCTCAAAAACCATACTTTGGAGCGACCTCTATAGGGGAGCTATATCAAAACATTGACCAATATGGCCCATTTGCAAGCCCAAACGACCTGCAACTATAAGAAGAATTTATACCAAATTTGATTAACCTAGCTCTATTTTTACGGACTGTAGCGTAATTTCAACAGATAGACGGACATGGCTAAATCGTCTTAGAATTTCACGACGATCAAGAATATATATACTTTATATGGTCGCAGATCATATTTCAAGGTGTTGCAAACAGAATGACAAAGCTAGTACACCCCCTGCTATGGTGGCGGGTATAAAAATTATCGATTTCCATACAATGATAAGTCATAAAATTGACGCTAGGCGGCTTTATGATATACTCGATTTTCAAGGTATGCGAAGTCGAAACTGGTTGTTTTCAGGAGAGGCGAATCTTCGTTTTAGTGAAATTTTAAATTTGTGTAGAATTACCTTGTAATTTGTTTTGAGCTTAACTTTATTGAATTGATGGATATGACTGAAGACAATTTCGAATATTTAGAAATGCAATCTCCAGTATAACGTACCAAGTCGACTTAGCATTCTTTACAATGGAGGTATTAATGTATATGCAGTATTAAAATTCTGTAATACTCCATTGTTTTTTTCCGAAAATATTTGTTTCTCTATGTGTACGTAATCTAATAATAAATAAAAATGTTATTATTTCCTTTAAAAAATAATTTTTATAATTATTTTTCTATTACTATCAATATTCTCATTTATACATGTTAAGCTCCGTCTTGTGACAATAAACGAATCAAAACGAAAATCACTTTCTATATCGTCCCCCAATAAATAAATAGGGTATAATTTATTTGTCGTTTCATCATATCATATTTGAAGTTTTTGTGATATTGAAACTCTTTATCGGATCGTAGGCTTTTATTAATGAACAATCAATTAACACCCAATAAATAACCCAATTTGTGGAAGTAGAATTTCCCCAAATTTTTATTAGATATATATACAACTAATTGCGTAGATTATTAAAATGCCAACCAAAATTATAGTGTTTATGTGTATACACTATTCTTCTATTGAGGGGACGATATATCTGTTATATGGTTATTTGCTTATCAAAAATGTAAATTGTACCTATCCATATTTTAAAGTTTTTCTATGGAACGGCGGCTGTGTTTCAGCCGATATTAGCCGCAGAGATCGGCGGCGGCTTCGGCTGGTGAAAAAAGGTCAGCGGCGGCTAAAATCGGCGGCTCGGCTCGGCGGCTTCATACTCTGGTAGGAACATATTATCTAATTCTGAAACGATAATCACTAAATTAAGCAATATTCGTTCCTAAATTGAGACATCTTTCTGGAAAATTTTAATTATCGGAAGTAAAGTACAATTTCTATAGCGCTTTGAAACCAAATCAGGAGGAACATATATATGGAGGTTATATATAAATCTGAACCGATTTTCCCTGAATACTCATTCATGTAAAAAGACCTCTTTCTGTCGAATTTCGTACTGACCGGATATAAAATACAGTCTCCACAGCGCTTACATGTCAAATCGGGGGTAACATATATATGGGGGTTATATCTAAATCTGAACCGATTTTCTCCGAATTTGGCAGTATTTCTTCGAGTAATAAGAAACCTCTTTCTGCCGAATTTCGCACTGATCGGATATAAAATAACATTTTTACAGCGCTTACATGTCAAATCGGGGGTAACATATATATGGGGGCTATATCTAAATCTGAACCGATTTTCTCCGAATTTAACAGTGTGCATTCATATAATAAGAAACCTCTTTCTGCCGCACTGATCGGATATAAAATACAGTTTCTACAGCGCTTACATGTCAAATCGGAGTAACATATATATGGGGGCTATATCTAATTCAGAACCGATTTTCTCCGAATTTGACAGTATTCCTTCATGTAGAAAGAAACTTCTTTTTCGAATATAATAAGAAACCTCTTTCTGCCGAATTTCATACTGATCGGATATAAAATAAAGTTTTTACAGCGCTTACATGTCAAATCGGGGCTAACATATATATGGGGGCTATATCTAAATCTGAACCGATTTTAACCAAATTCAATAGGGATCGCCCTTGGGCCAAAAAAATATATGTGTAAAGTTTCGTCAAGATCGGACCATAATTGCGACCTGTACTTTGATTACAAGAATAAATGCATAGACGGACAGACAGACGGACAGACGGACATAGCTAAATCAACTCAGAAAATGATTCTGATTCGATCGGTATAATAAACGATGAGTCTATTTCGGCTCCTTTTGGGTGTTACAAACAAATGCACAAAGTTATAATACTCTGTACCACAGTGTGGTGTAGGGTATAATTAAAAAAAATATTTTGCATATAGACAGAAACGCAAATACGGCATAAAATTCTTAAAAATGTATATATTTCGATGATTTTTTTTAAGTTCTTTATTTTGATATTAGAAATAATAATCAAATGCAAAATGTGGAAATTTCTAATGGAAAATCATTCAATTCCCAAAAAATACATCAAAAATCCCCAAAAATGGGATTTTTTACTTTTAGTCCTATATCTTCGATATGAAAAGCCGCGATCGGGATTCCTTTTGCAGTCGATTTTGTTACACCCTAATACAAATAAATAAAAAGAAAAATATAACAATTTAGCTTTGCGATTGGAGAAAATCGATCAAACTTTTGAAATGTATGTAAAAAAAAGGTCCAAACCGGTGAAGGGTGGCAATCACACCAATTAAAATTTTGGCTTCGGATTTTCTCTAACAGATTCTGTGAAACGTCTCCTTTAAAATTATTATAAATTTGATAGTCTTTGTGCAACAAACTTTTTCTACAAGACCTAAATACGAATTGGACTTTTTTCGCCAAAAAATCTCCAAAAATTCAATTTTTTCAAAAATTTGATTTTATAGGGCCATAACTTTCTTATTTCTTCACATATCTTATCGATTCTTTTTTTCATGATATTGTAAATTTTATTGGCAATCCATAAAAAAATATCGGTAAACAATCGAACAAAATCGGTAAACTTTTGAGTGAGATATTGACTAAACTCCAAGGCAAAGTCGGCGAAAAAATGAAAAATTCAAATTTAAAATCGACATATCTCGGAAACTATTCAAGATATCTTCAACCTATAAAATGTTTATTGTAGGTCTGGTCTAGGAGTATTCACAGAAAACGCCACTAAAACCGGAAACTCCATTCAAATGTTAGAATCCGATGAAAATTTTGTATACCCGAGGTGGTCGACTTTACGGCCCTGTAGCTCCGCCCCTGTATGAGATAGGGGCCCAAGTTCCGAACTTAAACTCTCTAACACCTCTTGAATACACACCTAAAATGTCATCGCCATACGATAAGTGGTTTTGAAATGGCAGAATTATGTCCATTTTGTTTCCATTTTAGCCCACTGTGCGACGTGGCAAATTCGAAAACGTCCTCCGAGACATTCTACAGGTGGCTCTGAACAAATTGGGTAGATGGGCCAGAAGCAGCGGTTTGGGCGTAAACCCAAACAAGACAGAATTGGTTCTCTTTATTAGAATGAATAAGTCCCACATGTGGACCCTCCACCTCGGATAAATGGAACAGATCTAGTCTTTTCTGAAAGTGCAAAATTTTTAGGAATAATTCTAGATAGAAAACTGTTATTTAGACTTATCGTCCAAAAATCGTCCACTTATCCTAAAATCGTCCACTGGATATATATAGCAGTAGTTCGTCCTATACTGATATACGGTATTGTGGTATGGTGGACGCCAACTGACAAACTAACCATCACCAACCTACTAACAAAGGATCAGAGAACAGCCTGCCTGACCATAAGCGGAGCCCTACCCAAAGCGGCAATAAGATTAAACTGCCTATCAATGTGGAGGTACAAAAACTACGATCACATGAGGGTATCACAGTGTAGTGCAATCGTAATCGACCGAGTGGACTATATACCAACTGTTTACACCTGCGAGAGATATTACATCACTATGATTCCCGCCAGAGACGAATGGGTTGGAAGAATACCAGGTAATAGAAACCATCTCCACTTTAACACGGATGGTTCGAAGCTTAATGAAAAGGTTGGCTTCGGAGTACACTGTGCAGAGCTTAGTTTGGATATAGCTCACAGAATACCAGATACCTGCATTGTCTATCAAGCCGAAATAATGGCAATATGGGAAGTAGCCAAGTGGCTGAGTCGCAACATAGTAACCAACACTGGCGTTGTCATTTACTCGGACAGCCAGGCTGTCATCAATTCTCTGGAGGCAACATCCCTAAATTCACAAACAGCCCTCGACTGCCGCAGATCTCTTAACGAGATGGCTGAGCAGTTTAATATACACCTCATATGGGTGCCTGGGCATAGAGATATCCCGGGGAACTGCAAAGCCGATGAACTTGCTAGGAAAGGGACGACATTACACATTCTCGAAGAATTTGCATATATTGGTGCGCCACTATTCACGTGCAAGCTTTGGCTTTGGCAAGAGGCAATCAGGCAGTCCAACGAAATACGGACAGAAATCGCCACCTGCAGGGTAACTAGACAAATCTGGCCAAGGTATGACCTGAGAAGATCAAAATATCTCTTCGCACTAGAGAGGCAAATATTGTCTACGTTAGTATCAGTTCTGATGGGACACTGCTTGATCGGCGAACACGCCAAAAGATTGGGTATTGACTGTAATGACTTCTGCAGAAGCACTTGCAATGCGACAGCCCCGCTCTGAGTAAACGACGACTGGACATACTGGGGTCGGCCTTTCTAGGCATCCTAACAGATATTTCCAGTACCAATATTCGTACTATCGACAAATTTGTATATCAAACAGGTTGGTTTCGATGAGGGGCATTTCAGCCCGTGGTAACACTAGGGACCTGAACTGGTCTATGTGAGCTTGTATAAAAAAAATACGGCTGCCACCCTAACCTAAACCTAACACTAGGGACCTAAAGTGGTCTATGTATGCTTGTATAAAAAAAACGGCTGGCACCCTAACCTAAATCTAAGGCGAGGACAGGTGCCCCTTTCCGGTGCCTTCTTTGTTCTCGTATGGTAGTGTTAGTTGTTGTGGAAAGACGGCTTGTAAGAGCACAGCTACTAAGAGGGCTAGAGGTGTGGAAACGAGAGGCAGGCCGGATAGAGCCCCTCCTAAGGGAGCCCCTCTAAGACGATAGAGAGTATAACTTCCGATAGTGAAGTTCCAGAAGTGAGAGTAGGTAGGCCGTCTTGCACTCGCACGCCTGTTGCGAGTGGCACGACAGAGAGTATAATAGGAAAGATGAAACTGATCTCGGGGAGAATGATATCTACTCTCATTGAGATATTTAATGTTGCAGGCTCAGTGGTGAAGGAGGTTATGAGTTTGTCTGTCGAATACGAGTCATTGTTGATTGGAGAGTATGAGAGACTTCGTGGTAGGCTGGATGTAAACTCTACCAGGGGAACTCCTCAAATGGTGATGTGGCTTCTTTGAATGTAGTTCCAGCGATTGTGAGCGGAGTACCGGCTGCGTCAGCACCAGTTCTCCGTGCACCCGTAGAGGCTTGGGCCTGTAAGATAAAGAGTACGGATGCAGAGGTTACAGCAAAACAGGTAGTTGAGAAGGTTGTAAGAGATGTGGGGCCTCATTTGAACGTTAGGGTTCATGAGGTTAGAGCATGGAAGGGTGGTGGAGCAATTCTGAGAGCTCGCTTTTAGGTTGAGGGAGAAAGTGGCGACGAATGAGAAGTTCAAAGAGGCGTGAAGAGGGGTAAGCGTTGACAACAAGCTTGGCCCCAAAGTGGTTGTCCAAGGGTTCACATGCAATTGACTCCTCATCAATTCATGGATGAATTGTATGATAAGAACTTGAAAGACATTCTCTGGAAGGAGAAGGAGTTTAAAAGAAGCTTGAGAATAGTTATACGCCCGTGGAGAGTTTCTCCTGAAAGAGAAACGAGCATAATTTTGGAGGATAGGTCGTCAGCTATGGAAGCACTTTTGAGTGCTGGCCGAAGCTACGTCCGGTGGTTTATTTTCCGTGTTCGCGAGCCATGAGCGCAAATCTATCGCAAGCGACAAATAACAAATTTTATTGGAGAGGTTTTTTTTTGTTATTTCGAACCACAAGTAACAAAACTGAAATGTTTTGATGCACAAATTGTACGGTTTCTCTTATTTATCTAACGGTAACAAATAAATACAACAATTCAAGTATTTTAAGCAAATTATGGCGCTAACGATAAAATTTATTTACTGATTTTTGCATATGTAGGAAAAATGTGTCGCTTGTGATAATTTGTATTAATGCTTTAAAACACAAAATTGTAGGAAAATCATGGTTTATTTCTCTTGTAACTACTTTTATATATCGCTCACTAACTTCAAGAGTGACATAACTCAAATTTTAAAATTTTTGAGGTTGCCTTACAAAAATCCGAATTTTGCAAATGTCCATAAATTAATCTCAGCGAAATTTGGTCTATAAGTAAACAACCACATTTCGGATTATTCAAGCATATTTAAACATCTTATTTCATGTAACTTATCTTTTTATACGGACTTAAAGTTGCACATCTTGGTAATTTTCAATTTTGAGTTATGACACTCTTGAAGTGAGTGAGCGATATGTATCTGCACATTTATATCTTTCTCCCGGGACTACTATGATCCGAGTATAGTATGTATGAGATTAACGAATATACAGGGTTTTCCAACAAGATATGTTATTTTGAATCACCCGGTATTTCGGTAGCTGTCACATTTGACAAGTAGAAACTACGCCATTACTAAAAATGGAACGATACACGATCATCGAACGATACAAAACGATCAAAAAACGATAGAAAAAAAACGATACGAACGATACAAAATCATCTTGACTGATGAGGCCCATTTCCACATCGGTGGCTACGTCAACAAGCAAAATTGTCGCATCTGGGGCTCAGAAAACCCAAGAGTTATTGTTGAGAAGCCTCTCCATCCTCAACGTGTGACTGTTTGGTGCGGTTTATGGTCCGGCGGGGTCATTGGACCTTACTTTTTCGAAAATGAGGTTGGATCAACAGTAACGGTGAATGGATTGCGGTACCGAGAGATGATTAATGATTTTTTATGGTCGGAGTTGGATGGTATTAATCTGGAGAACGTTTACTTTCAACAAGACGGCGCTACGTGCCACACAAGCAACGAAACCATTGCTCTGTTACGGGAAAAGTTTCCGGACCGTGTTATCTCTCGAAGAGGTGATCACAATTGGCAACCGAGATCTTGTGATTTAACACCTTGCGACTTCTACCTTTGGGATCACGTGAAAGATAAGGTCTACGCCAACATCTCAGCGTCGATTCAAGACCTCAAAGATAGAATTCGTGAGGCTATCGAGGACATAGTGCAGCCACTTTGCGATTTAGTTATGGAAAATTTCATGAAAAGGATATGGTCCTATAAGCGTGGTCGTAGTGGCCATTAGGCTGATGTTGTTTTTCATTATTAACGGCATACATTCATCTTTATTATGAAATAAACATCCGATCATTTATCTCAAAAATGGCATTTTTCTCTGAATACCAAAATAACACCTCTTGTTGGAAGACCCTTTATATAGATAGATTTAACGAATATATACAATATTGTTGTACCTGGACGTCAATAAGAATACGAGAAAATCAAAATTTTTTATATGTTTGAATTGATATAAATATATTTAAAACAAAATGTTTTAAATATTATACATTTTTGGTTAAATACAATTTATTTGAAAAACAATCAAATTTATTTGTAACGCATATCTTAATATATGTTTTAGAACAAAATATATTTGCGAACTATTTTCTCAAATAAAATATATCGCACCTATTCAAGAAAAGGGTAACAACTCCAAATTAAAAAAATGTAAGCAGATGCTATAAACAGCTTCCGTTAATATTATTAATATTTAAAAAATATTTATAAAATTATGAAAATATCTTCTTAATCGTATTTATTGTAATGACATATATCCGTTATATTAATTTTTTGAAAATAATATTTACCGGAACATTTTTTGGACTCTAGTAATTTTTTTTTAATTTTGAGCTGTTACCGTTTTTTGGAACAGGTGCGATTTGTTTAAATACAAATAAAAGTATTGCTTAGGAATTGCTGTAAATATTTGTTTATTTCTAAATATTCCAAGTCATTATTTGTTGTCAATCCTTCAAACAATTCATTGTTATTCAAGATCATACAATATGCAATTATAAAGGAATTTTACAAACATTATAAATTATATAAATTAGCTTCGAATTAAGATATTGATACATTATCTAAATGCTCAAACGAAAATTAATCTTTGTTTCGGAAATAATAGTCCCAAATACAATAAAAAAAAACAAAATATACAGAGATTTGTTTAGAAGAATAATCTTCCCCAATATTTGTTTGTTTTAAATGTATATATATTTCTTGCAAAATTTGTTTGGGACAATATACTACAGAAGATTCTTTTTTCATCATGTATGCAAAATTTCATCAAAATCGCAACGTACATATTTGTGGTCGCCGAGTCCTTAGATCCGTACTTTTGTTTTTGGAGACCATTTTGGTTATTGTTGGGGGGGAACCACTCTTGGTGGGTATGGAAGCTGTCTCCCCAATGTGGCAAAGTAAGATGCCAAGACATGCGTCTGGTTATCGTTGCTTCCACAGAGGGGAGCAGCTTTGTGAATGGCTCCTTAATCGGACCCTTCACGTGGTGAATGCCCCACCATCCCCACAGAGCCAGTGGGAGCGTCGCGACGGTCCAAATGGCTCAAGTGATATTGATATTACGTTTGCGAATGATATGGCCATGAGAGCCTTTAGTTTTCAGTGGAAGATTAGGGCTGACCTTGGCGTCAGCGACCACAATGTCATTCTGGTGGAAGTTGTGACTATGGAAAGGACGAGAAATCCCACCTCCCTGCCATTTAGGAAATGGTCCCTGGGAAGAGTGGATTTGGGCTTTTATGAAGAACAGATCCGGGAAGCATTTATGTTTGTATATTTGCCAGTTTTTTCTCAGCTCTCCATAGATGAGATGCTGAGGTTTTTTCAGGAAACCGTTGCTAGTGTGAATGATAGGATGTTGTCCTATAAGTATATTCTTGGAATATTCGTAGATTTCAAGGGGGCATTTGTTAATTTAAAATGGTCTAGCATTTTTGATAGACTCCAGAAAGTAGGGTGTGAGGAAATCTAACTATGGAGAAGTTACTTCAGCAGCAGAGTTGCTACAGTTTTGGCTTTTGTAATTTCTGTGCTTATGCAGACGACCTGTTGCTCCTTGTTGAGGGAAACTCCAGGAAGCGGATAGAAAAGGAAGGATCTTCAATGATGAGTTTGGTTGAGCGCAGGGGTGAGAGGGTAGGTGGGGATATAAATCGGGATAGGACCGTATCTATGCTTCTGAAATGTGTGTTATCCTCAAAAAGGCACCGTATTGTGGGTTTTGGAGGTGGTTCGAACCATGTGGACAGGGTGAGAGAATGAATTTCCTTCCTCATCTGGAGTACACTAGAGACAAGCTGCTTACAGTTGTAGGACAAGTCCGCCGGGTCATTAGGTGTGAATGGGGCTTTAGAAGGTTTGCTGTGCGGCGCCTATATAAGGGCCTATTTTTGGCTTTTGCCACCTATGGGTCCTCGGCTTAGGGGGAAAGTTGTTACTGGAGCCATCGGCAAAAGGTAGGTCTTATCATGCCAAAGGATTATCCTGCTTGGATGTTTGAAAATATGCAGGACAGTATCGACGGATGCGTTGCAAGTATTAATGGGAGTACCTCCACTTAATTTAGAGGTTCTGAGACGTGGATTGTTGTTTCGAGTGAAAAGAGGAGTGTTACATGCACATGAGGATTGGGTTATACCTCGCATGTAGAGCATGTCTAGGACGGAGTTAGTGGTTTGTCTCAAGGAATATGTTGGTATTCGATAGCAGGAAAGGTGGGATTCCTCCACTAATGGTAGGATCACTCACCAATTTTTCGTTTTTCGAAATTGGGATGGAGTTAGGATTCTTGCTCATTGGGCACGGTTCCATAAATGAATTTTTGTATAGGAGGGCATTATCGTCGTCATCTGTATGTTTGTGTGGTACCCCTGTTGAAGACGTTGTGCACTTGTTATGTGTGTGTCTGCCGTATGCAAATTTCAGGGGTCTTCCTTCTATGGGAGTGGAATATGTTGAAGATGAATGGCATTTTACGGGCTTTGTTTCCTCGTCTGAAACATTGGCATGCGCTGAGCAGTTTGCAAGGCAACTGTTTGCAGCCAGGCGTGCATTTATGTTTCAAGACAGTCCATCGATGGGACGTTAATGTCGTTGACATTTGAGTAACAATATGTGGTATAGTGGGCAACCAGTCCCCAGGTTGCGTAGAACTAAAACTGATAGTAGCTTCGGTTACGAAACCTGACCAGATGTTTCTGGTACCACGAGTACATGGACATGGAGTCTGTCCAATTACTCCCTATGTGCTATAAGACCTAGGTCTTGTTGGGGGCTCGGCCGGGCTAATGCTTTATTAGGGTGCCGCTCACCGACTCCGAGCGGAAGATGTTGAGATGCACCTCGTCTCTTCACGGTGAGGGGTGCATACCCACGCAGTGTGCAACTAGAACGTTCCATCATCGTATCTACGCTAACCATCTCACGGCTGTTGCTTTTACATATCCAAAGGATTACCAGTCCCGGCATTGAATGGGATGTAACTGGTAGTAGTTTCATCTACTAGGTCTGACCAGAGGCCTTTTCTGGTACCACGGGAGTGCTATGACCCATAGATTAGCAGAGATATTAGGCCTCAACCCCCCCCCCAAATGGGAAGTTCGTACCCATATGTATGTCTTTAAATTGGTACCTGCGTACTAGTGATGTCCCTGTGGAGGATTACCACCCTCTAAGGGTCTGTCACTAATACAAAGGGGCGTTTGCCGTCGCATAGTAGCGTGCTTTGTGAGCGCTTTTTCACCGTGGGCGAGGCTGAGAGGCATATATTCACGCTAAACAAATTGCTATGTCTGCGTAAATGTTAAATAATAGAGGAGATAAGATGCTGCCTTGTCTAACTATTGTGGATATAGCCACTTCCTCTGTCATATCTCCGTTAATTTGTGCAGGCTTCTGCTACATCTAATTTTTTATTGTCTATTCCAATCCATACCAGAATTTCCATAAGTTTGTCACGTTCTATATAGTCTATTCCTCAGGAGGAAGAACAAGTTGTCATTTGTCGCAGGTTATTTATTACCTGCGCCATACAGAGAATTCAATATAGAGCTAAGGGACAATTATAGAATCCAAATATATACATAGTAATATAAAAATATTTTTAACATTTCTAACAGTATTTCAAAAAAGCTGTCATGTACTAAATCTAAACCTATGTTCACGATTTAACTAATATTAATTAACATATTAATGATTATATTCAGTCCGCTTTTAACATTTTTTATGTATTCATAGCCATTTTAGCTGTTAATAACTAGACAGCAGCACCACCCATAATCATTCGATGGCACAACATTAATTTTTGATAATAATAGTTAACAATAAATTTTATTTACTAATTAAAACAATACATGTTCATATTGCATTTATATACATATGTATGTATGTATGTTCCTTTTATTACAGAACCAAACCCAATCCAAAATAATGGTAATGGAATTCTATGCAACAAACTATCTCGACTGACGTTGGCTACATTCGATGATGAAGGTCGTTGTATTGGACAAATGGGATCTATATCAATAAGCTATTAATTCTTTATTTGCAAAATAGTTTATCATTATTCATTGACATCTAGTAAATTAATTGCAAACATAGGATTTATAAAACTACAAACAAATGTGGAAAATATGATTATATATGTATATGAACAATCTTGTTAATTCTACATTTGCTGTCCGATTCTAGTAGCTGCATTTTTTTGCCTTACTTACATGCTATTATTGTTCATATTACCGCGCTTAAATTGCTTAAAATAAAAATTACCCTTTAAGGACCATTACCAATAAATAAATAAACTAGGGTTAGGAGCTACCTACCGGTTATAGCTGTTAAATTCCATACAATTTAACTTTCGTTAGCTCTAACGCTTGGTTATTTTGTTTTGTGTTAATGGGGGTAAATCAATCACAAACTAATTAACCACGGTAAGACGTTTCATCTCATTTGGCTTTCATGCAATTAGAAAAACTTACACTTGAACATTTCCATGTTAAGTGATCACAGTATTTTTGGCGCATGTCACGGATTTTGAAGAAACTTGGTATAATAGTTCTACTACTAGTGTTGTCAACAACCCATGCAAATTATTTTGCAAAAAAAAATAAATAACAGGCCTACTACGAAGATTTGAAAATTTTTGAAACTGTGAATTTTAAGGAATGCTTCGTTTATTAAATAAATTATATCTTTTTATCGGTAAAAGCTTTCAATATGGGACTTTTTACAAAATGTTAGTAATTATTTGCTCTTTTAGTAAAAATACATGAAAAAAAATTATTTTCTAAATTTTTTGAAATAAAATTATAAAAATAAAATCCCCTTTTTATTTTAAAATTGTATTTTTGACCAAATTGTCCTCTACAATATAGCTAAGTTCCACGATGGCCTTTTTTGTCTTTCTTGAGAAATAATTAAATCTTTACGACAGGTTTGTCCCAGTATTTTCTAAAATCCTCAATAGACCGAATTGAAACGAAAAAAATTACCATTAATCAGTTTTGAGTAGCACACAAAAGTTGTGTCATGAAGCCAACAGATCTGTACCAAAAGGAAACAATTCTTAAAAAATTCCTTAGGCATCAGAGTACCTTGTAAATAGGTCTTAGGGTAATAAGACTTGACCTTCTACTTTTGCTGCATCGTTGAATTCAAACATTTTAAAGTAAGTAATAAAATAAATATGCTATTATTTGGTCCATGGCGTCGAAACCAAATTATTTATCCGGCACCAATGTCGCTAAAATCTTAAATGTTTTAAAATTTTTAAGATTGTTTCCTCTTGGTACTGAACTATTGGCGTCATGACACAACGTTTGTGTGCTACTCAAAAGTGATTAAGGTAATTTTTTGCTTTTCAATCCGCCTATTGAGGATTTTAGAAAATACTGGGCAAACCTGTCATAAAGATTTAATTATTTCTCGAGAAAGACAAAAAAGGCCTTCGTGGAACTTGGCTATATTGAAGAGGACAATTTTGCCTAAACCATCTCATTTTTTATTTAGCCATAAGCAGAGATTCAAACCTTTCATTCGGCAACAACGTCGATAAAATCTGTAGGCTCTTTAAAAAGTTATGTACATTTTGTAACTGCACGTAAAATATATATTTTGGGAAAATTGTGGAGGATATGTGTGATGTTACAAAAAGAACATAACTTTTTAAATAGCCTACAGTTTCTAGCGACGTTGTTGCCGGATAATAGGTTTAAATCTCTGCTTATGGCTAAATAAAAAATAATTTAGTTTCGACGCCATGGACCAAGTAATAGCATGTTTTTTTAATTACCTTAAAATGTTTAAATTCAACCTTGCAGAAAAAGTATTTACAATGTACTCTAATGCATAATGCAGCATTAGCATCAGTTACAAAACCCACTTCAACACTAAGCACGTCTTTAAAGAAAAGCTATGAAAAAAGAATTTTTTTTCCTTTTTGCAAAGATCGTCCTTGGGCGACTTTAACGAAATTTTTAAGTTTTTTTCCTTTTGGTACAGAACTGCTGGCGTCATGACACAACTTTTGTGTGCTACTCAAGTCAGTCGCCGCCAGTGGTAGCGAACAGACGTGTTATGCAGAGCGGATAGTTTTTTCAACATATTACGCAGTACTTATTCACCTACCTACTACGCAACCACAAGGTGTTGTTCTTAAAGTGAGGGTTGAATTTGTGCATCGGTCTCAGGGCAGACATTTTGGAAGTAGTCTGGAAGGCCAACATCGACGTACCTATTACGGGCAAATACTGGCTATGGGGGTATCTCCCAAAAATTTATAATTAACCCTGATGAAGTAAATGATATTACGGTGCAGGGAAAAATAAACCCAGTACCGGCGGAAAGCGTTTACTCGCGAGTCACGTGTCGTTGTTATCAAACAATCGTGAGCAAATAACTTCTACGGGGTTGGGTGCCTCGGATTCCGTAGTCGAAACAGATACAAGAGCACATCCAGCCTTTGGCAAAATAAACGATGAGGAAGATAAAGAAAACCCAAGGGGGTGCTCTAAGCAACCCCAGCTTTTAAAATCTAGTGGGAACTCGGACTCTGAGTCATCAAGTGATAACAATATTACTATTGTTGAAAATCGGAAAAGACTGTCAGGGGCACAAAGAAGGAAACTGAATAAAATGAATCGGCAGAACATATTACAGGATGAATCTGACACCCAGCACTTCGGATAAACCCATTGAATCTACCAAAAAAGGAGTTTCTAGTCAGAATCCGTTAATGGTGGGAGGTGAAGTTGATCCTGTTGTTGAGAAGGTGAGTGAGTCCACCAAACAAAAAGACCCATTCTAAAGGAAAAAGCAAGGTGGCTATAAGAAAGGGTAAGGAAGCACCATCTTATTCCCAAATAGCCAAAAAACATTTTCAGGACCAACTACACTATGCCATAATTGATAGTAGTAGTGCGTCTGGCAGAATTCCCGAAGAGCAAAAGAGCATCTTCGAAGATTTGTTCTACACATAGGTATTAGACCACATTCTCGAATCTAATGATGGACCAACAATGAGTTGCACGTTTGAAAGGGGCGTTTTAATGCTGAAACTGGCATCACAATGCTGTGTCGATGTCCTCGGAAAACTAGTGGAGAGCATCCCCTCACCTTGGGACGGCGCAAAGCTGAAACTGGTAAGGAAAAGCGACATCCCTGTACTCATAAAAACATCTTTCTATGTCAGAGGATGGGCAAGTAAGGTACCGTCAGAGCGCCTACTCAGCGTCATTGGCAAACAAGATTCGAACCTTAAAGTGGGGAAGTGGGAAGTCTTCCACAGGAAAAATGATCCCGATGGTTCTCTCCTGGTGGTAGGCATAGACCCGTATTCCAGGGATAGCCTTGTCAAGACAAAAGACATGGCATTTTTCGGGATTTGGAAAATCTTCTTTAAGATTGGAAAACCCCCATTGGCAGGACAGTTAAGTCGAGCCCAAACACGAACGTACCGCCTGCAGTGGCAAACGAAAATAGTGAACAGAAAGAAGCGAGTGAGACAATTCCAAAAAGTGAGGTGGAAGTGGTCGATAACATCGCCAATTTGCCGATAACATCATCAATTTTGCAGAAAGTTCCCAGCAAAGGTGGTGATAAGGATATGAAGAGGGGCACAAAAACTCAAAACAAAGAGGGAGCGACAAAAAGCAACACCGCCTTCCAAAAAGTGGTCGATAACATTTCTGCAGAATGTTCCCAGCAATAGTGGTGATAGGAATAGGTACATAAAGAATCAAAACAAAGAGGGAACGACAAAAAGTAACACCGCCTCCGAAAGAGGTCTACTTGAAGAGTGTGTAATAGGTAGTAAACGAAGGGAAGAGAAAGACTCACTACCAAATAAGGAGGAGAGCAACCAGATAGGATAGACGAATCCCAAAGGAAACTTTTACTGGAAAGACAATGATTGAGGTCATCCAGATAAACCTCCACCGGAGCGAAACGGCATCCATTGCTCTGGTGGACATAATAAATAAAGGCAGGGTTCATGTTGCTTTGATCCAGGAACCGTGGACTACTAGTAACAAAGTTACTGGATTAAACCATATGAACTACAATCTTTTCTACGCTAACACAGGTACTCGTCCAAGGACTTGTATTCTGTGCCATAAAAACTTATGCTATCTTTTCTCTCCAGAGTTGTCAACATCGGACGCAACTGTGATGATGAAAGGTAATGGAAGTATGTACCTGGCGTCAGTATACCTACAATTTGATGCGCCGGCATTGCCGCCTACGTCGGAATTACAACGTCTGGTAAGGGAATCCAAAAATACAAGTAATGTGTTACTAGCTGGTTGTGATGTCAACTCACACCATATTGCTTGGGGTAGTACTGAGACCAATAAAAGGGGACAAGCCCTTATAGAATTTTTGAATACTAACGATCTCCTAACTCTCAACATAGGGAACAAGGCGACCTTTGTTAACAAAATTAGGGAAGAAATATTAGATATAACGATATGCTCGGAAAACCTCAAATTCGGCAATCTACTTAGAAATCGATTGGGCCAGCCTAAACACGATTATCCAAGTACAGAAGACATTGATATCAATGTAAGGAGGATTACGGAGGCTCTTGTAAAATCATTCGAAGATAGTTGCCCGCAAGTGCAACCCTGCAAAGTGCAACCCTGCAATATGGTTTCGAGACTATAGTCTTGAAGGTATACAAGCAGGATATAGCTCCCACTGCGGAAGGCGAGTCGTCGACCGTGGTTGATACAAGGCTTTCTGGAAGTGTGGAGGTCCACACGACCATTATTTCTGGTGACTCTAACTCTAACAGAAGATCTGTAACGTCATTCTCTGGGGATGAAAATACTACTTCAGATACTAAGGGGCTGGGGGAAGTCTCCGTACTCTTTGGCGCATCTGGCGGGGACATGCTCCCCGATGATACGGATGAAGAGTTCGATAACACCCTTGTCGGGGTGGATGTCAATCTGTCGATTACCAATGATGGTAAGAATTCTACAGATTAACCTCCATCACGCTAAAGCAGCCTCAGCGGCTCTATTGATGCGCCTGTCCACAGGTGCAGTAGACATCGTCCTGATCCAGGAGCCCTATATAGTAGGAGGACGGGTGTGCGGTATCAAGACACCCAAGTTTAAACTGCTTGTGGCCAACTGTGAAGGCACTCCAAGAACCTGCATTTTGGCCAGAAAAGATCTACGTATTTTTCTCCTGACTAAGCGGTAAAGACCAAACAGATGCTAGTCTGGAGATTGGTAATCGCATATACTGGGTGGTCTCCAGTTACTTTCCTTATGAAGCTGCAATACCGACAGCTCTCTTCAGGGAAGTAGAAGAAGAAGCAACGTCTGACGAGCTCGAGCTGATTATTGGCGCAGACACGAACGCTTATCATACTATCTGGGGTAGTACGGATATAAACAATAGGCGTGATTCGCTTCTTGACTTTATTCTAACTACCAACCTAACTATTTGTAACATTGGCAATAAACCGACCTTTACAATTAAAGACAGACAAGAAGTACTAGACGTAACGTTTGCTACTGACCGGGTGTCAGACAAAATTATTGGGTGGAATGTACTGGACGACCACTCATTCTCGGATCACCATTATATAGAGTTCAAACTCGCAGAAAAAGTGCCTGAACCTGCCGTCCACAGAAATGTGAGAAAGACAAAGTGGCACCTGTATGAAAATAATATAAAGAAAGTCCTCAGATCCAAACTTCTGTACAAACCGAATGACAAAGCCGGTCTGGATAATCTGGTCGAGCATATCACCACATCATTCAATAGTTCCCTTGAAGAAGCCTGTCCAAAAACAAGGTACAAGGGTAAAACTAAACCCCAATGGTGGACTTCTGAGCTAACGGCAAGGAAAAAGACCTGCAACAAGCTATTCAACAAGGCGAAATCTACAGGAGCCTTTAATGATTGGGATGCATATAAAGGGCAACTCAAGATCTATAAGAAGAAGCTTAGGAAGGCGCAAAGACGCTCTTGGTAATCCTTCTGTGGCGAAGTGGAAAAGGTCTCCGACGCCGCAAGGCTGAGGAAGGTACTATCCGCGTCTCCTTGTACAGTGGGGTATTTGCAGGATGAGGCAAACAACTGGTACTGCTCGACACACATTTCCCGGGGAACTCATCAACAGAGCCCGAGGATCAACAGGACCAACAAGAGTGCGAGTGGACTGCGAGCATCGCTAGCTTGTTGACTGATAGATCTAGAATAAGCTGGGCTATAAACAGTTTTGAGCCCTTCAAGTCACCTGGACCAGTCGGCATCACCCCAGCAGAAATGCAGAAAATGTTAAAGTACATTATCCCCTGGCTGCGGAAAATTTATGTAGGCTGTTTTAGGCTTTCATACATCCCGAATCGATGGAGGGATACCAAAGTGGTATTCATACCTGTAGTGTACCTATATAGTTAAACACCACTGTTACAATAACATTCCAGCGAAGGGCAGGTTAACATGTATATAATTTGAATACGAACAGCTGTGTAACGTTAACATTGCAGAAAGAGAATGCACAATATCTATATACATTTAATTAGATGCACATGTTTCTCTGCCTTCCTTTAAGTATAATAGAATAGGTTTATCACTAGCCACATATGTATGTAAGTTAGAATATATTTACTGTACATAATATTGTAATGTATATAAGACCTTCATGCCCTAAACTAGTTTTAGCACGCACTCTTCGCTCACTCAAGTGTGCAGAACAGAAAATAAAGTGAATTTGAATTATTAAAAGAAGCCGGCTGAGTTTAATATATTACAATACTCAAAGCGGGGAAGATATCACACACTAGGCCAAAAGACTTCAGACCAATTAGTCTATCCTCTTTCCTATTGAAAAGTCTGGAAAGACTTTTAGATTATTTCATTAGGCAAAACCTGGATACAAAACTCCTGTCGGGGAACCAACATGCTTACAATAAGGGAAAGTCTACAGAATCAGCCCTGCACGAACTTGTGAGCACTATCGAATCGTCCCTACATTTCAAAGTATTCACCATGGTGGCGTTTCTTGACATAGAAGGGGCTTTTAACAACATACACCCAGATGCGGTATTCGCGGCATTGTCACATCTAAAGGTGAACTCTAGCTTGATTAGACTAGCTCAAAGACTACTCAACAGAAGACGCATAACAGCATGTCTAGGGTCCACAACTCTAACAAAGTTTTTAAACAGAGGGACCCCACAAGGAGTATTGTCTCCACTAATTTGAAACCTAGCGGTGAATGAAATCCTGCTAGATCTAGAACGCAAGGTCGTGGCATATGCGGATGACCTGGCAATCGCAGTGAGTGGCAAATTCGAAAACATCCTCCGAGATATTCTACAGGTGGCTCTGAATAAGTTGGCTGGATGGGCCAGAAGCAGCGGTTTGGGTGTTAACCCAAACAAGGCAGAATTGGTTCTCTTTACTAGGATGAATAATGTCCCTCATGTGGACCCTTCTCCTCGTATAAATGGAAAAGATCTAGTCTTTTCTGAAAGTGCAAAATTTTTAGGAATAATTTTGGATAGGAAACTGTCATTCAGACTAAACGTTCTGGAAAGTTTAAATAAGGCCAACATCGCCCTATATTCCTGCAGGAAGGCTGTAGGGTCGCGGTGGGGCCTCTCTCCTAAAATTGTCCATTGGATATATGGTGGAAGGCAACTGACAAACTAACCATCACAAACCTGCTATCACGGGTTCAGAGAACTGCCTGCCTGTGCATAAGCGGAGCGTTAAGGACCACAGCGACTGAGTTTCTACAAGCCCTTCTCCATATACTGCCGATTATTGTTGTGGCGAGAGAAGTTGCAACCAAAGCGGCACTAAGATTAAACTGCCTATCAATGTGGAGGTACAAGAACTACGGTCACATGAGGATATCAAAGTGTAGTGCTATTGTAACCGAGTGGACTATATATCAACGGTGCGCACCTTTAAGACGAAATACATCACTATGATACCAGCCAGGGATGAATTGGATGGCAGAATACCCGGAAATAGGATGGTTCGAAGCTTGATGAAAAGTTTGGCTTCGGAGTATACTGTGAAGAACTTAATTTGGATATAGCTCACAGACTACCAGATACCTGCAGTGTCTATCAAGCCGAAATAATGGCAATATGGGAAGTCGCCAAGTGGCTGAGTCGGAACATAGTAACCAACACTGGCGTTTTCATTTACTCGGCGAACACGCCAGAAGATTGGGTATTAACTCCAATGACTTCTGCAGAAGCTGCAGAGATGAGGAAGAAGTGGAGAGCATTGAGCACTTGCTATACTGACGACTGGACCTACTGGGGTCGGCCTTTCTAGGCAGCCTAACAGATCTTTCCACTACCAATATTCGTGCTATCGATACATTTGTATATCAAACAGGTTGGTTTCGATGAAGGGCATTTTAGCCCGTGGTACCACTAGGGACCTAAACTGGTCTATGTGAGCTGAAGAAATAAAAAAGAAAACGGCTGCCACCCTAAACTAAACCTAGTTGCCCGCTTCGAGAAGGGAAATCTGCCTATGAGAAACTCTGGATGACAGGGAAAATTCGCTCGATTGGCAAGGATGTCCGCAGACTTTACAATAGAGCTCGACGTAAAAAGCTTTCAGTATATTGGGATGACTACCACAGAAGGCTCAAAGAATACAATAAAATCATTAGACTGGCGAAACGTAACTCCTGGAGGCTTTTCTGTCAGCAGGTAGACAGCGTTAACAGCATGTCCAAAATAAAAAAGTTCCTCTCAAAAACTCATATCCAAACCGAAACACTGGTGGATGAAACGGATAAAAGGATGGAAACTATAGATGATACCGCAAGGCTTTTGATGAAAACTCATTTTCCAAGTGGTAATGCTGGGCCAGCAGAGGAACAGTTACAGACCGAAAATGTAATGCACCAAGTACCTATTACGGATGCTATGGTTAAAGAAGCAATAAAAACCTTCTCTCCTTTTAAGGCTGCGGGACCTCTGGTATCAACTCATCTTGTTGGAGTTTTCACTGCATGCCTAACTCATGCATATACCCCAAAAAATTGGCAGGAATCAAGGGTGGTCTTCATACCTAAGCCTGGCAAGGCGAGTTATATGATCCCAAAGGCTTATCGACCTATTAGCCTAACTTCTTTCCTGTTAAAAACAATGGAGCGAATAATTGACGACATGATCAAAAGTAAGATAGCCGATGACAAGCTAAAATTCAAGCAACACGCATATGTTAAAGGAAGATCAGTGGAAACAGCTCTACATGAGGTAGTACACCACATAGAACAGTCCTTCAGTGAAAAATTGTACACACTTGCCGTTTGTATAGACATTGAGGGCGCTTTTAACAACGTTCAGACCGATGCACTTATCCAGTCCTTAGACGAGTTTCAGGTTGAGGTTGACCGGTCGTTGATAAACTGGATCAACAATATGCTAAGTAATAGGTGGATTATTTGTGGGTCATATGACGTAAAAATCAGAATCGTGGTATACCTCAGGGGGGCATTTTGTCGCCTCTCCTATGGGTTACGACGATACACAGTCTCCTTAAAGCCCTCACCAATGAAGGACTTAAACCAGTCTGTTATGCAGACGACGTTATAATACTTCTAAGGGGCACACATCCAAACCAACTATGCAGAAGAGCTGAGGAGTCACTTAACATAGCATATAACTGGGCACAACCAAGGGGGACTAAATGTCAACCCCGACAAAACAGAAATATGTCTATTTACAAGGAAAAGGAAGGTTCATCCTTTTACCGTGCCTCGTTTCCTGGATAAGAATATTGCCATATCTAAAAAGATAAAATACTTGGGAGTAATCTTGGATCAGAAACTGTACTGGAAAGATCACATTGAAGAAAGAGTTACAAAGGCCCACAGATGTTGGTCGTTTTGCAGAAAAGCTATATGTTCAAAATGGGGACTACGTCCAAATATGACACACTGGCTTTACATGAGCGTGATTAGACCAATAATAACCTACGCCTCTGTAGTGTGGTGGACATCAATGGACAAAAAGTACAACGTAATACCATTGCAAAAAGTGCAACGTATGTGCTGACTAGGCATAAGCGAAGTAATTAGAACCGCACCAACAAGAGCGTTGGAGACTATACTGCACATCCAACCAATTGATATCCGTATAAAGTATGATGCAGTCCTCACAGCAAGACGTCTGCAAGTGATGGGTGAATGGATAAATCGAGACCACAAGTCGTACCATCAGAAGATATTACAATCACTGGTCGTTCATATTCAAACAACGGAAATCTCCGACCGCATTCCTGAAGTGCGGCTTACAGCTACCTGTGATTCGTTCGTGCCAGACAGACGCTCCTGGGAAAACGGAACACTAGCTCATGCGCCAGTGGGAACCAGCTGCTACACTGATGGGTCCAGGCTAGGAGGAAGGACGGGTCTGGGACTTTTTATTGATGAACCAGAAGTCGAACTTTACTTACTCTACTTACTAATACCACAAAGCCTAAATATGCCAACATATTCACAGATAGCCAAATGGCGATCAAAGCAATAACATCGGAAAAGGTCAAATCCAGAACAGTGTTAGACTGTAAAAGAAAGATAAATAATTACTCAGTCCATGGTCAACTGCGTATTTTCTGGGTACCGGGAAATGAACGAGCAAACAGCTTGGCTTCAAAGGGCAGAGAACTTCGAGTAATAAACTTGGAAACCTTTCGAAGCCACGAAGGATGAGTTGAAGCACTGGGCAGTGATGGCTCACCAAACTGTTTGGAATAGAGCAACTGTAGGAGCAACTGCAAAGATACTGTGGGGTGACCCAGATGACAAGAAAACCAGTAGTTTTCTGAAACTAAACAAGATCGAGATTAGTAAGATGATAAGTGTTCTAACAGGACACTCAAACTTACAGGCACATCTTCATCGCATAGGACTAGCAGAAAACGACGAGTGCAGGGGTTGCAGGGAAAACATCGAAACGATGGAACATTTTCTGTGTCACTGCCCAGCTTTCACACATGCAAGATCCCGATATTTCGGTTCCGACATATTGCCAGACTTGACTCATCTCAGAGGATATGACTGGAAGATACTGAGAAAATACATGTCTAGTACCGATTTTCTGTAATGAAAATCATACCCGTGGGGTATGAAAATCATAAATAAGGAGCGCACAACAGGCCGAACCACTGGCTTAAGTGTATGTCCATGGACATGAGACGTTTTAAACGTCTCCTCTATTCAACCTAACCTAACCTACTCAAGCTTGATTAGGGTAATTTTTTGCTTTTCAATCCGCCTATTGAGGATTTTAGAAAATACTGGGACAAACCTGTCACAAAGATTTAATTATTTTTCGAGAAAGACAAAAAAGGCCATCGTGAAACTTGCCTATATTGAAGAGGATAATTTGGCCTAAAATACAAAAAATAAAATTTAAAAATAAAATGGGAAGTATTTTTAAATTAATTTAAATCATTTTTTTTTAATTTAGAAAATATGTTTTTAAATTTATTTTCTCTTTTTCATTAAGAGTGCAAATAATTACTAACATTTTGCAAAAAGTCCCATATTGACAGCTTTTGCCAATAAAAAGATATATTTTTTTTAATAAACACTGTATTCCTCAAAACTCACAGTTTAAAAAATTTTAAAATCTTCATAGTAGGCCGGTTTTTTATTTTTTAACAAAATAATTTGTATGGGTTGTTGACATCACTTAGTACAACCATTATACCAAGTTTCATCAAAATCCGTGACATGAGCCAAAAATACTGTGATCACTTAACATCCCAGCAAAAAATAAAAGAAGTACATACTTCCAAAAGAATAACATTATAAGTACTTCCAAATCATAAGTATGAACATTTTTCGGCATTTAATGAAGTTCTTCTAAATAACTAACCAAAATGTAATTTCGGAATATAAATTATTAACCCAAAAATGCATAATTTCAAAATGATTGGATGTAAAATAAAGCTTCTGAAGTGATAACAGTCCAGATCGGAAGGAACATACGTTTATATGAGGGCTATTAAATATATGTAAAATACTGCTTCTATAGTGCTAAAGGGAAGAAATATTTATTTTCTATATTACGTAGCCTGTCACCAGATAAATATACACAAAATTTGAGCAATCTCGCTAACAAATTGTGCTAGATATCTCAATTCCAAAATTTTACCTATATAGGCGGGGCCAAGTCCATTGGTGCGAACTCGCCCATTTTCCGATCCCGTCCATTCATGGACAAATAACCTAAACTGCCACCAGATACATATACACAAAATTGCAGCACTCACGCTAACAAATTGTGCAAGACACATCAATTTAAAATATTGGCTTATACGGGCTTATACACCCACTGGTCCTATTCCGCCAATTTTTGTGTCAATCACCTAGGCAGCCTCCAGACACATATACACAAAATTACAGCACTATCGCTTATAAATTGTGCAAGATATTTCAATTTCAAAATTTGGCCTATATGGACGGGGCCACGCCCATTGGTCCGATCCCGCTAATTTTTCTACCAATCACGTAGACTGTCACCAGATACATACATATACGCAAAATGTCAGCACTCTTGCTAACAAATTGTTTAAGATATTTCAATTTCAAAATTTGGCCTATATGGACGGGACCACGCCCATTGATCCGATCCCACCCATTTTTGGACCAATCACGTAGACTACCACCGGATACATATGCACAAAATTACAGCTCTCTTGCTTAAAAATTGTGCAAGATATATCAATTTCAAAATATGACCTATATGGGCGGGGGGACCCCCATTGGTCCGATGCCGCCCGTTTTTGGAACAATTACGCAGACTGCTACCAGATATATATACGCAAAATTTCAGCACTCTCGCTAACAACGATCCCGCCCCTTTTTTTGGCCAATCGCGTAGAATGCCACCAGATATTTACACACAAAATAACAGAACTCTCGCTAATAAATTGTGCAAGATATCCCAATTTCAAAATTTGGCCTATATGGGCGGGGCCACGTCCATTGCTCCGATCCCGCCCAATTTTTTGACCAATCGCGCATAATGCCACCAGATACATATACATAAAATTGCGGAAATCTCGCTAATGAATTGTGGAAAATATTTCAATTTCAAAATTTGGCTTATATTGGCGGGGCCACGCCCATTGGTCCGATTCCGCCCATTTTTGGAAAATTCACATAATCTGCGACTAAATGCATACAAACAAAATTTCAGAACTCTAGCTAAAAAAATTTCTCAATATCAAAATTGGACCCATATGGGCGGGTCCACGCCCACTTGATATATCGAAAATTCAAGTACCCTATTTTCAGCACCCCCTACACATGTACATTCTTTGAAAATTTGATCGTGATCGGTCCAGCCGTTTAGACGTCTATACGGAACAAATACACAAACAAACCCACAAACAGACACTCTCTTTTATATATATAGATACTAGCTGGACCCGGTCCACTTCGTTGCCCCAGATTGAGATTTCCGATCCCGTCCATTATTGAACCAATCACAAATCCTGCCACCAAATACGTATACATAAAATAACAACACTCTCGCTAACAAATTGTGCAAGATATCTCAATTCCAAAATGTGGCTTACATGGACGGGGCCACGCCCATTATTCTGATACCGCCCATTTTTTAACTAATCACGTAGACTGCCACCAGATACATATACACAAAATTACAGCATTCTCGCTACTAAATTGTGCAAGATAGCTCAATTTTGGGTTATATGGGCGGGGCCACGCCCTTTGGTCAGATCCCGCTCATTTTTAGACCAATCACGTAGGCTTCCACCAGACACATATACACAAAATTACAGCACTCTCGCTAACAAATTGTGCAAGATATCTAAATTCAACATTTGGCTTATATGGGCGGGGCCACGCCCATTGGTCCTATCCCGCCCATTGTTGGACCAATCGCGTAGATCGCCAACGGATATATATGCACAAAATTCCAGCTATCTCGATAACAAATTGTGCAAGATATCACATTTTTAAAATTTGGCTTATATTGGCGGCGCCACGCCCCTTGGTCCGATCCGGCCCCTTTTTGGACCAATCACGTGGACTGCCACCAGATACATATGTACAACATTACAGCACTCTAGCTAACAAATTGTGCAAGATATATCAATTTCAAATTTGGCTTATATGGGCGGGGCCACGCCCATTGGTCCGATCCCGCCCATTTTTTGACCAATTACGTAGAATGCCACCAGATACATATTCGCAACATTGCAGCACTCCCGCTGGCAAATTGTGCAAGATATCAAAATTTGGTCTATGTGGGCGGGGCCACGCCCATTGGGTCGATCCCGCCCATTTTTGGACCAATCACGTGGACTGCCACCAGATACATATGTACAACATTACAGTACTCTAGCTAACAAATTGTGCAAGATATATCAATTTCAATCATGTAGGCTTCCACCAGACACATATACACAAAATTACAGCACTCTCGCTAACAAATTGTGCAAGATATATAAATTTCAACATTTGGCTTATATGGGTGGGGCCACGCCCATTGGTCCTATCCCGCCCATTGTTGGACCAATCGCGTAGATCGCCAACGGATATATATGCACAAAATTCCAGCTCTCTCGATAACAAATTGTGCAAGATATCACATTTTTTTAATTTGGCTTATATTGGCGGTGCCACGCCCATTGGTCCGATCCGGCCCATTTTTGGACCAATCACGTGGACTGCCACCAGATACATATGTACAACATTACAGCACTCTAGCTAACAAATTGTGCAAGATATATCAATTTCAAATTTGGCTTATATGGGCGGAGCCACGCCCATTGGTCCGATCCCGCCCATATGGGCGGGTCCACGCCCACTTGATATATCGAAAATTCAAGTACCCTATTTTTAGCACCCCCTACACATGTACATTCTGTGAAAATTTCAAGATGATCGGTCTAGCCGTCTATACGGAACAAACAAACAAACCCACAAATAGACACTCTCTTTTATATATATAGATCGCGGCTATATCAGAATTAGTAAATGGTTCTGGAAGCTAATCGACTTTCGACTTTTTCATCAACCAAATTTCGTTTCAGTCGACTAGGTCGATAATCGGACCTAAAAGTCGATTTTTTTATAGTCGGTTAAAATAACATAAAGCCATTTCAAAGTATGCTGATTTTCTTCGAAATATGTTAAGTTGTGGAATTGTAATACATTGGATTGCGATAAAAACTGAATTTATTAATAAGTCCCCATTTACATGGTACTTTTTTTTTATGTAACTTATCGACTTATTCTCTTTTGAAAAAGTATTTACGTTCACACACGTACTTTTTTTTCAATACTTATACTTATTTTCATTTGTTTTGTTTCGGCTTTTCCTGTGTGAATTATTGTTGTTTCCAAGTGCGAACGAAAAACACAAAACGATGAGTACGATAAGTACGAGTACGGCATACTTTTTTTTCCCCCCGTTTCCGACTGCCTCCCTCGCCAACAAAACGCCGATAAGTATACTTAATACTTAAAAAAAAAGTATCATGTAAATGCAGACTAACACTTTATACCAGGGATGCCAGAAAAAAATTGCTGTTGTCCCCAAATAATCACAAGAAAATCCCAACTTAACCCCACATATAACTATTTTCATTGAAAACAAGTCAAACATATAAAAAACTGCAGACCCGAAATGAAATGAAAAACAAACATTTTAAAAATTACTCTTTTGATTTTAATAAACTTTAAAAATTTCTCTACTAGCGACTATTTTTGGCGTTTTTAGTTTTTCAAAATTTGATGTAGTTTTTATGGCACAGAGGATCTCAGGATCTTTTCTTAACCACTTCACGTATCTTTTTGTGGTGACAGGAGGTCAGAATATAGAAACATCCTTATAAATAATTTTTCAGATTTTCATTTTCTTTGGGATTAACCTTGCTAAAGCATATAAAGCGAGTTGGACGCTATTAACAAGTGATTTGGTTATAATTCTGTGTTAAAGTTTATTGCTTAAGTGTAACTTTTTGCAAGAAAAATAACCAAGTTAAAAATCATAGTGCTTGCTGTGTTGGTTGTTCATAAATAAACAAAGGAAATTTACAAAAACAAATATCCGTGCAATTCTCACTCCCTCCGTTGAGAGGCGGTTAAGTCTTAATGGGAGAAATACGTACATTTCTGTGACAACTACAGAAAATAACACAACAACAACGCCTAGAAGAGATGACAGTCTCTTTTTAACCACCAAAACCCCAAAAAGTGCGCGGTCTTTCTCACCGCAGTTGTCAAGTAGTGTAACAAATCAAACAGAAAATGCTAACTGGCTTTACATGAGCGTGATTAGACCAATAATAACCTACGCCTCTGTAGTGTGGTGGACATCAATGGACAAAAAGTACAACGTAATACCATTGCAAAAAGTGCAACGTATGTGCTGTCTAGGCATAAGCGGAGTAATTAGAACCGCACCAACAAGAGCGTTGGAGACTATACTGCACATCCAACCAATTGATATCCGTATAAAGTATGAGGCAGCCCTCACAGCAAGACGTCTGCAAGTGATGGGTGAATGGATAAATCGAGACCACAAGTCGTACCATCAGAAGATATTACAATCACTGGTCGTTCATATTCAAACAACGGAAATCTCCGACCGCATTCCTGAAGAGCGGCTTACAGCTACCTGTGATTCGTTCGTGCCAGACAGACGCTCCTGGGAAAACGGAACACTAGCTCATGCGCCAGTGGGAACCAGCTGCTACACTGATGGGTCCAGGCTAGGAGGAAGGACGGGTCTGGGACTTTTTATTGATGAACCAGAAGTCGAACTTTACTTACTCTACTTACTAATACCACAAAGCCTAAATATGCCAACATATTCACAGATAGCCAAATGGCGATCAAAGCAATAACATCGGAAAAGGTCAAATCCAGAACAGTGTTAGACTGTAAAAGAACGATAAATAATTACTCAGTCCATGGTCAACTGCGTATTTTCTGGGTACCGGGAAATGAACGAGCAAACAGCTTGGCTTCAAAGGGCAGAGAACTTCGAGTAATAAACTTGGAAACCTTTCGAAGCCACGAAGGATGAGTTGAAGCACTGGGCAGTGATGGCTCACCAAACTGTTTGGAATAGAGCAACTGTAGGAGCAACTGCAAAGATACTGTGGGGTGACCCAGATGACAAGAAAACCAGTAGTTTTCTGAAACTAAACAAGATCGAGATTAGTAAGATGATAAGTGTTCTAACAGGACACTCAAACTTACAGGCACATCTTCATCGCATAGGACTAGCAGAAAACGACGAGTGCAGGGGTTGCAGGGAAAACATCGAAACGATGGAACATTTTCTGTGTCACTGCCCAGCTTTCACACATGCAAGATCCCGATATTTCGGTTCCGACATATTGCCAGACTTGACTCATCTCAGAGGATATGACTGGAAGATACTGAGAAAATACATGTCTAGTACCGATTTTCTGTAATGAAAATCATACCCGTGGGGTATGAAAATCATAAATAAGGAGCGCACAGCAGGCCGAACCACTGGCTTAAGTGTATGTCCATGGACATGAGACGTTTTAAACGTCTCCTCTATTCAACCTAACCTAACCTACTCAAGCTTGATTAGGGTAATTTTTTGCTTTTCAATCCGCCTATTGAGGATTTTAGAAAATACTGGGACAAACCTGTCACAAAGATTTAATTATTTTTCGAGAAAGACAAAAAAGGCCATCGTGAAACTTGCCTATATTGAAGAGGATAATTTGGCCTAAAATACAAAAAATAAAATTTAAAAATAAAATGGGAAGTATTTTTAAATTAATTTAAATCATTTTTTTTTTTAATTTAGAAAATATGTTTTTAAATTTATTTTCTCTTTTTCATTAAGAGTGCAAATAATTAATAACATTTTGCAAAAAGTCCCATATTGACAGCTTTTGCCAATAAAAAGATATATTTTTTTTAATAAACACTGTATTCCTCAAAACTCACAGTTTAAAAAATTTTAAAATCTTCATAGTAGGCCGGTTTTTTATTTTTTTACAAAATAATTTGTATGGGTTGTTGACATCACTTAGTACAACCATTATACCAAGTTTCATCAAAATCCGTGACATGAGCCAAAAATACTGTGATCACTTAACATCCCAGCAAAAAATAAAAGAAGTACATACTTCCAAAAGAATAACATTATAAGTACTTCCAAATCATAAGTATGAACATTTTTCGGCATTTAATGAAGTTCTTCTAAATAACTAACCATGTAATTTCATGTAAAATGTAATTTCGGAATATAAATTATTAACCCAAAAATGCATAATTTCAAAATGATTGGATGTAAAATAAAGCTTCTGAAGTGATAACAGTCCAGATCGGAAGGAACATACGTATATATGAGGGCTATTAAATATATGTAAAATACTGCTTCTATAGTGCTAAAGGGAAGAAATATTTATTTTCTATATTACGTAGCCTGTCACCAGATAAATATACACAAAATTTGAGCAATCTCGCTAACAAATTGTGCTAGATATCTCAATTCCAAAATTTTACCTATATAGGCGCGGCCAAGTCCATTGGTGCGAACTCGCCCATTTTCCGATCCCGTCCATTCATGGACAAATAACCTAAACTGCCACCAGATACATATACACAAAATTGCAGCACTCACGCTAACAAATTGTGCAAGACACATCAATTTAAAATATTGGCTTATACGGGCTTATACACCCACTGGTCCTATTCCGCCAATTTTTGTGTCAATCACCTAGGCAGCCTCCAGACACATATACACAAAATTACAGCACTATCGCTTATAAATTGTGCAAGATATTTCAATTTCAAAATTTGGCCTATATGGACGGGGCCACGCCCATTGGTCCGATCCCGCTAATTTTTCTACCAATCACGTAGACTGTCACCAGATACATACATATACGCAAAATGTCAGCACTCTTGCTAACAAATTGTTTAAGATATTTCAATTTCAAAATTTGGCCTATATGGACGGGACCACGCCCATTGATCCGATCCCACCCATTTTTGGACCAATCACGTAGACTACCACCGGATACATATGCACAAAATTACAGCTCTCTTGCTTAAAAATTGTGCAAGATATATCAAGTTCAAAATATGACCTATATGGGCGGGGGGACCCCCATTGGTCCGATGCCGCCCGTTTTTGGAACAATTACGCAGACTGCTACCAGATATATATACGCAAAATTTCAGCACTCTCGCTAACAACGATCCCGCCCCTTTTTTTGGCCAATCGCGTAGAATGCCACCAGATATTTACACACAAAATAACAGAACTCTCGCTAATAAATTGTGCAAGATATCCCAATTTCAAAATTTGGCCTATATGGGCGGGGCCACGTCCATTGCTCCGATCCCGCCCAATTTTTTGACCAATCGCGCATAATGCCACCAGATACATATACATAAAATTGCGGAAATCTCGCTAATGAATTGTGGAAAATATTTCAATTTCAAAATTTGGCTTATATTGGCGGGGCCACGCCCATTGGTCCGATTCCGCCCATTTTTGGAAAATTCACATAATCTGCGACTAAATGCATACACAAAAAATTTCAGAACTCTAGCTAAAAAAATGTCTCAATATCAAAATTGGACCCATATGGGCGGGTCCACGCCCACTTGATATATCGAAAATTCAAGTACCCTATTTTCAGCACCCCCTACACTTGTACATTCTTTGAAAATTTGATCGTGGTCGGTCCAGCCGTTTAGACGTCTATACGGAACAAATACACAAACAAACCTACAAACAGACACTCTCTTTTATATATATAGATACTAGCTGGACCCGGTCCACTTCGTTGCCCCAGATTGAGATTTCCGATCCCGTCCATTATTGAACCAATCACAAATCCTGCCACCAAATACGTATACATAAAATAACAACACTCTCGCTAACAAATTGTGCAAGATATCTCAATTTTGGGTTATATGGGCGGGGCCACGCCCTTTGGTCAGATCCCGCTCATTTTTAGACCAATCACGTAGGCTTCCACCAGACACATATACACAAAATTACAGCACTCTCGCTAACAAATTGTGCAAGATATCTAAATTCAACATTTGGCTTATATGGGCGGGGCCACGCCCATTGGTCCTATCCCGCCCATTGTTGGACCAATCGCGTAGATCGCCAACGGATATATATGCACAAAATTCCAGCTCTCTCGATAACAAATTGTGCAAGATATCACATTTTTAAAATTTGGCTTATATTGGCGGTTCCACGCCCATTGGTCCGATCCGGCCCATTTTTGGACCAATCACGTGGACTGCCACCAGATACATATGTACAACATTACAGCACTCTAGCTACCAAATTGTGCAAGATATATCAATTTCAAATTTGGCTTATATGGGCGGGGCCACGCCCATTGGTCCGATCCCGCCCATTTTTTGACCAATTACGTAGAATGCCACCAGATACATATTCGCAACATTGCAGCACTCCCGCTGGCAAATTGTGCAAGATATCAAAATTTGGTCTATGTGGGCGGGGCCACGCCCATTGGGTCGATCCCGCCCATTTTTGGACCAATCACGTGGACTGCCACCAGATACATATGTACAACATTACAGTACTCTAGCTAACAAATTGTGCAAGATATATCAATTTCAATCATGTAGGCTTCCACCAGACACATATACACAAAATTACAGCACTCTCGCTAACAAATTGTGCAAGATATATAAATTTCAACATTTGGCTTATATGGGTGGGGCCACGCCCATTGGTCCTATCCCGCCCATTGTTGGACCAATCGCGTAGATCGCCAACGGATATATATGCACAAAATTCCAGCTCTCTCGATAACAAATTGTGCAAGATATCACATTTTTTTAATTTGGCTTATATTGGCGGTGCCACGCCCATTGGTCCGATCCGGCCCATTTTTGGACCAATCACGTGGACTGCCACCAGATACATATGTACAACATTACAGCACTCTAGCTAACAAATTGTGCAAGATATATCAATTTCAAATTTGGCTTATATGGGCGGAGCCACGCCCATTGGTCCGATCCCGCCCATATGGGCGGGTCCACGCCCACTTGATATATCGAAAATTCAAGTACCCTATTTTTAGCACCCCCTACACATGTACATTCTGTGAAAATTTCAAGATGATCGGTCTAGCCGTCTATACGGAACAAACAAACAAACCCACAAACAGACACTCTCTTTTATATATATAGATCGCGGCTATATCAGAATTAGTAAATGGTTCTGGAAGCTAATCGACTTTCGACTTTTTCATCAACCAAATTTCGTTTCAGTCGACTAGGTCGATAATCGGACCTAAAAGTCGATTTTTTTATAGTCGGTTAAAATAACATAAAGCCATTTCAAAGTATGCTGATTTTCTTCGAAATATGTTAAGTTGTGGAATTGTAATACATTGGATTGCGATAAAAACTGAATTTATTAATAAGTCCCCATTTACATGGTACTTTTTTTTTATGTAACTTATCGACTTATTCTCTTTTGAAAAAGTATTTACGTTCACACACGTACTTTTTTTTCAATACTTATACTTATTTTCATTTGTTTTGTTTCGGCTTTTCCTGTGTGAATTATTGTTGTTTCCAAGTGCGAACGAAAAACACAAAACGATGAGTACGATAAGTACGAGTACGGCATACTTTTTTTTTCCCCCGTTTCCGACTGCCTCCCTCGCCAACAAAACGCCGATAAGTATACTTAATACTTAAAAAAAAAGTATCATGTAAATGCAGACTAACACTTTATACCAGGGATGCCAGAAAAAAATTGCTGTTGTCCCCAAATAATCACAAGAAAATCCCAACTTAACCCCACATATAACTATTTTCATTGAAAACAAGTCAAACATATAAAAAACTGCAGACCCGAAATGAAATGAAAAACAAACATTTTAAAAATTACTCTTTTGATTTTAATAAACTTTAAAAATTTCTCTACTAGCGACTATTTTTGGCGTTTTTAGTTTTTCAAAATTTGATGTAGTTTTTATGGCACAGAGGATCTCAGGATCTTTTCTTAACCACTTCACGTATCTTTTTGTGGTGACAGGAGGTCAGAATATAGAAACATCCTTATAAATAATTTTTCAGATTTTCATTTTCTTTGGGATTAACATTGCTAAAGCATATAAAGCGAGTTGGACGCTATTAACAAGTGATTTGGTTATAATTCTGTGTTAAAGTTTATTGCTTAAGTGTAACTTTTTGCAAGAAAAATAACCAAGTTAAAAATCATAGTGCTTGCTGTGTTGGTTGTTCATAAATAAACAAAGGAAATTTACAAAAACAAATATCCGTGCAATTCTCACTCCCTCCGTTAAGAGGCGGTTAAGTCTTAATGGGAGAAATGCGTACATTTCTGTGACAACTACAGAAAATAACACAACAACAACGCCTAGAAGAGATGACAGTCTCTTTTTAACCACCAAAACCCCAAAAAGTGCGCGGTCTTTCTCACCGCAGTTGTCAAGTAGTGTAACAAATCAAACAGAAATGCTAACAAATACAATGAAAAATAATGAAGTGCCTAAAAGTATGCTTTCAAGTACAGTAGCTTATCCGAATGTAAACAGTGTTGCCGTAGCAACAGGAACAATCCCCAAAGGTACAAATCCAAACAGTACAACGGGCAAAGATGATAAAATTGGTATAGATAGATACATTTTAGTGACAAAACGAAAGGCAAATGAAAGGTCTCCTCATAAGGAACCAGATCCAAAGTTCCCAAGGGAATGAAAGCGGTAAGTTCGAACCAATTTGACCTCCTCAGCAGTGAGGAAAATAATGAAGAAACAAATGAAACTACAAGAGAACCCAAACCACCTCCACTTTTCTTGCTTGAACAAACAACTAACACGTTGGTAAATAAGCTGTCCCAGCTATTAGGCAAAGAAAACTTCTATGTAGCTTCACTTCGTAGAGGCAATGTATACGAAACTAAAATTCAGACATACACCGAGGTGTTTTATAAAAAGGTGGTTGTGTTGCTCGATCTAGAAAAAAAGAATTACTACACTTACCAGCTTAAGAGTTCGAAAGGTCTTGTGGTAGTAATTAAGGGTATTGATAGTACAGTTTCAACAGCTGAAATAATCGATGAACTTGCTAAAGAGGGTTACGAAGTTAAATCCATAATAAACGTTATAAATAAAAAGAAAATTCCTCAGCCCATGTTTAAGGTTGAACTAACATTTGATTCTTCGCGAATAAAGAAAAAAAGGCGCACCTTGTGCAACCGTAGAATTCGAGTCGAGGAACCTTTAAAAAGAGCCGATCCTCCCCAATGTACAAATTGTCAAGAATTTGGACACACCAAGGTATACTGTAAATTACCGGCCGTTTGTGTCAGATGTGGCGATGTGCACAAGTCCGTCGACTGTCCCCATCCAAGAACGTATACTGGCGTAAAAAAATGTAGCAACTGCGGTGAGAACCATACAGCAAACTACATGGGTTGTGCTGTCTATAAGCACATGAAAAAAACAAGCAATGTTAATAAAACTCCAATATATGCAAGCTATATTCCATCGCCTTTCCCAGGCTTAAGAACCGTATCTCCTACGGAAAATGCTAGTTCTAGCGAACCAAACGTAAACCGAATCCCAAAGAACACAATTCATTCAAAAATGTCATACGCCTGTATGACAAGAAATGGTAATTCGTTACCCCCTCAATTTCCCCTCGAAAACTTAATAGAAAAATTAATAGAAACTATGAATTCATTCATGTTAAATATACAAAGCATGATGCAAGAAATGATGAGAAATCAAAGTATGCTTATGCAACTCGTGTTAAATCAAAAATAAATCCACTGAGAATTTGTTATTGGAATGCAAACGGGCTGAGCCAACACAGAAATGAGGTAGAAAATTTTCGCCGAAACCACTGTATAAATATTTTATTAGCCTCTGAGACACATTTTTCAACCAGAAATTGTTTTAGGATACGTGGTTATTCCACATACGATACTAAACACCCTAGCAAGAGATGCTGTGGTACAGCTCTTATTGTCCAAAATAAAATCAAACATTATGCCCGAATATAAGACTGAGCATATACAAGCAACTTCTATCGCTATCACAAAGCGATAGAAGTACCCTAGGCACAACAACCTTTTTTTCATAACAAAGATAAACAATTAAAAAGTTGCGTTTATTGTGTAAGTAAGGGAAGTTAAGTTCCTTACTTTTTTATTCGAATTTTATTCCTAAATATAAAAATGTACTTTAGTACGTGATCATTAAAACTTTTTATAATAAAATACATAAGAGTTAAAAATGTAATCTTGGAATTTTTGAAAGAAATATGTCAATTATTTCACTCTCAGCAGAAATGTGTGGCTGTTTGGTCAGTCCAGTGAATCATCAAAACAGTGACGACAAGAGAGAGCCAGAGTAAAATACATTTTACTGAGCAACAGAGCGTAGGTCAGTGCTACCATGTACCCAGCAAAGTTCGATAATGGTAAGTACTTATTATTTAGCCACTTTTCTCATTATTTTAACATGGGCATGTCATTGGAGGAAAGTACGTCCCAAAAGCATACAATAAAGTAGCATAATAAGAACTTATTTGTAGCATAGGCATACCACATAAATACCTTCTTATATTTTCACGATTTTAAGTACTTGAATAATGCATTACCAATTAGTTATAAAATATGTAGTAGATATGTCATTTAAAGTGATTTTTTGTCGCGCATATTTATCGAAACAAACAATTTCCTCATGCCAGATTCGAATTTCTGAACCGAAACCCACATGGGAAAAATTCTTCAATGGTCTAACATCTTACGATACGTAAATTGTATTTATTTATATGAATTACAATACAAAGTAAATTTATATTCTAATTTTACGGTCCAGGGAAAAGTCTGGTTACAAAGACCATTTGGCTACATTTTTGCAGCGACAGACCAGAGCCTCTGGTGGGAATCGAACCCACAATCCCCAAACTCATAGGCGAGCACGCTACTAACTCACCTACTGCGGCGCTCGTTATATATATATGTAAATATTTGTGGTATTTTCATTCAAATCTGCACATTTATTTGAAAACATTTTGAGAAATAAATAAATAATAATAAATAATAACCCACATATAGCCAAAATTGCATTATATTAAAAATTGCCAAAATGATTTTGATAACAAAAAACCACTTATTTCTGTTATTATTGGTAAGTCATTATTAAAAAGCTGAAAGTAATGCAGCGAATAATGAGATATCATTATTTGGTAATGCAGGGAATAATGACAGGTACTTACCAAGATTTTGCTGGGTAAGTGCCTTTGGCAATAACTTTGCTGTTTTTCGGCTAACTAGATGTAGCTTCGAGCGGTCACCCAACATATTGGCCCTCAGATCTAAATAAAACGCCAGACCTTATTGATTTCGCTATAATAAAAAATATAAGGCGTGAACAATTATCTATATGTCCATCACTTGATCTATCATCGGATCATTCGCCTAACATTTTGGACACATTCGGAGAAAATCGGTTCAGATTTAGATATAGCCCCCATATGTATGTTAAGCGCTGTAGAGACTGTATTTTATATTTTTAACTACGTAATTCTGAGACATTTTTATATATATTTTACAATATAACAATTTATTAATACTATTTACACGCGTTTTGCCAAATTTATCGTTATGGCTGTGATCTCTGCTGGTTACAGCACATGTTCTAGGCCGCGTGGTCGCAGGTTCGATCCCGGGAGCGTCGGATGTTTTCGTTAATTTATTTTTCATATATATATTTTATTTAATTATATTAATATATAACAGAATTTTCCATATGGCCACAGTGGCCAGTGGACGCACTGCAACCTAATTCTAAGGAAGAAATGTTGAGTCCACTAGATCTTTCCTGGTAGATATTTTGGTAATTGTATTTTTTTTTTGGGTCAAAAAATGTTATACGTTTCCCAGCGTATCTAGGTATCCAGATATATCGATTTGAAGTTAGTATGTATCATATAGGGGAATTTGTCACGTTTGGGGGTCTTTTTTTAACATAATTCGAGAATGACTAGTAAGATTTTGCTGCAAAAACTTTAAGAATTACAATTCCGACTGTTTCTAATAATGGCACTTCTTTTAAACAAATTTAAGAATTACAGTTCCTACTATTTCTAATAATGGCACCTGTACGTGAAAATAGAAATTTAGCATTAAGTTCGGCCATGCCGAATCTTATATACCCTTCACCATGGATTACATTCAATTACATTGCTGGAAAAATCGTTGGATATGAAGCAAATCATAGAACGATCCTATTTATACCCTTACTTTAGTGATACGAGGGTATATATCATTTACTACGGACCAAAAGTGTAACACATCGAAGGAGTGACCTTAGATCCTATGTATGTTCGGCGGATAACCGTTTTAGGTCATTTGAAATCGAATGAGCAATGTCCGTCCGTCTGTATGTCTGGTGCGCACGATAACTCTCGAAAGGAGTAACCGATTAACTTCAAATTTGGTATGTTGTAATATTTTTTCTATCTCCAGCTATGTTCGAAGATGGGCCAACTACTCGTTCTAGTATTGATTATTTAATAAATTCTATACTACTTATTAAATTGCTCCTAAATTCTACACAAAGTATTAGTTTATTAGTCGCTACCACCTCGAGAAAAATGGGCGAAGTTGCCACGCCCCTTTTGGTACATCACAGAGTTAACAGTTTATAACATGAATACCAGGGCATAAAAAGACTTGAAATTTTGTACAGTGTAATGGTTTTATAGCACTTACAATCCAGTGAAAAATGGGCTTTACAGCCATGCCTCTTTTGGTACCTTCCACACAAAGGTACCATTTTGAACGAAAAGTTTTCAGCTTTTAACATAAATACTAGTGCCCACAAATACTTAAAATTGTATACAGTGTAATGTTTTAATAGTACTTACAGTCTGTCAAAAAAGGCGTTATTATCACGCCGCTTTTGGTACCTCCCACACAAACGTACCGTTTTGTAAAAAAAATTAACAGCTTATATCATGAATATCAAATCATATATATGGGCATTTCTCCAATGTCAAATGCGACATTCGTACGCATTGAAACTGAAAAAACATATGCCAAAACATTATTTCATTTTGACAAAAGGCGAAACTTATAGCTCTTGATTAGCACAATAATTGGTGCTAAGCTTGATTTTGACCAATTGTTCGTTTACAAGATAATTACAAAAAACCAAGCCATTCGCACGGGACAAAAAAAGAAGTCTCTTTCAAAGCAAACTAATCAAACACTGATTTCAGCGAAACCTGAAGGAATATTTTAATGTGACTAATTTTAAAATGTCAAAGATTCATGTATCTTAATAATGTTTTTTGTTTTATTAAAAAATATTAAGTAGTTTACTTTTTATTTAATTTTAATCACATTCGCACGCGACATTTTTTCCATCGTTCTTTTTATGTTTATTTTTTACTTTTTATGCAACTAGACATCCAAAGGTTGATTATAAATGATTCTTAATATATTCAATATATTTATTTTCACAACAAAAATTACTTTTCTTATATCCCTTAAATATAAATCAAGATTTAAAAGAGAGACCAATAATCAGAAAATAACATGCAATACAAATGTTTAAAACAAAAATTTTGCAATTATTCGAATTTACACTCAAATATTTTAAAATGTGTTATGAATAAATGTAGTTTTTGGGAATATTAGTTAAATTTGATAGATTCCCTATAAAAAATGGTAAAACAACATACATATAAGTCTTTGAATTTTTTGTCTGCGGTTGACATCTCGTTGGAAATGCCCATATATGGATAATTTTTGCTCTGTGTATAGTTTTTAAAATTCCTACAGTCCTGTTAAAAATGGGGACCATGCCCATTTTAGTACCTCCCATACAAAAAGAGCCAAGACGTATCAAAATTAAATACCTTATAATATAAGTACATATACCAGTGCATATTTACATTGCTCACAAAGTCTTAGTCGATTTACCCGACTGAAATTTCTTACTTGTTGTTTAAGCAAATTATTAAAAAACCAGTAAGGAAAGGCAGAAAGTCGGGCGGGGCCGACTATATAATACCCTACACCTCTCTAACTATGCGATACGGGTCATTGCCAGAATAATTTGGAATAATTGGTAGATGGGTAGAAACATATTATCTAATTCTGAAACGATAATCGCTAAATTAAGCAATATTCGTTCTTAATTGAGAAACATCTTTCTGGAAAATTTTAATGATCGGAAGTAAAATACAACTTCTATAGCGGTTTGATACCAAATCAGGAGGAACATATATATGGAGCTTTAATATAAATCTGAACCGATCTTCCCTGAATACTCATTCATGTAAAAAGACCTCCTTCTGTCGAATTTCGTACTGATCGGATATAAAATACAGTCTCTACAGCGCTTACATGTCAAATCGGGGGAAACATATGTATGGGAGCTATATCTAAATCTGAACCGATTTTCTCCGAATTTGGCAGTATTCCTTCATGTAATAAGAAACCTCTTTCTGCCAAATTTCGCACTGATCGGATATAAAACACAGTTTTTACAGCGCTTACTGGTCAAATCGGGGGTAACATATATATGGGTGTTAATCTGAATCTAAAACGAGTTTCTCCGAATTTGGCAGTATTCCTTATGTATAAAGAGACCTCTTTTTGCCGACTTTCGCACTGATCGGATATAAAATAACATTTTTACAGTGCTCACATGTCAAATCGGTGGTAACGTATATATGGGTGCTATATCTAAATCTGAACCGATTTCTTCCAAATTTAAAAGTGTTCATTCATATAATAGGAAACCTCTTTCTGACGAATTTCATACTGATCGGATATAAAATACAGTTTTTACAGCGCTTACATATGAAATCGGGGGTAACATATATATGGGGGCTATATCTAAATCCGAACCGATTTTCTCCGAATTTGGCAGTATTCCTTCATGTAATAAGAAACCTCTTTCTGGCGAATTTCGCACTGATCGGATATAAAATACAGTTTTTACAGCGCTTACATGTCAAATCGGGTGAAACATAAATTTGGGGGCTATATCTTAATTTGAAACGATTTTCCCCGAATTTGGGAGTGTTCATTCATATAATAAGAAAATTCTCTCTGCGAATTTCGTACCGATCGGATACAAAATACTGTTTCTACAGCGCTTACATGTAAAATCGGGTTTAACTATAATAACTATATCTAAATCTGAACCGATTTTCCCCGAATTTAGCAGTATTCATTCATGTAATAAGAGAACTCTCTCTGCCAAACTTTTTACTGATCTGATATAAAATACAGTTTCTACAGCGCTTACATGTCAAATAAGGGGCAACATATACGTAGTATGTACGAAATATATCGCGAATTTTTAATTTCCGCGGGCTACGTGTATTTGATTTTTGATATTTTTGTAGCGTTATGTTGGTGCTTATGTCGCTTACTTATGCTGACAAGGTCTGCCATTTTGAATGTTTAGTTAATTTTTTACAGCTGTTGTACTTGGATGTGTTTTAACTTGTCTTCGATTTTTATCTATTTCAGAAAATGGATCAAAGAATCTGCATCAAATTTTGTGCGAAAAACAAAATAAACTGCGCTGACGCATTCCGAATGTTGACTGTGGCATATGGTGAAGCTACCTTGGACCAAAGCAACGTTTATCGGTGGTACAAAATGTTCTTAGAGGGCCGAAAAGATGCGAAGGACGAACTGCGTGCCGGACGCCCGAGCACGTCAACAATAGACGAAAACATTGATAATGTGAATAAAATAGTATTGGCCAATCGACGAATTACCTGGATTTGTGGAAGAACAAAAACTGTCTTTTGCACCATGATAACGCCACTGCACACACATCGTTGCGTGCGCGCGAATATTTGGCCAAAAACAACACAGTAATGGTGCCGCAGCCAACATATTATATACTTGGAAGGGGACCAAATAGATATTCATGAATAAATAAATACTTTTTGAAAAAATACAAAATTCACGATATTTTTTAACATACCTCGTATATGGAGGTTATATCTAAATCTGAACCGATTTTGACCAATTTCAATAGGGATCGTCCTTGGACCAAAAAAGAGCACTGCGCTAAATTTCATCATAATCGGACCTGAGCTAAAAAAAATCGCTTCTGTAGTATATTGTCCCAAACATATTCGGCGTGAAACATATATATGTTTAGGGTACCCTCTAAACATTTAATATTTGGTACATACAAAAATTATATATTTGGGAAGATGTTGTTCTAAACAAGTCTTTGTTAACATCCCAATATGCTTTTTTCGGGACTATTATATCCGAATCAAATATTTATTTGCATTTAAGTATGTGTAGTGCTAGTTCCCATTGTCTAAAAGACAACTATCCACTAGGTGGCCACTTGGTGAATGACCATTGCTGGCAGAAGATTGGCTTTGCCGGTATGCTGGCGTTTCGCGCGGCTAAGCTCGACGGATGGGGGTGGTTCTTGCCAACCATTCTGACGTTTGGACAACAGCAAAACAAAAAAAAGAAAATCATACCGGTCGTTGACATCCATAAAAATAAAAAGAGAGAAAAAGGGAACCCGAAGCAAGAGAAAGGAGAGAGAAAATAATGGAAAATGAAAGGAAAGAAAGAGAAAAGTAACAACAAATGAAAAGAAAGGAAGGAACTACTCGGAGACACTCAGAATTGGCCTGGCTGATGACTTGCCAGGACTAGGCCCACCCTCTAGAGATCGAACCGACCTCACCATAATACCTTCAATATATTCTTTCTTGGTATCCCAAATCTGCATCTCTACTTACGTGCCTTTAACCTCTCTAGCTACCACGGACTAAGCAATCTAGCGCATAAAAAACATCTTTAGAATTTTCGTTTCAGAAATAGTACAATGTGTTGCTTTATTGCGTGCGAAATTTCATTCGCTGTAATTTTAATTTGCTCAAGTTTCACCATTCACGGCGATAATAATATAAAAGGTAAATTTCGTATATAATTCAAAAGATCTTTTCTTTAAAATGTACTTTGAAAAATCAATCACAAAAAAAAAGAATATAAAAAACCCAATTTCTTATTGTTTGGGAAAAGAAATGACAAAAGCTACCATAAATTTTGTTTGTTTTCTTTTGTTTTTAAATTGATTCTAAGTTAATTTGTTTATTTTCGAGCAGAAAATCGATTTCATTTTTATTTCCGTTTTCTAATAAATTTGGTTTTTTTTTTAGCTTGATTCCAGATGACGTCTTCGGCGGGCACGAAACGGATGGTGAAATAGCTGATGCACGGCTGGAGCTGGGGACTGGCAGCGGCTGTCGGATATGACGATGGCGAAATAGTCTTCGAAGTGTGTCGTCCGTCTTCGTCCCAGTTCTTGGTAAGTATAAGGTTCGTTATATTTATGAAAGAAAAATACAAACAATACATTTATTTTTGCCGTTTATTTCTCCTATCTAGCACTGACGAAACCGTGTGGAGTGGGTCAAACGTCCCCCTAACAAAAGCGGAATGTCCTGAGCTCACACCGAGTAACCTAATCGCTCACCTTTTCACTGCACAAAAGGGTCTGATTTTTATAGGTGAGTAATCGATTGCCCTTACATAGATATCCCCGGCACTAATCACTTTCTATTTGTATTTGTTTCTTTATTTAGTCCTGTCCGTCTGGTCGTCCGAAGTCACAGTATGTTGATGGTGGACACTTTTGGAATACCAGGCAACCCAGGCTTGGTGATGCCAAATCTGCGCCTACAACGTTGGACTGGTCAGCGGTGGCTCCCTTGTGGTGTTGTATTGTGATGTGAAAAATATGTATGTATGTGTGTTTATTTAAACTTTGTTTACTTGTGTTTCTTTGTTTTGATTAAGTTAAACTTTAAATGTTTCAAATAAAAATTTCAAAACCTTTTTTAAATTTTATCTTTAAATTCTTTGTTGGCAATGAAAATGGTGAGTATCGGTGTAGAGCCACTTGACCGTCTTCTTCTGGGTCAGCAGGAAAAAGGGCGAACATTTTCCGATTTTCCACCGTCCAAACCTTCGCTTTCATACTTTCTTTTTTTGTTCCTGTTTTCAGCCTACCATCAACAATGCATTTTTATATCAAAACAGCTGTTCCTATTTTATGCTTCTTCTTCCCTCTTCTAGCATTCATTCACCTTTTTTATTATTCTTTGTTTTTCAAAGCATTAACCTTTTAAGGGCGCACACTACAAACCCAACCATCCTGTAGGCTTAAAGCCAAAGGACGGGAGGGAAAAGTGCGTTTCTCTTGCTAATTGTCGTTGTGTGAATCATCCCTAGACTGATCTGGCAGAACCTGAACTGACTTCCCTATAAATGTACAGCGCGGCAATCCCTAATCGGACGATAAGTTGCTTGTTTTTTACTTTTGTACCTAATAAAAACAATTTCCGCGCGAAAATATGCACTCAGTACTGGTTGCACGAAAAACGTATGGCCGACGTATGACCGCTACGTAGCGCTACTAATTAATCAGTGTACACTACCTTTATTAACTGGTACCCTGGTCCTATGGCAACCCGCTGTGGCTGTCAATGAATGTCAAAGACGTTTTTGTCAAATGCATTCATTGTTAAATCGGACGGACGGAACGAAGCGGCTGGCAGAAATAAATGGTAAGTATTTTATAAGTAAATAAGTGTAATTGAAAAGTGAAAAAAAGAGATATAATAAAAAACTAAAGTGTGAGTGTGAGCGCCCCAGCAGGCGAGTTGGTAGCGTACTCGCCTATGAGTTTGGGGGTTGTGGTTTCGATTCCCACCAGAGGCTCTGGTCTGTCGCTGCAAACATTTAGCCATATGGTCTTTGTAATTAAGATTTGAGTATGGGGTCCTTCAACTTCATGTATTTAGGGAATTTTAGGTAAATTATTTAGAGTAAAAAATGTGATTAGCTATTTCCATATATTTAAATTTTTCTAAGACCATCAAACTTGCCTAAATTGAATATATAGATAGACATATAGTTAATTATAAAGATAGATTAAGTTCCAAAATGTGTTTGTACCCATTTTGTGGATTGTTTACAGTAACCCAGTCAAAATTTATGTTGCCCTTTTTCGATTTATTGCACTTTTTGCTCAACAACACATAGGACAGAAATGCTCAGTTTGTTGATTGTTATGTGTTGTTGTATTCTTGAGTTGTTTTTAATCTAATGTTAATTATCTACCACTTTTTAAAGTATTCAACGATTTTTTTCGGAATGGTTTCATTTTATTCATGACCGATCAGTCTTTACCACAAAATAATTAAAATATACTAAATTTGTTGATGCTTTTAGGAAGCTTTTATTAAAACATTATTACTTTTTTAATTATTATCTTGGAAGATATAGTCGAAACAGCTGAACAGATGGCAATTAGAGTAAATTGAAGGCTACTTAATTTTGGATCTTCCAAAGCTTTGCTGATAAAATATGTGTTTTAACCTCTATTTTGTTAGAGGTTTACTTTATTTTGATAAGGTCCGGCCTTTCCCTGGACCTTAAAATTAGAATATAAATTTACTGTTTTTTATGTAATATAAATTTAATTTGTATTGTAACTCATATAAATAAATAAATAGAATAAAGTATGAGTGATTCGGAAGTGAAAGGTCGCCGGGCTAAATTAATTATAAAAGTGTGAAGTCTCTTTCAAAGCAAACTAATCAAACACTGATTTCAGCGAAACCTGAAGGAATATTTTAATGTGACTAATTTTAAAATGTCATAGGTTCATGTATCTAAATAATGTTTTTTATTTAATTCAAAAATATTAAGTAGTTTACTTTTTATTTAATTTTAATCACATTCGCACGCGACATTTTTTCCATCGTTCTTTTTATGTTTATTTTTTACTTTTTATGCAACTAGACATCCAAAGGTTGATTATAAATGATTCTTAATATATTCAATATATTTATTTTCACAACAAAAATTACTTTTCTTATATCCCTTAAATATAAATCAAGATTTAAAAGAGAGACCAATAATCAGAAAATAACATGCAATACAAATGTTTAAAACATAAATTTTGCAATTATTCGAATTTACACTCAAATATTTTAAAATGTGTTATGAATAAATGTAGTTTTTGGGAATATTAGTTAAATTTGATAGATTCCCTATTAAAAATGGTAAAACAACATACATATAAGACTTTGAATTTTTTGGCTGCGGTTGACATCTCGTTGGAAATGCCCATATATGGATAATTTTTGCACTGTGTATAGTTTTTAAAATTCCTACAGTCCTGTTAAAAATGGGGACCATGCCCATTTTAGTACCTCCCATACAAAAAGAGCCAAGACGTATCAAAATTAAATACCTTATAATATAAGTACATATACCAGTGCATATTTACATTGCTCACAAAGTCTTAGTCGATTTACCCGACTGAAATTTCTTACTTGTTGTTTAAGCAAATTATTAAAAAAAAACGAACGCTGCAATTTTGTATCCACATTTTAGGGCGCAAATTCTTTAGCCAAACTCTTCACCTGCAAAATGTGGTATTTCTGGCTTACATTAGCATATTTGAGAGCTACCTCTACACAGGTACTACAACAAAATAAAAACTGATTAGTACACTTTTTATTGAGATGATCCAATATATAATACAAACTGCAAGTTACAGCAACATTTCTTAGAAAATGTGGTGTTTATGGCTTGAAAAAGCATTTTTGGGAGTGACATCTAGACTATAACAAAATATGAACTGATCTAAAAATTTTTTTACTGTGATGAATTCTTGTCTAAATTAAATACAAACTACACAGATTCATTTAAAATGCTTAGGAAATGTGTTATTTATGGCTTAAATACGTATATTTTTAAGCGACCTCTATAAGGTTGCCATAAAAAATAAAAACTGATTTGTAAAATTTTTGCTGTGATGGATTCTTGTCAAAATAGAATATAAAATGCAAATTTTCAGTTAAATTACTTGAAAAATCTTGTATCTATGGCTCACAAACGGTATCAACACATTGACCGATATGGCACATTTGCAATCCCAAACAACCTGCAACTATAAGAAGTATTTCTACCAAATTTGATCGACCTAGTCTATTATTACGGGCTGTATCGTGATTACAACAGACGGACATTGCTAAATCGTCTTAGAATTCTACGACGATTAAGAATGTGTATACATTATGGGGTCTCAGATCAATATTTAGGGGTGTTACAAACGGAATGACAAAATGAATATACCTATGGTGGAGGGTACAAAAATTTGATTTTCTTCGAAAAAAAGTTTTTTGTTGGTAACAGTAAAAAATAGAAAAAAGTCGCAAAAATGCCTATTTGAATAAATTTAACAAACAAACAATTTTGTACATAGTCATTGTATTCTTCATTCATACTGTAAAAATAAGGAAATTCAGAAAAATAATTTTTCATCGTATGTTTTTTTAGTATGTTTAGTAAATTTCGTTAAAAAATTAGAAAAAAATTAGATTTTTTTAAAAAAGTCGTTTTTTGCTGGCACCAATCAAACCATAACCAGTAAGGAAAGACATTGCGATACAAATTTGGCAGTGTTCATATATGTAATAACAGAACTCTCTCTGCCGAATTTCGTACTGATCGGATATAAAATTCGGTTTCTACAGCGCTTACATGTCAAATCGGGTGAAACATACATATATATGGGGGCTATATCTAGGTTAGGGTGGCAGCCGTATTTTTTATACAAGCTCACATAGACCAGTTTAGGTCCCTAGGGCTATATCTAAATCTGAACGGATTTTCTCCGAATTAGGTAGTGTTTTCTGCGGAATTTCGAACTGATCGAATACATAATACGGTTTCTACAGCGCTTACATATCAAATCAGGTGAAACATAAATTTGGGGGTTATATCTTAATTTGAAACGATTTTCCCCGAATTTGGGAGTGTTCATTCATATAATAAGAAAATTCTCTCTGCGAATTTCGTACCGATCGGATACAAAATACTGTTTCTACAGCGCTTACATGTAAAATCGGGTTTAACTATAATAACTATATCTAAATCTGAACCGATTTTCCCCGAATTTAGCAGTATTCATTCATGTAATAAGAGAACTCTCTCTGCCAAACTTTTTACTGATCTGATATAAAATACAGTTTCTACAGCGCTTACATGTCAAATAAGGGGCAACATATACGTAGTATGTACGAAATATATCGCGAATTTTTAATTTCCGCGGGCTACGTGTATTTGATTTTTGATATTTTTGTAGCGTTATGTTGGTGCTTATGTCGCTTACTTATGCTGCCAAGGTCTGCCATTTTAAATGTTTAGTTATTTTTTTACAGCTGTTATACTTGGATGTGTTTTAACTTGTCTTCGATTTTTATCTATTTCAGAAAATGGATCAAAGAATCTGCATCAAATTTTGTGCGAAAAACAAAATAAACTGCGCTGACGCATTCCGAATGTTGACTGTGGCATATGGTGAAGCTACCTTGGACCAAAGCAACGTTTATCGGTGGTACAAAATGTTCTTAGAGGGCCGAAAAGATGCGAAGGACGAACTGCGTGCCGGACGCCCGAGCAAATGTGAATAAAATAGTATTGGCCAATCGACGAATTACCATTAGAGAAGTTGCTGAGGATCTAAACATATCGATTGGCTCGTGTCGTTCGATTTTAACCAATGATTTGGGCATGAGTCTGGTTGCCGCTAAATTCGTGCCAAAATTGCTCAATTTGGACCAAAAACAGCATCGCGTTAACATTGCTCAGGAGATGTTGAACTCGGTCCGTGACGACCCAAATTTGCTCCAGAGGGCCATAACTGGTGACGAATCATGGGTTTATGGTTACGACGTGGAAACTAAAGCTCAATCATCCCAATGGAAGCTGCCGCATGAACCAAGACCGAAAAAAGCGCGCCAAATTCGGTCGAACGTAAAGGTTTTGCTCACAGTTTTCTTAGATTGCAGTTGCGTGGTGCATTATGATTTCTTGCCACAGGGTAGTACGGCCAATAAAGAATATTACCTGCAAGGTATGCGCAAATTGCGCGAAGCAATCCGCCAAAAACGCCTGGATTTGTGGAAGAACAAAAACTGTCTTTTGCACCATGATAACGCCACTGCACACACATCGTTGCGTGCGCGCGAATATTTGGCCAAAAACAACACAGTAATGGTGCCGCAGCCAACATATTATATACTTGGAAGGGGACAAAATAGATATTCATGAATAAATAAATACTTTTTGAAAAAAATACAAAATTCACGATATTTTTTAAAATACCTCGTATATGGAGGTTATATCTAAATCTGAACCGATTTTGACCAATTTCAATAGGGATCGTCCTTGGACCAAAAAAGAGCACTGTGCTAAATTTCATCATAATCGGACCTGAGCTAAAAAAAATCGCTTCTGTAGTATATTGTCCCAAACATATTCGGCGTGAAACATATATATGTTTAGGGTACACTCTAAACATTTAATATTTGGTACATACAAAAATTATATATTTGGGAAGATGTTGTTCTAAACAAGTCTTTGTTAACATCCCAATATGCTTTTTTCGGGACTATTATATCCGAATCAAATATTTATTTGCATTTAAGTATGTGTAGTGCTAGTTCCCATTGTCTAAAAGACAACTATCCACTAGGTGGCCACTTGGTGAATGACCATTGCTGGCAGAAGATTGGCTTTGCCGGTATGCTGGCGTTTCGCGCGGCTAAGCTCGACGGATGGGGGTGGTTCTTGCCAACCATTCTGACGTTTGGACAACAGCAAAACAAAAAAAAGAAAATCATACCGGTCGTTGACATCCATAAAAATAAAAAGAGAGAAAAAGGGAACCCGAAGCAAGAGAAAGGAGAGAGAAAATGGAAAATGAAAGGAAAGAAAGAGAAAAGTAACAACAAATGAAAAGAAAGGAAGGAACTACTCGGAGACACTCAGAATTGGCCTGGCTGATGACTTGCCAGGACTAGGCCCACCCTCTAGAGATCGAACCGACCTCACAATAATACCTTCAATATATTCTTTCTTGGTATCCCAAATCTGCATCTCTACTTACGTGCCTTTAACCTCTCTAGCTACCACGGACTAAGCAATCTAGCGCATAAAAAACATCTTTAGAATTTTCGTTTCAGAAATAGTACAATGTGTTGCTTTATTGCGTGCGAAATTTCATTCGCTGTAATTTTAATTTGCTCAAGTTTCACCATTCACGGCGATAATAATATAAAAGGTAAATTTCGTATATAATTCAAAAGATCTTTTCTTTAAAATGTACTTTGAAAAATCAATCACAAAAAAAAAAGAATATAAAAAACCCAATTTCTTATTGTTTGGGAAAAGAAATGACAAAAGCTACCATAAATTTTGTTTGTTTTCTTTTGTTTTTAAATTGATTCTAAGTTAATTTGTTTATTTTCGAGCAGAAAATCGATTTCATTTTTATTTCCGTTTTCTAATAAATTTGGTTTTTTTTTTAGCTTGATTCCAGATGACGTTTTCGGCGGGCACGAAACGGATGGTGAAATAGCTGATGCACGGCTGGAGCTGGGGACTGGCAGCGGCTGTCGGATATGACGATGGCGAAATAGTCTTCGAAGTGTGTCGTCCGTCTTCGTCCCAGTTCTTGGTAAGTATAAGGTTCGTTATATTTATGAAAGAAAAATACAAACAATACATTTATTTTTGCCGTTTATTTCTCCTATCTAGCACTGACGAAACCGTGTGGAGTGGGTCAAATGTCCCCCTAACAAAAGCGGAATGTCCTGAGCTCACACCGAGTAACCTAATCGCTCACCTTTTCACTGCACAAAAGGGTCTGATTTTTATAGGTGAGTAATCGATTGCCCTTACATAGATATCCCCGGCACTAATCACTTTCTATTTGTATTTGTTTCTTTATTTAGTCCTGTCCGTCTGGTCGTCCGAAGTCACAGTATGTTGATGGTGGACACTTTTGGAATACCAGGCAACCCAGGCTTGGTGATGCCAAATCTGCGCCTGCAACGTTGGACTGGTCAGCGGTGGCTCCCTTGTGGTGTTGTATTGTGATGTGAAAAATATGTATGTATGTGTGTTTATTTAAACTTTGTTTACTTGTGTTTCTTTGTTTTGATTAAGTTAAACTTTAAATGTTTCAAATAAAAATTTCAAAACCTTTTTTAAATTTTATCTTTAAATTCTTTGTTGGCAATGAAAATGGTGAGTATCGGTGTAGAGCCACTTGACCGTCTTCTTCTGGGTCAGCAGGAAAAAGGGCGAACATTTTCCGATTTTCCACCGTCCAAACCTTCGCTTTCATACTTTCTTTTTTTGTTCCTGTTTTCAGCCTACCATCAACAATGCATTTTTATATCAAAACAGCTGTTCCTATTTTATGCTTCTTCTTCCCTCTTCTAGCATTCATTCACCTTTTTTATTATTCTTTGTTTTTCAAAGCATTAACCTTTTAAGGGCGCACACTACAAACCCAACCATCCTGTAGGCTTAAAGCCAAAGGACGGGAGGGAAAAGTGCGTTTCTCTTGCTAATTGTCGTTGTGTGAATCATCCCTAGACTGATCTGGCAGAACCTGAACTGACTTCCCTATAAATGTACAGCGCGGCAATCCCTAATCGGACGATAAGTTGCTTGTTTTTTACTTTTGTACCTAATAAAAACAATTTCCGCGCGAAAATATGCACTCAGTACTGGTTGCACGAAAGACGTATGGCCGACGTATGACCGCTACGTAGTGCTACTAATTAATCAGTGTACACTACCTTTATTAACTGGTACCCTGGTCCTATGGCAACCCGCTGTGGCTGTCAATGAATGTCAAAGACGTTTTTGTCAAATGCATTCATTGTTAAATCGGACGGACGGAACGAAGCGGCTGGCAGAAATAAATGGTAAGTATTTTATAAGTAAATAAGTGTAATTGAAAAGTGAAAAAAGAGATATAATAAAAAACTAAAGTGTGAGTGTGAGCGCCCCAGTAGGCGAGTTGGTAGCGTACTCGCCTATGAGTTTGGGGGTTGTGGTTTCGATTCCCACCAGAGGCTCTGGTCTGTCGCTGCAAACATTTAGCCATATGGTCTTTGTAATTAAGATTTGAGTATGGGGTCCTTCAACTTCATGTATTTAGGGAATTTTAGGTAAATTATTTAGAGTAAAAAATGTGATTAGCTATTTCCATATATTTAAATTTTTCTAAGACCATCAAACTTGCCTAAATTGAATATATAGATAGACATATAGTTAATTATAAAGATAGATTAAGTTCCAAAATGTGTTTGTACCCATTTTGTGGATTGTTTACAGTAACCCAGTCAAAATTTATGTTGCCCTTTTTCGATTTATTGCACTTTTTGCTCAACAACACATAGGACAGAAATGCTCAGTTTGTTGATTGTTATGTGTTGTTGTATTCTTGAGTTGTTTTTAATCTAATGTTAATTATCTACCACTTTTTAAAGTATTCAACGATTTTTTTCGGAATGGTTTCATTTTATTCATGACCGATCAGTCTTTACCACAAAATAATTAAAATATACTAAATTTGTTGATGCTTTTAGGAAGCTTTTATTAAAACATTATTAATTTTTTAATTATTATCTTGGAAGATATAGTCGAAACAGCTGAACAGATGGCAATTAGAGTAAATTGAAGGCTACTTAATTTTGGATCTTCCAAAGCTTTGCTGATAAAATATGTGTTTTAACCTCTATTTTGTTAGAGGTTTACTTTATTTTGATAAGGTCCGGCCTTTCCCTGGACCTTAAAATTAGAATATAAATTTACTTTTTTTTTATGTAATATAAATTTAATTTGTATTGTAACTCATATAAATAAATAAATAAAATAAAGTATGAGTGATTCGGAAGTGAAAGGTCGCCGGACTAAATTAATTATAAAAGTGTGAAGTCTCTTTCAAAGCAAACTAATCAAACACTGATTTCAGCGAAACCTGAAGGAATATTTTAATGTGACTAATTTTAAAATGTCATAGGTTCATGTATCTAAATAATGTTTTTTATTTAATTCAAAAATATTAAGTAGTTTACTTTTTATTTAATTTTAATCACATTCGCACGCGACATTTTTTCCATCGTTCTTTTTATGTTTATTTTTTACTTTTTATGCAACTAGACATCCAAAGGTTGATTATAAATGATTCTTAATATATTCAATATATTTATTTTCACAACAAAAATTACTTTTCTTATATCCCTTAAATATAAATCAAGATTTAAAAGAGAGACCAATAATCTGAAAATAACATGCAATACAAATGTTTAAAACATAAATTTTGCAATTATTCGAATTTACACTCAAATATTTTAAAATGTGTTATGAATAAATGTAGTTTTTGGGAATATTAGTTAAATTTGATAGATTCCCTATTAAAAATGGTAAAACAACATACATATAAGACTTTGAATTTTTTGGCTGCGGTTGACATCTCGTTGGAAATGCCCATATATGGATAATTTTTGCACTGTGTATAGTTTTTAAAATTCCTACAGTCCTGTTAAAAATGGGGACCATGCCCATTTTAGTACCTCCCATACAAAAAGAGCCAAGACGTATCAAAATTAAATACCTTATAATATAAGTACATATACCAGTGCATATTTACATTGCTCACAAAGTCTTAGTCGATTTACCCGACTGAAATTTCTTACTTGTTGTTTAAGCAAATTATTAAAAAAAAAACGAACGCTGCAATTTTGTATCCACATTTTAGGGCGCAAATTCTTTAGCCAAACTCTTCACCTGCAAAATGTGGTATTTCTGGCTTACATTAGCATATTTGAGAGCTACCTCTACACAGGTACTACAACAAAATAAAAACTGATTAGTACACTTTTTATTGAGATGATCCAATATATAATACAAACTGCAAGTTACAGCAACATTTCTTAGAAAATGTGGTGTTTATGGCTTGAAAAAGCATTTTTGGGAGTGACATCTAGACTATAACAAAATATGAACTGATCTAAAAATTTTTTTACTGTGATGAATTCTTGTCTAAATTAAATACAAACTACACAGATTCATTTAAAATGCTTAGGAAATGTGTTATTTATGGCTTAAATACGTATATTTTTAAGCGACCTCTATAAGGTTGCCATAAAAAATAAAAACTGATTTGTAAAATTTTTGCTGTGATGGATTCTTGTCAAAATAGAATATAAAATGCAAATTTTCAGTTAAATTACTTGAAAAATCTTGTATCTATGGCTCACAAACGGTATCAACACATTGACCGATATGGCACATTTGCAATCCCAAACAACCTGCAACTATAAGAAGTATTTCTACCAAATTTGATCGACCTAGTCTATTATTACGGGCTGTATCGTGATTACAACAGACGGACATTGCTAAATCGTCTTAGAATTCTACGACGATTAAGAATGTGTATACATTATGGGGTCTCAGATCAATATTTAGGGGTGTTACAAACGGAATGACAAAATGAATATACCTATGGTGGAGGGTACAAAAATTTGATTTTCTTCGAAAAAAAGTTTTTTGTTGGTAACAGTAAAAAATAGAAAAAAGTCGCAAAAATGCCTATTTGAATAAATTTAACAAACAAACAATTTTGTACATAGTCATTGTATTCTTCATTCATACTGTAAAAATAAGGAAATTCAGAAAAATAATTTTTCATCGTATGTTTTTTTAGTATGTTTAGTAAATTTCGTTAAAAAATTAGAAAAAAATTAGATTTTTTTAAAAAAGTCGTTTTTTGCTGGCACCAATCAAACCATAACCAGTAAGGAAAGACATTGCGATACAAATTTGGCAGTGTTCATATATGTAATAACAGAACTCTCTCTGCCGAATTTCGTACTGATCGGATATAAAATTCGGTTTCTACAGCGCTTACATGTCAAATCGGGTGAAACATACATATATATGGGGGCTATATCTAGGTTAGGGTGGCAGCCGTATTTTTTATACAAGCTCACATAGACCAGTTTAGGTCCCTAGGGCTATATCTAAATCTGAACGGATTTTCTCCGAATTAGGTAGTGTTTTCTGCGGAATTTCGAACTGATCGAATACATAATACGGTTTCTACAGCGCTTACATATCAAATCAGGTGAAACATAAATTTGGGGGTTATATCTTAATTTGAAACGATTTTCCCCGAATTTGGGAGTGTTCATTCATATAATAAGAAAATTCTCTCTGCGAATTTCGTACCGATCGGATACAAAATACTGTTTCTACAGCGCTTACATGTAAAATCGGGTTTAACTATAATAACTATATCTAAATCTGAACCGATTTTCCCTGAATTTAGCAGTATTCATTCATGTAATAAGAGAACTCTCTCTGCCAAACTGTTTACTGATCTGATATAAAATACAGTTTCTACAGCGCTTACATGTCAAATAAGGGGCAACATATACGTAGTATGTACGAAATATATCGCGAATTTTTAATTTCCGCGGGCTACGTGTATTTGATTTTTGATATTTTTGTAGCGTTATGTTGGTGCTTATGTCGCTTACTTATGCTGACAAGGTCTGCCATTTTGAATGTTTAGTTAATTTTTTACAGCTGTTGTACTTGGATGTGTTTTAACTTGTCTTCGATTTTTATCTATTTCAGAAAATGGATCAAAGAATCTGCATCAAATTTTGTGCGATAAACAAAATAAACTGCGCTGACGCATTCCGAATGTTGACTGTGGCATATGGTGAAGCTACCTTGGACCAAAGCAACGTTTATCGGTGGTACAAAATGTTCTTAGAGGGCCGAAAAGATGCGAAGGACGAACTGCGTGCCGGACGCCCGAGCAAATGTGAATAAAATAGTATTGGCCAATCGACGAATTACCATTAGAGAAGTTGCTGAGGATCTAAACATATCGATTGGCTCGTGTCGTTCGATTTTAACCAATGATTTGGGCATGAGTCTGGTTGCCGCTAAATTCGTGCCAAAATTGCTCAATTTGGACCAAAAACAGCATCGCGTTAACATTGCTCAGGAGATGTTGAACTCGGTCCGTGACGACCCAAATTTGCTCCAGAGGGTCATAACTGGTGACGAATCATGGGTTTATGGTTACGACGTGGAAACTAAAGCTCAATCATCCCAATGGAAGCTGCCGCATGAACCAAGACCGAAAAAAGCGCGCCAAATTCGGTCGAACGTAAAGGTTTTGCTCACAGTTTTCTTAGATTGCAGTTGCGTGGTGCATTATGATTTCTTGCCACAGGGTAGTACGGCCAATAAAGAATATTACCTGCAAGGTATGCGCAAATTGCGCGAAGCAATCCGCCAAAAACGGCTGGATTTGTGGAAGAACAAAAACTGTCTTTTGCACCACGATAACGCCACTGCACACACATCGTTGCGTGCGCGCGAATATTTGGCCAAAAACAACACAGTAATGGTGCCGCAGCCAACATATTATATACTTGGAAGGGGACAAAATAGATATTCATGAATAAATAAATACTTTTTGAAAAAATACAAAATTCACGATATTTTTTAACATACCTCGTATATGGAGGTTATATCTAAATCTGAACCGATTTTGACCAATTTCAATAGGGATCGTCCTTGGACCAAAAAAGAGCACTGTGCTAAATTTCATCATAATCGGACCTGAGCTAAAAAAATCGCTTCTGTAGTATATTGTCCCAAACATATTCGGCGTGAAACATATATATGTTTAGGGTACACTCTAAACATTTAATATTTGGTACATACAAAAATTGTATATTTGGGAAGATGTTGTTCTAAACAAATCTTTGTTAACATCCCAATATGCTTTTTTCGGGACTATTATATCCGAATCAAATATTTATTTGCATTAAGGTATGTGTAGTGCTAGTTCCCATTGTCTAAAAGACAACTATCCACTAGGTGGCCACTTGGTGAATGATCATTGCTGGCAGAAGATTGGCTTTGCCGGTATGCTGGCGTTTCGCGCGGCTAAGCTCGACGGATGGGGGTGGTTCTTGCCAACCATTCTGACGTTTGGACAACAGCAAAACAAAAAAAAGAAAATCATACCGGTCGTTGACATCCATAAAAATAAAAAGAGAGAAAAAGGGAACCCGAAGCAAGAGAAAGGAGAGAGAAAATAATGGAAAATGAAAGGAAAGAAAGAGAAAAGTAACAACAAATGAAAAGAAAGGAAGGAACTACTCGGAGACACTCAGAATTGGCCTGGCTGATGACTTGCTTGGACTAGGCCCACCCTCTAGAGATCGAACCGACCTCACCATAATACCTTCAATATATTCTTTCTTGGTATCCCAAATCTGCATCTCTACATACGTGCCTTTAACCTCTCTAGCTACCACGGACTAAGCAATCTAGCGCATAAAAAACATCTTTAGAATTTTCGTTTCAGAAATAGTACAATGTGTTGCTTTATTGCGTGCGAAATTTCATTCGCTGTAATTTTAATTTGCTCAAGTTTCACCATTCACGGCGATAATAATATAAAAGGTAAATTTCGTATATAATTCAAAAGATCTTTTCTTTAAAATGTACTTTGAAAAATCAATCACAAAAAAAAAAGAATATAAAAAACCCAATTTCTTATTGTTTGGGAAAAGAAATGACAAAAGCTACCATAAATTTTGTTTGTTTTCTTTTGTTTTTAAATTGATTCTAAGTTAATTTGTTTATTTTCGAGCAGAAAATCGATTTCATTTTTATTTCCGTTTTCTAATAAATTTGGTTTTTTTTTTGAGCTTGATTCCAGATGACGTCTTCGGCGGGCACGAAACGGATGGTGAAATAGCTGATGCACGGCTGGAGCTGGGGACTGGCAGCGGCTGTCGGATATGACGATGGCGAAATAGTCTTCGAAGTGTGTCGTCCGTCTTCGTCCCAGTTCTTGGTAAGTATAAGGTTCGTTATATTTATGAAAGAAAAATACAAACAAAACATTTATTTTTGCCGTTTATTTCTCCTATCTAGCACTGACGAAACCGTGTGGAGTGGGTCAAACGTCCCCCTAACAAAAGCGGAATGTCCTGAGCTCACACCGAGTAACCTAATCGCTCACCTTTTCACTGCACAAAAGGGTCTGATTTTTATAGGTGAGTAATCGATTGCCCTTACATAGATATCCCCGGCACTAATCACTTTCTATTTGTATTTGTTTCTTTATTTAGTCCTGTCCGTCTGGTCGTCCGAAGTCACAGTATGTTGATGGTGGACACTTTTGGAATACCAGGCAACCCAGGCTTGGTGATGCCAAATCTGCGCCTGCAACGTTGGACTGGTCAGCGGTGGCTCCCTTGTGGTGTTGTATTGTGATGTGAAAAATATGTATGTATGTGTGTTTATTTAAACTTTGTTTACTTGTGTTTCTTTGTTTTGATTAAGTTAAACTTTAAATGTTTCAAATAAAAATTTCAAAACCTTTTTTAAATTTTATCTTTAAATTCTTTGTTGGCAATGAAAATGGTGAGTAATGGTGGGTCAACAGGAAAAAGGGCGAACATTTTCCGATTTTCCACCGTCCAAACCTTCGCTTTCATACTTTCTTTTTTTGTTCCTGTTTTCAGCCTACCATCAACAATGCATTTTTATATCAAAACAGCTGTTCCTATTTTATGCTTCTTCTTCCCTATTCTAGCATTCATTCACCTTTTTTATTATTCTTTGTTTTTCAAAGCATTAACCTTTTAAGGGCGCACACTACAAACCCAACCATCCTGTAGGCTTAAAGCCAAAGGACGTGAGGGAAAAGTGCGTTTCTCTTGCTAATTGTCGTTGTGTGAATCATCCCTAGACTGATCTGGCAGAACCTGAACTGACTTCCCTATAAATGTACAGCGCGGCAATCCCTAATCGGACGATAAGTTGCTTGTTTTTTACTTTTGTACCTAATAAAAACAATTTCCGCGCGAAAATATGCACTCAGTACTGGTTGCACGAAAAACGTATGGCCGACGTATGACCGCTACGTAGCGCTACTAATTAATCAGTGTACACTACCTTTATTAACTGGTACCCTGGTCCTATGGCAACCCGCTGTGGCTGTCAATGAATGTCAAAGACGTTTTTGTCAAATGCATTCATTGTTAAATCGGACGGACGGAACGAAGCGGCTGGCAGAAATAAATGGTAAGTATTTTATAAGTAAATAAGTGTAATTGAAAAGTGAAAAAAGAGATATATAAAAAACTAAAGTGTGAGTGTGAGCGCCCCAGTAGGCGAGTTGGTAGCGTACTCGCCTATGAGTTTGGGGGTTGTGGTTTCGATTCCCACCAGAGGCTCTGGTCTGTCGCTGCAAACATTTAGCCATATGGTCTTTGTAATTAAGATTTGAGTATGGGGTCCTTCAACTTCATGTATTTAGGGAATTTTAGGTAAATTATTTAGAGTAAAAAATGTGATTAGCTATTTCCATATATTTAAATTTTTCTAAGACCATCAAACTTGCCTAAATTGAATATATAGATAGACATATAGTTAATTATAAAGATAGATTAAGTTCCAAAATGTGTTTGTACCCATTTTGTGGATTGTTTACAGTAACCCAGTCAAAATTTATGTTGCCCTTTTTCGATTTATTGCACTTTTTGCTCAACAACACATAGGACAGAAATGCTCAGTTTGTTGATTGTTATGTGTTGTTGTATTCTTGAGTTGTTTTTAATCTAATGTTAATTATCTACCACTTTTTAAAGTATTCAACGATTTTTTTCGGAATGGTTTCATTTTATTCATGACCGATCAGTCTTTACCACAAAATAATTAAAATATACTAAATTTGTTGATGCTTTTAGGAAGCTTTTATTAAAACATTATTACTTTTTTAATTATTATCTTGGAAGATATAGTCGAAACAGCTGAACAGATGGCAATTAGAGTAAATTGAAGGCTACTTAATTTTGGATCTTCCAAAGCTTTGCTGATAAAATATGTGTTTTAACCTCTATTTTGTTAGAGGTTTACTTTATTTTGATAAGGTCCGGCCTTTCCCTGGACCTTAAAATTAGAATATAAATTTACTTTTTTTTTATGTAATATAAATTTAATTTGTATTGTAACTCATATAAATAAATAAATAAAATAAAGTATGAGTGATTCGGAAGTGAAAGGTCGCCGGACTAAATTAATTATAAAAGTGTGAAGTCTCTTTCAAAGCAAACTAATCAAACACTGATTTCAGCGAAACCTGAAGGAATATTTTAATGTGACTAATTTTAAAATGTCATAGGTTCATGTATCTAAATAATGTTTTTTATTTAATTCAAAAATATTAAGTAGTTTACTTTTTATTTAATTTTAATCACATTCGCACGCGACATTTTTTCCATCGTTCTTTTTATGTTTATTTTTTACTTTTTATGCAACTAGACATCCAAAGGTTGATTATAAATGATTCTTAATATATTCAATATATTTATTTTCACAACAAAAATTACTTTTCTTATATCCCTTAAATATAAATCAAGATTTAAAAGAGAGACCAATAATCTGAAAATAACATGCAATACAAATGTTTAAAACATAAATTTTGCAATTATTCGAATTTACACTCAAATATTTTAAAATGTGTTATGAATAAATGTAGTTTTTGGGAATATTAGTTAAATTTGATAGATTCCCTATTAAAAATGGTAAAACAACATACATATAAGACTTTGAATTTTTTGGCTGCGGTTGACATCTCGTTGGAAATGCCCATATATGGATAATTTTTGCACTGTGTATAGTTTTTAAAATTCCTACAGTCCTATTAAAAATGGGGACCATGCCCATTTTAGTACCTCCCATACAAAAAGAGCCAAGACGTATCAAAATTAAATACCTTATAATATAAGTACATATACCAGTGCATATTTACATTGCTCACAAAGTCTTAGTCGATTTACCCGACTGAAATTTCTTACTTGTTGTTTAAGCAAATTATTAAAAAAAACGAACGCTGCAATTTTGTATCCACATTTTAGGGCGCAAATTCTTTAGCCAAACTCTTCACCTGCAAAATGTGGTATTTCTGGCTTACATTAGCATATTTGAGAGCTACCTCTACACAGGTACTACAACAAAATAAAAACTGATTAGTACACTTTTTATTGAGATGATCCAATATATAATACAAACTGCAAGTTACAGCAACATTTCTTAGAAAATGTGGTGTTTATGGCTTGAAAAAGCATTTTTGGGAGTGACATCTAGACTATAACAAAATATGAACTGATCTAAAAAATTTTTTACTGTGATGAATTCTTGTCTAAATTAAATACAAACTACACAGATTCATTTAAAATGCTTAGGAAATGTGTTATTTATGGCTTAAATACGTATATTTTTAAGCGACCTCTATAAGGTTGCCATAAAAAATAAAAACTGATTTGTAAAATTTTTGCTGTGATGGATTCTTGTCAAAATAGAATACAAAATGCAAATTTTCAGTTAAATTACTTGAAAAATCTTGTATCTATGGCTCACAAACGGTATCAACACATTGACCGATATGGCACATTTGCAATCCCAAACAACCTGCAACTATAAGAAGTATTTCTACCAAATTTGATCGACCTAGTCTATTATTACGGGCTGTATCGTGATTACAACAGACGGACATTGCTAAATCGTCTTAGAATTCTACGACGATTAAGAATGTGTATACATTATGGGGTCTCAGATCAATATTTAGGGGTGTTACAAACGGAATGACAAAATGAATATACCTATGGTGGAGGGTACAAAAATTTGATTTTCTTCGAAAAAAAAGTTTTTTGTTGGTAACAATAAAAAATAGAAAAAAGTCGCAAAAATGCCTATTTGAATAAATTTAACAAACAAACAATTTTGTACATAGTCATTGTATTCTTCATTCATACTGTAAAAATAAGGAAATTCAGAAAAATAATTTTTCATCGTATGTTTTTTTAGTATGTTTAGTAAATTTCGTTAAAAAATTAGATTTTTTTAAAAAAGTCGTTTTTTGCTGGCACCAATCAAACCATAACCAGTAAGGAAAGACATTGCGATACAAATTTGGCAGTGTTCATATATGTAATAACAGAACTCTCTCTGCCGAATTTCGTACTGATCGGATATAAAATTCGGTTTCTACAGCGCTTACATGTCAAATCGGGTGAAACATACATATATATGGGGGCTATATCTAGGTTAGGGTGGCAGCCGTATTTTTTATACAAGCTCACATAGACCAGTTTAGGTCCCTAGGGCTATATCTAAATCTGAACGGATTTTCTCCGAATTAGGTAGTGTTTTCTGCGGAATTTCGAACTGATCGAATACATAATACGGTTTCTACAGCGCTTACATATCAAATCAGGTGAAACATAAATTTGGGGGTTATATCTTAATTTGAAACGATTTTCCCCGAATTTGGGAGTGTTCATTCATATAATAAGAAAATTCTCTCTGCGAATTTCGTACCGATCGGATACAAAATACTGTTTCTACAGCGCTTACATGTAAAATCGGGTTTAACTATAATAACTATATCTAAATCTGAACCGATTATCCCCGAATTTAGCAGTATTCATTCATGTAATAAGAGAACTCTCTCTGCCAAACTTTTTACTGATCTGATATAAAATACAGTTTCTACAGCGCTTACATGTCAAATAAGGGGCAACATATACGTAGTATGTACGAAATATATCGCGAATTTTTAATTTCCGCGGGCTACGTGTATTTGATTTTTGATATTTTTGTAGCGACAAGGTCTGCCATTTTGAATGTTTAGTTAATTTTTTACAGCTGTTGTACTTGGATGTGTTTCAACTTGTCTTCGATTTTTATCTATTTCAGAAAATGGATCAAAGAATCTGCATCAAATTTTGTGCGAAAAACAAAATAAACTGCGCTGACGCATTCCGAATGTTGACTGTGGCATATGGTGAAGCTACCTTGGACCAAAGCAACGTTTATCGGTGGTACAAAATGTTCTTAGAGGGCCGAAAAGATGCGAAGGACGAACTGCGTGCCGGACGCCCGAGCAAATGTGAATAAAATAGTATTGGCCAATCGACGAATTACCATTAGAGAAGTTGCTGAGGATCTAAACATATCGATTGGCTCGTGTCGTTCGATTTTAACCAATGATTTGGGCATGAGTATGGTTGCCGCTAAATTCGTGCCAAAATTGCTCAATTTGGACCAAAAACAGCATCGCGTTAACATTGCTCAGGAGATGTTGAACTCGGTCCGTGACGACCCAAATTTGCTCCAGAGGGTCATAACTGGTGACGAATCATGGGTTTATGGTTACGACGTGGAAACTAAAGCTCAATCATCCCAATGGAAGCTGCCGCATGAACCAAGACCGAAAAAAGCGCGCCAAATTCGGTCGAACGTAAAGGTTTTGCTCACAGTTTTCTTAGATTGCAGTTGCGTGGTGCATTATGATTTCTTGCCACAGGGTAGTACGGCCAATAAAGAATATTACCTGCAAGGAATGCGCAAATTGCGCGAAGCAATCCGCCAAAAACGCCTGGATTTGTGGAAGAACAAAAACTGTCTTTTGCACCATGATAACGCCACTGCACACACATCGTTGTGTGCGCGCGAATGTTTGGCCAAAAACACAGTAATGGTGCCGCAGCCAACATATTATATACTTGGAAGGGGACAAAATAGATATTCATGAATAAATAAATACTTTTTGAAAAAATACAAAATTCACGATATTTTTTGAACATACCTCGTATATGGAGGTTATATCTAAATCTGAACCGATTTTGACTCTAAACATTTAATATTTGGTACATACAAAAATTGTATATTTGGGAAGATGTTGTTCTAAACAAATCTTTGTTAACATCCCAATATGCTTTTTTCGGGACTATTATATCCGAATCAAATATTTATTTGCATTAAGGTATGTGTAGTGCTAGTTCCCATTGTCTAAAAGACAACTATCCACTAGGTGGCCACTTGGTGAATGATCATTGCTGGCAGAAGATTGGCTTTGCCGGTATGCTGGCGTTTCGCGCGGCTAAGCTTGACGGATGGGGGTGGTTCTTGCCAACCATTCTGACGTTTGGACAACAGAAAAACAAAAAAAAAGAAAATCATACCGGTCGTTGACATCCATAAAAATAAAAAGAGAGAAAAAGGGAACCCGAAGCAAGAGAAAGGAGAGAGAAAATAATGGAAAATGAAAGGAAAGAAAGAGAAAAGTAACAACAAATGAAAAGAAAGGAAGGAACTACTCGGAGACACTCAGAATTGGCCTGGCTGATGACTTGCCAGGACTAGGCCCACCCTCTAGAGATCGAACCGACCTCACCATGATACCTTCAATATATTCTTTCTTGGTATCCCAAATCTGCATCTCTACTTACGTGCCTTTAACCTCTCTATCTACCACGGACTAAGCAATCTAGCGCATAAAAAACATCTTTAGAATTTTCGTTTCAGAAATAGTACAATGTGTTGCTTTATTGCGAGCGAAATTTCACAGCGATAATAATATAAAAGGTAAATTTCGTATATAATTCAAAAGATCTTTTCTTTAAAATGTACTTTGAAAAATCAATCACAAAAAAGAATATAAAAAACACAATTTCTTATTGTTTGGGAAAAGAAATGACAAAAGATACCATAAATTTTGTTTGTTTTCTTTTGTTTTTAAATTGATTCTAAGTTAATTTGTTAATTTTCGAGCAGAAAATCGATTTTATTTTTATTTGCGTTTTCTAATAAATTTCGTTTTTTTTAGCTTGATTCCAGATGACGTCTTCGGCGGGCACGAAACGGATGGTGAAATAGCTGATGCACGGCTGGAGCTGGGGACTGGCAGCGGCTGTCGGATATGACGATGGCGAAGTAGTCTTCGAAGTGTGTCGTCCGTCTTCGTCCGAGTTCTTGGTAAATACAAAAAATACATTTATTTTTGCCGTTTATTTCTCCTATCTAGCACTGACGAAACCGTGTGGAGTGGGTCAAACGTCCCCCTAACAAAAGCGGAATGTCCTGAGCTCACACCGAGTAACCTAATCGCTCACCTTTTCACTGCACAAAAGGGTCTGATTTTTATAGGTGAGTACTCGATTGCCCTTACATAGATATCCCCGGCACTAATCACTTTCTATTTGTATTTGTTTCTTTATTTAGTCCTGTCCGTCTGGTCGTCCGAAGTCACAGTATGTTGATGGTGGACACTTTTGGAATACCAGGCAACCCAGGCTTGGTGATGCCAAATCTCCGCCTGCAACGTTGGACTGGTCAGCGGTGGCTCTCTTGTGGTGTTTTATTGTGATGTGAAAAATATGTATGTATGTGTGGTTATTTAAACTTTGTTTGCTTGTGCTTCTTTGTATTGTTTAAGTTAAACTTTAAATGTTTCAAATAAAAATTTCAAAACCTTTTTTAAATTTTATCTTTAAATTCTTTGTTGGTAATGAAAATGGTGAGTATCGGTGTAGAGCCACTTGACCGTCTTCTTCTGGGTCAGCAGGAAAAAGGGCGAACATTTTCCGATTTTCCACCGTCCAAACCTTCGCTTTCATACTTTCTTTTTTTGTTCCTGTTTTCAGCCTACCATCAACAATGCATTTTTATAGCAAAACAGCTGTTCCTATTTTATGCTTCTTCTTCCCTCTTCTAGCATTCATTCACCTTTTTTATTATTCTTTGTTTTTCAAAGCATTAACCTTTTAAGGGCGCACACTACAAACCCAACCATCCTGTAGGCTTAAAGCCAAAGGACGGGAGGGAAACGTGCGTTTCTCTTGCTAATTGTCGTTGTGTGAATCATCCCTAGACTGATCTGGCAGAACCTGAACTGACTTCCCTATAAATGTACAGCGCGGCAATCCCTAATCGGACGATAAGTTGCTTGTTTTTTTACTTTTGTAAATAATAAAAACAATTTCCGCGCGAAAATTTGCACTCAGTACTGGTTGCACGAAAAACGTATGGCCGACGTATGACCGCTACGTAGCGCTACTAATTAATCAGTGTACACTACCTTTATTAACTGGTACCCTGGTCCTATGGCAACCCGCTGTGGCTGTCAATGAATGTCAAAGACGTTTTTGTCAAATGCATTCATTGTTAAATCGGACGGACGGAACGAAGCGTCTGGCAGAAATAAATGGTAAGTATTTTATAAGTAAATAAGTGTAATTGAAAAGTGAAAAAAGAGATATAATAAAAAACTAAAGTGTGAGTGTGAGCGCCCCAGTAGGCGAGTTGGTAGCGTACTCGCCTATGAGTTTGGGGGTTGTGGTTTCGATTCCCACCAGAGGCTCTGGTCTGTCGCTGCAAACATTTAGCCATATGGTCTTTGTAATTAAGATTTGAGTATGGGGTCCTTCAACTTCATGTATTTAGGGAATTTTAGGTAAATTATTTAGAGTAAAAAATGTGATAAGCTATTTCCATATATTTAAATTTTTCTAAGACCATCAAACTTGCCTAAATTGAATATATAGATAGACATATAGTTAATTATAAAGATAGATTAAGTTCCAAAATGTGTTTGTACCCATTTTGTGGATTGTTTACAGTAACCCAGTCAAAATTTATGTTGCCCTTTTTCGATTTATTGCACTTTTTGCTCAACAACACATAGGACAGAAATGCTCAGTTTGTTGATTGTTATGTGTTGTTGTATTCTTGAGTTGTTTTTAATCTAATGTTAATTATCTACCACTTTTTAAAGTATTCAACGATTTTTTTCGGAATGGTTTCATTTTATTCATGACCGATCAGTCTTTACCACAAAATAATTAAAATATACTAAAATTGTTGATGCTTTTAGGAAGCTTTTATTAAAACATTATTACTTTTTTAATTATTATCTTGGAAGATATAGTCGAAACAGCTGAACAGATGGCAATTAGAGTAAATTGAAGGCTACTTAATTTTGGATCTTCCAAAGCTTTGCTGATAAAATATGTGTTTTAACCTCTATTTTGTTAAAGGTTTACTTTATTTTGATAAGGTCCGGCCTTTCCCTGGACCTTAAAATTAGAATATAAATTTACTGTTTTTTTATGTAATATAAATTTAATTTGTATTGTAACTCATATAAATAAATAAATAAAATAAAGTATGAGTGATTCGGAAGTGAAAGGTCGCCGGGCTAAATTAATTATAAAAGTGTTAAGTGAGAAAATGAATGAAGTGCATTTCTATGGTTGTGTGCGTAAAAGTGAACTGTGAACATAATGAACAAATTAATGAAAGTCTTAAAGGATTTAATGGAAAAAAAGCAAGAGTGAAATTTCGGAAACAAAAATTAAAAAATTCGGCTACCTTCAATCAACTTAACGTAAAGCAAAAGTAAGTGATTTAAGTGAATTTAATGTGTGCTTTATAAAAAGAAATGTGAAATATGGAGGAGGTTCGAAAACCAACCCTAGGTGTTAGAAGGTGATCCACACCTGGATTTAACCCTGAATTGGCTGTCTGGAAAGTTCTTCAGGAAACTTGGTGGAAACTATACCATGGCGACTCTGTGGATAGGAGTTCCAATGCGGATGAATTTCCGGTGCTTTTTGGAACAGGTCGCTTCCAGACTAGGATAGTTGAATATTATCGCTGCGTGAATTCTTTTCTGGAGAGCTCCTATCAAAGCAAGGATATTTACTTTTAAAAGAAAGTGGGAGCAACATAAGGACATTTATTGTATATTACTGATTGTGAGGATACTCATTTGCATTATTATTAATTCCAGATAAATAAATAAAATGAGAATGAAATATATGGCGTTTATTTTTTTCCTTTTCGTATTAAACATCTTGCTTTACAGAAACAAAATTTTAAATGTAAATTCTATCACTATCTTGTATGAATCCCAAATTGAAATTGTTTTTTTATAGCCATTTTGACAGAAAGATATGACAAAAAAAATAAGGTTCTTCGAAATTCCGAACTCACTGTGACAAGATGAAAGTTTTTTCTTTTTACCAGACCTTGCTGTCCCTAATTCTTGTCGACCTCTGGCTTCGCGCTAGTTATTTAATTATTTTTTCCTTCATCCAACACGGTCAGGAGAGAGGAAGACGGACATTTGCGTCCCCAGTCCGCACCAAAGTCCACAATGCCGGATGCAATATTTCAACGGAGATCCAGTTCGGATTTTCGTTACGTGTTTTTTTTTCATTCTAACTGCTCTCAATATATGAATAATTGTTAAGTGCATGGCTCTGATGTCAACACTGGCGCGGCTTAGTGACATAGCGTCCATTAGAGCAAGGTGGCACATCGTTGAGTGTTCATGATGGACATAAATTGTCCTCTCACTATTTGCAGTTTTAGAGCAAGTTAGAAACCAAAAAAACTTCCGGTTGTATTCGGGCTTTGGAAACTTTGTTGCGAACTGTGCTCGTCATATGCTTCTGTCCCTTTAACTGGCTTGTTGATGGGGATATAAACCATAATCCCTAATAAGACTTGATTAGTGGCATGGGCAAGGATATGATTTGCTATTCCGTTTCCGCCTATTGCTTATAATCTTTTCCATGGAAGATTCCCAATGGTTTCCCCTGGAGGTCTTCCACTTCATATAAATTATTTCCAATAGGACGAATGGTGCGACATTTGAAAAACTTTTTGTCTAGTTTCGAGTTGTAGTTGTCTTTAAAAGAGCTTTGACGGAAGCTTCTTCTGAAGACTTCTTGTCCCGGGACAAACTTCACCTTCCTACATCGGAGGTTATATGTCTTCTCATGTCTTATATGAGCTTTGTGTAGACACTCTGTATTTTTTTCCCTAACTAGGTCCATTTTTACGGGATGAGGAAGTACTTCCGAGTCTGAATCCGCAAGTATTTGTAGTTTTTTCGCTATTTTGTAAACGCTACCATGGCTGATCATGTTGACACCAAACAGGGCATAGTAGGGAGTGACACCAGTAGAGCTGTGCACGGAGGATCGCAGCGAACATTCGATTTCGGACAAATACTTGTCCCAATCGCGGTGGTCCTCCTGCAAATAGGCTCGTATTGCTGATAATACAGACTGGTTCACTCTCTCTGATGCGTTGGCTTGGGGGAATGGGAAGCAGTTCGCATGTGATTGATTCCGAAGTTTTTCACCATATCGGCGAACTCCTGGCTGACAAACTGTTTTCCGTTGTCTGACACAACTGTCTCCGGGGTACCGAATTTGTGAAAAACTTCTGAAATTATGAATCTAAACATATTTTTCGAGCTTGCCATTGGCATGGCTTTCAAAAGCACATATTTAGATAGGTGAACTAACACAATGAAAATAAAAGTGTTCCCGGACTTCGACCTGGGATATGGTCCTAAGAAATGTATAAAAATTCGTTGAAAAGGTCTCACAGTCACACACTCGTTTCCCATTGGAGGTCGAAGGGTCATATTGGCGGGCTTGGACTCTTTGGAAATAGCGCAAGCTTCCACAAACTTCGGCACCTGAGTGCTTTGGTTCGGCCAATAAAAATATTCTCGAACTCTTCTCAAGGTTTTGTGGAAGCCTCCATGACAAACTTTTGGTTGACAGTGGGCTTTCCTAAGCTTATCCTCCTAGCTTATCCGTGAGTTCAATTGGAACCCAGAGTTTCCAAGAAAAATCCTCATTTAGCGGGATACCGTCATTAGGTCGAGTTCGCTTGTAAACCAGGCCGTCGATTAATCGGATATCCGGTAATTGGGACGCATTCTCACTGATTTTCTTGACTAGATATTGGTACTCGTCTGATTTAAAAGCTCGGGAATCAAAATCTATCAGAAGATCTATGTCTGCCGAAACCTCTTCTAAGTTATACCGGGAAAGGGTAACAGGTACTACGTTCTGTGTTCCTTTCCTGTGCTCAATTTCAAAAGAAAATTATTACAGATGAAGGCTCCACCTCGCCAACCTACCGCTTAAGTCACGCTGCGACATAAGCCATTTGAGACTGCTATGGTCCGTAATGACCGAAAAAGGCAGTAGCTCAATGTAGGGGCAGAATTTCTTGATCGACATCAACACAGCCAGATATTCCCTTTCCGTAACTGAATAATTCCGTTGGGCGGACGTCAATTTTTGGGAAAAGTAAGCTATGCTCTCCATGGACTCTCGCTTTCCTCAATGACTCCTAAGTCAAGCATCCTATCCAGCTCCGCATACATGAGCTTCTGCACCGATGGGGAAACTGGGTGCCTATCTTTCACCGGAGTTGCGTCGCGAGTTTCAATTGTATGGACCTCAACACCTGTTTTCCCAAGTCCAAGCTTGGTAAAACAAGGAAACTTCTCCTTCGCCACATGCAAGCGTTGCCGCTGCTGGTCTGACAAGGAGTGCAGTTTGATGTCATCATCAGTCTTCTCAGCTTCGGCACAGAGACTGACATCGTTGGTAGCTAAACTATCGACATGAGCAAAAAGATCGAAACTTCTCATGACATCTACCCCTAGGAATAATTCACTACTCAGAGAAGGCACAAGGTAGAAAGTTAGATCGTACTTCCGCTTGTTGAACGAAATTTTAGTTTTCACCCTGCCAAATATCTTATGCGGTTTTGATGAACGAGTGAAGGTTCGTTCCGGGTCGTTCCACAAAACTAAGACAGTCTTTCCCCAGACATGAAACAGTAGCTCCACTATCTAGCAACCCCTCGATTACTTGACCGTTAATTGAAAGTTTCGTGTAGAAACGGTTGTCATCACCCTCGTATAGAGTTGCCGACGCTATTTCCTGCCTGATACGCTTCCTGCGTTTGTATCTCTCCCTGGCTTTCCTAATCCGATTCGTCACTGCTCCAAAATTTCTCTCCTTAGCCTCTGTATATTCCCTAACGCGGACATGAAGAGGCTCTCATTCCCTAAGTCTATGTTCTAATTCTGCTTCAGTTCTTTCTAAATTCTTCAAAATCTTAACCTGCTTAACACTACTATCTACTGAGTTTAAACAGCCGTAGACCTCACCTCCCCAGTTCGAGATGGCCTCCGCTGTCGTTTTCCCCGACACTTTGGACAGTCTAGCACGGTCCCTTCATCTTGCCCACACTTATTGCAAAAGTATTTGCGAGCCGCCTTACAGTCAACCCAGCTATGACCCTCCACTCCACAATTCCAATACTTGTATCTCGCTTGCGCTGTCATTGCATCCACCTCCATGTCCTCCTGGAACTCCTGTTCCTCCAAGGTTATTTCGTGGACTCTCTGTGGGAAGTTCTGGCGTTGGTACTGCTGCCTCTGAGATGCAATCAAATTCTTGGCTCTTTTCGCTTGCCGGTAAAACTCTCCCAGGTGTCGCATATTGGCCGAAAATAACATCTGGGCGAGCGATGGCTTAAGATTGCCCCTCATAATTTCCACCATCTCGTGTTCTTGGTACGGCGTCTACTGATGTGTCCTCAGCCTATAACCGCGTTATAAAACTACTCAAATGCCTCTTGAGGAAGCTGTCGACGATTGAGTTTTTTGTTTTGAATTTGAAATTCATTTTCGTAACGTTGGTATTGGCTTAGCAAGGCTTTCTCTATTTCACTCCAAGTACGAAACTGCACAAACTTTCTATGGTTCAAATACCAGTCTAAGGCTGGATTCTCCAAGAGCTGGTGAAATTTCGTAACAAACTCCTCCTCCGGACAATCCTGCTTTAATACCATCGAATTTAACTCCCCACTTGGCTAAGTTAAACCGTCCTGTCGACTCCGAGTAAGCGCTGCCACTTGGTCGTGATAAACCAGCTGGTTCTGAATGGAACCAACAATGGTTAATGTTGATGGCCATAAAACGGCTGTGAGTATGGCGGGAGCTGGTTTATACCTTGAGGGGTGTTCCACTGACGACCTGCTTCAGGCGGTGAAACAAACGCATTTGTTACTGGAGCTCGTGGTATTGGTGGTGGCGGCTGTGTGTAAGACACACCTGAACAAATATTTGGAGGCTGCGATGGTAAGGAAACAGCTCGAGTAAATGCTGTAGGAGCCTGCACTGGCTGGTATGGTGCATACACAGTATTCGGAGGAAAACTGTAGTGTGACGGCAAAGCATCCTGCTGTGTTTGAGTTTGGCACTTGATTGGTACTAGTTGGTGGCAAATATACCCCAAACGAACGTCTTATGGCTTCGACAATTCGGGGTATTAACTCTCGAAGTCGCTCTTCTTCCTCCCTCATAAACTGTTGCCGGGCTAAACCCACTGCCGAATTAATTATCTCCCGTACACAAGTGCTAACCCCTGCCGGTATATTAGGATCATTAGGTCTGTTTTGTGGCTGATTCAGAGCCGTCAAATTGCTGTAATCCGGAGATGAGATAGAACCGTGTGACCAAAACGATGCATTGAGACATCCCGGAAACAAGATGGAACTGAAGGAGCTGCAGACGAGCTTGCTGGAACGGTGTTGGTGGCTGTGGTTGGAATTGTTTGTGTGGTCATGGTCATGGCTGGCTTGTCGCGATAATGGCTGGATCGACCGTACTACCCTGTCCAAGGATGGGCCGACTTGCAAGGTCTCTATCTGATCGGTCGTTGCTGATCATTCGCAGTGAACGGACGTGTTTATCACATAGCGGATAGTTACCAGTACCTATTACGCAATAGCAAAAATCTGTACACAGTCCGTAAGGCCTACATCGTAGTACCTATTACGGTCTAATACAGACAAAATAAAAATAAATTCTCTTGACGGGGATGCCTTCGTGTTCCGATGAAGCGCTGTTCCCCAATCGTCCGACTGTCCGTCCGTTGGTCTTGGCCAAAGCCGACCACACCAAAAATGGTGAAAATCTCCCCCAAGTACTCACAACAGGAAGCACGACCGTCAAAACGGAAGCACAATGAGCATCGTGTGGCGCTCAGAGTTTTGACGAAGTTGGAGGCTGTTGAGGTTTCGGCTCGAAAAACAAAAAGAGTCACTTACCTGGGCTAAAGGCGTCATATATGCTTCTAAGGCCAATGAATCGGCTGAAAGAGCCACAAATTCAGCTGTGTTAACGGTTAATAAAGTAAAACGAATCAGATCACCTGATGAACCCCTGCCTTCGAAAAAGGCAAGAGGCCCTAATGTCACCATCAACAGGACACTCACCAAGCCCTTCAATGAAGTGGCGAAGGAGAGTCTAGTGATGGCTGTTATAGACAGAAGTAGTGAGGATAGATCCAACCTCAAGGACAAATGGAGTCATGTACAATCAGCCATTATGGCTCATTACCTCGATGTCCGTAGAGAAATGCCGGGCAAACCACCAATCTGCAACGATGCAGGATGGCATCAGGGGAGAGTAAAGCTCTTATATTTCGGTGATGCCAGATCAGTAGACCTGTATAAGGCTGCTCTGAGTCGAGCGGTATAATAAAAGTGTCGTATTAAGTTGGAACAAAAGTCTGTAAACTGCAAAATTTCAGAACGATCGTAGTGAAATTGCGACCTGTAGTCGACGAACAACTTAAGATGGACAGACAGACGGACGGGCGGACAGACATGGTTAAATCGACTCAGCTAGTGATTCTGAGTCGATCGGTATACTTTAAAGTGGGTCTAGCTATAGTATTTTCAGGCGTTACAAACATCTGCCATGAAACAAACTTATAATACCCCGTACCACAGTGTGGTGTAGGGTATAAAAACGATTGGATGTAAAATACAGCTTCTACAGGACTAAAGAGCCAAATCGGATGAAACATATATAATCGATTTTCTTCAAATTCGGCAATGTTAGTCCGTGGATCAAGAAACTCTACCATTCTAAATATCAAAACGATTGGATGTAAACTACAGGTTCTATAGGACTAAAGGTTCAAATCGTACGAAAGATATGTATGGGAGCTATAGCTAAATCTTAATCGATTTTATTCAAATTCGGTAGTGTTGGTTTATGGATCAAGAAACTCTACAATTCTAAATTTCAAAATGATTGGATGTAAAATACAGCTTCTACAGGACTAAAGAACCAAATCGGATGAAACATATATATGGGAGCTATAGCTAAATCTTAATCGATTTTCTTCAAATTCGGCAATGTTAGTCCGTGGATCAAGAAACTCTACCATTCTAAATTTCAAAACGATTGGATGTAAAATACATCCTGGTCTGCTGGCCCATAATTGGAGTATCAGCAAGGTGGGTGAGGCGGATGGTAAAAAGCGGCAGGTCAATCTTATCCTAAACGCTGAATCCACCTCCCATATACAAAGTGCGAGTGCAACCCTACAATATGGCTTCGAGACTATAGTCTTGAAGATATACAAGCAGGATATAGCTCCCACTGCAGAAGGTGAGGTGAGTGGAGTCTGGTGACTCCAACTCTAACAGAAGATCTGTAACGTCCTTCTCTGAGGACACAAGCTCTACTTCGGGCACAGAGAGGCTGAGGGGAGTCTCCGGACTCTTTGACGCATCTGGCGGGGACATGCTTCTCGACGATACGGACGAAGAGTTCGATAACACCCTTGTCGGGGTGGATGTTAATCTGTCAATTACCAATGATGGTAAGAATTCTACAGATTAACATCCATCACGCTAAAGCAGCCTCAGCGGCTCTATTGCTGCGCCTGTCCTCATTCGCAGTAGACATCGTCCTGATACAGCAGCCCTACGTAGTGGGAGGAAGGGTGTGCGGTATTAGGACACCCAACTTTAAACTGCTTGTGGCGAACTGTGAAGGCACTCCAAGAACCTGCATTTTGGCCAGGAAAGATCTAAGTATCTTTCTTCTGACTAATTTAAGTGGTAAAGACCAAACAGCTGCTAGCCTGGAGATCGGTAATCGCATATATTGGGTGGTCTCCAGCTACTTGCCTTATGAATCTGTAGTACCGACTGCTCTATTCAGGGAAGTAGTAGAAGAAGGAACGTCTGACGAGCTCGAGCTGATTATTGGCGCAGACAAGAACGCTCATCATACTATCTGGGGTAGTACGGATATAAACAATAGGGGTGATTCGCTTCTTGACTTTATTCTAACTACCAACCTTAGTATTTGTAACATAGGTAATAAACCGACCTTCACAATTAAAGACAGACAAGAAGTACTCGACGTAACGTTTGCTACTAACCGGCTGTCAGACAAAATTATTGGGTGGAATGTACTGGACAACCACTCATTCTCAGATCACCTCCTGCCGTCCACAGAAATGTAAGGAAGACAAAGTGGCACCTGTATGAGAAGAATTTCAAGAAAGTCCTCAACTCTAAACTTCTGTACGAACCGAATGACATGTCGATCATATCATTCAATAGATCCCTTGAAGAAGCCTGTCCAAAAACAAGGTACAAGGGTGAAACTAAACCCCAATGGTGGACTTCTGAGCTAGCGGCTATGAAAAAGACCTGCAACAAGCTATTCAATAAGGCTAAATCTATTGGGGTCGCTAATGATTGGGATGCCTATAAAGAGCAACTAGAAAGGCGCAAAGGCGCTCTTGGTATACCTTCTGTGGTGAAGTGGAAAAGGTCTCCGACGCCGCTAGGCTGAGGAAGATATTATCTGCTTCACCCTGTACAGTGGGATATTTACAGGATGAGGCAAATAACTGGACCAAAAACAGCGAGCAGTCGCTCAATGTACTGCTCGACACACATTTCCCGGGGAACTCTGTAACAGAACCCGATGATCAGCAGGACCAACAAGAGTGCGAGTGGACTGCGAGCGTCGCTAGCTTCTTGACTGAGAGATCCAGAATAAGCTGGGCTATTAATAGCTTTGAGCCCTTCAAGTCACCTGGACCAGATGGCATCACTCCAGCAGAAATGCAGAAAATGTTAAAGTACATTATCCCCTGGCTGGAGAAAATTTATGTAGGCTGTATCAGGCTTTCATACGTCCCGAATCGGTGGAGGGATACCAAAGTGTTATTCATACCTAAAGCGGGAAAGATATCACACACTAGGCCAAAAGACTTCAGACCAATTAGCCTATCCTCTTTCCTATTGAAAGGTCTGGAAAGACTTGTAGATCATTTTATTAGGGAAAACCTGGATACAAAACTCCTGTCGGGGAACCAACATGCTTACAATAAGGGCAAGTCTACAGAATCAGCCCTGCACGAACTTGTGAGCACTATCGAATCGTCCCTTAATTTCAAGGAATTCACCATGGTGGCATTTCTTGATATAGAAGGGGCTTTTAACAACATTCACTCAGATGCGGTAATTGCGTCACTCTCACATCTAAAAGTTAACACTAGTTTGATTAGACTAATTCAAAGTCTGCTCACCAGAAGACGCATAACAGCATGTCTAGGGTCCACAACTCTAGCAAGGTTTGTAAACAGAGGGACCCCGCAAGGAGGAGTACTGTCTCCACTAATTTGGAACCTAGCGGTGAATGAAATCCTGGTAGATTTAGAACGTTGTGGCTGCAAGGTCGTGGCATATGCGGACGACGTGGCAAATTCGTAAACGTCCTCAGAGACATCCTACAGGTGGCTCTGAACAAGTTGGCTAGATGGGCCAGAAGCAGCGGCTTGGGTGTTAACCCCAACAAGACAGAATTGGTTCTCTTTACTATGATGAATAATGTCCCACATGTGGACCCTTTACCTCAGATAAATGGAACAGATCTAGTCTTTTCTGAAAGTGCAAAATTTTTAGGAATAATTCTAGATAGGAAAATGTTATTTAGACTTAACGTATTGGAACGTGTAAGGAAGGCCAACGTCGCCTTGTATTCCTGCAAAAAGGCTGTTGGGCCGCGGTGGGGATTCTCTCCTAAAATCGTCCACTGGATATATATAGCAGTAGTTCGTCCAATACGGTTATACGGTATTGTGGTATGGTGGACGGCATCTGACAAACTAACCATCACCAACCTACTAACAAAGGTTCAGAGAACTGCCTGCCTTAGCATAAGCCGAGCCTTAAGGACTACAGCGACCGAGTCTGTACAAGCCCTACTCTACTGTCGATTAATATTGTGGCGAGAGAAGTTGCAACCAAAGCGGCAATAAGATTAAACTGCCTATCAATGTGGAGGTACAAGAACTATGGTCACATTAGATATTAAAGTGTAGTGCTATGGTAACCGACCGAGTGGACTATATACCAACTGTGTACACCTTCGAGAGAAATTATATCACTATGATTCCCGCCAGAGATGAATGGGTCGGCAGAATACCAGGTAATAGATACCATCTCCACTTTTACACGGATGGTTCGAAGCTTGATGAAAAGGTTGGCTTCGGAGTACACTGTGAAGAACTTAGTCTAGATATAGCTCACAGACTACCAGATACCTGCAGTGTCTATCAAGCCGAAATAATGGCAATATGGGAAGTCGCCAAGTGGCTGAGTCGCAACATAGTAACCAACACTGCCAGTCTGCCATCAATTCTCTGGAGGCAACATCCCTAAATTCACAAACAGCCCTCGACTGCCGCAGATCTTTTAACGAAATGGCTGAGCAGTTTAATATACACCTCATATGGGTGCCTGGGCATAGGGATATCCCGGGGAACTGCAAAGCCAATGAACTTGCTAGGAAAGGGACGACATTACAAATTCTTGAAGAATTTGCACATATTGGTGCGCCACTATCCACGTGCAAGCATTGGCTTAGGCAATCAGGCAGTCCAACGAAAGATGGACAGAAATCGGCACCTGCAGGGTAGCTAGACAAATCTGGCCAAGGTATGACCTGAGAAGGTCAAAATATCTCCTCGCACCAGAGAGGAAACGATTGTCTACGTTAGTACAGGTTCTTGGGAACGCATATTGACCATGATGCTGCACTAAACTAATCGATATACAAAAGAAAAACGAAAATCTAAACTTCGAATTGTACTTCAAAAACTCTATAATGGCACTGTCGTGGTAGTACATTAGACAGTAATGGCACTGTCTAATGTACACTGAGTTTCGTATCGTGAGAGTGGCGGAATGCACACTCTAATACACGCACGCTGTTATTCACAAGCGTAGCGGACGGCACACCCTAATGTACACTGAGTTTCGGATCGGGAGAGTGGCGGAGGGCACACCCTAGTATACACTTAGTTTGATTCACTGCACTTGTACACTTACCGTCCGTTCGTGGCTGACTGTCCCCTCTTTCTCGTTGGTTGTCGCTTTAATCCCAATTGGGATAACGGGAACTTGTTTACTCCAAAGGAGTTGTTTATCAAAACAACTTGTTTACTCAAACGATTGCACGTGTCAAAATAACTTCGCATGCGTATTGTTGTTGCATAGCGGTAACTTGTTTTCGCACCGACTCCACGTGTGCTTGTTGCGCAGTGGTAGGTTGTTTATTAGTCGGACGCGCAGGTATATGGTAAATAGCCTAACTCCTGTTTTACTACGTGGTGGGCAAACATGACTAAATACGAATTTTTATAAAATGTGAATTCCAGTATACTTTATATATTTTTTTAATTCATGAACTTAAACTCTAAGGACTTAATCTTAGTGTCGCCAAAAACGACCTCCGGGACTTTTGGTCGTCACACTGCCTCCCCTCCTCCGAGAAGGCGAATTATGAGGTGACCTCTGCCGGCCGTAGCTTTGGCTATCGACGGTAACCGCCTGATCGTATTGCGCTTGGCGGGCCACGGATGGTAATGTTTCCTGACACCGGAAAGGCTTTCCTGCCAGGGTCTGTGACATGGAGTTGTCCGCCCTATTCCACCTCACAGGATCTTGTGGCCGAGTTTTGGCATCGTAGAGCTTGAAATGGATCTACGGAGAAAAAACAATATTGCATTAGAGATTCAGTTGAGACTTGGTTTAGGTTCTGTAGTAGTAGTGGTGTAAGGTTTGACCTCGCTGAGGTGTGCTACACGCGTTTCGTTATTTTCCGGGGCCCGTAACCGAATTTCGGCGTCAACTTCGCGGCAAAGCTCTCGATGGCTTTAGACAAAGGGTGTGACTTTACTAACACCATGTCTCCTACGTTAGGTTTCCATGGACGCCGTCGCATATTGTACTGCCGTCTCTGGTCTTCTGCAGCCCGACCCAGTTGATTGCGAACTATCTTGAAGACGTCTTGGAGTTCCGCGGCCTTGTCCTCAGGTGATTGCCGTCTAGTCCCGGTTCCAGAGACTAGCTCATCAAACAGAGAGTTTGGGAGGCGTGGCTCTCGACCCTGCACCAGGTACGCAGCACTGTAACCCCGGTGTCCGATGTGGCGGTGTTGATGGCTAGGGATATCTCCGACAGATGATCGTCCCATCGGTTATGATGATTTCGACTGATCTGTGCAATCATCGTCTTGATTGTGCGATTGGCCCGCTCCGTGGGGTTTTCCTGTGGGCAGTATGGCGCGGTGAATTGATGTCTTACTCCGATCTCCCTTTGACAACCTTGCCTGTAAATTGGCTACCATTGTCGGTAATCAGTACCTTGGGGACCCCAAACCGGGCGAGGATACGCTCTCGAAAAGCCTTCACAACTCCTTCGGCTGTGGCGTAGGGGTACCAGTTCTACCCATTTGGAAAAACGGTCGATGAACACCAGTAGCATGGAGTTGCCGTGTTTCGTCCTCGGCAAAGGTCCCACGAAATCGGTGCAAACTGTAGCCCATGGTTCTTCTGAGATTGACACGAGTATTTTCCCTGCTGGCGCGGTCTGCATTGGCTTGTAGCGTTGGCAAGATTCGCAGCTGCGAACGAACTTGGTGACGTCCCGGATCATACCAGGCCAGTAGTACCGGTGACATACTCGGTTGATAGTCTTCCTTATTCCTAGGTGTCCCGCGGCTGGTTGGGTGTGGTTTTCCACGAGTACCCGCTGGCGTACGTGTCTGGCTACACAGAGCTTCCACGGCTCAGTCTCATCGTCGTTCAGATTTCGGGGGATGTATCGGAACAGCTGTGATCCCACAATGGCGTAATCTGAGAATTTCGCCGGATCCCGTTGTAGGTCCTCGACCTTCTTCCGTAGCCATGGAAACTCGTCGGCGTCTGTTGTAGCCCTCATCAAGGCTTCTAACGGTTGTCTGGATAAGGCATCAGCCACCACATTGTACCTCCCTTTCCTATACTGTACGGAGAAGGTGTATTGCTGGAGTTCCAGTGCCCACCGCGCCAATCGTCCTGTGGGATTGTCGATAGAGTTCAGCCACTTCAAAGCCAGATGATCCATGATAACGTTGAAGTTGTAGCCTTCCAAGTAAGGTCTCATTTGACGAATTCCCCATATGATGGCCAGACACTATTTCTCAGTTGCCGAATAGTTCCTTTCCGCCCCATTGAGGGTTCGGCTGGCGTAGGCAATGACTCGCACCCCATCCTTCAAGTTTTGGGTCAGAACGGCGCCGAGTCCTTGGTCACTCGCATCGGTTTGTAAGATGAAGCGCTTTGAGAAGTCGGGACAGGCGAGAACAGGTGTCTGGGTGAGTTTCGCTTTCAAAAGCTCAAATTCTGTCTGTTGGTCCTCCGTCCACCTCCAATGCTTCCCCTTTTTCAGTAGGGCGATCAGTGGTGATGCTAGTGTAGCGAAATCTGGTATAAATCGCCGATACCATGAGACCACGCCTAAAAATCGTCGCAACTCCTTTAAACAAGTGGGGGCGGTCATTTCTTGAATGGCAGCTACCTTATCAGGGTCAGTGTGGATGCCTTCGCCGCTTACAACATGGCCTAAATACTTTGTTTCCCTTTTGAAGAAGTCGCACTTGTCGGGGTTAATCCTTAAATTTGCTGCTCGTAGACTTTGGAACACCTCCTTCAAGTTTGCTAGGTGCTCCTCGAGGGTTCTACCGGTGACGATGATGTCGTCCAAATACGCGAATGGTTCCATTCTTGGTCCTATGACGCTATCTAAAGCTCTCTGGAAGGTGGCTCCCGTGGTACCAGATTATAGTCTCCGGTCGGACTTCGTAGCCGAAGCTACTACCAGTTGGTCCTCCAAAAAGGTCCGGGACTGGTGGCCTGTGTTCGCAGTTTTGAGATGAACAACCAATTATACAAATAATGAACAACACAGACACAACAATTAACACAGCCGTCCTCACGGATGACTCACCGGTCACTATCGTGACGCCGCTCCGGACAAACACACAGTCACTGAATATCAGTTACCCACAAAACATAAAACAACAATAAACACGAACACCCTCACGGGTGAACGACAACAAACATCAAACATACAGGTAACAACAGTTACCTCAACACCAGGAACATCGGCAGGCATCAACAACGTCAGCATCAGGGCGCAGATGAAGGAATCTGTGCCGCGCTTCGCGATCACAAAACAACAACAACCGACTGGGCAGGCTATGCCGACAGTAGTGCAATCAGTTACCTCCACTATATGTCTCTTAGTCGTCTCCTATTAAATACAATACGAGCAAAAATGCCCGTTGCCCTTAACGTCCGGTCGTCCTCTACAACCCTACTGAAATCCCACACCCCCTGGGAGTGGAAGATTCCCATGCTAGCTAAGTCCCTAACATCATCGTAGTGCGAGCATTCAGTAAGTATATGCCGCCAGTCTTCAGGTCCCCCCCAAAACCACAGTCCGGACTATCGGACAGACCTCTCACATGCAAAAATGCACTGAGAGAGCCGTGTCCCGTCAGTAAAAAGCCGAGACTCAGACAGAAGCCAAAGTCTGGCCGCTCCCTAACAAACGTCGCGTCACGAATAAAAGCGTACGTCGCCCGCCCCTTATCGCTTTCTGTCCATCTTGTCCGCCACGTAGACACAAGGCACTCATCCAAGAGTTCCTTGTTCCTCCTAACATCCCCTTCTACCAGCTGATCAGCAGGAAACCAATCTAAACTTGGATGTGGCAGGACCCTCTTCATCTGGAAAGTGATGCCGCAACGCAACACCTCCAGATCAAGTGGGAGTGCACCCAGCAACACTTGCAATGCGTCTGTAGACACCGTACGACATACTGGCATACAGGCCAACATCGCCACCCTCTGGCACGATAAGACCTTGCGAAGGCCATGAGCAGTCAGTACTGTCTCGCACCATATATGTAGATGGACCATAAGTTACACAGGTAACAAACAGTCCATGATATATGGTGCGGACAGCACGCCTGCTAAGGCCCCAGTCTCTCCTAAGCATGCATTTGACTCTCCCCACAATCTCGGTCAACTTGGCTCTAACAGCACTCAGATGAGGAAGGAAGTTCATCTTCTCACCCATGGTAATACCCAGGTATTTCACCTCACTCCTATACCGGATACTATCCTCGCCAGAACGAATGAGTGGAGAACGCCCCGCAGACAATTTGCCCTTGAGCAACATTGTCGAGGACTTCTCCACCGATCAAGACTGGCCTTCGATCAAGATGAGCAGGTCATCAGCGTATGCACACAGCTTGTAAGAGGCGGCAAGCGACTGTAACAAGGGATCCATCATGAGGTTCCATATAAATGGACCACAAATAGAACCCTGGGGACAGACGAGCGTCACCTCCTTCCAAACTGTGCCGCTGGCACCCACCACACAAACTTTCCTACCCTCAAAATAGCTTTGCCAAATCCTAAGCTCACAGCAACCAATCTGGACTAATCTCTAGAGCACGCTGGAGATTATCAAATGCACCTCGGAAATCGACAAATATGCCCAGCACATACTTGGCTGTCGACTCGCTAACGCTACGACTTACATGCATTAAAGCATCGTCGGTAGATCGGCTAGACTTAAATCCAAACTGCAGTCGCTCAGAGAGAGTGCTCTCATCGATGCGCTGCTTCAGCCGTGACACCATTATTCGCTCGAGAACTATTCCAAGCTCCGAGAGAAGACTGATGCCCCGATAAGAGCGAGGTTCACTCCTTACCTTGTCGGGAGACTTAAGCAGCATAACAACTCGGGCAATCTTCCAAGCTCCTGGGAATAAGCCATCTACTAAGCACCTCTGATAGATACTATCCAGGTACTCTGGTATTGCCTTCCAGATGGCTTTCACCATCTCTCCAGTAATACCGTCTGTACCTGGTGACTTCCTACTTTTCACCCGATAGACACTGTCCGAAATATCATATCTCCCTATTGTCCTGTACAATACTCCTAAGATGTCCCTCTTCACTCCTAATCAGCATGTCCTTGTACGTACGAAGGCCAGCATTGGAATGCCTGACCCTCTGGAATTTCTTCCGAAGCCGTCGGACATTCCGCCGCATCATCTCAAGCTCCTGGGTCCACCACTTGATTCTGCTCGGTCGAGTCTCGCGACGTCGACCAACTTCCACATCATTCACCGCGCACAGACATCCATCCAATCGGCTGACCCGGTCATTTAACGTCAGTGACCTAAACTCAGCTATTGGCGTCTCCAAGACCGCCTCCCCAACACAATCCGAATAGTGTCGCCAGTCCACGTCCCGATCTCGCCACCTGCGAGACCGTGCAGTCACCCTAGTCCGTCCCCTGTGAGAGACCACAATCTCGATGGGTCGGTGATCACTCACGCCCTATCTGTCACACCCCCTCCACCTAAAGCCGTACATTGTCATCGCCGCCCCATTCGCAGCCGTCACGTCAATGTCACTCCTCCCATTGGGCCCATCGAAGGTATACAGATCGCTGGGCTCATTCAGCACCCCTACTCCACGCATCACCATCCACTCGGTGAGCGTCTCTCCTCGTATGTGATTCTGATGACCAGCAGAATGCCGGTTCATCTTAGAGAACCACATACGAGAGGACGCATTTGCATCCAAACCGAGGATAACCGGAATGCTACTCGCTAGTAGTAGCACGGTATCCATATACCCTAGATACGGCTCCAATGGAGCTCCAAACCTACAATAGATGCTAGCCAAAAGCATCCACCCAAAACTACCTTCCACCGAAACACAAACCCCGTATCGGCTAGCCGCCACTACCGTACAGTCCATGTCCACACTGTCCACCACTATTGCCGAGCTTGCACCCTCGTCCGTAAAAACTCGCTTAGCCCCCGGCAAACAAACTACACTACAATCTACAGCATACGGCTCTTGTAGCAGAGCCAAGGAGACACCTACTCTCCTCATCTCCTGCCCGAGCTCATCCATCACCGCTTGCGACCGGTGATGGCTATCCTAATGTCTCGCCCTCGCAATCAGCCCTGTGTACACCGGACACAGCAGCGACAGCATACTGTGGCCGGCTGCGTATCCTCGGAGCTCGCAATTCCTATACCTCGCCTCATTGGGACACTGATGAACAGTGTGTCCCACCAGACCGCACCTTTTACACACACTCTGCGTCTGTCGCGGATCATGTGATCAAACCCATTACACCGGTGACACGCTGGCACCTCCTCCTTAAGCCGGACAACAAATCTGTGCCACAAGATGTATGCACCCCCAATAGCTTCTCAGACATGGTGTGCACTCCAGCGTCACATCCGTGTCACCGGTCAGGCTCACCTGCCATGCCTTAGAGGCTAGGCGGACGCTCTTTTCGAACGCAGCAAACTCCATATCTGGACCGAAATTCTGCCGGTACAGCTCCTCCATAAACTTCTCCGGACTGATTGCCTTGCTCATATCCCTCACAATCAACCTAGGGCCGAGCTTGTCATTGGCCGACACCACCATCCCTGCCTCCGCGAACTTAGCGTTCTCCACGATCTTCTGGCGTTCTGCCACCGAAGGGTTGCGTGTAATGGCACCGCCGTTCTTCATCGGGCGGAGGGTGTGAACACGGACGTTCATAGCCGGCGCCACCTTCTCCACCACCTCCTTTACCACCTCCGCACCAGTCGCGCTATCCTTCTTAATTATAGCCGACCAGGTATCCACAGCGACCGTCGGAACGGCGGCGACAGCAGCACCCCTGGCAGCCACAGGCCGTCCATGGCCAGCCGAAGCAGCCACAGTACCACCACCTCCAGTGCTCCACCTCCAACAACAGGTCCAACACCATCACCTCGTACTTGGACGCACACTCCAACATCTGACGCACCCCTGACGTCGAAACGTTCTCGGAGAACGCCACCTCCATCAGGGACTGCGTCAGCTCCTTCAGTCTTCTCACCGAATCACCAGTCGGTACGGCATCACCACGAAACCGTGGGCGGCTCTCCCGCTCCTCAGAAACCGTGGGCGGCTCTCCGGCTCCTCAGCACCAACACCACCAGTAGCACCAACAGCACCTACACCACCAGAAGCACCAGCTTTACCAGCTCTTCTTTCCTGAGTACGGCAGACAGCGTACTTTTTTGGTTTTAATAAGCTTTATTGTAATTCTAAAGGTGTTTAGTGTGTGTTAAAAATATATTTTAAAACTAGTAGCTCCTCGTGATGGGTTTTCGTTGATGTCCTTGGCTGTAGGATATCCCTGATGTGCGTCGAGGCTGGGTGGGGAAGCTGGCTGCGTCTGATCGGGAGAGTAGCGGGACCACCCTAATACACACGATTGTTAGTCACGAGGGTTCTGATCTTTAGAAACAGAAGAGTGGCGAAAGGCACACCCTAATACACGCACGGTTTATTCACGACGGAGGCGGAGGGCACACCCTAATGTACACCGAGTTTTAGAACGAGAGAGTGGCGAAAGGCACACCCTAATACACGCACGGTTTTATTCACGAGGGTAGCGGACGGCACACTCTAATGTACACTGAGTATTAGAACGGGAGAGTGGCGAATGGCACTCCCTAATGCACGCACGGTTTTAGTCACGAGGGTAGCGGACGGCACACCCTAATGTACACTGAGTTTTAGAACGGGAGAGTGGCGGCCCTAATACACGTACGGTTTTATTCACGAGGGTAGCGGTGGCACAGCCTAATGTACACTGAGTTTCGGATCGGGAGAGTGGCGGAATGCAAGTTAATACAGCTTACCAACACACTACATATATATAATGAGTCATACATGACACGCTCATGATTAACGTAAACAAAACAATCGAGTCATACATGACACGCTACTGATAAGCATAAACAATAGTACACGAGTACTTAGCAACAGATTCAAACATAATATTTAATTACATATTTTAAATGGAAATTCGAATACGAGCCATTAAGTTTTATTACCATTTCGAATGGAAAAGTACTTAATGTCTTTCCGAAGAATCAGATGATCTTATTGTCCATAACTCTGACCAATAGGAATAAGACACATCTTCAGACAATCAAATAACTTCTTACTTGATAATAATAAATACATAGAACAAATCATAATTGAATCAGTTCAGTTTGGAACACTACAAGGAGCACATGTAGCTTCAAGGAAATCGGTTCGCGATCGCGTATTCACAACTCATAGTTCATCTTCAGGATTTTATTCTTCTCTTGCAAAAGAATCTACAAAAACTAGGATTAAGGGATTTAATTAATAAAGTGTTTAAAAATAAATATATATTTTTTTTTGCCAAAATCCCTCCTCAAAACATTAATTTGCACACCCTAATACACGCACGCAGTTATTCATAAGGGTAGCGGACGGCACACCTTAATGTACATTGAGTTTCGGATCGGGAGAGTGGCGGAGGGCACACCCTAGTATTCACTTAGTTTTATTCGCTGCACTTGTACACTTACCGTCCGTTCGTGGCTACTGGTTCACACTGACTGTCCCCTTTTCCTCGTTGGTTGTCGCCTTTATACCCAATTGGGATAACGGGAACTTGTTTACTCCAAAAGGAGTTGTTTATCAAAACAACTTGTTTACTCAAACGATTGCACGTGTCAAAATAACTTCGCATGCGTATTGTTGTTGCGTATCCGTAACTTGTTTTCGCACTCCACGTGTGCTTGCAACTACTAAACAACTTTGCATGTTGTTGCGCAGAGGTAGGTTGTTTATTAGTCGGTCGCGCTGGTATATGGTAAATAGCCTAACTCCTGTTTTACTACGTGGTGGGCAAACATGACTAAATACGAATTTTTATAAAATATGAATTCAAGTATACTTTATATATTTTTTAATTCATTAACTTAAACTCTAAGGACTTAATCTAAGTGTCGCCAAAAACGACTTTTGGTCGTCACAGCGACGAGGACTCTTTAAATACACGAACGGGACTACGCGTTCGCAAGAAAACGAGGACCTAACGAAGATTAGAAGGAGAAAGGACAAAGGACTTGCTTCGGGCCCACGCTTGGGCGCCATTTTTGTAGAGCTAGTTCCCATTGTCTAAAAGACAACTATCCACTAGTTGGCCACTTGGTGAATGACCATTGCTGCCAGAAGCTTGGCTTTGTCGGTATGCTGTCGCTTCACGCGGCTAAGCGCGACGGATGGGGGTGGTTCTTGCCAACCATTCTGACGTTTGGACAACAGCAAAACAAAACCAGTAAGGAAAGGCTAAAGTCGGGCGGGGCCGACTATATAATACCCTACACCACTCTCGTAATATTGAATAACTCCGAAATATAAATTTTGTAATTCATGTATAAATTGTTTATTCTAAATTTCAAAACGATTGGATGTAAAATACAGCTTCTATAGAACTAAAGGGCCAAATCGGACGAAACATATATATGGGAGCTATAGCTAAATCTTAACCGATTTTCTTCAAATTCGGTAGTGTTGGTTCATGGATCAAGAAACTCTTCCGTTCTAAATTTCAAAGTGATTGGATGTAAAATACAGCTTCTTCAGGACTAAAGAGCAAAATCGGACGAAACATATATATGGGAGCTACAGCTAAATCTTATCCGATTTGCTTCAAATTCTACCATTCTAAATTTCAAAACGATTGGATGTAAAATACAGCTCCTATAGGACTAAAGGGCCAAATCGGACGAAAGATATATATGGGAGCTATATCTAAATCTGAACCAATTTCAACCAAATAGGGATCTTTACAGCTGTGAAATACTCTAAACTGCAAAATTTCAGAAAGATCGGAGTGAAATTGCGACCTCTAGTCTACGAACAACTTTACATGGACAGACGGACGGACAGACATGGTTAAATCGACTCAGCTAGTGATTCTGAGTCGATCGGTATGCTTTAAGGTGGGTCTAGCTGTGTTATTTTCAGGTGTTACAAACATCTGCCGTGAAACAAACTTATAATACCCTGTACCACAGTGTTGTGTAGGGTATGAAAAGAAAATCATACCGGTCGTTGACATCCATAAAAATAAAAAGAGAGAAAAAGGGAACCCGAAGCAAGAGAAAGGAGAGAGAAAATAACGGTAAATGAAAGGAAAGAAAGAGAAAAGTATCAACAAATGAAAAGAAAGGAAGGAACTACTCGGAGACACTCAGAATTGGCATGGCTGATGACTTGCCAGAACTAGGCCCACCCTCTAGAGATCGAAACGACCTCACCATGATACCTTCAATATATTCTTTCTTGGTATCCCAAATCTGCATCTCTACTTACGTGCCTTTAACCTCTCGCGCTACCACGGACTAAGCTATCTAGCCCATAAAAAACATCTTTAGAATTTTCGTTTCAGAAATAGTACAATGTGTTGTAATTTTAATTTGCTCAAGTTTCACAATTCATGGCGATAATAATATAAAAGGTAAATTTCGTATTTAATTCAATATGTTATTGTATTCAATATTCATATGTCTTTAATATGTACTTTGAAAAATCAATCACAAAAAAGAATATAAAAAAACCCCAATTTCTTATTGTTTGGAAAAAGAAATGACAAAAGCTACCATAAATTTCGTTTGTATTTAAATTGATTCTACGTTAATTTGTTAATTTTCGAGCAGAAAATCGATTTCATTTTTATTTGCGTTTTCTAATAAATTTCGTTTTTTTTCTGAGCTTGATTCCAGTTGACGTCTTCGGCGGGCACGAAACGGATGGTGAAATAGCTGATGCACGGCTGAAGCTGGGGACTGGCAGCGGCTGTCGTCCGAGTTCTTGGTAAGTATAAGGTTCGTTATATTTATGAATGAAAAATACAAACAGTACATTTATGTTTGCCGTTTATTTCTCCTATCTAGCACTGACGAAACCGTGTTGAGTAGGTCAAACGTCCCCCTAACAAAAGCGGAATGTCCCTAGGCCTGAGCTCACACCGAGTAACCTAATCGCGCACCTTTTCACTGCACAAAAGCGCCTGATTTTTATAGGTGAGTATACGATTTTGCTCTTACATAGATATCCCCGGCACTAATCACTTTAGTCAGTCGCCGCCTGTCGTAGCGAACGGACGTGTTATCGCAGAGCGGATAGTTTTTAACCTATTACGCAATACCTATTCACCTACCTACTACGCAACCAGGAGGTTTGCTGTTTATAAAGCGTAGGTTGAGTTGGATGCATCGGTCTCTGGACAGATATTTCTGAGCTCAGTCTGGAAGGCCTATACCGACGTACCTATTACGGGCTTATACTGGCTATGGGGGTGTCTCCCCAACCAATTTATGATTAAGCCAAAAAAGACAAAGGAGATTACGGCGCAGGGGAGGGAAAACCCAGTGCCGGCGACAAGCGTTGATTCACTCACGAGTCATGTGTCGTCGTTATCGAACAATCGTGAGCAAGCAACTTCTACGAGCTTTGGTGCCTTGGATCCCGTAGTCGAAAATGAAACAAGAGCACATCCAGCCGCAGGCAAAACAAATGATAAGACAGATGAAGCAGAACCCAGCCGGGGCTTTAAGCAACCCCAGCCTTTAAAAGCCATTGGGGACTCTGACTCTGAATCATCAAATGAAAACAATATCACTATTGTTGCTAACTCAAAGAGACTGTCAGGGGCACAAAGAAGGAAACTGAATAAGTTGAACCGACAGAACCTATTACGGGATGAACCTGACAATTCTACCTCCAATACAAACATGGAGGCCGCTAAAAGAGTCAGGTCTCCCGAAGAACATAGCGCTGTGAAAGTGACTAAGAAGAAAAAGGGCTCGCCGTCTTCCAGTAATTCGGCGGTAAAGTTGACCCAATAACGCAGTTCAAGTCAACCAAATCATCCGTTAAGGATGAGGCTTTAACCAAAAAGACTCTACAGACACGGAAAAATCAATTGGCCATAAAGAAGGGTAAGAAGCCACCGTCTTATTCTAATATAGCTAAACAACATTTTCGAGACGATCTATGCTACGCCATAATTGATAGCAGTAGTGCATCTGGCAGAATCCCCGAAGACCAAAAGAGTAACTTCGAAGATTTGGTCTATACGAGGGTAGCGGAATACGTCCTCGAATCTAAGGATGAACCACCAATCGAAGTAATGAGTTGCAAGTTTGAGAGGGGTGTTTTGATGCTAAGGCTGGCATCACAACGCTGCGCTGGTGTCCTCGTAAAACTTGTGGATAGCTTCCCCTCACCTTGGGACGGCGCAAAGCTAAAATTGGTAAAACTTTCCGTGAGAAAGTGGGAAGTCTTCTATAGGAAGGATGATACCGAGGGTACTCTCCTCGTGTTAGGCATAGACCCAGAATCCAAGAACAATCTTGTCATGGCGAAGGGCATGGCGTACTTCTTGATCTGGACAGTCTTTTTCAAAATTGGAAAGGTCCCGATTGGCAGGACAAATGAATCGAGTCCAAATATACTGTCTGAAGAGGCAAACACTGGTATTGAACGGATGGAGACAAGTGAGACACTGCCAAAAACTGATGTGGAAGTAGTCAATAACACCACCAGTTCACCAATAGTACCGCCACTTTTGCAGGAAGTTCCCAGCAAAGGTGGTGATCAAAATAAAAAGAGCCACAAAACGATTCAAACCAATGAGGGAGCGACAAAAAATAACACCGCCTCCCAAAATTGTCGACTGGAAGATGGTGTAATAGGTAGTGAACGAAAGGAGGAGAATGACCCACAACCAAATAAAGAGGTGGTGCCACCAGATAGGATAGACTCCCAAAAGAAACTTTTACTGGAAGGACAATGATTGAGGTCATCCAGATAAACCTCCACCGCCAAACCCCATAAGTTTCCGTAATAAGGCTAAGACCGACTGGACTAAATTCGGAAATTTACTAAGAAATCGATTGGGGCAGTCTACACGTGATTATCTATGTGCAGAAGACATTGATATCAATGTTAAGAAGATTACCGTGGCTCTTGTAAAATCATTCGAAGATAGTTGCCCACTTCGAGAGAGGAAATCTGCCTTTGAGAAACCCTGGATGACAGGACAAATTCGCTCGATTGGAAAAGATGTCCGCAGACTTTACAATAGAGCTCGACGTAAAAAACAATCAGTATATTGGGACGACTACCACAGAAGACTCAAAGAATACAATAAAATCGTTAGATCGGCGAAACGTAACTCCTGGAGGCTTTTCTGTGAACAGGTAGACAGCGTTAACAGCATGTCTTAAATGAAAAAGTTCCTCTCAAAAACTCATGTCCAAACCGAAACACTGGTGGATGAAACGGGTAAAAGGATGGAAACTATAGAGGATACCGTAAAGCTCTTGATGAAAACTCATTTTCCGACTGGTAATGCTGGACCAACAGAGGAACAGTTACAGAATGAAAATGTATTGCATCAAGTACCTATTACGGATATAACAGATGGTATGGTTAAAGAAGCGATAAAAAGTTTCTCTCCCTTTAAGGCTGCGGGACCGGATGGAATATTTCCAGCACTTCTGCAGAATGAGGTGGATCTGGTATCAACTCATCTGGCTGGAGTGTTCACTGCATGCCTAACCCATTCGTATACCCCAAAAAACTGGCAGGAATCAAGGGTGGTCTTCATACCAAAGGCTTATCGACCCATTAGCCTTACTTCTTTCCTGTTAAAAACAATGGAGCGAATAATTGATGACATGGTCAAAGGTAAAATAGCGGATGACAGGCTAAAATTCAAACAACACGCCTATGTCAAAGGAAGATCAGTGGAAACAGCTCTGCATGAGGTAGTGCACCACATAGAAGAGTCCTTCAGTAGAGAAATGTATACACTTGCTGTTTGCATAGACATTGAGGGCGCATTTAACAATGTACAGACCGATACACTTATCCAGTCCTTAGACGAGTTTCAGGTTGACCGGGCGCTGAAAAACTGGATCAACAATATGCTAAGGAATACGCGGATTATTTGTGGGTCATATGACATAAAAATTAGAGACAAGGTAAATCGTGGTATACGTCAGGGGGGCATTTTATCGCCTCTTCTATGGGTTACGACGATACACAGTCTCCTAAAAGTCCTCACCAATGAAGGACTTAAACCAGTCTGTTATGCAGACGACGTTGTAATACTTCTAAGGGGCTTTCATCCAAATCTATTATGCAGAAGAGCTGAAGAGGCACTTAACATAGCATATAACTGGGCACAACCAAGGGGATTTAATGTTAACCCAGACAAAACAGAAATATGTCTATTTACAAGGAAAACGAAGATCCCACGTTTTACCCGGCCTCGATTCCTGAATAAGACAATTGCTATAACTAAAAAGGTAAAATACTTGGGAGTAATCTTGGATCAGAAACTGTACTGGAAAGATCATCTTGAAGAAAGAGTTACAAAGGCACACAGATGTTGGTCGTTGTGCAGAAGAGCTATAGGTTTAAAATGGGGACTACGTCCAAATATGACTCACTGGCTTTACATGAGCGTGATTAGACCAATAATCACCTACGCCTCTGTAGTGTGGTGGACATCAATGGACAAGAAGTGCAACGTAATACCTTTGCAAAAAATTCAACGTATGTGCTGTCTAGGCATAAGCGGGGCATTTAGAACTGCACCAACAAAAGCGTTGGAGACTATACTGCACATCCAACCAATAGACATTCGTATAAAGTATGAGGCAGCCCTCACAGCAAGACGTCTACAAGTGATGGGTGAATGGATAAATCGAGACCACAAGTCGTACCATCAGAAGATTTTAGAATATCTAGTTGGTCACATTCAAACGCCAGAAATCTCGGACCGCATTCCTGAAGTGCGGCTTACAGCTACCTGTGATACGTTTGTGCCAGACAGACGCTCCTGGGAAAATGGAACTTTGGCCCATGTGCCAGTGGGAACCAGCTGCTACACGGATGGGTCCAGGCGAGGAGGAAGGACGGGTCTGGGACTTTTTATTGATGAACCAGAAGTCGAACTTCACTTCCGCCTCCCTGACCATAACACGGTATTTCAAGCAGAAGTTCGAGCAATCACGGAGTGTGTGAACTGGCTCAGTAACACGACAAAGCCTAAATATGCCAACATCTTCACAGATAGCCAAATGGCGATTCAAGCAATAACATCGGAAAGGGTCAAATCCAGAACTGTGCTGGACTGTAAAAGAACGATAAATGATTACTCAGCCCATGGTCAATTGCGTATTTGCTGGGTACCAGGACACAACGGAGTGATTGGAAATGAACGGGCAAACAACTTGGCTTCAAAGGGCAGAGAACTTCGAGTAATAAACTTGAAAAATCGGAAACCTTTCGAAGCCACGAAAAATGAGTTGAAGCACTAAGCAGTGATGGCTCATAAAACTGTGTGGAATAGCGCAACAGTAGGAGCAACTGCAAAGATACTGTGGGGTGATCCAAATGAAAAGAAAACAAGAAGTCTTCTGAAACTAAACAAGATAGATATTAGTAAGATGATGAGTGTTCTAACGGGACACTCAAGCTTACAAGCACATCTTCATCGCATAGGACTAGCAGGAAACGACGAATGCAGGGAATGCAGAGAAAACATCGAAACGATGGAACATTTTCTGTGTCACTGCCCGGCTTTCACACATGCAAGATCCCAACATTTCGGGTCCGACATATTACCAGACTTGACTCATCTCAGAGAATATGACTGGAAGATACTGAGAAAATTCGTGTCTAGTACCGATTTTCTGTAACTCGTGAGGTATAAAAAGATCATAAATAAGGAGCGCACAACAGGCCGAACCACTGGCTTAAGTGTATGTCCATGGACATGAGACGTTTAAACGTCTCCTCTCTTCAACCTAACCTAACCTAATCACTTTATATTTGTATTTGTTTCTTTATTTAGTCCTGTCCGTCTGGTCGTCCGAAGTCACAGTATGTTGATGGTGGACACTGTTCTGCGCCTCCAACGTTGGACTGGTCAGCGGTGGCTCTCTAGTGGTGTTGTATTGTGATGTGAAAAATATGTACATATGTATGTGTGTTTATTTAAACTTTGTTTACTTGTGTTTCTTTGTTTTGTTTAAGTTAAACTTTAAATGTTTCAAATAAAAATTTCAAAAACTTTTTTAAATTTTATCTTTGAATTCTTTGTTGGTAATGAAAATGGTGAATACCGTCTTCTTAAAAACATTACACTTTAAAAAGTCAGCAGGAAAATTTCCGATTTCCACCGTCCAAACCTTCGCTTTCATACTTTCTTTTTTTGTTTCTGTTTTCAGCCTGCCATCAACAATGCATTTTTATAGCAAAACAGCTGTTCCTATTTTATGCTTCTTCTTCCCTCTTCTAGCATTAATTCACCCTTTTTTTGTTCTTCGTTTTTCAAAGCATTAACCTTTTAAGGGCGCACACTACATATTCGGAAAATACAAAAATTGTGTTAAATTTTTCAGTAATTCAAAGTTAATTTTTTGGAAATGTTAAATGTATAATCTTGAATCAAAATAAATTACTTGGAGGATTGACAACTACTAATGGCTTGGAATACTCAAAAAATTGATTGATTTAAAACGGAAGTTAATATGGTATTATAACTGGGAGGTACAATTCGAAAACAAGGAAAAATTAAAACTGAAATTCGAAAAAGTCAGTAAAAGTTTTGGAAATTTTTTTAAATAAAATATATTTGGAGAAATTCGTAAACAATAATTTTATTTGAGAAATTTAGTTTGCAAATAAATTTTGTTGTATATATTAATATACTCGAATACGTTCCAAATATATTTTATTGATTTTGAAATAAAATTTATTTGCTCAGAAAATATTTAAATATTTAAAAATTTGTGTTCCAAATATATTTTCTTCAAACATATCAAAAAACGCGATTTTGACCCGTGTGGTTAAATCGCCTCAGGAAGTAATACCAAGTCGATTGGTACAATAGACGATGGGTCTATCTCTTCTCCTTCTGGGTGATACAAACAAATGCACAAACTCATAATACCCTGTACCACTGTGTGGTGTAGGGTATAAAAATAGAAAACAATTACAAAATAAGCTTGTTATATTTTTTTAAAGCTATTTGTAAAAAGCCTAAATGTATAAGTTATTACCCATATTGTAAATATAGGGAAATTCACAAAATAAATGTTCATGTTTTTTATTTTTGGCAATTTTGTTTGGAAGGAACCAAAAGGCTCGTGGCCATAACGCCCATTTTTAATATATTTACTATTGGTACTATAAAAACATTACACTTTAAAAAGTTTCAAGTATTTGTATGGACTGGAATCAAAGTTATAAGGAGTTAACTTTTTCTGCAAAATAGTCCATTTGTATGGAAAGTACCATGAGGGGCGTGGCAACTTCGCCCATTTTTCTCAAGATTATAATGACCAGGAAACTAATACTATGTGATTCCGGGTAGTAGTATAGAAGTTATGAGATTATCACTATTTCATTAAATTTTGACCATACGTGGGGGGTACTCGAAGCAGTGGACCAACATAGTTCATCTTTTACCTTAGCCTGAGATGTAAAAAATTATTGACACATAACAAATTTGAAGTTAATCGGTTAATCCTGTCGAAAGTTATCGTGCGCACTAACCAGACAGACAGACGGACATTGTAGAAATGACTTAAATTGATCCAACACGCATTTCCGCCAAATATTCTTGGAGTCTCTTAGGTCACTCCATTGATGTTTACCCTTTTGGCCCGCATCATTTGATATATACCCTTGTTGATTTCTACCAAAAGTCAAATAATTTCTACATTTATCCAACTAGGCATTGTTTTCTTCGTTAGGATGCTGGAATTCAGAAAGTGGAACAAACAATTTTTTTGCGATTTTTTTCTATTTTTTATGGTGTTTTTGTGGCAACAACAAACGTTTTTTTCTTAAAAAAATATTTTTTTCTAATAATTAAAGACAGTTACTAAAATTCTGTTTCCACTTGAAAGTGTCATTATCGAGCATATAACGGGTGATCCAAGTAGAGATACTTTTTTCAACAGCCTTTTTTGACAGATCACGTGTGAGTCGTGTCATGCTGTCATGTTATTTTTGTTAAGTATTGTTTGGCATTTCATCATGGAAAGACTTACGCTTGAACAACGTTTTGAAAACAAATTGACATATTAATTAGTGTAATGTTATAACGGGTGATCCAAGTAGAGATACTTTTTTCAATAGCCTTTTTTTGACAGATCACGTGTTAGTCGTGTCATGCTGTCATGTTATTTTTGTTAAGTATAGTTTGGCATTTCATCATGGAAAGACTTAAGGCCCACACAGATAGAATTCTTTCCTTCGATCCTTTGCTTCATTCATATGTGTCAAAAAGTTAAATGTGTGTTCTCATATGAAATTACACAGATAAGAAACATGCTTTGAAGAAAAAACCCGATGCAAAGCTAAAATTTGTTCAACTTTAAACTTTTTATTTTTTTCGTATTTTGACAATGTTTTTGTTTACATTTCAAAATTATTTTTCTCAAAAAACATTGTCTTTGAATAAAAATGAAACAGAAATAACAAATTTGAACGGAAATATTGAAATTATGCAAAAATATAAATAAAAAGTATTTGAAAGTGTTTTGATATCGCGGTCAAGGAATCACGCACCAAGCTTCCTATCTGTGTTTCCAAAAAAAATTATGCTTTTCATGCGAGAAATTAAAGCAAAGAATTGACTTAACGAATTTTATCTGTCTAGGCCTTTACACCTGAACAGCGTTTACAAATCGTTCAACTTTATTACGAAAATTCAAGTTCTGTGAGGAATGTGTTTGGTGCACTTCGCTCAACTTATGGCCAACATAATCGGCCTACTGAGCGCACTATTCGCAACACCATCACCCATCTTGAGACCCAGCATTCATTATTGGATAATATTTGACAGAATAGACCACAGTAGTATAATAATGTTCCTTCTGGATCACAGTAGGTCGTTTCGTGCAAAAATGTATTAAAAAAATTAAAATTGATGATCGATTGTAGTTTTTGTAGGTATGTATAAGGTATGGTTGTATAAATGTTGGTTTTTGAAGTGTCAAATACTAAATTTTTCGTTGTGAAGTGTATTTTTAGTATAATTTATATAAATGTTTTCACATTTTATGCTAAACCGACCTAATGTGCACTTTATTCAGGGTAATTAAAAAGATCATATTTCAAAACGCAAGCTCGTAAAAATTAATTACGTTATGTTTCTGAATTATACATTAGAGTGGTTCGTAATATTTTGCGATAAAAAATGATGCGGTTTAAATAATGTAACGAAAATAATTTGTGGTTGTAGAGTTTTGATGAATAAATAAGGTTATTGTGTTATATGTGTAGTTTATAGTGAATGAAATGTAGAAAGATGTATAAAATATAGCGTTGTTTGAAGTATAAAATATCATATCATACAAAATACAACCCAACCTAATGTACCGATCGTGGAGTGTGCGTTTAAGGATCGATTGTTTATTTTATATTTTGGGATCCGACACAAGCTCGTAAAAATTAATGTTCATATGTTTTAAGCTCTGGCTCTGTGCAACAAGTACAAGGTACAAATGTATGTGAGTACATCAATGAGGAATCGATTTAGGAAGATCGTCAACCCGTCTGTCCGACACACACACACGCACACATAGATATATGTAACAAATCTTTAAGATGAACTATCAATCGAGCGTTGTCGCTATCGTTTTGCCGGCAACCAGCTGAGGATTTTGTTTAGATTAGAATTGGGGGGGCGGGTGTTGATCTGGATCTGGATCGTTGGATACTTTGTTTACATTTATTCTTCAAGATTGGATTTGGAAGAATTCTCGGTCAGTATTTCAGAATTGTGTGGCTGGTTGCTAGGGGGAATTTCATCATATGATGCAATTCACGACGGTTTAGTGCGGTCGGGGGAGAACAAATATCGAATACGGATCATATATTTCTTAAAAAATTTCAAGTTGAATGAAATGACAGCAACAACAAGGAGTTATACATCAACAGCAACAATCCTATTACAATTATCAACAGAATCAAATGCAAAACCATAGTTTTTATGGGGGATACCAAGATCCATATTTTTGCCAACAACCTGAAAATCAAATGATTTACCAAACAGTTTACCACGTGAATAACCCTAACTATACATTTCCTCCCACAAACCCCCGCAACAAATTTATGGACAAGGCTTTAACCAGATAAATCCTTATGAATATCAGCAACCCTTTCAGCCACCCTATCAGCAACCCAATCAGCAGTCTTATCAGCAATCTCATCAGCAGCCCAATCAACAATCCATTCTTCACCAACAATATTTTTACAATTATCCAAAAAATCAGCAACATGTACAACAACTTCAGCATCAGGATGTACAGGGTGGCTGATATGTAATGCAACAAAGTAAAGCGCTTAATTTTTTTATTTTTTTTTTAAATTTTATTGTTCAAAAGCAAAAAATGTCGGAAATAACATAAAATTTTAGAAACAGTTTAGATTTGTTCGAATTGGCCACCTTTGGCACGAATTATGGCCTTCAAACGGCCGACAAAGCCTTCACACGCTGTACGAAAGTGGCTCTGCGGTATTTTGGCCCATTCCCGGCGATCAATGGGAAAATCATCATGAAGAAGAAGAGTCGATAGACGACTTAAGTGAAGATATGGATTTGTCTGCAAACCAAAATGATGATATACAACAAAAATTTTGAGAATAGAGTCTCGGATGCCCCCATGGATACAGCATTTAATAATAATATCGCAACATATGGAATTCCAAACACAAAATCACACATTATATTTGAAGACTTTATGACAGAAATTATGGCTATTATAAAAGAGCGACTTGAAGCAAATCTGGAGGAGCATAGTTGCAGAGTACATGAAGATGGGAGGAGAGAAAATGGACTATGATATAATGATACATGCAGCAAAAATGAACCTGCTCACCATGGGGGGTTACTTAGAGGAAAATATCTGCAAGCAAGTAAGGGAAATTTTTACAAAAATGAGTGAATTCTAAGAAAGAGATTCTGGATGGACTTTAGTAAAAATTATGAGAGCGGAACTCAGTATTTATAAATCCTCTTTAATAAAGGGTGCCAAATGGATGCCCACACCAGATAATCTAAAAAAGCGTTAAGCTTGTATAAATGTACAAAATGATGACCAAAATTGTTTCAAGTGGGCAATAATTTCTGGTATGGATACCACAGAAATGGAGAACCAAAATCGTTGCAATTCATACAATATTCGTGACATTAAAGAAAAAGTTATTACATTACAAAATAACATTGTATTAAACTTAAGTTCATTGCAATTTCCAATGAATCTTAAAGAAATAAACATATTTGAAAATAACAATGATGAGATTAGCGTAAATGTGTTTGGGTTCGATGATGAACAGAATGAAATCGTCGGACCATTCTACATTACCAAAAAAGAGAAGAAACATCATATAAATTTAATTCTGCTCGAGAATGCTGGCGGACATCACTACATCTTTATAAAGAATATATACTAAGGCAAACATAAATGACAATTATATTTTATTTCAAATTCTTAATTAAAAAACTTTGTTCTTTGCAGACTTTTAAGGAGCCAAATTACAACATATCGTAAACAACTATTGTTTTGCAATGTGTTGTGTGTGAAGATAAATACGTATTTAACTAGCGAAGACACAAACCCTAATATGAAAATTAAAAGTCGGGGTATTTGAGGAAAATTAGGTTTTTCTCGAAAACTAGAGCGTATTTTAAAGTGAAATTAAGTTACCATGGTAAAAACATATCATTTTGTTTAAAAAAATTACCATCTGACCTAAAGGGCATATAGAATAGATTTGATAACTAGGGAACCTCGGAAGAAAATATATGACCATATCTGGAAGATGGGACTTTGTACCGACAAGGCCTGCATACTGAAAGAAGCCCTAGGAAAGCTCTATCGACCCACATATAGCGTTTTTCCCAAATCAATTTCAGGCTCCCAAAAACGTCATTCCAAAATGGCCCATTTTTATGGGAATTTCTGGAGAGGAGCAGTCGCCACAACTGGAAGATGGGACTATGTACCGACAAGACCTGCATACTGAAAGAAGCCCTAGGAAGGCTCTATCGACCCACATATAGCGTTTTTCCCAAATCAATTTCAGGCTCCCAAAAACGTCATTCCAAAATGGCCCATTTTTATGGGAATTTCTGGAGAGGAGCAGTGGCCACAACTGGAAGATGGGACTATGTACCGACAAGGCCTGCATATTGAAAGAAGCTCTAGGAAGGCTCTATCGACCCATATATAGCGTTTTTCATAAATCAATTTCAGGCTCCCAAAAACGTCATTCCAAAATGGCCCATTTTGATGGGAATTTCTGGAGAGGAGCAGTGGCCACAACTGGAAGATGGGACTATGTACCGACAAGGCCTGCATATTGAAAGAAGCCCTAGGAAGGCTCTATCGACCCATATATAGCGTTTTTCCCAAATCAATTTCAGGCTCCCAAAAACGTCATTCCAAAATGGCATATTTTGACGGGAATTTCTGGAGAGGAGCTGTGGCCACAACTGGAAGATGGGACTATGTACCGACAAGGCCTGCATACTGAAAGAAGCCCTACGAAGGCTCTATCGACCCATATATAGCGTTTTTCCCAAATCAATTTCAGGCTCCCAAAAACGTCATTCCAAAATGGCCCATTTTTATGGGAATTTCTGGAGAGGAGCAGTGGCCACAACTGAAAGATGGGACTATGTACCGACAAGGCCTGCATATTGAAAGAAGCCCTAGGAAGGCTCTATCGACCCACATATAGCGTTTTTCCCAAATCAATTTCAGGCTCCCAAATACGTCCTTCCAAAAATGGCCCATTTTGATGGGAATTTCTGAAGAGGAGCAGTGGCCACAACTGGAAGATGGGACTATGTACCGACAAGGCCTGCATACTGAAAGAAGCCCTACGAAGGCTCTATCGACCCATATATAGCGTTTTTCCCAAATCAATTTCAGGCTCCCAAAGACGTCATTCCAAAATGGCCCATTTTGATGGGAATTTCCGGAGAGGAGAAGTGGCCACAACTGGAAGATGGGACTATGTACCGACAAGGCCTGCATATTGAAAGAAGCTCTAGGAAGGCTCTATCGACCCATGTATAGCGTTTTTCCCAAATCAATTTCAGGCTCCCAAATACGTCCTTCCAAAAATGGCCCATTTTGATGGGAATTTCCGGAGAGGAGAAGTGGCCACAACTGGAAGATGGGACTATGTACCGACAAGGCCTGCATATTGAAAGAAGCTCTAGGAAGGCTCTATCGACCCATGTATAGCGTTTTTCCCAAATCAATTTCAGGCTCCCAAATACGTCCTTCCAAAAATGGCCCATTTTGATGGGAATTTCTGGAGAGGAGCAGTGGCCACAACTGGAAGATGGGACTATGTACCGACAAGGCCTGCATATTGAAAGAAGCCCTAGGAAGGCTCTATCGACCCACATATAGCGTTTTTCCCAAATCGATTCCAGGCTCCCAAAAAGCTCTAGGAAGGCTCTATCGACCCATATATAGCGTTTTTCACAAATCAATTTCAGGCTCCCAAAAACGTCATTCCAAAATGGCCCATTTTGATGGGAATTTCTGAAGAGGAGCAGTGGCCACAACTGGAAGATGGGACTATGTACCGACAAGGCCTGCATATTGAAAGAAGCTCTAGGAAGAAGCTCTAGGAAGTAATAGTAAAATGGGCCATTTTGGAATGACGTTTTTGGGAGCCTGAAATTGATTTGGGAAAACCGCTATATATGGGTCGATAGAGCCTTCCTAGAGCTTTTTGGGAGCCTGGAATCGATTTGGGAAAAACGCTATATGTGGGTCGATAGAGCCTTCCTAGGGCTTCTTTCAATATGCAGGCCTTGTCGGTACATAGTCCCATCTTCCAGTTGTGGCCACTGCTCCTCTCCAGAAATTCCCATAAAAATGGGCCATTTTGGAATGACGTTTTTGGGAGCCTGAAATTGATTTGGGAAAAACGCTATATGTGGGTCGATAGAGCCTTCCTAGGGCTTCTTTCAGTATGCAGGCCTTGTCGGTACAAAGTCCCATCTTCCAGATATGGTCATATATTTTCTTCCGAGGTTCCCTAGTTATCAAATCTATTCTATATGCCCTTTAGGTCGGATGGTAATTTTTTTTAAACAAAATGATATGTTTTTACCATGGTAACTTAATTTCACTTTAAAATACGCTCTAGTTTTCGAGAAAAACCTAATTTTCCTCAAATACCCCGACTTTTAATTTTCATATTAGGGTTTGTGTCTTCGCTAGTTAAATACGTATTTATCTTCACACACATTGCCAAATGTGTAAACCTATTAAGAACTTTAGATTTCGCGAAGTACAAAATGAGATAAAGAAGCTCAATAAGAAAACACCCGGCTCTGATTTAATTGATTATAAAGTTGTCAAGTCCCTGCCCAAGAAAGCATTGGTATTCCTAACAGTAATCTTCAACTCCGTTCTTAGACTCTCACATTTCCCTACCCAATGGAAATATGCGAAAATTACAATAGTACCAAAACCGGGAAAGCCAGAAAATCTTATTACATCATACCGACCTATTAGCCTTTTGCCAGTATTTTCCAAACTATTAGAAAAATATTGTGCCTGATCACCAGTTTGGTTTCAGAGAAAAACATGGAACACCTGAACAATGTCATAGAGTAGTGAAAACAATTAGAGATGCCTTGGAAAATAAGAAATATTGTTCATCAGTTTTTCTCGACGTAAAACAAGCTTTTGACAGAGTTTGGCACCAAGGTTTACTATATAAGCTAAAGCATTTACTTCCGACCCCTTATTATCTAGTACTAAGATCATATTTAGATGCAAGAAGTTTTTATGTCAACGTAAATGGGATTGAATCTGAAAATGGAACGATACATGCTGGAGTGCCACAAGGTAGTGTACTGGGTCCTGTACTATATACAATATTTACTTCCGATATGCCTGTTTCTAATGATGTCACAATCGCTACCTATGCTGACGATACGGCTATTCTAGCAACTTGTAATTGCCCTTCCGAGGCCACACTGATTCTTCAAAGGCACTTAAGTGAAACAGAAAAATGGTTAAATAAATGGAATATCAAAGTAAATGCTGAAAAATCAACTCACGTAACATACACTCTACGAAAGGGCGACTGTCCACCTCCGATATTAAATGGTGTTAATATACCATCAGCAAATAGTGTGAAGTATCTTGGTCTTCATATAGACAGAAAACTGAATTGGAAAAATCATATACAATCAAAAAAACAACAATTAAATTTAAAAACTAAGAAAATGTTGTGGCTGTTTAGTCATAATTCTAAATTAAATTAATTTAAATTATTCTAAATTAAAAAATTAAATTTAAATAACAAAGTAATTTTGTACAAATCCGTTTTAAAACCAATCTGGTCATATGGAATAGAGCTTTGGGGTACAGCTAGCAACTCAAATCTAGAGATATGACAAAGATATCAATCTAAAACTCTACGATTAATTACAAATGCTCCTTGGTTTGTTAGTAATAATGCAATTCATAGAGATCTTGGTATACCTTATGTTAAGGATGAAATTAAACGTTTTACTATTAATTATCTAAATAGACTAAGTACACATTCGAACGTGTTAGCTATTAATTTACTAGATGATACAGATGAAGTCAAAAGATTGAAAAGACGCCACATTTTAGATCCCCCATTTATATAATAATTACTTATAACTACATACATCTATAATGTATTATGTTAAAAATGGAATATGTACATATTGTTGAATTCGCTGGAGTTTAACAAACCTGTCACTTGTTATTTATATATAGATTTGCTTAATATTTTTGTAAATAGATTGCAAATAAAATAAATTATAAAAAAAAATTATTTCTTGCATTCTCATTTAAACTTTTTCCCCGAGAATCTTGGCGACGTAAGCGACGAACCTGGCGAAAGGTTTTACGAAGAAATGAAGTCAATCGAGCGGCGTTACCAAGGGCTGTGGGATGAAAGAATGGTGGGAGATTATATTTGTTTCCTCATTAGAGAAATCGATTCCGAAATCTACAAACGTCAAAAAAGAACTCACAATTACTTCCAATGAAACTTGTACATGTAAATAAACTCAAACATACATAATATAAATAAAAGTAATAAATAAAATCGCTATTTAAACAGAAATAAAAAAAAACAGATTCTCCTTTACCAAAAGAGCTATAATTTCTACATTTATCCATAGATTTTTTCAAATAGGCATTATTTTCTTCGCTATGATGCAAGCTTTTGAAAAATAAGATAAAATATTTTTTTTGATAGTTTTTCTATTTTTTGTTTTTTTTTGTCCCAGCATTTTTTTTTTTGAAAAAAATCGACTTTTTCCAATTTGTTTAATGACTGCTACTAAACCACTGTTTCTAAGTGAAAGAGACATTTCCAACATTGGCAGTCCACATTATTAGCTTCAATTAAACGTATAAGTCGACCTGATCGGGCATATACTTCAAAAATTATATTGCAAATACTAAGGGTACCTTCGACGATAATAGCATTTTTAATAAAAAAAAATTACCATAAAAAAATTGTTGGTTTTGATTTTATATAACAGTATACCACAATCTATACAAAAAAATATTTTTTAGCTCTAGGACACAAAAAAAAATTTTTTGTTGCGTAGTGTAAATTGGGCTTGGTCTCTACCAAGAACATTGGATGCTCCAACGAAAGCAGTTCCATTATCGGAAAACATCTTTGCAGGGAAACCTCTTCGAGAGATAAATCTAGTGCAGCAATAAAACATTCAGTAGTCATATCATTAGTCGCTTCCAAATGAATTGCCTTAGTCGTAAAGCAGACAAATACGAGCACATAGCCCTTCGTAATTCGACAGCCTCTACCAATGTAGGACTTGATTACATAGGGGCTTGCAAAATCGATTCCTGTGCACATAAACGGGCGTGAAAGTATAGTTCTTTCAGGGGGAAGTGCGGCCATAGTTTGATCCACATTTTTCTTCCGAAACAATACGAATGCACGGCAATTATGGATAACGCTTTTTACAAGATTCTTTAATTTAGGAACCCAAAATTCTAATCTCATCAATCTAAGCATTAACGAGTTCTCACCGTGTACCGAATACTTGTGAATATATTCCAAGTACAACTTGGTGAAACGACCATTATAGGTTTGAATTTTGGGGAATCTTTCATTATAAGTGAGAGAGGGAGAACGCGCAAGTCGACCATTCATCCTCATAAATCCACTAGATTAAAGTTCAATAAAGGGCTCTTTCGAGAAAAAAAATTTCCGCCCTGTTCTCCAACGCAGCATATTCAGAGAAGTGCGTACGTTGACAAAGAATCAGCAGACGACCTTTCACAAAGTTGATCTCACCTTGTTTCAATTCAAGGGAAGAATACGCCTGTTTGGCCTTATGTTTCGGGTGTATACGATTATAAAATCGAAATACATAAGTTAATACTCTCATAGCTCTAGACAAATCTGAGAAACGGGCCAAGATATCTTCTGACACAGATACTTGGATCAAATTTACTCGAACTGGGCGAGTTTCGAGGTTTGTCATAATTCTAAATGTGGATTTCGGCCACTCTGTACGAGGACGACATAACCAAGCTGGACCCTACCACCAAAGGTCATGTGATATAAGATAGAGAAGCTACATCGGCAGATAGAGAAGCCACCTCGAGAAGCTACATCGGCAGGGTTGTCATGGTATACAACATGGCGCCAATTTTCAGTACCAACTTTATTAGATATTTTCGAGAATCTATTAGCGACGAACGTAAGCCAGTGGCACGGGGGCTTCTGAAGCCACGAAAAAACTATTGTGGAATCAGTCCAATAGAATGTCTCAATTGTAGGGAGTCTCGATTCAACACGAAGAGTCTCAACCATTTCTGGCAATAGAGTTGCACCGCAAAGCTCTAAACGGGGCAAAGATTCAACCTTGAGTGGCGCTACTTTAGTTCTCGCTTTGAGCAAGTTAGTGACATATTCACCTGGCGCGATACAAATTCGAATGTATAGTAAGCTTTCTCAGAAGCATCACAAAAAGCATGAAGTTGTACTTCCTGCTTCGGGTTGTAGCCAACCCATCGGGTGATTTCTATCCGTTCGATCTCACTATAATCATCCAAAAATGCCAGCCATCTGCTCAATGGGTTTCAAACATTCGTCACAATCCGTTTTGTCTTTCCAGATTTGTTCCATTATTATTTTAGCAACAATAATCTTCGGGGCCAACCAACCGGCTGGATCAAACAATTTTTCAATTTCTGACAAAACGGCGCGTTTGGTGACGGTTAATCGATTAGGTGCCGAAACAAGTTTGAAAAAGAAAGAATATTTTTTCCAGAAGAACTGATTAGATTGCAACGCGGTTGCAAACGTCTGTAAAGATTGGGCAGCTGCTGAGGTCGACGAGCATCTGATCGGGCTGGATTTCTATTCGAGCTCTTGCAGTTGGAAAATGTGTGCGATGAAGCCAAACAATTGGTGCAATATTTGAGTCTCTTAACAGTTTCAATCCTATTACTCACTGACATTCGAAGGAAGTTCGCATAATCTTAGGGAATGTGAATGAGAACATAATGGGCATTTCTGCTGTACAGGAGCGGAAGGAACTGTTTTTGCGAAACTTGCATACCGTTTACTGATGTTAGGTTTACTTTTCGGTCTAATACTTTTCTTGACTTGACCTGTACCAGATGAGGAGGAAGAATTATGGGGGCCTTTGATGTCAAAGACAGACTCAAGGGTCTGATACCTGGCTGTCATGAACTTATCCAGTGTTTCCCATTTCGGTAAATTCGAACTAGACCCTTGGGATTGCTCCCATAGTCCTAGGGTAACTTCTGGAAGACGGGTGGAACATATAAAGACATATATAACGTCCCAATTCTTTGCATCTATTCACAATAGTGGTAAATTAGTTATGTATTAATTGAGAGTCCAAAGGGGGGGGGGAGGGGCCGGGATTGAGAATTTGTCGTACATTTCTAATTTTTATTTTAAAAATATAAGTGGGAGCGTAAATTGTATTCCAAAGGAATTATAAAAAATCCATAATATAGAGTGATGTTTTAAGAGCTTTCGGATTTGATTTAAAAAAACATAAAATTTAGAGAAATGTCTAATATAATTCATATAATTGTATATAATTCAATGTTTAAAGATGAAAACACGACCCGACTGAGCTGCCAAAAACAGTGTTCGCAAAAAGAAAGTATGCAAAAATCGCCTATTATAAGAACAATTTGTTAAGTTTTCCTTATTTTTTTCATATCTTAAAAAATCGTCATTTCGAGGCAAAAATCGTCATGTTCTATTTTTTGCCTCTAAAAATCGTCAAAATTACGATAAATCGTCATTTCTGGCAACACTGGTTAAAAAACAGTTAAACAGTTAAAACACAGTTAAAAAAGAACAATATGAAAGCGTAAACAATGGTAACAGTAAAAGTAATAACAACTAAAAATAAGAAAAGTGCATTTTTCACGATTTTTTGGTTGGTTCTAGCCAGACAACTTGGCGTTTTAGGAGTCTGAAAAACAGCAAAGTTAATGCCAAAAGCACTTACATGGTAGCACTGGCCTACGCTCTGCTGCTCAGTAAAATTTATTTTACTGTGGCTGATTCACTGGACTGACCAAACAGCCACACATTTCTGCTGAAAGTGAAATAACTGATATATTTCTTTCAAAAAATCGAAGATTACATTTTTAACTCTTACGTATTTTATTATAAAAAGTTTTAATGATCTCGTACTAAAGTACATAATTATATTTAGGAATAAAATTCCAATAAAAAACTAAGGAACTTAACTTCCCTTACCTACACAATAAACGCAATTTTTAATTGTTTATCTTTGTTATGGAAAAAAAGGTTGGCCCCCCTCGGGAACCAAAATCCTGGATACGTCCCTGTCTTATATACCGCGATATATTTTGCCTTAACTTCTTTTATATTATCTTTAGGGCCCATCGTGTTACACAATTCCTCATAATATGCAAAGAAAGCTTCCCATAAACGAGACATTTCTTGTTTATGTATATTGAGGCTGTGTATTGAGTGTTCTTCAGAACCTATAGAGGTTACGAAGAACTCCAAATCAGTCACGCGATCACCGCTTCTAATAAGATTGATGAGATCACTCATATTTATTTAATAAATTGGGTTAAAAGCAAGGATACTTGGATAAACGGGGACATCTAATCAAATTATACTGTTGTATTGTGTGACTCAAAGGGCAAGATAAATATTTACTTATATTATTTATATATATTTGATAAAAAAAACACCACTTTTTGTCTAACCAACACCACTGTTCAACGCAAACTACGTATTAACATAAACAATGTGTAAGAGGCTGTATTTATTTATAAGGCGAAACTACAAATTAGTTTCGAAACACTGTGAATATAACAATAAAAACTCACAAATTATTATTGCTTGTTACCACAATTTTTGTTATTTTTTAATATTGAAAATAATTTTTGAAATAAAAGTGCATTCACTTTTTCGGGCCCACTGTGCCCGAAATTTCTTTTTGTTATGCACTCTTACGCATTGCTTTGGTTTATTTATTTTGACACTCAAAATCAAAACCCTACCTTATGTTGGCTGGTTAGGTTGTGGGAAAATAAGGGAATTTATTTACAATAATGTGTTCGGGGGCAACGCTGCCAATTTGATCGTCGGGATCTTCGGGCTCTAAAAAGAGAATCACCTCTGGTAAATTATTTTATTAATAAATTAAAGCTAGAAGACCATGAAATATCTCGGTATTTACAAAATAATTTTACCCGGGTGATGGGGGGGGGGGGAGAAATAAAAACACAAATAAATTATGGTTTTTCTATATTTAAAGCAAACACGGGGGATCGTACCTTCGGGTTCTTTTGTTTATTTCGGAGCGTTCAATAGTACAACTGAGAGCGGTATCTTCGCTCACAATGCCATATGTCAACTTATTATCTACTTTCTTTTTCTATTCTTCGTTATAAATGGTAGGGTTGAATTTTAAAGTTCATTTAACTTAAAACTACCAGGGAGTCCAGCTAGATACTGTTCAATCGCCCAAATCTAAAAACTGTCAATGATATATAATCCAAGATTCGATGCTGATCAGTCGTAGTGAACGGACGTGTTTAGCACAGAACGGATAGTTAAAATCTATTACGCAATCGCAAAAATCTGTACAAAGTCTGGAAGGCCTACATCGTAGTACCTACTATGGGCTAATACAGACAAAAAATTAATAAATTCGTTGACGGGGATGCCTTCGCATTCCGATGGAGCGGGGTTCCCCAATCGTCCTACTGTCCGTCCGTTGGTCTTGGCTAAAGCCGACCACACCAAAAATGGTGAAAATTTCCCCCCAGTTCTCACAACAGGTGGTACGGTGAGGGGAAAACGTCATATCCGACCGTCAAAACGGAAGCACAATGAGCACCGGATAGCGCTCAGGGGTTTGACAAAGTTGGAGGCTGATAAGGTTTCGGCTCTTACCGAAAAACAAAAAGAGTCATCTACCTGGGCTAAAGGCGTCATAGATGCTTCTAATGCCAATGAGCCGGCTGAAAGAGCTAAAAATTTAACAGTGTTAACGGCTAATAAAGTCAAAAGAATCAGTTCACCTGATGAACCCCTGCCTTCGAAAAAGGCAAGGTGCCCTAATGTCACCATCAACAGGACACTCACCGAGGAACTTAACTTCCCTTACCTACACAATAAACGCAATTTTTAATTGTTTATCTTTGTTATGGAAAAAAAGGTTGGCCCCCCTCGGGAACCAAAATCCTGGATACGTCCCTGTCTTATATACCGCGATATATTTTGCCTTAACTTCTTTTATATTATCTTTAGGGCCCATCGTGTTACACAATTCCTCATAATATGCAAAGAAAGCTTCCCATAAACGAGACATTTCTTGTTTATGTATATTGAGGCTGTGTATTGAGTGTTCTTCAGAACCTATAGAGGTTACGAAGAACTCCAAATCAGTCACGCGATCACCGCTTCTAATAAGATTGATGAGATCACTCATATTTATTTAATAAATTGGGTTAAAAGCAAGGATACTTGGATAAACGGGGACATCTAATCAAATTATACTGTTGTATTGTGTGACTCAAAGGGCAAGATAAATATTTACTTATATTATTTATATATATTTGATAAAAAAAACACCACTTTTTGTCTAACCAACACCACTGTTCAACGCAAACTACGTATTAACATAAACAATGTGTAAGAGGCTGTATTTATTTATAAGGCGAAACTACAAATTAGTTTCGAAACACTGTGAATATAACAATAAAAACTCACAAATTATTATTGCTTGTTACCACAATTTTTGTTATTTTTTAATATTGAAAATAATTTTTGAAATAAAAGTGCATTCACTTTTTCGGGCCCACTGTGCCCGAAATTTCTTTTTGTTATGCACTCTTACGCATTGCTTTGGTTTATTTATTTTGACACTCAAAATCAAAACCCTACCTTATGTTGGCTGGTTAGGTTGTGGGAAAATAAGGGAATTTATTTACAATAATGTGTTCGGGGGCAACGCTGCCAATTTGATCGTCGGGATCTTCGGGCTCTAAAAAGAGAATCACCTCTGGTAAATTATTTTATTAATAAATTAAAGCTAGAAGACCATGAAATATCTCGGTATTTACAAAATAATTTTACCCGGGTGATGGGGGGGGGGGAGAAATAAAAACACAAATAAATTATGGTTTTTCTATATTTAAAGCAAACACGGGGGATCGTACCTTCGGGTTCTTTTGTTTATTTCGGAGCGTTCAATAGTACAACTGAGAGCGGTATCTTCGCTCACAATGCCATATGTCAACTTATTATCTACTTTCTTTTTCTATTCTTCGTTATAAATGGTAGGGTTGAATTTTAAAGTTCATTTAACTTAAAACTACCAGGGAGTCCAGCTAGATACTGTTCAATCGCCCAAATCTAAAAACTGTCAATGATATATAATCCAAGATTCGATGCTGATCAGTCGTAGTGAACGGACGTGTTTAGCACAGAACGGATAGTTAAAATCTATTACGCAATCGCAAAAATCTGTACAAAGTCTGGAAGGCCTACATCGTAGTACCTACTATGGGCTAATACAGACAAAAAATTAATAAATTCGTTGACGGGGATGCCTTCGCATTCCGATGGAGCGGGGTTCCCCAATCGTCCTACTGTCCGTCCGTTGGTCTTGGCTAAAGCCGACCACACCAAAAATGGTGAAAATTTCCCCCCAGTTCTCACAACAGGTGGTACGGTGAGGGGAAAACGTCATATCCGACCGTCAAAACGGAAGCACAATGAGCACCGGATAGCGCTCAGGGGTTTGACAAAGTTGGAGGCTGATAAGGTTTCGGCTCTTACCGAAAAACAAAAAGAGTCACTTACCTGGGCTAAAGGCGTCATAGATGCTTCTAATGCCAATGAGCCGGCTGAAAGAGCTAAAAATTTAACAGTGTTAACGGCTAATAAAGTCAAAAGAATCAGTTCACCTGATGAACCCCTGCCTTCGAAAAAGGCAAGGTGCCCTAATGTCACCATCAACAGGACACTCACCGAGCCCTTCAATGAAGTGGCGAAGGAGAGTCTAGTGATGGCTGTTATAGATAGAAGTAGTGAGGATGGATCCATCCTCAAGGACAAATGGAGCCATTTGCAATCAGCCATTATGGTGCATTACATCGACGTCCGTAAAGAAATGGCGGGCAAACCACCAATCTGCAACGATGCAGGATGGCATCAGGGGAGAGTAAAGCTCTTATATTTCGGTGATGCCAGATCAGTAGACATATACAGGGTGGCTGATATGGAATGCTACAAAGTAAAGCGCTATATTTTTTTAATTTTTTTTTAAATGTTATTGTTCAAAAGCAAAAAATTTCCGAAATAACATAAAATTTTAGAAACAGTTAGATTTGTTCGAATTGGCCATCTTTGGCACGAATTATGGCCTTCAAACGGCCGACAAAGCCATCACACGCTGCACGAAAGTGGCTCTGCGGTATTTTGGCCCATTCCCGGCGAAGCGCCGTCTTGAGATGATCTATACTTTGGTACTTTTTAGTGCGAACCTTACTCTCTAAAATGCCCCAGGCGCAAAAGTCCAACGGATTGAGATCCGGAGATCTTGGTGGCCATTGTGCGGTAGAAATGAAGCGAGGAACCTCCTTTTTAAGCCATTCTTGGTTGACGCGGGCTGAGTGCGATGGTGCTGAGTCCTGTTGGAATGTCCATGGTCTGCGGCCGAAATGTTTGTCTGCCCAGGGCTTCAATACTGTCTTTAGGACATTTTCCCGATAATATTCGGCATTTATTTTGACCCCATGGTCGATGAATACGAGCGGGGAGCGACCATCGGCCTTCACGGCGGCCCACACCATTACCATCGGCGGCGCTTGAGTTCTGGTGGCCAATCGAAGGTGTACATTTTCAGCTGACCTCTTTGGCAAGTAAAATTAAATGCTGGAGGGCTCTAACGATAGCCACTTGTGTTTTTCCACCCAAATATAAAGCAATCACACTATCACGCTTGAATTCCATCACGAATAACATTTTTCTGAATGCAATAGATCAAAATGCTTTTGTAAGCTTGTAAACAATAAAATGAACTGTCACTGAAATAAATCTGTCAGCTATCAGACTAGCGGTTTAGAAATGATAGCAACCTGAAGTTGGTTGCAATACATATCAGCCACCCTGTATAAGGCTGCTCTGAGTCGAGCGAGTGAGGTGTGGCCGGGTGCCCAGTTGGATGTTGTCGAAAAAACAACATCCCTAGTCACCCTAGAGCCATCACCTGGGTTACAGAAGAGCCCTCCAACCCAGCTGACATATTAGAAATAATAAAAGATTCCAATTCTGGTCTACCCGCCGATAATTGGAGAATCAGCAAGGTGGGTGAGGCGGATGGAAAAAAGCTGCAGGTCAATTTGATCCTTAACGCTGAATCCACCTCCCATATACAACGTGCAAGTGCAACCCTACAATATGGCTTCGAGACTATAGTCTTGAAGGTATACAAGCAGGACATAGCTCCCACTGCGGAAGGTGAGTCGTCCACCGTGGTTGATACACGGCTTTCTGGAAGTGCGGAGGTACCCACGCCCATTATTTCTGGTGACTCCAACTCTAACAGAAGATCTGTAACGACCTTCTCTGAGGACGAAAGCTCTACTTCTGACACAGAGGGGCTGAGGGGAGTCTCCGGACTCTTTGACGCATCTGGCGGGGACACGCTTCTCGATGATACGGACGAAGAGTTCGATAACACCCTTGTCGGGGTGGATGTTAATCTGTCAATTACCAATGATGGTAAGAATTTTACAGATTAACCTCCATCACGCTAAAGCAGCCTCAGTGGCTCTATTGCTGCGCCTGTCCACAGGTGCAGTAGACATCGTCCTGATACAGGAGCCCTACGCAGTGGGAGGAAGGGTGTGCGGGTGGCCAACAGTGAAGGCACTCCAAGAACCTGCATTTTGGCCAGGAAAGATCTAAGTATCTTTCTCCTGGCTAATTTAAGTGGAAAAGGCCAAACATCTGCTAGTCTGGAGATCGGTAATCGCATATATTGGGTGGTCCGACTGCTCTACTCAGGGAAGTAGTAGAAGAAGCAACGTCTGACGAGGTCGGGCTGATTGTTGGCGCAGATACGAACGCTCATCATACTATCTGGGGTTGTACGGATACGAACAATAGGGCTGATTCGCTTCTTGACTTTATTCTAACTACCAACCTAAGTATTTGTAACATAGGTAATACACCGACCTTTACAATTAAAGACAGACAAGAAGTACTAGACGTAACGTTTGCTACTGACCGGCTGCCAGACAAAATTATTGGGTGGAATGTGCTGGACGACCACTCATTCTCAGATCAACATTATATTGAGTTCAAACTCGCAGAAAAAGCGCCTGAACCTGCCGTCCACAGAAATGTGAGAAAGACAAAGTGGCACTTGTATGAGAAGAATTTCAAGAAAGTCCTCAACTCCAAACTTCTGTACGAACCGAATGACAAAGCCGGTCTGGATAATCTGGTCGAGCATATCACCACATCATTCAATAGTTCCCTTAAAGAAGCCTGACCGAAAACAAGGCTAAATCTACTGGGGTCGCTAATGTTTGGGATGCCTATAAAGATCAACTCAAGATCTACTAGAAGGAGCATAGGAAGGCGAAAAGACGCTCTTGGTATACCTTCTGTGGCGAAGTGGAAAAGGTCTCCGACGCCGCAAGGCTGAGGAAAATACTATCAGCTTCACCATGTACAGTGGGTTACTTGCAGGATGAGGCAAATAAGTGGACTAAAATCAGCGAGCAGTCGCTCAATGTACTACTCGACACACATTTCCCGGGGAACTCTCTTACAGAACCAGAGGATAGCAGGACCAACAAGAGTGCGAGTGGGCTGGAATCGTCGCTAGCTTGTTGACTGAGAGATCCAGAATAAGCTGGGCTATTAATAGCTTTGAGCCCTTCAAGTCACCTGGACCAGACGGCATCACTTCAGCAGAAACGCATAAAATGTTGAAGTACATTATCCCCTGGCTGGAGAAAATTTATGTAGGCTGTATCAGGCTTTCATACATCCCGAATCGATGGAGGGATACTAAAGTGGTATTCATACCAATAGCGGGGAAGATATCACACACTAGGCCAAAAGACTTCAGACCAATTAGCCTATCCTCCTTCCTATTGAAAGGTCTGGAAAGACTTTTATATTATTTCATTAGGGAAAACCTGGATACAAAACTCCTGTCGGTGAACCAACATGCTTACAATAAGGGGAAGTCTACAGAAGCAGCCCTGCACGAACTTGTGAGCACTATCGAATCGTCCCTGCATTTCAAGAAATTACCATGGTGACATTTCTTGACATAGAAGGGGCTTTTAACAACATTACTCAGAGCACTTGTTATGCGACTGCCCCGCTCTGAGTAAACGACGACTGGACATACTGGGGTCGGCCTTTCTAGACAGCCTAGGTTTAGGTTAGGGTGGCAGCCGTATTTTTTTGTATACAAGCTCACATAGATCAGTTTAGGTCCCTAGTGTTACCACGGGCTGAAATGCCCCTCATCGAAACCAACCTGTTTCATATACAAATTTATCGATAGTACGAATATCGGCACTGGAAAGATCTGTTAGGCTGCCTAGAAAGGCCGACCCCAGTATGTCCAGTCGTCGTTTACTCAGAGCGGGGCAGTCGCATAGCAAGTGCTCAACGCTCTCCACTTCTTCCTCATCTCCACAGCTTCTGCAGAAGTCATTAGAGTCAATACCCAATCATTTGGCGTGTTCGCCGATCAAGCAGTGTCCCGTCAGAACTGATACTAACGTAGACAATCTTTGCCTCTCTAGTGCGAGGAGATATTTTGATCTTCTTAGGTCATACCTTGGCCAGATTTGTGTAGCTAACCTGCAGGTGCCGATTTCTGTCCATCTTTCGTTGGACTGCCTGATTGTCTCTTGCCTAAGCCAAAGCTTACACGTGGATAGTGGCGCACCAATATATTCTTCGAGAATTTGTACTGTCGTCCCTTTCCTTTCAAGTTCATCGGCTTTGCAGTTCCCCGGGATATCCCTATGCCCAGGCACCCATATGAGGTGTATATTAAACTGCTCAGCCATCTCGTTAAGAGATCTGCGGCAGTCGAGGGCTGTTTGTGAATTTAGGGATGTTGCCTCCAGAGAATTGATGGCAGCCTGGCTGTCCGAGTAAATGACAACGCCAGTGTTGGTTACTATGTTGCGATTCAGTCACTTGGCTACTTCCCATATTGCCATTATTTCGGCTTGATAGACACTGCAGATATCTGGTAGTCTGAGAGCTATATCCAAACTAAGCTCTGCACAGTGTACTCCGAAGCCAACCTTTTCATCAAGCTTCGAACCATCCGTGTAAAAGTGAGATGGTTTACATTACCTGGTATTCTTCCAACCAATTCATCTCTGCGGGAATCATAGTGATGTAATTTCTCTCGAAGGTGTACACAGTTGGTATATCGTCCACTCGGTCGGTTACCATAGTACTACACATTGATATCCTCATGTGACCGTAGTTTTTGTACCTCCACATTGATAGGCAGTTTAATCTTATTGCCGCTTTGGTTGCAACTTCTCTCGCCACAATATTAATCGGCAGTATATGGAGTAGGGGTTGTAGAGACTCGGTCGCTGTTGTACTTAAGGCTCCGCTTATGCTCAGGCAGGCTCTTCTCTGAACCTTTGTTAGTAGGTTGGTGATGGTTAGTTTGTCAGTTGCCGTCCACCATACCACAATGTCGTATAACAGTATAGGACGAACAACTGCTATATATATCCAGTGGACGATTTTACGGGAGAGGCCCCATCGCGACCCTACAGCCTTTTTGCAGGAATATAAAGCGATTGGTCTGAAGTCGTTTGGCGTAGTGTGTGATATCTTCCCCGCTTTTGGTATGAATACCACTTTAGTATCCCTCCATCGATTCGGGATGTATGAAAGCCTGATACAGCCTACATAAATTTTCTCCAGCCAGGGGAAAATGTACTTCAACATTTTCTGCATTTCTGTTGGAGTGATGCCGTCTGCTCCAGGTGACTTGAAGGGCTCAAAGCTATTAATAGCCCAGCTTATTCTGGATCTCTCAGTCAACAAGCTAGCGACGCTTGCAGTCCACTCGCACTCTTGTTAGTCCTGCTTATCCTCTGGTTCTGTAAGAGATTTCCCCGGGAAATGTGTGTCGAGCAGTACACTGAGCGACTGCTCGCTGTTTTTGGTCCAATTATTTGCCTCATCCTGCAAGTAACCCACTGTACATGGTGAAGCTGATAGTATTTTCCTCAGCCTTGCGGCGTCGAAGACCTTTTCCACTTCGCCACAGAAGGTATATCAAGAGTTGCTCTTTATAGGCATCCCAAACATTAGCGACCCCAGTAGATTTAGCCTTGTTGAATAGCTTGTTGCAGGTCTTTTTCATAGCCACCATTGGGGTTTAGTTTTACCCTTGTACCTTGTTTTCGGACAGGCTTCTTCAAGGGAACTATTGAATGATGTGGTGATATGTTCGACCAGATTATCCAGACCTGCTTTGTCATTCGGTTCGTACAGAAGTTTGGAGTTGAGGACTTTGTTGAAATTCTTCTCATACAGGTGCCACTTTGTCTTTCTCACATTTCTGTGGACGGCAGGTTCAGGCGCTTTTCTGCGAGTTTGAACTCAATATAATGGGCATCTGAGAATGAGTGGTCGTCCAGCACATTCCACCCAATATAGGCAGCCTAACAGATCTTTCCAGTACCGATATTCGTACTATCGATAAATTTGTATATCAAATAGGTTGGTTTCGATGAGGGGCATTTCAGCCCGTGGTAACACTAGGGACCAAAACTGGTCTATGTGAGCTTGTACAAAAAAAAAATACGGCTGCCACCCTAACCTAAACCTATATAATCCAAAAGTTGTACCTTTTTATCTAGGAACTTGCATCAGTTCGCCAAAAAATAAAAATTTGGCTGCTTAAATTATTTTAAATTAAAAATTTATTTCACAAAACCGCGCGGATCCCTGAATAAAATAAACGGAATTATGGACAGGTTAGGTTTATGTACAGCGACATCTTGGAGAATTTCTTGTTTGCCTATGCTGAGTATAATATGGCTCTTTACCGAAATTTCAACACGTCAACGACCCTAAAAATACCTCGATATGACTCAAAGATTGATTTAGAAAGGAAGGGGTCAACATTATGGGGTGGCCAGATCAGCCCCAGACATGAACCCTATGAAAATCTTTGTGAAATTATTAAGTAAGATATAACTCCAAAATGTGTACATAGATAAAGATAAAAATAAGCTATTTCAGACTATTGCAGACGCTTGGAACTCCATAGATACGAATATAACAAACAATCATATTGCTTACATGCAAGAAGAAGCAGAGCCATCCTTGATAATAAGGGGTTTTCCACAAAATCTTACCAGAAATGCAATATACATATTGGACTAATTTAATATTTTTGTTCAATCGCCCAAATCTAAAAACTGTCAATGATATATTCCAAAAGTTGTACCTTTTATCTACGAAATTGCCTCAGTTCGCCAAAAAATAAAAATTTAGCTGCTTAAATTATTTGAAATTAAAAATTTATTTCACAAAAACGGGGCGGATCCCTCTATAAAATAAACGGAATTATGGACAGGTTTATGTACAGCGAAATCTTGGAGAATGTCTTGTGCCCAATGCTATGCCATATTTGCCCGCAAAATGTTTTGAAAATTAATTGTTTTTTTAAAAAAAAATTTTTTCTGAAACAAATAATTAAATGTGCATTTTTCGTTTAATTGTTTTACAAAATTTCGTCGATATTGCATTTTTCTTGAAAATATATATAATAGTTAACCTTACAAATTCAACATGATTAATATTATGATACAGAATGGATTTTGGTTTTATTATAATTTTGTTTTTATGGGTTTGAAAAACAACAATTATGAAAAATCTATACGACTTACTTAAAATATATGATAGACTCTATATTTGTAAAAAACAATTACAAACATAAATTAACTGCTGAACTTCTAGAGCAGTAAAAAGTCTGAATTTTATAGCAAGATTTATGGGTTTGAAAAACCAAAATTATTCAAAATCCATACGACTTACTTAAAATATATGAGAGACTTGTAAAAAAAACACTTGCCAACATAAATTAACTGCTAAACTTCAAGCGCTTTAAAAACTTTGAATTTTATAGCAAGATAAAAGTTCCTTAAATATAATTTTAAATATTAATACATGTATTTTCTCTAGTTTTTATATTACATTCTAAATGCAAATACCTTGTATCCTAAATTTAATACATCTGAACAAGAACAAGGGACTACGAGTATACACTAGACCGGGTCACAAAAAAAACTAAATGCGAGGCGTGTCGTACGCGCCCTAAGGGGTTTAGTTATTGGGGCCCTCTGGAGGAAATTTTGGCACCAAGAAAAGAGAAAATACACTACAACTATCCTGCTTTTCCTTGTCTGGACTGCAACATGGTTATTTCTCATGGTAGGCATACCAATAAAAAAAATACATAATGAAGATTGACTGAAAAGGAACCGAGCCAAAATGGGAGTTTTTAAACATAAAGATCTTTCTTTTTGGACGAGAATTTCTTGACAAACGGAGGTGCGACCATCAGCAAAAACAAAAATCCCGCTTAAACAAACAAGTGTTTTTTTGCTAATAAAAAGGGCAATCATCAAAGTTTGACAGAACATTTTATTAAATCAAAGTGGTTTAAATTTTTATAAAATTGGTTTTAATGACCAAACCCCTACAAAGTTGTGGATCTAAACCAAAAGAACAATACCAAATTTCACAAACTGAAATATCGAATTTTGAAACTTAAAATCAAGAAGAATTAAAAGTTTATAAACATTTATTTTTTTGAAAAAAAAAACGAAACCAAATACAAAAAAAAAACAACTAAAATACAAAGTATGAAAACAAATTAAGCACCGTCCTCCTCCTCTGCCGCAACGTGGGATTTACCAGCCAGTTCTTGGAGGCGATCTGCACCAATCCATCAGGTGGTGCTGAAGTATTCTATCAATTCTGTCCTGAGACAGTGACAAATACTGACAACTGACGGACAGACGGACTTCCAAATACTTCTGAGAATAAAAAGAAAAGGAAAACTTAATAAATTGTCCATTGTTAAGGCAGGGTAGACATTTTTGAAGGCAACTTTCTAGCAGGGTTTTTTCCCCTTTGAACTTACCTACGAACAGGTTGAGCTCCTCCTAGGCTGTAGGGTTAGTTTTTTTTATCGAAGGATATTTTTTCCGCGTCCCCCATCTTAAATGTTCCCCCTTTAGCCCAAGTAAGGTGCCCTAAAAAAAAGGAAAAATAAAAAAACGAAAAGAAAAAGAATCTTTTTATTTTAAGAACTATACTTTTGTACAGACAAACTCATACTTACGGACAGACAACTACGGACGGACATAATGAAGACAACATTACCTCCGCTCACGAGAATCCGGTTCTCCATCCTGGCCACTGAGCCAAAAGGGGTTTCAGACAAAGGCAATTGAAAATAAAAGAAGAGGAAAATACATGGATGAAAACGTATTATCACCGAAGAAATTAGTCGGTACTCCCCATTTCAATACTTACCTTACACTTGGAATACTTACATCTCCGGCTACATTGTCGTCAAAACTGCAAAGAAAGAAAAATTAAAACAAAAAAATTGTTTTTATTTAAGTTATTTAAATAATATATTAGGAATAGCGCAGAATCATTATATTAAAATAACACATGTTTTGTTTGTAGTTTATTTAAATTAATCAATAAAAACAGGAAATTGTAAACAATTGTAAAAACTTTTGGGTTAATGGCAAAAATGTAAGTCTAGAAAGGGATAGGAAGGTAACAACACCTCAGAGCGGTAGGTATGTGGCAAACTGCAAAATCATTGGTGTTGGTGGCAACAACAACATCCAGGATTTATCTGGTGATTTTGGATGGGAAGAAAGTAAGTTGTCAGCTGATCTTTTCGACCCGTTTTTCTTTTTTTCATTTTCTTATAAGTCTGGCATATTTTAATTTTTTTGATATTGTCAGAAATGCTCTTTGTCAGAAAAAACCCCCCACCCAGCGAGCTTAGTCGCGCCAAAAGCCATCATGCCAGCCACTCTGACAAAGGGGAAAAACAGACACAAAGTTTTACATTTTATGACCTGAAGACAGTACGAAATGGCGCCCAACAACATGGGGCTCGAAAAGAAGGGTGTAGTTTTGGCAAATAAGCATTGGAAGACGGAAACAAATGAGGTTATGTAGGTCCCGTTCGAGGCAGGTTTAGGAATCCTCCACGGTTGCCACATAAACCAAATGTGTGAATCTTGTCTGTTCTATGGAGAGTTTTCGCCTACTGTGATCCAGAATAGTTTCGTTATTTTATCAGAATCAATGGGAAAAGCTAAAGAAGTCGGATTAACTTTCCATACAACATTTGTCCATTTAGAGTTTAATTAGTCACTAGCTAGTACTATTCCTATGTTAAGAGCCTGACCCGATTATAATGGCTTAGGAGTCGTAGTCGTCGAGCAGTACTGCCAAAGAAAAAGAAGGCCTGAGGATTTTAACATATTCCAAATTTAGCTCTCCTGGTGGGTTACTACATCACTTACCTGGTTCTTCTGTGGATGCATACTGGAGAAAAGTTTCTATGAAATAAATGACTCTAATAATATTCCTCAACAAGAACGGCTGTTTTAGTTACAACAATTTTGGCGTCGAGGATTACGAGACGAATTTCACGTTATTCATTTTGGAGGTATACATTTTTACAGTACACGTGTACGGAAAGTGAATAAATTGGCAGATTCTGGTGTAAATTTCTTTAACTTTGATGCTTTCGATCCACAAAAGATTTCTTGGTGTCGTTGGGTGAAACGATTTGAGACGGCTATGAAGCTGTACGATTGTAAAGAGGACAAGAAACAGCCATTGTTGTTGCATTTCATCGGTACACGCGCCTACAACGTATTATGCGACAGCCAGTCAGTCGCCGCCAGTGGTAGCGAACGGACGTGTTATTGCAGAGCGGATAGTTTTTTTTCAACCTATTACGCAATACTTATTCACCGACCTACTACGCAACCATAAGGTGTTGTTCTTAAAGTGGGGGTTGAATTTGTTGCATCGGTCTCAGGACAGACATTTTGGAAGTAGTCTGGAAGGCCAACATCGAAGTACCTATTAGGGGCAAATGGGGGTCTCTCCCAAAAATTTATAATTAACCCTGATGAAGTAAATGATATTACGGTGCAGGGAAAAATAAACCCAGTACCGGCGGAAAGCGTTGATTTACTCGCGAGCCACGTGTCGTCGTTATCAAACAATCGTGAGCAAGTAACTTCTACGGGGTTGGGTGCCTCGGAATCCGTAGTCGAAACAGAGACAAGAGCACATCTAGCCTTTGGCAAAATAAACGTTGAGGAAGATAAAGAAAACCGAAGGGGGGCTCTAAGCAACCCCAGCTTTTAAAAGCTAGTGGGAACACGGACTCTGAGTCATCAAGTGATAACAAAATTGCTATTGTTGAAAATCGGAAAAGACTGTCAGGGGCACAAAGAAGGAAACTGAATAAGATGAACCGGCAGAAGATATTACAGGATATTACAGGAATCTGACTCTTCTACATCTACTAAAAGAGTCAGATCTCCCGAAGAGCATAGCGATGCGAAATCAACTAAGAAGAAAAAAAGCTCACCGACACCCAGCACTTCGGAGAAACCTATTCAATCTACCAAAAAAGGAGTTTCTAGTCAGAATCCGTTAATGGTGGGAGGTGAAGTTGATCCTGTTGTTGAGAAGGTGAGTAAGTCCACCAAACCATCCATAAAAGAGGGGGCCTCAAACAAAAAGAAGGAAAAAGCAAGGTGGCTATAAGAAAGGTTAAGGAAACACCATCTTATTCCAAAATAGCCAAAAAACATATTCAGGACGAGCTACACTATGTCATAATTGATAGCAGAAGTGCGTCTGGCAGAATTCCCAAAGAGCAAAAGAGCATCTTCGAAGATTTGTTCTACACAAAGGTATTGGACCACATTCTCGAATCTAATGATGGACCAACAATCCAAGCAATGAGTTGCACGTTTGAGAGGGGCGTTTTGATGCTGAAACTGGCATCACAATGCTGTGTCGATGTTCTCGGAAAACTAGTGGAGAGCATCCCCTCACCTTGGGACGGCGCAAAGCTGAAACTGGTAAGGAAAAGCGACATCCCTGTACTCATAAAAACATCTTTCTATGTCAGAGGATGGGCAAGTAAGGTACCTTCAGAGCGCATACTCAGCGTCATTGGCAAACAAGATTCGAACCTTGAAGTGGGGAAGTGGGAAGTCTTCCACAGGAAAAATTATCCCGATGGTTCTCTCCTGGTGGTAGGCATAGACCCGTATCCCAGGGATAGCCTTGTCAAGACAAAAGGCATGGCATTTTTCGGGATTTGGAAAATCTTCTTTAAGATTGGAAAAACCCTCATTGGCAGGACATTAAGTTAAGAGTCCAAACACGAACGTACCGCCTGCAGTGGCAAACGAAAATAGTGAACAGAAAGAAGCGAGTGAGACAATTCCAAAAAGTGAGGTGGAAGTGGTCGATAACATCGCCAATTTGCCGATAACACCATCAATTTTGCAGAAAGTTCCCAGCAAAGGTGGTGATAAGGATATGAAGAGGAGCACAAAAACTCAAAACAAAGAGGGAGCGACAAAAAACAACACCGCCTTCCAAAAAGAGGTCGATAACATTACCAAATTGCCGATAATATCACCAATTTTGCAGAATGTTCCCAGCAATAGTGGTGATAGGAATAGGTACATAAATAATCAAAACAAAGAGGGAACGCAAAAAAGTAACACCGCCTCCCAAAGAGGTCGACTTGCAGAGTGTGTAATAGGTAGTAAACGAAAGGAGGAGAAAGACTCACTACCAAATAAAGAGGGAGTGCAACCAAATAGGATAGACGACTCCCAAAGGAAACTTTTACTGGAAAGACAATGATTGAGGTCATCCAGATAAACCTCCACCGGAGCGAAACGGCATCCATTGCTCTGATGAACATAATAAATAAAGACAGTGTTCATGTTGCTTTGGTCCAGGAACCGTGGACTACTAGTAGCAAAGTTACTGGATTAAACCATATGAACTACAATCTTTTCTACGCTAACACAGGTACTCGTCCAAGGACTTGTATTCTGTGCCATAAAAACGTATGCTATCTTTTCTCTCCAGAGTTGTCAACATCGGACGCAACTGTGCTGATGCAAGATAATGGAAGTATGTACCTGGCGTCAGTATACCTGCCTACGTCGGAATTACAACGTCTGGTAAGGGAATCCAAAAATACAAGTAATGTGTCACTAGCTGGCTGTGATGCCAACTCACACCATATTGCTTGGGGTAGTACTGACACCAATAAAAGGGGACAGGCCCTTATAGAATTTTTGAATACTAACGATCTCCTAACTCTCAACATAGGGAACAAGGCGACCTTTGTTAACAAAATTAGGGAGGAAGTATTAGATATAACGATATGCTCAAAAAACCTCATTGATGAGATCCATGAGTGGAGGGTTTCGGATGAACACTCCTATTCGGACCACCGTTATATAAGGTTTACAATTGCGCGGCCACCGCCTAACCCAATAAGTTTCCGTAATAAGGCTAAAACCGACTGGACCAAATTCGGCAATCTACTTAGAAATCGATTGGGCCAGCCTAAACACGACTATCCAAGTACAGAAGACATTGATATCAATGTGAGGAGGATTACGGAGGCTCTTGTGAAATCATTCGAAGATAGTTGCCCGCTTCGAGAAAGGAAATCTGCCTTTGAGAAACCCTGGATGACAGGGCAAATTCGCTCGATTGGCAAGGATGTCCGCAGACTTTACAACAGAGCTCGACGTAAAAAGCTTTCAGTATATTGGGATGACTACCACAGAAGGCTCAAGAATACAATAAAATCATTAGACTGGCGAAACGTAACTCCTGGAGACTTTTCTGTGAGCAGGTAGACAGCGTTAACAGCATGTCCAAAATAAAAAAGTTCCTCTCAAAAACTCATATCCAAACCGAAACACTGGTGGATGAAACGGGTAAAAGGATGGAAACTATAGATGGTACCGTAAGGCTTTTGATGAAAACTCATTTTCCGAGTGGTAATGCTGGGCCAACAGAGGAACAGTTACAGACCGAAAATGTAATGCACCAAGTACCTATTACGGATGCTATGGTTAAAGAAGCAATAAAAAGCTTCTCTCCTTTTAAGGCTGCGGGACCGGACGGAATATTTCCAGCGCTTCTTCAGAATGAGGTGGATCTGGTATCAACTCATCTTGTTGGAGTTTTCACTGCATGCCTAACTCATGCATATACCCCAAAAAATTGGCAGGAATCAAGGGTGGTCTTCATACCTAAGCCTGGCAAGGCGAGTTATACGATCCCAAAGGCTTATCGACCTATTAGCCTAACTTCTTTTCTCTTAAAAACAATGGAGTGAATAATTGACGACATGATCAAAAGTAAGATAGCCGATAACAAGCTAAAATTCAAGCAACACGCATATGTTAAAGGAAGATCAGTGGAAACAGCTCTACATGAGGTAGTACACCACATAGAAGAGTCCTTCAGTGAAAAATTGTACACACTTGCCGTTTATATAGACATTGAGGGCGCTTTTAACAACGTTCAGACCGATACACTTATCCAGTCCTTAGACGAGTTTCAGGTTGTCCGGGCGTTGATAAACTGGATCAACAATATGCTAAGGAATATGTGGATTATTTGTGGGTCATATGACGTAAAAATCAGAGACAAGGTAAATCCTGGTATACCTCAGGGGAGCATTTTATCGCCTCTCCTATGGGTTACGACGATACACAGTCTCCTTAAAGCCCTTACCAATGAAGGACTTAAACGAGTCTGTTATGCAGACGACGTTATAATACTTCTAAGGGGCACACATCCAAACCAACTATGCAGAAGAGCTGAGGAGGCACTTAACATAGCATATAACTGGGCACAACCAAGGGGACTAAATGTCAATCCAGACAAAACAGAAATATGTCTATTTACAAGGAAAAGGAAGATTCACCTTTTACCGTGCCTCGTTTCCTGGATAAGAATATTGCCATATCTAAAAAGATAAAATACTTGGGAGTAATCTTGGATCAGAAACTGTACTGGAAAGATCATATTGAAGAATGAGTTACAAAGGCCCACAGATGTTGGTCGTTGTGCAGAAGAGCTGTAGGTTCAAAATGGGGACTACATCCAAATATGACACACTGGCTTTACATGAGCGTGATTAGACCAATAATAACCTACGCCTCTGTAGTGTGGTGGACATCAATGGACAAAAAGTACAACGTAATACCATTGCAAAAAGTGCAACGTATGTGCTGTCTAGGCATAAGCGGAGCAATTAGAACCGCACCAACAAGAGCGTTGGAGACTATACTGCACATCCAACCAATAGATATCCGTATAAAGTATGAGGCAGCCCTCACAGCAAGACGTCTACAAGTGATGGGTGAATGGATAAATCGAGACCACAAGTCGTACCATCTGAAGATATTACAATCACTTGTCGGTCATATTCATACAACGGAAATCTCCGACCGCATTCCTGAAGTGCGGCTTACAGCTACCTGTGAATCGTTCGTGCCGGACAGACGCTCCTGGGAAAACGGAACACTAGCTCATGCGCCAGGGGGAACCAGCTGCTACACTGATGGGTCCAGGATAGGAGGAAGGACGGGTCTGGGACTTTTTATTGATGAACCAGAAGTCGAACTCTACTTCCGCCTCCCAGACCATAACACAGTATTTCAAGCAGAAGTTCGAGCAATCACGGAGTGTGTTAACTGGCTCAGTAATACCACAAAGCCTAAATATGCCAGGATATGCACAGATAGCCAAATGGCGATCAAAGCAATAACATCGGAAAAGGTCAAATCCAGAACAGTGTTAGACTGTAAAAGAACGATAAATAATTACTCAGTCCACTGCTGCGTATTTTCTGGGTACCGGGACACAACGGAGTGATTGGAAATGAACGAGCAAACAGCTTGGCTTCAAAGGGCAGAGAACTTCGAGTAACAAACTTGGAAAATTGGAAACCTTTCGAAGCTACGAAGGATAAGTTGAAGCACTGGGCAGTGATGGCTCACAAAACTGTGTGGAATAGAGCAACTGTAGGAGCAACTGCAAAGATACTGTGGGGTGACCCAAATTTTTTTTTCCAATTCATTACATTTTTGTTTATTGAATCTTTCATTATTATACAATGAAAATAACAATAAGTGAACAAATCTTAACCTAAAATACTATTCTCTGGGTTATTACCATTGCGAATAAACCATTGAGACTTTACACGATTTTTTACTTAAACAAACAGGTTAACATTTCAAATTTAGGAATTCATAATTTCATTTCATTTTTTTGTTTTTGATTTTGATTAGGATTTGTTTAAACTGATATCATGTCCAGCGTATCTCTCCTTCTAAGGCGGTCATGACTTTCAAAATTTAGTAGTTCTCGAGCCAGGATGTTTGGATGATTGAATAGTTTACCCACGTAACACCGGCTATATTTTTCAATTTCCTCTTTTACTGTTGGCATGTTGAGATCCTTATGGATGTTAGCGTTTCTTATATACCATGGTGCACCTGTAATTAAACGAAGAATATTCGATTGTCTTCTTTGTAATTTGCATACATTTGAAGCGCACGCTGTACCCCAGAGCTGGATACCATATGTCCAAATTGGCTTCAATACCGTTTTGTATAAAAGAACTTTATACTCAGGATCTTTGGCTGATAAGCCACTGAAGTTGATTAGTTTTGAGTTTTATTTGAGTTACTTTAGAGTCTATGTGGCGCGACCACGTCAAACGCCGATCTAAGTGAATTCCAAGGTATTTTACATGATCCTTTTGGGGAATCTGTGAATTGAAAATAGAAATTGGAGGACTTGCATCCCTTCGCAGGGTAAAAGTAACATGAGTACACTTTGAGGCATTCACCATTATTCTCCATTTTTTAACCATTCTTCTAGGATTCGGACATGAGACTGCAGTTGATCGGACGCAACTGAAGGGTTTTTGTGAGTACTGACGTAAGCAGTATCGTCCGCAAAAGTAGACGTGAGCGTAAAGTTGGTTATGGGCATATCTGCCGTAAAAATAACGTACAGTATAGGGCCAAGAATGCTCCCCTGTGGGACACCGGCATTTATTTTCTTAGGGCTAGAAAAAATGTCATTTGATTTAACTTGAAAAGACCGGTTAGTCAAATAACTCCTGAACAGTTTATGCGTGTTGATTGGCAGAAGGTCGCATATTTTGTACAAAAGTCCTTCGTGCCAGACTTTGTCAAATGCTTGGGAAATATCTATGAATAACGCCGAACAGTATTCTTTATTCTCAAAAGCTCTTTTGATGCAGGTTACGATACGGTGTACCTGTTCTATAGTATTATGACTTTTTCTAAAACCAAATTGATGGTCAGGTATAATATTGTGAGAAATTATATGAGGTGTGATTTTCTTCATGAGAATGGACTCAAACATTTTTGAAAGTATCGATAGTAAGCTTATAGGGCGATAGGATTTGACTTGAGTTGGATCTTTGCCTGGTTTCGGTATCATCACGATTTCAGACCTCTTCCAAGATGGGGGGAAGTAACCTACACGGAGAATTGCATTGAATAAAAATAACACAATTTTCAAGGCTGAAAAGGGAAGTTCTTTAATCATTTTCGCTGTTATACCATCTCCTCCGAGCGATTTCTTTAATTTTAGTTCTTTGACAGATTTTTCAACATCCTTTATTCTAAGCTTGATTGGTCCAGGAATTATATCATCTATCACGGGCTGATAGATTGGGCGACGAATTAAATCATCTATCACGGGCGGATAGATTGGGCGTGGAGTTACATCGTCTATCACGGGCGGATAGATTGGGCGAGAAGTTATGTCATCTATCACGGGCTGATAGATTGGGAGAGGAATTGAGTCATTTATCCCGGGCGGATAGATAGTGTGAGAAATTGTATCATCTATCACGGGCGGATAGATTGGGCGAGGAATTGTGATCACTTTCCTCGGCTGATTTTAGGGCTGATTTCAATTTCTTCTGGCAATTGTTTAGATTTTTTCTCAGTGCTGGGGAGCGATATTGTTGCCACTCTCTTCTTACGCTTCTTTTTTCATTGATTAACGCTTGGATGCTTATTGGGTTACTGGAGTTATCTCTTTTGAATGCGCTTTTTCGAGTAGCCACTTTAACAGCACTGTTTACAACGTCTGTGAATAAGTTTACCGCGGCTTCAATTTCATCCGTTGTACATAACGATACACCATCGGATAGGTGTGAGCTAACGTATTTTTTATATTTTAGCCAGTTGGTATACTTATTGGGCAAACTGTCACACCCATTTTCATGATTGTTGTAAAGCAGTGTCAAAAAGTAGGCGAATGATCCGATGATAGATCAAGTGATGGACATAGAGATAATTGTTCACGCCTTATATTTTTTATTATAGCGAAATCAATAAGGTCAGGCGTTTTGTTCAGATCTGAGGGCCAATATGTTGGGTGACCGCTCGAAGCTACATCTAGTTTAGCAGATGTTATGGCTTTAAGTAGTTGTCTACCTTTTGGAGTAGTGAGGCGAGAGCCCCAAAATGTGTGCTTGGCATTGTAGTCACCTGCTACCAAAAACTTTGTGCCAAGAGTGTAGAAGAACTCCATGAATTGATCTTTGTTAATATTGTTCCTAGGGGGACAATATATCGACGATATCACCAGATTTGTGCCTGTGATAGCGATAGAAGTTGCTTGTATATGCTCAGTCCTATATTCGGGCATAGGATAATGTTTGATTTTATTTTGGACAATAAGAGCTGTACCACCACAGGCTCTCCCGCTAGGATGTTTAGTATCGTATGTGGAATAACCACGTATCCTAAAACAATTTCTGGTTGAAAAATGTGTCTCAGAGACTAATAAAATATCTATACAGTGGTTTCGGAGAAAATTTTCTACCTCATTTCTGTGTTGGCTCAGGCCGTTTGCATTCCAATAACAAATTCTCATTGGATTTATTTTTCATTTTACACGAGTTGCATAAGCATACTTTGATTTCTCATCATTTCTTGCATCATGCTTTGCATATTCAACATGAATGAATTCATAGTTTCTATTAATTTTTCTATTGAGTTTTCGAGGGGAAATTGGGGGGTAACGAATTACCATTTCTTGTCATACGGGCGTATGACATATTTGGATGAATTGTATTCTTTGGGATTCGGTTTATGTTTGGGTCGCTAGAACTAGCATTTTCCGTAGGAGATACAGTTCTTAAGCCTGGGAAAGGCGATGGAATATAGCTTGCATATGTTGGAGTTTTATTAACATTGTTTGATTTTTTCATGTGCTTATAGACAGGGCAACCCCTGTAGTTTGCTGTATGGTTCTCACCGCAGTTGCTACATTTTTTTACGCCGGTATTTGTTCTAGGATGGGGACAGTCAACGGACTTGTGCACATCGCTACATCTGACACAAACGGACGGTAATTTACAGTATGCCTTGGTGTGTCCAAATTCTTGACAATTTATACATTGGGGAGGATCGGCTCGTTTTAAAGGTTCCTCGACTCGAATTCTACGTTTGCACAAATATCTTAGGCCGTAAATAGGATGAGGTGCGCCTTTTTTCTTTATTCTTGAAGAATCAAATGTTAGTTCAACCTTAAACATTTTATTTATAATGTTTATTATGGATTTAACTTCGTAACCCTCTTTAGCAAGATCATCGATTATTTCAGCTGTTGAAACTGTACTATCAATACCCTTAATTACTACCACAAGACCTTTTGAACTCTTAAGCTGGTAAGTGTAGTAATTCTTTTTCTCGAGATCGAGCAACCCAACCACCTTTCTATAAGACACTTCGGTGTATGTCTGAATTTTTGTTTCGTATACATTGCCTCTACGAAGTGAAGCAACATAGAAGTTTTCTTTGCCTAGTAGCTGGGACAGCTTATTTACCAACGCGTTAGTTGTTTGTTCCCGCAAGAAAAGCGGAGGTGGTTTGGGTTCTCTTTTAGTTTCATTTGTTTCTTCATTACTATCCTCAGAGCTGAGGAGGTCAAATCGGTTCGAACTTACCGCATTCATTCCTTTGGAAACTTTGGGATCTGGTTCCTTATGAGGAGACCTTGCACTTGCCTTTCGTTTTGTCACTAAAATATATCTATCTAAACCAGTTTGTATTTTCTCATCTTTGCCCGTTGTACTGTTTGGATTTGTACCTTTGGGGATTGTTCCTGTTGCTGTGGCAACACTATTTCCATTCGGATTAGCTACTGAACTTGAAAGCATACTTTTAGGCACTACGTTATTTTGCATTGTATTTGTTAGCATTTCTGTTTGATTTGTTTCACTACTTGACAACTGCGGTGAGAAAGAGCGCGCATTGTTTGGGGTTTTGGCGAGAAATGTACGCATTTCTGCCATTAAGACTTAACCGCCTCTCAACGGGGGGAGTGAGAGAAATGCACGAATATTTGTTTTTGTAAATTTCCTTTGTTTATTTATGAACAACCAACTTGATTATTTTTCTTGATTATTTAACTTCATTATTTTTAACTTGATTATTTTTCTTGCAAAAAGTTACACTTTAGCAATAAACTTTAACACAGAATTATAACCAAGTCACTTGTTAATAGCGTCCAACTCGCTTTATATGCTTTAGAAGGGTTAATCCCAAAGAAAATAATTTTTTAATATAATTTTTGTAAAAGCCACTATAAACACGTCTGTACGCAAGTATGTTGCCAGATCTGTGGTGACCCAAATGAGAGGAAAACCAGTAGTTTTCTGAAACTAAACAAGATCGAGATTAGTAAGATGATAAGTGTTCAAACGGGACACTCAAGCTTACAGGCACACCTTCATCGCATAGGACTAGCAGAAAACGACGAGTGCAGGGCATGCAGGGAAAACATCGAAACGATAGAACATTTTCTGTGTCACTGCCCAGCTTTCACACATTCAAGATCCCGATATTTCGGTTCCGACATATTGCCAGACTAGACTCATCTCAGAGGATATGACTGGAAGATACTGAGAAAATACGTGTCTAGTACCGATTTTCTGTAATCCGTGGGGTATGAAAATCATAAATAAGGAGCGCACAACAGGCCGAACCACTGGTTTAATTGTATGTCCATTGACATGAGACGTTTTAAACGTCTCCTCTATTCAACCTAACCTAACCTATGCGACAGCCAGAGGAAGAAATATTCGCGGAAATAATCAAGGCGTTGGAAGAACACTTTGAGCCGAGGCCTAGCGACTCAGACTCTTGTTGCCTACGCATGTTGAACCGAAAACATTCCACCAACTGTTTTCGGTTCAACATGCGTAGGCAACAAGAGTCTGAGTCGCCAGGTGATTGGGTGGTGTCATTGAAAGAGTTGGCGGTTGGCTGCGAGTTTGGTGATTATTTGAGTAAGACTCTCAGAAATCAATTTGTATTTGGTCTATGTGATAGTAAATTGCAAAGCCGGTTGTTGGAAAAGAAAGATCTGACTTTGGAGGATGAGTTAAGTGTGGTAACAGCGAGTGAATTGGCAGAAAAAGGCGGTATGGAGCTACAAAATGGCGGTGAGAAATCGAATGTGAATAAAATAAAGAAGAAGAACGATCTCAAAGGGAATGCAAAGAAGGCTGATGCAAACATACCCCATGAAAACAAAAAGTGTTTTAGATGTGGTAACACCTCCATATGACAAACCAGTGCAAAAACAAAAATTGTACATGTCATTTTTGTAATCAAATGGGGCATTTGAGAAAAGTGTGTTTTAAAGAGAAACCCCAATTGAAGAATTGTTGTTGGTGAATTCTAAAGGGGAAGTAAATAAGTTAAGCAACAAAATCATGCACAGTCTACGGGTAAATGAAGAAATGATAACTTTCGAAATAGACACGGGATCAGCGGTATCAATTATTAATTTGTCGGTTGCCAAACGTTATTTCCCGACATTGAAAGTGTGTCATCCCGATGTGGAACTTGTGAGTTATTGCGGTACAACTTTGCAATGTGTTGGATACATGTCGCAGTGACAGGTAGCGATGAGGAGAAAAAATTAAAATTGTATATTGTGCGATCGGAAGAGAATGGTTACAGAAAATTAAATTATGTTGAGGTTAGGTTAGGTTGAAGAGAGGAGACGTTTAAACATCTCATGTCCATGGACGTACACTTAAGCCAGTGGTTCGGCCTGTTGTGCGCTCCTTATTTATGATCTTTTTATACCTCACGAGTTACAGAAAATCACGACACGAATTTTCTCAGTATCTTCCAGTCATGTCTGGTAATATGTAGGACCCGAAATGTTGGGATCTTGCATGTGTGAAAGCAGGGCAGTGACACAGAAAATGTTCCATCGTTTCGATGTTTTCCGTGCATGCCCTGCATTCGTCGTTTCCTGCTAGTCCTATGCGATAAAGATGTGCTTGTAAGCTTGAGTGTCCCGTTAGAACACTCATCATCTTCCTAATATCGATCTTGGTTAGTTTCAGAAGGCTTCTTGTTTTCTTTTCATTTGGGTCACCCCACAGTATCTTTGCAGTTGCTCCTACTGTTGCGCTATTCCACACAGTTTTGTGAGCCATCACTGCCCAGTGCTTCACCTAATTTTTCGTGGCTTCGAAAAGTTTCCAATTTTCCAAGTTTATTACTCGAAGTTCTTTGACCTTTGACGCCAAGCTGTTTGCCCGTTCATTTCCAATCACTCCGTTGTGTCCTGGTACCCAGCAAATACGCAATTGACCATGCATGGGCTGAGTAATCATTTATCGTTCTGTTACAGTCCAACACAGTTCTGGATTTGACCCTTTCCGATGTTATTGCTTTAATCGTCATTTGGCTATCTGTGAAGATGTTGGCATATTTAGGTTTTGTCGTGCTCGAACTTCTGCTTGAACTACCGTGTTATGGTCAGGGAGGCGGAAGTGAAGTTCGACTTCTGGTTCATCAATAAGAAGTCCCAGACCCGTCCTTCCTCCTCGCTTGGACCCATCCGTGTAGCAGCTGGTTCCCACTGGCACATGGGCCAAAGTTCCATTTTCCCAGGAGCGTCTGTCTGGCACAAACATATCACAGGTAGCTGTAAGCCGCACTTCAGGAAGGTCGGAGATTTCTGGCGTTTGAATGTGACCAACTAGAGATTCTAAAATCTTCTGATTGTACGACTTGTGGTCTCGACTTATCCATTCACCCATCACTTGTATACGTGTTGCTGTGAGGGCTGTCTCATACTTTATACGGAGGTCTATTGGTTGGATGTGCAGTATAGTCTCCAACGCTTTTGTTGGTGCAGTTCTAAATGCCCCGCTTATGCCTAGACAGCACATATGTACGTTGAATTTTTTGCAAAGGTATTACGTTGCACTTCTTGTCCATTGATGTCCACCACACTACACATGCGTAGGTGATTATTGGTCTAATCACGCTCATGTAAAGCCAGTGAGTCATATTTGGACGTAGTAGTCCCCATTTCAAACCTATAGCTCTTCTGCACAACGACCAACATCTGTGGGCCTTTGTAACTCTTTCTTCACGATGATCTTTCCAGCACAGTTTCTGATCCATGATTACTCCCAAGTATTTTACCTTTTTAGTTATAGCAATTGTCTTATTCAGGAATCGAGGCCGGGTAAAACGTGGGATCTTCGTTTTCCTTGTAAATAGACATATTTCGGTTTTGTCTAGGTTAACATTTAATCCCCTTGGTTGTGCCCAGTTGTATGCTATGTTAAGTGCCTCTTCAGCTCTTCTGCATAATAGATTTGGATGAAAGCCCCTTAGAAGTATTACAATGTCGTCTGCATAACAGACTGGTTTGTCCTTCATTGGTGAGGGCTTTAGGAGACTGTGTATCGTCGTAACCCATAGAAGAGGCGATAAAATGCCCCCCTGAGATATACCACGATTTACCTTGTCTCTAATTTTTACGTCATATGGCCCACAAATAATCCACCTATTCCTTAGCATATTGTTGATCCAGTTTTTCAGCGCCCGTTCAACCTGAAACTCGTCTAAGAACTGGATAAGTGTATCGGTCTGCACATTGTTAAATGCGCCCTCAATGTCTATGCAAACAGCAAGTGTATACATTTGTTTACTGAAGGACTCTTCTACGTGGTGCACTACCTCATGCAGAGCTGTTTCCACTGATCTTCCCTTAACATAGGCGTGTTGTTTGAATTTTAGCCTGTCATGCGCTATTTTACTTTTGACCATGTTATCAATTATTCGCTCCATTGTTTTTAACAGGAAAGAAGTTAGGCTAATGGGTCGATAAGCCTTTGGGGTCGTATAACTCGCCTTGCCAGGCTTTGGTATGAAGACCACCCTTGATTCCTGCCAGTTTTTTTGGGGTATAAGAATGGGTTAGGCATGCAGTGAACACTCCAGCCAGAGAGTTGATACCAGATCCACCTCATTCTGCAGAAGTGCTGGAAATATTCCATCCGGTTCTTTAACCATACCATCTGTTATATCCGTAATAGGTACTTGATGCAATACATTTTCATTCTGTAACTGTTCCTCTGTTGGTCCAGCATTACCAGTCGGAAAATGAGTTTGCATCAAGAGCCTTACGGTATCCTCTATAGTTTCCATCCTTTTACCCGTTTCATCCACCCGTGTTTCGGTTTGGACATGAGTTTTTGAGAGCAACTTTTTCATTTTGGACATGCTGTTAACGCTGACTACCTGCTCACAGAAAAGTCTCCAGGAGTTACGTTTCGCCAGTCTAATGATTTTATTGTATTCTTTGAGCCTTCTGTGGTAATCATCCCAATATACTGATAGCTTTTTACGTCGAGCTCTATTGTAAAGTCTGCGGACATCCTTGCCAATCGAGCGAATTTGCCCTGTCATTCAGGATTTCTCATAGGCAGATTTCCTTTCTCGAAGTGGGCAACTATCTTCGAATGAGTTTACAAGAGTCTCGGTAATCTTCTTCACATTGATATCAATGTCTTCTGCACATGGATAATCGCGTGTAGGCTGCCCCAATCGATTTCTAAGTAGATTTCCGAAATTAGTCCAGTCGGTCTTAGCCTTATTACGGAAACTTATATATCTAATACTTCTTTCCTAATTTTGTTAACAAAGGTTGGTTTCCTACGTTAAGAGTTATGAGGTAATTTGTATTCAAAAATTCGATAAGGGCGTGCCCCCGTTTATTGGTGTTAGTACTACCCCAAGCGATATGATGGGAGTTGGCGTCACATCCAACTAATAACTCATTACTTGTGTGTTTGGATTCCCTCACCAGTCGTAATTCCGACGTAGGTGGCAATGTCGGCACATCGAGTGGCAGATATATTGACGCCAGGTATATATTTCCATTACCTTGCCTCAGCACCGTTGCGTCCGATGTTGACAACTCTGGAGAGAAAATAAAACATAAGTTTTTATGGCACAAAATACAAGTCCTTGGACGAGTACCTGTGTTAGCGTAGAAAAGGTTATAGTTCACATTGTTTAATCCAGTAGCCTTGTTGTTAGTGGTCCATGGTTCCTGGATCAAAGCAATATGAACAGTGCCTTTATTTATGATGTCCATCAGAGCGTTGGATGCTGTCTCGCTCCGATGGAGGGTTATCTGGATGACCTCAATCATTGTCTTTCCAGTAAAAGTTTCTTTTGGGAGTCTATACTATCTGGTGGCACTCCTTCATTATTTGGTAGTGGGCCATTCTCCTCTTTTCGTTCACTACCTATTACACCATCTTCCAGTCGATAATTTTGGGAGGCGGTGTTATTTTGAATCGTTTTGTGGCTATTTTTATTTTGATCACCACCTTTGCTGGGAACTTCCTGCAAAAGTGGCGGTACTATTGGTGAACTGGTGGTGTTATTGACTACTTCCACATCAGTTTTTGGCAGTGTCTCACTTGTCTCCATCCGTTCACTATCAGTGTTTGCCTATTCAGACAGTATATTTGGACTTGATTCATCTGTCCTGCCAATCGGGACCTTTCCAATTTTGAAAAAGACTGTCCAGATCAAGAAGTACGCCATGCCCTTCGCCATGACAAGATTGTTCTTGGATTCTGGGTCTATGCCCAACACGAGGAGAGTACCCTCGGTATCAGCCTTCCTATAGAAAACTTCCCACTTTCTCACGGAAAGTTTTGAATTCTGTATGTACTCTGATGAGAACATACTGAGACATCCCTTAACATATTGGGTCGTTTTTATGAGTTCTGGAATGTCGCTTTTCCTTACCAATTTTAGGTTTGCGCCGTCCCAAGGTGTGGGGAAGCTATCCACAAGTTTTACGAGGACACCAGCGCAGCGTTGTGTTAATTGGCAAAATATTTTGGGAGCAGAGGGTTACGGTTCACTAAACGAAATTTGTTCAAGGAAGACCTTGGACAAGGAAATTGAAATTGTAGTAAAAAATGGGTAGAAAAAAACCATTTGAGAGAGTTAATGCTGATTATGCTGAACCAATATTTGGTAAATATCTGTTTGTTTTGGTGGATGCATACACAAAATGGCCTGAGGTTCATATCTGCTCGAATATGAATACTGATACTACTACGAGTATTCGGAAGTGTCGCGAAATTTTTTCCCAATTCCAAATATATTTGTTAGCGACCATGTGAGGCAATTTGACTCGAATGAGTTTCAACATTTTTTAAAACTGAATGGAATTGTTCACAAACGGGGTGCACCATACCATCCTGCAACAAACGGGCAAGCGGAACGTTATGTTCAAACAATCAAATCAAAGTTGATGGCATCCAAATGTACACCCGTTACGATACATGAGGAATTGTCAAAGATACTGTTAGCATACAGACGGGCTATACACTCAACAACAGGGAAATCACCAGCAATATTAATGTTTGGCAGACAAATTCAGTCGCGTTTAGATTTGTTGATTCCTAACGATGCGAATCAGGAGGCAGACGATGACGCGCCGTCCCATCAAAGAAATTTTTTGAGGGAGAGAGAGTTGCAGTGCGAGACTACTTATCAAAGGTGAATATGGAAATGTAGAGAAAATATGCGGCGAACTTCATTATGATGTCAGATTAGACGACTGTCGTATTTGGCGAAGACATTTAGATCAAATACGAAAATCAGCGGTAAATGAATGCCTGAATACCGGTACCAACTATAACAAGCAACACATCAGCTGGAAGTTTACTTTTACCATTGATCCAACAAACTCGATTGCAACCAACCATTCCGAATGTTCCTGGAAGTCAAATACACTCAGACAAACAAGCAGACTCAGATCCAACTGATAAAAATGTTTATGTTCCCGACGAAACTCCGAGAACCACATCAACTCCTGACGAGCTACGCCGATCAACAAGGCAACGAAAAGTACATCAACGTGTAGCAGATTCCTACCTTGAATTTGATTAAATTAAGGGGGGAGAAATGTCATAATTTAAACATTGTACCATTGTATTTATTCGTCGATTATTCCTATTATATATTCGATATCGATTACATGCATATGGGTTATTCATATTCATCACTAATAGGTGAATATCACCATTAAGGGCCTCTTTACATAATGAGTTTTCGTCGCGCGATCTCTCAAAAATACATTCCTGGGCAACTAGTCTTTTAGGTGTAAACGAGGATCGCGCGATTTTGAGAGAGGATTGCACGACTTAGAGAGAGGATCGCACGACAAAATTGACATCTAATTACAAGCAGGTATGGACAATTATTTTTTTGGAAAGTACTAAACTAATACCTTTTAGGCTCAAGTGGTACTAATTGAATTAATTTAAGGAACATAACTTTGGAAGTATGAAATTGCTTCTTTTTCGTGAACATTGGTATGATTTGTTAGATGATTTTGTTTTTTATACTATTACAACAAATATTATTAGACATTCCGCCTATGGCATTTTTTAAATATAATTTTAGTAATTGTGTTCCGCAAACTATTAATAAAAATCTTACAGTTCATATTCTCTTCATATAAATAAAAAATGGAAAATAAACACATTTTGAGAAAATGCTGTCTCCCGTTTACCCTCGACATAAATTGTATTCAAATTAATTGAGATAGAAAACGTACGCCGAGAGTGTGTGAATTAGGAAAACAAAATGTAATTTGATTTTTGTCTATATAAATAACTTCTAAAAATTAGATATTTCAAATAAAATAGTACTGAAACGGTAAAAAAAATAGTACTGAATAGTAGTGAAAAGGTACTGAAAAAAGTAGTAAAGTACTAACTTTTTCCATCCCAGCTTGTTGTACGACTTTGTCTGTTGCGAAACCAATTTTGCGTGCGATTTTGAAAAAATCGGGAGAGGATCAAATGCAAATTCTCACTGGAAAGTCACGTGACAGATCGCTTAGATGTAAAATAGCCCTAACACTAAGAAATTACTCTAATAAAATTCCTCAACAAGAACGGCTGTTTTAGTTACAACACAACCTATCCTAACCTAACCTAATTGAATTAATTTGAATACCCCAGAAAAATTTCTCATTACCAAATAATCCGACTAGTAAGCAAAGTTCGATAATGGTAAGTACTTATTATTTAGCCACTTTTCTCATTATTTTAACATAGGGATGTCATTGGAGGAAAGTACTTCCCAAAAGCATACAATAAAGTAGCATAATAAGTACTTATTTGTAGCTCGATTTTATGCACTTGAATAATGCATTACCAATAAGTTATAAAATAAGTAGTAGATTTGTAGAAATGTTTATTTTCCAATGTGTTTATTTTCCAATATGAACTGTAAGATTTTTATTAATATTTTGCGGAACACAATCACTAATTTAAAGAATTCTTTTGGAATAGCGATCACAATTCTCTAAAATTATATTTAAAAAATGCTATACGCGGAATGTCTAATAATAATTGTTGTAATAGTATAAAAAAGCAAAATCATCCAACAAAACATAACAATGTTCACGAAAAAAGAAGCAATTTCTTACTTTGAAAATTATGTTCCTTAATTAATTATATTAGTACCACTTGTGCTTAAAAAGCATCAGTTTAGTACTTTCCAAAAAAATAATTTTCTATCCCTGCTTTTAATTGGATGTCAATTTTGTCGTGCGATCCTCTCTCGGGGTCGTACAATCCTCTCTTAAAATCGCGCGATCAACGTTTACATCTACATGTCTAGTCGCTCTCGTCGTCGTGCTATCCTCACTTGGGGTCGTGCGGTCCTCTCAATTCATGTTTATTAATTCGAAAAATCCTTATTACAATGGGTAAATACGCTTATAGCTAACATTTGTCATTATTACGAGATAACTTACATACATTAAATATCTTACATCTTATATATATTTAGTTTCTTAAAATGATGTATTTCTACATTTCACTTATACTAGAATTATAACGACAAGGCATTGGCTTTGTCGTTATAATTAATATTTTCCCAAAAAAATCGAATTACAAAAAGGGACGTTCGGTCCTCTCTTAAAATCGCGCGATCCTCGTTTACACCTAAAAGACTAGTCGCCCAGGGATGTATTTTCGACAGATCGCACGACGAAATCTCATGATGTAAACAGGCCCTAAGTCCATCTACACACTTGCAATTTTCCCCCGCAGAATTGCAGTGTTTGTGGAAAAGGTACGCCTTCGGTAAAGGGGGGAGAAAAAAGTTTTCCGTACGTGAAATTTTTCTGCAATGCATTTTCTTTCGATGTAAAGTGGTGATTTTTTTGACATTTTCACATTCCTTTTTCTTTAATATTGCTGGATTCAACATATCGATACCTCCATTCTAAAACATGCTAAGTCGACATACTCCAGATTCACAGTAGGCAATTTTTCCAAGCAAGTGTCAAAGTTTGTTGGAGAGAGGCAGAGAGCTCTTTCCGACTGCCTATCTCTCCCACAAACTTTGACACTTGCTTGGAAAAACTGCCGAGTGTGAATCTAGACACAGCATGTTTTAAGGGAGATTGCATTTTTAACTTCTACATATTCCAAATTGTATTCACTCAAAATTTTATCCGTCAACCCAATCAAAAGTTATTCACAAAACAGTACTGGTCATTCGATTTCCATTACAAAGGAATTTCACACAAATTTTAAAAAATCACCAAACTTTAAACGCCTCTCCTTAAAAACTACCTTTTTGCACTTAGCATAGTTTAGAATGGAGGGTTCGATATGTAAATTTGTGCGACATATATTTTAATGAATTTTAATGGACGATGAAAAAAAATTTTCGAAACAGAATACGTTGTGTGAACGCGAATGCAATATCAAAACAAAATTGCAGAAAAAAATTGCAAGTGTGAATATGAACTATGTTACGGTTAAGTTTGCCTAACCCAGCCTTTAGGGTACCTCATAAATATCTGTGAGAGCGTCTGGCGTCTGTCAAACTCGTATTTAAAAGTTATTTAAATGTACTTCAGCTGTCCAAATACGTATTTGGGGGTAGCTTTAGTACATTATAATACATTTGAAATTGAAAATCGTATTTGCGGAATAGCTGTAGTACATTTAAATACATTTGAAATCGAGTTTTACAGGCGTCGGACGCATTCACTGGTATTTAAGAGATGCCTTTATGCTATGTCATTTTAGGGGTTAAGAGGCGTCAATTGTTGGAGTGGCAACTCTTACTATTCGCTATTGACATGCGGTCGCTTGCTAAATATTTCAGAGTATATTAGAGCGTGCCGGTTCAAGTAACAGCGTCGTCCTTAAATTTTTTATATATATATCAAAATGGTAAACATACAATTTATTATTAATTTTATTTTACCAATTCACCTTGTTTTTCTAGTCTGAGGATATAATAATGCACAGCACAAACAATGCTAACGATATAACAAATAATGTGACTAAGAAGGCATCTACATCTAAAGATGAGCCGGCAACCACGGCGGAGGAAATGACTTCTCGTGACTACTACTTTGATTCGTATGCCCATTTTGGCATACACGAAGAAATGCTAAAGGATGAAGTCCGAACCATAACATACCGCAATGCGATGTACCACAATAAGCACCTATTTCGAGGCAAAGTATGTACCAGTCCTCAACGCCTATATATTTTGAACCTTTTTTGTGATATGCAATTTGTTTAGGTGGTTTTGGATGTCGGGTGCGGAACCGGTATTTTATCTATGTTCGCTGCCAAGGCTGGAGCTTCAACAGTTATAGCTGTTGATTGCTCAAATATTGTCGAATACGCCCGTCATGTGGTAATTGACAACAATCTGAACGACGTTGTTAATGTAGTAAAGGGAAAAATAGAGGAAATTGAATTGCCAAATGGAATTGAGAAAGTGGACATAATAATTTCAGAATGGATGGGGTACGAAATTTTGTGTTACATGCCAGTGTTTTAGTAATATATCAATTTGTTCATTTAGGTACTGCTTATTTTACGAATCCATGTTGGATACAGTGCTGTTTGCTCGCGATAAATGGTTGAAATCGGATGGAATGATGTTTCCGGATCGTGGCACTTTGTATATCACAGCTATTGAAGACAGACAGTACAAGGACGAGAAAATAAATTGGTGGGACGACGTGTATGGATTCGATATGAGCTGCATTCGCAAGGTGGCGATAACAGAACCTTTAGTGGATGTTGTCGACCCAAAACAAGTTGTATCCACGTCGTATCTTATTAAAGAAGTCGATTTATACACAGTTCAAAAATCAGACCTGGAATTCGTCTCGCCATTTACTTTGGTTTTAAAACGAAATGATTTCGTGCAAGCCTTAGTGACATATTTTAATATTGAATTCACCAAGTGTCACAAGCGCCTTGGATTCAGTACATCGCCAGAAGCGACCTATACCCATTGGAAGCAGACCGTCTTCTATTTGGATGAATATTTGACTGTGAAGAAAGGCGAAGAAATCAAGGGTACGTTCAAAATGAAGCCTAATGAACGCAACAACCGCGATCTGGACTTCAACATAGAGGTTCACTTCAAAGGTGAACACTCTGAAGTTAACGAAAATAACACATATAGAATGCGTTGATATGCAACAAACGTTCCACATAAAGTTTACAATGAAGCAGAAGACTAAAGTTTTAGATTGTAAGTTGTTTTAAATGCTACTGAATTCATTAAATGTGTCTATCCATCTACTTGTGCTGTTTATATATAAATCATACTCTCATTTATGGCCAATTGCTAGTTCAGTGGACTAAGGATGGGATAAGTTACTAACTTTGTAATAATCCCATTGTTCTTCAATATAAAAAATAGGCATGTAATATCGACTACATATATGCGTCAGTTAGATAGTATTAAATTATAATTGTCGGCACCTCAATACTATTTAACTATTTGTGTTTATTTACAACTTGTTATTATTCTTATTTGAGCAATAAAATACAATGGGCTTTCAAAAGTGATGTTACCAATAAATTTCTTCAAAACTGGGGTTTATGGTGTGCAACATCGTTTTATTTAAAATTTTGCGCACCCATAAAATGCTCCAAGAAACACCAAAATCCCGTCGAAAATGTTCGCAGACATGGGGAGCCTCGACTTATTATATTCGAGGAGAACTGAAATCTGAAAAAATGTGGTGGAAAAGAAAAGGCTCATAGGGCCAATCTGTTTAGGGTCCTCGTCCACATTTTCAATATTACACCCATATGAAAGGGAATTTTAAGGAGAACTCGAAGAAAAAATATGCAACTTTAAGGACCCTAAGCTAAATTTCAATAATCACATAATTACGATGGTGAATAAGGCTTTTGGCGTTCTTGGTTTCATTAAGCGTTGGGCGAAAGAATTCTCAGACCCTTATGTAACAAAACAGTTGTATACTTCCCTAGTTAGACCTATTCTAGAATATGGGTCTGTAGTGTGGGACCCACAATACGGGATTTATGTCGATAAGATCGAATCTGTTCAAAAACAATTTTTATTGTTCGCTTTGAGGCATCTTCATTGGAATAGTGATTTTGTTCTTCCACCCTACACTAGCAGGTTGAGTTTGATAAAACTGCCTACTCTTAAGAGCAGACGTATTATGCTGAACTCCACTATGGTACTGAAGGTGATAAATGGTGATGTCCCATCTACTTTCATAATTTCTAAGATCAGATGTAATGTTCCTTCCAGGTCTTCCCGATATTACCAATTACTGCATATTGATTTTCAGCGTACAAATTATGCATCTGCAGAACCTATTCGTAGAGTGTGCATGGATTTTAACACTTTATGCGAGGTTATTGAAATTGATGTAGTAAGATCTCGAATTATCTCTTTTTTAAATGTGTAATATGTAATGCTATTGTATTCTGTAGAAGTTTTTTGTGTGTCGATATAACTAGAAATATTTTAATTGTTGCATGTACCGGCTGTTGATACTTTTCTGTACCTGGTATTTCCACCCTCTACTTTTAACCCGCCATGGTCCGGATCATGGTGTGTACGCAATCCCTACGATATGGGGATGTGGTCCCCTCGGTCGGAAGGGGCGGGTAAGAGTGGCTGCGTTAGGACCGTTCGTAAAAAAAAAAGTTTTAGATAGCCCAGAAAAGTTAGTTATCAGAAAGTCGATAGGGATAGATAGAGCCCGACCGAATGTTCAGCTACGACCAAAACTCGACCTGCGGCCACATCTGTTTATGATAATCACTTATCGGTAGAGTGGTTTCCATGTTGAGAGATGTTGATCGAATTATAATTCTAGGTGATATTAACTTACCCTCCATTTCCTGGCTTTCATTGCCTGATACTGAGGCATTTATTCCCCTAAATTCTTCATCAAGCTCTTTTGAGTGGACCTGCGATGTTGTCAGGAGTTTTTCTGATCTCGATCTATTCCAGATTAATGGGATTCCTAACTCAATTGATAAATTACTTGATTTAGTATTTGTTGATAATTCCCAAATATTCGATGTTTAGAGAATTTCTCCAATTTCTATACCGGAGGATAATTACCACCCTACGCTGGGTATTTCCATGACGTATGATATGGTGGACACTCCCTGTTAACCGCGGCCTTCTGATCCGGCCCTGCTGGGAGCAAAGGCCTGCTTCTTCTTCGCGTCAAATTGCATTCCCTTTATTTAATGTATTCGTTTACCGCGTTTGAACGTTTAAGCGGCGCTCATATTGCAGTGCATTTGTCTTACATTAGTGTTTATATTTGTCTAATGTTGTTTTTTTAATGCATATATGCCTATGAGCGCTGGCTGCGTTTATGTCGCTCTTTCGCGTTTCGTCTCGTTCTTGCAGATGCACTCATATTCACACATACATGCATGCATATTTGCCATTCTCAGCAGAGAAAACAGATGATCGCTGCTAAGTCCTCTGTTTGGTTGTCCACTTTATGTATGCATGTGCGTGTGGTTATGTGTGTCTATCCAAACAATTTGCATTAAGTTTTTGGAGCACATACATATCTGGTTACGTACATTATGTGTCGTTGATATGGTTGTCCATATGTACCTTCCCTGCAAACATTTTCGATCGTGAATGACTCAGCCGCGATCCGCTGGGAAGATTGTTTTAATCGCGGAAGACGGTTGTCTGGGAAGCATATTCGACTCTTCTCTATAAAGAAGTTGTGCCCTCAAAGCGATTCGCTTAGAAGAGTAGTTAATGAATCGCAGAGATGGATCTTCTAAAAATCGCGTGTGTGAACGTTTCACAAGTTGTTTATTACACTTTGTGAAGGGTACTTTACAAGCCGCGAAGAAGAGTAGCAATTAAATCCCGTAGAAGAGTAAAACGCAGGTTGCACGGAGGAGTCACAGACGACTTGCGTAGAAGGGTCCCAAATGAATTTCCTAGATGTTGATTGGACGAATTGCACAGAAAAGTTATAATCTATACACCACTTCAGCATGTCTGCGATTCCTATAAAAAAATACACTTTCGAATAAGAAAGAAACAACATTGAATATCTTGCCTCAAGAGATCATATTGTTGTCACAACTCTTCTCTTGTGATAAAATATTCAATATTAATGTATGTATATATTGCAATATTCAATATTGAATTTATTATAAAGAAATAAATTAAATGCAGAAATTAAGTAGTAAAATAAATTAAATGTAGTTCATATTATACAAAGAAAAAACATAAAGGAATTTTTAGATACATATAAAAAAAATGGAATAAAAAAAATTAAGTAACTTTTTGGCGTTTCTCCACACGATCTTTAGCGTGAACAAAATGTTGCTGGAACACGGAATTCATTCGTGTGTCGTCGTTACTTGCAAATTTCTGATGAACTACATCTACAACAGAATTAAAAAAAACGTCAAAATACATAAAGTGTGTTTTACAAACTTCATAAAATTCTTACCTCTAATAACAGAAACGCAGAACAATTTCTGTGCACTCGGTTTTTCCTTGGTTCCTCTCCAAGAGAACTGCATCGCCAGTTCATCTTTTACAATTCGTTTGACCGCAGATCTTATATAGGTAGGAAAGTCTTCTCCTCCTACTCTAATAGGTATTCGTTTCTGAAAATAAAATAAAGTTAAATTAAATAAAAACTAAGCAAAGTTGTATTCTATAAATTTTTCTTAACTTACCAGTTGTGCAATCATATCACTATCAACTTTCAACTCCTCGTCAAAAATCGTGAGTGCTGCAACGCTTGTGAATGGTAGTTTTTGGCAAATACTGCCTTCTTCCTGAATTAATGAATTATTAATTTTAAATTGACGAAATTCGTTCCGTAGTGAGATCACTTCCTCTGTTAATGTGGTTATAAGCCTTTTGTTACTCTCGACTAGTTCATTTATAATTTTTGTTTTTAATTTTAATTTTTTTACGGAACACAACCACTCACTTTGAAATCAGGAACTAAGTGACAAATTTGCATTTTTCCAATTCCAATAGAATTTTTTTTACCGCTATTTTTTCTGCTTGCTCGGCAACTGTTTTTTTCATTTCGTACTTACCCTACCTCTACGATCCTCGAACAATTGCGCGTGTGGTCGTTTCACGAGTTTTTTACTGGGGCTGTTTTTTTCATTTCGTACTTACCCTATCTCTACGATCCTCGAACAATTGCGTGTGTGGTCGTTTCACGAGTTTTTTACTCTCTGTGTTAATTTCTCTATCACATTTTACAGAGAAACATAAACAAAATACGGAGAAAATTTACCACTTAAGAAAGATATGCTGAAAATGTCATACAATCGCCGAGAAGATTTGCAACTTATTTATGTACACGTTCAAAAGACAATGATCTTCAAACAATCGTCTAAAAGAGACGCAGAATAATCTTCTAGACCAACAATCTTCCCAAATTGTCAAAAATGTTTGCAGGGTTATACATTTATTTTGGCACCTATCTCTCTCTACGCACATAATGTATCGTTGATATGCTTGCAAAACCAGACTAATGTATAATATCGAAAAAATAATGAATTTTACTTTAGAAAAAGAAGTCTAATAAAACGGTTGATTTTTTGGAAATTGTAAAATTTCGTTTCGCTTTTTTTCGCTTTCTTTTGCAAACTAAATAGCCAGTAAAAAAGCTTACTGGTTCAAAGATTGGTGACCCCGACGTGATCCGAGGTGATATAATTCGATATCACTGCAATTAATATTATCAATTCGGATAATATTAAATTGTAAAAATATTATCATTCGGATAATATTTAACTTGATTTCACAGCAAACAATATTATCATTCGGATAATATTAAAATCGGCGTGCTACAATTCGGTATCACACACCAAATAACACATAAATATTATCAATTCGGGTAATATTAAATTTGACGGGATATAATTCGGTATCGCTTTAGAAATATTATCAAATCGGATAGTATTAAATTCGTCGTGGTATAATTCGGTATCACTTTTAGCAATATTTTCAATTCGGAATGTATAAAATCGTCCCGTTCTCTATTTCGGTAAAAATTATATCGGGTTTTAAAAAATGGCAAGTGAGCAAATCAACAACAGCAGTGATGTAGCAGGTAGTCCAAACCATCTGCACCCATACAGGACTAAAGTGGCAGCAATGATGAGGCATCTTTCGGAATTAAAGCGGTCTCTCACATCTGAGAAGTTAGAGGGTTACGATGACGCCGATGTGTCTGCCTGGCTCGAATACGTCGAGCAAGTTTACGCTTCATTCGACGAGGCGCAGTCAGTGCTGGAGTGGAGGGAAACCGGTGAGTTGGAGGGCTCCGTGAGAATGAATTTCGTGTCGCTGTACCTTGACGTAAAAGCAAGGTTACGTCGTCAGTTGAGCTCGATACAAAAGGGAGATGCACATACTCGTTCGTCAATGTTGCGGCAGCTTTCGATCGACAAGACGCCATTTTGCGAAGCACCTTCGCCTTCGCGCAAAACCAGGCTCCCTGAAATACAGCTGCCGCAATTTAGTGGCGCCCTTGAGGACTGGACAAATTTCCATACCCTTTTTAACGCGGTGATTGACGAAAACGGCGACTTAAGTGATCTCGAGAAGTTTCATCATCTCCGCTCCAGCCTGACTGGCGTGGCTCTAGACGCAATATCATCGCTGGAAATCAATAATGAAAATTACAGGGAAGCTTTAAATTTGTTAACAAAAAGGTTCGATAACAAATTTCTTCAATTTCAGAAACACGTGATGGAGATTTTTTCGTTGAAGAGTGTGTGTGGCGATTCCGCAACGGACTTGCGGCATCTAAGCGACAAGTTGCAGACTCATGTGCGTGGTATGTTGGCCATTGCAAATAAAGAGCAGCTTGCGGATGGGTTACTAATTTATTTGGCCAAGGCAAAGATGGACAAGACGACTCAAATCAAGTTGGAAGAGAGTCAAGGTTTGAATGAGTTCCCAACCTGGGATTCATTGTCCAATTTTCTTGATCGAAGGTGCCAAATGCTGGAGAGTTCGGAAGGTTCGCGAAGGTAGCAATTTGCTAGCAGTTTGCCGTTTGAAGATTTGCAGATTTGGTTGAAGTCCCTAGTCCTTCAACGGGGGGAGGATGTTAACCGCGGCCTTCTGATCCGACCCTGCTGGGAGCAAAGGCCTGCTTCTTCTTCGCGTTAAATTGCATTCCCTTTATTTAATGTATTCGTTTACCGCGTTTGAACGTTTAAGCGGCGCTCATATTGCAGTGCGTTTGTCTTACATTAGTGTGTATATTTGTCTAATGTTGTCTTTTTAATGCATATATGCCTATGAGCGCTGGCTGCGTTTATGTCGCTCTTTCGCGCTTCGTCTCGTTCTTGCAGATGCACTCATATTCACACATACATGCATGCATATTTGCCATTCTCAGCAGAGAAAACAGATGATCGCTGCTAAGTCCTCTGTTTGGTTGTCCACTTTATGTATGCATGTGCGTGTGGTTATGTGTGTCTATCCAAACAATTTGCATTACGTTTTTGGCGCACATACAATCTGGTTACGTACATTATGTGTCGTTGATATGGTTGTCCATATGTACCTTATACATTTATTTTGGCACCTATCTCTCTCTACGCACATAATGTATCGTTGATATGCTTGCAAAACCAGACTAATGTATAATATCGAAAAAATAATGAATTTTACTTTAGAAAAAGAAGTCTAATAAAACGGTAGATTTTTTGGAAATTGTAAAATTTCGTTTCGCTTTCTTTTGCAAACTAAATAGCCAGTAAAAAAGCTTACTGGTTCAAACACTCCCTGTGTACACACCCCAAATGATGAGGGTGCAGTTTTTTGTTTCAAAAGAACAAATTTTGATTTGCTTAATGCTATGCTCCTCGGCGTTGATTGGGATTGTATCTGCTGTTGTGATGATTCAACTCACATTGACTCAGCTATTGAGCAGTTTTATACCGTATTGAATAATTGTTTTCAACCATCTGTTCCGAAGATTCGTGTTAAAAATTCTAATAGACCACCATGGTATTCTCCTGCTTTGACTGCTATTAAGAACTTGAAGAGCAGACTATTTAAAAAATCGGGTTCGGAGACCGATTATGCAAAGTATGCTATTGCCAGATCTCAATTTAATATTGAATCTAGCAGATGTTATGAAATCTATTTAGAGAAGTTAGCCCTCAATTTTAAGTATAATCCTAAATCTTTCTATGATTTTGTAAATATGAAACGTAGATCTAATCCAAGGCCTTCTATGGTTAGAATGGATAGTGAGGAATTCTGTGGTGACCAATCAATCGCCAATGCGTTTGCAAAATTCTTTACATCAACCTATTCTCATCAACAGAGACAATTAGACGTCCCCTACCCTTACAATATTCCTTCATTGAATCAGTTTAGCATACCTTATTTTGATTTTCCATTTGTATTTTCGAGTTTGGTCAAGCTTAATTCTTCTAATAGTGTTGGTCCTGATGGCGTACCTAGTATAATCCTCAAAAATTGTGCTCAAAGTCTTGCCCTTCCGCTCACATTACTATTTAATACTTCGTTAAAATATGGCTATTTCCCATCCATTTGGAGAAAATCTTACTTAACCCCTCTTCATAAATCTGGGAGCCTCACTGATGTGGGAAATTATCGTGGAATCGCAAAATTAAGTATAATTCCAAAACTTTTTGAGAAAATGGTTACTGAGATTATATCTCATAAAGTATCGTCTATTCTAAGTCCATTCCAACATGGATTTCGTAAAGGTCTTTCAACTGTGACAAATTTGGTGCAATTCTCTTCTCAGGTTATAAACGAGTTTGTTCTTGGTAATCAGACAGACGTGATTTATACAGATTTTAGTAAAGCTTTCGATAGAGCCGATCACAAACTCTTGATACATAAGCTTGATCTTATTGGTTTTAGTAACAACTTATTGCGTTGGATATCGACTTATCTTGATAGTCGTATTCAGATTGTGAAATTTGGTATATCCTGCTCTGATCCGATCTTGGTTCCATCTGGGGTTCCCCAAGGTAGCCATATTGGCCCCATTCTATTTCTGCTATTCATCAACGATTTACCAGATTCAATTTCTAGTTCAAATTTACTGATGTATGCAGATGATGTTAAGATATTTTATTCTTATAAAACATCTGAAGATTCAATGCTCCTTCAAAATGATTTGATTAATTTTGGAAATTGGTGTGATATACATTGCATGTACCTCAATCTTAAGAAATGTAAACATATGTGTTTCTCTAGGTCGAGGGCGATTCCATCCAGTTTTAGTCTTCATGGTTCCAATTTAGATACTGTTGAATCCTTTGTGGATCTTGGTATATCAATTTCAATAATCACATAATTACAATGGTGAATAAAGCTTATGGCGTGCTTGGTTTCATAAAGCGATGGGCGAAAGAATTCGTAGATCCATATGTAACTAGGCAGTTGTATACGTCACTAGTTAGACCTATTCTAGAATATGGGTGGGTCCGTAGTGTGGGACCCCCAGTACGGGACTTACGTTGATAAGATTGAATCGGTTCAAAAACAATTTTTATTATTCGCTTTAAGACATCTTCATTGGAATAGTAATTTTAGTCTTCCACCCTATACTAGCAGGTTGAGTTTGATAAGACTGCCTACTCTCAAGAGTAGACGTATTATGCTGAACACAACCATGGTGCTGAAAGTTATAAATGGTGATGTGCCTTCTAATTTTATTTTGTCTAGGATTGGATTCAATGTACCTTGTAGACCTTCCAGATATTACCAATTATTACATATTGATTTTCAACGTACAAATTATGCTTCGGCAGAGCCCATTCGTAGAATGTGCATGGATTTTAACACTTTATATGAAGTTATTGACATTGATGTAGAAATTGATGTAGTTAGATCTAGAATAATATCTTTTTTAAATGTGTAAGTAGACTAATTTTATTGTTTGCATGTGCCGGCTGTTGAAAATTTTCTGTAGCTGGTATTTCCACCCTCTACTATTAACCCGTCATGGTCCGGATCATGGTGTGTACGCAATCCCTACGTCATGGGGATGTGGCCCCCTCGGTCGGAAGGGGCGGGTAAGAGTGGTTGCGTTGGGAACGTTCGTTAAAAAAAATAAATCAGCCGAAGGCCGATTTTTTGTTCAAAAAGAAAAAAAATGGAATTATCAGGCATGTCACAGGTTTTGTACGAAATTGGTTCGTTTTTCAAAATGGTATCGTTTTAGTTCTGCTTCTACAGCTCTTGTACGTTTTCATGAAATCGAAAGAAAATAAAAACCGAAAACACTCAAAAATATGGCAGAATAGAAATCAGAAACAGCTGTTTCAGCCACCGCCGTCATTTCGACTCCAGATTCATTTCCACTCCAGATTCTGATTGGCGGTACTGAAAATAAATAAAACGGTAAAGCCAAAAATAGACAAAGAAAATAATGCCTGGAATTTCAATTGCTGCAGTGATGGAGGAAGAGAAAAATATACATTCTGAAACAAAATTACACCGCAGAAGTTTGCGAGATGCATCAGATCCATTGTCCCATACAAATGGAGCGTAAGTAAATAAGTTTTTTGTTTAGTTTTATAAGCTTTTATCGTTTGAATAAAGAGGCATTTTTAATGGTACTGGAAAAAATTGAACCGTTCCTGAAGAGGTCCACAATACCGGGATTTATTCAATTGGCAACAACTCTTCGTTTTCTTGCTACAGGATCGTACCAAGGTGTTATAGCCAAGGACGTAGAGCTAAGTATGGGAAGAAGCGCCGTTTCAGTTATTCTATGGAGAGTTATGAATGCTCTCGAGAGTAAGATATGTCCACATTTCATAAAACTAAGAATGACGCCTGAAGAGAAGACGAACTCAAAATTGCACTTCTTTTCAAAATACCAGATACCCGGCATAATTGGATGCATAGACGGTAGTCACATAAAAATTTCGAAACCCACAGAAGATGAGTCTCTCTATTACAATAGGAAAGGAACATATAGCTTAAACGCAATGATCGTAAGTAATAGCTATTTTCAAAGAAATGAATTAGATATGTGATTACATGTTTTTAGATATGTGATTACAACATGAAAGTAAGAGCTGTGGATGCTTGCAGGCCTGGGTCTTGTAACGACGCATTTATTTGGGGCTTAAGTGGAGCAAGAAAGTATTTTTTAAATGAATACAGAAATGGTGATGAATTCTCGTCTATTGGGTGATTCTGGCTATGGATTAGAAACGTTCTTAATTACGCCATACAAAGATGTAACCGTCTTAACTATGCAGCACAAATTTAACAAAAAAACATACATCAGCTCGTAACATTGTAGAGCGTGTAATTGGCGTAATAAAAAGCCGGTTCAGATGTTTACTGGTAACATTGGTCTATAGCCCGAAAAAGTTTATTAAATTAGTTAACGTTTGCTTTGCATAAAATCTGCAGAGAATACAACGTTGAACTCGAGGAAACACATATTTTGAACATCAATGAGGAAATTGAAGTAATGGATGAAATTGATTATGACGTGGGAGATACTTCTCAAAGAAGTCTGTTCAACGCAGGTACTCTTATAAGAGACAGTATAGCAAACCAAAATAATTTCTAAAGTAAATTTTATTTGTTTAAGTAAAAAGTAAACAAAAAACGTGAATTTATTAAGTTTCTTATAATTAGTATAAAAAAACTGTCTACCCGTATCTAATACGAAAAAGGCACATTAATAAATGAGATCAAAAAATGTCTTGTTTTTTTTTTGGTTTTAGTTGCAATTTTTGGATTTTTCCTTTTCAATGCTCAGTCTTAGTTCCTCGATTTCAATTAGCTTTAGCTTCAATTCATTTTTCTCGCACAAACTTTTTTTACTGCTAGGTTGTGTAGCTGATCATTTTCAGTTTTTTTTTTCCAAAACATTACATAGCCTATCCAGTTTGTCATTCATAATTTTGGATTCATTTTTGTGTTCCTCTAGATATCTGCAAATATTTTCTAAATATTTATTTTCTTCAGATAGAAGTCCGGTTATTGTGTATTGCAAAGGTTGCGTGGGGTGCTAGATTTGGCTCTTTTACAATCGAAAGTGAGTGGGGATCTTGTTCTTCGTCTTTTTGAATGAGCTATAGTTCCAGAGTTTGCTTGTTTTGATGTTGAAGCAGAAAAATCAATTTCTTCATTCTCTTTACCATCATTCGAATTACAAAGCATATTCATACTTTGTTCGAAATCCAGCTCGCCAAAGCTTCTTCCACCATCGACTCCGTCTACAGGAGTGTAAAAGGCACAAATTCTGGTGATTGCTTCCTCCTGATCAGACAAAACATACTGATTATATTCTCCACCACCAATTTTTTTATTCTCTATCTTGTTGTGATACATCCTTTTCTTTACATTAGCCTTCCAATCCGCCCAGTTTTTTTTTCCATTCACAAGGACTTTTTGTTGGTGGTCCGGCACAATTTAATTGGTTTGACAATTCTTTCCACAAAGACTCCACAACCACCTTGTCTCATTTAACATACGCCCTGGCCATGTCTTGGTGGCATTCCATAAAATTGACCAAAATCTTGGCTTGATTACTGTTTCTGTGTTTGCCCCTTTAAATATATAACAATTATTATTAGTTTAACATTAAAATAAAAACTTACATTTCATTCGTCGAATCTTCTTTTTTGATTTTTGTTTCTTTTTTTAGTTTCAGGGTTGCATTTTCTTTTATTTTTTGTTTGTTTTATGGTTGCTTTAGAGTGTATAGCACTTCGAAGACCAAAAGTATTAAAATTTTCGTACGAAAAGTTTATTTTTTGATTGAAATTAATACAAGTATTATTCATACTTAATCCTTAGTAGATTTTTCAACTTTTCTGGAGTTTAAATTACTAAAAAAATTAATTTCACTTCAGATTTTGTGAACGTTTTCTGTCATTTAGCAAACAATTTTGCTATTATTTAACAGAAAAAGGCGGCTGGGAGAACAAACTATTTTTGTTATTCTAGCATACGTTTCTTTCTTTTTTATTTTGATAAAAGAAATACAAATTTTATATTTTCCTGATATTTGAGAAGAGTATATCAACCAGGACTCCAACCTGAAGTTATTCAGCCCATGTATTAATAAGCGTTTCGAACTGTGAAATCTGTATGTATGCTTGATCTAAAAAGATAAATGAAAAATAAATCGTTTAATAAAATTGAATAGCAATAGGAGTATCTACAAACAATACTTACCGGCCACTGGCATTAACAATTATCTTCTTTTTGTCCGAAGGATAAATATAAAGAACATAAATCGTACGACATCGACGCGAACTCTGTCAATATTGGCCAATGTGTTGGGTTTTCCCTATAGACACGGTATCTAATTGTACATGTCCAGAGCCATATCATTGGGCAAAATGATCTTATCCATGGATTACATCCAAATTAGACTAAATTATCCTGAGTTTTTTTGGAGCCAAAAGGTTACTTCGTGATTCGGATATTAGCGACCATCGTTGGAACATATAGAGTAAATAATCAATGTTGCCATTTCGGTTGTTGCAGGTATTATCATTAGGGTCACACTTCCAAGAGGTGTATGCGATTTGGAAAAGTAGACAAGAAAATAAATGGCTAGTCCATCCATGACACAAGTTATCTGAATTTATACATAGTAGTTGCTACGAAATTTCAGATCATCTTTTATACCCGTATTTTAAAACGACACTGAGAATCTTGAAAACAAACAGAAATAAGTCTTATAATTACTATAATAGTACATTTAATTTTCAATTTGTGTACGCTTACCTGTTGCGTCTTGATTAATTGATAACATGGTCCTTTATGTGCATTTGTGTACGCTTGATCAAAAAATATAAATCATTTAGAAAATTAAATAGCAATACGAGCATTTACACACAATACTTACCGGTCACTGGCATTAATAAATATCTTCTTTTTGTCCGAATGATAAAAATAAAGAACATACATCGTATGACCATTGGTTATATTTGATGTTCTCCAAGACCGTATGATGATCAGTGACTCCTACGCGTTAGCCAATTGGTTTCACCCTATATATACGGTAATTGTACATGTCCAGAGCCATAGCATTGGGCAAAATTCTATTATCGATGGATTACATCCCAATTAGACTAAATTATCCCGAGATTTTTGGAGCCAAAAGGTTACTTCGCTATGCTGATATTAGCAACCATCGTTGAAGCATATGGTGTAAGAAACCATCCAACCATCGTTGAAGCATATGGTTTAATTAATGAAATAAGTAAACAAATCACAAAACAATTACTTACGTTGTTGCAGATATTTTCGTTAGGACCAAACTTCTAAGAGGTCTATGACATTTGGAAAATTAGACACGGAAAGAAATTGCTAGTCCATCGCTATCACATGTTCTTTGTATGGACATCATATATTTAGTTTACTTTTGCAGCCGTATTAAAGTAGAGGGTTTTAATAGGACACTGCTTGCTGAGAATCATGAAAACAACCAGAAATAAGACTTACACAATCATAGTGAAATTTGTGTACGCTTACCTGTTGCAACTTGATTAATTGATCCTTCAAGGCATACACAATTTCGCCTTTTTTCTTTAGCCATTTGTAAGTAGAGTTGGGTCGTTCCGGAACGAACTCGTTCAATTGAACGATTCCCTTGAAGGAACGATTGGAATTGGTTCCTGCTAGCTTGTTCTTTTAGTTCCATCGTTCACTTCGGATCTTTTGCTGATATGCATCTTTCGTTCATTTTACCATTCTTCTCTTTTGAACAGCTTTTTAATTGTTGCCAAATTTACCGAACAATGATGTCTCTAGTGCCATCACACTAAATTGCTACAAAATTAAATGCTGGTGTCGTTGGGAGCTATTAATTTTTTACCTTCATTAGACTTTTTCACAGGGGTGCACAGAATTGCCACATTACATACACATCACATAAAATCAGCAGAACATAAATAAATTAAAAATATATTTTAAATTTCCTTGTCTGGCAAAATTGTTTTTATGACGTTCATAAAAGAAGACTGAACGAGTAAACAAACAGCTGTTGTGATGTTTGACCGAATGAATGTCATTTGAGCGAAGGAGCCAAAAGGAACGATGGAACGAAAAGACTGAACGAGTTCCTTTACCGAAAAGGAACGAAAAGGACCGGTCCGTTCAGTGAATGATAATGCCCAACACTATTTGTAAGTGTTGTCGAAGCTGTCCCGGAACCGTTTTACTTATTAAAATCATTTGCATTATCTTCGTTTTTCATTGCCAAAAAGTTTACTTTACTCCGCCCGCGGAATGCTTTTGTAATGCGAATTAACAAACAGAACGAAAATTTCAATTCAATTCAATTTGTTCGGCGTAAAATATTTTACTCTTCAGCCGTCCGTTTACGTTTCGTTTCCGTTGGCTAATCGTTTACACTGATTTCCATATAAGTCCCCATTTACATGGTACTTTTTTTTTAAGTAACTTATCGGCTTATTCTCTTTTGAAAAAGTATTTACGTTCACACGCGTACTTTTTTTTCAATACTTATACTTATTTTCATTTGTTTTGTTTCGGCTTTTCCTGTGTGAATTGTTGTTGTTTCCAAGTGCGAACGAAAAACACAAAACGATGAGTACGATAAGTACGAGTACGGCATACTTTTTTTTCCCCCGTTTCCGACTGCCTCTCTCGCCCACAAAACGCCGATAAGTATGCTTAATACTTAAAAAAAAAAGTATCATGTAAATGCAGACTAACAGATTGAATCAGCTGATTCGTTACGCTACGGGGGCGTTACGGTTAAGTTTGCCTAACTGGGCCTTTAAATAGCCCGCGTCGGCGCACGATGTCTGTCAAAGAGGGCAACTCTTGAATGCTACTGAAAGCATATTACGTCTGTCAATATTTTTTGATATGCGAAATACACATTTGATATGAAATTTTGTCATCTGCTCAAATATGAATATATGTGCAATTTATCGCAAGCACATTTTAAACGACGCTTTTTTTAATTTTCTTTTTTCCGTCATAAAGCATGTCTATGTTCCGCTTCACAAAACGGATTGCCAGTACAAGAAAGTACTTTCCCCATTGTCCAGCTTCACACTCGGCAACATTTCCAAGCAAGTGTCAATGTTTGTAGGAGAGATACAGAGAGCACTTTCCGCTTGGAAGAAATTGCCTCGTGTGATAATAATTGCTTGAAATAAAATTGCCTTGTGTGAATCAGACTTTATAAACATTTTTACAAATCGCACATAAAATATTAATGTTTAGCTTTGGTTTCATTAAAATATAAAAAATTAGAAACTAAAATCTAAACACAATAGATTAACTTTAATTGTATGTCCGGAACTAAGATTTTGAAATCGTCAAATCATATTCGTTATCGATTTGTGTTTTACTTTTTGCTGTTTTAATCGACTCCTATTTCCAATATTTTTAAAATCCAATGAAAAAATTAAAATACTGAGAACCGTAACTCGGAAAATTGATATCGCCGAATAATTATTTAATTTTTTTTAAATATACTTTTCTCATCGCAAGAATGACCTTAACCTTTTTGATTTTCAATGGTATTTGAGCTTTATCATGTAAATTATTGCAACTTTTGTCTTATTTTCACATATTTTGATTAACAGCAAAAATTTTCTGCAAACTGCAAAATTTTCAGCAGTGCGTTTGCTAATGCAAAACTGCAAATTTTTTGCTATTACAGCAGAAAATGTGCTGTATTAGCAGAAAAAATGTTTGCTAAAAACAGCTACAGATCACAGATCAGCTAAGTGTTGATTTGGATGACCCCTCCGATGGCATCCCAGGAGGAACTGTTTGGTAAGGAGCTCACAGTGATCTTTGACTGGGAGCATCCTTGTCTCCTCGTGAAGGTGGTGTATCAAGGACATTTGAAGGCAGCCGGTGATTGTCCTAAGGGCTGCATTCTGGCAGGTTTGGAGACTTTCCCATTGTGTCTTGCTGACGCTGGCTGTCCACACAGGCGCTGCATAATTTGCCACTGGGCGGCCAATCGCTTTGTACGTTGTTGTCAGTGTCACTTTGTCCATTCCCCAAGTGCTGCCGGCTAGCGACTTGAGTACTTTGTTCCGAGAACGTACTTTGTTGCAGATTGCAGTGGTATGCGCCGAGGACGAAAACAAGCTATCCAGAGTTACACCCAGGATTTTTGGGTGACTGACTGTCGGAATTTGAACGTCATCGACTTTTATGGGTAGCTCAAGGGAGACTTCTTTGGTCCATGTGGTGAAGAGCGTTGCTGACGATTTTGTTGGGGAAAGTTTTAAATTCCTTGAGCTGAAGAATGTCACGAGATCAGCGATATAAGCGTTTAACTTCTCGCAGAGGCTATCAATTCCGTGGCCCCTGGCCAGTAACGAGCAATCATCTGCATATGAAATTACCTCAACTCCTTGGGGGGAGGAGGGAGTTTGGACAAGTAGGAGTTAAACAAGAGCGGGGACAGAACTCCTCCCTGTGGTACACCTTGTTTAATCCTACGAGGCTTGGATCGCTTATTCCTAAACTCTACAAATGATTTCCTACCGCACATGTAATTTATCACCCATCTCTTTTCCCTGTTGGGGAGGGAGGACTGTAGTATGTCCTCAAAGAGAATGGTGTGGTCGACCGTGTCAAAAGCTTTGGACAGGTCGAGAGCCACGAGAACTGTGCATTCACAGGATCTTTTCCCATTAAGACCGTGGCTTATGTGGGTGGTTACGGCTGTAAGTGCTGTGGTGGTGCTGTGCATCTTACGGAATCCGTGTTGATGTTCTGCTGCGTGGAGGTGACTGCTCAAGCTAGGCAGGAGAAGTGCCTCAATTGTCTTTGCAACCGGGGATAAGAGGGATATAGGTCGGTATGACTCCCCCTGATCCGCCGTTTTCCCAGGCTTGAGAACTGGGACCACTCTGCCAAGTTTCCAGGTATCCGGTATGGTTAGAGTAGCGATGGACAGATTGAGGGTTTTTGTCAGGTACTCAACTCCTGCTTCACCTAGGTGTTTCAGCATCATCATCGAAATTCCATCTGCGCCGATAGCCTTGGAAGGCTTTGCCTTAGTGATTGCAGCGAAGACATCATCTGCTCTGAATATGGCATCTACTTCATGGGCTCGTAGCTTCCTTGCCTTCCTTAGGATGCTCCTTTTCGCCTTAGATCTCTCGGGGTGGTCTATAAACTGCCGGCCGAAATGGCTCGCACACCTCTTGGGGTCCGATATGACATATTGTCCGAAGGATATCGCAACCCCGTCTTCTCTCCAGATGGGGTTCGAGAGAGCTTTGACAGTAGTCCATAATTTGTTTACTTCAGAGCTTAGATTACATTCATCCAGGTGTTCCAGCCATTTGTTTCGCTTGGATTCGTTTACCAACATGCTGATCTCCTTGTTAAGTTGTCTGATCCTGGGATCGCTGGGGTTGGTCAGAGGAATCTCGTCACGCTCATCTGCTAGTCCTGCTGCTTCAGCCGGGAAGTTTGGTCTTATCACTGGTATTCGACCGGCTGGGATGAAGCGAGCAGCTGCTGCTGTGACAATTTTGCGAAACACCTTCTCTGCGTCGTGGGGATTAGAAGGTGTTGGCTGGAATCGGAATTTGCGGTCAGTAAACTCTCTGAATTGCACCCAGTCCGCTTTCTTCTGATTGACGTAGGTGCGGCGCTCAGAAAGTATGAAATCGCTTGGTCGACTTAGAGTTATGACAATGGGAAGGTGATCTGATACCAGGGAGACGACTGTACGCCAAGCAGTGCAGCTTATCTGACCAGCACTGACAATTGTTAGGTCTGGCGAGCTGGCACAGTTTCCCATGATTCTTGTGGGTGCATCTTCATTTATGGTACAGAACGTTGAGCTGTCGATCTGTTCCGCCAGGTCTGAGCCTCTGTGATCATTGCCGAGACTCGAGTGCCAGAGTTCATGATGCACATTAAAGTCGCTCATGATCACCCGATTGTCACCTGACTGACACTGGTGGAATGTAAACGTTTAACAGGTCCATGTAAACATCTCCAGATCTAACAGAGATGCCTACATCCAGAGATGTAGTTGTTTATGCTGCTGGGCAGCTGTATTCAAATTAAGGAAATAGGATACAAGGTCTTAATGCAGAAAAAATACTTTCATTGTCATTATAACATTAAGTTTTTATTTTTATGTGCTAAGTAAATAAATACGTAAGCAGTAGACATAAACTAATTGGAAACCAAATTTTTTGGTGCAAAGTAAACAATTCTTTAACAAATATAAAACATTCGGCTTTGGCCGAAGGTTGTAAATATAGCCGAAGTTCGGCTACGGCTTCGGCCTTAAAATCCGACTTCTAGTGATAGATAAACAATTCCCATCCACCACTAGACCACAAAGCTCCTAAAGGAAATTACCTAAGCTTTCGTTTGAGCTAATAGTCAAAAATACGGCTTTATACAAAAATGTCAAAACAAGTTTAATTTAAATATGTAATTTCACAAAAAATATTTTGTTGTATTATTTTTGTAAAAGAATGAAGAAAAAGCTATCGAAAACACAAATTTTCTAAATACAATAGGTATGGGCGAAATAACTCATGACAATGCATGGAGTAAAAGTATGGGTGTTTACGCCGAATGCGTGAAAATAGAGCAAAAGAAATAAAAACAAATGGGTTTAGTTTTTTCTTATATAATAAAATGGCCAAGTGCCAATCGGTTTTATTGAGGTTGATGGTGGTAACGAAGTTTACCTTGAATACAAAGTGGTACAGCGAGATGTACTTAATCGAGCGAGGTTAAGAGAGCGAATAAAAATTAAGATTTAAGCTAAGATGGAGAAAGGCGGCGTGGGCGCAAAAACTACTAGTTACTCGTTAAAATCTGACAATCATAATTAGGCCATTAGGGACCCTGCCAATTAGATGGGCCATTAGGGACCCCGCGAATTCGGCCATTAGGGACCTTGCGAATCAGATGGGCAATTAGGGACCCCGCGAATTAGGCCATTAGGGACCTTACGAATAAGATGGTAAACATCTCCAGATCTAACAGAGATGCCTACATCCAGAGATGTAGTTGTTTATGCTGCTGGGCAGCTGTATTCAAATTGAGGAAATAGGATACAAGGTCTTAATGCAGAAAAAATACTTTCATTGTCATTATAACATTAAGTTTTTATTTTTATGTGCTAAGTAAATAAATACGTAAGCAGTAGACATAAACTAATTAGAAACCAAATTTTTTGGTGCAAAGTAAACAATTCTTTAACAAATATAAAACATTCGGCTTTGGCCGAAGGTTGTAAATATAGCCGAAGTTCGGCTACGGCTTCGGCCTTAAAATCCGACTTCTAGTGATAGATAAACAATTCCCATTCACCACTAGACCACAAAGCTCCTAAAGGAAATTACCTAAGCTTTCGTTTGAGCTAATAGTCAAAAATACGGCTTTATACAAAAATGTCAAAACAAGTTTAAATTAAATATGTAATTTCACAAAAAATATTTTGTTGTATTATTTTTGTAAAAGAATGAAGAAAAAGCTATCGAAAACACAAATTTTCTAAATTCAATAGGTATGGGCGAAATAACTCATGACAATGCATGGAGTAAAAGTATGGGTGTTTACGCCGAATGCGTGAAAATAGAGCAAAAGAAATAAAAACAAATGGGTTTAGTTTTTTGTTATATAATAAAATGGCCAAGTGCCAATCGGTTTTATTGAGGTTGATGGTGGTAACGAAGTTTACCTTGAATACAAAGTGGTACAGCGAGATGTACTTAATCGAGCGAGGTTAAGAGAGCGAATAAAAATTAAGATTTAAGCTAAGATGGAGAAAGGTGGCGGCGTGGGCGCAAAAACTACTAGTTACTCGTTAAAATCTGACAATCATAATTAGGCCATTAGGGACCCTGCCAATTAGATGGGCCATTAGGGACCCCGCGAATTAGGCCATTAGGGACCTTGCGAATCAGATGGGCAATTAGGGACCCCGCGAATTAGGCCATTAGGGACATTACGAATAAGATGGGTCATTAGGGACCCCTCGAATTAGGCCATTAGGGACCTTGCGAATTAGAGGTTGCATAACCCCGATAACACCCAGCCAAACATGGTGTATTGGGCTACTGGCAACCCGGGAGGTGCTTGTACCCGACAGGTTATAATTCGGGCGTACAGCTCAGGCCCAAAAACCAGGGCAACGCGACCACTTTGGTAGAATTGGGGGTCCGCGAGAGGAAGACCGTGGTAGGACTCTCTAAGTCTCTCCGGCACCGATTCCGAGGGGGTGTAGACATGCTCCAGATCGGAGACCCGTTACGCGGCAAAGCGGCACACCGTCGACGCATGAGAGCGGCAATCCTAGGCTTCTCACCAAGGATGCACATATCTGACACGGACGGGACGAGGACTTTCTATAAGGATGAGGTCGACGAGATGGACGGACGGTAGAGTTTTTCCCCGGAAGGGGCGGTTTTGACTCTGAATGAAGCAGAGAGTGGTGATCCTGTTTGCACCTTCTGCATTGGCCTTTGCTCTTGCAGTCCTTGGTGCGGTTGGACTGGGCCAAACAGCGGGAGCAATAGGCATGCCTTATGACCGCGCGAAGCCACTCCTCATGGGACATGGTCGCAAATCGCTCGCAGAACCGAAGGGGATGCCTACCACCGCAAACACGACATGAATACGACGAAGTCGAAGCCACAACAACCTCCTGTGAAGGTGTGTCTCTCTTCGAATCCGCTACATTCTCCTCCGTAGCCACCATCGGTGCCTCAAGGTCCTATTTCTTTTCTATGACGGCCTCACCCATGCTGTCTTTTACCGCAGGTACGATTGGCGGCAACTCCACTGCCGGCTTAGCACCCGGACGACTAGCCTCCTGCGACATCTCCATGATCTCATCATAATCTTCCAAATCATCGTCAAAACAAGAGATTTTTGTGGCGTCCATAATGCTACGAGAAAAACTATATTAAAGGGTCGCCGAAGTTGGGTTGGGTAGGACAACCAATTTAGCTACCGGCCGTCTTACAACTCCGTTTTCCGTTCGAACGTCCACGACGCGAACATGACCGTCTGTGCCAGGATATAAATACACGACGCGCCCTAATTTCCACGCGGTTGGCGGGAGCTGCTCATGACGAACGACAACGATATCGTCTTTCTGAACCTCGCGTCCCGGAAATTTCCACTTATATCGTTTGTGTAGATTCTTTAAATATTCCTCCTTCCACCGTAAGCAAAACTGGTGAGCGAAGGCTTGGATTTTCCTATACCGATTCACGATAGACAAAGGTTCTTTCGTTATTAGGGGTTCGGGGGGAGCTAGAAGTGGAGCCCCAATAAGGAATTGTCCCGGGGTTAAAGCGGCAATTTCACTAGTGCTATCCGACATTGGGCAAAGTGGACGAGAATTCAGACATGACTCAATCCTAGCTAAAACTGTGGCTAATTCTTCAAAGGTGAACCTCATCTCTTGGGCGTATTTAAACATATCCCTTGGTTATTTTACACGCCCGACCAGTAAACGATTTTAATTCGAAGGGGCCAGCAAAGTCCACCCCGGTGGTCGTAAATGCTCTATTTACCGTGGTTCTTTCGGGAGGAAGAGCCGCCATAAGTTGACTGCACGAACGTTTCCTCGCCAACACACAAATCTTACATTGGTGTATCATGGACCTAATCAAGTTTTTCAACCGAGGGATCCAATATTCTATTCGAAGAATGCGAAGCTTCAAAAGATTTCCTCCTTGTATGGAAATCAGGTGTACAAATTTCACAAGAAGTTTCACAAATCGACAATTGTAGGGCAAAATTATAGGGTGTTTCTCGGAATACGAAAGTGTGGGCGAACGGGCAAGTCTACCGTTCATTCGCAAAATGCCCGCGCCATCCAGAAAAGGATTGAGAGATATCAATGAGCTTTTGGAACCTAAGGAATTTCCATACATCAAATTTTTATAATCATTCGCATAGCCCATTTTTTGTGCAATGACTATCAAACAAATTCGGGTTTCCTTTTTTTCTCACCCAGAAATGTTCGGGCTTGAATACCGATATTGATCTCTATTTGAGCGGTGCGTTCTCCGAAAAAACCTAATCACGTACGAGATTACAAACGTACGAAAATCTTTCCAGAATATCTTCCACAGGCGAAAAGAATGAAGCGTGACTCCTCACAGGTCGAATTTCCACGTCAGTTTCAAGTTGTGTCGAGTTTTGAATACACCAACTCGATTTTTCCTGACTTAGCCAATGTGGCCCATGCCACCAAAGGGGAGAGACAGCTAAATCAGCTGGAGTAAGACCTCGACTTCCCAGATCGGCTGGGTTGTCCTCCGATCTGACGTGGTACCAATTATGATTACCAACATTCTCTTGGATTCGACAAACCCTGTTGTCTACAAACGTAGTCCATGTCGAAGAAGTCTTCTTCAACCAAGACAAAACGATTGTTGTATCCGTCCAACAATAAACTTGACGGAACTCCAAATCAATTTCCCGAACTACGGTTTTCACAAGCTCCAACGCTAACACAGCACCACAAAGTTCTAGACGGGGCAACGAGATTGACTTGATAGGGGCAACTCTAGTCTTGGATGAGAGAAAATGTACAAAAATTTCCCCATCCGTAGATTCAACACGAATATATACTACCCCCGCGTATGCCTTTTCTGAGGCATCAGGGAACACATGAAGTTCCGCCGGCAATCCCGGGGCAAATCGTACCCATCGAGGGACTCGGATAGTGTTCACACCTGGGTAGGAACTAACGAATTTCCGCCACTCAACGTCCGTGGCCGGCAACAGTGGATCGTCCCACCCGATATTGTCCATCCAGATCATTTGCATAACCATTTTTGCAATCACTATCACAGGACCTAACCAACCGATCGGATCAAATAACTTTGCCATGGAAGAAAGAACTTCCCGCTTCGTGTAGGTAGATTTTTTCGCGATAGGATTTACATGGAAGTAAAAAGAATCCAACTGTGCATTCCACATTATACCTAATGGCTTGGAACTACTTGCCTCCACAAAGCTCAAGAGTTTAGCATCTACAAGGTGCTTAGGAGGAAAACGGTCGAGAATGGCCTTGTCATTGGCTGTCCACTTTCGAAGCTCAAATTTGGCTGAATCTAATGCCGAAATTAACTGATCCCGAGCGTTCAATGCGGTTTCAGGATCATGAGTTCCCGCTAAGACATCGTCGACGTACATGCCTTTTCGTAAAATCCCGAGCGTTCAATGCGGTTTCAGGATCATGAGTTCCCGCTAAGACATCGTCGACGTACATGCCTTTTCGTAAAATCTGCGCGGCGAGGGGGAACTCAGTTTGGATGTCGTCAGCTAGCTTAAGAAGTGTTCGAATCGCCAAGTATGGGGCACAGTTTACACCGAAGGTCACTGTCTGCAATTCATAATCTTGCACAGGTTTAGTTGGGGAATCGCGGAAGATAATTCGCTGGAGGGCGGTATGTCTAGGGTCAACACGAATCTGCCTATACATTTGACTTATGTCAGAATTAAAAACAAATCTGAAGGTGCGCCATCGAAGTATTAAAAGTACCAAGTCGGTATGTAAGGTGGGTCCAACATGAAGTATGTCGTTTAGACTGTTGCCGTTAGAAGTTTTATTCGAGGCGTTAAACACAACCCTAAGTTTGGTGGTTCGTTTGTCCGGGTTTATGACGGGATGATGAGGCAAATAACATGACAGTGTGTCCGAAAGAGAGACGGACACTGGCCTCATGTGGTCAAGTTTCAAATATTCATTTAATACACCGTCATAAACTCCCTTACCGTCCGGCTTTCTCAACAATGAGGACTCATTCCGAAAATATTGACCCAAAACATTTGAACGGGATTCTCCTAAGCAGCCGTTTAAACCAAACTCAGCCCTAATAGGCAGGGTCACAACGAATCTACCGTCAGAGTCCCTTCGCGTGGTCTTAGAGTAATTTTCCTCACAATACCTATCTGAGGGCGACATCATTCTTCGCTGTGGTATGTCCTCAAGTTCCCAGAACCGTAAGAGAGTCCTATTCAGATTATATTCATCTGATGCCCCAATTCTTGTAGCAAACGTCCGCACTAGGGTGGCGGGAACGGGGCCAGTGACAAGCCATCCAAAGACCAAATTCTGAGCGAGTAAAGTCCCTGATAGAAGTGGATGACAACCATCCATCAAAATTTTACAACCTAACAACATGTCTACGGGGCGGGAATCAAATAAGTTGGCATCAGCGAAACGAAGATTGGGCATCTGCGCCCTAAAATCTGAAGTGAGGTTGAACGAGGGTAAATTTCCAGAAATAGATGGCAAGATGAGTGTAGAGGTTTCCAAGAGTATCGATGTGTCGAGGGGGCTTCCAATCATCAAAGGACAAATTTTCCTAGAAGTGGCCGAAACTGCGCCATTAACCCCCGATATTGTAGCATTGGTGGAATGCACTGGTAGACCTGAACGATTTTGAAGTCGCTCTGTAAGGAAAGAGGACTCAGAAGCTGGATCGATCAATGCCCTAGCAGGATAGGAGGCGCCCTGATGAACTATATTCACCATTGCAGTTCCCAAAAGGACAGCAGACAATTTACACACAAGCGCTGCCGTTTGACAAAGGAAAACCTATCTGCTGGCGAAAAGTTTGCGAAACGAGGACATGTGTAAAGTCTATGGTTCTGACCAGAGCACAGCAAACAACCCGATTGTAGGGACGGCCGCGAAGTTCCCAAAGACGCTGTATTTGCGTGATGCGCCTGGACCTTCTTCCCATTTGATCGCTTATTAAGGTCATCCTTCATACCATGGAGGCACATTAGAGTTCGAATTCTCTCTGTTAGGAAGTCATCCAATTCTTTCCACGTGGAAAGGGAGGACTTATCCTTCACGCTTTGCTCCCATAGAGTCTGGGTAATTTTGGGTAACCTTTGTAAACAGATAAACACTAAGATCGGATCCCAATTGTCCGTAGAGACTTCGTAGATGGACATCGCCGAGAGACATCCATTTATCCCACGTTGTATGGACTTAAGTCCCGCACTACTTTCGTTTTCAATTGCTGGGAGGGCGAACAAAACCTTCAGTTGGTTGTGGACTAAAAGACGCGGGTTGTCATAAGTATCCCTCAATGCTTTCCACGCTAAGGCAAAGCTGCGATTAATTAGCGGAAACTTTGAAACAATCTCACGCGCCTCTCCGCTTGTTTTTCGAATGAGGTGACATAAACGCTCAATATCGCTCAAACGAGAGTTGTTGATGTAGACCGCCGTGAACAGGTCCCTAAAAGTGGGCCACGATAAGAAATCGCACGGCGGCAACGAAAGGTTAGTCATCCCATCACTAGCGAGGTGACCGATATTCATGCGCGAAATCGAGATGTTCTCAGAATTTGAGGGAGGCGAATAATCGGCTTGAGTGCTCATGTCGCGAGACGCATGAGTCGACGTACTCATGTTACATCGGTTGCTAGAATTTTGAGTCTCCCCGAGATCTGGTGAAGCCGACGAAGTTAAGGATGATCGACGAGATCGTTTGAACTGCCACAATTTTCGATTAATTACGGTTAAGCAATTCATATATGTTTGATAGGACAAGTCGTACTTGCTATCTGCCGCGTCAATGTCCTCCTTATTTGCGTCCGCGGAAGACTGCAAAAAGTTGAGACAGTTCTCAAACATTTCTTGGGCCTTTACCCACAATTTGTTTAGCTTAGCGCCTCGTATTTCCAGACAAGTAAGATCAAGTTCCTCGTCCTTTAATTTACTGAAGTGCGCATCGAATTTTACAAGAGCATCCGAAGCCCTGATAAAGAAATCAAGAGGTGTGACCGGCATTTTAAAGTATAAAAAGTAGGACAGTATTCAAAATTCGAACCGAAATCGCAAAGGAGATACCACGAGATAAGGCACTAAAAACGATCGAAACAAAGGTAAGGTTGAGTAAAACTCAGAAAACCAGCGAGAAGGGTCAAACAAGACGGATATGGTAAACCCCAATTTCCAAAAAAGTCCCGAACCAGCACGGAGATACAATTTTCTTTTCCTAAAAGCCGTTTAAAAATCGAAAAAATCGCGTATAGGTATTGAAAGTGTTCAAATATTTCGTGATAATACGCCCAAAAAATTTTAAACTCGATAATTCGTACGATAAACGTCGAGGAAAAGTGTAAATCGACGAAGTATATTCAAAATGTATCAAAAATATATCAAAAACAAATATATATAAATAAAAAAGTATGGCAGGTTAAACAATTTTGTCGAAAAAATTCTTGCGTTACACCGAAATTGAAAATATTTTCTTTAACTATTTTCTCGCGAAAATAACGAAATTTTCAGGCCGAATATGGAACGCAAACTACCAAATGTAGTACTTTTGTGTTGAATTATTCACAAATGTAACGACCGTTCACGAAAATTTCAAAACAAAAGAAATATTTAAAAATCGAGCCAAATAATTGATCAGTCAGCGGGTGCACGTCGATTAAGTGCCGAAAATCCGTTGAAAAACTATATTATTCGAATCGAAGAAAACTATATTATTCGAATCAAAGAATCAAAAAATCGCACTTTTTTTAAAAAAAAGTCGTATTGACTTTGCTTAGGGTGGACGCGAATTAAAATACTATGTTTAAAATTCACAGAATTGTTTCAACAAAAATTATTACTTAGACGCGTATGGCGTAACGAACGTTAGCGAGACGTATATATGACGTACGTAAAAAAAGTCGTATTGACTTTGCTTAGGGTGGACGCGAATTAAAATACTATGTTTAAAATTCACAGAATTGTTTCCAACAAAAATTATTACTTAGACGCGTATGGCGTAACGAACGTTAGCGAGACGTATGTATGACGTACGTAAACGAGTAACTGGGGTTTAATCAACTGCAACCCTGTCCACCGTCCGATAACACGATAATCGAAACTGACAGCAGAAAAACAGATGTTCAATAAATCAATAAAGAAAAATGACACTGCGTTTATGTTAGGCATACGTAACCGTAATTTATCTTTACCGTTGCCGTAACGTTGCCCGTTTAAGCGATTAGCCAACGTTGAGAAAACGAGTCATATGTTCTGACAACAACAACACATAAGTAAACAAAAAAGCCGCGATTTATTTTTGTTCAGATTTATTAAAAATGAAGTTAAAAAGAATGTTTATAAATTTGTGTTTTTTAAATCTGTGCAGAATTTACAATAAAAGTAATCAAGACAATATCGTCGGATAAGAAGATGGGGTGGACGTCCTATAAACAATGACTGGGCGAAAGCCGGACACTAGAATGCCTATGGCAGTTTTTAATTTTTTATTAACATTAATAAAACATGAGTTAACTACGCCAAAGCAACGGATTAGACCAGCAGAGAGACTAGCAATAACACCACTGTATGTCAAATATTGCTTTATCCTATGATTCCAAGTTGGGAAATATTAACGTTCTTTTCTTTAAAATTGTAGATATTTGGGTCACGGTTGTTCCATACAATCGATTGCATGGAGTCACAAGCTGGGGAAACAACAATTCGAAATATTATTTTAGAATGCAGTGAAGTTTTGTGGCGCTTGCTTTCGCCGATTTATTTAAGTGAACAAACTACACAGCAGGACAAACACATTGCTAATGATTTTCGACGAATGTGGGATATGCCGAATTGTGTGGGTATCTGCGATCCTAACTATACATTCATATCAGTTAATGTTGGAAGTTATGGCAGCCAACACGATGGGGGTATGTCCATTAAACTTCAATTTATTTATATTCTATTTTAATACAAACAATTTACATTTATTAATTCAAATTAAATACAGCTATATTCCAGTACTCTCCGTTTGGCCAATCAGTTTTTTTAGGTACAGTACCTGTACCTCCTAGTAAGCCATTATCGTCAGGATCCTCTGAAGCCTTTCCTCATTTTTTTATTGGCGATGCGGCGTTTCCCCTGAGGAATATCCTTTGTCTAAGTCAACAACTTTAGACGAGCTTAGAGACAACATCCAACGCGAAATTGCCAACGTTCCGGTCGAAATGTGAACATGAGTGGTGGAAAATTGGGTCCAAAGAATAGATCGCTGTTGACGGGCTCGTGGTGGTCATTGAATTTCATTCTTAAAATGTAACATTTGCACTACACCTGGAATAAATTTGAACTCTATATCTTAAATATTCTGTGTTTTATTAATATATAAAATGGAAAACTCTTTACTTATCGTCGGCTTAATGCTATTTTGTTCCATACGCCATTTTGTATGAACGGAGAAAAACGCAATTTATTGTTTGAGGAAAAACGGGACTGAAGAGTTACACACTTTTCATTTCATAGGGTTCCCAACAGTGTTTGTATGATTCTCATGTATTTCTATGCCATTACATCCAAAAATAAGCAAGTTATAACAATTTTTGTACTTGGCATTTTGGTCCATATCCACTTTTATTTTAATATTTTTTTGTATTTGTATTACATGGACCACAAAAATTGTCGGTATGGAAGGACACTAATTTACATATTGTGATCGAAAGAACGTATAATATTGAGTAAAAAATATAGGGTGATAACAAGAAGGAGACATAGAACAAAACTATCAAATGTATTTTCCGTAAATCAGAGTTAAATCGATTTACCCTACCAATATCTCGAATATATGGTAGCAATGGTGTCATGAGTTGCGAAGAAAGAACAGTGCGAAACAGACAAAAAATTCGTGAAAAGTATTTATAAAACATATATTTACTATTCTATGTTCAATTGTTTACACTCTTTTGCAAATATTAAAATAATTTCTCATTTTTGTTCTTCTTCTTCCCGTTAATTCACCACAATAATTTATAAGATCTCTCCAAAAATGGGATGCCATATTGCTAAATATAGGGTTCCCAATCTGGCAACATCATACAAGATTAAGACATGAACACAAGCAGTGTTACCGTTGGAAAATTTCAGAAAGGGGCACAAAAAGGGGATTTTTCCGAAAAATGGGGCACACGTTCATAAAATAAAGTGGCATGCTTTTTAAGGTTCTTATATAAGGCAAAATACAATAAAATCAAAACTTGTACTCATTTTCTACAAATTAGTAAAGAAATTTATAAAAAAAACTATATGTGTGCATGACATTACATATTATGGGCCTTGCCAAAGAGCTTATTATAAAGAAATCCAAAGCGCTAAATTATTTTCATTGCTGAATTGCGGCATAAATCTAGTTTAGCACAAGTGAACCAATCTGCTCAAAATTTGCGCCATAGATAGATCTTGTTATTCTGAGTACAAAATATAAAATAATTTTTTTGGCGGCGACCCATATTTTCCGAGTTACGGGCCCCTGAAATTTTGGATATATATTCTTCGATATCTTCCTTATTTTTCATCGGATCAGGCCAGAATTTACAACATAGGTAGAAGTTTCGATTCTGAATAAAAAATATAAAATAAATTTTTTGGCTGCGGTCCATACTTCCCGAGTTACGGGCCCCCGAAATTTTGGAGATATATTTTTCGATATCTTCCTTATTTTTCATCGGATCAGGCCAGAATTTACAACATAGGTAGAAGTTTCGATTCTGAATAAAAAATATAAAATAAATTTTTTGGCTGCGGTCCATACTTCCCGAGTTACGGGCCCCCGAAATTTTGGAGATATATTTTTCGATATCTTCCTTATTTTTCATCGGATCAGGCCGAATTTTACAACAAAGGTAGAAGTTTCGATTCTGAATAAAAAATATTAAATAAATTTTTTGGCTGCGGTCCATACTTCCCGAGTTACGGGCCCCCGAAATTTTGGAGATATATTTTTCGATATCTTCCTTATTTTTCATCGGATCAGGCCGAATTTTACAACAAAGGTAGAAGTTTCGATTCTGAATAAAAAATATAAAATAAATTTTTTGGCTGCGGTCCATACTTCCCGAGTTACGGGCCCCCGAAATTTTGGAGATATATTTTTCGATATCTTCCTTATTTTTTATCAGATCAGGACAATGTGGGGTGTCAGAGGAAAGAAATATAAATAAAGAAAAAATGAAAAATTATTTTAAAAAAATCGCGCGATCCATAATTCCGCGATTCCACTTTTGGTAAAGTAGATTTGTTCCCACTATACTACTACTGACCTGGAAATTGTTGAAGTAGGAATTTATTGAGAACAATAGGGGTGCTGATGAGGACGATTGTTAGGATGTTGAGGATGTTGGTTATGATGCTGTAGGGCGGAAAGGAAACCGATTAGTCAGGCCAACGAAATTTCTCCGAGGTTAGGCTCAAGTATCCCGGTTGAAGTGACCAATGTTTACGCCGAATGCGTGAAAATAGAGCAAAAGAAATAAAAACAAATAGGTTTAGTTTTTTCTTATATAATAAAATGGCCAAGTGCCAATCGGTTTTATTGAGGTTTTTATAGGTTGATGGTGGTAACGAAGTTTACCTTGAATACAAAGTGGTACAGCGAGATGTACTTAATGGAGCGAGGTTAAGAGAGCGAATAAAAATTAAGAATTAAGCTAAGATGGAGAAAGGTGGCGGCGTCGGCGCAAAAACTACTAGTTACTCGTTAATCTGACAATCATAATTACAAGGATGAAGTAATTGGGAGCCAACAGATTTTAACGAGTATAGTGGTACGAAAATTAGGACATTGCCTACACCGAGGGAAATTAAAGGGACAATTCATGTTTGTACTTAAACAATGGGTATACCAGAGGAATGGTTATTCGTACAGCGACTGTTTATGTGGAAGGAACATATTTTCCTCTTGAAAAAACCAGTGGAAGAAAGTACTTTCTAGTCCAGATTGAATTTAATTTTATTATAGTCAGTAAAAAACAGAGCCATTTGGCCGTATATGGTAACCAATTACTTCTCAACGTGTAATACATTCAATATTATTAATAACTAATCTTATATGACTAAAGATTTTCTACTTTCACCAAGGAATTATTTTTAGAATTTGCCTTTGTGGATAATTTTTAATGACGTTTTTCGCCAATGCTCGTTTATACAATCAGCAATCATTAGATTTGATTCCCCATTAATTCTGTTAGATTAGTTAATAAAACGTTATAATTTGGTGCATGTCACAGATTCCGTTCGTAATAGTAACAATTCCGAACGTTTTTGTTTCGGCTCAGTTGTCGTTCTTAAGATTACTATTTACAGGATGTTATTTTGGTATTAAAATTAGAGTTGTAATTTATGGTATGTTATTGATGTAAGTTAGTGATTACGTATGCAGTATTGTATTGTAAGCAGATGATGTGGTGTGTATATGTAACACTACTCCTCCCCGAAAATTCAAAGTATATACATAACATAAAATTATCTAAATCTAAAACAAACAAGCAGATTGAATTCTAAAAGTATATCAACATTAATTCTATTACAAAAATATCTATTTATTCTTTCTAAAATCATTGGGCTGATAGCGAGATACTTCTCGTCGAATTCTCGATGTTCTGCGAACTTGTTGTTGTGTGTTAACATCTTCTTGACAGTATGTACTTGCAGACTCTGTCTCAGTAGAAGTTGGTTGTTGATTGGTAGATGATTGCAATGAAATCGATGGATCGGAAGAATTTTGATCTTGTTGATTATCGTCGTTTATCTCGAAAGAGTTTGGATGGATGACCGGTGTGCTATGAGGTTTCATTTGATTGATGTGCCGTCTATAAGAGCCTCTCTGTTTTTATGCTAAAAATAACTTTCCCAATTTTCGCTGTTATAATGCCTGGTATCAATTTTTTTCCCTTCGCGTAATTTCTGACGAAAACAGTATCATTTATTTGTTATTTTTGTCGATTTGGTCAGTCCTGATGAGTTTGCCTGGATGATTCCAAAAGCTGTGACCAAACTGTTCGAACTGGTCTACCTCGCATTATTTCGGCTGGAGATTTGCCTTCAGCGTTTGGCATGAAACGATAAGTCGACAAAAATGTATGTACCGCATCTTTAGTGGATAAGTTGTCGTCAATGTTTTTTCGTACAGATGTTTTGAATGTTCTCACAAATCGTTCAGCTAAACCGTTAGATGCTGGGTGAAATGGAGTAGTTTGTATGTGGCAAATTCCTGTTGTCGTACAAAATTGCTCGAATTTTTCAGAACTTAACTGATTGACTCACGATTGTGTTTGGAACACCTACAATGGAGAAAATTGCAGAAAGCGCAGAAATTGTATCGTCTGTTGTGATGTTTCTCATAGGCTTGGTTTTGAATTTTACAAATTTCACAATCCGAAGCTATCTTGGTGATGTCTGCGTCAATGTTGTTCCACCATACGTATTGACGAGCAAGTTGTTTCATTCGAACAACTCCCCAATGTCCATCATGCAAATGCTTCAACGTTCGTTCTTTCAAGGAATTCGGCATGACAACGCGAATTTGGTCTTTTTCCAAGCAAAGCAGATTGTTGTGTATGGCAAAATTTTGTCTGCGATTAAAAAACGGTAGGCGCGATAAAGCATCTGCATTGCCATGTTCGGTAGTTTTTCGGTATCTTATTTCAAAATTGTATGCCATAAGAGTTATGGCCCAGCGCTGGATTCGATGTGCAGTCATTGTTGGTAAGTTTTTGTTTGGATTGAAAAGGCTAACCAGTGGTTTGTGGTCTGTGATAAGGATGAACTTACGACCATACAAAAACTGATGGAATCGCTTGACACCAAAAATTATAGCAAGACCCTCTTTCTCTATTTGGCTGTAATTTACCTGGTGTTTGTCCAATGTTTTGGAGGAGAATGCGATTGGTCTCTCGGTGCCGTCAGCATACAGGTGGGAAATCACAGCTCCTATACCAAAAGACGATGCATCGGTAGCCAGAATAATAGGTACGTCATCTTGAAATTGAGCTAGTTGAGTAGCATTAGCGATGTGATTTTTGAGTTCGTCGAAGGACGTTTGCTGTTCTTTTCCCCAACGAAATGCGATGTTTTTCCGACGTAGCTGGTTTATTGGAGCTGCGACATTCGAAAAATTATTCACAAAGTTGTGGTAATAATTCACTTTGCCCATGAAAGCTTCGAGTTCCTTGATATTCTTGGGTGGCTTCAAGTTTTTAACAGCAAGCACGCCCGACTCGTCTGGTAAAATACCCTCAGAACTAATTTGGCGGCCCAAATACGTGATTTTATTTTGCAAAAATACGCATTTCTCTTGTTTACAACGAATACCGTTAGCCAATAAAATAGAGAGTACCTTTTCGAGTCGCTGGAAATGCTCAGATAACGAAGGTGATGAAACTATGATGTCATCGAGATAATTCGCACAACCCTCTATGCCTTGCAGAAGCTGCTCGATGTATTTTTGGAAGATGGCTGGAGCGCTTGCGATGCCGTATGGTAAGCGTTGGTATTGGAAAAGACCAAGCGGAGTATTTATGACCATAATTTTCTTTGATGAGTCATCAAGCTCCATCTGAAGATAGGCATCTTTCAAGTCGATCTTCGAAAAATATTTTCCATCTCGTACCGAATGAAATAAACTCTCCCGCGTTGGTAGAGGATAGTGTTCGACTTCTATCTGAGAGTTAACTGCCACTTTAAAATCACAGCAAATGCGAATAGAGTTATTTGGTTTCTTTGCCAAAACTATGGGAGAAGCCCAGTCGCTAAACTTTATAGGAAGAATTATTTTCCACGAAATGTGTCTATCTAATTCCTCCTTAAATTGGGGCATTTGCGCGAAAGGTATAGGACGGCTTCGGAAAAATTTCGGTTTCGCGTCGGGTCTAAGACGTATGTTCGCTTTAAAATCTTTTACCGTTCCGAGAGATGGTAAGAAAACGTCCCGAAACTTCTCACAAAGTTCATTGACGCGGATTTTGTCATTATCACTTATGGAGTTGATTTTTACGATTTGAAACCCGAACGTTTTAAACAAGTCATTACCAAATAAATTGTCACTTTTTCTCTTTTTCACAATTTCCACATTTCATTCGTATGTGTAGTTCACCAAGTAAATGTATAACTCTTTCTCCGAATCCATACAAAACTCTATTGGTTTTCATTAATTTTGGTTTGTCTAAAAGCCCGTATGTTTTTAAATTTATTATCGAAATCGATGCGCCAGAGTCCATTTGAAATCTTATAGATTTGTTATTAATTAGCACATCGATGAAACTTCTGGAATTTTCCGACTTCAGCTCCACGTTAATGTCAAAAATTGTATCAACCAAATCTATGTTATTTCTCTGTTTTGTATTGCGTTGCGCTTTTTTGTCTTCGTTTGTATTCTTGGACATACATACTACAGCTATGTGACCCTTTTTTCCACACTTATTACATACTGCGTTGTTGTATTTACATTCCTCACGTTTGTGTGAGTTAAAGCACCCCGAACACGATTTATATTTTTGGTTCTTTACGAATGGTTGTTTTTTTCACAATGTTGATGTCCAATGTTTCCTCGGTCGAAGTCTCTTTGATCGCTGCCACTGTTCTTGTTGTTGCCTCGAATGATTCTGCAATAAGTAACACATCAGAGAGTGATGCTCTCTGCTTTTGCAATGCTGCAGCGCGGACCGAATCATGTGGTGTGTGGACGATTATCTGATCCCGAATCATATCATCAACGTAGCTGCTCGCACACGACTCTGCATTACACACAAACTTACATGCACGTGCCAATCCACGAAGGTCTGCTACCCATTCTTTATACGTTTGTGTGTTCTTCATTTGTCTTTTGAAAAACGCATATCGCGCTGCTACGATTTGCTGGCTAACTGTGAAATGTTCCGTTAACTTCTCTGTCAATTCCTTGTATGTTATGTTTTCAGCACTAACAACGCCAAATAAATTTTTGAGTAAGTTAAACACTTCAGCCCCACACCATGACAGAAAAAATGATTTTTGTTTTTCTGCCGACATCACTGTGTGACGCTGCTCTAGTTGTTGTAAATACGATTCCCATTGTTGTTGTTCCTTGTTTAATTTGTGGAACGCCGGTACCATCTGTTGATGATCTGTTGTGAGTTTCGTTGCTTGGGGAATTCCCGTTTTGTTTTCCAAAACTGATTTCATCCACTCTTGTTGTTGTAAAAGTAAATTCTTTGTGAATTCTTGTTGTTGCTGTAAGAGCAACTCGGACCCTTTGAATTCTGTCCACATTGTAGCTATTTACTGTTTGCCGCTGTTGGTTCTCGATCACTATTTGTTTTGTTTGTTATTTTTTTATACTCGTCGCCAATTGATCTATTTGAAACGCACACTTTGAAAGTTGAAACGAAAACTGAGGATTTATTCAAAAATTCTTAAGACTACTATTTAAAGGATGTGCTGCAGAGTCGTGTGCTGCTCGCATACGACTCTGCATTACACACAAACTTACATGCACGTGCCAATCCACGAAGGTCTGCTACCCATTCTTTATACGTTTGTGTGTTCTTCATTTGTCTTTTGAAAAACGCATATCGCGCTGCTACGATTTGCTGGCTAACTGTGAAATGTTCCGTTAACTTCTCTGTCAATTCCTTGTATGTTATGTTTTCAGCACTAACAACGCCAAATAAATTTTTGAGTAAGTTAAACACTTCAGCCCCACACCATGACAGAAAAAATGATTTTTGTTTTTCTGCCGACGTCACTGTGTGACGCTGCTCTAGTTGTTGTAAATACGATTCCCATTGTTGTTGTTCCTTGTTGAATTTGTGGAACGCCGGTACCATCTGTTGATGATCTGTTGTGAGTTTCGTTGCTTGGGGAATTCCCGTTTTGTTTTCCAAAACTGATTTCATCCACTCTTGTTGTTGTAAAAGTAAATTCTTTGTGAATTCTTGTTGTTGCTGTAAGAGCAACTCGGACCCTTTGAATTCTGTCCACATTGTTGCTATTTACTGTTTGCCGCTGTTGTTTCTCGATCACTATTTGTTTTGTTTGTTATTTTTTTATACTCGTCGCCAATTGATCTATTTGAAACGCACACTTTGAAAGTTGAAACGAAAACTGATTATTGATATGAGTTAGTGATTACGTATGCAGTATTGTGTTGTAAGCAGATGATGTGATGTGTATATGTAACAGTTACATATGTCTTCGACAATGGAAATATTTCATAAATTTAGAAATTGGCAATTAGACATAAAAATGAAGGAAATTCGATTGCAAAAGTTGGTGAAATGGTAGTTAATGGTAAGACTATTGTGCAAACAATAATAACAATTTATAATACAAAACAGTGAGCCGGGGTTGGGTCGGCTCAGGAAAATTTATGGATGAATGCAGAGGAAAACTTGCGTTGCGTTGCGGAAAATCCAAAACCAGTGTTGTTAAAATGGCGAAAACTATGCGAAATATCGACGGAGTTGATGTTCACCCAAATTGAATTCGACGACGTTCCTTAAAAAGAACGGGATTGTCGTCAAGAATCGGTTAAAAGAAGCCGCTAATAAGCGAAGTGAACAGGAAAAAAGACTGGCTTATGAAAAAGGCGTGAAATTAAGCTTGTTCAAGCTCCGACGCTTTTAAGTCGTGTAATTTTCACCGACGGTTGTAAGTTAGATGTTTTTTAGACGGAGATTGGCCGGCAAAAACTAAATACCACACTTCAGTCAAAAAATATTTTCCCAACGGTTAAACATGGAGGCTTCGCAGATGTTTAGGGAGGCATGGTGGCCAATGGCGTGAGAGAACTACGATTTATAGAAGGGACAATGAATCGACACATGCATATTGATATTTTGAAACCCAATTTTGTATCCAAAATCGAATAACTTTAACTAACCGGAAATCATATTTTATTATAGTGACGACACCAACTATAGTTCGAGCACTGTCAATGAATGGTTGATATAAAATTTGATAAATTAAAAAAAAAGATAGATAAAATGAGCATTTTTGGGCATATTTGACAGAGAATTCAGAGAAAGGGGGATAACATCAGTTTGTGTTCCTAAAATCGTCTTGCTCGAAGAATGGACTAAAATTATGCCTAATATTGGCCTGAAATACAGAAAAAACTGGTCCTATTCAAGCCATCTACAACTACAGAAGGTGGCCTTCGGTAGCATAGTGGCTAGTGCATTAGACTTGGATCCCGAAGGTGCTGGGTTCAACTCCCAGCCAGGGCACCGGAAAAATTTAACATCAACATTTCATGTTTTCATCATAATTCGAGTTTCTGCAGCTAAAAATAACTCACCGGGCGCTCTACCACTACAACAACATCTGATCACCCAAGTCAACAGGGAAGCTAAAAATAGACATAACGCCATGACGACTATTAACATAAATGCAGCGCTTCTAGTGGAGAATAGAAACGGCAACACTCAAAAACATCCATTCCCTGAAATTAACAGTTGTAAAAATGTTAATTTACAACCGGACAACATTGAGTGAATGAAAACAACATAAGGTTCTCGCGATAATGTGATATATGCTGGAACGAAGTAATAGTAATAGACTTAAGGATTAACAACTCAGCGTCCAAGCTGCTACAACAACAGAAGTCTTTAAAGCAACTAGTTGCCCAACATGTTATCAATGTTGAATATTTCGAGAAAATATTGTGCCGTATGTAGACTTATGTGAAATTGTAGATTTGACAATTTTATGTTTTCTGCAGTTTTAAGGTACACCCAAAAAAAAGTTTGCTGTTAATAACAAACAACGTCTACTAATTTTCCGCAAACATTTTTTCTGCTAATACAGCAAATTTTCTGCTGTACCAGCAAAAAGTTTGCAGTTTTGCATTAGCGAACGCACTGCTGAAAAATTTGCAGTTTGCTGAAAATGTTTGCTGTTAATCAAAATATGTGAAAATAAGACAAAAGTTGCAATAATTTATATGATAAAGTTCAACTACCATTGAAAATCAAAAAAGGTTAAGGTCATTCGTGCGATGAGAAAAGTATATTTTGAAAAAAAAAAATAATTTGTCTGCAATATCTATTTTCCGAGTTACGATTTTTAGGTTGCCGTTATCTCAGAAGTCCACCATTGGGGTTTAGTTTTACCCTTTTACCTTGTTTTTGGACAGTCTTCTTCAAGGGAACTATTGAATGATGTGGTGATATGCTCGACCAGATTATCCAGACCGGCTTTGTCATTCGGTTCATAAAGAAGTTTAGAGTTGAGGTCCTTTTTAAAATTCTTCTCATACAGGTGCCACTTTGTCTTCCTCACATTTCTGTGGACAGCAGGTTTAGGCATTTTTTCGGCGAGTTTGAACTCTACATAATGGTGATCCGAGAATTAGTGGTCGTCCAGTACATTCAACCCAATAATTTTGTCTGACTCTCGGTCAGTAGCAAACGTTACGTCTAGTACTTCTTGTCTGTCTTTAATTGTAAAGGTCGGTTTATTGCCAATGTTACAAAAAGTTAGGTTGGTAGTTAGAATAAAGTCAAGAAGCGAATCACCCCTATTGTTTATATCCGTACTACCCCAGATAGTATGATGAGCGTTCGTGTCTGCGCCAATAATCAGCTCGAGCTCGTCAGACGTTGCTTCTTCTACTACGTCGTCGTTGCTGATCATTCGCAGTGAACGGACGTGTTTATCACATTGCGGATAGTTACCAGTACCTATTACGCAATAGCAAAAATCTGTACAAAGTCTGTAAGGCCTACATCGTAGCACCTATTACGGTCTAATACAGACAAAATAAAAAAAAAATTCTCTTGACGGGGATGCCTTCGTGTTCCGATGGAGCGCGGTTCCCCAATCGTCCGACTGTCCGTCCGTTGGTCTTGGCCAAAGCCGACCACACCAAAAATGGTGAAAATCTCCCCCAAGTACTCACAACAGGTGGTGCGGTGAGGGGGAAACGTCATGTCCGACCGTCAAAACGGAAGCACAATGAGCATCGTGTAGCGCTCAGAGTTTTGACGAAGTTGGAGGCTGTTGAGGTTTCGGCTCTTACCGAAAAACAAAAAGAGTCACTTACCTGGGCTAAAGGCGTCATAGATGCTTCTAAGGCCAATGAGTCAGCTGAAAGAGCCACAAATTCGGCTGTGTTAACGGCTAATAAAGTAAAACGAATCAGATCACCTGATGAATCCCTGCCTTCGAAAAAGGCAAGAGGCCCTAATGTCACCATCAACAGGACACTCACCAAGCCCTTCAATGAAGTGGCGAAGGAGAGTCTAGTGATGGCTGTTATAGACAGAAGTAGTGAGGATGGATCCATCCTCAAGGACAAATGGAGTCATGTACAATCAGCCATTATGGCTCATTACCTCGATGTCCATAGAGAAATGCCGGGCAAACCACCAATCTGCAACGATGCAGGATGGCATCAGGGGAGAGTAAAGCTCTTATATTTCGGTGATGCCAGATCAGTAGACCTGTATAAGGCTGCTCTGAGTCGAGCGGGTGAGGTGTGGCCGGGTGCCCAGTTGGATGTTGTCGAAAAAAACAACATCCCTAGTCACCCTAGAGCCATCACCTGGGTTACAGAAGAGCCCTCCAACCCGGCTGATATCTTAGAAATAATAAAAGATTCCAATCCTGGTCTGCCGGCCCATAATTGGAGAATCAGCAAGGTGGGTGAGGCGGATGGTAAAAAGCGGCAGGTCAATCTTATCCTAAACGCTGAATCCACCTCCCATATACAAAGTGCGAGTGCAACCCTACAATATGGCTTCGAGACTATAGTCTTGAAGATATACAAGCAGGATATAGCTCCCACTGCAGAAGGTGAGTCGTCCACCGTGGCACTTTCTGGAAGTGCGGAGGTACCCACGCCTATTATTTCTGGTGACTCCAACTCTAACAGAAGATCTGTAACGTCCTTCTCTGAGGACAAAAGCTCTACTTCGGACACAGAGAGGCTAAGGGGAGTCTCCGGACTCTTAGACGCATCTGGCGGGGACATGCTTCTCGACGATACGGACGAAGAGTTCGATAACACCCTTGTCGGGGTGGATGTTAATCTGTCAATTACCAATGATGGTAAGAATTCTACAGATTAACCTCCATCACGCTAAAGCAGCCTCAGCGGCTCTATTGCTGCGCCTGTCCACAGGCGCAGTAGACATCGTCCTGATACAGGAGCCCTACGTAGTGGGAGGAAGGGTGTGCGGTATTAGGACACCCAACTTCAAACTGCTTGTGGCCAACTGTGAAGGCACTCCAAGAACCTGCATTTTGGCCAGGAAAGATCTAAGTATCTTTCTCCTGACTAATTTAAGTGGTAAAGACCAAACAGCTGCTAGCCTGGAGATCGGTAATCGCATATATTGGGTGGTCTCCAGCTACTTGCCTTATGAATCTGTAGTACCGACTGCTCTATTCAGGGAAGTAGTAGAAGTAGCAACGTCTGACGAGCTCGAGCTGATTATTGGCGCAGACACGAACACTCATCATACTATCTGGGGTAGTACGGATATAAACAATAGGGGTGATTCGCTTCTTGACTTTATTCTAACTACCAACCTTAGTATTTGTAACATAGGTAATAAACCGACCTTCACAACTAAAGACAGACAAGAAGTACTCGACGTAACGTTTGCTACTGACCGGCTGTCAGACAAAATTATTGGGTGGAATGTACTGGACGACCACTCATTCTCAGATCACCATTATATCAGTTCAAACTCGCGGAAAAAGCGCCTAAACCCGCCGTCCACAGAAATGTAAGGAAGACAAAGTGGCATCTGTATGAGAAGAATTTCGAGCAAGTCCTCAACTCTAGACTTCTGTACGAACCGAATGACAAAGCCGGTCTGGATAATCTGGTCGATCATATCACCATATCATTCAATAGATCCCTTGAAGAAGCATGTCCAAAAACAAGGTACAAGGGTAAAACTAAACCCCAATGGTGGACTTCTGAGCTAACGGCTATGAAAAAGACCTGCAACAAGCTATTCAATAAGGCTAAATCTACTGGGGTCGCTAATGATTGGGATGCCTATAAAGAGCAACTCAAGATCTATAAGAAGGAGCTTAGAAAGGCGCAAAGGCGCTCTTGGTATACCTTCTGTGGTGAAGTGGAAAAGGTCTCCGACGCCGCTAGGCTGAGGAAGATATTATCTGCTTCACCCTGTACAGTGGGATATTTACAGGATGAGGCAAATAACTGGACCAAAAACAGCGAGCAGTCGCTCAATGTACTGCTCGACACACATTTCCCGGGGAACTCTATAACAGAACCCGAGGATCAGCAGGACCAACAAGAGTGCGAGTGGACTGCGAGCGTCGCTAGCTTCTTGACTGAGAGATCCAGAATAAGCTGGGCTATTAACAGCTTTGAGCCCTTCAAGTCACCTGGACCAGATGGCATCACTCCAGCAGAAATGCAGAAAATGTTAAAGTACATTATCCCCTGGCTGGAGAAAATTTATGTAGGCTGTATCAGGCTTTCATACGTCCCGAATCGATGGAGGGATACCAAAGTGGTATTCATACCTAAAGCGGGAAAGATATCACACACTAGGCCAAAAGACTTCAGACCAATTAGCCTATCCTCCTTCCTATTGAAAGGTCTGGAAAGACTTTTAGATTAGGGAAAACCTGGATACAAAACTCCTGTCGGGGAACCAACATGCTTACAATAAGGGCAAGTCTACAGAATCAGCCCTGCACGAACTTGTGAGCACTATCGAATCGTCCCTGCATTTCAAGGAATTCACCATGGTGGCATTTCTTGACATAGAAGGGGCTTGTAACAACATTCACTCGGTAATTGCGGCACTCTCACATCTAAAAGTTAACACTTGTTTGATTAGACTAATTCAAAGTCTGCTCACCAGAAGACGCATAACAGCATGTCTAGGGTCCACAACTCTAACAAGGTATGTAAACAGAGGGACCCCGCAAGGAGGAGTATTGTCTCCACTAATTTGGAACCTAGTGGTGAATGAAATCCTGCTAGATCTAGAACGTTGTGGCTGCAAGGTCGTGGCATATGCGGACGACGTGGCAATCGCAGTGAGTGGCAAATTCGTAAACGTCCTCAGAGACATCCTACAGTTGTCTAGATGGGCCAGAAGCAGCGGTTTGGGCGTTAACCCCAACAAGACAGAATTGGTTCTCTTTACTAGGATAAATAATGTCCCACATGTGAACCCTCCACCTCGTACAAATGGAACAGATCTAGTCTTTTCTGAAAGTGCAAAATTTTTAGGAATAATTCTAGATAGGAAAATGTTATTTAGACTTAACGTATTGGAACGTGTAAGGAAGGCCAACGTCGCCTTATATTCCTGCAAAAAGGCTGTAGGGTCGCGGTGGGGAATCTCTCCTAAAATCGTCCACTGGATATATATAGCAGTAGTTCGTCCAATACTGTTATACGGTATTGTGGTATGGTGGACGGCAACTGACAAACTAACCATTACCAACCTACTAACAATGGTTCAGAGAACTGCCTGCCTGAGCATAAGCGGAGCCTTAAGGACTACAGCGACCGAGTCTCTACAAGCCCTACTCCATATACTGCCGATTAATATTGTGGCGAGAGAAGTTGCAACCAAAGCGGCATTAAGATTAAACTGCCTATCAATGTGGAGGTACAAGAACTATGGTCACATGAGGATATCAAAGTGTAGTGCTATGGTAACCGACCGAGTGGACTATATACCAACTGTGTACACTTTCGAGAGAAATTACATCACTATGATTCCCGCCAGAGATGAATGGGTCGGCAGAATACCAGGTAATAGAAACCATCTCCACTTTTACACGGATGGTTCGAAGCTTGATGAAAAGGTTGACTTCGGAGTACACTGTGAAGAACTTAGTCTGGATATAGCTCACAGACTACCAGATACCTGCAGTGTCTATCAAGCCGAAATAATGGCAATATGGGAAGTCGCCAAGTGGCTGAGTCGCAACATAGTAACCAACACTGGCGTTGTCATTTACTCGGACAGCCAGGCTGCCATCAATTCTCTGGAGGCAACATCCCTAAATTCACAAACAGCCCTCGACTGCCGCAGATCTCTTAACGAGATGGCTGAGCAGTTTAATATACACCTCATATGGGTGCCTGGGCATAGGGATATCCCGGGGAACTGCAAAGCCGATGAACTTGCTAGGAAAGGGACGACATTACAAATTCTCGAAGAATTTGCATATATTGGTGCGCCACTATCCACGTGCAAGCTTTGGCTTAGGCAAGAGGCAATCAGGCAGTCCAACGAGAGATGGACAGAAATCGGCACCTGCAGGGTAGCTAGACAAATCTGGCCAAGGTATGACCTGAGAAGGTCAAAATATCTCCTCGCACTAGAGAGGAAACGATTGTCTACGTTAGTACAGGTTCTGACGGGACACTGCTTGATCGGCGAACACGCCAAAAGATTGGGTATTGACTCCAATGACTTCTGCCGAAGCTGTGGAGATGAGGAAGAAGTGGAGAGCATTGAGCACTTGCTTTGCGACTGTCCCGCTTTGAGTAAACGACGACTGGACATACTAGGGTCGGCCTTTTTAGGCTGCCTAACAGATCTTTCCAGTACTGATATTCGTACTATCGATAAATTTATATATCAAACAGGTTGGTTTCGATGAGGGGCATTTCAGCCCGTGGTAACACTAGGGACCTAAACTGGTCTATGTGAGCTTGTTAAAAAATACGGCTGCCACCATAACCTAAACCTAAACCTACTACTTCCCTGGAGAGATCTGTCGGTATTGCAGCTTCATAAGGAAAGTAACTGGAAACCACCCAGTATATGCGATTACCAATCTCCAGACTAGCAGCTGTTTGGTCTTTACCACTTAACTTATTCAGGAGAAAAATACCTATGGCGAATTCTTTTCTGCAAAAAAGTGCAACATTTTCATTGCCCTTTTTCCGAAAACGGCACTTTTGTGATACTTTTTTGAAATTTGGTAATTAAGTAACACGAATTTAGCACAACTAAAATTTCAAAAAAGCGATATAATAGTGCTGTTTTGGTAAAAGGGCAATGCAAGTATTGCACTTTTTTTGCAGAAAAGAATTCACCATTAGATCTTTTCTGGCCAAAATGCAGGTTCTTGGAGTGCCTTCACAGTCTGCCACAAGCAGTTTAAAGTTTGGTGTCTTGATACCGCACACCCGTCCTCCTACTACATAGGGCTCCTGGATCAGGACGATGTCTACTGCACCTGTGGACAGGCGCAGCAATAGAGCCGCTGAGGCTGCTTTAGCGTGATGGAGGTTAATCTGTAGAATTCTTACCATCATTGGTAATCGACAGATTAACATCCACCCCGACAAGGGTGTTATCGAACTCTTCATCTGTATCATCGGGGAGCATGTCCCCGCCAGATGCGTCAAAGAGTCCGGAGACTTCCCTCAGCCCCTCAGTATCCGAAGTAGTGTTTTCATCCTCAGAGAATGACGTTACAGATCTTCTGTAAGAGTTAGAGTCACCAGAAATAATGGTCGTGTGGACCTCCGCACTTCCAGAAAGCCTTGCATCAACCACGGTCGACGACTCGCCTTCCGGAGTGGGTGCTATATCCTGCTTGTATACCTTCAAGACTATAGTCTCGAAACCATATTGCAGGGTTGCACTTGTACTTTGTATATGGGAGGTGGATTCAGCGTTAAGGATCAAATTGACCTGACGCTTTTTACCAGCCGCCTCACCCACCTTGCTAAGTCTCCAATTATGGGTCGGCAGACCAGGATTGGAATCTTTTATTATCTCTAATATGTCAGCCGGGTTGGAGGGCTCTTCTGTAACCCAGGTGATGGCTCTAGGGTGACTAGCGATGTTGTTTTTTCGACAACATCCAACTGGGCACCCGGCCACACCTCACCCGGTCGACTCAGAGCAGCCTTATACAGATCTACTGATCTGACATCACCGAAATATAAGAGCTTTACTATCCCCTGATGCCATCCTGCATCGTTGCAGACTGGTGGTGTGCCCAGCATTTCTCTTCGGACATCGAGGTAATGAGCCATTATTGCGGATTGCACATGGATCCATTTGTCCTTGAGGATGGATCCATTCTCACTACTTCTGTCTATAACAGCCATCACTAGACTCTCCTTCGCCACTTCATTGAAGGGCTTGGTGAGTGTCCTGTTGATGGTGACATTAGGGCCTCTTGCCTTTTCGAAGGCAGGGGTTCATCAGGTGATCTGATTCTTTTGACTTTAGCAGCCGTTAACACAGCTGAATTTGTGGCTCTTTCAGCCGGCTGATTGGCCTTAGAAGCATCTATGACGCTTTTGGCCCAGGTAAGTGACTCTTTTTGTTTTTCGGTAAGAGCCGAAACCTCAACAGCCTCCAACTTCGTCAAAACTCTGAGCGCTATCCGGTGCTCATTGTGCTTCCGTTTTGACGGTCGGACATGACGTTTTCCCCTCACCGTGCCACCTGTTGTGAGTACTGGGGGGAAATTTTCACCATGTTTGGTGTGGTCGGCTTTGGCCAAGACCAACGGACGGACAGTAGGACGATTGGGGAAACCCCGCTCCATCGGAACGCGAAGGCATCCCCGTCGAAGAATTTATTAATTTCTGTATTAGCCCGTAATAGGTACTACGATGTAGGCCTTCCAGACTTTGTACAGATTTTTTTTTGTGATTTCGTAATGGGTACTGCGTAATAGATTTTAACTATCCGCTCTGTGCTAAACACGTCCGTTCACTACGACTCATCAGCAAGATATGTCCGAGTTACTATACTCAATATTTATATTTTTAGAGCGATTTCAAAATCTTAATAACGGACATACAATAAAAATTAATCTAATTAATCTAATGTGTAATTAATCCAGGACGGTGGAATCTTGAAAACGCTCCCTGGAGAACTGCCCCAAACGCCGATTCTTGGAGATGCAATGACGGACACTTATAGAATGATGTGAATTTTCCATATTTCATGCGGTCCCACAAGTCTGCTCCAATAATGCCGTCAATTGGTTTATGTTTATAAGGCTCAGGATGAGCTAATTGGGTCTTGTCTTCAACCCATGCGAGAATTCCAGGATGGTTCACTGGTTTTGGAGATACCTGTAATTCGTCGACGATAACCATCCAGTGGTCAAGGACTCGTTGAGTTCGAGTGTGTATCTTGAAATGACCATATGCCATGTCCTTTTTATATTTTGTTGAATATGGCAATGTGGCGACTCGATCAAACAGCACGTGAGACATGGGGACCCTGGGATTGATCATAAGAGTTACTGCCAAGCCCTTATCCCCTACCCAAAGCACAGTACCACTGGATACACGTAAGGAGATGTACATACTGGTCGGGGGTTGGATCTGTAACAGCCCATTGCTTAGTCGTCAAAGTTCGTCCAGGAGCCAGGAGGGCATCCTTTCTTCCATCGGTTGATGAAGAACGCACCGGTAAAGATTAAAGAGTCAGGAGGGCATCTTTTTGAGCACTTGGGCACTGAAGCACACTTGATGTTTCGGCAACAAAATGGGAAGATTTTTCAAGAGCCTGGAGGGCATCTTTGTTTACCCCGGATGCTGCGTCGGGTGCCTGTTTTCTGTCGATGATGTCACGAAAATTGATTTCGCCGAACTTTTCGAGTCCATTCCGGACATCTAAATCACGAACATCGTCGATAGTCGGAGAGAGAGCCTGAGGGACAGTTGCTCGGTTTAGTACCTTCTTTGTCGAGACACTTTCTGGTGATGGCTGAGCGGGAAATATCACGATGGATCATCGTATGGTGCCGGCGACGGCACGTCTGACATCTGTTGGATGAGGGATAATGAACTCTGTCATGGCTCGAGTGAAAACAATTTAGGCAGCATCCACTAGCAATGACGTTGTCGTAACATCTTGCAAAACTTTAGGCAGTATTTCAAGGGGTGATTTGCGCCGCACACGAAACATTTGGTGATTCTGTTGAGTAAAAGAAAGAGAAAGAGGAGAAAGAAAGGTACGATAGCAAAATGGCATTTATTTATAAGATGATCAAGTGATTATTTATTAGTATTTTTCTCATTAATTCCCGAAGGATTGTTAATCGATTGTAGGGTTGGTGACGTTGGTAAAACGCAAAGTTTGGCGATCGGTCTGACGATAGTTCCGTTTTGGGTTTTAACTTCAGCGACGCGAACATTATTGTCTTTCCCTCTAATAACTTTAGTAACGCGGCCCAAACGCTATTCGGTTGGGGGCAAATGATCATCCTTGATGACAACAAAGCCGTTTTCTTTAATCTTGTTTTGAGTCGTCTTCCATTTATATCGACGCTGTAGCTCTGTCACGTATTCTGCTTTCCATCGTAGACTGAATAAATGTTGTATTACTTTTAAACGTTTCCAGCGATTGATGTGGGACATATCCTCGGATTGTATATTAGCCACGGTCTCAGGGTTAGTGGTGCTCCTCTCAGGAAATGTCCAGGAGTGAGTGACAAAAGCTCAGATGGGTTCTGAGACATTGGAGAGAGGGGCCTTGAGTTTAGAACTGACTCGATTCGGACCAAAATGGTGCAAAATTCCTCAAAGGTGAAGGATAAGTTGCTCGTAATCTTCTTCAGATGAGACTTCATGCTCTTCACAGCAGACTCCCAACGTCCTCCCATGTGGGGGGCATATGGCGGTGTAAAAGACCAACAAAAACCGTGAAGACTATATTTTTGAGACAAACGTTTTTCGGCATTTTGAAGAAATATGTTGTGTAGCAACTTACTACTTGCTCCCACGAAGTTACGCCCATTGTCGGAGAACAACGACGGCGTCCGGTGAAGCGTGTGAAGGCAGCAAGAAAACCATCTTGCTAATCATCTGATAGGTCCGAACAAACCTCAAGATGAACAGCGCGAGTAGAAAAACACACAAAAATTGCTGCGTATCCCTTGGTAACATTAGCATTCCTTAAGTTTGAAGTTTTCAAGTTAAATGGACCGGCAAAGTCTACTCCGGCATATGTAAATGGTAAGGAAAATGTGACACTTTCAGGTGGAAGTGCAGCCATAATCTGGTTCTGAAACTTTCGTTTGTATACAGAGCAGGATTTGCATGATTTTATAAATTTTCGGATCAGATTCTTCAGTCTGGGAATGTAAAAACTCTGCCTTATACATAGCTCGAAGCATGACATTATATTCTGCATGAAGCAAAATCTTATGAGAGTATCTGACCAGTAATTCTGCAAAATGTGACTTATCAGGAATGATAATAGGGTGTCTCTCGTCAAAGCTGGGATCAGTATTCGCAAGACGACCACCAACTCGTAGCAACCCATCTGTGCCTATGAAGGGTGTAAGCGTCAATATATGACTTTTCTTGCTAATTGGCTCATTGCGACTGAGACGTTCGTATTCTTTAGGGAAGTGTTGCTTTTGTGAGACGATAATTAATTTACTTTAAGTCTGTAAAATTTCGCCTGATGAAATGTCGATTGATACAGATACTTTTATTTTACGACAACTATATATGAATCTGAACACAAAACACATTACTCTAAGTGCTCTGTTTAATGATGAAAATCGTGAAATGATATCGTGAGTTATTAGAAGATGAAATGTATATGTCTTCTTTATCTCCAAGTCCGTTGGATTAAATGTTCGGGGACTCGCCTCATGCCCCGATATGTATGAATTAAATGTGGAATTTAATGAGAAATCAACACCGCTGAGAGTAGCTGTAATTCCATCACTGGCGGAGACAATGATCCTTGGCATGGATTTCTTAAGTCAACGAAACATCACACTGTACATCGACGACACAGCCATAACCACAAAAAGAGATTACAATACATTTGCACATCCTCTTAACACTATGACTTCGCGTGATTTCCTGGCTACCGAACAAAAGGGGAAATCGGAGTCTACAGGAACACCATTCCCGATTTGAGAAATGCAGAGCCCTTAGACAAGCTGATAAACACCGCATTGCACCCCGCAATAACAGACGGTACGAACAAAAGCATTTTCCACGCAAGTCAACTACGATGACAGTAACTAACGTACAAAAAGATAAACTGCCCGCTGAAAGACCCACTGAACGATCTTTCATACCAAACTGTTTGTCAAAAGTCGTAACCGGACCAAAGGCACTGATGGTAGGCAACAAAGTCTGTCGAAGGAAGAAGATTAAACTATCAATCGCAGGAAAAATTGGAGAACCACGCACCGTATCCCAGATCATAGATCCAAACATTGTCAAACTGGATAATAGTTCAGGAAAAATAATTGACCCAAACGCATATGACCGAAAACCGAAGACTGATAAGAGAGAAATTCTAAAATTTATGTACAAACAATAAAATGAAATTAAAATAAGAGAAAAATAAGCTGTAGGACAGAAACAAAAAAAGAAAAGGAAGAAACGATTACGATTATTTATTAAGCCTGCTTACTGATATATACATTAATACATAATTAATACTCTCCGGAGAGTAAATATATGGACGGTAGTGAGGGCCTCTAGGTCAAAACTCGCCCAAATAGACAAAGAAAAACCTGTGGTTTTTCTTTCGTTAAGTAGGGAGGGAATGTAACGGACAAAATGTTATTTTATCCGCACATAGTCATTTATTACCACTGTGCATTGGCATTTTCTCTGAGTTAGCCACTACGATCCCCCATTGACGTCAACAACCGCAATAGCAAGAGCATCCACCATCACCACTGTGCTAAGCCATTACAGCGAACACACGCACGCACCCACATACAACCATTGACAGCCACAGCCACTCAGAATGAATATATGGCTATGCTTATATCAAGCGAACACACGCACGCACCCACATACAACCATTGACAGCCACAGCCACTCAGAATGAATATATGGCTATGCTTATACTTTCTTGTTTCGGGTGTAACATGAAAGTAAATTAAAATACACGCTGTGCATGTAATTCTCGTTGACTCTGTATAGCCAGTGGTTGACATTTTTCAGTCAATGGGGTGGATCAACGGAGCTACCAACCGAGTTGAACGACAAGTGGCATAGTCCGCAGTCCGGATACTTAACCCGAAGCAACAGAGATCCGCCCCAATAGTCCTCTTCAGGGCTAGCAGTAGTAGAACAGTCCTCTTCAGGACCAGTAGTTGTAGAACGGTCCTTTTCAGCGCTTTAACGCGGTTCGCTCGCTTACGCGATTCGCTCGCTTACGAGGTCCGCCCTCTTACGCGGTAAGACTGCACACGTGGTCAGCCCGCTTGCGCGGTTCGCCCGCTTACGCGATTAGCTCGCTTACGAGGTTCGCCCTCTTACGCGGTTCGCCCGCTTACGCGATTCGCTCGCTTACGAGGTCCGCCCTCTTACGCGGTAAGACTGCACACGTGGTCAGCCCGATTACGCGGTTCGCCCGCTTACGCGATTAGCTCGCATACGAGGTTCGCCCTCTTACGCGGTACGCCCGCTTACGCGATTCGCTCGCTTACGAGGTTCGCCCTCTTACGCTGTAAGACTGCACACGTAGTCAGCCCGCTAACGCGGTTCGCCCGCTTACGCGATTAGCTCGCTTACGAGGTTCGCCCTCTTACGCGGTTCGCCCGCTTACGCGATTAGCTCGCTTACGAGGTTCGCCCTCTTACGCGGTTCGCCCGCTTACGCGATTCGCTCGCTTACGCGATTAGTTCGCTTACGCGATTAGCTCGCTTACGCGATTTGCCCGCCTACGCGGTTCGCCCGCTTCTCAATTAACTGTCTTTATGCCACTTCTCACTAAATAAAATCGTCTGTTACATTCGCAGGTTGTCGTCGAAGATCAATCCTACACTATACCGAGGACCAAGTTCAGGCCGCATAATCCGCCAAACGCCTGTGCGTCAGAACTGGGTCATTTACCGAAATCCAAGACGACACGCCGCATAATCCGGCAACCGCCTGTGCGTCATAACATCAACACACCGCATAATCCGATAACAGCCAGTACGTGGGGTCATATACCGCCACACGCCTATGTGGGGCGTCCATCAAGCATCTGTATGAGGCGTCCGTCAAGCGCCACGATAATTTACATACCACCGTCTCATTAAAGGATAGTCTTCCCTACAATATTCATCAACCATTATTCTGCAATCTACATCTGGAACAGGCAAAACCAACGCACTAGAGACGTGTACCCATACTCCTGCGTATAGAGCGAAGCTCCGTTCATGCAACGAACAATCCTATATAGAGCGACTCATTATTTGAATAAAATAAAATATTACTTGTTGTACAAAGAAACACGATAAATAAAACCTGAATTTCGTTGCCCTAAAAAGGGAAAATAGTGTGTTCGTATTTAAGGTTTTTGTGGGTCCTTGAATTGATCCTGGAGGCGGCTGAACTACCTCAGCCTATGAATAAAACCCCGTTACAGCTTGCCAGCAAGCTATTTTTTTAGATTTGGGAACAGGTAAAAGTCACTGGGAGCTAAATCAGGAGAATAAGGTGGGTGGTCAAGCAACTCGTACTTTAATTCGTTGATTTTAGCTATTGTTAAAACACTCTTGTGCGCTGGTGCGTTGTCTTGATGAAAAAATATTTTTTTTTGTGTTGTAAGCCAGGACGTTTTTCTCGAATTTGTACATTTAAGTGATCCAAAAGGTTGCAATAGTACTCTGAATTTATTGTTTTACCCTTTTGCAGATAGTCAATCAATAAAATACCTTTGAAGCCCCAAAAAACCGTTGCCATAACCTTACCAGCCGATTGAATTGTTTTTGCCTTCTTTCGGTCACCTCCAGCTTCAGTCCATTGTTTGGATTGTTCTTTTGTCTCTGGAGTATAGTGGTGGATCCATGTCTCATCAACAGTTATGAAACGACGCTTAAAGTCCATTTTATTTCGCTTAAAACGATCCAAACAAGCTTGAGAAATGTTCAATCTTATGCGTTTTTGGTCGACTGTTAACAAGTGCGGCACCCATCTTGCAGAAAGCTTTTTCATCTGTAGTTCTTCATGCAAAATTAAATGGACTCGATCATTTGAGATGCCCATGATATTAGCTATTTCACGCACTTTTATCCGTCGATCATTTAATACCATATCATGCACTTTGGCTAAAATTTCTGTTGTTGTTGCTGTTTTTGGACGTCCACTACGTGGTTCATCTTCAATGCTTGTACGACCACGTTTAAATTCAGCAACCCAATTTTTTACTGTTGCATATGAAGGAGCACTTTCACCTACACACAGAATACAGTTTGGTTGCCTCAACCGAATTATTTGCCAACCGAATTTTGGTAGTACTGTCTACTATCGTGCGATTCCATCAGGACAGCCAATATTTTGGTTGTGGTATACTTCTGCTTCCATGTTGACAACAATCATATTTGGTTGCGCAACTACGAAAATGGTGGCTAAAATTATCTGTTATAGTTGCCACAACCAACTGTTTTAAAAAATTGGTTGTTTTGACAAGTTGTCAGTCATATACTACCGACAAATAATAAAAAAACAGTTTTCATTCTTTTTTATTTTATTTATTGAACAAAACAATTCATAACAAAATTAAAAATCCCATATTACAAATTCACCACTAATATGAGATGTATAGACACACATTTTAGTATACAAAAAAACACAAAACTTGTATGCAAATATCGCTTAACCCTGTGCTTTAAATTTTATGATTGTTGCTTTTATTTATGTAAAACATTTTGCACACATATTCTGCATTCCACACATTATTATCCACACGAGATTATTTTTGATTACCTATACCGTTCTTGAACAAAATTTTGAAGATTTTTTTATGTCGAGTAATTTTAATTTTTGTTTGTCATGTATCAGCAAAAGAACAGCAACCAATCTTTCGGTTGTATTTCCCGAAATAAATTTAATTATTCTATATTTGGGAAATGATAGTCAGTTGTAGTAACCAATTATTCGTTGCAATAATAATCTTTGGTCTGTTGATACAATTTCTGTTGTCAAGAATAAAACATTGGTTGTCACAACCAAAAATCGATCATATGGTACTATAATGAAAATTTACTATTGGTTACCACAACTAACCGAGTGTCAATAAAAAAAACAATCTGAATTCGATTGATACAACCATCGATTTAGTTGCAAGCATTTTCATTTGATCGTATCCATGTTATTATTGTTGTTTCAACCATTTATTTATAAGTACAACCGACAGACGGTGTTGGCAATATACTTTTTGTTGCTAGTACTATTTTTTATTGTTACAATCGAATTCCATCCAATTATTTTCCTGTGTGTAACACATTCACCATATCATTATGAATTTCTTGTCCCGATAAACCTTTTTTATGTAAATATTTAATGACACCACGCATTTCTAATTTTTCCATTGTAAAAAAATCGCGGATGCGTCTTTTGTGAACCTGTTTCTATATGAAGGAGTTGCCAGATCGAAACAAAATTAAACATGTGTTCATAGCAGAGATGGAAGTTTCCAAAACACTTAACTTTTTTCTGTTTATACCGCGCTTTTTGTGCTAGGCTAAGAAGTTTCCGAACCGCCCTCGTATAAGATATGTTCAGAAAATCTTATTGATGAGATTCATGAGTGGAGGGTTTCGGATGAACACTCCTATTCAGACCACCGTTATATAATGTTTAAAATTGCACGGCCACCGCCAAACCCCATAAGTTTCCGTAATAAGGCTAAGACCGACTGGACAAAATTCGGAAATCTACTTAGAAATCGATTGGGGCAGCCTACACGCGATTATCTATGTGCAGAAGACTTTGATATCAATGTTAAGAAGATTACCGAGGCTCTTGTAAAATCATTCGAAGATAGTTGCCCACTTCGAGAAAGGAAATCTGCCTTTGAGTAACCCTGGATGACAGGACAAATTCGCTCGATTGGCAAAGATGTCCGCAGACTTTACAACAGAGCTCGACGTAAAAAACAATCAGTATATTGGGACGACTACCACAGAAGACTCAAAGAATACAATAAAATCGTTAGATCGGCGAAACGTAACTCCTGGAGGCTTTTCTGTGAACAGGTAGACAGCGTTAACAGCATGTCTAAAATGAAAAAGTTCCTCTCAAAAACTCATGTCCAAACCGAAACACTGGTGAATGAAACGGGTAAAAGGATGGAAACTATAGAGGATACCGTAAGGCTCTTGATGAAAACTCTTTTTCCGACTGGTAATGCTGGACCAACAGAGGAACAGTTACAGAATGAAAATGTATTGCATCAAGTACCTATTACGGATATAACAGATGGTATGGTTAAAGAAGCGATAAAAAGTTTCTCTATCTTTAAGGCTGCGGGACCGGATGGAATATTTCCAGCACTTCTGCAGAATGAAAATAGCAGATGACAGGCTAAAATTCAAACAACACGCCTATGAAGGAAGATCAGTGGAAACAGCTCTGCATGAGGTAGTGCACCACATAGAAGAGTGCTTCAGTAAAGAAATGTATACACTTGCTGTTTGCATAGACATTGAGGGCGCATTTAACAATGTACAGACCGATACACTTATCCAGTCCTTACACGAGTTTCAGGTTGACCGGGCGCTGAAAAACTGGATCAACAATATGCTAAGGAATAGGTGGATTATTTGTGGATATGACGTAAAAATTAGAGACAAGGTAAATCGTGGTATACCTCAGGGGGCATTTTATCGCCTCTTCTATGGGTCACGACGATACACAGTCTCCTAAAAGCCCTCACCAATGAAGGACTTAAACCAGTCTGTTAATCAGACGACGTTGTAATACTTCTGAGGGGCTTTCATCCAAATATATTATGCAGAAGAGCTGAAGAGGCACTTAACATAGCATATAACTGGGCGCAACCAAGGGGATTAAATGTTAACCCAGACAAAACAGAAATATGTCTATTTACAAGAAAAACGAAGATCCCAGGTTTTACCCCGCCTCGATTCCTGAATAAGACAATTGCTATAACTAAAAAGGTAAAATACTTGGGAGCAATCTTGGATCAGAAACTGTACTGGAAAGATCATGTTGAAGAAAGAGTTGCAAAGGTACACAGATGTTGGTCTTTGTGCAGAAGAGCTATAGGTTTAAAATGGGGACTACGTCCAAATATGACTCACTGGCTTTACATGAGCGTGATTAGACCAATAATCACCTACGCCTGTGTAGTGTGGTGAACATCAATGGACAAGAAGTGCAACGTAATACCTTTGCAAAAAATTCAACATATGTGCTGTCTAGGCATAAGCGGGGCATTTAGAACTGCACCAACAAAAGCGTTGGAGACTATACTGCACATCCAACCAATAGACATCCGTATAAAGTATGAGGCAGCCCTCACAGCAAGACGTCTACAAGTGATGGGTGAATGAATAAATCGAGACCACAAGTCGTACCATCAGAAGATTTTAGAATATCTAGTTGGTCACATTCAAACGCCAGAAATCTCGGAACGCATTCCTGAAGTGTGGCTTACAGCTACCTGTGATACGTTTGTGCCAGACAGACGCTCCTGGGAAAATGGAACTTTGGCCCATGTGCCAGTGGGAACCAGCTGCTACACGGATGGGTCCAAGCGTGGAGGAAGGACGGGTCTGGGACTTTTTATTGATGAACCAGAAGTCGAACTTCACTTCCGCCTCCCTGACCATAACACGATATTTCAAGCAGAAGTTCGAGCAATCACGGAGTGTGTGAACTGGCTCAGTAACACGACAAAGCCTAAATATGCCAACATCTTCACAGATAGCTAAATGGCGATTAAAGCAATAACATCGGAAAGGGTCAAATCCAGAACTGTGTTGGACTGTAAAAGAACGATAAATGATTACTCAGCCAATTGCGTATTTGCTGGGTACCAGGACACAACGGAGTGATTGGAAATGAACGGGCAAACAACTTGGCTTCAAAGGGCAGAGAACTTCGAGTAATAAACTTGGAAAATTGGAAACCTTTCGAAGCCACGAAAAATGAGTTGAAGCACTGGGCAGTGATGGCTCATAAAACTGTGTGGAATAGCGCAACAGTAGGAGCAACTGCAAAGATAATGTGGGGTGACCCAAATGAAAAGAAAACAAGAAGTTTTCTGAAACTAAACAAGATCGATATGAGTAAGATGATGAGTGTTCTAAAGGGACACTCAAGCTTACAAGCACATCTTCATCGCATAGGACTAGCAGGAAACGACGAATGCAGGGCATGCAGAGAAAACATCGAAACGATGGAACATTTTCTGTGTCACTGCCCGGCTTTCACACACGCAAGATCCCAACATTTCGGTTCCGACATATTACCAGACTTGACTCATCTCAGAGAATATGACTGGAAGATACTGAGAAAATTCGTGTCTAGTACCGATTTTCTGTAACTCGTGAGGTATAAAAAGATCATAAATAAGGAGCGCACAACAGGCCGAACCACTGGCTTAAGTGTATGTCCATGGACATGAGATGTTTAAACGTCTCCTTTCTTCAACCTAACCTAACCTAATATCACCACATCATTGAATAGTTCCCTTGAAGAAGCCTGTCCAAAAACAAGGTACAAGGTTAAAACTAAACCCCAATGGTGGACTTCTGAGCTAACGGCTTTGAAAAAGACCTGCAACAAGCTATTCAACAAGGCTAAATCTACAGGGGTCGCTAATGTTTGGGATGCCTATAAAGCGCAACTCAAGATCTATTAGAAGGAGCTTAGAAAGGCGCAAAGACGCTCTTGGTATACCTTCTGTGGCGAAGTGGAAAAGGTCTCCGACGCCGCAGGCAAGTATCCTGTACATTGGGTTACTTGCAGGATGAGGCAAATAATTGGACCAAAAACAGCGAGCAGTCGCTCAATGTACTGCTCGACACACATTTCCCGGGGAACTCTCTAACTGAACCAGAGGATCAGCAGGACCAACAAGAGTGCGAGTGGACTGCTAGCGTCGCTAGCTTGTTGACTGAGAGATCCAGAATAAGCTGGGTTATTAATAGCTTTGAGCCCTTCAAGTCACCTGGACCAGACGGCATCACTCCAGCAGAAATGCAGAAAATGTTAAAGAACATTATCCCTTTGCTGGAGAAAATGTATGTAGCCTGTATCAGGCTTTCATACATCCCGAATCGATGGAGGGATACCAAAGTGGTATTCATACCAAAAGCGGCGAAGATATCACACACTAGGCCAAACGACTTCAGACCAATTAGCCTATCCTCCTTCCTATTGAAAGGTCTGGAAAAACTTTTAGATTACTTCATTAGGGAAAACCTGGATACAAAACTCCTGTCGGTGAACCAACATGCTTACAATAAGGGGAAGTCTACAGAATCAGCCCTGCACGAACTTGTGAGCACTATCGAATCGTCCCTGCATTTCAAGGAATTCACCATGGTGGCATTTCTTGACATAGAAGGGGCTTTTAACAACATTCACTCAGATGCAGTAATTGCGGCACTATCACATCTAAAAGTTAACTCTAGTTTGATTAGACTAATTCAAAGTCTGCTCAACAGAAGACGCATAACAGCATGTCTTGGGTCCACAACTCTAACAAGGTTTGTAAACAGAGGGACCCCACAAGGAGGAGTACTGTCTCCACTAATTTGGAACCTAGCGGTGAATGAAATCCTGCTAGATCTAGAACGTTGTGGCTGCAAGGTCGTGGCATATGCGGACGAAGTTGCAATCGCAGTGATTGGCAAATTCGAAAACGTCCTCCGAGACATTCTACAGGTGGCTCTGAACACATTGGCTAGATGGGCCAGAAGCAGCGGTTTGGGCATAAACCCAAACAAGACAGAGTTGGTTCTCTTTACTAGGATGAATTAAGTCCCACATGTGCACCCTCCACCTTCAATAAATGGAACAGATCTAGTCTTTTCTGAAAGTGCAAATTTTTTAGGAATAATTCTAGATAGAAAACTGTTATTTAGACTTAACGTATTGGAACGTGTAAGGAAGGCTAACGTCGCCTTATATTCCTGCAAAAAGGCTGTAGGGTCGCGGCGGGGCCTCTCTCCTAACATCGTCCATTCGGCATTGTGGTATGGCGGACGGCAACTGACAAACTAACCATCACCAACCTACTAACAAAGGTTCAGAGAACAGCCTGCCTGAGCATAAGCGGAGCCTTAAGGGCTACAGCGACCGAGTCTCTACAAGCCCTACTCCATATACTGCCGATTAATATTGTGGCGAGAGAAGTTGCAACGAAAGCGGCAATAAGATTAAACTGCCTATCAATGTGGAGGTACAAAAACTGCGGTCACATGAGAATATCAAAGTGTAGTGCTATGGTAACCGACCGAGTGGACTATATACCAACGGTGTACACCTTCGAGAGAAATTACACCACTATGATTCCCGCCAGAGATGAATGGGTTGCAAGAATACCAGGTAATAGAAACCATCTCCACTTTTACACGGATGGTTCGAAGCTTGATGAAAAGGTTGGCTTCGATTGGATATAGCTCACAGGCTACCAGATACCTGCATCAGCCGAAATAATGTAAATATGGGAAGTAGCCAAGTGGCAGAGTCGCAACATAGTAACCAACACTGGCGTTGTAATTTACTCGGACAGCCAGGCTGCCATCAATTCTCTGGAGGCAACATCCCTAAATTCACTAACAGCCCTCGACTGCCGCAGATCTCTTAACGAGATGGCTGAGCAGTTTAACATACACCTCATATGGGTGCCTGAGCATAGGGATATCCCGGGGAACTGCAAAGCCGATGAACTTGCTAGGAAAGGGACGACATTACAAATTCTCGGCTTTTCAAGGCAGCCTAACAGATTTTTCCAGTACCGATATTCGTACTATCGACAAATTTGTATATCAAACAGGTTGGCTTCGATGAGGGGCATTCCAGCCCGTGGTAACACTAGGGACCTAATCTGGTCTATGTGAGCTTGTATAAAAAATACGGCTGCCACCCTAACCTAAACCTAACCTTGTTGTTGGTGTTAGGACGATGTATTTGGTGTGGTTGAGGAACCAATGTAAGAAAACCAAGCGAAGAGCAGCTTCAATCCGGCTCGATGCGACCAATGTTTAGGTGGGGAGTTTGCCAGCAAGGGAGGTAAGGGCAGGCGAATCGACGAAATCTCTCCTATGACAAACTCCAAACGACCAATTACAATAACAACGACAGCTCAGGAATGGGGGGACGATGTGTGTGTGTTTACGTAGTGACCGGGGTTGGCGATGCAGTAATGTAAAGAAAATAGAAAATAAATAAAACACAAGTTTAGTTTATTCGACGATAGTAAAGCGTAGCTTTATTTTGTAAGAAAGGGTAACGAAGATTACCTTTGGTTTACAATGTACAGCAAGATGTACTTAGCGATATGTGATGCGTACCGAGCGAAACGAAAGTCCAAGATGGAGAGAGGTTGCGGAGCAAGTGTCAAAAAGACACATAAATGGGCCAATCTATGCACCTAGAGAAATTAATGATATCAACGAAATTCAATTAAATCGTACTTAAACACCATGTGTTGGTTGTATTTACATAAATAGTTAAAACAACAATTATGGATACGATCAAATGAAAATGCTTGAAACTAATTCGATGGTTTATCAATCGATTTAAGATTGTTTTTTTATTGACACTCGGTTAGTTGTGGTAACCACTTATAAACTTTCATTATAGTACCATATGATCGATATTTGGTAGCGACAACGAATGTTTTTTTTCTTGACAACAGAAATTGTATCAATAGACCAAAGATTATTATTGCAACGAATAATTCGTTACTACAACAGAAAAATATTAATAAATAATCGTTTTTTGGTTATACCAATTATTTCCCAAATGTAGAATAATTAAATATATTTTGGGAAATACAACCGAAAGCTTGGTTGCTGTTCTTTTCTTGATACATGACAAACAAAAAATAAAATTATTCGAAATCAATAAATCTTCAACATTTTGTTCAAGATCGGTGTACATATGTATTAAATATAATTTCGTGTGGATAATAATATGTGGAATCAGAATATGTTGTGCAAAATGTTTTACATAAATAAAAAATCAAGCAGCAATCATGAATTTGAAAGCACAAGGTTGCGCGATATTTGCATAAAAGTATTGTTATGCATTTTACTCTCGTGTACTAAAATTTGTGTCAAATAAAGGGTTCTCTAATAAGAGTGATATGATTTCTTTGTTAATGAAATTCAAAAGTTTTTTATTTAATGTGAAGTACAATCGATACAATTAAGTTCTAAATAAAACGTCATTCAAATGGCCTCCACGACTTCTTCTGCAGGAACGAATTCGATAAACCCAATTTTCGAGCACTTTTTCCACTAAATCAAGTCGTATGTCATGAATGGCACGTTCAATATTGACTTGTAAAGCTTGAAGAGAGTCTGGTTTATTTCGAAAGACCAATGACTTCAAATAACCCCAGAAGAAATAGTCTAATGGTGTTAAATCACAACTTATTGGATATCACAATTTCTTGAAATAATCGAATCTCCAAACTTATTTAGCAACAATTGAATTGTTTCATTTCCTGTGTGGCACGTAGCCACAATCGGTCAATGGCAAAAAGATAGCTCTTAACGAGAGCTAAAATAGTAGTAATCGCATATACTGGGTGGTCTCCAGTTACTTTCCTTATGAAGCTGTAGAACCGACAGTTCTCTTCAGGGAAGTAGTAGAAGAAGCAATGTCTGACGAGATCGAGGTAATTACAAAACGAATTTTTTTTGTGTCCTAGACCTACAAATTATTTTTTTGTATATATTGTGGCATACTGTTATATAAAAAATCAAAACTAAAAATTTTTTTATGGATAATTTTTTTTATTAAAAATGCTATTATCGTCGCAGTTACCCTTGGTATTTGCACTATAATTTTTGGAATATACGCCCGATCAAGTTGACTTAATGTGGGCTACCAATGTTGGGAATATATCTTTCACTTAGAAACAGTGGTTTAGTAACAGTCATTAAACAAATAGGAAAAAGTAGATTTTTTAAAAAAACCAGTAAGGAAAGGCTAAAGTCGGGCGGTGCCGACTATATAATACCCTACACCACTCTCGTAATATTGAATAACTCTGATATATAAATTTTGTAATTCATGTATAAATTGTTTACATAAATTTACTTTTGGGACATTTTATACTTAAATAATACCCTGTACCACAGTGTGGTGTAGGGTATAAAAACGATTGGATGTAAAATACAGCTTTTATAGGACTAAAGGGCCAAATCGGACGAAACATATATATGGGAGCTATAGCTAAATCTTAACCGATTTTCTTCAAATTCGCTAGTGTTGGTTCATGGATCAATAAACTCTACCATTCTAAATTTCAAAACGATTGGATGTAAAATACAGCTTCTATAGAACTAAAGGGCCAAATCGGACGAAACATATATATGGGAGCTATAGCTAAATCTTAACCGATTTTCTTCAAATTCGGTAGTGTTGGTTCATGGATCAAGAAACTCTACCATTCTAACTTTCAAAATGATTGGATGTAAAATACAGCTTCGTCAGGACTAAAGAGCAAAATCGGACGAAACATATATATGGGAGCTATAGCTTAATCTTAACCGATTTTCTTCAAATTCGGCAATGTTGGTTCATGGATCAAGAAACTCTACCATTCTGAATTTCAAAATGATTGGATGTAAAATACGGCTTCTACAGGACTAAAGAGCAAAATCGGACGAAACATATATATGGGAGCTATATCTAAATCTTAACCGATTTTCTTCAAATTCGGCAATGTTGGTTCATGGATCAAGAAACTCTACCATTCTAAATTTCAAAACGATCGGTTGTAAAATACAGCTTCTATAGGACTAAAGGGCCAAATCGGACGAAACATATATATGGGAGCTATAGCTAAATCTTAACCGATTTTCTTCAAATTCGGCAATGTTGGTTCATGGATCAAGAAACTCTACCATTCTAAATTTCAAAACGATTGGATGTAAAATACTGCTTCTATAGGACTAAAGGGCCAAATCGGACGAAAGATATATATGGGAGCTATATCTAAATCTGAACCGATTTCAACCAAATTCAATAGCGATCTTAACAGCCGCAAAATACTCTAAACTGCAAAATTTCAGAACGATCGGAGTGAAATTGCGACCTGTAGTCGACGAACAACTTTACAGACAGACGGACGGACATCGTTAAATCGACTCAGCTAGTGATTCTGAGTCGATCGGTATACTTTAAGGTGGGTCTAGCTGTGTTATTTTCAGGTGTTACAAACATCTGCCGTGAAACAAACTTATAATACCCTGTACCACAGTGTGGTGTAGGGTATAAAAATCCTGGAACAAAAAAAAAAATAGAAAAAAAAACGAAAAAAATATTTTATTTTATTTTTTAAAAGTTTGCCTCCCAGCGAAGAAGATAATGCCTATTTGAAAAAAATCTATGGATAAATGTAGATATTAAAGCCCTTTTGGTAGAGGTAAGAGAATTTCAAAACATCTTTTTTTTTAAATTTCTGTTTAAATAGCGATTTTATTTATTACTTTTATTTATATTATGTGCATTTGAGTTTATTTACATGAACAAGTTTTATTAGAAGTAATCGTAAGTTCTTTGTTGACGTTTGTAGATTTCGGAATCGGTTTCTCTAATGAGGGACCAAATATAATCTCCCATCATTCTTTCATCTCAGTGCCCTTGGTAACGCCGCTCGATGGACTTCAATTCTTGGTGAAACCTTTCGCAATGTTCGTGGCAAAAGTGCACTTTACGTCCCACAACCCCGATTTTTTTGAAATTTTGCACACCCCCCCCTAAATGACCCCCAAATCACGAAAATTTTGTCAAAATTGGGGCTTGGACCCAAGCCGCCCTCTAAACCCAAAAAATGGACCCGGTCCCCCACATAGACAATATTATACTCAAACGAAAGGAAATGGCGAGGGGAACGCAAAAAGCCAAAAAATATTTTTTTTTTTGAAAAAATTGCACGATTTTTTTCATACATACAAAATGAATTTTTTTGGTCCATGGGTCCAAGCCCCAATTTTCGATAACATTTTCGTGATTTGGTGGTCATTTAGGGGGGGGGTGCAAAATTTCAAAGAAATCGGGGTTGTGGGACGTAAAATGCACTTTAGCCGAGAAATGCGGATTTCTTAGAAAAAATCTGTATACACACATATACCAGTTTAGGTCCCTAGTGTTACCACGGGCTGAAATGCACCTCATCGAAACCAATCTGTTTGATATACACATTTAACGAAAATACGAATATCTGTACCCGAAAGATCTGTTAGACTGCCTAGAAAGGATGACCACAGTATTTCCAGTCTTCGTTTATCCAAAGCGGGACAGTCGCATAGCAAGTGTTCAATCATCTCCACTTTTTTCTCATCTCCAAAGCTTCTGCAGAGGTCATTGAAGTCAATACCCAATCTTCTGGCGTGTTCGCCGATCAGGCAGTGTGCCGTCAGAACTGATACTAACGTAGACAATCTTTTCATCTCTAGTGCGAGGAGATATTTTGACCTTCTCTGGTCATACCTTGGCCAGATTTGTCTAGCTACCCTACAGGTGCCGATTTCTGTACATCTTTCGTTGGACTGCCTGATTGTCTCTTGCCTAATCCAATGCTTGCACGTGGATAGTGGCGCACCAATATTTATATGCAATTCATCGAGAATTTGTAATGTCGTCCCTTTCCTAGCAAGTTCATCAACTTTGCAGTTCCCCGGGATATCCCTAGGCCCTGTCATGCATTTCAGGTGTATATTAAACTGCTCAGCCATCTCGTTAAGAGATCTGCTGCAGTCGAGGGCTGTTTGTGAATTTAGGGATGTGGCCTCCAGAGAATTGATGGCAGCCTGGCTGTCCGAGTTAATGACAACGCCAGTGTTGGTTACTATGTTGCGACTCAGCATCTTGGCGACTTGCCATTATTTCCGCTGGCTCGAATAAATTCCAGACGAGAGGCCCAATTTTCGACCACCTTTTGCAGCATTTGGGGATGTATGTCAGCAATAACGCGCCGAATATTCTCTTCCAAGGCGTCAATCGTGTCGGGCTTATCTGCGTTGACAAGCGACTTCAGATACCATAGCATATATACCATATATTATATAACAACCCTCGTATAGGCGTTAATTTCTTGAAACTGTTGTTCGGATTTTCGTTTCATCAATATTGCCCAGATATAAATAGGGTCCGAAAAGATAAGCATCTGCATAAATCTTTTAAATCTTTAAATTGACATTTGTATACTATATACCTACAAATGACTTTTGAACAACTAAGTATGGACCGGATTACTCTGTAAAGATCTTACTCTTGATATAGCTTATAAATAATGACAATAAGGGAAGTGGGCAAGTCACTTATGGTGTTTTCTTTTCTAAAAAATTATGTTGCCTGTCTAAAACAAAAAGCTAGCAATTTAACTCACAAAAAACCAAAATTCACTAGAAAACCAGTAAGGAAAGACAGAAAGTCGGGCGGGGCCGACTATATAATACCCTACACCTACCTACCAATGCGAAAATGGGCATTGTGATAAGAATTTGGCAGTGTTCATACATGTAATAAGCAAACTCTCTCTGCCGATTTTCGTACTGATCGGATATAAAACACGGTTTCTACAGCGCTTACATGTCAAATCGGGGTTAACATATATATCGGGACTATGTTTAAATCTGAACCGATTTTCCCCGAATTTGGCAGTGTTCATAAGAAATCTCTCTATGTTAAATTTCGTACTGATCGGATATAAAACACGATTTCTACAGCACTTAAATGTTAAATCGGGTGAAACATATGTATGGGGGCAATATATAAATCTGAACCGATTTCCCCCGAATTTGTCAGTGTTTATTCATGTAATAAGAGAACTTTCTCTGGCGAAATTCGTACAGGTCGGATATAAAATACGGTTTCTACAGCGCTTACATGTCAAATCGGGTGAAACATATATATGGGGACTATATCTAAATCTGAACCGATTTTCCCCGAATTCGGCAGTGTTAATTCATGTAATAAGAGAACTCTCTCTGCCAAATTTCGTACTGATCTGATTTAAAATACAGTTCCTACAGCGCTTACATGTAAAATCGGGTGAAACATATAAATGGGGGCTATATCTAAATCCGAACGGATTTTCTGCGAATTTGGTAGTGTTCATTCACGTAATAATAAAACTCTCTCTGCCGAATTTCATAAAGATCGGATGTAAAATGTGGTTTCTACAGCGCTTACATGTCAAATCGGGTGAAACATATATATGGGGACTATATCCAAATCTGAACCGATTTTAACCAATTTCAATAAGGATCGTCCTTGGACCAAAAAAGAGCACTATGCTAAATTTCATCACAATCGGACCATAAATACGACCTGCACTTTGATTACAAGAATACATGGACAGACAGACAGACGGACATGGCTAAATCGACTCAGAAAGTGATTCTGAGTCTATCGGTATAATAAACAATGGGTCTATCTCTTCTCCTTTTAGGTGTTACAAACAAATGCACAAAGTCATAATACCCTGTACCACAGTGTGGCGTAGGGTATAACAACGCGGGTATTTACGCTACTCGCTCGACGCTGAAGTTTTGTTGGGCAGCGACCACCCCTCCGATTAAATACAGGGCTAAAATGTTGCATTTTTGCACCGTGCAAGTGCGAATTTTTTTACAAAAGAAAGCGAAACAGCCAGAACAAAAAAAAATAAACAGTTTATTTGCTTTCCTGAAAAGGTAGGAAAAAATACATAACTACTATTTATAATGTAATACAAGCGAGTTCAGTTTTTCAATTGATGCTTTATTGATAAAATTTGATGGCTTATATACTAAAAGTTTTACATTTACTTAACATAATTTTACAAACAAAGACTTCTAATTCTAGATTACATGTAAAGAAATGTTATTCTAAATGTTATTCTAACATTACTCTGTAGGCAGGGGGAGAGTGTTTGATTTTACTGGTGTTCGACTCACAAGAGTTCCCTTCAACTCTTTCTTCAGCACCCCTCTGTTAACACTCACTTTCCGTTACAGTTCATTTCAGTTACAAACGGGAGGATTCAAATTACGTTTTGAAATTGGGAACGACCAAATGTCATTGTTCTATTGTTCCACATTTGTCGCTATTCGTCACCAACCAAAAGTCATTGTTCTACATATACTGCTACTCATCACCAGTGGGCGCTAGGCAGAGTCAAAACACTTGGTGTGGATTTGTGATCATATTACATCAATGGACGCGAGCCAAGTCAATGTACGGGATCTGCTCTACTTATACCATTCGTTGCTCTACTTCTTGCTTTCGTCGTAAATGTGAGTGGTGCTTCTCGAAATATGCATACTCAGTGTATGTGTCCGTGTCCGTCGTAAATGTGAGTGGTGCTACTCCAAACAATTGAAATATGGATACTCAGTGTATGTGTCCGTACATACACTACACCTCCGCCCTTAAGAAAATCATGCAACTTTTTGTGTTGTATGATTTTCATAATTACTTATGTGTGTAACCTTATACTCTATTTTACAATTAGTGTTTACAATTATTGTTCTGGTCAAGTGTTTCTCTCTTTTTTTTTTTTTTGACCTAAAATTTCTTTCTTGACAAAATTCAATTCTGATATACGATATTCCTTTAAAGTGATTTGTATTTCTTTAACAAATTGTTATTAGCTTATGTGTGTAACCTTATACTCTATTTTACAATTAGTGTTTTACTATTATTGTTCTGTTTTAAGTGTTTCTCTTTTTTTTATTCATAAAATTTCTTTGTTTACAAAATACATTTTTGATGTACGATATTTCTTTAAAGTGATTTGTATTTCTTTAATAAATTTTTATGAAGAATTTTTTCTTTAGAATTTATGATTACTGTTACGTTTGTGTCATTGACATGGACAACCTTGTATGGCCCATGATATGGAGGTTCATGTTTTCTTCTATTCTCTGATTTAACTAGCACTAAATCGTTCACATCTATATCTATTCTATTGGATTTGCCGTACGACTGTGTACTTCTTCTTCCCTTTGTCCTTTCTATGATTTTCCTTGCATTACTCAAAGAATACCTCAATCTTATTCTTAATTCGTTGGCATAATTATCTAAATCGTAGATCTTATTAGTGTTTTTCTGTATCTCTTCGCCTGGCATACTTGGAAGTTTCCCAAAAATTAGTTCAAATGGAGAGTATCCTGTGTCAACATGAGGTGTTATATTATACGCAAACGCGTAATATGGTACCCACTCTGCCCAATCGCCATCACTCACGAATGACAAGAAATATTCATTCAAAACACGATGATTCCTCTCAACGGTGCCTACTGTCTCATGGTGATATGGCGTTGAGAATCTCTGGGTTACTCCCAATAGGTTACATATCTCCTTCATCAACTCATTTGTGAACTCAGTTCCTCTATCAGACTTCAATATCCTAAATATTCCGTATCTCAAAATCAAATTCTCCACGAGTGTCCTCGCTATAGTTTTCGCCTCTTTCGTCTCCATAGGCGCTGCAATAACGTACTTTGTCAACTCACATTGCATTGTCAATATATATCTGTTATTCATTGAGGGACGCAGTGGACCCACTGTATCAATCACAACGGTGCCGAAACCCTCCGTTGGTGTGTCAGTTATGCATAGTGGTTCCTTCGTATGTCGCACTTGTTTATTCCTTTGGCAAAGATCACATCGTGAAACGTATGCCTTTATCATCTTGGACATACCCTTCCATAAGTATTTCTGTCTTAATCTCATTAAAGTCTTTCTTACCCCAAAATGTCCTCCACATGGTGTATCATGGTATAAACTTATCAATCTCAACTTCTCGTCGTCGTCTTCTATCCTCGTTGGTTCCTCATACAAGAGGATTGTTATATCACTTGGGCATTTCTTATTCACTTTCCTTTTCATGTCCGCATGGGATACTATATCAAATATGTTATCACTTTTCTGTAGTGCATAACGTCTGCAATCCATCTTCTCCAATTCCAGAAATAGCTTCTCCACGATATTATCTAAATGATCAGGATTATCGCTACATCTGACTAATGTTCTCCCAAGACTTCTGTCGTCTTGGATGCGTATTTCCTTCGAATACGCTCTGTCTAGCATAAACGTCAACTGTTTTGCACGTTTTATGTCTTTCTTCGAGGTACATTCCCATATCCTGAGTTCACTCAACACAGTGGGTGATGTCCTTATATCTTCTGTATTTAGATCTTTGCCCATTTTCTTCCTGTTCATACCTCTTGTTACCACCAGTGTCTTCTTAACAGATTCATCTGTGTCCGTCGGAATCATTTCCTTCAATGTTTCAGAGTCTATTCTAGAGAGTGCATCCGCATTCACATTATCCCTACCTTTCTTATATATTATCTCGAAATCATAATCTGCCAGTTCCAGCCTAATCCTTGTTAATCTCGAAGTTGGATTCTTGTGTGTAAATAGAGCTACCAATGGTCTATGGTCAGTCACCACGATGAATCTTCTGCCATATAAATAAGGTCTAAAAAACTGTATGCCAAAATGAATACCCAATAGTTCCTTCTCGATTACAGATTTATTACGCTCATGTTTATTCAGTGAACGACTTGCATATGATATTGGTTTATCCTCTCCAATCTCTCCTTGAGACAGTATAGCACCTAACCCAATGTTCGATGCATCCGTTGTTAGAATAAATGGCTTCTCAAAATCAGGATATTGCAAAATTGGTGGATTCATTAACTTATGTTTGAGTGTCTCAAATGATGTCTGACATTCGTGTGACCATTCAAAATTCTGACCCTTTCTTACCAATCTGTTCAAACTTCCAGCAATGTCAGCAAAATTTTCAATAAATCTTCTGTAATAATTGCAAAATGCAACAAACCTTCTGACATCATCTGAGTTCCTGGGAACTGGATATTCTGTTATGGTCCTGAATTTATCGGGATCGGGTTTTACACCCTCGGCTGTTATCAAATGTCCCAAATATACAACTTCCGGTCTTAAGAAGCAGCATTTACTTGCGTTTAGCTTCAAGTTGTAATGTTTTAAACGGTCAAGTACCCCAATTAGGTTAGTGTTATGTTGTCTCAAACTACTACCAAAAACTATTATGTCGTCCACATAAAGAAACGCCTCAGATTCCAAACCAGACAGTGCTATAGTCAGCATACGTTGAAAACTATTAGATGATATCTTCAACCCGAATGGTAATCTTGTGTATTGATAATGCCCATTTGACGTTGAAAAGGCCGTATATGGGCGTGACTCCTCATCAAGTTCAATTTGATGGAACGAACTTGTCATGTCCAGCGTCGAGAAATACTTGGCCTTCCCCAATTTGTCCAAGATATCATCCAATCTTGTCAGAGGAAATTTATCATTTATTATCCTGTCGTTCAATCTCCTGAAGTCAACTACCAATCTCCACTTCTTGATATCGTCGTGGCCTTTCTTTGGTACTAACAATAGTGGTGCATTGTAAGGGCTGACAGAGGGTTCAACTATATTGTCCTCCAACAAATCCTGGACCTGTCTGTTTATCTCTGCTGCATGAGAATGTGGTAAACGGTAGTTCTTAACATATACTGGATTGTGGTCATGTAGATGTATGTTCTGTCTGTAGAAATTATTCGCGGAGAGTGGTTCATGATCTAAATGAAATACTGACTGATATTTGCTTAGGATTCTGCACAGATCCTCCCTATCTTTATCAGCTAAATTGTCTAAATTAAATTTTTCTAACAATTCCTCCAAACGAGCTTTCCTATCCGACTCGTTTGATTCCCTGCTAAATAAACAAATATCATAATTCTTTAATGGCTGTGTCCTTACCCTAAAATTTCCCAACAAGACAGGGCGGTCCGTAACGTTCAGTAGTCTCAAGTGCTTATTCCCTTGATTCGGTAGTATTGCGTTCGCCAAATATACACCCTTCATTATCTCTCTGTTAAGAACAACACTATCTTCCTCCAGTGTAATATTGAAAGGAATAACTACTTCACTTCTTGCCTGAATTTTGATCACATTCACTCCAAATGAACCATCACGTATCGGAAGTATGATCTCCTCGTCATTCAACGTGAATGATAGCGCGAAATTGTCATAGTCTATAATGCATCCATATTCCGAAAAAAAATCTCTACCAAGAATTCCATCTGTAGCGATCGGAAAATCATCGTCTACCAATTGTATTTTTTGTATAATTACTTCATTTTCGACCCTTATCTCAATATCTGTAGATCCTAACGATTTTATCACACCCTTCGATATCCCTGTCAAATTACAAAAGTCTTCCGAATCCTCAACATAATTCCTCATAACGCCCTTTTTACACAATGATACATCAGCCCCTGTATCTATCATAAAAGTCAACAGTTCTCCTGTTTTCACTACATCCAAAACTACGTAATTCTTAAGGCTTGATGAAATACTAAAAATTTTTCTTTCCTCTATTGTCCGTCCCCCGGAGTTCCTTGGTCCTCGAACTCCGGTACCTGCGAGTTTCCCTGGTTGCTGATCTGATTAATATTTCTCACAATATCCCTATTGTACCTCGTGTTGGCACTATTTCCTGTATACCCTTGATTCCTATTGCCATTGTTTACGTTTCCTGCCCTACACATCCTGGCAAAATGATTGGGTTTGCCACACTTTCTGCATTCTTTGCCCATAGCTGGACATCTATTGCCATGTGTGAATCCACAATTACCACATGCACCGTTGTTATTCCCAACATTTCGACTTGTCTGTACAAATACCTGCTTATTCTGAAGTCTTGCGAAAGCCCTTTCCGCCACCCGCAGAGCCTCTGGGAATGTATCCACCCGGCTGGCGTCTATCGTCGAGATGACTTGGGGATCAAGTTTGTTATTCGTCCTAACAATATATTCCCTGCATTCCTCACCCTCCTCAGAGATCTGAACTGCATTAAGTTCGCTAACCAACTCCTCAATTCTCGTCGCAAAACCCTGTAAGTTATTGTTCCTCTGCACAATCTTAGTCAGTTCACCCAGAATAGTGTTTGATGTCCTCTGAGGTTTGTATGCGTCCTTCAGCTTTGTAATCAAATCATCAACATCCTTCGGTACCCCAAGTTGGTTCACCCTATTCTGTACCTTCCCATCGAGCCTAGTATTAACAATAAACTCCAAAAATGCCACCTTCTTCTCAGCTGGGATCGTTAGAGAAACCGTTCTAAGTTTCGCGGTGAATCCATTTATCTCATCCTTCCTCCCGGTGAATTCGGGAACAAGTTTTGTGATTACGGATATGTCGTTCAGATCCAAATTCCCCATGATTTGCTCCTGCACAGTCTTTTTCCCTGAGTCTCCTCCCAAAGGACGTCCTGTCTTATGTTGTTCCAAAACCCCAAAAAGTTCCTCCTTCAAACCTGTGAATAATTTAAGTTCTTCCTCACTTGGAAGCAATTTCCTGATTTTATCCTCTAATTCTCTAAGCAATTTCTTTTTCTCCTCTATAGTACCATCCGAGTAGGGGCGTCCTATTGATTTTCTAGCATTAGACAATAGCTTGTTCAATGACTCAATTATTGCTTCCATCTGCGTCTCCTCTATCTCTTCCATGACACATAACGTAACCTTACAAGTATTGATTTTAATTTCACAATTTTCTTTTATTTTCTGTTTTTATTGAACATTCTTCTGAAAGTAATGATTTTTTCCATAATGTTAAAATCGAATAGATTTTCTAATGTAAATTTTCTGACATTCTCCGCTTGTCTATCTATATAGCTGGTAAATACCGAAACAGTAATTTTAAAAATTGTAACTACAATAAAGCTTACAACTAAAAAAAAGTATAAATTTTCGGTGTCTGCACAAACATTCCTTGTACCGATTAACCATCTCAACTTCTATATTCTATAATTATATTTTGCCACGAGCGGTGAACGCTTATTGGCTCCTAAACGTGCAACAAATGAGCGCACTGTTTGTATGTAATCTACCTGATATTCTTCCGCCTTTCTCGGTCCTGCCTCATTAGGAACTCCACATTACTTCTATGCTCCCAGAGCTCGCAGGATCTCCCGTACGGCGTCTCAGACGTGATCCCGTCGATCAATCGTTTTATGATGGCAAGTTCCCTTTTCAGCTTCTGGTATTTGCCTCCTCTCCTTTTAGGTTTCTTTACTACCGGGACCTCGGCAGCCGGTTTGTCTTTCCTTCTCTGATTCCTTTTGAGATACTCCTCGATTGTCAATTTTTTTGGACCCTCGTTCATTGCCCGTGTGCTTCTCCTGGTGCAATCAAGCAACTTATTCCACACCAAAGCGGGTTTTTTTTTTCTTTTTCACAGGATCAAAGAAAAAGGAAACTAGTCCTGCAGTAGTTTGCACTTAAGCAAATTATTTCCACACCAAAGCGGAATTTGGCAGGATCGCCATGTAATACAAGCGAGTTCAGTTTTTCAATTGATGCTTTATTGATAAAATTTGATGGCTTATATACTAAAAGTTTTACATTTACTTAACATAATTTTACAAACAAAGACTTCTAATTCTAGATTACATGTAAAGAAATGTTATTCTAAATGTTATTCTAACATTACTCTGTAGGCAGGGGGAGAGTGTTTGATTTTACTGGTGTTCGACTCACAAGAGTTCCCTTCAACTCTTTCTTCAGCACCCCTCTGTTAACACTCACTTTCCGTTACAGTTCATTTCAGTTACAAACGGGAGGATTCAAATTACGTTTTGAAATTGGGAACGACCAAATGTCATTGTTCTATTGTTCCACATTTGTCGCTATTCGTCACCAACCAAAAGTCATTGTTCTACATATACTGCTACTCATCACCAGTGGGCGCTAGGCAGAGTCAAAACACTTGGTGTGGATTTGTGATCATATTACATCAATGGACGCGAGCCAAGTCAATGTACGGGATCTGCTCTACTTATACCATTCGTTGCTCTACTTCTTGCTTTCGTCGTAAATGTGAGTGGTGCTTCTCGAAATATGCATACTCAGTGTATGTGTCCGTGTCCGTCGTAAATGTGAGTGGTGCTACTCCAAACAATTGAAATATGGATACTCAGTGTATGTGTCCGTACACACACTACAATAAGTTTATCTCGAATGACATAGATCCATGGGTACGGATTTTTTAAAATTTTTTTTTAATTCTTTAGAGTTGTCATAAATACCATTGGAAATATTGTGTATTTTATTGAATAATTGGTTAGAGCTTCATGATTCATTCATTATAACTATTTTGACCTAATCATAAAAATGGGTGTGACAATTTGCCCAATAAGTATACCAACTGGTTGAAATATAGAAAAAAATGTTAGTTCACACCTATCCGATTGTGGCATAAAGCACAGCAGAGGAAGTAAATGTATTCGCAAACTACCTCGAGTCCATTCTTAAACCCAACAGTGGTACATCTGAAATATATCCGCCCGTGATAGATGATATAATTCCTCGCTCAATATATCCGCCCAGAAGAGAGGAGACGTTTAAACGTCTCATGTCCGTGGACATACACTTAAGCCAGTGGTTCGGCCTGTTGTGCGCTCCTTATTTGTGATCTTTTTATACCTCACGAGTTACAGAAAATCGGTACTAGACACGAATTTTCTCAGTGTCTTCCAGTCATATCCTCTGAGATGAGTCAAGTCTGGTAATATGTCGGACCCGAAATGTTGGGATCTTGCATGTGTGAAAGCCGGGTAGTGACGCAGAAAACGGTCCGCCTGTGATAGTTGATATAATTCCACGCCCAAACTATCAGCCCGGGATAAATGGTTTAATTCCTCACCAAATCAAGCTTAGAATAAAGAATGTTGAAAAACCTGGCAAAGACCTTAAAATAAAGAAGTCGCCCGGAGGAGATGTTATAACAGCGAAAATGATAAAAGAGCTTTCGTTTTCAGCCTTGAAAATGGTGTTGTCTATATTCAATGTCAAAATACGTATATGTTACTTCCCCCTATCTTGGAAGAGGTCAGAAATCGTGATGATGATTCCGAAACCAGGCAAAGATCCAACTCAACTTAAATCCTATCGCCCTATAAGCCTACTATCGATACTATCAAAAATGCTTTAGTAAGTTGTTGTAAAAATAATCATACATTTCTAACAATATTATACCTGACCATTAATTTGGACTTCGAAAAAGTCATTTTCACTGCACTCAAAGATGTTAATAAGAACGACATACAGGGTGGCTGATGAAAGCTGCTACAAAAAAAATTTAATAACTTTTTTCTATTTAATTAATTCTGGTTAATTTTTTTAATTTTGCAGATTGATTTTTAGATTTAACGAAAATGGATAACTGGGACACTGAAACAAGAATTTGGATTGTCCGCCGCTATTACGCACTGAAGTCCGTAGTTTCGGTTCAAAGAGAGTATAGGGGCACGTTTGGCGGCAATCCTCCGAGCAGATGGACCATAAAGAGACTTGTTAACAATTTTTCCGAGCATGGGACCTTGCCATCGAAACCCTTTAGTTCGGACGGAGGAAACAATCGCTGCTGTAGCTGATGCCATACAAAACAATCCAAGAGTTTTGACAAGAACCTTATCTGCTCAAATGGGTATTAGCCGACAGTCATTGCAGTCAATTATGCACACAGATTTGGAGTTATTCCTATATAAAATTCAAATGGCCAACAAAGTGAACTCAGCAGACTTCCCGATTCGCTTGGAATTTTGGCAGAAGATGCTTCAAATGGTGGAAGAGGAAAATGGTGCGGCGAAAATTTCCCAATAAGCTGATATCCAGAAACTCGACATTCCGTTGGGCCCCCAGGTCGCCTGACCTTACTGCACCTGACTTTTTCTTGTTATTGCAAACAGGAAGTCTACAAAGCAAAACCAACAAATGTTAATGAACTAAAGCAATCCATTCGAGAAACAATTGCGGCTATTCCAGTCTCAACTCTCCAAGCAGTAATGAACAACTTTTTGGTAAGATGCCGCACATGCATCAATGATCAGGGGGGCATTTAAATTACATTATTTTTAAAACTAATTAAGCTATTTTTAATTATATTTAATGAGCTTTAACATGAATAAAAGAAAACTGAATTCCATACACTGAAAAACAAAACACCATAAAAACAAAAGTGGTGACAAATATGTACTACCCCGGCGCGACATGCCCTTGTTAAATTGGTGAAAATCCAAGTTAAAACAACTTCCGTCATAAGTTGGAGATATTTATTGCTTCTTTGGATGCTCTTTTTTGCTGGGTAGTTAAACTTACGTGAATTTGTTTGGTTAGTGTACTTTGCGCGGCATATGGACATTAGACCATTTATTATTTTTTCGGTACTGATTTCCGGGCCGAAAAAGTTTCCATTTGACCTACAAACCTTCAATAAAAAATTTGGTGCCGATCGGATAACGCTAAGGTCTGCCCAAAGTTGTTTGAAAACACAAAACTCACTTTACATGAACAAAATTTGGGTTTTAATCAAATGTCACATGTTCAAGCAATTAAAAAATATTTTATTAGCATGAAAAGTTTTTAAATGATCTTTGAATAAAATTTTCTTTCTTACAAGTCGTAAACAATCAAAATCGGCCGAAAAACGAAAAAGTTACAGCAGTTTTCATTTGAATTTTACGTCATGGCAGGGCATGCATGCACACCGACATGGCCGACACCGAAAATAGATCATTATATAACATGCTTGTGCATGCATGAAAAATAAAACAACAAACAAAAATGGTTGGATCTACATGTTGGACGGATTTGCATGATAGTTGATTTTTCGCATCAGTCTGACATTTTTTACTGGTCAAATAAGAAAACATAAGCAGAACTTTGCAGCGCGTTATACGCCCATGCAACAGGGTCGTTTACAGAACGCGCTCTGCCTCCAGCCTAAGTGAATTGAGAAAGGGACAGCTTCGCACAAAATTTAATTTTAGTCATATTCTTATTAGTCTCCAGATCGACCACATTCAAAATGGGTACTAGATCCAGTGATAAATTTCCGTAGAATCAGTTGGGCATGTATCACATACAATATCTGGAGCCAAACTGCCGTCAAACTGACAGATATTGCAAGTTTTCTTTTTTAATATACGATTTATTAATGTTGGCAGAAAAAACTGTGAAAAAGATAGTGCTATGCTGGCAGTGGATGCAGCTATAATTTTTTGGCAACAGGCGCGAATACCAACACGTGATAAATATAAATGTCAAGATAAATTGCTAAAGTTGTACGGCGACTGGAGAAATGTCCACAAACAAAGTGCAAACAGGAGATCGGATAAATCAAAATTAAACGTGAACATTTTCAAGGAAAAAATGGATGATCTGTTCGATATAGCTAGTGCAAACGCCCTGAACGAGATGTGTATAGAAGAAGACAAGAAGTTTTTGTTGATGCAAAGACAGAAAGGCATACCAGGGTGCATGGCAGGCGTTGACATGAAATTGTACGGGCGAGAACAGCGATCCGAGCAACGAATACAAAAAGCAGAATCGCGAAAGAGAAAGCATTCAGAACGTAACATTCAATCTTGTAAGTTAATAAATTGAAGTGTTTTACTCGTAATTCCTTAAAACAACTGTTATTGTGTAGTACTCGATACAGTTTACATTGGAAGTGACGATGAAGATGATAGCATTTCGGATACGGATATGACATGCGAGTTTCATACCGATGATGACGATGATCACACCAAACGTCTAAGAGGACGACAACATTGGATCTCGTCACGTCTTACAGTAGTCCTTGATAAGGCCAAAGTTAGCTGTTCAGATGCTGTACATATTTTGATAGCATGCGCTCATGATGTGATAACTGTAATGAATAATGCTGCGAAGCCTCTGACCTCTGTTGGTGAGCTTGTGATTAATCGATCTACAATATATGAGCTACGAAAAGAAAATCGTAAGCGAGAAGCGGAGAAGGTGCAAACAGAATTCATTGCAAAAGTAATTTAGTTCAGATCTAAACATATATATAATTTATAGCTTTACGAATCCATCGATTTGTATTTTATTTTTTATACGTAGATCAATAGTGTACATTCATTGATTATTCACTGGGACGGAAAACTTTTGCCGGAGCTATTCGGCAGAAAAATCGTTGATAGAATAGCAATCATCGCCAGTTATGAAGGCACATCAAAATTTTTGGGCGCTCCCAAAATCCCGGCTGGTATGGAGAACTCATCAATTGGGATATTTCTAATAAAGTTTCCGCCATGGTTTTCGATACCACGTCGCCAAATACCGGTCAAAACACAGGATCGTGCATTTTGTTGCAGAACAAATTAGATCGAAAATTAATTAAGTTCCCATGTCGTCATCACATAATGGAGATAGTATTGAAACATGTGTTTGAGGTTAAACTTTCGGCGACTTGTGGTCCTGAAGTGCCTATTTTTAATCGTTTTGCTGCCGTATGGGTAAGTCTCGACCACAAATCGTTTAAAAACGGACTCGAAGATCTAATTGTACGCTCAAAAATAAGTAATGCTGACTGCGAAGTCATTAAGAAATTCTGCATTAAACAGCTAAATGAAACGCAAATCCGAGCTGATTACAAGGAACTATTACAATTAACAATACTGTTTCTTGGTGGTGTCGCGGTGTACAAATTATTAATGATTACAACAGAATACTTACGAAAGACGAAGAGCAAAATCAATTTATATTACAGTGCATTGAAGAATATCGTAGAAAATGTCCCTCATATAACAAGTCAGATCTAATATAATATTGAAATAATTGTATTTTTTGTTTTTTTGTTCACCGATCTCAATATTTAAAAACTATTTATTAATTAATAATACAAAGAAATGTAATTTTAATTACTTAAACATACGATTTTTGAATAAAAAAAATATTTCCCCTATAAAGTGTGTTCTAAATTTTGAATGAACTTTGGACAGACCCTAGGGTTATCCGATCGGCACAAAATTTTTTATGGAAGTCTTTTAGGCCAAATGGAAACATTTTCGGTCCGGAAATCAAGGATCGCAGCAACTTTCACTTTTTGCATCATGTGCTATAAACGGTCTAATGGACATTTGTATATGTGGGATGGCAACCCGGACAGGAGAGATGACTGACAGTTTATGACAAGGACGGTTGTAGGATGATTTTTTTCGGCGTTTGGGTCTCTGTGGTTCTGTGTTCTCGTTTTCTGCTTAAGGGCACTCGCTCTTGGACCATCGAAGAAACAACTCGTGTGAAGTTTAACTTATTTTACTATTCACTTTATTTATTTATTCTCAAAAGTGTTAAAATTGAATTACTTTTAAGTTTACACTTTTATATCGGTTAATATACACTAAATTTACATCAAACTGTGTATATCATCACTTATTAAACTTTGTGGAATCAATTCAATCCGTGATGAAATTGAGCCAAGCCAACTGAAAGGTGAAATAAAGGAAAAACTGTTGAATGTGTGTAAAATAAGAAAAACAGTGAAGTGTTAAATTGCTCCATCAATTGACAAATACGACGAGAAGCCTGTTTCACGAGGCTTGTGTATTGCTTTATTGACGATGAAAATCTAGAGTTGTGTTGGTGACCCACCATTGAATTTGAATGTGTAGGTTGATAGAAAAAAGACGTTACTTTTCAAATTAAAGTCGAATTCGTGAAAGGCCAGAGAGAGTGAGATAGAGAAGAAGAATTCACAAGCACAGTCAATTTTTGCTAGTGACTGGTAGAGTGAAGCGAGAACACGGACACACACATGTGCGTGGAGAAGAAGACGGGAAGAAATAATTGAGTGAGAAGTGCTATCACAACGCAGAGGTGAGGCAAGTAAAATAATTGAGACGACTAGAAGTGATGTCACAACGCAGAGGTGCAGTATGATAAGCGATAAAAACGACTAGAAGTGCTATCACAACGCAGAGGTGCAGCAGGAATAACGATTGAGACAAACATATTAGTGAAGTGCTGAAAGGACGCAGGCGTGCAGCAAGAATAATTTTGAGAAAAGCCGAGTGAAGAAGACAAAGTGCTGTTGTGAAATTCAGTGCCAAGCGACAGGCACATATTTTTGCAAATACACTAACGTTCAGCCTACTGTGTGTTGGTTAACGACTTGTGTGGAGTGGCAGTTGGTCGAAAACAAAGTTGCGTGTTTTGGTTTGCATTTCTGTCGGAGATTTATCTGTGTGTGTGATATAGAAGTCCGTGGCTGGTGCAAATTGTATTGTTGCTGGGTGCGCGAATCAGACGACCGTTGCCGTTTAAATTTTGTGGCGAATTTTTGTTTGCTGTGAAGAGCAGAATTCTTGTGATGGTTCAACAACAATTGGCTGCTGTGCGGAGAATATTTTTGGTGAGAATATTCTGATTAAAATTAAATGTTGTCGTACTCCTTCGTGCGTGTGATTGTTTGTACGTGACGATTGTTTGGTCTTTTATTATACTGTACGTATTTTGTAGAATTTGTTGTACTGATATTTGATAATTTTATTTGATTCATTATATTCTTATTTAATTGTTATGATGTCGGACATGGACAGAGAGAGTGTTTTGAGGATGACTGTTGAGACTTCGAGGGAGAGGTTGAGAGGGTTGGATTTGGATGCTCAGGGTTTGAAGGCGGAATTGCAGGCTCGACTTTTGGAGCATTTGGGGTTGGATTTTGTTGACGCTGATGGTGTCGCTCGCGAGGCTGACGTCGATTCGAATTCGGTGCAGACCCCGCTTCGATGTTTTGGTCGATACGATTCTGTTGCAAAGAGTATGCACACCCTCAAGGGCGTGCAGGATAGTTTGTCTATGTTCAGTGGTACTAGCTCACCTGACTTTAATCATTGGCTAACTGAATTGTAAGAGACAGCTGAAATTGTTGAATGGTGCCGCTTAATCATTTATTAGAGCCAAAGTGGAATTCGAAATTGGAGAAATTGAAATCGTTGCCTTTGTCAGAGTTTGGTTCAACATTGTCGACAGCGTAGGTTCATGCTTAATTGCGCAACAGGCGGTTGCAAAGAAATGAAACGTTGCTCGTGTATTTGTATAGCCTAATGGAAATAGGCAAGCAACCGCAGATAGATGGCATCACTGATTCAAGAACTGGAAAGATGATTTTGTACGAATCTGAAGACATAAAGAGCTTGAAAAGACAAACGCAGATTTATGAAAAGAGTAGACAGAATCCCTCGTCGTCATATAGGGGAAAAGCGTCAAATTATTCAGGTGGTTCGAAGATTCCATACCAGACGGAGAAAAACAACAACTGGAGAAAATGTTTTAAATGTGATGAGAAATCACATTTCGCGAATGACTGCCCAGAAAACAGTACAAATGTTTTAAATGTCGAGAATTTCGACATCGCTCATTCGAATGCAAAGGCGTGGAGAAAGCTTCGGAAGGACCTATGACGACGGAAAGGAACCAGGCAAACATGGTGAATAAAGGTTCCAATATAATTTTCAAAGATGTGACAATTCATGTTAAGACTTTGTCAGCGTGAAGTTGAAGTTACCACCGACGATTGTGACATTTTATGTGGTTGCGGGGCGTGACGTACACCACTCGATAATGATAGGTAATAGGTTATTACTGAGAACGGAAATGATTGTGAGAAATGGCGAAGTCACAATTCGAGGAATTTCCGAAGAACCTGATTTACTGAATGAATTTGAGAGTATATGTCTGAACCTTGAGGTTATTCGACAAGATGACATTGTGGAATTAGATCTCCTGAGTATGGAAACTCGTTTCAATGTCAAGAGATTAGTTGATGAATACAGAGCCGAAAAGAACCTGAAAATTCCCATAGAGATGAAATTTATTTTAACCGATGATAACTCGGCTTATCGGTGGTCTAGACGAATGCCATTCGTCGATCAAGTTATAGTGGACAAAAAGGTCACACAGTGGTTGAGTGAGAAAATTATAGTACCAAGTACATCTGAATATGCGTCTCCAGTGGTGTTAGTCTCGAAGAAAGATGGATCGAAGCGATTATGCTGTGAGTTCCGAAAGCTAAACGAGAAGATAATGCAAGACAATTTCCCAATGCCATTGATTGACGAGGTGTTCGACAAGTTGCAGAATGCAAAGGTGTATACTACCTCGGATTTGAGGAATGGATTTTCCATGTTCCTTTAGAGGAATCTTCCAGGAAGTATACATCATTTGTGACGCACAATGGGCAGTAGAAGTTTTGTATGTTCCATTCGGAATTACTAATTCTCCTGCTCTTTCTACGAGGTATATTTTTGCTGTTTTTCGTGACCTTATACAGGATAGTACTAATATTGTGTACGTGGACGATATCATTATTCCAGCTAAGGACATGACGGATGGATTCCACAAACTTGAGCTTGTATTAAAGAGAGCTGCTCAAGCGGTTTGACGATTAAATGGCAAAAGAGTCTGATTTTAATGAGGAAGTTAAATTTTCTTGGATATGACATTGAAGATGGTTTTATTAAGAATTATCCACTGCCTAATTACTGGAAACCCGTAGAACGATTCCATGGATTAATGACGTACTTCCGAGGATTTATTTGTATGCCAAGAATATGCCATTTGGGGGTATAAGGGCTCTTTTGGAAAAAGGTCAATATGAGGATTACTATATGAGGAATGGCGTTTTATTCAAGAATCCAGATGTAGGATTAATAGTAGTTCCATACTCGATGGAGGACGAGATAATCACAATTGCACACAGGCAAAGTCATTTTGGAATTGCGAAGACTAAAGACTTAGTAAAGAGACAGTACTACATACCCAGACTAACATCAATAGTGGAGAAAATTGTTAGAAGTTGTGCTCAGTGCATTATCACAGACGCCAAGAGGTACATAAACAAGGAGGATAGTCCACTGACTACATACCACATTGATCACGTAGGGCCTATGGAAATGACGAACAAAGCATATAATCATATTTTGGTTGTGGTAGACGCGTTTACCAAATTCGTATGGCTTTATCCGACGACGTCGACTGCTACTAATGCGGTTATAGATTGTCTGGAAAGACAATCAGCGATATTTGGTAACCCCGCTCGATTGATTAATGACCGAGGATGCTGGTATACAACACTTATTGATAGCGACAGGTGTACCAAAAGGCAATGGCCAAGTTGAAAGAATGCACAGGATTATTGTGCCTATGATTGCTAAATTTTGTCAAGAGGATCCAAAAACTTGGTATAAGCATGTACGAAAAGCGAGAAGAAGTGCGAGAATATCACCATTTAGATTCTTAACAGGCGTTGATATGGGAATACCCGAGAATCCAGATTTCCGCGAGATTCTCTAAAATGAAGCAGTAGAAGAATTATCCTGAGAACGAGAACAGCTGAGAGCAACTGCGAAGGAGAACATAGCTGTAATTCGGAGGGAGAACTGCAAAACTTTTAACAAGAAGCGAAGGCCGGAGGCTATTTACAAGATGATTTGGTAGATATTAAGCGTACCCTGTTTGGTTCAGGATTGAAGCTGAAGGGGAAATATTTTAAACCATACAAGGTGACGAGAGTGATGCGTCATGGCAGATATGAGGTGGAGAAAGTTGGGGACCTGGAGGGTCCTAACATGACATCGACCATAGCCGAGAACATGATACCATTCTAAATTTCAAAACGATCGGTTGTAAAATACAGCTTCTATAGGACTAAAGGGCCAACTCGGACGAAACATATATATGGGAGCTATAGCTAAATCTTAACCGATTTTCTTCAAATTCGGTAGTGTTGGTTCATGGATCAAGAAACTCTACCATTCTGAATTTCAAAATGATTGGATGTAAAATACAGCTTCTACAGGACTAAAGAGCAAAATCGGACGAAACATATATATGGGAGCTATAGCTAAATCTTAACCGATTTTCTTCAAATTCGGCAATGTTGGTTCATGGATCAAGAAACTCTACCATTCTAAATTTCAAAACGATCGGTTGTAAAATACAGCTTCTATAGGACTAAAGGGCCAAATCGGACGAAACATATATATGGGAGCTATAGCTAAATCTTAACCGATTTTCTTCAAATTCGGTAGTGTTGGTTCATGGATCAAGAAACTCAACCATTCTGAATTTCAAAATGATTGGATGTAAAATACAGCTTCTACAGGACTAAAGAGCAAAATCGGACGAAACATATATATGGGAGCTATATCTAAATCTTAACCGATTTTCTTCAAATTCGGCAATGTTGGTTCGTGGATCAAGAAACTCTACCATTCTAAATTTCAAAACGATCGGTTGTAAAATACAGCTTCTATAGGACTAAAGGGCCAAATCGGACGAAACATATATATGGGAGCTATAGCTACATCGTAACCGATTTTCTTCAAATTCGGCAATGTTGGTTCATGGATCAAGAAACTCTACCATTCTAAATTTCAAAACGATTGGATGTAAAATACAACTTCTATAGGACTAAAGGGCCAAATCGGACGAAATATATATATGGGAGCTATATATAAATCTGAACAGATTTCAACCAAATTCAATAGCGATCTTAACAGCCGCGAAATACTCTAAACTGCAAAATTTCAGAACGATCGGAGTGAAATTACGACCTGTAGTCGACGAACAACTTTACACAGGTGTTACAAACATCTGCCGTGAAACAAACTTATAATACCCTGTACTACAGTGTGGTGTAGGGTATAAAAATCCTGGAACAAAAAAAAAAATAGAAAAAAAAAAACGAAAAAAATATTTTATTTTATTTTTTAAAAGTTTGCCTCCCAGCGAAGAAGATAATGCCTATTTGAAAAAAAAATCTATGGATAAATGTAGATATTAAAGCCCTTTTGGTAGAGGTAAGAGAATTTCAAAACATCTTTTTTTTAAATTTCTGTTTAAATAGCGATTTTATTTATTACTTTTATTTATATTATGTGCATTTGAGTTTATTTACATGAACAATTTTTATTAGAAGTAATCGTAAGTTCTTTGTTGACGTTTGTAGATTTCGGAATCGGTTTCTCTAATGAGGGACCAAATATAATCTCCCATCATTCTTTCATCTCAGTGCCCTTGGTAACGCCGCTCGATGGACTTCAATTCTTGGTGAAACCTTTCGCAATGTTCGTGGCAAAAGTGCACTTTACGTCCCACAACCCCGATTTTTTTTGAAATTTTGCACACCCCCCCCCTAAATGACCCCCAAATCACGAAAATTTTGTCAAAATTGGGGCTTGGACCCAAGCCGCCCTCTAAACCCAAAAAATGGACCCGGTCCCCCACATAGACAATATTATACTCAAACGAAAGGAAATGGCGAGGGGAACGCAAAAAGCCAAAAAATATTTTTTTTTTGAAAAAATTTCACGATTTTTTTCATACATACAAAATGAATTTTTTTGGTCCATGGGTCCAAGCCCCAATTTTCGATAACATTTTCGTGATTTGGTGGTCATTTAGGGGGGGGGGGTGCAAAATTTCAAAGAAATCGGGGTTGTGGGACGTAAAATGCACTTTAGCCGAGAAATGCGGATTTCTTAGAAAAAATCTGTATACACACATATACCAGTTTAGGTCCCTAGTGTTACCACGGGCTGAAATGCACCTCATCGAAACCAATCTGTTTGATATACACATTTAACGAAAATACGAATATCTGTACCCGAAAGATCTGTTAGACTGCCTAGAAAGGCCGACCACAGTATTTCCAGTCTTCGTTTATCCAAAGCGGGACAGTCGCATAGCAAGTGTTCAATAATCTCCACTTTTTTTTCATCTCCAAAGCTTCTGCAGAGGTCATTGAAGTCAATACCCAATCTTCTGGCGTGTTCGCCGATCAGGCAGTGTGCCGTCAGAACTGATACTAACGTAGACAATCTTTTCATCTCTAGTGCGAGGAGATATTTTGACCTTCTCTGGTCATACCTTGGCCAGATTTGTCTAGCTACCCTACAGGTGCCGATTTCTGTACATCTTTCGTTGGACTGCCTGATTGTCTCTTGCCTAATCCAATGCTTGCACGTGGATAGTGGCGCACCAATATTTATATGCAATTCTTCGAGAATTTGTAATGTCGTCCCTTTCCTAGCAAGTTCATCAACTTTGCAGTTCCCCGGGATATCCCTAGGCCCTGTCATGCATTTCAGGTGTATATTAAACTGCTCAGCCATCTCGTTAAGAGATCTGCTGCAGTCGAGGGCTGTTTGTGAATTTAGGGATGTGGCCTCCAGAGAATTGATGGCAGCCTGGCTGTCCGAGTTAATGACAACGCCAGTGTTGGTTACTATGTTGCGACTCAGCATCTTGGCGACTTGCCATTATTTCCGCTGGCTCGAATAAATTCCAGGCGAGAGGCCCAATTTTCTACCACCTTTTGCAGCATTTGGGGATGTATGTCAGCAATAACGCGCCGAATATTCTCTTCCAAGGCGTCAATCGTGTCGGGCTTATCTGCGTTGACAAGCGACTTCAGATACCATAGCATATATACCATATATTATATAACAACCCTCGTATAGGCGTTAATTTCTTGAAACTGTTGTTCGGATTTTCGTTTCATCAATATTGCCCAGATATAAATAGGGTCCGAAAAGATAAGCATCTGCATAAATCTTTTAAATCTTTAAATTTACATTTGTATACTATATACCTACAAATGACTTTTGAACAACTAAGTATGGACCGGATTACTTTGTAAAGATCTTACTCTTGATATAGCTTATAAATAATGACAATAAGGGAAGTGGGCAAGTCACTTGTGGTGTTTTCTTTTCTAAAAAATTATGTTGCCTGTCTAAAACAAAAAGCTAGCAATTTAACTCACAAAAGACCAAAATTCACTAGAAAACCAGTAAGGAAAGACAGAAAGTCGGGCGGGGCCGACTATATAATACCCTACACCTACCTACCAATGCGAAAATGGGCATTGTGATAAGAATTTGGCAGTGTTCATACGTGTAATAAGCAAACTCTCTCTGCCGATTTTCGTACTGATCGGATATAAAACACGGTTTCTACAGCGCTTACATGTCAAATCGGGGTTAACATATATATCGGGACTATGTTTAAATCTGAACCGATTTTCCCCGAATTTGGCAGTGTTCATACATGTAATAAGAAATCTCTCTATGTTAAATTTCGTACTGATCGGATATAAAACACGATTTCTACAGCACTTAAATGTTAAATCGGGTGAAACATATATATGGGGGCAATACATAAATCTGAACCGATTTCCCCCGAATTTGTCAGTGTTTATTCATGTAATAAGACAACTTTCTCTGGCGAAATTCGTACAGGTTGGATATAAAATACGGTTTCTACAGCGCTTACATGTCAAATCGGGTGAAACATATATATGGGGACTATATCTAAATCTGAACCGATTTTCCCCGAATTCGGCAGTGTTTTTTCATGTAATAAGAGAACTCTCTCTGCCAAATTTCGTACTGATCTGATTTAAAATACAGTTCCTACAGCGCTTACATGTAAAATCGGGTGAAACATATAAATGGGGGCTATATCTAAATCCGAACGGATTTTCTGCGAATTTGGTAGTGTTCATTCACGTAATAATAAAACTCTCTCTGCCGAATTTCATAAAGATCGGATGTAAAATGTGGTTTCTACAGCGCTTACATGTCAAATCGGGTGAAACATATATATGGGGACTATATCCAAATCTGAACCGATTTTAACCAATTTCAATACGGATCGTCCTTGGGCCAAAAAAGAGCACTATGCTAAATTTCATCACAATCAGACCATAAATACGACCTGCACTTTGATTACAAGAATACATGGACAGACAGACAGACGGACATGGCTAAATCGACTCAGAAAGTGATTCTGAGTCTATCGGTATAATAAACAATGGGTCTATCTCTTCTCCTTTTAGGTGTTACAAACAAATGCACAAAGTCATAATACCCTGTACCACAGTGTGGTGTAGGGTATAAAAACGCGGGTATTTACGCTACTCGCTCGACGCTGAAGTTTTGTTGGGCAGCGTCCACCCCTCCGATTAAATACAGGGCTGAAGTGTTGCATTTTTGCACCGTGCAAGTGCGACTTTTTTTACAAAAGAAAGCGAAACAGCCAGAACAAAAAAAAAATAAACAGTTTATTTGCTTTCCTGAAAAGGTAGGAAAAAATACATAACTACTTTTGCCACGACGGCGACGATATATTATTTTTTTATTCAGTTTATTTTTATAAGTTTTATAAATATTTTATTTGTGTTATTGCCTTTGTTTTTAGCCCACTTTTTAAAAAGTTTATCTCGAATGTCATATTTCCATGGGAACGGATTTTTTAAATTTTTTTTTAATTCTTTAGAGTTGTCATAAATACCATTGGAAATATTGTGTATTTTATTGAATAATTGGTTAGAGCTTCATGATTCATTCATTATAACTATTTTGACCTAATCATAAAAATGGGTGTGACAATTTGCCCAATAAGTATACCAACTGGTTGAAATATAGAAAAAAATGTTAGTTCACACCTATCCGATTGTGGCATAAAGCACAGCAGAGGAAGTAAATGTATTCGCAAACTACCTCGAGTCCATTCTTAAACCCAACAGTGGTGCATCTGAAATATATCCGCCCGTGATAGATGATATAATTCCTCGCTCAATATATCCGCCCAGAAGAGAGGAGACGTTTAAACGTCTCATGTCCGTGGACATACACTTAAGCCAGTGGTTCGGCCTGTTGTGCGCTCCTTATTTGTGATCTTTTTATACCTCACGAGTTACAGAAAATCGGTACTAGACACGAATTTTCTCAGTGTCTTCCAGCCATATCCTCTGAGATGAGTCAAGTCTGGTAATATGTCGGACCCGAAATGTTGGGATCTTGCATGTGTGAAAGCCGGGTAGTGACGCAGAAAACGTTCCGCCTGTGATAGTTGATATAATTCCACGCCCAAACTATCAGCCCGGGATAAATGGTTTAATTCCTCACCAAATCAAGCTTAGAATAAAGAATGTTGAAAAACCTGGCAAAGACCTTAAAATAAAGAAGTCGCCCGGAGGAGATGTTATAACAGCGAAAATGATAAAAGAGTTTTCGTTTTCAGCCTTGAAAATGGTGTTGTCTATATTCAATGTCAAAATACGTATATGTTACTTCCCCCTATCTTGGAAGAGGTCAGAAATCGTGATGATGATTCCGAAACCAGGCAAAGATCCAACTCAACTTAAATCCTATCGCCCTATAAGCCTACTATCGATACTATCAAAAATGCTTTAGTAAGTTGTTGTAAAAATAATCATACATTTCTGACCATTAATTTGGATTTCGAAAAAGTCATTTTCACTGCACTCAAAGATGTTAATAAGAACGACATACAGGGTGGCTGATGAAAGCTGCTACAAAAAAAAATAATAACTTTTTTTCTATTTAATTAATTCTGGTTAATTTTTTTTTTATTTTGCAGATTGATTTTTAGATTTAACAAAAATGGATAACTGGGACACTGAAACAAGAATTTGGATTGTCCGCCGCTATTACGCACTGAAGTCCGTAGTTTCGGTTCAAAGAGAGTATAGGGGCACGTTTGGCGGCAATCCTCCGAGCAGATGGACCATAAAGAGACTTGTTAACAATTTTTCCGAGCATGGGACCTTACCATCGAAAGCCTTTAGTTCGGACGGAGGAAACAATCGCTGCTGTAGCTGATGCCATACAAAACAATCCAAGAGCTTCGACAAGAACCTTATCTGCTCAAATGGGTATTAGCAGACAGTCATTGCAGTCAATTATGCACACAGATTTGGAGTTATTCCTATATAAAATTCAAATGGCCAACAATGTGAACTCAGCAGACTTCCCGATTCGCTTGGAATTTTGCCAGAAGATGCTTCAAATGGTGGAAGAGGAAAATGGTGCGGCGAAAATTTCCCAATAAGCTGATATCCAGAAACTCGACATTCCGTTGGGCCCCCAGGTCGCCTGACTTTACTGCACCTGACTTTTTCTTGTGGGGTTATTGCAAACAGGAAGTCTACAAAGCAAAACCAACAAATTTTAATGAACTAAAGCAATCCATTCGAGAAACAATTGCGGCTATTCCAGTCTCAACTCTCCAAGCAGTAATGAACAACTTTTTGGTAAGATGCCGCACATGCATCAATGATCAGGGGGGCATTTAAATTACATTATTTTTAAAACTAATTAAGCTATTTTTAATTATATTTAATGAGCTTTAACATGAATAAAAGAAAACTGAATTCCATACACTGAAAAACAAAACACCATAAAAACAAAAGTGGTGACAAATATGTACTTCCCCGGCGCGACATGCCCTTGTTAAATTGGTGAAAATCCAAGTTAAAACAACTTCCGTCATAAGTTGGATATATTTATTGCTTCTTTGGATGCTCTTTTTTGCTGGGTTAAACTTACGTGAATTTGTTTGGTTAGTGTACTTTGCGCTGCACATGGACATTAGACCATTTATTATTTTTTCGGTACTGATTTCCGGGCCGAAAAAGTTTCCATTTGACCTACAAACCTTCAATAACAAATTTGGTGCCGATCGGATAACGGTAAGGTCTGCCCAAAGTTGTTTGAAAACACAAAACTCACTTTACATGAACAAAATTTGGGTTTTAATCAAATGTCACATGTTCAAGTAATTAAAAAATATTTTATTAGCATGAAAAGTTTTTAAATGATCTTTGAATAAAATTTTCTTTCTTACAAGTCGTAAACAATCAAAATCGGCCGAAAAACGTAAAAGTTACAGCAGTTTTCATTTGAATTTTACGTCATGGCAGGGCATGCATGCACACCGACATGGCCGACACCGAAAATAGATCATTATATAACATGCTTGTGCATGCATGAAAAATAAAACAACAAACAAAAATGGTTGGATCTACATGTTGGACGGATTTGCATGATAGTTGTTTTTTCGCATCAGTCTGACATTTTTTACTGGTCAAATAAGAAAACATAAGCAGAACTTTGCAGCGCGTTATACGCCCATGCAACAGGGTCGTTTACAGAACGCGCTCTGCCTCCAGCCTAAGTGAATTGAGAAAGGGACAGCTTCGCACAGAATTTAATTTTAGTCATATTCTTATTAGTCTCCAGATCGACCACATTCAAAATGGGTACTAGATCCAGTGATAAATTTCCGTAGAATCAGTTGGGCATGTATCACATACAATATCTGGAGCCAAACTGCCGTCAAACAGACGGATATTGCAAGTTTTCTTTTTTAATATGCGATTTGATAATGTTGGCAGAAAAAACTGTGCAAAAGATAGTGCTATGCTGGCAGTGGATGCAGCTATAATTTTTTGGCAACAGGCGCGAATACCAACACGTGATAAATATAAATGTCAAGATAAATTGCTAAAGTTGTACGGCGACTGGAGAAATGTCCACAAACAAAGTGCAAACAGGAGATCGGATAAATCAAAATTAAACGTGAACATTTTCAAGGAAAAAATGGATGATCTGTTCGATATAGCTAGTGCAAACGCCCTGAACGAGATGTGTATAGAAGAAGACAAGAAGTTTTTGTTGATGCAAAGACAGAAAGGCATACCAGGGTGCATGGCAGGCGTTGACATGAAATTGTACAGGCGAGAACAGCGATCCGAGCAACGAATACAAAAAGCAGAATCGCGAAAGAGAAAGCATTCAGAACGTAACATTCAATCTTGTAAGTTAATAAATTGAAGTGTTTTACTCGTAATTCCTTAAAACAACTGTTATTGTGTAGTACTCGATACAGTTTACATTGGAAGTGACGATGAAGATGATAGCATTTCGGATACGGATATGACATGCGAGTTTCATACCGATGATGACGATGATCACACCAAACGTCTAAGAGGACGACAACATTGGATCTCGTCACGTCTTACAGTAGTCCTTGATAAGGCCAAAGTTAGCTGTTCAGATGCTGTACATATTTTGATAGCATGCGCTCATGATGTGATAACTGTAATGAATAATGCTGCGAAGCCTCTGACCTCTGTTGGTGAGCTTGTGATTAATCGATCTACAATATATGAGCTACGAAAAGAAAATCGTAAGCGAGAAGCGGAGAAGGTGCAAACAGAATTCATTGCAAAAGTAATTTAGTTCAGATCTAAACATATATATAATTTATAGCTTTACGAATCCATCGATTTGTATTTTATTTTTTATACGTAGATCAATAGTGTACATTCATTGATTATTCACTGGGACGGAAAACTTTTGCCGGAGCTATTCGGCAGAAAAATCGTTGATAGAATAGCAATCATCGCCAGTTATGAAGGCACATCAAAATTTTTGGGCGCTCCCAAAATCCCGGCTGGTACTGGAGAACTCATCAATTGGGATATTTCTAATAAAGATTCCGCCATGGTTTTCGATACCACGTCGTCAAATACAGGTCAAAACACAGGATCGTGCATTTTGTTGCAGAACAAATTAGATCGAAAATTAATCAAGTTCCCATGTCGTCATCACATAATGGAGATAGTATTGAAACATGTGTTTGAGGTTAAACTTTCGGCGACTTGTGGTCCTGAAGTGCCTATTTTTAATCGTTTTGCTGCCGTATGGGTAAGTCTCGACCACAAATCGTTTAAAAACGGACTCGATGATCCAATTGTACGCTCAAAAATAAGTAATGCTGACTGCGAAGTCATTAAGAAATTCTGCATTAAACTGCTAAATGAAACGCAAATCCGAGCTGATTGCAAGGAACTATTACAATTAACAATACTGTTTCTTGGTGGTGTCGCGGTGTACAAATTATTAATGATTACAACAGAATACTTACGAAAGACGAAGAGCAAAATCAATTTATATTACAGTGCATTGAAGAATATCGTAGAAAATGTCCCTCATATAACAAGTCAGATCTAATATAATATTGAAATAATTGTATTTTTTGTTTTTTTGTTCACCGATCTCAATATTTAAAAACTATTTATTAATTAATAATACAAAGAAATGTAATTTTAATTACTTAAACATACGATTTTTGAATAAAAAAAATATTTCCCCTATAAAGTGTGTTCTAAATTTTGAATGAACTTTGGACAGACCCTAGGGTTATCCGATCGGCACAAAATTTTTTATGGAAGTCTTTTAGGCCAAATGGAAACATTTTCGGTCCGGAAATTAAGGATCGCAGCAACTTTCACTTTTTGCATCATGTGCTATAAACGGTCTAATGGACATTTGTATATGTGGGATGACAGTTTATGACAAGGACGGTTGTAGGATGATTTTTTTCGGCGTTTGGGTCTCTGTGGTTCTGTGTTCTCGTTTTCTGCTTAAGGGCACTCGCTCTTGGACCATCGAAGAAACAATTCGTGTGAAGTTTAACTTATTTTACTATTCACTTTATTTATTTATTCTCAAAAGTGTTAAAATTTAATTACTTTTAAGTTTACACTTTTATATCGGTTAATATACACTAAATTTACATCAAACTGTGTATATCATCACTTATTAAACTTTGTGAAATCAATTCAATCCGTGATGAAATTGAGCCAAGCCAACTGAAAGGTGAAATAAAGGAAAAACTGTTAAATGTGTGTAAAATAAGAAAAACAGTGAAGTGTTAAATTGCTCCATCAATTGACAAATACGACGAGAAGCCTGTTTCACGAGGCTTGTGTATTGACGATGAAAATCTAGAGTTGTGTTGGTGACCCACCATTGAATTTGAATGTGTAGGTTGATAGAAAAAAGACGTTACTTTTCAAATTAAAGTCGAATTCGTGAAAGGCCAGAGAGAGTGAGATAGAGAAGAAGAATTCACAAGCACAGTCAATTTTTGCTAGTGACTGGTAGAGTGAAGCGAGAACACGGACACACACATGTGCGTGGAGAAGAAGACGGGAAGAAATAATTGAGTGAGAAGTGCTATCACAACGCAGAGGTGAGGCAAGTAAAACAATTGAGACGACTAGAAGTGATGTCACAACGCAGAGGTGCAGTATGATAAGCGATAAAAACGACTAGAAGTGCTATCACAACGCAGAGGTGCAGCAGGAATAACGATTGAGACAAACATATTAGTGAAGTGCTGAAAAGACGCTGGCGTGCAGCAAGAATAATTTTGAGAAAAGCCGAGTGAAGAAGACGAAGTGCTGTTGTGAAATTCAGTGCCAAGCGACAGGCACATATTTTTGCAAATACACTAACGTTCAGCCTACTGTGTGTTGGTTAACGACTTGTGTGGAGTGGCAGTTGGTCGAAAACAAAGTTGCGTGTTTTGGTTTGCATTTCTGTCGGAGATTTATCTGTGTGTGTGATATAGAAGTCCGTGGCTGGTGCAAATTGTATTGTTGCTGGGTGCGCGAATCAGACGACCGTTGCCGTTTAAATTTTGTGGCGAATTTTTGTTTGCTGTGAAGAGCAGAATTCTTGTGATGGTTCAACAACAATTGGCTGCTGTGCGGAGAATATTTTTGGTGAGAATATTCTGATTAAAATTAAATTTTGTCGTACACCTTCGTGAGTGTGATTGTTTGTACGTGACGATTGTTTGGTCTTTTATTATACTGTACGTATTTTGTAGAATTTGTTGTCTTATTTAATTGTTATGATGTCGGACATGGACAGAGAGAGTGTTTTGAGGATGACTGTTGAGACTTCGAGGGAGAGGTTGAGAGGGTTGGATTTGGATGCTCAGGGTTTGAAGGCGGAATTGCAGGCTCGACTTTTGGAGCATTTGGGGTTGGATTTTGTTGACGCTGATGGTGTCGCTCGCGAGGCTGACGTCGATTCGAATTCGGTGCAGACCCCGCTTCGATGTTTTGGTCGATACGATTCTGTTGCAAAGAGTATGCACACCCTCAAGGGCGTGCAGGATAGTTTGTCTATGTTCAGTGGTACTAGCTCACCTGACTTTAATCATTGGCTAACTGAATTGTAAGAGACAGCTGAAATTGTTGAATGGTGCCGCTTAATCATTTATTAGAGCCAAAGTGGAATTCGAAATTGGAAGAAATTGAGATCGTTGCCTTTGTCAGAGTTTGGTTCAACATTGTCGACAGCGTAGGTTCATGCTTAATTGCGCAACAGGCGGTTGCAAAGAAATGAAACGTTGCTCGTGTATTTGTATAGCCTAATGGAAATAGGCAAGTAACCGCAGATAGATGGCATCACTGATTCAAGAACTGGAAAGATGATTTTGTACGAATCTGAAGACATAAAGAGCTTGAAAAGACAAATGCAGATTTATGAAAAGAGTAGACAGAATCCCTCGTCGTCATATAGGGGAAAAGCGTCAAATTCTTCAGGTGGTTCGAAGATTCCATACCAGACGGAGAAAAACAACAACTGGAGAAAATGTTTTAAATGTGATGAGAAATCACATTTCGCGAATGACTGCCCAGAAAACAGTACAAATGTTTTAAATGTCGAGAATTTCGACATCGCTCATTCGAATGCAAAGGCGTGGAGAAAGCTTCGGAAGGACCTGTGACGACGGAAAGGAACCAGGCAAACATGGTGAATAAAGGTTCCAATATAATTTTCAAAGATGTGACAATTCATGTTAAGACTTTGTCAGCGTGAAGTTGAAGTTACCACCGAAGATTTTGACGTGACATTTTATGTGGTTGCGGGGCGTGACGTACACCAATCGATAATGATAGGTAATAGGTTATTACTGAGAACGGAAATGATTGTGAGAAATGGCGAAGTCACACTTCGAGGAATTTCCGAAGAACCTGATTTACTGAATGAATTTGAGAGTATATGTCTGAACCTTGAGGTTATTCGACAAGATGACATTGTGGAATTAGATCTCCTGAGTATGGAAACTCGTTTCAATGTCAAGAGATTAGTTGATGAATACAGAGCCGAAAAGAACCTGAAAAGTCCCATAGAGATGAAATTTATTTTAACCGATGATAACTCGGCTTATCGGTGGTCTAGACGAATGCCATTCGTCGATCAAGTTATAGTGGACAAAAAGGTCACACAGTGGTTGAGTGAGAAAATTATAGTACCAAGTACATCTGAATATGCGTCTCCAGTGGTGTTAGTCTCGAAGAAAGATGGATCGAAGCGTTTATGCTGTGAGTACCGAAAGCTAAACGAGAAGATAATGCAAGACAATTTCCCAATGCCATTGATTGACGAGGTGTTCGACAAGTTGCAGAATGCAAAGGTGTATACTACCTCGGATTTGAGGAATGGATTTTCCATGTTCCTTTAGAGGAATCTTCCAGGAAGTATACATCATTTGTGACGCACAATGGGCAGTAGAAGTTTTGTATGTTCCATTCGGAATTACTAATTCTCCTGCTCTTTCTACGAGGTATATTTTTGCTGTTTTTCGTGACCTTATACAGGATAGTACTAATATTGTGTACGTGGACGATATCATTATTCCAGCTAAGGACATGACGGATGGATTCCACAAACTTGAGCTTGTATTAAAGAGAGCTGCTCAAGCGGTTTGACGATTAAATGGCAAAAGAGTCTGATTTTAATGAGGAAGTTAAATTTTCTTGGATATGACATTGAAGATGGTTTTATTAAGAATTATCCACTGCCTAATTACTGGAAACCCGTAGAACGATTCCATGGATTAATGACGTACTTCCGAGGATTTATTTGTATGCCAAGAATATGCCATTTGGGGGTATAAGGGCTCTTTTGGAAAAAGGTCAATATGAGGATTACTATATGAGGAATGGCGTTTTATTCAAGAATCGAGATGTAGAATTAATAGTAGTTCCATACTCGATGGAGGACGAGATAATCACAATTGCACACAGGCAAAGTCATTTTGGATACAAGGAGGATAGTCCACTGACTACATACCACATTGATCACGTAGGGCCTATGGAAATGACGAACAAAGCATATAATCATATTTTGGTTGTGGTAGACGCGTTTACCAAATTCGTATGGCTTTATCCGACGACGTCGACTGCTACTAATGCGGTTATAGATTGTCTGGAAAGACAATCAGCGATATTTGGTAACCCCGCTCGATTGATTAATGACCGAGGATGCTGGTATACAACACTTATTGATAGCGACAGGTGTACCAAAAGGCAATGGCCAAGTTGAAAGAATGCACAGGATTATTGTGCCTATGATTGCGAAATTTTGTCAAGAGGATCCAAAAACTTGGTATAAGCATGTACGAAAAGCGAGAAGAAGTGCGAGAATATCACCATTTAGATTCTTAACAGGCGTTGATATGGGAATACCCGAGAATCCAGATTTCTGCGAGATTCTCGAAAATGAAGCAGTAGAAGAATTATCCCGAGAACGAGAACAGCTGAGAGCAACTGCGAAGGAGAACATAGCTGTAATTCGAAGGGAGAACTGCAAAACTTTTAACAAGAAGCGAAGGCCGGAGGCTATTTACAAGATGATTTGGTAGATATTAAGCGTACCCTGTTTGGTTCAGGATTGAAGCTGAAGGGGAAATATTTTAAACCATACAAGGTGACGAGAGTGATGCGTCATGGCAGATACGAGGTGGAGAAAGTTGGGGACCTGGAGGGTCCTAACATGATATCGACCATAGGCGAGAACATGAAGCCATGGGTTTTGAAATTCGGGACGAATAGCCGTCAGGAGGGCCGGATGTGGGATGGCAACCCGGACAGGGGAAATGACTGACAGTTTATGACAAGGACGGTTGTAGGATGATTTTTGTCGGCGTTTGGGTCTCTGTCGGTTTTCGTTTTCTGCTGCAGGCCACTCTCACTTGGACCGTCGAAGAAACAAGTCGTGTGAAGTTTAACTTAGTTTAATATTAATTTTATTCTTTAAAAAGTGTTTAAATTGAATTACTTTTTAGTTTACATCATTATATCGGTTAATAAACACTAGAATTGCATCAAGCTGTGTATATTACCACTTATTGAACTTTGTGGGAATCAAACACCACATATTTATGTAGATTGAACTGGGTTTAATTTTCTAGAAGGCTTTTCACATGGTGAATCCCCAAAATCAAGGGGCCAAAATAATGAATCGCTGAAATTTTATTATTTTTTTTTAATTTTTTTGAAGATGTATGTCTTGTGATGAACGGTACACTTTGGGTAAGCAGTGATCATCAAAGAAAATGCAGTGCGCGGCACAGATATGGAGGAAGTTTACAAGTATATGACTTAAAAGGATTTTTAACGACATATTCCGAAATCGTCATTTTATTTTAATGATTGTGCAAAATATACATAACCGCAAAATAAAACCATTAATTTTTAGTTTCCCTCTTAAGATATATTGGGTTTTAAGCATATTCATACAATATCATTTAGCCCGGTTGAGCACATAATTACAGTATATCTATTCCGACATCATAATCCTCGAAATTCAGAAAAAAATATTTTAAAATTTCTTAGTGTAATGAAATCTTTGTATGAAAACTGTTAATTTAATATTAAAGGCCGTAACAAACAACATTATGTAATCGTACAAAAGAAGTTCACCAAAAAATACCAAAAGATCTTAACATTCAACTTCCGTAAATACATAGGAATTTTGTATTTAAATAAAACACAAATGATATGAACATCTTACTTTGGCAAAAATAGAATAGAAAATAGTTTTTGTTTTATTCGATCTGCTTTCATAGTACATTTTTTGTTTTTGCGCTTAGGCTCAAGATCGTTATTGTTGTTTCCAGTACATGAAAACAACTTTGTTAAAATTAAAGAAGAAGTAAGTGGCATGTATTGGGGGTGGTTGTAATGGTTGGATAGACAGATCTGTTTCGGGAGCCACCAAACTCCCATTGTCAATATCCTTATTACAACGATTACTTCAGTAGATTTATTAGAATATATACGTACAGCCAAGTATCATTAAAAGAGAACTGTTTGCTAAAAGCGCATATCTGCAAAAAAAGACAATCAGTAATCATCCATCGTGAATGCACCAACTTCCACTCTCATGAGTCTTTACAATGTAACGAATTCACACGAATGGTTTGCACCCCCAATACATGCCACTTACTTCTTCTTTAATTTTTAACAAAGTTGTTTTCGTATACTGAAGTACAAAAACAAAATATGTACTATGAAAGCAGATTGAATAAAACAAAAACAAGAAGAAATGGTAATGCACGACAAAATATGTTGTTGTTGCATAGTCAACTACAGCAAAACATTCGTGTGAATTCTTTATATTGTAAAGACTCACGAGAGTGGAAGTTGGTGCATGTACGAGGGATGATGATTACAGATTGTCTTTTTTCTTGGAGATATGCGCTTTTAGCGAACAGTTTTCGTTTAATGAAACTTGGCTGTGCATATTAAAGACACAGCCTGTGTTAACCAAAGCGAATGTCTGGCGAAACAAACATTGTGTGAGAACACATGAAGAAAATGAATGTGATTCGCAAGTGATTTCTATAAATTAAAAGACAACTGGCAGGACAGGAATTCCACTACGATCCTGAAGATAACTTGACATTTTCAACTTGATATGCCCGAATTGAGGAAAATTTTGCAGAGAAGGATCTCTTGACGACAGTTCGAAAGTTCGATTGTTGACGATAATTTTGAGCCAAAAGGACTATTTAGAGATTGCGGATTGTATTCTGCCACAGAAAGATTGTTGACAGAAAAGAACAGCTATTTAGCAATCGTTTCAAATATCTCAACATTGAGAAAAACGATTTGGAAGACCCCATCTATGCGGCCAGAGTAAAAAAACAATGTGAACTTTCTTCATTAAGTATTGTCATTTAGATGGAAGACATTGGGAATTTGACGGAATTCCACGGTGTTTCAAAAAGCGATCATCATGAGTGATGAATAAATCTAGGTATGGAATATAGGTCGAAATTTAATAATATTATTCGGCATATAAGATGGCATCGAAGGAGGAGCTGAACAAGATCACAAAAAATGATTATTTGAAGTGCTTCGAGGATTGGAAAGAACGTTGGTAGAAGTGTTTTATTTCCGAGGGGAATTACTTTGAAGGGGACAAAATATATATTCATGAATAAATAAATACTGTTTGAAAAAATACAAAATTCGCGATATTTTTTTAACATACCTCGTATATGGACCGAAACTTGAAAATCCAACGTTTTTATAGCCAACAATAAGTGAAATTCAGATATTGTAGTTTGCTGATCAGACCAGGTGGAATGCATTTATTCCAAAGCCTCGACAACGGCTACTTGTAGGTGAAGACATATTATAACAGACTCAGTGTTTTAGTGTTTTATATCCGAGGGGAATTACTTTGAAGGGGACAAAATATATATTCATCAATAAATAAATACTGTTTGAAAAAATACAAAATTCGCTATATATTTTTAACATACCTCGTATATGGACCGAAACTTGAAAATCCAACGTTTTTATAGCCAACAATAAGTGAAATTCAGATATTGTAGTTTTCTGATCAGACCAGGTGGAATGCATTTATTCCAAAGCCTCGACAACGGCTACTTGTAGGTGAAGACATATTATAACAGACTCAGTGTTTTAGTGTTTTATATCCGAGGGGAATTACTTTGAAGGGGACAAAATATATATTCATCAATAAATAAATACTGTTTGAAAAAATACAAAATTCGCGATATTTTTTTAACATACCTCGTATATGGACCGAAACTTGAAAATCCAACGTTTTTATAGCCAACAATAAGTGAAATTCAGATATTGTAGTTTTCTGATCAGACCAGGTGGAATGCATTTATTCCAAAGCCTCGACAACGGCTACTTGTAGGTGAAGACATATTATAACAGACTCATGTTGTTCTACCCATCGAGTTCGCAATACCACTTTAATTTTTGCTTTTTATCATCACGGAAATTCCTGTTATTAGAAACTGCTTCTTGGAGAGCTCTTTGCCATCTAGAATATTGAACAAAGTGGTATATGGTTTGGATAGTGCCGAGACAATTTTTAACTGAGACTACTTAAGCTATGTGCAGTCGATTGTCAGATCGGACAACGTTATCAACCCTGTCAAAGTGCTGCCAATATGGACAATGGCAGATTGTTAGGCAATGGTGAATTGACAGTTCGCAAGTGATTTCTATAAATTAAAAGACAGCTGACAGGACAGGAATTCCACTACGATCCTGAAGATAAGTTGACATTTTCAACTCGATATGCCCGAATTGAGGAAAATTTTGCAGAGGAGGATCTCTTGGCGACAGTTCGAAAGTCCGATTGTTGCCGAGAATTTTGAGGCAAAAGGACTATTTAGAGATTGCGGATTGTATTCTCTCATAGAAAAATTGTAATTTTGAACAGACAGTGGAAAAACCTTAGAACATATTTGACAGAAAAGAACAGCTGTTTAGCAATCGTTTCAAATATCTCAACATTGAGAAAAACGATTTGGAAGATCCCATCTATGCGGCCAGAGTAAAAAAACAATGTGAACTTCTCGTCCATGGTCAAATGACCAGCGATGAACTCAAATGCTTAATTTTTATTATGGGTCTAAAAAGTACTAAGGAAGCAAAATTACGTTCGAAGAAAATCGATTATTAACATTTAGATTAACATTAAATAATACTTAGGTAATATTTTCAATACGAATTATTCAAAGATAAAACTATAGTGTCTACCCTGTGTGTTTTTGAGAAAAAATCTACTTCCGAAAATTAACGTTTCACTAAACTTGTATGTTTTGATACTCCGAACAAAAACGTTGGACACATCCTTAAATATTTTTACCGCTTCTGTATTTAAATATTATATTAATTGTATAAATTTGAACAAATTATTAATTGTATTAATGTTTTAATAAATTGACACTGCGAGACGGAATATAAAATTCGTATAATACAGCGTTAACATCTACTGGAATGTCTCGATGAATATTCAGGGAAGCCAATCCATTTAAACGATTTTCAATCATGGTTGACCGTAAGTAATTTTCCAGCCGACGCAATCCACACTTCAAGAGAACTGTCAGGCAAAATTTATGAATATTTTTCAAATAATTGTTTACCACTTTCTTCATTAAGTATTGTCATTTAGATGGAAGACATTGGGAATTTGACGGAATGCCACGGTGTTTCAAAAAGCGATCATCATGAGTGATGAATAAATCTAGGTATGGAATATAGGTCGAAATTTTATAATATTCTTCAATATTTGTTGCATCATAATGGCAACGATGACTTTGTCGTGCCGAAATACTAGGTTTCCTGTTTGGAATGTCTTGTTCTTCACAAAATATTTTAACATACGAAAAAATCGCACTAAAATAGAAAGTAACATTTTCGCGTAAGTTCATCAATTTATTTTTCGTATTTTCAGCCAGATGGACGGCTTCAGCTAAATCTTCATTTTCACTTTGAAGAATGCGATTTAATGATAAGGCATGCAGTGAACTGAATGAACTACGAGTATATGGACCGAAACTTGAAAATCCAACGTTTTTATAGCCAACAATAAGTGAAATTCATATATTGTAGTTTTCTGATCAGACCAGGTGGAGTGCATTTATTCCAAAGCCTCGACAACGGCTACTTGTAGGTGAAGACATATTATAACAGACTCATGTTGTTCTACCCATCGAGTTCGCAATACCACTTTAATTTTTGCTTTTTATCATCACGGAAATTCCTGTTATTAGAAACTGCTTCTTGGATAGCTCTTTGCCATCTAGAATATTGAACAAAGTGGTATATGGATTGGATAGTGCCGAGACAATTTCTAACTGAGACTACTTAAGCTATGTGCAGTCGATTGTCAGATCGGACAACGTTATCAACACTGTCAAAGTGCTGCCAATATGGACAATGGATTGTTAGACAAAGTTGAATTAACAGTTCGCAAGTGATTTCTATAAATTAAAAGACAGCTGACAGGACAGGAATTCCGCTACGATCCTGAAGATAAGTTGACATTTTCAACTCGATATGCCCGAATTGAGGGAAATTTTGCAGAGGAGGATCTCTTGAAGACAGTTCGAAAGTTCGATTGTTGCCGAGAATTTTGAGCCACAAGGACTATTTAGAGTTTGCGGATTGTACTCTGCCACAGAAAGATTGTAATTTTGAACAGACAGTGGAAAAACCTTTGAACATATTTGACAGAAAAGAACAGCGGTTTAGCAATCGTTTTAAATATCTCAACATTGAGAAAAACGATTTGGAAGATCCCAACTATGCGGCCGAATTATAAACGTTTTTTGCAGTGGTATATTAACGTTATGAAATATTAATTTTTGGTATGATTTGGCCATTTTGTGTGGGAGGTACAAAAAGGGGCGTGGTGATAACGGCCATTTTTTACAGGGCAAAAGGGACTTCAAAAGCGTTACACTGTGCAAAATGTTGTTGCATTTTCGTGCATTGGTACTCATGCTGTGAGCTCTTAACTTTTTGTGCAAAATGGTACCTTTGTGTGGGTGGTACAAAAAGGGGCGTGAATATGACACCCATTTTTCACTGGATGTAGGCACTATGAAAGCATTATACTGTACAAAATTTCAAGTATTTTTATGCACTGGTATTAATGTTATAAGCTGTTAACTTTTGGTGCAAATGGTGCATTTGTGTGGGAGGTACCAAAAGGGGCGTAGTAACATGGCCCATTTTTCTCGAGTTGATAGCGACTAATAAACTAATGCTATGTGTGGAATTTCAGAAGATTCGAATAAGTAGTATAGCAGTTATTAAAGATTCAATATTTCACAACATTTTAACACTTTGTGGGAGAGGTACTAGAAGGAGTGGACCAATATGGCCCATCTTCGAACTTAGCCGGAGATAGACAAAAATATTACCACGTACCAAATTTGAAGTCAATCAGTTACTCCTTTCGAGAGTTATCGTGCGCACCAGCCAGCAGACAGACAGACAGACAGACAGACAGATAGACAGACAGACGGACGGACATTCCTCATTCGTCTTAAAATGACCCAAAACGAATATCCGCCGAACATACTTAGGGTCTTAGATCACTCCTTCGATGTGTTACACTTTTTTTCGTAGCAAATGATATATACCCTCGTCACAATAAAGTGAGGGTATAATAACACAGTACAACACAAAAAAAAAATAACAGGGTTCTGTCAATGGATTATGGTAGAGGAGACCAAAAAATATATACGTATATCGGCGTTTTGAAAGATCACATCGGAATTTTATTTTAGGGGGGGTTAAAGTTTTCCCCCCTTTGCTAGTTCGTGCAGAATATCGGTATATAAAACTATGTGTTCTGTTCATCTGAGGTGTAGGGTATCTTCAGCAACTTTATAGCAAATGTTAAGGCCTATATTTTTGTGGAATATTTTAACCCTCTAGCTTCCCCCCATAACGGTGATTTTTGCCTATATTTTAACAAATCGTAAAAAACTCCCCTAAAAATGGGTGGGTCGGGGTTGAAATGTTCTACAAAAACGATGGCCATAAAATTGTACTATATATGTAAGAACACACCAAAGCCCGAAACTTAACACAAACACCAAAAAGCCGGCCAAATTCAAGATTTCCTGTTAAGGGTTAATTTAGATATTATATAGTGTTAGTACCAAAAAGGTCTTTAAAAATTGGATTTTTCGGGGTTGATGTGAGAGATGCAAAAAAAATAATGATTTTATTTTACAATTAAATAATATTTATTTTATATTAAATTATATTTCAGGACTATAAACAAAAAATCTATTAATAACGCATATACAAGGAGAAATACTTATTAAATACATAACTTCATTTATTTTTAATTCACTTTTTTTTCACTCTTGGCAATTCGACGCCATTATCAAACAATGTCCAACATAAATCTGCTATAAGTGACAAAATGCTCTTGCCTTTATAGCGTTTTTCAATAGGAAGACATATCTGGTGGAACCGTTCGCCATGCTCATCAGTTTCAGTTGAAAACTGAAAATCTAAATATAAATATATAATCAAATATAAATCAAAACTTGTATTACCTTTAGACCACAGCATCAAACCGATATAGCAATTTCGGCATATATGTTTTGGCACCCATGGCTCATCTGGAAAAACTTCCAGTTCAAAATAAACTTAATATATATCCTCCACTTTGCTCGTAAAAAATGAAACCCTATGTTCCATAAGGGTATGCTTGCCACAGACGTAACAAAACCAGTCAAGTTTTCCCAAACAGTCAGTCATTATTATTCTTACAAATTCCCTTGTAGACTATTGTAAGAAAATAAAAAGATTAACTGGTTGACCCACGATGTCAAACGTTAACGTTCATAAGTAACGTGCCACTCAAAAGTTCCCTTATGGTAATTTTGAGTGACAAAAATATAATGACAGAAATAATGAAGAAGAACAAAAGTACTCTTGGTAGTTGTTGAATAACAACCTTCTCTTCAGAGCTGGGAGAACCTACATATGCGAGGAATAACAAATTAACCCTTAACAGGCTATCTTAAATTTGGGCGTTTTTTGGAGTTTGTGTTAAGTTTTGGGCTTTGGTGTGTTCTGACACTTATAGTAAAATTTAATGACATTTTTGTAGAATATTTCAACCCCGCTCCACCCATTCCTAGGGGAGTTTTTTACGATTTGTTAAAATATAGGCAAAAATCACCGTTATGGGGGGAAGCTAGAGGGTTAATATATTCCACAAAAATATAGGCCTTAACATTTGCTACAAAGTTGCTGAAGATACCCTACACCTCAGATGAACAGAACACATAGTTTTATATACCGATATTCTGCACGAACAAGCAAATGGGGGAAAACTTTAACCCCCCCTAAAATAAAATTCCGATGTGATCTTTCAAAACGCCGATACACGTATATATTTTTTTGGTCTCCTCTACCAGAATCCACTGACAGAACCCTGTTATTTTGAAAAAAGTTTGAAATTGTTGTACAGTGTAAGTAGTAGATAAGGTGGATATGTAGAAATGGCAATTTAAAGTGATTTTTTATATATATTTTCGCGTATATTTCACAAAACAAATAATTTCCTCATGCCAGATTTGAAATTCTGAACCCAAACCCCATGTGAAAAATTCTTCAATGTTCTAACATCATAAGATATACGTAAATATTTATTGTATTTTCATTCAAATCTGCACGTATTATTTGAAAACCTGTTGAAAATAAATAAATCTTGTACAGTTACCCACATATAGCCAAAATTGCATTATTTTAAAATTTGCCAAAATTATTTTGATAAAAAAAAATCACTTATTTCTGTTATTATTGGTAAGTCATTATTAATAAGCCGAGACTACTTAAGCTATGTGCAGTCGATTGTCAGATCGGACAACGTTATCAACACTGTCAAAGTGCTGCCAATATGGACAATGGATTGTTAGACAAAGTTGAATTAACAGTTCGCAAGTGATTTCTATAAATTAAAAGACAGCTGACAGGACAGGAATTCCGCTACGATCCTGAAGATAAGTTGACATTTTCAACTCGATATGCCCGAATTGAGGGAAATTTTGCAGAGGAGGATCTCTTGAAGACAGTTCGAAAGTTCGATTGTTGCCGAGAATTTTGAGCCACAAGGACTATTTAGAGTTTGCGGATTGTACTCTGCCACAGAAAGATTGTAATTTTGAACAGACAGTGGAAAAACCTTTGAACATATTTGACAGAAAAGAACAGCGGTTTAGCAATCGTTTTAAATATCTCAACATTGAGAAAAACGATTTGGAAGATCCCAACTATGCGGCCGAATTATAAACGTTTTTTGCAGTGGTATATTAACGTTATGAAATATTAATTTTTGGTATGATTTGGCCATTTTGTGTGGGAGGTACAAAAAGGGGCGTGGTGATAACGGCCATTTTTTACAGGGCAAAAGGGACTTCAAAAGCGTTACACTGTGCAAAATGTTGTTGCATTTTCGTGCATTGGTACTCATGCTGTGAGCTCTTAACTTTTTGTGCAAAATGGTACCTTTGTGTGGGTGGTACAAAAAGGGGCGTGAATATGACACCCATTTTTCACTGGATGTAGGCACTATGAAAGCATTATACTGTACAAAATTTCAAGTATTTTTATGCACTGGTATTAATGTTATAAGCTGTTAACTTTTGGTGCAAATGGTGCATTTGTGTGGGAGGTACCAAAAGGGGCGTAGTAACATGGCCCATTTTTCTCGAGTTGATAGCGACTAATAAACTAATGCTATGTGTGGAATTTCAGAAGATTCGAATAAGTAGTATAGCAGTTATTAAAGATTCAATATTTCACAACATTTTAACACTTTGTGGGAGAGGTACTAGAAGGAGTGGACCAATATGGCCCATCTTCGAACTTAGCCGGAGATAGACAAAAATATTACCACGTACCAAATTTGAAGTCAATCAGTTACTCCTTTCGAGAGTTATCGTGCGCACCAGCCAGCAGACAGACAGACAGACAGACAGACAGACAGACAGACAGACAGATAGACAGACAGACGGACGGACATTCCTCATTCGTCTTAAAATGACCCAAAACGAATATCCGCCGAACATACTTAGGGTCTTAGATCACTCCTTCGATGTGTTACACTTTTTTTCGTAGCAAATGATATATACCCTCGTCACAATAAAGTGAGGGTATAATAACACAGTACAACACAAAAAAAAAATAACAGGGTTCTGTCAATGGATTATGGTAGAGGAGACCAAAAAATATATACGTATATCGGCGTTTTGAAAGATCACATCGGAATTTTATTTTAGGGGGGGTTAAAGTTTTCCCCCCTTTGCTAGTTCGTGCAGAATATCGGTATATAAAACTATGTGTTCTGTTCATCTGAGGTGTAGGGTATCTTCAGCAACTTTATAGCAAATGTTAAGGCCTATATTTTTGTGGAATATTTTAACCCTATAGCTTCCCCCCATAACGGTGATTTTTGCCTATATTTTAACAAATCGTAAAAAACTCCCCTAAAAATGGGTGGGTCGGGGTTGAAATGTTCTACAAAAACGATGGCCATAAAATTGTACTATATATGTAAGAACACACCAAAGCCCGAAACTTAACACAAACACCAAAAAGCCGGCCAAATTCAAGATTTCCTGTTAAGGGTTAATTTAGATATTATATAGTGTTAGTACCAAAAAGGTCTTTAAAAATTGGATTTTTCGGGGTTGATGTGAGAGATGCAAAAAAAATAATGATTTTATTTTACAATTAAATAATATTTATTTTATATTAAATTATATTTCAGGACTATAAACAAAAAATCTATTAATAACGCATATACAAGGAGAAATACTTATTAAATACATAACTTCATTTATTTTTAATTCACTTTTTTTTCACTCTTGGCAATTCGACGCCATTATCAAACAATGTCCAACATAAATCTGCTATAAGTGACAAAATGCTCTTGCCTTTATAGCGTTTTTCAATAGGAAGACATATCTGATGGAACCGTTCGCCATGCTCATCAGTTTCAGTTGAAAACTGAAAATCTAAATATAAATATATAATCAAATATAAATCAAAACTTGTATTACCTTTAGACCACAGCATCAAACCGATATAGCAATTTCGGCATATATGTTTTGGCACCCATGGCTCATCTGGAAAAACTTCCAGTTCAAAATAAACTTAATATATATCCTCCACTTTGCTCGTAAAAAATGAAACCCTATGTTCCATAAGGGTATGCTTGCCACAGACGTAGCAAAACCAGTCAAGTTTTCCCAAACAGTCAGTCATTATTATTCTTACAAATTCCCTTGTAGACTATTGTAAGAAAATAAAAAGATTAACTGGTTGACCCACGATGTCAAACGTTAACGTTCATAAGTAACGTGCCACTCAAAAGTTCCCTTATGGTAATTTTGAGTGACAAAAATATAATGACAGAAATAATGAAGAAGAACAAAAGTACTCTTGGTAGTTGTTGAATAACAACCTTCTCTTCAGAGCTGGGAGAACCTACATATGCGAGGAATAACAAATTAACCCTTAACAGGCTATCTTAAATTTGGGCGTTTTTTGGAGTTTGTGTTAAGTTTTGGGCTTTGGTGTGTTCTGACACTTATAGTAAAATTTAATGACATTTTTGTAGAATATTTCAACCCCGCTCCACCCATTCCTAGGGGAGTTTTTTACGATTTGTTAAAATATAGGCAAAAATCACCGTTATGGGGGGAAGCTAGAGGGTTAATATATTCCACAAAAATATAGGCCTTAACATTTGCTACAAAGTTGCTGAAGATACCCTACACCTCAGATGAACAGAACACATAGTTTTATATACCGATATTCTGCACGAACAAGCAAATGGGGGAAAACTTTAACCCCCCCTAAAATAAAATTCCGATGTGATCTTTCAAAACGCCGATACACGTATATATTTTTTTGGTCTCCTCTACCAGAATCCACTGACAGAACCCTGTTATTTTGAAAAAAGTTTGAAATTGTTGTACAGTGTAAGTAGTAGATAAGGTGGATATGTAGAAATGGCAATTTAAAGTGATTTTTTATATATATTTTCGCGTATATTTCACAAAACAAATAATTTCCTCATGCCAGATTTGAAATTCTGAACCCAAACCCCATGTGAAAAATTCTTCAATGTTCTAACATCATAAGATATACGTAAATATTTATTGTATTTTCATTCAAATCTGCACGTATTATTTGAAAACCTGTTGAAAATAAATAAATCTTGTACAGTTACCCACATATAGCCAAAATTGCATTATTTTAAAATTTGCCAAAATTATTTTGATAAAAAAAAATCACTTATTTCTGTTATTATTGGTAAGTCATTATTAATAAGCCGAAAATAATGCAGCGAATAATGAGATGTCATTATTTGGTAATGCAGGGAATAATGACAGGTACTTACCAAGATTTTGCTGGGATTCGTCAGCCTTGATGGTGAAAGCTTTGGAATTATTTATTCTCTCAATAAGCTGTCGGTGTATAAGAGTGTGAAGCTCTGTAGACACGATTGTCAGATTGGACAACGTATACTATTAATTTTATTTTGAACACGATATAAGCATATATGTACATTGCATTTCGTGGTGAATTTTTCAAGTGACTATTCAAGTTTGAATCCGTTATAGCCCGATACCTTAGCAAGGCTCTAAAATTGCAGCATGTTGTATAGATCCATTTCAATTGATTCTTCCTGTATCACATCTTCCGCTTAGTGCTAAACCTTGTCGACCACAAAGGACGACTGTTTGAACTATTGCTTCCAAATGCTTTCTATTTGTGTTTACGAAATGCTTTTCATGGATTTACTATTCTTTATCGATGGACGCTGTGGCTTGCTTATCTACTTACATCGCATATCACTGTTTCTATGGTATACCAGTGATAGTGGTGGCGAAATAATTCAAGCGCTTTTTTCTAATTAGTAAATGGTATCAAACTAAATACTTGTACTAAATTATGTCTGTTATCATATGCTACAATTTACTACATTTTAGACATAAACCTTTAAATTTTTATTCTTTGATTTTAATTACAAATCATTTTGTTAGGGTTTCAACCACCTCTCCCCCCTGCGCACGGGCCTGGCTATCTGAAACCCAACGGTGGAAAGCAAGCACCTGCAAGAGATATCTGTTTACCGGAAACAACGGTTCAGAAGGTAAAGTAACCATCTCCAAAATTTGCTATAACGGGAACACAACTGGTGCCCTGGAAAAATAGATGAAAAACTTTATTTATAATGTTTTGGTGCCGTCGGATGGGAATTATATCTTACATCGAAAGCATTGCAACCTACTCCGGAGACGAACCTGTGCAAAAGGGAAATAACAGTAAAACAATATATGTATTGTGATGCAAACATAGATTTGTTTAGAAAAACACCCTTCCAAACATATACTATTTTTAACCCAAAAATATAAATATATGTTTTAAGCAGAATGTGTTTGGATTAATATAGTTAAGAAACAATTTTTTCAGCGTGTAGAATTACCCCATTTAAAAATTGTGAAGGTTTTAATATTCTACGAGTAGTTTTGCGATTGAAGAAATTGTGGCTTAGTTTTGGAGAAAAAAAATGTTGATCCATTCTTTTACGAAGTTCCTTCCTTTTTTAGTTCCTTCCACTTTGCAACGTATGATTTTCGCTGCTGCAGTGAGATATTTCAAAGTTTAGGTCTTTGGAGTTTACTCTGACTCGATTCTGCAACGAACTTTTATTAAGTTCGCCTTCAACTCACAGAAGGGATTATATACATATTATGTCCTTTTAATTCCTGTTGGAACATAGGGCCGTCACAAATGCTTTCCATCTTCCTCTATCTGTTGCAAGGCTTTTCATCCCATTTCATGTTACATAATTTTACCTTAGCTCCTGGTTATGTCATTCGTAGACGTTGGCTGAATAAGCCATTTAATTTTTCTCACTTTGATTTCTTCCACTAGATGTTATTGGTTTCACATATAGCAAAGTGCACTGTTGGTTATGGTAACTGGCCAGAAAATACTGTGTATTCGTCGTGGATATCTATTTACAAATGACATTGCATTTGATATTTCGACGTTATCCACATATAGCTAAGATTTTACATTATTGCTTAATACTTTAAGTTTCGTTTGTGTGGATATAGTTCTAGACCATTTGAATTTATTCAATATCATTACGTGAACGTTTTTTGACAAAATGTATCAGACACCTACACGGAGGAAAGTAGCCATTTTTGATATGTTTGAATTCAAAGAAAATATACTTGGAACCAAAATTTTTAAATATTATATATTTTTGAACAAATATATTTTATTTGAAAATCAAGAAATTTTGTTTGGAACGCATATATTTATATATTACAACAAAATATATTTGCGAACTTACTGTCACAAATAAAATATGTGTTTACAAACAAACAATGATTTTGTTTAAGAATTTATCCAAATACATTATATTAAAAAAAATTTTAAAACTTTGTTGACTTTGGCAATTTTTAATTTTTTTTCCTAGATTTTGTGTTATACTTTATAGGTAAAAATTGTCGTAAGCAGCATTTTCTTTTGTTTTACATCACTAATTTTTAATTTATAAATAGTCCAATTGTCATAACCCAATATTATAAGATTTAAATTTTACAAACATATAAAATTTCTAAAAAATTAAACTTTAAATTTCTAAAATTGCTAAAATACTTAAATACAAGTTAAACATTGTTTTGGAAATATTATTTCCAAATATAAAAATATTTGGATGAAAACATAATTTTGTTTAGAACAACATCCTCACAAACATATAATATTTGTCAGTGTCAAATATTATATATTTGGAATGTACCCTAAACATATGTATGTTTCCAGCAGAATATGTTTGGAAAAATATACTACAGAAGCGATTTTTTTTCAGCGTGTAGTCTTTATCTAAATTGTCCGCGGAATTCGAATATGAAGTCAGAATGGTCAAAAGTAGAACAGTTTTTAAGATATTCCAAAATAACCGTTATTTGTGTTTTTAATAGATAATAACCATGGATAGTTTGTAAAATAACGCGAGAAAATATTTTTAAGAATGGAAAAGGGTTAAAGCTGTGTTCATTAAAGATTTTTGACAACACTGCTTTTGTTGTGAAAGCATTTGTTATTGACAGTTCACAATTTCAAATTGTTTGCTTAACGTTTTGATTATCTTCAATGAACAAGAAAAAATGCATAGTGTAAGCTTTGCTATGCTTGTAGAGTTTATATATTTGCGCAGCCGTCAAATTTTGCAAGCCAATTAAAAAAATGCATTGTGGCTGTATTTTAAAGTCATTGCGGAAAACATTTTGATATCTTGCACCCCAAATACTTTATGCAATTCATGCAAAACTCGTTTAACTATCTGGACGTCGGGCGCAATGTAACTACGCATTTCCTAATTTTGTGTTTAAAAAATATGGCTTCGGAATCTTAAGCTAATTTACTATACCGCAGTCGGTATATGCCATTTGATCTTCCTTCAATTTTGCTGAGCCTACGAACCACGAAATTTGCTGTTATTTTTGCATAACCAAGGTAAAGCAAAATGGACTTCATAAGTCTTTTGAATATGCAGATGTCTACTTATTTACAAAACAAACACCTCATATGCCTAAAGTGCAATATCCCATTTGTCCAAAGCGGAATCATGAGTCCGATTCATATGATTCAAGTGACTTTGACGACAATGATTTAAAAGAAAAAAAAAACAATAATGCCTCTCACACAAGCTGAACTCAATGACTGGATCAGAGATTTGGAGTTACAGAAAAAAACAGCAGAGTTGTTACCATTAAGAATGAAGGAACGTATTTTTGTGACATCTGACGTAAGAATTTCATATTATAGAAGTCGACATGAGAGTTTCTCCTGCTACTTTTCGAAAAAATTAAGTATTTGCTATTATCATAACATAAACGGCCTGTGCAATAAATTTGGGGGACAAACAATCCAAATGATTGGCGGGTATTTTATCGACAGCAGAAAGTTAAGCTTGAAAGCTGTTTTGTTGCACAAAGGTAATAAAAATCCCTCAATTCCAGTACTGCACGCGGTTAATGTTAAAGAATCGCATTAACGCATGACTAAATTACTGGGTCTGATAGAGTACGAACACATAACTGGAAAATATGTGCCGATCTAAAAGTTGTTGCCATGGTGACTGGTTTGCGACAAGGCTACACAAAATATTGTATTTTTTTGCAAATGTGACAGCTGATCGCGTCACGAACACTATGCCCGAAAAGATTGGCTGGATAGGAAAAATATTATTTTGCCACCGTTACATATTAAACATGGCTTTCTTTTGCGAGAGATAGAAAATAATTGTAATAGGCAAAGCAATTCAACAGTTTTAAGCCATTTTTAATATTTATTGTTACTCAAATATAGATTTGTATAAGTATATTACGTTTTTTTAATTTGATAAAAACCGAAAACTGGATTAAATTAATTAATCTTCTGTAACTTTGTAATTTTTGCATCGATCTATATCCTATTGGGCACAAAATGAAATTACAACGTTAACTGATAAAACTTAAAAATTAAGTTTTTTGGTTTAAAAAACATAAGTTGAAAAGAGCAAAATTGGTTCAGCGGTCAACTTTACATAAAAAAATTAGGTGTCAGATTCATTTAGTCACGACTTCGTTGAAAATTTGCGACATAGTGTATTCAGATCGTCGTTTTCGCTTTTATTCATTCTACAGGGTGGCGCAGAATGGTTTAAATGGTTTATTACTTTTTTATTTATGCGATTATTATAATTTTTTTTAAAATGTCCATTTTCTGCTTCGCACACACGTGCTCTTTTTAGCACATTTTCCATAACTTTTCGCAAAATTTCGGAAAAATTCAATTATTTTTGTACGTTGTCCGATTCATAATCAATTCCCCAAGTCTCCTTCACAAAATGCTGAAAAATCAACGAAAGAATAATAAATAAAAGAGTTGTAAAGAATTCAAACCATATAGCTCATTCTGCGCCCTGTATTACAGCTTTTTAAAGAAGTGGGGGATATGAAACGAATGAAAAATTACTCAAAAATGTAATTATTTTTGTACGTTGTTCTTCGATTCATAATTAATTCCCCACTTTACAATATGCTGAAAAAAAAACAAAAAGAATAATAATTAAAGAAGTTATAAAGAATTCAAACCAAATAGCTCATTCTGCGCCGCCCTGTAGATTGGATGTCTTTGTCGCTTCCCCCATTTGTTGTAATAATGATAGCCAAAGGTATTTACATTTTCAATATGCTACCCATTAGTTGGTTTTTAAACTGACGTTTGTACATAATCTAGGTCGTCCAGCTTTCCTTGAAGATCTAACGATATTCCACGATGGCCACATATGAGTTACACATAAAATGTTTAGAACTACGTTGAACAACAGTGATCGCATAGATTTAAAATAAATATCTAAAATAATATATAAAATTGTTCTAAAGAGTAATAAACTTATACATTGATATGTTTTTAAATTTTTTTCAATTTATGTTATCAATCTCTCTGGCAAGTTCAGTTTATGGATGAACTAAAAAGCTTGTTTCGAAGATGATTGCCAACAGACAAATTAAATAAAATCAAACAAATAATATCCATCCGACTACTGCACTATCTCGTTGTGTTTAATATTTCCCTCCACCTTAAGATAGTTGTATGCGATCGTTCGCGCTTACTTCGTTTCGGTAGAATGACTTCTCGGTTGACAAAAAAAAAACGATTACGGAGTGGTTAAATTGTGCGTTCGTATCTCCAATTAAATGTTTACTTCTTGTTAAGACTTCGTGAAAATTGGTATCATTAAAATCATTATACAGTGGTTTAAATGTTTAAGGTGTCTTGTATAAAAATGTCAACACGGGAAATATTGTAGGAAGCGAATACATATTCAACGAGATCTGGTATGAATGAACATTTGATCACAGAATTTGTTCATTTTTACATATCGTCGTGGCAAAAATAGCTATTGTAGTTTTTAGAAAAAAATTTTATTTTTGCATTTGAAGTCTCTTTTTATTATACGTTCACCCACCACAGCATTTTTCGATATCCTAATTGGTTCAGATAATAGCAAAATTAGCTATGTGTTTCCTGAATAAAAACAAAAGTAGTTACGTGTTTTTCAGCACATAGCTATTTAAAAAAAATCAATTTCAAAAATTAACAGTTTATGAATTGTGGACGGAAACCGAATGTATATTTTTAATGTTTCAATAGTGTTTTACTACACATTCGAACAGGGATCATTATTTTATTGTTTTGGCCAAAAATGGATGTAAAACAAGGAAGAAAGTTTGAGTAATGTTATATAGAATATTACACGAATTATTCTGTCAATTTGTGTGAGAGGTACCAAAAGGGGTTTAACAAATACACCTATTTTTCCTTGAACAGTAGATACTTTAAATCCATTGCACTGTGCCGAATTATAAGCGTTTATGTGCACTGGTATATTAACGTTATGAGATATTAAATTTGGGTATGATCTGGCAATTTTGTGTGGGGGTTACAAAAAGGGGCATGGCGATAACGCCCATTTTTTACAGGGCTATAGAGACTATAAAGGCATTACACTGTACAAAATTTCAAGCATTTTTAAACAATGGTATTAATGTTATAAGCTGTTAACTTTTGGTGCAAAATGTTACCTTTGCGTGGGAGGTACCAAAAGGGGCGCGGCAACTTCGCCCATTTTTCTCGAGTTGATAGCGACTAATGAAATAGTACTATGTGTGGAATTTCGGAAGATTCGAATAACTAGTATAGCAGTTATTAAAGAATCAATATTTCACAACATTTTAACCCTTTGTGAGGGAGGTACTAGAATGAGTGGAGAGTTATCGTGCGCACCAGCCAGCAGACAGACGGACGGACATTGCTCATTCGACTTAAACTGACTCAAAACGAATTTCCGCTGAACATACTTGGGGTCTTAGATCATTCCTTCGATATGTTACACTTTTTTTCGTAGCAAATGATATATACCCTCGTCACAATAAAGTGAGGGTATAAATATATATTTTGAATGAAGAAACTGCCATTTTTGAACACATTTTTAAAGATGAAGAAAGGATGAAAAAAATCGATAATTGCGCCTTTTGGGAACAAGAATGAAACAAAGAGATCGCGGAAAATGGATATTTAGTCTAAAGGCTGAAAAAAAAACGGATAGAAATTTTGTACGTGCTATATACATATATGACATTATATATGACGAATGTCATAAGTCTGTCTTCAAAAATTTTTGGGATTGCCGTCATGTAACCCCGAAAAAATTATGGGAATCTTTGATACAAATGCGGTAAAGACTTAATGAAACCACTTATTAAACTATATTAAATCATATTTTATTCTATAATAGCTAGCAGTAAGTAAATTTCGATTTTTATAGGCGTTATACCTTGATAATTAGATTATTACGAGTGCTAGATAATTATTAATTATTACTAGGTAATTTTTGATTGAGTATGAACTACTATATTTATCGATTTGAAATACGATTTCGGTTTACTTTGTAAATAATTTCCACTTGATATAAACCACAGAGTCGATGCCCCAGAAGTCGCTACTGATCAGTCGTAGTGAACAGACGTGTTTATCACAGAGCGGATAGTTAAAACCTTTTACCCTGTATATATTACGCAATCACAAAAAATTTAAATTCTGTACGAAGTCTGGAAGGCCTACATCGTAGTACCTATTACGGGCTAATACAGACAAAACAATATGGCTTTTTACCACACCGCTTGACGGGGATGCCTTCATGTTCCGATGGAGCGGGGTTCCCCAATCGTCCGTCTGTTGGTCTTGGGCAAAGCCGACCACACCAAAAATTGTGAAAATTTCCCCCCAGTACTCACAACAGGTGCTACGGTGAGGGGAAAACGTCATGTCCGACCGTCAAAACCGATGTACCGAGTAGCGCTCAGAGTTTTGACAAAGTTGGAGGCAGTTAAGGTTTCGGCTCTTACGAAAAGCATAAAGAGTCACTTACTTGGGCTAAGGGCGTCATCGATGCTTCTAAAGCCAATGAAACGGATGAAAGCGCCACAAATTCAGCTGTTTTAACGGTTAATAAATTCAAAAGAATCAAATCTCCTGATGAACCCCTGCCTTCGAAGAAGCCAAGAGGCCCTAATGTCACCATCAACAGGACACTCACTAAGTACTTCAATGAAGTGGCGAAGGAGAGTCTAGTAATGGCTGTTATAGACGGAAGTAGTGAGGATTGTTCCATCCTCAAGGACAAATGGAGCCATGTACAATCATCTGGTTTACAGAAGAGCCCTCCAACTCGGCTGACATATTAGAGATTCTAAAAGATTCCAAACCTGGCCTACCGACCAATAATTGGAAAATTAGTAATGTGGGTTATCGAAAGGCAAAAAGCGGCAGATGCAATTGATCCTTAACGCTAAATCCACTTATCCGAATTATGATATCGAGGCTATAGTCTCTATAGCTCCCACTGCGGAAGGCGAGTCGTCCACCTTGGTTGATACACGTATGTTGAGCCAACACTGGCCATACCTTATATGGGTAGCTGGACATAGAGATATCCCGGGGAACTGCAAAGAATTTGCATAAATTAGTGCATTGTGTAAACGAATCTGGTATCAATATCCTGTGGTCGGCCTTTATAGGAAGTCGGCCAGATCATGCCAGCACCGATGTCCGCAAGTTTTTCAAACAGGTTGGTTCCGCTCAGGGGCATCTGGGCCCGTGGTATTACTAAAGACATCTACTGGTCTATGAGAGCTGGTAACTCCGCCTAACGCCTAACCTAACCTAACTTATATTTTTTAGCATCTCATCTTAAAACGCTAAAACTCATGAATATTATACAAAATATATCCTAATTAAAGATATCCTTACTGAAATGTTCAAACCTCCATGCCTAACGAGCTCCTCGTTTCATAAAATCTCTTTCAACAAAAGTAGTTATGTGTTTAAAAAAACGATAATAAATAAAATCCGTAATAAAAATAGCTATGTGTAGTTTTTTAGAAAATCTTTTAACCACGCGAAAACGGCATAAAATAATGAATTTTTTTGATAAATTTATGAGAAATGGTCGTAGGGAAAACCCAAAAATCTATCATATTACAATTATCGCGAAATGAAAAAAATAAAGAGTTTATTTGCTCTCCTGAAAAATTAGGAAAAAACACATAACTACTTTTGAGACGACGGCGACGATATACCAATAATTGAATCTCAAAATAACACCTTATCAATGTTAAATAAAATTTGGTATGAGAGTGAGATCGTCTACTATCGGGAAATGTTGATGTTATTTGTATACCCTACACTGTACATAACACTGTATGAGGAATTAAAAAAGGAAATTATTCTGCCGTTTCTTAACCAGACAACTGACTGCGACAAAACTTGCTACGCATGTAAAAGAGGAACTGAGTGGGCCACCTCGCGTATTACTAATGTTTAAGCGCGTTATTTTAGTCGTCCATTCCGAAAAATTTTGGAAGTTGACATTTTGAAACATGAGAAAGTACGGAATGACAAGTGAATGAATTATAAGACTGATACATACCATTGCGCGCAGATTTACAAAAATTTAGGCGGAAAATACGGACGATGAAAATACATTTTTTAGTTGATTATAAACTCTGAAGAGAAGTCTATAGTTTTGTTTTAAATGTAATTTTATTCTTGTTTTTTAATTTTTGTATAATTTTTTATTATTTGTATTTTAAAGTAAATTTCCCTGATGATGATTGTCGAAGACAACCAAAATATTGTGAAACAATAAAATTTTAAATAAATTAACCACCAGTTTTTTAAATAATATACGACCTCAAGCCAAACCATTGAATGAACGATATTGATATATATCTGCAAAAAGTAGTCCAACTTGTGCGTTTGGATTTTTACCTTCGCATTCATATATTAAATTTTTTCAAAATTTCGTCCATGTTTCATATAGACTGGGTCGAAAGATGAAAAACAAAAATTCATGGAAAGAAATAAGTAAATTCAAAACAAGTTTAGATCGGAAATGGGTTTGATAGTTGACAAGCCAAAAGCAGGAGGTAGTGGAACCTCAAATTTTGGTAACACCGCAAGACTATTTTTTAATAATCCGATTTTTAAATCATCAAATAACTGTTGTTGACGAGGACGCTCATATTTAGATGTGCAACATTACTACAAGCTGTGTCATCAGGATATAACACTTATACATTTAAACAATTCGCATTAGACACTGCTAAAGAGCTGGTAGAGAAATACCCATGGTATTATCTGCCACCTTCAGTACCTTCATCTCTGAAATAATCGAAACGGGTTAGTTACAATTGGAGAGCTTTATTAAAAGTTATAGGGAAGGTTATTATAGGATATATATAACACATCAATTTCAACAAATACGGACTACACATATTATTGTTGGGCTCGGATCTATTCATTACACTATGCAACAAAAACTATTTTTTTTGTGTCCTAGACCTAAAAATGGATAAATTTTTTTTAAAAAAATTTTTATTAAAAATGCTTTTATCGTCGAAGGTACCCTTAGTATCTGCGCTATAATTTTTGGAGTATATGCCCGATAAGGTCTACGTATACGTTAAAGTGAAGCTATTAATGTGGGCTACCAATGTTGGAAATACCTCCTTCACTTAGAAACAGTGGTTTAGTAACAGTCATTAAACAAATTCGAATAAGTAGATTTAAAAAAAAAATAAAAAATCCTGGGGCGAAAAAAATATTATATTTTATTTTCTAAAAGTTTGCATTCTAGCGAAGAAAATAATCTATGGATAAATGTAGAAATTATAGCTCTTTTGGTAGAGGTAAGAGAATTTCAAAAAATCTTTTTTTTTAATTTCTTTTTAAATAGCGATTTTATTTATTACTTTATTTATATTATGTACATTTGAGTTTATTTACATTAACAAGTTTTATTAGAAGTAATTGTGAGTTCTTTGTTGACGTTTGTAGATTTCGGAATCGGTTTCTCTAATGAGGAACTAAATATAATCTCCCATCATTCTTTCATCCCAGTGCCCTTGGTAACGCTGCTCGATGGACATCAATTCTTGGTGAAACCTTTCGCAATGTTCGTCACTTACGTCGCACAATGGGAAAAAATGGGTAAATACGCGCGCATAGCAGTATTTTCTATCTCACGACTATACCGTTAGAGATAGAGTCCTACCGTTTGGACCGTCTTCAAGAGAATTCTTTGGAGAATAATTCAGTGTAGCCAGATTTTTCTTACTGTTACCATTTATCGCACAGTGGGACTTCAAAAGCGACTTTGTGGAAATTAGTGTAAAACCCCGAATATCGTGCCAACTTCAGTGATCTTGACTTTAAATTAAAGCTGACAAAATTTAGTTTGAAATCTGTTTCAGGTGCTTGATTGTGTGTTGCTGCGTTTTAAATATGCCGACCATTGAAGTTCAAAAATATTTTTGTCAAATTTGAAACTAAGACAACTTAAATATACACAAAAATTAAAAGTTGTATTCCATTTACTGTGGATAATTTTTTTGAAAAACAACTAAAACTGTTTTTTTACTTTGAAATATCTCTTCACTGGAAGACGTTAAAAATACGTCTTATACACAAAAATTAAAATGTTGCAAGTCCTATCGCATTTCACCAATAAACGCGAATTCTACAAGCATTTTAGTATATGCATTGTATCATCGCAATGTTATTTGCATTTAGTAGTAAAAAAGACAAACTTTGAATGGTCATAACTCGAAATCGCCTGGAGATATTTTCATAAAATTTGAAGGTATTTTCATTAAATTGTATCCACAATAAAATGACACTCCCAAAAAATTGATTTTTGAAAGATGTTTTCAAAGGCCTATGCGCGCATATTTCATCATATTTTCCCATCGTGCGTCGCCAATATTCTCGGGGTAAAAGTTTAAATGAGAATGCAAGAAATGAATTTTGAGGGACATATTTGCACCTGTTGGAATACATAAAGCGAAAAATAAGTTAGAAGAATACATACATATGTGTAATATACATAAATATAGAAAAATGTATTTCTTACCAATTTGTTCATAATTTTTTAACAAATCATTAATCGTTGTTTCATATTGCGGGCTTTTATTGGACCCAAGGAAATTTGAAACTAAAAGCTTAAACGACCTCCATGCTGCAATTTCATCCGACGTCAAATATGATTCGAAATTCACATCTTTCATCAGTTTCCTTATTTTAGGCCCACGAAAAACTCCTTCTTCGATTTTTTGAAAAGAAAGACTTTTAAATAAACTTTTTAAATATGAGAGTGAATTGCCATCTTTCCTTAAGGCTTTTACAAAATTTCTAAAGAGCCCCAGCTTAATATGCAGTGGTGGCAAAATATCGGCTATCCCAGAGGCATAACATACCAACTACTTTTAAATCGCAACAAATTTTCAGGTCATGTTCATATGTATATTATGTATTTTATCAATATAGCTATTGTTTCGTATGATTCCTTAGTGTTGACAGCATGAGCAATGGGAATCGACGGTTTCTGATTTCCGTTGTGTAAAAGTACTGCTTTCAAACTTTCTCTACTGCTGTTAACAATTAACCCCCATTCCTTTGAATTGTATGTTTGATTAAGTTCCTCGAACTATCAGGGAATGTCCTTGCAAAAGCATATATTATCCATAGTTGTATAAACTTGTTTGTAAGGTATATCACGGACTCTATAATATGACATGTTAACATCTGGGGCCAAAATATTGTACTGTTTCATCTCAGATGCAGGTAGTTCTGCCTTATCTTTGATCAGTTCCAAATCTCTCACAAGATCAATGAGTTGAAACTCAAATTTGAATCGCTCAGAGTTGAGTACTCAGTTGAAGTTGTTCCCGTTATTAGGCTGTTAGCTATACTTAAACACTTCCTACTCCAATCTATTAACTTAGACAAAAATAGCAGTCCGTATCGTGAATGAATGGTTGTCTCCAAATCATTGGCATTCCAAATTGCACGTGAAGCCTAAAATTAAAACGTTTTATTCCACAAAACATTGCAATACATTAATTTTAAAGTACTTACTGCATGCTTCCACTACTCCATCGAATGGCACGAATTACACAAAATACTAGGTGTCCATGGTTCGTTCATATTTTTATGTCGTATACCACATATATTTCTTCTATTATTTTACTAAGCGCACGTAGATTTTTTTAATTACATATTTTCCGCAGATGTAGCAGAAATTGTCGGTATCATTTACACATTGAACATTTCTTTGCCTTTTACTCATACTTCGAAATATAACTTTGTAATATTTTTCAGAAAATCGACTTATCAGTTAAGGCGTTGAATTACACTAATCTATTAATAAGAAATTTCATTCATAAATTCCGGGTTTAAGGTTCATAAGTTGCAGTACCTGTAGCTGCCAAATAGTTTGCTTCGAAAGTAGACACCCAATATTTTCAAGACTGCCGCGTACTACTTTGTATTGCATACATATAATTTTACTACCTGTATATACGACTGGGATGCGCATGCCCCTAAAAGGCGTAACTGAATGGAAGCCTCATACATAAAAAACCACAAATATTGTTGAATGACCCTCTATCTGAGCGGATCTCATCCAATATAGCTCTCACATTGCATATCATGTTTTATGGAGGGTTACGAACGGCCATAAAACCTCGTCCTCTCTATAATTTTATAATATCTGACATCAATCCTCATAAAATAAAATGCAAGTGCAATGTCTCTTATATCTGATAAGCAAAAACATCATTTAAAAACGAAAAAATGTGTAACAAGATTTTTTTGAATTTCCCTAACATTTACAAAATGGCTCATAACTTTTACATCCATCCATAGATTGACAGTGTTTTCTTCGTTACCATACTGGCTTTGAAAAATGTGATAAAATATTTTTTTCGATTTTTCTCTATTTTTTATGGTTTCTTTTGTACCAGAAAAAAGTGTTTAAAAAAAATATTTTTTTTCTCATATTTTTCCCGACTGTTACTAAACCAAAGATTCTAAGTGAAGGCGATATTTACAGCATATGTAGCCCTCATAATTCTCTTTAATTTGAGGCATAACACGGCTCAAACAGCCTTATACTTGAAAATTCAAATACTGAATATAATTTCCAGGAAAGCTGGAATTTAAAAAAAAAAATTTAAAAAAAAAAATACCATAAAAAATTAAAAAAAAAAATATTATAAAAATTTGTTTTCATATTTTTTTCGTGTTTGTGACACCTAATTGCACGATAAACTGTTATCCACATCCCTTCGACAAAAATTTTGCGAAAAGATAAGCGCATTATTAAAATCTAAATAATATTAAATTAGTGATTTTTAAAAGATCATGTGTCACACCCATTTTTATTTCCATAAAAGTGGGCGGGAGAGATTTCGAACACGCCCATTTTTTCAGAATATTGTCCTAGTTTTCTAGTTCGTAGGTATTGACATCATGATCAGAATATTTAATAGTAACCTACAATACAAAGTTAATTCCAATTTTACGGTCCAGAAAAAAACCGGGTTACCTTTTTTTCAGTTACGGCTGAACCTATTTTTGCAAAGTTTACTTCGTTTGAAAGAGAGCAAAACGGGAAATTTTTTGCTTGATTTATTTAAAAAAAAAATTATAAAATTTAGTGTTCAAAACTTTTTAAAAACTTTAATTTAAAACCAGTAAGGAAAGGCAGAAAGTCGGGCGGGGCCGACTATATAATACCCTACACCTCCCTAACAATGCGATAAGGGTCATTGCCATAATAATTTGGAATAATTGGTAAATGAGTAGAAACATATTATCTAATTCTGAAACGATAATCGCTAAATTAAGCACTATTCGTTTCTAAATTGAGAAACATCTTTCTGGAAAATTTTAATGATCGGAAGTAAAATACAACTTCTATAGCGGTTTGATACCAAATCAGGAGGAACATATATATGGAGCTTTAATGTAAATCTGAACCGATCTTTCCTGAATACCCATTCATGTAAAAAGACCTCCTTCTGTCGAATTTCGTACTGATCGGATATAAAATACAGTCTCTACAGCGCTTACATGTCAAATCGGGGTAACATATATATGGGAGCTATATCTAAATCTGAACCGATTTTCTCCGAATTTGGCAGTATTCCTTCATGTAATAAGAAACCTCTTTCTGCCGACTTTCGCACTGATCGGATATAAAATACAGTTTTTACAGTGCTTACATGTCAAATCGGGGGTAATATATATATGGGGATTATATCTAAATCTGAACCGATTTTCTCCGAATTTAGCAGTATTCCTTCATGTAATAAGAAACCTCTCTTTGCCGAATTTTGCACTGATCGGATATAAAATAACATTTTTACAGCGCTTACATGTCAAATCGGGGGTAACGTATATATGGGGGCTATATCTAAATCTGAACCGATTTCTTCCAAATTTAACAGTCTTCATTCATATAATAAGAAACCTCTTTCTGCCGAATTTCATACTGATCGGATATAAAATAAAGTTTTTACAGCGCTTACATGTCAAATCGGGGCTAACATATATATGGGGGCTATATCTAAATCTGAACGGATTTTAACCAAATTCAATAGGGATCGTCCCTGGGCCAAAAAAAAGATATGTGTAAAGTTTCGTTGAGATCGGACCATAATTGCGACTTGTACTTTGATTACAAGAATACATGCACAGACGGACAGACAGACGGACATAGCTAAATCAACTCAGAAAGTGATTCTAAGTCGATCGGTATAATAAACGATGGGTCTATTTCTTCTCCTTTTGGGTGTTACAAACAAATGCACAAAGTTATAATACCCTGTACCACAGTGTGGTGTAGGGTATAAAAATTGATACGGGGGATGCCAATAATTGCATTGTCGGGGACGCAATATTTGCAAAAGTTATGGTGTGGCAATTTTTGAATTTTTTCCTCTATTTCTGCAAAACACTGCGTGTGGAATTTCTTACAAATGGATTTTAAAAATAAAATGTGTCTCTGGCCGGACATGCCTTACAATGACTTTTCTGCAAACGTTGCAAGACAAAAATTGTATCTTCACACGGTTGCAAGTTCACAGGGTTGCAATTTTCCGCCTTTTTCCTGACAATATTAGATCTGACAATGGTGTGTACAAAGCTTTAGTATTTCGCATATAACTTTTACAAATATTGCGTCACATTTTTTGTGAATTTGAAAAAAATCGAAGGGGTAAAAATTTTTTTTAAATTAAAGTATTATATATATATACATATATCTATATATATTCCCTTTATTATTCCTTTTGTGAATATATATGTATATATATTAACAAAAAGTCATATTCAAAATTCCCTTTGCAGTTGAACTTGTAACAACTTACCACATACAAAAATTTTAGAGTTTTTCATATTTTAGCATTGCGATTTGAGAACATTAGTTTTGAAATTTGCGTAAAAAATAGTATAAGTTGGGCAAGCGTGGCAACAATATTAGTGACAAATTAACGCAGTTTTTACTTGTTTTAATTATTTAAGTCAGTATAAAGTATAAGTAAGTATAAGCCGTAAAGTATAAGCCGAGCCAATGTTGTTCAAATAGTGATAATGCTTAACGGAGAAATTCAAAACCACTGTGCTATGTGGGTTGCTTGAAAATATGTTGTCACACCGAGCCTTCAACACAGTTCGTATAAAAGGTTTAGCGGATGTAACTTATTCGTCAGTTACAAATTTTTGATCGTTGTGTTAAAGCATAAAATTATTACCAAAAAATGTTCATTAAGTTTTCCCTTGGGTTATATGTACTTTTATGTGTCGCATTTGGTATATTCGACCGCGTGAGTGCAGTGCCAAAATTTAAAGTAACGAATACAAAGTAAGTTTGAAGTTTTTAGTAAAACCAATTGTTCAATGAAAGAATGATTTCACACGCACAAGTCATTCAAGAGATATTTTTATGGCCCATCAATTTATTGAAGTTAAATTGTTGGAACGTTCGTACCCTATTATTAAATAATGGGATGCAAATGAGTTACGAAGTAGAGAACGGTAAAAAGTCTGTTTAGTGAATATAGCCTTGATACTTACTTATTAAATAATACAACGTGGACGTTTCTCCAATCAGCGGTAGTATAACATAGTCCTCCTCATAGTGGATGTAGTTAAAAAAAAAAAACTTTTCTTCCTGAACTTTAGGAGGAGTGTTTTAAATTACATTGTCATGCAGTATTGCTATTCCGTAGATGTTAGTGGAATAAATACTCACAAAAACTGATTTGTCCCAGATGCAGTTTGACACTATTACCCAACCAATTCTCATTTTCTCCCACTAAAATGTTAAAACTAAAATATGTGTTATCTTATCAAAATACCATGGATATGTTTGAAATTCTACAAAGAACATAAAGACCTTGAATTTATATCTCATGATATTATAATACTTCTAAGGGTAGGAGTACAAACCAATTAAGTAGAAGAGCTAATCAGGTACATAATAGGCGTGTTTTTGTTGCACCACAGGTGTTTAATTTGTATGGGGAGCTAAGCGATGAAGATTTGTGCTTGTGTTCCTGTCTTAATCGAGTATGGTGTTCCCAGATTGGGCATCCTATATTTCGCAGTATGGCATTTCATTTTTGGAGAGATTGTTGCCAATTATTGTGAATTAACGGGAAGAAGAAGAACAAAAATGGAATATTATTTTAATATTTGCAAAAAGAGTGTAAACAATTGAACATAGAATAGTAATTTTATGTTTTATAAATACATTTCATGAATTTTTTATGTGTTTCGCACTGTTCTTTCTTCACATCTCATGACACCATTGCTACCACATCGTGGAAATCCGTCAATGAAGAAGCCAATGAGTCGACTGAAAGAGCCACAAATTCAGCTGTTTTAACGACAAATAAAGTCAAAAGAATCAGATCACCCTGCCTTCGAAAAAGGCAAAAGGCCCAAATGTCACCATCAACAGGACTCTCACCAAGCCCTTCAATAAAGTGGCGAGGGAGGATGTCTTCATCCTCAAGGACAAATGGAGCCATGTACAATCAGCCATTATGGCTCATTACCTCGATGTCCATAGCGAAATGCAGGGCAAACCACCAATCTGCAACGATGCAGGATGGCATCAAGGGAGAGTAAAGCTCTTATATTTCGGTGATGCCAGATCAGTAGATATGTATAAGGCTGCTCTGAGTCGAGCGGGTGAGATGTGGCCGGGTGCCACGCAGAGATGCCAACGTTTTCCGAAGCAAAAGCGTAATGAAAAATAGAAAAAGCGTAAAAAGGCACTAAGCTATAATATTGCTTTAGTCGGGAGAGACGACAACATTATATCCACCCCCATCAGAGCAGAATAAAAAGAAATATGTTTTGTCAAATTTTATCAAAGTTGTTTTCTTAATGAGAATAATATGCCCGAACATTTTTATTTTATGGCGTACGACCATCATTTGTCTTGTTCACAGTGACTTAAAAAAATCAATTTGGCAAAAAAAATGGAATTAACTCGTGAACATTTTCGTGCGATCATTTTTCACAACTTTCGACGTGGATTATCACGACAAGTGTGCATCGATGAACTTAAATCTTTGTATGGCAATGAAGCACCATCGTATAGCACTGTGAAAAAATGGTTTAATGAATTCAATCGTGGCCGACGCTCGCTCTAAGACGAAGGTCATCCAAAAACGGCCGTTGTGCCAGAGAACATTGATGCCGTGCGTGAACTGATAATGCAAGATCGTCATGTGACATACCGTGAGATAGAGGCATCCTTGGGCATTTCTTCCACCAGCATACATTCGATATTGCATGAACACCTGGCCGTAAAAAAGGTTTGTTCTCGTTGGATCCCGCCCAATTTGACAATCGCTCAAAAAAAGGCTCGTGTCGATTGGTGCAAAGACATTTTAAAAAAGACGCGGTGCTTCAAAAGACTTTTATAAGATCGTCACAGGTGACGAATCTTGGATATATGCGTATGAGCCCGAAACAAAACAGCAATCGACCGTGTGGGTCTTCGAAGACGAGCCAAATCCAACGAAAGTTGTTCGTGGAAGGAGCACTTCGAAGCAAATGGTCGCCACAGCCCTGATTTGACACCCAACTTATTCTTGTTCACTAACATCAAGAAAAAACTGCTTGGTCAACGTTTTCCGACGCCTGAAGCAGCTGTCGAGTCGTTCAAAAACCATGTTTTGGAGCTGAATTTTCAACACACTGTAACCAAAACAATTCGCGCTCAAATGACAAAACGGTCTGAGTGAAGTTATGCTAAAATATGTCAAACTATCCAATGAAGCACTAAATCTGGTGCGAAACGCACTAAGTTGGCATCCCTGGTGTCAAGATGCATTTCGACCAGGAAAGATCTAAGTATCTTTCTCTTGACTAATTTAAGTGGTAAGGATCAAACATCTACCAGTCTGGAAATCGGTAATCGCATATATTGGGTGGTCTCCAGTTACTTGCCTTATGAGGCTGTAGTACCGACAACTCTATTCAGGATATTAGTAGAAGAAGCAACGTCTAACTACCAACCTAACTATTTGTAACATAGGTAATAAACCGACCTTTATAATTAAAGACAGACAAGAAGTACTCAAATAACGTTTGATACTGACCGGCTGTCAGACAAAATTATTGGGTGGAATGTACTGGACGACCGCTCATTCTCAAATCACCATTATATTGAGTTCAAACTCGCTGAAAAAGGGCCTAAACATGCCGTCCACAGAAATGTGAGGAAGATAAAGTGCACCTGAATGAGAAGAATTTCAAGAATATCCTCAACTCTAAACTTCTGTACGAACGGAACAAGGTTTGTAAACATAGGGACCCCACAAGAAGGAGTACTGTCTTCACTAATTTGGAACCTATCGGTGAATGAAATCCTGCTAGATCTAGGACGTTGTGGCTGCAATGTCGTGGCATATGCGGACGGATCGCAGTGAGTGACAAATTCGAAAACGTCCTCCGAGATATCCTATGGGTGGCTCTGAACAAGTTGGCTAGATGGGCCAGAAGCAGCGGTAACGCTCACCGAAACAAGACAGAATTGGTTCTTTTTACTAGGATGAATAATGTCCCACATGTTTCCTCCACCTCGGATAAATGGAACAGAGCTAGTCTTTTCTGAAAATTTTTAGGAATAATTCTAGATAGGAATCTGTTATTTAGACTTAACTTGTTGGAACGTGTAAGGAAGGGCAACGTCGCTTTATATTCCTAAAATCGTTCATTGGTAGTTCATCCAATACTGTTATACGGCATTGTGGTATGGTGGACAGCAACTGACAAACTAACTATCACCAACGTACTATCAAAGATTCAGAGAACTGCCTGCCTGAATAAGTGCATAAGCATAAGCGGAGCCTTAAGGACTACAGCCACTGAGTCTCTACAAGTCAGTTATGAATGGGTTGAACAAAGAGCGATACTTGGTAAATTTTAAGAAAATCGGCTCAGATTTACGAATACATAGTCCCTATATATACCACTGTACCTATTGAAAGCTGTTTTTCTTTTCATTGTGTAGACGATTCTGAGGTTTTTAAAACCATTGTTGCAATTAAATCCAAAGATGTTAGACTCGCCGAAATACATCCAATATTTATAAACATTATTCTCCCAACATTGTTGCCATTTCTTTCCTTTTTTTTAAAACATTCTCACCAAATCCATATTTCCTGCTGTTTTCAATATCGACCGATTGCTATTTTGCCATTTCTTTCAAATGTACTCGAAAACATCATTAGCAATCAAATTTCAGAACATCTTAATAAATGTGAGTCCTATCAGATAAACAATCTGGATTTCGAAAAAAACGAAGCTTTATTACCACCTTGCTAGATGTTGTTGATGATATACGCCAAAAACTTGATGAAAACAAGGTTTTTTTTTTGGTCTTACTAGATCATAGCAAAGCTTTTGATACGGTCGAAATGAAATCCTATCGTTAGAAATACGTCTTCCAATTATCTTAAAATATCAGCGGTGTTCCCCAAGGATCCACTCTTGGACCTCCATATATATCAATGATTTACCTGATGTACATGTCTCATGCTCCATTCAGATGTACGCTGACGACGTTCAATTGTTTAAAAGTGCATAACTTCCAGATATACAATCATGTATTTCCGACATTAACCATGATTTAAACCTTATCAGCGCGTGGGCAAAAAATAATAGACTTTACTTAAATCCGTCAAAAACCAAATACATAATAATATCAAAAGATGGCAGATTGGCAAGTAGTATTCAGCGCTGTATAAAAATTGAGAAATCTGACATAAACCGTATCAAAACGTCAAAAAAATCTGGGACTCTTCTTTAATACGAAACTTTCTTGGACGAACCACATAAATGCTGCGGTTGGAAAGTACATGGAATGCTAAGAAGCCTTTGGGCTGTTCAAACGTCAACTCCGTTTTCTGTAAGACTACTGTTGGCCAAAGCCTACCTTATCCCAACACTTCTATATGGCTGTAAAGAATTTTCCAATTGTGACTCAAACGACTTCTCAAAATTATATTACATATTCCGCAAGAAACGCTGAGATCGAATTTTCGAGTTTCCCATCCAAATTTTCAATATCACCTTCTTAAATCTACTCAAAGCGAAAAGTTTAATACTACTCCATATACATACGTCTTTGGAATAACCTTCCCACAACTTTGCAGACGATAAGCAATGCAAATCTCTTCAAAAAGAAGCTTTATCAACTTTTTGATTCAAATTAATTTAATTTTTTGATTCGTTTATAACAACAGTCTGTATTAATTAATTTATTATTTTTAATTTGTTATTTTATTATTTTTACTTCTTATTTTATAATTGTAATACAATATAATGTCAAGTATTCTGTTGTTGTTGAAAAAGGCAAGAGGCCCTAATGTCACCATCAACAGGACACTCACCAAGCCCTTCAATGAAGAGGCGAAGGAGAGTCATGTGATGGTCGTTATAGACAGAAGTAGTGAGGATGGATCCATCCTCAAGGACAAATGGAGCCATGTGCAATCAGCCATTACGGCTCATTAATTCGATGTCCATAGAGAAATGCCGGGCAAACCACCAATCTGCAACGATGAAGGATGGCATCAGGGGAGACTAAAGCTCTTATATTTCGGTGATTCCAGATCAGTAGACCTGTATAAGGCTGCTCTGAGTCGAGCGGGTGAGGTGTGACCGGGTGCCACGTTGGATGTTGTCGAAAAACACAACATCCCTAGTCACCCTGGTCTGCCGGCCCATAATTGGAGAAACAGCAAGGTGGGTGAGGCGGATGGTAAAAAGCGGCAGGTCAATTTGATCCTTAACGCTAAAACCACCTCACATATACAACGTGCAAGTCCAACCCTACAATATGGCTTCAAGACTATAGTATTGAAGGTATACAAGCAGGATATAGCTCCCACTGCGGAAGGTGAGTCGTCCACCGTGATTGATACACGGTTTTCTGGAAGTGCGGAGGTAACCACGCCTATTATTTCTGGTGAATCCAACTCTAACACAAGATCTGTAACGTCCTTCTCTGAGGACGAAAGCTCTACTTCTGACACAGAGGCGTTGTGGGGAGTCTCCGGACTCATTGAAGCAAATGGCGGCCAAACACGTTTCTCGATGATACGGATAAAGAGTTCGATAACCCCCTTGTCGGGGTGGATGTTAATCTGTCAATTACCACTGATGGTAAGAATTCTACAGATTAACCTCTATCACACTAAAGCAGCCTCAGCGGCTCTTTTGCTGCGCCTGTCCACAGGTGCAGTAGACATCGTCCTGATACAGGAGCCCTACGTAGTAGGAGGAAGGGTATGCGGTATCAGGACATCATAAATTAAACTGCTTGTCGCCAACTGTGGAGGCACTCCAAGAACCTGCATTTTGCCCAGAAAAGATCTAAGTATCTTTCTCCTGGCTAATTTAAGTGGTAAAGACCAAACATCTAGTCTGGAGATCGGTAATCGCATATATTGGGTAGTCTCCAGTTACTTGCCTTATGAAGCTGTAGTACCGACTGCTCTCCTCAACTCCAAACTTCTGTAAGAACCGAATGACAAAGCCGATCTGAATAATCTGGTCGAACATATCACCACATCATTCAATAGTTCCCTTGAAGTAACCTGTCCTAAAACAAGGTACAAGGGTAAAACTAAACCCCAATGGTGGACTTCTGAGCTAACGGCTATGAAAAAGACCTGCAACAAGCTATTCAACAAGGCTAAATCTACTGGGGTCGCTAATGTTTGGGATGCCTATAAAGAGCAACTCAAGGTCTATAAGAAGGAGCTTAGAAAGGCGCAAAGACGCACTTGGTATACCTTCTGTGGCGAAGTGGAAAAAGAAAATATTATCTGCTTCACCCCGTACAGTGGGTTACTTGCAGGATGAGGCAAATAACTGGACAAAAAACAGCGAGCAGTCGCTGAATGTACTGCTCGACACACATTTCCCGGGGAACTCACCAACAGAACCCGAAGATCAGCAAGACACACAAGATGCGGAGTGGACTGCGAGCGTTGCTAGCTTTTTGACTGAGAGATCCAGAATAAGCTGGGCTTTAACAGCTCTGAGCCCTTCAAGTCACCTGGACCAGACGGCATCACTCCAGCAGAAATGTTAAAGTACATTATCGATGGATGGTCAGTCGCCGCCTGTCGTAGCGAACGGACGTGTTATCGCAGAGCGGATAGTTTTTAACCTATTACGCAATACCTATTCACCTACCTACTACGCAACCAGGAGGTTTGTTGTTTATAAAGCGTAGGTTTAATTGGATGCATCGGTCTCTGGACATAAATTTCTGAGCTCTGTCTGGAAGGCCTATACCGACGTACCTATTACGGGCTTATACTGGCTATGGGGGTGTCTCCCCCAACCAATTTATGATTAAACCAAAAAAGACGAAGGGGATTACGGCGCAGGGGAGGGAAAACCCAGTGCCGGCGACAAGCGTTGATTCACTCACGAGTCATGTGTCGTCGTTATCGAACAATCGTGAGGTCCCGTAGTCGAAAATGAAACAAGAGTACTTCCAGCCGCAGGCAAAACAAATGATAAGACAGATGAAGCAGAACCCAGCCGGGGCTTTAAGCAACCCCCAGGACTCTGACTCTGAATCATGAAATGAAAACAATCAAATGAAAACAATATCACTATTGTTGCTAACTCAAAGAGACTGTCAGGGGCACAAAGAAGGAAACTGAATAAGTTGAACCGACAGAACCTATTACGGGATGAACCTGACAATTCTACCTCCAATACAAACATGGAGGCCGCTAAAAGAGTCAGGTCTCCCCAAGAACATAGCGCTGTGAAAGTGACTAAGAAGAAAAAGGGCTCGCCGTCTTCCAGTAATTCGGATAAGCCTAACGTAACCACACAAAAGGAGGTCTCTAGTCTGGGTCCTTCGATCGTGGGCGGTAAAGTTGACCCAGTAACGCAGGTCAAGTCAACCAAATCATCCGTTAAGGATGAGGCTTTAACCAAAAAGACTCTGCAGACACGGAAAAATCACTTGGCCATAAAGAAGGGTAAGAAGCCACCGTCTTATTCTATGCTACGCCATAATTCATAGCTGTAGTGCACCTGGCAGAATCCCCGAAGACTAAAAGAGTAACTTCGAAGATTTGGTCTATACGAGGGTAGCGAAATACGTCCTCGAATCTAAGGATGAACCACCAATCGAAGTAATGAGTTGCAAGTTTAAGAGGGGTGTTTTGATGCTAAGGCTGGCATCACAACGCTGCGCTGGTGTCCTCGTAAAACTTGTGGATAGCTTCCCCACACCTTGGGTTGGCGCAAAGCTAAAATTGGTAAGGAAAAGCGATATTCCTGAACTCATAAAAACGACCCTATATGTTAAGGGATGTCCCAGTAAGTTCTCATCAGAGTACATACTCGACATCATTGGCAAACAGAATTCAAAATTTTCCGTGAGAAAGTGGGAAGTCTTCTATAGGAAGGATGATACCGAGGGTACTCTCCTCGTGTTGGGCATAGACCCAGAATCCAAGAACAATCTTGTCATGGCGAAGGGCATGGCGTACTTCTTGATCTGGACAGTCTTTTTCAAAATTGGATAGGTCCCAATTGGCAGGACAGATGAATCGAGTCCAAATATACTGTCTGAAGAGGCAAACACTGGTATTGAACGGATGGAGACAAGTGAGACACTGCCAAAAACTGGTGTGGAAGTAGTCAATAACACCGCCAGTTCACCAATAGTACTGCCACTTTTGCAGGAAGTTCCCAGCAAAGGTGGTGATCAAAATAAAAAGAGCCACAAAACGATTCAAAACAATGAGGGAGCGACAAAAAATAACACCGCCTCCCAAAATTGTCGACTGGAAGATGGTGTAATAGGTAGTGAACGAAAGGAGGAGAATGGCCCACTACCAACTAATGAGGGGGTGCCACCAGATAGGATAGACTCCCAAAAGAAACATTTACTGGAAGGACAATGATTGAGGTCATCCAGACAAACCTCCACCGGAGCGAGACAGCATCCAACGCTCTGATGGACATCATAAATAAAGGCAGGGTTCATATTGCTTTGATCCAGGAACCATGGACAACTAGCAACAAGGTTACTGGATTAAACCGTGTGAACTATAACCTTTTCTACGCTAACACAGGTACTCGTCCAAGGACTTGTATTCAGTGCCATAAAAACTTATGTTTTATTTTCTCTCCAGAGTTGTCAACATCGGACGCAACGGTGCTGAGGCAAGGTAATGGAAATATGTAACTGGCGTCAATATATCTGCCATTCGATGCGCCGACATTGCCACCTACGCCGGAATTACAACGTCTGGTGAGGGAATCACAACACACAAGTAATGAGTTATTAGCTGGATGTGACGCCAACTCCCATCATATCGCTTGGGGTAGTACTAACACCAATAAAAGGGGACACGCCCTTATCGAATTTTTGAATACAAATGACCTCATAACTCTTAACATAGGAAACACTGCAACCTTTGTTAACAAAATTAGGGAAGAAGTATTAGATATAACGATATGTTCAGAAAATCTTATTGATGAGATTCATGAGTGGAGGTTTCGGATGAACACTCCTATTCAGACCACCATTATATAAGGTTTAAAATTGCACGGCCACCGCCAAACCCCATAAGTTTCCGTAATAAGGCTAAGACCGACTGGACTAAATTCGTAAATCTACTTAGAAATCGATTGGGGCAGCCTACACGCGATTATCTAGGTGCGGAAGACATTGATATCAATGTGAAGAAGATTACCGAGGCTCTTGTAAAATCATTCGAAGATAGTTGCCCACTTCGAGAAAGGAAATCTGCCTTTGAGAAACCCTGGATGACAGGACAAATTCGCTCGATTGGCAAAGATGTCCGCAGACTTTACAACAGAGCTCGACGTAAAAAACAATCAGTATTTTGGGACGACTACCACAGAAGACTCAAAGAATACAATAAAATCATTACATCGGCAAAACGTAACTCCTGAAGGCTTTTCTGTGAACAGGTAGACAGCGTTAACAGCATGTCTAAAATGAAAAAGTTCCTCTCAAAAACTCATGTCCAAACCGAAACACTGGTGGATGAAACGGGTAAAAGGATGGAAACTATAGAGGATACCGTAAGGCTCTTGATGAAAACTCATTTTCCGACTGGTAATGCTGGACCAACAGAGGAACAGTTACAGAATGAAAATGTATTGCATCAAGTACCTATTACGGATACAACAGATGGTATGGTTAAAGAAGCGATAAAAAGTTTCTCTCCCTTTAAGGCTGCGGGACCGGATGGAATATTTCCAGCACTTCTGCAGAATGAGGTGGATCTGGTATCAACTCATCTGGCTGGAGTGTTCACTGCATGCCTAACCCATTCGTATACCCCAAAAACTGGCAGGAATCAAGGGTGGTCTTCATACCAAAGCCTGGCAAGGCGAGTTATACGACCCCTAAGTCTTATCGACCCATTAGCTTTACTTCTTTCCTGTTAAAAACAATGGAGCGAATAATTGATAACATGGTCAAAGGTAAAATAGCGGATGACAGGCTAAAATTCAAACAACACGCCTATGTCAAAGATGTGAAAGGAAGATCAGTGGAAACAGCTCTGCATGAGGTAGTGAGGTAGTCCTTCAGTAAAGAAATGTATACACTTGCTGTTTGCATAGACATTGAGGGCGCATTTAACAATGTACAGACCGATACACTTATCCAGTCCTTAGACGAGTTTCAGGCTGACCGGGCGCTGAAAAACTGGATCAACAATATGCTAAGGAATAGGTGGATTATTTGTGGGTCATATGACGTAAAAATTAGAGACAAGGTAAATCGTGGTATACCTCAGGGGGGCATTTTATCGCCTCTTCTATGGGTTACGACGATACACAGTCTCCTAAAAGCCCTCACCAATGAAGGACTTAAACCAGTCTGTTATGCAGACGACGTTGTAATACTTCTAAGGGGCTTTCATCCAAATCTATTATGCAGAAGAGCTGAAGAGGCACTTAACATAGCATATAACTGGGCACAACCAAGGGGATTAAATGTTAACCCAGACAAAACAGAAATATGTCTATTTACCCGGCCTCGATTCCTGAATAAGACAATTGCTATATCTAAAAAGGTAAAATACTTGGGAGTAATCTTTGATCAGAAACTGTACTGGAAAGATCATCTTGAAGAAAGAGTTACAAAGGCCCACAGATGTTGGTCGTTGTGCAGAAGAGCTATAGGTTTAAAATGGGGACTACGTCCAAATATGACTTACTGGCTTTACATGAGCGTGATTAGACCAATAATCACCTACGCCTGTGTAGTGTGGTGGACATCAATGGACAAGAAGTGCAACGTAATACCTTTGCAGAAAATTCAACGTATGTGCTGTCTAGGTATAAGCGGGGCATTTAGAACTGCACCAACAAAAGCGTTGGAGACTATACTGCACATCCCACCCAGCAATTGGAAGATCATTTTTTCAAAAGCATCTAACTGGGTCCTATTCGAGTACTTTTGGTGACCATAATGTAATTAATCACTTGTATGCTTGAAAAAAGACTAGAAAATGAGTCATGCTTATGCTTCAAAAGGGCTTTATTGAAAATACAATAACAAAATATACTTGAATCACAAAGAGATCATTCAGATGTTTCAAATGTGATTGTTTTGATCATTATTTTGCAATGATAATTCGCGCACATGGATGGTAGAAAGTTCTCGTTATAGAAGTGCTTTTGTTTATAACGGGACAATTTGCTTTCTTATTGAAGCAATAATCCAATAGTTGGACATTGTGAATTTGAGTTTATTTTTATCAGACGATTCGTGGTGAGAGGTTCTACGATTTGTGAATTAAATTTTTACAACTTGAGTTAATTAAATTAAAAAAGCAATGACAACACAAACAATAAATAAATATATTTTTGTTTAGTTTCTTTATTTTATTATACCCTACACCACACTGTGGTACAGGGTATTATAAGTTTGTTTCATGGCAGATGTTTTTATACCCTACACCACACTGTGGTACAGGGTATTATAAGTTTGTTTCATAGCAGATGTTTGTAACACCTGAAAATAACACAGCTAGACCCACCTTAAAGTATACCGATCGACTCAGAATCACTAGCTGAGTCGGCTACAGGTCGCAATTTCACTCCGATCGTTCTGAAATTTTGCAGTTTAGAGTATTTCGCAGCTGTTAAGATCGCTATTGAAATCGGTTAAGATTTAGCTATAGCTCCCATATATATGTTTCGTCCGATTTTGCTCTTTAGTCCTGTAGAAGCTGTATTTTACATCCAATCATTTCGAAATTTAGAATGGTAGAGTTTCTTGATACATGAACCAACACTACCGAATTTGAAGAAAATCGGTTAAGATTTAGCTATAGCCCCCATATATATGTTTCGTCCGATTTGGCCCTTTAGTTCTATAGAAGCTATATTTTACATCCAATCGTTTTGAAATTTAGAATGGTAGAGTTTCTTGATCCATGAACCAACATTGACGAATTTGAAGAAAATCGGTAAAGATTTAGCTATAGCTCCCATATATATGTTTCATACGATTTGGCTCTTTAGATCCAATCGTTTGTATACCCTACACCACACTGTGGTACAGGGTATTATTTAAGTATAAAATGTCCCAAAAGTAAATTTATGTAAACAATTTATACATGAATTACAAAATTTATATATCAGAGTTATTCAATATTACGAGAGTGGTGTAGGGTATTATATAGTCGGCCCCGCCCGACTTTAGCCTTTCCTTACTGGTTTTTTTAATGTAATAAATTTATTTTAATATTAATAAGCGCAAAGAATTATAAATGCGGCATAAAAATGACTCGGAAAAGATTCACAGATGGTAGAAAATACGAATTAAAAATGACTCGAAAGAGACTCGTAAATGATACTAAATACGACTGAGAAATGACTAGAAAATGATCATAAGTACAACTGAGAAATGACTCGAAAGTGAGCAGAAAATCGGCTTATAAAAGACTCTTAAAGTAGAGTCGCGGGTAGGGTACCATTTTCTCCCAACAAAACATTCTTTTATGATCAGAAAATGAGCGCATTTGTGATTATTTTAAGCGCGCAGTGGAGTCGAAAAGGACCCGAATATAATCAATATTTTCACAAAATGCTGACTGGGATCCAACCAATAGACATCCGTATAAAGTATGAGGCAGCCCTCACAGCAAGACGTCTACAAGTGATGGGTGAATGTATAAATCGAGACCACAAGTCGTACCATCAGAAGTCGTACCGCATTCCTGAAGTGCGGCTTACAGCTACCTGTGATACGTTTGTGCCAGACAGACGCTCCTGGGAAAATGGAACTTTGGCCCATGTGCCAGTGGGAACCAGCTGCTACACGGATGGGTCCAAGCAAGGAGGAATGACGGGTCTGGGACTTTTTATTGATGAACCAGAAGTCGAACTTCACTTCCGCCTCCCTGACCATAACACGGTATTTCAAGCAGAAGTTCGAGCAATCACGGAGTGTGTGAACTGGCTCAGTAACACGACAAAGCCTAAATATGCCAACATCTTCACAGATAGCCAAATGGCGATTAAAGCAATAACATCGGAAAGGGTCAAATCCAGAACTGTGTTGGACTGTAAAAGAACGATAAATGATTACTCAGCCAATTGCGTATTTGCTGGGTACCAGGACACAATGTAGTGATTGGAAATGAACGGGCAAACAGCTTGGCTTCAAAGGGCAGAGAACTTCGAGTAACAAACTTGGAAAATTGGAAACCTTTCGAAGCCACGAAAAATGACTTGAAGCACTAGGCAGTGATGGCTCATAAAACTGTGTGGAATAGCGGAATAACGATGGAACATTTTCTGTGTCACTGCCCGGCTTTCACACATGCAAGATCCCAACATTTCGGGTCCGACATATTACCAGACTTGACTTATCTCAGAGAATATGACTGGAAGATACTGAGAAAATTCGTGTCTAGTACCGATTTTCTGTAACTCGTGAGGTATAAAAAGATCACAAATAAGAAGCGCACAACAGGCCGAACCACTGGCTTAAGTGTATGTCCATGGGCATAAGACGTTTAAACGTCTCCTCTATTCAACCTAACCTAACCTAACATTATCCCCTAGCTGGAGAAAATTTATGTAGGCTGTATCAGGCTTTCATACATCCCGAATCGATGGAGGGATACCAAGGTGGCATTCACACATAAAGCGGGGAATATATCACACACTAGGCCAAAGGACTTCAGACCAATTAACCTATCCTCTTTTCTATTGAAAGGTCTGGAAAGACTTTTAGATTATTTCATTGGGGAAAACCTGGGTACAAAACTCCTGTCGGTGAACCAACACACCTACAATAAGGGGAAGTCTACAGAATCAGCCCTGCACGAATCGTCCCTGCATTTCAAGGAATTCACCATGGTGGCATTTCTTGAAATAGAAGGGGCTTTTAACAACATTCACTCAGATGCAGTAATTGTGGCACTGTCACATCTAAAAATTAACTCTAGTTTGATTAGACTAATGTCTGCTCAACAGAAGACGCATAACAGCATGTCTTGGTACACAACTCTAACAAGATTTGTAAACAGAGGGACCCCACAAGGAGGAGTGCTGTCTCCACTAATTTGGAACCTAGCGGTGAATGAAATCCTGCTATATCTAGAACGTTGTGGCTGCAAGTTCGTGGCATATGCGGACGACGTGGCAATCGCAGTGAGTGACAAATTCGTAAACGTCCACATAGACATCCTACAGGTGGCTCTGAACAAATTGGCTGTATGGGCCAGAAGCAGCGGTTTGGGCGTTAACCCAAACAAGACAGAATTGGTTTTCTTTACTAGGATGAATAATGTCCCACATGTGGACCGTCCACCTTTGATAAATGGAACAGATTTAGTCTTTTCTGAAAGTGCAATTTTTAGGAATTATTTTAGATAGAAAACTGTTATTTAAGCTGAGTATAGACGATTGCCAGATCGGCAAACGTTATCAACCCCGTTAAAGTGTTGAATTGACAGTTCAGACGATTGCAAGAAAACATTACAATTTCATATATTTACAATATATTTTGTAAATAGATTTGAGTGTGTAATTTTGTATATTCGACCTGTGTTTTTAATTGTTTGATATTTATCCAAAAATGAGCTCGAGGTCTATGTATATATTTTAACAGTCATCCTGATGATGTCTTTCGAAGAAAGACGAAATATTGAATGAAAATAATAAAAAACACATAAAAAACCAACATAGACCTCGAGCTCATTTTTGGATAAATACCAAACAAAATTTTGTAAATATTTATATGCAGCATTGCCAATAAAAATATATTATAGACAGTGTTGCAAATAAAATGTTTATCTGGCAATGGCGCCGTTGTCACATGCGTAAACTTCACACATATGTATAACAATCTGCAAATTATCTCGCAATGACTTTTCGGCTAACGTTGCAAAACAAAAATTGTATGTTCACACGGTTTTCCACCATTTTTCTGGCAATGTTGTCCGATCTGCAAATCGTGTGTACTTACCTTTAGACTTAACGTATTGGAACGTGTAAAGAAGGCCAACGTCGCTTTATATTCCTGCAAAAAGGCTGTAGGGTCGCGGTGGGGCCTCTCTCCTATAATCGTTCACTGGATATATATAGTAGAATGGCACTTATTTTTAAAATCAGCTTTTTCGACTGTGTTATATCTTTTTTATTTATGGACCGATTCCCATCCAAATAGGAGAATATATTGCACATAGCTTAAGCTTAAAATGGTTATAATTTGGAGGAAATCGAACATCTCTATGACGTTGCGCATCGAGGTCAAAGGTAAAAAATTTGATAAATTCACATATTTTTTCTGGAAAAAATGCTATGTCTCTTTTATTTATTGCCCGATTCCAAATAAAATAGGAGGATATATTTCACATAGTTGAAGATTAAAATAGTAATAATGTTGGAAAAACTAGCAATAAAAATAGGAACCTGCATCGAGATCAAAAATTAAATTGTTGATTTTTTAAAAAAAAAAAAAGAAGAGTAACATTTGTAAGTATCTTGCAAATAAATTCAGCTTCAATAATAATTACCTTAAACAAATGTTGTCTCTGAATCTCATCTTTTGTGATTTTATCATGATAGTCCTGGATTAGTTTGATTCCACGTTCCGCTGGGTCATTCACAACACTTAAGCTTTCGACGATATACTTGCCCCTTTTGTACTCGTTATTATCCTTCCAAGTACTTGGATCATTTTTTAGAAATTCAGTGGAAATATTGAATCTTTTAAAAACTCGCCTTGTGTTTCTGGTAAACAATTTCTCCAAAATTTCTAAATTGTTTCTCGAAAAGAAATATTCTAGATTTTCTTGGTTGATTTTAAATTTTTTCAAAATGTTTTCATCTTCATTCTGCTGGTCTTCTTCAGCTATACTTAAATTCATTTTTGCAACCAATTTCGCTTTAGTTTCATCATCAATTCGTTCATCGAATAATGAAAATCCAACGCATTCCTCATTGAAATAATAGAGATGATTTTGAAATTTGGAAATAGCTTTTCCTCCTATGTTAACATTTAATGATTTGTAATTGTACATCTTTCTCATGAATTCAATATCGCTTAAGGCTGCCTGTTCTGCTCTATCAACATCAAACCAGTGTAGGGAATAACACTTAATAATAAATCCGGCAAATTCAACCAAACCTTTTATTTGTTCTTCGGTAACTTCCGGAAATTGTTGTCTGAATATCAAAATTTTTAGGCAGTATATTCCCTTTGCCATCCATCTGGCTAAATGGTTAGCTCCAGGTTTCACAAATTTTAGACCTCGAGGAGGAGTTCTACCTAATATAATTATTATAAGCTCAAGGAACTCTTTGTAATCGCTTCGTGGAAAATCATTCAATATTTTTTCATTTGCGAACGAGAGTATTTCGGCCTGTTGATCCCCTATTATTTCTTTTAACCTGGGATAGTCCATGGTAGTTAAATAATTATCCAGGTCAACTATGGGCCAATGTTTTTTAAATTTTTTAAAAATTTGTGTCTCGGGACCTGTTGCGACTTCAATGTTTGATTCGTTAAATACAGCTGCCAGTACAATTTCAAATATGTGATGGATGTCTGCACCCCATGAACAATATATCTCGACCAATTTTTTTCTCTAAAAGGTTACAAGCTCCTTTAAATTTACCTGTATTGGATGAGGTTGTATCAAACACAAATGCTTGTACTTTATGTAAAATATTATTTCTCTCTGGAGTATCGTAAACGGCAGATGATATTTCCATACCCGTTCCTGATGGTATGTCTGGCATATTTAAAATTTGATTTATTTATGGACCTGTAGCTATTATTGCAAGACGTTCTTTCCCAGTTATGCCTAATAAAAGCTTAGTATCCCAGTGAACGCTTAACGACATATCTTTGGCGGAGAACTGTTCCATTAAATTATCACTCTTCTTTTTTCTTAGAGCATCTCTTTGTTTCCGTATAGAGATTCGGTTAATGACAAATTCAGATGAATCCAGTCCTACTGCCTCCAATACTGCTGCCAATAAATGAACCGCATCCCTGCTACTTACTTTTAATTTATCCAAAACAGCAGCAAGGCGGGGCGATAAGAAATTTGATCTCGCTCTATTTTTTAGCATTTGTTCATTTTGATTATTTTTCAACGGTTTCTGGGTCATCACCGCACTCAGATATTACATATACATTTTCATTTTCTGATACATCATCAGTTAAAATGCCGATGGCGGATGCTAGGATTTTTAATTTGTGTGCACATATTTATATTGAAATAGTTTACAAATTTTAGAATTATTCAAACTTACCTATTGAGGTTGATGGTCTGTCTAAGACCCTTTTTCTGTATGTTTCTTGCCGCAGTTCGCGCCGTTGTCTGTTTTCTACTCTGTTTTTCAATTTAACATCCAAACCTGACATGCAACGTTTGCGTCCTTTTGATCTCTGCATAATTAAAAATTGCTTATCCTCTTTGATTTTGATAATATTGAGTGCATCATTGTGGGCTATATCAAATAAATCATTCAGTGAATCTTCCCACTCATCTCTTCTTTTTTTTAACATATCTGAGTTTCTATTTTTATCTTTTAATAATTTTTTCCAGTCGTTGTACAATTGTTGAAGTTTCATTTTTGATTTATCATTATTTTGGACTGGGATATGAGCCTTTTCCCAAAAAATTAAGCACTCTTTTATTACATGATTAACACTTTCTTAAACCGTATATTTATTAAATTTCAGTTTATAAAATAACACTCAGACAATCTCGTTTGGATGGTATTTTGCTTCCAACTAATTGTTCTTGGGGGTAACCGATGAGGTAAATATAATCTCTTAATGATGGCATTTTGAAATGAATATGTATCTCAAGCAGGGCACAATCTTAATTTTTTTTTTTTTTTTTTTATCATTTATTTCTATTACAACTGAGTAGCACTCATTTAGTAATTTTACATTAGTAATAAATTCTATGCTTAATACTAAATAGTTAACATTAGCAAGCAAAGTTGTTGAGATATAATACAATAATTACACTCTATTTTAAGTATTTTCATCTGTTATATTGCTAGGTCCATGGGAATAGTCCTCTGCAGTCTCCTGGTGGCATCATAGTTGTGAACGATTTTCCTTAGGTCGGGATTTGCATGGTCCTGTAATTTTTTGGCATGCTTCCGAGCACTGAGTGATATTTCTTCCACAATTGTGTTCACTCTGAGATCTCTATGTAGGTCGCTATTTCTGATATACCATGGGGCCTTAACTATGGTACGCAAAATCAGATTTTGTGTTTTTTGAATTTTGTCAACTTCATTCTTCGCTGCACAGCCCCAGAGCTGTATGCCATAACTCCATATTGGCTTTATAGTTTGGTTGTATAAAAGCAATTTATTTTTTATAGATACTCTATTATCAACTAGTAGCCAGTAAATTTGACTGAACTTTAATTTAATTTCCTTGTTTTTTTTCTTCACGTGTTCCTTCCATTTAAGTTTGGTGTCAAGATTCATTCCCAAGTATTTGGCATTATTTGCATATGGTATTCGTTTGTTGTTTATTAGAAGTGGAGAGTGTGATGTGCGCTTATTTGTAAATGTAATGTGGATGGACTTACTTTCGTTTATTAACATCCTCCATTTGTTGATCCAGTTTATAATAGCGTTTAAGGTTTGTTGAAGATTGCTTGTAGCTTCTGTCTCAGTGTTTGCCGTGGTAAGGATAGCTGTGTCATCTGCGAATGTGGCAATTGTTGCGTTAGTTGGACTCGGAATATCTCTAGTATATAACAAGTATAATATTGGGCCAAGGACACTACCTTGAGGAACCCCTGCATTTACTGTTTTTAGATTGGAATACTCATTATCGAGCTTTACACGAAAGTGACGGTTGCTTAGATATGAGTTTAGTATTTCGTAAAATTGGTTAGGTAGGTCAGTATAAAGCTTAAACAGTAGACCTTGGTGCCAAACTTTATCAAAAGCTTGACCTATGTCAAGGAACACTGCTGAGCATATTTGTTTGTTTTCGATTGCCTTTTCTGCGACATCGACGATTCGGTGAACTTGTTGGATCGTAGAGTGTTGAGTTCTGAATCCAAATTGATGAACTGGAATCAGCTGTCTTCTGTCTATTATTTGTTGAAGCCTTTTTAGTAAGATTTTCTCAAAAACCTTGGAAATTATTGGAAGAAGTGATATAGGCCTATATGATGTTAATTGGTGTTCGGGTTTACCAGGTTTATGTATTACTACTATTTCCGCCACTTTCCATTGAAGTGGGACGTATCGTAAACGAAAGCATGCATTTATAATGTACAGAAATTTCTTTAAGGCTTTGTTTGTCAACTTTTTTATTACTTTTCCGGTTATCAGGTCATAACCCGGTGCTTTTTTGGCGCTTATGTCATTTTCAATTTCATTCTTCAATTCTTTAAGTGAAGTTGGCTTGATAGGGACTCTTTACATTTAAATTAATTTAAGTTATGCGTTGACACCAAACATGCACTGTCCACTACAGATTGAACCAAACTAAGAAAATATACCATCACTTCTATAGTTTGTCATACCACAAAGCTATTTGATTTACCGTTATATTTGTGTGTTCACGAGAACAACAAACTATTTGATGTACAGTTACACGATACACACAAGAAGATTTTTAACGACACTTTAACAACTGCTTCAGTTGAGTGTATTTGCGTAGCATGGTGGTTTTCTATTTAAATGCATTAAAGCTCGTGTGCAGAATAATGATAAAATATTTGATTATAACATATTATGACTTTGACCAGGATGCGCCGTCATAGAGTTGTTCGATTTTCCCCAAATTAGTATCATTTTAAGCTTAGGCTATGTGTAATATATTCTGCTATTTGGATTGGAATCAGGCAATAAATAAAAAAAACACATTGGCTCTTTTATCACAGAAAGTACGTGATTTTAACAAATTTTGACTGTTGACCTCGATGCGCCACGTAATAGAGTTGTTCGATTTCTCCCATATTATTACCATTTTAAGCTATGTGCATTATAATCTCCTATTTGGATGGGAATCGGGCCATAAATAAAAAAGATATATCACTTTTATTAGAAAATGTACCTGATTTAAACAAATTTTGACCTTTGACCTCAATCCGCCACGTCAAAGAGTTGTTCGATTTTTCCCAAATTTTCAGCATAGACGTTTTATACCACGTATCACATTTTTTTGCCCAGTTAACCTTACAAATCTTGAAGCAAAAATACGCCATATAAATAAGTGCCACTCTAATATATAGCAGTAGTTCGTCCAATACTGTTATACGGCATTGTGGTGTGGTGGACGGCAACTGACAAACTAACCATCACCAACCTACTAACAAAGGTGCAGAGAACAGCCTGCCTGAGCATAAGCGGAGCCTTAAGGACTACAGCGACCGAGTCTCTACAAGCCCTACGCTGTATACTCCCGATTAATATTGTGGCGAAAGAAGTTGGAACCAAAGCGGCAATAAGATTAAACTGCCTATCAATGTGGTATCAAGAACTACGGTCACATGAGGATATCAAAGTGTACATAGTGCTATGGTAACCGACCGAGTGAACTATATACCAACTTTGTACACCTTCGAGAGAAATTACATCACTATGATTCCCGCCAGAGATGAATGGGTTTGCAGAATACCAGGTAATAGAAACCATCTTCACTTTTACACTGTTGGTTCGAAGCTTGATGAAAAGGTTGGCTTCGGAGTACACTGTGAAGAATTTAGTTTGGATATAGCTCACAGACTACCAGATACCTGCAGTGTCTATCAAGCCGAAATAATGGCAATATGGGAAGTCGCCAAATGGCTGAGTTGCAACATAGTAACCAACACCGGCGATGTCATTTACTCGGACAGCCAGGCTGCCATCAATTCTCTGGAGGCTACATCCCTACATTCACAAACAGCCCTCCACTGCCGCAGATCTCTTAACGAGATGGCTGAGCAGTTTAATATACACCTCATATGGGTGCCTGGGTATAGGGATATCCCGGGGAACTGCAAAGACGATGAACTTGTAGGAAAGGGACGACATTACAAATCCTCGAAGAATTTGCATATATTGGTGCGCCTCTATCCACGTGCAAGCTTTGGCTTAGGCAAGAGGCAATCAGGCAGTCCAACGAAAGATGGACAGAAACCTGCAGGGTAGCAAGTCAAATCTGGCCAAGGTATGACCTGAGAAGATCAAAATATCTCCTCGCTCTAGAGAGGAAAAGATAAAAAAATTGGGTATTGACTCCAATGACTTCTGCAGAAGCTGTGGAGGTGAGGAAGAAGTTGAGAGCATTGAGCACTTGCTATGCGACTACCCCGCTCTGAGTAAACGACGACTGGACATACTGGGGTCGGCCTTTCTAGGCAGCCTAACAGATGTTTCCAGTACCGATATTCGTACTATCGATAAATCTGTATATCAAACAGGTTGGTTTCCATGAGGGGGATTTCAGCCCGTGGTAACACTAGGGACCTAAACTGGTCTATGTGAGCCAGTTTACAAAGTTTCAAATAAAATAAATAAATAAAATTAAATCCCGATTTTGCGTCTAAGGAACAGATTATTATACAATTTAGAAGATATTTTTGTTGCCAAATTTTGGAGAAAATCGTTTCACATATATATGTATATATACAATATGTGGTATATGTATACTTATATCCCGATTTGTAATCTAAGCACTAAAAATAAAATTTTTGGACAGACAATTTATCATTAGGAAGAAAACCCTGAGAACAACCAGCAAGGAATAAAAAGAAATATAAGTATTGTCAAGATTTATCAATGTTATTTTCCTAATAATAATGATCTCTCAAAAAAATATTTTATTGTCTTTAAATTTAAAATCGGGATATAAGTATATACCGGAGCTATATCTAAATCTGAACCGATTTATTTAAAATTTGGCAACGTTTATTCCTGGTCCAAAAAAGTGGTATCTTCCAAACTTTGTTTTGTTTTATCAATGTGGCTTTCCTTATGATGATTACCTGCAAAATATTTTATTTTATGGCGATTATATTAAAAGTCGTGATATAAGAACACGCTGAAAACAATCGCTTGTATACTCTTAGTATATCGTCGCAATCATATTCGGCTTGAATCATATATGTGTTTAGCGTGCAGTCTAAACATATACTATTTGGTACACACAAAAATTATATATTTGGGAAGATGTTGTTCTAAAAAAATCGTTGTCTACATCGCAATATGTTTTTATTTGCAACTATTTCTGAAAAAATATTTATTGCTTTAAGTATTCAGAAAATACCTAAATTGTGTTACATTTTTCATTAATTCCAAGTTAATTTTTTAGAAATTTTGAGTGTTGGTAAAAGTAATATATGTATATATGTACATAAAAATGGATGTGTGTGGGTGAGTCACGTATGGACTCCAACATGGCTGGACCGATTTTGATGGCATTTTCAGCGAATCTTCAGATTAGCCTAGCGGGGGATATATGCTGTATTATTCCTTGATTGAGGGGCGAGGGGGCTCCAAATTTTGAAATTGAGATATCTTGTACAATTTGTCAGCGAGGGTGCTGTAATTTTGTGTATGTGCATCTCTTGCCAGTTTACGTGATAGATATATGGATTTGGTGACAGTCCACGTGACTGTCCAAAATGGACGGGATCGATAATATAAAATCTGGGGAAACGAAGTGGACCGGGTTGAGCTAGTAAATAATAATAATTGAAATCGTTAATCTTGGATCAAAGTAAATTACTTGGAGTACAGCAAAAGTTTTGAAAATCTTTTTTAAATAAAATATATTCGGAGAAATTCCTTAACAATAATTTATTTGTATTTAAACACATATTTTATTTCAGAAATTTGGTTTGCAAATATATTTTGTTGCAATATATTAATATATGCGATGAAGATGTGCTTGTAAACTTGAGTGTCCCTCATCATCTTACTAATCTCGATCTTGTTTAGTTTCAGAAAACTACTTGTTTTCTTCTCAATTGCGTCACCCCGCAATATCTTTGCACTGGCTCCTGCTGTTGTGCTATTCCACACAGTTTTGTGAGCCATCACTGCCCAGTGCTTCAACACACCATTCGTGGCTTCGAAAGGTTTGCAAGTTTATTAGTCGAAGTTATCTGCCCTTAAAGCCAAACCGTTTACCCTTCATTTCCAATCACTCCGTTGTATCCTCGTACCTAAATTCGCAGTTTACTATGTGCTGAGTAATCATTTATCGTTCTTGTACAGTTTAACACTGTTCTGGATTTGACCCTTTCCGATGTTATTGCTTTGCTGTGAAGATGATGGCATATTTAGGTTTTGTAGTATAACTGAGCCAGTTCACACAATCCGTGATTGCTCGAACTTCTGCTTGAAATACCGTGTTATGGTCTGGGAGGCGGAAGTAATGTTCGATTTCTGGTTCATCAATAAAAAGTCGCAGACCCGTCACCCCTCCTATCTTGGACCTATCCGTATAGCAGCTGGACTGGACGGGAAACTGCTTCAAACGTTGTTAATGATTTGTAACTTTATTATGTATTTACAAAACACATTTTTATAAAGCATCCATTCATTTGAGAACCTGTAAAATGTATACATATACTCTTGATCGTCGTAAAATACTAAGGCTTGTAGTCTCTGTCGATCTGTCGGACTACAGCCCGCAGTAAAACAAGTAAGAAAGTTCAGTCGGATAAACCGACTTACGAATCCACTCACCATCAGTCCCAAAAAATATTCGTAAATTTGTTTATTTTTTTCTTTTAATTAAATTATTATCAATTTAAATTGCGTTGATAAAGTATGTACTGGTATTAAAGTTATAATCTGTTAAATTTTGGTACAAAATAGTTCATTTGTCCGGGAGGTACAAAAAGGAGCGTGCCAATAATGCCCACTTCTCACTGAACTCTAGGTACTATAGTACCTAGAGATTACATAGAGATTAACCTAGCCTACCCTATAGGGTAGGCTAGGTTAATCTCATCACGGTACGATCTGCGAAGGTCAAAATATCTCCTTATGAGAAAGAAGTGAAAAAGCATTGAGAACCTGCTTCGTTGCTAATCCGTATTGAAGAAAAACGACGTCTGGATATACTGCATTCGGCCTTTCTAGGAAGATTGACAGATCTAGTCACACGGAGGAAAAAAACGGCCTCTGTAACATATTGTCCCAAACATATTTTGCAGGCAACATATATATGTTTGGAGCAGCTCCCAAACATATTATGTTTGGGGTAGCGGTAATGTTACCAAACATTTATATGATTGTATGTAATCATATATATGACATACATACAAACATATATATAATTATATGTTTGTATATAATCATGTATATGATTATATGTAATCATATATATGATTGTATTTAATCATATATATGATTGTATGCAAACATTTATATGATTGTATGTAATCATATATATGATTGTATGTAATCATATATATGATTGTATGTAATTATATATACGATTGTATGTAATCATATATGTGATTGTATCTCTTCTACTCTTCTCGCTCCTTCATGAAACTATTACGGTTCACAGCAACAAGTAACCTAATGTAAATCGTCACACACTACGTCAAATACAGAAGTATAATAACAACAAACAGTAATACACACTTTGCTTCTGAAAAGTAGTTCATGAGCTGCAGAATAGTTTTTGAGTTTTCTGAAAATTACTAAATTTTGAGTTGTGTCTGTTTAAAAGAATTTGTGCAATGTGCAGTGCAAGGCAAAACTTCAATAGTACAGTGCACTCGGGGTCATTTCAGATAAAACAATTTGTTAGCGCGGGAGTGTGTTTGTTCAAAGAACATGAAAAGCACACATACATACGTACATACATATGTATGTTGGCAAAATAATTTATGTGGGGCAATAAAACGGCGTCAGTATTATAGAACGTTTTGTAAATAAAATGTTTTGAAGTAACATAGGTACATTCCTTTTTAAAAAAATTAATTTTGCACCAAAATAATTGTGTTTTTTAATGAATAACCTCAATACATCTTAGATATCATATTCTTTCTTTTATTTTGAATTTGTTGTACGTGTTAAAACTACAACTAATTTCTTGGAATTCGACATTCACCACACATATTCAATAAAAAACCCGACCTTAAACTCGACCGGGCGAGTAAGCATCATCAAATAATAATAATACCCTTTGGTGTCGGTGCCATTCCTCCTCATACACACGGTTACCATATACATACATATTACCCTTCTTTGCACAAAATTACGAGTCATATAATTGGGCTCTCAGAGAGTAATACTCTCTAAAACTCTAAAAAATATGTTCTAATATATTATTTTGCCAAAAATATGTTAGGACACAATCATATCGTTTTTTAATATGCTAGAATTTTGCCCCGAACGTACTATGATTGTGTGCAAACATAATATGTTTACCCACAAACATATATATGATTGTGCCCGTCCCAAACATATATATGATTGCATCCAAACATATTTTTAACATATTTTTTTCTCCGTGTACATATAAAAGCTTTACATTGTACACAATTTTTAGTATTTGTATGAACTGATATCAAAGCTATAAGCAATTAACTTTTGGTGGAAAATGGTCCATTTGTGTGGGAAGTACCAAAAGAGGTGATAGCAATGGATAAACTATTACTATGTGAGGAATTACAGATGATTCGGATAATATTTAATAAAACTGATTTCCGCCGAACATACTTAGGGTCTTTGGCCCGTAGCAAATTAGGGGAGTGAGGGGATACAAATTGGATAACTTCAATTTGGCAACGACATTTTCTATAAATTTGAGTTGTTTGGGGTTGAAAAGTTGATCATCTCGATCTATGTTTCGATAGTTCCCATGTTTCTCAACAAACTTCAACCGATTGGAATTCACACCAACAAGGTTAATCGCAGGTCCATGATCTGATAGAGCCCCCAATAAAGGTACCACCCAATTTGACACCTTCAGGTCTTAGAAAACACATATCTGTGGTTTTCTGGAATAACAGTTTATGTAAGAAATTTTCGATTTCGGGATTTTAGCGAAATGTGTTCAGGTAATCATTATCTATCGATCCATATATGACACCCCTAAGCATGTCAAATTTTTGGTCATTTTCCCAATATTCAACAACGAACATTTAATATGTACTGCGAGATAAAAATTATCTTGGCTTTCCTAATCCGTTTGACTTATTGACCTCATAGAACATACAATTTCCTATTCAGAAACACAAATGTCTCAGAAATCAATGAATTAAAGGAACATGAGTTATAGTTTGAGGCCCTATTCTCCTTCTAGGAACGGCGGGAACGTATATTTCTCAGTCCGATTTGGAATCCTAACGTCATTCCAGAGATTTGTACAGTTATAGTATTGTATGCGTTGCATAGTGGAGGATGTAGCCCTGTCGATTTTTCCAAATTATGCTATCGGTATTATCCGCCACTGTGGTTCTCGGTAAATATAGTTAGTACATGTGCTTGGCTGGGAATCACATACAATGCACAAACACATGAGGTGTATGGCAGGAGCAGCTAAATTGTTAGACTCCTCATCAAAAATTGAATTAAAGTCAACAATTTTCAACCAAATAATGTAATGTTGTCGTGATTTTCTTCTTGTGGTGTACCAATATCATCAAATATGTATGATGAACTCGTTGCATGTATGTCGGTTCGTTCGTTGGTTGGCTCATATTTATCGTAATGTACATCGACAGTTGAATTTACGACAATGAAACAAACCGCCAACATTCCCAACGACAAACAACGAACATCAGTTAGAAAATTACAAAATTTGTCAATCTCACCTCCTTTTGAACAGAGGGGCAAGGAAATCGGTTATGGCGTCGTTGTGGCAATATAATTAATATTGGTGCGGGGTTATATGGCAATATACTCCGAAGTCCCAAAAAGAATGATGACGACGACAACATACGCGGTTAATACAAAGTTGATTATAGTGCTGTTACTGGTTCTGGCAATGCTTCCTGCTCTGTTCTTTGGTCACACCAACACTAATCCAGTCGCACTGTGGATTTGAAGTGAGACCTGGCAGAGGACTGGGTAGCTGGCTCTGGTCTATGATTTTTTGTATCCCGGTTTCTCCTTGAACCATATTAAATATTAGAATATAAATTTACTTTTCATTGTACATTTAAATAAATAAAATAGTAAGTAATGAAAGCGTTACATTGATTTTTGTTGTACTTTGTACGTCTTTAGTATCACAATAGTAATACAATTTACGTCACTTTAAATCTGAATCAAGCGCACGGTGATTATCAAACGAGGAAACTTTTTAAGTCCAATAATTTGGGTAAATTTTTGTCTGAAGCAAATAACAGATTAAGATCTTTGAGTCCTGGTTTAATTACAGTATTATATTGCCGTTATATATGTCCAGTTGGCTCAATGGATCCAAACCCTAATTTCGTATCTCTTCGACCAAATGGAACGAGTTTATGTGAATGTGAATGAGAGCAGTGTTAAATTATTTCTATGATTCCAGAGAAATTAATTTCCGAATAATTGCTAATCGAAACCACTGTGCAACATATTGCCTAGCATCATGGGCCGTCGCAGTAGCAACATTATCAAAAAACAACAAAAATACAACCATAAGATTACATGAAGCGTAAAAATTGGCAAATTAACGTAAAATACTTGTTACACTATGTTTTACAAGAGACATCTATGCCATGCCACGACGCCACAGCGCATCGGACATGAAGCAGTGTCCCGTTTTTCCAGGAGCGTTTGTCTGGCACAAACGAATCACAGGTAGCTGTAAGACGCACTTCAGGTATGAGGGCGGAGATTTTTGGTGTTTGAATGTGACTAACAAAAAATTCTAAAATCTTCTGATGGTACGACTTGTGGTCTAGATTTTTTCATTCACCCATCACTTGTAGATGTCTTGCTGTGAGTTCTTGCATTTTTTGCAAAGGTATTAAGTTTCACTTCTTGGCCATTGATGTCCACCACGCTGCAAAGGCGTAGGTTATTATTGGTCTTATCACGCTAATGTAAAGCCAGTGTGTCATATTTGGACGTAGTCCCCATTTTGAACCTATATCTCTTCTGCACAAAGACCAACATATGTGGGCCTTGGTAACTCTTTTTCCAAATGATCTTTCCAATTCAGTTTCTGATCCAAGATTACTCCCAAGTATTTTACCTTTTTAAATTTAGCAATTGTCTTATTAAGGAATCGAGGCACGGTAAAACGCGGGATCTTCGTTTTCCTTGTAAACAGACATATTTCTGTTTTGTCTGGGTTAACATTTAATCCCCTTGGTTGTGCCCAGTTATATGCTATGTTAAGTGCCTCCTCAGCTGTTCTGTATAATTGGTTTAGATATATGACCCGTTAAAGTATTACAACGTCGCACTGTGGTTCAGAATCGTTTTTTACTGGCCAAAACTCTGTAACTTTTAACTAACTAACCAACTTATAAATAACTCCCTAAGCTTTCCTCCAGTTTCAATTTCAATAAAATCGGTTCAGTATTTATTGAGGAATTCAAGGTCGAAGTTCAGCTTTTGAATTTTTTAATATTTAGCATGGAAATGTGGCGTTTTTTGTTTTTTTAATCTTTTTTAAAAAATTAAAAAAAAAATGTCCCCAAAAAATTGTTTTCCTCGAAACTTCTTCTAAAAAAATAAATATTGGTAACTATATGAATGTTATATAAATATACTAGCTGGACCCGGTCCACTTCGTTGCCCCAGACTTCAGATTTCCGATTCCGTCCATTTTTGAACCAATTACGTAGACTGCCATCAAATGCATACATCAAATCGCTAACAAATTGTGCATGATATCTCAATTTCAAAATTTGGTTTATATGGGCGGGGTCACGCCCATTGATCCGATCCCGCCACTTTTTAGACCATTCATGTAGGCTATCATCAGATACATATGCACAAAATTACAGAACTGTCGCTAAAAAATGTGTAAGACATCTCAATTCTAAAATTTAGTTTATATGGGCGGGGCCCCGGCCATTGATCCGATCCCGACCCTTTTTGCACCAATAACGTAGACTACCACCAGACATCACTTTCGCTAAAAATTGTGCAAGATATGTGTCTCAATTTCAAAATTTGGCTTCTATAGGGGGGGGGCCACGTCCATTGGTCTGATCCCGCCCATTTTTGGGCGAATCGCGTAGACTGTCATCAGATACATGTGCCCAAAACTGCAGCACTCTCGATAATAAATTGTGCAAGATATTTATATTTCAAAATTTGGCTTATATAGACGTGGCCACCCCCATTGGTTCGATGCCGCTCATTTTTGGACCAATCACGTAGACTACGACCAGATATATATACACGAAATTACAGCACTCTCGGTAACAAATTGTTCAATATATCTCAATTTCATATACACAAAATTCCAGCACTCTCGCTATCAAATTGTGCAAAATATATCAATTTCAAAATTGGGCTAATATGGGCGGGGCCACCTTCTCACGGAAAGCTATGAATTCTGTTTGCAATTGATGCCGAGTATGTACTCTGATGAAAACTTACTGGGACATCCCTTGACATATAGAGTCGTTGTTATTAGTTCAGGAATGTCGCATTATCTTGCCACTTAGATGGCTTCATAAAATTTTGTTCAAAAAAATATAAGGAGTGGTTCTAGATCATTGAATGTTGGCACTGAATAATATAGTAACTAAATTAAGAAATAAATGGTATTTCATCAAAATCGGCCAGGCCACGGCCCACCGTCCATACAATCTAAATCGATTTTTTCTCATAAAAATTTTCCTATCCAACCAAAACTTTTCAAGTTAGGTACATACAATTTCTACAACAAACAAAATATGCATGCCCAATTTCATCGAAATCGACCACGCCCACCGCCCATATAATTCAAAACGATTTTTTCTCATAAAATGCATAATCCTCTTTCAGAAAATAAATAGTATCCCGTCCTTCATTACGTCAGAAGACCGAGCTCGACCGAGCCAACTTCTTTTTATTTCAACGAAAACCACAAACCCTTTAATAAACCCGCAAACGCTTTAATAAAGCCGCAAACGCTTTAATAAAGCCATTTTTATTCGATCATATCTACTAAACTATACGAATTTTATTCACTTTTTACAAATTTTGGCGCGTCATTTTATTTTGATGATTGTTCAAATTATACACCTTGCTAAATTTATATAACCTCAAAATAAATCCATCCATGGTTTTAAGCGTTTTCATAAAAAATATGTTAGCCCGGATGAGCACATAATTACTGTATGTCATTGCCGATTTCACAATCCACGAAATTCATAAGAATATATTTCAAAATGTCTTGGTGTAATAATATCACTAAAAAAATCCGCGAATTCTCATTCTTTTTATACGAAGTCATTTAATTTATTTTTAAAGGCATTAACAAATACTATTATGTAATCTTACAAAAGAAGTTAATCAAAACATTCAAAACATTCTTAACATTCAACTCCCATCAATACTTAGGCATTTTGTAGAGAAATTTTGCATTGATATGGACTTCGTAGTTTAAACATATATATATATAGCTTTTTAACCAACAGAGATATTACCTTTATTCTATCTGAAGATCACAGCTAGTTCTCTCATCTATTCGGGACATTTTTTATAAATGTTTCCGATTTTTATATTTCGCGGGTTTCGATATCTATCTTCTATCTTCTTCTATCTATCTATATATATAAAAGAGAGTGTCTGTTTGTGGGTTTGTTTGTTTGTTTGTATGTTTGTTTGTATGTTTGTTTGTTCCGTATAGACGTCTAAACGGCTTGACCGATCATCTTGAAATTTTCACAGAATGTACATGTGTAGGGGGTGCTGAAAATAGGGTACTTGAATTTTCGATATATCAAGTGGGCGTGGACCCGCCCATATGTGTTCAATTTTGATATTGAGAAAAATTTTTAGCTAGAGAGCTGAAATTTTGTGTGTATGCATTTAGTGGCAGATTATGTGAATTTTCCAAAAATGGGCGGAATCGGACCAATGGGCGTGGCCCCGCCCATATAAGCCAAATTTTGAAATTGAGATATTTTGCACAATTTGTTAGAGAGAGTGCTGGAATTTTGTGTATATGTATATGGTGGCAGTCTAAGTGATTGGTCCAAAAATGGGCGGGATCGACCCAATGGGCGTGGCCCCGCCCTCATAGACCAAATTTTGAAATTTTGATATCTTGCACAATTTGTTATCGAGAGAGCTGGAATTTTGTGCATATATATCCGTTGGCGATCTACGCGATTGGTCCAAAAATGGGCGGGATAGGACCAATGGGCGTGGTCCCGCCCATATAAGCCAAATTTTGAAATTGATATATCTTGCACAATTTGTTAGCGAGAGTGCTGTAATTTTGTGTATATGTGTCTGGTGGAAGCCTACGTGATTGGTCTAAACATGAGCGGGATCTGACCAAAGGGCGTGGCGCGGCCCATATAACCCAAAATTGAGCTATCTTGCTCAATTTAGTAGCGAGAATGCTGTAATTTTGTGTATATGTATCTGGTGGCAGTCTACGTGATTGGTCCAAAAATGGGCGGGATCAACCCAATGGGCGTGGCCCCGCCCACATACGCCAAATTTTGAAATTTTGATATCTTGCACAATTTGCTAGCGGGAGTGCTGCAATGTTGCGTATATGTATCTGGTGGCATTCTACGTAATTGGTCAAAAAATGGGCGGGATCGGACCAATGGGCTTGGCCCCGCCCATATAAGCCAAATTTTGAAATTGATATATCTTGCACAATTTTTTATCTAGAGTGCTGTAATGTTGTACATATGTATCTGGTGACAGTCCACGTGATTGGTCCAAAAGTTGGCGGGATCTGACCAATGGGCGTGCCACCGCCCATATAAGCCAAATTTTGAAATTGAATTATCTTGCTCATTTTGTTAGCGAGAGTTTTGAAATTTTGCGTATATGTATCTGGTAGCAGTCTACATGATTGGCTTACAAATGGGCGGAATAGGACCAGTGGGCGTGGCACAGCCCATATTTTGATATATCTTGCAAGTATTATATAGGAAATACATGAACATAAATGCTCGGTATGCGATAATTACATCTGCTCACTCCAACACAATCGCAATATGATAATGTGATGCATGACCAATGAAACAAGAATTTGGAAATTTTATAAGTGTACATTTCTATTTTCTGGACTTTCCACTGAATTCGGTATTTTTTCATTCAGTGAATTTATTACTAATACCAGTAAGGAAAGGCAGAAAGTCGGGCGGGGACGACTATATAATACCCTACACCTCCCTAACAATGCGATAAGGGTCATTGCGATAATAATTTGGAATAATTGGTAAATGTGGTGTGTATGTGTGTATGTATATCTTATTTTCAACCGATAATCGCTAAATTAAGCAATATTCGTTCCTAAATAGAGAAACATTTTTCTGGAGAACTTTGTAATGATCGGAAGTAAAGCACAACTTCTATAGCGCTTTGTAACCAAATCTGGAGGAACATATATATGGAGGTTATATATAAATCTGAATCGATTTTCCTTGAATACTCATTCATGTAAAATAGAAACCTGTTTCTCTCGAATTTCGTACTGATCGGATATAAAACACAGTCTCTACAGCGCTTACATGTCAAATTGGGGGTAACATATATATGGGGCTATATCTAAATCTGAACCGATTTTCTCCGAATTTTGCGGTATTCCTTCATGTAATAAGAAACCTCTTTCTGCTGAATTTCTTACTGATCGGATATAAAATACAGTTTCTACAGAGCTTGAATTTCAAATCGGGGGTAACATATATATGGGGACTATATCTAAATCTGAACCGATTTTCTCCGAATTTGGCAGTATTCCTTCATGTAATAAGAAACCTCCTTCTGCCGAATTTCGTACTGATCGGATATAAAATACAGTTTCTAAAGCGCTTACATGTCAAATCGGGGGTAACATATATATGGGGGCTATATCTAAATCCGAACCGATTTTCTCCGAATTTGGCAGTATTCCTTCATGTAATAACAAACCTCTTTCTGCAGAATTTCGTACTGATCGGATATAAAATAGAGTTTCTACAGCGCTAATTTTGACATGGGCAGCGAAGCGCACCGGGCTCAGCTAGTCTTCTTCTATTCTTCTATATATATAAAAGAGAGTGTCTGTTTGTGGGTTTGTTTATTTGAAATTTTCACAGAATGTACATGTGTAGGGGGTGCTGAAAATAGGGTACTTGAATTTTCGATATATCAAGTGGGCGTGGACCCGCCCATATGGGTCAAATTTTGGTATTGAGAAAAATTTTTAGCTAGAGTGCTGAAATTTTGTGTGTATGCATTTAGTGTCCGATTATGTGAATTATAAAAAAAATGGGCGGAATCGGACCAATGGGCGTGGCCCCGCCCATATAAGCCAAATGTTGAAATTGAAATATTTTCCACAATTCATTAGCGAGAGTTCTGCAAGTTTGTGTATATGTTTCAGGTGACAGTCTACGTGATTGTCAATGGGCGTGGTCCAGGGCGTGGTCCAGCCCACATAGACCAAATTTTGAAATTTCGATATCTTGCACAATTTGCTAGCGGGAGTGCTGCAATGTTGTGTATATGTATCTGGTAGCAGTCCACGTGATTTTTCCAATAATGGGCGGGATCGGACCAATGGGCGTGGCACCGCCCATATAAGCCAAATTTTAAAAATGTGATATCTTGCACAATTTGTTACCGAGAGACCTGGAATTTTGTATATATATATCCGTTGGCGACCTACATGATTGGTCCAAAAATGGGCGGGTTCGGACCAATAGGCGTGGCCCCGCCCATACAAGCCAAATTTTGAAATTGATATATTTTGCACAATTTGATAGCGAGAGTGCTGGAATTTTGTGTATATGTATATGGTGGTAGTCTTCGTAATTGGTCCAAAAATTGGCGGAATCGGACCAATGGGCGTGGCCCCGCCCATATAAGCCAAATTTTAAAATTGAAATATGTTCCACTATTTATAAGCAAGAGTTCTGTAGTATAGTGTATGTGTATCTGGTGATAGTCTACGTGATTGGCCCAAAAATGGGCGGGATCGGGCCAATGGGCGTGGCCCCGCCCATATAAGCCAAATGTTGAAATTTAGATATCTAGCACAATTTTCTAGCGAGAGTGCTGCAATTTTGTGTATATGTATCTGGTGGCATTATACGTAATTGGTCCAAAAATGGGCGGGATCGGACCAATGGCCGTGGCCCCACCCATATAAGCAAAATTGTGAAATTGAGATATTTTTCTCAATTTGTTAGCGCGCGTTCAGTAATTATGTGCATATGTATCTGGTGGCAGCCTACGTGATTGTTCCAAAAATTGGCTGGATCGGACCAATGGGCGTGGCCCCGCCCATATAAGCCAAATTTTGAAATTGAAATATTTTCCACAATTTATTAGCGAGAGTTCTGTAGTTTAGTGTATGTGTATCTGCTGACAGTCTACGTGATTGGCCCAAAAATGGTCGGGATCGGGCCAATGGGCGTGGCCCCGCCCAAATAAGCCAAATGTTGAAATTTAGATATCTAGCACAATTTGCTAGCGAGAGTGCTGCAATGTTGTGTATATGTATCTGATGACATTATACGTAATTGGTCCAGAAATGGGCGGGATCGGACCAATGGTCGTGGCCCCACCCATATAAGCAAAATTTTGAAATTGAGATATCTTGCACAATTTATTTGCGAGAGTGATGAAATTTTGTACATACGTATCTGGTGGTGATCCACCTGATTGTACTAAAAATGGCAGGGATCGAACCATAGGGCGTGGCCCCGCCCATATAAGCCAAATTTTTAAATTGAGATATTTTGCTCAATTTGTTAGCGCGCGTTCAGTAATTATGTGCATATGTATCTGGTGGCAGCCTACGTGATTGTTCCGAAAATGGGCGGGATCGGACGAATGGGCATATAGTGATATTGTTTTCATTTGATGATTCAGAGTCAGAGTCCCACTGGCTTCTTAAGGCTGGGGTTGCTTAGAGCTACAGCTGGGTTCTGTTTCATTGACTTATCTTTTGTTTTGCCTGCGGCTGGATGTGCTCCAAGGCAACAAAGCTCGTAGAAGTTGCATTGTTCGATGACGACGACACAGTGAGTGAATCAACGCTTGTTGTCGGCATTGGGTTTTCATTCCCCTGCGCCGTAATCTCTTTTGTCTTTTTTGGAGTAATCATTTTTGGGGAGACGCCCCCATAGCCAGTATTAGCCCTTAATTGGTAGGCCTTCCAGAGTAAGCTCAGAAATTTCTGTCCCGAGACCGATGCATCTAATTTAACATACGCTTTAAAAACAACAAACAACGTGGTGGTTGCAAAATACGCTCTGCGATAACACGTCCGTTCGCGACGACTGGCGGCGACTGACTTTATTTACTTATTACAAAGCTTTATAGGTACTTTGCGGTCACTAAAATATTTTTTCGCAAAAATTGTCTACCAAAGTGCTCAAAAGTTATTCCCCTGGGTGTCCCCAACTCAACTGAAATTTTTAAAATTTTTAGCAAAAATAGTTATTATTAATTTAATAAAACTGGTTCAATGTCAAATATAATAAGTTAATGATTTATGTTCTCTCTTAAAGTTTATAATTTTTTAATAAAGGGTACATATTTCATATTTTCGTCAACAATATTAAGAATAAAATATTAACAATAATTTTTTTGGTGATTTTTAACATCATTGTCCGACATATTACCAGGTCCGACATATTACCAGACTTGACTCATCTCAGAGAATATGACTGGAAGATACTGAGAAAATTCTTATCTAGTACTGATTTTCTGTAACTCGTGAGGTATAAAAAAGATCATAAATAAGGAGCGCACAACAGGCCGAACCACTGGCTTATGTGTATGTCCATGGACATGAGACGTTTAAACGTCTCCTCTCTTCAACCTAACCTAACATCATTGTGAAAACAAGTATGTAAACCGAAATTATAGAGACTTTTGTAGTCAATCGGGAATGTGGATTAACAAGGGAACTATAAAGGGCGACCACCGGGATCCTCGATCTGATGACATATTTCGATATAACATTTCAAAATGAAAAGAAAAATTAAAGCATTTTTTTATCGATAACTTGCTTTCGGTTGAGGTTAGGGTGGTAGCAGTTTTTTTCTTGTCAGATCACATAGACCCGTTTAGGTCCCTAGTGTTACTACGGGCTAAAATGCCTCTCATCGAAACAAACCTGTTTGATATACAAATTTGTCGATAGTACGAATATCGGTTCCGGAAAGATCTGTTAGACTGCCTAGTAAGGCCAACACTAGTATGTCCAGTCGTCGTTTACTCAAAGCGGGACAGTCGCATAGCAAGTGCTCAATGCTCTCCACTTCTTCCTCATCCCTGCAGCTTCTGCAGAAGTAATTAGAGCAAATAACCAATCTTCTAGCGTGTTCGCCGATCAGGCAGTGTCCCATCAGAGCTGATACTAACGTAGACAATATTTTCCTCACTAGTGCGAGGAGATATTTTGACCCTCTCAGGTCATACCTTGGCCAGATTTGTCTAGCTACCCTACAGGTGCCGATTTCTGTCCATCTTTCGTTTGGACTGCCTGATTGCCTAAGCCAAAGCTTGCACGTGGATAGTGGCGCACAAATATATGCATATTCTTCGAAAATTTGTAATGTCGTCCCTTTCCTAGCAAGTTCATGGGCTTTGCAGTTCCTCGGGATATCCCTATGCCCAGGCACCCATATGAGGTGTTTGTTAAACTGCTCAGCTATCTCGTTAAGAGTTCTGCGGAGTCGAGAACTGTTTGTGAATTTAGGGATGTGGGCTCTAGAGAATTGATGGCAAAAAGGTTGTCCGAGTAAATGACAACGCCAGTGTTGTTTACTATGTTGCGACTTAGCCACTTGGCGACTTCCCATATTGCCATTAGTTCGGCTTGATAGACACTGCAGGTATCTGGTAGCCTGTGAGCTATATCCAAACTAGGTTCTTCACAGTGTACTCCGAAGCCAACCTTTTCATCAAGCTTCGAACCATCCGTATAGCAGTGGACATGGTTTTTATTACCTGGTATTCTGTCAGTCCATTCATCTCTGTCTGGAATCATAGTGATGCAGTTCCTCTCGAAGGTATACACCGTTGGTATATAGTCCACTCGGTTCGTTACCATAGCACCACACTTTGATATCCTCATGTGACCGTAGTTCTAGTACCTCCACATTGATAGGCAGTAGACCGTTTATAGCACATGATGCAAAAAGTGAAAGTTGCTGCGATCTTAGATTTCCGGACCGAAAAAGTTTCCATTTGGCCTACAAGACTTCCGTGAAAATTTTTGTGCCGATCTGATAACCCTAGGGTCTGCCCAAAGTTCATTCAAAATTTAGAACACACTTTATTGGGGAAATATTTGTTTTATTCAAAAATCATATGTTTAAATAAGTAAAATTACATTTCTTTGTATTATTAATTAATAAATAGTTTTTAAATATTAAGATCGGTGAAAAAACAAAAAATACAATTAATTAAATATTATATTAGATCTGACTTGTTATGTGAGGGACATTTTCTACGATATTCTTCAATGCACTGTAATATAAATTGATTTTGTTCTTCGTCTTTCGTAAGTATTCTGTTGTAATCATTCATAAATTGTACACCGCGTTCAGCAGTGGCGTTAACAACAAACAGATTACGACAAACATCGAGAGTATCTTGATAATCTTCCCAAATGGATGGGTCATGCTTTAAAAATTCAGTACTCAATCCAAAAGCACCAAAAAAATGTTTGGTTTTGTATGAGACGAAATCGCTCAAATTATTACACAGCAATAGTTTCGGGTCGGAGAATTTTCGAGCGTTTTCCAGATTTACGACGGGTTCTGTTGATTGCAGATGCCTAACCATTTTTCGTTTCTCTTCGAGTGAAACATCCGAATCGAAAAATGCCAAAGCTATTGATTCTGGGGCCAAATACCACAAATGATTTTTCCATTTCTTCAAAACAGCTTCAGACACATCTCGGTCGATTTCTGCGTATGCGATGGAGTCTTTCAACAAGTGTATATCTTGATTTGGTGCTCGTATGGCATTTGTGCATGTAAACCACGCTTTGACATACAGCCGCACGAGAAAAATACATATATTCCGTAGCCCACTGGACTCTCGTTTTGTCAATGCAAACTGCTCTCGAAATAGGTATATTTTTAAGGCATAAATGCCTTTTCCTATGAACCTTACGTGGGATGTTGGACCAGGTGTTCGCAAGTTATCGCCGACACCACCAATAAACATTATTGTTAATTGTAATAGGTCCTTGTAGTCAGCTCGGATTTGTGTTTCATTTAGCTGTTTAATGCAGAATTTCTTAATGACTTCGCAGTCAGCATTACTTTTTTTTGACCGTACAGTTGGATCTTCGAGTCCGTTTTTAAACGATTTGTGGTCGAGACTTACCCAAACGGCAGCAAAACGATTAAAAATAGGCACTTCAGGACCACAAGTCGCCGAAGTTTAACCTCAAACACATGTTTCAATACTATCTCCATCATGTGATGAGAACATGGGAACTTGATTAATTTTCGATCTAATTTGTTCTGCAACAAAATGCACGATCCAGTGTTTTGACCTGTATTTGATGAGTGTATCATGAACGACTTTGGCCATATTTTCTCCAGTACCAGCCGGGATTTTGGGAGCGCCCAAAAATTTTGATGTGTTCTACACAATTAATCACAAGCTCACCAACAGAGGTCAGAGGCGTCGCAGCATTAAACATTACAGTTATCACATTATGAAATATCTGTCTGTTTGACGGCAGTTTGGCTCCAGATATTGTATGTGATACATGCCCAACTGATTCTACGGTGCGAAATTTATCAGTGGATCTAGTAACCATTTTGGATGTGGTCGGTCTGGAGACAAATAAGAATATGACTAAAATTAAATTTTGTGCGAAGCTGTCCCTTTCTCAATTCACTTAGGCTGGAGGCAGAGCGCGTTCTGTAAACGACCCTGCTGCATGGCCGTATAGCGCGCTGCAAAGTTCTGCTTATGTTTTCTTATTTGACCAGTAGAAAAATGTCCGACTGATGCGAAAAATCAACTATCATGCAAATCCGTTGTTTTTTTCATGCATGCACAAGCATGATCTATTTTTTATTGTGATTGCTCTTACGTCTACATATGTACATAGAGGCCATGTCTGTGTGCATGCATGCCCTGTCATGACGTGAAATTCAAATGAAAACTGCTGTAACTTTTTCATTTCTCGGTCGATTTTGATTGTTTACGACTTGAAAGAAAGAAAATTTTATTCAAAGACCATTTAAAAACTGTTCATGCTAATAAAATATTTTTTAATTACTTGAACATGTGGAAATCAGTACAGAAAAAATAATTAATGGTCTAATAGGCAGTTTAATCTTAGTGCCGCTCTGGTTGCATCTTATATCGCCACAATATTAATCGTCAGTATATGGAGTAGGGCTTGTAGAGACTCCACTTATGCTAACGCAGGCAGTTCTCTGAACCTTTGATAGTAGGTTGGTGGTGGTTAGTTTGTCAGTTGCCGTCCACCATACCACAATGCCGTATAGCATTATTCAGCCCATGGGCTACTAGCCCATCCAGCCAACTTGTTCAGAGCCACCTGTAGGATGTTTCTGAGGACTTTTTCGAATTTTTCACTCACTACGATTGCCACGTCTTCCCATATGCCACGACCTTCCAGCCACGACGTTCTAGATCCAGCAGGATTTCATTCATCGCTAGGTTCCAAATTAGTGGAGACAGTACTACTCCTTGTGGGGTCCCTCTGTTTACTAACCTTGTTAGATATGTGGAGCCAAGACATGCTGTTATGCGTCTTCTGTTGAGCAGGCTTTGAATTAGTCTAATCAAATTAGAGTTAACTTTTAGATGTGACAGTGCCGCAATTACCGCATCTGAGTGAATGTTGTTAAAAGCCCCTTCTATGTCAAGAAATGCCACCATGGTGAATTCCTTGAAATGCAGGAACGATTCGATAATGCTCACAAGTTCGTGCAGGCCTGATTCTGTAGACTTCCCCTTATTGAAAGCATGTGTGCGATATCTTTCCCGCTTTGGGTATGAATACGACTTTGGTGTCCCTACATCGATTCGGGATCTATGAAGCCTGATACAGCCTATATACATAAATTTTCTCCAGCCAGGGGATAATGTACTTTGACATTTTCTGACGGAGTGATGCCGTCTGGTCCAGGTGACTTGAAGGGCTCAAAGCTGTTAATTGTCCAGCTTATTCTGGAGCTAGCGACGCTCGCAGTCCACTCGCATTCTTGTTGGTCCTGCTGATCTTCGGGTTCTGTTGGTGAGTTCCCCGGGAAATGCGTGTCGAGCCGTACATTAAGCGACTGGTCGCAGTTTTTTTTCCCAGTTATTTGCCTCATCCTGCAAGTAACCCACTGTACAGGGTGAAGCTGATAGTATCCTTCTCAGCCTTGCGGTGTCGGAGACCATTTCCACTTCGCCACAGAAGGTATACCAAGAGCGTCTGTGCACCTCCCTAAGCACCTTCTTATATATCTTGAGTTGATCTTTATAGGCATCCCAATCATTAGATTTCGCCCTGTTGAATAGCTTGTTGCAGGTCTTTTTCCTAGTCATTAGCTCAGAAGTCCACCATTGAGGTTTAGTTTTACCCTTGTACCTTGTTTTTGGACAGGCTTCTTCAAGGGAACTATTGAATGTTGTGGTGATATGCTCAACCAGATTATCCAGAGCGGCTTTGTGAAATTCTTTTTCGAAATTCTTCTCATATAGGTGCCAATTTGTCTTCCTTAAATTTCTAAGGACGGCAGGTTTAGGTGCTTTTTCAGCGAGTTTGTACTCTATATAATAGCAGGGTTACCATACGTCCTCCTTTGGGAGAACATGTCCTCCTTTTTTACAATTGCCCTCCCTTCTTTTTAAAAAATGTGGGATTTGTCCTCCTTTTTATACTGTTTCAAATGTATTTTTATAGTTGGATCAATCTTGGTTTTGATTATTCAAAGTTTTGTTTGAATGGGTGACGGTGAGATTTATTAGTAATCATGTGAGAAAATTCACTTTTTATTTTTCTGTAATGAGACTTCATTACGACTTACGTCAATATGTTTTTATCCCCTCACCTTAGAGAGGAGGTTATATATCATTTGCTGCGAACCAAAAGTGTAACACATCGACTGAGTGACCTAAGACCCCAATAATGTTTGGCGGAAATTCGATTTGGGTAATTTTAAATTATTTTAGCAATGTCCGTCCGTCCGTCTGCTGGCTGTTGCGCACGATAACTCTCGAAAGGATTAACCGATTGACTTCAAATTTGGTATTCGGTAATATTTTTCGCTATCTCCAGCTAAGTTCGAAGATGGGCCATTATGGTCCACTCCTTCTAGTACACCCCCCCCACAAAGGCAAACTTTTAGTGAAATATTAATTCTAAACTACTTACTCGAATCTTCAGAAATTCCACACAGCGACTAATAAACTAATACTAGTTTATTAGTCGCTAACACCTTAAGAAAAATGGGCAAAGTTGCCTCGCCCCTTTTGGTACCTCCCACACAAATGAACCATTTTATACCAAAAGTTAACTGCTTATAGCTTTTATATATCGCACCTGTTCCACAAAAGGGTAACACAAATTTTTAAACTTTGCTTTTTTGGAAGAAAGCAACGTACAATGGCAATTTCTACCCACTGCAAAAAAATGTCCCTTGATTTTTCTTCTTTTTCATAATAAAAAACCGTTATGACTCTCTGTATTTACAGAACAACATCTTTAGATTCAACTAAAGAGTTACATTTTGAATTGTCTCCAAGTGTTTAAGCAAATGGGACCGTTGATTTATCATCTAAAGAGTAATATTTATTGTTGTGAACTTTTCAACTTATAATCCGAGTAAGATTTTTCAGTTAAAAAGGTACAACTCAAAGTAATACCACTATTTATATACAAACTTTCTTCATGAAATGAGTAACAACTCAAAAAATTTGTTATTTTTCTAAAAGCAATAAAAAAAAAACAAAACAGCAGTGTGGACAGACTACTCGAAATCTCCCTGAATAACGCACAATGGGCAGATGTTGAATCTGCTAATCTATAATTGAATCTGTAAAATCTATAATTTGCACTAACAAAAGTACGCCTCTTAAAAATTTTATAAGTAATTGTTCTCAAAGCCGTCTCTGCTAAATCATATATCTTCCTCAGCTAAAGATGTAAAAGTAGACCGCATTAATTAAATGATCTCACTGGGAATATAATAACATATTTGTACTATAAATAGAATTTATTGTTCTGCTGTTAAATTAATTAACAACGAATCTAGTCGTTTGTTTTTTATCCAAAGAGTTGCTTTGTAACATTGACAAATTTTATCCTTATTCGCAATACTCGTACTCGTATATAGTATAAGACATTGTCCTTAAAAAAATATTTTTTGATTATATATATGTAGGATCTGATGATGAAAACACGGCAACTTTGATGAATTGTTTGATTATGTTTATTAATTCAAGTAGATCCTTAAAATTAGTTTACAAAATTGTTGTTTTGTGGGAGTTCGCTATTAACAATATAAAATTAACGTTTCGTGTCTTGTTAGTGCAAGAGTTGCTAATAGACTGACTTTTCAATCGTCTTCGTCGTAGGTCATATATCGTCATCTTTCCCTGCACATCATGCCTGTCTCTCTTCTAAAATATCCAAGTATGTAAGTGAATCAGACCACTCTATACGGGTCATTACATCTATCCTTTTCTCGAACACCTAAGTCCACAGTCCAGTTAGTGCCCCACGTAAAGGTCACGCAATATCACTGAGCATGCGTAGTCTGTCCGTTAACCCCAGTTCCCACATTCGGCCCTCCTGCACGGTCATTCGTCCCGAATGAAACAACTCACCTCTTCATGTATTCAGCCACTGTATTACTTCTTCTGCGACCTTCGCCCTCTCCAATCTTCTCCACCTGATACCGATCATGACTTAGTCTCTTAGTAATCTTATACGGACCTAAAAATTTCGGCCTCAACTTCAAACCTGATCGAAATTGGGTACGCTTAATAGCTACAAGTTCGTCAGGGTAGTAAACAGTCGCAGTAGTCCTTTTTCTGTTAAAACCTCGTCTATTCTCGGCCTGAATCAAAGCAATATTCTCGCGAGCAACATCCCTCTGTTCATTCCTTTCCTCATTAAGTTCCTCTATCGTAGCCTCATCGATCATCTTGCGTATGTCATCGTGTCTCCCTGTACGCATATCCAACCCCGTCAATATCTTAAAAGGAGAAATCTTCGTACTCCGCGGTGGGGAGTTATTAATATACTGCTGAACCCGATCTACGTATTTGTACCAATGATCTGGATTTTCTGCACAAAGTTTCGCTAACAGAGTCATAATTATCTTATTTATCCGTTCAACCTGTCCGTTCCCTCGTGGAACACCTGTGGCAATCAAAAGATGTTGTATGTTCTGCTCCTCACAATAAAGACGAAATGAATTAGAGGTGAATGCGGTCCCTCTGTCCGAAACAATCCTTTCAGTGTTACCAAAGATCGCAGCCTGCCTCTTCAGCCTATCCAAGACTTCTTCCGCCCCCGTACTCCTAGTTGGGTATAACCACACAAATTTCGAAAATGAATCTACCACCACTAATATATGATTATAGCGTTTTCTCGTCAACTCCATTGGACCCACGTGATCCATATGACACGTCCTCAAAGGTATGTCAGATTTGTCAATAAGGTTCAATAACCCCTCCGCCCTGCCTAATTTCGGCTCACTGATGATACACTGTACACAACTACCAAGTACCCTCTTGATCTTCGGAACTATATCCGGTATGTAAAACTCCCTCTCTACCAATTCTCTCGTCTTCTTACTTCCAAAATGTCCCTCTCGATATGCAATCTGAATTATCTCATCCTCCATACTAGCAGGAATAACTATAAGTTCCTTATCAGGATCCTTGTACAGTAAATCGTGTTTCATATAAAAATCCTCATATGCTGAATTCTCTATAATCTTCCTAATAGCTTTCACCCATCCATCATTGACTTGAGCATCCCTCAACCGGTGTCTGATCGTATCTCCCACTAGAAGGCATGTAACCCTACTCAGTGCGTCCACGTGGCGCATCTTACTTCCTGAACGATGTTCTATGGTGTAATCGAACTCCTGTAGGAACATTGCCCATCGTGATACCCTCAGCGGAACGTCCTGCTTCCGCATTGTCATTGTAAATGCATTACAGTCGGTTACTATTTTTATCTCTATAATCTTCCTAATAGCTTTCACCCATCCATCATTGACTTGAGCATCCCTCAACCGGTGTCTGATCGTATCTCCCACTAGAAGGCATGTAACCCTACTCAGTGCGTCCACGTGGCGCATCTTACTTCCTGAACGATGTTCTATGGTGTAATCGAACTCCTGTAGGAACATTGCCCATCGTGATACCCTCAGCGGAACGTCCTGCTTCCGCATTGTCATTGTAAATGCATTACAGTCGGTTACTATTTTTATCCTTATGCCCAATAGATATACCCTCCATTTCCTCAATGCCTCAACTATCGCTAGGTTAGGTTAGGTTAGGTTGAGAAGAGGAGGCGGTGAAATTCCACCTCATGTCCTTGGACATACACGTAAGCCAGTATTCGGCCTGTTGTGCGCTCTAATTGTTATTTTTTTTAGAAAGGTCGGTAAGCTATTTTAGGAACTCTGTCCTGTCGACATAGTCCTTAATCTTCTTCCAGTCTACGCCCCTAAGTTGGGTCAAGTCTGGTATAGCATAATTTCCTAAGAAACGTGATCTATTGTTGGCGAACGTTGGACAGTGGCAGAGGAAATGCTCCAACGTTTCGTCATCCTCCCTGCATGCCCTACATATGCTGTCATCTACAACTACTATCCTATGTAGGTGTGCTTGTAAGCATGTGTGTCCTGTAAGGACACCCATGATCTTACTAATTTCTACCTTACTCAATCTCAGTAAGGTCTTGGCCTTGTCCTCGTTTGGGTCACCCCACAAGACCTTCGTTGTCTTCCCAACGTTTTCACTATTCCATAGCGTGACACGGGCGTTCTTCGCCCATATTTGTAGTTCAGAACGCATAACTCTGAAGGGTTTTCCGCAATGGCCAGGCACCCATATGATGCATATAGTGCCGTATTCGGAGTAGGCGTTAATCGCCATTTTACAATCTAAAACTGTCCTCGACCTCACCGTTCTAGACGTTATCGCCCTAATAGCCATTTGGATATCTGTGAACATATTCACTTTTGTTGGTCTTGTGTTAGTCCCAAGCCAGCTCACACATTCTGTAATTGCTCGGACTTCCGCCTGCAGGACTGTGTTATGGTCTGGCAGACGGAATAAGAGTTCGGTTTCCGGTTCCTCGATGTAAAGTCCTAGCCCCGTTCTCTCCCCTAGTTTCGATCCATCTGTATAACAGCAATTTCCAGATGTTGTCTGTACTACGGTTCCATCAATCCACGATTGTCTGTCTGGTATCATGGTCTCACACTCAGCAACCATTTATCTTTCAGGTATTCTGTCGGATACTGATGATATGTCAGTTAAATCCACCGTCACTACCTCAGCTATCTTTTGATGATATGACATGTGATCGCTTTCGATCCATTCGCCCATCACTTTGAGCCTCGTCGCCGTGAGGGCAGCTTCATATCTAATCTGTATTTCTATTGGTTGGATATTCAAGATCGTCTCCAATGCCCTACTGGATGTTGTCCTCATTGTCCCGCTTATGCCGAGACAACACATTCTTTGGACCTTTTGTAATATCATTATGTTGCACTTATTCTTCATTGATGTCCACCACACTACTGATGCGTAAGTCAAAATAGGTCTGATTACGCTCTTGTAGAGCCATTGTGTCATACTTGGATTAAGGCCCCATTTTGAGCTAATGGCTCTTCTACATAGTGCCCAGCATATGTGAGCCTTGTTTGCTCATTCTTCTATGTGGCACTTCCAATTTAGTTTCCTGTCCAGGATTACACCTAAGTATTTAACCCTGTTGGAAACTGGAATTGTTTTGTTTAGGAAATGTGGGTCATCATACTGACCAATCTTCGTTTTCCTTGTGAACAGTCATATCCCTGTCTTTTCTGGGTTTACATTTAGACCTCTCGGTCGAGCCCAGTCATATGCAATTTTTAGAGCCCTTTTGGCCCTTCTACAAAGTTGATTAGGATTCTTCCCCCTCAGAAGTATTATAACGTCGTCTGCGTAACAGACTGGTTTAAGTCCTTCATCCGTTAGTTTCCTTAGGAGACTTTTTATAGTAGTGACCCTCAGGAGTGGTGATAATATACCGCCCTGTGGTGTTCCCTGTGCTACTCTGTCTCTTATTTTTATGTCGTGGGACCCCCAATTTATCCATCTATTCCTTAGCATGTGGCTTATCCAGTCTCGGAGAGCCCGGTCCACCTGAAACTGGTCTAAGGATTGGATGAGTGTGTCGGTCCGTACATTATTGAACGCCCCTTCAATGTCTATACATACCGCAAGTGTATACATCTTTCCATTGAAGGATTCTTCTATGTTGTGTACTACATCGTGTAGGGCGGTGTCCACCGATCGCCCTTTAACATAGGCATGTTGTCTAAATTTTAGCATTTCGCCTGGTATCTTACTTTTAATCATGGTATCCACTATACGCTCCATGGTTTTGAGTAAGAACGATGTTAGGCTTATTGGTCTATAAGCCTTAGGTGTTGCATAACTTGCCTTGCCGGGTTTAGGTATGAAAACTACCCTTGCCTCCTGCCAGGCTTTCGGTGTGTATGCGAATTTTAGACATGCTGTGGAAATAGCGGCTAGATGAGTTGATATGTAATCCACCTCCATCTGTAGTAGTGCCGGAAATATTCCATCAGGTCCTGGTGCCTTAAATGGTGAAAAGCTTCTTACGGCTTCTTTGACCATATGGTCTGTAATGATATAACTTAGTTGTTCCTCATTTTCACTGTAGTTCGGTATCTCAGTCTGGCCCGTCGTACCTTGCGGAAAATGGGTGTTCATCAAAAGTCTTACCATCTCTTCGGTTGAGTCCACTCTTCTGCCCAAATCGTCTACCATTGTTTCGGTTTGGGTATGGGTTTTTGAGAGGAACTTTTTAATTTTAGAAACATTGTTAACGCTATCGACCTGTTCGCAGAATAGCTTCCAGGAGTTTCGTTTTGCTGTTCTTGTGATTTTGTTATATTCTCTTAGTCTTCTATGGTAGTCGTCCCAGTATACTGGAGATTTTTTACGGCGTGCCCTATTGTAAAGTCTACGGACCTCTTTCCCAATGTTGCGAATCTCCCCGGTCATCCAAGGCTTCTCTTGGGCTGATTTCCTTTCTCGAAGCGGACAGCTGTCTTCGAAAGACCTTACTAATATATCCGTAATGTAATCAACATTAGTGTCAATATCCTCAACACTTAGGCACTCAAAAAGTCCATGCCCTAGTCTTTCTCTAATTAGCTTCCCGAATTTTGTCCATTTAGTTTTGGCCTTATTCCTGAAACTTATTGGGTTCGGCGGTGGCCGTGCTATCTTAAACCTTATGTAACGATGATCAGAAAAATAATGTTCTTTAGAGACCCTCCATTCCTGTATCACGTATATTAGATTTTCTGAACATATTGTTATATCTAATACTTCTTCCCTTATTCTATTAACGAAGGTAGCCGTGTTACCTATGTTAAGTGTTATTAGGTCGTTAGTATTCAAGAATTCTACTAGGGCCTGGCCCCGTTTATTAATGTTAGTACTACCCCACGCGATGTGGTGAGAGTTAGCATCGCAACCTACTAGTACTTCCTGTTTGTTTGACTTTCCTCACCAAGCGTTGTAGTTCCGACGTAGATATACTGATGCTAGGTATACACTTCCATTCCCTTGTTTCAGTACTGTAGCATCCGATGTTGACAACTCTGGAGAAAAAAGATAACATAAATTTTTGTGACATATAGTAAAAGTCCTTGGTCTAGTTCCTGTATTTGCATAAAACAGTTGGTAATTAACGTGGTTTATGCCAGTAACCTTGTTTCGAATCGTCCATGGTTCTTGGATTAAAGCAATATGAGTCTTACCTTTATTTATTATTTCCATCAAAGCGTTGGTTGCCGCCTCGCTCCGATGGAGGTTTATCTGGATGACTTCAATCATTGGTCCTCCAGTAACCGGTCTTCTTGGGAGTCAGTGATTGTAGATTCGGCTCATCATTTTTTGGCTGCAGTGGGCGCTTATCTTCATCGCTGCCTTTATTATTTATTGGCTCATTGTTCCGGTTTTCAGCGCCAACCAAAGCCTTACCAATTTTGAAGAAGACTCCTTTGTTCACATAGAACGCCATACCCTTCGTCTTGACCAGGCTGGCCATGGAGAGCCGATCCAAACCCACCACAAGGAGAGTGCCATCACGATCATTCTCTCTGTGGAAGACTTCCCACCTCTTCACGTCCAGTCCCTTGTTTTGCTGGCCAAAGAGTTTGAGCATGCGTTCTGATGTGAAATTGCTGCCCCATCCTTTGACGTGTACTCTTGTTTTTATGAGCTGAGGGATGTCTTTCCTCCTCACCAGTTTCAGCTTAGCGCCTTCCCAGGGAGAGGGGATGCTATCCACAAGCTCTTTGAGGGTCTCTATACATTCTGGTGACGCGAAATTCATCCTCAGTGTGTCCCCTTTGAACTCGCTGCTCATTATTTGAATTGGGGGCCCGTCGTCGGAGTTGAGAGCGTGCTCCACAATTTTATTATTCACCAAGTCTTCGACGTTGTTGTGTTGGTCAGTGGGGATTTTGCCAGATGCTCTGTTGATGTCGATCACTGCGTAGCAGAGCTCGTCTCTATATTGCTTTCTGGCTACTTTGGCATAAGATGGTGGCTTCTTACCTTTTTCATCAACCAACTTCCTCTTCCGTAAAGATCGTGACATCTTTTTAGATGTACTAAGCTTTCCGGAGGGTTCCGTGGTTGCGCTCGCTTCCTTTGTAGTTGGATCGACTTTGTCGCCGCCCTCTCCACCAGGATACAGACTGGAGTCTCCTTCGTGAGGGGCTTGACTTGCTCTCTCCAATTTACTTGAAACTCCATCCACCTCCGCAGAGGTGGATGGAGTTTCAGATAGATCCTTTGGAGCATCCTGCACTGTGGCCTGTTTGCTGCTTCGGTTCATCTTCTTCAACTTTCGTCGCTGTGCCCCTGATAGCTTCTTCTTTTTTGTCGTGAGCTGTGCCATGCACGCGTTGACTTCTTTTACCATCTTGCTGACCTCGACGTCTTTGGAGTTAGCTAAAACAGTAATGTTAACGTGTTCGTTTGAGTCGGAATCGGATTCCCTACCTGTACTAGAAGGCTGGGTCCAGTTTATACTCTCCCGTGGTTCCTCCTCTTCCTTCTCCGTATTTTTGCCAATGGCTATATGTGCGCTTGTTGCATTGTCTGCGACTACAGGCGCCAAGGCACCCACACCTGTAGGAGGATTGGTTGCGCTTGTTACACTTACTACGACTACAGGTGCCAAGGCAGCCACACCTGTAGGAGACTTTGAAAATATTTTTGGCTCGCTACTTTGGGATAACGACGACACGTGACTAGGGAGCACATCAACAATTGCCGCCGGTACTGGGGTTATTACTCCCTGCACCGTAACTTTATTTCCACTTTTCCTACTTTCCATAGTTGTTTTTTTGTTTTAGGGGAAACACCCCCATAGTCAGTTTTGGTCCGCGGGGAATGCAATATTCCCTAAGGTGGTGTACACACTGTTCCATCCTCCCCAGGGTTGCCTCAGTAAGGATAGAAAAATCCATCCTCCCTGAGGCATCCCTAGTTGAGATGAAACAGTGTGTCCATCCCCCTCCCCCTTTCCGCCACCTGGGGACGCGCCCGTTAGGAGACTGACAACTATCGCTAACACCTCAAGCTCATACGAGTGGTATTTCTGCTCTGCCTCCGAAGTTTTACGACTCATATATTCAACCGGATGTAGTTGTTGATCTCCTGCATCTCTCTGCAGCAATACAGCACCATATCCATACATACTAGCATCCGTATGAACCTCAGTTAACGCTTTCGGATTGTACAAATTCAATACTGGGAAACTAATTAAATGCGACTTTAATTGGTTGAACGCTATCACCTCGGATTCTCCCAGCCTGAACTCTCTATCTTTCTTCAAAAGATCGGATAATGGTCTGGCAATCAATGCATAGTCACGCATAAATCATCTAAAATATGAAGTAAGTTCTAAAAATCGTTGAAGTGCCTTTCTATCCCCGGGTATTGGAAAATTCTCTACTGCCGCTGTTTTCTCGGTCGATGGCATAATCGTTGAATTCTCAATTATATAGCCTAGAAAATTTACCCGCTTACATAAAAATTTACACTTCTCCCACCTCATCTTCAAATTGTGGCCTTCAGCAATTCTCAAAACAGTTCGTAACCTCTCAAGACCTTCCTCCTCACTCATCGATGGAATAATAATATCGTCCATATACATCACAATGATTCCAGCCTGAATCATTTCTCTAAAAATATAAAATACAAATCTCGAAAACACCGCCGGTGAATTAGAAATGCCGCCAAATGGCACATATGAAAATTCATATTGGCCGTTATGTGTCACGAAAGACGTGTATTTCCGTGAATCCTCCTCCACCGGTACATGAAAATAGCCGTTCCTCAAATCGAGTGTTGTAAAAACCTTTGCAGACTGCAATTTTTGTAAAACCTCATCCATTAAAGGCATGGGAAAATTATCCCTTAATATCTTTTCGTTCAATCGCCTAAAATCGCAGCATAATCTTTTACTACCATCCTTCTTAGGAACAAAACAATAGGTGATGCATATTCCGAATAACTTTGACGAATTATTCCCTCCTGTAACCATTGTGCAATTTATTCCTCAACGATATGTTGGTATCCTCAACGATATGCGACCGATATCCTTCGGGGACACCTCGGATCTTCTCGGCCCATACGATCCAACCAAACTCCTAACTTTACCCGCAATATCCGCCGACAAATGTCCTAAGTCACCACACTTATCCTGTTCCGTTATCGCAAAACTTAAAGACTAAAATTCATCACCAAAATCAGACAAACAATTTTCGTCTCCACTCATCTCAACCACTGTCTCCTTTCGTCTAAAATCTGCACCGCATGCAGATAAACAAAATTATTAACGACGAAGAATTTGGATCTCAATTCAATACCATCAATCACCACTGCGAGTCTGAAATAACCAACCGTCTCGAGAGAATAATCTCCAGTCGTAATGAACTTATTTTCCTCTCCAATAAATTCAACCTTTCCCAACCGTCGATAAATATCCGAACGAATTATGGATATATCGCTCCCAGAATCAATTATCGCAGAAACTATAACACCGTTTATGTTAATCTTTTTAAATTTCTATTATGTTTTGTCGATTCAATTTCCTCCGCGACACTCTCAAATCCTCCAACCATACAAGAATTTCCAGGTTCCGGCTTAGCCACCTTCTGTTTCCGACTTTGACTTCTACACACATTCGCCTTATATTCTTATATTCAAATCCTCAATATTCTTTGCCTGGTACAGAATGCTTTTGCCAAATTTGAAATCAAGGATACCGTCTATGAAATACTGTATCAAACTAGCGTCATCTAGGCTTATGGGTTTACCGATTTCCATAAGGGCATACAAATATTCACGATAACTCTCCTCACGTTTCTTTCTACGACTCTTCAATTGATTATGGACCTCTACACTGGACAGCTTAATGCCAAATTCTTTAATGAGCGCGTTCCTAAGCAATTCATAATTCCTTATTCCCGTTTGACTACGAATAAACATCCGCGCAGCCCCCTTCAAAATTTGTTTGCAATAAATAAAACTCTGTAAATTACCCCACCCAAAGTCTTCGCATTATCGTCAAAATCCTCTAGCCACAGACTGACATCGACATTCTCGGTACCAGGGAATGGTGTTAAAGCGTCTTCAACATCTCTCAAAGTAAAAACACTTCCACGGGAACGGGGCTAATTACATTCCCGGTATGTGCATCATCATATTCAGAATCCGAACCACCTGCAGAAAGATTCATGCGTTCAATCAGTCGTTTCTGCAAATCAGCCTTAACCCCCTCTGTCGACAAACCCAATTCCCCAACTTTGCCCTCAATCCGTCCACAGTCAATTCCAACACACCCTTTCCGTCCATTCTGTCCGAAAATCCAGTCACACTCAAATATATATCTAGAAACTATACTTAAAACAATTATAAACGTATCAAAGTTACAGGTACAATAATATAATTAATTAAAATCAAATATGTATTCAAATCAAAAGACTAAAATTAATTCAATGTATTATTATATAAGAATTCATTCGTAAGGAAAAATTAGTGCCCTAAAGTATGTACCAAATTAATCAAAAAAAAATTTACAGTTTTATAAACAATGGAAATCATACAATACATTTAAAACTATTGTCGTTAGAAAATAAAAATATGAAATTAATCAGTACAATTTTTACAGTTTTACAAACAAGGTAAATCTTATAATACATTTAAAACTATTGACGTTAGAAAATCAATATATAGCTCTCAACTTAGCTTTTATTCATCCCCAGCTGCCTGTGGTCTCACTTATGTTGGTCCTGGCTGTCTTCTTCACATTCACTTCAAAAGCTTTTCCTCTCCCTTCCACTCAAGCACAAAATCATTTATATCTCGGCATACAATGTTTTTATCTTTTTTCATTCATGTATGTTGTGTTCGTTTAACTTTTCATTCGCCGCATACACAGTTCAACATATAGCTTGTCTCGTTCAGTCTTTCGGCAACTAATTGCAAACTCACACAGATCAATACAGTGTCTTTTTTACACTCGTTGTAATTTGAAAAGTAACGTATCTTACATTCTTTAACGAGAACAACAATACGATCACCAAGCTCGTCTCTCACACAAATTGTATATGTACTCGTTCTTAAAATGAAACTATTTTGTCGAATTGAGTAATTCAAAGTTTCTTCTCACATTAAAATTCACTGTCAATGAGAATGAAGTATCTCCTTTCACAACGCAAACTTAATTTTGCACGTCTCTCTTAATGTTTTCTCCGTAAATGTTGTTGCACTCAGGAACATCTTTACAAACCACTTTTAAAATCTTCTTCTACACAACTCATGTGTATTTATATTCTCATATTTCTTAAACTCTGTTTTTATATAACCCATGTATATTTAAAATTCTCTTTAACACAACTCATGTGTATCTTCTCTTTTTTAACTATGTTCCTCAGTCTTACACGAGTCTCAACGTTGGGTCTTGAATTTCACAACGATTGATGTTGTGAAATTTCACAATTTACACGACCGAGACGAGCCTCGAAAATTTTAAAATGATAAGAACCGACGAGTCTCCACAAAAAAAACGGAACGGCCCCCAAAATGTAGGATCTGATGATTAAAACACGGCAACTTTGATGAATTGTTTGATTATGTTTATTAATTCAAGTAGATCCTTAAAATTAGTTTACAAAATTGTTGTTTTGTGGGAGTTAACTATTAACAATATAAAATTAACGTTTCGTGTCTTGTTAGTGCAAGAGTTGCTAATAGACTGACTTTTCAATCGTCTTCATCGTAGGTCATAATATCGTCATATTTCCCTGCACATCATGCCTGTCTCTCTTCTAAAATATCCAAGTATGTCAGAGAATCAGACCACTCTATACGGGTCACTACATCTATCCTTTTCTCGAACACCTCCACAAATCCAGAATCCAGTAAGTGGCCCACGTAAAGGTCACGCAATATCACTGAGCATGCGTAGTCTGTCCGTTAACCCTAGTTCCCACATATAATTATTAGATTACTGTTTTTTTATTTTAAAAAAGTGTCCTCCGAAGGTTCCAAGAGCCCTTTGTAATTGTCACAAATGTCCTCCTTTTCTGGCACGAATGTCTTCCTTTCCTAAAAATGTTTATGGTAACCCTGTATAATGGTGATCTGGGAATGAGTGGTCGTCCAGTTATTCCATTCAATAATTTTGTATGACAGCCGGTCAGTAGCAAACGTTACGTCGAGTACTCTTGTCTGTCTTTATTTGTAAAGGTCGGTTCATTGCCTATGTTACAAATAGTTAGGTTGGTAGTTAGAATAAGGTCAAGGAGCAAATCACCTCTACTGTTTATATCCGTATTACCCCAGATAGTGTGATGAGCACTCTTATCTGCGCCAATAATCAGCTCGAGCTCGTCAGACGTTGCTTCTTCTACTACGTCCTTGAAGAGAGCTGTTGGTACTACAGCTTCATAAGGTAAGTAACTGGAGACCACCCAGACCCTGCTTGGGTTTTACCACTTAAATTATGCAGGTTCTTGGAGTGCCTTCACAAGCAGTTTAAAGTTGAGTGTCCTGATACCGCACAACTTTCCTCCTACAACGTAGGGCTCCTGTATGAGGACGATGTCTACTGCACCTGTGGACCAGCGCAGAAAGAGTGCCGCTGAGGCTGCTTTAACGTGCTGGAGATTAATCTGTAGAATCCATCCATATCATCATTGGTAATTGACAGATTAACATCCACCCCGACAAGGGTGTTATCGAACTCTTCGTCCGTAGCATTGAGGAACATGTCCCCGCCAGATGCATCAAAGAGTCCGGAGACTCTCCTCAGCCCCTCGGTGTCCTTCGCCCTCAGAGAAGGACGTTACAGATCTGTTAAAGATTGAGTCATCAGAAATAATGGGTATGGCTAAATCCGCACTTTCAGAAAGCCGTGTATCAACAACGGTGGACGCCTCACCTTCCGCAGTGGGAGCTATATCCTGCTTGTATACCTTCAAGACTATAGTCTCGAAACCATATTGCAGGATTGCACTTGCACGTTGTATATGGGAGGTGGATTCGGCTTTGAGGATCAAATTGACTTGGCGCTTTTTACCATCCGCCTCCCCCACCTTGCTAATTCTCCAATTATGGGTCGGCAGACCAGGTTTGGAATCTTTTATTATTTCTAATATGTCAGCCAAGTTCGACATGTCTCTACGGACATCGAGGTAATGATTGCATATGACTCCATTTGTCCTTTAGGATGGATCCATCCACACTATTTCTGTCTATAACCGCCATCACTAGACTCTCCTTCGCCACTTCATTGAAGGGCTTGGTGAGTGTCCGGTTGATGGTGACATTAGGGCCTCTTGACTTTTTCGACGGCAGGGGTTCATCAGGTTATCTGATTCTTTTGACTTTATTCGCCGTTAACACTGCTGCTTTAGAAGAATATATGACGCCCTTAGCCAGGTTAGTGACTCTTTTTGTTTTTCGGTAAGAGCAGAAACATCAACAGCCTCCAACTTCGTCAAAACTCTGAGCGCTATTCGGAGCTCATTGTGCTTCCGGTTTGACGTCGGTCGGACATGACGTTTTCCCCTCACCGCACCACCTGTTGTGAGTACTGCGGGGAAATTTCCACCATTTTTGGTGTGGTCGGCTTTGGCCAAGACTTGATTTCTATTTGGACGAGAGGTGTGTATTTTATGTTGTTTTCACCCAATGTAATGTGTTTTCTTGTCGGCCATTTCTTTCTTCTGCAATGATCTTCGCGAGCACGGCTATACCAGAAACAGCAATATTTTGTATATCCCCCTTGCATTCCCAACTACTTTTAAATCGCAACAAATTTTCCAGTCATGTTGTTCATATTTTATGTATTTATCAATTAATAAGGCGTTCACACCAACCCGTTTTGGCTCATTGAGATGTTTTCGAGCCAAAACGAGTTGCTTTCCCCTTATAGAAATGTCAGTTGAAACCGTCTCAATCCGCATGTTTTTCTCAATAAAGGCCCAACCATAATATGCTTAAGCTAACTTAAGGTAATGTCAAAAATGAACGAAAAGCCTGTCAAATGCTTAAGCAAATTCAACGAAACTTGTAGGTGGCTATAATGTACTTACAAAAGTTTGATGTTTTGGTAAACTGTGTTTTGTGTGTGCATAAAAATGAATAAGAAATTAAAATATTTAAATAAACTTAAACTATTAAAATTAGCACTATAAGGGTTGTGCACATTACAGACAATCAGCGAGATAAATAAAAGAAAAGTACGTTCCTGTTCAGTTCGAGAAATAAACCGTGACAGGAGAAGGAATGTTTTTCGTACAATCCTTTTTGAGAATGAAGGAGATTGATCATCAACAATTTTTCATTTACTCGCGAATGGCTCCCCAAACATATGAACTTTTGCTAAACCTTGTCACTCCGTTTCTTCAAAAAGGCTCACTGAGGGAGCCCGTGCAGCCGGAATGCCGATTGGCGGTGACATTGCTGTAAGTACATTTTACAAAATTGCATATGCCTGGATAATTTCAATGTGTACATGAATAATTGTATTTTATTTTTCTTTTCGAAAAAGATATTTAACGCAAGGGAATTCCTTCCAATCGCTGGCATGGTCCTTTAAATTAGGAAAAGAAACAGTGAGAAGCATAATACTAGAGACTACAGAAGTGATTTGGACCAAATTAGGCAGTCAGTTTTTCTGGTACAAAAAATTTTTTTCTATAGTTTTGTTAGCAGCATTTGATGCACGATATCGCTTCACTCATATTGACATTGGAGCTTATGGTAGTCAAAGTGATGGCGGTTAGTTGTAATTTGAAATACCTTTTTTGGTGTCAATTATAATCATTCATTTAATTTGTTTAGGCATTTTCCAATTAAGTAAATTCGGAAAGAGGCTTCTAAAGAACAAGCTTCCAATTCCACCGCCGAGAAATTTGCCAAATATCGAAATACAAATTCCGCACTATTTTGTTGGTGATGCTGCCTTCCCTTTAGGAAGAAATTTAATGCGTCCTTTCCCTGGCGAGCTCTTGCCAGATGATAAAGATGTCTTTAACAAAAGGCTATCAAGAGCTCGTCGTACAATTGAAAGCGCATTAGGGATTTTAGTGTCTCGCTGGCGAGTACTCCTAACAACACTGCATTTACTTCCGGATAATGCAGAAAAAGTCGTCTTGGTATGCGTAACTTTGCACAATTTTATAATGCTCAATGATATTGAAGCATCATATATTCCGAGCAACTACGTTGACTGGGAGAATTCAAATGGCGAAGTTCAGGCCGGGTCGTGGCGAAATGATGTTGGAAGTAGCATCCCATCGATTTCACCGTCTTCAAATTTACATCATTACGGTGGAAAAAGTTCTACAGAAATTAGAAATAATTTATGTATGTTTTTCAAAGGACCATAAACTACCCATGAACATATAACTTTTATTGTACTAATTATCTTCATTCATAAAATATAATTTATCCCAAAATAAATAAAACTTAATTTAAAAATCAATAAAATTAAGTCTTATTTTTATTAAAAATATAGTTATAAATATGCATAGCTTATGTAAGAAAACAAAATAAATAAAGAAATAAAAACTAAAATAACACAAATGATTCCATTGAAATAATTAAAACTTAATTTAAAAATTAATAAAATTCAGTCTTTATGTAAGAAAACAAAATAAAGAAATAAAAACTAAAATAACACAAATGATTCCATTGACTAGTAAAAATACAAATAAATAAAAAATGTCTTCAATGACTAAAAAAAGATACAAAACTTAACTATTCCGGTGGATACTTCGTAATCGATATAGCTCCTGTATTATTCCAGCTTGGAATTCGTCCTTCACATTGATAGGAAGATCCTTCATGAGGCAAACCACTGTCTCGTTGTCTCCTCCTGTGTAGCTGTTAATGACTTCTCTATGTTTTCGATATTCTCAACAAATTGTTGGTACAGACTATCTAAATTATTTTTAGATTTCCTCTTAAGGGTTGGAGAAGGAGTCATTGGTTCCAACAGACTATCTCCACTAAACATGGACTGTTCGAACTCCATTTCTGTCTCCTGTTGCTCAACGTTATCACGAGTCCTACAAATAAAATTGTGCATTTTTAAAATAAAGATCAACAAAATTAGTATGTGTATATATAAGTATACATACCGGCGCGGCGCAAGAGACGCCTTTAAAAATAGCATGGGCTGCAGGAATCTCCATTCTTCTAGGTAGCACATTCCACTACCTGAAGGTGCGTCCATCCTTCTGACCTCCTTAGCAAATCTCTCCCGCAGCAACTGCCATTTGTGTTTGCAGTCTGCTTCTTTTAAATGAAGTAACAAATTACAACTCGATCAAAAAAATCGAATGTTTTGTTTACATACCACTTTTGTCACAAATGCCTCCAATTTCCTTCCACGCCCTTTCCTTAATATTCCTGTTGAAGTAAAACGGGTCCCTTTTGTCATAAAAACATTTTTTCTTCTCTACATTTTCAATTAATTTAAAAACAAATTCAATTTCCTCTTTTTATACCCTCACTTTAGTGTGACGAGGGTATATATCATTTGCTACGGAAAAAAGTGTAACACATCGAAGGAGTGATCTAAGACCCTAAGTATGTTCGGAGTAAATCCATTTTGGGTCATTTTAAGTCGAATGAGCAATGTCCGTCCGTCTGTCTGTCTGTCTGTCTGTCTGTGTGTCTGCTGGCTGGTGCGCACGATAACTCTCGAAAGGAGTAACCGATTGACTTCAAATTTGGTATGTGGTAATATTTTGATCTCTCTCCGGATGAGTTCGAAGATGGGCCATATTGGTCTACTCCTTCTGGTACCTCCCACACAAAGGGTTAAAATTTAGTGAAATATTGATTCTTTAATAACTTCTATACTACTTAATCGAATCTTTTGAAATTCTGCACATAATATTAGTATATTAGTCGCTATTAACTCGAGAAAAATGGGTGAAGTTGGCATGCCCCTTTTGGTACCTCCCACACAAATGGACCATTTTGCATCAAAATTTAACTGCTTATAACTTTAATACAAGTGCATAAAAATGCTTGACATTTTCTACAGTATAATGTTTTTATAGCGCCTATAGTCCGGTAAAAAATGGGCATCATTGTACAGCCCCTTTTGGTACCGCCCACACAAATGTCCCGTTTCGTACCAAAGTAAACGGCTTGTAACTTTAATACCAGTGCATACAAATACTTGAAATTTTGTACAGTGTAATGCTGTTGTAGTGCCTATAGTCCTGTAGAAAGTGGGCGTTATCACCCCGCCCCTTTTCGTACCTCCCACACAAAATGACCAAATCATACCAAAATTACATAGCTCGTAACTTTAATATCCCAGTGCACACAAACGCTTATAGTTCAGCACAATGCAATGTATTTAAGAATGTACTGTTTACCGAAAAATATGTGTATTTGGAAAACCCCTTCTGGTACCTCCCACACAAATTGACAGATTTATTGGTGTAATGTTATATATTACATTACTCACAAAGTGAGGGTATACCTTAGTCGGTTTACCCGACTGAAACTTTCTTACTTGTTCAGTCGTCATTTTCTGTATTTTTTCACAAACAAACCGAAAACAGCTGATTCCGTACGGAATGTGCGATCAGTTTGGCAATGACAGCTGACAAAACTTAACGAAAAGTTTCATTAAGCACATTATGGTTTGTCATATATGATTTATATGTACTCGCACAGTTGTTTGTTGAAGTATGTGAACCCCCTTAAATTGTTAATCTGTCGCACACTGAACATATACATTTCAAATTTTGTCAACAATAAAAATGGAAGCAACAATTGAAATGGAATCTAGTGGAAATATAAAGCAATTGTGCCATTAAATTGTGTCAATTGTGTATTTTGGCAATTGTGTCTTTTTTATATTTTCAGTAAAAGTTGTTTGTACACAATTAGTTGACATATGCCATTTGAAAACAAAATAAATGTCATAATTAAGCAGGCAACATGTGTGAACGGTGAGATGTTTTCCCAAAACAAATTAGCCAAAACGGGTTGGTGTGAACGCCTTATTAGCCACTGTTTCGTATAATTCCTTTGTGTTGACAGCATGAGCAATGGGAATCGACAGTTTCTGATTTCCGTTGTGCAAAAGTACTGCTTTAAAACTTTCTTTACTGCTGTCAACAAATAACCGACATTCCTTTGAATTGTATGTTTGACTAAGTTCCTCGAACAATCCGGGAATGTCCTTGCAAAAGCATATGTTATCCACAGTTCTATAAAATTGTTTGTAAGGTATATCACGGACTCTATAATATGATATGTTTACATCTGGGGCCAAAATATTGTACTGTTTCATCCGAGATGCTAGTAGTTATCTTTGGACAGTTCCAAATCTCTCACTAGATCTTTGAGTTGAAACTGAGTTAAAAGCGATGACTTCTGACTCAAACTTGAATCGCTCAGAGTTGAGTACTCAGTTGAACTTGCGGATGTTTCCGTAATAAGGCTGTTAGCTATACTTGGACACTTGGGAATTGGTATTGTTTCCGAATGTGCAACTGGCAAAGTGACAGATTTTACTTCAGCGTAATTCCAGCGAATGCTCCTTCCTACTCCTATCTGATTACTTAGACAAAAATAGAAGTCCGTATCGTGAATGAATGGTTGTCTCCAAATCATTGTCATTCCAAATTGCACGTGATGTTTAAAATTAAAATGTTTTATTCCACAAAACATTGTAATACATTAATTGTAAAGTACTTACCGCATGCTTCCACTACTCCATAGAGTAAGATTTACATGGCACGAATTACACAACATACTAGGTGTCCACGGTTCGTTCATATTTATATTTTCTTCTATTACTTTAGAAGAAAATATAAAATACGCACGTCGATTTTTTTAATTACATAATTTCCGCAGATGTAGCAGAAATTTTCGGAATCATTTACACATTAAAAAGTTCTTTGCCTTTTACGCATACTTCGAAATATAACTTTATATTATTTTTCAGAAAATCGACTTATCTCTTAAGGCGCTGAATCACACTAATTTATTAATAAGAAATATCATTCATAAATACCGGGTTTAAGGTACATAAGTAGCAGTACCTGTAGCTGACATATAGTTTTCTTCGAACGTAGAAACCCAATATTTTCAAGACTTCCTCGTACTACTTTGTATTGCGTACATATAATTTTACTATCTGTATGTATATACAACTGGGATGTCCATGCCCCTAAAAGGCGTAACTGAATGGAAACCTATAATGTTTAATGGATGCATAAAGCCTCATAAAATGCAAGTGCAATATCTCTGATATGACTCTCTCACATACGGCGATTGCAATATAGAAAAACATCATTTAAAAACGGAAATATATGAAACAAGATTTTTTTAATATCCCTAACATTTACAAAATGGCTGATAATAGAAAGATTCTACGTGAAAGTGATATTTGCAGCATATGTAGCCTTCATAATTCCCTTTAATTTAACGCATAAAGCACGGTACTATGTTCCCGTTTCACGGTGAAATCCCATACAAAAACCAAAGTTGTGAAAAACTGAGTGAAATTTTTCATTTGTGGTACTGTGTTTATTTCAACGTGAGAAATTGACAATTTGCGCCGATACAAATTAATTGAAAGCCGCAACAAATTGAAGCCGCCAGCATTGTACTCCTATTTATTTACATTCATATTTGTCCGCGAGAAATTCAACTTAGCAATAAAATTTCCTAATAAAGAATACTAAATTAAATTATCTGAAATAAAGAAAACTAATGCAAAGGACGGAAAATAATTATGTACATGGAATAAACGAGAAGAGTGACATTCCGATTGGATAGCAAAGCAAATGTGCAAAACACTGGAAGGACATGTAACTATATGTAATAATGTGGAATTTGTCTTGTAATTACATATGTACATTTACGTTTGTATGTTTAGAACAATCGTGACGAAAAGCGTGGAAAAACTTTGTGGACGGCAAACGCTACCGAAGCAATAAGACAATGGAATTGGGCAGTGCCTGTGATCTCATATTTAAATGGTTATAAAGAACATAGTGAGTTCTTGGCAGCCATAGGAGTTGGAAGAAGAAAATCCGTTTATGGATAGAAGTATAATTTATATATGTCCACAAATATAATGTTAATCCTTAAAAATAATAATAAAACATATTTTTCGGTTCATCAAAACATCATTTTATTTATTTATATTCGTACAACAGTAGGAAATTATTTTGTTATTTGTAACATTGTATTACCCTGGCTTCTGATGCCTCACAAGCATCGCCATCGTATCAACACAAAATAAATAATTTATTTAATTATAACATTAGCACAATGATCTTCAACCATATTTCCATTCTGCAATTTAAATTAACTATTTTCTAAGTCGGAATTATTCCATTTAATTGATCATTGATTCTCAATTTTGTGATTCTAATTTAAACTAGTGTTTGTTTTCAAGAAAAGCAAAAAGGAAAAAATGTACATGCTTATACACAGACACATACATATAAAAGTGACATATCGACACACACACTTCAAAAATGCAATGCGACCTTAGTAAAAAAGCGTTCCATTTTTCAACTTGAAATAACATTTTGTGGAATTTTTTCAAGCTGAAAAAACATAGTACCCACCTTAACACAGCTCAATCAGGCTTATACTTGAAATTATGGTCCAAATACTAAATGCACTTTCCACGAAAGTTGGAATTTAAAAAAAAAATTACCATACAATTTTTTTTACTATTTTGTAAATATATATATAAAGTGTTATAAATTTTGGCCTACGACATAACTGATAAATACTCCGATCTTTTGCGTGGGTAAAAGGACTTGGCGACGCACAGTGGGCTAAAATGAAAAAAATTGACATAATTCTGCCATTTCAAAACCACTTATCGTATGGCGATGAAATTCTAGGTGTGTATACAAGAGGTGTTAGAGAGTTTAAGTTCGGAACTTGGGCCCCCTATCTCATACAGGGGCGGAGCTACAGGGCCCTAAAGTTGACCACCTCGGGTATACAACATTTTCATCGGCTTCTAACTTTTGAATGGAGTATCCGGTTTTTTCTGTGCTAGACCAGACCTACAACAAGCATTTTATAGGTTGAAGATATCTTGAATAGTTTCCGAGATATGTGGATTTTAAATTTGAATTTTTAATTTTTTCGCCGATTTTGCCTTGGAGTTTAGCCAATATCTCAGTCAAAAGTTTACCGATTTTTTCGCGTGTTTTTTTATGGACCTTTTTTTTACATAAATTTCAAAAGTTTGATCGATTTTCTCCAATCGCAAAGCTAAATTGTTAAATTTTTCTTTTTATTTGTTTGTATTGGGGTGTAACAAAATTGACTGCAAAGGGAATCCCGAGCGCGGCTTTTCATATCGAAGATATAGGACTAAAAGTAAAAAATCCCATTTTTGGGGATTTTTGATGTATTTTTTGGGAATTGGGGGATTTTCCATTAGAAATTTCCACATGTTGCGTTTGATTATTAATTCTAATATCAAAATAAAGAACTTAAAAAAAATTCATCGAAATATATACATTTTTAAGAATTTTATGCCGTATTTACGTTTCTGTCTATATGCAAATTTTTTTTTAATTTTTCCCTACCTTCTTGTACTTATTAGTTATTATATCAGTCAATATGCACTGATTTCTTGTAGATCACATGTTTTTATCAAACAATAATAAAATTTAGTAAGATTTACCTTTCAGAAAATATTGTTTTGTGGCACTATTTCTAGGATACCATTAATCATTGACAGGTATAACAAGTAAGGAAAGGCAGAAAGTCGGGAGGGGCCGACTATATCATACTCTACACCTCCCTAACAATGCGATAAGGGTCATTGCGATAATAATTTTTAATAATTGGTAACATGTCAAATCGGGGGTAACATATATATGGGGGCTATATCTAATTCTGAACCGATTTTCTCCGAATTTGGTAGTATTCCTTCATGTAGAAAGAAACCTCTTTTTGCCGAATTTCGCACTGATCGGATATAAAATAACATTTTTACAGCGCCTACACTGAAAAAAAATTGTCATAAAATTAAAGAAATGCTCCAAAGACATCATTAGTCTTCAAAATAAGTACACTCAAAAAAATGTATTTCCTAAATTTTAGTAAAATCCATACTCCAATTTAGTTCAATGTTTTTATTCATATTGAGTTAATTTTTTCTTAAAACTGGGAAATTTTATTAAGTACTACCAAATTTTATTTTTTTGGGGGATATGCAGAATAGTTCGTTAACTACAAATGAGGACATATTTTTACTAAAATAATATTTCTTGAAAAAAGTTCGAATATACATATATTTATCAAATTTAAACATATGCGGTGGACACCCAACATAGACATAAGGAAATTATGAACTAATAATGGAAAGCATGATTTTTAGGAAATTTTAACTAAAAATAATCATGAATCCTTATTTCGAGTCCATGAATTTGAACTCAAAATTAGGAAAACATACTAAAATCAAGGAAAAATTAACTATTTTCGGACTATGTTGTAGTGTTAAAAACACAAAAAATTCTGTCCTTTTTCGTTCCGCAAATTTTATTTTTTCGCAAATCGTTACTTGCAGAAACTTAAATTTATGGAGAAAAATTAAAAATGTTACGCCCGATACAAGAGTCGAACCGACAACCTTATGATAGTGAGCCAGACACACTATATATCGAGCTACGTCCCTCTTTTGGGATTGATATGAAAATGTCATTCATAATAAAATTTCTTCGTCGCCTATAAATATAGTATATGGCAACTCTATTTATCATTCTATGATGGCAATCCTTTTATCAAATTCAAGTGTACATAAAAATACATTGTTTCGAAAATTTTGGGATATATACATAATTGTATTTAAAAACAAATTTTTCATAGAAAATTAAGTGTCTACGTAGCTCAGTTGGTAAACATGTTGTTCAGAAAACGGAAGGTTCTGGGATCGAATCGCATTCGGAGGTAAAATTTTATATACATAATGTTTAATAAAATAAATTTCAATTCCTAAAAAAAGCAGAAGAGAGAAATCCAAAGAGGAAATTGTAAGAGAGAGATTCCAAATATAAATGGAGGAGGAAAATGATTGAAGTAGGATCGAAAATCGCAAAAAAATCATGGACTTAAAAGTCGAAGAAAAATTTTAATTTTTCTTTTCTTTTTGCATAAATTTAATTAAATTTTCCTAAATTTGAGTAAAAATTTACTTGCAATAAGGACAAAAGTATGCTGAATTTGCATAATTTCAAGTCAGAATTTGCTAGTATTGAGTTAATTTTCCCTATTTTAATTTCAATAGTTACTTAAAGGAAGTACGAGTTAAGTTAAAAATATTTCATAATTGTGAGGAAATGTATGAACTTGATATAAGGAAAAATAGCTTTAGCGAAATACGAAGTTCAATATTCCTACAGTTAAGTTCATTTTAACTTGCTCTAGGGTTCACTTTTTTTTGAGTGTAGATTTTGTACTTAAAATTAAGAAAATGAACTTAAAATTAAGTAAATTACTTAATATTATTGAAATTATCTATATTTTAAGTACAAAATGTACTTATTTTGAAGACTAATGATGTCTTTGGAGCATTTCTTTAATTGTATGACAAATTTTTTTTCAGTGTACATGTCAAATCGGGGGTAACGTATATATGGGGGATATATCTAAATCTGAATCGATTTCTTCCAAATTTAAAAGTGTTCATTCATATAAAAGGAAAACGAATTTCATACTGATCAGATATAAAATACAGTTTTTACAGCGCTTACATATTAAATCGGGGGTAACATATACGAGGGTATATGGGGGCTATATCTAAATCTGAACCGATTTTCTCCGAATTTAACAGTGTGCATTCATATAATAAGAAACCTCTTTCTGCCGAATTTAATACTGATCGGATATAAAATAAAGTTTTTACAGCGCTTACATGTCAAATCGGGGCTAACATATATATGGGGGCTATATCTAAATCTGAATCGATTTTAACCAAATTCAATAGGGATCGTCCTTGGGCCAAAAAAAAAATGTGTGTAAAGTTTCGTCGAGATCGGATCATAATTGCGACCTGTACTTTGATTACAAGAATACATGCACAGACAGACGGACATAGCTAAATCAACTCAGAAAATGATTCTGAGTCGATCGGTATAATAAACGATGGGTCTATTTCGGCTCCTTTTGGGTGTTACAAACAATTGCACAAAGTTATAATACCACAGAGTGGTGTAGGGTATAATTAAAAAAAATATTTTGCATATAGACAGAAACGCAAATACGGCATAAAATTCTTAAAAATGTATATATTTCAATGAATTTTTTTTTTAAAGTTCTTCATTTTGATTTTAGAAATAATAATCAAACGCAACATGTGGAAATTTCTAACGGAAAATCCCCCATTTCCCAAAAAATACATCAAAAATCCCCACAAATGGGATTTTTTACTTTTAGTCCTATATCTTTGATATGAAAAGCCGCGCTCGGGATTCCCTTTGCAGTCGATTTTGTTACACCCTAATACAAATAAATAAAAAGAAAAATTTAACAATTTAGCTTTGCGATTGGAGAAAATCGATCAAACTTTTGAAGTTTATGTAAAAAAAGGTCCAAATCGGAGAAGGGTGGCAACCACACCAATTAAAATTTTGGCTTCGGATTTTCTCTAACAGATTCTGTGAAACGTCTCCTTTAAAATGAGTATAAATTTGATATTCTTTGTGTAACAAACTGTTTCTACAAGACCTAAATACGAATTGGACTTTTTTCGCCAAAAAATCTCGAAAAAGGACATTTTTTCTAAAACTTGACTTTATAGGGCCATAACTTTCTTTTTTCTTCACATATCTTATCGATTCTTTTTTCCATGATATTGTAAATTTTATTGGCAATCCATAAAAAACACGCGAACAAAATCGGTAAACTTTTGACTGAGATATTGGCTAAACTCCAAGGCAAAAGTCGGCGAAAAACTATTCAAGATATCTTCAACCTATTAAATATTTATTGTAGGTCTGGTCTAGGGGTATCCTCAAAAAATAACGCCACTAAAACCGGACACTCCATTCAAGCCGATCACATTTTTGTATACCCGAGATGGTCAACTTTAGGGCCATGTAGCTCCGCCCCTGTATGAGATGGGGAGCCCAAGTTCCGAACTTAGACTCTCTAACACCTCTTGTATACACATCTAAAATTTCATCGCCATACGATAAGTGGTTTTGAAATGGCAGAATTATGTCCATTTTGTTTCCATTTTAGCCCACAGTGCGACGTTCGACCAAAAGCCTGGTCAAAAACTACTGGCAGCAAAGGCAGAGTTGCACTTTATGCTCGACAATGACATCTGTCAATCATCGAACAGCTATTGGTCCAGTCCGCAACACATGGTGCGAAAATATAGCGGAGACTGGAGTCCGTGTGGCGGTTACCGCGGGTTGAGCAGTATAACAGTGCCAGACCGATACCCGGTACCATTTATACATGACGTCCGATCATTAGTGTATAAAAAAGTTTTTTCAGTCATCGATTTGCAATGCGCCTACCAGCAAATTCCCATCGAGCCAGGTGATATCCCAAAAACAGCGATTACTACCCCGTTTGGACTCTTTGAGTTTAAACGTATGACTTTCGGAATTGGAAATGCAGCCCAAACGTTCCAACGACATATGAGCGACATATTTCGAGACATTAATTACGTGTTCATATACATTTCTGGGAATGGTCAACTTCTACAGATCTTTAATTCCAAATGCAGCGGCTAGTCAAAAAAAATTGCAAAATTTGGTTCCCGGCAATAAGAAAAATGATTCCACACCGATTGAATGGACAGAATCCACGTTACAGGCTTTCCAAACATGCCAAAACTCATTAGCTGAAGCTACACTGCTTAACCATTATGCCAAACGCACCATTGACTTTAACTGTAGACGCATCTAGTGAAGCTGTCGGTGCTGTAGTGCATCAGATCATCAAGGGTAAGAGCCAACCGTTAGGTTTTTATTCTAAAAAGCTCACACCTCCTCAGCAAGAATACAGCACCTACGACCGGGAGTTCCTTGCCATCTACCAAGGCGTACAAAATTTCCAGTACCTCATGGAAGGGAGAATTTTTGCCATCTTTACCGACCAGAAGCCAACAACAACACAGCGGATATCCTATCTCGTAAAGACGTCAATTTTGAAGCACTAGCGGAAGAACAAGATGGAGATGAAGAGCTGAATGAACTTCTTAATTCTGGTAACGAACATTCATTGTCTTTTAAAAACGTTCTGTGCATGATTCTTCCCACTCACTCTATTGTGATGTAAGTCACGGACTAGTAAGATCTTTCGTCCCATTCCGACTACTACAACAAATAATGAGGAAAGTACATGGTCTGTCACATCCTGGAAGAAAGGCAACGATGAAGTTTATTTCAAAACGTTTCGTTTGGCCGTCTATGTCCAAAGACATTGTTGATTTCGTCCGATCCTACATAGAATGTCAAAGGAACAAGGTCAAACGATTCCGGTCGATTCGACCACATCCATATAGATATCATTGGCCCACATTCGCCATCCAGGGGCATGCGATATTGTCTAACGTGCGTAGATCGAATCTCCCGTTGGCCGGTGGCCATACCGATACCAGACATTACGGCCGAGACTATTGCGTTTGCCTTAATCAACGGGTGGATCTCATCATATGGAGTTCCTGCACGCATTACAAGTGATTTAGGCCGGCAGTGTGAATCCCACATTTTCAGGGAGTTAATCCAAATGCGTGGAGTCCAACACATTAAAAACACGGCATACCATCCTCAAGCAAATGGTATGGTGGAAAGATGGCACCGAACGCTAAAAACCGCCATAAAATGTCACGCGACAGGGGACTGGTGTTTCATCTTACCATTTGTATTACTGGGACTTCGCGCAACTATTAAAGATGATCTGAATACTAGTCCGGCCGAAATGTTGTTTGGATCTCCTCTCCGTATTCCAGGAGAATTTTTCCACCAAGCAGAAGTACATCACAACAACGCAGATTTCATCAAACTATTACGTCACAAGATGCAGTCGTTAAAACCCACTCTTGCGGTAAGACACGATCTCGGTAAGGATTTTCTTCATCCAGATCTCAAAGACAGTCAACATTTGTTTGTACGAAAGATCAGGTTCGCGCGCCTTTGAAACCACCGTACGAAGGCCCTTTTGAGGTCCTTGATAAAGGAGATAAATACTTCAAAATTAAAATTCGACAGCAAGTAGTTGACATCTCCATCGACAGGCATACGTCTCAGATGAGAGTTGTACAAGTTCACACCATCGCCCTATCAGGATTCAATGAATCATGAAGCTTGCCCACCAAATCTATCCGGCACATCAAACAGAGACGGTGAGGAAGTCGAAACCCATATTTCACCGTCATCATCGAATGCAACGAAAACTTCATCTGATCACTTATCAAAGCACGTAGGCGTGAAAGACAACACCACCCGATCCGGAAGGCATGTACGGTTTCCAGCCCGCTACCTATAGCTTGGTTGTTAGGGGCGGAGCCCTGTGGCAACCCACAATACGTATTTCATTTTGGCTGTTTTGCAGTGCAGCTCTGTGAACACATATACATGCGTGCATAGTAAAATGCATATCGTTGCGTATGCGTACCCTGCTGTCAGCCAGGCAACATATGTCTACATGTCACCACTTGTTCTATAGTGACAATTGAACAAGGTAAAAAGTCTACAACTTTGCTTTTATGCGCGAGTAGAAATACTTTACAGACAACCGTTGTACAGTATTTATGGCGACATTGTCATTGCTTGTCTTTTTTGTTTGACTGCGCATTATAATAGCTGCCTGCAGAATGAGCAGTCAGCAGGTAGACATTTTTTGACAGTTGTTTTTTTTCATTCCTTTATTTTCTTCTGCAAAGGAAACACGCGTTCGTTTTATAAAAATAATTTTTGTGTGTTAAAAAGATGATTAAAATTATTTTATAAAAATAAAAGAATGAGTAAAAGGAATTATAAAAGACTTGTAAAAAAACAAACAATATCATATAAAAATAGAAGTTTGCAATGTGAGCAAGAAAACAGCGAAATGCATATTGTGGGAGAAAGTGAAGATTTTGTGGAGAATTTAGAAGGTTTTGGAGTTCCGAAATTGACGTTGCGGGAGAAGTTAAAGCAGTGGTACATAGAAACAACTCCTTCTAGGAAGTGTTTGGAGAATCTATTGTCAAAATTAAATGCATTTAATTTTATGTACATTCCAGTATTTATTATTTTTTGTTAATTAAATAAATAAAAGGTTTAGCCAGCCTCGAAGAAAGTGAGCATATAAATATGTTTAAGTGTACTGCGCCCTCCTTTATAAAGAGGGGGTCACTAACAGGGTCACAGGGCCACTAAAGTTTACTACTGAATTTTTGGTTCAAATGTCTCTATATAAACTACTTTGACGTTTAACATTTAGTAGTGAATCTTTGCTCCAAATGTCTACATATGGTTAACTTTGACATTTAACATTTACTAGTAAATCTTTGGTGCAAATGTCTACATATGGTTTACTTTGACATTTAACATTTACTGCTGAATCTTTGGTTCAAATGTCTACTGGTGGTTTTTCAATGACAGCTAATATTAAATGTCTATAGGAGATTACATGGGCAGGGGCACATTTTGTCTGTAGTACTACTGACAATGTCACAAGTAAATCACCAAAATTTTACTAATGGCATTTCCTACAGGGTAGGTACAGAGATTCTTTCTTGGCTTTTGCACGATTCGATTAGTAGCTTTCGCCATGTGCACACATTTAACTAATAGTTCTTAAACTTGAATTTTGTAACTAGTTTTTAGTGTTTGATAAAAAAAGAATTTATTCTATATTATTTCGTAATTGGAATTGTTTTGGTTCTAATAACTAAACCTCCAAAATAGTACCTACAGTCTGGCGAAAATACAATCACGTCCATTTTAGTACCTCCCACACAAACGTACCATTTTGTACAAAAAGTTATATAGTGAATATAAATACTCAAAATACCTACAACCCTATTAAAATGGGTGTTATCACCACACCCATTTTTTAGTACATCCCATACAAAAAGAGCCAAGATATACCAAAATTAAATAGCTCATAGTATTAGTATATTTACGTTGCTAACAAAGTGAGGGTATACCTTAGTCGGTTTACTTGACTATTCAATAAATATATAGAAAGTTTATTGAACTAATTTTTAACGTTTAACGGCCGTTTTCAGGTAGCTCCGTTTGTTATTTTTATCGAAAAAGTTAGCTAAACGTTAATAACATTGTTTTCAGAATTTTATTGCTATTGTAAATGTCTTCTAAAATATTTTGACATTTTTATAATTTTTAACGTTTAACGGCCGTTTTCAGGTAGCTCCATTTGTTATTTTTATCGAAAAAGTTAGATAAACGTTAATAAAATTGATTTCAGAATTTTATTGCTATTGTGAATGTCTTCTAAAATATTTTGACATTTTTAAATTTTAGAAAGGAAAAATTAAAGGAAAATGTATTTTTTGTAATTGCATTAAATCTATGAGTTCTGCAATTCTAGTGTGATATGAGTCCTTTGTGTGGAAGGTACCAGAAGTCGAGGCAATTTCACCTTAGTGGAGGAGGGTATATATCATTTTCTACGGGCCAAAAGTATAACATATCGAAGGAATCACGTAAGACCCTAAGTACATTCGGTGGAAATACGGTTACTGATGTTTTGAGTCATTTCAGCAATGTCCGTCCGTCCGTCTGGCTGGTGCAAACCATAAATCTCAAAGTGGTGATCTAATGACTTCGAGGTGGTAGTATTTTTTCCTATATCAGGTGAAGTTCGAAGATGTGCCATTCTTATATACTCCATCTGTTCCCACCCACACGAAACTTCGTAAAATATTGATTCTTTAATAACTTCTATACTGCATATCCAAACACATAGGCGAAGTTTCCCTATGCCTTATGGTATCACCCACACAAGATGGCGAAATTATACCAAACTTTAATAGCTCATTACTTTAATGGCAGTGCACATAAATACTTTCAGTACGATAGTGCTATGTCTTTAAAGTATCGACTATTCAGCGCAAAGTAGTCACATTTGTCCAGTTCCATCTGATACCTCCACACAAATTGACAGATTCATTCGAACACAACTTTCCCTTAACTTCTGTAGAAGTATTGTAAAAGTTTTGTCTAATATAGAACTAGTAACCGTTCCGGAATCCCCGAAAGTGAAGGTATGCTTAAGACGGATTAATAAAAATAGACTAAGGGCTTTGTCTTAAAAGTCCCAGACTATTGTCCGCAATTTATATTTGCTGCAATGCATATTTGCGTTTATTACTACTACAAACATCGCGGCACACCAACTCTGCAGTAATCTGCATCTATAATAAAGAATATTCCTCTGGCATCAAATTGAATCGTTAGGACATCATGTTAGAGCTGAAGGGGTAACTTTTCCGGAAATGAAATTGAATAAACACACATTATTATTTGAACAATTGTGAAAACTGCCTATACTATAACCTTTTTATTTATGGCTCTATATCTCTGCGAACAAGACATATTACCCCTTTGTTTTCATATATATTTTTTGACAATACATATTTTAACCCTGGTTAAAGCGCATAACTGCAGAAAATATTCCAGTTAAATTTAGCGAATTATTTTCAGTTAAAACTGTCAGTTAAATGTTAACGGAGCTCCTTGAAACCCATTTTTCTTAACGGGTTGTTAAAGTACCAGTTAACATTTAACAGAGCTACCTGAAAACGGCCGTAAATGTATTTTACAGCTTCAATAATAAATCGTCTAATATCTAAAGTATAAGTACAATTTATGGGATTTAAAGATCGGTTTTGAGTAAAATTAAATTTTTTATTTTAAAAAATATTTATATTGTTTTATATTTGTAATATCTTTATATTTGTAATATCTTAAAATCATTGATTTTCTTTCTACTTTGGTAGAATGAGGACTGTTTTGTACGATTTTGTTCCTTCCGCAGTACAATTCCAAAATATTGATTCTTGAATCTTTGACGCGAAACCACTTCTATGATTAAAAGTGGTTTTCCGAAGCAAATGTGACTTAAACATTGCACTATAGGCAGGGTTACCATATGTCCTCCTTTGGGAGGACATGTGCTCCTTTTTTACAATTGTCCTCCCTCCTTTTTCAAAAATGTGGAATTTGTCCTCCTTTTTATACTGATTCAAATGTATTTTTTATAGTCGGATCAGTTTTGATTATTCAAAGTTTTGTTTGAATGGGTGACGCAACAGTGAGATTTATTAGTTAATCATGTGAGAAAATTCACTTTTTATTTTTTTGTAATGGGACTTCAATACGACTTCCGTCAATATGTTTTTATCCCCTCACCTTAGAGAGGATGTTATATATCTTTTGCTACGAGCCAAGAGTGTAACACATCGAATGAGTGACATAAGACCACAATAATGTTTGGCGGAAATTCTATTTGGGTCATTTTAAATTATTTGAGCAATGTCCGTCCATACGTCTGTCTGCTGGCGATAACTCTCGAAAAGATTAACCGATTGACTTCAAATTTGATATTCGGTAATATTTTTCTCTATATCCAGCTAAGTTCGAAGAATCTTCTGAAATTCCACACATAGTATTAGGTTATTAGTCGCTAACAACTCAAGAAAAATGGGCAAAGTTGCCTCGCCCTTTTTGGTACCTCCCACAGAAATGAACCGTTTTATACCAAAAGTTAACTGCTTATAGCTTCAATATATGTTCATATAAATACTTGAATTTTTTTACAGTGTAATGTTTTTATAGTACCTAGAGCCCAGAGAAAAGTGGGCGTTATTGGCACGCCCCTTTTGGTACCTCCCACACGAATGTCCCATTTTGCACCAAAAGTTAACAGCTTATAACTTGAATAACATTGCATACAAATACTTCAAATTTTGTACAGTGTAATGCTTTTATATTACATAGAGCCCAGAGAAAAGTGGGCACTATTGGCACTCCCCTTTTGGTACCTCCCATATAAATGGACAATTTTGCACCAAAGGTTAACAGCTTATAACATTAATACCAGTACACACTTTAAAGTTATTAAATGCAATTTAAATTGATATTAATCTAATTAACAAAAAATAAATAAATAAATTTACGAATATTTTTTGGGAGTCAAGGTGAGGGGATTCATAAGTCGGGTTACCCGACTGAACCCTCTCACTTGTTTTTAATATCTTTTTAAACAGTTTTTTGCCAGGCACAAACAACAGTGTGGACAGACTAATTTCCATGAATAACGCACAATGGGCAGATGTAAGCAAACGTATATAAATCGAATCGATAAAATCTATAATTTGCACTAACAAAAGTATACCTCTTTAGAATTTTATAAGTATTTATTCTCAAAGCCGTCTCTGCTAGAGCATATATCTTCCTCAGCTAAATATTTGAAAGTAGACTGCAATAATTAAATGATCTCACTGGGAATATAATCACATATTTGTACTATAAATATAATTTATTGATCTGCTGTTAAATTAATGTGTGTGTATGTTTCACAACGAATCTAGTCGATTGTATTTTTATCCAAAGAGTTGCTTTGTAACATTGAAAAATTTTATCCTTATTCGCAATACATACTTCATGTAGATATATAGTATAAGACATTGTCCTTAACAAAATTAATTTTTGATTATATATATTTTTTTAGATTACTGTTTCTTTATTTTAAAAAAGGTTCCTCCGAAAGTTCCAAGAGCCCCCTGTAATTGTCACAAATGTCCTCCTTTTCTGGCACGAATGTCCTCCTTTCCGAAAAATGTTTATGGTAACCCTAATTTTACGACGATTAAGAATATACATACTTTATGGGGTTATAAACGGACAAAATGAATATACCCCAATTATTCTTTTATAACTTAGAAATTCTATGTACAATTTATTCTATACAGAAAAAATTAAATTATAAAACATAATTAATATCCGAGGTATGTTCAAAAAATATCGCGAATTTTGTATTTTTTCAAAAAGTATTTATTTATTCATGAATATCTATTTTGTCCCCATCAAAGTAATTCCCCTCGGATATAATACACTTCTGCCAAAAGTTGTTTCCAATCCTCGAAGCACTTCAAATAATAATTTTTTGTGATCTTGTTTCGCTCCTCCTTCGATACCGTCTTTATCTCCTCAATCGTGGCGTAGCGTCGTCCTTTCATGGGCCTTTTCAGTTTAGGGAACAAAAAATAGTCACAGGGAATACGGTGGCTGCGGCACCATTACTGAGTTGTTTTTGCCAAATATTCGCGCACAAGCAACGATGTGTGTGTAGTGGCTTTATCATGGTGCAAAAGCCAGTTTTTGTTCTTCCACAAATCCGGGTGTTTTTGGCAAATTGCTTCACGCAATTTGCGCATAACTTGCAGTTAATATTCTTTATTGACGGTACTACCCTGTGGCAAGAACTCATAATGCACCACGCCCCTGCAATCAAAGAACACTGTGAGCAAAAAAAAACGGGCGTCCGGCACGCTGTTCGTCCTTCGCATCTTCTCGGCCCTCTAAGAACATTTTATACCACCGATAAACGTTTCTTTGGTCCAAGGTAGCTTCACCATATGTCACAGTCAACATTCTGAATGCGTCAGCGCACTTTATTTTGTTTTTCACAAAACTTTGATCCATTTTCTGAAATAGATAAAAATCGAAGACAAATTAAAACACATCCAAGCACAACAGCTGGCAAAAATTAACTAAACATTCAAAATGGCCGACCTTGTCAGTAAGGGACACGAGTACCAACATAACGCTACAAAAATATCAAAAATCAAATACACGTAGCCCGCGTTGAAAATGCTAAATTACAAACGAAGCTTGAATGATTTGCGAAACATTTCTCACATGTCTAAGACTAGGGACGATCGCTATTGAAAATGGGACTAATCGGTTCATGTTTTGCTATAACCTCCATATAAAGATCCCCACAGATGTCACTTCTTGACCGTCTATAGAGCACATTTTTCAATTGATCTACTGAAATTTAAGAATTTATACTTTATATTGGACCTAATCGTCCCAAGTAAAAATGGGGTACATCGGTTCATGTGTTGGTATAGCCCCAAATTAATGGTCCCTACGGAGACACTTCTTGGCGCTCTAGAGAATACATCATCATTTAAATTGATCTGACTGAAGTTTAAGAATTTATACTTTATATTGCACTTAATCGCCCCCAGTGAAAATAAAAAGGTCCCTTCCGATTATACTTCTTGGCGTTCTAGGGGACGAATTTTCCAAGCTACGTAAAAAACTGAAATTTAAGGCACTTTCTGAAACATTTAAATAAAAAGAATCGGAAAAAAGCGAGAAACACTTTGATTTGTTCTGATAGATTAATGTTCAAACTGAATTATTATTAAAACTAATTTCAACGAAGTTTATGATGCTTTTATTTTTTTTAAAATTTTTCAAATATTAATCTTTAAAAATAAAATATATTAAAACTAATTAAAAATATTTTTTTAATATTTATGAAATTAAAATTCGTACCACTCCTCAGCTATTCAAAAAATATAAAAATATGCAATTCTGCCTACAAATGTATTTTTCAACAATATTTCCCTAAAACTACTTACAAACGAAACTAAAACTACACTTTGAATTCCACTGTAGCTCAAAGAACCATTTAAAATAATTTCTTTTTTCCATCCGTTGAGTCCTATTTTCGATGACTCGTTCGAGAATTTGAACTGGTAACTGGCGAGTGACACGCGTGATGAATCGAAGTGGGGTTGTCCGCATAAACTTTAGACTTTACATATCCCCACTGGAAAAAGTCTAACGGTGTGATATCACACGATCTTTGTGGCCAATCGACCGGCCCAAAACGTGAAATTATCTGCTCACCGAAGTGTTCTCTCAATAAATCCATTGATTGATGAGATGTGTGGGAAGTGGCACCGTCTTGTTGAAACCAAATGTCGCCGAGATCACGAGCCTCAATTTCAGGCATCAAATAGTCGGTTATCATGACACGATAACGGTCGCCATTGACGGTTACGTTCTAACCGGCATCATTTTTGAAGAAATATGGACCGATGACTCCACCGGCCCACAAACCACACCAAACCGTTGTTTTTTCTGGATGAAGTGGCAGCACTTGAATCTCTTCAGGTTGCTCTTCGTCCCAAATGAAAAATTGCCGCTTGTTTACATACCCATTAAGCCAGAAATGGGCCTCATCGCTGAAAAAAATTTGGCTCGAAAACGTCGCATCTTCTTGGATCTTTTCAAGAGCCCATATTGCGAAGCGATGTCGCTTGGGAAGGTCGGGCGGCTCTCAGTAGGCCGATTATGTTGACCATAAGTTGAGCGAAGTGCACGAAACACATTCCTCACAGAACATGAATTTTCGTAATAAAGTTGAACGATTTGTAAACGTTGTTCAGGCGTAAGTCTTTCCATGATGAAGTGCCAAAAAATACTTAAAAAAAATAACATGACAGCATGACACGACTCACACGTGATCTGTCAAAAAAGGCTATTGAAAATAGTATCTCTACTTGGATCACCCGTTAAAAGGCTTCTGAAAGTATAAAAAAAATCACTCACATTTTTGGTAGCTCGAGAACCGACCACTGGCCAAAATCAGATTCTGTGAAAAGTCCGGCATTTATACAACACTCGAGTCTATCCATATGAAAAATTTCAGCTGTGTACCTCTTACAGGAGATTCAACGGCCAAGTGGTCAAAAGTTACTTGGCGAAAAAACACTCTGGAGAAAAAAGATAACATACATTTTTCTGATATATAATAACAGTCCTTGGTCTAGTTCCTGTATTTTCATAAAACAGTTGGTAATTGACGTGGTTTAATCCAGTAACCCTGCTTTGGTTGCCGTCTCGCTCCGATGGAGGTTTATGTGGATGACTTCAATCATTGGTCCTCCAGTAACCGGGCTTGTTGGTAGTCGGAGATGGTAGATTCGGTTTCCTAATCATTTTTGGCTGCAGTGGGCGCTTAACTTCTTCGCTGCCTTTATTATTTAGTGGCTTATTTTTCCGGTTTTCAGCGCCAACCAAAGCCTTACCAATTTTGAAGAAAACTTCTTTGACCAGGCTGGCCATGGAGAGCCGATCCAAACCCACCACAAGGAGACATTCTGTCCCTGGAAGACTTCCCAGCTTTCCACGTCCAGTCCTTTGTTTTGCTGGCCAAATAGTTTGAGCATGCCTTCTGTTTTAAAATTGCTGCCCCATCCTTCGAAGTGTACTGTCGTTTTTATGAGCTGAGGGATGTGCCTCATCCTCACCAGTTTCAGCTTAGCGCCTTCCCAGGGAGAGGGGATGCTATCCACAAGCTCTTTGAGGGTCTCTGTGCATGCTGGTGATTCAAAATTCGTCCTCAGTGTGTCCATTTTGAACTCGCTACTCATTTTCTGAATTGGGAGCCCTTCGTGTTGTTTATTATTTACCAAGTCTTCAACGTTTTCGTGTTGGTCAGTGGGGATTTTGCCGAATGCTCTATTGATATCGATCACTGCGTAGTAGAGCTCGACTCTGTATTGCTTCCTCGCTACTTTGGCATAAGATGGTCGCTTCTTACCTTTGTCTTCAACCAACTTCCTCTTCCGAATATATCGTGATTTCTTTTAGGATGTCCTAATCTTTCCGGAGAATTCCGTGATTGCGCTCGCTTCCTTTGTAGTTGAATCGATTTTGTTGTCGCCCTTTCCACCAGGATACAGACTAGAGTCTCCTTCGTGACGAGCTTGATTCGTTCTCTCCAATTTACTTGAAAGCGGGGAGATCTATTTCTTCTTCGGCTGTTTTGCAGTGTTCTGATCTTCTGAGATCTGATCCTCATTCCTGCTTCCGAGGAGATGGATGGAGTTTCAGATGGCTCCTATGGAGCATCCTGCACGTAGTCCTGTTTGCTGTTCCGGTTCATCTTTTTAACTTTCATCTTTGTGCCCCTGATAGCTTTTTCTTTTTTGTTGTGAGCTGTGCCATGCACGCGTTGACTTCGTTTACCATCTTGCTGACCTTGACGCCTTTGGAGTTAGCTAAGACAGTAATGTTAACGTTTTCGTTTGAGTCGAAGTTAGGGTTGCCAGATGACCTGAATTCTCCTGAATTGTTCTTGTTCAGTTTTCAGGAAAAATTATATCTGTACATGAAATATTTAACTGCTCTAAGAGAAAGAAAGACAAATAAATGGAAAAATCAGCATAAAACAAGTAAGAAAGTTTCAGTCGGGTAAACCGAACACCTAACAAATACACCTATTTTTCGCTGAATAGTAGATACTTTAAGTACATTGTACTGTGCCGAATTATAAGTATTTTTATACACTGGTATTAATTTTATAAGCTGTTAACTTTTTGTGCAAAATGGTACATTTGTGTGGGAGGTACCAAAAGTGGCGTGGCAACTTCGCCTATTTTGTTTTTAGAAGTTTTTTGTTAATGATCGATTTAATTTTTTTAATTAGATTTATTTATTGAATGTTTTCACATTCGAATTGTTCAGCTTTTTCGATCAAGTTTTTTGTGGTGTATTGGAAAAGATAAGACACTGCGCTCTGAATATTTTGCTCGAGTTCATAGCGTCCGATAAACTAATACTATGTGTGGAATTTCAGAAGATTCGAATAGGAGTAGTACCAATATGGCCCATCTTCGAACTTAGCCGGAGATAGCAAATAATATTACCACGTACCAATTTTGAAGTCAATCGCTTGCTCCTTTCGTGAGTTATCGTGCGCACCGGTCAGCAGACAGACAGACGGACGGATATTGCTCATTCGACTTAAAATGGACCAAAACGGATTTCCGCCGAACATACTTGGGGTCTTAGGTCACTCCTTCGACGTGTTACACTTTTTTCTAGCAAATGATATATACCCTCGTCACACTAAAGTGAGGGTTTAAAAACTTGCATCCGCATCCTATAAATGACTGTTAGCAGCTTTATACCAAATTAGTGATCCGTATGATAGAATTGGTTACAGTTTTGTAGATTACATTCTTATTTTGAATGTTGAACGACGGTTTAACATAGGCCACAGAGCTCTAAATAATTGTATGGCTTTTCCACAAGCAGATTCTCTATGTTTTCGAAAAGTGAAATTCTTGTCCAATAAAACTCCTAAGTATGTTACTTGCCATTTTATGTTGATATTATTGTTAACCTAATCGTAAAGTTCTACTAGGTAGTCTTTTGTGTGATATGTTGTAAGGGAAGATAATTGCATGATTCTTGCTGTGATTGATTTTTATTTTCCAGTTTTCGTTACACTTTTTTCTAGCAAATGATATATACCCTCGTCACACTAAAGTGAGGGTATAAAAACAGAAAATATGTGTCCACAAATTATGATAAATGTAAATTTAAACTACCATAAATTCACCACCTGGCAACCCTAGTCGGAGTCGAATTCCCTACCTGTACTTGAAGGCTGAGTCCAGTTTATACTCTCCCGTGGTTCCTCCATTTCCTTCTCCTTATTTTTGACAATGGCTAGATGTGCGCGTGTTGAGCACATCTACACGTGCCGCCAGACTGGTGTTATTACATTATTCTCGCTTTTTTTAACTTCCATGTTGTTTTTTGTGTAAGGGGAAACACCCCCATAGTCAGTTTTGTCCGCGGGGAATGCGATATTCCCTAAGGCGGTGGACACACTGATCCATCCCCCCAAGGCCGCCTCAGTAAGATAGAAAATCCATCCTCCCTAAGGCATCCCTTGTTGAGATGAAACAGTGTGTACATCCCTATCCCCAAGTGGTGGATAGTGGGAGGGGGATGACTGACAAATCCAACATTTCCATTTTTAGATTCTTAGCTCTTACATAACTTTTAAAATTACATGAATAAAGACAAAAATGTGGTTACTGCTACACTGACCACAGTCAGAGAATTCATCAATATTTTTCGCGTTTATATTTGTTGTCTATAGGCCGAATATATGCAAAACAATCGGCTATAATGCACAGATTTTTCAATTTGATAAATTGCAGTGTGTTAGATATAGTTCACTAAATTGTTAAATAATATTAATCCAGTAACCCTGCTTTGGTTGCCGTCTCGCTCCGATGGAGGTTTATGTGGATGACTTCAATCATTGGTCCTCCAGTAACCGGGCTTGTTGGTAGTCGGAGATGGTAGATTCGGTTTCCTAACCATTTTTGGCTGCAGTGGGCGCTTAACTTCTTCGCTGCCTTTATTATTTAGTGGCTTATTTTTCCGGTTTTCAGCGCCAACCAAAGCCTTACCAATTTTGAAGAAAACTTCTTTGACCAGGCTGGCCATGGAGAGCCGATCCAAACCCACCACAAGGAGACATTCTGTCCCTGGAAGACTTCCCAGCTTTCCACGTCCAGTCCTTTGTTTTGCTGGCCAAATAGTTTGAGCATGCCTTCTGTTTTAAAATTGCTGCCCCATCCTTCGAAGTGTACTGTCGTTTTTATGAGCTGAGGGATGTCCCTCATCCTCACTAGTTTCAGCTTAGCGCCTTCCCAGGGAGAGGGGATGCTATCCACAAGCTCTTTGAGGGTCTCTGTGCATGCTGGTGATTCAAAATTCGTCCTCAGTGTGTCCATTTTGAACTCGATACTCATTTTCTGAATTGGGGGCCCTTCGTGTTGTTTATTATTTACCAAGTCTTCAACGTTTTCGTGTTGGTCAGTGGGGATTTTGCCGAATGCTCTATTGATATCGATCACTGCGTAGTAGAGCTCGACTCTGTATTGCTTCCTCGCTACTTTGGCATAAGATGGTCGCTTCTTACCTTTGTCTTCAACCAACTTCCTCTTCCGAATAGATCGTGATTTCTTTTAGGATGTCCTAATCTTTCCGGAGAATTCCGTGATTGCGCTCGCTTCCTTTGTAGTTGAATCGATTTTGTTGTCGCCCTTTCCACCAGGATACAGACTAGAGTCTCCTTCGTGACGGGCTTGATTCGTTCTCTCCAATTTACTTGAAAGCGGGGAGATCTATTTCTTCTTCGGCTGTTTTGCAGTGTTCTGATCTTCTGAGATCTGATCCTCATTCCTGCTTCCGAGGAGATGGATGGAGTTTCAGATGGCTCCTATGGAGCATCCTGCACGTAGTCCTGTTTGCTGTTCCGGTTCATCTTTTTAACTTTCATCTTTGTGCCCCTGATAGCTTTTTCTTTTTTGTTGTGAGCTGTGCCATGCACGCGTTGACTTCGTCTACCATCTTGCTGACCTCGACGCCTTTGGAGTTAGCTAAGACAGTAATGTTAACGTTTTCGTTTGAGTCGAAGTTAGGGTTGCCAGATGCCCTGAATTCTCCTGAATTGTTCTTGTTCAGTTTTCAGGAAAAATTATATCTGTACAGGAAATATTTAACTGCTCTAAGAGAAAGAAAGACAAATAAATGGAAAAATCAGCATAAAACAAGTAAGAAAGTTTCAGTCTGGTAAACCGAACACCTAACGAATACACCTATTTTTCGCTGAATAGTAGATACTTTAGGTACATTGTACTGTGCCGAATTATAAGTATTTTTATACACTGGTATTAATTTTATAAGCTGTTAACTTTTTGTGCAAAATGGTACATTTGTGTGGGAGGTACCAAAAGGGGCGTGGCAACTTCGCCTATTTTGTTTTTAGAAGTTTTTTGTTAATGATCGATTTAATTTTTTTAATTAGATTTATTTATTGAATGTTTTCACATTCGAATTGTTCAGCTTTTTCGATCAACTCTTCCTTTCGAAAGAGAGGTTTTTGTGGTTTATTGGAAAAGATAAGACACTGCGCTCTGAATATTTTGCTCGAGTTGATAGCGTCCGATAAACTAATACTATGTGTGGAATTTCAGAAGATTCGAATAGGAGTAGTACCAATATGGCCCATCTTCGAACTTAGCCGGAGATAGCAAATAATATTACCACGTACCAATTTTGAATTGACTGCGACTACAGGCGCCAAGGCACCTATGTACACCTGTAGGAGGATTAGCTGCACTTGCTATATTTGCTACGACTACAGGCAGCCCCACCTATAGGAGACATTGAAAATTTGTTTGGCTCGCCATTAGGGGATAACGACGACACATGGCTAGTGAGCACATCTACACGTGCCGCCAGACTGGGGTTATTACATTATTCTCGCTTTTTTTAACTTCCATGTTGTTTTTTGTTTAAGGGGAAACACCCCCATAGTCAGTTTTGTCCGCGGGGAATGCGATGTTCCCTAAGGCGGTGGACACACTGATCCATCCCCCCAAGGCCGCCTCAGTAAGATAGAAAATCCATCCTCCCTAAGGCATCCCTTGTTGAGATGAAACAGTGTGTACATCCCTATCCCCAAGTGGTGGATAGTGGGAGGGGGATGACAGACAAATCCAACATTTCCATTTTAAGATTCTTAGCTCTTACATAACTTTTAAAATTACATGAATAAAGACAAAAATGTGGTTACTGCTACACTGACCACAGTCAGAGAATTCATCAATATTTTTCGCGTTTATATTTGTTGTCTATAGGCCGAATATATGCAAAACAATCGGCTATAATGCACAGATTTTTCAATTTGATAAATTGCAGTGTGTTAGATATAGTTCACTAAATTGTTAAATAATATTTTACAATAATTCAATACATTCTCTTATTTAGAATATTGCTCTTGTTTTTTTGCGTACGAAGTCGATGAACAAGTCGTATCCGGTTTCTTGTGGATAATTTTAAGACATTTGTTCTGGATAACTTGCATCCGCATCCTATAAATGACTGTTAGCAGCTTTATACCAAATTAGTGATCCGTACGATAGAATTGGTTACAGTTTTGTAGATTACATTCTTATTTTTAATGTTGAACGGCGGTTTAACATAGGCCACAGAGCTCTAAATAATTGTATGGCTTTTCCACAAGCAGATTCTCTATGTTTTCGAAAAGTGAAATTCTTGTCCAATAAAACTCCTAAGTATGTTACTTGCGATTTTATGTTGATATTATTGTTAACCAAATCGTAAAGTTCTACTAGGTAGTCTTTTGTGTGATATGTTGTAAGGGAAGATAATTGCATGATTCTTGCTGTGATTGATTTTTATTTTCCATTTTTCGTAAAATTTGTGGAAGTGAATTACTATATTCCCTATATATATATGCGGATATATATAGGGAATATAGTAAGGGTAAAAGTACAGACCCTTGTGGCAGACCTGGCGGTATGTTTGTAGATATCGAATGTGCATTATTGACAGGAATTTAATATTTGGAAGTGACTCAAATCTACATTTTTGTCGCATGTACATTGTGCAATCGATATAACAGATTATAGGCCGATGGTCCGATTGGATTTCATATCCAAATGTTCACAGTCTTATCCGCAGCTGAGAGTTAGTTAACACTATATCTACTGTAGAAGAACTGCGGCTTCTTTGATGTAGGTACATGGTGGGACATCATACAAAAATTGTTGGCTTGTTGTATATTATTTAATAATATCCCGGATAAGTAATTCTTATCGGTAACTTTATTAACAAAAGAATTTCTACGTTTTGGAGTGTGTCTCTTTGTATGGTTGCTTGGAGTTGCTCTTGATCTGGCCGCTAGGTAATGTACACGCCAAGGGAAATTGACGTCATTAGCTGCGTGGTCGAACCGAGCTTCTTCATTCTTTTTACAGTTAAAGCAAGTGTTCGTCTCAAGTATTTTGTTATTCTTACTTAATGGGCACATCTCAGTTCTGTGTTCACTTGCACTTGACGGGAATTTTATTGCAGCTGTCTTCACCAAGGCCGTACATCATGCAATTCTAGCATTGAGTTGGTTTTTCGTTCCGTTTTGGTTTCTGCTTTTTCCATGTAACAATCACACTGAATATTGATTTTATGTTACGCAAAACACTATAATCGAATGAATTAAGTGTGAATTCTAGATTGCATCACTCGGTGAGCTACATATATCTGGAGAAGAGAAGCTATAAGAAGTATCTATACCAAATTTCAGCAACATAGCTCAAGTATTATAGATTGTAGCGGGTTACAACAGACGGACATGGCCAAATCGTCTTAGAATTTCAAGACGATTAGGAATATATATACTTTATGGGGTCTCAAATCAATATTTAGGGGTGTTACTAACGGAGAGACAAAATGAATATACCCCCCATCCTATGGTGGATAGCATATAAATCGAAACAAAACACTAGTTAAGATGTAATGCACTTTTATTACACAGTGCAACAACCAAAATGGGAATGGGATGAAACCAATTGCAAATGAAAGTTGACATTATCCATAACAAAACCTTTAATGGTTTTTTTCAGTTCAGTGCGAGATTTTTTTTTACACGCATTTGAAGTTGGTGATTTAAGAACGCTGTCTAACAAGAAAAGATAATTGCAAATTTGATAAACTAATACTTATTATACCCTCCACCATTGGATGGGGGTATATTAATTTTGTCACTCCGTTTGTAACACCTCTAAATATTGATCTGAGACCCCATAAAGTATATATTCTTAATCGTCGTAAAATTCTAAGACGATTTAGCCATGTCCGTCTGTCCGTCCGTCTGTGGTAATCACGCTGCAGTCCGCAATAATAGAGCTAGGTTGATCAAATTTGGTACAACTATTTCTTATAGTTGCAGGTTGTTTGGGATTGCAAATGGGCCTTATCGGCCAATGTTTCGATATAGCCCCCATATATGTATAGCATCTTACTTATTGTGATTCCTACTGTTCTCATCTACTCTACATTTACCATGTTTGTGATTCCTACTGTTCTCATATACTATAGCACCATTTGTATGACAGCGCCATCTAGCGTGTGTTGTAGGTAAAAATAAATATCAAAAATGAATTCCTCGACCCCAAAAACAGTGAGATACCACAGCTTCCCACGATAATATAAAGAAATAAGCATTATTTTATCACATTTTCAATGATCTTTTCTTGTTAGAAAGCGTTCCAAAATCACCAACTTCAAATGCGTGTAAAAAGAAATCTCGCACTGAACTGAAAAAAACCCTTGAAGGTTTGGTTATGGATAATGTCAACATTCATTTGCAATTGGTCTCATCCCATTCCCACTCGGAAAGTTCGATTTTGTATCACAGTGTTATTATTGTTTGCGAGCAAGAACGTCCGTTAAGTTTGGCGGCTAGCACAGAATAGAAAAGTCTTGACGTGATAGTTTGTCATTACAGAACAACTGGCATGGACTTCGCTAAGTTCGCTGCCTGGACAGAAGTTAGCTGGAAGTTCAGAAGTTACACAATCTATCATTTCAACAAACAAACCCTTTTTCTTATAAAATAGACATTGCACAGTGGTAACAGGGAAACATATCAACATCGGATTTACTGTTCCTTTGGCTTATTTCTCATATCCATATGTGTAATAATATCGTCAACTCTTTACTCGTATATTACCTATGTAGATCTTATACCGACAATAATGAATGGAGTAAATCATACTTCAAAGAAAATACAACAGAAGATTTTGAGCAGGGCAACTCTTCTACCAAAGATCGATTGCAGAGGATAGGGTATACCACCGGATATGGCACTATCAATGTAAGGATCTAACTACATGACTTGTAAATTGTTGTAGTATCACAATATAATTTCCTAATAAATATATAGAATTATCCCGGTGGAACTGGACTTGCCGCTTACAATCCCATTAAACTTGACCTTGGCGGTGTTGTTTTGGGCACGTTGGTAGGGATCGGCGCAATCATCATAATACCAAAACTTTTAAATGCCTTCCATGGTGGTTATGGAGGCTATGGAAGGAGTGAGTGACATTTGTACCAAACTATGAGCCTTTTTATTAACATATATCGTTCCAGGTGAAACAGAAAATGATTTAAGTCCTTATACTAATTTTATGAGCAAAATAGATGACATCTTGGGGCAAAACAATATCGATTCAACAAGTTGCATGCAACGAGCGGTATGCAGTTACTTACGATCAACTGAGTACAATATGAAGTCGGGTTCACCAGACCAAATGGACGAGGTCATCCACATTCTGACTGAGTAAGTAGTACTAACAATTTACTGTATTGACATTTTATAGAAAACCCTTCCACTTTTCCGTTTCTTCATTTGAGGGTGCAAAAGGCTGCTATATATATTTCTGGCCTAATAATGAAAATGCGAATATTTATCATGAAAAATGGTTTTATTGTTTTTCAAAGTATTCTCTAGCATGATTTATACACTTTTGCATGCGCTCAAACTAATTGTCGAAGGACTTTTTCCACTCCGATTGAGACACCTCCAAAACATGGTTTTTGAACGCTTCAACAGCATCTTCTGGCGACAAAAGTCGTTGACCACGCATTTTTTTCTTGATGTGCGGGAATAAAAAGAAGTATTGGGTGCCAAGTCAGGGCTGTACGGCGTATGACCCATCAATTCGACGTTTTGACCGGTCAATAAAGGGCTGGTTTGAGCCGATGTGTGAGAGGTCGCATTGTCATGGTGCACAATGATTCGTCTTCTCTTGTCCGTTTTTCGAATTTTTCCGAAGACTTCAGGCAAACAAATTGTGGTGTACCACTCAGAATTTATTGTCCAACGTTGCTCAAGCGGAACAGTCGCCACATGACCAGTTTTGCCGAAGAAACAGGCGACCATTTGCTTCGAAGTGCTCCTTCCACGAACAACTTTCGTTGGATTTGGCTCGTCTTCGAAGACCCACACGGTCGATTCGTCACCTGTGACGATCTTATAAACGTCGTTTGAAGCACCGCGATCGTATTTTTTCAAAATTTCTTTGCACCAATCGACAGGAGTCTTTTTTTGAGCGATTGTCAAATTGTGCGAGATCCAACGAGAACAAACCTTTTTTACGGCCAGGTGTTCATGCAATATCGAATGTATGCTGGTGTAAGAAATGCCCAAGGATGCCTCTATCTTACGGTATGTCACATGACGATCTTGCATTATCAGTTCACGCACGGCATCAATGTTCTCTGGCACAACGGCCGTTTTTGAACGACCTTCGTCTTAGAGCGAGCGTCGGCCACGATTGAATTCATTAAACCAGTTTTTCACTGTGCTATAGGATGGTGCTTCATCGCCATACAAAGATTTAAGTTCATCGATGCACACTCGTCGAAAGTTGTGAAAAATGATCGCACGAAAATGTTCACGAGTTAATTCCATTTTTTTTTGCCAATATGATTTTTTCAAGTCACTGTAAACAGCACAAATGATGGTCGTACGTCAAAACGTTCTGAGTACATTTATGCTAAAAAATGTCAAACTTTCCAATGGAAATGTCAGATGGCGCCAGGCAACAACTAGTGTTGCCTAGGCAGACATAGGTTAGGTTTAGGTTAGGGTGGCAGCCGTATTTTTTTTTACAAGCTCACATAGACCAGTTTAGGTCCCTAGTGTTACCACGGGCTGAAATGCCCCTCATCGAAACCAACCTGTTTGATATATAAATTTATCGATAGTACGAATATCAGTACTGGAAAGATCTGTTAGGCTGCCTAAAAAGGCCGTCCCCAGTATGTCCAGTCGTCGTTTACTCAAAGCGGGACAGTCGCAAAGCAAGTGCTCAATGCTCTCCACTTCTTCCTCATCTCCACAGCTTCGGCAGAAGTCATTGGAGTCAATACCCAATGTTTTGGCGTGTTCGCCGATCAGAACATGCACTAACGTAGACAATCGTTTCCTCTCTAGTGCGAGGAGATATTTTGACCTTCTCAGGTCATACCTTGGCCAGATTTGCCTAGCTACCCTGCATGTGCCGATTTCTGTCCATCTTTCGTTGGACTGCCTGATTGCCTCTTGCCTAATCCAAAGCTTGCACGTGGATAGTGGCGCACCAATATATGCAAATTCTTCGAGAATTTGCAATGTCGTCCCTTTCCTAGCAAGTTCATGGGCTTTGCAGTTCCCCGGGATATCCCTATGACAAGGCACCCATATGAGGTGTATATTAAACTGCTCAGCCATCTCGTTAAGATCTGCGGCAGTCGAGGGATGTTTGTGAATTTAGGGATGTTGCCTCCAGAGAATTGATGGCAGCCTGGCTGTCCGAGTAAATTACAACGCCAGTGTTGGTTACTATGTTGCGACTCAGCCACTTGGCGACTTCCCATATTGCCATTATTTCGGCTTGATAAACACTGCAGGTATCTGGTAGTCTGTGAGCTATATCCAGACTAAGTTCTTCACAGTGTACTCCGAAGCCAACCTTTTCATCAAGCTTCGAACCATCCGTGTAAAAGTGGAGATGGTTTCTATTACCTGGTATTCTGCCGACCCATTCATCTCTGGCGGGAATCATAGTGATGTAATTTCTCTCGAAGGTGTACACAGTTGGTATATAGTCCACTCGGTCGGTTACCATAGCACTACACTTTGATATCCTCATGTGACCATAGTTCTTGTACCTCCACATTGATAGGCAGTTTAATCTTATTGCCGCTTTGGTTGCAACTTCTCTCGCCACAATATTAATCGGCAGTATATGGAGTAGGGCTTGTACAGACTCGGTCGCTGTAGTCCTTAAGGCTCCGCTTATGCTCAGGCAGGCAGTTCTCTGAACCTTTGTTAGTAGGTTGGTGATGGTTAGTTTGTCAGTTGCCGTCCACCATACCACAATACCGTATAACAGTATTGGACGAACTACTGCTATATATATCCAGTTGACGATTTTAGGAGAGAGTCCCCACCGCGACCCTACAGCCTTTTTGCAGGAATATAAGGCGACGTTGGCCTTCCTTACACGTTCCAATACGTTAAGTCTAAATAACATTTTCTTATCTAGAATTATTCCTAAAAATTTTGCACTTTCAGAAAAGACTAGATCTGTTCCATTTATTCGAGGTGGAGGGTCCACATGTGGGACATTATTCATCCTAGTAAAGAGAACCAATTCTGTCTTGTTGGGGTTAACGCCCAAACCGCTGCTTCTGGCCCATCTAGCCAACTTGTTCAGAGCCACCTGTGGGATGTCTCTGAGGACGTTTATGAATTTGCCACTCACTGCGATTGCCACGTCGTCCGCATATGCCACGACCTTGCAGCCACAACGTTCTAGATCTAGCAGGATTTCATTCACCTCTAGGTTGCAAATTAGTGGAGACAGTACTCCTCCTTGCGGGGTCCCTCTGTTAACAAACCTTGTTAGAGTTGTGAACCCTAGACATGCTGTTATGCGTCTTCTGGTGAGCAGACTTTGAATTAGTCTAATCAAACTAGTGTTAACTTTTAGATGTGAGTGTGCCGCAATTACCGCATCTGAGTGAATGTTGTTAAAATCCCCTTCTATGTCAAGAAATGCCACCATGGTGAATTCCTTGAAATGCAGGGACGATTCGATAGTGCTCACAAGTTCGTGCAGGGCTGATTCTGTAGACTTGCCCTTATTATTAGCATGTTGGTTCCCCGACAGGAGTTTTATATCCAGGTTTTCCCTAATGAAATGATCTAAAAGTCTTTCCAGACCTTTCAATAGGAAGGAGGATAGGCTAATTGGTCTGAAGTCTTTTGGCCTAGTGTGTGATATCTTTCCCGCTTTAGGTATGAATACCACTTTGGTATCCCTCCATCGATTCGGGACGTATGAAAGCCTGATACAGCCTACATAAATTTTCTCCAGCCAGGGCATAATGTACTTTAACATTTTCTGCATTTCTACTGGAGTGATGCCATCTGATCCAGGTGACTTGAAGGGCTCAAAGCTATTAATAGCCCAGCTTATTCTGGATCTCTCAGTCCACTCGCACTCTTGTTGGTCCTGCTGATCCTCGGGTTCTGTTAGAGAGTTCCCCGGGAAATGTGTGTCGAGCAGTACATTGAGCGACTGCTCGCTGTTTTTGGTCCAGTTATTTGCCTCATCCTGTAAATATCCCACTGTACAGGGTGAAGCAGATAATATCTTCCTCAGCCTAGCGGCGTCGGAGACCTTTTCCACTTCACCACAGAAGGTATACTAAGAGCGCCTTTGCGCCTTTCCAAGCTCCTTCTTATAGATCTTGAGTTGCTCTTTATAGGCATCCCAATCATTAGTGACCCCAGTAGATTTAACCTTATTGAATAGCTTGTTGCAGGTCTTTTTCATAGCCGTTAGCTCAGAAGTCCACCATTGGGGTTTAGTTTTATCCTTGTACCTTGTTTTTGGACAGGCTTCTTCAAGGGATCTATTGAATGATATGGTGATATGATCGACCAGTTTATCCAGACCGGCTTTGTCATTCGGTTTGTACTGAAGTTTAGAGTTGAGGACTTTCTTGAAATTCTTCTCATACAGGTGCTACTTTGTCTTCCTTACATTTCTGTGGACGGCAGGTTTAGGCGCTTTTTCCGCGAGTTTGAACTCAATATAATGGTGATCTAAGAATGAGTGGTCGTCCAGTACATTCCACCCAATAATTTTGTCTGACAGCCGGTCAGTAACAAACGTTACGTCGAGTACCTCTTGTCTGTCTTTAATTGTAAAGGTTGGTTCATTACCTATGTTACAAATACTAAGGTTGGTAGTTAGAATAAAGTCAAGAAGCGAATCACACCTATTGTTTATATCCGTACTACCCCAGATAGTATGATGAGCGTTCGTGTCTGCGCCAATAATCAGCTCGAGCTCGTTAGACGTTGCTTTTTCTACTACTTCCCTTAATAGAGCAGTCGGTACTACAGATTCATAAGGCAAGTAGCTGGAGACCACCCAATATATGCGATTACCGATCTCCAGGCTAGCAGCTGTTTGGTCTTTACCACTTAAATTAGTCAGGAGAAAGATACTAAGATCTTTCGTGGCCAAAATGCAGGTTCTTGGAGTGCCTTAACAGTTGGCCACAAGCAGTTTAAAGTTGGGTGTCCTAATACCGCATACCCTTCCTCTCACTACGTAGGGCTCCTGTATCAGGACGATGTCTACTGCGCCTGTGGACAGGCGCAGCAATAGAGTCGCTCAAGACTATAGTCTCGAAGCCATATTGCAGGGTTGCACTCGCACTTTGTATATGGGAGGTGGATTCAGCGTTTAGGATAAGATTGACCTGCCGCTTTTTACCATCCGCCTCACCCACCTTGCTGATTTTCCAATTATGGGCCGGCAGACCAGGATTGGAATCTTTTATTATTTCTAAGATGTCAGCCGGGTTGGAGGGCTCTTCTGTAACCCAGGTGATGGCTCTAGGGTGACTAGGGATGTTGTTTTTTCGACAACTTCCAACTGGGCACCCGGCCACACCTCACCCGCTCGACTTAGAGCAGCCTTATACAGGTCTACTGATCTAGCATCACCGAAAAATAAGAGCTTTACTCTCCCCTGATGCCATCCTGCATCGTTGCAGATTGGTGGTTTGCCCGGCATTTCTCTACGGACATCGAGGTAATGAGCCATAATGGCTGATTGTACATTTGTCCTTGAGGATGGATCCATCCTCACTACTTCTGTCTATAACAGCCATCACTAGACTCTCTTTCGCCACTTCATTGAAGGGCTTGGTGAGTGTCCTGTTGATGGTGACATTAGGGCCTCTTGCCTTTTTCGAAGGCAGGGGTTCATCAGGTGATCTGATTCGTTTTACTTTATTAGCCGTTAACACAGCTGAATTTGTGGCTCTTTCAGCCGACTCATTGGCCTTAGAAGCATCTATGACGCCTTTAGCCCAGGTAAGTGACTCTTTTTGTTTTTCGGTAAGAGCCGAAACCTCAACAGCCTCCAACTTCGTCAAAACTCTGAGCGCTACACGATGCTCATTGTGCATCCGTTTTGACGGTCGGACATGACGTTTTCCCCTCACCGCACCACCTGTTGTGAGTACTTGGGGGAGATTTTCACCATTTTTGGTGTGGTAGGCTTTGGCCAAGACCAACGGACGGACAGTCGGACGATTGGGGAACCGCGCTCCATCGGAACACGAAGGCATCCCCGTCAAGAGAATTTATTTTTATTTTGTCTGTATTAGACCGTAATAGATACTACGATGTAGGCCTTACGGACTTTGTACAGATTTTTGCTATTGCGGAAAAAATGGAAAAATTTAATTGCATCAGTGGGATAAAAGGATACTTGATTACAAATATGATAACCGAATTTTGCATATTTTTAGTGTTACAAATGCTATGGCTGACTTGACGCAACCTTGTTTTTGGACAGGCTTCTTCAAGGGATCTATTGAATGATATGGTGATATGATCGACCAGTTTATCCAGACCGGCTTTGTCATTCGGTTTGTACTGAAGTTTAGAGTTGAGGACTTTCTTGAAATTCTTCTCATACAGGTGCTACTTTGTCTTCCTTACATTTCTGTGGACGGCAGGTTTAGGCGCTTTTTCCGCGAGTTTGAACTCAATATAATGGTGATCTAAGAATGAGTGGTCGTCCAGTACATTCCACCCAATAATTTTGTCTGACAGCCGGTCAGTAACAAACGTTACGTCGAGTACCTCTTGTCTGTCTTTAATTGTAAAGGTTGGTTCATTACCTATGTTACAAATACTAAGGTTGGTAGTTAGAATAAAGTCAAGAAGCGAATCACACCTATTGTTTATATCCGTACTACCCCAGATAGTATGATGAGCGTTCGTGTCTGCGCCAATAATCAGCTCGAGCTCGTTAGACGTTGCTTTTTCTACTACTTCCCTTAATAGAGCAGTCGGTACTACAGATTCATAAGGCAAGTAGCTGGAGACCACCCAATATATGCGATTACCGATCTCCAGGCTAGCAGCTGTTTGGTCTTTACCACTTAAATTAGTCAGGAGAAAGATACTAAGATCTTTCGTGGCCAAAATGCAGGTTCTTGGAGTGCCTTAACAGTTGGCCACAAGCAGTTTAAAGTTGGGTGTCCTAATACCGCATACCCTTCCTCTCACTACGTAGGGCTCCTGTATCAGGACGATGTCTACTGCGCCTGTGGACAGGCGCAGCAATAGAGTCGCTCAAGACTATAGTCTCGAAGCCATATTGCAGGGTTGCACTCGCACTTTGTATATGGGAGGTGGATTCAGCGTTTAGGATAAGATTGACCTGCCGCTTTTTACCATCCGCCTCACCCACCTTGCTGATTTTCCAATTATGGGCCGGCAGACCAGGATTGGAATCTTTTATTATTTCTAAGATGTCAGCCGGGTTGGAGGGCTCTTCTGTAACCCAGGTGATGGCTCTAGGGTGACTAGGGATGTTGTTTTTTCGACAACTTCCAACTGGGCACCCGGCCACACCTCACCCGCTCGACTTAGAGCAGCCTTATACAGGTCTACTGATCTAGCATCACCGAAAAATAAGAGCTTTACTCTCCCCTGATGCCATCCTGCATCGTTGCAGATTGGTGGTTTGCCCGGCATTTCTCTACGGACATCGAGGTAATGAGCCATAATGGCTGATTGTACATTTGTCCTTGAGGATGGATCCATCCTCACTACTTCTGTCTATAACAGCCATCACTAGACTCTCTTTCGCCACTTCATTGAAGGGCTTGGTGAGTGTCCTGTTGATGGTGACATTAGGGCCTCTTGCCTTTTTCGAAGGCAGGGGTTCATCAGGTGATCTGATTCGTTTTACTTTATTAGCCGTTAACACAGCTGAATTTGTGGCTCTTTCAGCCGACTCATTGGCCTTAGAAGCATCTATGACGCCTTTAGCCCAGGTAAGTGACTCTTTTTGTTTTTCGGTAAGAGCCGAAACCTCAACAGCCTCCAACTTCGTCAAAACTCTGAGCGCTACACGATGCTCATTGTGCATCCGTTTTGACGGTCGGACATGACGTTTTCCCCTCACCGCACCACCTGTTGTGAGTACTTGGGGGAGATTTTCACCATTTTTGGTGTGGTAGGCTTTGGCCAAGACCAACGGACGGACAGTCGGACGATTGGGGAACCGCGCTCCATCGGAACACGAAGGCATCCCCGTCAAGAGAATTTATTTTTATTTTGTCTGTATTAGACCGTAATAGATACTACGATGTAGGCCTTACGGACTTTGTACAGATTTTTGCTATTGCGGAAAAAATGGAAAAATTTAATTGCATCAGTGGGATAAAAGGATACTTGATTACAAATATGATAACCGAATTTTGCATATTTTTAGTGTTACAAATGCTATGGCTGACTTGACGCAAAAACAATGACGCATTTTATGTTGCTAAAATGTTTGAATTTTGAATCAGAAATTTGTTAATGCCTTTCATACGTTAGAAGAATTAAACAAATGAAGAAAGCAAAGACAGACCCGGGTCATTCAATTTAAGTAAAATTAAAATATACTTAATTGTTTAATATAATTGTTTTCTAGATTTGTCTAACTACCTACAAATGCCGATTTCTGACCATCGTGCATTGATTGCCTCTTGCCGAAGCCAAAGCTTTCATGTGGACAGTGGTGCATAAATATATGCAAATTCTTCGAGAATTTGTAATGCCGTCCCTTTCCTAGCAATTCCATCAGCTTTAAAGTTCCCCGGGATATCTCTATGCCCAGGTACCCATATGAAGTATATGTTAAGCTGCTCATATACCTCATATGCAGCAGTCGAGGGCTCTTTGTGAATTTAGAGATTTGGCTCCCAGAGAATTGACGGCAGTCTGACTGTCCGAGTAAATGACAACGCCAGTGCTGGTCACTATGTTGCGACTCGGCGACTTCTCTTATTGCAATTATTTTATTATGTCGGTATCTTGTAGTTTGTGAGCAATATCAATTGATAGACAGTTCTTGTGACAACTTCCCTCGCCACCATATCAACGGGCAGTAGGTTGAGAAGGACTTGTAGAGACTAGGTCGTCGTAGTCCTTAATTCTCCACTTATACATAGGCTTGTAGTTCTCTGAACTTTTGATAATTGTTTGGTAATGGATAGTTTATTAGTTGCTGTCCACCACACAACAATGCCGTATATTACACAGTGGATTTGTAATCCAGTTATTGAGCAAAATGGGGGAAAATGGTAAAACTGGATATTTTTGCGATTTTTAATGGGGAGGATAGGCTAATTGGTCTGAAGCCTTTTGGCCTAATGTGCGATATCTTTCCCGTTTTAGGTACGAATACCACTTTGGTATCCCTATATCGATTGGTGGTGTATGCCCTGATACAGCTTTCATAAACTTTCTCTCGCCAGGGGATAATATACTTTAACATTTTTTGCTGGGGTAATGTTAATCGCTTAGCTGATTCTGGATTTCTCCGGGAAATGTGTGTCGATCAGTAGTTTCATCGTCTGCTCATTGTTTTTTAGTAAAGTTGTTGGCCTTATCCTGCAGGTATCATACTGTACACGGTGCAGCGGATAATATCTTACGCAGCCTTGAGGCATCCACTTCTCCACAGAAGGTGTACCAAGAACATCTTTATGTTTTCCTTAGCTACTTTATAAGTACTTTGTGTTGCACTTGTAGATTTGGCCTTATCGAAAAGCTTGTTGCTTTAACTCAGATGGTTTAGTTATACCTTGTACCTTTGTTTTAGTTTTTCTCTTGTACCTTTGTTTTGGGCGGGATTCTGCAAGGGAACTATTGAATAATGTAGTGATGTACTCGGCCAGATTATCCAGGCCGGCTTTACTGACATTGCTGTGGACGGCTGGTTTATGTACTTTCTCAGCAAGTTTCTACAGAAGTTTAGAAGCGAGGACCTTTTAATCATCATTCCAATTTGATCTATCAGGTATAATAGGTTAGGGTGGTAGCCGGTTTTACCAGCTCACATATGTATGCCAATTTTGGTCAACAACATTAACCTAAAATTAAAAGGCTGGAAAGTACGTAAAAGCTAAATATGTCAGGGCTACTAAAATGGAGATGTGACTTTCTTTCTTAGGTCGGCAGTACAATCCCCGAAAGTCAGGTAGTGCGTCTAATAACGCTAGCAGTCCTCTCGCTCTTCTGTTGGTCCTGCTGATCCACGGATTCTATTATTCATATCATTTAGGGACTGCTCGATGTTTTTTGACCACTTATTTCCTCATCCTGCAAATAGCCCACTGTAGAGGATGCAGTGGATAATATCTTACGCAACCTTGCGGCATCCGAGGCATTTTCCACTTCTCCACAATGTTAATCGCTTAGCTGATTCTGGATTTCTCCGGGAAATGTGTGTCGATCAGTAGTTTCATCGTCTGCTCACTGTTTTTTTTGTAAAGTTGTTGGCCTTATCCTGCAGGTATCCTACTGTACACGGTGTAGCGGATAATACCTTACGCAGCCTTGAGGCATCCAATTCTCCACAGAAGGTGTACCAAGAACATCTTTATGTTTTCCTTAGCTAATTTATAAGTACTTTGTGTTGCACTTGTAGATTTGGCCTTATCGAGAAGCTTGTTGCTTTAATTCAGATGGTTTAGTTATACCTTGTACCTTTGTTTTGGGCGGGCTTCTGCAAGGGAACTATTGAATAATGTAGTGATGTACTCGGCCAGATTATCCAGGCCGGCTTTACTGACATTGCTGTGGACGGCTGGTTTATGTACTTTCTCTGCAAGTTTCTACAGAAGTTTAGAAGCGAGGACCTTTTAATCATCATTCCAATTTGATCTATCAGGTATAATAGGTTAGGGTGGTGGCCGGTGTTACCAGCTCCCATATGCCAATTTTGGTCAACAACATTAACCTACAATTAAAAGGCTGGAAAGTACGTAAAAGCTTAATATGTCAGAACTACTAAAATGGATATGTGACTTTCTTTCTTAGGACGGCAGTACAATCCCCGGAAGGTCAGGTAGTGCGTCTAATAACGCTAGCAGTCTACTCGCTCTTCTGTTGGTCCTGCTGATCCACGGATTCTATTATTCATATCATTTAGGGACTGCTCGATGTTTTTTGTCCACTTATTTTCCTCATCCTGCAAATAGCCCACTGTAGAGGATGCAGTGGATAATATCATACGCAGCCTTGCGGCATCCGAGGCATTTTCCACTTCTCCACAGAAGGTGTGTCAATAACGCCTTTGTGCATTTCTAAGCTCCTTCTTACAGATTTTGAGTTCCTCTTTATAGGTTAATCTGTCGGTAGGAATCACGAAAGCAGCCTCAGCGGCTCTATTGCTCCGCCTGACCACAGATGCAGTAGACATCGTCTTGATTCATAGACCCTACGTAGTAAGAGGAAAGGTGTGTGGCATCGGGACGCACAACTTCAACTTGCTCGTGAGGGTACTGTGAGGGTACTCCAAGAAAAAGCATTTTGGACTGGAAAGATCTGAGCAGCATTTTTTTTAAAAGAATTTCAGAGGTAAAGACTAAGCAGCTGCTAGTCTAGAGATACATAATCGTATATACTGGGTGGTCTCCAGTTATTTGCCTAATGATGATGCGGTAGTACCGACAGCTGTCTTCGGAGGAGTATAAAAAAACATTGTCTGATGAGTGTGAGTTGATAACACTATGCAACGTCTTTTTTTTTTTGTCGGGGACCTAAAACCTTATGAAACCAAAACTAATTTTTTTTTAAATTTTTTCTAAAATTCCAATTTTCATGGAAGGTACCTTTAGTATTTGCATAGTCTAATTGGCGCAGACATGAAAGCTCATCATACATAGCACGGATACAAAAAGTAGACTTTTTGACTTTATTCTAACTACCAATCTAATTATTTGTTACAAAGGCAATAAAGCTACCTTTACAAATAAAGAAAGACAGGAAGCACTCGACGTCACGTTCGCTACCGACTCTCTGGCAGACAAACTTATTGGTTGGAATTTACTGGACGATCTCTCTTTCCCAGATCACCATTATATAGAGTACAAACTCGCCGAATGACAAAGCCGGTGTGGATAATCTAGACGAGCATATCACCACATCATTCAATAGCTCCCTTGAAGAAGCCTGTCCAAAACCAATGTATAAGGGTAAAACTAAACCACAATGGTGGACTTCTGAGTTAATGGCTAGTAAAAAGACCTGCAACAAGCTATTCAATAAATCCAAATATACTAAAGACACTAATGACTGTGATGCCTATAAAGAGCAACTCAAAATCTATAAGAAGAGACTTAGAAAAGCGCAAAGGCGTTCTTGACACACCTTCTGTGGATAAGTGGAAAAGATCTCGGATGCCGCAAGGCTGCGTAAGATATTATCCACTGGACCCTGTACAGTGGGATATTTTAAGGATGAGGCAAATAACTACCTAATCACCTTCCTACTACCCAACCACAAGGTGTGTTGATTTTAAAGTGGAATTGGTTGCATCGTCTCAGGACAGAATTTTTTCAAGTTACCTAGAAGGCCAACATCGACGTATCTATTACAGGCAATTTCTGGCTATGAGGGTCTCCTCCAAAAATTTATGATTAACCCATGTGAATTAAATTTCTGGCTATGAGGGTCTTCTCCAAAAATTTATGATTAACCCATGTGAATTAAATGATGTTACGGTGCCGGGAAAAATAAACCCAGTGATGAATCCGACTCTTCTACATCTACTAAAAGAGTAATTTCTACCGAAACGCATAGCGATGCGAAATCAATTAAGAAGAAAAAAGGTCACCGACACCCAGCACTTCGGAGAGACATATTCCATCTACCAAAAAAGGAGTCTTTAGTCATTGACAAACAAGATTCGAACCTTAAAGTGGGGAAGTCGGGAGTCTTCTACAGGAATGGTTCTCTCCTGGTGGCAGGCATATACCCGTATTCCAAGGATAGCATTGTCAAAACAAAAGGCATGGCATTTTTCGGGATTTGGAAAATCTTTTTTAAGACTGAAAAAACCTTGACAGGACAGTTAAATAGAGCTCAAACAGCCTGCGCTGGCAAACGAAAAATAATGAACAGAAAGTAGCGAGTGAGACACTGCCAAAAAGACACTGTCAAATCTCCAATAAGATCATCAATTTTTCAGAAAGTTCCCAGCAAAGGTGGTGATAGGAATACGACAAAACGCAACACCGCCTCCCAAGAAGTGGTCGATAACATTGCCAAATCGCCGACAGTATCACCAATTTTACAGAATGTTCCGGTGGTGATAGGAATAGGTTTATAAAGGATCAAAACAAGGAGGGAGGGGCAAAAAGTAGAGTTTGGTCGTTCCGGAACGAACTCGTTCAATCGAACGATTCCCTTGGAGGAACGATTGGAACTGGTTCCTGCTATGTCGTTCTTTTAGTTCCATCGTTCACTTCGGATCTTTTGCTGTTATTCATCTTTCGTTCATTTTACCATTCTTCTCTTTCGAACAGCTGTTTAATTGTTGCCAAATTTACCGAACAATGATTTCTCTAGTGCTATCACACTAAATTTATTACAAAATTAAATGCTGGCGTCGTTCGGAGATATTATTTTTTTACCTTCATCAGCCTGTTTGATGGGAGGGCCCAGAATTTTCCATGTTACATACACATCACGTGCGTTTAACAATTGTTATTTAAATAAAATCAGCAGAACATAAATTAAATTAAAAATATATTTTCAATTTCCTTGTCTGGCAAAATAGTTTTTTTATAACGTTCATTAAAGAAGTAAACAAACAGCTGTTGTGATGTTTGACCGAATAAATGTCATTTAAACGAAGGACCTAAAAGGAACGATGGAACGAAAAGTGAACGATAATGCCCAACACTAACGACTAAACGCAACACCGCCTCCCAAGAAGTGGTCGATAACATTGCCAAATCGCCGACAGTATCACCAATTTTACAGAATGTTTCGGTGGTGATAGGAATAGGTTTATAAAGGATCAAAACAAGGAGGGAGGTACAAAAAGTAGAGTTTGGTCGTTCCGGAACGAACTCGTTCAATCGAACGATTCCCTTGGAGGAACGATTGGAACTGGTTCCTGCTATGTCGTTCTTTTAGTTCCATCGTTCACTTCGGATCTTTTGCTGTTATTCATCTTTCGTTCATTTTACCATTCTTCTCTTTCGAACAGCTGTTTAATTGTTGCCAAATTTACCGAACAATGATTTCTCTAGTGCTATCACACTAAATTTATTACAAAATTAAATGCTGGTGTCGTTCGGAGATATTATTTTTTACCTTCATCAGCCTGTTTCATAGGAGGGCCCAGAATTTTCCATGTTACATACACATTACGTGCGTTTAACAATTGTTATTTAAATAAAATCAGCAGAACATGAATTAAATTAAATTAAAAATATATTTTCAATTTCCTTGTCTGGCAAAATAGTTTTTTTTATCACGTTCAGAAGTAAACAAACAGCTGTTGTGATGTTTGACCGAATTAATGTCATTTAAACGAAGGACCTAAAAGGAACGATGGAACGAAAAGTGAACGATAATGCCCAACACTAACAACAAGGTTACTGGATTAAACCGTGTGAACTACAACCTTTTCTTCGCTAACACAGGTACTTGTCTAAGGACTTATATTCTGTGCCATAAAAACGCACGCTATCTTTTCTCTCCAGAGTTGTCAACATCGGGAAGGGAACCTAAATCAGGGATATAACGAATATGCGAATGCGATTTATTCGCTTCATTTTGGACATTCGCATTCGCAAAAATCTACTTTGAAATATTCGCATTCGTAAAATCCAAATATAAAATATTCGCTTTCGCTAAAATACATGTATTCGCTTCCTCAATCAAAAAGTAGACTATAATTGTTTAAACAAAACAATACATTTTGTACGCCAGTGTTTAACTACACCACCGGTAAGTGTCCCCAGAGAACAGTTATTTCGCGGAGCCGGACTTATCTCGGATCCTCTACGATTGAATATTGAAAAAAGTTACTTTTTGTTATATACTCATATAACTTGGCTCTACTTAACTTTGAATACTGGATTTTTGGAAACTTAATAAATACTATTTGTATACGTAGAACCAAATTTCTAAGAACACCCAAAAATAGAAGATATAGACCCATCATTTATTATACCGATCGACTTAGAATCATTTCCTGATACGATTTAAGCAAGTCCTTATGTCCGTCTGTAGAGGTATACTTTTAATACATGTCTAGGTCGTATTTATGCTACGATAGTGTTTTATATAACATATCTATTTTTGGAACAAACTCTGGTAGTTATAAGGTAATGATTTCAGATTTATGTATATGTATATGCTTATTTTGTACTAACAAGGTAGTGTAGATAATAATAATAGGGTCCGTCCAAATTTGCCATTCCTTACTGGTTTTTCAAATAAATTTGTATTTGTTATAGGATTAAATAAATATTTTATATTTAATAACTCAACTGCAAGACATAATCAACTATCACATAATGTAGACATAAATTTTTCGCTTTCGTAAATCAATTTTTGATTTTCGCTTCTTATTCGCAAAAACAAAAAAATATTATTCGCTTTCGCAAGAAATATATTTCAAAATTCGATTTCGCTAAAGCCACTTTTGTTACATCCCTGATCCAAACATACAAGTAATGAGTTACTATCGGTTGTGATGCCAACTCCCACCATATCGCTTGGGGTAGTACTGACACCTATAAAAGGGGAAAAGCCCTTATAGAATTATTTAATACAAACGATCTCCTAACTTTCAACATAGGGAACAAGGCGACCTTTGTTAACAAAATTAGGGAAGAAGTATTATATAAATAATACGATATGCTCTGAAAGCCTCATTGATGACATCCATGATGTGACGATCCTCCCTACTGGTCCTATTTCCTCCAGAGGTGGCTACCTTCTGGCCCCGGCCGTGCTCAGTCTTGGGGCGGTTCTTCTCTTTCGGAAATAGAGTCGGATCCGTGGGCATAAAAGTAAAGTGTAAGGTAGCTCTTATGTTTGTGTGAGAATTTTGATGTGGGTCGTTTTTTTTTCTCTTTTTTTCAAATGTCCTATAAAGTACTATTTATATGTTAAATATCCAAAGTGTGCAATATATATTTGAAATACTTAAAGTGTGCAATATTTAAATTCTTTTATAAAAAAACTGTTAAAATTATCAATTATCAACCACTAAAAGACACAATAGTGCGATTCTATTAACATCATCAAAAAAAGTTGAAATTCATTCCTGAGGTAAGATTCCAGAAGATCATCCAGACATAAAAATTCTCTCAAGAATGATATTTCTAGAATAGCATACATCCGTGCGAGAGTATGGATTTGAAAATTCATCAAATTTCAAAAATCTAACTCGACCCGAATGTATAATATGTGAAAACAATCTAAAAAGAAAATAACTTCGCTGGTTTGGCTTAAAGAACATCCAAAACCAAAATTCCCGCGAAATAACTTCCAAATGTGATCGTGTATTAATTACGACAGAGCTCATACGGTATCAATGTCGAAAAGGAAAAAATATGAAAAATCCGGAATGAGTTCTGACGAAATTTAAGATATTGTGTAGATGTAAATGAACTGTATTTGTATGTTGAAACCACAGCAATATCATTCTGAACTAGGCGATAATCGCCCCTCAATAATGCTAATTATGTTCACTCAATAATGTCAAATATAATACCGCTGAGGCCCCACTTTGGGCGCCAGTTAATTTATGTGACGATCCTCCCTACTGGTCCTATTTCCTCCAGAGGTGGCTACCTTCTGGCCCCGGCCGTGCTCAGTCTTGGGGCGGTTCTTCTCTTTCGGAAATAGAGTCGGATCCGTGCGCATGAAAGTAAAGTGTAAGGTAGCTCTTATGTTTGTGTGAGAATTTTGATGTGGGTAGATAGTGTGGGGGTAAGAAATATAGATGATGTTAATAGAGTGAGGTCAACATTAGATGTTCAGTTGTTGTCCTCATATCTACACCCACCCAACCTGCTGACTCTTCATTCCATAGTCAGCCCATATGTATCCTTCAAATGAACTCCCTTTCCTTTCGCGACTTAATGAATGTGTTTAAAAGATCATATTTATACCCTCACTTTAGTGTGACGAGGGTATATATCATTTGCTACGGAAAAAAGTGTAACACGTCGAAGGAGTGACCTAAGACCCCAAGTATGTTCGGAGGAAATCCGTTTTGGGTCATTTTAAGTCGAATGAGCAATGTCCGTCCGTCTGTCTGTCTGTCTGTGTGTCTGCTGGCTGGTGCGCACGATAACTCTCGAAAGGAGTAACCGATTGACCTCAAATTTGGTATGTGGTAATATTTTTTTCTATCTCCGGCTAAGTTCGAAGATGGGCCATATTGGTCCACTCCTTCTAGTACCTCCCCCACAAAGGGTTAAAATGTTGTGAAATATTGATTCTTTAATAACTGCTATACTACTTATTCGAATCTTTTGAAATTTCACACATAGTATTAGCTTATTAGTCGCTATCAACTCGAGAAAAATGGGCGATGTCGCCACGTCCCTTTTGGTACCTCCCACACAAATGCACCATTTTGCACCAAAAGTTAATAGCTTATAACATTAATAACAGTGTATAAAAATACTTGAAATTTTGTACAGTGTAATGTTTTTATAGTGTCTACAGCCCTGTGAAAAATGGGCGTTATTGCCACGCCCCTTTTTGTACCTCCCACACAAAATGCCCAAATCATACCACAATTTAATGTCTCATAACGTTTATACCAGTGCACATAAATGCTTATAAGTCGGCACAGTGCAATGAATTTAAAGTATCTAATGTTCAGCGAAAAAAAGGTGTATTATATAAACCCCTTCTGGTAACTCCCACACAAATTGACAGAATAATTCGAGTAATATTCAATATTACATTACTCAAATTACTATATTCGAAAAGTTTCATTAATGAGAAAACAGTAGTTATAATATAAGAATTATGTTCCAATTGAAAAATCACTATTCTAATTATATATGTATCTGACATTGACAAGGATGTCCGCAGACTTTGCAACAGAGCTCGACGTAAAAAGCTATAAGTACATTGGGATGACTACCACAGAAGACTCAAAGAATACAATAAAATCATGGGTTTGGCGAAACGTAACTCCTGGAGGCTTTTCAGTGAGCAGGTAGACAGCGTTAACGGCATGTCTAAAATAAAAAGTTCCTCTCAAAAACGCATATCCAAACCGAAACAATGGTGGATGACACCGGTAATAGAATGGAAACTATAGAGGATACCGTAAGGTTCTTAATGAAAACTCATTTTCCGACTGGTAATGCTGGGCGAACAGATACAGAAGTAAAATGTGATGCATCAAGTACCTATTACGGATATAACAGATGCTATGGTTAAAGAAGCAATAAAAATCTTCTCTCCTTTCAAGGATGCGGGACCGATCGGAATGTTTCCAGCGCTTCTTCAGAATGAGGTGGATCTGGTATCAACCCATCTGGCTGGAGTTTTCACTGCATTCCTAACTCATGCATATACCAATCAAGGGTGGTCTTCATACCCAAGCCTGGAAAGCCGAGTTTTACGATCCAAAAGGCTTATCATATGAAGTCGGCATTAACCATATTATGTGCTCATCCAGGTCATCCTACATTGTATGAAATAGCTTAAAAACATAATGTATGTTAAGAGAGAAACTAATAATGAATGGTTTTACTTTGATGTTAGGTAAATATTGCAAGGTGCATAATTAGCACAATCATCAAAATAAAATGACGCGCCTCTGATTTCGGAATATATCGTTAAAAATCCTTTTAATTCATATAAACTTCCGCCATATCTGTACCGCACACTGGGTGTGCCTTGACAATCATCGCAGAGACAAAAGTGTCACGTTCTTTGAGTACAAGACTTCAATCTTCAAATACAAAAAATTGAACGTATGTGCTCTCTAGGCATAAGCGGGGCATTTAGAACTGCACCAACAAAAGCGTTGGAGACTATACTGCACATCCAACCAATAGACATCCGTATAAAGTATGAGGCAGCCCTCACAGCAAGACGTCTACAAGTGATGGGTGAATGGATAAATCGAGACCACAAGTCGTACCATCAGAAGATTTTAGAATATCTAGTTGGTCACATTCAAACGCCAGAAATCTCGGACCGCATTCCTGAAGTGCGGCTTACAGCTACCTGTGATACGTTTGTGCCAGACAGACGCTCCTGGGAAAATGGAACTTTGGCCCATGTGCCAGTGGGAACCAGCTGCTACACGGATGGGTCCAAGCGAGGAGGAAGGACGGGTCTGGAACTTTTTATTGATGAACCAGAAGTCGAACTTCACTTCCGCCTCCCTGACCATAACACGGTATTTCAAGCCGAAGTTCGAGCAATCACGGAGTGTGTGAACTGGCTCAGTAACACGACAAAGCCTAAATATGCCAACATCTTCACAGACAGCCAAATGGCGATTAAAGCAATAACATCGGAAAGGGTCAAATCCAGAACTGTGTTGGACTGTAAAAGAACGATAAATGATTACTCAGCCCATGGTCAATTGCGTATTTGCTGGGTACCAGGACACAACGGAGTGATTGGAAATGAACGGGCAAACAACTTGGCTTCAAAGGGCAGAGAACTTCGAGTAATAAACTTGGAAAATTGGAAACATTTCGAAGCCACGAAAAATGAGTTGAAGCACTGGGCAGTGATGGCTCATAAAACTGTGTGGAATAGCGCAACAGTAGGAGCAACTGCAAAGATACTGTGGGGTGACCCAAATGAAAAGAAAACAAGAAGTCTTCTGAAACTAAACAAGATCGATATTAGTAAGATGATGAGTGTTCTAACGGGACACTCAAGCTTACAAGCACATCTTCATCGCATAGGACTAGCAGAAAACGACGAATGCAGGGCATGCAGAGAAAACATCGAAACGATGGAACATTTTCTGTGTCACTGCCCGACTTTCACACATGCAAGATCCCAACATTTCGGGTCCGACATATTGCCAGACTTGGCTCATCTCAGAGAAATTGACTGGAAGATACTGAGAAAATTCGTGTCTAGTACCGATTTTCTGTAACTCGTGAGGTATAAAAAGATCATAAATAAGGAGCGCACAACAGGCCGAACCACTGGCTTAAGTGTATGTCCATGGACATGAGACGTTTAAACGTCTCCTCTCTTCAACCTAACCTAACCTAACCTAAATACGTTTTCATGGTTGATAAGTGCACCATGGTTGTTAAGTGCGCCCCTGATTTTAGGATTCGCCATGTAAACAACCTTTTGGGACAATAAATTCAGCTCAATCTATGTATAACTGCCGATGTGCCCCGCGAAATATACTATTAATAAAAAATGCACGCAAGTTTAACTTAGGTTTGGAGAGCTCTAGCGTTGGTTCCATTTGGAGCACATCATTGACAACAATATGGATCTGTAGGTACATCTAGCAACTATAATCGCTTTTTCGGTGATATTTCCTTACATAGAGGGGCTCGCTGACCGCGGTCAAAAACAAAAAACACTTGAAATCGCATTTCCAAAAGTTATGAGCTATATTTTTTTCGCGTAAAGATCTCACTCGAACAATGCGTGCGAAAAATTCTTCCTCCATGTGTCCCTCGTTTTTTTTGTAACTGAGCAGTAACTCTAGAATAAGTAGTTTGGACACAACCTCTAAAAGAATGAATAAAGATATGAAAATTTCTATTTTTTTCTACATTTTTGAAATGTATGTACCTATATCTTTCAAAGTATGTAAGATAATAACAAAACATTTTGGGAAAAATATTTTATGTTTGTGGTTTATCTAATTCTACCAACTTTTGCAACGAAGTATGTAAGGTAATAACAAAACAAAATCTTTTATGTTTGTGGTTTATCTAATTCTATCAACTTTTTTAACGAAATCTGTACACAACGCGTAAAGAGTGTCTACTAACATAGATTACCCCTATGTAAAAATTTTTGACTTTTGCCCATATATCGTTTTTTATAATTTCCTTTTTTTCAGTATAGAATAAATTGTACTTAGAATTTAGAAGTTATAAAGAAGCACAAACTACTTTTTTTATATTTGGGTGGATGATGTCGATTTTGGGCATTTTATGGAAAAATGTTTGGGAGAGGGAAATTGTCCAGCGGCTACACTATGTTTGACACTTCTAACGAGCCTCTGCGCACAGCGCACATAGATTACCCCTATGTAAAAAATTTTGACTTTTGCCCATATATCGTTTATGTTTTATAATTTCCTTTTTTTTAGTATAGAATAAATTGTACTTCGAGTTTAGAAGTTACAAAAGAAGACCCAATTTATTTTTTGTATTTGGGTGGGTGAAGTCGATTTTGGGCAGTTTATGGAAAAATGTTTGGGGGAGGGAAATTGTCCAGCGGCAACACTACATATGTCTGACACTTCTAACGAGCCTCTGCGCACAGGGCACATAGATTACCCCTATGTAAAAAATTATAGAATAAATTGTACTTAGAATTTAGAAGTACAAAAGAAGCACAAATTATTTTTTTATATTTGGGTGGATGAAGTCGATAGTTTATGGAAAAATGTTGGGGGGAGGGAAATGTCCAGCGGCAACACTAATGGCGAAGGGCCAATGTACGCGAAAAGCGGCGCGGCGTTTTAAAAAGTTAAAGTTTGTTCAACTTTTCCGCACCGTCGCTTGATTTGCCATTGCCAGATTAAATTATCTGACACAATTTATTGTTAAACTTTTATTGAAAACAACCACATGTTTTTTGTACGGGCAATGCTGAAATCGCAACGCGTCGCATGACGCGTGCATTGGCCCTTCACCATAAGTCTGACACTTCTAACGAGCCCCTGCGCACAGTGCTCTATCCTATTGACAAAAATCTATAATAATGTACTAGCTCAAATAAAGATAAAATTGGTACTCATCATATCTTAACAAACCAATTAAGATAAATAATAAAAATATTTTTTATTTAGCTCTTTTTGACACCGCGAGAGGTCGCCACAGTCAATTATTGTATATGCAAATCGACCAAAAAACAAACTACCTGAAATGTATGTTGTAAAATAGCTATATAAAATTCGTGATTCTAACTAGGGTATTCTCCCGGCTTCAAGACCATTTTGTTTCTATATTATTATAGAAAGATTTTGGAGAAGTGTGGTTTCACAAAGATTTCTCATTCGCTTGCGTGTTGAAGTCAACCATATAGAGCTCCGTATCTCCCATACAATTGCAGCAGAACTGTTGATAACGAGTGTCACGGCTCAGAAATCATGATCCAGTATGTGTGTACATATTTTTACACCGCCATGTATAAAATACTTGTTTCTATAATAATATAGAAACAAAATGGTCTTGAAGCCAGGAGAATATCCTAGTTAGAGTCACAAAGATTTGCAGACCAAATAAAAGCAAGCAAACAACATATAAAATTCGTTTATTAGAAATTGAACCAAACATTTTGTATATGGTAATTAATCGAATTCCTAATAATATAAAAATGCCAAGTCGGCAGAAAATTTAATTTGTACTTACAAAATTGTGTTGGACAATTCGTATTTTTTGTTAAAGTTAAAAAAAATTGCAAGTTTATTTGGAATGAGAAAAATAAGTTGGAACAGATCCCTAAAATTGCATTCTTTAAAAACAATATTTAAACTGTTGCTATTAAATAAAAAATATAGAAACATAAAATAAAAGCGCACATACTTCAACAAAAATATATATTTTTTATGTCTAAAAGAACTGAATTCTTAAAAAATACAAAAATTCATACTTATAAATTACTGTTGAGAAAAATATAAAAATATCGCTTTTAATATGGTACTTTTATGCCGAAAAATCAAAAAAATATTAAATATTGTATGGCATCGAAAAAAAATTCGTTAAGATCCCTAATGTTTTTCGTCATATATTGTTAATGATATGCCATCTTTAAACATCTATCTATCTTCTATATATATAAAGAAGAATGTGTGTTTGTTTGCTTGTTGGTTTGTTTGTACCGTATAGACGTCTAAACGGCTGGACCGATCTTCTTGAAATTTACACAGAATGTACATGTGTGGGGCGTGGTGAAAATAGGGTACTTGCATTTTCGATATATACGGTGGGCGTGTATCTGGTGGCTGTCTACGTGATCGGTCCAAAAATGGGCGAAATCGGGCCAATGGGTGTGGCACCACCCATATAAGCCACATTTTGAATTTGACTTATCTTGCACAATTTGTTAGCGAGAGTGCTGTAATTTTGTGCATATATATCTGGTGATAGTCTACGTGATTGGTCCAAAAATGGGCGGAATCGGACGAATGGGCGTTGCCCCGCCCATATAAGCCAAATTTTGAAATTGATATATCTTGCACAAATTTTTAGGGAGAGTGCTGTAATTCTGTGTATATGTATCTGGTGGTAGTCTACGTGATTGGTTCAAAAATGGGCGGGATCGGACCAATGGGCGTAGCCCCGCCCATATAAGTAAAATATTTGAATTGAGATATCTTGCACAATTTTTTGGCGGAAGAGCTGTAATTTTGTACATGTGTATCTGGTGGTGTCTACCTGATTGATTTAAAAATGGTCGGGATCGGACCCAAGGGCGTGGTCCCGCTCATATAAGTCAAATTTTGAAATTGAGATATCTTGAAAATTTTGTAAGCGAGAGTGCTGTAATTTTGTACATATATATCTGGTGGTAGTCTACGTGATTGTTCCAAAAATAGCCGGGATCGGAGCAAAGGGCGTGGCCCCCGTAATTTTGTGCATATGTATCTGGTGGTAGTCTACGTGATTGGTCCAAAAATGGGATGAATCGGATCAATGGGCGTGGCTTTCCTATAGTATATACAACCTTTTGAAATTGAGGTATCTTGCACAATCTGGTCTATGTGATTGGTCTAAAAATGAGCGGGATTAGACCAAAGGGCGTGGCCCCGCCCATATAAACCAAATATGAGCTATCTTGCACAATTTAGTAGTGATAGTACTGTAATTCTGTCTATATGTATCTGGTGGTAGTCTACGTGATTGTTGCAAAAATGACTGGGATCGGACCAATGGGCGTGGCTCCGCCACAATTTGTTAGCCATTGTACTGTAATTCTGTTTATATGTATGTAGGTTTAGGTTAGGGTGGCAGCCGTATTTTTTAACAAGCTCACATAGACCAGTTTAGGTCCCTAGTGTCACCGCGGGCTAAAATGCCCCTCATCGAAACCAACCTGTTTGATATATAAATTTATCGATATTACGAATATCAGTACTGGAAAGATCTGTTAGGCTGCCTAAAAAGGCCGACCCCAGTATGTTCAGTCGTCGTTTACTCAAAGCGGGACAGTTGCAAAGCAAGTGCTCAATGCTCTCCACTTCTTCCTCATCTCCACAGCTTCGGCAGAGTCATTGGAGTCCGATTTCTGTCCATCTTTCGTTGCACTGCCTGATTGCCTCTTGCCTAAGCCAAAGCTTGCACGTGGATAGTGGCGCACCAATATATGCAGATTCTTCGAGAATTTGTAATGTCGTCCCTTTCCTAGCAAGTTCATCGGCTTTGCAGTTCCCCGGGATATCCCTATGCCCAGGCACCCATATGAGATGTATATTAAACTGCTCAGCCATCTCGTTAAGAGATCTGCGGCAGTCGAGGGCTGTTTGTGAATTTAGGGATGTTGCCTCCAGAGAATTGATGGCAGCCTGGCTGTCCGAGTAAATGACAACGCCAGTGTTGGTTACTAGGTTGCGACTCAGCCACTTGGCGACTTCCCATATTGCCATTATTTCGGCTTGATAGACACTGCAGGTATCTGGTAGTCTGTGAGCTATATCCAGAATAAGTTCTTCACAGTGTACTCCGAAGCCAACCTTTTCATCGAGCTTCGAACCATCCGTGTAAAAGTGGAGATGGTTTATATTACCTGGTATTCTGCCGACCCATTCATCTCTGGCGGGAATCACAGTGATGTAATTTCTCTCGGATTCTGGCCCATCTAGCCAATTTGTTCAGAGCCACCATGCTGTTATGCGTCTTCTGGTGAGCAGACTTTGAATTAGTCTAATCAGACTAGTGTTAACTTTTAGATGTGAGAGTGTCGCAATTACCGCATCTGAGTGAATGTTGTTAAAAGCCCCTTCTAGGTCAAGAAATGAAACCATGGTGAATTCCTTGAAATCCAGGGACGATTCGATAGTGCTCACAAGTTCGTGCAGGGCTGATTCTGTAGACTTGCCCTTATTGTAAGCATGTTGGTTCCCCGACAGGAGTTTTGTATCCAGGTTTTCCCTAATGAAATGATCTAAAAGTCTTTCCAGACCTTTCAATAGGAAGGAGGATAGGCTAATTGGTCTGAAGTCTTTTGGCCTAGTGTGTGATATCTTTCCCGCTTTATGTATGAATACCACTTTGGTATCCCTCCATCGATTCGGGACGTATGAAAGCCTGATACAGCCTACATAAATTTTCTCCAGCCAGGGGATAATGTACTTTAACATTTTCTGCATTTCTACTGGAGTGATGCCATCTGGTCCAGGTGACTTGAAGGGCTCAAAGCTATTAATAGCCCAGCTTATTCTGGATCTCTCAGTCAAGAAGTTAGCGACGCTCGCAGTCCACTCGCGCTCTTGTTGGTCCTGCTGATCCTCGGGTTCTGTTACTGAGTTCCCCGGGAAATGTGTGTCGAGCAGTACATTGAGCGACTGCTCGCTGTTTTTGGTCCAGTTATTAGCCTCATCCTGTAAATATCCCACTGTACAGGGTGAAGCAGATAATATCTTCCTCAGCCTAGCGGCGTCGCAGACCTTTTCCACTTCACCACAGAAGGTAAACCAAGAGCGCCTTTGCGCCTTTCTAAGCTCCTTCTTATAGATCTTGAGTTGCTCTTTATAGGCATCCCAATCATTAGCGACCCGAGTAGATTTAGCCTTATTGAATAGCTTGTTGCAGGTCTTTTTCATAGCCGTTAGCTCAGAAGTCCACCATTGGGGTTTAGTTTTACCCTTGTACCTTGTTTTTGGACAGGCTTCTTCAAGGGATCTATTGAATGATATGGTGATATGATCGACCAGATTATCCAGACCGGCTTTGTCATTCTGTTCGTACAGAAGTTTAGAGTTGAGGACTTTCTTGAAATTCTTCTCATACAGGTGCCACTTTGTCTTCCTTACATTTCTGTGGACGGCAGGTTTGAGTTTGAACTCAATATAATGGTGATCTGAGAATGAGTGGTCGTCCAGTACATTCCACCCAATAATTTTGTCTGACAGCCGGTCAGTAGCAAACGTTACGTCGAGTACTACTTGTCTGTCTTTAATTGTAAAGGTTGGTTTATTACCTATGTTACAAATACTAAGGTTGGTAGTTAGAATAAAGTCAAGAAGCGAATCACCCCTATTGTTTATATCCGTACTACCCAAGATAGTATGATGAGTGTTCGTGTCTGCGCCAATAATTAGCTCGAGCTCGTCAGACGTTGCTTCTTCTACTACTTCCCTGAATAGAGCAGTCGGAACTACAGATTCATAAGGCAAGTAGCTGGAGACCACCCAAAAAATGCGATTACCGATCTCCAGGCTAGCAGCTGTTTGGTCTTTACCACTTAAATTAGTCAGGAGAAAGATACTTAGATCTTTCCTGGCCAAAATACAGGTTGTTGGAGTGCCTTCACAGTTGGCCACAAGCAGTTTAATGTTGGGTGTCCTAATACCGCACACCCTTCCTCCTACTACGTAGGGCTCCTATCAGGACGATGTCTACTGCGCCTGTGGACAGGCCCAGCAATAGAGGCGCTGAGGCTGCTTTAGCGTCATGGAGGTTAATCTGTAGAATTCTTACCATCATTGGTAATTGACAGATTAACATCCACCCCGACAAGGGTGTTATCGAACTCTTCGTCCGTATCGTCGAGAAGCATGTCCCCGCCAGATGCGTCAAAGAGTCCGGAGACTCCCCTCAGCCTCTCTGTGTCCGAAGTAGAGCTTTTGTCCTCAGAGAAGGACGTTACGGATCTTCTGTTAGAGTTGGAGTCACCAGAAATAATAGGCGTGGGTACCTCCGCACTTCCAGAATGTGCCACGGTGGACGACTCACCTCAAGATATACTCGTACTTTGTATATGGGAGGTGGATTCAGCGTTTAGGATAAGATTGACCTGCCGCTTTTTACCATCCGCCTCACCCACCTTGCTGGTTCTCCAATTATGGGCCGGCAGACCAGGATTGGAGTCTTTTATTATTTCTAAGATGTCAGCCGGGTTGGAGGGCTCTTCTGTAACCCAGGTGATGGCTCTAGGGTGACTAGGGATGTTGTTTTTTTCGACAACATCCAACTGGGCACCCGGCCACACCTCACCCGTTCGACTCAGAGCAGCCTTATACAGATCTACTGATCTGGCATCACCGAAATATAAGAGCTTTACTCTCCCCTGATGCCATCCTGCATTGTTGCAGATTGGTGGTTTGCCCGGCATTTCTCTACGGACATCGAGGTAATGAGTCATAATGGCTGATTGTACCTGACTCCATTTGTCCTTGAGGATGGATCCACCCTCACTACTTCTTATAACAGCCATCACTAGACTCTCCTCGCCACTTCATTGAAGGGCTTAATGAGTGTCCTGTTGATGGTGGCATTAGGGCCTCTTGCCTTTTTCGAAGGCAGGGGTTCATCAGCTGATCTGATTCGTTTTACTTTATTAGCCGTTAACACAGCTGAATTTGTGGCTCGTTCAGCCGACTCATTGGCCTTAGAAGCATCTATGACGCCTTTAGCCCAGGTAAGTGACTCTTTTTGTTTTTCGGTAAGAGCCGAAACCTCAACAGCCTCCAACTTCGTCAAAACTCTGAGCGCTACACGATGCTCATTGTGCTTCCGTTTTGACGGTCGGACATGACGTTTTCCCCTCACCGCACCACCTGTTGTGAGTACTTGGGGGAGATTTTCACCATTTTTGGTGTGGTCGGCTTTGGCCAAGACCAACGGACGGACAGTCGGACGATTGGGGAACCGCGCTCCATCGGAACACGAATGAATTTATTTTTATTTTGTCTGTATTAGACTGTAATAGGTACTACGATGTAGGCCTTACGGACTTTGTACAGATTTTTGCTATTGCGTAATAGGTACTGGTAACTATCCGCTATGTGATAAACACGTCCGTTCACTGCGAATGATCAGCAACGAATATATGTATGTATCTGGTGGCAGTCTACGTGATTAGTGCAAAAATGGGCGGGATCAGACCAATGGGCCAAAGCTAAATTTTTAAATTGAGATATGTATCTTCACACTTTCTTAGCGAGAGTGCTCTTATTTTATGGAGATGTTTTTGGTGGCAGTATTATTGATTGGTTCAAAAATGGACGGGATCGGAAATCTAAATCTAGGGCAACGAAGTGGACCGCGTCCAGCTATATATATATAAATGGATGTGTGTATGTTACGTATGGACTCCCAAACGGCTGGATTGGTTTTGATGAAATTTTCAGGGAATGTTCAGATAAGCCTAGATGGTGACATAGGCTTTATAAGTTCTTAATTGAGGGGGCGTGGGTCCGCCCATATAAGCCAATTGTTTAAGTGATTCCTACTGTCCGTACCTACGAATATATTAACGAGATTCCTACTGCCCCTATCTACATGAGCGATGTTTTGATAAATGGAAGGGATCGGAAATCTGAAGTGTGGGGAAACGAAGTGGACCGGGTCCAGCTAGTAAAATATAAAAGTTCAAAATAGTAAAGATCTAAATTTAACGCCAAAAATGTTTAATGCCATATGCTCTTTAAAAATAAAATATAAAAGTTCCAATTATTCGTGCACAAAATTACGAAAAAGTACTTTAGCTTCAGCTCTAAAATTTTCTTGCGACAAAAAAATAACATTCATGCATTTAAGAAGTCCCTAATAGCAACAATGATAATAGCTTGATGCGCTTCCAATGATATTATAAGCCAGTAGTGTAAAGAAAGTACTAATTCATGGTTACGATTTTATTAGTTACTTTAATTTGCCAGTAGGTATATAAATGTTGACAATCTTATTTCCGGAAACATTTATTTAATTTATGGTTGTTTATCTGAGGAAGCCAGTCACAAAATTATCCGAGAAGCTCGCCTGTTCCATACCAGGAAAAAAATTTTACAAACAGCACAAAAAAGATTTAATAACGTACCTTACAATTAATTCTAATCCTGTTATAAGTGCAATACGGCTTAAAAATCTTAACATTGGCAATATTTTTAAGATAAATATGATAATAATATTATTTTAGAAGTCAACGGAGGAAACTCATCTGACAATTACAGGTTGCCGTTCAGTTCATATTTGGCAGTCGTGAAGTAGAGACGTGGCAAATTAATTATGGAAAAATATTCGATAAACCAACGTGTTTTAATCGTTAAAACATGACAACCCCGATTTTCATGAAAAAATCATAATGAGTGATGAGGCACATTTTCATTTGACTGGATATGTGAACAAACAGAATCGTCGGTTCGGGGCAATGGATAACCTTAAAATTATTTATCAGTCACCTTTGCATCCATTAAAAGGTGTGTAATTTGGTCAGGAGGAATAATTGGACCTTCTATGAAAATGAAAACTGTCCATGGGGAGAGATATCGGGATATGATTGAAAACTCTTTAACGCCAGAATTGCATGCTTTGGGCTTGATTAACATGTGGTATGAACAAGACGTTGCCACATCGTATACAGCCAGGATTACAATGGGAACAAACAAAGTATATATATTTTTATGAACATATAATAAATTAGGTGATTCACTAGAATAAAGAAACACATAAAATTTTACAACAAAATATTTTAAAATCCATTTTTTGTTAAATTTAAAACTACTACAAACTAGTAAATTAAATAAATTTACTAATGAGTGCTGCCACCTCGATTGGATAATTGGAAGCTTCAGTCTCCTCTTATTGCTTTTTATTGGAAAGCCATCCCCAGACATATTCCATTATATTGAGATCAGGGGGCCAATTTTAAAGCTCCACGTTTTGGTCACGAATCCAGTGTTTAACAGCTTTAGCAGTGTTGATTGGAGCATTATCGTGTTGGTAAATCCATGGTATTGGTCCACACAATTCCATGAATTGTGGAAACGCATCCTCCCAATTCCTTTTGTATGGTGCTCCTGTCATTTTATCGGTTTCAAAAAACAAATCGATATTGCTATAATATGGCACCCCATACCATAACTCCGTCTTCTCTGCTATGTCTGCGTTGCAAAAATAGTTCTTCATTTTTAAGTCATGGAAAAGTAATTGTATCAATCAGGGACAATTTTATAAATCTACGATATCCCGTTCAAGAAATATACTCGTTCAAAGTTGAAAATTTTGGATTCCTTATTTATGTGATTCGCAGTATCTAAATCTAAACCAATTTTCCCCAAATTTGGCAGTGTTCATTCATCTAATAAGAAAATTTCGTACTGATCGGATATAAAATACAGTTTCTATAGTGCTTACATATCAAACCAGGAGTAGCATATGAATGGCTCAAATGTCAAATCGATTAACTCTATTATTCAGTGGTTTTGTGGAATAACATCCAGATAATCACAATATTTCGATTTCAGGATTTTAGAATACATGTATTCAGCTAATCATTATCTATCGGTTCATATATTACACTCCTAGGTATGGGCAATTCCAAAGAAAATCGACCCACTCATAATTTTTATGGACTTCGATATTGCTGAAATTCTGCTGAATGAAAATGAATCTATGTTCAAGTCGACATAACTTTAGAACGGAAGGTCAGATTTAAATGAAATAAGTTCAATTTTAAAGATATTAACGTTTTTTCTAAGTATTATACAAAAAAGGATTACTAAATGTGCATTAAGGACACCAAAAGGTCGAAAATGTCTTTAATCCGTGATTATTCTGAAAAAAGTATTTTCAATTTTTTTTATTTTACTTCTGAATAAAACCCCCATATTTACCCATAAAATACAAAATTTTCAGAATGAGTGCTCAATAGGTTCAAAAGATATGACTTAAATAATGTCCGTCTGTCAGTCCGTTTGACTAGATTATGCGAACGATATCTCTGAAAAGGAGTGGCCGAATGACTTACAAATTCGTATGTGGTATTATTTTCCTCAAATCTACTCAATGTTTTGAAGTAGCCCATGTCGAACCCCTCCTTGTAGTACGTCCCCCACAAAGGGTTGCAATGTTGTGACAAGTTACAACTCTTATAACTTCTATACTACTCATGGGAAACCAATGCAATTTCATGCATTGTAATCTATAAGCTGAACAAAAATGGGCGAAAATGTCACGCCCCTTTTGGTACCTCACACACAAAGGGACCAATTGGTACAAAAAGTTAAAAGCTTATAACACTTATGCCAGTGCATAAAAATATTTGAAATTTCATAGTGCCTATAGCCCTGTGAAAAATGGGCGTTATCACCGCGCCCCTTTTTGTACCTCCCACACAAATGCACCGTTTTTCACCAAAAGTTACGAGCTTATAACATTAATACCAGTATATAAAAATACTTGAAAATTTGTACAATGTAATGCTTTTATAGTGCCTGTAGCCCTGTGAAAAAGAGGCGTTATCACCACGCCCCGTTTTGTACCACCCACACAAAATGACCAAATCAACCCAGAATTGTATGGATAATAACTGAAATAGAAAAGCACATAAACACTTAATATTTGATACAAAGCAATGCCTTGGGAGTATTTGCTGTTCAACTTAAAATAGTCATATTTGTCAAACGTCAAATATTGAAATTTGCATTTGTTTCTTATGATATGATACGTGTTCCTATTCATTACGTAAAAGTTCTTTGTAAAGATTACTTTTTTCGCTAATAAAGTGTGTTGTAATCCGATTGGATTAAAACATCAAAATTCCAAGCTAAATGACCTGAGACCGGTTCCAGAGTGGATACGAAATCAATATTCGGGATTAGCATCAAATGCAACGACTACCGCAGATCAGAATTAGTTACAAAAATAGACGAAATTGATAAATTCATTGACATATTTTTGGACAGATTGCCAAAACTAGTCAAACATTCGTTCATTACGAAACAACAAAGTATATACTTTAATAACACAAAACAAAATTTCAAGCGGGGCGAATTTTTGGTTGTCCTAGATTTTGCCGAGAATTATAGTTTCGTCATACAATATAAGGTACAATCATATCATTGGACGAATACTCAAGCCACTATACATCCATTTGGAGTATACTACTGTCATGGACGACTTCAGGAGTCATATTAATTATATGCGTTATTTTAATTGAATTTAATTGTTTCCCTTTGATGTATTTTATTCTCTTTTTCTGACCACTGTGAATTTGTTCCCTATCTAACCACTGTGCAGAACCGTCGTTTTCTGACTCCGTTATTCCTTCTTTTCATTTTTGCAACACATTCTCTCGTGTTCGGTCGCACCACTAACAGCGTAAAAACGAAATATATGAACTACTTTATTTTATGAAATACAACATAACTCAATAAATAATAAATACACAGTTTTGTTAATTAAAACATCGGCATATTATTATTTCGGAAAGGCAATCCTGTGACACTACATAGAAGAAGACCAAATCAAATTTATGAGGTGCATCATTATAAGCGATATTTTAAAACACAACACAATAGCAGTACAATTATTTATAAAAAAAATATTCCATAGATCTTGTCCAAAGCTGAAAACTTTACCAAAGACACATTCAATTCACCACGTCCACCCAGTTGGTGTTGGAATTGTATACACAAAATATTTTTCAGAATCAGATACATATAATATATATGATATATGTACATGATTAACTGGATGAAACAAACCTTTTACCCACATATATTGTAGTATGTATTTAGTTTTTAGGTTTAGGTAACAACAATTTAGGTTTACCTAAATGTATTTAGTAACAACTTTCAAAAATAAACAACAACAAAATACATAAATCTATTTTTTTCAGAGATAATTGCATATTTTTGAACCTATTATATCTCGAAGATACTTTTCACAGTATATCCATTGGTGAAACACAGAATATTAAGACATTTAGATGACTGCAGCAGAAGTTATAGGGAAATTGTTTTCGAATGAATCTATCAATTTTTGTGGGTGGGCGGCACCAGAAGGGATTTGACAAATATGTTTATTTTAAGCTGAACAGTAAATACTCCCAAGGCATTGCTTTGTATCAAATGTTAAGTGTTTATGTGCATTTATATTAAGGTTATTATCCATACAATTCTTCTTTAAAATATCCAAAAAAAGATCGTGGCGGCCAATTAACATCTCCACGACATGAGATAAAACTGCCATTGAATTTCTCGCGCAAAAGAGCCATTGTTTCGTTGGCTGTGTGGCACCATCCTGTTGGAAGTACGGCTAGATGACGCCGCCAGCCCAGAACGAACTGGGCGAGCATGCACAGGTGTTTTCACATCTCCTACAGACCCCGTTTGCTGAAATTTGATTGTGGACATATTTGTACTATTATGCTGACCAAAAAATCGCGAAGTGCACGAAATGTACGAGTATTTTGATTTTAACGCCCATTTTCGTAAAAGGCTTCAACAACGCGCTGCTCAATTGTATACCTCTCCATGGTGCAATTTGTCAATCACTGAAACAAAGAAATGCCAAATGAAGTTGGGCAAAAACTTGATGTTAAGGTGTAACACACAATTAACATGGTGTATTATGGTTGGACCACACTATATATATGAAACAAAATGTGTGTATGTTTGTTTGTTTGTACCGCATAGACTTCTAAACGGCTGGACCGATCTTTTTTTTCACAGAATGTACAATGGTGAATGGTGAAAATTCGATATATCAAGTGGGCGTGGCACCGCCCATATAAGCCAAATTTTAATTTATAATAATTAGACGAGTTTAAACTTATTTTTGAAAACTCTGGAATTGACGCCATATGTATGTATTACAGAAGAATGGTTTCATCCTCATGTACATGATACAATATAAACGGACATAGGATATTTGGAGCTGACCACACACGGAGGAGGAGTGGCTATAAACCTGAGAACTTCTATTTCTGCCAAAATTGTTTCAAAATCTAGTCCAATGACAAAATTGAAAATATATTTCTTGAAGTTTGCAATAACAGAAACAGAGCTTTGTGTACAGGCCAAATTACAGGGAAAACTCGGATCCAATAATAACGAAACTCGAAGAAATTAGTGTGAAATACAGCGATGTGATATTGGTAGGCGATTTTAACAAGCAACCTACTTAAAGAAAAATATATTACCTTAGCAATGGAATCACTAAATGTGAAACCTGAAAACACTTGCTGCCTTACACACTAAAAATTTCACGGCACAATTACTTAAAGTATAAGTCTATCATCTTTTTGCATACGATTATATACACAACACAACCAAATTGTTTATTCCAACAAGTAAGAAAGTTAAGTAAACCGACTTATGAATCCCCTCACCTTGAGTCCCAAAAATTCGTAATTTATTGTTTTTTGTTTTAATTAAATTATTATCAATTTAAATTGTATTTAATAACTTAAAAGTATGTACTGGTATTACAGTTAAAAGCAGCTTACATTTGGTACAAAATGGTCACTTTTCTCTGGACTCTAGATACTATAAAAGCATTACACCGTACGGACATTGCTCATTCGACTTAAAACGACCAAAAACTGATATCCGCCGAACATACTTAGGGTCTAAAGTCACTCCTTCGATGTGTTACACTTTTGGCTCGTAGCAAATGATATATACCCTCCTCTCTAAGGTGAGGGGATAAAAACATAGTTTCTCCGGTTCCAACCGAAACAAGATCACAAAAATAATACATCGTAGGCATTCATCCGAACGAACTTCTTCATTTTAGCAATACCTCTCTAGAATCTACTCCCCATTGATATACAGACCGTTAAGCTATGTACACACGAATGCCAGATCAGACAATATTGCCTGAAAGATGGCGGAAAATGCAACACTGAACGTACAACCGTGTGAAAAAAATTTGTCTTGCAACGTTTGCAGAAAAGTCATTGTGAGATAATTAGCAGATTGTTAGATGTGCGAAGTTTATGCATGTGACAACGGCGCCATTGTTAGAAAAACATTTTATTGGCAACACTGTCTATTTGTATTGGCAATCCTGTATACAAATATTTACAAAATATATTGTAAATATATATGAAATTGTAAGGTTTTCTTGCATTCTGAACTGGCAATTCACCTTGCCTAACAATCTGTCATTGTCCGTACATTTGCAGCACTTTAACAGGGTTGATAACGTTGTCCGATCTAGCAATCGTGTGTAGTTAGCTTTAGAAACGCAATTCAATTTAAGAGGTGTGTCTTTGAATCAATTAATTTAATTGTACTTCTTTGCAAATTCAGCAAATAATTTAATTTAATAATTTAAATTCAAATGTACCATTGATTAACTGTAACAATTATATTCTAGTACTGTTACTTATACGATCTAGGTATTGTTGTATGGGAAAACATTCTTTAAAAAACAAACAAGGCAATATGTTGGAGAATGTACCGTGATACAGCGCAAATATCATTCCCTTTCTCACTGTTCAGACTTTTGAATTTTGTTCGTAACCGCTAGTTCTGCCATTTAAAATCAGTTAATGGCTATCATTGCAAAATTCAACAAATTGTCTCCCTTTTGTATTTATGTTGAATTTAATAAATTGTTATTAATAACACTGTCCTACAGCATTTTTGGAACCGAATAGCGACCCTATAATTTTGAAAGGGCATGTTGAGTAGATCATGTTTGTAGAATAAACTTATGTTCGAGCTGGTCTGAGTTTTTTTTACAGAAGGTCAAAGTTTTCATTTTTTTGTCAAAGGGAGCTTTATAGTAAACTAGCTGGACCCGGCCCACTTCGTTGCCCATACTTACATTTAAGATCCCGTCCATTTTGAACCAATCACGAATACTGCCACCAAATACATATACGAGTACATAAAATACCAACATTCTGACTAACAAATTATGCAAGTTATTTAAATTTCAAAATGTGGCTTATATGGGAGGGGCCACGCCCATTTTTGGACCAACAATGTGGAATACTTCCAGATACAAAAAACACAAAATTATATGGGCGGTGCCACGCCCATTGGTCTGATTCCGCCCATTTTTGCACTCTCGCTAGTAAATTGTGAAAGATATCTCAATTTCAAAATTTGGCTTATATAGGCGGGGCCACGCCCATTGGTCCGATCCTGCCGATTTTTGGGCCAATTATGCAGACTGCTACCAGATACATACTCGTATACGCAAAATTTCAGCACTCTCCTTAACAAATTGTGTAAGATATCTCAATTTCAATATGCTTTCAATGGTTTATATGGGCGGGGACACGCCCATTGGTCCGATCGCGCCATTTTTAGCCCAAACACGTAGACTGCTATCAGATACTTGTACACAAAATTACAGCACTATCGCCATTTGTTCGATCCAGCCCATTTTCAGACTAATTACGCAGACTGCTACCAGATACATATACGCAAAATTTCAGCACTCTCTGTAACAAATTGTGTAAGATATCTCAATTTCAAAATTTGGCGTATATAGGCGGGGCCACGCTCATTAGTCCGATTCCGCCCATTTTTGGAAAATTCACATAATCTGCTCCTAAATGCATACACACAAAATGTCAGCACTCTAGCAAAAAATTTGTATCAATATCAAAATTTGACCCATATGGGCTGGTCCACGCCCACTTGATATATCGAAAATTCAAGTACCCTATTTTCAGCACCCCCCTACACATGTACATTCTGTGAAAATTCCAAGAAGATCGGTCCAGCCGTTTAGACGTCTATACGGAACAAACGAACAAACAAATATACAAACACAAACACACACTCTCTTTTATATATATAGACTAGCTGGACCCGGTCCACTTCGTTGCCCCAGACTTCAGATTTCCGATTCCGTCCATTTTTGAACCAATTACGTAGACTGCCATCAAATGCATACATCAAATCGCTAACAAATTGTGCATGATATCTCAATTTCAAAATTTGGTTTATATGGGCGGGGTCACGCCCATTGATCCGATCCCGCCACTTTTTAGACCATTCATGTAGGCTATCATCAGATACATATGCACAAAATTACAGAACTGTCGCTAAAAAAATGTGTAAGACATCTCAATTTTAAAATTTATTTTATATGGGCGGGCCCCGGCCATTGATCCGATCCCGACCCTTTTTGGACCAATAACGTAGACTACCACCAGACATCACTTTCGCTAAAAATTGTGCAAGATATGACTCTCAATTTCAAAATTTGGCTTATACTCGCATAGGCTGGGCAACGTCAATTGGTCTGACTGTCATCAGATACATATACCCAAAACTGCAGCGCTCACTTAAACAAATTGTGCAAGATATCTCAATTTAAAAATTAGGCTCCTCCCTTTTTTGTGTAATCGCGTAGACTGCGTGAGATGCACAAAATCACAGCACTCTCGCTAACAAATTGTGCATGATATCTCAATTTCAAAATTTGGTTTATATGGGCGAGGCCAGGCCCATTGATCCGAACTTTTAGAACATTCACGTAGGCTATCATCAGATACATATGCACAAAATTACAGAACTATCGCTAAACAATTGTGTAAGACATCTCAATTTCAAAATTTAGTTTATATGGGCAGGGCCACGGCCATTGATCCGATCCCGACCATTTTTGGACCAATAACGTAGACTACCACCAGACATCACTCTCGCTAAAAATTGTGCAAGATATGTGTCTCAATTTCAAAATTTGGCTTATATTGGCGGGGCCACGTCCATTGGACTGATCCCGCCAATTTTTGGGCGAATCGCGTAGACTGTCATCAGATACATATGTCCAAAACTGCAGCACTCTCGATAATAACTTATGCAAGATATTTCAATTTCAAAATTTGGCTTATATGGAGTTGGCCACGCCCATTGGTTCGATGCCGCTCATTTTTGGACCAATCACGTAGACTACCACCAGATATATATACACGAAATTGCAGCACTCTCGGTAAAAAAAATGTGGGGGGGGGCCACGCCCATTGTTCTGATCCCGCCCATTTTTGGACCAATCACGTAGACTGCCACCATATACATATACACAAAATTCCAGCACTCTCGCTATCAAATTGTGCAAAAGATCTCAATTTCAAAATTTGGCTTATATGGGCGGGGCCACGCCTATTGGTCCGAACCCGCCCATTTTTGGACCAATCATGTAGGTCGCCAACGGATATATGTATACAGAATTCCAGGTCTCTCGGTAACAAATTGTGCAAGATATCACATTTTTAAAATTTGGCTTATATGGGCGGTGCCACGCCCATTGGTCCGATCCCGCCCAGATACATACGTACAACATTACAGCACTCTAGCTAACAAATTGTGCAAGATATCTCAATTTAAAAATTTGGCTTATATGGGCGGGGCCACGCCCATTGGTCCGATTCCGCCAATTTTTGGACCAATTACGAAGACTGCCACCATATACATATACACAAAATTCCAGCACTCTCGCTATCAAATTGTGGAAAATATCTCAATTTCAAAATTTGGCTTATATGGGCGGGGCCACGCCTATTGGTCCGAACCCGCGCATTTTTTGAACATTCCTGTAGGTCGTTAACGGATATATATACAAAATTCCAGGTCTCTCGGTAACAAATTGTGCAAGATATCACATTTTTAAAATTTGGCTTATATGGGCGGTGCCACGCCCATTGGTCCGATCCCGCCACTTTTTAGACCATTCATGTAGGCTATCATCAGATACATATGCACAAAATTACAGAACTGTCGCTAAAAAAATGTGTAAGACATCTCAATTTTAAAATTTAGTCTATATGGGCGGGGCCCCGGCCATTGATCCGATCCCGACCCTTTTTGCACCAATAACGTAGACTACCACCAGACATCACTTTCGCTAAAAATTGTGCAAGATATGTGTCTCAATTTCAAAATTTGGCTTCTATAGGCGGGGCCACGTCCATTGGCCTGATCCCGCCCATTTTTGGGCGAATCGCGTAGACTGTCATCAGATACATGTGCCCAAAACTGCAGCACTCTCGATAATAAATTGTGCAAGATATTTATATTTTAAAATTTGGCTTATATAGACGTGGCCACGCCCATTGGTTCGATGCCGCTCATTTTTGGACCAATCACGTAGACTACGACCAGATATATATACACGAAATTACAGCACTCTCGCTATCAAATTGTGCAAAATATATCAATTTCAAAATTTGGCTTATATGGGCGGGGCCACGCCTATTGGTCCGAACCCGCCCATTTTTGGACCAATCATGTAGGTCGCCAACGGATATATATATACAAAATTCCAGGTCTCTCGGTAACAAATTGTGCAAGATATCACATTTTTAAAATTTGGCTTATATGGGCGGTGCCACGCCCATTGGTCCGATCCCGCCCATTATTGGAAAAATCACGTGGACTGCTACCAGATACATATACACAACATTGCAGCACTCCCGCTAGCAAATTGTGCAAGATATCGAAATTTCAAAATTTGGTTTATGTGGGCTGGACCACGCCCATTGGGCCGATCCCGCCCATTTTTGAGCAATCACGTAGACTGTCACCTGAAACATATACACAAACTTGCAGAACTCTCGCTAATGAATTGTGGAAAATATTTCAATTTCAAAATTTGGCTTATATGGGCGGGGCCACGCCCATTGGTCCGATTCCGCCCATTTTTTTAAAATTCACATAATCTGACACTAAATGCATACACACAATTTCAGCACTCTAGCTAAAAATTTTTCTCAATAACAAAATTTGACCCATATGGGCGGGTCCACGCCCACTTGATATATCGAAAATTCAAGTACCCTATTTTCAGCACCCCCTACACATGTACATTCTGTGAAAATTTCAAATAAACAAACCCACAAACAGACACTCTCTTTTATATATATAGAAGAATAGAAGAAGACTAGCTGAGCCCGGTGCGCTTCGCTGCCCATGTCAAAATTAGCGCTGTAGAAACTGTATTTTATATCCGATCAGTACGAAATTCTGCAGAAAGAGGTTTGTTATTACATGAAGGAATACTGCCAAATTCGGAGAAAATCGGTTCAGATTTAGATATAGCCCCCATATATATGTTACCCCGGATTTGACATGTAAGCGCTTTAGAAACTGTATTTTATATCCGATCAGTACGAAATTCGGCAGAAAGAAGTTTCTTATTACATGAAGGAATACTGCCAAATTCGGAGAAAATCGGTTCAGATTTAGATATAGTCCCCATATATATGTTACCCCCGATTTGAAATTCAAGCGCTGTAGAAACTGTATTTTATATCCGATCAGTAAGAAATTCAGCAGAAAGAGGTTTCTTATTACATGAAGGAATACCGCAAAATTCGGAGAAAATCGGTTCAGATTTAGATATAGCCCCCATATATATGTTACCCCCAATTTGACATGTAAGCGCTGTAGAGACTGTGTTTTATATCCGATCAGTACGAAATTCGAGAGAAACAGGTTTCTACTTTACATGAATGAATATTCTAGGAAAATCGATTCAGATTTATATATAACCTCCATATATATGTTCCTCCAGATTTGGTTACAAAGCGCTATACAAGTTGTACTTTACTTCCGATCATTACAAAGTTCTCCAGAAAAATGTTTCTCTATTTAGGAACGAATATTGCTTAATTTAGCGATTATCGGTTGAAAATAAGATATACATACACACATACACACCACATTTACCAATTATTCCAAATTATTATCGCAATGACCCTTATCGCATTGTTAGGGAGGTGTAGGGTATTATATAGTCGTCCCTGCCCGACTTTCTGCCTTTCCTTACTGGTATTAGTAATAAATTCACTGAATGAAAAAATACCGAATTCAGTGGAAAGTCCAGAAAATAGAAATGTATACTTATAAAATTTCCAAATTCTTGTTTCATTGGTCATGCATCACATTATCATATTGCGATTGTATTGGAGTGAGCAGCTGTAATTATCGCATACCGAGCATTTATGTTCATGTATTTCCTATATAATACTTGCAAGATATATCAAAATATGGGCTGTGCCACGCCCACTGGTCCTATTCCGCCCATTTGTAAGCCAATCACGTAGACTGCTACCAGATACATATACGCAAAATTTCAACACTCTCGCTAACAAAATGAGCAAGATAATTCAATTTCAAAATTTGGCTTATATGGGCGGTGGCACGCCCAGTGGTCCTATCCCGCCCATTTTTGGACCAATCGCGTAGATCGCCAACGGATATATATGCACAAAATTCCAGCTCTCTCGATAACAAATTGTGCAAGATATCAAATTTTTAAAATTTGGCTTATAGTGGCGGTGCCACGCCCATCGGTCCGATCCGGCCCATTTTTGAACCAATCACGTGGACTGCTACCAGATATATATGTACAACATTACAGCACTCTAGCTAACAAATTGTGCAAGATATATCAATTTCAAAATTTGGCTTATATGGGCGGGGCCACGCCCATTGGTCCGATCCCGCCCATTTTTTGACCAATACCGAGCATTTATGTTCATGTATTTCCTATATAATACTTGCAAGATATATCAAAATATGGGCTGTGCCACGCCCACTGGTCCTATTCCGCCCATTTGTAAGCCAATCACGTAGACTGCTACCAGATACATATACGCAAAATTTCAACACTCTCGCTAACAAAATGAGCAAGATAATTCAATTTCAAAATTTGGCTTATATGGGCGGTGGCACGCCCAGTGGTCCTATCCCGCCCATTTTTGGACCAATCGCGTAGATCGCCAACGGATATATATGCACAAAATTCCAGCTCTCTCGATAACAAATTGTGCAAGATATCAAATTTTTAAAATTTGGCTTATAGTGGCGGTGCCATGCCCATCGGTCCGATCCGGCCCATTTTTGAACCAATCACGTGGACTGCCACCAGATACATATGTACAACATTACAGCTCTCTAGCTAACAAATTGTGCAAGATATATCAATTTCAAAATTTGGCTTATATGGGCGGGGCCACGCCCATTGGTCCGATCCCGCCCATTTTTTGACCAATTACGTAGAATGCCACCAGATACATATTCGCAACATTGCAGCACTCCCGCTGGCAAATTGTGCAAGATATCAAAATGTCAAAATTTGGTCTATGTGGGCGGGGCCACGCCCATTGGGTCGATCCCGCCCATTTTTGGACCAATCTCTTAGACTGCCACCATATACATATACACAAAATTCCAGCACTCTCGCTAACAAATTGTGCAAAATATCTCAATTTCCAAATTTGGCTTATATGGGCGGGGCCACGCCCATTGGTCCGATTCCGCCCATTTTTGGAAAATTCACATAATCTGCCACTAAATGCATACATACAAAATTTCAGCTCTCTAGCTAAAAATTTTTCTCAATATCAAAATTGAACACATATGGGCGGGTCCACGCCCACTTGATATATCGAAAATTCAAGTATCCTATTTTCAGCACCTCCTACACATGTACATTCTGTGAAAATTTCAAGATGATCGGTCTAGCCGTTTAGACGTCTATACGGAACAAACAAACATACAAACAAACAAACAAACCCACAAACAGACACTCTCTTTTATATATATAGATGAAAAAAGAGATGTCAGTTAATGTCTGAGAGATTTCACATTGTCAGAGTTATATAGTGGAATTTTAAGAGGATAATTTTTGTGGAAGATCTTAACCCTCTAGCTCCCTTCTTAATGAGTCAATTTGGGCCTTTTTCCGAAAAATCAAAAATTGTCCTTTCAAAAAGTACATTTATGGATTAATATATTCTACGAACATTTTTATCGGAAAATTTCAGTGGGGGTCGTCAAAGACACCAAAGACGTAAATATAGCTCTTTACGCTTAATAAGCAAAATTACACGACTACTTATACAAAAAAATACTATAATGTGAATTTAAAGTCGCGATAAATTAAAATACAAACACTTGCAATTTTGTTCAGTGTTATGCGTTTACGAGTATAGTACCATAGTCTATTAAAAAATTAGTGTTATTGCCAAACCCCTTTTGGTACCTCCTAAATACTTATAATATAGCCAAAATAAAAAATATGAAAAATGTTTTTTTAATATCCCCTATTTTACAATATGGGTAATAACTTATATATTTATCCATAGATACCGTACTACTAAATATTTTCCTCTTTTTAATCTTTACCAATTCCATTTTACTCGAAAACTTTGAAGCCAAAAAATACATACTATTAAAAAATTATGAAGATGTAACCAAATATTTCTCTTCATTTCTTAATAAAAGTTTTAGCAACCAGACTTCGTTCGTAGCAGGCACTTTCTACATTATGTTTGTCTGCTTAATTTTGGAGGCATTTGAGTTATTTATTTAAAAAAACTACAAATTATTTGTGTTCACCGAAAAACATTTTTTTAAAAAAAATTTTATCCAAAAAGTCATTGCTAAATAAAACGTTATTCCACGTTACATAGCACAGTTAACGTTACCTCCACGAACTTGTGAGCACTATCGAATTGTTAACAACATTCACTCAGATGCGGTAATTGCGGCACTGTCACATCTAAAGGTGAACTCAAGCTTGATTAGACTAATTCAAAGTCTGCTAAACAGAAGACGCATAACAGCATGTCTTGGGTCCACAAGTCTAACAAGGTTTGTAAACAGGGGGACCCCACAAGGAGGAGTACTGTCTCCACTAATTTGGAATCTAGCGGTGAATGAAATCCTGCTAGATCTAGAACGTTGTGGCTGCAAGGTCGTGGCATATGCGGATGACGTGGCAATCGCAGTGAGTGGCAAATTCGAAAACGTCCTCCGAGACATTCTACAGGTGGCTCTGAACAAATGGGCTAGATGGGCCAGAAGCAGCGGTTTGGGCGTTAACCCAAACAGGCCTTATATGCCTACAGGAAGGCAGTAGGGTCGCGGTGGGGTCTATCTCCTAAAATCGTTCATTGGATATATGTATATAGAAGTAGTTCGTCCAATACTGTTATACGGCATTGTGGTATGGTGGACGGCAACTGACAAACTAACCATCACCAATCTACTATCAAAGGTTCAGAGAACTGCCTGCCTGTGCATAAGCCCCACTCCATATACTGCCGACTAATATTGTGTACGATGACATGAGGATTTCAAAGTGTAGTGCTATGGTAAACGACCGAGTGGACTATATACCAACGATGTACACCTTCGAGAGGAACTACATCACTATGATAGCAGCCAAAGATGAATGGGTTGGCAGAATACCAGGTAATAGAAACCATTTCCACTACTATACAGATGGTTCGGAGCTTCGAAGAACAAAGTTTGGATATAGCTCACAGACAACCAGATACCTGCAGTGTCTATCAATCCGAAATAATGGCAATATTGGAAGTCAACCCTTGACTGCCGCAAATCTCTTAACGAGATGGCTGAGCAGTTTAATATACATCTCATATGGGTGCCTGGGCATAGGTATATACCGGGGAAACGCAAAGCCGATGAACTTGGTAAGAAAGGGATGACATTACAAATTCTCGAAGAATTTGCACATATTGGATTTGTACACTACAAATGGGTAGATACGAAGTTGGACTTTTGTGGAAAGTTGACCCGCCAGAGTTGCCAAACGGTTTGCCAACAACATTAAAACGTTTATACTGCATTAAACAGAAGACTGAACGAAACGTCAATTTGGCTGAATGTTAGCAACAACAAATTACCAATATAAAAGAGAAGGGCTATGCCGGGCGGTTGCCCACAACAGTTGTAGAACAAAATATGGTACTTGCCCACCTTTATTATCAATAACCCACAGAAACCAAACAAAATACGTCTTGCATAGGACGATGCAGCTAAATCTGGTGATTTCACTCTGAATGATTTTTATGATAAAGGGTCCAGACCTAATTATGCCCCTCATGAATATGCTGTTCAAATTTCGAATCAGAGCTATTGAGGTATGTGGTGATATAGCAGAAATGTTTCACCTTATAAAGGTGCATGAGGAAGATGCTGGTGCCGAACGTATTTTATGGTGGGACAAAAATAATTCCCTCCTAGTTTATCAGCTCAATGTTCTAACCGTTGGCGCATCATGCTCCCCTTGTATTTCACATGGAAAAGATTTTGGTGGTAATCAAAATTTAATTGAGACAATTACAAAGCAGCACTATGTTGGCGACTTTATCGACTCTACAAACAACATCGATGAAGCAATTAAACACTCACTAAATATCAGAGATGTTCATGCCGAGAGAAGATCTCAAATCAAATTCCGCAGAAGTTTTAAATGCACTGGGAGAAACAAAGGACCCCAAACCAAAAACCTTTGAAAATAAAGAGAATTCGACACAATTCGAAAAAATACTTGGGCTATATTGGGTCCTTAACGATAATGTTTTTAAAATAAATTTCAAGTTTGCGCGAATCCGTAAACCGATTTTGATTGCGGAAATCGTACTTACAATGCGAGAAGTTTTACAGGTTTTTATGTCTGTTTACGACGCTTTAGGCTTTATGGCTTGCCTCATGTACTATTTAAAATCAATTATTCAGGAAATATGGCTATGCGGTATATACTGGGACCAGTCCTTAACGAGGATCTCTTTTGTAAATGGAAAAAATATTGTACATTTTTGCCAGCAATTACAGAAGTTTTTATTCCACGATGCTACACCCTAGCATTACAATATGATGACTATTTCGATGAATTGCACACATTATCGACGCAAGTGAAGATGTCTATGCAGCTGTATCATATTTTCGAATAGAACATTGAAATATGACTCGAAGCGGCAAAATCAAAGGTTGCCGCGTACGACCCTTTTCAATACCTCGAGTCGAATTTTATCAATAAATATTGGCAAAAGACTAATGAGGACAGTAAGTTCTCACAATATTAAATTTCAGCGGGAGTTGATGTGGACTGATTCAAATATAGTTTTTACATGGCTAACTATGTGATCCTAGGAAATATAAACAATTATGTGCCGTGTCGCTGAAATTTTATAGTACACAAAAGCTGCTGAATGGCCATGGGTTCCGAGTGCCATGAATGTTGCAGACTTTGCACAAAATTTAGGCCAGCTTCTGACAATTATATGGAAGTCAATTTAAAAACTGTTCAGCCACGCTTGGTCTTAATGTCTGTGATCTGGTTACGTCTTAAATCCGCCCTCGAATATGATTTTAATAAATTTTGAATATTTTTCTAGTTGGTAACGCCTTTACCGGGCTGCGGTCTATGAAAACGTATATTTTTAAATATGATGTGAGAGGGATTCTTCTGAAATTTCCTTTGCCCTTGACTTTATTCTGCTTGATTAAGAACTGGCGGAGATATCGCAAATTATATATCCGAAGATTGAAGGCACCCGAAATTAGGAACTTGAGCCATCGACTGCCGCAGATCTCTTAACGAGATGGCTGAGCAGTTTAATATACACCTCATATGGGTGCCTGGGCATAAGGATATCCCGGGGAACTGCAAAACCGATGAACATGCTAGGAAAGGGACGACATTTCAAATTCTCGAAGAATTTGCATATATTGGTGCGCCACTAAACACGTGCAAATCGTGCCAAATCGGCTTAGGCAGGAGGCAATCAGGCAGTCCTCAGGCAGTGCAGAGTAGCTAGACAAATCTGGCCAAGGTATGACCTGAGAAGATCAAAATATCTCCTCGCACTAGAGAGGCAAAGATTGTCTACGTTAGTATCAGTTCTGACGGGACACTGCTGCTTGATCGGCGAACACGCCAAAAGATTGGGTATTGACTCTAATGACTTCAGCAGAAGCTGTGGAGATGAGGAAGAAGTGGAGAGCATTGAGCACTTGGTATGCGACTGCCCCGCTCTGAGTAAACGACGACTGGACATACTGGGGTCGGCTTTTCTAGGCAGCCTAACAGATCTTTCCAGTACCGATATTCGTACTATCGACAAATTTGTCTATCAAACAGGTTGGTTTCGATGAGGGGCATTTCAGCCCGTGGTAACACTAGGGACCTAAACTGGTCTATGTGATCTTGTATAAAAAATACGGCTCCCACCGTAACCTAAACCTAACCTAACTTGATCCGTGTGAAAAAAACATAAGAATTTTTGCCTAACAATTAAAGGATATATGGTGCTAATTTGGACAAAATTGTGTCTTTGTATACTTAGGTAACGACCTCAACAAAAAGTAGTGTCAGTACATTTTCAGTAACTTTTTAAAGAACCCGACCTACCAAAATGTTTTTTCTGATTATTATAGAGGTTACAATTGGACATATTAAATATATGAATAATTGCAAATCAAATGAAATTATTCACAAGTGTAAAAAACAATTCGCGATATTTGTTAACTGCACCACCGAAGCTGGAGTGTACCACTTCACTCGGAGACCAGTGTTCGTCCTGTCAAGACTCCTAACTACAAAAGGGGAAGAGAAACATAAAACACTAAAGTTAATGGTTTATTGTAGCTCATGTTACGGACCTAACTGCAAAAAGGTCAGTTGAAGTTCAGGTCAAAACAACAATTTTATAACACACTCGGAAAAATTTAGTCGGTCTTATCTGGCGAAATAAATGACATTTTGCAAGACTGTTTTATCTTTCCAAAATTCTCATCCAGGTTTTCACAAACTAAAAAAAATCGTGACTTTCCAAAAAAAATTGTACACTTATTTTATGTTTACCACTATACGAGTAAAACCTTCATGTCGATTGGCGCGGATTAGGAATTAATTTTTGACCTTTGGTTTCTTGGTAGATTGGTCATTTTGTACAAAATTTCTCCAGCTGAAAAATTTACAGATGAAAGCCTACGAAATGCCTTAATGGAGGTTGAAATTATAGTCAACTCAAGTCATCTGACATATGTTTCACTTGAGACCGAAGATAAAGATACCATCATCCCAAATCATTTCCTTCTATGAAGCTATAATAGTGCAAAACCTTTTTGTTCACTATACACTATATCATAAAATGTGCCTGCGGCAAAATGAAATGTTCGCTGAACAGTTTTGGCGGCGTTTTGTGAAGGAGCCAATATTGGCTCGACGCAGTAAATAGACCCAGCGACCCAAGGATATAAAGGTGGGTGATATGGTACTTATGGCAGATGGAAACGCGGATAGAAGTTCATGGCTTTAATGAAAGTTGTAAGCGTTACAAAAAGGGTATCATGGAAGTACCATCAGTCAAGTTAGCAGTTTTAGATGTCGGTAATGTGTTTGAGTAAGACCCTCGACGAATCGCCTTCCTGGGGGGAGAATTGTAACCGACAATTACTTCATTATCGACACTACTAGTTTTTCTTGCTGTTGTTAGCTAGTTTGGTGCAACTACTAATTTGTTAGGTTAGGTTGAAGAGAGGATACGTTTAAACGTCTCATGTCCATTGACATACACTTAAGCCAGTGGTTCGGCCTGTTGTGCGCTCCTTATTTATGATCTTTTTATACCTCACGAGTTACAGAAAATCGGCACTAGACACGAATTTTCTTAGTATCTTCCAGTCATATCCTCTGAGATGAGTCAAGTCTGGTAATATGTCGGACCGGAAATATTGCGATCTTGCATGTGTGAAAACCGGACAGTGACACAGAAAATCTTCCATCGTTCGATGTTTTCCCAACATGCCCTTTATTCGTCGTTTTCTGCCAGTCCTATGCGATGAAGATGTGCTTCCAAGCTTGAGTGCAAGCACAGTCATTATCTTACTAACCTCCATCTTGTTTAGTTTCAGAAAACTTCTTGTTTTCTTTTCATTTGGGTCACCTTTTCATTTGGGTCTTTGCAGTTTCTCATACTTTTGCGCTATTCCACACAGTTTTGTAAGTCATCACTGCCCAGTGCTTCAACTCATCATTTGTGGCTTCGAAAGGTTTCCAAAATTCCATGTTTATTACTCGAAGTTCTCTGCCCTTTGAAACCAAGCTGTTTGCCCGTACATTTCCAATCACTCCGTTGTATCCTGGTACCCAGCAAATACGCAAGCTTATCGTTCTTCTGCTGTCTAACACAGTTTTGCATTTGACCCTTTCCGATTGTATTGCTTTAATCCCCATTTGGCTATCTGTGAAGATGTTGGCATATTTAGGCTTTGTGGTATTACTGAGCCAGTTCACATACTCCGTGATTGCTCGAACTTCTGCTTGAAATACCGGGCCGTCCTGCCTTGGACCCATCCGTGTAGCACCTGGTTCCCAATGGCACACGGGCCAATGTTCCGTTTTCCAGGAGCGTCTGTCTGGCACAAACGAATCACAGGTAGCTGTAAGCCGCACTTCAGGAATGCGGTTGGAGAATTCTGGTGTTTGAATGTATCCAACTAGAGATTCTAAAATCTTCTGATGATACGACTTGTAGACCCGGTTTATCCATTCACCCATCACATGTAGACATCTTGGTGTGAGCGCTGCCTCATACTTCATACGGATGTCTATTAGTTGGATGTGCAGTATAGTCTTCAACGCTCTTGTTGGTGCAGTTCTAAATGCCCCGCTTATGCCAAGACAGCACACACGTTGCATTTTTTGCAAAGGTATTACGTTGTACATCTTGTCCATTGATGTCCACCACACTACACAGGCGTAGGTTATTATTGGTTTAATCACGCTCATGTAAAGCCAGTGAGTCCTATTTGAACGTAGTCCCCATTTTGAACCTATAGATCTTCTGCACAACGACCAACATCTGTGGGCCTTTGTAACTCTATCTTCAACATGATCTTTCCTGTACAGTTTCTGAACCAAGATTACTCCCAAGTATTTTACCTTGTTAGTTATAGCAATTGTCTTATTCAGGAATCGAGGCCAGGTAAAACGTGGATCTTCGTTTTCCTTGTAATATTTCTGTTTTGTCTGAGTTAACATTTAATCCCCTTGGTTGTGTCCAGTTATATGCTATGTTGAGTGCCTCCTCAGCTCTTCTGCATAATAGGTCTGGATGTATGCCCCTTAGAAGTATTATAACGTCATCTGCATAACAGACTGCTTTAAGTCCTTCATTGGTGAGGGCATGTAGGAGACTATGTATCGTCGTACCCCTTAAAAGAGGCGATAAAATGCCGCCCTGGGGTATACCACGAGTTATCTCTAATTTTCACGTCATATAACCCACAAATAACCCACCTATCAGCATATTGTTGACTGGATAGGTTTAGGTTAGGGTGGCAGCCGTATTTTTTATACAAGCTCACATATACCAGTTTAGGTTATTTAGTGTTACCACGGGCTGAAATGCCCCTCATCGAAACCAACCTGTTTGATATACAAATTTGTCGATAGTACGAATATCGGTACTGGAGATATCTGTTAGGCTGCCTAGAAAAGCAGTGCTCAATGCTCTCCACTTCTTCCTCATCTCCACAGCTTCTGCAGAAGTCATTAGAGTCAATACCCAATCTTTTGCGAGTTCGCCGATCAAGCAGTGTCCCGTCAGAACTGATACTAACGTATACAATATTTGCCTCTCTAGTGCGAGGAGATATTTTGATCTTCTCAGGTCATACCTTGGCCAGATTTGTCTAGCTACTCTGTAGGTGCCGATTTCTGTCCATCTTTCGTTGGACTGCCTGATTGCTTTTGCCTAAGCCAAAGCATGCACGTGGATAGTGGCGCACCAATATCTGCAAATTCTTCGAGAATTTGTAATGTCGTCCCTTTCCTAGCAAGATCATCGGCTTTGCAGTTCCCCGGGATATCCCTATGCCCAGGTACCCATATGAGGTGTATATTAAACTGCTCAGCCATCTCGTTAAGAGATCTGCATCAGTCGAGGGCTGCTTGTGAATTTAGGGATGTTGCCTCTAGAGAATTGATGGAAGCCTGGCAGTCCGAGTAAATGACAACGCCAGTGTTGGTTACTATGTTGCGACTCAGCCACTTGGCTACTTCCCATATTGCCATTATTTCGGCTTGATATATCCAATCTAAGCTCTGCACAGTGTACTCCGAAGCCAACCTTGTCATCAAGCTTTGAACCATCCGTGTAAAAGTGGAGATGGTTTCTATTACCTGGTACTCTTCCAACCCATTCATCTCTGGCGGGAATCATAGTGATGTAATTTCTCTCGAAGGTGTACACCGTTGGTATATAGTCCACTCGGTCGGTTACCATAGCACTACACTTTGATATCCTCATGTGACCGTAGTTTTTGTACCTCCACATTGATAGGCAGTTTAATCTTATTGCCGCTTTGGTTGCAACTTCCCTCGCCACAATATTAATCGGCAGTATATGGAGTAGGGTTTGTAGGGACTCCGTTTATGCTAACGCAGGTAGTTCTCTGAACCTTTGATAGTAGGTTGGTGGTGGTTAGTTTGTCAGTTGCCGTCCACCATACCACAATGCCGTATAGCATTATTCAGCCCAAACCGCTGCTACTAGCCCATCCAGCCAACTTGTTCAGAGCCACCTGTAGGATGTTTCTGAGGACTTTTTCGAATTTGTCACTCACTACGATTGCCACGTCTTCCCATATGCCACGACCTTGCAGCCACAACGTTCCAGATCCAGCTGGATTTCATTCATCGCTAGGTTCCAAATTAATGGAGACAGTACTACTCCTTGAGAGGTCCCTCTGTTTACTAACCTTGTTAGATATGTGCAGCCAAGACATGGTGTTATGCGTCTTCTGTTGAGCAGGCTTTGAATTAGTCTAATCAAACTAGAGTTAACCTTTAGATGTGACAGTGCCGCAATTACCGCATCTGAGTGAATTCTATGTCAAGAAATGCCACCATGGTGAATTCCTTGAAATGCAGGAACGATTCGACAGTGCTCACAAGTTCGTGCAGGCCTGATTCTGTAGACTTCCCCTTATTGTAAGCAGTAGTTTTGTATCCAGGTTTTCCCTAATGAAATAATCTAAAAGTCTTTCCAGACTTTTTAATAGGAAGGACGATAGGCTAATTTGTCTGAAGTCTTTTGGCCTAGTGTGCGATATCTTTCCCACTTTGGGTATGAATACGACTTTGGTGTCCCTACATCGATTCGGGATCTATGAAGCCTGATACAGCCTATATAAATTTTCTCCAGCCAGGGGATAATGTACTTTAACATTTTCTTCATTTCTGCTGGAGTGATGCCGTCTGGTCCAGGTGACTTGAAGGGCTCAAAGCTATTAATAGCCCAGCTTATTATCTCTCAGTCAACAAGCTAGCGACGCTCGCAGTCCACTCGCACTCTTGTTGGTCCTGCTGATCCTCTGGTTCTGTTAGAGAGTTCCCCGGGAAATGTGTGTCGAGCAGTACATTGAGCGACTGCCCGCTGTTGCTGGTCCAATTATTTGCCTCATCCTGCAAGTAACCCACTGTACATGGTGAAGCTGATAGTATTTTCCTCAGCCTTGCGGCGTCGGAGACCTTTTCCACTTCGCCACAGAAGGTATACCAAGAGCGTCTTTGCGCCTTTCTAAGCTCCTTCTTATAGATCTTGAGTTGCTCTTAGATAGATATCCCAAACATTAGCGACCCCAGTAGATTTAGCCTTATTGAATACAGGTCTTTTTCAAAGCCGTTAGCTCAGAAGCCGTTAGCTTAGTTTGACCCTTGTACCTTGTTTTTGGACAGGCTTCTTCAAGGGAACTATTGAATGATGTGGTGATATGCTCGACCAGATTATCCAGACCGGCTTTGTCATTCCGTTCGTACAGAAGTTTGGATCTGAGGACTTTCTTTATATTATTTTCATACAGGTGTCACTTTGTCTTTCTCACATTTCTGTGGACGGCAGGTTCAGGCGCTTTTTCAGCGAGTTTGAACTCAATATAATGGTGATCTGAGAATGAGTGGTCGTCCAGTACATTCCACCCAATAATTTTGTCCGACTTCCGGTCAGTAGCAAACGTTACGTCTAGTACTTCTTGTCTGTCTTTAATTGTAAAGGTCGGTTTATTACCTATGTTACAAATACCTAGGTTGGTAGTTAGAATAAAGTCAAGAAGCGAATCACACCTATTGTTTATATCCGTACTACCCCAGATAGTATGATGAGCGTTCGTGTCTGCGCCAACAATCAGCTCAACCTCGTCAGACGTTGCTTCTTCTACTACTTCCCTGAGTAGAGCAGTCGGTACTACAGCTTCATAAGGCAAGTAACTGGAGACCACCCAATATATGCCATTACCGATCTCCAGACTAGCAGATGTTTGGTCTTTTCCACTTAAATTACCCAGGAGAAAGATACTTAGATCTTTCCTGGCCAAAGTGCAGGTTCTTGGAGTGCCTTCACAGTTGGCCACAAGCAGTTTATAGTTGGGTGTCCTGATTCCGCACACCCTTCCTCCCACTGCGTAGGGCTCCAGTATCAGGACGATGTCTACTGCACCTGTGGACAGGCGCAGCAATAGAGCCGTTGAGGCTGCTTTAGCGTGATGGAGGTTAATCTGTAAAATTCTTACCATCATTAGTAATTAACAGATTAACATCCACCCCGACAAGGGTGTTATCGAACTCTTCGTCCGTATCATCGAGAAGCGTGTCCCCACCAGATACGTCAAAGAGTCCGGAGACTCCTCACAGGCCCTCTGTGACAGAAGTAGAGCTTTCATCCTCAGAGTAGGGCATTACAGATCTTCTGTTAGAGTTGGAGTCACCAGAAATAACGGGCGTGGATACCTCCGCACTTCCAGAAAGCTGTGTATCAACCACGGTGGACGACTCACCTTCCGCAGTGGGAACTATATCCTGCTTGTATACCTTCAAGACTATAGTCTCGAAGCCATACTACACTTGCACGTTGTATATGGGAGGTGTATTCAGCGTTAAGGATCAAATTGGCCTGCCGCTTTTTACCATCCGCCTCACCCACCTTGCTGATTCTCCAATTATGGGCGGGCAGACTAGGATTGGAATCTTTTATTATTTCTAATATGTCAGCCGGGTCGGAGGGCTCTTCTGTAACCCAGGTGATGGCTCTAGGGTGACTAGGGATGTTGTTTTTTTCGACAACATCCAAGTGGGCAAACGGCCACACCTCACCCGTTCGACTCAGAGCAGCCTTATACAGGTCTACTGATCTGGCATCATCTACGGACATCGAGGTAATGTGCCATAATGGCTGATTGCACGTGGCTCCATTTGTCCTTGAGGATGGATCCATCCTCACTACTTCTGTCTATATCGGCCATCACTAGACTTCATTGAAGGGCTTGGTGAGTGTCCTGTTGATGCTGACATTAGGCCTCTTGCCTTTTTCGAAAGCAGGGGTTCATCAGGTGATCTGATTCTTTTGTCTTTATTAGCCGTTAACACAGCTGAATTTGTGGCTCTTTCAGCCTGCTGAAAGAGCATCTATGACGCCTTTAGCCCAGGTAAGTGACTCTTTTTGTTTTTCGGTAAGAGCCGACACCTCAACAGCCTACAACTCCGTCAAAACTCTGAGCGCTATCCGGTGCTCATTGTGCTTCCGTTTTGACGGTCGGACATGACCTTTTCCCCTCACCGTACCACCTGTTGTGAGTACTGGGGGGAAATATTCACCATGTTTGGTGAATTTGACTGGATAAGTGTATCGGTCTGCACATTGTTAAATGTGCCCTTAATATCTATGCAAACAACAAGTGTATACATTTCTTTACTGTAGGACTCTTCAATGTGGTGCACTACCTTATGCAGAGCTGTTTCCACTGATCTTCCTTTGACATAGGCGTGTTGTTTAAATTTTAGTCTATCACCGGCTATTTTACTTTTGATCACTGTATGAAGACCACCCTTGATTCCTGCCATTTTTTTAAGGTATAAGCATGGGTTAGGCATGCGGTGCCAGATGAGATGATACCAATTCCACCTCATTCCGCAGAAGTGTTGGAAATATTCCATCCGGATGGGAGAGAAGCTTGCCTTGATGGGAGAGAAGCTTTTTATCGCTTCCTTAACCACACCATCTGTTATATCCGTAAAAGGTACATTATGCAATATATTTTCATTCTATAACTATTCCTCTGGTGGACCAGCATTACCAGTCGGAAAATTAGTTTTCATCAAGAGCCTTACGATCTAATGATATTACTGTATTCTTTGAGTCTTCTGTGGTAGTCGTCCCAATATACTGATTGTTTTTTACGTCGAGCTGTGTTGTAAAGTCTGCGGACATCCTGGCCAATCGAGAGAATTTGTCCTGTCATCCAGGGTTTTTCATAGTCAGATTTCCTTTCTCGAAGTGGGCAACGAATATCGAATGATTTTACAAGAGCCTCCGTAATCTTCTTCACTTTGATATCAATGTCTTCTGTACATAGATAATCGCGTATAGGCTGGTCCAATCGATTTCTACAACGTCCCTCACCAGACGTTGTAATTTCGACGTAGGTGGCAATGTCGGCGCATCAAATGGCAGATATATTGACGCCAGGTACATATTTCCATTACCTTGCCTCAGCACCGTTGCGTCCGTTTTTTACAACTCTGGAGAGAAAAGAAAACATAAGTTTTTATGGCACAAAATTCAAGTCCTTGGACGAGTACCTGAGTTAGCGTAGAAAAGGTTGTAGTTCTCATGATTTAATCCAGTAACCTTGTTGCTAGTTGTCCCTGGTTCCTGTATCAACCCTGCCTTTATTTATGATGCCCATCAGAGCGTTGGGTGATGTCTCGCTCCCATGGAGGTTTATCTGGATGACCTCAATCATTGTCTTTCGAATAAAAGTTTCTTCTGGGAGCCTATCCTATCTGGTGGCACTCCCTCATTATTTGGTAGTGGCTCATTCTCCTCCTTTCGTTCACTACCTGAAAAAGTGTCGGTACTATTGGTAAACTGGTGGTGGTATCGACTACTTCCACATCAGTTTTTGACAGTGTCTTACTAGTCTCCATCCGTTCATTACCAGTATTTGCTCTTCAGACAGTATATTTGGACTCGACTCATCTGTCCTGCCAATCGGGACCTTTCCAATTTTGAAAAAGACAGTCCAGATCAAGATGTACGCCATGCCCTTCGCCATGATAAGATTGTTCTTGGATTCTGGGTCTATGCCCAACACGAGGAGAGTACCCTCGCTATCATCCTTCCTATAGAAGACTTTCCACTTTATCACGGAATGTTTTGAACTCGGTTTGCTAATGATGTTGAGTATGTACTCTGATGAGAACTTTCTGGGACATCCCTTGACATATAGAGTCGTTTTTATGAGTTCAGAAATGTCGGGTTTCCTTACCAATTTTAGCTTTGCGCCGTCCCATGGTGAGGGGAAGCTAACCACAAGTTTTACGAGGACACCAGCGCAGCGTTGTGATGCCAGCCTTAGCATCAAAACACCACTCTAAAACTTGCAACTCATTACTTCGGTTGGTGGTTCATCCTTAGATTCGAGGACGTACTCCGCTACCCTCGTATAGACCAAATCTTCGAAGTTACTCTTTTAGTCTTCGGGGATTCTGCCAGATACACTACTGCTATCAATTATGGCATAGCATAAATCGTCTCGGAAATGTTGTTTAGCTTTTTTAGAATAAGACACGCCCTTCTTTGTGGCCAATTGATTTTTACTAGAAACCATCTCCACTTCTATACGGATGGTTCGAAGCTTGATGAAAAGGTTGGCTTCGGGGTACACTGTGAAGAACTTAATTTGGATATAGCTCACAGACTACCAGATACCTGCAGTGTCTATTAAGCCGAAATAATGGCAATATGGGAAGTCGCCAAGTGGCTGAGTCGGATAGTAGCCAACACTGGCGTTGTCATTTACTCGGACAGCCAGGCTGCCATCAATTCTCTGGAGGCCACATCCCTAAATTCACAAATAGCCCTCGACTGCCGCAGATCTCTTAACGAGATGGCTGAGCAGTTTAATATACACCTTATATGGGTGCCTGGGCATAGGGATATCCCGGGGAATTGCAAAGCCGATGAACTTGCTAGGAAAAGGACGACATTACACATTCTCGAAGAATTTGCATATATTGGTGCGCCACTGTCCACGCGCAAGCTTTGGATAAGGCAAGAGGCAATCAGGCAGTCCAACGAAAGATGGACACAAATCGGCACCTGTAGGGTAGCTAGACAAAGCTGGCCAAGGTATGACCTGAGAAGGTCAAAATATCTCCTCGCACTGGAAAGGAGAAGATTATCTACGTTAGTATCAGTTCTGACGGGACACTGCCTGATCGGCGAACATGCCAGAAGATTGGGTATTAACTCCAATGACTTCTGCAGAAGCTGTGGGATGAGGAGGAAGTGGAGAGCATTGAGCACGTGCTATGCGACTGTCCCGCTTTGAGTAAACGACGACTGGACCTACTGGGGTCGGCCTTTCTAGGCAGCCTAACAGATCTTTCCAGTACCAATATTCGTGCTATCGATACATTTGTATATCAAACAGGTTGGTTTCAATGAAGGGCATTTTAGCCCGTGGTATCACTAGGGACTTAAACTGGTCTATGTGAGCTGAAGAAATAAAAAAAACGGCTGCCACCCTAACCTAAACCTAAACCTACTGGATCAATTTTACCGCCCATTATCGAAGGACCCCGACTAGAGACTACCTTTTGGGTAGCACCGTTTGACTTCTCCGAATTACTGGAAGACGGCGAGCCATTTTTATACCCTACACCACACTGTGGTACAGGGTATTATGACTTTGTGCATTTGTTTGTAACACCTAAAAGGAGAAGAGATAGACCCATTGTTTATTATACCGATCGACTCAGAATCACTTTCTGAGTCGATTTAGCCATGTCCGTCTGTCTGTCTGTCTGTCCATGTATTCTTGTAATCAAAGTGCAGGTCGTATTTATGGTCCGATTGTGATGAAATTTAGCATAGTGCTCTTTTTTGGCCCAAGGACGACCCCTATTGAAATTGGTTAAAATCGGTTCAGATTTGGATATAGTCCCCATATATATGTTTCACCCGATTTGACATGCAATCGCCGTAGAAACCACATTTTACATCCGATCTTTATGAAATTCGGCAGAGAGAGTTTTATTATTACGTGAATGAACACTACCAAATTCGGAGAAGATCCGATCAGATTTAGATATAGCCCCCATATATATGTTTCACCCGATTTGGCATGTAAGCGCTGTAGGAACTGTATTTTAAATCAGATCAGTACGAACTTTGGCAGAGAGAGTTCTCTTATTACATGAATAAACACTGCCAAATTCGGGGAAAATCGGTTCAGATTTAGATATAGCCCCCATATATATGTTTCACCCGATTTAACATTTAAGCGCTGTAGAAATCTTATTTTATATCCGATCAGTACGAAATTTAACAGAGAGAGTTTTCTTATTACATGCCAAATTCGGGAAAAATCGGTTCAGATTTTAACATAGTCCCAATATATATGTTACACCCGATTTGACATGTAAGCGCTGTAGAAACCGTGTTTTATATCCGATCAGTACGAAAATCGGCAGAGAGAGTTTGCTTATTACATGTATGAACACTGTCACATTCTTATCGCAATGCCCATTTTCGCATTGGTAGGTAGGTGTAGGGTATTATATAGTCGGCCCCGCCTGACTTTCTGTCTTTCCTTACTGGTTCTTCTTAGACACTTTCACAGCTTTCTTCGGGAGACCTGACTCTTTTAGCGGCCTCCATGAATGTGTTTGTTACAACGGTCAATTTTCTGTAATTTGCCTGGCATAAATTTATTATATATTTTCTTTGAGCGTAAGTCCAGTAAATGCTTAAAAATTTCGACATTTATATATAGATTGTACTAAAGCGCTTCACATAAGCTTTAAAAATAACTAAGGTATTTTTAAAATTTAATAAATTGTTAATAATGCATATTTTGTTTTTGTTTTCAGTATATGACAACAACTTTGTTAAAAATTAAAAAAGAAGTAAATGATATGTATTGGGGTATTTTTTGGAGACATGCGCTTTTAGCAAACAATTCTCGTTTAATGTTACTTGAGCTGTGCGTATATATTCTAATGATCGACTGAAGTAATCACTGCAATAAGGATATTGACAATGGGAGTTTGGTGGCTCCCGAAACAGATCTGTCTATCCAACTATTACAACCACCCCCAATACATGTCACTTACTTCTTCTTTAATTTTTAACAAAGTTGTTATCATATACTGAAAACAACAAAAACTATCTTGAGCCTAACAAAGTGCAAAAACAAAATATGTACATATGTATGTACAGCAGATCGAATAAAACAAAAAAAAATGTTAATAAATCGCTTAAAGCTACATAAACTTGGTTTTTATTTAAACAGTATGTACCTAATACATACCCGCCTAACACCATAGGATGGGGGGTATATTCATTTTGTCACTCCATTTGTAACACCTCTAAAACTTGATCTGAGGCCCCATAAAGTATTATTTTTATTATGACGTGTTTATATATAATTAACATATGACAAACTTAGTCTATTTACAAAGTCTTTCAAATTATCTCGATTACTTGCTCAAAATCTTAATTCATCGATAGAAGAGTTGGTTTCTGCTATTAGAGTTCTTCTCCATGTATTTCTTGGTCTGCCCCTGTTGCGCTGACCGTGAGGATTCCATCGCTTGGTGATATCGATTCTTATTTCCCTTTGGCATGTTATATAGGCGTGCATTTGATGTAATTTGAGGCCACCAAATTGTCAGTATACTACGAAGGCATCTGTTTATGAATACTTGCAGATTGTTGGTTATAGTGCTGGTAATAAGCCATGTTTCGGAACCGTATAATAAAATAGACTTCACAAATGCATTGAAGATGTTAATATTTGTTTTGAGGACTATTGTTTCTGATGACCAAATATTTCGATGAGATGCAAATGCACCTTGCGATTTCGTTATTCTGTTTTTTACGTCCTCCATCGTACCACCAGTTGTTGATAAAATGCTGCCAAGACATTCAAAACGATAAACATTTTCTATTTCGCTGTTGTACATTTTAAAAGGCTGATCGTTGTTTGCGTTAATCCTCATGGTTTTTGTTTTGCTAATATTTATCTTTAAGCCAAGTTTGCGTGACTCTTCCGATAATTTATTTAACTTGGTCTGCGTATCCAAATAGTTGATTGTTAGAAGAACCGCATCGTCTGCATACTCTAGATCACCGAGTTTGCTAAACATTTTCCAATTTAGGCCAGTTGGGGTAGTGTCCAGATTTTCAAATACCTTATCAAGTACAGTGATGAATAGTGAAGGCGATAATATACAACCTTGACGCACTCCACTGGTAGTAAAAAATGGTTCGCTGACATTGCCTTCGTGTAAAACTCTAGAAGTTGTTCCATCATAGCTCTTTTCTATTATTGACACAATTTTATTGGGTATTCCTCTTGATAAAAGGTCACTCCAAATGTATTTTCTATTTAGTGCGTCGAATGCTTTTTCGTAGTCTACGAACGCCAAATACAGGCTTGCATTATATTCGATCGATTGCTCAATAATAATTCTAGTTGTACATATATGATCGATACATGAGTTCTCCGCTCGGAATCCGCCTTGGTTTTTTCGTAACATTTTGTTTAATGGATCATTAATTCTGTTCAGTATGATTTTGTTGAAAATATGTAAGATCGATGGTAGTAACGATATGCCTCTCCAATTACCACATTTTGTTCTAGTCCCTTTTTACTATTATTTACTCTTTCCAGTCCTGTGGGATAGTTTCCTCATCCCATATTTGTTTAAATAAAGGATACAGTTTATCAGCCATAATGTCGCTGCAAGCCTTGAAACATTCTGTTGGTATACCGTCATTTCCAGGGGCTTTGCCGTTTTTCAAGCTGTCAATTGCTTTTCTGATTTCTGCGTGGGATGGGTTTTCTATTGTAATATGCGTGTTCGTTGGGTGTATTCCAGATATGTGAAATTGCTCTTGAAGATTCTGATTGATATTTAGAGTTTTCTCAAAATGTTTTTCCCAAACTTTTATTTGGTCGTCTTCCGATGTAATAAGATACCCTGTCTCGTCATCCACAGACGTGTTGCTGTTCGAACTATTTTTACCACTCAATTTTCTTATGGTTTTATAAAGGTTTTTGGTATTGCCTTTGTTAGCAGCAGTTTGAGCTTCAGTACCCAGTCTTTCGTAGTAGCATTTTTTATCCTTTTTAATCAGCTTCTTTATTTCTATGCTTACGTCTTTATACTTGATTTTATATTCCTCTGCTCGTGGCACAGTTTGTTCGCCGAGCATTTTCAGCTTTATGTCCTTTCTTTCTTCTATAAGTTGCCAAGATTGGTTGGTCATCCACTCCGTGTGTTGTTGATTCCTCTTGAATCCCAAAACTGTTTTACAGATATTCTTGATAGTGTTCTTAAAGAGCCTCCATTTTCCTTCCAAAGATTCACAGGTATTTAAGTTTATATTTCTCGCTTTGCTGGAAAATACGTTTTTTTATTGCGTTGCTTTTTTGCTTATCGACATCGAATGTTGTTGCTTGCAGAAAATGTTTGTTTTTCTTAGGGAATAATTTTAGTTTTATCTCTGCCAAAATAAGGTAATGGTCACTTCCAATATCTGCACTTCTTTTGTTTCGAACATCACATAGTATGTTGCACCAATTTCTTGAAATACATATGTGGTCGATTTGGTTTTCGTAATTGCCACCTGGTGATTTCCCGGTAGTTTTATGGCCCCGTTTATGTGGAAACAAGGATCCACCAATCTTTAAGTCGAAATTCATGCACAATTCTATTAGCAACTCCCCGTTGATATTGCGATATCCTATTGCATTTGTTCCAAGAACGTTCTCATATTCATCGTGGGCTCAGACACACTTGGGCATTGAAGTCACCAAGAAGTAGTACTATATTTTTCCTGGGTATATTGGTAAGTGTGCTGCTCAGCTGACTGTAAAAACTTCTTTCTCTGTTAATTCACTTTCCTCAGTGGGACCGTAACATTGTACTATGGTGATGTTGTTGTATTTTGTTTTTAAGCTGGCGGTAATAATTCTTTCCGACACTGCTCTCCAATCTATAAGTGCTTTGTAAGCTGATTTTCTGAAGAAAATACCTACGCCTCTAACACGTGCGTCGTCCTGATTTGGCATTCCAGAGTATATTAATATATCGCCTTTTCTATTCCGCACTTCCCCGCATCCATTCCATATGACTTCACTTAAACCGCAGACACTAATATTTAATCTAGCACATTCTCGCGATAATTCAGCAAATTTTTCAGATTGAATCAGTATGAATTCAGTAAACGATGGTAGATTAGACCAACGATACCTATTTCGGTGATAGGGCTGCTATCTTGATTTCGTACACATTTTACAGTAGTAGGCATCCGACATTTCCTCATAGGAACAGGTGTTATGGTTATACCGCCAATAGTCGGTCGTCAGAGCCTCATCTGCGAAAAACAGGGTCCATCACTAGTCGGCGAGGTTGACAGTAATGTAGGAGTGGCTAAGTTCTTCACATATAAAATGTGTTCGCTTCACTACACCATAGACCCAATAAAGTATATATAATCTTAATCGTCGTAAAATTCTAATACGATTTAGCCATGTCCGTACGTATGTTGTAATCACGCTACAGTCCGTAATAATAGAGCTAGGTCGATCAAATTTGGTAGAAAAACGTCTTATATTTGCAGGTTGCTTGGGGTTGGGAAAATCCTTATTTAAGCCATAAACTTAACTAAATTATAGTGAACTGAAGGCATCTGACATATGTTTCACTTGAGACCGAAGATGAAGAGACGATCATCCGAAATCATTTCCTTCTAGGAGGCTAATGGTGCAAAACCTTTTTGTTCACTAAACACTATACATCATAAGATGTGCCTGCGAAAAATTAAACGTTCAGTTTTGGCGCCGTTTTGTGAAAGAGCAAATGATGGCTCGGCGCAATAAATGGACCCAGGGACGCAAGGCTATTGATGTGGGTGATTTCGTACTTGTGGCAGATGAAAACGCCGATAGAAATTCGTGACTGAAAGGAAAAGGTGTAAGCGTTACAAAAAGGGTATCATGGAAAGGGTATCAAGTTATCATTTTTGGATGTCGGTAATATTTTGGAGTAAGGCCCTCGATGAATCGCCTTACTGGGCGGATACTTGCAGGTGAGGTTAGGGTGGCAGCCGTATTTTTTTTACCAGCTCACATAGACCAGTTAAGGTCCCTAGTGTTAGCACGGGCTGAAATGCCCCTCATCGAAACCAACCTGTTTTGTATAAGAATGTATCGATAGTACGAATATCGGTACCGGAAAGATCTATTAGACTGCCTAGGGTCTAAGTGATCTATGCGACTGTCCCGCTTGGACTCAATGCTCTCCACTTCTTGCTTATCTCCACAGCTTCTGCAGAAGTCATTGGAGTCAATACCCAATCTTTTGGCGTGTTCGACGATCAAGCAGTGTCCCAACAAAACTGATAGTAACGTAGACAATCTTTTCGTCTCTAGTGCGAGGAGATATTTCGACCGTCTCAGACCAAATTTGTCTATCTACCCAATTTCTGTCCATCTTTCGTTGGACTGCCTGATTGCCTCTTGCCTAAGCACCAATATATGCAAATTCTTCGAGAATTTGTAATGTCGTCCCTTTCCTATCAAGTTTATCGGCTTCCCATGTATATCCCTATGCACAGGCACCCATATGAGGTGTGCAATAAACTGCTCAGCCATCTCGTTAAGAAATCTGTGGCATTTAGGGATGTGGCCTCCAGAGAACTGATGGCAGCCTGGCTGCCCGAGTAAATGACAACGCCAGTGTTGGTTACTCTGTTCGACTCAGCCACTTGGCGACTTCCCAAATTGCCATTATTCGGCTTGATAGACACGGCAGGTATCGGGTAGTCTGTGAGCTTAGTTCGTCACAGTGTACTCCGAAGCCAACCTTTGGTCATCCACTCCGTGTGTTGTTGATTCCTCTTGAATCCCAAAACTGTTTTACAGATATTCTTGATAGTGTTCTTAAAGAGCCTCCATTTTCCTTCCAAAGATTCACAGGTATTTAAGTTTATATTTCTCGCTTTGCTGGAAAATACGTTTTTTTATTGCGTTGCTTTTTTGCTTATCGACATCGAATGTTGTTGCTTGCAGAAAATGTTTGTTTTTCTTAGGGAATAATTTTAGTTTTATCTCTGCCAAAATAAGGTAATGGTCACTTCCAATATCTGCACTTCTTTTGTTTCGAACATCACATAGTATGTTGCACCAATTTCTTGAAATACATATGTGGTCGATTTGGTTTTCGTAATTGCCACCTGGTGATTTCCCGGTAGTTTTATGGCCCCGTTTATGTGGAAACAAGGATCCACCAATCTTTAAGTCGAAATTCATGCACAATTCTATTAGCAACTCCCCGTTGATATTGCGATATCCTATTGCATTTGTTCCAAGAACGTTCTCATATTCATCGTGGGCTCAGACACACTTGGGCATTGAAGTCACCAAGAAGTAGTACTATATTTTTCCTGGGTATATTGGTAAGTGTGCTGCTCAGCTGACTGTAAAAACTTCTTTCTCTGTTAATTCACTTTCCTCTGTGGGACCGTAACATTGTACTATGGTGATGTTGTTGTATTTTGTTTTTAAGCTGGCGGTAATAATTCTTTCCGACACTGCTCTCCAATCTATAAGTGCTTTGTAAGCTGATTTTCTGAAGAAAATACCTACGCCTCTAACATGTGCGTCGTCCTGATTTGGCATTCCAGAGTATATTAATATATCGCCTTTTCTATTCCGCACTTCCCCGCATCCATTCCATATGACTTCACTTAAACCGCAGACACTAATATTTAATCTAGCACATTCTCGCGATAATTCAGCAAATTTTTCAGATTGAATCAGTATGAATTCAGTAAACGATGGTAGATTAGACCAACGATACCTATTTCGGTGATAGGGCTGCTATCTTGATTTCGTACACATTTTACAGTAGTAGGCATCCGACATTTCCTCATAGGAACAGGTGTTATGGTTATACCGCCAATAGTCGGTCGTCAGAGCCTCATCTGCGAAAAACAGGGTCCACCACTAGTCGGCGAGGTTGACAGTAATGTAGGAGTGGCTAAGTTCTTCACATATAAAATGTGTTCGCTTCACTACACCATAGACCCAATAAAGTATATATAATCTTAATCGTCGTAAAATTCTAATACGATTTAGCCATGTCCGTACGTATGTTGTAATCACGCTACAGTCCGTAATAATAGAGCTAGGTCGATCAAATTTGGTAGAAAAACGTCTTATATTTGCAGGTTGCTTGGGGTTGGGAAAATCCTTATTTAAGCCATAAACTTAACTAAATTATAGTGAACTGAAGGCATCTGACATATGTTTCACTTGAGACCGAAGATGAAGAGACGATCATCCGAAATCATTTCCTTCTAGGAGGCTCTAATGGTGCAAAACCTTTTTGTTCACTAAACACTATACATCATAAGATGTGCCTGCGAAAAATTAAACGTTCAGTTTTGGCGCCGTTTTGTGAAAGAGCAAATGATGGCTCGGCGCAATAAATGGACCCAGGGACGCAAGGCTATTGATGTGGGTGATTTCGTACTTGTGGCAGATGAAAACGCCGATAGAAATTCGTGACTGAAAGGAAAAGGTGTAAGCGTTACAAAAAGGGTATCATGGAAAGGGTATCAAGTTATCATTTTTGGATGTCGGTAATATTTTGGAGTAAGGCCCTCGATGAATCGCCTTACTGGGCGGATACTTGCAGGTGAGGTTAGGGTGGCAGCCGTATTTGTTTTACCAGCTCACATAGACCAGTTAAGGTCCCTAGTGTTAGCACGGGCTGAAATGCCCCTCATCGAAACCAACCTGTTTTGTATAAGAATGTATCGATAGTACGAATATCGGTACCGGAAAGATCTATTAGACTGCCTAGGGTCTAAGTGATCTATGCGACTGTCCCGCTTGGACTCAATGCTCTCCACTTCTTGCTTATCTCCACAGCTTTTGCAGAAGTCATTGGAGTCAATACCCAATCTTTTGGCGTGTTCGACGATCAAGCAGTGTCCCAACAAAACTGATAGTAACGTAGACAATCTTTTCGTCTCTAGTGCGAGGAGATATTTCGACCGTCTCAGACCAAATTTGTCTATCTACCCAATTTCTGTCCATCTTTCGTTGGACTGCCTGATTGCCTCTTGCCTAAGCACCAATATATGCAAATTCTTCGAGAATTTGTAATGTCGTCCCTTTCCTATCAAGTTTATCGGCTTCCCATGTATATCCCTATGCACAGGCACCCATATGAGGTGTGCAATAAACTGCTCAGCCATCTCGTTAAGAAATCTGTGGCATTTAGGGATGTGGCCTCCAGAGAACTGATGGCAGCCTGGCTGCCCGAGTAAATGACAACGCCAGTGTTGGTTACTCTGTTCGACTCAGCCACTTGGCGACTTCCCAAATTGCCATTATTCGGCTTGATAGACACGGCAGGTATCGGGTAGTCTGTGAGCTTAGTTCGTCACAGTGTACTCCGAAGCCAACCTTTTAATCAAGCTTCGAACCATCCTTATAGAAGTGGAGATGCTTTCTAAAACCTGGTATTCTGCCAACCCATTGATCTCTGGCTGGAATCATAGTGATGTAGTTCCTCTCGAAGGTGTTCACAGTTGGTATATAGTTCACTCGGTCGGTCACCATAGCAATGCACTTTGATATCCTCATGTGACCGTAGTTTTTGTACCTCCACATTAATAGGCAGTTTAATCTTAGTGCCGCTCTGGTTGCAACTTCTCTCGCCACAACATTAATCGGCAGTATATGGGTAGGGATTGTGGAGACTCAGTCGCTGTAGTCCTTAAGGCTCCGCTTATGCTCATGCAGGCAGTTCTCTGAACCTTTGGTAGTAGGTTGGTGATGGTTAGTTTGTCAGTTACCGTCCACCATACCACAATGCCGTTGAACAGAATTGGACGAATTACTGCTATATATTCCCAATGCACGATTTTAGGAGAGAGGCACCACCGCGACCCATCAGCCTTTTTGCAGGAATTCGTTGGCATTCTTTATACGTTCCAATACGTTAAGTCTAAGTTTCCTATATAGAATTTTTCCTAAAAATTTTGCAGGTATTTTTCCTAGCCGTTAGCTCAGAAGTCCACCATTGAGGATTTGTAACTTGTTTTTGGACAGGTTTCTTCAAGGGAACGATTGAATGATGTAGTGATATGCCCGACCAGATTATCCAGACCGACTTTGTCATTTGGTTCATAAAGAAGTTTAGAGTTGAGAACCTTTTTAAAATTCTTCTCATACAGGTGCCAATTTGTCTTTTTCACATTTCGCCTTTTCAGCGAGTTTGAACTCAATATAATGGTGATCTGAGAATGAGCGGTCGTCCAGGACATTCCACCCAATAATTTTATCTGACCGCCGGTCAGTAGCAAACGTAACGTCGAGTACTTCTTGTCTGTCTTTAATTGTAAAGGTCGGTTTATTACCTATGTTACAAATAGTTAGGTTGGTAGTTAGAATAAAGTCTAGAAGCGAATCACCCCCATTGTTTATATCCGTACTAACCCAGATAGTATGATGAGCGTTCGTGTCTGCGCCAATAATCAGCTCGAACTCGTCAGACGTTGCTTCTTCTACTACTTCCCTGAAGAGAGCTGTCGGTACTACAGCTTCATAGGGCAAGTAACTAGAGACCACCCAATATATGCGATTACCGATCAGCAGCTGTTTGGTCTTTACCACTTAAATTAGTCAGGAGAGAGATTAAAGTTGGGTGTCCTGATACCGCACACCCTTCCTCCCACTGTATAGGGCTCCTCTATCAGGACGATGTCTACTGCAGCTGTGGACAGGTGCAGCAATAGAGCCGCTGAGGCTGCTTTAGCGTGATGTAGGTTAATCTGTAGAATTCTTACCATCATTGGTAATCGACAGATTAACATCCACACCGACTCTCGAAGGTGTTCACAGTTGGTATATAGTTCACTCGGTCGGTCACCATAGCAATGCACTTTGATATCCTCATGTGACCGTAGTTTTTGTACCTCCACATTAATAGGCAGTTTAATCTTAGTGCCGCTCTGGTTGCAACTTCTCTCGCCACAACATTAATCGGCAGTATATGGGTAGGGATTGTGGAGACTCAGTCGCTGTAGTCCTTAAGGCTCCGCTTATGCTCATGCAGGCAGTTCTCTGAACCTTTGGTAGTAGGTTGGTGATGGTTAGTTTGTCAGTTACCGTCCACCATACCACAATGCCGTTGAACAGAATTGGACGAATTACTGCTATATATTCCCAATGCACGATTTTAGGAGAGAGGCACCACCGCGACCCATCAGCCTTTTTGCAGGAATTCGTTGGCATTCTTTATACGTTCCAATACGTTAAGTCTAAGTTTCCTATATAGAATTTTTCCTAAAAATTTTGCAGGTATTTTTCCTAGCCGTTAGCTCAGAAGTCCACCATTGAGGATTTGTAACTTGTTTTTGGACAGGTTTCTTCAAGGGAACGATTGAATGATGTAGTGATATGCCCGACCAGATTATCCAGACCGACTTTGTCATTTGGTTCATAAAGAAGTTTAGAGTTGAGAACCTTTTTAAAATTCTTCTCATACAGGTGCCAATTTGTCTTTTTCACATTTCGCCTTTTCAGCGAGTTTGAACTCAATATAATGGTGATCTGAGAATGAGCGGTCGTCCAGGACATTCCACCCAATAATTTTATCTGACCGCCGGTCAGTAGCAAACGTAACGTCGAGTACTTCTTGTCTGTCTTTAATTGTAAAGGTCGGTTTATTACCTATGTTACAAATAGTTAGGTTGGTAGTTAGAATAAAGTCTAGAAGCGAATCACCCCCATTGTTTATATCCGTACTAACCCAGATAGTATGATGAGCGTTCGTGTCTGCGCCAATAATCAGCTCGAACTCGTCAGACGTTGCTTCTTCTACTACTTCCCTGAAGAGAGCTGTCGGTACTACAGCTTCATAGGGCAAGTAACTAGAGAACACCCAATATATGCGATTACCGATCAGCAGCTGTTTGGTCTTTACCACTTAAATTAGTCAGGAGAGAGATTAAAGTTGGGTGTCCTGATACCGCACACCCTTCCTCCCACTGTATAGGGCTCCTCTATCAGGACGATGTCTACTGCAGCTGTGGACAGGTGCAGCAATAGAGCCGCTGAGGCTGCTTTAGCGTGATGTAGGTTAATCTGTAGAATTCTTACCATCATTGGTAATCGACAGATTAACATCCACACCGACAAGGGTGTTATCAAACTCTTCGTCCGTATCATCGAGAAGCATGTCCCCGCCAGATGCGTCCGGAGACTCCCCTCAGCTCCCTTACTCCTCAGAGAAGGACGTTACAGATCTTCTTTTAGAGTTAGAGTCACCAGAAATAAAGGATCAAATTGACCTGCCGCTTTATACCATCCGCCTCACCCACGTTGCTTATTCTCCAATTACACTATGCAACAAAAAAATTTTTTTGGTGTCTCAGACCTAAAAATTATTTTTTTGTGTAGATTGTGGAAACAGAGGTTTAGTAACAGCCCTTAAACAAATTAGAAAAAGTAGATTTTTTTCAAAAATGTTTCTGGTACGAAAAAAAACACAAAATAGAAACAAAAATAAAAAAAAAATATTTTATTTAATTTTTTAAAAGTTTGCATCCTAGCGAAGAAAATAATGCCTATTTGAAAAAAAATCTATAGATAAATGTAGAAATTATAGCTCTTTTGGTAGAGGTCAGAGAATTTCAAAAAAAAATGTTTTTAATTTCTATTTAAATAGCGATTTTATTAATTACTTTTATTTATATTATGTACATTTGTGTTTATTTACATGAACATGTTTCATTAAAAGTAATTGTGAGTTCTTTGTTGACGTTTGTAGATTTCGGAATCGGTTTCTCTAATGAGGGACCAAATATAATCTCCCATCATTCTTTCATCCCAGTGCCCTTGGTAACACCGCTCGATGGACTTTAATTCTTGGTGAAACCTTTCGCCATGTTCGTCACTTACGTCGCCAAGATTCTCGGGGAAAAAGTTTAAATGAGAATGCAAGAAATGAATTTTGAGGGACATGTTTACACCTGTTGGAATACATAAAGCGAAAAATAAGTTAGAAGAATACATACATATGTGTTATATACATAAATATAGAAAAATATTTTATAAATATATTTCTTACCAATTTGTTCATAATTTTTTAACAAATCATTAATCGTTGTTTCATATTGCGGGCTTTTATTGGATCCAAGGAAATTTTCTTTTTGGACGAGAGGTGTGTATTTTATGTTGTTTTCACCCAATGCAATGTGTTTTGTTGTTGGCCATTTCTTTCTTCTGTAATGATCTTCGCGAGCACGGCTATCCCAGAGGCATAAAACAGCAATATTTTGTATATCCGCCTTGCATTCCACATAACATCCCAACTACTTTTAAATCGCAACAAATTTTCCAGTTATGTTGTTCATATTTTATCAATTTAGCCATTCACACTCGTCCCAAATCCATTTTTTGCGGCATAAATATGAAGGAATGTATATACAGCCCTAAAAATGTGCACATCTGATTGTTATAACACACATAAGAAATAAACAAAAATTTTGACCAATCTGGCAACTCCCACACACGCTTGATGTCTGTACGCTATGTGCTTGTTGCAAATATGGTCCAATTTGCATGAAATTTGGCATGGATATGTTTTTTGTACCAAGGACCAACCATATTTAATTTGAAGAAAATCGATTCAGATTTGGACATAGCCCTCATACAAATTTCCCACCGATTTGGACAGTATGGACCATATACGCCGACTGCGACATCCGGCTTGCATAAATATATTCCCTTTTTATCATAACTGCATGCATTATCTTATAAATGAAAAAACTGGATAATAATGGATCCGAGGAAGCCATAGCTCTGTGAAAAATTATTAAAATTAATCTGGCTATTTTGTCTAGCATATGACCGTCTGCCTTGCTTATAAAATTTATTCAGTGTCTCCGAAGCATTTCCCATAAGAAGCCAACAGGAAGTGCAGAAGCGACAACAATCTGAGAACAATGCGTAATAATTTAAGGAAAGTTGCTGACAAGCATATTTTTCCATGTATAACAACGTCCATGTTATCAAGTTCCATGTGGTCCAAGGTCCATGTGTAACAAGGTCCATATGTAACAAGGTACACATGTAACAAGTTTGTGTTAAAGTATTTTTTAAAACAAACATCGGCATCTTTTGTCTTACCCGGGGTTTACGCGATACCGAAGACAATAGCAATACATTCACATTTTTCAATTTCCTTTATAGTCGTTTTACAACTTCAGTGGCTGTATCGCATAATCATCGTGTTCCATATTTATTGTTAAATTTGCAGAAACCCACTCTGACCTACCACTACTACTAACCATTCCAAATGACTTCTGAACTTTTAATAATATTTGTGAATATAAACTAAAACACATTTTCATCAATTATTTTAGTACCACATTCGAAACGGTACCATTTTTGCGTCCATTATCAGCACAGCTAAACAAGAGTTGGACTGAAAAAACATAATTTTGGTCACTTTGCGCACAAAACGCGCAAACCGCACCTTTACTACATGATATAGGACACTTTAGTAAACAATCGTGCGTTTAAACTTTCATGAACACGCGAGTACATCTATAATATTTACCCCACGAAAAACAAATAACGTGAGTTTATGTATCTCTAAAATACCACACCGCATAAATACGAAATAACAACAACAAAGAGAAAACTATTATGAATTATAGTATAATAATTATAATCTACATACTTTGAGCTTGATTTTCCATATTTCACAGATTAAATAAAATCTTAGTTTTGCCAATTTCCAGTATCAAAGATATTGCCAATATTTTCTCAAGAAGTGCTTAAAAACACCTTATTGAACTACTAACTTTAACCGCAAGGATAAAAACAGGGTTGCCACCTCAGTTTAAAAAATCACATGTTCTAGGACCCTTATAGGGTTGCCTTTTCGAATATATATGTATTTCTGGTAATTTCTTAAGTTTATTTTTTGAATTTATGCCAAAAAACCTGGGTGCATTGTTTCGTACGATTCTTTAGTGTTGACAGCAGGAGCAGTGGGAATCGACGGATTCTGATTTCCGTTGTGCCAAAGTACTGCTTTAAAACTTTCTTTACTGCTGTCAACAAATAACCACCATTCCTTTGAATTGTATGTTTGATTAAGTTCCTCGAACAATCCGGAATGTCCTTGCAAAAGCATATGTTATCCACAGTTGTATAAAATTGTTTGTAAGGTATATCACGGACTCTATAATATGATATGTTAACATCTGGAACAAAAATATTGTACTGTTTCATCCGAGATGCAAGTAGTTCTGCCTTATCTTTGGTCAGTTCCAAATCTCTCACTAGATCATTGAGTTGAAACTGTGTTAAAAGCGATGACTTCTGACTCAAACTTGAATCGCTCAGAGTTGAGTACTCAGTTGAACTAGCTGATGTTTTCGTAATTAGGCTTGGACACTTGGGAATTGGTATTGTTTCCGAATGTGCAACTGGCAAAGTTACAGATTTTACTTCAGCGTAATTCCAGCGAATGCTCCTTCCTTCCATTGGCATTCCAAATTGCACGTGATGTCTAAAATTAAAACGTTTTATTCCACAAAACATTGTAATGCTTTAATTGTAAAGTACTTACCGCATGCTTTCACTACTCCATCGAGTAAGATTTACATGGCACAAATTACACAAAATACTAGGTGTCCACTAAACGCACGTCGATTTTTTTAATTACCTATTTTCCGCAGATGTAGCAGAAATTGTCGGGATCATTTACACATTGAAAAGTTTTTTGCCTTTTACTCATACTTCGAAATATAACTTTATAATATTTTCCAGAAAATCGACTTATCTCTTTAAGGCGCTGAATTACACTAATCTATTAATAAGAAATTTCATTCATAAATTCCGGGTTTAAGGTATATAAGTTGCAGTACCTTTAGCTGACATTTAGTTTGCTTCGAACGTCAGACACTATATTTTCAAGACTGCCGCGTTACTACTTTGTATTGCGTACATATAATTTTACTACCTGTACAGGGTGGCTGATATGTAATGCAACAAAGTAAAGCGCTATATTTTTTTAATTTTTTTTTAAATTTTATTGTTTAAAAAGCAAAAAAATGTCGGAAATAACAGAAAATTTTAGAAACAGTTTAGATTTGTTCGAATTGGCCACCATTGGAACGAATTATGGCCTTCAAACGGCAAAGCCATCACACGCTGCACGAAAGTTGCTCTGCGGTATTTTGGCCAATTCCCGGCGAAGCGCCGTCTTGAGAAGATCGATACTTTGGTATTTTTTAGTGCGAACCTTACTCTCTAAAATGCCCCAGGCGCAAAAGTCCAACGGATTGAGATCCGGAGATCTTGGTGGCCATTGTGCGGTAGAAATGAAGCGAGGAACCTCATTTTTAAGCCATTCTTGGCTGACGCGTGCTGAGTGCGATGGTGCTGAGTCCTGTTGGAATGTCCATGGTCTGCGGCCTTCAATACTGCCCAGGGCTTCAATACTGTCTTTAGGACATTTTCCCGATAATATTCGGCATTTATTTTGACCCCATGGTCGATGAAAACGAGCGGGGAGCGACCATTGGCCGTTACGGCGGCCCACACCATTACCATCGGCGGCGCTGAGTTCTGGTGGCCAATCGAAGGTGTACATTTTCAGCTGACCTCTTTGGCAAGTAAACCCGATCATTTTGTTTTTTCACAAACTGCTCAATTTGGAATGGCTTCTCATCGGAGAAAACCAAATTCGGTAACAGGCCACTTTCGTGCAAGCGAAGCAACTCCTTGGCTCTTTCCAGTCTAACTTTTTTTGTGCATCGGTGAGATCTTGCACTTTTTGTTCCAAAAATTCAATGGCTTTAGTCCAAGCTCATTTTTTATTTTAATATGTGTTGTATCCGTTCTCGCGATATGTTCAGCTCACGAGCAATTTTTCTACCACTGCGGCGTGGATTTCGATCAAATCTGGCCTTCACTTTTTGGACCATTTCTGGTGTTGTTACCGTTTTTTTCCTCCACTTTTTGGACCCGATGCAACACTGCCAGTATCACGGTAACGAGCAATGGTACGAGAAACAAAAGATTTATTCACATTTAAATGCTGGAGGGCTCTAACGATAGCCACTTGTGTTTTTCCACCCAAATATAAAGCAATCACACTATCACGCTTGAATTCCATCACGAATAACTTTTTTTCTGAATGCAATAGATCGAAATGCTTTTGTAGGTTAGGTTAGGGTGGCAGCCGTATTTTTTATACAAGCTCACATAGACCAGTTCCAATTCCCCTCATCGAAACCAACCTGTTTGATATACAAATTTGTCGATATTACGAATATCGGTAATGGAAAGATCTGTTAGGTAGCCTAGAAAAGCCGACCCCAGTATGTCCAGTCATCGTTTACTCAGAGCGGGACAGTCGCATAGCAAGTGCTCAATGCTCTCCACTTCTTCCTCATCTCCACAGCTTCTGCAGAAGTCATTAGAGTCAATACCCAATCTTTTGGCGTGTTCGCCGATCAAGCAGTGTCCCGTCAGACCTGATACTAACGTAGACAATCTTTGCCTCTCTAGTGCGAGGAGATATTTTGACCTTCATGACCTTCAGGTCATACCTTGGCCAGATTTGTCTAGCTACTCTGCAGGTGCCGATTTCTGTCCATCTTTCGTTGGACTGCCTGATTGCCTCTTGCCTAAGCCAAAGCTTGCACGTGGATAGTGGCGCACCAATATATGCAAATTCTTCGAGAATTTGTAATGTCGTCCCTTTCCTAGCAAGTTCATCGGCTTTGCAGTTCCCCGGGATATCCCTATGCCCAGGCACCCATATGAGGTGTATGTTAAACTGCTCAGCCATCTCGTTAAGAGATATGCGGCAGTCGAGGGCTGTTGTTGAATTTAGGGATTTTGCCTCCAGAGAATTGATGGCAGCCTGGCTGTTCGAGCAAATGACAACGCCATTGTTGGTTACTATGTTGCGACTCAGCCACTTGGCTACTTCCCATATTGCCATTATTTCGGCTTGATAGACACTGCATGTATCTGGTAGTCTGTTAGCTATATCCAAACTAAGCTCTGCACAGTGTACTCCGAAGCCAACCTTTTCATCAAGCTTCGAACCATCCGTGTAAAAGTGTAAAAGTGGAGATGGTTTCTATTACCTGGTTTTCTTCCAACCCATTCATCTCTCGCGGGAATCATAGTGATGTAATTTCTCTCGAAGGTGTACACCGTTGGTATATAGTCCACTCGGTCGGTTACCATAGCACTACACTTTGATATTCTCATGTGACCGTAGTTTTTGTACCTCCACATTGATAGGCAGTTTAATCTTATTGCCGATTTGGTTGCAACTTCTCTCGCCACAATATTAATCGGCAGTATATGGAGTAGGGATTGTGGAGACTCAGTCGCTGTAGTCCTTAAGGCTCCGCTTATGTTCATGCAGGCAGTTCTCTGAACCTTTGGTAGTAGGTTGGTGATGGTTAGTTTGTCAGTTACCGTCCACCATACCACAATGCCGTTGAACAGTATTGGACGAACTACTGCTATATATTCCCAATGCACGATTTTAGGAGAGAGGCACCACCGCGACCCATCAGCCTTTTTGCAGGAATTCGTTGGCATACTTTATACGTTCCAATACGTTAAGTCTAAGTTTCCTATATAGAATTTTTCCTAAAAATTTTGCAGGTATTTTTCCTAGCCGTTAGCTCAGAAGTCCACCATTGAGGCTTTGTAACTTTTTTTTGGACAGGTTTCTTCAAGGGAACTATTGAATGATGTAGTGATATGCTCGACCAGATTATCCAGACCGGCTTTGTCATTCGGTTCGTACAGAAGTTTGGAGTTGAGGACTTTCTTGAAATTCTTTTCATACAGGTGCCAATTTGTCTTTTTCACATTTCGCCTTTTCAGCGAGTTTGAACTCAATATAATGGTGATCTGAGAATAAGCGGTCGTCCAGTACATTCCACCCAATAATTTTGTCTGACCGCCGGTCAGTAGCAAACGTAACGTCGAGTACTTCTTGTCTGTCTTTAATTGTAAAGGTCGGTTTATTACCTATGTTACAAATAGTTAGGTTGGTAGTTAGAATAAAGTCTAGAAGCGAATCACCCCCATTGTTTATATCCGTACTAACCCAGATAGTATGATGAGCGTTCGTGTCTGCGCCAATAATCAGCTCGAACTCGTCAGACGTTGCTTCTTCTACTACTTCCCTGAAGAGAGCTGTCGGTACTACAGCTTCATAGGGCAAGTAACTAGAGACCACCCAATATATGCGATTACCGATCAGCAGCTGTTTGGTCTTTACCACTTAAATTAGTCAGGAGAGAGATTAAAGTTGGGTGTCCTGATACCGCACACCCTTCCTCCCACTGTATAGGGCTCCTCTATCAGGACGATGTCTACTGCAGCTGTGGACAGGTGCAGCAATAGAGCCGCTGAGGCTGCTTTAGCGTGATGTAGGTTAATCTGTAGAATTCTTACCATCATTGGTAATCGACAGATTAACATCCACACCGACAAGGGTGTTATCAAACTCTTCGTCCGTATCATCGAGAAGCATGTCCCCGCCAGATGCGTCCGGAGACTCCCCTCAGCTCCCTTACTCCTCAGAGAAGGACGTTACAGATCTTCTTTTAGAGTTAGAGTCACCAGAAATAAAGGATCAAATTGACCTGCCGCTTTATACCATCCGCCTCACCCACGTTGCTTATTCTCCAATTACACTATGCAACAAAAAAATTTTTTTGGTGTCTCAGACCTAAAAATTATTTTTTTGTGTAGATTGTGGAAACAGTGGTTTAGTAACAGCCCTTAAACAAATTAGAAAAAGTAGATTTTTTTCAAAAATGTTTCTGGTACGAAAAAAAAACACAAAATAGAAACAAAAATAAAAAAAATATTTTATTTAATTTTTTAAAAGTCCTAGCGAAGAATATAATGCCTATTTGAAAAAAAATCTATGGATAAATGTAGAAATTATAGCTCTTTTGGTAGAGGTCAGAGAATTTTAAAAAAAAAAATGTTTTTAATTTCTGTTTAAATAGCGATTTTATTAGTTACTTTTATTTATATTATGTACATTTGTGTTTATTTACATGAACATGTTTCATTAGAAGTAATTGTGAGTTTTTTGTTGACGTTTGTAGATTTCGGAATCGGTTTCTCTAATGAGGGACCAAATATAATCTCCCATCATTCTTTCATCCCAGTGCCCTTGGTAACGCCGCTCGATGGACTTTAATTCTTGGTGAAACCTTTCGCCATGTCCGTCACTTACGTCGCCAAGATTCTCGGGGAAAAAGTTTAAATGAGAATGCAAGAAATGAATTTTGAGGGACATGTTTACACCTGTTGGAATACATAAAGCGAAAAATAAGTTAGAAGAATACATACATATGTGTTATATACATAAATATAGAAAAATATTTTATAAATTTATTTCTTACCAATTTGTTCATAATTTTTTAACAAATCATTAATCGTTGTTTCGTATTGCGGGCTTTTATTGGATCCAAGGAAATTTTCTTTTTGGACGAGAGGTGTGTATTTTATGTTGTTTTCACCCAATGCAATGTGTTTTGTTGTTGGCCATTTCTTTCTTCTGTAATGATCTTCGCGAGCACGGCTATCCCAGAGGCATAAAACAGCAATATTTTGTATATCCGCCTTGCATTCCACATAACATCCCAACTACTTTTAAATCGCAACAAATTTTCCAGTTATGTTGTTCATATTTTATCAATTTAGCCATTCACACTCGTCCCAAATCCATTTTTTGCGGCATAAATATGAAGGAATGTATATACAGCCCTAAAAATGTGCACATCTGATTGTTATAACACACATAAGAAATAAACAAAAATTTTGACCAATCTGGCAACTCCCACACACGCTTGATGTCTGTACGCTATGTGCTTGTTGCAAATATGGTCCAATTTGCATGAAAATTGGCATGGATATGTTTTTTGTACCAAGGACCAACCATATTTAATTTGAAGAAAATCGATTCAGATTTGGACATAGCCCTCATACAAATTTCCCACCGATTTGGACAGTATGGACCATATACGCCGACTGCGACATCCGGCTTGCATAAATATATTCCCTTTTTATCATAACTGCATGCATTATCTTATAAATGAAAAAACTGGATAATAATGGATCCGAGGAATCCATAGCTCTGTGAAAAATTATTAAAATTAATCTGGCTATTTTGTCTAGCATATGACCGTCTGCCTTGCTTATAAAATTTATTCAGTGTCTCCGAAGCATTTCCCATAAGAAGCCAACAGGAAGTGCAGAAGCGACAACAATCTGAGAACAATGCGTAATAATTTAAGGAAAGTTGCTGACAAGCATATTTTTCCATGTAACAGGTGGCGCAAAAGTAACCTTTCGATGTTATGTTAGACGCGATTGGCGGTCAGCAGCTAACAGCTGATGCACCGTCTGGACTTTGTACGGAAACATCTTCAAATCTTGTACCAAAATTCGCTGTAGAGACCGTCGACTGATACCCATTTGCGTGGCACGTCGTCTGGTCGATGTCGACGGCGCTTCCATGACATCCTCGGCTACAGCAGCAATATTCTCTGCAGAACGGCTACTCCGGGGTCTGCCACGCCTGGCAGCATCTCGTGTTGTGCCAGTCTCTTCGAGGCGAGCGGCTAAACGTCGCAGTGTTTCACCAGTAGGCGTTGGACGGCCAGGAAATATGTGCCAAAGTCACCGACCGATTATTGGTCAAATAAATAGTCAGCAATATTCCGCGTTCTGGAGCAGTGTAGCGTAACATTGTTTATTAACGTGTATTTCGCATGTGTTTACTACACAAATGTCAAAACAGAACTGACATTAGGGGCCAATCGCATAGGAGGATTACTTTTGCGCCACCTTGTATAACAACGTCCATGTGTATCAAGTTCCATGTGGTCCAAGGTCCATGTGTAACAAGGTCCATATGTAACAAGGTACACATGTAACAAGTTTGTGTTAAAGTATTTTTTAAAACAAACATCGGCATCTTTTGTCTTACCCGGGGTTTACGCGATATAGCAATACATTCACGACAATAGCAATACATTCACATTTTTCAATTTCCTTTATAGTCGTTTTACAACTTCAGTGGCTGTATCGCATAATCATCGTGTTCCATATTTATTGTTAAATTTGCAGAAACCCACTCTGACATACCACTACTACTAACCATTCCAAATGACTTCTGAACTTTGATTAATATTTGTGAATATAAACTAAAACACATTTTCATCATTTTTTTTAGTACCACATTCGAAACGGTACCATTTTTGCGTCCATTACCATCCTAAGTAGCTAACATTTCAGCACAGCTAAACAAGAGTTGGACTGAAAAAACATAATTTTGGTCACTTTGCGCACAAAACGCGCAAACCGCACCTTTACTACATGATAAAGGACACTTTAGTAAACAATCGTGCGTTTAAACTTTCATGAACACGCGAGTACATCTATAATAAGCATGTTTTCGTTACAAGCTAGCACTTTTAGTTTAGCACTTTGCAACGAAAACAACTGACTTCCACTAACTGGCACATAAGCAATAAGTGGCGGATTTTCACTATCTGGTAGCAATGGTGTCATGAGTTGCGAAGAAAGAACAGTGCGAAACAGACAAAAAATTCGTGAAAAGTATTTATAAAACATATATTTACTATTCTATGTTCAATTGTTTACACTCTTTTGCAAATATTAAAATAATTTCCCATTTTTGTTCTTCTTCTTCCCGTTAATTCACAATAATTGATAAAATCTCTCCAAAAATGGGATGCCATATTGCTAAATATAGGGTGCCCAATCTGGCAACATCATACTCGATTAAGACATGAACACAAGCACCAAACTTCATCGGGAACTAATAGTGCTTAAAAGTGCTTAGCTCCCCATACAAATTAAGTACTTATGGTGTAACGAAAACACGCCTAATATTTACCCCACGAAAAACAAATAACGTGAGTTTATGTATCTCTAAAATACCACACCGCATAAATACGAAATAACAACAACAAAGACAAAACTATTATGAATTATAGTATAATAATTATAATCTACATACTTTGAGCTTGATTTTCCATATTTCACAGATTAAATAAAATCTTAGTTTTGCCAATTTCCAGTATCAAAGATATTGCCAATATTTTCTCAAGAAGAAGTGCTTAAAAACACCTTATTGAACTACTAACTTTAACCGCAAGGATAAAAACAGGGTTGCCACCTCAGTTTAAAAAATCACATGTTCTAGGACCCTTATAGGGTTGCCTTTTCGAATATATATGTATTTCTGGTAATTTCTTAAGTTTATTTTTTTAATTTATGCCAAAAAACCAGGGTGCATTGTTTCGTATGATTCTTTAGTGTTGACAGCAGGAGCAGTGGGAATCGACGGTTTCTGATTTCCGTTGTGCCAAAGTACTGCTTTAAAACTTTCTTTACTGCTGTCAACAAATAACCACCATTCCTTTGAATTGTATGTTTGATTAAGTTCCTCGAACAATCCGGAATGTCCTTGCAAAAGCATATGTTATCCACAGTTGTATAAAATTGTTTGTAAGGTATATCACGGACTCTATAATATGATATGTTAACATCTGGAACAAAAATATTGTACTGTTTCATCCGAGATGCAAGTAGTTCTGCCTTATCTTTGGTCAGTTCCAAATCTCTCACTAGATCATTGAGTTGAAACTGTGTTAAAAGCGATGACTTCTGACTCAAACTTGAATCGCTCAGAGTTGAGTACTCAGTTGAACTAGCTGATGTTTTCGTAATTAGGCTTGGACACTTGGGAATTGGTATTGTTTCCGAATGTGCAACTGGCAAAGTTACAGATTTTACTTCAGCGTAATTCCAGCGAATGCTCATTCCTTCCATTGGCATTCCAAATTGCACGTGATGTCTAAAATTAAAACGTTTTATTCCACAAAACATTGTAATGCTTTAATTGTAAAGTACTTACCGCATGCTTTCACTACTCCATCGAGTAAGATTTACATGGCACAAATTACACAAAATACTAGGTGTCCACTAAACGCACGTCGATTTTTTTAATTACCTATTTTCCGCAGATGTAGCAGAAATTGTCGGGATCATTTACACATTGAAAAGTTTTTTGCCTTTTACTCATACTTAGAAATATAACTTTATAATATTTTCCAGAAAGTCGACTTATCTCTTTAAGGCGCTGAATTACACTAATCTATTAATAAGAAATTTCATTCATAAATTCCGGGTTTAAGGTACATAAGTTGCAGTACCTTTAGCTGACATTTAGTTTGCTTCGAACGTCAGACACTATATTTTCAAGACTGCCGCGTTACTACTTTGTATTGCGTACATATAATTTTACTACCTGTACAGGGTGGCTGATATGTAATGCAACAAAGTAAAGCGCTATATTTTTTTAATTTTTTTTTAAATTTTATTGTTCAAAAAGCAAAAAAATGTCGGAAATAACAGAAAATTTTAGAAACAGTTTAGATTTGTTCGAATTGGCCACCATTGGAACGAATTATGGCCTTCAAACGGCAAAGCCATCACACGCTGCACGAAAGTTGCTCTGCGGTATTTTGGCCAATTCCCGGCGAAGCGCCGTCTTGAGAAGATCGATACTTTGGTATTTTTTAGTGCGAACCTTACTCTCTAAAATGCCCCAGGCGCAAAAGTCCAACGGATTGAGATCCGGAGATCTTGGTGGCCATTGTGCGGTAGAAATGAAGCGAGGAACCTCATTTTTAAGCCATTCTTGGCTGACGCGTGCTGAGTGCGATGGTGCTGAGTCCTGTTGGAATGTCCATGGTCTGCGGCCTTCAATACTGCCCAGGGCTTCAATACTGTCTTTAGGACATTTTCCCGATAATATTCGGCATTTATTTTGACCCCATGGTTGATGAAAACGAGCGGGGAGCGACCATTGGCCGTTACGGCGGCCCACACCATTACCATCGGCGGCGCTGAGTTCTGGTGGCCAATCGAAGGTGTACATTTTCAGCTGACCTCTTTGGCAAGTAAACCCGATCATTTTGTTTTTTTCACAAACTGCTCAATTTGGAATGGCTTCTCATCGGAGAAAACCAAATTCGGTAACAGGCCACTTTCGTGCAAGCGAAGCAACTCCTTGGCTCTTTCCAGTCTAACTTTTTTTGTGCATCGGTGAGATCTTGCACTTTTTGGAACTTCAATGGCTTTAGTCCAAGCTCATTTTTTATTTTAATATGTGTTGTATCCGTTCTCGCGATATGTTCAGCTCACGAGCAATTTTTCTACCACTGCGGCGTGGATTTCGATCAAATCTGGCCTTCACTTTTTGGACCATTTCTGGTGTTGTTACCGTTTTTTTCCTCCACTTTTTGGACCCGATGCAACACTGCCAGTATCACGGTAACGAGCAATGGTACGAGAAACAAAAGATTTATTCACATTTAAATGCTGGAGGGCTCTAACGATAGCCACTTGTGTTTTTCCACCCAAATATAAAGCAATCACACTATCACGCTTGAATTCCATCACGAATAACTTTTTTTCTGAATGCAATAGATCGAAATGCTTTTGTAGGTTAGGTTAGGGTGGCAGCCGTATTTTTTATACAAGCTCACATAGACCAGTTTAGGTCCCTAGTGTTACCACGGGCTGAAATTCCCCTCATCGAAACCAACCTGTTTGATATACAAATTTGTCGATATTACGAATATCGGTAATGGAAAGATCTGTTAGGTAGCCTAGAAAAGCCGACCCCAGTATGTCCAGTCGTCGTTTACTCAGAGCGGGACAGTCGCATAGCAAGTGCTCAATGCTCTCCACTTCTTCCTCATCTCCACAGCTTCTGCAGAAGTCATTAGAGTCAATACCCAATCTTTTGGCGTGTTCGCCGATCAAGCAGTGTCCCGTCAGAACTGATACTAACGTAGACAATCTTTGCCTCTCTAGTGCGAGGAGATATTTTGACCTTCATGACCTTCAGGTCATACCTTGGCCAGATTTGTCTAGCTACTCTGCAGGTGCCGATTTCTGTCCATCTTTCGTTGGACTGCCTGATTGCCTCTTGCCTAAGCCAAAGCTTGCACGTGGATAGTGGCGCACCAATATATGCAAATTCTTCGAGAATTTGTAATGTCGTCCCTTTCCTAGCAAGTTCATCGGCTTTGCAGTTCCCCGGGATATCCCTATGCCCAGGCACCCATATGAGGTGTATGTTAAACTGCTCAGCCATCTCGTTAAGAGATATGCGGCAGTCGAGGGCTGTTGTTGAATTTAGGGATTTTGCCTCCAGAGAATTGATGGCAGCCTGGCTGTTCGAGCAAATGACAACGCCATTGTTGGTTACTATGTTGCGACTCAGCCACTTGGCTACTTCCCATATTGCCATTATTTCGGCTTGATAGACACTGCATGTATCTGGTAGTCTGTTAGCTATATCCAAACTAAGCTCTGCACAGTGTACTCCGAAGCCAACCTTTTCATCAAGCTTCGAACCATCCGTGTAAAAGTGTAAAAGTGGAGATGGTTTCTATTACCTGGTTTTCTTCCAACCCATTCATCTCTCGCGGGAATCATAGTGATGTAATTTCTCTCGAAGGTGTACACCGTTGGTATATAGTCCACTCGGTCGGTTACCATAGCACTACACTTTGATATTCTCATGTGACCGTAGTTTTTGTACCTCCACATTGATAGGCAGTTTAATCTTATTGCCGATTTGGTTGCAACTTCTCTCGCCACAATATTAATCGGCAGTATATGGAGTAGGGATTGTGGAGACTCAGTCGCTGTAGTCCTTAAGGCTCCGCTTATGTTCATGCAGGCAGTTCTCTGAACCTTTGGTAGTAGGTTGGTGATGGTTAGTTTGTCAGTTACCGTCCACCATACCACAATGCCGTTGAACAGTATTGGACGAACTACTGCTATATATTCCCAATGCACGATTTTAGGAGAGAGGCACCACCGCGACCCATCAGCCTTTTTGCAGGAATTCGTTGGCATTCTTTATACGTTCCAATACGTTAAGTCTAAGTTTCCTATATAGAATTTTTCCTAAAAATTTTGCAGGTATTTTTCCTAGCCGTTAGCTCAGAAGTCCACCATTGAGGCTTTGTAACTTGTTTTTGGACAGGTTTCTTCAAGGGAACTATTGAATGATGTAGTGATATGCTCGACCAGATTATCCAGACCGGCTTTGTCATTCGGTTCGTACAGAAGTTTGGAGTTGAGGACTTTCTTGAAATTCTTTTCATACAGGAGCCAATTTGTCTTTTTCACATTTCGCCTTTTCAGCGAGTTTGAACTCAATATAATGGTGATCTGAGAATAAGCGGTCGTCCAGTACATTCCACCCAATAATTTTGTCTGACCGCCGGTCAGTAGCAAACGTAACGTCGAGTACTTCTTGTCTGTCTTTAATTGTAAAGGTCGGTTTATTACCTATGTTACAAATAGTTAGGTTGGTAGTTAGAATAAAGTCTAGAAGCGAATCACCCCCATTGTTTATATCCGTACTAACCCAGATAGTATGATGAGCGTTCGTGTCTGCGCCAATAATCAGCTCGAACTCGTCAGACGTTGCTTCTTCTACTACTTCCCTGAAGAGAGCTGTCGGTACTACAGCTTCATAGGGCAAGTAACTAGAGACCACCCAATATATGCGATTACCGATCAGCAGCTGTTTGGTCTTTACCACTTAAATTAGTCAGGAGAGAGATTAAAGTTGGGTGTCCTGATACCGCACACCCTTCCTCCCACTGTATAGGGCTCCTCTATCAGGACGATGTCTACTGCAGCTGTGGACAGGTGCAGCAATAGAGCCGCTGAGGCTGCTTTAGCGTGATGTAGGTTAATCTGTAGAATTCTTACCATCATTGGTAATCGACAGATTAACATCCACACCGACAAGGGTGTTATCAAACTCTTCGTCCGTATCATCGAGAAGCATGTCCCCGCCAGATGCGTCCGGAGACTCCCCTCAGCTCCCTTACTCCTCAGAGAAGGACGTTACAGATCTTCTTTTAGAGTTAGAGTCACCAGAAATAAAGGATCAAATTGACCTGCCGCTTTATAACATCCGCCTCACCCACGTTGCTTATTCTCCAATTACACTATGCAACAAAAAAATTTTTTTGGTGTCTCAGACCTAAAAATTATTTTTTTGTGTAGATTGTGGAAACAGTGGTTTAGTAACAGCCCTTAAACAAATTAGAAAAAGTAGATTTTTTTCAAAAATGTTTCTGGTACGAAAAAAAAACACAAAATAGAAACAAAAATAAAAAAAAATATTTTATTTAATTTTTTAAAAGTCCTAGCGAAGAAAATAATGCCTATTTGAAAAAAAATCTATGGATAAATGTAGAAATTATAGCTCTTTTGGTAGAGGTCAGAGAATTTCAAAAAAAAAATGTTTTTAATTTCTGTTTAAATAGCGATTTTATTAGTTACTTTTATTTATATTATGTACATTTGTGTTTATTTACATGAACATGTTTCATTAAAAGTAATTGTAAGTTTTTTGTTGACGTTTGTAGATTTCGGAATCGGTTTCTCTAATGAGGGACCAAATATAATCTCCCATCATTCTTTCATCCCAGTGCCCTTGGTAACGCCGCTCGATGGACTTTAATTCTTGGTGAAACCTTTCGCCATGTTCGTCACTTACGTCGCCAAGATTCTCGGGGAAAAAGTTTAAATGAGAATGCAAGAAATGAATTTTGAGGGACATGTTTACACCTGTTGGAATACATAAAGCGAAAAATAAGTTAGAAGAATACATACATATGTGTTATATACATAAATATAGAAAAATATTTTATAAATTTATTTCTTACCAATTTGTTCATAATTTTTTAACAAATCATTAATCGTTGGTTCATATTGCGGACTTTTATTGGATCCAAGGAAATTTTATTTTTGGACGAGAGGTGTGTATTTTATGTTGTTTTCACCCAATGCAATGTGTTTTGTTGTTGGCCATTTCTTTCTGATGTAATGATCTTCGCGAGCACGGCTATCCCAGAGGCATAAAACAGCAATATTTTGTATATCCGCCTTGCATTCCACATAACATCCCAACTACTTTTAAATCGCAACAAATTTTCCAGTTATGTTGTTCATATTTTATCCATTTAGCCATTCACACTCGTCCCAAATCCATTTTTTGCGGCATAAATATGAAGGAATGTATATACAGCCCTAAAAATGTGCACATCTGATTGTTATAACACACATAAGAAATAAACAAAAATTTTGACCAATCTGGCAACTCCCACACACGCTTGATGTCTGTACGCTATGTGCTTGTTGCAAATATGGTCCAATTTGCATGAAATTTGGCATGGATATGTTTTTTGTACCAAGGACCAACCATATTTAATTTGAAGAAAATCGATTCAGATTTGGACATAGCCCTCATACAAATTTCCCACCGATTTGGACAGTATGGACCATATACGCCGACTGCGACATCCGGCTTGCATAAATATATTCCCTTTTTATCATAACTGCATGCATTATCTTATAAATGAAAAAACTGGATAATAATGGATCCGAGGAAGCCATAGCTCTGTGAAAAATTATTAAAATTAATCTGGCTATTTTGTCTAGCATATGACCGTCTGCCTTGCTTATAAAATTTATTCAGTGTCTCCGAAGCATTTCCCATAAGAAGCCAACAGGAAGTGCAGAAGCGACAACAATCTGAGAACAATGCGTAATAATTTAAGGAAAGTTGCTGACAAGCATATTTGTCCATGTATAACAACGTCCATGTGTATCAAGTTCCATGTGGTCCAAGGTCCATGTGTAACAAGGTCCATATGTAACAAGGTACACATGTAACAAGTTTGTGTTAAAGTATTTTTTAAAACAAACATCGGCATCTTTTGTCTTACCCGGGTAGCAATACATTCACATTTTTCAATTTCCTTTATAGTCGTTTTACAACTTCAGTGGCTGTATCGCATAATCATCGTGTTCCATATTTATTGTTAAATTTGCAGAAACCCACTCTGACCTACCACTACTACTAACCATTCCAAATGACTTCTGAACTTTGATTAATATTTGTGAATATAAACTAAAACACATTTTCATCAATTTTTTTAGTACCACATTCGAAACGGTACCATTTTTGCGTCCATTATCATCCTAAGTAGCTAACATTTCAGCACAGTTAAACAAGAGTTGGACTGAAAAAACATAATTTTGGTCACTTTGCGCACAAAACGCGCAAACCGCACCTTTACTACATGATAAAGGACACTTTAGTAAACAATCGTGCGTTTAAACTTTCATGAACACGCGAGTACATCTATAATATTTACCCCACGAAAAACAAATAACGTGAGTTTATGTATCTCTAAAATACCACACCGCATAAATACGAAATAACAACAACAAAGACAAAACTATTATGAATTATAGTATAATAATTATAATCTACATACTTTGAGCTTGATTTTCCATATTTCACAGATTAAATAAAATCTTAGTTTTGCCAATTTCCAGTATCAAAGATATTGCCAATATTTTCTCAAGAAGAAGTGCTTAAAAACACCTTATTGAACTACTAACTTTAACCGCAAGGATAAAAACAGGGTTGCCACCTCAGTTTAAAAAATCACATGTTCTAGGACCCTTATAGGGTTGCCTTTTCGAATATATATGTATTTCTGGTAATTTCTTAAGTTTATTTTTTGAATTTATGCCAAAAAACCAGGGTGCATTGTTTCGTATGATTCTTTAGTGTTGACAGCAGGAGCAGTGGGAATCGACGGTTTCTGATTTCCGTTGTGCCAAAGTACTGCTTTAAAACTTTCTTTACTGCTGTCAACAAATAACCACCATTCCTTTGAATTGTATGTTTGATTAAGTTCCTCGAACAATCCGGAATGTCCTTGCAAAAGCATATGTTATCCACAGTTGTATAAAATTGTTTGTAAGGTATATCACGGACTCTATAATATGATATGTTAACATCTGGAACAAAAATATTGTACTGTTTCATCCGAGATGCAAGTAGTTCTGCCTTATCTTTGGTCAGTTCCAAATCTCTCACTAGATCATTGAGTTTAAACTGTGTTAAAAGCGATGACTTCTGACTCAAACTTGAATCGCTCAGAGTTGAGTACTCAGTTGAACTAGCTGATGTTTTCGTAATTAGGCTTGGACACTTGGGAATTGGTATTGTTTCCGAATGTGCAACTGGAAAAGTTACAGATTTTACTTCAGCGTAATTCCAGCGAATGCTCCTTCCTTCCATTGGCATTCCAAATTGCACGTGATGTCTAAAATTAAAACGTTTTATTCCACAAAACATTGTAATGCTTTAATTGTAAAGTACTTACCGCATGCTTTCACTACTCCATCGAGTAAGATTTACATGGCACAAATTACACAAAATACTAGGTGTCCACTAAACGCACGTCGATTTTTTTAATTACCTATTTTCCGCAGATGTAGCAGAAATTGTCGGGATCATTTACACATTGAAAAGTTTTTTGCCTTTTACTCATACTTAGAAATATATCTTTATAATATTTTCCAGAAAATCGACTTATCTCTTTAAGGCGCTGAATTACACTAATCTATTAATAAGAAATTTCATTCATAAATTCCGGGTTTAAGGTACATAAGTTGCAGTACCTTTAGCTGACATTTAGTTTGCTTCGAACGTCAGACACTATATTTTCAAGACTGCCGCGTTACTACTTTGTATTGCGTACATATAATTTTACTACCTGTACAGGGTGGCTGATATGTAATGCAACAAAGTAAAGCGCTATATTTTTTTTAATTTTTTTTTTAAATTTTATTGTTCAAAAGCAAAAAAATGTCGGAAATAACAGAAAATTTTAGAAACAGTTTATATTTGTTTGAATTGGCCACCATTGGAACGAATTATGGCCTTCAAACGGCAAAGCCATCACACGCTGCACGAAAGTTGCTCTGCGGTATTTTGGCCAATTCCCGGCGAAGAGCCGTCTTGAGAAGATCGATACTTTGGTATTTTTTAGTGCGAACCTTACTCTCTAAAATGCCCCAGGCGCAAAAGTCCAACGGATTGAGATCCGGAGATCTTATTGGCCATTGTGCGGTAGAAATGAAGCGAGGAACCTGACGCGTGCTGAGTGCGATGGTGCTGAGTCCTGTTGGAATGTCCATGGTCTGCGGCCTTCAATACTGCCCAGGGCTTCAATACTGTCTTTAGGACATTTTCCCGATAATATTCGGCATTTATTTTGACCCCATGGTCGATGAAAACGAGCGGGGAGCGACCATTGGCCGTTACGGCGGCCCACACCATTACCATCGGCGGCGCTGAGTTCTGGTGGCCAATCGAAGGTGTAAATTTTCAGCTGACCTCTTTGGCAAGTAAACCCGATCATTTTGTTTTTTTCACAAACTGCTCAATTTGGAATGGCTTCTCATCGGAGAAAACCAAATTCGGTAACAGGCCATTTTCGTGCAAGCGAAGCAACTCCTTGGCTCTTTCCAGTCTAACTTTTTTTGTGCATCGGTGAGATCTTGCACTTTTTGGAACTTCAATGGCTTTAGTCCAAGCTCATTTTTTATTTTAATATGTGTTGTATCCGTTCTCGCGATATGTTCAGCTCACGAGCAATTTTTCTACCACTGCGGCGTGGATTTCGATCAAATCTGGCCTTCACTTTTTGGACCATTTCTGGTGTTGTTACCGTTTTTTTCCTCCACTTTTTGGACCCGATGCAACACTGCCAGTATCACGGTAACGAGCAATGGTACGAGAAACAAAAGATTTATTCACATTTAAATGCTGGAGGGCTCTAACGATAGCCACTTGTGTTTTTCCACCCAAATATAAAGCAATCACACTATCACGCTTGAATTCCATCACGAATAACTTTTTTTCTGAATGCAATAGATCAAAATGCTTTTGTAGGTTAGGTTAGGGTGGCAGCCGTATTTTTTATACAAGCTCACATAGACCAGCTTAGGTCCCTAGTGTTACCACGGGCTGAAATGTCCCTCATCGAAACCAACCTGTTTGATATACAAATTTGTCGATATTACGAATATCGGTAATGGAAAGATCTGTTAGGTAGCCTAGAAAAGCCGACCCCAGTATGTCCAGTCGTCGTTTACTCAGAGCGGGACAGTCGCATAGCAAGTGCTCAATGCTCTCCACTTCTTCCTCATCTCCACAGCTTCTGCAGAAGTCATTAGAGTCAATACCCAATCTTTTGGCGTGTTCGCCGATCAAGCAGTGTCCCGTCAGAACTGATACTAACGTAGACAATCTTTGCCTCTCTAATGCGAGGAGATATTTTGACCTTCTCAGGTCATACCTTGGCCAGATTTGCCTAGCTACTCTGCAGGTGCCGATTTCTGTCCATCTTTCGTTGGACTGCCTGATTGCCTAAGCCAAAGCTTGCACGTGGATAGTGGCGCACCAATATATGCAAATTCTTCGAGAATTTGTAATGTCGTCCCTTTCCTAGCAAATTCATCGGCTTTGCAGTTCCCCGGGATATCCCTATGCCCAGGCACCCATATGAGGTGTATGTTAAACTGCTCAGCCATCTCGTTAAGAGATCTGCGGCAGTCGAGGGCTGTTGTTGAATTTAGGGATTTTGCCTCCAGAGAATTGATGGCAGCCTGGCTGTTCGAGCAAATGACAACGCCATTGTTGGTTACTATGTTGCGACTCAGCCACTTGGCTACTTCCCATATTGCCATTATTTCGGCTTGATAGACACTGCATTTATCTGGTAGTCTGTTAGCTATATCCAAACTAAGCTCTGCACAGTGTACTCCGAAGCCAACCTTTTCATCAAGCTTCGAACCATCCGTGTAAAAGTGTAAAAGTGGAGATGGTTTCTATTACCTGGTTTTCTTCCAACCCATTCATCTCTCGCGGGAATCATAGTGATGTAATTTCTCTCGAAGGTGTACACCGTTGGTATATAGTCCACTCGGTCGGTTACCATAGCACTACACTTTGATATTTTCATGTGACCATAGTTTTTGTACCTCCACATTGATAGGCAGTTTAATCTTATTGCCGATTTGGTTGCAACTTCTCTCGCCACAATATTAATCGGCAGTATATGGAGTAGGGATTGTGGAGACTCAGTCGCTGTAGTCCTTAAGGCTCCGCTTATGTTCATGCAGGCAGTTCTCTGAACCTTTGGTAGTAGGTTGGTGATGGTTAGTTTGTCAGTTACCGTCCACCATACCACAATGCCGTTGAACAGTATTGGACGAACTACTGCTATATATTCCCAATGCACGATTTTAGGAGAGAGGCACCACCGCGACCCATCAGCCTTTTTGCAGGAATTCGTTGGCATTCTTTATACGTTCCAATACGTTAAGTCTAAGTTTCCTATATAGAATTTTTCCTAAAAATTTTGCAGGTATTTTTCCTAGCCGTTAGCTCAGAAGTCCACCATTGAGGCTTTGTAACTTGTTTTTGGACAGGTTTCTTCAAGGGAACTATTGAATGATGTAGTGATATGCTCGACTAGATTATCCAGACCGGCTTTGTCATTCGGTTCGTACAGAAGTTTGGAGTTGAGGACTTTCTTGAAATTCTTTTCATACAGGTGCCAATTTGTCTTTTTCACATTTCGCCTTTTCAGCGAGTTTGAACTCAATATAATGGTGATCTGAGAATGAGCGGTCGTCCAGTACATTCCTCCCAATAATTTTGTCTGACCGCCGGTCAGTAGCAAACGTAACGTCGAGTACTTCTTGTCTGTCTTTAACTGTAAAGGTCGGTTTATTACCTATGTTACAAATAGTTAGGTTGGTAGTTAGAATAAAGTCTAGAAGCGAATCACCCCCATTGTTTATATCCGTACTAACCCAGATAGTATGATGAGCGTTCGTGTCTGCGCCAATAATCAGCTCGAACTCGTCAGACGTTGCTTCTTCTACTACTTCCCTGAAGAGAGCTGTCGGTACTACAGCTTCATAGGGCAAGTAACTAGAGACCACCCAATATATGCGATTACCGATCAGCAGCTGTTTGGTCTTTACCACTTAAATTAGTCAGGAGAGAGATTAAAGTTGGGTGTCCTGATACCGCACACCCTTCCTCCCACTGTATAGGGCTCCTCTATCAGGACGATGTCTACTGCAGCTGTGGACAGGTGCAGCAATAGAGCCGCTGAGGCTGCTTTAGCGTGATGTAGGTTAATCTGTAGATTTCTTACCATCATTGGTAATCGACAGATTAACATCCACACCGACAAGGGTGTTATCAAACTCTTCGTCCGTATCATCGAGAAGCATGTCCCCGCCAGATGCGTCCGGAGACTCCCCTCAGCTCCCTTACTCCTCAGAGAAGGACGTTACAGATCTTCTTTTAGAGTTAGAGTCACCAGAAATAAAGGATCAAATTGACCTGCCGCTTTATACCATCCGCCTCACCCACGTTGCTTATTCTCCAATTACACTATGCAACAAAAAAATTTTTTTGGTGTCTCAGACCTAAAAATTATTTTTTTGTGTAGATTGTGGAAACAGTGGTTTAGTAACAGCCCTTAAACAAATTAGAAAAAGTAGATTTTTTTCAAAAATTTTTCTGGTACGAAAAAAAACAAAATAGAAACAAAAATAAAAAAAATATTTTATTTAATTTTTTAAAAGTTTGCATCCTAGCGAAGAAAATAATGCCTATTTGAAAAAAAATCTATGGATAAATGTAGAAATTATAGCTCTTTTGGTAAAGGTCAGAGAATTTCAAAAAAAAATGTTTTTAATTTCTGTTTAAATAGCGATTTTATTAGTTACTTTTATTTATATTATGTACATTTGTGTTTATTTACATGAACATGTTTCATGAAAAGTAATTGTGAGTTCTTTGTTGACGTTTGTAGATTTCGGAATCGGTTTCTCTAATGAGGGACCAAATATAATCTCCCATCATTCTTTCATCCCAGTGCCCTTGGTAACGCCGCTCGATGGACTTCAATTCTTGGTGAAACCTTTCGCCATGTTCGTCACTTACGTCGCCAAGATTCTCGGGGAAAAAGTTTAAATGAGAATGCAAGAAATGAATTTTGAGGGACATGTTTACACCTGTTGGAATACATAAAGCGAAAAATAAGTTAGAAGAATACATACATATGTGTTATATACATAAATATAGAAAAATATATTTCTTACCAATTTGTTCATAATTTTTTAACAAATCATTAATCGTTGTTTCATATTGCGGGCTTTTATTGGATCCAAGGAAATTTTCTTTTTGGACGAGAGGTGTGTATTTTATGTTGTTTTCACCCAATGCAATGTGTTTTGTTGTTGGCCATTTCTTTCTTCTGTAATGATCTTCGCGAGCACGGCTATCCCAGAGGCATAAAACAGCAATATTTTGTATATCCGCCTTGCATTCCACATAACATCCCAACTACTTTTAAATCGCAACAAATTTTCCAGTTATGTTGTTCATATTTTATCAATTTAGCCATTCACACTCGTCCCAAATCCATTTTTTGCGGCATAAATATGAAGGAATGTATATACAGCCCTAAAAATGTGCACATCTGATTGTTATAACACACATAAGAAATAAACAAAAATTTTGACCAATCTGGCAACTCCCACACACGCTTGATGTCTGTACGCTATGTGCTTGTTGCAAATATGGTCCAATTTGCATGAAATTTGGCATGGATATGTTTTTTGTACCAAGGACCAACCATATTTAATTTGAAGAAAATCGATTCAGATTTGGACATAGCCCTCATACAAATTTCCCACCGATTTGGACAGTATGGACCATATACGCCGACTGCGACATCCGGCTTGCATAAATATATTCCCTTTTTATCATAACTGCATGCATTATCTTATAAATGAAAAAACTGGATAATAATGGATCCGAGGAATCCATAGCTCTGTGAAAAATTATTAAAATTAATCTGGCTATTTTGTCTAGCATATGACCGTCTGCCTTGCTTATAAAATTTATTCAGTGTCTCCGAAGCATTTCCCATAAGAAGCCAACAGGAAGTGCAGAAGCGACAACAATCTGAGAACAATGCGTAATAATTTAAGGAAAGTTGCTGACAAGCATATTTTTCCATGTAACAGGTGGCGCAAAAGTAACCTTTCGATGTTATGTTAGACGCGATTGGCGGTCAGCAGCTAACAGCTGATGCACCGTCTGGACTTTGTACGGAAACATCTTCAAATCTTGTACCAAAATTCGCTGTAGAGACCGTCGACTGATACCCATTTGCGTGGCACGTCGTCTGGTCGATGTCGACGGCGCTTCCATGACATCCTCGGCTACAGCAGCAATATTCTCTGCAGAACGGCTACTCCGGGGTCTGCCACGCCTGGCAGCATCTCGTGTTGTGCCAGTCTCTTCGAGGCGAGCGGCTAAACGTCGCAGTGTTTCACCAGTAGGCGTTGGACGGCCAGGAAATATGTGCCAAAGTCACCGACCGATTATTGGTCAAATAAATAGTCAGCAATATTCCGCGTTCTGGAGCAGTGTAGCGTAACATTGTTTATTAACGTGTATTTCGCATGTGTTTACTACACAAATGTCAAAACAGAACTGACATTAGGGGCCAATCGCATAGGAGGATTACTTTTGCGCCACCTTGTATAACAACGTCCATGTGTATCAAGTTCCATGTGGTCCAAGGTCCATGTGTAACAAGGTCCATATGTAACAAGGTACACATGTAACAAGTTTGTGTTAAAGTATTTTTTAAAACAAACATCGGCATCTTTTGTCTTACCCGGGGTTTACGCGATATAGCAATACATTCACGACAATAGCAATACATTCACATTTTTCAATTTCCTTTATTGTCGTTTTACAACTTCAGTGGCTGTATCGCATAATCATCGTGTTCCATATTTATTGTTAATAATAATATAATCTACATACTTTGAGCTTGATTTTCCATATTTCACAGATTAAATAAAATCTTAGTTTTGCCAATTTCCAGTATCAAAGATATTGCCAATATTTTCTCAAGAAGAAGTGCTTAAAAACACCTTATTGAACTACTAACTTTAACCGCAAGGATAAAAACAGGGTTGCCACCTCAGTTTAAAAAATCACATGTTCTAGGACCCTTATAGGGTTGCCTTTTCGAATATATATGTATTTCTGGTAATTTCTTAAGTTTATTTTTTTAATTTATGCCAAAAAACCAGGGTGCATTGTTTCGTATGATTCTTTAGTGTTGACAGCAGGAGCAGTGGGAATCGACGGTTTCTGATTTCCGTTGTGCCAAAGTACTGCTTTAAAACTTTCTTTACTGCTGTCAACAAATAACCACCATTCTTTTGAATTGTATGTTTGATTAAGTTCCTCGAACAATCCGGAATGTCCTTGCAAAAGCATATGTTATCCACAGTTGTATAAAATTGTTTGTAAGGTATATCACGGACTCTATAATATGATATGTTAACATCTGGAACAAAAATATTGTACTGTTTCATCCGAGATGCAAGTAGTTCTGCCTTATCTTTGGTCAGTTCCAAATCTCTCACTAGATCATTGAGTTGAAACTGTGTTAAAAGCGATGACTTCTGACTCAAACTTGAATCGCTCAGAGTTGAGTACTCAGTTGAACTAGCTGATGTTTTCGTAATTAGGCTTGGACACTTGGGAATTGGTATTGTTTCCGAATGTGCAACTGGCAAAGTTACAGATTTTACTTCAGCGTAATTCCAGCGAATGCTCCTTCCTTCCATTGGCATTCCAAATTGCACGTGATGTCTAAAATTAAAACGTTTTATTCCACAAAACATTGTAATGCTTTAATTGTAAAGTACTTACCGCATGCTTTCACTACTCCATCGAGTAAGATTTACATGGCACAAATTACACAAAATACTAGGTGTCCACTAAACGCACGTCGATTTTTTTAATTACCTATTTTCCGCAGATGTAGCAGAAATTGTCGGGATCATTTACACATTGAAAATTTTTTTGCCTTTTACTCATACTTAGAAATATAACTTTATAATATTTTCCAGAAAATCGACTTATCTCTTTAAGGCGCTGAATTACACTAATCTATTAATAAGAAATTTCATTCATAAATTCCGGGTTTAAGGTACATAAGTTGCAGTACCTTTAGCTGACATTTAGTTTGCTTCGAACGTCAGACACTATATTTTCAAGACTGCCGCGTTACTACTTTGTATTGCGTACATATAATTTTACTACCTGTACAGGGTGGCTGATATGTAATGCAACAAAGTAAAGCGCTATATTTTTTTAATTTTTTTTTAAATTTTATTGTTCAAAAGCAAAAAAATGTCGGAAATAACAGAAAATTTTAGAAACAGTTTAGATTTGTTCGAATTGGCCACCATTGGAACGAATTATGGCCTTCAAACGGCAAAGCCATCACACGCTGCACGAAAGTTGCTCTGCGGTATTTTGGCCAATTCCCGGCGAAGCGCCGTCTTGAGAAGATCGATACTTTGGTATTTTTTAGTGCGAACCTTACTCTCTAAAATGCCCCAGGCGCAAAAGTTCAACGGATTGAGATCCGGAGATCTTGGTGGCCATTGTGCGGTAGAAATGAAGCGAGGAACCTCATTTTTAAGCCATTCTTGGCTGACGCGTGCTGAGTGCGATGGTGCTAAGTCCTGTTGGAATGTCCATGGTCTGCGGCCTTCAATACTGCCCAGGGCTTCAATACTGTCTTTAGGACATTTTCCCAATAATATTCGGCATTTATTTTGACCCCATGGTCGATGAAAACGAGCGGGGAGCGACCATTGGCCGTTACGGCGGCCCACACCATTACCATCGGCGGCGCTGAGTTCTGGTGGCCAATCGAAGGTGTAAATTTTCAGCTGACCTCTTTGGCAAGTAAACCCGATCATTTTGTTTTTTTCACAAACTGCTCAATTTGGAATGGCTTCTCATCGGAGAAAACCAAATTCGGTAACAGGCCACTTTCGTGCAAGCGAAGCAACTCCTTGGCTCTTTCCAGTCTAACTTTTTTTGTGCATCGGTGAGATCTTGCACTTTTTGGAACTTCAATGGCTTTAGTCCAAGCTCATTTTTTATTTTAATATGTGTTGTATCCGTTCTCGCGATATGTTCAGCTCACGAGCAATTTTTCTACCACTGCGGCGTGGATTTCGATCAAATCTGGCCTTCACTTTTTGGACCATTTCTGGTGTTGTTACCGTTTTTTTCCTCCACTTTTTGGACCCGATGCAACACTGCCAGTATCACGGTAACGAGCAATGGTACGAGAAACAAAAGATTTATTCACATTTAAATGCTGGAGGGCTCTAACGATATCCACTTGTGTTTTTCCACCCAAATATAAAGCAATCACACTATCACGCTTGAATTCCATCACGAATAACTTTTTTTCTGAATGCAATAGATCAAAATGCTTTTGTAGGTTAGGTTAGGGTGGCAGCCGTATTTTTTATACAAGCTCACATAGACCAGTTTAGGTCCCTAGTGTTACCACGGGCTGAAATGCCCCTCATCGAAACCAACCTGTTTGATATACAAATTTGTCAATATTACGAATATTGGTAATGGAAAGATCTGTTAGGTTGCCTAGAAAAGCCGACCCCAGTATGTCCAGTCGTCGTTTACTCAGAGCGGGACAGTCGCATAGCAAGTGCTCAATGCTCTCCACTTCTTCCTCATCTCCACAGCTTCTGCAGAAGTCATTAGAGTCAATACCCAATCTTTTGGCGTGTTCGCCGATCAAGCAGTGTCCCGTCAGAACTGATACTAACGTAGACAATCTTTGCCTCTCTAGTGCGAGGAGATATTTTGACCTTCATGACCTTCAGGTCATACCTTGGCCAGATTTGTCTAGCTACTCTGCAGGTGCCGATTTCTGTCCATCTTTCGTTGGACTGCCTGATTGCCTCTTGCCTAAGCCAAAGCTTGCACGTGGATAGTGGCGCACCAATATATGCAAATTCTTCGAGAATTTGTAATGTCGTCCCTTTCCTAGCAAGTTCATCGGCTTTGCAGTTCCCCGGGATATCCCTATGCCCAGGCACCCATATGAGGTGTATGTTAAACTGCTCAGCCATCTCGTTAAGAGATATGCGGCAGTCGAGGGCTGTTGTTGAATTTAGGGATTTTGCCTCCAGAGAATTGATGGCAGCCTGGCTGTTCGAGCAAATGACAACGCCATTGTTTGTTACTATGTTGCGACTCAGCCACTTGGCTACTTCCCATATTGCCATTATTTCGGCTTGATAGACACTGCATGTATCTGGTAGTCTGTTAGCTATATCCAAACTAAGCTCTGCACAGTGTACTCCGAAGCCAACCTTTTCATCAAGCTTCGAACCATCCGTGTAAAAGTGTAAAAGTGGAGATGGTTTCTATTACCTGGTTTTCTTCCAACCCATTCATCTCTCGCGGGAATCATAGTGATGTAATTTCTCTCGAAGGTGTACACCGTTGGTATATAGTCCACTCGGTCGGTTACCATAGCACTACACTTTGATATTCTCATGTGACCGTAGTTTTTGTACCTCCACATTGATAGGCAGTTTAATCTTATTGCCGATTTGGTTGCAACTTCTCTCGCCACAATATTAATCGGCAGTATATGGAGTAGGGCTTGTAGAGACTCGGTCGCTGTAGTCCTTAAGGCTCCGCTTATGCTCAGGCAGGCAGTTCTCTGAACCTTTGTTAGTAGGTTGGTGATGGTTAGTTTGTCAGTTACCGTCCACCATACCACAATGCCGTATAGCTGTATAGGACGAACTACTGCTATATATATCCAGTGGACGATTTTAGGAGAGAGGCCCCACCGCGACCCTACAGACTTTTTGCAAGAATATAAGGCGACGTTAGCCTTCCTTACACGTTCCAATACATTAAGTCTAAATAACAGTTTTCTATCTAGAATTATTCCTAAAAATTTTGCACTTTCAGAAAAGACTAGATCTGTTCCATTTATCCGAGGTGGAGGGTGCACATGTGGGACTTTATTCATCCTAGTAAAGAGAACCAATTCTGTCTTGTTTGGGTTTATTCCCAAACCGCTGCTTCTGGCCCATCTAGCCAATTTGTTCAGAGCCACCTGTAGAATGTCTCGGAGGACTTTTCGAATTTGCCACTCACTGCGATTGCAACGTCGTCCGCATATGCCACGACCTTGCAGCCACAACGTTCTAGATCTAGCAGGATTTCATTCACCGCTAGGTTCCAAATTAGTGGAGACAGTACTCCTCCTTGTGGGGTCCCTCTGTTTACAAACCTTGTTAGAGTTGTGGACCCAAGACAGGCTGTTATGCGTCTTCTGTTGAGCAGACTTTGAATTAGTCTAATCAAACTAGAGTTAACATTAAGATGTGACAGTGCCGCAATTACTGCATCTGAGTGAATGTTGTTAAAAGCCCCTTCTATGTCAAGAAATGCCACTATGGTGAATTCCTTGAAATGCAGGGACGATTCGATAGTGCTCACAAGTTCGTGCAGGGCTGATTCTGTAGACTTCCCCTTATTGTAAGCATGTTGGTTCACTGACAGGAGTTTTGTATCCAGGTTTTCCCTAATGAAATAATCTAAAAGTCTTTCCAGACCTTTCAATAGGAAGGAGGATAGGCTAATTGGTTTGAAGTCTTTTGGCCTAGTGTGCGATATCTTCCCCGCTTTTGGTATGAATACCACTTTGGTATCCCTCCATCGATTCGGGATGTATGAAAGCCTGATACAGCCTACATAAATTTTCTCCAGCCAGGGGATAATGTATTTCAACATTTTCTGCATTTCTGCTGGAGTGATGCCGTCTGGTCCAGGTGACTTGAAGGGCTCAAAGCTATTAATAGCCCAGCTTATTCTGGATCTCTCAGTCAACAAGCTAGCGACGCTCGCAGTCCACTCGCACTCTTGTTGGTACTGCTGATCCTCTGGTTCTGTTAGAGAGTTCCCCGGGAAATGTGTGTCGAGCAGTACATTGAGCGACTGCTCGCTGTTTTTGGTCCAATTATTTGCCTCATCCTGCAAGTAACCCACTGTATAGGGTGAAGCTGATAATATTTTCCTCAGCCTTGCGGCGTCGGAGACCTTTTCCACTTCGCCACAGAAGGTATACCAAGAGCGTCTTTGCGCCTTTCTAAGCTCCTTCTTATAGATCTTGAGTTGCTCTTTATAGGCATCCCAAACATTAGCGACCCCTGTAGATTTAGCCTTGTTGAATAGCTTGTTGCAGGTCTTTTTCATAGCCGTTAGCTCAGAAGTCCACCATTGGGGTTTAGTTTTACCCTTGTACCTTGTTTTTGGACAGCCTTCTTCAAGGGAACTATTGAATGATGTGGTGATATGCTCGACCAGATGATCCAGACCGGCTTTGTCATTCGGTTCGTACAGAAGAATGGAGTTGAGGACTTTCTTGAAATTCTTTTCATACAGGTGCCACTTTGTCTTTCTCACATTTCTGTGGCAGGTTCAGGCGCTTTTTCAGTGAGTTTGAACTCAATATAATGGTGATCTGAGAATGAGTGGTCGTCCAGTACATTCCACCCAATAATTGTGTCTGACAGCCGGTCAGTAGCAAACGTTACGTCGAGTACTTCTTGTCTGTCTTTAATTGTAAAGGTCGGTTTATTACCTATGTTACAAATACTTAGGTTGGTAGTTAGAATAAACTCAAGAAGCGAATCACCCCTATTGTTTATATCCGTACTACCCCAGATAGTATGATGAGCATTCGTGTCTGCGCCAACAATCAGCTCGACCTCGTCAGATGTTGCTTCTTCTAATACTTCCCTAAATAGAGCAGTCGGTACTACAGCTTCATAAGGCAAGTAACTGGAGACCACCCAATATATGCGATTACCGATCTCCAGACTAGCAGATGTTTGGCCTTTACCACTTAAATTAGCCAGGAGAAAGATACTTAGATCTGAAGCTGAATTTGTGGCTCTTTCAGCCGGCTGATTGGCCTTAGAAGCATCTAAGACGCCTTTAGCCCAGGTAAGTGACTTTTTGTTTTTCGGTAAGAGCCGAAACCTCAACAGCCTCCAACTTCGTCAGAACTCTGAGCGCTATCCGGTGCTCATTGTGTTTCCGTTTTGACGGTCGGACATGACGTTTTCCCCTCACCGTACCACCTGTTGTGAGTACGTGGGGGAAATTTTCACCATGTTTGGTGTTGTCGGCTTTGGCCAAGACCAACGGACGGACAGTAGGACGATTGGGGAACCCCGCTCCATCGGAACGCGAAGGCATCCCCGCCAATGAATTTTTTTCTGTATTAGCCCGTAATAGGTACTACGATGTAGGCCTTCCAGACTTTGAAAGATTTTGTTTTGTTTTTGCGATTGCGTAATGCTTTTGTAAGCTTGTAAACAATAAAATGAACTGTCACTGAAATAAATCTGTCAGCTATCAGACTAGCGGTTTATGAATGATAGCAACCTGAAGTTGGTTGCAATACATATCAACCACCCTGTATATACGACTGGGATGTCCATGGCCCTAAAAGGCCCTAACTGAATGGAATCCTCATAAATAAAAAACCACAAATATTGTTGAATGACCCTCTACCTGAGCGGATCTCATCCAATATAGCTCTCACATTGCATATAATGTTTTATGGAGGGATACGAACGGCCATAAAACCTCGTCCTCTCTATAATTTTATAATGTCTGACATCAATCCTCATAAAATAAAATGCAAGTGCAGTGTCTCTTATATGACTTTCTCGCATATGGCGAATTCAATATATTTTTTGAATTTCCCTTACATTTACAAAATGGCTCATAACTGTCTATCCATAGATTATTTTCAAATTCGTGCTATCGATACATTTGTATATCAAACAGGTTGGTTTCGATGAAGGGCATTTTAGTCCGTGGTACCACTAGGGACCTAAACTGGTCTATATGAGCTGAAGAAAAAAAAGAAAACGGCTGCCACCCTAACCTTGTAAGCATGTTGGTTCCCCGACAGGAGTTTTTTATCCAGGTTTTGCCTAATGAAATAATCTAAAAGTCTTTCCAGACTTTTCAATAGGAAAGAGGATAGGCTAATTGGTCTGAAGCCTTTTGGCCTAGTGTGCGATATCTTCCCCGCTATGGGTATGAATAAATTTTCTGCAGCCAGGGGATAATGTACTTTAACATTTTCTGCATTTGTGCTGGAGTGATGCCGTCTGGTCCAGGTGACTTGAAGGGCTCAAAGCTGCTTACAGCCCAGCTTATTCTAGATCTCTCAGTCAACAAGCTAGCGACGCTCGCAGTCCACTCGCACTCTTGTTGGTCCTGTAGATCCTCGGACTCTGTTGATGAGTTCGCCGGGAATGTGAGTCGAGCAGTACACTTAGCGATTGCTCGCTGTTTTTTCGTCCAGTTGTTTGCCTCATCCTGCAAATACCCCACTGCACAAGGAGAAGTGGATAATACCTTCCTCAGCCTTGCGGCGTCGGAGACCTTTTCCACTTCGCCACAGAAGGAATACCAAGAGCGTCTTTGCGCCTTCCTAAGCTCCTTCTTATAGATCTTGAGTTGCCCTTTATATGCATCCCAATCATTAAAGGCTCCAGTAGATTTCGCCTTGTTGAATAGCTTGTTGCCGGTCGTTTTCCTTGCCGTTAGCTCAGAAGTCCACCATTGAGGTTTAGTTTTACCCTTGTACCTTGTTTTTGGACAGGCTTCTTCAAGGGAACTATTGAATGATGTGGTGATATGCTCGACCAGATTATCCAGACCGACTTTGTCATTTGGTTCATAAAGAAGTTTAGAGTTGAGAACCTTTTTAAAATTCTTCTCATACAGGTGCCACTTTGTCTTCCTCACATTTTTGTGGACAGCAGGTTTAGGCGTTTTTTTGAATGAGTTTGAACTCTATATAATGGTGATCTGAGAATGAGTGGTCGTCCAGTACATTCCTCCCAATAATTTTGTCTGACACCCGGTCAGTAGCAAACGTTGGTTGGTAGTTAGAATAAAGTCAAGAAGCGAATCACCCCTACTGTTTATATCCGTACTACCCCAGATAGTATGATGAGCGTTCGTGTCTGCGCCAATAACACTATGCAACAAAAATATAATTTTTGGAGTATATGCCCGATCAGGTCGACTTATACGTTTAATTGAAGATATAAATGTGGACTACCGATGTTGGAAATATCTTTTGCACTTAGAAACGGCGGTTTAGTAACAGTCATTCAACAAATTGGAAAAAGTAGATTTAAAAAAAAAATTCTGGGACAAAAAAAATCGAAAAACTATCGATAAAAAATATTTTATTTTATTTTTTAAAAGTTTGCATCCTAGCGAAGAAAATAATGCCTATTTGAAAAAAATCTATGGATAAATGTAGAAATTATAGCCCTTTCTCCCACCATTCTTTCATCCAGAACCCTTGGTAACGCCGCTCGATGGACTTCATTTCTTCGTGAAACCTTTCGCCATGTTCGTCGCCAAGATTCTCGGGGAAAAAGTTTAAATGAGAATGCAAGAAATTATAAAAGTAGAAAGACTTTAAAATAAACTTTTTAAATATGAGAGTGAATTGCCACCTTTCCTTAAGGCTTTTACAAAATTTTTAAAGAGCCCCAGCTTAATATGCATTGGTGGCAAAATATTGTTTACTTTTTGTACGAGAGATGTGTATTTTATGTTAGGGTGGCAGGTTAGGGTGGCAGCCGTTTTTTTTATACAAGCTCACATAGACCAGTTTAGGTCCCTAGTGTTACCACGGGCTGAAATGCCCCTTATCGAAACCAACCTGTTTGATATACAAATTTATCGATAGTACGAATATCGGTACTGGAAAGATCTGTTAGGCTGCCTAGAAAAGCCTACCCCAGTATGTCCAGTCGTCGTTTACTCAGAGCGGGGCAGTCGCATAGCAAGTGCTCAATGCTCTCCACTTCTTCCTCATCTCCACAGCTTCTGCAGAAGTCATTTGAGTCAATACCCAATCTTTTGGCGTGCTCGCCGATCAAGCAGTGTCCCGTCAGAACTGATACTAACGTAGACAATCTTTGCCTCTCTAGTGCGAGGAGATATTTTGATCTTCTCAGGTCATACCTAGGCCAGATTTGTCTATCTACTCTGCAGGTGCCGATTTCTGTCCATCTTTCGTTGGACTGCCTGATTGCCTCTTGCCTAAGCCAAAGCTTGCACGTGGATAGTGGCGCACCAATATATGCAAATTCTTCGAGAATTTGAAATGTCGTCCCTTTCCTAGCAAGTTCATCGGCTTTGCAGTTCCCGGGATACCCCTATGCCCAGACACCCATATGAGGTGTATATTAAACTGCTCAGCCATTTCGTTAAGAGATCTGCGGCAGTCGAGGGCTGTTTGTGAATTTAGGGATGTTGCCTCCAGAGAATTGATGGCAGCCTGGCTGTCCGATATGTTTGATTAAGTACCTCGAACAATCCGGGAATGTCCTTGCAAAAGCATCCACAGTTGTATAAAATTGTTTATAAGTTATATCACGGACTCTATAATATGTTATGTTAACATTTGGGCAAAAACATTGTACTGTTTCATCCGAGACTAAAACTTGAATCGCTCAGAGTTGAGTACTCAGTTGAACTTGATGATGTTTCCGTAATTAGGCTGTTAGCTATACTTGGACACTTCCTACTCCAATCTATTAACTTAGAAAAAAAAATAGCAGTCCGTATCGTGAATGAATGGTTGTCTCCAAATCATTGGCATTCCAAATTGCACGTGAAGTCTAAAATTAAAACGTTTTATTCCACAAATTGTAATACATTAATTTTAAAGTAATTACCGCATTCTTCCACTAGTCCGTCGAGTAAGATTTACATGACACGAATTACACAATATACTAGGTGTCCACGGTTCGTTCATATTTTTAACTCGTATACGAAAATATTGCACATATATTTCTTTTATTATTTTACTAAACGCACGTCGATCTTTTTAATTACATATTTTCCGCATATGTAGCAGAAATTGTCGGGATCATTTACACATTGAAAAGTTCTTTGTATTTTACCCATACTTCGAAATATAACTTTGTAATATTTTTCAGAAAATCGACTTATCTCTTTACTCTAATTTATTTATAAGAAATTTCATTCACAAATTCCGGGTTTAAGGTTCATAAGTTGCTAAGTAGCTGACATATAGTTTGCTTCGAACGTAGAACCCCAATATTTTCAAGACTGCCGCGTACTACTTTGTATTGCGTACATATAATGTTACTACCTGTATATACGACTGGGATGCCCATACAAGGCGTAACTGAATGGATACCTCATAAATAAAAAACCACAAATGTTGTTGAATGACCCTCTACCTGAGCGGATCTCATCCAAGATAGCTCTCACATTGCATATCATGTTTTATAGAGGGTTACGAACGGCCATAAAACCTCATCCTCTCTATAAGTTTATAATGTCTAGCATCAATCCTCATAAAATAAAATACAAGTGCAATGTCTCTTATATGTCTCACTCACATATGGCGAATTCAATATAAGCAAAAACATCATTTAAAAACGAAAAAATATGAAACAAAATTTTTTTGAATTTCCCTAACATTTACAAAATGGCTCATAAATTTTACATCTATCCATAGATTAGATAGATGTAAAATAGGTAGTGTTTTCTTCGTTAGAATGCTGGCTTTTTAAAAATGTGATAAAATATTTTTTTCTATTTTTTATGTTTTTTTTTTGTACAAGGAAAAAGTGTTTTAAAAAAATCATTTTTTCTCATATTTTTGATGGCTGTTACTAAACCAAAGATTCTACGTGAAAGCGATATTTGCAGCATATGTAGCCCTCATAATTCCCTTTAGTTTGAGGCATAAAACGGGGCTTAAACTTGAACAATTGTGGTCCAAATACTAAATGTACTTGCCATGAAAGCTGGAATTTAAAAAAAATTTACCATACAATTTTTTTTTAATATTTTTTCGTGTTTGTGACACCTACTTGCACCAGAAACTGTTATCCACATCCCTTGGACAAAATTTTTGTTGCATAGTGTAATCAGATAGAGCTCGTCAGACTTTGCTTCTACTACTTCCCTGAAGAGAGCTGTCGGTATTGCAGCTTCATAAAGAAAGTAACTGGAGACCATCCAGTATATGCGATTACCAATCTCCAGACTAGCAGCTGTTTGGTTGTTTTCATCCTCAGAGAATTACGTTACAGATCTTCTGCTAGAGTTAGAGTCACCACTAGTCCGTCGAGTAAGATTTACATGACACGAATTACACAATATACTAGGTGTCCACGGTTCGTTCATATTTTTAACTCGTATACCAAAATATTGCACATATATTTCTTTTATTATTTTACTAAACGCACGTCGATCTTTTTAATTACATATTTTCCGCAGATGTAGTAGAAATTGTCGGGATCATTTACACATTGAAAAGTTCTTTGTATTTTACCCATACTTCGAAATATAACTTTGTAATATTTTTCAGAAAATCGACTTATCTCTTTACTCTAATTTATTTATAAGAAATTTCATTCACAAATTCCGGGTTTAAGGTTCATAAGTTGCTAAGTAGCTGACATATAGTTTGCTTCGAACGTAGAACCCCAATATTTTCAAGACTGCCGCGTACTACTTTGTATTGCGTACATATAATGTTACTACCTGTATATACGACTGGGATGCCCATACAAGGCGTAACTGAATGGATACCTCATAAATAAAAAACCACAAATGTTGTTGAATGACCCTCTACCTGAGCGGATCTCATCCAAGATAGCTCTCACATTGCATATCATGTTTTATAGAGGATTACGAACGGCCATAAAACCTCATCCTCTATAAGTTTATAATGTCTAGCATGAATCCTCATAAAATAAAATACAAGTGCAATGTCTCTTATATGTCTCACTCACATATGGCGAATTCAATATAAGCAAAAACATCATTTAAAAACGAAAAAATATGAAACAAAATTTTTTTGAATTTCCCTAACATTTACAAAATGGCTCATAAATTTTACATCTATCCATAGATTAGATAGATGTAAAATAGGTAGTGTTTTCTTCGTTAGAATGCTGGCTTTTTAAAAATGTGATAAAATATTTTTTTTCTATTTTTTATGTTTTTTTTTTGTACAAGGAAAAAGTGTTTTAAAAAAAATCATTTTTTCTCATATTTTTGATGGCTGTTACTAAACCAAAGATTCTACGTGAAAGCGATATTTGCAGCATATGTAGCCCTCATTCCCTAATTCCCTTTAGTTTGAGGCATAAAACGGGGCTTAAACTTGAACAATTGTGGTCCAAATACTAAATGTACTTGCCATGAAAGCTGGAATTTAAAAAAAAATTTACCATAAATGTTTTTTTTAATATTTTTTTCGTGTTTGTGACACCTACTTGCACCAGAAACTGTTATCCACATCCCTTGGACAAAATTTTTGTTGCATAGTGTAATCAGATAGAGCTCGTCAGACTTTGCTTCTACTACTTCCCTGAAGAGAGCTGTCGGTATTGCAGCTTCATAAAGAAAGTAACTGGAGACCATCCAGTATATGCGATTACCAATCTCCAGACTAGCAGCTGTTTGGTTGTTTTCATCCTCAGAGAATTACGTTACAGATCTTCTGCTAGAGTTAGAGTCACCAGAAATAATGGTGGTGTGGACCTCCGCACTTCCAGAAAGCCTTGTATCAACCACGGTCGACGACTCGCCTTCCCTGCTTGTATACCTTCAAGACTATAGTCTCGAAACCATATTGTACGGTTGCACTCGCACTTTGTATATGGGAGGTGGACTCAGCGTTAAGGATCAAAATGAACTGTCGCTTTCGACCATCCGCCTCACCCACCTTGCTAATTCTCCAATTATGGGTCGGCAGACCAGGATTGTGGTCTTTATTATCTCTAATATGTCATCCGAGCTTTTTTCAACAACATCCAACTGGGCACCCGGCCACACCTCACCCGCTCGACTCAGAGCAGGCTTATACGGATCTGGCATCACCGAAATATAAGAGCTTTACTCTCCCCTGATGCCATCCTGCATCGTTGCAGACTGGTGGTTTGGCCGGCATTTCTCTTCGGACATCGAGGTAATGAGCCATAATGGCACATGGCTCCATTTGTCCTTGAGGATGGATCCATCCTCACTACTTCTGTCTATAACAGCCATCACTAGACTCTCCTTCGCTACTTCACTGAAGGACTTGGTGAGTGCCCTGTTGGTGATAAAATTAGAACCTCTTACCTTTTTTGAAAGCAGGGGTTCATCAGGTGATCTGATTCTTTTGACTTTATTAGCCGTTAACACAGCTGAATTTGTCGCTCTTTCAGCCGACTCATTGGCTTTGAGGGCATCTTTGACGCCTTTAGCCCAGGCAAGTGACTCTTTTTGTTTTTCGGTAAGAGCCGAAACCTCAACAGCCTCCAACTTCGTCAAAACTCTGAGCGCTATCCTGTGCTCATTGTGCTTCCGCTTTGACGGTCGGACGTTTTCCCCTCACCGCTCCACTTGTTGTGAGTACTGGGGGGGGGGGGGGAATTTTCACCCTTTTTGGTGTGGTCGGTTTTGGCCAAGACCAACGGACGGACAGTCGGACGATTGGGGAACTCCGCTCCATATGAACATGAAGACATTCCCGCCAAGTGAATTTATTTATTTTCTTGTCTGTATTAGCCCGTAATAGGTACTACAATGTAGGCCTTCCAGACTTTGTACAGGTTTTTTTGCGGTTGCGTAATAGGTTTCAACAGTTTTCAACTATCCGCTCTGTGATAAACACGTCCGTCACTACGACAGATCAGCAACGAATGCTTACAATAAGGGCATGTCTACAGAATCAGCCCTGCACGAACTTGTGAGCACTATCGAATCGTCCCTACATTTCAAAGAATTCACCATGGTGGCGTTTCTTGACATAGAAGGGGCTTTTAACAACATACACCCAGATGCGGTAATCACGGCATTGTTACATCTAAAGGTGAACTCTAGCTTGATTAGACTAATTCAAAGACTACACTCTAACAAGGTTTGTAAACAGAGGGACCCCACAAGGAGGAGTACGGTCTCCACTAATTTGGAACCTAGCGGTGAATGAAATCCTGCTAGATCTAGAACGTTGTGGCTGCAAGGTCGTGGCATATGCGGACGACCTGGCAATCGCAGAGAGTGGCAAATTCGAAAACATCCTCCGAGATATTCTACAGGTGGCTCTGAACAAGTTGGCTAGATGGGCCAGAAGCAGCGGTTTGGGTGTTAACCCAAACAAGACATAATTGGTTCTCTTTACTAGGATGAATAATGTCCCTCATGTGGACCCTCCTCCTCCGATAAATGGAACAGATCTAGTCTTTTCTGAAAGTGCCGCTCCATATGAACATGAAGACATTCCCGCCAAGTGAATTTATTTATTTTCTTGTCTGTATTAGCCCGTAATAGGTACTACAATGTAGGCCTTCCAGACTTTGTACAGGTTTTTTTGCGGTTGCGTAATAGGTTTCAACAGTTTTCAACTATCCGCTCTGTGATAAACACGTCCGTCACTACGACAGATCAGCAACGAATGCTTACAATAAGGGCATGTCTACAGAATCAGCCCTGCACGAACTTGTGAGCACTATCGAATCGTCCCTACATTTCAAAGAATTCACCATGGTGGCGTTTCTTGACATAGAAGGGGCTTTTAACAACATACACCCAGATGCGGTAATCACGGCATTGTTACATCTAAAGGTGAACTCTAGCTTGATTAGACTAATTCAAAGACTACACTCTAACAAGGTTTGTAAACAGAGGGACCCCACAAGGAGGAGTACGGTCTCCACTAATTTGGAACCTAGCGGTGAATGAAATCCTGCTAGATCTAGAACGTTGTGGCTGCAAGGTCGTGGCATATGCGGACGACCTGGCAATCGCAGTGAGTGGCAAATTCGAAAACATCCTCCGAGATATTCTACAGGTGGCTCTGAACAAGTTGGCTAGATGGGCCAGAAGCAGCGGTTTGGGTGTTAACCCAAACAAGACATAATTGGTTCTCTTTACTAGGATGAATAATGTCCCTCATGTGGACCCTCCTCCTCCGATAAATGGAACAGATCTAGTCTTTTCTGAAAGTGCAAAATTTTTAGGAATAATTTGGATAGGAAACTGTCATTCAGTCTAAACGTACTGGAACGTGTAAGGAAGGCCAACATCGCCCTATATTCCTGCAGGAAGGCTGTAGAGTTGCGGTGGGGCCTCTCCCCTCAAATTGTCCATTGGATATATATAGCAGTGGTTCGTCCAATACTGTTATACGGCATTGTGGTATGGTGGACGGCAAATGACAAGCTAACCATCACAAACCTACTATCAAGGGTCCAGAGAACTGCCTGCATGTGCATACGCGGAGCGTTAAGGACTACAGTTGCGACCAAAGCGGCACTAAGATTAAACTGCCTATCAATGTGGAGGTACAAGAACTACGGTCACATGAGGATATCAAGGTGTAGTGTATGGTAACCGACCGAGTAGACTATATATCAACGGTACTCGGACAGCCAGGCTGCCATCAATTCTCTGGAGGCCACATCCCTAAATAGCCCTCGACTGCCGCAGATCTCTTAACGAGATGGCTGAGCAGTTTAATATACACCTCATATGGGTGCCTGGGCATAGGGATATCCCGGGGAACTGCAAAGCCGATGAACTTGCTATGAAAGGGACGACTTTACAGGAAGATGAGGAAGAAGTGGAGAGCATTAAGCACTTGCTATGCGACTGTCCCGCTTTGAGTAAACGACGACTGGACCTACTGGGGTCGGATGGATCCATCCTCACTACTTCTGTCTATAACAGCCGTCACTGGGCTCTCCTTCTCCACTTCATTGAAGGGCTTGTTGAGTGTCCTGTTGATGGTGACATAAGGGCCTCTTGCCTTTTTCTAAGGCAGGGGTTCATCAGGTAATCTGATTCCTTTGACTTTATTAGCCACACAGCTGAATTTGTGGCTCCTTCAGACGACTCATTGGCTTTAGAAGTACCTATGACGCCTTTAGCGCAGGTACTCTTTTTGTTTTTCGGTAAGAGCCGAAACCTCAACAGCCTCCAACTTCGTCAAAACTCTGAGCTCTATCCGGTGGTCATTGTGCTTTCGTTTTAACGGTCGGACATGACGTTTTCCCCTCACCATACCACCTGCTACGACTCTACTAGTATTTCTTACTGTTGTTAGCTAGTTTGGTGCTACTAATTTGTTACAACTACCAATTTTATGTAATTTGCCTGGCATAATTTTATTACATATTTTCTTTGAGCTTAGTTCCAGTAAATACTTAAAAATTTCGGCAGTTATACATTGTACTAAAGCGCTTCACATAAAGTTGAAAAATAACTAAGGTATTTTTAATAATGCCTTGCTTACAGAATTTTAAAGCGACATAAGCTACATAAACTTGGTTTTTATTTCAGCAATATGTAACTAATTCAAAAACCAGTAAGGAAAGACAGAAAGTCGGGAGGGGCTGACAATTTAATACCCTACACCTCCCTAACAATGCGAAAATGGGCATTGCAATAAGAATTTGGCAGTATTCATACTTGTAATAACAAAACTTTCTCTGCCGAATTTCGTACTGATCGGATATAAAAAACGGTTTCTAAAAGGCTTACATGTCAAATCGGGTGAAACATATATATGGGGCTATATCTAAATCTGAACTGAATTTCCCCGAATTTGGCAGTTTTCATTCATGTAATAAGAAAACTCTCTCTGTCGAATTTCGTACTTATCGGATATAAAATACGGTTTCTACAGCTCTTACATTCAAATCGGGTGTAACATATATAATGGGACTATGTTTAAATCTGAACCGATTTTCCATGAATTTGGCAGTGTTCATACATGTAATAAGAAAACTCTCTCTATTGAATTTCGTACTGATCGGATATATAATACGGCTTCATACGGCTTACATGTCAAATGGGGCGATACATATCTATGGGGGCTATATTTAAAACTGAACGGATTTTCTCCGAATTTGTCAGTGTTCATTCTTGTAATAAGAGAACTCTTTCTGCCAAATTTCGCACTGATCTCATATAAAATACAGTTTCCACAGCGCTTACATGTCAAATAGGGGGTAACATATATATGGGGGCTATATCTAAAGCTGAACCGACCAACTTCAGGAGGGATCGTCCTTGGGCCAAAAAAGAGCACTGTGCTAAATTTCATCACAATTGGACCATAAATACGACCTGCACTGTGATCACAAGAATACATGGACAGACAGACAGACGGACATGGCTAAATCGACTCAAAAAGAGATTCTATGTCGATCGGTATAATAAACTATGGATTGGTATAATAAGTTCTGGATTGTTCTTCTTCTCTTACAAGACGAGGACGTGATTTTTTTCTGCTCCGTCAAATTATTGCAAAACACGGTGTTTAAAGGTTGCATCAAGCCTTTAGACTTTTGTAAGCTGTTCTATACTTTCGGGCATTAGTGTATATGCATGCACTCCACACGTATGCACGTGCGTTCCAATGCTGACGGCATATTTATCGTCCTTTTTCTTTTGTGTCGTCATTTGTTTTTCGCTGCCTGCTGTCGGTCGGTGTAAGAGAGCTTACAAAGAACATACGGTAGGCAGTTGGAATCACTGTTAATTCGACAGAAATTATATTCAATAGTGCGCCTCCCCCGTGATTTTGTTTAAATACAAAGTTGTAGTGCTTAAAAGTGTAACTTAGTTTTTTATTGATGTATAATTTGTTGCCCAGATCGACGTGATTTCACTTTCACAAACATTCCTGTCAAATCTGCCATACAATTAATAATAAAAAAATGGGACAAAATCAAAAACTTCACAGAGATTCCAAAGAATACATTTCACCAAATATTAAAATTTTGTTTAATGGACAACAACTATTTCGTTTACAACAAACAAATATACAATCAAACGTTTGGAATGCCCATGGGGAACCCTCTCTCTCCAACAATAGCCAACATAGTTCTAGATAACCTTTTGGACTATTCGCTGGATGAACTTAAAAACGAGGACATAAACATCAAATAAATTTACAAATATGTAGATGATATTTTAGCAGTAGTTAAGAATGACGATTTAAATGAGATATTGACTAAATTTAACAAACATCATCCCAAGATAAAATTTACAGTGGAGATGGAAAATGACAACCAGATTGCATATTTAGACTCAATGTTACATCGGAAGGATAATCATATAATATTCGACTGGTACACTAAAGAAACTTCCTCCGGAAGAATAATAAATTTCAATTCTAATCAACCAAAATCACAAATAGTAAATACTGCCAAATGCATGATACAACGAATACTAACAACAAGTGACGAAAAATTCCACAAAAAGAATTCTGAAAAAATAACAAGAATTTTAAACAACAATAGCTTCCCTAATAGATTAATATCACAAATTATAGACGAAACAAAACGGAAAATAACAGAAAATAATAGACATAACAAGACAAACACAACACCAAAGAAACTCAACGAAAACATTTTTCACAGTGTACAATACATTCCGGGCTTAACAGACGACAAAAACGTGAGAAAAGCAATGATAACAAAAAACATATGATTCGCCTATAAACCGCACCGAACACTGCAAGAGATATTCTCCAACACAAAAACACCAATAGAAAAAGAACAACAATGCAATGTACGAAGGCAGTTGTCAAGGAAAAGGAGAAAACAGCTGTGATCGAATCTACATTGGAACAACCAAACGAACATTAGAAACAAGAATGAACGAACATAAAATGGACATAGAGAAAAACAAACAAAGCACAGCTCTATCACAATACATACTGAACACAGGTCACACAGCTGACTTTGACAACGTACGGATCATAGACAAAGAAAGAAGAGAGCGAAAACGAATGACGATAGAAAGCTTACGAATACAAGAAAAAATACACAAAACAATGAACCTGAAGGAGGATACAAACAACATAAGTGTCAATTACAGCGTTTGAGTTGAATAGTGAGTGTGTGTTTGTGAGTATTCGTTTTTTAGGAAGTTTTCTGAGCACCTATCACAGCTGTTCGCCATTCTTGGTGGAACGCAGGGTAGCGTTTCGGCTACTCTGATGATAGGAGAGACACAGATTGGGAAAACCCTGTGATATTATAGGTAGATGGCAACAAACCAATATGGAACTTGGCTTCACGGCGGATAAATTAAATGTTAATGTTCTCGTTTTTAAGCCTGACATTTATAACTCATCATATTGTACTATTCAAGCCACATGTGAATCTGTACATAATATGGGTAGCAGTGTTAATAATTTAGTTGTCGGTATCCCCTGTCCGAACATTTACGTCAACCAAGCCACTGCTCGGTCGATGCCACATCTTGTCAGTGGGAGACTAGGTTTTACTGAGACGCTTTGTGCATACAGCCCCATATCAACGACTAAGGAAAAGACTAGCCACTCCGCTCGGAATCATGGAATAGTTGATATGGAGTCTAGTATTCCAGTAGACGATAGATCACTTATCCCGTCGTTCGAGGAACTTGGAGGCACAAAGTGCGATAGGACTATGGATACAACTTTAGCCCATAACACGGTTATTAAGCGACCGAGAACGGATAGGCCAGCAAATATCTACAACGAGGGCTGCATAAAGGTAGCGATAGTAGACGAAATGAGTCCTGACAGAAGAATCAAGGACGATCACTGGAAGAAAGTAGAAGAAAGTATATTGTTCTCAGTCTCGGAATGCATCAGAGAGGGTATAGCAGCCACTCCATTTTTCGGCAACATTCAGACCAAGATTCTTTTTTGTATGTCTGAAGAGACTTTGTCATGGTTACAAGGTTTTTTGGCAGGCCTGAAGTTATGGGAAGGTTCTACGTTAAAGAGTTTTTCGTCTCGGGGCCTATTCTACCAAAGGACAGGCTTATAGGAATGCTGAGAGCACAGAATCTGCAGCACTATCCGTCAGCAAATTGGGAGATCATGAGAACGGAGTCCCCATCGGATGCAGGAAGGAACATTATCCTGGCAATTAACCTTGAGACCTTGGTCCGATTGGAACAAAACGGCTTCAGAATTAGTGTGGGTCTCAGCAGCGATTTTGCTAGACCGCAGCTGGAAATGGAGGAAAGATTGAGGCGTAACACTGTAAGTAATCGATGATTAGAATTTTGCAAATAAATCTTCATCATTGTATAGTTGCTTCAAATAACCATCCATCCTTTTACATAGGAACAACATAGACGTGGCTCTCGTACAAGAACCCTAGATCAGGGGGAAGAAAATAATGGGCCTAACAGATGAAAATTATGCCTTATTATATAACATTGACTCCGATAAAGGCCGTGTCTGCATTCTTATAAAAAAAAAAGAAAAAAAATTTCATTTTGATGCAATTCTGTGATAGGGACCTGATAGCAATCACTCTGTTACTGGAAGGCAAGGAACTCATCCTGTCCTCGGCATACTTTCCTCACGTTAGTCCGCCTCGTACGAGAGTCAAGGAGCTTGTTGAATACGGTAAACGTTCGGAAAAAGATCTTATAAAAGGGTGTGACGCAAATGCGCATCACACGCTTTGGGGAAGCACCGATACTAACGAAAGAGGCGAGTACCTAATGGAATATTTACTCGAGAATGGGTTGAACCTTCATAATAGGGGTCTGGACCCCACTTTCGGGACCAGAAATAGGAAAGAAGTTTTAGATCCGACCATCAGTAATGGCTATAGCTTTGTTATAGACGATTGGAAAGTATCTAGAGAAGTTAGCTACTCTGATCATAAATATATTGAATTTAGAATAAAGCATTTTAAAATGATAGATAATATCTCATACAGAAACCCAAGAAGGGCAAAAGATGTTAAATTTAGAAACTTTTTAAGTAAATCAGTCATTTCGGGGGGTCTTCTGACATGCAGGGATGAATTGGATAGTTCGGTATGTCAACTGGAAGACCAAATGGGTAAGGCATTCAAGAAAGGTTGTCCTATTAGTAGACAAAGAAAATCAAAAGATAGAGGATGGTGGAATCGGGATCTCAAGATTCATATAAAGCAAGCTAGGAAAGCTTTTAGTGCTGCGAAGAAAAGTGGCACTGAACAATCTTGGGATTTATACAAAAGTCATCTCAGCACATATAAAAAGATGTTAGAAAATCACGAAGGGAAGAGTTTCACAATCTAATTGAGGAAATGTCTATTATTAAGGCACCTCCAGGATTAGAAAAATTATGGGTAAGGAACCTCACTTCGTAGGCAGCATTCAGGATGAATCTGGTGTATGGACAAACTCCCCTATAGATACACTGACGCATCTGATGAAAGTGCATTTTCCAGGATGTGATTCGGATCGGCTCACTAATAGCCACCAGTCAAATCAAGTGCAGATTCGGTCGAATAGATATCAGGAACTGGTTGATAGTCTTATCAACCATCATAGTGTTAAATAGGCTATTCATACCTTTGAACCTTTTAAATCTCCGAGTTTTGATGGAATATATTCTATCATGCTAGAAAAGGCATTTGAGATTATATCTGAATATCTCGTCGGTCTATTCAGGGCCTGTTTGAAACTGACGTATGTTCCTATATCGTGGAGGAAAGTCAAGGTGGTTTTTATACCGAAGGTAGAAAGACTAAATTATTGTACCCCGAAAGACTTTAGGCCTATTAGTTTCTCGTCATTCTTTGTTAAGACTTTGGAGAGAATTCTAGGTGATTACATTAGAAGTAGGATTAGCATAGGCTTCTTCTCAAATAGTCAGCACGCTTACTTAAAAGGTAGATCGGTAGACTCTGCTCTACATTATGTTGTCCATCATATTGAAAGGGCCTTGGACTTTAAGGAATATACTCTTGCGTCTTGAGTCAGTCGCCGCCAGTGGTAGCGAACGGACGTGTTATTGCGGATAGTTTTTTTCAACCTATTACGCAATACTTATTCACCCACCTCCTACGCAACCCCAAGGAGTTGTTTTTAAAGTGGGGGTTGAATTTGTTGCATCGGTCTCAGGACAGACATTTTGGAAGTAGTCTGGAAGGCCAACATCGACGTAAATATTAAGGGCAAATACTGGCTATGGGGGTCTCTCCCAAACATTTATGATTAACCCTGATGAAGTAAATGATATTACGGTGCAGGGAAAAATAAACCCAGTACCGGCGGAAAGCGTTGATTTACTCGCGAGTCACGTGTCGTCGTTATCAAACATTCGTGAGCAAGTAACTTCTACGGGGTTGGGTGCCTTGGATTCCGTAGTCGAAACAGATACAAGAGCACATCTAGCCTTTGGCAAAATAAACGATGAGGAAGATAAAGAAAACCCAAGGGGGGCTCTAAACAACCCCAGCTTTTAAAAGCTAGTGGGAACTCGGACTCTGAGTCATCAAGTGATAACAATATTACTATTGTTGAAAATCGGAAAAGACTGTCAGGGGCACAAAGAAGGCAACTGAATAAGATGAACCGGCAGAAGATATTACAGGATGAATCTGACTCTTCTACATCTACTAAAAGAGTCAGATCTCCCGAAGAGCATAGCGATGCGAAATCAACTAAGAAGAAAAAAAGCTCACCGACACCCAGCACTTCGGAGAAACCTATTCAATCTACCAAAAAAGGAGTTTCTAGTCAGAATCCGTTAATGGTGGGAGGTGAAGTTGATCCTGTTGTTGAGAAGGTGAGTAAGTCCACCAAACCATCCATAAAAGAGGGGCCTCAAACAAAAAGACCTATTCTAAAGGAAAAAGCAAGATGGCAATAAGAAAGGGTAAGGAAACACCATATTATTTCCAAATAGCCAAAAAAACATATTCAGGACGAACTACACTATGCCATAATTAATAGCAGTAGTGCGTCTGGCAGAATTCCCGAAGAGCAAAAGAGCATCTTCGAAGATTTGTTCTACACAAAGGTATTGGACCACATTCTCGAATCTAATGAGGGACCAACAATCCAAGTAATGAGTTGCACGTTTGAGAGGGGCGTTTTGATGCTGAAACTGGCATCACAATGCTGTGTCGATGTCCTCGGAAAACTAGTGGAGAGCATCCCCTCACCTTGGGACGGCGCAAAGCTGAAACTGGTAAGGAAAAGCGACATCCCTGTACTCATAAAAACATCTTTCTATGTCAGAGGATGGGCAAGTAAGGTACCGTCAGAGCGCATACTCAGCGTCATTGGCAAACAAGATTCGAACCTTAAAGTAGGGAAGTGGGAAGTCTTCCACAGGAAAAATGATCCCGATGGTTCTCTCCTGGTGGTAGGCATAGACCCGTATTCCAGGGATAGCCTTGTCAAGACAAAAGGCATGGCATTTTTCGGGATTTGGAAAATCTTCTTTAAGATTGGAAAAACCCCCATTTGCAGGACAGTTAAGTCGAGCCCAAACACGAACGTACCGACAATTCCAAAAAGTGACGTGGAAGTGGTCGATAACATCGCCAATTTGCCGACAACATCATCAATTTTGCTGAAAGTTCCAGCAAAGGTGGTGATAAGGATATGAAGAGGAGCACAAAAACTCAAAACAAAGAGGGAGCGACAAAAAACAACACCGCCTTCCAAAAAGAGGTCGATAACATTGCCAAATTGCCGATAATATCACCAATTTTGCAGAATGTTCCCAGCAATAGTGGTGATAGGATAGGATTCGCCGATAATATCACCAATTTTGCAGAATGTTCCCAGCAATAGTGGTGATAGAATGTTCCCAGCAATAGTGGTGATAGCGAAACGGCATCCATTGCTCTGATGAACATAATAAATAAAGGCAGGGTTCATGTTGCTTTGGTCCAGGAACCGTGGACTACTAGTAACAAAGTTACTGGATTAAACCATATGAACTACAATCTTTTCTACGCTAACACAGGTACTCGTCCAAGGACTTGTATTCTGTGCCATAAAAACTTATGCTATCTATTCTCTCCAGCGTTGTCAACATCGGACGCAACTGTGCTTATACAAGGTAATGGAAGTATGTACCTGGCGTCAGTATACCTGCCATTCGATGCGCCGACATTGCCACCTACGTCGGAATTACAACGTCTGGTAAGGGAATCCAAAAATACAAGTAATGTTGTGATGCCAACTCACACCATATTGCTTGGGGTAGTACTGACACAAATAAAAGGGGATAAGCCCTTATAGAATTTTTGAATACTAACGATCTCCTAACACTCAACGTAGGGAACAAGGCGACCTTTGTTAACAAAATTAGGGAAGAAGTATTATGGCTAATTCTATTCTGCAAAAAAGTGCAACACTTGCATTGCCCTTTTTCCGAAAACTGCACTATAATATCGCTTTTTTGAAATTCTGAAATTTTAGTTATGCTAAACTCGAGTAACTTAATTACCAAGTTTCAAAAAAGTATCACAAAAGTGCGGTTTTCTGAAAAGGGCAATGAAAATGTTGCACTTTTTTGCAGAAAAGAATTCGCCATTAGATATAACGATATGCTCGGAAAACCTCATTGATGAGATCCATGAGTGGAGGGTTTCGGATGAACACTGCTATTCGGACCACCGTTATATAAGGTTTAAAATTGCACGGCCACCGCCTAACTTAATACGTTTCCGTAATAAGGCTAAAACCGACTGTACCAATCTACTTAGAAATCGATTGGGCCAGCCTAAACATGATTATCCAAGTACAGAAGACATTAATATCAATGTGAGGAGGATTACGGAGGCTCTTGTAAAATCATTCGAAGATAGTTGCCCGCTTCGAGAAAGGAAATCTGCCTATGAGAAACCCTGGATGACAGGGCAAATTCGCTCGATTGGGATGACTACCACAGAAGGCCCAAAGAATACAATAAAATCATTAGACTGGCGAAACGTAACTAATGGAGACTTTTCTGTGAGCAGGTAGAAAGCGTTAACAGAATGTCCAAAATAAAAAAGTTCCTCTCAAAAACTGATATCCAAACCGAAACGCTGGTGGATGAAACGGGTAAAAGGATGGAAACTATAGATGATACCGTAAGGCTTTTGATGAAAACTCATTTTCCGAGTGGTAATGCTGGGCCAACAGAGGAACAGTTACAGACCGAAAATGTAATGCACCAAATACCTATTACGGATGCTATGGTTAAAGAAGCAATAAAAAGCTTCTCTCCTTTTAAGGCTGCGGGACCGGACGGAATATTTCCAGAGCTTCTTCAGAATGAGGTGGATCTGGTATCAACTCATCTTGTTGGAGTTTTCACTGCATGCCTAACTCATGCATATACCCCAAAAAATTGGCAGGAATCAACGGTGGTCTTCATACCTAAGCCTGGCAAGGCGAGTTGTAGATCCCAAAGGCTTATCGACCTATTAGCCTAACTTCTTTCCTCTTAAAAACAATGGAGCGAATAATTGACGACATGATCAAAAGTAAGATAGCCGATGACAAGGTAAAATTCAAGCAACACGCATATGTTAAAGGAAGATCAGTGGAAACAGCTCTACATGAGAACCACATAGAACAGTCCTGTATAGACATTGAGGGCTCTTTTAACAACGTTCAGACCGATACACTTATCCAGTCCTTAGACGAGTTTCAGGTTGACCGGGCGTTGATAAACTGGATCAACAATATGCTAAGGAATAGGTGGATTATTTGTGGGTCATATGACGTAAAAATCAGAGACAAGGTAAATCGTGGTATACCTCAGGGGGGCATTTTTCGCCTCTCCTATGGGTTACGACGATACACAGTCTCCTTAAAGCCCTCACCAATGAAGGACTTAAACCAGTCTGTTATGCAGACGACGTTATAATACTCCTAAGGGGCACACATTCAAACCAACTATGCAGAAGAGCTGAGGAGGCACTTAACATAGCATATAACTGGGCACAACCAAGGGGACTAAATGTCAATCCAGACAAAACAGAAATATGTCTATTTACAAGGAAAAGGAAGATTCATCCTTTTACCGTGCCTCGTTTCCTGGATAAGAATATTGCCATATCTAAAAAGATAAAATACTTAGGAGTAATCTTGGATCAGAAACTGTACTGGAAAGATCATATTGAAGAAAGAGTTACAAAGGCCCACAGATGTTGGTCGTTGTACAGAAGAGCTATAGGTTCAAAATGGGGACTACGTCCAAATATGACACACTGGCATTACATGAGCGTGATTAGACCAATAATAACCTACGCCTCTGTAGTGTGGTGGACATCAATTGACAAAAAGTACAACGTAATACCATTGCAAAAAGTGCAACGTATGTGCTGTCTAGGCATAAGCGGAGCAATTAGAACCGCACCAACAAGAGCGTTGGAGACTATACTGCACATCCAACCATAGATATCCGTATAAAGTATGAGGCAGCTCTCACAGCAAGACGTCTACAAGTGATGGGTGAATGGATAAATCGAGACCACAAGTCGTACCATCAGACAACGGAAATCTCCGACCGCATTCCTGAAGTGCGGCTTACAGCTACCTGTGAATCGTTCGTGCCAGACAGACGCTCCTGGGAAAACGGAACACTAGCTCATGCGCCAGTGGGAACCAGCTGCTACACTGATGGGTCCAGGCTAGGAGGAAGGACGGGTCTGGGACTTTTTTTATTGATGAAACAGAAGTCGAACTTTACTTCCGCCTCCCAGACCATAACACAGTATTTCAAGCAGAAGTTCGAGCAATCACGGAGTGTGTTAACTGGCTCAGTAATACCACAAAGCCTAAATATGCCAACATATTCACAGATAGCCAAATGGCGATCAAAGCAATAACATCGGAAAAGGTCAAATCCAGAACAGTGTTAGACTGTAAAAGAACGATAAATAATTACTCAGTCCATGGTCAACTGCGTATTTTGTGGGTACCGGGACACAACGGAGTGATTGGAAATGAACGAGCAAACAGCTTGGCTTCAAAGGGCAGAGAACTTCGAGTAACAAACTTGGAAAATTGGAAACCTTTCGAAGCCACGAAGGATGAGTTGAAGCACTGGGCAGTGATGGCTCACAAAACTGTGTGGAATAGAGCAACTGCAAAGATACTGTGGGGTGACCCAAAATGAGAAGAAAACCAGTAGTTTTCTGAAACTAAACAAGATCGAGATTAGTAAGATGATAAGTGTTCTAACGGGACACTCAAGCTTACAGGCACATCTTCATCGCATAGGACTAGCAGAAAACGACGAGTGCAGGGCATGCAGGGAAAACATCGAAACGATAGAAAATTTTCTGTGTCACTGCCCAGCTTTCACACATGCAAGAACCCGATATTTCGGTTCCGGCATATTGCCAGACTTGACTCATCAGAGGATATGACTGGAAGATACTGAGAAAATACGTGTCTAGTACCGATTTTCTGTAATCCGTGGGGTATGAAAATCATAAATAAGGAGCGCACAACAGGCCGAACCACTGGCTTAAGAGTATGTCCATGGACATGAGACGTTTTAAACGTCTCCTCTATTCAACCTAACCTAACCTAACCTTGCAGCGTTCCTTGATATAGAAGGCGCTTTTAATATTGTCTGCTTTCAGCCATTCAGACCGCTCTGGAGGATGGAGGTTCGGAGGCTGTAATTGTAGATTGGATTATGACCATGTTAAACTATAGGGATATCACTGATTGTTTCGCTGCAAGTTCAGTGACAAAAAGAGCTACCAGGGTACCCCACAGGGTCATCTCATCTCTTTTGTGGATTCTAGTGGTTAATGAAATCTTACATAGTCTGGAACTATCGGGTATTAAAGTCTTTACATACGCTGACGACATAGTAATACTTTCTACTGGTAAATTCTTGTCGTCGGTCTCCGACATCCTTGAGGTAGCCCTATCTAGAATATCCTCCTGGGCTATTGGTTGTAGCCTAAGCGTAAACCCAACAAGAAGGAACTGGTACTGTTCACTAGAAGTAATAAATTACCGCACTTTGGTCTACAAGCGCTACAGGGTACTACTATAAAACTGTCCAACTCTGCAAAATTCCTGGGTGTAATTTTTTATCGTAAGTTGAACTGGATATAAAATAAGGATACACGTATCAAAAAGGCGTTCGGGGCCTTTTATTTAAGTCAAAAATGTATGGGGCTTGAAACCGAAGCTTATTCATTGGCTGTTTGGAACTGTGGTAAGGCCTGTTCTGACTTGGTGGATCATTACAAAATATGATACACATGTTACAGCTTTGAGCAAAGTAAATAAAGTAGATTAGGTTAGAAATCTACCGCTACAAGATCACTTGAGATTATTATGGGAATTCAGCCTATCGATTTATACGTAAAAGAGTCTGCGAAACTAACACTAACCGGGCCAGCCCATATGAATGTTCTGCTAGGTACCAATTCGAGACATACTCATATGTTAGATCTGTCAATAATGGGATCTAGAACGGATGATATGTATGATCAACCTTGACATAGTTGACGAAGGGGTGCGCCTTAGAATTCCTACTTTGACAGAATGGCAGAAAGGGAATGTTAGGTTTCTTAATATTAATGTCTTTACAGATGGTTCCAAAATGAAGGATGGTACTGGATGCGGCATTTTCTGTCGTGAGCTTGATTGCATATAAAAATGTATGGCAACAGAGACGAGCGGTCTCCAAGGAACACGGTGGTACTGCTAAGTATCGAAAAAGCGCATCTACGATTGATTGTGGGTATAACTACTAGATATAATAGACTTGTTAAGCACATGCACAGAATTGGCCTAAGAAATGACGATTTGTGTCGGTGGTGTCATGACCCTGATGTGGTAGAGGATACCTCTTATTTCCTTTGTCAATGTCCTATTTTATCGTATAGAAGAAGCAAGATACTGGGTTCATTTTCAGGAGTTGGTAGAACTTAAAGGATTGGACCCTCTCAGACTTTTACAGTCTATTAAGGCATCCGATCGAAACTCCAGACTCAGCTAAGCGTCAAGAAGAAGAATTCATGTGGAATGACAATGGATCAAATATGGTCTATGTGGACGCTAGACTTTTATTGAGCCGGGCGCCACCCTTAACTAACCTAACCTATTTCTTCTCTTTTTAGGCGTTACAAACAAATGCACAAAGTCATAATCCCCTGTACCACAGAGTGGCGTAGGGTACGAGTATAAAGATGGGTATTATTATACCCTCCACCGTAGAATGGGGGGTACATTCATTTTGTCACTCCGTTTGTAACACCTCTAAAGCTTGATCTGAGACCCCATAAAGTATATGTAATCTTAATCGTCGTAAAATTCTAATACGATTTTACCATGTCCGTCTGTTGTAATCACGCTATTTTAGCTAGGTGGCTCAAATTTGGTGTAGATACTTCTTATAGCTACAGGTAACTTGGGATTGAAAATGGGCAATATCGGTCCATATTTTGATGTATAGCATCTGTCCGATTTGACTTCTTAACGCCATAGATACCACAAATTTCAACTTATCGGGCTGAAAATTTGTAACTGGGATTTATTTATACCCGGAAACCTTCACATGAATAACGGTAACCATAGGTCCATGTTTTGATATAGCCCCATACCAAGGTCCCTCTAGATTTTACTCTTTACGCAACATCAACCAAAAAATTCAACGAATCGGGCTGAAATTTGGTAATGTCTTTATTTGTGCCTGAAACCATTCACAAGCTAACCATGGTGGAGGGTGTATAAGACTCGGCAGGGCAGAACTTAACGCGTTTACTTGTTTTTTTACAGAGTAGGATTCATGTCTAGTTCTATACTAAAAGTCACTTCATTTAGCTTTTTAATACTTTTAAACACTTGCCATATGCTTTTTATACCCTCTACCATTTTTATACCCTCTTTGATGCCAAGCCGTAGTCGTACAATTTGTACATAGGGATGAACATATACATATGGACGCTAAATCTAAATTTATTCACCAATTTCAATAGGTTCCTTAGGCCAACAAAAAGTTATCTTCAAAGTTTCGTTGAGATCGGACAATAATTTCGACCTGTACTTTAATGACAGGAATACATGCACAGACAGACAGACGGACGAACGAACTTCAACTGGAAACGTTGTTCTAAGTCGATCTAATAATCGATGGGTTAATCTCTCCTCCTTTTGGGTGTTACAAACAAATGCACAAAATTATAATAACCTGTACCACAGTGTGTCGTAGGGTATAAAAAGATGTTGCCCTGCTAGAGAGCAGTATTTTAAAATGTCGCCTACAAAAATTGCAGTGACCTCCCCTTTACTTAAATACATGGCTGATAAAGTTGCACTTTTGCACCGTGCGACACTTTTTACAAAGTGAAAATCATTTTTAAAACACAATGGCAGACCATTATCTTTATAATAAAGCTTAGTTCTTGGCCATAACATTAAATTGTATGCGGTTTATTTCTTATTGAAAACCACACGTCTAAAAAATACCCTTTAGATTATTTATATAATGTTACCACACAGGTGGATATTGTAATGACTATTTGTATACAATTACTGGGATTTTCTGGAATATAAATGTGAAATATATTTATTAAATTTGATTATATGTTATGGAATATCTATTAATACCTCTAAATTTTATTATTTCATTTAGGAATTCTCTGGTTGATTATCTACTAGACGGCACGGCTATTAAGGAGGCCTTGGAGCAGGGAAGAAACTTAAATTCGCAGCCATGTGAAGAGATCTATGCTAATTGCCCAATGGATAGCGAAACTGTGACAAATATCTTGATGAAATTGTTACCTAAGAAGTCGGGATCTATCACGAAAACAACATAATCACTATCATTATAACATTTATCTTTTGTTTTGTGTCTTAACAGTAACCTTAGTTTACCCAAATAAATTATTAATGAAATATAACACCTTACGGCACCAATTTTTGGTCATGAACCTATCTACATAATTCTGAAAGGCTTGTCATCAAAGCCGAAGTCGTACAATTCGTACATCGGGATCTAAATTTGTTCACCAATTTCAGGGTTCGTCCTTAGGCCAACAGAAAGATATGTGCGTTGATCGGACAATAATTTCGACCTGTACTTTAATTAATTCATTTCTAAAAATGTTATATTTGTAAAGGAAAATCCCACAATTCCCAAAATAAATTCGAAAAACCAAAAAACGTATTTTTTTGTTTTTCCCCAAAATCTATGTTACTAAAAGCCGAGCTTAAAATTCATTTTACAGTTTAACAAACTCCTACATATAAAATGGTAAACGTTTTCATATTGTAGCTTAGCGATTGTCGGAGAAACGTGGACCCATTCTTTTCTCGAAAACATTCTACACGAAGTTTCCTCTAAGACGATTATAAATCTTAAGGCCCTTATTCATATAAATTTAATGAAGGTTTGAAGAACGCTTTAACACTGCTAAAGCGTTCCTCAAACCTTCTTTAACTTTTTATGAATAAGGCCCTAAATCTATATATATAAAATTGTTGCGTGACTGGCTGACTGACTGATAATCGCCCAGACCAAACGGCTGAAGCTAGAATCATGAAATTTTGTGGAAGGGTAGCCCTTGGGATGTAGACGAGCAATAAGACGGGATTTTTCGAAATTCGCACTATTACCCGCACAATGGGGCAAAAAGGGATAAATATGGTACCACCGCCAAATCTAAACGGAATGAGCTAGAATCGTCAAATTTGGTGTGAGGGTAGCCTTTATGAGATCGACCCTCAAATTGACTGAATTTTTTAAAAATCCGAACATTTACTCGTACAATGGGGCAAAAAGGGATAAATGTGGCACCACAGCCAAATCCAAATGGCAAGAGCTAGAATCGTGAAATTTGCTGCAGCTCTTGGGACGTAAACTAGAACAAGGAGCGATTTTTTGAAAATTTTAGGGGCACACTTCGACAGAAAGTGATAAATAAATACAACCGCCAACTTTAACGTCTAGAATTAGAATGATGAATATTGAAGCGTGGGATGTCCTTAGGACAACGGATCGGAGTAGTCAGCTTTTTTTGTAATCGTACTTTTTGAGGCACAGTGGGACAAAAAGTGTAAATTAGGGTACAGTGGTTTAAAAATGTTAGATATGGTCCCATGGTTCTAGGGTAGCATTTGTAACATAAACTAGAGATCGGAAGTGATTTTTGGAAATTCTAACTTTAAGAGGCACAGTGGGGCAAAACGGGTTAATTATGATGAATTGGGGCAAAAATTAATCAATCTGGCAAAATTGGAAATTAAACTTGAGATGTGAAGAGCACAGTGGGTCAAAAACATTAAATACTGTATAGTGGGCAAAAATGGTACAGTGGGCGTTAAGGGTTAAGGGGTTAACATTTAAATACGGTACAGTGAGACAAAAAGTTTTAAATATGGTACAGTGCGACAAAAAGTGTTAATATTAATATTGTAAAGTAATATTAATATTGTAAAGTGAGACAAAATGGATTAAACATTGTACAGTGGGGCAAAACGGGTTAACTATGAGCATTGGGGCAAAAATGTATTAACTGTGATACAGTGGGGCAAAAATTATTAAATATGGTACAATGTGACAAAAATGGTTGACTATTGTACAGTGGGTCAAAAAGGGTTAAATATGATACAGTGCGAAAAAAATAGTTAAAAATGCTACAGTAGGACAAAAATGGTTAAATATGGTACTGTAATACAAAATGGTGCTAAATATGGGCAAAATCATGGATCTAGGGAGAGAGGGCAACATATGGAATATAAATATGAGATAAGAAGTCCTTTTTTCAAATGTTATGATGTTAGTTAAAAGTTTAATATTATGGTTCAGAGTGGCTAAAAGGCGTTAAATAGGGTTGATTATACAAAAAAGGGTTAAACGTGGTACAGTGAAGCAAGTAGGGTTAAATATGGTACAGTGGGGTAACAAATTGTTAAATACGGTAAAGTGTGGCAAAATGGTAAATGTGGTAAGTGGGGAACATGTGTTATATATAGTTCCAGTAAATTATGACACATTGGGTTGAATGAATGGAGCGAAAATGATTAAATATGATCCCAATGGCAATTATAAGCCTTGCTACATAAACTAGGCATTAATTTTACCTTTTTTTATTTAAAACTTTTAAAGACACGGTGGGCAAATATTGTTTTATATTGCATCAGGGTGTGAATGTAGCTATTGGAACATAAACTAGGGGAAAAAGGTAAAATATTGTCCAAAAAATAGTTTTTGACGATTAGAGGCACAGAAGGGAAAAGGGATAAATATTGTAACTTGATGCCAGGAACATAAACAAGATAATTTTTTTTTATGGAATAGTCATTTGTTTTTGAAAGAAAGAGGTATATTATTTTACAGTACCCTAAAAAGAAAATAATAAAATGATGGGGCTGCGAAGCGCACCGGGTTAAAGCTAGTATGCTATACTTTCTTTTTTATTTTCCTCTCATACGAAATACAATAATTACCTATTTCTATACCCTCACATTAGTGTGACGATGGTATCATTTGCTACGGACAAAAAGTGTAACAAATCGAAGGAGTGACCTAAGACCCCAAGTATGTTCGCCGAAAATCCGTTTTGGGTCATTTTAGGTCGAATGAGCAATGTCCGTCCGTCCGTCTGTCTGCTGGCTGGTGGGCACTATAACTCTCTAAAGGAGTAACCGATTGACTTCAAATTTGGAATGTGGTAATATTTTTTTCTATCTCCGGCTAAGTTGAAGATGGGCCATATTGGTCCACTCCTTCTAGTACCTTCCCACACAAAGGGTTAAAATTTTGTGAAATATTGATTCTTTAATAACTGATATACTACTTATTCGAATCTTCTGAAACTCCACACATTATATTTGTTTTTTAGTCGCTATTAACTCGAGAAAAATGGGAGAAGTTGCCACGCCGCTTCACAGTGGTTGCGCCCATAGGCCAAAATTCAAAAAAATCATAACAACAAAAATTTGCGAAAAGTAACCAAATTGTCTCTAAAATGTCCAAGTTCTTTTATGGCAAACCGTTTTTTTCTGGAAATCTAACTGTACATTCTAAAAATAGAATTGAAGATGTGAACACGAATTGATTTGCAAAGCGCAACTGCACGCATCACGAATATTTCACAACACAAGCGAAATTCAAAGTGGTCAGTCAATTAATTAAGTCTCCGAATTTAAATTATTTGAAATGGATTTTGAAGTTAAAGGTATTTATTTTATGTTGCATTATTAATAAAAACTAAATTGTGTTGTAGTTATTTTGAAATTAATGCTTTAGTTTATTCAGTTTTTTGTACATTTTGTGTGAGTCTTTATTATGTTTACTTAAAGTTTTAGCTGCTTTCCCCCAAGATCCCCCGATTATTTTTTATTTCAGTGTATTTGTGAGTTTCTTAAGGTAATTAAAAAGTTAAAGTTAGCTGCAGATATTTGCAGATGTGTGCTTAATCAAGGATATACTAAGACCAACTTTTTTCTTCAAAGTCAAATTTGCCTTGCAAAGCAGCTGTTTTGCATTGTGTTGTGCTATGTTTTTGTGTTCTTAATAAGTTCAAATTTTAATTTTGATTGCGTTATCTCTTTTTTATTTAATTTTGGTAGATGACTCCTATCAGTGTGTGTTTACTCGCTTGTACATATTCAATTGTTGGTGTAAAGAAATCGGCACCAATGCAGAAAAATTACAAAAGGCGATCAATGCTGTGCGAAGCAATATTGAAAATATCGGCTACACGCCCGAAATGACCGAGATAACGAAATGTATTGACTATATATGCAAAAAGTTACTGCATTGTGGATTCAGTATAAACGCAAGAAGGCATCAGTTCAGAAATAGTTAAAGGTGCTCAAGATGGACGTCCGAAAGTAGATTTTAATGAGTCATCAAAGAGAACAAAGCGACGAAGAATTGCAGAGCTTTCAAAAACCGTCTGAAGTCTAAAAAAGGGCATTCAAATGTAATCCTCTCGGATTACAAAAAATACCGATTTGATAACTAGATTGTTTTTGAGCTCACATCCATTTATTATTGGCTAAAGAAAGCTCCCACGTTCAAAAAAGTCAGTATTATCAACATTATCATATCGGTAACTCACTTAAAGAGTGACATAACTCAAAATTAAAATTTTTGAGGTTGCCTTACAAAAATGCGAATTTTGCAAATGTTCACAAAGTAATCTCAGCGAAATTTGGTATATAAGTAAACAACCATATTTCGGTTTATTGAAGACTTCTTTAACATCTTATTTCATGTTACTTATCTTTTTATACGGACTTAAAGTTAAACATCTTGGCAATTTTCAATTTAGACTTATGTCACTCTTCAAGTGAGTGAGCGGTATGACCTACTGCATGACATAAATTTAAAATATTTTGTAATTATTTTTCCCTAAAAATATTATTTTAAATGTGATAATTATGAAATAAACAAGTTTCAAACCGAAAAAACAAAGTTATTCAAATTTGGTCCGATATTTGCTATGGTAGCTATAGGATATAGTCGTGCGATATGGCCAATTTTTTTATTATAAATTTAAAATATTTTTCTACATTTTTGGTGAAAATTTCATAACGATATAACAACTAGAAGTATTTATGGCCGCGGCTCCATACAAGCCCAACCACTGTGCGCTTTTAGTACCTCCCACACAAATGCATCATTTTGCACCAAATGTTAACAGCTTATAACATTAATACCAGTGTATAAAAATACTTGAAATTTGTACAGTTAAATGCTTTTATAGTGCCTACAGTCCAGTGAAAAATGGGCGTTATTGCCATTCCCCTTTTGATACCTCGCACACAAAGGTACCATTTTGCACCAAAAATTAACAGCTTATATCATTAATACCAGTGTATAAAAATACTTGAAATTTTGTACAGTGTAATGCTTTTATAGTGCCTATAGTCCAATGAAAAACGGGCGTTGTTGCCACGCCCCTTTTGCTTATTTTGCCCCTTAACAGCTTATAACATTAATACCAGTGTATAAAAATACTTGAAAAAATGCTTTTATAGTGCCTATAGCCGTGGGAAAAATGAGCGTTATCACCACGATTCTTTTTGTACCTCCCACACAAAATTACCAACTCATACTAAAACGCTTAATAATTTGTGCACAGTGCAATGTATTTAATGTATCTACTGTTCAGCGAAAAATATGTGTATTTGTTAAACCCCTTCTGGTACCTACCGCACAAATTGACAGAATAATTCGTGTAATATTCAATAATACATTACTCACAAAGTGAGGATATGCCTTAGTCGGCTTACCCAACTGAAACTTTCTTACTTGTTTAAAATATAAATTGATATAACTTTTGTCTCAGTGGGTACGTCTGACCGAAATTTTTTACATCGTATGTCAATCCAGAAAAGAGAAATCGGTTTATATTTCGCACCGATATTAACAAAATTCTAAGACAGGGTCAGGAAAAAATTAAAAAATCTATTTTCACATGCAGACAGAAATCTAATAAAGCCATAAAATATTTAAAATATACGACAGGATCGGGGAAAAATAAATTTTAAGTTGCAAATATCTATATGAACTAACTCTTAGATGTAAAAAGTCGTTTGTAGGCCTCGGATTTTTGAAATCAGACGAAAAAGACGAAAGTTACACGCGCTTGAACAGCTTGTTTACCCGAGGTAGCCAAATTTAAGGCCCTGTAGCTCCGCCCCTGTGCACCATTGGACACCAAGTGTCGAGGCACGGCCCACTCCCAAAATTTCAAGACTTCGTGCACCCATAATAAAAAACAATAATTTTGATAATAGCAAAAAACATTAGATACAAAATTATAGCAAAATTTCCGATTTTATACGGAATATTTTTAACAAGCATCTACATCTCCCTGTACATTACTACGATAAATGGGAATTTAAACATTGTCATTTCGAGTCATTTTGCAGATTTTGTTTGTCTTGCTTCGGTATGTAAAGGTTAGACGTCGTTTGGTGAGCTATCGGAAAATGGATCAAAGAAGCTGTATAAAATGTTGAGTGAAAGTTAAATTAACGCACTTAATATTATGACTATGGAATTTGGCGAGTTTATTTTGAGGAAACAATTATTAAATGTTGCACGTGGTATTTTTTAGACGTGTGGTTTTCAAGAAGAAATAAAACACATATAATTTAATGTTATGGCCAAGAATTTAGCTTTATTATAATGATAAGGGTTTGCCGTTATGTTTAAAAATGATTTCAGGCAAGGGGCCGCGGCTGGCTCAAATAAATTCCAGCCGAGAGGCCCAAAGGCCGACTAAAAAGGCCGACCCCAGTATGTCCAGTCGGGCTGGACATACTGGGGCAGTAGCTCAGGCTACCCGGCAGTAGCTCAGGCTACTGCCGGGGTCAGCGGATAGCTGGACGGCCTGTAGATATGCAGGCTAGCTGCGACAAATAAGCAGCCCCCGACCAAGAGCGGCAGAGTCCGAGGGCGTGCCATAAAAAGGTACATGTCCCGATAACGACTCTGTGTCATGGCGAACAGATACCGCCAGTACAAAAGTATCTCCACATCGGGTACCCCTTCTTAAGAAGGCAGCTGATAGAGTGATGCCTCAGTGGATACCTTATAATCTAAATCCAGAAGCGTCTGTTCCATATTGGGCGGCTTTCTGGTCTGCGTCTGATCCCTGGAGGGGCGGCAGTATATAATGACCATTATCGCCGCAGGGCATTGAGATCGAGACCAGTAAGATCTCAATTATGGTATACTGGACACCACCTACATGACTAGATAACCCCGGGCTGACAATAATGGTATTCTGGAACCTGAATACACAGAAGTGAAGTTCTGTGGAAATGGCTTCCAGGCTAATGCCATGGTTGCCTCCGTCTCGTTAAAACGTAGCGAGTCTTAAAGTGCGCTCAAAATTTCGTCACCATTAAGTTGATGGTGCAGGTTCAGTTGACACTGTCCTGATTAGCACGGATCTGGCTCTGAACGTATGGACTCATAAGGTCCTACGTCAACCCTTGCATGGCCTCCCTGCTTGCAAAGACAACCATTGGATCAATTACACATGACTGCACAACGAGTGGAGATAGCGGCTTTGAATTGAGACCCCTTAGAATCTGGATACTAATACCTTCCACACTGGCGAGAAGAACAATGGTGATGACAACCGCATGTTCATGGAAAATCCTTTCCAAAGGATTGAAAAAATACCGAGATCACCTATAAAGGGGTGTACTAGCGGAGATTCAATAATAACCGATGTACCGAATATTATCGTTGATGACGACAGACATGTAGATCAATTAAAATACGAAGAGGAAAAAGCATTTGTTGACCTAGGAGATCGTCTAAATACTATGGAGTCCATTCCATCCGAAGCGAAGAACGTCCATAAATCGATCAGGGACAACCTGAAACAAGCACTAGCCTTATACCAAAAGATTAAGGCAAGCAGGGAGTCTATTGCGATAGCAGATATTATTTGTTTACCCAGTCCAGTAACTGGCACTGTTAGAACTGCAAGTAAGGCAGTCCAAACTGAACGCGTAAATTCAAATCCTATGAACAAACAACCAACCAAAAAAGAGCCAAAATCAAATGCAACGGCAACCAAGTCCTCAGAAGCTACACCCGACGAAAGCACAGTGAATGAGTCGACCTGGACTACAGTGCACAACAGAAAGCAAGGAAAAAAGAAGAAAGCTGTAAAAAAAGGAATAAAAATCAGGGGCGAAGCACTGACCATTAAAGCCCCCGAATCGTCATACGCGGAAATACTTAAAAATATGAAGACGAAGATAGACCCAGAAGAAGCTGGGGTTAACATAAAATATATTCGTCGAACTAGAGAAGGAGATCTATTAGTAGAGTTAGCAAAAGGTGAAGGACAAGCTAAGAAATTAGAAAATGCCATCAAAAACTCCTTGGGCGATGACCTACAGGTTAAAACTTTGTCAGAGAAGCACCTACTGGAAATTAAAGATATGGAGGAATCTACTACTGCCGAAGATATAATTAAGGGTCTAACGACTGTAGTAGGTGTATCTGAACGTGAACACATTAAAGTGCATAATATTCGGGTGTCGTATAGTGGAACCAAACAGGCAATCGTGCAGATTTCAGCCCGCGCAGCTGCAATAATAAATAAAAAAGAAAGGGTTAAAATAAGTGAAAATGAAAATTCCAATTAAACGCTGCTATAGATGTATGGAGACGGGAGACATTGCTAGAATGTGCAATGGGAAAGATCGTAGCAATAGCTGTCGTAAATGTGGAAATGATGGTCATAAGGCCAAAGAATGCAAAAACTCGATTCGCTGTATTATATGTGCAGATGCAGGTCGTCAAAAAGTTAATCACTACATTGGTAGCACCGCAGCATGCAACAACAAAAAATGAGACTTAGACTTAAACAAATAAATCTGGGCAGAGGACGTGAAGCCCAAGACCTTATGATGTCTAGTGGATACCAAAAGAAGATAGACATATTGATAATTAGCGAACAATATAGGAGAACTGATAATAGTGCATGGTTTCAAGATAAACTAGGAAAAGCTGCGATATGTGTATTGAACAGCAACATAATAGTGAAGAAAGTGAACGAAGAGCTGGAATATTTTGTGGTAACACAAACCAAAGGTCTGAGGATTTATAGTTGCTACTTCTCACCCAGTGTTGAGATATCAGAGTTCATTACGGCTCTTGATAAATTGGCTGCAGACATTCGAAAAAGTGACACTCCAGTGCTGATTGGAGGTGATTTTAATGCGAAATCCCCGGAATGGGGGTGTGATGTCCTTGACCGACGAGGAGAAGCAGTAGGAGACATGATTTCGTGTCTTGGATTGATATGCCTAAACAGAGGAAGCTCCCATACGTTTAGAAGGGGATCAACGGGCTCAATTATTGATTTAACCTTTGCGTCTTCATCAGTCGCGAGGAAAACCCTTACCTGGCAAGTTTTAGAGGACGAAACGTTAAGTGATCATCAATATATTTCAATCGAAATTGATATGCATACGTGTGATTCAAAACCCATGGAACCAAGGCCGCGATGGAATACAAACAACATTGATATCCATGCATGTAAAAATGTACTTCTTGACTATAAGTCTAGAGTAACTACCACTGAAATAATTGAATCCGGAGACGTGGATGAAATATCATTATACTTGAACGAGATACTTAATGATACATGTAACGCCGGAATGTCAAAAGTTAACAAAATTAGACGGAAACCTGCATACTGGTGGAACAGAGATATAGCCGTATTGAGAAAAAACTGTCACAAATCAAAACGTCTAGCAACAAGACATAGAGGTAATGACTACTACATGGAGCAATACAGACACTCTAGAAAAATTCTAAGGCGCGCTATAAAGGATGCCAAAAGAAAAGCCTGGGAAGATCTTTGCAAAGAAATAAACTGTGATCCGTGGGGCCTCCCATATCGTATAGTAATGAAGAAGGTTGGAAATAACCGACAGATACCAGGTATAACAGATCCAATTTGGGCAAAAACAATTGTAAATTCGCTTTTCCCCAAAGTAGAAGATAATAATACATTGTCGTCTATCTCAATGAGTTCAGTAAATGAACCCATCTCTGATAACGAAATCAAGAAAAAATGTGGAAAACTAAAAAAGCGGAAGGCACCTGGCCCAGATGGAGTACCGAATGAAATCATCGCCGTACTGGGAGAATACTGGCCTGAACTACTAGCTTATGTATACAACCTATGTCTTGTGAATGGCATATTTCCAAAAGAATGGAAGAAACAAATTCTAGTTTTGCTGCGCAAAGGAGATAAGCCTTTGGACAAAGCGTCATCCTATAGACCACCCTGCCTGTTAAACACAGCTGGGAAATTCCTAGAGCGTCTAGTACTTGACAGACTCGAAGAAGAGTTGAAAGACAGAGGAGGATTTTCATCAATGCAATTTGGTTTCGTTAAAGGAAAATCAACTCTTGATGCTATTTTTGAAGTCGTCCGATTTACGGAGAGCGCACAAACATTTCTGCGTAATAGTAACACTAGATATTAAGAATGCTTTTAACACTGCGAACTGGAATATAATAAAAAATTCAATGAGAGAGAAAAGCTTCTCGCAATATCTTATAAAGATAATTGACAGCTACCTGGATGACAGGGTACTAATGTACCGAACAGATAATGGTATGGAAGAGTACAATGTGTCAGCAGGCGTTCCTCAGGGGTCAATACTAGGGCCGTTCTTATGGAATTTAATGTATGACGAGTTGTTGAGATTAAAATTACCCAAAAATTGCAAGCTTGTTGGATATGCCGATGACGTAGCTTTGGTGGTGACGCAATCATCAACAGCTGTAGTGGAAATAACAACCAATGACTGCCTTAGCAGAATTAGCACGTGGCTGAGATCAAATAAATTAAAACTTGCAGCTGAAAAGACGGAGGCGATAATCGTGACAGACAAGCGGGTTTTTTCATTGCCGAAATTGGAAGTAGAAGGACATGAAGTTCAATTTAAAAAAAGTTTGCGATACCTTGGAGTAGAGCTAAACGGAAGAATGTCTTACGATGTACATATTAAACTTGTCACCGAAAAGGCACTGAAGACGGCATCGAAACTCACACAAATAATGCCAAACATGAGAGGTCCTGGTCAGACGACACATAAACTAATAGCCAGTGTAGCGTTTGCGCAAATGTTATATGGTGCTCCAGTTTTCGGCGATACCGTTTGTAATAACACCACGCTTCTAAAAAAAGTAAATAAAGTACAGAGGATGTCGACACTGCGAATCATTTCGGCGTACCGCACAGTTTCCACAGCTGCTGCATCGGTACTCAGTGGTATTCCACCAATGTACCTAAAACTGAGAGAAATCAAAGAAATTTACGATGAGAGGAAACTATTGAACACATCGAATATACATCTCGAAACAAATAGGATAAAGAGACAGGCAAGGACTCGCCTATATCATAGATGGCAACATATATGGGATAATGAGGACAAAGGAAGGTGGACGCATAAACTAATTCCTAACATAGAAAAATGGTTGGAACGAAAATACGGCGAAGTAAATTATTATCTTACACAAGCGCTGAGTGGACATGGAAATTTCGCAGCTTATTTATATAAATTTAAAATAAGAGAAAGTCCCATGTGTGATATGTGCGGCAATATGGAAGATACAGCTGAACACACTGTTTTCGAGTGCAATTTTTGGTCGGAACGACGGGAAATATTGAATAGTTCACTTGAAATGAATATAACCCCAACAAACATGGTAGCCATAATGCTGGAAAATGAAACAAACTGGGCCAGATGCTCGACGTTTATTGGAAATGTAATGCGGTCGAAACAGATTTACCAAGAAACGCATACTCTGAACCCCTAATCTAAATAAATAGGACGGGGGAATAAGAGAAGGATGAGGCTTGAAAGTAGCATAATATGAACCCACCCCGAAGTAATGCGAAAGCGGTCCCGGGGTGGTGGTTCCTGCGTAGGACCACTAGTTGATAGCGCACTATCACTACGTCCATAAAAAAAAAAAAAAAAAAAGTATGTCCAGTCGTCGTTTACTCAAAGCGGGACAGTCGCAAAGCAAGTGCTCAATGCTCTCCACTTCTTCCTCATCTCCACAGCTTCGGCAGAAGTCATTGGAGTCAATACCCAATCTTTTGGCGTGTTCGCCGATCAAGCAGTGTCCCGTCAGAACCTGTACTAACGTAGACAATCGTTTCCTCTCTAGTGCGAGGAGATATTTTGACCTTTTCAGGTCATACCTTGGCCAGATTTGTCTACCTTGCTACCCTGCAGGTGCCGATTTCTGTCCATCTTTCGTTGGACTGCCTGATTGCCTCTTGCCTAAGCCAAAGCTTGCACGATAGATAGTGGCGCACCAATATATGCAAATTCTTCGAGAATTTGTAATGTCGTCCCTTTCCTAACAAGTTCATCGGCTTTGCAGTTCCCCGGGATATCCCTATGCCCAGGCACCCATATGAGGTGTATACTAAACTGCTCAGCCATCTCGTTAAGAGATCTGCGGCAGTCGAGGGCTGTTTGTGAATTTAGGGATGTTGCCTCCAGAGAATTGATGGCAGCCTGGCTGTCCGAGTAAATTACAACGCCAGTGTTGGTTACTATGTTGCGACTCAGCCACTTGGCGACTTCCCATATTGCATTATTTCGGCTTGAAAGACACTGCAGGTATCTGGTAGTCTGTGAGCTATATCCAGACTAAGTTCTTCACAGTTTACTCCGAAGCCAACCTTTTCATCAAGCTTCGAACCATCCGTGTAAAAGTGGAGATGGTTTCTATTACCTGGTATTCTGCCGACCCATTCATCTCTGGCGGGAATCATAGTGATGTAATTTCTCTCGAAGGTGTACACAGTTGGTATATAGTCCACTCGGTCGGTTACCATAGCACTACACTTTGATATCCTCATGTGACCATAGTTCTTGTACATCCACATTGATAGGCAGTTTAATCTTATTGCCGCTTTGGTTACAACTTCTCTCGCCACAATATTAATCGGCAGTATATGGAGTAGGGCTTGTACAGACTCGGTCGCTGTAGTCCTTAAGGCTCCGCTTATGCTCAGGCAGGCAGTTCTCTGAACCTTTGTTAGTAGATTGGTAATGGTTAGTTTGTCAGTTGCCGTCCACCATACCACAATACCGTATAACAGTATTGGACGAACTACTGCTATATATATCCAGTGGACGATTTTAGGAGAGAGTCCCCACCGCGACCCTACAGCCTTTTTGCAGGAATATAAGGCGACGTTGGCCTTCCTTACACGTTCCAATACGTTAAGTCTAAAGAACATTTTCCTATCTAGAATTATTCCTAAAAATTTTGCACTTTCAGAAAAGACTAGATCTGTTCCATTTATCCGAGGTGGAGGGTCCACATGTGGGACATTATTCATCCTAGTAAAGAGAACCAATTCTGTCTTGTTGGGGTTAACGCCCAAACCGCTGCTTCTGGCCCATCTAGCCAACTTGTTCAGAGCCACCTGTAGGATGTCTCTGAGGACGTTTACGAATTTGCCACTCACTGCGATTGCCACGTCGTCCGCATATGCCACGACCTTGCAGCCACAACGTTCTAGATCTAGCAGGATTTCATTCACCGCTAGGTTCCAAATTAGTGGAGACAGTACTCCTCCTTGCGGGGTCCCTCTGTTTACAAACCTTGTTAGAGTTGTGGACCCTAGACATGCTGTTATGCGTCTTCTGGTGAGCAGACTTTGAATTAGTCTAATCAAACTAGTGCTAACTTTTAGATGTGAGAGTGCCGCAATTACCGCATCTGAGTGAATGTTGTTAAAAGCCCCTTCTTTGTCAAGAAATGCCACCAGGGTGAATTCCTTGAAATGCAGGGACGATTCGACAGTGCTCACAAGTTCGTGCAGGGCTGATTCTGTAGACTTGCCCTTATTGTAAGCATGTTGGTTCCCCGACAGGAGTTGTGTATCCAGGTTTTCCCTAATGAAATGATCTAAAAGTCTTTCCAGACCTTTCAATAGGAAGGAGGATAGGCTAATTGGTCTGAAGTCTTTTGGCCTAGTGTGTGATATCTTTCCCGCTTTAGGTATGAATACCACTTTGGTATCCATCCATCGATTCGGGACGTATGAAAGCCTGATACAGCCTACATAAATTTTCTCCAGCCAGGGGATAATGTACTTTAACATTTTTGCATTTCTGCTGGAGTGATGCCATCTGGTCCAGGTGACTTGAAGGGCTCAAAGCTGTTAATAGCCCAGCTTATTCTGGATCTCTCAGTCAAGAAGCTAGCGACGCTCGCAGTCCACTCGCACTCTTGTTGGTCCTGCTGATCCTCGGGTTCTGTTACAGAGTTCCCCCGGAAATGTGTGTCAGCCTAGTGGCGTCGGAGACCTTTTCCACTTCACCACAGAAGGTATACCAAGAGCGCCTTTGCGCCTTTCTAAGCTCCTTCTTATAGATCTTGAGTTGCTCTTTATAGGCATCCCAATCATTAGCGACCCCACTAGATTTAGCCTTATTGAATAGCTTGTTGCAGGTCTTTTTCATAGCCGTTAGCTCAGAAGTCCACCATTGGGGTTTAGTTTTACCCTTGTACCTTGTTTTTGGACAGGCTTCTTCAAGGGATCTATTGAATGATATGGTGATATGATCGACCAGATTATCCAGACCGGCTTTGTCATTCGGTTCGTACAGAAGTTTAGAGTTGAGGACTTTTTTGAAATTCTTCTCATACAGATGCCACTTTATCTTCCTTACATTTCTGTGGACGGCGGGTTTAGGCGCTTTTTCCGCGAGTTTGAACTCAATATAATGGTGATCTGAGAATGAGTGGTCGTCCAGTACATTCCACCCAATAATTTTGTCTGACAGCCGGTCAGTATCAAACGTTACGTCGAGTACTTCTTGTCTGTCTTTAATTGTGAAGGTCGGTTTATTACCTATGTTACAAATACTAAGGTTGGTAGTTAGAATAAAGTCAAGAAGCGAATCACCCCTATTGTTTATATCCGTACTACCCCAGATAGTATGATGAGCGTTCATGTCTGCACCAATAATCAGCTCGAGCTCGTCAGACGTTGCTTCTTCTACTACTTCCCTGAACAGAGCAGTCGGTACTACAGATTCATAAGGCAAGTAGCTGGAGACCACCCAATATATGCGATTACCGATCTCCAGGCTAGCAGCTGTTTGGTCTTTACCACTTAAATTAGTCAGGAGAAAGATACTTAGATCTTTTCTGGCCAAAATGCAGGTTCTTGGAGTGCCTTCACAGTTGGCCACAAACAGTTTAAAGTTGGGTGTCCTAATACCGCACACCCTTCCTCCCACTACGTAGGGCTCCTGTATCAGGACGATGTCTACTGCGCCTGTGGACAGGCGCAGCAATAGAGCCGCTGAGGCTGCTTTAGCGTGATGGAGGTTAATCTGTAGAATTCTTAACATCATTGGTAATTGACAGATTAACATCCACCCGGACAAGGGTGTTATCGAACTCTTCGTCCGTATAGTCGAGAAGCATGTCCCCGCCAGATGCGTCAAAGAGTCCGAAGACTCCCCTCAGCCTCTCTGTGTCCGAAGTAGAGCTTTTGTCCTCAGAGAAGGACGTTACAGATCTTCTTGTTAGAGTTGGAGTCACCAGAAATAATAGGCGTGGGTACCTCCGCACTTCCAGAAAGTGCCACGGTGGACGACTCACCTTCTGCAGTGGGAGCTATATCCTGCTTGTATATCTTCAAGACTATAGTCTCGAAGCCATATTGTAGGGTTGCAATCGCACTTTGTACATGGGAGGTGGATTCAGCGTTTAGGATAAGATTGACCTGCCGCTTTTTACCATCCGCCTCACCTACCTTGCTGATTCTCCAATTATGGGCCGGCAGACCAGGATTGGAATCTTTTATTATTTCTAATATGTCAGCCGGGTTGGAGGGATCTTCTGTAACCCAGGTGATGGCTCTAGGGTGACTAGGGATGTTGTTTTTTTCGACAACATCCAACTGGGCGCCGGCCACACCTCACCCGCTCGACTCAGAGCAGCCGTATACAAGTCTACTGATCTGGCATCACCGAAATATAAGAACTTTACTCTCCCCTGATGCCATCCTGCATCGTTGCAGATTGGTGGTTTGCCCGGCATTTCTCTACGGACATCGAGGTAATGAGCCATAATGGCTGATTGTACATGACTCCATTTGTCCTTGAGGATGGATCCATCCTCACTACTTCTGTCTATAACAGCCATCACTAGACTCTCCTTCGCCACTACATTGAAGGGCTTGGTAAGTGTCCTGTTGATGGTGACATTAGGGCCTCTTGCCTTTTTCGAAGGCAGGGGTTCATCAGGTGATCTGATTCGTTTTACTTTATTAGCCGTTAACACAGCTGAATTTGTGGCTCTTTCAGCCGACTCATTGGCCTTAGAAGCATCTATGACGCCTTTAGCCCAGGTAAGTGACTCTTTTTGTTTTTCGGTAAGAGCCGAAACCTCAACTACGATGTAGGATTTACAGACTTTGTACAGATTTTTGCTATTGCGTAATAGGTACTGGTAACTATCCGCTATGTGATAAACACGTCCGTTCACTGCGAATGATCAGCAACGCATTTGTGGCTTTACATAACCCCATAAAAAAATAGGCGAGCGGTGTTAAGTCGCACAATCTTGGTGGACACGCCACAGGCCCATGACACGAGATATGCGCTCACCAAAAGTTTCTTTCAATAAATTGATTGTTTTATTGACTGTATGGCATATAGCGCCGTCTTGTTGGAACCGAAAGTCGTCGAATTCAACATCATCCAATTCAGGCACGAAAAAGTCATTAATCATGGCTCTATAGCGTTGCCCATTGACTGTAACATTATGGCCGGCTTCATTTTTGAAGAAATATGGACCAATGATTCCCTCTGCCCATAGAGCACACCAAACAGTGACTTTTTGTGGATGTAACGCCGACTGAACAATGGCTTATGGATTATCTTTACTCCAAATTCGACAATTTTGTTTATTAACGTACTCATTCATCCAAAAGTGAGCTTCATCGCTGACAAGTACATTTTCCATGTATAACAAGGTCCATGTGTAATAAGGTCCATGTGTATCAAGTTCCATGTGTATCAAGGTCCATCTATAGCAAGGTACACATGTAACAAGTTTGTGTTAAAGTATTATTTAAACAAACATCGGCATCTTTTGACATACCTGGGGATTACGCGATACAGTTTTCGAAGACAATAGCAATACATTTACACTTTTCAATTTCCTTTATAGTCGTTTTACAACTTCAGTGGCTGTATCGCATAATCATCGTGTTCCATATTTATTGTAAAATTTGCAGAAACCCACTATGACCTACCACTACCACTAACCATTCCAAATGACTTCTGAACTTTGATTAATATTTGTGAATATAAATTAAAACACATTTTCATCACTTTTTTTGTACCACATTCGAAACGGTACCATTTTTGCGTCCATTACCATCCTAAGTAGCTAACATTTCAGCACAGCTAAACAAGAGTTGGACTGAAAAAACATAATTTTGGTCACTTTGTGCACAAAACGCGCAGACCGCACCTTTACTACATGATAAAGGACACTTTAGTAAACAATCGTGCGTTTAAACTTTCATGAACACGCGAGTACATCTATAACATTTACCCCACGAAACACAAATAACGTGAGTTTATGTATCTCTAAAATACCACACCGCATAAATACGAAATAACAACAAAGACAAAACTATTATGAATTATAGTATAATAATTATAATCTAATACTTTGAGCTTTATTTTCCATATTTCACAGATTAAATAAAATCTTAGTTTTGCCAATTTCCAGTATCAAAGATATTGCCAATATTTTCTCAAGAAGTGCTTAAAAACACCTTATTGAACTACTAACTTTAACCGCAAGGATAAAAAGAGGGTTGCCACCTAAGTTTAAAAAATCACATGTTCTATATCCCTTATAGGGTTGCCTTTTCGAATATATATGTATTTCTGGTAATTTCTTAAGTTTATTTTTTGAATTTATGCCAAAAAAACAGGGTGCATTGTTTCGTATGATTCTTTAGTGTTGACAGCAGGAGCAGTCGGGATCGACGGTTTCTGATCTCCGTTGTGCAAAAGTACTGCTTTAAAACTTTATTTACTGCTGTCAACAAATAACCACCATTCCTTTGAATTGTATGTTTGATTAGGTTCCTCGAACAATCCGGAATGTCCTTGCAAAAGCATATGTTATCCACAGTTGTATAAAATTGTTTGTAAGGTATATCACGGACTCTATAATATGATATGTTAACATCTGGAACAAAAATATTGTACTGTTTCATCCGAGATGCAAGTAGTTCTGCCTTATCTTTGGTCAGTTCCAAATCTCTCACTAGACCATTGAGATGACTTCTGACTCAAACTTGAATCGCTCAGAGTTGAGTACTCAGTTGAACTAGCTGATGTTTTCGTAATTAGGCTTGGACACTTGGGAATTGGTATTGTTTCCGAATGTGCAACTGGCAAAGTTACAGATTTTACTTCAGCGTAATTCCAGCGAATGCTCCTTCCTTCCATTGGCATTCCAAATTGCACGTGATGTCTAAAATTAAAACGTTTTATTCCACAAAACATTGTAATGCTTTAATTGTAAAGTACTTACCGCATGCTTTCACTACTCCATCGAGTAAGATTTACATGGCACAAATTACACAAAATACTAGGTGTCCACTAAACGCACGTCGATTTTTTTAATTACCTATTTTCCGCAGATGTAGCAGAAACTTTCGGGATCATTTACACATTGAAAAGTTTTTTGCTTTTTACTCATACTTCGAAATATAACTTTATAATATTTTCCAGAAAATCGACTTATCTCTTTAAGGCGCTGAATTACACTAATCTATTAATAAGAAATTTCATTCATAAATTCCGGGTTTAAGGTACATAAGTTGCAGTACCTTTAGCTGACATTTAGTTTGCTTCGAACGTCAGACACTACATTTTCAAGACTGCCGCGTTACTACTTTGTATTGCGTACATATAATTTTACTGCCTGTACAGGGTGGCTGATATGTAATGCAACAAAGTAAAGCGCTAATTTTTTTTTAAATTTTATTGTTCAAAAGCAAAAAAATGTCGGAAATAACATAAAATTTTAGAAACAGTTTAGATTTGTTCGAATTGGCCACCTTTGGCACGAATTATGGCCTTCAAACGGCAAAGCCATCACACGCTGCACGTTGCTGATCATTCGCAGTGAACGGACGTGTTTATCACATAGCGGATAGTTACCAGTACCTATTACGCAATAGCAAAAATCTGTACAAAGTCTGTAAGGCCTACATCGTAGTACCTATTACGGTCTAATACAGACAAAATAAAAATAAATTCTCTTGACGGGGATGCCTTCGTGTTCCGATGGAGCGCGGTTCCCCAATCGTCCGACTGTCCGTCCGTTGGTCTTGGCCAAAGCCGACCACACCAAAAATGGCGAAAATCTCCCCCAAGTACTCACAACAGGTGGTGCGGTAAGGGGGAAACGTCATGTCCGACCGTCAAAACGGAAGCACAATGAGCATCGTGTAGCGCTCAGAGTTTTGACGAAGTTGGAGGCTGTTGAGGTTTCGGCTCTTACCGAAAAACAAAAAGAGTCACTTACCTGGGCTAAAGGCGTCATAGATGCTTCTAAGGCCAATGAGTCGGCTGGAAGAGCCGCAAATTCAGCTGTGTTAACGGCTAATAAAGTAAAACGAATCAGATCACCTGATGAACCACTGCCTTCGAAAAAGGCAAGAAGCCCTAATGTCACCATCAACAGGACACTCACCAAGCCCTTCAATGAAGTGGCGAAGGAGAGTCTAGTGATGGCTGTTATAGACAGAAGTAGTGAGGATGGATCCATCCTCAAGGACAAATGGAGTCATGTACAATCAGCCATTATGGCTCATTACCTCGATGTCCGTAGAGAAATGCCGGGCAAACCACCAATCTGCAACGATGCAGGATGGCATCAGGGGAGAGTAAAGCTCTTATATTTCGGTGATGCCAGATCAGTAGACCTGTATAAGGCTGCTCTGAGTCGAGCGGGTGAGGTGTGGCCGGGTGCCCAGTTGGATGTTGTCGAAAAAAACAACATCCCTAGTCACCCTAGAGCCATCACCTGGGTTACAGAAGAACCCTCCAACCCGGCTGACATCTTAGAAATAATAAAAGATTCCAATCCTGGTCTGCCGGCCCATAATTGGAGAATCAGCAAGGTGGGTGAGGCGGATGGTAAAAAGCGGCAGGTCAATCTTATCCTAAACGCTGAATCCACCTCCCATATACAAAGTGCGAGTGCAACCCTACAATATGGCTTCGAGACTATAGTCTTGAAGATATACAAGCAGGATATAGCTCCCACTGCAGAAGGTGAGTCGTCCACCGTGGCACTTTCTGGAAGTGCGGAGGTACCCACGCCTATTATTTCTGGTGACTCCAACTCTAACAGAATATCTGTAACGTCCTTCTCTGAGGACAAAAGCTCTACTTCGGACACAGAGAGGCTGAGGGGAGTCTCCGGACTCTTTGACGCATCTGGCGAGGACATGCTTCTCGACGATACGGACGAAGAGTTCGATAACACCCTTGTCGGGGTGGATGTTAATCTGTCAATTACCAATGATGGTAAGAATTCTACAGATTAACCTCCATCACGCTAAAGCAGCCTCAGCGGCTCTATTGCTGCGCCTGTCCACAGGCGCAGTAGACATCGTCCTGATACAGGAGCCCTACGTAGTGGGAGGAAGGGTGTGCGGTATTAGGACACCCAACTTTAAACTGCTTGTGGCCAACTGTGAAGGCACTCCAAGAACCTGCATTTTGGCCAGGAAAGATCTAAGTATATTTCTCCTGACTAATTTAAGTGGTAAAGACCAAACAGCTGCTAGCCTGGAGATCGGTAATCGCATATATTGGGTGGTCTCCAGCTACTTGCCTTATGAATCTGTAGTACCGACTGCTCTATTCAGGGAAGTAGTAGAAGAAGCAACGTCTGACGAGCTCGAGCTGATTATTGGCGCAGACACGAACGCTCATCATACTATCTGGGGTAGTACGGATATAAACAATAGGGGTGATTCGCTTCTTGACTTTATTCTAACTACCAACCTTAGTATTTGTAACATAGGTAATAAACCGACCTTCACAATTAAAGACAGACAAGAAGTACTCGACGTAACGTTTGATACTGACCGGCTGTCAGACAAAAATATTGGGTGGAATGTACTGGACGACCACTCATTCTCAGATCACAATTATATTGAGTTCAAACTCGCGGAAAAAGCGCCTAAACCCGCCGTCCACAGAAATGTAAGGAAGATAAAGTGGCATCTGTATGAGAAGAATTTCAAAAAAGTCCTCAACTCTAAACTTCTGTACGAACCGAATGACAAAGCCGGTCTGGATAATCTGGTCGATCATATCACCATATCATTCAATAGATCCCTTGAAGAAGCCTGTCCAAAAACAAGGTACAAGGTTAAAACTAAACCCCAATGGTGGACTTCTGAGCTAACGGCTATGAAAAAGACCTGCAACAAGCTATTCAATAAGGCTAAATCTACTGGGGTCGGTAATGATTGGGATGCCTATAAAGAGCAACTCAAGATCTATAAGAAGGAGCTTAGAAAGGCGCAAAGGCGCTCTTGGTATACCTTCTGTGGTGAAGTGGAAAAGGTCTCCGACGCCGCTAGGCTGAGGAAGATATTATCTGCTTCACCATGTACAGTGGGATATTTACAGGATGAGGCAAATAACTGGACCAAAAACAGCGAGCAGTCGCTCAATGTACTGCTCGACACACATTTCCCGGGGAACTCTGTAACAGAACCCGAGGATCAGCAGGACCAACAAGAGTGCGAGTGGACTGCGAGCGTCGCTAGCTTCTTGACTGAGAGATCCAGAATAAGCTGGGCTATTAACAGCTTTGAGCCCTTCAAGTCACCTGGACCAGATGGCATCACTCCAGCAGAAATGCAGAAAATGTTAAAGTACATTATCCCCTGGCTGGAGAAAATTTATGTAGGCTGTATCAGGCTTTCATACGTCCCGAATCGATGGAGGGATACCAAAGTGGTATTCATACCTAAAGCGGGAAAGATATCGCACACTAGGCCAAAAGACTTCAGACCAATTAGCCTATCCTCCTTCCTATTGAAAGGTCTGGAAAGACTTTTAGATCATTTCATTAGGGAAAACCTGGATACAAAACTCCTGTCGGGGAACCAACATGCTTACAATAAGGGCAAGTCTACAGAATCAGCCCTGCACGAACTTGTGAGCACTATCGAATCGTCCCTGCATTTCAAGGAATTCACCATGGTGGCATTTCTTGACATAGAAGGGGCTTTTAACAACATTCACTCAGATGCGGTAATTGCGGCACTCTCACATCTAAAAGTTAACACTAGTTTGATTAGACTAATTCAAAGTCTGCTCACCAGAAGACGCATAACAGCATGTCTAGGGTCCACAACTCTAACAAGGTATGTAAACAGAGGGACCCCGCAAGGAGGAGTATTGTCTCCACTAATTTGGAACCTAGCGGTGAATGAAATCCTGCTAGATCTAGAACGTTGTGGCTGCAAGGTCGTGGCATATGCGGACGACGTGGCAATCGCAGTGAGTGGCAAATTCGTAAACGTCCTCAGAGACATCCTACAGGTGGCTCTGAACAAGTTGGCTAGATGGGCAAGAAGCAGCGGTTTGGGCGTTAACCCCAACAAGACAGAATTGGTTCTCTTTACTAGGATGAATAATGTCCCACATGTGGACCCTCCACCTCGGATAAATGGAACAGATCTAGTCTTTTCTGAAAGTGCAAAATTTTTAGGAATAATTCTAGATAGGAAAATGTTATTTAGACTTAACGTATTGGAACGTGTAAGGAAGGCCAACGTCGCCTTATATTCCTGCAAAAAGGCTGTAGGGTCGCGGTGGGGACTCTCTCCTAAAATCGTCCACTGGATATATATAGCAGTAGTTCGTCCAATACTGTTATACGGTATTGTGGTATGGTGGACGGCAACTGACAAACTAACCATTACCAACCTACTAACAAAGGTTCAGAGAACAGCCTGCCTGAGCATAAGCGGAGCCTTAAGGACTACAGCGACCGAGTCTCTACAAGCCCTACTCCATATACTGCCGATTAATATTGTGGCGAGAGAAGTTGCAACCAAAGCGGCAATAAGATTAAACTGCCTATCAATGTGGAGGTACAAAAACTATGGTCACATGAGGATATCAAAGTGTAGTGCTATGGTAACCGACCGAGTGGACTATATACCAACTGTGTACACCTTCGAGAGAAATTACATCACTATGATTCCCGCCAGAGATGAATGGGTCGGCAGAATACCAGGTAATAGAAACCATCTCCACTTTTACACGGATGGTTCGAAGCTTGATGAAAAGGTTGGCTTCGGAGTACACTGTGAAGAACTCAGTCTGGATATAGCTCACAGACTACCAGATACCTGCAGTGTCTATCAAGCCGAAATAATGGCAATATGGGAAGTCGCCAAGTGGCTGAGTCGCAACATAGTAACCAACACTGGCGTTGTAATTTACTCGGACAGCCAGGCTGCCATCAATTCTCTGGAGGCAACATCCCTAAATTCACAAACAGCCCTCGACTGCCGCAGATCTCTTAACGAGATGGCTGAGCAGTTTAATATACACCTCATATGGGTGCCTGGGCATAGGGATATCCCGGGGAACTGCAAAGCCGATGAACTTGCTAGGAAAGGGACGACATTACAAATTCTCGAAGAATTTGCATATATTGGTGCGCCACTATCCACGTGCAAGCTTTGGCTTAGGCAAGAGGCAATCAGGCAGTCCAACGAAAGATGGACAGAAATCGGCACCTGCAGGGTAGCTAGACAAATCTGGCCAAGGTATGACCTGAGAAGGTCAAAATATCTCCTCGCACTAGAGAGGAAACGATTGTCTACGTTAGTACAGGTTCTGACGGGACACTGCTTGATCGACGAACACGCCAAAAGATTGGGTATTGACTCCAATGACTTCTGCCGAAGCTGTGGAGATGAGGAAGAAGTGGAGAGCATTGAGCACTTGCTTTGCGACTGTCCCGCTTTGAGTAAACGACGACTGGACATACTGGGGTCGGCCTTTTTAGGCAGCCTAACAGATCTTTCCAGTACTGATATTCGTACTATCGATAAATTTATATATCAAACAGGTTGGTTTCGATGAGGGGCATTTCACCCCGTGGTAACACTAGGGACCTAAACTGGTCTATGTGAGCTTGTAAAAAAATACGGCTGCCACCCTAACCTAAACCTAAAACACGCTGCACGAAAGTTGCTCTGCGGTATTTTGGCCAATTCCCGGCGAAGCGCCGTCTTGAGATGATCGATACTTTGGTATTTTTTAGTGCGAACCTTACTCTCTAAAAAGGCCTCAGGCGCAAAAGTCCAACGGATTGAGATCCGGAGATCTTGGTGGCCATTGTGCGGTAGAAATGAAGCGAGGAACCTCCTTTTTAAGCCATTTTTGGCTGACGCGTGCTGAGTGCGATGGTGCTGAGTCCTGTTGGAATGTCCATGGTCTGCGGCCGAAATGTTTGTCTGCCCAGGGCTTCAATACTGTCTTTAGGACATTTTCCCGATAATATTCAGCATTTATTTTGACCCCATGGTCGATGAAAACGAGCGGGGAGCGACCATCGGCCGTTACGGCGGCCCACACCATTACCATCGGCGGCGCTTGAGTTCTTGTGGCCAATCGAAGGTGTAAAATTTCAGCTGACCTCTTTGGCAAGTAAACACGATCATTTTGTTTGTTCACAAACTGCTCAATTTGGAATGGCTTCTCATCGGAGAAAACCAAATTCGGTAACTGGCCACTTTCGTGCAAGCGAAGCAACTCCTTGGCTCTTTCCAGTCTAACTTTTTTTGTGCATCGGTGAGATCTTGCACTTTTTGGAACTTCAATGGCTTTAGTCCAAGCTCATTTTTTAATATGTGTTGTATCCGTTCTCGCGATATGTTCAGCTCACGAGCAATTTTTCTACCACTGCGGCGTGGATTTCGATCAAATCTGGCCTTCACTTTTTGGACCATTTCTGGTGTTGTTACCGTTTTTTGCCTCCACTTTTTGGACCCGATGCAACACTGCCAGTATCACGGTGACGAGCAATGGTACGAGAAACAAAAGATTTATTCACATTTAAATGCTGGAGGGCTCTAACGATAGCCACTTGTGTTTTTCCACCCAAATATAAAGCAATCACACTATCACGCTTGAATTCCATCACGAATAACTTTTTTTCTGAATGCAATAGATCAAAATGCTTTTGTAGGTTAGGTTAGGGTGGCAGCCGTATTTTTTATACAAGCTCACATAGACCAGTTTAGGTCCCTAGTGTTACCACGGGCTGAAATGCCCCTCATCGAAACCAACCTGTTTGATATACAAATTTGTCGATATTACGAATATCGGCAATGGAAAGATCTGTTAGGCTGCCTAGAAAAGCCGACCCCAGTATGTCCAGTCGTCGTTTACTCAGAGCGGGACAGTCGCATAGCAAGTGCTCAATGCTCTCCACTTCTTCCTCATCTCCACAGCTTCTGCAGAAGTCATTAGAGTCAATACCCAATCTTTTGGCGTGTTCGCCGATCAAGCTGTGTCCCGTCAGAACTGATACTAACGTAGACAATCTTTGCCTCTCTAGTGCGAGAAGATATTTTGACCTTCTAAGGTCATACCTTGGCCAGATTTGTCTAGCTACTCTGCAGGTGCCGATTTATGTCCATCTTTCGTTGGACTGCCTGATTGCCTCTTGCCTAAGCCAAAGCTAAGCCACTATCCACGTGGCGCACTTTTCGATTTCCTTTATAGTCGTTTTACAACTTCAGTGGCTGTATCGCATAATCATCGTGTTCCATATTTATTGTAAAATTTGCAGAAACCCACTATGACCTACCACTACCACTAACCATTCCAAATGACTTCTGAACTTTGATTAATATTTGTGAATATAAATTAAAACACATTTTCATCACTTTTTTTGTACCACATTCGAAACGGTACCATTTTTGCGTCCATTACCATCCTAAGTAGCTAACATTTCAGCACAGCTAAACAAGAGTTGGACTGAAAAAACATAATTTTGGTCACTTTGTGCACAAAACGCGCAGACCGCACCTTTACTACATGATAAAGGACACTTTAGTAAACAATCGTGCGTTTAAACTTTCATGAACACGCGAGTACATCTATAACATTTACCCCACGAAACACAAATAACGTGAGTTTATGTATCTCTAAAATACCACACCGCATAAATACGAAATAACAACAAAGACAAAACTATTATGAATTATAGTATAATAATTATAATCTAATACTTTGAGCTTTATTTTCCATATTTCACAGATTAAATAAAATCTTAGTTTTGCCAATTTCCAGTATCAAAGATATTGCCAATATAAAGATAGTGCTTAAAAACACCTTATTGAACTACTAACTTTAACCGCAAGGATAAAAAGAGGGTTGCCACCTAAGTTTCTGGTCTGCGTCTGATCCCTGGAGGGGCGGCAGTATATAATGACCATTATCGCCGCAGGGCATTGAGATCGAGACCAGTAAGATCTCAATTATGGTATACTGGACACCACCTACATGACTAGATAACCCCGGGCTGACAATAATGGTATTGTGGAACCTGAATACACAGAAGTGAATTTCTGTGGAAATGGCTTCCAGGCTAATGCCATGGTTGCCTCCGTCTCGTTAAAACGTAGCGAGTCTTAAAGTGCGCTCAAAATTTCGTCACCATTAAGTTGGTGGTGCAGGTTCAGTTGACACTGTCCTGATTAGCACGGATCTGGCTCTGAACGTATGGACTCATAAGGTCCTACGTCAAGCCTTGCATGGCCTCCCTGCTTGCAAAGACAACCATGGGATCAATTATACGTGACTGCACAACGAGTGGAGATAGCGGCTTTGAGTTGAGACCCCTTAGAATCTGGATACTAATACCTTCCACACTGGCGAGAAGAACAATGGTGATGACAACCGCATGTTCATGGAAAATCCTTTCCAAAGGATTGAAAAAATACCGAGATCACCTATAAAGGGGTGTACTAGCGGAGATTCAATAATAACCGATGTACCGAATATTATCGTTGATGACGACAGACATGTAGATCAATTAAAATACGAAGAGGAAAAAGCATTTGTTGACCTAGGAGATCGTCTAAATACTATGGAGTCCATTCCATCCGAAGCGAAGAACGTCCATAAATCGATCAGGGACAACCTGAAACAAGCACTAGCCTTATACCAAAAGATTAAGGCAAGCAGGGAGTCTATTGCGATAGCAGATATTATTTGTTTACCCAGTCCAGTAACTGGCACTGTTAGAACTGCAAGTAAGGCAGTCCAAACTGAACGCGTAAATTAAAATCCTATGAACAAACAACCAACCAAAAAAGAGCCAAAATCAAATGCAACGGCAACCAAGTCCTCAGAAGCTACACCCGACGAAAGCACAGTGAATGAGTCGACCTGGACTACAGTGCACAACAGAAAGCAAGGAAAAAAGAAGAAAGCTGTAAAAAAAGGAATAAAAATCAGGGGCGAAGCACTGACCATTAAAGCTCCCGAATCGTCATACGCGGAAATACTTAAAAATATGAAGACGAAGATAGACCCAGAAGAAGCTGGGGTTAACATAAAATATATTCGTCGAACTAGAGAAGGAGATCTATTAGTAGAGTTAGCAAAAGGTGAAGGACAAGCTAAGAAATTAGAAAATGCCATCAAAAACTCCTTGGGCGATGACCTACAGGTTAAAACTTTGTCAGAGAAGCACCTACTGGAAATTAAAGATATGGAGGAATCTACTACTGCCGAAGATATAATTAAGGGTCTAACGACTGTAGTAGGTGTATCTGAACGTGAACACATTAAAGTGCATAATATTCGGGTGTCGTATAGTGGAGCCAAACAGTCAATCGTGCAGATTTCAGCCCGCGCAGCTGCAATAATAAATAAAAAAGAAAGGGTTAAAATAAGTTGGATAAACTGTAGAGTGAAAATGAAAATTCCAATTAAACGCTGCTATAGATGTATGGAGACGGGAGACATTGCTAGAATGTGCAATGGGAAAGATCGTAGCAATAGCTGTCGTAAATGTGGAAATGATGGTCATAAGGCCAAAGAATGCAAAAACTCGATTCGCTGTATTATATGTGCAGATGCAGGTCGTCAAAAAGTTAATCACTACATTGGTAGCACCGCAGCATGCAACAACAAAAAATGAGACTTAGACTTAAACAAATAAATCTGGGCAGAGGACGTGAAGCCCAAGACCTTATGATGTCTAGTGGATACCAAAAGAAGATAGACATATTGATAATTAGCGAGCAATATAGGAGAACTGATAATAGTGCATGGTTTCAAGATAAACTAGGAAAAGCTGCGATATGTGTATTGAACAGCAACATAATAGTGAAGAAAGTGAACGAAGAGCTGGAATATTTTGTGGTAACACAAACCAAAGGTCTGAGGATTTATAGTTGCTACTTCTCACCCAGTGTTGAGATATCAGAGTTCATTACGGCTCTTGATAAATTGGCTGCAGACATTCGAAAAAGTGACACTCCAGTGCTGATTGGAGGTGATTTTAATGCGAAATCCCCGGAATGGGGGTGTGATGTCCTTGACCGACGAGGAGAAGCAGTAGGAGACATGATTTCGTGTCTTGGATTGATATGCCTAAACAGAGGAAGCTCCCATACGTTTAGAAGGGGATCAACGGGCTCAATTATTGATTTAACCTTTGCGTCTTCATCAGTCGCGAGGAAAACCCTTACCTGGCAAGTTTTAGAGGACGAAACGTTAAGTGATCATCAATATATTTCAATCGAAATTGATATGCATACGTGTGATTCAAAACCCATGGAACCAAGGCCGCGATGGAATACAAACAACATTGATATCCATGCATGTAAAAATGTACTTCTTGACTATAAGTCTAGAGTAACTACCACTGAAATAATTGAATCCGGAGACGTGGATGAAATATCATTATACTTGAACGAGATACTTAATGATACATGTAACGCCGGAATGTCAAAAGTTAACAAAATTAGACGGAAACCTGCATACTGGTGGAACAGAGATATAGCCGTATTGAGAAAAAACTGTCACAAATCAAAACGTCTAGCAACAAGACATAGAGGTAATGACTACTACATGGAGCAATACAGACACTCTAGACAAATTCTAAGGCGCGCTATAAAGGATGCCAAAAGAAAAGCCTGGGAAGATCTTTGCAAAGAAATAAACTGTGATCCGTGGGGCCTCCCATATCGTATAGTAATGAAGAAGGTTGGAAATAACCGACAGATACCAGGTATAACAGATCCAATTTGGGCAAAAACAATTGTAAATTCGCTTTTCCCCAAAGTAGAAGATAATAATACATTGTCGTCTATCTCAATGAGTTCAGTAAATGAACCCATCTCTGATAACGAAATCAAGAAAAAATGTGGAAAACTAAAAAAGCGGAAGGCACCTGGCCCAGATGGAGTACCGAATGAAATCATTGCCGTACTGGGAGAATACTGGCCTGAACTACTAGCTTATGTATACAACCTATGTCTTGTGAATGGCATATTTCCAAAAGAATGGAAGAAACAAATTCTAGTTTTGCTGCGCAAAGGAGATAAGCCTTTGGACAAAGCGTCATCCTATAGACCACCCTGCCTGTGAAACACAGCTGGGAAATTCCTAGAGCGTCTAGTACTTGACAGACTCGAAGAAGAGTTGAAAGACAGAGGAGGATTTTCATCAATGCAATTTGGTTTCGTTAAAGGAAAATCAACTCTTGATGCTATTTTTGAAGTCGTCCGATTTACGGAGAGCGCACAAACATTTCTGCGTAATAGTAACGCTAGATATTAAGAATGCTTTTAACACTGCGAACTGGAATATAATAAAAAATTCAATGAGAGAGAAAAGCTTCTCGCAATATCTTATAAAGATAATTGACAGCTACCTGGATGACAGGGTACTAATGTACCGAACAGATAATGGTATGGAAGAGTACAATGTGTCAGCAGGCGTTCCTCAGGGGTCAATACTAGGGCCGTTCTTATGGAATTTAATGTATGACGAGTTGTTGAGATTAAAATTACCCAAAAATTGCAAGCTTGTTGGATATGCCGATGACGTAGCTTTGGTGGTGACGCAATCATCAACAGCTGTAGTGGAAATAACAACCAATGACTGCCTTAGCAGAATTAGCACGTGGCTGAGATCAAATAAATTAAAACTTGCAGCTGAAAAGACGGAGGCGATAATCGTGACAGACAAGCGGGTTTTTTCATTGCCGAAATTGGAAGTAGAAGGACATGAAGTTCAATTTAAAAAAAGTTTGCGATACCTTGGAGTAGAGCTAAACGGAAGAATGTCTTACGATGTACATATTAAACTTGTCACCGAAAAGGCACTGAAGACGGCATCGAAACTCACACAAATAATGCCAAACATGAGAGGTCCTGGTCAGACGACACATAAACTAATAGCCAGTGTAGCGTTTGCGCAAATGTTATATGGTGCTCCAGTTTTCGGCGATACCGTTTGTAATAACACCACGCTTCTAAAAAAAGTAAATAAAGTACAGAGGATGTCGACACTGCGAATCATTTCGGCGTACCGCACAGTTTCCACAGCTGCTGCATCGGTACTCAGTGGTATTCCACCAATGTACCTAAAACTGAGAGAAATCAAAGAAATTTACGATGAGAGGAAACTATTGAACACATCGAATATACATCTCGAAACAAATAGGATAAAGAGACAGGCAAGGACTCGCCTATATCATAGATGGCAACATATATGGGATAATGAGGACAAAGGAAGGTGGACGCATAAACTAATTCCTAACATAGAAAAATGGTTGGAACGAAAATACGGCGAAGTAAATTATTATCTTACACAAGCGCTGAGTGGACATGGAAATTTCGCAGCTTATTTATATAAATTTAAAATAAGAGAAAGTCCCATGTGTGATATGTGCGGCAATATGGAAGATACAGCTGAACACACTGTTTTCGAGTGCAATTTTTGGTCGGAACGACGGGAAATATTGAATAGTTCACTTGAAATGAATATAACCCCAACAAACATGGTAGCCATAATGCTGGAAAATGAAACAAACTGGGCCAGATGCTCGACGTTTATTGGAAATGTAATGCGGTCGAAACAGATTTACCAAGAAACGCATACTCTGAACCCCTAATCTAAATAAATAGGACGGGGGAATAAGAGAAGGATGAGGCTTGAAAGTAGCATAATATGAACCCACCCCGAAGTAATGCGAAAGCGGTCCCGGGGTGGTGGTTCCTGCGTAGGACCACTAGTTGATAGCGCACTATCACTACGTCCATAAAAAAATAAAAAAAAAAAAGTATGTCCAGTCGTCGTTTACTCAAAGCGGGACAGTCGCAAAGCAAGTGCTCAATGCTCTCCACTTCTTCCTCATCTCCACAGCTTCGGCAGAAGTCATTGGAGTCAATACCCAATCTTTTGGCGTGTTCGCCGATCAAGCAGTGTCCCGTCAGAACCTGTACTAACGTAGACAATCGTTTCCTCTCTAGTGCGAGGAGATATTTTGACCTTTTCAGGTCATACCTTGGCCAGATTTGTCTACCTTGCTACCCTGCAGGTGCCGATTTCTGTCCATCTTTCGTTGGACTGCCTGATTGCCTCTTGCCTAAGCCAAAGCTTGCACGTGGATAGTGGCGCACCAATATATGCAAATTCTTCGAGAATTTGTAATGTCGTCCCTTTCCTAACAAGTTCATCGGCTTTGCAGTTCCCCGGGATATCCCTATGCCCAGGCACCCATATGAGGTGTATATTAAACTGCTCAGCCATCTCGTTAAGAGATCTGCGGCAGTCGAGGGCTGTTTGTGAATTTAGGGATGTTGCCTCCAGAGAATTGATGGCAGCCTGGCTGTCCGAGTAAATTACAACGCCAGTGTTGGTTACTATGTTGCGACTCAGCCACTTGGCGACTTCCCATATTGCATTATTTCGGCTTGAAAGACACTGCAGGTATCTGGTAGTCTGTGAGCTATATCCAGACTAAGTTCTTCACAGTTTACTCCGAAGCCAACCTTTTCATCAAGCTTCGAACCATCCGTGTAAAAGTGGAGATGGTTTCTATTACCTGGTATTCTGCCGACCCATTCATCTCTGGCGGGAATCATAGTGATGTAATTTCTCTCGAAGGTGTACACAGTTGGTATATAGTCCACTCGGTCGGTTACCATAGCACTACACTTTGATATCCTCATGTGACCATAGTTCTTGTACATCCACATTGATAGGCAGTTTAATCTTATTGCCGCTTTGGTTACAACTTCTCTCGCCACAATATTAATCGGCAGTATATGGAGTAGGGCTTGTACAGACTCGGTCGCTGTAGTCCTTAAGGCTCCGCTTATGCTCAGGCAGGCAGTTCTCTGAACCTTTGTTAGTAGATTGGTAATGGTTAGTTTGTCAGTTGCCGTCCACCATACCACAATACCGTATAACAGTATTGGACGAACTACTGCTATATATATCCAGTGGACGATTTTAGGAGAGAGTCCCCACCGCGACCCTACAGCCTTTTTGCAGGAATATAAGGCGACGTTGGCCTTCCTTACACGTTCCAATACGTTAAGTCTAAATAACATTTTCCTATCTAGAATTATTCCTAAAAATTTTGCACTTTCAGAAAAGACTAGATCTGTTCCATTTATCCGAGGTGGAGGGTCCACATGTGGGACATTATTCATCCTAGTAAAGAGAACCAATTCTGTCTTGTTGGGGTTAACTCCCAAACCGCTGCTTCTGGCCCATCTAGCCAACTTGTTCAGAGCCACCTGTAGGATGTCTCTGAGGACGTTTACGAATTTGCCACTCACTGCGATTGCCACGTCGTCCGCATATGCCACGACCTTGCAGCCACAACGTTCTAGATCTAGCAGGATTTCATTCACCGCTAGGTTCCAAATTAGTGGAGACAGTACTCCTCCTTGCGGGGTCCCTCTGTTTACAAACCTTGTTAGAGTTGTGGACCCTAGACATGCTGTTATGCGTCTTCTGGTGAGCAGACTTTGAATTAGTCTAATCAAACTAGTGCTAACTTTTAGATATGAGAGTGCCGCAATTACCGCATCTGAGTGAATGTTGTTAAAAGCCCCTTCTTTGTCAAGAAATGCCACCAGGGTGAATTCCTTGAAATGCAGGGACGATTCGACAGTGCTCACAAGTTCGTGCAGGGCTGATTCTGTAGACTTGCCCTTATTGTAAGCATGTTGGTTCCCCGACAGGAGTTGTGTATCCAGGTTTTCCCTAATGAAATGATCTAAAAGTCTTTCCAGACCTTTCAATAGGAAGGAGGATAGGCTAATTGGTCTGAAGTCTTTTGGCCTAGTGTGTGATATCTTTCCCGCTTTAGGTATGAATACCACTTTGGTATCCATCCAGCCTGATACAGCCTACATAAATTTTCTCCAGCCAGGGGATAATGTACTTTAACATTTTTGCATTTCTGCTGGAGTGATGCCATCTGGTCCAGGTGACTTGAAGGGCTCAAAGCTGTTAATAGCCCAGCTTATTCTGGATCTCTCAGTCAAGAAGCTAGCGACGCTCGCAGTCCACTCGCACTCTTGTTGGTCCTGCTGATCCTCGGGTTCTGTTACAGAGTTCCCCCGGAAATGTGTGTCAGCCTAGTGGCGTCGGAGACCTTTTCCACTTCACCACAGAAGGTATACCAAGAGCGCCTTTGCGCCTTTCTAAGCTCCTTCTTATAGATCTTGAGTTGCTCTTTATAGGCATCCCAATCATTAGCGACCCCACTAGATTTAGCCTTATTGAATAGCTTGTTGCAGGTCTTTTTCATAGCCGTTAGCTCAGAAGTCCACCATTGGGGTTTAGTTTTACCCTTGTACCTTGTTTTTGGACAGGCTTCTTCAAGGGATCTATTGAATGATATGGTGATATGATCGACCAGATTATCCAGACCGGCTTTGTCATTCGGTTCGTACAGAAGTTTAGAGTTGAGGACTTTTTTTAAATTCTTCTCATACAGATGCCACTTTGTCTTCCTTACATTTCTGTGGACGGCGGGTTTAGGCGCTTTTTCCGCGAGTTTGAACTCAATATAATGGTGATCTGAGAATGAGTGGTCGTCCAGTACATTCCACCCAATATTTTTGTCTGACAGCCGGTCAGTATCAAACGTTACGTCGAGTACTTCTTGTCTGTCTTTAATTGTGAAGGTCGGTTTATTACCTATGTTACAAATACTAAGATTGGTAGTTAGAATAAAGTCAAGAAGCGAATCACCCCTATTGTTTATATCCGTACTACCCCAGATAGTATGATGAGCGTTCGTGTCTGCACCAATAATCAGCTCGAGCTCGTCAGACGTTGCTTCTTCTACTACTTCCCTGAATAGAGCAGTCGGTACTACAGATTCATAAGGCAAGTAGCTGGAGACCACCCAATATATGCGATTACCGATCTCCAGGCTAGCAGCTGTTTGGTCTTTACCACTTAAATTAGTCAGGAGAAAGATACTTAGATCTTTTCTGGCCAAAATGCAGGTTCTTGGAGTGCCTTCACAGTTGGCCACAAACAGTTTAAAGTTGGGTGTCCTAATACCGCACACCCTTCCTCCCACTACGTAGGGCTCCTGTATCAGGACGATGTCTACTGCGCCTGTGGACAGGCGCAGCAATAGAGCCGCTGAGGCTGCTTTAGCGTGATGGAGGTTAATCTGTAGAATTCTTACCATCATTGGTAATTGACAGATTAACATCCACCCGGACAAGGGTGTTATCGAACTCTTCGTCCGTATAGTCGAGAAGCATGTCCCCGCCAGATGCGTCAAAGAGTCCGGAGACTCCCCTCAGCCTCTCTGTGTCCGAAGTAGAGCTTTTGTCCTCAGAGAAGGACGTTACAGATCTTCTGTTAGAGTTGGAGTCACCAGAAATAATAGGCGTGGGTACCTCCGCACTTCCAGAAAGTGCCACGGTGGACGACTCACCTTCTGCAGTGGGAGCTATATCCTGCTTGTATATCTTCAAGACTATAGTCTCGAAGCCATATTGTAGGGTTGCAATCGCACTTTGTATATGGGAGGTGGATTCAGCGTTTAGGATAAGATTGACCTGCCGCTTTTTACCATCCGCCTCACCTACCTTGCTGATTCTCCAATTATGGGCCGGCAGACCAGGATTGGAATCTTTTATTATTTCTAAGATGTCAGCCGGGTTGGAGGGATCTTCTGTAACCCAGGTGATGGCTCTAGGGTGACTAGGGATGTTGTTTTTTTCGACAACATCCAACTGGGCACCCGGCCACACCTCACCCGCTCGACTCAGAGCAGCCTTATACAAGTCTACTGATCTGGCATCACCGATATATAGAGCTTTACTCTCCCCTGATGCCATCCTGCATCGTTGCAGATTGGTGGTTTGCCCGGCATTTCTCTACGGACATCGAGGTAATGAGCCATAATGGCTGATTGTACATGACTCCATTTGTCCTTGAGGATGGATCCATCCTCACTACTTCTGTCTATAACAGCCATCACTAGACTCTCCTTCGCCACTACATTGAAGGGCTTGGTAAGTGTCCTGTTGATGGTGACATTAGGGCCTCTTGCCTTTTTCGAAGGCAGGGGTTCATCAGGTGATCTGATTCGTTTTACTTTATTAGCCGTTAACACAGCTGAATTTGTGGCTCTTTCAGCCGACTCATTGGCCTTAGAAGCATCTATGACGCCTTTAGCCCAGGTAAGTGACTCTTTTTGTTTTTCGGTAAGAGCCGAAACCTCAACTACGATGTAGGCTTTACAGACTTTGTACAGATTTTGCGTAATAGGTACCGCTATGTGATAAACACGTCCGTTCACTGCGAATGATCAGCAACGCAGTTGTGGCTTTACATAACCCCATAAAAAAATAGGCCAGCGGTGTTAAGTCGCACAATCTTGGTGGACACGCCACAGGCCCATGACACGAGATATGCGCTCACCAAAAGTTTCTTTCAATAAATTGATTGTTTTATTGACTGTATGGCATATAGCGCCGTCTTGTTGGAACCGAAAGTCGTCGAATTCAACATCATCCAATTCAGGCACGAAAAAGTCATTAATCATGGCTCTATAGCGTTGCCCATTGACTGTAACATTATGGCCGGCTTCATTTTTGAAGAAATATGGACCAATGATTCCCTCTGCCCATAGAGCACACCAAACAGTGACTTTTTGTGGATGTAACGCCGACTGAACAATGGCTTATGGATTATCTTTACTCCAAATTCGACAATTTTGTTTATTAACGTACTCATTCATCCAAAAGTGAGCTTCATCGCTGACAAGTACATTTTCCATGTATAACAAGGTCCATGTGTAACAAGGTCCATGTGTATCAAGTTCCATGTGTATCAAGGTCCATCTGTAGCAAGGTACACATGTAACAAGTTTGTGTTAAAGTATTATTTAAACAAACATCGGCATCTTTTGACATACCTGGGGATTACGCGATACAGTTTTCGAAGACAATAGCAATACATTTACACTTTTCAATTTCCTTTATAGTCGTTTTACAACTTCAGTTGCTGTATCGCATAATCATCGTGTTCCATATTTATTGTAAAATTTGCAGAAACCCACTATGACCTACCACTACCACTAACCATTCCAAATGACTTCTGAACTTTGATTAATATTTGTGAATATAAATTAAAACACATTTTCATCACTTTTTTTTGTACCACATTCGAAACGGTACCATTTTTGCGTCCATTACCATCCTAAGTAGCTAACATTTCAGCACAGCTAAACAAGAGTTGGACTGAAAAAACATAATTTTGGTCACTTTGTGCACAAAACGCGCAGACCGCACCTTTACTACATGATAAAGGACACTTTAGTAAACAATCGTGCGTTTAAACTTTCATGAACACGCGAGTACATCTATAACATTTACCCCACGAAACACAAATAACGTGAGTTTATGTATCTCTAAAATACCACACCGCATAAATACGAAATAACAACAAAGACAAAACTATTATGAATTATAGTATAATAATTATAATCTAATACTTTGAGCTTTATTTTCCATATTTCACAGATTAAATAAAATCTTAGTTTTGCCAATTTCCAGTATCAAAGATATTGCCAATATTTTCTCAAGAAGTGCTTAAAAACACCTTATTGAACTACTAACTTTAACCGCAAGGATAAAAAGAGGGTTGCCACCTAAGTTTAAAAAATCACATGTTCTAGGTCCCTTATAGGGTTGCCTTTTCGAATATATATGTATTTCTGGTAATTTCTTAAGTTTATTTTTTGAATTTATGCCAAAAAAAACAGGGTGCATTGTTTCGTATGATTCTTTAGTGTTGACAGCAGGAGCAGTCGGGATCGACGGTTTCTGATCTCCGTTGTGCAAAAGTACTGCTTTAAAACTTTATTTACTGCTGTCAACAAATAACCACCATTCCTTTGAATTGTATGTTTGATTAGGTTCCTCGAACAATCCGGAATGTCCTTGCAAAAGCATATGTTATCCACAGTTGTATAAAATTGTTTGTAAGGTATATCACGGACTCTATAATATGATATGTTAACATCTGGAACAAAAATATTGTACTGTTTCATCCGAGATGCAAGTAGTTCTGCCTTATCTTTGGTCAGTTCCAAATCTCTCACTAGACCATTGAGATGACTTCTGACTCAAACTTGAATCGCTCAGAGTTGAGTACTCAGTTGAACTAGCTGATGTTTTCGTAATTAGGCTTGGACTCTTGGGAATTGGTATTGTTTCCGAATGTGCAACTGGCAAAGTACAGATTTTACTTCAGCGTAATTCCAGCGAATGCTCCTTCCTTCCATTGGCATTCCAAATTGCACGTGATGTCTAAAATTAAAACGTTTTATTCCACAAAACATTGTAATGCTTTAATTGTAAAGTACTTACCGCATGCTTTCACTACTCCATCGAGTAAGATTTACATGGCACAAATTACACAAAATACTAGGTGTCCACTAAACGCACGTCGATTTTTTTAATTACCTATTTTCCGCAGATGTAGCAGAAACTTTCGGGATCATTTACACATTGAAAAGTTTTTTGCTTTTTACTCATACTTCGAAATATAACTTTATAATATTTTCCAGAAAATCGACTTATCTCTTTAAGGCGCTGAATTACACTAATCTATTAATAAGAAATTTCATTCATAAATTCCGGGTTTAAGGTACATAAGTTGCAGTACCTTTAGCTGACATTTAGTTTGCTTCGAACGTCAGACACTATATTTTCAAGACTGCCGCGTTACTACTTTGTATTGCGTACATATAATTTTACTGCCTGTACAGGGTGGCTGATATGTAATGCAACAAAGTAAAGCGCTAATTTTTTTTAATTTTTTTTAAATTTTATTGTTCAAAAGCAAAAAAATGTCGGAAATAACATAAAATTTTAGAAACAGTTTAGATTTGTTCGAATTGGCCACCTTTGGCACGAATTATGGCCTTCAAACGGCAAAGCCATCACACGCTGCACGAAAGTTGCTCTGCGGTATTTTGGCCAATTCCCGGCGAAGCGCCGTCTTGAGATGATCGATACTTTGGTATTTTTTAGTGCGAACCTTACTCTCTAAAAAGGCCTCAGGCGCAAAAGTCCAACGGATTGAGATCCGGAGATCTTGGTGGCCATTGTGCGGTAGAAATGAAGCGAGGAACCTCCTTTTTAAGCCATTTTTGGCTGACGCGTGCTGAGTCCTGTTGGAATGTCCATGGTCTGCGGCCGAAATGTTTGTCTGCCCAGGGCGTCAATACTGTCTTTAGGACATTTTCCCGATAATATTCAGCATTTATTTTGACCCCATGGTCGATGAAAACGAGCGGGGAGCGACCATTGGCCGTTACGGCGGCCCACACCATTACCATCGGCGGCGCTTGAGTTCTTGTGGCCAATCGAAGGTGTAAAATTTCAGCTGACCTCTTTGGCAAGTAAACCCGATCATTTTGTTTGTTCACAAACTGCTCAATTTGGAATGGCTTCTCATCGGAGAAAACCAAATTCGGTAACTGGCCACTTTCGTGCAAGCGAAGCAACTCCTTGGCTCTTTCCAGTCTAACTTTTTTTGTGCATCGGTGAGATCTTGCACTTTTTGGAACTTCAATGGCTTTAGTCCAAGCTCATTTTTTAATATGTGTTGTATCCGTTCTCGCGATATGTTCAGCTCACGAGCAATTTTTCTACCACTGCGGCGTGGATTTCGATCAAATCTGGCCTTCACTTTTTGGACCATTTCTGGTGTTGTTACCGTTTTTTGCCTCCACTTTTTGGACCCGATGCAACACTGCCAGTATCACGGTAACGAGCAATGGTACGAGAAACAAAAGATTTATTCACATTTAAATGCTGGAGGGCTCTAACGATAGCCACTTGTGTTTTTCCACCCAAATATAAAGCAATCACACTATCACGCTTGAATTCCATCACGAATAACTTTTTTTCTGAATGCAATAGATCAAAATGCTTTTGTAGGTTAGGTTAGGGTGGCAGCCGTATTTTTTATACAAGCTCACATAGACCAGTTTAGGTCCCTAGTGTTACCACGGGCTGAAATGCCCCTCATCGAAACCAACCTGTTTGATATACAAATTTGTCGATATTACGAATATCGGCAATGGAAAGATCTGTTAGGCTGCCTAGAAAAGCCGACCCCAGTATGTCCAGTCGTCGTTTACTCAGAGCGGGACAGTCGCATAGCAAGTGCTCAATGCTCTCCACTTCTTCCTCATCTCCACAGCTTCTGCAGAAGTCATTAGAGTCAATACCCAATCTTTTGGCGTGTTCGCCGATCAAGCAGTGTCCCGTCAGAACTGATACTAACGTAGACAATCTTTGCCTCTCTAGTGCGAGAAGATATTTTGACCTTCTAAGGTCATACCTTGGCCAGATTTGTCTAGCTACTCTGCAGGTGCCGATTTCTGCCCATCTTTCGTTGGACTGCCTGATTGCCTCTTGCCTAAGCCAAAGCTTGCACGTGGATAGTGGCGCACTTTTCGATTTCCTTTATAGTCGTTTTACAACTTCAGTGGCTGTATCGCATAATCATCGTGTTCCATATTTATTGTAAAATTTGCAGAAACCCACTATGACCTACCACTACCACTAACCATTCCAAATGACTTCTGAACTTTGATTAATATTTGTGAATATAAATTAAAACACATTTTCATCAATTTTTTTAGTACCACATTCGAAACGGTACCATTTTTGCGTCCATTACCATCCTAAGTAGCTAACATTTCAGCACAGCTAAACAAGAGTTGGACTGAAAAAACATAATTTTGGTCACTTTGCGCACAAAACGCGCAGACCACACCTTTACTACATGATAAAGGATACTTTAGTAAACAATCGTGCGTTTAAACTTTCATGAACACGCGAGTACATCTATAACATTTACCCCACGAAACACAAATAACGTGAGTTTATGTATCTCTAAAATACCACACCGCATAAATACGAAATAACAACAAAGACAAAACTATTATGAATTATAGTATAATAATTATAATCTAATACTTTGAGCTTTATTTTCCATATTTCACAGATTAAATAAAATCTTAGTTTTGCCAATTTCCAGTATCAAAGATATTGCCAATATTTTCTCAAGAAGTGCTTAAAAGCACCTTATTGAACTACTAACTTTAACCGCAAGGATAAAAAGAGGGTTGCCACCTAAGTTTAAAAAATCACATGTTCTAGGTCCCTTATAGGGTTACCTTTTCGAATATATATGTATTTCTGGTAATTTCTTAAGTTTATTTTTTGAATTTATGCCAAAAAACCAGGGTGCATTGTTTCGTATGATTCTTTAGTGTTGACAGCAGGAGCAGTCGGGATCGACGGTTTCTGATCTCCGTTGTGCAAAAGTACTGCTTTAAAACTTTATTTACTGCTATCAACAAATAACCACCATTCCTTTGAATTGTATGTTTGATTAGGTTCCTCGAACAATCCGGAATTTCCTTGCAAAAGCATATGTTATCCACAGTTGTATAAAATTGTTTGTAAGGTATATCACGGACTCTATAATATGATATGTTAACATCTGGAACAAAAATATTGTACTGTTTCATCCGAGATGCAAGTAGTTCTGCCTTATCTTTGGTCAGTTCCAAATCTCTCACTAGATCATTGAGTTGAAACTATGTTAAAAGCGATGACTTCTGACTCAAACTTGAATCGCTCAGAGTTGAGTACTCAGTTGAACTAGCTGATGTTTTCGTAATTAGGCTTGGACACTTGGGAATTGGTATTGTTTCCGAATGTGCAACTGGCAAAGTTACAGATTTTACTTCAGCGTAATTCCAGCGAATGCTCCTTCCTTCCATTGGCATTCCAAATTGCACGTGATGTCTAAAATTAAAACGTTTTATTCCACAAAACATTGTAATGCTTTAATTGTAAAGTACTTACCGCATGCTTTCACTACTCCATCGAGTAAGATTTACATGGCACAAATTACACAAAATACTAGGTGTCCACTAAACGCACGTCGATTTTTTTAATTACCTATTTTCCGCAGATGTAGCAGAAACTTTCGGGATCATTTACACATTGAAAAGTTTTTTGCTTTTTACTCATACTTCGAAATATAACTTTATAATATTTTCCAGAAAATCGACTTATCTCTTTAAGGCGCTGAATTACACTAATCTATTAATAAGAAATTTCATTCATAAATTCCGGGTTTAAGGTACATAAGTTGCAGTACCTTTAGCTGACATTTAGTTTGCTTCGAACGTCAGACACTATATTTTCAAGACTGCCGCGTTACTACTTTGTATTGCGTACATATAATTTTACTGCCTGTACAGGGTGGCTGATATGTAATGCAACAAAGTAAAGCGCTAATTTTTTTTAATTTTTTTTTAAATTTTATTGTTCAAAAGCAAAAAAATGTCGGAAATAACATAAAATTTTAGAAACAGTTTAGATTTGTTCGAATTGGCCACCTTTGGCACGAATTATGGCCTTCAAACGGCAAAGCCATCACACGCTGCACGAAAGTTGCTCTGCGGTATTTTGGCCAATTCCCGGCGAAGCGCCGTCTTGAGATGATCGATACTTTGGTATTTTTTAGTGCGAACCTTACTCTCTAAAAAGGCCTCAGGCGCAAAAGTCCAACGGATTGAGATCCGGAGATCTTGGTGGCCATTGTGCGGTAGAAATGAAGCGAGGAACCTCCTTTTTAAGCCATTTTTGGCTGACGCGTGCTGAGTGCGATGGTGCTGAGTCCTGATGGAATGTCCATGGTCTGCGGCCGAAATGTTTGTCTGCCCAGGGCTTCAATACTGTCTTTAGGACATTTTCCCGATAATATTCAGCATTTATTTTGACCCCATGGTCGATGAAAACGAGCGGGGAGCGACCATCGGCCGTTACGGCGGCCCACACCATTACCATCGGCGGCGCTTGAGTTCTTGTGGCCAATCGAAGGTGTAAAATTTCAGCTGACCTCTTTGGCAAGTAAACCCGATCATTTTGTTTGTTCACAAACTGCTCAATTTGGAATGGCTTCTCATCGGAGAAAACCAAATTCGGTAACTGGCCACTTTCGTGCAAGCGAAGCAACTCCTTGGCTCTTTCCAGTCTAACTTTTTTTGTGCATCGGTGAGATCTTGCACTTTTTGGAACTTCAATGGCTTTAGTCCAAGCTCATTTTTTAATATGTGTTGTATCCGTTCTCGCGATATGTTCAGCTCACGAGCAATTTTTCTACCACTGCGGCGTGGATTTCGATCAAATCTGGCCTTCACTTTTTGGACCATTTCTGGTGTTGTTACCGTTTTTTGCCTCCACTTTTTGGACCCGATGCAACACTGCCAGTATCACGGTAACGAGCAATGGTACGAGAAACAAAAGATTTATTCACATTTAAATGCTGGAGGGCTCTAACGATAGCCACTTGTGTTTTTCCACCCAAATATAAAGCAATCACACTATCACGCTTGAATTCCATCACGAATAACTTTTTTTCTGAATGCAATAGATCAAAATGGTTTTGTAGGTTAGGTTAGGGTGGCAGCCGTATTTTTTATACAAGCTCACATAGACCAGTTTAGGTCCCTAGTGTTACCACGGGCTGAAATGCCCCTCATCGAAACCAACCTGTTTGATATACAAATTTGTCGATATTACGAATATCGGCAATGGAAAGATTTGTTAGGCTGCCTAGAAAAGCCGACCCCAGTATGTCCAGTCGTCGTTTAATCAGAGCGGGACAGTCGCATAGCAAGTGCTCAATGCTCTCCACTTCTTCCTCATCTCCACAGCTTCTGCAGAAGTCTTTAGAGTCAATACCCAATCTTTTGGCGTGTTCGCCGATCAAGCAGTGTCCCGTCAGAACTGATACTAACGTAGACAATCTTTGCCTCTCTAGTGCGAGAAGATATTTTGACCTTCTAAGGTCATACCTTGGCCAGATTTGTCTAGCTACTCTGCAGGTGCCGATTTCTGTCCATCTTTCGTTGGACTGCCTGATTGCCTCTTGCCTAAGCCAAAGCTTGCACGTGGATAGTGGCGCACTTTTCGATTTCCTTTATAGTCGTTTTACAACTTCAGTGGCTGTATCGCATAATCATCGTGTTCCATATTTATTGTAAAATTTGCAGAAACCCACTATGACCTACCACTACCACTAACCATTCCAAATGACTTCTGAACTTTGATTAATATTTGTGAATATAAATTAAAACACATTTTCATCAATTTTTTTAGTACCACATTCGAAACGGTACCAGTTTTGCGTCCATTACCGTCCTAAGTAGCTAACATTTCAGCACAGCTAAACAAGAGTTGGACTGAAAAAACATAATTTTGGTCACTTTGCGCACAAAACGTGCAGACCACACCTTTACTACATGATAAAGGACACTTTAGTAAACAATCGTGCGTTTAAACTTTCATGAACACGCGAGTACATCTATAACATTTACCCCACGAAACACAAATAACGTGAGTTTATGTATCTCTAAAATACCACACCGCATAAATACGAAATAACAACAAAGACAAAACTATTATGAATTATAGTATAATAATTATAATCTAATACTTTGAGCTTTATTTTCCATATTTCACAGATTAAATAAAATCTTAGTTTTGCCAATTTCCAGTATCAAAGATATTGCCAATATTTTCTCAAGAAGTGCTTAAAAACACCTTATTGAACTACTAACTTTAACCGCAAGGATAAAAAGAGGGTTGCCACCTAAGTTTAAAAAATCACATGTTCTATATCCCTTATAGGGTTGCCTTTTCGAATATATATGTATTTCTGGTAATTTCTTAAGTTTATTTTTTGAATTTATGCCAAAAAACCAGGGTGCATTGTTTCGTATGATTCTTTAGTGTTGACAGCAGGAGCAGTCGGGATCGACGGTTTCTGATCTCCGTTGTGCAAAAGTACTGCTTTAAAACTTTATTTACTGCTATCAACAAATAACCACCATTCCTTTGAATTGTATGTTTGATTAGGTTCCTCGAACAATCCGGAATTTCCTTGCAAAAGCATATGTTATCCACAGTTGTATAAAATTGTTTGTAAGGTATATCACGGACTCTATAATATGATATGTTAACATCTGGAACAAAAATATTGTACTGTTTTATCCGAGTTGCAAGTAGTTCTGCCTTATCTTTGGTCAGTTCCAAATCTCTCACTAGATCATTGAGTTGAAACTGTGTTAAAAGCGATGACTTCTGACTCAAACTTGAATCGCGCAGAGTTGAGTACTCAGTTGAACTAGCTGATGTTTTCGTAATTAGGCTTGGACACTTGGGAATTGGTATTGTTTCCGAATGTGCAACTGGCAAGTTACAGATTTTACTTCAGCGTAATTCCAGCGAATGCTCCTTCCTTCCATTGGCATTCCAAATTGCACGTGATGTCTAAAATTAAAACGTTTTATTCCACAAAACATTGTAATGCTTTAATTGTAAAGTACTTACCGCATGCTTTCACTACTCCATCGAGTAAGATTTACATGGCACAAATTACACAAAATACTAGGTGTCCACTAAACGCACGTCGATTTTTTTAATTACCTATTTTCCGCAGATGTAGCAGAAATTGTCGGGATCATTTACACATTGAAAAGTTTTTTGCTTTTTACTCATACTTCGAAATATAACTTTATAATATTTTCCAGAAAATCGACTTATCTCTTTAAGGCGCTGAATTACACTAATCTATTAATAAGAAATTTCATTCATAAATTCCGGGTTTAAGGTACATAAGTTGCAGTACCTTTAGCTGACATTTAGTTTGCTTCGAACGTCAGACACTATATTTTCAAGACTGCCGCGTTACTACTTTGTATTGCGTACATATAATTTTACTGCCTGTACAGGGTGGCTGATATGTAATGCAACAAAGTAAAGCGCTAATTTTTTTTATTTTTTTTTTAAATTTTATTGTTCAAAAGCAAAAAAATGTCGGAAATAACATAAAATTTTAGAAACAGTTTAGATTTGTTCGAATTGGCCACCTTTGGCACGAATTATGGCCTTCAAACGGCAAAGCCATCACACGCTGCACGAAAGTTGCTCTGCGGTATTTTGGCCAATTCCCGGCGAAGCGCCGTCTTGAGATGATCGATACTTTGGTATTTTTTAGTGCGAACCTTACTCTCTAAAAAGGCCCCAGGCGCAAAAGTCCAACGGATTGAGATCCGGAGATCTTGGTGGCCATTGTGCGGTAGAAATGAAGCGAGGAACCTCCTTTTTAAGCCATTTTTGGCTGACGCGTGCTGAGTCCTGTTGGAATGTCCATGGTCTGCGGCCGAAATGTTTGTCTGCCCAGGGCTTCAACACTGTCTTTAGGACATTTTCCCGATAATATTCGGCATTTATTTTGACCCCATGGTCGATGAAAACGAGCGGGGAGCGACCATCGGCCGTTACGGCGGCCCACACCATTACCATCGGCGGCGCTTGAGTTCTTGTGGCCAATCGAAGGTGTAAATTTTCAGCTGACCTCTTTGGCAAGTAAACCCGATCATTTTGTTTGTTCACAAACTGCTCAATTTGGAATGGCTTCTCATCGGAGAAAACCAAATTCGGTAACTGGCCACTTTCGTGCAAGCGAAGCAACTCCTTGGCTCTTTCCAGTCTAACTTTTTTTGTGCATCGGTGAGATCTTGCACTTTTTGGAACTTCAATGGCTTTAGTCCAAGCTCATTTTTTAATATGTGTTGTATCCGTTCTCGCGATATGTTCAGCTCACGAGCAATTTTTCTACCACTGCGGCGTGGATTTCGATCAAATCTGGCCTTCACTTTTTGGACCATTTCTGGTGTTGTTACCGTTTTTTGCCTCCACTTTTTGGACCCGATGCAACACTGACAGTATCACGGTAACGAGCAATGGTACGAGAAACAAAAGATTTATTCACATTTAAATGCTGGAGGGCTCTAACGATAGCCACTTGTGTTTTTCCACCCAAATATAAAGCAATCACACTATCACGCTTGAATTCCATCACGAATAACTTTTTTTCTGAATGCAATAGATCAAAATGCTTTTGTAGGTTAGGTTAGGGTGGCAGCCGTATTTTTTATACAAGCTCACATAGACCAGTTTAGGTCCCTAGTGTTACCACGGGCTGAAATGCCCCTCATCGAAACCAACCTGTTTGATATACAAATTTGTCGATATTACGAATATCGGCAATGGAAAGATCTGTTATGCTGCCTAGAAAAGCCGACCCCAGTATGTCCAGTCGTCGTTTACTCAGAGCGGGACAGTCGCATAGCTAGTGCTCAATGCTCTCCACTTCTTCCTCATCTCCACAGCTTCTGCAGAAGTCATTAGAGTCAATACCCAATCTTTTGGCGTGTTCGCCGATCAAGCAGTGTCCCGTCAGAACTGATACTAACGTAGACAATCTTTGCCTCTCTAGTGCGAGAAGATATTTTGACCTTCTAAGGTCATACCTTGGCCAGATTTGTCTAGCTACTCTGCAGGTGCCGATTTCTGTCCATCTTTCGTTGGACTGCCTGATTGCCTCTTGCCTAAGCCAAAGCTTGCACGTGGATAGTGGCGCACTTTTCGATTTCCTTTATAGTCGTTTTACAACTTCAGTGGCTGTATCGCATAATCATCGTGTTCCATATTTATTGTAAAATTTGCAGAAACCCACTATGACCTACCACTACCACTAACCATTCCAAATGACTTCTGAACTTTGATTAATATTTGTGAATATAAATTAAAACACATTTTCATCAATTTTTTTAGTACCACATTCGAAACGGTACCATTTTTGCGTCCATTACCATCCTAAGTAGCTAACATTTCAGCACAGCTAAACAAGAGTTGGACTGAAAAAACATTGTTTTGGTCACTTTGCGCACAAAACGCGCAGACCACACCTTTACTACATGATAAAGGACACTTTAGTAAACAATCGTGCGTTTAAACTTTCATGAACACGCGAGTACATCTATAACATTTACCCCACGAAACACAAATAACGTGAGTTTATGTATCTCCAAAATACCACACCGCATAAATACGAAATAACAACAAAGACAAAACTATTATGAATTATAGTATAATAATTATAATCTAATACTTTGAGCTTTATTTTCCATATTTCACATATTAAATAAAATCTTAGTTTTGCCAATTTCCAGTATCAAAGATATTGCCAATATTTTCTCAAGAAGTGCTTAAAAACACCTTATTGAACTACTAACTTTAACCGCAAGGATAAAAAGAGGGTTGCCACCTAAGTTTAAAAAATCACATGTTCTAGGTCCCTTATAGGGTTGCCTTTTCGAATATATATGTATTTCTGGTAATTTCTTAAGTTTATTTTTTGAATTTATGCCAAAAAACCAGGGTGCATTGTTTCGTATGATTCTTTAGTGTTGACAGCAGGAGCAGTCGGGATCGACGGTTTCTGATCTCCGTTGTGCAAAAGTACTGCTTTAAAACTTTATAGGCGTGTTTTCGTTACACCATAAGTGCTTAATTTGTATGGGGAGCTAAGCACTTTTAAGCACTATTAGTTCCCGATGAAGTTTGGTGCTTGTGTTCCTGTCTTAATCGAGTATGATGTTGCCAGATTGGGCACCCTATATTTAGCAATATGGCATCCCATTTTTGGAGAGATGTTATCAATTATTGTGAATTAACGGGAAGAAGAAGAACAAAAATGGGAAATTATTTTAATATTTGCAAAAAGAGTGTAAACAATTGACAATAGAATAGTAAATATATGTTTTATTAATTCTTTTCACGAATTTTTTGTCTGTTTCGCACCGTTCTTTCTTCGCAACTCATGACACCATTGCTACCAGATAGTGAAAATCCGCCACTTATTGCTTACGTGCCAGTTAGTGGACGTCAGTTGTTTTCGTTGCAAAGTGCTAAACTAAAATTGCTAGCTTGTAACGAAAACATGCCTTATTTACTGCTATCAACAAATAACCACCATTCCTTTGAATTGTATGTTTGATTAGGTTCCTCGAACAATCCGGAATTTCCTTGCAAAAGCATATGTTATCCACAGTTGTATAAAATTGTTTGTAAGGTATATCACGGACTCTATAATATGATATGTTAACATCTGGAACAAAAATATTGTACTGTTTCATCCGAGATGCAAGTAGTTCTGCCTTATCTTTGGTCAGTTCCAAATCTCTCACTAGATCATTGAGTTGAAACTGTGTTAAAAGCGATGACTTCTGACTCAAACTTGAATCGCTCAGAGTTGAGTACTCAGTTGAACTAGCTGATGTTTTCGTAATTAGGCTTGGACACTTGGGAATTGGTATTGTTTCCGAATGTGCAACTGGCAAAGTTACAGATTTTACTTCAGCGTAATTCCAGCGAATGCTCCTTCCTTCCATTGGCATTCCAAATTGCACGTGATGTCTAAAATTAAAACGTTTTATTCCACAAAACATTGTAATGCTTTAATTGTAAAGTACTTACCGCATGCTTTCACTACTCCATCGAGTAAGATTTACATGGCACAAATTACACAAAATACTAGGTGTCCACTAAACGCACGTCGATTTTTTTAATTACCTATTTTCCGCAGATGTAGCAGAAATTGTCGGGATCATTTACACATTGAAAAGTTTTTTGCTTTTTACTCATACTTCGAAATATAACTTTATAATATTTTCCAGAAAATCGACTTATCTCTTTAAGGCGCTGAATTACACTAATCTATTAATAAGAAATTTCATTCATAAATTCCGGGTTTAAGGTACATAAGTTGCAGTACCTTTAGCTGACATTTAGTTTGCTTCGAACGTCAGACACTATATTTTCAAGACTGCCGCGTTACTACTTTGTATTGCGTACATATAATTTTACTGCCTGTACAGGGTGGCTGATATGTAATGCAACAAAGTAAAGCGCTAATTTTTTTTATTTTTTTTTTAAATTTTATTGTTCAAAAGCAAAAAAATGTCGGAAATAACATAAAATTTTAGAAACAGTTTAGATTTGTTCGAATTGGCCACCTTTGGCACGAATTATGGCCTTCAAACGGCAAAGCCATCACACGCTGCACGAAAGTTGCTCTGCGGTATTTTGGCCAATTCCCGGCGAAGCGCCGTCTTGAGATGATCGATACTTTGGTATTTTTTAGTGCGAACCTTACTCTCTAAAAAGGCCCCAGGCGCAAAAGTCCAACGGATTGAGATCCGGAGATCTTGGTGGCCATTGTGCGGTAGAAATGAAGCGAGGAACCTCCTTTTTAAGCCATTTTTGGCTGACGCGTGCTGAGTCCTGTTGGAATGTCCATGGTCTGCGGCCGAAATGTTTGTCTGCCCAGGGCTTCAACACTGTCTTTAGGACATTTTCCCGATAATATTCGGCATTTATTTTGACCCCATGGTCGATGAAAACGAGCGGGGAGCGACCATCGGCCGTTACGGCGGCCCACACCATTACCATCGGCGGCGCTTGAGTTCTTGTGGCCAATCGAAGGTGTAAATTTTCAGCTGACCTCTTTGGCAAGTAAACCCGATCATTTTGTTTGTTCACAAACTGCTCAATTTGGAATGGCTTCTCATCGGAGAAAACCAAATTCGGTAACTGGCCACTTTCGTGCAAGCGAAGCAACTCCTTGGCTCTTTCCAGTCTAACTTTTTTTGTGCATCGGTGAGATCTTGCACTTTTTGGAACTTCAATGGCTTTAGTCCAAGCTCATTTTTTAATATGTGTTGTATCCGTTCTCGCGATATGTTCAGCTCACGAGCAATTTTTCTACCACTGCGGCGTGGATTTCGATCAAATCTGGCCTTCACTTTTTGGACCATTTCTGGTGTTGTTACCGTTTTTTGCCTCCACTTTTTGGACCCGATGCAACACTGCCAGTATCACGGTAACGAGCAATGGTACGAGAAACAAAAGATTTATTCACATTTAAATGCTGGAGGGCTCTAACGATAGCCACTTGTGTTTTTCCACCTAAATATAAAGCAATCACACTATCACGCTTGAATTCCATCACGAATAACTTTTTTTCTGAATGCAATAGATCAAAATGCTTTTGTAGGTTAGGTTAGGGTGGCAGCCGTATTTTTTATACAAGCTCACATAGACCAGTTTAGGTCCCTAGTGTTACCACGGACTGAAATGCCCCTCATCGAAACCAACCTGTTTGATATACAAATTTGTCGATATTACGAATATCGGCAATGGAAAGATCTGTTAGGCTGCCTAGAAAAGCCGACCCCAGTATGTCCAGTCGTCGTTTACTCAGAGCGGGACAGTCGCATAGCTAGTGCTCAATGCTCTCCACTTCTTCCTCATCTCCACAGCTTCTGCAGAAGTCATTAGAGTCAATACCCAATCTTTTGGCGTGTTCGCCGATCAAGCAGTGTCCCGTCAGAACTGATACTAACGTAGACAATCTTTGCCTCTCTAGTGCGAGAAGATATTTTGACATTCTAAGGTCATACCTTGGCCAGATTTGTCTAGCTACTCTGCAGGTGCCGATTTCTGTCCATCTTTCGTTGGACTGCCTGATTGCCTCTTGCCTAAGCCAAAGCTTGCACGTGGATAGTGGCGCACCAATATATGCAAATTCTTCGAGAATTTGTAATGTCGTCCCGTTCCTAGCAAGTTCATCGGCTCTGCAGTTCCCCGGGATATCCCTATGCCCAGGCACCCATATGAGGTGTATGTTAAACTGCTCAGCCATCTCGTTAAGAGATCTGCGGCAGTCGAGGGCTGTTGTTGAATTTAGGGATGTTGCCTCCAGAGAATTGATGGCAGCCTGGCTGTCCGAGTAAATGACAACGCCAGTGTTGGTTATTATGTTGCGACTCAGCCACTTGGCGACTTCCCATATTGCCATTATTTCGGCTTGATAGACACTGCAGGTATCTGGTAGTCTGTGAGATATATCCAATCTAAGCTCTGCACAGTGTACTCCGAAGCCAACCTTTTCATCAAGCTTCGAACCATCCGTGTAAAAGTGTAAAAGTGGAGATGGTTTCTATTACCTGGTTTTCTTCCAACCCATTCATCTCTCGCGGGAATCATAGTGATGTAATTTCTCTCGAAGGTGTACACCGTTGGTATATAGTCCACTCGGTCGGTTACCATAGCACTACACTTTGATATTCTCATGTGACCGTAGTTTTTGTACCTCCACATTGATAGGCAGTTTAATCTTATTGCCGCTTTGGTTGCAACTTCTCTCGCCACAATATTAATCGGCAGTATATGGAGTAGGGCTTGTAGAGACTCGGTCGCTGTAGTCCTTAAGGCTCCGCTTATGCTCAGGCAGGCAGTTCTCTGAACCTTTGTTAGTAGGTTGGTGATGGTTAGTTTGTCAGTTGCCGTCCACCATACCACAATGCCGTATAGCAGAATAGGACGAACTACTGCTATATATATCCAGTGGACGATTTTAGGAGAGAGGCTCCACCGCGACCCTACAGACTTTTTGCAAGAATATAAGGCGACGTTAGCCTTCCTTACACGTTCCAATACATTAAGTCTAAATAACAGTTTTCTATCTAGAATTATTCCTAAAAATTTTGCACTTTCAGAAAAGACTAGATCTGTTCCATTTATCCGAGGTGGAGGGTGCACATGTGGGACTTTATTCATCCTAGTAAAGAGAACCAATTCTGTCTTGTTTGGGTTTATTCCCAAACCGCTGCTTCTGGCCCATCTAGCCAATTTGTTCAGAGCCACCTGTAGAATGTCTCGGAGGTCGTTTTCGAATTTGCCACTCACTGCGATTGCAACGTCGTCCGCATATGCCACGACCTTGCAGCCACAACGTTCTAGATCTAGCAGGATTTCATTCACCGCTAGGTTCCAAATTAGTGGAGACAGTACTCCTCCTTGTGGGGTCCCTCTGTTTACAAACCTTGATAGAGTTGTGGACCCAATACATGCTGTTATGCGTCTTCTGTTGAGCAGACTTTGAATTAGTCTAATCAAACTAGAGTTAACATTAAGATGTGACAGTGCCGCAATTACTGCATCTGAGTGAATGTTGTTAAAAGCCCCTTCTATGTCAAGAAATGCCACCATGGTGAATTCCTTGAAATGCAGGGACGATTCGATAGTGCTCACAAGTTCGTGCAGGGCTGATTCTGTAGACTTCCCCTTATTGTAAGCATGTTGGTTCACAGACAGGAATTTTTGTATCCAGGTTTTCCAGTCTTTCCAGACCTTTCAATACGAAGGAGGATAAGCTAATTGGTCTGAAGTCTTTTGGCCTAGTGTGTGATATCTTCCCCGCTTTTGGTATGAATACCACTTTGGTATCCCTCCATCGATTCGGGATGTATGAAAGCCTGATACAGCCTACATACATTTTCTCCAGCCAGGGGATAATGTATTTCAACATTTTCTGCATTTCTGCTGGAGTGATGCCGTCTGGTCCAGGTGACTTGAAGGGCTCAAAGCTATTAATAGCCCAGCTTATTCTGGATCTCTCAGTCAACAAGCTAGCGACGCTCGCAGTCCACTCGCACTGTTGTTGGTCCTGCTGATCCTCTGGTTCTGTTAGAGAGTTCCCCGGGAAATGTGTGTCGAGCAGTACATTGAGCGACTGCTCTCTGTTTTTGGTCCAATTATTTGCCTCATCCTGCAAGTAACCCACTGTACAGGGTGAAGCTGATAATATTTTCCTCAGCCTTGCGGCGTCGGAGACCTTTTCCACTTCGCCACAGAAGGTATACCAAGAGCGTCTTTGCGCCTTTCTAAGCTCCTTCTTATAGATCTTGAGTTGCTCTTTATAGGCATCCCAAACATTAGCGACCCCTGTAGATTTAGCCTTGTTGAATAGCTTGTTGCAGGTCTTTTTCATAGCCGTTAGCTCAGAAGTCCACCATTGGGGTTTAGTTTTACCCTTGTACCTTGTTTTTGGACAGCCTTCTTCAAGGGAACTATTGAATGATGTGGTGATATGCTCGACCAGATGATCCAGACCGGCTTTGTCATTCGGTTCGTACAGAAGATTGGAGTTGAGGACTTTCTTGAAATTCTTTTCATACAGGTGCCACTTTGTCTTTCTCACATTTCTGTGGCAGGTTCAGGCGCTTTTTCAGTGAGTGTGAACTCAATATAATGGTGATCTGAGAATGAGTGGTCGTCCAGTACATTCCACCCAATAATTTTGTCTGACAGCCGGTCAGTAGCAAACGTTACGTCGAGTACTTCTTGTCTGTCTTTAATTGTAAAGGTCGGTTTATTACCTATGTTACAAATACTTAGGTTGGTAGTTAGAATAAACTCAAGAAGCGAATCACCCCTATTGTTTATATCCGTACTACCCCAGATAGTATGATGAGCATTCGTGTCTGCGCCAACAATCAGCTCGACCTCGTCAGATGTTGCTTCTTCTAATACTTCCCTAAATAGAGCAGTCGGTACTACAGCTTCATAAGGCAAGTAACTGGAGACCACCCAATATATGCGATTACCGATCTCCAGACTAGCAGATGTTTGGTCTTTACCACTTAAATTAGCCAGGAGAAAGATACTTAGATCTTTCCTGGCCAAAATGCAGGTTCTTGGAGTGCCTTCACAGTTGGCCACAAGCAGTTTAAAGTGTCCTGATACCGCACACCCTTCCTCCCACTGCGTAGGGCTCCTGTATCAGGACGATGTCTACTGCACCTGTGGACAGGCGCAGCAATAGAGCCGCTGAGGCTGCTTTAGCGTGATGGAGGTTATTCTGTAAAATTCTTACCATCATTGGTAATTGACAGATTAACTTCCACCCCGACAAGGGTGTTATCGAACTCTTCGTCCGTATCATCGAGAAGCGTGTCCCCGCCAGATGCGTCAAAGAGTCCGGAGACTCCCCTCAGCCCCTCTGTGTCCGAAGTAGAGCTTTTGTCCTCAGAGTAGGACGTTACAGATCTTCTGTTAGAGTTGGAGTCACCCGAAATAATGGGCGTGGATATCACCGCACTTCCCGAAAGCTGTGTATCAACCGCGGTGGACGACTCACCTTCCGCAGTGGAACTATATCCTGCTTGTATACCTTCAAGACTATAGTCTCGAAGCCATACTGTAGGGTTGCACTTGCACGTTGTATATGGGAGGTAGATTCAGCATTAAGGACCAAATTGACCTGCCGCTTTTTACCATCCGCCTCACCCACCTTGCTGATTCTCCAATTATGGGCGTGCAGACCAGGATTGGAATCTTTTATTATTTCTAATATGTCAGCCGGGTTGGAGGGCTCTTCTGTAACCCAGGTGATGGCTCTAGGGTGACTAGGGATGTTGTTTTTTTCGACAATATCCAACTGGGCACCCGGCCACACCTCACCCGCTCGACTCAGAGCAGCCTTATACAGGTCTACTGATCTGGCATCACCGAAATGTAAGAGCTTTACTCTCCCCTGATGCCATCCTGCATCGTTGCAGATTGGTGGTGTGCCCGGCATCTCTCTACGGACATCGAGGTAATGAGCCATAATGGCTGATTGCACATGGCTCCATTTGTCCTTGAGGATGGATCCATCCTCACTACTTCTGTCTATAACGGCCATCACTAGACTCTCCTTCGCCACTTCATTGAAGGGCTTGGTGAGTGTCCTGTTGATAGTGACTGTTCGCACTCAAACCGGTTCAGTGCAATCTCATTTTTTCTGCACTGACATCCCTACCCTCGAGCTGTGTTTAGTGCGCACTTCTCGGTCCCCTTGTAAACAGCTGTCTCTTTGCCGTGCCCAACGTCATTTTTTGAAAGGCGGTCAGAAGTGAGTTGGAGGACTTGGGCTTTCAATCAAAAAGTGAACAGCAAAAGAGACAGAAGTTTAACGCGAAGAAGATCAAAAATACCCATTGTGCCACTAATCGAATTAAAGTGACTTTTTTGAAATAAAAAAAAGAATTCAAGCACGTTTGAAGAGTGCCGTAAAAACTATTAGTTGTGTTTCTTTTTTTTTACAAAATCAAGTGTGGTGGTGAGCCATACCAGGCGAAAAGAACAAAACAGTGGTTTGTGTCTTATTTACTGTGCCTGACCTGGGACAACGGTTTATACTGTGCGCCATCGAGACTGCCCCGTGCTTCCAAACAGTGTCGTGAGTGACGAAAGGGTCATAAGAAGACACCGCAGGCAAAGGGTAAGAGGTGGAAAGACCCACGAAGTTGGCAGCCGCATCAGCCATCACAACAGCAACAGGTACGTCCCGGAAAGTTGACCATTCGTGGCGTCAACATATGGTCCTCAGCAGCCGTCTCACAAGTACCAGCAAGTGATTCGAGAAATAAAGGTACGTACATCTTTGCTATTTTTTGTGTGGTGATTGGAGACACTGACCCTAGATCCCTGTCCCTATTCCAAACACTTTGTTGCGTAATAAAATTGTATTACGCAATAGTTTGAGTTAAGGCAAAGTTTCTAAATACACAAAAAGTAACAGTTTTGCATAACTGTTACTTGTTGATGTGCATACGTGCAAATTGTTTTTGCTTTGCCCCTTTGCTTTGTGTTTTGCTTGCCTGTCTCTGTCACATTTGGTGACGATTGTTGTTGTACGCGATCGGCGTTTTTGGTTGAACGCAAAATTTGGTGGTTGGTTTCAGTACAACACACACTACCCCTTCCCCACAAATTCTTGTTGGAAGAATTTGTTGCTCTGCCAAACCGGCATTTATTTACATTGTTGCTCTGCCAAACCGGCATTCATTTACATTCCTTTTCTTTTGCCTCTGCGTTTGTTTTTGTGTTATTGAACACAATATTTGGTGTTTTCTTTGGTCTCACAGTTTGCATGGGCAAAATTTGGTGAGAACACTGATAGAAAAGAAACACACACATACGTACATAGCAAAGTGAAGGCAACTTAGCAGATCTTGTTTGGATATTGCATTCTGTCTCAAGAAAAGGAAAACATATGTATGTATGCATGTACATAACAAAACGAAAGTAACATATGTACATACATGGTTGGATTTTGATTTTTGTCACATAATAAAGGGAAAGAAAAATTAAGAAATAGATTGCATTAGAAAAGCAGTGGTATCGACGGATTTTTTTTGGAAATTTATTTTGGCTAATATATGAAACTAAAATTTTATGTAAATAACTAACCCAACTACAACCTTATTAACAGTTTACATACACAGTGGTCGTAAACATAAAAAACGATATCGACACATTTAAAGAGAAAATATTTTGGCTCATTGCAAATAAATTTGTTTCACATTGGTGAACAAATATCAAAATATTTGTCTCGTTAAATATTGAATTGTCACGAAATCTGTCTCAAATTAGAGAATAAATATTGAAAAAAAAATAAATTTGTCTCACGTTGATGAAGAAAAAATAAAATATATTTCTTTATTTTTGAAAATATTTGGAGTGACTCGACTTTACTTCCGCACAGTGGATCAAAAAGCAAATTTATTGAATTTCTTTTGAGAAAGATTTTAAATATATAAAAACTTATTGGAAAATTTGTAAAGCTATTGAGAATTAGTGGAAATATTTTGAAAAATTTTTTGGAAATTTTTTTTGGAGAATTATTTGGAAATTTTGTTTTAAATTGAGAAAAGAGTCGTAAAAATTTGGAACAGTGGCCCAAAGCAAAATTTTCTTAAAAAATCGCAGTTGGAATTATTTCAAAGAAACGTTTTGCTTTCCCCATAATAATAGAATCTCTTTCCATAATTTCTATTAGAAATTATTTCAAAAGGTTAAGAGAATTCTGGGAATTTTATTTAGCAAAATTATACATTTTCCGGTACTGGAAACAAACTGACCCCATTTAGCTTGAACAGTGGTTCAATAAAAAATTTTTAAGATCAAAAATTTTTGTTTTTGCTTCCAATGTCTACCTCTACAATGGGACTTTTAGAGCAATATTTAATTCAATGCGATGAAATTTTTGCTTATGAGAAGCAACTGAAAGATTCTGATGCCACTAAATATAATGAGATGTCACTGGAGGGAGAAAAGCAGGAAGTTCAAAATTTGTGGACAGATTGGAAGGAAATCTACAAAAAATGTATTACTGACCCGGACTGCATGAAAACAGATAAGACAACTATCAAAAATAAGAAAGTAGAAGTACATGATAGTTACATAAAATGTCTTTCGATTATTGGGGAATGGAAGGATAGCATAAAAGTTCCTACAACCCAATCAGGCCAAAAGAGTAGTTCTTCGATTTCTGTCCCTCCGTGTGATACGCAAATTTTTCATGGTGACTATGTGAACTGGCCCAGCTTCAGGGATTTATTCACAGCGATATATGTTAATAATAAGAGATTGAGCTCAGTTGAAAAATTATATCACCTTTTTCAAAAGACAGCGGGGGAGGCAAGGGAAATCAATAGAAATATACCATTAACAGCTGAAGGATTTGAGATAGCATGGGAAAATTTAAAAAATCAGTATGAGAATAAGCGTATTCTCATAAATAATCAGCTTAGAACATTATTCAGTTTGCCCCAATGCACTCAGGAATCAGCGAGTTGCCTCAAAAAGCTTCAGAGAGAAATCTCTAACTGTATGGCTGTCCTAAGACTTTATAAAATCGATATAGGATCTTGGGATCCAATTTTTGTTTACCAATGCTCATCGAAATTACCAAAACTGACTCTGTCCCTATGGGAACAATCAATTTCGAAGCAGACTGAGCTGCCTAAGTGGGATGAAATGGATAAATTTCTAACCGAACGATTCAAAGCCTTAGAAAGTGTGTCTGATATGATGGGCACTAACGATTCTGGCCCTCGTCAGAAACCTAATTTTGATAGATCAAAACAGTTTAGGGTTCATCATACAAAGGTAAACAGCCAGAAGTGTACTTTGTGTAAAGGGGCACATGTTTTAAAATCTTGTCCAAAGTTTCTGAGTATGGACTTCAAGAACAGACTTGCTTCGGTTAGAAGAGTAAATAGTTGTCTCAATTGTCTGGCCCAGGGTCACATGGTTGCCACTTGCACAAGCAAAAATACTTGTTCAAAATGTCATATGAAACATCATACACTTCTCCATAGAAACAATGTTGTTCAGAAAAGTGAGACAAGAGAATCAAATGAGACAAGTAATCTGACTCAAAGTTCGCAGAATCAGAATTTACAGTCCTCTGATTCACCTTCGACGTCGGCAAATGTAAATACATTTCATACTTCGGTCTCAAATAAAACATTGTTAGCTACAGCATGGGTTAGAATTATAAAAGAAGGTCAGTCCTATAAACTTCGTGCCTTAATCGATCCTTGCTCAGATGATACGTTCGTTTCTGCGAGAATTCAGAAACTTTTGAAATTGCCAACAAAACCAATTGCAGCCGACATCACAGGCTTAGGTGGGGAGACTTTAGCGAGATGTTCGGCAATAGCTTGCTTCACATTGAGTTCAATAGGAACACCAACATTTTCGATAGATATAGATGCGCTAGTTGTCCAAGACGTAACGGGTAATGTCCCAACACATTCGTTTGATAATATTTCGAGTTATCAATTGCCGAAATTAAACTTTGCTGACCCAGGATTTTATAAAACTGGCCCAGTAGATCTTCTTATAGGGGGTAACTTGTATCCCATAATTCTACTTAATGGAGTAGAACATGGAATTCTTGGCTCGCTTGTGGCTCAGGAGACAGTCTTTGGATGGATTGTGACTGGCCCAACGAACAATAGGACTTCGGAGCGTATAGTTCGAGTTTCTCATTGTACAAGAGTTTCGATCAATGATCAACTGGCTAAGTTCTGGGAGATAGAAGAAGTTCCAAGGGAGCACACTGTCTCGGAAGATGATAAGCGATGCGAAGAAATATATAGACGAACAACTGTTCGTAAGCCAGATGGAAGGTACGTCGTGGACTTACCATTCAAATCGGCCCCGCCATTGAATATGGCGCTTAGATCGAATAGATTCGTGGCTTTGAGCCAATTCCTCAGAAATGAGAAATCGTTGTCTAGAAAACCAGACTTCAAATTAATGTATGACGAGGTAATAAATGAATATCTGACTCTAGAACATATGGAGCAAGTAGAAGCCCCAAATGGAAGCTCAGAAGATTATTGCTATCTGCCTCATCATGGTGTTTTTAAGCCTGAAAGCGCTACGACTAAACTGAGGGTTGTTTTTAACGCCTCTTGCCCGTCAGTTAATGGGAAAAGTCTAAATGACTTTTTATTTGTTGGCCCAGTACTTCAGAAAGATATAATATCACTTATTTTGAACTGGCGCTTGTATGAATTTGTCTTTAATGCTGACATTTCAAAAATGTACAGACAAATTCTGATAAATCCTCAACATGCCAAATATCAAAGAATTCTGTTCCGATCGTCACAAGATGAAGAAGTTAAAGATTTCCAGTTGCACACAGTTACCTTTGGCGTAAATTGTGCCCCATATCTGGCCCTACGAACTTTACTGCAATTGGCAGAAGACGAAGAAAGTCGCTTTCCTGTAGGAGCAAAAATTCTAAGGGAAAATATGTATGTTGACGATGCATTGGTAGGAACTCATTCTGTCTCAGAGGGAATAGATGCTAGAAAGCAATTAGAAGCCATATTGATGTCAGCGGGTTTCCTGCTTAGAAAATGGACATCAAACAACAAGAAAATACTTGAAGGTCTGCCCCGTGAACACTTATTAAATTGCGAATTTTTAGATTTCGACAATAAAAGTATTGCGAAAACCTTGGGAATTAGGCGGAATGCTGTTTCTGACTCTTTCTACTTTGTAACAGAGAAAATACAAAACAAACAGTCTTTCACGAAAAGAGAAGTTTTGTCTGTAATAGCCAGGTTGTTTGACCCGTTAGGTTGGCTAGCGCCAGTTGTAATAACAGCAAAAGTGTTAATGCAACAATTATGGCTTGACGACATAAAATGGGATGACCAACTGAAACCTCTGACCCTTGTAAAGTGGAAGGACTTTATCGATAAGTATAAAGAAATTGACTCAATTCATATCCCAAGATGGATTCGATATTCGCCACGATGTAAGATTGAAATACACGGGTTTTGTGACTCGTCGGAGTTAGCTTACGCCGCGGCATTATATGCAAGAATCGAGGTAGAAAATAGAGTTTTCACCAGCCTGTTGGTTTCCAAATCGAGAGTAGCTCCAATCAAAAAAGTCTCTCTCCCAAGGCTAGAGTTATGTGGAGCTTTGTTGTTGTCAGAGTTAGTTCATGCTTTTCTGCCCCAAGTTCAAGTAGACAAAGGTTCTGGTCTGACTCAACAATTGTGTTGGCCTGGCTGAAAAAACCATCTCATAGCTGGACAACTTTTGTAGCAAATAGGGTTTCGAAAATCCACGAAAAGGTGGAAAATAATTGGAAACATGTCTCCACATACGATAATCCCGCTGATCTAGCAACCCGGGGGCTGACTCCTTTAGAGCTAAAGGAGAATATTCTTTGGTGGTATGGACCCCCATGGTTAAAGCAAAATCATATTTTCTGGCCCTCTAAAACAGATATTCCAGAAACTAGTTTGGAAGCAAAACCCGTAAAAGTTTATGTAGCTAGATCAGCAGATATCGAAGACTTCCTAGACCAATTTTCATGTCTTTCTCGAGCTATTCACGTAGTTGGCTACATTTTCCGTTTCTTCAAAGCCACACATTCAAGCTCAAAGAAAAGGGGCATATACACAAGCGTCAGATTGTCAAGCGAAGAATTAGCGTTCGCTCGAACCCGTCTTATGACAATGTCTCAGAAAATCCACTTTTCTGACGAATATGAAAATCTGACCAAGAAAAGGCCTATCGGACCGAAAAGTAGCCTCTTGTCCCTTACCCCATTCATAGACAAGGATCAGCTTATTAGAGCAAATGGTCGTTTAGGATCTACTTTGTCTCTGTCGTATAGTGAGAGACACCCTGTCATTCTGTCCCACAAAAGCAGACTCGCAAAACTTTACATTGCCTTCATACATAAGCTGACCCTTCACGGAGGTATACGTCTAATGGTAGCCACAGTTCGGCTTGAATGCTGGATACCTAAATTGAAAAATCTTGTCAAAACACATATCCATAATTGCAGAGAATGTGTCCTTGCCCGTAAAAACGTTCAAGGGCAGATAATGGCAGCTCTTCCAACTGAAAGGACAACATTAAGTCGTCCCTTTGCTAACACAGGTGTTGATTTCGCTGGCCCATTTGAGATAAAGACCTTTTCTGGTCGAGGGTGCAGACTTACCAAAGGATATATCTGCCTCTTTGTCTGTTTCGCCACCAAAGCCATACATTTGGAGGCCGTGAGCGATTTGTCTACCCCAGCTTTCTTAGCAGCACTGACTCGATTCATCTCTCGTCGTGGATGTCCTAATAAAATCCACTCTGACAATGGGAGAAACTTTGTAGGAGCCGCCCGAGAAATAAAGGCTCAATTCCAAAAAGTTGTCTCTGAGCTAAAAGAGGAAGCCATTTCTCGATATGGGTTCCAAAAGCTAGAATGGCATTTTATTCCAGCCTCTGCGCCTCATATGGGAGGGTTGTGGGAGGCTGGAGTCAAAAGTTGCAAGACACACCTTAAAAAGATCTCTGGCCAGGTCAAACATACGTTTGAGGAGCTTAGTACTATTTTGTCCTCTATTGAATCATGCCTAAACTCTAGACCCCTGACTCCTTTGTCCGAAGACGTAAATGATCTAGGAGTTCTGACCCCAGGCCATTTCCTAGTAGGATCTGCTTTATTGACTCCAGCAGAACCAGAAATATTTCCATCTAAAACAGCCCTTTTGAATCGCTGGAGGCGACTTAAAGTGCTCCAGCAAGAATTCTGTAGGCGTTGGAAATCCGACTATTTGAAAGAGTTGCAAAAACGAAACAAATGGAAAATGCCTCAAACCAACATACAAGAGAACGATCTTGTAGTGTTGCGTAATGAAGCTGGTGGTCTAAATGATTGGCGCCTCGGGCGTGTCACGAAATTGTATCATGGACCTGATAAGCATGTCAGAGTGGTCGACTTGAAAACTCAATCAGGCGTCATTAGTCGTCCGATTCACAAATTAGTACTACTGCCCCGCTCTATTTGACGATATCCTACTCTAACTAACCCCTTGTGTGTCTGTCTCGTAGCCTTCACCACCATTAATTATATTCGTACTCATACCTCTTTTCTGTTTCCATTAGCCATGGAGTTCGATGAGGAATTTCGCTGCCCCTTGTGCGAGACGAGACACGGTTTCCGGCACGGTCGTCGCTTTCTGGCCCTACCACCAACGGAGAAGTTAAACGCTGTGAACCGGTACCACGCCTGTATTAACTGCCTAGGGCTCTCCCATCAGGCAAGAGATTGCCGCAGTAGACACCGGTGCCAGGAGTGTCGGGTCCGACATCACTCGTTAATCCACCCTATCGACGAATCGGTCTATGAGTGGATGCCAATGACAGCGACCGTCCGAGCACACCGACCTCAGGTGGATGAAGAGACCTACATGTTGCGGGTAATGCTGGACCCGAATCTGGACCACAGCCAGGTTCTTATTAACGCCCCTAACTTCCCCATGGACATTCCCGACTATCAGGCCTATGTCAAGCTGCAGCTGTCCAGCCGGCATAACCGAACACTAACGATGACAGCGTCCATGGAGGTGAGAACTGGCCCACCGGTCTACATTCCAGGCCGAGACTGTGTATATGGTAGCATCGTGGAGGAATACGAGTCAGACGAGATGGCAGGCCTCGATTTTTACGAGTCTCGTCCAGTTTCCATAATTCTCGGAAACGACGTGGCCCACAAGGTATATATGGGACTGCCCCAACCAGACGAGGGACTGCCGTTTAGCCAAAAAACAATATTTGGCTACTCCTTCTTTGGAAAAATGCACCTTTACAGCGAGATTGATTGAATGTTACCACTGTCCCTGAGAGAAGTTATCGTCTGATATAGAGTAAGATAATATGAATTTATTTTAAGTTACTGTCCCTGTATTTTGTACCCTGAGAGGTTTGGTTAAGAGATAACAAAAACAACTTAAACATAGCACAACTAGTTGATCTAGGAATTTGACCTGTTGACCAGGATGCTTCCTCTTAACCAAACCTCTCATGATTGAAATTAGCACTGAATTGCCTCACATTTTTTATTATTGTTTGTAATTCCATTTAATTATAAGTTAGAATAATTATTTTGCACTATTCGTGCAAGGGGGCCGGGATGTTCGCACTCAAACCGGTTCAGTGCAATCTCATTTTTTCTGCACTGACATCCCTACCCTCGAGCTGTGTTTAGTGCGCACTTCTCGGTCCCCTTGTAAACAGCTGTCTCTTTGCCGTGCCCAACGTCATTTTTTGAAAGGCGGTCAGAAGTGAGTTGGAGGACTTGGGCTTTCAATCAAAAAGTGAACAGCAAAAGAGACAGAAGTTTAACGCGAAGAAGATCAAAAATACCCATTGTGCCACTAATCGAATTAAAGTGACTTTTTTGAAATAAAAAAAAGAATTCAAGCACGTTTGAAGAGTGCCGTAAAAACTATTAGTTGTGTTTCTTTTTTTTTACAAAATCAAGTGTGGTGGTGAGCCATACCAGGCGAAAAGAACAAAACAGTGGTTTGTGTCTTATTTACTGTGCCTGACCTGGGACAACGGTTTATACTGTGCGCCATCGAGACTGCCCCGTGCTTCCAAACAGTGTCGTGAGTGACGAAAGGGTCATAAGAAGACACCGCAGGCAAAGGGTAAGAGGTGGAAAGACCCACGAAGTTGGCAGCCGCATCAGCCATCACAACAGCAACAGGTACGTCCCGGAAAGTTGACCATTCGTGGCGTCAACAGTGACATTTGGGCCTCTTGCTTTCTTCGAGGGCAGGGGTTCATCAGGTGATCTGATTCTTTTCACTTTATTAGCCGTTAACACAGCTGAATTTGTGGCTCTTTCAGCCGGCTGATTGGCCTTAGAAGCATCTAAGACGCCTTTAGCCCAGGTAAGTGACTTTTTGTTTTTCGGTAAGAGCCGAAACCTCAACAGCCTCCAACTTCGTCAGAACTCTGAGCGCTATCCGGTGCTCATTGTGTTTCCGTTTTGACGGTCGGACATGACGTTTTCCCCTCACCGTACCACCTGTTGTGAGTACTGGGGGGAAATTTTCACCATGTTTGGTGTGGTCGGCTTTGGCCAAGACCAACGGACGGACAGTAGGACGATTGTAGAACCCCGCTCCATCGGAACGCGAAGGCATCCCCGCCAATGAATTTTTTTTCTGTATTAGCCCGTAATAGGTACTACGATATAGGCATTCCAAACTTTGTACAGATTTTGTTTTGTTTTTGCGATTGCGTAATGCTTTTGTAAGCTTGTAAACAATAAAATGAACTGTCACTGAAATAAATCTGTCAGCTATCAGACTAGCGGTTTATGAATGATAGCAACCTGAAGTTGGTTGCAATACATATCAACCACCCTGTATATACGACTGGGATGTCCATGGCCCTAAAAGGCGTAACTGAATGGAATCCTCATAAATAAAAAACCACAAATATTGTTGAATGACCCTCTACCTGAGCGGATCTCATCCAATATAGCTCTCACATTGCATATAATGTTTTATGGAGGGATACGAACGGCCATAAAACCTCGTCCTCTCTATAATTTTATAATGTCTGACATCAATCCTCATAAAATAAAATGCAAGTGCAGTGTCTCTTATATGACTCTCTCGCATATGGCGAATTCAATATATTTTTTTAATTTCCCTTACATTTACAAAATGGCTCATAACTATCTATCCATAGATTATTTTCAAATTCGTGCTATCGATACATTTGTATATCAAACAGGTTGGTTTCGATGAAGGGCATTTTAGTCCGTGGTACCACTAGGGACCTAAACTGGTCTATGTGAGCTGAAGAAAAAAAAAAGAAAACGGCTGCCACCCTAACCTTGTAAGCATGTTGGTTCCCCGACAGGAGTTTTTTTATCCAGGTTTTGCCTAATGAAATAATCTAAAAGTCTTTCCAGACTTTTCAATAGGAAAGAGGATAGGCTAATTGGTCTGAAGCCTTTTGGCCTAGGGTGCGATATCTTCCCCGCTATGGGTATGAATACCACTTTGGTATCCCTCCATCTATTCGGGATGTATGAAAGCCTAATACAGCCTACATAAATTTTCTGCAGCCAGGGGAAGGAATACCAAGAGCGTCTTTGCGCCTTCCTAATCTCCTTCTTATAGATCTTGAGTTGCCCTTTATATGCATCCCAATCATTAAAGGCTCCAGTAGATTTCGCCTTGTTGAATAGCTTGTTGCCGGTCTTTTTCCTTGCCGTTAGCTCAGAAGTCCACCATTGAGGTTTAGTTTTACCCTTGTACCTTGTTTTTGGACAGGCTTCTTCAAGGGAACTATTGAATGATGTGGTGATATGCTCGACCAGATTATCCAGACCGACTTTGTCATTTGATTCATAAAGAAGTTTAGAGTTGAGAACCTTTTTAAAATTCTTCTCATACAGGTGCCACTTTGTCTTCCTCACATTTCTGTGGACAGCAGGTTTAGGCGTTTTTTTGAACGAGTTTGAACTCTATATAATGGTGATCTGAGAATGAGTGGTCGTCCAGTACATTCCTCCCAATAATTTTGTCTGACACCCGGTCAGTAGCAAACGTTGGTTGGTAGTTAGAATAAAGTCAAGAAGCGAATCACCCCTACTGTTTATATCCGTACTACCCCAGATAGTATGATGAGCGTTCGTGTCTGCGCCAATAACACTATGCAACAAAAATATAATTTTTGGAGTATATGCCCGATCAGGTCGACTTATACGTTTAATTGAAGATATAAATGTGGACTACCAATGTTGGAAATATCGTTTGCACTTAGAAACGGCGGTTTAGTAACAGTCATTCAACAAATTGGAAAATGTAGATATTAAAAAAAAAAAATTCTGGGACGAAAAAAAATCGAAAAACTATCGATAAAAAATATTTTATTTTATTTTTTAAAAGTTTGCATCCTAGCGAAGAAAATAATGCCTATTTGAAAAAAATCTATGGATAAATGTAGAAATTATAGCCCTTTTGGTATCTTCCACCATTCTTTCATCCAGAACCCTTGGTAACGCCGCTCGATGGACTTCATTTCTTCGTGAAACCTTTCGCCATGTTCGTCGCCAAGATTCTCGGGGAAAAAGTTTAAATGAGAATGCAAGAAATTATAAAAGAAGAAAGACTTTAAAATAAACTTTTTAAATATGAGAGTGAATTGCCACCTTTCCTTAAGGCTTTTACAAAATTTTTAAAGAGCCCCAGCTTAATATGCATTGGTGGCAAAATATTGTTTACTTTTTGTACGAGAGATGTGTATTTTATGTTAGGGTGGCAGGTTAGGGTGGCAGCCGTTTTTTTTATACAAGCTCACATAGACCAGTTTAGGTCCCTAGTGTTACCACGTGCTGAAATGCCCCTCATCGAAACCAACCTGTTTGATATACAAATTTATCGATAGTACGAATATCGGTACTGGAAAGATCTGTTAGGCTGCCTAGAAAAGCCTACCCCAGTATGTCCAGTCGTCGTTTACTCAGAGCGGGGCAGTCGCATAGCAAGTGCTCAATGCTCTCCACTTCTTCCTCATCTCCACAGCTTCTGCAGAAGTCATATGAGTCAATACCCAATACCCGTGTTCGCCGATCAAGCAGTGTCCCGTCAGAACTGATACTAACATAGACAATCTTTGCCTCTCTAGTGCGAGGAGATATTTTGATCTTCTCAGGTCATACCTTGGCCAGATTTGTCTATCTACTCTGCAGGTGCCGATTTCTGTCCATCTTTCGTTGGACTGCCTGATTGCCTCTTGCCTAAGCCAAAGCTTGCACGTGGATAGTGGCGCACCAATATATGCAATTTCTTCGAGAATTTGTAATGTCGTTCCTTTCCTAGCAAGTTCATCGGCTTTGCAGTTCCCGGGATATCCCTATGCCCAGCCACCCATATGAGGTGTATATTAAACTGCTCAGCCATTTCGTTAAGAGATCTGCGGCAGTCGAGGGCTGTTTGTGAATTTAGGGATGTTGCCTCCAGAGAATTGATGGCAGCCTGGCTGTCCGATATGTTTGATTAAGTACCTCGAACAATCCGGGAATGTCCTTGCAAAAGCATCCACAGTTGTATAAAATTGTTTATAAGGTATATCACGGACTCTATAATATGTTATGTTAACATTTGAGCCAAAATATTGTACTGTTTCATCCGAGACTAAAACTTGAATCGCTCAGAGTTGAGTAATCAGTTGAACTTGATGATGTTTCCGTAATTAGGCTGTTAGCTATACTTGGACACTTCCTACTCCAATCTATTAACTTAGAAAAAAAATAGCAGTCCGTATCGTGAATGAATGGTTGTCTCCAAATCATTGGCATTCCAAATTGCACGTGAAGTCTAAAATTAAAACGTTTTATTCCACAAATTGTAATACATTAATTTTAAAGTAATTACCGCATTCTTCCACTAGTCCGTCGAGTAAGATTTACATGACACGAATTACACAATATACTAGGTGTCCACGGTTCGTTCATATTTTTAACTCGTATACCAAAATATTGCACATATATTTCTTTTATTATTTTACTAAACTCACGTCGATTTTTTTAATTACATATTTTCCGCAGATGTAGCAGAAATTGTCGGGATCATTTACACATTGAAAAGTTCTTTGTATTTTACCCATACTTCGAAATATAACTTTGTAATATTTTTCAGAAAATCGACTTATCTCTTTACACTAATTTATTTATAAGAATTTTCATTCATAAATTCCGGGTTTAAGGTTCATAAGTTGCTAAGTAGCTGACATATAGTTTGCTTCGAACGTAGAACCCCAATATTTTCAAGACTGCCGCGTACTACTTTGTATTGCGTACATATAATTTTACTACCTGTATATACGACTGGGATGCCCATGCCCATACAAGGCGTAACTGAATGGATACCTCATAAATAAAAAACCACAAATGTTGTTGAATGACCCTCTACCTGAGCGGATCTCATCCAAGATAGCTCTCACATTGCATATCATGTTTTATGGAGGGTTACGAACGGCCATAAAACCTCGTCCTCTCTATAAGTTTATAATGTCTGGCATCAATCCTCATAAAATAAAATACAAGTGCAATGTCTCTTATATGTCTCACTCACATATGGCGAATTCAATATAAGCAAAAACATAATTTAAAAACGAAAAAATATGAAACAAAATTTTTTTGAATTTCCCTAACATTTACAAAATGGCTCATAAATTTTACATCTATCCATAGATTAGATAGATGTAAAATAGGTAGTGTTTTCTTCGTTAGAATGCTGGCTTTTTAAAAATGTGATAAAATATTGTTTCTTCTATTTTTTATGTTTTTTTTTTGTACAAGGAAAAAGTGTTTTAAAAAAAATCATTTTTTCTCATATTTTTGATGACTGTTACTAAACCAAAGATTCTACGTGAAAGCGATATTTGCAGCATATGTAGCCCTAATAATTCCCTTTAGTTTGAGGCATAAAACGGGGCTTAAACCTGAACAATTGTGGTCCAAATACTAAATGTACTTGCCATGAAAGCTGGAATTTAAATCGCGAAAGTTTGTTAAACAAAAAAGCGATTCTTTGAACAAATAATACACTGATATATTCCTCTTGATTCCCTCTTTAATTTGAGGTGCAAGTCGGAATCTTAAATCGTGTCCTTTGGTCCCGTCGGTAGGAATTAGTGTCCTTGCCACCCCCTTTCCTAGAGTAATCACGAAAGTTTGTTCCAACAAAAACCGATTCTTGGTACAAAGTACACACCAACGTGTTCGTCTTGATCCCCTCTTTCATTTGAGATACAAGTGGGAATCTTAAATCGTGTCCTTAGGCCCCGTCGGTGGGAATTAGTGTCCTTGGGCCGCCCCATTTTATACAGAAATCGGGAAAGTTTGTTCTACCAAAAACCGATTCTTGGCATAAACTACACACCAACATGTTCGTCTTTATTCCCTCTTTAATTTGAGGTGCAAGTCGGAATCTTAAATCGTGTGCTTTGGTCCCGTCGGTAGGAATTAGTGTCCTTGCTACCCCCTTTCCTACAGTAATCACGAAAGTTTGTTCCAACAAAAACCGATTCTTGGTACAAAGTACACACCAACGTGTTCGTCTTGATCCCCTCTTTTATTTGAGGTACAAGTCGGTGTCTTAAATTGTACCATTGGATCTCCAGGAAGCTATTTATGTCCTGACCTTCAGTGGTAAATGAAATCAATAATTTGGATAAAGAATGACACATTTCCATATATGGGTGATTTAATATGATCCCAAAGTTGTTTAAGTTTCATTTCGTGTACGTAACATGCATTAAAAACATTTATTTTTGTCATTTAGCACAATAAAATTAATATTTATTTAGAATTTTTCAGCCGTCGGTAACTTTTTTTACTGTCAGTGGGCCATAACAGTTGATAAAGGCGTACTTTTGCCTTCTAAATACGGTTTTACGATTCTCTGTGTCACCCTGTTGTTTCGTGTTATCGGAAGTTATCGAAAGTTACCGACGTCGGTATCTTCACGCAGGTCTTCATTGATTAGTCTGCATTTACATGATACTTTTTTTTAAGTATTAAGCATACATACTTATCGGCGTTTTGTGGGCGAGAGAGGCAGTCGGAAACGGGGGGAAAAAAAGTATGCCGTACTCGTACTTATCGTACTCATCGTTTTGTGTTTTTCGTTCGCACTTGGAAACAACAACAATTCACACAGGAAAAGCCGAAACAAAACAAATGAAAATAAGTTAAGTATTGAAAAAAAAGTACGCGTGTGAACGTAAATACTTTTTCAAAAGAGAATAAGCCGATAAGTTACTTAAAAAAAAGTACCATGTAAATGGGGACTAACCGGTGACAGCCATGATGTCAAAGTCGTTCCGTCGAGTTAGTGGCTTTCGTATCGTAGAATAAATTAGAATAGGGATTGCAGTGTACGATGCAGGTAGGGATGTCCGCTCAGATTTAGGCGGCCTGAATATTGAATACACTGAAAGATAGGAGTAACACAAGGAAGCTTTTGTTTTCCCTCCCATCCTTTAACTAGGAAGTTGGCAGGATGGTTGGGTTTGTCGTGTGCGTTTTTTTATATTTAATTTAAATTGAGGGAAATTTTTAACGGTTGAGCGATTAGGGAAATTTCAAACAGCTGTTTCGACAGGGATGTTGACAGCTGACAGCTGGCGGACGAGGGTTGACAGGGAGATTGGTGAAAGGAAGAAAAGGGGAAGGAGAAACAATACGAGGTTTAGAGACTGCAAATGGAGGAAAGATTCTTTCTTTTTCGATTGGAAGATATAACCGGCCGGACGTTGTGACTCTTCGAGATTCCCATCATCAAACCCACATACGAAATAAATTTGGCACACACATTTTTTTTTAAAAAATATATTTGTTGCTATCACACAAATCAAAAAGAAAGTTGGCAAATACGACAAAATTGTTTAAAAATAAAGAAAAAAGAGGGGAAAAACATTATTTTTCCCCTCAAATTGAAATCAAAGCTAAATCTAAATCTTTTACATTGAGACAAGAACATTATTTAAAAGAAAAAAAAACAAAACATAAAAGTTAAACAAAGCCTACAAATAAAATCAAACCTACAAATAAAATCAAACTGCGAGGATCTCAGTCACATCACCAAAACGTCCGGTCCAGCGATGGAGAAGCAGAGACGCATAGCCAAGCCTGGCATGCGTGGGTAACCAGAAGTTGACTTACGATATCCACATTTTACTCCGGACAGACAGACGAACGAAACGCCATATATATATTTGTTGTTGTTTGCCAGAAATAGAAAGAAAAGAAAGGAATTAGTGGTTTTTAGGTACAAACAATTGGGTTTTTTTTCTTACCTTTTTGGTTAATCTCGCGTCTAGACACAGGGTTGAGCTCAGGCCTAGTTTAGGGCACTTATTTTTCCAGGGTTCAAGGTTGGCCCAAATAACCTAATTGTTCGTCCCTCCGGAAAGATACATTGTAAAAGAGAACCACAGAAAAACAAAGACAGAAATAATTCAATAGCGATTCTAAAGGAATTAACGACAAGTATACATATTAGACTTTCTTACATACTTACCTACAACCATAGGACTGACTAATACAGACGGACAGTGCTTTTGGCCCGCGTAGTCAGCCACATCGAAGACGTCCACCCTTCCTGTTTCCTGTTTGTCCAGTATTCGCCGTACCTGAAAGAAAGAAGAACTAAGATATATTATATAAATACTTACCCAGCAGATCGAAGAAGAAAAGAAAACTGAAATAGAATAAAAATAAATAGAATCATTGAATGAGCTAAAATTATTGAAAATTTATTGAGATACAAATTATGTAAATATTAGTAATTTAAAAATTTGAATTATAGTTCAGAAAGTCATAAATTTAAACATTGAAATTACTTTTGAGCTACTTTGAAGTGTTTTTGGAATATAATTTTTTTAAGTAAACTTAATTTTGGTAAACCAAATATGTACATTTTTGAAATGTGGTTATCCACATAAATAAAACCCAAGATTTTTGTATAAGGTACTTTGAAGTCTTTTAGAATTATTTTGAGATAATGGAAGGCTAATTTAAGGTAAGGAAAAGGTCGGTGCAGATCCTCTAAGCGAGGTACAGGTGATGAACGCAGGGGTATTTGATATAAAGGACAGCAAATACCATGGATGGGGAGGGTCATATCCTGGCACAGGAATCCATCGGCTGTGCCCACAAACCAAATAGCGAATCCATTGTGTATGAAATATTAGGATTTCGGTTACTTACCTGGTGCTTCTAGTTTGTCCACCCAACAGCTGGTTGATATTGAGTTTTTTGTCAACTGTCAAAGGAAGCCATTGACCAGATCCGCGCCCATCAGCTGAGCTTAGCCGGAACAACCAGCGCCCGTCAGTGGTTCGCCTTTTTCTCCAAATGGCAGTGGACCCAAACCGGGTCCATGACAAAGTCTATGGACACAGATTCAAGCCTTGAGTGACGAAATTTGGCAGCAACTGAAGAATCCGTCAGAGCTTGGTCATGATCAAGACATGTACAATAAGCTGGAGGAGTCGGTGCAGCATTATCTGGTGAAGCTAACAGCGATGGCAAATACGAGTATAGATCGAGAGTACGTAAACAACAGACCACAGTTGGAAGCAAGTACGTCGATTCAAAGTTCGTTACCACTTCCAAAAGTTACAATCCCACAATTTAATGGGGACTCTTTGAAGTGGCGACCGTTTTACGGACTGTTCACAGAAATGGTGGACAAACAGCCCCTCCCAAATGTACAAAAAATGTGGTACCTTAAAAACTACATATCTGGAGAACCTGAAAGTCTTATTAGTCACTTAACTCTGACAGAGGACAACTATAAGACTGCCTGGATACTACTACAAGAAAGGTATAACAACAAGAGGATTCTGGTAGCCACACTAGTAGAAAAAAATCGAAATCAACCAGCAGGAACGAGCTCAACTACATCGATTAAGGCTCTTCATGATACGACAAGAGAATGTTTGCTGGCGTTAAATAATTTGGAGATTGAAACTTCATCATTGATGCCATTCTCATCCATATTCGGTTCATACAATCATTATGTAAACCGAAGGAGGTGCCAACCGTGGAGGAGTTGTTCTCTTTTTTGGAAATTCCAATCGATGGAATCCATTGGATACAAGGAGAAATCGGGAGCTCAACAAAGCACAAGTATAGCTGTTTCTTCTGTGGCATCATCTGACGAAGTAATCAATTGCAAAATGTGCAATAACGACAAACATTCTATATATCACTGTAAGCAGTTCTTAAATATGAGCGAATCCGAGAGGCTAAAGTGGGTACAGCAACAGAAGCTATGTGTCAACTGCTTCAAGGTTGATCATTCGGCTAAAAATGGTACCGCTAGTTTCTGTAAGAAATGCAATAAAAGACACAACACCTTATTGCATCTACAGAAAAAGGAGCATAGTTCAAGTCAGTTTCGTCCGTTCAAACCACAAGTTTAAAAGCCGATGCATTGTCGTCCAACGCAGTTGCTGTTTCGTCAGCATCAGCAAATTCGCCAGGGCTATGTCTTGTTATCCACAGCTAAAGTCGTCATCAAGGCTCCCAATGGCAATACTAGATTCTGGTATTCCGGGCAATACTAGATTCTGGATCGCAAGTAAATATCGTTACTGAACGTCTCATTCGGAAGCTATCAATTTCACCAACGGAATCTTCCCTGTGCATTGACGGGGTTGGAAGAGTCCAAAAGAAGGCAACACAACGTGTGAACATCGAAATGACTTCCACAAACCATGTATTCTCTACAAATTTGGAAGCCTTTGTTCTACCAACTATAATCCCAGCACAACCAAATCATGATATTGATGTTTCTACATTGAGTATTCCAACTCATATTCATATGGCAGATCCAAATTTCCACAAACAAGAAAAAATAGATAACATCTCGGTGCAGAATTTTGCTTCAGTATTACACAGCCTGGAACGAGAAGACTGTCCGATGATCTTCCAACACTTCAAAATACGTCAATCGGATGGATTGTGGGTGGGCCAATACGTCAACACCCTGTGCCGTCACCAACACTAACATAACATGAGCAGTATTTGATGGCGAACTGCCTCTGGAACAAGAAATTGAGCAAACTAGAGGAGATAGAATCTTTGTGAATCTCACTTTTTACAGCATGTCCGAAATAGAGTTGATGGCCGATTTGTGGTGAGTCTTCCATTTCGAGAAAATCCAGTGGCACTAGACGATTCGCATGCAATAGCTTACAACAGGTTTATTAGTCTAGAACGGCGACTTCAACAGAATGATGATGTTTGTACTCAATACATACAGTTCATGAGAGAATACGAGCAATTAGGACACATGCAAAAGGTCAAGCTTGATGATGTGTTGGATCCTAAATACTTTATTCCACACCATTGTGTACTAAAGCCTGACAGAACTACAACAAAAATCAGGGTTGTTTTTGACGCTTCAGCAAAAACCTCAAGTGGATATTCATTGAATGATTTAATGTATACCGGTCCAGTTGTGCAAAGCGATCTCTTCTCCATCCTACTCCGGTTCCGATTGCCTAAATTTGTATTTACTACTGACATTGAGAAAATGTACAGACAAGTTGTAATTAGTCCTGACAACCATCAATATCCACTGATTATTTGGAGAGAAACCCCTTCATCACCCATTAATTTTACAGACTGCAAACGATAACATATGGAACACGATCAGCTCCATACCTTGCGACAAGGTGTCTACAAAAGATTGCAAGTGACAATGCTGTAAACTATCCGTTTGGCTCTGAAATATTAAAAGAGAATTTCTACGTGGATGATGGGCTTGGAGGGTCTGATAGTCTAAACAAAGCTATCGAGACCCAAAGGGAATTGAGGCATATTCTTCAAAAACATGGATTTACTTTGAGGAAGTGGTGCGCTAATAATCCTAAGCTATTGCGGGGCATACCGCATGACGATCAGGAAGTGAACTTGGATTTCAACAGTGCCAGCAACAACAACACGATAAAAACGCTGGGGTTAATTTTGTTGCCAAAATCTGATAACTGTGTTAAAGTGAAGCTAAATAAACTACTATTAGTGTCGAAACGTACAGCATCGTCCGATCTCGCAAAACTATTCGACCCTCTTGGACTTCTTGCTCCTGTCGTTGGCAAGGTAAAGATCTTCATTCAACAATTTTGGCAACAAGAGTAAGATTGGGACGAACCACTACCTGAACATCTTCACTCTGCTTGCAATACATTTAGGGATGGTTTAGAAGGCTTAAGCAATTTTATGATACCGAGACACATTTTCAATACCGAGATCCCATTAAAAACGCAGTTTCACATATTCGCGGATGCGTCAGAAAAGGCTATATGCGGTTGCATATATTCGAGCAGTTCTCAAAGATGGACGGGTGGCAGTCCGTTTACTGTGTGCCAAGTCACGAGTGGCTCCTTTAAAGCGTCAAACACTGCCTCGTCTCGAGCTATGTGCAGCGGAGATAGCAGCCGAACTGTCACATAGGTTAAAGGAGAAATCAAATTACAAAACCAACCAGTTTTTCAGGAATTCAGTCATTAACGATTGCGGAACAATGGCGGCATGTAAGGTCTAAAGAAAATCCAGCTGATGTACTATCGAGAGGTATCCAAGCGGCGGACTTTTTGCATGACAAAGGCATTATTCGAGTAGGGGTCGGCTGGAAAAGTCAGATCTCCAATCAGACGTGAAACATCCAATAATGTTACCATACAACGATCCTTTGGTAAAGTTGCTATTTATTGGAATACATGAAGAGAACAAACATTGTGGATATCAAGCTCTTCTAAATACAATCAGGCAACGGTTCTGGCCTATAAAAGGGAAAATAACATCACGATCTGTGGTGCAGAAATGTGTAAGACGCACCAGAGCGCGACCATTATTATGTCAGCAACTCATGGGTGACTTACCACGATCACGAGTTGTTCCTGCTGCACGACCATTCCTCAATTCTGCAGTAGACTAAAAAAACAACTAAAGCATATATAGCCGTCTTCTGTTGCTTTACAACGAAAGCTGATGGAAGTTGTGTCCGATTAATCTACAGAATCTCTTATTGGTACCCTTAAACGATTCATTGGCCGCCGTGGCCACTGTCAGAATATCTACTCGGACAATGCAACAAACTTCCTCGGAGCAAGGAATCAATTGTCAGAATTAGCTGACACTATATATTCCAATAAAGCGCATCCAGCTCCAAAGGAATACACTTTCATTTTAATCCGTCCAGAGCACCTCATTTTGGAGGATTATGGGAGGCAGCTGTAAAGTCTGCGAAGCATATGCTTTTGCGCAGCGGCGCTGAAGAATCACTAACCCACGAGGAGTTGGAAACAGTGGTAGTGGAGATACATAGAAGCAATACTAAACTCACGTCCTCTAAGTCCCATTTCAAATGATCCGAATAGTCTGGAAACATTGACACATGATCATTTTCTTATTGGTGAAGCACTTACATCGCAAGTAGATAATCGATCGGAACCATTAAGAGCTTCATGTTTAACACATTGGAAGTTAGTGTTGCATATTAAAAAGGAATTTTGGAGAAGGTGGTCCGCAGAGTACCTTACCGAACTACAACAACGGTATAAATGGAAAAACAGGGTTTCAAATATTAAAGAAGGAGATATGGTAGTCATCAAGGAAGACAATCTTCCCGTCATGAAATGGCCACTAGGGAGAGTTTTCCGCGTGCACGCCGGTGACGATGGAGTCGTAAGAGTAGTTGACGTGAAAACTGCTTCGGGAATATTCAAACAACCAATTCATAGATTGGCACCGCTTTTCCTTGAGGGAGAAATATATGAACGCCCATTAGAAAAGAAACCACCAATCGTTCGGTGTATGCCAAAATATGATATGGATCCCACTCCACGAAAGAAATCTACACCGACAAATAATCCAATACTACTCACAATGCTGATAACACTGCTTTTAGTACCAGCGGTCATGTGCAATAATTTGATAATAAACAGATTTCAAGGTGACCCAGGCTTATATTTTGAAGGACTTGGAACTGTAAAACTGATCAGAGCCGAATGGTATATTATGACCTCAAGCCATTTTCGACAGAACTGAATGCGTTTTCTTCAGGGTTACAAGTTTTGCAGAAATTGTGTTCGGCAGCTCAAAATCATCCGATGTGTAACATTTTGGCCAATAATCTGGGTCAAATGAGGGATGAATTACTCGAAGAAAATGAGTTGTTTTCAAGCAAACGATTTAAAAGGTCCCCTTTAAACATTGTTGGCAACATTGCGCGAACACTATTTGGAGTTCTGGACGCTGATTATGCGGAAGAAATGGCTAAGACGATTAATGAAGCCAAAACAGAGAAATATCACATTGTACAGCTTCTAAAGAATCAAACTTCAATAATTGATTCGACAACCAACGTCATCAGACAAGACGAGCTTAAGACTCAACAAAGATTGGATGAGATATTAGAGAAGTTTGATCAGGACCAAAACGAAATACGAAAGGAGTCTCAACTGATTAGTAATACACAACTAATTGGACTCCTATCAAACCAGTTGATATTGACAGCAATAAATCTTCATAGAACTGAGTCCGAAATTATAGGCGTACTTACTGACACTCATAATGGAAGAATTAGCCCGCTTTTGCTGTCTCCCCACCAGCTGAAGGAAAAAATCCTGTCGAAGATAACAATTTACTTGAATTATATAAACTGATGAATGCAAAGTGAGCTATAACTAAACCCGAAGTCGTGTTTGAGATCGTGCTACCTCTGGTTAACCAAAAATTTTTCGAGTTATTTAATGCAATTCCAGTTCCAGCAGTTAAGAACGACATACTAATCACAATCAAGCCGGACAATTCATATCTCGCAATCAATGCACACAGGGATGAATATGTACCATTTACTTCCGATGAAATCACCACCTATGTAGTCACCAAGGATGATGTATACATATGTAGAAACTCTTGCGAGTTCAGCATATTCAACAATCAATCGACATCTCGTTGCAAACTATCTCAAGTGTTTAGAAATGCCGGATTTTTGCTACAGTTAAAGAAACTGAACTGTCAATGGTTTGAGGTTCGGAAACTACTCAAATCTCATTAAAAGGTACTCGATTAATGGAAATATGATCTAACTGTGTAGTCAAAAACAATGCTATTACTATCCACGGCCACTTCGGAGCATCAAATACATTACGCACGTCATGTGCTAGATTCAAGCAAATCTAATCAATTAGTGGGCCACAGGAAGTAGAAGAGGTTTTCAACAGTACAAAACACAAATTAAGGTGCAACAAGACCAGCTTCGCGACGTGCAAAAACAACTAAACGAGTCAATTCTAATACACTTACCGCAAATTATCAACACAAACAGCCAACATCACCATGCAGTCACTTGCATTCTCTTTGGTGCTAATAATAATGATGATATGGTTAAAATTTCGATCCATGTTTCTTATACCACTTCAAGTCACACCTGAACCAGCGCCGCGATCACTATCAACAACAATTGACGTCACAGATACTTGAAACCAGCTACATATATCATCAGCCACTCATAATCCTAAACATTATGAACAGAGTTCGACGAGGGACAGAATGTTAAGAACATACAATACAATTCATTATATACATACATATATACATATTTAGTAATTTTCATGCTTTCATAAATTTATTTTGTCAGCTTAAATTCAGTAACCCAATTCATTATTAAATGTTAGTACAGGTCAGTGACATTCTTCGTTATTTAGTACATTAAGTGACTGACCACTTGCTGCAACTAAGCATTTATTCATTTTACATTTAAATTCATATATGTATGTATGTAGATTTAACCACTTAAGCATTTATTTTGTAGTCTTAAATAGTATATAAACCATAGAAAATAAAGAAAATTTCGTATTTGATAGTACAGCATAACAAGTGTGTTTTATTATTAAACTAGCTGGACCCGGTCCACTTCGTTGCCCCAGATTGAGATTTCCGATACCGTCCATTGTTGAACCAATCACGAATCCTGCCACCAAATAATGGGTGTCCCAAGAAGAGCGCAATTTTTTAATTTTAAATAAAACACAGATATTTAAGAAAAAATCGTGAAACTTTATTATATCGTAAAGTAGACAGAATCATTTCTTCAATTCTAGGAAAGAAAAAACTGGTTATCATTTCACGATACCGAACACCATTGACTGTTTGCGCTTGACCTGCCTCATTTTCATAAAAAAAAATCCAATGATTCCTCCAGCCCAAAAACCACACCACACAGTGACACGTTGAGGATGCATTTGCTTCTCGTGAATCACTCGAGGATTTTCCGCACCCCAAATGCGACAATTCTGCCTATTGACGAAGCCATCAAGATGAAAATGGGCCTCGTCACTGAAGATGATTTTATCGGCAAAATCAGCATTTTCATGTTGTCTCTCCAATACCCAATTAACGAAATCCCTTCGCTGTCCTTCTCCATTTTTACTAACCTCGTACCTTCTACTAACAAACAATAACAATTATTCAAATGTCAAACAATGACACTTCGAATGTTGCGAGATTTAAAAATTGCGTTCTTCTTGGGACATATACATAAAATAACAGCACTCTCGCTAACAAATTGTGCAAGATATCTTAATCAGAGTTGTAACGAATATTCACATATGCGAACGCGAATTATTAGCATCATTTTAACATTCGCAATCGCATTCGAAAAAAAACATCGTTGGATTATTCGCTTTCGCAAAAATATATTTCAATATTCGCTTCCATTTGTTAAAAGTCTTAAAACTCCTTATTCCCTTCACAAAATTTGAAGATATTAATACCAATGAAAACCTCTGCCACTTCTCTTCAAAACAGTTGAAAAATTTGTTGGTGCTAAAGGGTCAAACTATTATTCGTAATCGCATTCGCTTTCGAAAAAATGCATATTTTACTATTCGCTTTCGCTAAGTCACTTTCGTTACATGCCTGATCTAAATCTCAAAATGTGGCTTACATGGGCGCCACACGTATACTACCACCAGTTACATATGCACAAAATTGCAGAACTCTCTCTAACAAATTGTGCAAGATATCTCAATTTCAAAGTTGGGTTATATGGGCGGGGCAACGCCCTTTGGTCCGATCCCGGCTATTTTTAGAAAAAGCACTCTCGCTAACAAAATGTTCAAGATATCTCAATTTCAAAATTTGACTTATATGAGCGGGGCCACGCCCATTGGTAGACCACCACCAGATACATATACACAGAATTACAATACTATCTCTAACATATTGTGAAAAATATCTAAATTTCAAAATTTTGCTTATATGGCCGGTGCCACGCCCATTGGTCCGTTTCCGCCCAATTTCGAGCCAATCACCTAGACCACCACCAGATACATATACACAAAATTCCAGCTCTCTCGCTAACAAATAAATAATATAAACAAACAACACCAGCTGATCTGTTCTAGCAAAATACTGGCTCACAGTTGCATCAGAACGGAACATACGTGCAGAGTTTCATTTCTTTGGTACTCACAAACACACTACTGCATTACCATAGTGTACTCCAATATCGTTGTATACACACCGTTTACACTGTGATCGAACAACATATATATTTACCTCTTTAAAAATAAAAAAAAACATGAGTAACATAACACCAAACCGTTCCCAAAGAAAAGCATTGCTGGACAACGTGACTAAAACTCCGAAAATCAATAATATTGACTCTCCTAATCAAAAACTAATCACAATTATAAACAGCAAAATACAAAATCAGACTGAAGTGATTAAAACCTTAATAATTGAAAGTGAAAATAGAATTCGACTAGAGATCGATAAAAAATTAACTCAAATTAAAGCTGAAGTCGACGAACTGAAAGATAAAGTACTACAAATTGAACCTGTCTGCGCTGAACTAGGCTGTCTGAAAAAAGACATACTTGAGATAAAAAGAAAGTTATTAGCACAAGACAATTCCGTTGTATCTTCAGGTTTGCGTGTAACTGGCATTCCTAAAATGGTGAACAAAGATTTATTAGCGGTGTTTAAAACTCTTTGTGTTAATCTGAACGTTGCTGCCCCGAAAATTGACAATTTTTACAGGCTTGACAAAATTAGAAATCGTAGTAGGTAGTATGACATCGACGACGTAGTGATTGTAAAACTTCATTCGCCATATGAGAAAAACTATATTCTAAAAACGATAGCCATTTATAAACGCGAAAATAACAGCCAATTAACATTGAACTTATTTGGAATTGATAGTAACAAATCAGTATATGTGAATGAAAATCTAACACCACACAACTATCGTTTATTTAAATCTGCATTGAAACTCAGAAAGCAAAAAGCAATAAACACTACGTACACTAATCGAGGCTTAGTGTATATCAAAAACATAGACTCAGATGTACCAATACTCATTGAATTTCCAGAACAACTGCAATAATTTTTTCGGAATCAACCTGATGTTAACACCTAAGGCTATTCAATGTAATCATAACATATTTTATATACGTTACTCTTGTTTAACTCTTATTCAAAAATTAGTAAACTCATTACATGTTAATCTTCTTTTAAGCATTGTGAATCTCACTCTTAATTCATCTTTTTTAACCTCTTAAATGAATACGTTGCTCCGTTAACCGTTAAATATAACAAATTTTTCAACCAATAACAGTCCTAGGTTCAGAGACGGAAACTTTTATATGCTCCTGTATTGACAAAGCATACACAAGGATTCCATATTTGTCATATAAATGCACAAAGTTTATACAATAAATTGGACGAGTTTGAACTTCTATTCGAAAACTCTGGAATTGACGCTATATGCGTTTCAGAAACATGGTTTCATCCTGATGTACAGGGTTGCCCATATTCGACGGACCCATCTGGCAACGCCATAACTTTTGACAGAGATGTCAGATCGCTTAATGACATACCGCGTTTGAAGCGTCAGTCCAAGCAGATTTTTACCATGGAACAATACACGCCACGCGAGCGCTCTGAAATAGTTGAAATTTACATTCAACAGAAGAAGTCAATTGTGAAAACTCAACTTGCTTTTAAAATATTAAAAAATGTGAGAAGTGCGCCTTCTAAGAACACCATTAAGCGTTTATACGAAAAATTTTCGCCACTGAAAATCCTCAGGAGATTCAAGAATTGCCTCTTCATGACGAAAAAGTCACAGTTTGGTGCGGCGTTAGTGCGAAAACGGTCATTGGGCCGTTTTTCTTCCAAAACGAAAATGGCCATGCTGTTACCATATGTAACGACCTGCTATCACCTCGACAGTCTGGGTTTAGAACTGGACATAGCTGTCTCACTGCACTTACGGACGTAGTGGAAACTATTCGTACTGGACTGGATGCCAGTCATATCGCTTTTTTAGTTCTACTGGATCACTCAAAGGCATTTGACTCTGTTCATCATGCACTACTCTGTCATAAGCTCACGCATCAATTTAACTTCTCCCCAACTGCTGTTAAACTTATGTCATCGTATCTCTCTAAGCGATCCCAATTTACCATAAATAACGACTATCAGTCGGGTCTACTGCCATTGACAAGAGGAGTACCGCAAGGATCAATTTTGGGTCCGCTGCTATACTCTATGTACTCAAATGATCTTCCCAGTCAAATACAATATTCTCACATTCAAATGTATGCTGACGATGTTCAGTTGTATGCTTCTTGTAAAGTCAACTCAATTAACACATGTGCCGTAAACATAAACAACGACTTAAAAAGAATTTTACAATGGGCGAACAATAATGGCTTGCGACTGAACCCAAGCAAATCAAAAGTCATTATAATTCGCAACCCGAGCGTAACCATATCCGGAGACGTCCCCATTTGCATTAATAGTACTCCAATTGAGCGGGTAGAAAAGGCCAAAAATCTAGGCATTATTTTTAACAAAAACTTGAACTGGTCAGATCATGTAAATGCAGCCTGTGGTAAAGTTTATGCTATGTTAAGAAACTTATGGATAACCCAATCTTTTATCCCAATAAAAATAAGACTATTGCTTGCCAAGAGTTACATCTTACCGACATTGTTATACGGGTCAGAGATATTCACAGGATGTAACTTCGATAGCAGGAAGAAATTAAACACTGCATTTAATAATGTAACGCGATACATATATGGGCTACGAAAATTTGATAGGGTATCTCCGTACTCATGTCAAATACTAAAAATGCCACTGGACAATTACTTAAAGTATAAGTCTATCCTCTTTCTGCATAAAGTTATATACACAAAACAACCAAATTATTTATTCCGAAAACTTAGTTTCTCCAGATCCAACCGAGGGAACAACATCACACAAATAATACATCGTAGACATTCATCCGAACGACAATTCTTCATTTTAGCAATCGGTCTCTGGAAACTACTCCCCAATTATATACAGACTGTTAGCAACAAAATTCAATTTAAGAGGTTTGCATTTGAATACCTTACAACAATTATAATCAATTATCACAATGTTTATATAAATTATACTTACAAATTATCTGTATTATTATTATTATTTTTGTATTTTCTTTGCAAATTCAGCAATTAATTTTGATTTAATAATTTAAATTCAAAAGTAACATTGATTAAGTGTAACAATTTATATTCCTGTACTGTTACTTATAAGACTGTTGTATGGGAAAAACATTATTAATAAACAAACAAACAAATTGTGCAAGATATCACCTTTTTAAAATTTTACTTATATGGGCGGTGCCACGCCCATTGGTCCGTTTCCGCCCATTTTTGGACCAATCATGTAGACTACCATCAGATACATATGCACAAAATTACAGCACTCTCGCTAACAAATTGTGCAAGATATATCAATTTCAATATTTTGCTTATATGGGCGGTGCCACGCCCACTGTCCCGATTCCGGTAATTTTTGGACCAATCACGTAGACTGCCACCAGATACTATGTAAAACATTACAGCACACTAGGTAACAAATTGTGCAAGATATATCAATATACAAAATTTGGCTTATATGGGCGGTGCCACGCCCATTGGTCCGTTTCCGCCCATTTTTGGACCATTCACGTAGACTGCCACCAGATACATATACACAAAATTCCAGCACTCTCGCTAACAAATTGTGCAAGAAATATCATTTTTATATAAAAAACTAACATTTAGCAAACTCTAAACTAAACATATTAAATTAAATTAAATTGCGTATTTGCTGGGTACCAGGACACAACGGAGTGATTGGAAATGAAAGGGCAAACAGCTTGGCTTCAAAGGGCAGAGAACTTCGTGAATAAACTTGGAAAATTGGAAACCTTTCGAAGCCACGAAAAATTAGTTAAAGCACTAGGCAGTGATGGCTCACAAAACTGTGTGGAATAGCGCAACAGTAGGAGCAACTGCAAAGATACTGTTGGGTGACCCTAATGAAAAGAAAACAAGAAGTCTTCTGAAACTAAACAAGATCGATATTAGTAAGATGATGAGTGTTCTAACGGGACACTCAAGCTTACAAGCACATCTTCATCGCATAGGACTAGCAGGAAACGACGAATGCAGGGCATGCAGAGAAAACATCGAAACGATGGAACATTTTCTGTGTCACTGCCCGGCTTTCACACATGCAAGATCCCAACATTTCGGGTCCGACATATTACCAGACTTGACTCATCTCAGAGAATATGACTGGAAGATACTGAGAAAATTCATGTCTAGTACCGATTTTCTATAACTCGTGAGGTATAAAAAGATCATAAATAAGGAGCGCACAACAGGCCGAACCACTGGCTTAAGTGTATGTCCATGGACATGAGACGTTTAAACGTCTCCTCTCTTCAACCTAACCTAACCTAACCTAAACATATTAAAAATGCTAAGATGTTCAAAGTATGGATCAGATCCGCATACCCTTCTTAAAATATTACATACAATTGTACTACCCACTTTAGGTTATGCATCAATAATATACTCCTCTGCCACAACCACCCGATTAAAAACACTCGATCCAATTTTGAATACTGCAATAAGACTCTCTATTGGAGCATTCAGGACCAGTCCAGCTAGCAGTCTACAAGCCCTCGCCTCCCCTACATCTAAGAAGACTAAAACAATTACATAACTACACTCTCAAGATACTTTATTTTAAAGATCATCCATTTTACACGATGCTTACCGATATCAGTAAAATCGACAAACTTACATCTAAGCGATACCTTCGCGCATATTTAAAAGCCGCCTTAGAATTCAAAAAAATAACATCAAAATATGACCTGAAAGTAGAGCATATAGAACCCACAAAGGTAATTGATATTCCTCCTTGGACTTTTTCAAACATAAATATTGACTTTTCCCTGGCATACTGCAACAAAAGCAAAATGTCTGCAATTGAAATTCGAAAGCGTTTCCTGGAAACGTTAAATACAAAATTTCTAGATCACATATGTTATTACACCGATGGATCAGTCATGGGCGATAGGGCCGGTTTTGCAGTTTTGAGCGAAAATTGTTTGATCAAAAAACGTATCCACAACTATTCATCAATCTACACATCTGAGTTATTAGCAATCAAGACAAGCGCCGAACACGCATGCAATCATTTTCCCAATCAGAAATTTCTTATTTTATCTGATAATAAAAGCTCATTAGAGGGTTTAAGTGACCCCTTTAGTAAAATATTATTATTCAACAATTGAGATTATTCTTGTCAAGAACCACTAATCACCAAATATCGTTTATGTGGATCCCAAGTCACTTAAATATCCGCGGAAATGAAAATGTAGATAAAGAGGCAAAACTTTCTCTTACCTTAAGTATTGACTCGGATACTAAGTTCCAATTTGCCGATTATAAAGCTTCGATTAAGAAATATATATTCGATCTCTGGAATGACTTATGGAAAAATGATAATAGAACAAAATTATATCAAATCCAAAACTATATTACTCCAAAATATACACAATCTAAACTTCCTAGATCAGACATAATTAAACTATGTAGACTTAAAATTGGTCATAGCCTACTGACACATAAATACCTTATTGAGAAATCTACACCACCCCAATGCGACTGTGGCCATTTATTAACAATATCCCATATATTTAACGAATGTAATAAGTATCATGAAATTAAAAATACATATAAAATAAGAAATCTACAAGTTTTGTCAGACGAAAATGATTTTAATACTGTAAAAAACTTTCTCACTGAAATAAACTTATACAACTCGATTTAATATTTAGATTGTAAAACTAATATATAGTTAACAATCATATATAGAAAATCAAACTAATGTGTACACTATTTACAAATGTTTAGGGTTTATATAACCTTACTGTGTTGGAACCCTTAAAATATGAAATAAATAAAAAATATCATTTTTATAATTTGGCTTATATGGGCGGTGCCATGCCCATTGGTACGATCCCGCCCATTTTTGGACCAATCACTTAGACTGCCACCAGAGACATATGTACAAAATTACAGCACTCTTGCTAAGAAATTGTGCAAGATATCTCAATGTTAAAATGTGTCTTATGTGAGCGGGGCCACGCCCACTTGATATATCGAAAATGCAAGTACCCTATTTTCACCACGCCCCACACATGTACATTCTGTAAAAATTTCAAGAAGTTCGGTGCAGCCGTTTAGACGTCTATTCGGTACAAACAAACAAACACACATTCTTCTTTATATGTATACTAGCTGAGCCCGGTGCGCTTCGCTGCCCATGTCAAAATTAGCGCTGTAGAAACTGTATTTTATATCCGATCAGTACGAAATTCGGCAGAAAGAGGTTTGTTATTACATGAAGGAATACTGCCAAATTCGGAGAAAATCGGTTCAGATTTAGATATAGCCCCCATATATATGTTACCCCCAATTTGACATGTAAGCGCTGTAGAGACTGTGTTTTATATCCGATCAGTACGAAATTCGACAGAAACAGGTTTCTATTTTACATGAATGAGTATTCAAGGAAAATCGATTCAGATTTATATATAACCTCCATATATATGTTCCTCCAGATTTGGTTACAAAGCACTATAGAAGTTGTACTTTACTTCCGATCATTACAAAGTTCTCCAGAAAAATGTTTCTCAATTTAGGAACGAATATTGCTTAATTTAGCGATTATCGGTTCAAAATAAGATATACATACACACACACACCACATTTATCAATTATTCCAAATTATTATCGCAATGACCCTTATCGCATTGTTAGGGAGGTGTAGGGTATTATATAGTCGTCCCCGCCCGACTTTCTGCCTTTCCTTACTGATATTAGTAATAAATTCACTGAATGAAAAAATACAGAATTCAGTGGAAAGTCCAGAAAATAGAAATGTACACTTATAAAATTTCCAAATTCTTGTTTCATTGGTCATGCATCACATTATCATATTGCGATTGTATTGGAGTGAGCAGCTGTAATTATCGCATACCGAGCATTTATGTTCATGTATTTCCTATATAATACTTGCAAGATATATCAAAATATGGGCTGTGCCACGCCCACTGGTCCTATTCCGCCCATTTGTAAGCCAATCACGTAGACTGCTACCAGATACATATACGCAAAATTTCAACACTCTCGCTAACAAAATGAGCAAGATAATTCAATATCAAAATTTGGCTTATATGGGCGGTGGCACGCCCATTGGTCAGATCCCGCCAATTTTTGGACCAATCACGTGGACTGTCACCAGATACATGTGTACAACATTACAGCACTCTAGATACAAAATTGTGCAAGATATATCAATTTCGAAATTTGGCTTATAAGGGCGGGGACACGCCCATTGGTCCGATCCCGCCCATTTTCTGACCAATCACGCAGACTGCCACCATATACATATACACAAAATTCCAGCACTCTCGCTAGCATATTGTGCAAGATATATCAATTTCAAAATTTGGCTTATATGGGCGGGGCCAAGCCCATTGGTCCGATCCCGCCCATTTTTTGACCAATTACGTAGAATGCCACCAGATACATATACGCAACATTGCAGCACTCCCGCTGGCAAATTGTGCAAGATATCAAAATTTCAAAATTTGGTCTATGTGGGCGGGGCCACGCCCATTGGGTTAATCCCGCCCATTTTTGGACCAATCACGTAGACTGCCACCAGATACATATACACAAAATTACAGCATTCTCGCTACTAAATTGAGCAAGATAGCTCAATTTTGGGTTATATGGGCGGCGCCACGCCCTTTGGTCAGATCCCGCTCATGTTTAGACCAATCACGTAGGCTTCCACCAGACACATATACACAAAATTACAGCACTCTCGCTAACAAATTGTGCAAGATATCTAAATTTCAAATTTTGGCTTATATGGGCGGGGCCACGCCCATTGGTCCTATCCCGCCCATTTTTGGACCAATCGCGTAGATCGCCAACGGATATATATGCACAAAATTCCAGCTCTCTCGATAACAAATTGTGCAAGATATCAAAATTTCAAAATTTGGTCTATGGGGGCGGGGCCACGCCCATTGGGTCGATCCCGCCCATTTTTGGACCAATCTCTTAGACTGCCACCATATACATATACACAAAATTCCAGCACTCTCGCTAACAAATTGTGCAAAATATCTCAATTTCAAAATTTGGCTTATATGGGCGGGGCCACGCCCATTGGTCCGATTCCGCCCATTTTTGGAAAATTCACATAATCTGCCACTAAATGCATACATACAAAATTTCAGCTCTCTAGCTAAAAATTTTTCTCAATATCAAAATTGAACACATATGGGCGGGTCCACGCCCACTTGATATATCGAAAATTCAAGTATCCTATTTTCAGCACCTCCTACACATGAACATTCTGTGAAAATTTCAAGATGATCGGTCTAGCCGTTTAGACGTCTATACGGAACAAACAAACATACAAACAAACAAACATACAAACAAACAAACAAACCCACAAACAGACACTCTCTTTTATATATATAGAATAGCTGAGCCCGGTGCGCTTCGCTGCCCATGTCAAAATTAGCGCTGTAGAAACTGTATTTTATATCCGATCAGTACGAAATTCGGCAGAAAGAGGTTTCTTATTACATGAAGGAATACTGCCAAATTCGGAGAAAATCGGTTCAGATTTAGATATAGCCCCCATATATATGTTACCCCCGATTTGACATGTAAGCGCTGTTGAAACTGTATTTTATATCCGATCAGTACGAAATTCGGCAGAAAGAGGTTTGTTATTACATGAAGGAATACTGCCAAATTCGGAGAAAATCGGTTCAGATTTAGATATAGCCCCCATATATATGTTACCCCCGATTTGACATGTAAGCGCTGTAGAAACTGTGTTTTATATCCGATCAGTAGTGGTTTACTAACGGTTGAGCCCCAATTTAATGACCATTTTAATCACCATTTTAATGACCATTTTAATCACCATTTTAATGACCATTTTAATGACCATTTTAATCACCATTGTAATCACTTGTTTAATGACTAATTGTATTACATATGATTAATTTTATTGTAAGCAAATCAATTTAGTCAAGTCTAGGTCAAGGGGTTATGGGATAGTGTCTCCATCACCAACTGCCTGTTGCTGTTTGAAAGATAACATATTCATAATAACTTCAGTGTGATTGGAAAATTATCGATGTTCTTGTATTTTGTGTACACATTTTTGTGTGGACATTTTACTGATTGTTTTTGTCCGTCTGCCGTATATGTTTATGGAAAAAGTACATTCAGTACTCCATTCATTTTTTTGTTCCATACTTTTTGTCCGTCTGCCGATTATGTTTGTGGAAAAAAACATGCAGTTATGTGACCAAAACTGAAAAGGTGCTCGATTTAAATTTTTGTGTATCTCTCACATGTGTTTTTTGGGAAAAATAATTTTGTCCGTCTGCCGAATGTGTTTGCGGAAAAAAACATTCAGTTGGGTGATCTGATATGTTTTTTTTTTTGGGAAAAATTGTCCGTCTGCCGAATGTGTTTGTCGAAAAAAAACTTGGGTTCTGTTTCAATCCATGGTTTAGTCTTAGAAATCAGTTTCATTTGACTTGTCAAAACTAACACATTAAACAACATTTATTTTATAAATTCCATTTTACGGACACTTACACTTTAGAACAATTTATTTAAATCAAAATAGAAAATTTAATAATATAACAAAGTTTGAAAACGGAAGTGAATTTAGACAATTTATTTTTTGTTTAAACAAAGAAACTTTCGAATAATTATTTAAAGGAAAATAGAAAAAATCGACAATATTGTGTAAATTTAATAATATAATAAAGTTTCAAAGCGAATGTGAATCTATTGAATTTAACTTTAGTTAAACAAAGAAACTAAGAGGAAAAAGGCAAACAAAATATAACATAAACACATTTAGCAGCAGTAACAATACAATCCGCTACAATACCTACACTTATACCTGAAACAAGTGAAATATAATAAACAAAATGGAATCAACAGGTTACACTTGTGCTGTCTGCGGCTTTAATTTTGAAACAGCCCAATCATTTTTAAAACATAAACAACATCACAGAACTTGCGTCACATGCAAAAAAGTTCTATTGAACATTCACGCATTAAAATTACATATTAGTATATATCATAATGATGTGAATGCTGAACAACAAAATCAACAGCAGCAATGTAACGAAGAACAATTCATCGAGCAACAGCAATGTAATCCGCAATACCTTCAACAACAGCAACAGCATTCCCAACAACAACAGTATCCCCAACAACAGCAGTATCCCCAACAGCAGGTGTATCCCCAACAACAGCAGTATCCCCTACAACAGCAGTATCCCCAACAGCAGCTGTATCCCCAACAACAACAATATCCCCAACAACAGCAGTACCCACAACAGTATTCCTTACACCAGCAGTACCCCCAACAACATATATATCCTCAACAACAGCAGTACCCCCAACAACAGTATCCCCTACAACAGCAGAACCCCCAACAACAGTATCCACTACAACAGCAGTACCCCCAACAACAGTATCCCCTACAACAGCAGTACCCCCAACAACAGCAGTACTCCCAACACCAACAGTACCCCCAACAACAGCAGTACCTTCAAGAACAAGAGCAGTTCCTCCAAGAACAATACTTCCCGAATCAAAGTAATCAACAGCAATATCTCCAACAACATAATAATCGCGAAGTACAAATTGAGGAGACGCCAACAACTTCTACGGCAACAAAACCAATAAAACAAAAGTTGTGTCAATATTGCAATATACAAGTTCCAACTAAAAGTTGGTTTAGACATTGCAAAAGCAAAGAACACCAACAAAAAAGCTCAAAGTTAATCGAAGCAAATATTAAACAAATCGATACTAATTTTAACGATAACCGTGCAAAATATGAGTATACATTTAATTTTAATACGATTAACCTTAATGAGTTCATAATAAATTGTGGTGATCACATGAAGCAGCTTTTGGATAATCATATATCACGACATAATATGATTAAATTTAATGTTGAAGTTATGGCAGAGTACATTAAGTTGTCTGAAGGAGATTTGAAGTGTGCGACAATGTACCACACAACAAAAATGACTCCGGTGACAAGAGCCTGCGATATTAGCAATATATATAAAGACCAGATAGATGAATTAAAGACTAAAATGTCTGAATTCCAAGAAAGAGATTCTGGCTGGACACTAACTAATATCAGAAGACTTCAAATCGATATATATAAGTGTTCACCATTAAAGGGTTCACAATATATAAAAACACCAAAGAAGTTAATGGATCGAAAAGCATGTCTAAATATCTTTAATAAAGATGAGTACTGCTTTAAATGGTGTTTAGTTGCGGCCTTAACGTCTCCAAAACCAAAACATGCAGAAAGAACGTCGTCATACAATATATCCCAGCAAAAAATAAAAGAAGTACTTCCAAAAGAATAACATTATAAGTACTTCCAATTCATAAGTATGAACATTTTTTCGGCATTTAATGAAGTTCTTCTAAATAACTAACCAAAATGTAATTTCGGAATATAAATTATTAACCCAAGAATGCATAATTTTAAAACGATTGGATGTAAAATGAATCTTGTGAAGTGATAAAAGTCCAGATCGGAAGGAACATATGTATGAGGGCTATGATATATATGTAAAATACTGCGTCTATAGTGCTAAAGGGAAGAAATATATATTTATATGGCGGCTATATCAGAGTTAGTGAATGGTTCTGGAAGCTAGTCGACTTTTTCATCAATTAAATTTCGTTTCAGTCGACTAGGTCGATAAATCGGACCTACAAGTCGACTTTTTCATAGCCGATTAAAATAACATAAAGTCATTTCAAAGTTTGCTGATTTTCTTCGAAATATGTTAAATTTTGGAGTTGTAGTACATTGGATTGCGATAAAAACTGAATTTATGAACAACACTTTATACTTTCCAAAAATGTTAATATAGCGTCACCAGAAATGCCCAAGAGCGTAACCCTCAAAAAATTAAAATTCGTTTTTCGTCAAAAAATCACGATTTTATTCAAGAAAAAAAGACGTAACTAAATTTCATGAACATCGAAAGGAAATTATATCTTCTATAGAGGGTATATGCTAAATCGAAGGTACATTCATATATATTACGATATCTGTTTCTAAACTGATATTCAAATAGTTAAGAGATTTTTGATCTCTTCGCCGTAGACGAAAGAAATACGGATTGTCTTTCAATTTCAATACGAATTGTCTTGTCCCAAAATAAAGATATGTACAACATTTCTTTGAGATCGGACTATATTTGTGACCTGCACATAGATTACAAGAACGCATGCACAAACTAACATAGCTAAATCGGTTCAGAAAGTGATTCTAAGTCGATCGGTAGAATAAACGATGGTTCTATATATCTCTTCTCATTTTTGGTGTTAGAAACAAATGCATAAAATCATAATAAATTGTACCACAGTGTGGTGTAGGTTATAATTAAATAATTTTAAAAGAAATTATTGTAATTAAATATACCATACCATACATACTGTACCACACTGTGGTACTTTACTATTCTCTGAACCGGGGCTACGGAAAACTTTTTTTTTTGTGAGAATGTTAATTACACTATTCGGTCACACTTTTCAAGAGCCATCTACACCATACAGATTACAGACATCTTCAAATGTCCTAAACAAACATACATATGTATATATGATCGTTAATCTCTTTATTTATACGTTCCCTTCCCTATGTCAACATTTGTATTCCTTTAAAATATGAAATCTCTGGACCCAAAGATGTTAATAAGAACGACATACATTCATCAAATAAATACAACACCAAAAAAGCAAATCTTACAGTGCTTTAAAAGAGTTGTGCAAAAGTGGTGACAAAGAAGTACTTCCCCGGCGCGACAACCCCTTGTTAAATTCATTGGTGAAAATCCAAATTAGAACAACTTCCGGATCATAAGTTGGGGATTTTTATTGCTTCTTTGGGTGCTCTTTTTTTGCTGGGATATGATATAAAAGCTGACAAAATAAAATTGTGTAATGGCATTGAGTTAAATTTTGAGAAGATAAATTTCCCAATGGCTCTTGAAGATATTAAGCTATTTGAGGAAAAAAATACTAATATTAGTATTAATGTCTTTGGATATGAAAGTCGAACTAATACTGTTGTTGGTCCGTACTACCTCACGAAGTCGGAGAAAACTGTTCATATAAATTTAATTTTACTTGAAGGGGAAGATAAAGCTCACTACATTTTGGTGAGGAATACTTCAAGGTTAGTACTGATATAATATAGTTATAATTTGAGTGTAAGAATAATAATAAACCTAAATATTTTTTTCTTTAATTTTTACTATTTCTTTAGACTTCTACGAAGCCAACTTACAACCGATGAAACTAAGCAGCATATATGTAATCAGAGTTTCCAATACACTTCACGCGATGATATATTTGAAGCACACAAAAAGGAATGTAGTCGCATGGTTACATATATGCCTAAGGAGGACAATAAGTTCGTCGAATTCCGCAATGAATCAAAAACTATGGAAGTGCCATTTGTAATATATGCGGACTTTGAGTGCATATTACAACCAATGGCTAATAATTCAGGTACTTTAAATAAGCACGTACCTTGTGCTTTTGGATTTTATATTAAGTGTAGATTTGATGATAGCTTAAGTAGATTTAAGATATATATTGGGGAAAATTCCGCTGAAGAATTTGTTAAATGTATTAATGAGGAGTGTAGGGATATATTTAATAAATATTTAACTCTAAATACACCGATGACACCCTTAACACCTATAGAAGAATTTTCGTTCCAAACGGCAGAGAATTGTCACATGTGCTTAAAAAAATTAGGTAATAATAGGGTTCGCGATCACTGTCATATTACAGGAAAATATAGGGGACCAGCACATAATAGTTGTAATTTAAATTACACTATACCCAGCTTCATGCCAATTTTCTTCCATAATTTTTCTTCTTATGATTGTCACTTATTCGTGAAAGATCTACTAAAACATATTCCAGGTACGACACATGTAATACCTCAAACAAAAGAATTATATATTGACTGTGATTATGGATAATGGAGAGCGTTTTGAGTATAGATTTTTAGATTCGCTTCGATTCATGGCGGCTAGCTTAGATTCTCTAGCTAATATTCTGAGTGATAAAGATCTAATAGCAATAAAAAATATTTCACAAATTCGAAAGAATTTGAATTAGCTAGGAAAAAGGGTATATTTTGTTATGAGTATTTAGATTCATTTACTAAATTAAAAGACTCTAAACTTCCACCCATTGAAAAATTCCATAGCAAACTTTATAATAAAGACTGCTCTCCTGAAGACTATAAACATGCAGAAGAAGTTTGGAAAACATTCAATTGTAAATCTCTACAGGATTATTTAGAACTATATTTGAAAATTGATGTATTACTTCTTACCGACATTTTTGAGAAATTTAGAAGTTTATGTAAAAACGTACATAATCTTGACCCTTGTCAATATTTCACAGCCCCCGGTCTCTCATATGATGCAATGCTTTTAACTACAAACATTAGCTTAGAATTGTTAACGGATGTAGATATGTATAATTTTATTAAGAATGGGATACGGGGAGGTATCACTCAATGTTGTAGGAGGTATACCAAAGCTAACAATAAATACTTAAGTGATTACGACCCATCAAAACCATCATCCTTTTTAATTTATTTAGATGTTAATAATTTATATGGATGGGCAATGAAACAATTTCTCCCCACAGGTAATTTTAAATGGCTAGACGAAAGTGAAATGATAGTAGATCCTGAACATATTATGAAATTGAAAGCTAATTCCTCTATAGGGTATATATATGAAGTTGATTTAGATTATCCTGAACATTTACATGATGCCCATAATGATTTACCGTTTTGTGCTGAAAATAAAAAAACAGGTGGATCTAAATATAGTAAATTAATAACAGATTTGACACCTAAAAGGAATTATGCGATACACTATTTAGTATTAAAGCAATGTCTCGAAAATAACTTAATATTGAAGAAGGTACATCGGGTTTTATCTTTTAATCAAGAGGCATGGTTAGATAAATACATAACAAAAAATACTAATAAAAGAATGCAGGCTACCAATTCATTCGAAAAATTTTTTTTAAATTACTTAATAACTCAGTTTATGGGAAAACTATGGAGAACGTTGCTAATAGGAAAGATGTAAAAATAGTAACAAATTGGGAGAGAACTAATAGAAATAAATTGGGTGCAAGTGATCTAATAGCTAAGCCCAATTTTCACAGTATGTCGAATTTTGGGGATGATTTTCGGAGTATTCAAATGGATCAGGTGAAAGTAACGTATAATAAACCTATATATTTAGGATTTTGTATTTTGGAGTTAGCCAAGTGGAAAATGTATGATTTCCACTATGGTTTTATGAAAGAAACGTTCACTGATAAATTTCAACTTAATTATATGGATACGGACTCATTCATTTATACTATTTATACCGAAGATTTTTATAATGATATTCGTGATAAATTAAATAAAAATTTCGATACTTCTGATTATCCATCAGATAACATTTTCAACTTTCCGTTAGTAAACAAAAAGGTAATAGGTTTAATGAAAGATGAGAATTGCGGAAAAATTATGAAGGAATTTGTAGGATTGGGACCCAAAATGTATTCATATACAGTGGAAGATGGGACTGAAGTGAAAAAAGCAAAGGGTGTTAAGAAATGTGTCATGTCGGGGTATAGCATTAATGATTATAAACAATGCTTATTTGAGGAAATAAAAACAAGAGAAAGTATGTTAAATTTTATATCTAAGTTACACAACATTTATACACATATGTTAACCAAAGTAGTTCTTAGTCATATAGATACTAAGCGTGAAATAAAACCTGATAAAATTAATACATATGCATGGGGACATCATAAAAAAGATTCAAATGTAAATAATGAAAATGAAATGGAAGTAGAATTTAATGGTGATAGCACAATGTGATAGTATAATAATTTTAAATTAAATATAAAAATAGTTATAAATTTTCCTATACTCTCATAATTTGTATATAATTATTAATTAATATAAATAAATAAATAAAGACGATTTATATAATTATAAAAAAAAATAATGGTTTTTTATTTAGTAATTATTCATTAAAATATAGTATACAGTAAGTATTAGTAATACAATTTAAATTATTTTACGTACAGTTCCAGTTAAGGGACTATACTCAATTAATCGATCATGAATTATTAAACAATATGCTGAAGTGTTTGTTGGAATAGATTTTCTAGTTTCAAACTCAATTTTCACATCAATAGCGCCGCCTTTAATTGCTTCATTTTGGTGACTAACGTCAATCACTGCTAATGGTGTATTTTTAAACTTCTCACATGAAAGTAGAGGTTGTGGAAGTTGATTTAGATTATCCTGAACATTTACATGATGCCCATAATGATTTACCGTTTTGTGCTGAAAATAAAAAAACAGGTGGATCTAAATATAGTAAATTAATAACAGATTTGACACCTAAAAGGAATTATGCGATACACTATTTAGTATTAAAGCAATGTCTCGAAAATAACTTAATATTGAAGAAGGTACATCGGGTTTTATCTTTTAATCAAGAGGCATGGTTAGATAAATACATAACAAAAAATACTAATAAAAGAATGCAGGCTACCAATTCATTCGAAAATTTTTTTTTAAATTACTTAATAACTCAGTTTATGGGAAAACTATGGAGAACGTTGCTAATAGGAAAGATGTAAAAATAGTAACAAATTGGAAGAGAACTAATAGAAATAAATTGGGTGCAAGTGATCTAATAGCTAAGCCCAATTTTCACAGTATGTCGAATTTTGGGGATGATTTTCGGAGTATTCAAATGGATCAGGTGAAAGTAACGTATAATAAACCTATATATTTAGGATTTTGTATTTTGGAGTTAGCCAAGTGGAAAATGTATGATTTCCACTATGGTTTTATGAAAGAAACGTTCACTGATAAATTTCAACTTAATTATATGGATACGGACTCATTCATTTATACTATTTATACCGAAGATTTTTATAATGATATTCGTGATAAATTAAATAAAAATTTCGATACTTCTGATTATCCATCAGATAACATTTTCAACTTTCCGTTAGTAAACAAAAAGGTAATAGGTTTAATGAAAGATGAGAATTGCGGAAAAATTATGAAGGAATTTGTAGGATTGGGACCCAAAATGTATTCATATACAGTGGAAGATGGGACTGAAGTGAAAAAAGCAAAGGGTGTTAAGAAATGTGTCATGTCGGGGTATAGCATTAATGATTATAAACAATGCTTATTTGAGGAAATAAAAACAAGAGAAAGTATGTCAAATTTTATATCTAAGTTACACAACATTTATACACATATGTTAACCAAAGTAGTTCTTAGTCATATAGATACTAAGCGTGAAATAAAACCTGATAAAATTAATACATATGCATGGGGACATCATAAAAAAGATTCAAATGTAAATAATGAAAATGAAATGGAAGTAGAATTTAATGATGATAGCACAATGTGATAGTATAATAATTTTAAATTAAATATAAAAATAGTTATAAATTTTCCTATACTCTCATAATTTGTATATAATTATTAATTAATATAAATAAATAAATAAAGACGATTTATATAATTATAAAAAAAAATAATGGTTTTTTATTTAGTAATTATTCATTAAAATATAGTATACAGTAAGTATTAGTAATACAATTTAAATTATTTTACGTACAGTTCCAGTTAAGGGACTATACTCAATTAATCGATCATGAATTATTAAACAATATGCTGAAGTGTTTGTTGGAATAGATTTTCTAGTTTCAAACTCAATTTTCACATCAATAGCGCCGCCTTTAATTGCTTCATTTTGGTGACTAACGTCAATCACTGCTAATGGTGTATTTTTAAACTTCTCACATGAAAGTAGAGGTTGTGGTTCTTTCATATAAAAGCTCTCCTGAAATTTTGCGTACATATCATATAGAACAGCGTATCGATTATCATCAAATTTTAAATTCAAATCATCATAAGGGTTACATCTGAATTAAGATGTACTTTTATATTTGTAAGATCACAATGAATAAATTTGTTATCATTTTCGAATGCTAAAATTACAAATCTCGGTCTTTCTCTGTTTACAGAAAGCTTAACATTCCAATTACATTTTGTTGATCCGGGGAATGTTGGATTGAAGTGACAGTCCCAACTGCGAAATGTGAGTGGTAAAGAGGTTCCATCCTTAATAGTTTTCATAATTTTAATTTTTGATTTATCTGATACGTGTACGTGGGGGATTCTCCAAGAAATGTTTTTTATTTGTAACTTAACAGATTCATCCGCTTCAGTAGAATAACATACTTTATCGTCATTTGAACTTCTTAAGAGAATAATATCGTGTTTACAGTTCAGAAGTAGTTTAGTAAAATCTTCCGTAAATCCCAATAATAATTTCAGGGGGACGTAAAAGTTAAATACCCCCAACTTTAAATCTTCGTCTTTACTCCATCCGGCATTCAACATCATATTACTTTCAGATTCATTCAGAGATATATAGTTTTTTATTGTGCTCGACGTACCCAAATATCTAGTTCGATCAATTTCGACACCGTTAATTTCATATCGAATTTCGTCAAACATGTAGGCTACACAATTATTTCTCAATCGACCATTAGCTGTTTCGCCACCATCTTTTTTTGTTATTGATCCTTCAATGAAAATATAACTCTCACTTGGTAAGATGTATAGATCCTGATTTTGTATTGTAATTCTGATTTCATCATTATTTTTGAATGATTGAATATAAGGTATATAGCTGTGATAATCCTTTTTTATTATAGTCTCGTCGGAGTAAGGTTTTTCTATAACGTTAAGTATTTCTGACATTATTGTTTTAGATGTAGATTTAAAGATTTCAAAAATATTTTATTTTCACTTGTTAACGGTAGTCTTGTAGGCTTGACTGCTTGAACTGGAATGTTTTGATCAATCCTTTTTTTATAATATTTATTATAAATAATCATTTTGATATTGGCTTCAGATGTAATCGAAGTGTAATTTCTTCTCCTCTAAAATTTATTGGACGTCCTTCTTGATCAACTATTCGAACCTCCAAACAACTTATTTCTTTAACGTTCACAGGTAAATAAATGAGATTTCTTGGAATTTCATCTAATTTATAGCCTGGAGACACATTTATAGCGAACTCATGTATTGTATGTACAGGTAAATTATTCATATACGCCCCAGATGTTAAATTACATTGTATTTGTACAGCATTCACTTTAAAAATATTTACTGTAGTATTTGATTTATGTCTTTCCTTCGGTAGTAAAACTAGTTCACTAAACCCAAATAATGATCCTATTGATCGTTTATGATTAAAGTTTATTACGTTGTGAGATGAAAATATTTCAATTTGAAGTGTGTTATTATTTGCTTCAATCTCCAAGGTCTTATGTTCATTATTCTTTCTATATACAAATTTTATATAGTCTACAATGTCCTCCAATTCATACGATCCAATAGGAATTTCAATAGTAACATCTCCAATGTGAAATAGACTATTATTATAATCAACGTTTGGTATCGAATTGTAGGAGTGAAAGTCTATAAGAGCACATTCATAGTCGCCCTTTAGTTGAATCGGTGGGAAATAATTTGTTGTTAAAATTGTTGATCTCCCGCTTAAAGCTAATGTAATTGACATTGTGAATGTTAACTATTAAATGAAAAAAAAATAATTTGTATGTTCATATTTATACTTTATTTTCAAAATAATAAATTTATAAAATTTCATTCTTATTTATCCATGAATTGTGTTCATTAGAGAATCCGAGCCATTTTACGTAAGCTTTATCTCCTTTACGTTTTAAAACCTTTTCAACCAGAAAGATATTCGGATAACGGGTATGAAGAATCTCCTCTTTATAAAAGCCACCTTTGATAGGGTTTCCTTGATAGTCTTCCAGTAAGTATGTGACAGGGTTTGTGTTTTGAATGGATTTAATCCTAAAAATTTCTGTACCAAAATTTGGGGTATATCCTTTTTCAAATATATTTTTATATTTGCTAATACGAACATAGTCGCCTATACGAAGACGTGATTTACTAAAAATTTTTAAATTACTATAAACGGTGTTTAATAAAATTTTTTCGTTTTTGGAATTTACATCAACCGGTGCCATTTTTATTGTTCTATGATAACTTCTGTTATATGTGTCGATTAATTTTTTATATATATCAATCCAATGATATGTACCATTGTAACTAAATTCTTTCCACATCATTCCTTTTAATGTTCTATTGAAACGTTCAACAATGGAGGCTTTCATTATACTATACGTAGAGTAATGATTAATTGAAAATTTATTCATTACGGTTTTAAATTCCTTATTAAAAAACTCCTTCCCATCGTCTGTTTGAAGATTTTTAGGTATTCTATCTGAATTTAAAATTATTTTAAATGCATTAGAAACATCAACACTGTTTTTTGTTTTTGTTGGCTCCGCCCAAGCATATTTCGAAAATGTGTCGATAACAGTTAGTAAATATTTGAATCCTTTATTTAATGTTGAATAAGCATCCATTTCCACTAAGTCAGCTTGCCATAAATCGTCAATACCTTTCATAATGACCCTTCGTCTAGGGAAATTTTTACGTGGTTGGGTATGAATTTCGTTTACAATTGCTCTTTTTTCCATTATGAATCTGTGATTATTTTATTTGTTTTATTGTTATTGATGATAATAGCATGTATATCATTAAAACTTTTATTAAGAATATCTCTTAGTTGCGATATTTCTTGTTTTAAAATAATTATGTCAGAGTTTAAATCTTGTTTTAAAATTTCTCTCGAATAATTGATTTGTTTTTGTAAATAAGCTTTGTTGACTGCATCTGTATCTTCTGTCGGCGGACCCAGATTTTAGATTTTTTTATTTTGGATATTGAGGTTATTATACCTATCAAAAGCAATTCCAAGTACTTTCGGAACATTTCTGATATTTCCACTTGAAAAGTGACCGAACTTGTCCACACTCATTTTCTAATTAAACTATTTTTAATGAATTCAGTATATTATATCAGCTTCCTTCAATTCTTCAATGATGGATTGAATTTCATTATCTTGATTAGTATGTCCTGTCTGTTGTGATGCAATTAAAAGCTTTAATCGATTCACTAATTCATTAGGATCGTCCCAGTATATATAGTTAGGTTTTCCATGATTTACACTCATTAAACCCTTGCCTGTGTGAGTAGTCGCAAACATTTGTTTTATTATTTTCATATATTTATATCCTTTGTTTCCTTTTATTTGTCCATTTGCCGCATAATTTTTTCGATGAGCATTTGTGTCCAATAAAATCTTTTTATATATCATAAGGTCTATTTCGTCATAGTTTTGTGGCTTCTTATAAAATAATAATTCAAATAATCCGGGTGTATATGCCCAAAGGTTCTTTCCAATAGAAATTTTATCTTCATTTAATTTTACTTCGGTGTCACCAAATTTCCAAACTCCATTTATATCTTTATGTGGTCCAAATACCGTATCAAGTTTCTTTGTTTGTTTTAATGAAGATAAATCAATATTACTTTCTCCCTCTAATTGAGAAAAATATTGTTCGCTATATTCATCATTATCTTCTTCTTCACTCTCTTCTTCATTTTCATAATCATTATTATTAATCGAGCTTTTAAATTTTTTTTAATTGTATTTGTATCAAGAGTTAATTCATTTTTAGTCTCTTTTTTTGGTGTACTAGTTTCAAATTTAAAGGTATGCTCTTCTGGAGTATTTCTTACATTATTTTCGTGTGATAATTTAATTAAATTTTTTAACGGTATAGTTAAGGGTTTAAAGGTATTTTCCAAATGATTATTGGATTCATAATCATTCTGTTTAACGCTTTGAAATTTTTTCTTTAAAATTTTTCGAGACTTAACTAACTCTTTCAATACTTTTTCATTCATTTTAAATATATTGATGATGACTGCTACAACTAATCGGTTTAACTGCTCCGTTTGTTGACAACCGCTTTGAACTGATCGGTTTAACTGATTGGTTCAATGTGAGCTGATTTTAACTGCTTTTTACAATCGGTCGGTCCTCTTCGGTTGAAAGAATATTTATTACTAATTACAAATGAAAATATCAAAACCTTTTCTATATCGACCACTTTCAATTTCATTGTCTTTACTTATAACTAAAAATCCGTGTTTATCCTTCCAACATTCATGACAAATGTTTATAAACTGTTTAAATGACATATCACTTCCTACATGATCATTATAGATATGTTTCATATTCATCTCGTCTTGTTTGAACATAATTATAAAGTTGGCGTTATCACGAATTAAATGTTTTGGAATATGTGTATAGGTTTGACATAAATAAAATGAGTCTATATTATTATGCCTCCCCATAGAAAAATAGTTGCGAATATTATTTTGTTTCTCACATGCAACATCGTCAAATATCATGATTGAGTTCCTTCTGGCTTCATCTGGGGGTAAAACGTCTGCGTTATTAGTGAATGTATAGTATCCCATACCGTTTATTGGTTCTATCAGTTTCCTCAGGTACTCATATTTAGGCTGATATAAAGACTTTGAATATCAAATCTCAATCCTTTTGGGCTTTCGATTAAGCTGACCATAACATTCGTTTTCCCACAATTTGATGGTCCCACTATTATGGCTCTTATAGAATTAGGCAATAAGGGGTGGTGCCTCATTTTTATTACTTTATTATGAACGAAATCTAAATTTCGCACATTAATTAATGTATCTTGCTTAACTAAGCGCATTTTTACAACTAAACATAAAACGTTTATGATTTTGTCTTTTATAAATTTCAGAAAAAATAAATATATAAAATGATTGTATTTTCCAAACTCAAAGTTAATCGTAGACGTGTCGTTCAAGGAGGAGGTTTGGTAAATAATTTAATTAATTCTTTACCATTCGAGCTACATTTACCTGGCTATCAATTTTGTGGTCCTGGAACAAAACTAGAAAAACGTCTAATAAGAGGAGATAAAGGTATAAATGGTCTGGATGAAGCATGTAGAGTTCACGATATAGCATATTCAAATATCAACGATATCAGTCAACGTCATCAAGCTGATAAGCTTCTAGCAGAAAGAGCTTGGGAACGTGTTAAAGCTAAAAATAGTGGTTGGGGAGAAAAGCTGAGTGCATACCTGGTAACCAACGCAATGAAAGCTAAAGTAAAATTTGGGTTAGGTATGGAGAATAGAAAACCTAAAAAAATATGTGGAAGACAAATTTTCTCTACTGCTATTAAAAAAGCAACGGCAATTATAAGGAAAGAAAAGCCTGAAAATATTAATAAAGCTATTCAAATCGCTCGAAAAGAAATCAATAAATCATTTAAAGGGAAGAAATCACAAGTTATAATTCCCAGAGTGATTCGAGTACCTAAAATTGGCGGATTTCTACCTATAATACCGATTATATCAGCATTGGGAGCACTTGGGGCTTTAACATCTGGCGCATCGTCCATAGTGAAAACCGTGAAGTCTATTAATAGCGCAAAGAAACAACTTGAAGAAAATATGCGTCACAATAAGACAATGGAATCCATCGCCATGGGAAAAGGTCTATATCTCAAACCTTTTAAGAGAGGAATGGGAATTATGTATATAAGTAATAAAAATAAGAATATGTCAAAAAACTATTAAAAAGCTGCCTAATAGACCTCTTACGAATGTTGATATAAACATTTTTGGTGAAAACTATATTCCATATTTTAGAGGGGTGTTTATGAGAGACACACTACCGCAATCACCGCGTGATAAAGAATGTGGAGTCGTAAATTTAGATTCATATAGAGGAAGTGGTACCCATTGGGTAGCTTATTATAAAAATTATAATAATATAGAATATTTTGATAGCTTCGGAAATCTACAACCAACTATAGAAATGCTGGAGTATTTGGGTAGTAATATAAAATATAATTATAAAAGAGAGCAGAAATTTAATTCATTTAATTGTGGTCACTTATGTTTGAAATTTTTATTAGACTTATATTTTAATAATGAATAAAAAAACAACATTATTTTTTTTTTTCGTTTTCAATTAAAATTTTATTTATTGTTAATTCTTAATAGTAACTTATATATTTTTACATCTTGTTTTATTGTGCTTTCCATTTTCTTTCCAAATTCATAACATAAACGAGTCAAATCAATTTCAACTTCTTTCTCATAAAATCCTTTTATATCCCAAACCTGCACATAGGATTTATTAAGTTCGGCACACGTTGGGATATAATAATTGTAATAAAAATGAGAAATTTGCTTTCGTAGTATATTATTCCAACAAACAAATGTAGTTAGAAATATTCCAATTCGACATATTGACCTCCATGTATCGCTGTCAATTTTTATTTTATAATTATTTTGCTTGATGATTAGGAAACAAGCACCATTCTTAATATGAAAATCAAATTGTATATTTGTATTTGAAGGATCGTCTAGTAGATTGAAAGAATCGAGGAAAAAGTCGTATTGATCAAGACGTACTTGAATATAGCACTTATATGTCATTAAATGAATCCACATTTCTCGATGAAATCCAATGAAATTTTTCTTTTTATATTGAAGCCATATTATCGGCTCGAATCCTGATGTTGAGAATCCGCAGATTAATTTAAAATTTTTATTTATAAAATATTCAAATTCGAAGACGACGTTTCGGTTTTCAAAATTGAATAATTCGCTTTTAATTAAGTGCTCCATTTTAGTCAAATGATTTGAAAATACTGATGATTATTGGAGAATGCTTCTGAATATAAAGGGCTCACACAATTTAAGTAATTTAGTTGTCGTCGAAACTTCATAGCAACATGAGTAATTTTTATTTGCCTGAATTTGTGTTAGTGGACTTTCAGTACTGTCATGGGAATGATGATAGTATATACATGAAGGAATTGGCATTTATGGGTGGTTCCAGTGTTATATCGAATCATTTCTTATTTAATCCTCCATTTGATAATAAAGAGCTCTCAAAAGAAGGACGTAGGAAGAATGCACTCTGCAAGAAATATGTACATGGTTTGGATTGGTTTGACGGAAATATTAATTATACAAGTGTCGGAGATATTTTATCTCCCTTAAATAGTTATAAATATGTATTTGTATTTGGTCAAGGAAAGAAAGAATTTTTAACAAAATATCTTCAAACAAATATTATAAATTTAGAGAATAAGACTACTTTTAAGAAATTACGAAACTATTATACCGCATGTCCTATACATCATAATACAAAATTTAATTGTGCTATGAATAATGTATATAAATTATTTGTTTTTGTAGAAAAAAATTATAATCTTATTAAAAAAGTTCTTTTTGATGAAATAAATGACTAAATTAATAAAAAAAGGTTGTTTTATTTATAAATTATTTATTTTGTTTTTTTATTTATTATATTTGATTAAAGTTACTTACATATTTACATATAGGGTGCATAGAAATTATTAGAATGTAAACGTTCGTTTATTTCTAATCTATAAAGTAAGTTGTTGGAATCCTCATTTATATGCGTCTTGGAAATGGAGAATGTATTATCTCCTAAGTGTTTAATAGCATTGTCATCTAGGAAATTAAATCTTTTCGGCAAATATATAATATTATCCATTAATTCCACCACCACAGAATTTCCATATGGCGTTTTCATTCTAGAGCATCCAATAATAGGGTATTCTTTACCAGGCTCCATATCCTTTACACTTAAAATTTTTTTTAAGTTTTTATTATTGAAAACTTCTACTAAATTAGACTTTGAAGTCATGTTTTTTCACTTTGATTATACTTTTCAGAACTGTATAATTTTTCAAAAAAGCTGTCGCTTTTTATACACATTCCCCCCAAAAAAAAAATATTTTTCTGATAAGGTAATAGAGAAAGAGAGCGAAATAATGAATATAAAATGTTTCTATTGACTAATGTAAAGTTTTGAGTTGTTTATATGTATACTCGTACTGAGTCGATTGTATTTACTTTTAATAGGAAAATAAACAAAAAAAGAGATATATTTTATTTTGTTTTTTATTAATTTTATTGTTTATTCGTTCTAAATAAAATATAAATAATTAATTAATTTTTATTATACATTAATTTTATTTTCTATTTCGGTGAGTATTTCACCCAAAAATGGACTTATAACATTTTCCATTAGCATGTCTGCTTCCAAATAGTTTATCTCCGCTAACAATAAATCGTCATTATGGAAAATTAAGTCTATTAACGCAGGATCCATTATACTATCTAAATTTAAATCATTTTCCATCAAATTTATTTGATGAATAATTAAGCTATTTACATTAATACTCCTACTTAACTCTATATCCGTCTCCGTTAGCATCTGTTGAGCACAATCTAACAGGCAAATATCGCTTCCAGTGCCATATATGATAATCTATTCTGATGGTTTCTCTATTTTGTCCAAATGTTCTTCCGATGATATCGAAAAAAGAGATATAATGCTCTCTTCATCAGAAATTTCAATTATTTCATTTGAGAAATTCATTTCTTTTTATTTTTTATTCTTCCCTTCTGAATATTTGTGAGGAGAGTGTTATGATACTTTGAAATTGTTTCACATTATATATGAAATATCTGAGAATTTCTATTAGAAAATCCTCCACCATTTTTCTAAAGTAAATCCACCATACTTTTAAATTTATCAATATTATTATTATCTTTTGAGAAAACCCTTCATAAAAATGATATTTAAATGAAAAATGTCAATTAGATTTCTCAAACATCATCTAAATGTTTTTTTTTTCTAATCTTAGTTTAAAATTACGTTTAGTAATATCAGCACTTTTTAGTTGTTTTCCAAAAAAAAAAAACACATTTGGCAGACGGACACATTTTTTTACAAAAAAAACACATGCAAGGGATAGATCAAAATAAGAAAACTCTTCATAAAAATGATATTTAAATGAAAAGTGTCAAAATTTCTAAAATTATGGGACATAATTCACTCCATTTTATTCGAGTTGTCACTCAACTATGAACTTAGTTTAAAATTACACTAAGTTTAGTTTTGAGAAGTCAGACCAATCTGATTTTTAAGACTAAACCATGGATTGAAACAGAACCTAAATAATAAAAAAGGAAAAACATAAACATACATTCTACGTACTTATACAATTAGAAACATTTTCGAAATGGGTTTTTTTTTTCCTAATCTTAGTTTAAAATTACATTTAGTAATATCAGCCCTTTTCAGCTCAGATCACCAAACTGAATGTTTTTTTCCACAAACACATTCGGCAGACGGACAATTTTTTTCCCAAAAAAAAAACATATCAGATCACCCAACTGAATGATTTTTTCCATAAACACATTCGGCAGACGGACAATTTTTCCCAAAAAAAAAAACATATCAGATCACCCAACTGAATGTTTTTTTTTCCGCAAACACATTCGGCAGACGGACAAAATTATTTTTCCCAAAAAACACATGTGAGAGATACACAAAAATTTAAATCGAGCACCTTTTCAGTTTAGGTCACATAACTGCATGTTTTTTTTCCACAAACATAATCGGCAGACGGACAAAAAGTATGGAACAAAAAAATGAATGGAGTACTGAATGTACTTTTTCCATAAACATATACGGCAGACGGACAAAAACAATCAGTAAAATGTCCACACAAAAATGTGTACACAAAATACAAGAACATCGATAATTTTCCAATCACACTGAAGTTATTATGAATATGTTATCTTTCAAACAGCAACAGGCAGTTGGTGATGGAGACACTATCCCATAACCCCTTGACCTAGACTTGACTAAATTGATTTGCTTACAATAAAATTAATCATATGTAATACAATTAGTCATTAAACAAGTGATTACAATGGTGATTAAAATGGTCATTAAAATGGTCATTAAAATGGTGATTAAAATGGTCATTAAAATGGTGATTAAAATGGTCATTAAATTGGGGCTCAACCGTTAGTAAACCACTACTCCGATCAGTAGGAAATTCGACAGAAACAGGTTTCTATTTTACATGAATGAGTATTCAAGGAAAATCCGTTCAGATTTATATATAACCTCCATATATATGTTCCTCGAGATTTGGTTACAAAGCGCTATAGAAGTTGTACTTTACTTCCGATCATTACAAAGTTCTCCAGAAAAGGGTTTCTCAATTTAGGAACGAATATTGCTTAATTTAGCGATTATCGGTTCAAAATACATTTACCAATTATTCCAAATTATTATCGCAATGACCCTTATCGCATTGTTAGGGAGGTGTAGGGTATTATATAGTCGGCCCCGCTCGACTTTCTGCCTTTCCTTACTGGAATTAGTAATAAATTCACCGAATGAAAAAATACCGAATTCAGTGGAAAGTCCAGAAAATAGAAATGTATACTTATAAAATTTCCAAATTCTTTTTTCATTGGTCATGCATCACATTATCATATTGCGATTGTATTGGAGGGAGCAGCTGTAATTATCGCATACCGAGCATTTTTGTTCATGTATTTCCTATATAATACTTGCAAGATATATCAAAATATGGGCTGTGCCACGCCCACTGGTCTTATTTCGCCCATTTGTTATTCAATCACGTAGACTGCTACCAGATACATATACGCAAAATTTCAACACTCTTGCTAACAAAATGAGCAATATAATTCAATTTCAAAATTTGGCTTATATGGGCGGTGGCACGCCCATTGGTCAGATCCCGCCAATTTTTGGACCAATCACGTGGACTGTCACCAGATACATATGTACAACATTCCAGCACTCTAGATAAAAAATTGTGCAAGATATATCAATTTCGAAATTTGGCTTATAAGGGCAGGGCCACGCCCATTGGTCCGATCCCGCCCATTTTCTGACCAATTACATAGAAATTATGAAAAAAAAGTGCTTAGCTCCCTATACATATGGTGTAACGAAAACACGCCTAATGTAGAGAGCACACACACGAAAGGAGGGAGTAAGTATGTATAACAGCAACAAATGACAGAAATGGAACACAACAGTTGTTATCGAAATGCAAAAGCACATAAATCCCAACTGAAAACACAGGAATTTTCACAGAAAGTTTATAATTAATAAAAACAATAGGTGTACTTATTACAAAATACACGTATCTGTACTTAAGCACAATTTCAAAAAGCAAGACACTTGCAGATGTAGTAATAAGACGTTCGTATTTACATTTAACAACTATTTAAATCTATGTATTATTACTAAAACTAGTTCACAAAGTCCTACAGTATTACTTAAAATGCTACCGTTTACGGCGAAGACTTTTCTTGGAATCAGCTGTTGTTTTCTCGTCCTCTGGGTCGTTATCAAGTTGCCAGATTGTCTGTCATTCGAACACGGCGGTCTTAGTGCTGCCACAGCCACTCCCTCTCCAGTGACCAAGTCAGGGTCCGACACCTGATCCGCTTGGAACGATATTCTCCTAGTTTGTGTGTTCCGCACAACTGGAAGTTCTGTGGACTGCGTACTCTGAGATGGTGTTGATGAGTAGAGGTGGTGCTGTTTTTTAAGGACTCGGTAGAGGTGTTGATGTTGTCTGAGGACTCGGTAGAGGTGTTGCTGTTGTTTGAGGACTCGGTAGAGGTGTTTCTGTTGTTTGAGGATGCTCAGGCTCAGTATCATTGATGACGAAAGCTGGCTTGAGTCGATCTACCGATTTGTTCACGTCCTTGTTCTTCATTCGTATCGTATATAACAGATCTGAAATTCGTCGCACTATCTCAAACGGTCCAGTGTAAGGTGGTTCAATTAATCCTCGTACAGCGTGCGTGCGAAGAAAAACGTGAGTGCAATCATCGAGGTTCATGAAAATAAACATTTTGTCTGGGCCAACATGTCCTTCAGAGGCACAGCTTCATGCTATCGTAAAACTAACATTATTATCACGGCATTATCACGATGTCCAAATGAACATGATCGAACCGATTGTCTGGGACATCTATCTTGTCCGGAGTAAGGCGGTTGTGTCTGGTGATCTTTGCTCTTTGGCACGAAATGCAATTCCGAGACCAATTTAGGATTTGTTTCTTCATTCCAGGCCATACGAATACGTATTTATCACGTATCTGCTAAAGACCAGCGCGGGCGCCAGGTTGTGAAAGATATTGAATTGAAGATTTGTTGACGTAGTGACTCAGGAACATATCCTGTGGATACGTCACAGTATACTGATGTCGTATCAAAATATACTATTTGTAGTTTTAAATAATTTGCGCCATCCAAAATAGTTTTCAACTCTTCGACCATTTCTTGAGCTGTTTGGAGTTCTATTAGAATGACTGATGTTGGCATTGAAATTGCGTTAAGGCGGGACAGTGCATCTCCCACTGCGTTTTCAGAACCCGACAAGTACAAAATTTCTGTCGTGAATTGCGAAATGAAATCAAGGTGCATCAATTGTCGATGCGAGGCTTTTTCCGAAAATGCATAGACGAGCGGTTTGTGATCGGTCCGAATTATGAAATGTCTTGCATCCAGCAAATGTCGAAAATATCTTATGGCCTCGTAGATAGCAAGCACCTCTCTGTCATATGTGCTATAATTTCTCTTTCGAGAGAAAAATCCGAGTGGCTGTCAAATTCCATTTGCTTTTTGTTCCAACACAGCTTTAATAGCGATGTCTGCTACGTCGGTTGTAAGGGGCAAATCTGAATTGGGTGATGGATGAGATAGTTGCTTCACGAAGGCTGCGTTTACAAGATACAGAAGTATTTTCAGCTTCAAGTGTCCAAGGAACCTTCCTCTTATAATTTGTCTTGGAGTCCATAAGGAATTCATTGAGTGGTGCCTGTAGCTGAGCGGCATGTGGAATGCAACAACGATAAAAATTGACGACACCGAGGATTCTGCGAAGCTCGCAAATAGTTTCAGGTTTGGTGTAATTTTCAGTAGCGGCAAAACGATCTGTTGGAGGCTTACAACCATTGTCGTTGATGATGTAAGACCAAGAAACTACAGTTCAGATTGTCCAAATTTACATTTATCGACTTTGATTGTTAGACCATATTGTCGAAGGTCGTCAAAAATCTGCCGTAAATGTATTCGGTGTTCTTCAATAGACTCAGACATAACAATCATATCAATATAACAATAAACAAAATCAAGACCTCTCAAAACGGTGTCCATAAACCTCTGAAAGGTTTGTGTTTCCACAAGTCCAAAAGGGGTGCACGCTGCTGTCTTTTCGATGTCTTCCGCAGCCATTGGTATTTGGTAATAAGCCTTAACAAGGTAGAGTGTTGAAAAAACTGACTTACCACATAATTTCTCACAAAAATCGTCGTCACGTACAGTTTTCAAATTCAGCTTTTGGTAGCAGCTGCAAGTTTCTCTCCAGAAAGTCTTCGTGGACGGTCTGCAAAAGGGTTTCCGATTGTTTCGATGTTATGAACAATAATTGCATCACTCGTCGATTTACGCGTTAAATTAGTAGTTGTGATATCAATAAACTCCTTCAGCAATTCATGGAATGGACCTGTCGAAGGCGAAATGTTAGTATCAGAACGTGGTGGGGCCTCGGAGACAGCACACACAGTATTTCCTATAGCATCCAACATTTTTTCTGCGTTGTTAGCTAGTTTGTCTAAATCTTCCTATTCCCACACAGTTAATAGAGGACGAATCGAATCTGCCATTTGTTGGAGAAATAGTGTCCGAATTATTGTTTCATTTCCTTTACAAGTGCCAAATGTCTCATGTGGGATAGCATTTCCGACGGCTTCATACCTGTTGCCTCACCACCTTGCAATAAACGTCCCAATTAGGACTCGGAAGACTCAGCAAAACTCGAAATTAGTCTCTCCTTCAATGTAGAATATTTGTGCGGCGGATTTGTTATGAGGTCTTCGTGTTGAAGTATGTATGAGTATGTCGTCTTGAAGGCGCACAGAAATAACATCAAATTTGTCCGCATCCGTTGAAACACCACAGAAAGCAAAAGCGCGTTCAACATGAGCCAAAAACAATTCCGGATGCTCTTTGTTGAATTTAGGAATATGCACTTTATGACAGTTCGATCGCTGTTCATCATCTGCGTTCCATTGTGACTTTCGAAGAGAATGTATTTCACGTTGTAATGACTCCATTCGCTGAATTATATTTTCCATTTTCGATATGTTTATGTTGCTACAGTCAAAGATTTCCATGTCGTCACCACTGAGCGAATCTTCGTTGAAATTGCAGTCGTTGCCTCAAGTTGTACCGTTTGTCCAGATTCACACTTGAAATTTTTTTTCTGCAATTTTTTTATGCAATTCTCTTTTGAAGTTGCATTTGCGTTCAGACAACGTATTATGTTTCGACAATTTTATTTTCGTCGTTCATTAAGATTTATTCAATTTCATTAAAATGTATGTCGCACAAATTTACATATGTTGAACCGAGCACAAAACTACGAATATTAAATAAAAAGGAATGCGGAAATGTCAAAAAAAAATCACCACTTCACAGCGAATGAAAACACAAAACGCATTGCAAAAAATTGCAAGTATGGAAGACTTTTTTCTCCCCCCTTACCGACTGCGTCCCTCTCCCACAAGCACTGCAATTCAGCGGGGAAAATTTGCAAGTGTGAATACGGACTTTGGAATGCATAAGCAAAAACCTAGACTATTTTGGCAAAATGATGCATGAAAAAAACGTTGAAAATTTTAAAAGCGCTGCTGCTGTTCTGCTGTCAAGAAGTTTTTTCACTGCCCTGCTTCCAAGAAGTTTTTGTAGCAATGTAAAAAATACCACTTCACAAAAGCGGGGTCACCAATATAGTTGCCGATTTAGTAGTAAGACGTTCGTATTTACATTTAAGAACTATTTAAATCTATTTATTATTACTAAAACTAGTTCAAAAAATCTTACGAAGTTTACTTAAAATGCTACCGTTTACGGCGAAGACTTCTCTTGGAATCAGCTGTTGTTTTCTCCTCCTTTGGGTCGTTACCAAGTTGCCAGATTGTCTGTCATTCGAATAGGGCGGTCTTGGTGATGCCACAACACCATTTAATTCGTTTAAAATTAATTTATTAAATTGTTACGGGAGCACAAAGTCAAACAATTGGGACTGGGTTGCCAACGATATGTATAACATTAGCACAATGATATCCAACAATATTTCCTTTCTGACATTTAAATTAACTATTTTCTAAGTTGGCGTTATTCCAATTAATTGTTAATTGATTAGAATTTTAATTTGCGTTTGTTTTCAAGAATATTGGTAAAAATACACATAAACACACACACTTCAAAATTGCAAAGCGTGTTTAGTGAAAAAGCGTTCCATTTTTCAAATTGAAATAACATTTTGTGGAATTTTTTCAAGAAGGAAAAACATAGCACCCACCAGTAATTGTATGTAATTGTAATCAGTAATTGTACCAGTATTTCCGCGGGCTACGTGTATTTGATTTTTGATATTTTTGTAGCGTGGCTGACAAGGTCGGCCATTTTAAATGTTTAGTGAATTTTTGACAGCTGTTGTGCTTGGATGTGTTTTAACTTGTCTTCCATTTTTATCTATTTCAGAAAATGGATCAAATTTTTTTCTGCATCAAATTTTGTGTGAAAAACAAAATAAAGTGCGCTGAAGCATTCCGAATGTTGACTGTGGCATATAGTGAAGCTACCTTGGACCAAATCAATCTTTATTGGTGGTATTAGGGGGCCGAGAAGATGCGAAGGACGAACAGCGTGCCGGACGCCCGTTTTTTTGATTGCAGTGGCGTGGTGTATTATGAGTTCTTGCCACAGGGTAGTACGGTCAATAAAGAATATTACCTGCAAGTTATGCGCAAATTGCGCTAAGCAATCCGTCAAAAACGCCAGGATTTGTGGAAGAACAAAAACTGGCTTTTGCACCATGACAACGCCCCTGCACACACATCGTTGCTTGTGCGCGAATATTTAGCCAAAAACAACACAGTAATGGTGCCGCAGTCACGGTATTCCCCTGACCTAGCCCCCTGTGAATATTTTTTGTTCCCAAAACTGAAAAGGCCCATGAAAGGACGACGCTACGCCACGATTGAGGAGATAAAGACGGCATCGAAGGATGAGCTGAACAAGATCACAAAAAATGATTATTTGAAGTGCTTCGAGGATTGGAAAAAACTTTTGGCAGAATTATATCCGAGGGCAATTACTTTGAAGGGGACAAAATAGATATTCATGAATAAATAAATACTTTTTGAAAAAATACAAAATTCGCGATATTTTTTGAACATACCTCGTACACGTTTTTTTAAGCATTAAGTATACTTATCGTCGTTTAGTGTGCGAGAGAGGCAGTCGAAGAGGGGGGAGTGGAAGGTTAGGTTTTAGGTTAGGGTGGCAGCCGTATTTTTTTTTACAAGCTCACATAGACCAGTTTAGGTCCCTAGTGTTACCACGGGCTGAAATGCCCCTCATCGAAACCAACCTGTTTGATATATAAATTTATCGATAGTACGAATATCAGTACTGGAAAGATCTGTTAGGCTGCCTAAAAAGGCCGACCCCAGTATATCCAGTCGTCGTTTACTCAAAGCGGGACAGTCGCAAAGCAAGTGCTCAATGCTCTCCACTTCTTCCTCATCTCCACAGCTTCGGCAGAAGGCATTGGACTCAATACCCAATCTTTTGGCGTGTTCGCCGATCAAGCAGTGTCCCGTCAGAACCTGTACTAACGTAGACAATCGTTTCCTCTCTAGTGCGAGGAGATATTTTGACCTTCTCAGGTCATACCTTGGCCAGATTTGTCTAGCTACCCTGCAGGTGCCGATTTCTGTCCATCTATCGTTGGACTGCCTGATTGCCTCTTGCCTAAGCCAAAGCTTGCACGTGGATAGTGGCGCACCAATATATGCAAATTCTTCGAGAATTTGTAATGTCGTCCCTTTCCTAGCAAGTTCATCGGCTTTGCAGTTCCCCGGGATATCCCTATGCCCAGGCACCCATATGAGGTGTATATTAAACTGCTCAGCCATCTCGTTAAGAGATCTGCGGCAGTCGAGGGCTGTTTGTGAATTTAGGGATGTTGCCTCCAGAGAATTGATGGCAGCCTGGCTGTCCGAGTAAATGACAACGCCATTGTTGGTTACTATGTTGCGACTCAGCCACTTGGCGACTTCCCATATTGCCATTATTTCGGCTTGATAGACACTGCAGGTATCTGGTAGTCTGTGAGCTATATCCAGACTAAGTTCTTCACAGTGTACTCCGAAGCCAACCTTTTCATCAAGCTTCGAACCATCCGTGTAAAAGTGGAGATGGTTTATATTACCTGGTATTCTGCCGACCCATTCATCTCTGGCGGGAATCATAGTGATGTAATTTCTCTCGAAGGTGTACACTGTTGGTATATAGTCCACTCGGTCGGTTACCATAGCACTACACTTTGATATCCTCATGTGACCATAGTTCTTGTACCTCCACATTGATAGGCAGTTTAATCTTATTGCCGCTTTGGTTGCAACTTCTCTCGCCACAATATTAATCGGCAGTATATGGAGTAGGGCTTGTAGAGACTCGGTCGCTGTAGTCCTTAAGGCTCCGCTTATGCTCAGGCAGGCAGTTCTCTGAACCTTTGTTAGTAGGTTGGTAATGGTTAGTTTGTCAGTTGCCGTCCACCATACCACAATACCGTATAACAGTATTGGACGCACTACTGCTATATATATCCAGTGGACGATTTTAGGAGAGAGTCCCCACCGCGACCCTACAGCCTTTTTGCAGGAATATAAGGCGACGTTGGCCTTCCTTACACGTTCCAATACGTTAAGTCTAAATAACATTTTCCTATCTAGAATTATTCCTAAAAATTTTGCACTTTCAGAAAAGACTAGATCTGTTCCATTTATCCGAGGTGGAGGGTCCACATGTGGGACATTATTCATCCTAGTAAAGAGAACCAATTCTGTCTTGTTGGGGTTAACGCCCAAACCGCTGCTTCTGGCCCATCTAGCCAACTTGTTCAGAGCCACCTGTAGGATGTCTCTGAGGACGTTTACGAATTTGCCACTCACTGCGATTGCCACGACGTCCGCATATGCCACGACCTTGCAGCCACAACGTTCTAGATCTAGCAGGATTTCATTCACCGCTAGGTTCCAAATTAGTGGAGACAGTACTCCTCCTTGCGGGGTCCCTCTGTTTACATACCTTGTTAGAGTTGTGGACCCTAGACATGCTGTTATGCGTCTTCTGGTGAGCAGACTTTGAATTAGTCTAATCAAACTAGTGTTAACTTTTAGATGTGAGAGTGCCGCAATTACCGCATCGGAGTGAATGTTGTTAAAAGCCCCTTCTATGTCAAGAAATGCCACCATGGTGAATTCCTTGAAATGCAGGGACGATTCGATAGTGCTCACAAGTTCGTGCAGGGCTGATTCAGTAGACTTGCCCTTGTTGTAAGCATGTTGGTTCCCCGACAGGAGTTTTGTATCCAGGTTTTCCCTAATGAAATGATCTAAAAGTCTTTCCAGACCTTTCAATAGGAACGAGGATAGGCTAATTGGTCTGAAGTCTTTTGGCCTAGTGTGTGATATCTTTCCCGCTTTAGGTATGAATACCACTTTGGTATCCCTCCATCGATTCGGGACGTATGAAAGCCTGATACAGCCTACATAAATTTTCTCCAGCCAGGGGATAATGTACTTTAACATTTTCTGCATTTCTGCTGGAGTGATGCCATCTGGTCCAGGTGACTTGAAGGGCTCAAAGCTGTTAATAGCCCAGCTTATTCTGGATCTCTCAGTCAAGAAGCTAGCGACGCTCGCAGTCCACTCGCACTCTTGTTGGTCCTGCTGATCCTCGGGTTCTGTTACAGAGTTCCCCGGGAAATGTGTGTCGAGCAGTACATTGAGCGACTGCTCGCTGTTTTTGGTCCAGTTATTTGCCTCATCCTGTAAATATCCCACTGTACAGGGTGAAGCAGATAATATCTTCCTCAGCCTAGCGGCGTCGGAGACCTTTTCCACTTCACCACAGAAGGTATACCAAGAGCGCCTTTGCGCCTTTCTAAGCTCCTTCTTATAGATCTTGAGTTGCTCTTTATAGGCATCCCAATCATTAGCGACCCCAGTAGATTTAGCCTTATTGAATAGCTTGTTGCAGGTCTTTTTCATAGCCGTTAGCTCAGAAGTCCACCATAGGGGTTTAGCTTTACCCTTGTACCTTGTTTTTGGACAGGCTTCTTCAAGGGATCTATTGAATGATATGGTGATATGATCGACCAGATTATCCAGACCGGCTTTGTCATTCGGTTCGTACGGAAGTTTAGAGTTGAGGACTTTCTTGAAATTCTTCTCATACAGATGCCACTTTGTCTTCCTTACATTTCTGTGGACGGCGGGTTTAGGCGCTTTTTCCGCGAGTTTGAACTCAATATAATGGTGATCTGAGAATGAGTGGTCGTCCAGTACATTCCACCCAATAATTTTGTCTGACAGCCGGTCAGTAGCAAACGTTACGTCGAGTACTTCTTGTCTGTCTTTAATTGTGAAGGTCGGTTTATTACCTATGTTACAAATACTAAGATTGGTAGTTAGAATAAAGTCAAGAAGCGAATCACCCCTATTGTTTAGCGGAAAGTATGCCGCACTCGTACTTGTCCACAGACATTTCACGATTTTTTGTCTGTTTCGCACTGTTCCTTCTTTGCAACTTATGACACCATTGCTACCAGATAGTGGGAATCCGCCACATACTGCTTATGCGCCAGTTAGTGAAAGTCAGTTATTTTCGTTGCAAAGTGCCAAACTAAAATCACTAGCTTGTAACGAAAACATACCTATTATTTATTATTTTTGTACTTGCCGTACTCAGCGTTTTGTGTTGTTTACATTCGCGCTTGATAAAAACAATTCACACAGGAAACGCCGAAACAAGGAATATTGAACGAGGTAGAGTACAGCGAAACGCTGATTCGCTCGTCATAAATGTAGAGCTCAATTAACTGTCAAACTCATAGATGACGTTTAATTGTTTACATTTTACTGTTGTTGGACGTTCTAAAAAAATATAGTCTACAAAATTCACGCACATTAAAAATAATGTATTTATTATGTCCTAAAGATAACATGGTCAAAAGTAAAATAGCGGATGACAGACTAAAATTCTTCAAAGGAAGATCAGTGAAAACAGCTCTGCATGAGGTAGTGCACCACATAGAAGAGTCCTTCAGTAAAGAAATGTATACACTTGCTGTTTGCATAGACATTAAGGGCGCATTTAACAATGTACAGACCGATACACTTATCCAGTCCTTAGACGAGTTTCAGGTTGACCGGGCGCTGAAAAACTGGACCAGCAATATGCTAAGGAATAGGTGGATCATTTGTGGGTCATATGACGTAAAAATTAGAGACAAGGTAAATCGTGGTATACCTCAGGGGGGCATTTTATCGCCTCTTCTATGGGTTACGACGATACACAGTCTCCTAAAAGCCCTCACCAATGAAGGACTTAAACCAGTCTGTTATGCAGACGACGTTGTAATACTTCTAAGGGGCTTTCATCCAAATCTATAATGCAGAAGAGCTGAAGAAGCACTTAACATAGCATATAACTGGGCACAACCAAGGGGATTAAATGTTAACCCAGACAAAACAGAAATATGTCTATTTACAAGGAAAACGAAGATCCCACGTTTTACCCGGCCTCGATTCCTGAATAAGACAATTGCTATAACTAAAAAAGTAAAACACTTGGGAGTAATCTTGGATCAGAAACTGTACTGGAAAGATCATCTTGAAGAAAGAGTTACAAAGGCCCACAGATGTTTGTCGTTGTGCAGAAGAGCTATAGGTTCAAAATGGGGACTACGTCCAAATATGACTCACCAGCTTTACATGAGCGTGATTAGACCAATAATCACCTACGCCTGTGTAGTGTGGTGGACATCAATGGACAAGAAGTGCATCGTAATACCTTTGCAAAAAATTCAACGTATGTGCTGTCTAGGCATTAGCGGGGCATTTAGAACTGCACCAACAAAAGCGTTGGAGACTATACTGCACATCCAACCAATAGACATCCGTATGAAGTATGAGGCAGCCCTCACAGCAAGACGTCTACAAGTGATGGGTGAATGGATAAATCGAGACAACAAGTCGTACCATCAGAAGATTTTAGAATCTCTAGTTGGTCACATTCAAACGCCAGAAATCTCCGGACGCATTCCTGATGTGCGGCTTACAGCTTCCTGTGATACGTTTGTGCCAGACAGATGCTCCTGGGAAAATGGACCTTTGGCCCATGTGCCAGTGGGAACCAGTTGCTACACAAATGGGTCCAAGCGAGGAGGAAGGACGGGTCTGGGACTTTTTATTGATGAACCAGAAGTCGAACTACACTTCCGCCTCCCTGACCATAACACGGTATTTCAAGCAGAAGTTCGAGCAATCACGGAGTGTGTGTAAGTAACACCACAAAGCCCAAATATGCCAACATCTTCACTGATAGCCAAATGGCGATTAAAGCAATAACATGGGAAAGGGTCAAATCCAGAACTGTGTTGGACTGTAAAAGAACGATAAATGATTACTCAGCCATGGTCAATTGCGTACCAGGACACAACGGAGTGATTGGAAATGAACGGGTAAACAGCTTGGCTTCAAAGGGCAGAGAACTTCGAGAAATAAACTTGGAAAATTGGAAACCTTTCGAAGCCACGAAAAATGAGTTGAAGCATTGGGCAGTGATGGCTCACAAAACTATGTGGAATAGCGCAACAGTAGGAGCAACTGCAAATGAAAAGAAAACAAGAAGTCTTCTGAAACTAAACAAGATCGATATTAGTAAGATGATCAGTGTTCTAACGGGACACTCAAGCTTACAAGCACATCTTCATCGCATAGGACTAGCAGGAAACGACAAATGCAGGGCATGCAGGGAAAACATCGGAACGATGGAACATTTTTTGTGTCACTGCCCGGCTTTCACACATGCAAGATCTTAACATTTCGGGTCCGACATATTACCAGACATGACTCATCTCAGAGAATATGACTGGAAGATACTGAGAAAATTCGTGTCTAGTACCGATTTTCTGTAACTCGTGAGGTGTAAAAAGATAATAAATAAGGAGCGCACAAGTGTATGTCCATGGACATGAGACGTTTAAACGTCTCCTCTCTTCAACCTAACCTAACCTATTATTTCCTATATTTAAATGTAAATAAAGCAAAGTGTGTATGTGTGATATCACATAACTTTATAAATTTATATTTGAAAAGCCTATTGAAGTCATACTCGTATAAATGGAATATAATATCTTCCAAATGCCCGCCACGGTTTCGCAGGGCCGCGAATCGGTAATTTCCAATTTTCCATGACTTTGGTGCATGAAAAACCTGAATTTTACCGATGTCATGAGTTGTGTTGGCTGCTATGGTTTGTAGATTATTCTGATAGACGTGCCACTTAAAAAAATCTATTTGGGTCACATCGCACAATCTCGACCATGACCATGCCATGTAACTTTTTCCACTAAATCAAGTCGTATGTCATGAATGGCACGTTCAATATTGACTTGTAAAGCTTGATGAGAGTCTGGTTTATTTCGAAAGACCAATGACTTCAAATAACCCCACAAGAAATAGTCTAATGGTGTTAAATCACAACTTCTTGGAGGCCATTCAATACCATAATTTCTTAAAATAATAGAATCTCCAAACTATTCTCGCAACAATTCAATTGTTTCATTTGCTATGTGGCACTTAGCCACAATCGGTGAAAAGATAGCTCTTAACGAGAGCTGAAAATTTGCTCATGGGTGTCACGGTCGTAGATCGACTGGAAAGTGCTTTTGGACTTAGCATAATTTTGAAATGTGAACGAAAAGTATATTTTTGCTGTAGCTCCTTAACGGTACGTCGGATCGGGAATCGATCAATGGCAAAAAGATAGCTCTTAACGAGACCTAAAAATGGACTTAGCGCACGAAAAGTTGCAATTGGAGAACGATTATTTTGATAATAAAACTGAATAATTTTTAAACGTTATCCTTGCGTATATCTCTCCATGATGAAATTGTAAACACTACTGAATACAATGAAAAACAAATGACAGATCATGACATATTACAAATGGCCGAAGCGTCACTTCAAAATCATATCATCCCTATTGGAAAACCCATTATTAATCATAAAACATGAACAACATATTTCCTACGTCTGCCCTTTCGAGATTCAATTGAGGACATAATTTAAATTTTATAGGTTCTTAAAGAAAACACTTACATTGTTTGTGTATCCCAATACAAGCGAAAACTTATTATACTAAAAACCCAGCCCCTCCACGCCCAAGGACCATAGACTAATTAGTCTCTCATCGTTTGTTTTAAAAACGTTGGAAAGACCTATTGACACCTATATTACGCGTAGTTTATAACCATCATTAATCCGTAACTGTCAACATGCCTACATCAAAGGCCGCTCAGTTGATAGTGCTCTTCATGACGTGGTTGGTTCATTACAAATAACCTGGAGAAAATAGAATTCACTTGCAGCCTTTGGCAGCCTTCTTGGTAGGGCTAAGCTCAGGCTACTATCGGGGTCAGCGGGTGGTGGAGAGCTGAACGACCTACAGATATGTAGGTTTGCTGCGACAAATAAGCAGCCCCCGACCAAGAGCGGCAGAATCCCAGGGCGTACTATAAATGTGTACAGATGCCTGATACGGATTCTGTGACATGGCGAACGGATGCCGCCATAAAAGTATCCTCCCACATGGGTGCCATCATGAGAGGCGCAATTAGGAGTGTGATGCCTCGGAATCCCCAATCAAAAATCCAGAAGTGTCTGTCCCATATTGAGCGGCTTCCTGGTCTGCGTCTGATCTCAAGAGGGGCGGCAGAATCTACAAGTACACGTCTTTATGGCAATATAATCGAGACCAGTAAGATCCCAATTTACGGCATACTGGAAAAATGAATATGAATAGACGAACCCTTGGCCTGACGACTGCGGTATTCTAGAACCTGAGTATGGTGGGGTGAAACCCAACAGAAACGGCTTCTGGGTTAATATTGCAGCTGCCTCCGTCCCAATAAAACCTGGCAAGTCTGACATAGTCCTGATTTTTACGAGTCTGGCTCTGAACACAAAATCTCATAAGGACTTTGCGTCAACCCTCGCATGGCCTCCCTGCTCTGCATAGATAACCATGAGACGAAAACAAATCGTAACTACACATCGAGCCTAGATAACGGCTCTGAGTTGGGACCCAGTGAAGTGTTGCTTTTCCAATAGCGAAAGCAGCCAAAGTACAAAGTGATATGGACCTCTCTCCCTTCCCCTCTCAAGCTAGTGGAAGGATTCAAATAATACCTTTGAAAAGTGTTCCACCGAAGAATAATACGTCCACGACGATAAATGATGAGATCCACCTCATTCGGTTACGAAATGAGGAAGAACAAGCATTCGTGAACAAGCTTAGCGCTATGAACGCAGTAGTAGCGGATGCAAAAAACGTGCACAAACCAATTAGAGATAACCTTGCACAAGCTTTTGCATTGTACCAACAGCTCCGCGAGAAGCCATCGCGTTGATTGTTGTTCAAAGTACAAACCAAGATAAATATGCGGTAGCTACCGTCGATAGGGAAATGCAAACGGAGACAAAGATACCCGTCCAAGATACTTTCAAAAGGGCCGCTTCTCCTACTCCAGATGCAGACAGAACCAATAAAAAGGTTCGGACGGCAGATCAGTTGCAAAGTAGCGAAAACACGGAAAGTGAACAGCAATGGTCAACCGTCGAAAACAGGAAGAGGAGACTCTATAGGAAAAAAAATAAGAAACCTATAAAACCAAGAAACGAAGCAATTGCGATCACTGCGGGCAGCTCTAGCTATGCTGAAATTTTGAAGAAGATGAAAACAGCAATAAAGCCCGAAGAAAGTGGCATTAACATAAAGAAAATACGAAAAACAAAAGAAGGCAACGTATTCGTAGAGATGATGAAAGGAGATGGGCAGGCTAAGAAACTTGAGACCGCATTAAAAAGCTCGCTAGGAACGGACTTACAAGTGAAAACCCTGGCAGATAAATTTCATATTGACATAAGGGACATGGAGGAGTCAACAGATGCAGATGAAATAATCCAAAGTATCCTAAAAGTTACTAAAGAAACTGATGCAACCAAATTTAAAGTCAAGAATATACGCGATTCATATGGAGGGACAAAACAGGCCTTAGTAGAATTTCCTGCCAACCAGGCAATCGCTATATTGAAGAATAAAAAGATTAGAATCGGGTATGCAGGGTAAGGGAGAAAACCTTTGCCAAACGATGTTTTAGGTGCTTGGAACTAGGCCACTTAGCTCGCCTTTGCCAGGGAAAAGATCGCAGTCAGATCTGCATGAGATGTTGAATTAATGGACACAAGGTCAGAGAGTGTAGAAATAACCCACGATGTGTAATCTGCCTAGAGGCTGGCTCTCGGACCGTGAATCACTATATTGGCAGCGAAGCCGCGTGTGGAAACAAGAATGCGTCTTAAATACCTACAAATTAATCTGGGAAGAGGACGTGAAGCTCAAGAACTGATGCTGAACAACGCTATACAAATGGACGTAGATGTAGTTCTCATAAGTGAACAATATAAAAAACAAGAAAACAAACAGTGGTACCAGGATAAATTGGGAAGGGCTTCAATTTTCATTCGAAATCAGGATCTGACAATAGACAAAATTGAAGAAAATCACGAAAACTTCGTAGTAGTTCATACTATGGGCATCCGCATATACAGTTGCTACTTCTCTCCAAATATGGAGCTTTCGGATTTCCTCATAAGGCTCTCTAAATTGGAAGAAAATGTGAAAACAGGAAAGACTGCAGTTATAATAGTAGGAGATTTTAATAGTAAATCTCCCGAATGGATGTCGGATAGATTGGATAGAAGAGGAGCAGCGGTTAGTGAATTGATGTCTTATCTCGATCTCTTAGTGCTGAATCTGGGAAACTCTCCAACATTCCGGAGAGGGGATTCCGGTACAATTATAGACATTTCGGCTGCGTCGATATGTGTAGCTGAAAAATGGGAAGTACTAGAGGACGAAACACTTAGCGACCATCAATACATCCTTATAGAAATGGATCGCTCTAGTCAAGAGATGCCAAATATTCCCTCAAGACGTCGCTGGAATATTCGTAAGCTTAACACCGAAGCATGCGAAGCAGCGTTAACAAGACTAAAAGAAATGCACTCTACAACGAATAGTGTTAATATCCACCAAGTCGTACAAGAGTTTAATGGAATATTGACTGAAATATGTAACGCAGCAATGCCAAAAATTAAGTTGCCTCAAAATTGTCGCAAACCAGCCTATTGGTGGACGAAAGAAATTGCACTACTGAGGAAAGAGTGTCTTAAAGCAAAAAGAATGGCCACACGAAAAAAGGGCGACCCCTTCTATATGGATCAATACAGAGAAGCAAGGAAGAAACTCAAAGAAGCTATCAAACACTCTAAAAGAAAGTCATGGGAAGCGCTCTGCGATGAAATAAATAACGATCCCTGGGGACTCCCATATCGTATTGTAATGAAGAAGATGGGAAACCGCAACAAGATCCCTGGTATAACAAACCCAGATTGAGCGCGAACTATTGTATCCCAACAGTAGAACCAGCAGGAGAATACGAGCCCTTCTCAAATGAAGAAATATTATATACCGCAAGAAAGCTAAAGAAAGCTAAGGCACCTGGTCCAGATGGAGTGCCAAACGAAATCATAACACTTACAGCACAATGCTGGCCGGAATTGTTTACCGATACATTTAATATGTGTTTGAAGATAGGCATATTCCCAAATATTTAGAAAAAGCAGAAGTTAGTTCTCCTGCGTAAGGGAGATAAACCCCTAGATAATCCTTCATCCTTCCGGCCGTTGTGCCTACTGGACAATTCGGGAAAATTTTTGGAGAGATTACTGTTGAATAGATTAGAAGCTGATCTATATGCAAACGGAGGGTTCTCCCCAATGCAATTCGGATTTGTGAAAAAGAAATTATGAAAAAAAAGTGCTTAGCTCCCTATACATATGGTGTAACGAAAACACGCCTAATGTAGAGAGCACACACACGAAAGGAGGGAGTAAGTATGTATAACAGCAACAAATGACAGAAATGGAACACAACAGTTGTTATCGAAATGCAAAAGCACATAAATCCCAACTGAAAACACAGGAATTTTCACAGAAAGTTTATAATTAATAAAAACAATAGGTGTACTTATTACAAAATACACGTATCTGTACTTAAGCACAATTTCAAAAAGCAAGACACTTGCAGATGTAGTAATAAGACGTTCGTATTTACATTTAACAACTATTTAAATCTATGTATTATTACTAAAACTAGTTCACAAAGTCCTACAGTATTACTTAAAATGCTACCGTTTACGGCGAAGACTTTTCTTGGAATCAGCTGTTGTTTTCTCGTCCTCTGGGTCGTTATCAAGTTGCCAGATTGTCTGTCATTCGAACACGGCGGTCTTAGTGCTGCCACAGCCACTCCCTCTCCAGTGACCAAGTCAGGGTCCGACACCTGATCCGCTTGGAACGATATTCTCCTAGTTTGTGTGTTCCGCACAACTGGAAGTTCTGTGGACTGCGTACTCTGAGATGGTGTTGATGAGTAGAGGTGGTGCTGTTTTTTAAGGACTCGGTAGAGGTGTTGATGTTGTCTGAGGACTCGGTAGAGGTGTTGCTGTTGTTTGAGGACTCGGTAGAGGTGTTTCTGTTGTTTGAGGATGCTCAGGCTCAGTATCATTGATGACGAAAGCTGGCTTGAGTCGATCTACCGATTTGTTCACGTCCTTGTTCTTCATTCGTATCGTATATAACAGATCTGAAATTCGTCGCACTATCTCAAACGGTCCAGTGTAAGGTGGTTCAATTAATCCTCGTACAGCGTGCGTGCGAAGAAAAACGTGAGTGCAATCATCGAGGTTCATGAAAATAAACATTTTGTCTGGGCCAACATGTCCTTCAGAGGCACAGCTTCATGCTATCGTAAAACTAACATTATTATCACGGCATTATCACGATGTCCAAATGAACATGATCGAACCGATTGTCTGGGAGTAAGGCGGTTGTGTCTGGTGATCTTTGCTCTTTGGCACGAAATGCAATTCCGAGACCAATTTAGGATTTGTTTCTTCATTCCAGGCCATACGTATACGTATTTATCACGTATCTGCTAAAGAACAGCGCGGGCGCCAGGATGTGAAAGATATTGAATTGAAGATTTGTTGACGTAGTGACTCAGGAACATATCCTGTGGATACGTCACAGTATGCTGATGTCGTATCAAAATATACTATTTGTAGTTTTAAATAATTTGCGCCATCCAAAATAGTTTTCAACTCTTCGACCATTTCTTGAGCTGTCTGGAGTTCTATTAGAATGACTGATGTTGGCATTGAAATTGCGTTAAGGCGGGACAGTGCATCTGCCACTGCGTTTTCAGAACCCGACAAGTACAAAATTTCTGTCGTGAATTGCGAAATGAAATCAAGGTGCATCAATTGTCGAGGCGAGGCTTTTTCCGAAAATGCATAGACGAGCGGTTTGTGATCGGTCCGAATTATGAAATGTCTTGCATCCAGCAAATGTCGAAAATATCTTATGGCCTCGTAGATAGCAAGCACCTCTCTGTCATATGTGCTATAATTTCTCTTTCGAGAGAAAAATCCGAGTGGCTGTCAAATTCCATTTGCTTTTTGTTCCAACACAGCTTTAATAGCGATGTCTGCTACGTCGGTTGTAAGGGGCAAATCTGAATTGGGTGATGGATGAGATAGTTGCTTCACGAAGGCTGCGTTTACAAGATACAGAAGTATTTTCAGCTTCAAGTGTCCAAGGAACCTTCCTCTTATAATTTGTCTTGGAGTCCATAAGGAATTCATTGAGTGGTGCCTGTAGCTGAGCGGCATGTGGAATGCAACAACGATAAAAATTGACGACACCGAGGATTCTGCGAAGCTCGCAAATAGTTTCAGGTTTGGTGTAATTTTCAGTAGCGGCAAAACGATCTGTTGGAGGCTTACAACCATTGTCGTTGATGATGTAAGACCAAGAAACTACAGTTCAGATTGTCCAAATTTACATTTATCGACTTTGATTGTTAGACCATATTGTCGAAGGTCGTCAAAAATCAGCCGTAAATGTATTCGGTGTTCTTCAATAGACTCAGACATAACAATCATATCAATATAACAATAAACAAAATCAAGACCTCTCAAAACGGTGTCCATAAACCTCTGAAAGGTTTGTGTTTCCACAAGTCCAAAAGGGGTGCACGCTGCTGTCTTTTCGATGTCTTCCGCAGCCATTGGTATTTGGTAATAAGCCTTAACAAGGTAGAGTGTTGAAAAAACTGACTTACCACATAATTTCTCACAAAAATCGTCGTCACGTACAGTTTTCAAATTCAGCTTTTGGTAGCAGCTGCAAGTTTCTCTCCAGAAAGTCTTCGTGGACGGTCTGCAAAAGGGTTTCCGATTGTTTCGATGTTATGAACAATAATTGCATCACTCGTCGATTTACGCGTTAAATTAGTAGTTGTGATATCAATAAACTCCTTCAGCAATTCATGGAATGGACCTGTCGAAGGCGAAATGTTAGTATCAGAACGTGGTGGGGCCTCGGAGACAGCACACACAGTATTTCCTATAGCATCCAACATTTTTTCTGCGTTGTTAGCTAGTTTGTCTAAATCTTCCTATTCCCACACAGTTAATAGAGGACGAATCGAATCTGCCATTTGTTGGAGAAATAGTGTCCGAATTATTGTTTCATTTCCTTTACAAGTGCCAAATGTCTCATGTGGGATAGCATTTCCGACGGCTTCATACCTGTTGCCTCACCACCTTGCAATAAACGTCCCAATTAGGACTCGGAAGACTCAGCAAAACTCGAAATTAGTCTCTCCTTCAATGTAGAATATTTGTGCGGCGGATTTGTTATGAGGTCTTCGTGTTGAAGTATGTATGAGTATGTCGTCTTGAAGGCGCACAGAAATAACATCAAATTTGTCCGCATCCGTTGAAACACCACAGAAAGCAAAAGCGCGTTCAACATGAGCCAAAAACAATTCCGGATGCTCTTTGTTGAATTTAGGAATATGCACTTTATGACAGTTCGATCGCTGTTCATCATCTGCGTTCCATTGTGACTTTCGAAGAGAATGTATTTCACGTTGTAATGACTCCATTCGCTGAATTATATTTTCCATTTTCGATATGTTTATGTTGCTACAGTCAAAGATTTCCATGTCGTCACCACTGAGCGAATCTTCGTTGAAATTGCAGTCGTTGCCTCAAGTTGTACCGTTTGTCCAGATTCACACTTGAAATTTTTTTTCTGCAATTTTTTTATGCAATTCTCTTTTGAAGTTGCATTTGCGTTCAGACAACGTATTATGTTTCGACAATTTTATTTTCGTCGTTCATTAAAATTTATTCAATTTCATTAAAATGTATGTCGCACAAATTTACATATGTTGAACCGAGCACAAAACTACGAATATTAAATAAAAAGGAATGCGGAAATGTCAAAAAAAAATCACCACTTCACAGCGAATGAAAACACAAAACGCATTGCAAAAAATTGCAAGTATGGAAGACTTTTTTCTCCCCCCTTACCGACTGCGTCCCTCTCCCACAAGCACTGCAATTCAGCGGGGAAAATTTGCAAGTGTGAATACGGACTTTGGAATGCATAAGCAAAAACCTAGACTATTTTGGCAAAATGATGCATGAAAAAAACGTTGAAAATTTTAAAAGCGCTGCTGCTGTTCTGCTGTCAAGAAGTTTTTTCACTGCCCTGCTTCCAAGAAGTTTTTGTAGCAATGTAAAAAATACCACTTCACAAAAGCGGGGTCACCAATATAGTTGCCGATTTAGTAGTAAGACGTTCGTATTTACATTTAAGAACTATTTAAATCTATTTATTATTACTAAAACTAGTTCAAAAAATCTTACGAAGTTTACTTAAAATGCTACCGTTTACGGCGAAGACTTCTCTTGGAATCAGCTGTTGTTTTCTCCTCCTTTGGGTCGTTACCAAGTTGCCAGATTGTCTGTCATTCGAATAGGGCGGTCTTGGTGATGCCACAACACCATTTAATTCGTTTAAAATTAATTTATTAAATTGTTACGGGAGCACAAAGTCAAACAATTGGGACTGGGTTGCCAACGATATGTATAACATTAGCACAATGATATCCAACAATATTTCCTTTCTGACATTTAAATTAACTATTTTCTAAGTTGGCGTTATTCCAATTAATTGTTAATTGATTAGAATTTTAATTTGCGTTTGTTTTCAAGAATATTCGTAAAAATACACATAAACACACACACTTCAAAATTGCAAAGCGTGTTTAGTGAAAAAGCGTTCCATTTTTCAAATTGAAATAACATTTTGTGGAATTTTTTCAAGAAGGAAAAACATAGCACCCACCAGTAATTGTATGTAATTGTAATCAGTAATTGTACCAGTATTTCCGCGGGCTACGTGTATTTGATTTTTGATATTTTTGTAGCGTGGCTGACAAGGTCGGCCATTTTAAATGTTTAGTGAATTTTTGACAGCTGTTGTGCTTGGATGTGTTTTAACTTGTCTTCCATTTTTATCTATTTCAGAAAATGGATCAAATTTTTTTCTGCATCAAATTTTGTGTGAAAAACAAAATAAAGTGCGCTGAAGCATTCCGAATGTTGACTGTGGCATATAGTGAAGCTACCTTGGACCAAATCAATCTTTATTGGTGGTATTAGGGGGCCGAGAAGATGCGAAGGACGAACCGCGTGCCGGACGCCCGTTTTTTTGATTGCAGTGGCGTGGTGTATTATGAGTTCTTGCCACAGGGTAGTACGGTCAATAAAGAATATTACCTGCAAGTTATGCGCAAATTGCGCTATGCAATCCGTCAAAAACGCCAGGATTTGTGGAAGAACAAAAACTGGCTTTTGCACCATGACAACGCCCCTGCACACACATCGTTGCTTGTGCGCGAATATTTAGCCAAAAACAACACAGTAATGGTGCCGCAGTCACGGTCAGAGAATGAAGCCGAGCCAAAATTGGCGGCGGCGGCTGCCATTGGAAATTATAGATCGGCGGCGGCGGCTAGGCGGCTAAGCCGACATAAAATTTACATTCGGCGGCTTTATGATAAACATTTTAACATTTAAAATAATAGTTAGAAAGTTAAGCTCTGGTATTTATTCATAAATAATAGATGTTTTCAAGTTAACTGTAAGATATTGTGGGGTAAAAAAATCATCGATTCCATGCCGCTAGGCGGCTCTATGATATACTCTATTTTCAAAGTATGCTAAAGCTATGTATAGACGATTGTCATATCGGACAACTTTATCAACCCTGTTATAGTGCCGCAAATGTACGGACAATGACAGATAGTTAGGCAAAGGTGAAAAAATTTCGCAAAATGTTATTTCGAGTTGAAAAATGGAACGCTTTTTTACTAAAGTTGCATTGCAGCTTGGAAGTGTGTGTGTCAAAGTGTCACTTTTATATGTATGTATGTGTGCACATACATGTGCATTTTTTCTTTTTGCTAACATTCTTGAAAACAAACAAAAGATAAAATTCGAATCAATAAACAATTAATTGGAATAATGCCGACTTATAAAATAGTTAATTTAAATGTCAGAAAGGAAAATATTGTTGGAGATCATTGTGCTAATGTTATACATAAATTATTTATTTTGTGTTGTTGCAGTGGCGATGTTTGTGAGACATGAAAAGCCAGGGTAGTATAATGTTATAAATAACGAAATAATTTCCTACTGTTGTACGAATATAAATAAATAAAATGATGTTTTGATTAATCGAAAAATATGTTTTATTATTATATTTAAGGATGTACATTATATTTGTTGACATATATATTATACTTCCATCCATAAACGGAATATCTTCTTCCAACTTCTATGGCTGGCAAGAACTAACTATGTATGTTCTTTACCACCATTTCCAAATCGAGATCACAGGCACTGTCCAATTCCATTGTCCTACTGCTTTAGTAGCGTTAGCCGTCCATAATGTTTCTCCTGGCCTTTGCACACAATTGTTCTAAACGTACAAACATAAATGTACATATCTAATTACAAGACAAATTCCACATTATTACATTTTATTACACGTCCTTCCAGTGTTTTACACATTTTGTTTGCTTTTGCACTGCAATCCAATTGGTTTATTCCATACATTTATTTTTCCTATCACATCTTTGCATTCTTTTTCTTTATTGCGGAAGATAATTTAATTTATTATTCTTTATTAGGAAATTTTATTTCTAATATTTACAACAGTTGAGTTTCTTGCGGACAAAAATAAATATAAACAAATGTGACCGTGGCGGCATTAAATTTGTTGCGGCGTTCAAGTTGTAACGGCGTTAAATTTGTGGTGGCGCAAAATGTTACTTTTTCGCGTTGAAATAAACATAGTACCACAAACGAAAAAATTTCGCAGTTTTTTTCGCGACTTTGTTTTTATATGGGATTTCAACGCGAAAAATGAACATAGTACCACGCTTTAGTGAAATTTTAAATTTGTGTGGAATTACCCTGTGGTTAAATAGAATGACATCTACTGCTTTGAGCTTAACTTGATTGATTCTTTAGAATGGAGGTATTAATTTATATGTTATACTATTCTTTAATACTCCATTGATTTTTTCCGAAAATATTTTTATCACCATATGTACATAATATAACAATAAATAAAAAATCGTATTATTTCCTTTAAAAAATAAATTTTATAATTATTTTTCTATTACTATCAATTTTATGAAAGACATGTTAAGCTCCCGCTTGTGACAATTAACGAATCAAAACGAAAATCACTCACTTCCATATCGTCCACCCAATAAATGAATAGTGTATAATTTATTTGTCGTTTCGAGAAAATCATATTTAAAATGTTTGTGAAATTGAAACTCGATATTATTATTTACTAATGAACAATTTCAAACACCCAATAACCCAATTTGTGGAAGTAGAATTTCAACAGATATAGAACCAATTGAGTAGATTCTTAGAATGCAATAAAAAATAATAGTGTATATGCGTACAAATTATTCTTCTATTAAGGGGATATAGCTATTTGCTATATAGCTATTTGCTTATCAAAAATGTAAATTGTATCTATCCATATCTTAAAGTTTTTCTATGGAACGGCGGCTGTGTTTCAGCCGATTTGAGCCGCAAAGATCGGCGGCGGCTTCGGCTGGTGAAAAAATGCCGGCGGCGGCTAAAATCGGCGGCTCGGCTCGGCGGCTTCATACTCTGGTCACGGTATTCCCCCGACCTAGCCCCCTGTGACTATTTTTTGTTCCCAAAACTGAAAAGGCCCATGAAAGGACGACGCTACGCCACGATTGAGGAGATAAAGACGGCGTCGAAGGATGAGCTGAACAAGATCACAAAAAATGATTATTTGAAGTGCTTCGAGGATTGGAAAAAACTTTTGGCAGAATTATATCCGAGGGCAATTACTTTGAAGGGGACAAAATAGATATTCATGAATAAATAAATACTTTTTGAAAAAATACAAAATTCGCGATATTTTTTGAACATACCTCGTACACGTTTTTTTAAGCATTAAGTATACTTATCGTCGTTTAGTGTGCGAGAGAGGCAGTCGAAGAGGGGGGAGTGGAAGGTTAGGTTTTAGGTTAGGGTGGCAGCCGTATTTTTTTTTACAAGCTCACATAGACCAGTTTAGGTCCCTAGTGTTACCACGGGCTGAAATGCCCCTCATCGAAACCAACCTGTTTGATATATAAATTTATCGATAGTACGAATATCAGTACTGGAAAGATCTGTTAGGCTGCCTAAAAAGGCCGACCCCAGTATATCCAGTCGTCGTTTACTCAAAGCGGGACAGTCGCAAAGCAAGTGCTCAATGCTCTCCACTTCTTCCTCATCTCCACAGCTTCGGCAGAAGGCATTGGACTCAATACCCAATCTTTTGGCGTGTTCGCCGATCAAGCAGTGTCCCGTCAGAACCTGTACTAACGTAGACAATCGTTTCCTCTCTAGTGCGAGGAGATATTTTGACCTTCTCAGGTCATACCTTGGCCAGATTTGTCTAGCTACCCTGCAGGTGCCGATTTCTGTCCATCTATCGTTGGACTGCCTGATTGCCTCTTGCCTAAGCCAAAGCTTGCACGTGGATAGTGGCGCACCAATATATGCAAATTCTTCGAGAATTTGTAATGTCGTCCCTTTCCTAGCAAGTTCATCGGCTTTGCAGTTCCCCGGGATATCCCTATGCCCAGGCACCCATATGAGGTGTATATTAAACTGCTCAGCCATCTCGTTAAGAGATCTGCGGCAGTCGAGGGCTGTTTGTGAATTTAGGGATGTTGCCTCCAGAGAATTGATGGCAGCCTGGCTGTCCGAGTAAATGACAACGCCATTGTTGGTTACTATGTTGCGACTCAGCCACTTGGCGACTTCCCATATTGCCATTATTTCGGCTTGATAGACACTGCAGGTATCTGGTAGTCTGTGAGCTATATCCAGACTAAGTTCTTCACAGTGTACTCCGAAGCCAACCTTTTCATCAAGCTTCGAACCATCCGTGTAAAAGTGGAGATGGTTTATATTACCTGGTATTCTGCCGACCCATTCATCTCTGGCGGGAATCATAGTGATGTAATTTCTCTCGAAGGTGTACACTGTTGGTATATAGTCCACTCGGTCGGTTACCATAGCACTACACTTTGATATCCTCATGTGACCATAGTTCTTGTACCTCCACATTGATAGGCAGTTTAATCTTATTGCCGCTTTGGTTGCAACTTCTCTCGCCACAATATTAATCGGCAGTATATGGAGTAGGGCTTGTAGAGACTCGGTCGCTGTAGTCCTTAAGGCTCCGCTTATGCTCAGGCAGGCAGTTCTCTGAACCTTTGTTAGTAGGTTGGTAATGGTTAGTTTGTCAGTTGCCGTCCACCATACCACAATACCGTATAACAGTATTGGACGCACTACTGCTATATATATCCAGTGGACGATTTTAGGAGAGAGTCCCCACCGCGACCCTACAGCCTTTTTGCAGGAATATAAGGCGACGTTGGCCTTCCTTACACGTTCCAATACGTTAAGTCTAAATAACATTTTCCTATCTAGAATTATTCCTAAAAATTTTGCACTTTCAGAAAAGACTAGATCTGTTCCATTTATCCGAGGTGGAGGGTCCACATGTGGGACATTATTCATCCTAGTAAAGAGAACCAATTCTGTCTTGTTGGGGTTAACGCCCAAACCGCTGCTTCTGGCCCATCTAGCCAACTTGTTCAGAGCCACCTGTAGGATGTCTCTGAGGACGTTTACGAATTTGCCACTCACTGCGATTGCCACGACGTCCGCATATGCCACGACCTTGCAGCCACAACGTTCTAGATCTAGCAGGATTTCATTCACCGCTAGGTTCCAAATTAGTGGAGACAGTACTCCTCCTTCTGGGGTCCCTCTGTTTACATACCTTGTTAGAGTTGTGGACCCTAGACATGCTGTTATGCGTCTTCTGGTGAGCAGACTTTGAATTAGTCTAATCAAACTAGTGTTAACTTTTAGATGTGAGAGTGCCGCAATTACCGCATCGGAGTGAATGTTGTTAAAAGCCCCTTCTATGTCAAGAAATGCCACCATGGTGAATTCCTTGAAATGCAGGGACGATTCGATAGTGCTCACAAGTTCGTGCAGGGCTGATTCAGTAGACTTGCCCTTGTTGTAAGCATGTTGGTTCCCCGACAGGAGTTTTGTATCCAGGTTTTCCCTAATGAAATGATCTAAAAGTCTTTCCAGACCTTTCAATAGGAACGAGGATAGGCTAATTGGTCTGAAGTCTTTTGGCCTAGTGTGTGATATCTTTCCCGCTTTAGGTATGAATACCACTTTGGTATCCCTCCATCGATTCGGGACGTATGAAAGCCTGATACAGCCTACATAAATTTTCTCCAGCCAGGGGATAATGTACTTTAACATTTTCTGCATTTCTGCTGGAGTGATGCCATCTGGTCCAGGTGACTTGAAGGGCTCAAAGCTGTTAATAGCCCAGCTTATTCTGGATCTCTCAGTCAAGAAGCTAGCGACGCTCGCAGTCCACTCGCACTCTTGTTGGTCCTGCTGATCCTCGGGTTCTGTTACAGAGTTCCCCGGGAAATGTGTGTCGAGCAGTACATTGAGCGACTGCTCGCTGTTTTTGGTCCAGTTATTTGCCTCATCCTGTAAATATCCCACTGTACAGGGTGAAGCAGATAATATCTTCCTCAGCCTAGCGGCGTCGGAGACCTTTTCCACTTCACCACAGAAGGTATACCAAGAGCGCCTTTGCGCCTTTCTAAGCTCCTTCTTATAGATCTTGAGTTGCTCTTTATAGGCATCCCAATCATTAGCGACCCCAGTAGATTTAGCCTTATTGAATAGCTTGTTGCAGGTCTTTTTCATAGCCGTTAGCTCAGAAGTCCACCATAGGGGTTTAGCTTTACCCTTGTACCTTGTTTTTGGACAGGCTTCTTCAAGGGATCTATTGAATGATATGGTGATATGATCGACCAGATTATCCAGACCGGCTTTGTCATTCGGTTCGTACGGAAGTTTAGAGTTGAGGACTTTCTTGAAATTCTTCTCATACAGATGCCACTTTGTCTTCCTTACATTTCTGTGGACGGCGGGTTTAGGCGCTTTTTCCGCGAGTTTGAACTCAATATAATGGTGATCTGAGAATGAGTGGTCGTCCAGTACATTCCACCCAATAATTTTGTCTGACAGCCGGTCAGTAGCAAACGTTACGTCGAGTACTTCTTGTCTGTCTTTAATTGTGAAGGTCGGTTTATTACCTATGTTACAAATACTAAGATTGGTAGTTAGAATAAAGTCAAGAAGCGAATCACCCCTATTGTTTAGCGGAAAGTATGCCGCACTCGTACTTGTCCACAGACATTTCACGATTTTTTGTCTGTTTCGCACTGTTCCTTCTTTGCAACTTATGACACCATTGCTACCAGATAGTGGGAATCCGCCACATACTGCTTATGCGCCAGTTAGTGAAAGTCAGTTATTTTCGTTGCAAAGTGCCAAACTAAAATCACTAGCTTGTAACGAAAACATACCTATTATTTATTATTTTTGTACTTGCCGTACTCAGCGTTTTGTGTTGTTTACATTCGCGCTTGAAAAAAACAATTCACACAGGAAACGCCGAAACAAGGAATATTGAACGAGGTAGAGTACAGCGAAACGCTGATTCGCTCGTCATAAATGTAGAGCTCAATTAACTGTCAAACTCATAGATGACGTTTAATTGTTTACATTTTACTGTTGTTGGACGTTCTAAAAAAATATAGTCTACAAAATTCACGCACATTAAAAATAATGTATTTATTATGTCCTAAAGATAACATGGTCAAAAGTAAAATAGCGGATGACAGACTAAAATTCTTCAAAGGAAGATCAGTGAAAACAGCTCTGCATGAGGTAGTGCACCACATAGAAGAGTCCTTCAGTAAAGAAATGTATACACTTGCTGTTTGCATAGACATTAAGGGCGCATTTAACAATGTACAGACCGATACACTTATCCAGTCCTTAGACGAGTTTCAGGTTGACCGGGCGCTGAAAAACTGGACCAGCAATATGCTAAGGAATAGGTGGATCATTTGTGGGTCATATGACGTAAAAATTAGAGACAAGGTAAATCGTGGTATTCCTCAGGGGGGCATTTTATCGCCTCTTCTATGGGTTACGACGATACACAGTCTCCTAAAAGCCCTCACCAATGAAGGACTTAAACCAGTCTGTTATGCAGACGACGTTGTAATACTTCTAAGGGGCTTTCATCCAAATCTATAATGCAGAAGAGCTGAAGAAGCACTTAACATAGCATATAACTGGGCACAACCAAGGGGATTAAATGTTAACCCAGACAAAACAGAAATATGTCTATTTACAAGGAAAACGAAGATCCCACGTTTTACCCGGCCTCGATTCCTGAATAAGACAATTGCTATAACTAAAAAAGTAAAACACTTGGGAGTAATCTTGGATCAGAAACTGTACTGGAAAGATCATCTTGAAGAAAGAGTTACAAAGGCCCACAGATGTTTGTCGTTGTGCAGAAGAGCTATAGGTTCAAAATGGGGACTACGTCCAAATATGACTCACCAGCTTTACATGAGCGTGATTAGACCAATAATCACCTACGCCTGTGTAGTGTGGTGGACATCAATGGACAAGAAGTGCAACGTAATACCTTTGCAAAAAATTCAACGTATGTGCTGTCTAGGCATTAGCGGGGCATTTAGAACTGCACCAAGAAAAGCGTTGGAGACTATACTGCACATCCAACCAATAGACATCCGTATGAAGTATGAGGCAGCCCTCACAGCAAGACGTCTACAAGTGATGGGTGAATGGATAAATCGAGACCACAAGTCGTACCATCAGAAGATTTTAGAATCTCTAGTTGGTCACATTCAAACGCCAGAAATCTCCGGACGCAATCCTGATGTGCGGCTTACAGCTTCCTGTGATACGTTTGTGCCAGACAGATGCTCCTGGGAAAATGGATCTTTGGCCCATGTGCCAGTGGGAACCAGTTGCTACACGAATGGGTCCAAGCGAGGAGGAAGGACGGGTCTGGGACTTTTTATTGATGAACCAGAAGTCGAACTTCACTTCCGCCTCCCTGACCATAACACAGTATTTCAAGCAGAAGTTCGAGCAATCACGGAGTGTGTGTAAGTAACACCACAAAGCCCAAATATGTCAACATCTTCACTGATAGCCAAATGGCGATTAAAGCAATAACATCGGAAAGGGTCAAATCCAGAACTGTGTTGGACTGTAAAAGAACGATAAATGATTACTCAGCCATGGTCAATTGCGTACCAGGACACAACGGAGTGATTGGAAATGAACGAGTAAACAGCTTGGCTTCAAAGGGCAGAGAACTTCGAGAAATAAACTTGGAAAATTGGAAACCTTTCGAAGCCACGAAAAATTAGTTGAAGCACTGGGCAGTGATGTCTCACAAAACTATGTGGAATAGCGCAACAGTAGGAGCAACTGCAAAGATACTGTGGGTTGACCCAAATGAAAAGAAAACAAGAAGTCTTCTGAAACTAAACAAGATCGATATTAGTAAGATGATCAGTGTTCTAACGGGACACTCAAGCTTACAAGCACATCTTCATCGCATAGGACTAGCAGGAAACGACAAATGCCGGGCATGCAGGGAAAACATCGGAACGATGGAACATTTTCTGTGTCACTGCCCGGCTTTCACACATGCAATATCCCAACATTTCGGGTCCGACATATTACCAGACATGACTCATCTCAGAGAATATGACTGGAAGATACTGAGAAAATTCGTGTCTAGTACCGATTTTCTGTAACTCGTGAGGTATAAAAAGATAATAAATAAGGAGCGCACAAGTGTATGTCCATGGACATGAGACGTTTAAACGTCTCCTCTCTTCAACCTAACCTAACCTATTATTTCCTATATTTAAATGTAAATAAAGCAAAGTGTGTATGTGTGATATCACATAACTTTATAAATTTATATTTGAAAAGCCTATTGAAGTCATAGTCGTAGCCTATTGAAGTCATACTCGCCACGGTTTCGCAGGGGCGCGAATCGGTAATTTCCAATTTTCCATGACTTTGGTGCATGAACAACCTGAATTTTACCGATGTCATGAGTTGTGTTGGCTGCTATGGTTTGTAGATTATTCTGATAGACGTGCCACTTAAAAAAATCTAATTGGGTCACATCGCACAATCTCGACCATGACCATGCCATGTAACTTTTTCCACTAAATCAAGTCGTATGTCATGAATGGCACGTTCAATATTGACTTGTAAAGCTTGAAGAGAGTCTGGTTTATTTCGAAAGACCAATGACTTCAAATAACACCACAAGAAATAGTCTAATGGTGTTAAATCACAACTTCTTGGAGGCCATTCAATACCATAATTTCTTAAAATAATAGAATCTCCAAACTTTTCTCGCAGCAATTCAATTGTTTCATTTGCTATGTGGCACTTAGCCACAATCGGTGAAAAGATAGCTCTTAACGAGAGCTGAAAATTTGCTCATGGGTGTCACGGTCGTACATCGACTGGAAAGTGCTTTTATTTTGGACTTAGCATAATTTTGAAATGTGAACGAAAAGTATATTTTTGCTCTAGCTCCTTAACGGTACGTCGGATCGGGAATCGATCAATGGCAAAAAGATAGCTCGTAACGAGACCTAAAAATGGACTTAGCGAACTGAATAATTTTTAAACGTTATTCTTGCGTATATCTCTCCATGATGAAATTGTAAACACTACTGAATACAATGAAAAAAAATGACATATTACAAATGGCCGAAGCGTCACTTCAAAATCATATCATCCCTATTGGAAAACCCATTATTAATCATAAAACATGAACAACATATTTCCTACGTCTGCCCTTTCGAGATTCAATTGAGGAAATAATTTAAATTTTATAGTTTCTTAAAGAAAACACTTACTTTGTTTGTGTATCCCAATACAAGCGAAAACTTATTATACTAAAAACCCAGCCCCTCCACCCCCAAGGACCATAGACTAATTAGTCTCTCATCGTTTGTTTTAAAAACGTTGGAAAGACCTATTGACACCTATATTACGCGTAGTTTATAACCATCATTAATCCGTAACTGTCGACATGCCTACATCAAAGGCCGCTCAGTTGATAGCGGTCTTCATGACGTGGTTGGTTCATTACAAATAACCTGGAGAAAATAGAATTCACTTGCAGCCTTTGGCAGCCTTCTTGGTAGGGCTAAGCTCAGGCTACTATCGGGGTCAGCGGGTGGTGGAGAGCTGAACGACCTACGCATATGTAGGTTTGCTGCGACAAATAAGCAGCCCCCGACAAAGAGCGGCAGAATCCCAGGGCGTACTATAAATGTGTACAGATGCCAGAAGTGTCTGTCCCATATTGAGCGGCTTCCTGGTCTGCGTCTGATCTTAAGAGGGGCGGCAGAATCCACAACTACACGTCTTTATGGCAATAGGATCGAGACCAGCAAGATCCTAATTTACGGCATACTGGAAAAATGAATATGAATAGACGAACCCTTGGCCTGACGACTGCGGTATTCTAGAACCTGAGTATGTTGGGGTGAAACCCAACAGAAACGGCTTCTGGGTTAATATTGCAGCTGCCTCCGTCCCAATAAAACCTGGCAAGTCTGATATAGTCCTGATTTTTACGAGTCTGGCTCTGAACGCAAAATCTCATAAGGACTTTGCGTCAACCCTCGCATGGCCTCCCTGCTCTGCATAGATAACCATGAGACGAAAACAAATCGTAACTACACATCGAGCCTAGATAACGGCTCTGAGTTGGGACCCAGTGAAGATATAAGTACCGAAAATATTAACGACAATATAAAAAACGATAACATAAACAACATAAAGAATACAAAAAAAATAAACAAATCACCGAAGTAAGTGAAGAGAATCCCTTTCGACCCTCTTCGAAAACGCAGAGATCTCCCTGTAGTAGTGTTGCTTTTCCAATAGCGAAAGCAGCCAAAGTACAAAGTGATATGGACCTCTCTCCCTCCCCCTCTCAAGCTAGTGGAAGGATTCAAAGAATACCTTTGAAAAGTGTTCCACCGAAGAATAATACGTCCACGACGATAAATGATGAGATCCACCTCATTCGGTTACGAAATGAGGAAGAACAAGAAGAGGAGACTCAATAGGAAAAAAAAGAAGAAACCTATAAAACCAAGAAACGAAGCAATTACGATCACTGCGGGCAGCTCTAGCTATGCTGAAATTTTGAAGAAGATGAAAACAGCAATAAAGCCCGAAGAAAGTGGCATTAACATAAAGAAAATACGAAAAACAAAAGAAGGCAACGTATTCGTAGAGATGATGAAAGGAGATGGGCAGGCTAAGAAACTTGAGACCGCATTAAAAAGCTCGCTAGGAACGGACTTACAAGTGAAAACCCTGGCAGATAAATTTCATATTGACATAAGGGACATGGAGGAGTCAACAGATGCAGATGAAATAATCCAAAGTATCCTAAAAGTTACTAAAGAAACTGATGCAACCAAATTTAAAGTCAAGAATATACGCGATTCATATGGAGGGACAAAACAGGCCTTAGTAGAACTTCCTGCCAACCAGGCAATCGCTATATTGAAGAATAAAAAGATTAGAATCGGGTATGCAGGGTAAGGGAGAAAACCTTTGCCAAACGATGTTTTAGGTGCTTGGAACTAGGCCACTTAGCTCGCCTTTGCCAGGGAAAAGATCGCAGTCAGATCTGCATGAGATGTTGAATTAATGGACACAAGTTCAGAGAGTGTAGAAATAACCCACGATGTGTAATCTGCCTAGAGGCTGGCTCTCGGACCGTGAATCACTATATTGGCAGCGAAGCCGCGTGTGGAAACAAGAATGCGTCTTAAATACCTACAAATTAATCTGGGAAGAGGACGTGAAGCTCAAGAACTGATGCTGAACAACGCTATACAAATGGACGTAGATGTAGTTCTCATAAGTGAACAATATAAAAAACAAGAAAACAAACAGTGGTACCAGGATAAAAGAAAATCACGAAAACTTCGTAGTAGTTCATACTATGGGCATCCGCATATACAGTTGCTACTTCTCTCCAAATATGGAGCTTTCGGATTTCCTCATAAGGCTCTCTAAATTGGAAGAAAATGTGAAAACAGGAAAGACTGCAGTTATAATAGTAGGATATTTTAATAGTAAATCTCCCGAATGGATGTCGGATAGATTGGATAGAAGAGGAGCAGCGGTTAGTGAATTGATGTCTTATCTCGATCTCTTAGTGCTGAATCTGGGAAACTCTCCAACATTCCGGAGAGGGGATTCCGGTACAATTATAGACATTTCGGCTGCGTCGATATGTGTAGCTGAAAAATGTAAAAAATGGGAAGTACTAGAGGACGAAACACTTAGCGACCATCAATACATCCTTATAGAAATGGATCGCTCTAGTCAAGAGATGCCAAATATTCCCTCAAGACGTCGCTGGAATATTCGTAAGCTTAACACCGAAGCATGCGAAGCAGCGTTAACAAGACTAAAATAAATGCACTCTACAACAAATTGTGTTAATATCCACCAAGTCGTACAAGAGTTTAATGGAATATTGACTGAAATATGTAACGCAGCAATGCCAAAAATTAAGATGCCTCAAAATTGTCGCAAACCAGCCTATTGGTGGACGAAAGAAATTGCACTACTGAGGAAAGAGTGTCTTAAAGCAAAAAGAATGGCCACACGAAAAAAGGGCGACCCCTTCTATATGGATCAATACAGAGAAGCAAGGAAGGAACTCAAAGAAGCTATCAAACACTCTAAAAGAAAGTCATGGGAAGCGCTCTGCGATGAAATAAATAACGATCCCTGGGGACTCCCATATCGTATTGTAATGAAGAAGATGGGAAACCGCAACAAGATCCCTGGTATAACAAACGCAGATTGGGCGCGAACTATTGTATCCCAACAGTAGAACCAGCAGGAGAATACGAGCCCTTCTCAAATGAAGAAATATTATATACCGCAAGAAAGCTAAGGCACCTGGTCCAGATGGAGTGCCAAACGAAATCATAACGCTTACAGCACAATGCTGGCCGGAATTGTTTACCGATACATTTAATATGTGTTTGAAGATAGGCATGTTCCCAAATATTTAGAAAAAGCAGAAGTTAGTTCTCCTGCGTAAGGGAGATAAACCCCTAGATAATCCTTCATCCTTCCGGCCGTTGTGCCTACTGGACAATTCGGGAAAATTTTTGGAGAGATTACTGTTGAATAGATTAGAAGCTGAGCTATATGCAAACAGAGGGTTCTCCCCAATGCAATTCGGATTTGTGAAAAAGAAATCAACTCTAGACGGCATATCCCAAGTAGTGAACACAGCCCAGAAATCAATGGAGGGAAAACGATTCTGTGCCATAGTTACATTGGATATTAGAAATGCTTTTAATACCGCAAATTGGAATGTTATTCGAACAGAAATCAGGAAGAGGAACTTTTCGAACTATTTAGTCAAAATGATTGATAATTATCTAAATGAACGAACACTAGAATATCAAACCAACCAGGGGGCATAACATTTCAGTGTGTCGGCAGGTGTACCACAAGGATCGATTCTAGGACCTTTACTTTTGAATCTTATGTATGACGGTCTCCTAAACCTTAAATTACCAGATGGGGCTTCACTGGTGGGATATGCGGACGATGTCGCCCTTATAGTGGACAAGTCAGACTCAGATTTGACTGAAATTGTAACAAATGACTGTTTAGGTAGAGTAAATAGGTGGCTAAATTCCAAACATCTACAAGTTGCAGCATCAAAAACTGAGGCACTCCTGGTTACTAAGCGGATATCTTTCGTTTATCCCCAATTCCACGTTGACGGATACAACATTAAAATAAACAAGAGTTTAAAATATCTTGGTGTCTACATTTATTGGGGAATCACTTTTGCTGAACATGTAAAAGTGGTATCAGAGAAGGCCCTAGGAACAGCTAGAAAACTGGCGCAAATAATGCCAAATATACGAGGACCGAGGCAAACGACCAGGAAATTGATCGCAGGTGTCTCATTTGCACAGATGCTCTACGCGGCTCCTATCATAAGTAACAAAGTACAACGTTCAACGAATGGCTACAATTCGAGTTACGTCTGCGTATCGCACAATCTCGACTTCAGCAGCGGCTGTACTAGCTCCCGTAGATTTACTTCTTGAAGAGAGGAGAGAAGTATACGAGGAGACTAAATCAATAGCAAATGTAGGAATGCTGCACGACCTTAATCGTAAGTCCATAAAGTTAAATGCAAGAAAAATATTGTATCAGAAGTGGCAACTGAGATGGGATACAGACCAAACTGGCAGATGGACTCACAAATTGATCCTAAATATTGAAAAATGGGTGGAAAGAAAGCATGGTGAAATAAATTTCTTCCTAACACAAGCATTAAGCGGGCATGGAAACTTTGCGACATACCTGGAGAAATTTAAAATAAGTGAACATGGAATATGTGACATGTGCGGAGAAATAAACGATACTGTAGAACACACAATATTTGTCTGTTGTGCCTGGGAACAGTTAAGACGCGATCTCAACCGATCCATAAGAGCCAACATTACAGCGGAGAATTTTGTTAACATAATGATGGAGAAGGTAGAAAATTGAAAGGCATACTCATCATTTATAGAACATATTCTACGAGCGAAAGCGGAGGCACAGAATAACAGATTGCCGAACCCCTAATCTATATATAATCGTATATAGGATGGGGGAGTAGGATAAGATACCAACTGCGTTAAGCAGTAAAGAACCCACCCCGAAGTAATGCGAAAGCGGTCCCGGGGTGGTCGTTCAAGTGCAGGACCACTAGCTGATAGTGCGCTATCACTACGATGTGTTTATCATGGTTGGAGGCAAATTCCTCCCTTTACTGATCTTATTCAAAGCGAACGGGCTAGGAATTAATCCAACTAAGACAGAGCTAGTCCTATTCACTAGGAAAAATAAGATATAATATTAACTCCACCCACTCTCGACGGGGTGGAGTTAAAACTGTCCCCAGAGGCTAAGTAACTTGGCGTCATACTTGATCAGAAATTAAACTGGAAAAGTAACACCAAGGAAAGAGTCAAAAAGGGACTGAATGTAATCTACTCCTGCAGAGGTTCCATAGGTAAAAGTTGGGGGCTCCGCCCAAGTACTATCCACTCGATTTACACCGCGATTGTGCGTCCCATCCTCACCTATGGTTCAGTAGTATGGTGGAAAGCAACTAGATATAGACCCCAGCTAAAATCTTTAGAGAAAATTCAAAGAATTGCTTCTCTATACATAACCGGCGCGAGAATGAGCACACCGCAAGCGGCGATGAACACTTTACTAAGCCTTCAACCGATAGGTCAATATATTAAGTGTAGCGTCACCAAGAGTGCTATTAGACTCCGCGAATCACTTAAGGGGCGTAAGCGGACACTCAAAGATCCTTAATGAGGCATCAAACAGGCCCAGACAGAGGGTTCTAACAGGACAAACTGATTATTTGCCACCTGGTCTGAATTTCTCCACAAGGTTGGACACGACGATCCCTTCTAGATCAGATTGGCTGGCCCCTTTCGTGGTCACGCGATTTACACAGATGGATCAAAGATGGATGTGGGAACGGGGGCTGGCATCTTTAGTGTATATCTTAGCATTAGCAGATCTTATAAGTTGCCAGACACCTGCAGTGTCTTTCAAGCTTAGGTTTTTGCCATCCTGGTTACCTTGCGTTTAATTAACGAGGGTTTTTCCAGGCAGGCTGAAAACATAACTATATATGTTGATAGTCAAGCTGCTCTGAAGGCACTGAACTCCAACGTAATTAAATCCAAGTTAGTGAATGATTGCATATTAGAAATGCAAAAATTAACAGTTAACATCAAGCTCTGCTGGTTTCCAAGACATTGGGACATCAACGGAAACGAGAAGGCTGATGAGCTCGCATGGAATGGGTCGCGACTAGTGCGATGTCATCACTGTATCCACCAATGTGTGAGTTCTTCGGCATGATAGAGCGCTTCTACAGGGATGAAGTTAACCAGAATTGGTTAGCCAGACCGGACTGTAAAATCGCTAGATCTCTCTGGCATCTTATTTCACAATCCAGAACAAGGGACTTACTGAACCTCACAAAGAGGGATTTTCATCTGTTAGTGGGCGTTTTCACAGACGACTGTAACGTTAGAGCACTTACATCAAAGTGGCAACGGGACACCGAGGACTACTGTCGTCTCTGTACAGACGAAGAGGAACTTGAAATGATTGAGCACCTGCTTTGCCAATGTCCTTTTCTTTCTAGAAGAAGACACCGCTACCTAGGTGACTTTACGATCGAAGATCTGTCATCGCATAAAATCGTCAGTATTCTCAATTACATTAATTGCCTGAAGTGGCTGGGGCCGCTCATCCATTTGCCTAAACGGCATTGTCTATAGCAAGAACTATTCTGCCCTCTCCTCCTTTAATTCAACATTTATTTTCCCTCCACCCCCTCTCATTTCTACTGTTTCTCCAAATCTTAATTCTTTATAGGACTAACACAATGGACCTTTCGATCTCAGAGTGGAGTAGTGCCAGAGAATGAAGCCGAGCCAAAATTGGCGGCGGCGGCTGCCATTGGAAATTATAGATCGGCGGCGGCGGCTAGGCGGCTAAGCCGACATAAAATTTACATTCGGCGGCTTTATGATAGACATTTTAACATTTAAAATAATAGTTAGAAAGTTAAGCTCTGGTATTTATTCATAAATAATAGATGTTTTCAAGTTAACTGTAAGATATTGTGGGGTAAAAAAATCATCGATTCCATGCCGCTAGGCGGCTCTATGATATACTCTATTTTCAAAGTATGCTAAAGCTATGTATAGACGATTGTCATATCGGACAACTTTATCAACCCTGTTATAGTGCCGCAAATGTACGGACAATGACAGATAGTTAGGCAAAGGTGAAAAAATTTCGCAAAATGTTATTTCGAGTTGAAAAATGGAACGCTTTTTTACTAAAGTTGCATTGCAGCTTGGAAGTGTGTGTGTCAAAGTGTCACTTTTATATGTATGTATGTGTGCACATACATGTGCATTTTTTCTTTTTGCTAACATTCTTGAAAACAAACAAAAGATAAAATTCGAATCAATAAACAATTAATTGGAATAATGCCGACTTATAAAATAGTTAATTTAAATGTCAGAAAGGAAAATATTGTTGGAGATCATTGTGCTAATGTTATACATAAATTATTTATTTTGTGTTGTTGCGGTGGCGATGTTTGTGAGACATGAAAAGCCAGGGTAGTATAATGTTATAAATAACGAAATAATTTCCTACTGTTGTACGAATATAAATAAATAAAATGATGTTTTGATTAATCGAAAAATATGTTTTATTATTATATTTAAGGATGTACATTATATTTGTTGACATATATATTATACTTCCATCCATAAACGGAATATCTTCTTCCTACTTCTATGGCTGGCAAGAACTAACTATGTATGTTCTTTACCACCATTTCCAAACCGAGATCACAGGCACTGTCCAATTCCATTGTCCTACTGCTTTAGTAGCGTTAGCCGTCCATAATGTTTCTCCTGGCCTTTGCACACAATTGTTCTAAACGTACAAACATAAATGTACATATCTAATTACAAGACAAATTCCACATTATTACATTTTATTACACGTCCTTCCAGTGTTTTACACATTTTGTTTGCTTTTGCACTGCAATCCAATTGGTTTATTCCATACATTTATTTTTCCTATCACATCTTTGCATTCTTTTTCTTTATTGCGGAAGATAATTTAATTTATTATTCTTTATTAGGAAATTTTATTTCTAATATTTACAACAGTTGAGTTTCTTGCGGACAAAAATAAATATAAACAAATGTGACCGTGGCGGCATTAAATTTGTTGCGGCGTTCAAGTTGTAACGGCGTTAAATTTGTGGTGGCGCAAAATGTTACTTTTTCGCGTTGAAATAAACATAGTACCACAAACGAAAAAATTTCGCAGTTTTTTTCGCGACTTTGTTTTTATATGGGATTTCAACGCGAAAAATGAACATAGTACCACGCTTTAGTGAAATTTTAAATTTGTGTGGAATTACCCTGTGGTTAAATAGAATGACATCTACTGCTTTGAGCTTAACTTGATTGATTCTTTAGAATGGAGGTATTAATTTATATGTTATACTATTCTTTAATACTCCATTGATTTTTTCCGAAAATATTTTTATCACCATATGTACATAATATAACAATAAATAAAAAATCGTATTATTTCCTTTAAAAAATAAATTTTATAATTATTTTTCTATTACTATCAATTTTATGAAAGACATGTTAAGCTCCCGCTTGTGACAATTAACGAATCAAAACGAAAATCACTCACTTCCATATCGTCCACCCAATAAATGAATAGTGTATAATTTATTTGTCGTTTCGAGAAAATCATATTTAAAATGTTTGTGAAATTGAAACTCGATATTATTATTTACTAATGAACAATTTCAAACACCCAATAACCCAATTTGTGGAAGTAGAATTTCAACAGATATAGAACCAATTGAGTAGATTCTTAGAATGCAATAAAAAATAATAGTGTATATGCGTACAAATTATTCTTCTATTAAGGGGATATAGCTATTTGCTATATAGCTATTTGCTTATCAAAAATGTAAATTGTATCTATCCATATCTTAAAGTTTTTCTATGGAACGGCGGCTGTGTTTCAGCCGATTTGAGCCGCAAAGATCGGCGGCGGCTTCGGCTGGTGAAAAAATGCCGGCGGCGGCTAAAATCGGCGGCTCGGCTCGGCGGCTTCATACTCTGAGTAGTGCACGGCAATTGGTAGTGCACTACGCGTCCTTTAACCTAACCTGTTATACTGAATAAATATACAGTCACCAGATTTACGTTATAGGGTAATTCCACGTAAGTTTGAAATACTATAAAAAATTGTCTTTTTCAAAGAAAATAAAATTTCAAATAAAAAATTATCTGACAACCAATTTCTGGTCAGCTGTTCGAGTCGGCTTCCTATTTTGACAAGCTAAATGAAAATAAGTATTCAAGGTATATTGAACAAGGTAGAGCACAGCGAACAGCTGATTTTCTCGCCATTTTTAAGAGCTCAATAAACTGTCAAACTCATAGATGACGTTTGATTGTTTGTTTACATTTTACTGTTGGGAGCGTTTTAAAAAATGTAGTGTACAAATAAAATTTACACAAATTAAAAATATACATTTTATTTAACATTTTCTATAGTTAAATGTAAATAAGCAAAGTGTGTATGTGTGTGTCTTTATTAATTTCGTTTAAAAGGCCTATTGATGTCATTATAAATTGAAAATTTCTTAGAAATGTCCGCAACGGCTTTTACCAATTTTCCATGACTGGCGCATGAAGCAAGCTGAATTTTACCGATATCAAGGCTTGTGTTTACTTTGATGGCTGCTGTGGTTTGTAGATTATTCTCAAAGAACTTAAGAAAATTCACATCACCTCCTCGAAAGATGACCATGAGTTATGTGGCCGTAGTGCCTTCTTGTTAAAAACACATGTTGGTGTTCATATCATCCAATTCAGCTCAAAAGAAGTTGTTAAGCATCGACCGCGCTCGCCGTTAAGGATAATGTGCGTCGCTTTCAAGAAATATGGACTGATGACGACGTCAGCCCAAAATCCACATCAAACAGCAAATTTTTCAAAATGCATTGGACGTTCTTGGAACGCCTATGGATGGAAATCGTCTCAAAGTTAACGATTTTGTTCGTAGCCCAAATGGTAAACTAGGCGGATCACCTGAAGAGTACACCCATTTTGATAAAACTGAATAAATGACGAACAATTCTTATTATATTCTTCTTATTATTTGTATCAACGACAAACGTTGTTATTAAATGTAACAAAATAATGCTTATTTCATTTTACATTATTCGTTCATCATATTTTTAATAAACTCCATTGCGCGAGAGGCCGGTACTCTTCCACTTTATGCATTCCCAGCTTTATTTTTCCTGGTTTGCCTTTTCACTGTTATGAATGATATGTGTGACACGTTTGGCTAAAATCAGCTTATGCCTCTCGCCATCCATTGGTAAGAACAAGCTCAGAAGACACAATCGTTTTACAAAATTTATTCCAAACAAGTAAAATCGTTGGAATGTTCGATCGGGCAGTATTGTATGTATATGCACTCAATCAATTCCACTCAATAATATACCTATGTCTGATATTGACACTATTATATATCCAGCAATAAATTCCAAACGCCTGCCCTTCCGAGATTAAAATAAGGAAATTGTAGCGATGCTACCATTTTATACTTATAAGTTCCTATTATATTGTTCAATAGTGTAACCGACCATGGGACTTACATTCATTTCTTTATTAATGTTTTCCTATTCTTTGCTTCAATGGTTTCGTTCATTTGTTTATTTCCATTTGAGTGTAAAATAAACCAGTTTAGAGTTATTAATGTACAAGCTATTCTCACCATCCACTCACTCACTCACAAATACTTGTTCGTCGTTTCTTTTGTTTGTTGAGAGTTGAGTGTTTTTCTGTTAATCAACACATGGACGTGTGAGAGTTGAGAGGGATGATGAGAATAGGCTTATGATCTTTGAGTGGCTATTGAATGTTATAAAAGCCGATGCATCAGTGACAATCGGTCTCATTTCTTTTGGTACGTGGTGGCAGCAGGTCGTAAAGGCGCTTGTCGGGTTTTCTTCGACGGTGTCTTTACAGTCTGTTTTCTTTAATGGAGTACAGCAACCACTCACACAGGTTATTGGCGTCTTCGACGATGCTTGTGTGGTGTTATTGTTGTACCCCATTAAACCATAAACCTTTACTTAAAGTTGTAATGGTATACATAATTATTTTAAAGTTAATTAAATAAATTTTATAACGTTTATGTAGAAATTTCAACCGACTTTTAATAAGAAAGGCAGAAATAATTCTACATAATTGGCGCCCATCTTAGAGGCTCGAGACGACCTAAAAGCCGCTAACAAATAATTTTGAAGTTTATGAATTTGATCGCTGGAATTTCAACACCAAGAAGGAGTCCAAGGTTCGAAAAGAAGATGCCAGAGTTGAACGCGGAACAATTTAAGGAGCTTTTGCGGGAAGTGAAAAACTCCGGGAATGAAAAGGTTGGTTCTATGGCTAATTGTACGGCACGGTATGGTGGTGAACGCAATTCGGCAGCGGTGGAGGAATTTATTGCCGCAATAACCACGTTCAAAGATGTGGAAAACATTACTGACAAGAACGTCATTGTTGGTATGCCGATGGAGAAGCTGCGGAATGGTGGACAGGAGTGAAGGACAAGGTTGCAACGTTCGAGAATTTGGTGAAGACGATCCGTGATGCGTTTTGTCCTCCTAAGCCTGCATGGCGAATATATGCCGAAATTTTTGACAATAAGCAGCAGAAAGATGAGCCGACCGATTCTTTTATAAGAAGAAAACGTGCGCTGTTTGCGATATTGGAAAAACCCCCGGCGGAAAGTGATCAAATCGACATAATATTTGGTTTTCTTCATATGCAGATTCGAGATCGTGTGTTACGTCATAAGGTGACAAATTTTGACGAACTTATAAAGGATGCTCGCGAGGTGGAAGATAATATGAAGGAGCGAATGACTGTGAACACGGATAATAATCCCTCAGCTAGTGGTCCAGTCAGATGTTCTTATTGCCGTATAAAAGGTCACACAAAAGAGAAATGTTTCAAACGCGAGAAAATGGAAACCCAAGCAAAACAATCTGCAATGGCGTCAGTACAGGCAACGGGTGCGAAGGCAAAATTAGCTTGTTACGGTTGTAACGCACCGGGATTCGTTCGTTCGAATTGTCCGAATTGTAGTGGAGGCCAAAAAAAAACCAGTGGTGAAGGTTACGTAAATTTTAACACAATTTCGGCAAATCCAGTTGGCAGCGTTCCTCTGGTAAATGTGCAAATGTTCGGTGTGCCAGGTCAAGCATATATCGATACCGGAGCCCGTACAAGCGTCGCCAGTGCAAATTTAAAGAAAATTCTTGACTTTCACAACTGCATTTACAGTGAAGTTCGCATGGAAATCGCATTAGCTGATGGCAGCAGATCGATCCAGCAATGTTTGACCACTGTGTGCAAAATCGAAATTGGTGGCAAGAGTTTTGACATTAAATTTGTCATTTTGCCTAATGCCCCACATAACCGCACTCTTTTGCGATCCGATTTCCTGGAGCACGCAGAAATGGTTCTCAATATGGGCCAAAGGTATTGGTACTTTGAATCCGATCCAAGTGTCCATTTTGATTTTGCAACCATGTGGTCCCTGGAATTGAATCTACTGGAAACGATTGTTGTGGCGAAGAAAACAATAAATCCGGAATCCATCGGTAATCCCATGGAACCGGTAAAACGAAAATCAATCGAGGTACCGCAAAAAGAACCAAAACAGTATCGACGAGAAGTCTACATGTCGGAATTCGAATACTTTGGACCGGATATTCCTTCGAATGATTATTCGCCCCATTCGATCCAGGCTATTTTTAAAGATGCTTTGCCAGAGAACGATAAAGATACGCCGAAAGCCAAGGAAAATGATGAACGTGGAAAATTATTTACTGGTCCAATGTACGATAAACAATATATCGACACAATTTTTACACCCATTCTTATGATCGACATCAACCTTTTAAAAGACACAGATGGACAACAGGTGTCTAACGAGGAAAGGTTCCAATTGGATCAATTGTTGACCGGACATTTCAAGGTATTTGGCCCAATTAATGAGCCTACCCCTTTTATTGAACATCGAATCAACACAGGTGACCATGGTCCAATTTCTTCGCCAGCATATCGACTCTCTGTAATAAAGGCACGTGAACTAAAAACCGAAATCGACACTATGATGAACATGGGAATCGTGGAAGAATGTGAGTCCGCATGGGCTTCACCAGTTGTTATGGTCCCAAAGCGTGATGGTGATATACGGGTCTATGTAGACTACCGCAAATTAAATTCGATTACCACACCCGATAGGTACCCACTGCCCAGAATGGATGGTTTGCCCTTCATAATTCGTACGGATGCCAGCTCTTTTGCCATAGGGGCAGTTCTGATCCAGGGGGAGGGAGTGGATGAACATCCCACAGAGTATGTTAGTCTACTGGATTTTCGGCCGCATATCTCACATTTGGTCGTGAGTTGCGTACTATCGATGATGTCAACCACGATCTTCGATCTATAATTGAAAATGAAAACTTCATACCACAAATCACTCCCTACTTGCAAAAGTTTTCCACAATTTTGAAGGATGCAAAAGAAGTAGAAAATCACAGACAGGATGTGAATAAAAAAGATCTATGACGTCCGCCATACACCACAACCAATCCTTGATGTGGGAACCAAAGTAATGGTGAACACCCATGTTTTGTCCCAAGCCTCAAAGGGACTTACAGCCAAATTTGTGCCAAAGCGGGATGGTCCCTATGTTATTATTAAGAAACTTGGTGCCACATCTTATGTAATTGCTTCACCTGACAACCTAGAGATGCCATTAGGAACATACCATGCATCTGCCCTCACCATCTATAGAAACACAAACTCTGAAGTCGTGCCAAAGCCGGTTCATCCCATTAAGAAGCGAGGAAGACCAAGGAAGAATTGATGTTGTCGTGCCATCTGGTCGATGCTGCCCTCCAAAGGGGGAGACTGTAGCGATGCTACCATTTTATACTTATAAGTTCATATTATATTGTTCAATAGTGTAACCGTCCATGGGACTTACATTCATTTCTTTATTAATGTTTTCCTATTCTTTGCTTCAATGGTTTCGTTCATTTGTTTATTTCCATTTGAGTGTAAAATAAACCAGTTTAGAGTTATTAATGTACAAGCTATTCTCACCATCCACTCACTCACTCACAAATACTTGTTCGTCGTTTCTTTTGTTTGTTGAGAGTTGAGTGTTTTTCTGTTAATCAACACATGGACGTGTGAGAGTTGAGAGGGATGATGAGAATAGGCTTATGATCTTTGAGTGGCTATTGAATGTTATAAAAGCCGATGCATCAGTGACAATCGGTCTCATTTCTTTTGGTACGTGGTGGCAGCAGGTCGTAAAGGCGCTTGTCGGGTTTTCTTCGACGGTGTCTTTACAGTCTGTTTTCTTTAATGGAGTACAGCAACCACTCACACAGGTTATTGGCGTCTTCGACGATGCTTGTGTGGTGTTATTGTTGTACCCCATTAAACCATAAACCTTTACTTAAAGTTGTAATGGTATACATAATTATTTTAAAGTTAATTAAATAAATTTTATAACGTTTATGTAGAAATTTCAACCGACTTTTAATAAGAAAGGCAGAAATAATTATACAAAATTATATTAAGTTTATAGTTTCTTAAAGAACAAATTTACATTGTTTGTGTATCCCTATACCAGCGAAAACTTATTATACTGAATAAAAATGAAGTCACAAGATTTATATTATAGTTTAATTCGACGTAAGTTTGAAATATTAGAAAATGTTATCTTCTTAAAATAAAATTAAATTTCAAACAAAAAAATTATTTGACAACCAATTGTTGGTCAGCTGTTCGAGTCGGCTGCCCATTTTGACAGGTTATTGTTCGAAAATACGGAACAGGGTTGTATCCGAGTTTTGTTGTTGGCCAAGTGATTTTACCTTCTATTATTGTATCATAATAAGTATTGAAAATAAGTACGTGTGTGGGCATCTCCTAAATACCGGTGAATGCGTCCTGCGTCTGTCAAACTCGATTTCAAATGTATGGAAATGTACTACAGCTACCGAAATACGCCGGATAATTTCAAAAAATCCGAATTTGACAGTGCGCTTACAACTACAACGAAAGAAAACAAAACAACAACAAAAGAAAACATAAACACAAACAGATGACAAGCAGCATTTTATTTTTTATTTTGGAACAGTGCACGAAGTAGAAAAATATTAAATATTGAATTTGCTGTAAATACCAAATACAAATGGATAAGAATTTAATATTTTACTGTTATAATTTATATCAAAATGTGTTTTCAGATTATCAGCGAATAAATGATTGAAATAGCTGGGACACTGCCCACTTATGGAATACAAAGGAGCCTCTCCACAAATGTGTAAAAATCAAGAAGGGCACATGGCAAGCAATTGCTCTGAAGTTGTCAAAACCAAGTAAATTTCAAAACTTTAAAATATGTACCAGCATTTTTGTATTAATGTTTGTTAATTCAACAGAAACGCGGGGAACCTATTCATGCTGCTTGGACGCAAGGAATCCATTTTCAAGAACACATTTTGATTCCGGTGGGATCTAATCTAAGAAAATCGTTAGTCCTGGACTTTGTTCTTCCTACAATGAAGCATGTGACACGAGCTTGTTCCGAATAGTTTTTATTTCCATAGCTTTACGTTGCTGCATTTGAATTCCATGTTCAACGAGGACATTTGGAAATATCAATTGAAACTGGCCAATAAACAATTCTCTACTTTGAAGCATGATTATATGATAGAATTTGATTTAATAGCGACACTGCCATGTGATATAAAACACAATTTAGTCCCAACATGGCAAGTGCCGACAGCTTCGATAGATTTGGTTGGCGTTTACAAATTCAGGAGGAGAAATACAGTTCTTTACATTTTGCACAACCAATAAAGAGTTTAAGAAACATAATTTGACTTCGGTGGACAAAACCAACATCTTTAGATACTCCACGATATATTAGCAATGTTTCCCTTCTTCTCTAATGAAAAACAGCATCTTGCATAACAAATAAATTAAAACATATAACTACAATGCTATGGACGTTATGTCATTGGGGTGTATACACAATAATACTGCTCGAATGCAAACTATCAAATTGCTTTAGTGCAGCTTCTACAATCTTTCCTTACGAAAACTTAGAAAGTTGAGAAGGCGAAGAAATATGAATTGCTGTCTGAAAATGTTTAAAATTCGAATGCCTCCTGGTTTTGGAATATATTTCTATTCCTTCTTCTTTGTGGTTTGTCCAGAATATTTTCAAAACATATAAATCATCCATAATATCGATATTGTTCTGAATATCCACTCCAAATGTAGAAAAACTATTTTTTTCTGAAATGGGGATGATAAATCAGCTGTTTTTTGTTTACTGCGTATTTCGGTACAGCGCGCGTTAAAAATTATCCATCATGCGTTTTTTTGACAGACGCTGACGCATTCACTGGTATTTAAGAGACACCCTGTGAACGTAAACACAAGTTCAAAAGAGAATACGTCGAGAATTACTTGAAAGAAGTATCGTGAAATTCGAGTTGGACACACGTTATCCGCTTTTGCTTGTATTTAGGAGTGGACCGAAAAAGAGCCGCCGACCATCATTAGCGGAATCATTTCGAAAACCGCGGAACGTCGTAGTACTGTTTTGGGTTTCTCGACTTCGCCCTCTGTGGCGACGTAAACAAATTCACTTTAGTGGAATGGAAAATATTCAAGATAAATTACAGGAATATCGGGATAGAAAACGAAAACGAGATAGATTACAACGATATATCAAAAAAATTAAATATTTTCTTATGCTGGGTGTAAGGGCGAACAACCAAGACGATCAAGAATGGCAAACATGTTCAACATTAAACGTAAGTTCACAATAACTGACGTGTAATTGTTTTTAATTCAAATGGTTATTTTTTCTCAGTTACCGGAAGCTCCTCTTCAATTGTGCTCTTCGGATGATGATAGAGAGTCAATTTGCAACGGTGTATTGGATCATTCTTCCACCGTTAACACGGCATTACAATATGCTATGTGGATAGTGTACTTCGCTCTTTGGATCACCTTATTCATAATTGCCATAGAGCTACAATTTGGAGTAGTATATTTAATGCTGTCTGGACTAATTGCCATTTATCTGAACACAAGGACTGGTCCAAAAAAGGGCAATGAAATTAGTGCGTATAGCGTGTTCAATAAAGACTGCAGAAGTATTGATGGCACTTTGAAGGCCGAGCAATTCGAACGTGAAATCGGAATAAGATAAAGTTTTTTTTACAGAGTGCCAGAGATAAATGTTTATTACTATAATTGCATTTCCATAAAATCCTTTCCGGTGATATGGGTAGATGCGCTTGAAAAATTAAAAAAAAAAACAAAATGTCCAAAATGTAAGATAAAGTTTTTGTACTGGTGCTAGCAGAGGCTTCTATTTCTTATAAGTATATTTATTAGTGTTTGAACCACTAACCTTTTTTACTGGCTATTTAATTTGCGAAAGAAAGTGAAACGAAATTTTGCAATTTCAAAAAAATTCAAACGGTTTATTACTTATTTTTCTTAAGTAAAATCGTTGTTTTTTCGATATTATACATTAGTCTGGTTTTGCAAGCATATCGAGCCGTAACAGCCAAAAAAACTTAAGCAACAAAAAGTGAATTTTTCAGAAGGTTTTTTTAGTTTTCTCTATACTCAGTGTACAATCAAAGAATTTTGTGAGTATCATTAGCAAAAAAGTTTGTTGTTTCAACAGTCTGTGTCTGTTGAAAAAAGGAAAGCAGACTTCGTCTGTTATTTTAGCAACCCTATGGTTGTTATTTTAGCACATAAATTTGCCTGCTACTGTAGCAAACTAGAACAGTCATTTTAGCAAACAATTTTGCTATTATTTAACAGAAAAAAGCGGCTGGGAGAACAAACTATTTTTGTTAATCTAGCATACGTTTCTTTCTTTTTTATTTTAATAAAAGAAATACAAATTTTATATTTTCCTGATATTTGAGAATAGTATATCAACCAGGACTCCAACCTGAAGTTATTCAGCCCATGTATTGATAAGCGTTTCGAACTGTGAAATCTGTATGTATGCTTGATCTAAAAATATAAATGAAAAATAAATCATTTAATAAAATTGAATAGCAATAGGAGTATCTACAAACAATACTTACCGGTCACTGGCATTAACAATTATCTTCTTTTTGTCCGAAGGATAAATATAAAGAACATAAATCGTAAGACATCGACGCGAACTCTGTCAATATTGGCCAATGTGTTGGGTTTACCCTATGGACACGGTATCTAATTGTACATGTCCAAGGCCATATCATTGGGCAAATGATCTTATCCATGGATTACATCCAAATTAGACTAAATTATCCTGCGATTTTTGGAGCCAAAAGGTTGCTTCGTGATTCGGATATTAGCGACCATCGTTGGAACCTATAGAGTAAATAATCAATGTTGCCATTTCGGTAAACAAATCACAAAAAGGAAAAAAATACTTACGAGTTGTTGCAGGTATTATCATTAGGGTCACACTTCCAAGAGTTGTATGCGATTTGGAAAAGTAGACAAGGAAATAAATGGTTAGTCCATCCATGACACAAGTTATCTGAATTTATACATTGTAGTTGCTACGAAATTTCAGATCATCTTTTATACCCGTATTTTAATAGGACACTGCTTGGTGAGAATCTTGAAAACAAACAGAATTAAGTCTTATAATCATAGTACATTTAATTTTCAATTTGTGTACGCTTACCTGTTGCGTCTTGATTAATTGATAACATGGTCCTTTATGTGCATTTGTGTACGCTTGATCAAAAAATATAATCATTTAGACAATTAAATAGGAGCATCTACACACAATACTTACCGGTCACTGGCATTATAACTATCTTCTTTTTGTCCGAATGATAACAATAAAGAACATACATCGTACGACCTTTGGTTATATTTGATGTTTTCCAAGACCGTATGATGATCAGTGACTCCTACGCGTTAGCCAATTGGGTTCACCCTATATACACGGTAATTGTACATGTCCAGAGCCATAGAGCTTGCAGAGAATCATGAAAACAACCAGAAATAAGACTTACACAATCATAGAGAAATTTCTAATTTGTGTACGCTTACCTGTTGCAACTTGATTAATTGATCCTCCAAGGCATACACAATTTCTCCTTTTTTTCTTTAGCCATTTGTAAGTGTTGTCGAAGCTGTCCCGGAACCGTTTTACTTATTAAAATCATTTGCATTATCTTCGCGCAAAGCTTTTTTAATGCGAATTAACAAACACAATTAACACCTTTCATTAGGTTAGGTCGAAGAGAGGAGACGTTTAAACGTCTCATGTCCATGGACATACACTTAAGCCAGTGGTTCGGCCTGTTGTGCGCTCCTTATTTATGATCTTTTTATACCTCACGAGTTACAAAAAATCGGTACTAGACACGAATTTTCTCAGTATCTTCCAGTCATATTCTCTGAGATGAGTCAAGTCTGGTAATATGTCGGACCCGAAATGTTGGGATCTTGCATGTGTGAAAGCCGGGCAGTGGCACAGAAAATGTTCCATCGTTTCGATGTTTTCTCTGCATGTCCTGCATTCGTCGTTTCCTGCTAGTCCTATGCGATGAAGATGTGCTTGTAAGCTTGAGTGTCCCGTTAGAACACTCATCATCTTACTAATATCGATCTTGTTTAGTTTCAGAAGACTTCTTATTTTCTTTTCATTTGGGCCACCCCACAGTATCTTTGCAGTTGCTCCTACTGTTGCGCTATTCCACACAGTTTTATGAGCCATCACTGCCCAGTGCTTCAACTCATTTTTCGTGGCTTCGAAAGGTTTCCAATTTTTCAAGTTTATTACTCGAAATTCTCTGCCCTTTGAAGCCAATTTGTTTGCCCGTTCATTTCCAATCACTCCGTTGTGTCCTGGTACTCAGCAAATAAGCAATTGACCATGGGCTGAGTAATCATTTATCGTTCTTTTACAGTCCAACACAGTTCTGGATTTGACCCTTTCCGATGTTATTGCTTTAATCGCCATTTGGCTATCTGTGAAGATGTTGGCATATTTAGGCTTTGTCGTGTTACTGAGCCAGTTCACACACTCCGTGATTGCTCGAACTTCTGCTTGAAATACCGTGTTATGGTCAGGGAGGCGGAAGTGAAGTTCGACTTCTGGTTCATCAATAAAAAGTCCCAGACCCGTCCTTCCTCCTCATTGGGACCCATCCGTGTAGCAGCTGGTTCCCACTGGCAAATGGGCCAAAGTTCCATTTTCCCAGGAGCGTCTGTCTTGCACAAACGTATCACAGGTAGCTGTAAGCCGCACTTCAGGAATGCGGTCCGAGATTTCTGGCGTTTGAATGTGACCAACTAGATATTCTTAAATTTTCTGATGGTACGACTTGTGGTCTCGATTTATCCATTCACCCATCACTTGTAGAAGTCTTGCTGTGAGGGCTGCCTCATACTTTATACGGATGTCTATTGGTTGGATGTGCAGTATAGTCTGCAACGCTTTTGTTGGTGCAGTTCTAAATGCCCCGCTTATGCCTAGACAGCACATACGTTGAATTTTTTGCAAAGGTATTACGTTGCACTTCTTGTCCATTGATGTCCACCACACTACAGAGGCGTAGGTGATTATTGGTCTAATCACGCTCATGTAAAGCCAGTGAGTCATATTTGGACGTAGTCCCCATTTTAAACCTATAGCTCTTCTGCACAACGACCAACATCTGTGTGCCTTTGTAACTCTTTCTTCAAGATGATCTTTCCAGTACAGTTTCTGATCCAAGATTACTCCCAAGTATTTTACCTTTTTAGTTATAGCAATTGTCTTATTCAGGAATCGAGGCGGGGTAAAACCTGGGATCTTCGTTTTCCTTGTAAATAGACATATTTCTGTTTTGTCTGGGTTAACATTTAATCCCCTTGGTTGTGCCCAGTTATATGCTATGTTAAGTGCCTCTTCAGCTCTTCTGCATAATAGATTTGGATGAAAGCCCCTTAGAAGTATTACAACGTCGTCTGCATAACAGACTGGTTTAAGTCCTTCATTGGTGAGGGCTTTTAGGAGACTTTGTATCGTCGTAACCCATAGAAGAGGCGATAAAATGCCCCCCTGAGGTATACCACGATTTACCTTGTCTCTAATTTTTACGTCATATGACCCACAAATAATCCACCTATTCCTTAGCTTATTGTTGATCCAGTTTTTCAGCGCCCGGTCAACCTGAAACTCGTCTAAGGACTGGATAAGTGTATCGGTCTGTACATTGTTAAATGCGCCCTCAATGTCTATGCAAACAGCAAGTGTATACATTTGTTTACTGAAGGACTCTTCTATGAGGTGCACTACCTCATGCAGAGCTGTTTCCACTGATCTTCCTTTGACATAGGCGTGTTGTTTGAATTTTAGCCTGTCATCCGCTATTTTACCTTTGACCATGTCATCAATTATTCGCTCCATTGTTTTTAACAGGAAAGAAGTAAGGCTAATGGGTCGATAAGCCTTTGGGGTCGTGTAACTCGCCTTGCCAGGCTTTGGTATTAAGACCACCCTTGATTCCCGCCAGTTTTTTGGGGTATACGAATGGGTTAGGCATGCAGTGAACACTCCAGCCAGATGAGTTGATACCAGATCCACCTCATTCTGCAGAAGTGCTGGAAATATTCCATCCGGTCCCGCAGCCTTAAAGGGAGAGAAACTTTTTATCGCTTCTTTAACCATACCATCTGTTATATCCGTAATAGGTTCTTGATGCAATACATTTTCATTCTGTAACTGTTCCTCTGTTGGTCCAGCATTACCAGTCGGAAAATGAGCTTTCATCAAGAGCCTTACGGTATCCTCTATAGTTTCCATCCTTTTACCCGTTTCATCCACCAGTGTTTCGGTTTGGACATGAGTTTTTGATATGAACTTTTTCATTTTAGACATGCTGTTAACGCTGTCTACCTGTTCACAGAAAAGCCTCCAGGAGTTACGTTTCGCCGATCTAACGATTTTATTGTATTCTTTGAGTCTTCTGTGGTAGTCGTCCCAATATACTGATTGTTTTTTACGTCGAGCTCTATTGTAAAGTCTGCGGACATATTTGCCAATCGAGCGAATTTGTCCTGTCATCCAGGGTTTCTCAAAGGCAGATTTCCTTTCTCGAAGTGGGCAACTATCTTCGAATGATTTTACAAGAGCCTCGGTAATCTTCTTAACATTGATATCAATGTCTTCTGCACATAGATAATCGCGTGTAGGCTGCCCCAATCGATTTCTAAGTAGATTTCCGAATTTAGTCCAGTCGGTCTTAGCCTTATTAAACCTTATATAACGATGGTCTGAATAGGAGTGTTCATCCGAAACCCTCCACTCATGAATCTCATCAATAAGATTTTCTGAACATATCGTTATATCTAATACTTCTTCCCTAATTTTGTTAACAAAGGTTGCAGTGTTTCCTATGTTAAGAGTTATGAGGTCATTTGTATTCAAAAATTCGATAAAGGCGTGTCCCCTTTTATTGGTGTTAGTACTATCCCAAGCGATATGATGGGAGTTGGCGTCACATCCAGCTAATAACTCATTACTTGAGTGTTTGGATTCCCTCACCAGACGTTGTAATTCCGACGTAGGTGGCAATGTCGGCGCATCGAATGGCAGATATATTGACGCCAGGTACATATTTCCATTACCTTGCCTCAGCACCGTTGCGTCCGATGTTGACAACTCTGGAGAGAAAATAAAACATAAGTTTTTATGGCACAGAATACAAGTCCTTGGACGAGTACCTGTGTTAGCGTAGAAAAGGTTATAGTTCACATGGTTCAATCCAGTAACCCTGTTGCTAGTTGTCCATGGTTCCTGGATCAAAGCAATATGAACCCTGCCTTTATTTATGATGTCCATCAGAGCGTTGGATGCTGTCTCGCTCCGGTGGAGGTTTATCTGGATGACCTCAATCATTGTCCTTCCAGTAAAAGTTTCTTTTGGGAGTCTATCCTATCTGGTGGCACCCCCTCTTTATTTGGTAGTGGGTCATTCTCCTCCTTTCGTTCACTACCTATTACACCATCTTCCAGTCGACAATTTTGGGAGGCGGTGTTATTTTTTGTCGATCCCTCATTGGTTTGAATCGTTTTGTGGCTCTTTTTATTTTGATCATCACCTTTGCTGGGAACTTCCTGCAAAAGTGGCGGTACTATTGGTGAACTGGTGGTGTTATTGACTACTTCCACATCAGTTTTTGGCAGTGTCTCACTTGTCTCCATCCGTTCAATACCAGTGTTTGCCTCTTCAGACAGTATATTTGTACTCGATTCATTTGTCCTGCCAATCGGGACCTTTCCAATTTTGAAAAAGTCTGTCCAGATCAAGAAGTACGCCATGCCCTTCGCCATGACAAGATTGTTCTTGGATTCTGGGTCTATGCCTAACACGAGGAGAGTACCCTCGGTATCATCCTTCCTATAGAAGATTTCCCACTTTCTCACGGAAAGTTCAGGAATGTCGCTTTTCCTTACCAATTTTAGCTTTGCGCCGTCCCAAGGTGAGGGGAAGCTATCCACAAGTTTTACGAGGACACCAGCGCAGCGTTGTGCATCTGCCAGATGCACTACTGCTATCAATTATGGCGTAGCATAGATCGTCTCGAAAATGTTGTTTAGCTATATTAGAATAAGACGGTGGCCAATTGATTTTTCCGTGTCTGTAGAGTCTTTTTGGTTAAAGCCTCATCCTTAACGGATGATTTAGTTGACTTGAACTGCGTTATTGGGTTAATTTTACCGCCCACAATCGAAGGACCCAGACTAGAGACCTCCTTTTGTGTGGTTACGTTAGGCTTATCCGAATTGCTGGAAGACGGCGAGCCCTTTTTCTTCTTAGTCACTTTCACAGCGCTATGTTCTTCGGGAGACCTGACTCTTTTAGCGGCCTCCATGTTTGTATTGGAGGTAGAATTGTCAGGTTCATCCCGTAATAGGTTCTGTCGGTTCAACTTATTCAGTTTCCTTCTTTGTGCCCCTGACAGTCTCTTTGAGTTAGCAACAATAGTGATATTGTTTTCATTTGATGATTCAGAGTCAGAGTCCCCACTGGCTTTTAAAGGCTGGGGTTGCTTAAAGCCCCGGCTGGGTTCTGCTTCACCTGTCTTATCATTTGCTTTGCCTGCGGCTGGATGTGCTCTTGTTTCATTTTCGACTACGGGATCCAAGGCACCAAAGCTCGTAGAAGTTGCTTGCTCACGATTGTTCGATAACGACGACACATGACTCGTGAGTGAATCAACGCTTGTCGCCGGCACTGGGTTTTCCCTCCCCTGCGCCGTAATCTCCTTCGTCTTTTTTGGTTTAATCATAAATTGGTTGGGGGAGACACCCCCATAGCCAGTATTAGCCCGTAATAGGTACGTCGGTATAGGCCTTCCAGACTGAGCTCAGATGCATCCAATTCAACCTACGCTTTATAAACAACAAACCTCCTGGTTGCGTAGTAGGTAGGTGAATAGGTATTGCGTAATAGGTTAAAAACTATCCGCTCTGCGATAACACGTCCGTTCGCTACGACAGGCGGCGACTGACTTCCAACACCTTTCATTGGTTTGATGTAAAACGTTTCATCAATAGTTCTTTGAAAAATTACATTGATTCAATGAATATTTAACATCAGTACATATTACATTAATTTAACGTCCAATTTTCTTTGAATTGAAGTAAATAATTCCTTATTTTCATGAAAAACTTCATTGACTTGATGTTCCTTTTACATTAAATTAATATCTACATTTCATTGAACTGTAGAAAACTATACAATATATTATTAAAACAATATTTTAAATGAATGTAATTATTACATCAATCAAATGCATATAATTTATTGTTTCTATGTAAAATCTCTAAACCGCATTTTTGAGGCGAAAAGCAGAAACAATTTTGCATATTTTGGCACAAAAGAAAACTCTATTAATTTTCCGACAGACGTCTGTTGTCACAGTCAATCATTTAAACACTGAATCGTTGGTAAAATCATCATGTACAGCAACCACCATTTGTGTGGCTTGTGCGTTTGTTAGGCTGGCGGCAGACCGCACGCTGAAGCAGTGCAGTGCGAAAATTGCCCAAAGTCACTGCTAAAACCACGCCACAACTTGTCAGGCTGACTGCAAAGAGATAGAAAATACAGTCATGTGTTTAAATGAGAAAGTAGATTGACAGTGTTTGTTTTTTTTTCTTTCTTGCATTTGTGTTCTGAAGAAGCAAAACTAAGCTAGAAACGCTTTACAACGCGCTCTCTTGCTGAAATTATCGCTTTCGGTTTGACTTTCTAATGAGAAAACACAGAAAATACTTTTCAGCCGCTGTACGCTCACGCAACAAAATTGCTTTTTGCTTTGCCAACTCTTGGCGAACAAAAGTGGCTAGATTGAAACAAAAGGCTAAAAATGGCTAAATAAAACAAGAAAATGGCTGAAATTTCTGCTCCACATTTATTTCTGGATTTTAAAATAAAATGGTTAGCAAAGAGATTAAATGTTCGTCGACATTGATCATATATGACTCATTATTGTCTTTCATTTTTAAAAAAATTCTGGTACAGCATTACTGTTGCAATAATAATCATGTCTAATAAGTTCATATTTTCAAGTACAAAGTTATCTCATCACATCTCCAGAAGCGCTAATGCAAAATTAGTCCACATACATATGTATAACTTTGCCAAATTATCCACAGTTCCTATTAATTTTCATATGTTCTGCAAAAAAGGCATAAAAACGACTCCAGGTAGACTGTTTCTGTGGGAGTTGGTTAACATTTAATTTTAGTTATTTTTTTCATAAAACAATTTACACGTTCAGATATTTTTCTGTTGCAGCAAGATAAGCACGCGAACCAAATTGCATAATTTCTGTGAATGTGTCTTAAATAATAAACAGAATGATAATTTTTAGCCATTAGTTTATTAATATAACAATAAGAACAATAAAAATTACTAATTTTGCAAAACCGTAAAAATCAGCGATGGCTTGATATTTAAAAAACAAAGCTCGTTAAACAATAGCAAGATCGAAAGATAAGAAAGTACTTGTTAAACTATACTTTGAGATGAACAATTTTTTAAAATCAAAGCAACATGAATTTCTCTTTTTGATGTAGAAAAAAAAATTCAATAAATTTGTTAGTCCGTTTTTTACATTCAATTCGACAATTCAAAGAAAAACACAAAGCAATAATAAAGCAAAAGTAATTTCTGGATATAAAAATTTGAGTTCAGACAACATCAACTTCCGAACAGTACTGCATTAAGACGGTGTACAAAATAATATTTTCTTAGTCATTTTCTTATTTTTTAACTGTAAATAGTATACTTGATTCGAATCTTCTCATTCGTTTTTTATAGTTCTTATTTTTACATTAGTATACTGATTATTAATAATTGTCATTCTTTTCTTAAATGTTGTAATGTTCTTAATGTCTTAATAAACTAATGACTAAAAATTATCATTCTGTTAATTATTTAAAGCACACTCACAGAAATTATGCAAATGGTTTTTTGATAAAAATCGTAAAAAATAGTTCCCCTTAATTCACCACTTAAAAATTCATACAGTAGCTAAAAAAGGCATCTAAGAACACGACATTAAAATTTTCAAAAAAATCGAATGGTGTAGTCGTTTTGAAAATCGCAATAGAAAGTATAAAAGGGAAAAAAAATTAAAAATTAGTACACTCAAAGAATTTTGTGAGTATCATTAGCAAAAATGTTTGTTGTTTCAACAGTCTGTGCCTGCTGAAAAAGGGAAAGAAGACTTCGTCTGTTATTTTAGCAACCCTATGGTTGTTATTTTAGCACATAAATTTGCCTGCTACTGTAGCAAACTAGAACAGTCGTTTTAGCAAACAATTTTGCTATTATTTAAGAGAAAAAAGCGGCTGGGAGAACAAACTATTTATGTTATTCTAGCATACGTCTCTTTCTTTTTTATTTTAATAAAATAAATACAAATTTTATATTTTCCTGATATTTGAGAAGAGTATATCAACCAGGACTCCAACCTGAAGTTATTCAGCCCATGCGTTTCGAACTGTTAAATCTGTATGTATGCTTGATCTAAAAATATAAATGAAAAATAAATCATTTAATAAAATTGAATAGCAATAGGAGTGTCTACAAACAATACGTACCGGTCACTGGCTTTAACAATTATCTTCTTTTTGTCCGAAGGATAAATATAAAGAACATAAATCGTACGACATCGACGCGAACTCTGTCAATATTGGCCAATATGTTGGGTTTACCCTATAGACACGGTATCTAATTGTACACGTCCAGAGCCATATCATTGGACAAAATGATCGTATCCATGGATTACATCCAAATTAGACTAAATTATCCTGAGTTTTTGGAGCCAAAATGTTGCTTCGTGATCCGGATATTAGCGACCATCGTTGGAACATATAGAGTTAATAATCAATGTTGCTATTTCGGTAAAAAAAAAATCACAAAAAGGAAAAAAATACTTACGAGTTGTTGCAGGTATTATCATTAGGGTCACACTTCCAAGAGGTGTATGCGATTTGGAAAAGTAGACTAGGAAATAAATGGCTAGTCCATCGCTATCACAAGTTCTTTGTATGGACAGCATATATTTGCTAGGAAATTTTAGTTGACTTTTGTAGCCGTATTAAAGTAGAGGGTTTTTATAGGACACTGCTTGCTGAGAATCATGAAAACAACCAGAAATAAGACTTTCACAATAATAGTGAAATTTGCAATTTGTGTACGCTTACCTGTTGCAACTTGATTAATTGATCCTCCAAGGCATACACAAATTCGCCTTTTTTTCTTTAGCCATTTGTAAGTGTGGTCGAAGCTGTCTCGGAACCGTTTTACTCATTAGAATCATTTACATTATCTTCGTTTCTTCATTGCCAGAAAGTTTACTTTACTCCGCCAGCGGAACGCCTTTGTAATGCGAATTAAAAAACAGAACGAAAATTTCAATTCAATTGATTCGGCGTAAAATATTTTACTCTTCAAAGGGTGTTACTTAAATAGCCGTCGTCGGCGCACGATGTCTGTCGAAGAGGCAATCTTGAATGCTACTGAATGCATATTACGTCTGTCAATATTTTTTGATAAGCGAAATAAACATATTATATGAGATTTTGTCATCTGCACAAATATGAATATATGTGTATCTTATCGCAAGCACATTTTAATGGAAAAAATTGGTTTCAGTGGTAAGGAATATAAATTAAACGCCCCTTTTTTAATTTTCTTTTTTCCGTCATAAAGCATGTCTATGTGCCGATTCACACGCAGCAAAGTGCGAATGAAAAACACAAAACGGATTGCCAGTACAAGAAACTACTTTCCCCATTATCCATAGTCCCCATTTACATGGTACTTTTTTTTAAGTAACTTATCGGCTTATTCTCTTTTGAAAAAGTATTTACGTTCACACGCGTACTTTTTTTTCAATACTTAACTTATTTTCATTTGTTTTGTTTCGACTTTGCCTGTGTGAATTGTTGTTGTTTCCAAGTGAGAACGAAAAACACAAAACGATGAGTACGATAAGTACGAGTACGGCATCCTTTTTTCCCCCCGTTTCCGACTGCCTCTCTCGCCCACAAAACGCCGATAAGTATGCTTAATACTTAAAAAAAAGGATCATGTAAATGCAGACATATTCACACTCCGCAACTTTTCCAAGCAAGTGTCAAAGTTTGTTGGAGAGAGCTCTTTCCGCCCGCCTCTCTCTCCATCAAACTTTGACACTTGCATGGAAAAAGTTGCCGAGTGTGAATCTGAACGTTATCTTCCGTATGCCTCTATGTCCAGATTTACACCCGGCAACTTTTTACAAGCAAGTGTCAAAGTTTGACAGAGAGAGACGCCGAATTACCGGGTGTGTTGAGGTGTCTATGTTCGTCCCAATTTACACGAGGCAATTTTATCAGCGGTTTAATGGTGTTTGTAGAGGAGGCAGTTGGAAAGGGAGGGGAAAAACTCTCGTACTCGATTGAACGTTTTGTTTTTTATTCGCACTTTGAAACAACAACAATACACACAGGAATAGCCGTGGAAACCGTATAAAAATCGTCTTTGCACAGAATGATACAATCTTGCGAAATTTTCTCTTAATTACTATGTTTTTTCGGCACGAAAAAATTTCGCAAAATGTTATTTCGAGTTGAAAAATGGAACGCTTTTTTACTAAAGTTGCATTGCAGCTTGGAAGTGTGTGTGCCAAAGTGTCACTTTTATATGTATGTATGTGTGCATATGCATGTGCATTTTTCTTTTTGCTAACATTCTTGAAAACAAACAAAAGATAAAATTCGAATCAATAAACAATTAATTGGAATAATGCCGACGTAGAAAATAGTTAATTTAAATGTCAGAAAGGAAATATTGTTGGAGATCATTGTGCTAATGTTATACATAAATTATTTATTTTGTGTTGTTGCGGTGGCGACGTTTGTGAGACATGAAAAGCCAGGGTAGTACAATGTTATAAATAACGAAATAATTTCCTACTGTTGTACGAATATAAATAAATAAAATGATGTTTTGATTAATCGAAAAATGTTTTATTATTATATTTAAGGATTTACATTATATTTGTTGACATTTATATTATACTTCCATCCATAAACGGAATATCTTCTTCCAACTTCTATGGCTGGCAAGAACTAACTATGTATGTTCTTTACAACCATTTCCAATCACAGGCTCTGTCCAATTCCATTGTCCTACTGCTTTAGTAGCGTTAGGCGTCCGTAATGTTTCTCCTGGCTTTTGCAAACAATTGTTCTAAACATACAAACATAAATGTACATATCTAATTACAAGACAAATTCCACATTATTACATTTAGTTACACGTCCTTTCAGTGTTTTACACATTTTGTTTGATTTTGTACTGCAATCCAATTGGTTCATTCCATACACATAGTTATTTTTCCTATCACATCTTTTTCATTATTTCGGAAGATAATTTAATTTATTATTCTTTATTAGGAAATTTTATTTCTAATATTTCCAACAGTTGAGTTTCATGCGGACAAAAATAAATATAAACAAATGTGACCGTGGCGGAATTAAATTTGTTGCGGCGTTCAATTTGTAACGGCGTTAGGGTGTCTCTTAAATACCAGTGAATGCGTCAGCGTCTGTCAAAAAAACGCATGATGGATAATTTTTAACGCGCGCTGTACCGAAATACGCAGTAAACAAAAAACAGCTGATTTATCATCCCCATTTCAGAAAAATTTTTTTTTTCTACATTTGGAGTGGTATTCAGAGCAACATCGATTTTTTTATATGTTTTGAAAATATTTGGACAAACCACAAATAAGAAGGAATAGAAATATATTCCAAAACCAGGAGGCATTCGAATTTTAAACATTTTCAGACAGCAATTTATTTTTCTTCGCCTTCTCAACTTACTAACTAAGTTTTCGTAAGGAAAGATTGTAGAAGCTGCACTGAAGCAATTTGATAGTTTGCATTCGTGCAGTATTATTGTATATACACCCAAATGATACAACGTTTTTTAACTACAAAATTTCCATAGCATTGTAGTTATATGTTCTAATTTGTTTGTTATGCAAGATGCTATTTTTCATTAGAGAAGAACGGAAACATTGCTAATATATCGTGGTGTATCTAAAGATGTTGGTTTTGTCCACCGAAGTCAAATTATGTTTCTTAAACTCTTTATTGGTTGTGCAAAATGTAAAGACCTGTAATTCTCCTCCTGACTTTGTAAATGCCAACCAAATCTATCGAAGCTGTCGGCACTTGCCATGTTGGGACTAAATTGTGTTTTATATCACATGGCAGTGTCGCTATTAAATCAAATTCTATCTTATAATCATGCTTCAAAGTAGAGAATTGTTTATTGGCCAGTTTCAATTGATATTTACAAATGTACTCGTTGAGCATGGAATTCAAATGTGGAAATAAAAACTATTCGGAACAAGCTCGTGTCACATGCTTCATTGTAGGAAGAACAAACACCTGGACTAACGATTTTCTTACGTTAGATCCGACCGGAATCAAAATGTGTCCTTGAAAATGGATCCCTTGCGTCCAAGCAGCATGAATAGGTTCCCCACGTTTCTGTTGAATTAATACAAAAATGCTGGTACATATTATAAAGTTTTGGAATTTACTTGGTGTTGACAACTTCAGAGAAATTGCTTGCAATGTGGCCTTCTTGATTTTTACACATTTGTGGAGAGGCTCCTTTGTATTCCATAAGTGGGCAGTGTCCCAGCTATTTCAATCATTTCTTCGCTGTTAATCTGAAAAACACATTTTGATATAAGTTATAACAGTAAAATATTAAATTCTTACCAGTTTGTATTTGGTATTTCCAGCAAATTCAATATTTAATATTTTTCTACATCGTGTACTGTTCCAAGATAAAAAATAAAATGCTGCTGGTCATCTGTTTGTGTTTATGTTTTCTTTTGTTGTTGTTTTGTTTTCTTTCTTTGTATGTGTAAGCGCACTGTCAAATTCGGATTTTTTGAAATTATCCGGCGTATCCGTGTGCGTATTTCGGTAGCTGTAGTACATTTTCATATATTTGAAATCGAGTTTGACAGACTTAGGACGCATTCACCGGTATTTAGGAGATGCCCTTAAATTTGTGGTGGCGCAAAATGTTACTTTTTCGCGTTGAAATAAACATAGTACCACAAACGAAAAAATTTCGCAGTTTTTTTCGCGACTTTGTTTTTATATGGGATTTCAACGCGAAAAATTAACATAGTACCACGCTTAAGCCTTTATGAATTCTCTCGTTTTTTAACTTTTTTTGCATACACAATACTTAGTCCTAGATCACACGAGGCAATTTCTTCCAAGCGGAAAGTGCTCTCTGTATCTTTCCTACAAAATTTGACACTTCCTTGAAATAAAATTGCGTTGTGTGAATCAGACTTTATAAATATTTTTACAAATCGCACATCAAATATTAATGTTTAGCTTTGGTTTATTAAAATATGTATAAAAAATTAGAAACTAAAATCTAAACACAATAGATTAATTTTAATTGTATGTCCGGAACTAAGATTTTGAAATCGTCAAATCATATTCGTTATCGATTTGTGTCTTACTTTTTGCAGAGTTACGGTTCTCAATATTTTTATTTTTTCATTAGATTTTAAAAATATTGGAAATAGGTGTCGATTAAATCCTATTTCCAATATTTTTAAAATCTAATGAAAAAATAAAAATATTGAGAACCGTAACTCGAAAACAGATATCGCTGAATAATTATTTATTTTTTTTTAAATATACTTGTCTTATCTCACGAATGACCTTAACCTTTTTGATTTTCAATGGTAGTTGAACTTTATCATGTAAATTATTGCAACTTTTGTCTTATTTTCACATATTTTGATTAACAGCAAACATTTTCAGCAAACTGCAAATTTTTCAGCAGTGCGTTTGCTAATGCAAAACTGCAAACTTTTTGCTATTACAGCAGAAAATGTGCTGTATTAGCAGAAAATGTGCTGCATTAGCAAAAAAAATGGTTGCTAAAAATTAGCAGACGTTGTTTGTTATTAACAGCAAACAATTTTTTTTGGGTGTATATTTTGTTGCAGTGCTGACTCCAGTTAGTTGTAGTATTGTTAAAATTACCTTTAAGTGTATAGCACATTAAAATCGGTCACGTATTTCAGTTGATACAAGCTAAAGAATGAACACACCTTTAAGAAAATAACGTAATTTCGCCAACTTCAAATTGCTCATATCTCTTAAAGAATTTTTTTAAGTTTTTCTTGAACTACGTATAACATATATTAAGTAAAATATTACACACACAAAATTTCGAAGCAATCAAAAATAGTGGTGTCAAAAACCGTCCCGTTTGGCATGGAATGACTCATACATATATGTTTGTTACATCCAATTTGGCATTTTAGCGCTACAAAAGCTTTGTTTACATCCAAACATTTTAAAATTTCAAAACGCATGAATGTGATGAAAGATTGATGTAAGAAATTTCATTCTTTTGATGTAGTACACAATTTTAATGAAATTGGCGGTCATCAAATTGAAGAAGGTATTCACTAAATCAATGGAATAATTACATCAATTCAACGAAAAACAATTGGAGAAACTTTTTCATTATTTTCATGTACCATTTTATTTTCAGTGTAGCCATATTTTATTAATAAATCAGCATGTAATGGTTGGATAGACCGATCCGTTTCGGTAGCCACCAAACTCTTATGTCAAATCGGAATGGACATACATATATGTAAGTATATGAGACAAATATTTAAATCTGAACCGATATCGTCAAAAAATTCGTCAAACAAAATTGCATGAATATCAAATGCAATTATAACTCATATTTTAAAATATCAAATGGGTCCTAAAGAAATGTACTCGTTTGTGCAAAATTTCGTTGAGGTCGGACTTATATTGCTATATCTGCTTTGATTACAAGGATATATGGAAAGGCAGACGTCCATTGCTAAGTCGACTCGGAAAGAGATTCTAAGTTTATCGGTATAATAAACTATGGGTCTGTCTATCTTTTCTCTTTTGTGTGTTATAATAATATACTTTTGTCTATACTTTAGGTAAAATTTACATTTGTCGTATTTTTGGACATATTATAGTATATTTTGTGTTTTTTGATACGGATTTTCTTAGTACTTTTTTGTGAAATAATTTGTTTCATTTATATATTATTGAAGTATTTTTTGGATTAGTTACCACTTAACTATTTCCTAAAGAAATAAAATTTTTCCTGAAATCTGAACAGGACCCAAAAAAACTGAACAATTCAGGTAAATTCAGGGTATCTGGCAACATTACCTAAAGCTGATGTCTGAAACTGTAGGCAAACTGGAGCTAATTGGCGCATTCAGTTTTTCATTTCTCCATCCTGCTGGCTCTTAACATGACTACAAAGCTTTAATGGATAACAATTAAAAAAAATCAAATAATAACTTGTTCTCATTGTCCAATAAATACATTGAATTTATTGATTGTGTTTTATATTAATACGTATTTACGTTGCAGGCCTTGACAAGTTGACAATTGCAGAGGGTTTATTTTCGTAAAACGAAAAAGAAATTGGAAAGGAGTAAACGTAATTATGAACCCCTGTACCAAACAATAAAAGGAACATACACCCAAGAAAATAATTGGTTGAAATTCGATTCTAACAATAAAAAAAATAGTACTAGCAACAAAAAGTATATTGCCTATACCGTCTGTAGGTTGTATTTATATATAATTAGTTGAAAAAACAATAATAACATGGATACAATCAAATGAAAATGCTTGCAACTAAATCGATGGTTGTATCAATCGAATTAAGATTGTTTTTCAATAACATTCGGTTAGTAGTGGTAAGCAATTTTAAATTTTCATTATAGTACCATATGATCGATTTTTGGTTGTGACAACCAATGTTTTATTCTTGACAACAGAAATTGTATCAATAGACCAAAGATTATTATTGCAACGAATAATTGGTTACTACACAGAAAAAATATTAACAAAATTATCGTTTATTGGTTATCCCAATCATTTCGCAAATTTAGAATAATTAAATGTATTTTGGGAAATACAACCGAAAGATTGGTTGCTGTTATTTTGCTGATACATGACAAACAAAAAATAAAATTACTCGACATAAAAAAATCTTCAACATTTTGTTCAAGAAAGGTATAGGTAATCAAAAATAATCTCGTGTGGATAATAATGTGTGGAATGCAGAATATGTTGTGCAAAATGTTTTACATAAATAAAAAATAAAAGCAACAATCATGAAATTGAAAGCACAGGGTTAAGCGATATTTGCATAAAAGCTTTGTGTTTTTTTTCGTGTACTAAAATGTGTGTCAAATATTTCCACATTGATGAATTTGTAATATGGGATTTTTAATTTTATTATGAATTGTTTTTTTTTCAATAAATAAAATAAAAATTAATGAAAACTGTTTTTAATTAATTGTCGGTAGTATATGACTGACAAAGTGTCAGAACAACCAATTTTTTAAAACAGTTGGTTGTGGCAACTACAACAGACAATTTAAGCCACCATTTTCGTAGTTGGCGCAACCAAATATGGTTGTTGTCAACATGGAAGCAGAAGTATACCACAACCAAAATATTGGTTGTCCTGATGGAATCGCATGATAGTAGACAGAACTACCAAAATTCGGTTGGCAAATAATTCGGTTGAGGCAAACAAACTGTATTCTGTGTGTAGGCAGGCTTTACACCCATCAAAGGTTGCATTGATCAAATAACCACTTTGAGGATTTTAAATGAACAATCTGCTGGATACAATTCGACACTTTACTAGAATTTCGCTGACTTTGAGAAGGCATTTGATGCAATAAATAGACGCTTTGTTTGTGAAAGTCTTGAAGCCAGAGGCATTCCCAATAAGATTATTAACATTACCAAAGGCTTCTACAAAGATGCATCCTTTCGAAACGGAAAGCGGAGTTAAACAAGGCTGCGCATTATCGTCAATTCTTTTTGTACCCTCCACCATATAATGGGGGGTATATTCATTTTGTAACGCCTCTAAATATTTATCTGAGACCCCATAAAGTATATATGTATGTATATTCTCAATCGTCGTAAAATTCAAAGAGAATTTAGCCATGCCAGTCTGTCTGTCCGTCTGTTGTAATCACGCTACAGTCTACAATAATTGAGCTAGACGGCTGATATTTTGTATAGGTTTCAGTTGTTATACCCTCCTCCATAGGATGGGGGTATATTAATTTTGTCACTCCGTTTGTAACACCTCTAAATATTGATCTATGGTCCCATAAAGTATACGAGTATATATTCTTAATATTCTATGACGATTTTGCTATGCCCGTATGTCCGTCCGTCTTTTGTAATCACGCTACCATCTATAGCACTTGTGCTAGGTGGCCAAAATTTGGTAAATATACTTCTTATATCTGCTGGTATCTTCGGATTGAAAATGGGCAATATAGGTCTATTTTTTGATATAGCTCCGATTTGACTTCTTTACGCCACAGAGTCCACAAATTTCAACTGATCCATGCTCGAGGGTATATAAGATTCGGAATGGCGGAGCAATGGGGGAGCATTAGCTTATATAAACAGTCGCATATGTAAAGCACGCACATCATTCGCATCCTTAAATAGAGTATGGAAATTCAAGAAGATTTAATTAGACACCAAACTAATAATTTTTAATTCTTGTGCCTCAGCAACGACTCAGTCCTTGTCACGATTTTGGGGTCTATGACGTGATGGACATACCCTACTCCCACACTCGTGGGACCTATATGCAACCCTTTAAACCCGGACACACTACAACAACCAAATACGACAAATACACGAGGATCTAAACCTTGGCTTAGAAACAAGCCAAGTGATCCAAAGACCTCTTCTAAAGCGGCAGCATTACTTGGCATTCGGTTTCCTATGGTAAGCATACCAGTCCTTCAAAGAAGAAGTTTAATGATCAGCGCATGGCTCTCAGGATCCTTGAGAAAGCCGATCCTGCATCTCTAACCAAATAGAAGAGAGAATCCCTGAAGTGGGCAGGGATTATTTCTGAAGAACAGGATACCGCATCAACTTGCATACGGCAGCAGCCAATTAAAAGGCTGCGCTCTCCAGATGAAACGTGACTACGTAAAGGATGAGCTTCTAGCGCACACAGACGACGAGGCAAATGTAACGATGGTGGCGAAATCTGACAATGGTCCGGATCCTACAGATAAACCTCCACCACTCAAAGGAAGCATCAGCTGACTCCTGATGCAAGGAGGGGCTGGCCTGGTCCTAATCCAGGAACCATGGTTGATTGGAGATATGGTTTGTGGACTCAGGACATCAGGGTTAAAACTGCTTCAAGGTAAACGAGAAGAAAAATTACCTAATTGTGTGTAGTGATGTCAATGCACACCATCATATGTGGAGTCGTAATGACATCAACGACAGTGGCGAATTTCTCATCGAATATATTATAAGTAGTAACCTGTGATTTATAATAGAGGGCATGAAGCTTCTGCTTAAATGCGAAGCTTCCTGATACCGTGTTCCCACCCAATATTAGGAAGGCAAATTGGGAAACATTTAGGCACATATTCAACAGATCTCTTCCAAAAAGTCCTGAATTGAAATTGCAAACTATCCGGAAATGAAATTGCAAACTATCCGGAAATGAAATTGCAAACTATCCTGAAATGAAATTGCAAACTATCCGAGTCACAGCAACCCCTATTGACTCGTTACAAGCCGCTTGTCCCAAACAGAGGCCAAGGGGCAAACAACGACCGCAATGTTGTCGTCTCAATTAGTTATGCTGAGGAAGTGCTGTAGGAAGCTCTTCAATAGGGCAAAGGGTGTAGTGGCGTAGAAAGCTCATCCGAAGCCTCAAGGTCACCGACAATTTTAGCCTCAACATCTCGTACAATTTGGCGGCTCTCGAAACAGATCTGTCAATACATGTCACTATACTTTTTTTTTAATTTTTAACAAAGTTGGCTTCAAATACTGAAAACAACAAAACCCATCTTGAGCCTAACAAAGTGCAAAAAAATATGTGCTATGAAAGCAGATCGAATACAACAAAAAAAACTAGAAGAAATGGTAGGGCACGACCAAATACGTTGTTGTTGCATAGGCAATTACAGCAAAACATTCGTGTGAATTCTTTTCATTGTAAAGTCTCACGAGAGTGGAGGTTGGTGCATGTAAGAGAGATGATGATTGCTGATTGTCTTTTTTTGGAGATATGCGCATTTAGCAAACAGTTCTCGTACAATGTTACATGACTGTGCGTATATATTCTAATGATCGACTGAAGTAATCGTTGTAATAAGGATATTGACAATGGGAGTTTGGTGGCTCCCGAAACAGATATGTTTATCCAACCATTACAACCACCCCCAATACATGTCACTATACTTTCTCTTTAATTTCTAACAAAGTTGTTTTCAAATACTGAAAACAACAAAAACGATCTTGAGCCTAACAAAGTGCAAAAACAAAATATGTATAGCGTGATCCATTTCGAGGTTCCCTACTTTTTTAAAGAAAAAAAAAAGAGAAATTTCAATTTGAATGGGAATGTTTATTATCATTTGAAAAAACATTCTTTGGCATTTATTTTTTGAAGATATATGTCTATCAAATGTTGGCCGCGGCTACGTCTCAGATGGTCCATCCGTTGAGTCCAATTTTCGATGACTCGTTCGAGCATTTCGACTGGTAACTGGCGAATGACACGCGTAAACGTTGTTCAGGTGTAAGTCTTTCCATGATGAAATGCCAAACAATACTTAACAAAAATAACATGACAGCATGACACGACTCACACGTGATCTGTCAAAAAAGGCTATTGAAAAAAGTATCTCTACTTGGATCACCCTATACTATGAAAGCAGATCGAATAAAACAAAAAAACGTTGTTGTTGCATAGGCAACTACAGCAAAACATTCGTGTGAATTCTTTACATTGTAAGGACTCACGAGAGTGGAAGTTGGTGCTTGTACAAGGGATGATGATTACTGATTGTATTTTTTTGGAGATATGCGCTTTTAGCAAACAGTTCTCCTTCAATGTTACTTGACTCTGCGTATATATTCTAATGATCGACTGAAGTAATCGTTGTAATAAGGATATTGACAACGGGAGTTTGGTGGCTCCCGCAACAGATCTGTCACTACACCCAAAAAAAATTGTTTGCTGTTAATAACAAACAACGCACAGTGGCGCCCGTAGAGCAAACGAGGTTGCAAAAATCAAAATGTTCATGTGCGCCGACGAAGTTTTAAATAAACCCATGTTATAGGAAACTTTTCAACGATTTCAAATATGCTACTCTTAATAATATCACATTTTTAGTTTAGAAGATATAACCGTTCAAAGTTGACCGACTTTCGGTTTCCAAAAAAACACACAATTTTTAGTCAATTTGTTGCGATTTCAGGTGTAATATCACGAAAAATAGGTAACGAATCGCCTTATTTTTTGTTTGTATTTATTGATGTATTTATTAAATGTATAATGATAAAAAAAATTAACTGTTTGCTTTGTGTTTCTCCTGGTAAAACACTATTTAATAACTATCCGTTTTTTTCACTATTTTTCAACTTTGACGGAAAATAAAAAAAATCTATATTTTTCTATATTTGCCATATTTTCAAAATATGTTCTTTGATTATTCCTTTACATAATCCCAAAAGGTTTTATTTGCCTCTAGGCGCCCCTTTGGCTTCTAGAGGTGAAAAAGGTAAAAAAGACGTGGTTCTTGATTGGCAAAAATCAAATCATTAACCCTTCGTCATACACATGTTTCTATAGTCACATTCGTAACACATGGGTCAGGCCAGACCATTTTGTAAAACAATAAAAACAACTCGCGTAAACTTCTGTAACTGGCACTCATGATAGAATTATTGGGAAAATTAGCTGTACAGACAGCATGGGATGCCATCATTTCCAACATGAAAACCCTTTTTGTCTGAATTCGTGGAAAGAACTAACAATTCTTGGAAAAACAAAATTACGTCATAAAATGGACGCAACAATTGTCATCCAGTCCACACGGTGGTAAAAACTTGCGTCATGCACAGCTACTATATAAGTGTAAACACTTAGCGTGGTTTCAACAAACCTGATTGTGCTATTATTGACCAACCATCTAACCGCGAGTTATTGAAAACATGGCGTTGAACAATTTAAAATTACTGTTTAGAAAGTCAACCACACCAAAGTTTTTCACGGAAGCTGCTTTAGAAGAACTTGATAGCTTATACGGAAATATTGAGAGAAGCGAAAAAATAATTTGTATCTGATATATGCAAATATTAAGGCAAAATGGGTGAAATCTAATCGAACCATTCAGAAATTCAACTCCAAATACGAGGACTGGCTTAATGAAGACACCATCCTGGATATATTGGCAGTAGATAAACCCACCACATCAACCAGAGGAGCAAAAGGAAGGCCAAAAAAAATTATTGAGGAGTGTTCAATTTTCACAAGAGAGAGGAAACTTGCCGATGCCACCAATGACTTGACCACGAAGCATTTATCGGAGGCGCTGTCTATTAAATATACAAAGGATAGTGAAAGAGTGAGGTCGCAGATTACAAAATTTGTTGCTGATGCAAGCCCACTGAGACTAAAAAGGATTAAGGAAAGCATTCCCACGTCCACATTAAAAAGTATGGATCCGAAGAAGACTTGGCCTTGTTTATGGACTTACAACTTTCCAAAGAAAAATATGAGATACTACGGGCATCCTTGATGCGACACGGGGCTGACGTTTTACCAGGATACAAGCATATTACGCAAGCCAAAATAAATTCACGACCACTGCATACGGAGTTTACGGAAGTCTCTGTGAAAGCCAATCTGCAGGATCTCATGGGCCATACAGCAAAACGGTTGTTGGAGAGTCTTCCTGAAAATGAGGTGAAAATTCTTCCTGAGAAACTGACATTGATCAGCAAATGTGGCTGCGATGGATCATCCGGACAAAGCGTTTATAAGCAAAGGATATCTTCCGATGACGCTACAATATCGGACGGAAATATGTTTATGGCATCTGTTGTTCTTTTGCGGCTAAAATCTGATGTTTCCCTACACTGGAAAAATCCACGTCCGTCATCAGTGCATTATTGCCGACCAATAATGTTTCAGTTTGCAATGGAATCGGCAGAACACATAAGGACCACGGTGAAGGACATTGAAGAACAAATAAGCAAGATTAAGCCTACAAAGCTGCAAATTGGAGAAGGAAAATATATTGAATGCAATTACGAGTTCCACCTGACCATTGTTGACGGAAAAGTCGTAAACGAACTGACAGGAACAACCTCAACGTTGTCATGCCCGATTTGCAAAAAGAGTCAGAAGAACTTTGGTAATTTAAACGATTCTACAAACGAGGAGAATTACGAATATGGAATGTCACCATTGCACGCAAGGGTAAGGTGTATGGAGTTCTTGCTAAAACTGGCGTATACCCTACCACAAGAGGAGGAAAACTTCGATGAAAATACATCAATAAAGGATAAGGAAAAGATCAGAAAGAAGCAAATACAGGATCCTTTTTTTAAACAAGTTGGACGAAAAGTAGACTGTCCCAAGCACGGATACGGTAACTCAAACGATGGAAACACTTCTAGGAGATTTTTTGAAAATGATGAGGCAGTAACTAGAATCACTGGAATTGACAATCAAATTGTGAAAAGATTGGGAACGATCTTGAATGTTTTAAACTGCAAAGAAAATGTCAATTCTACAAAATATGGAGAATATGCATCGAAAACTGCATCTCTTTTAGCAGAAATGTATCCACAGAAGAAGTTGACCCCGACCGTCCATAAAATATTGGCGCATGGCAAAGATATAATTGAGTACCAGTCTTTGCCAATTGGAGAGCTTTCTGAAGAAGCACAGGAGTCTCTTAACAAATTTTATAAAAAATATAGATTGCAGAACTCATTCAAAGCATCAAGGGTAAGGCAAAATGAGGACCTCTTCAACATGTTGGCAGCATCTTCCGATCCACTTATTTCTTCCCTGCGGCATGTGAAGTCACGAATAGAGTTAGAAAATAATTATAGTTTAGAAATGATTAGTCTTTTAGATATACCTTCTCCTACGAATTGTGATGAATATTTTACAGAAAATTGAAAAAATAAATTTAAAAAAGAATTTTTTTTAATTTGTTGGGTAATAATTTAAAACATAAAACCCTAAAGAAAAAAAAATAAAAACAATCTAAAAATGTAAAAATAATTTTTTTTAGTTACCATAAAATTGATTTTTCTACAAATTTTAACTTTGATAACCCATAAGTAGGCCCCTACAAAGCGTAGCACCATTTCCAAACGCTCATTTCATAGGCTGAACAGTTATCTATCATATGCTGTTTAAACTGTTCAATTATCTTATTCGGTTCAAAAGATATGATTTTTGCAACGAAAAAACTCAAATGGCGCCACTGTGCAACGTCTGCTAATTTTTAGCAACCATTTTTTCTGCTAATACAGCACATTTTCTGCTGTAATAGCAAAAAGTTTGCAGTTTTGCATTAGCAAACGCACTGCTGAAAAATTTGCAGTTTGCTGAAAATTTTTGTTGTTAATCAAAATATGTGAAAATAAGACAAAAGTTGCAATAATTTACATGATAAAGTTCAACTGCCATTGAAAATCAAAAAGGTTAAGGTCATTCGTGAGATAAGACAAGTATATTTAAAAAAAATTAAATAATTATTCGGCGATATCTGTTTTCGAGTTACGGTTCTCAATATTTTTATTTTTTCATTAGATTTTAAAAATATTGGAAATAGGAGTCGATTAAAACTGCAAAAAGTAAAACAAAAATCGATAACGAATATGATTTGACGATTTCAAAATCTTAGTTCCGGACATACAATTAAAATTAATCTATTGTGTTTAGATTTTAGTTTCTAATTTTTTATACATATTTTAATAAACCAAAGCTAAACATTAATATTTTATGTGCGATTTGTAAAAATGTAAAGTCTGATTCACACAACGCAATTTTATTTCAAGCAAGTGTCAAAGTTTGTAGGAAAGATACAGAGAGCACTTTCCGCTTGGAAGAAATTGCTCCGTGTGATCTAGGACTAAGTATTGTGTATGCAAAAAAAGTTAAAAAACGAGAGAATTCCTAAAGGCTTAGGGTGAGTATTAAGAGAAAATTTCGCAAGATTGTATCATTCTGTGTAAAGACGGTTTTATACGGTTTCCACGGCTATTCCTGTGTGTATTGTTGTTGTTTCAAAGTGCGAATAAAAAACAAAACGTTCAATCGAGTACGAGAGTTTTTTCCCCTCCCTTTCCAACTGCCACCCCTACAAACACCATTAAACCGCTGATAAAATTGCCTCGTGTAACTTGGGACGAACATAGACACCTCAACACACCCGGTAATTCGGCGTCTCTCTTTGTCAAACTTTGACACTTGCTTGGAAAAAGTTGCCGGGTGTAAATCTGGACATAGAGGCATACGGAAGATAATGTTCAGATTCACACTCGGCAACTTTTTCCAAGCAAGTGTCAAAGTTTGATGGAGAGAGAGGCGGGCGGAAAGAGCTCTCTCCAACAAACTTTGATACTTGCTTGGAAAAGTTGCGGAGTGTGAATATGGACAATGGGGAAAGTAGTTTCTTGTACTAGCAATCCGTTTTGTGTTTTTCATTCGCACTTTGCTGCGTGTGAATCGGGACATAGACATGCCTTATGACGGAAAAAAGAAAATTAAAAAAGCGGCACAGTCGCCTCTCAACTCTCGTTGACATTAGACTAATTAGTGCCGGTCACATTTTTTCTTTCTTTCTCTTTGTTTACAATAACAACAAAAACACAGTTAACCAAACTCAATCATACAAAAGAAAAACAACATTCTTTATTGTTTTGTTTCTTTATTTCACAATAACAAACAGTAAAACTTAATTGTGACACCGTAACTTACTTCAAAATGGATGACGAGGATCCACCTCCTCCGTCAGATCCGAGGAGACGACAGAACATTCTGTTGAATCCGGAGAGTAAAAAATTTAAAAATAACCAGCCCATAAAGAGTAGTGGACAGCTTCTTAAACCACAATCTGCTGCACAGTTGAAAGAAACAAAAAACAACTCTAATGATCCAGGTGCCAGTACATCAGCTGCTGCAATGGAAGAAATTGAAAACGTTTACAATTACAGCATTTATGAAAACAAAAAAATTTTGTACCCTGATCACCATCCAGGTCCCTTTTATGTTCTGGTATCATCAGATGAACCCATCAGTTCAAGGAGGAAAAACTCTGAACTTCATTTATATGCCAAACTTAATTAATTTTAATTAATTAATTACATATCAAAAAATATTGCATTTAAAACATTTAGACTTGCATTTAACAACTGCATTTCTGCCAACAATTTCGTCCTCAACCCCTCTCTGCAAGGTATTGGTTTAAAAGCCTTTATTCCAGATCACTTTGCGCAAAAATTCTACGTTGTTAAATTTGTTCCTCTTGAGTTCACCGGTCAAATGATAATAGACAGCATAAACAGCAGCGATAACCAGTTTGAAGCCGTATCTGTTTTTAGATTCAACAGAAAGGATGACAATGGTAGATATGTTCCATCGGAAACCATTAAAGTAGGCGTAATATCTGAATGCAAGGTAACATCTATTAATATGTTCAACACAAAAGCTTCAGCCGAACTTTATACGACACCTGTTCGCCTTTGCAAGAACTGTGGAAGACTAGGTCATATTGCCAATCGTTGCCGTTCGAGGAAGAGGTGCCTTTTCTGTGGCCAAAACATAGTTTGTCCAAACAACTGCACTGAGGTAAGATGTGATTTCTGCATGACTACAACCAAATGCCATATACCGTGCATAAGTCCAAGGTGCATTCTTTGCAATCAAAATGATCACACTTCTTTAGACTCCATCAAGTGTACTAGATATGAAAATGAAAACAATATCAGAGAAATTATGGCCATGTCAAATCTGTCGAGGAAAGAATGTCTTCAAACTTACCCAACGAACAATTATTACGCCATTTTAGACGAGCCACAATATGAAAATGCTTTTCCTCTAATCAGCAATAAGTCAAAGCCTCCAACTAGAACTATGGAAGAAGAAATTAATAGAAAAATCACAAAAATTATATACAACAAAATAGCTGCAACTATCCCAAAAAGAATTCTGCCAACAGCTGAGCCTGTTGTATGTCAGCCAACCAAACCAATATTTGAATATCAAAACTTTACAAAAGTATCAGATCTTGAAAGAATTGTGTCTTCCTTTACTAGACAAATGTCTTCAATTCTTGCAGCTGCAAATTGTCCAGAAGGACTTAACATTTTAAATCATTTCCAAAATGCCCTAAAAACATCGTCTCAATCAGTAGTAAATTCGAATATAGATAATATGACACTCACGTAAAACTGTGAAAGTCCTACAACATAATATTCAAAGTTTAACAAAGAACAAAAGCTATCTATAAATTTATCTGAATAAGTACTCAATTGACATTTGTTGCTTAAGTGAAATTTTTAATATTGATGAAAACTTAACTAATTCATACATAAAAAACTACAAAATGATTTCAAAAAAGAGAAGTGATAACTATGGTGGTGTAGCAATAGTACATAAAAATAATATCAATATAAAGAAATTATCGTTTCCAACAAATCTAGACATATTAATATGTCAAACCACAAACTTATCGATAAACTTTACTTTGGTTTCGGTATACTTCCCTCACTCGGTCAAATGTAATATACTAAAAAATGAATTAAATAAACTTCTAATATTTCTGGAAGGGAAACCAAATGTTATAATAGCGGGAGATTTTAACGCAAGATCTAAAACATATGGCGATGTATTTGATTCTATTAGAGGATCAGCAGTAAAAACGATTATGGAGACATCTGTTTTCCGCTGTTTAAATGATGGCTCTTCGACATTCAAAAAGTCATTTTTTGACAATGTAGTAGGCTCAGTTTTAGACCTTACCTTTACAAACACACATTCTCAATCATCCTGGGAGGTTTTAAATACAACCATTGGAGGCAGCCATCACCTACCAATCATAATTAACTTCAATGTCATCAAGACAAATAAACAAAAATTCCTTTCAAAAAAACAACTTCTAAAACACAAACCTCAAAACAACTTAAAAATTCAAATCGTAAAATCAAGTTTTTATATAGACTCCAAAACAAACTTGAAATCTTGGTGGAATGATGAGGTCGACAAATTTCGCCGTATTAAAGATGCAGCAGAAAAGAAATTCGCAAAATACAAAAGCACGGAAAATGCTGAGAATGCTATAAATTCCATTAAAAATTTTAAAAACGCGGTAAAAAAAAGCAAAAAAAAGTGGATAGAATTCAAAAGCTTGATACTCTCAATAAAAATGCAAACACGAAAAGTCTTTTTCGGTATGTAAAAAGCTGCATATCTTTCTTTGAACCAAAAAACAACTCTAAATGGTGCCCCGAAAATGATGAACAATTCCTAATTCACCTTAAAAACCAGGTTCCTCACAACAATCAAGTTATGGATCCTATTACGTACATTGGAACGTCAAACGATTTCTCCTTTGAAGAACTTCTAAATGTCCTCGCAGGAAAGAAAAAACCATCTTCAGCTGGTCTGGATGGCATAACATATGATTCCTATACCGAAAAGGGGTAAAAATCTTGAAATATTGACCAACTTCAGGCCCATTGCTTTAATATCTGTTCTAGCAAAAATTATGAACCTTATGGTTAAGCAGAGACTAAATATATTTCTAAATCAAGATCATATACTACCAAACAGATCCTATGCATATAGGAAAAACGTATCCACTTCAACCTGTATCAACGATATTCTTCACACCATAAACATTCACAAGGAAAAGAATGAAAAAGTAATTCTACTTTCAATGGACATCTCTAGCGCTTATGAGTGTGTTGACATAAATGTTCTACAACAAATTCTAATCGAACTAGAAATTCCAAATCAAATTTGTACATGGATCCTTAATTTCCTGTCTAAAAGAGTACTCAGAATGGGCAAATCATCACTAGATATATATAATGGCATTCCACAAGGCAGTTGTCTCAGTCCAACTATTTTCAATACCTACATGGCATCGCTGATAATTCGACACATCTGTTCCAATATGCCGATGACTTTATCATCATGGTCACCAACAAAGATTTCGAAACCGCAAACTCGATATTGCAAAGAAAGTTAAAAAGTTTTTCGTCTCTTCTTAGAAGACTTAACTTAAATTTAAACATAGAAAAAACTTCAGTAATGTATGTGGCTAAAGGAGGCAGGAAAATCCCGAACATTTCACTAAACGGAATCAACATCAAGGTGGTAAATACTGTTAAATTTCTTGGCAGGAACATAAAAAACAGCCTATCTCTAAAAGAACATTATGAAGATGTAATTGATTCATGCAAAAACTCCCTAAATGCACTTAACTAGTTTCTGCCACTAAACAAGGCATACACCCAACAAAGGCAGTAAATCTCACCAAATCTATAATACTTTCGAAAACTGAATATTCAATATCGTCAATGGCGCACCGGCCGACCTATCTTAATAAAAAGCTAAGCAGCTTTCAAAACCAAATCTTAAGAAGGAATCTAGGTCTAACTCCTTCAACCCCGGTCCATGTTGTTTGTGCACTGGCCGGAGTACTTCCTACCAATTTGAGAGCACAATTCCTAACAGCAAAGGAAATAATAAGACTTAAGATTTTCAACAAGGCCCTTTTCAATAACTTTACAAAGAATGCATCTAACAAAACAAGCATAGGTTTCACATACATCAAATTTAAAGATATATTTGACAAATTACAAGTTGGTTCTTTGGTGAATAAATCCACAAAACTACAAATAAATACAAATGTCTTCAATGTGGCGAAAAATGAAATGGCGACAGAGATAATAAAAGCAAAATTTTCGGAAATCATTAATAACTTAAAAATTGAAGGTTTCTCTATTTGGGCAACTGACGCCTCTGTAGGCAATGCAAGTACTGGCTGTGCAGTATGCAACATTTCGTGTAGACAAAACTTTGTTTTCAGGATACCAGAAATTATCTCATCACTTTCTGGCGAACTTCATGCTATAGAAAAAGCTATAGATCTAATCATAGAGGACGGAATCAGCAAGGCAGCTATATTCACTGACAGCAAAAACGCATGTCTCCTACTCATGAACAATACTACACATAACTACACTGTCACCAATATAATCGACAAAATCAACAAATCAAATATAATAACACTCACTATAATCTGGACTCCATCACACGTTGGGATAACTCCAAATGAAACTGCAGATTATTTTGCCAGACACGCCGTGGAATCCGGTTGCCACATACACCATAACCTCTCAGCAACAGACTCCCAGAATCTCATTGAAAATACCCTATGGAATGAATGGGTCAATGATTACAAAGAAATATCAAAAGTTAAAGGTATTTACTTTTCCCAGTTTTTTCCCTCACCACCCAAAAAACCATGGTATAAGAACTTCCAAGGCACACCTGAAAAGATTAAAATTATAAATAGACTGTATACGGGACATACCTTCAGTAAAAAATACTTACACAAAATGGGTATCCAGAACAGCAACCTATGCGGAGTGTGCAATGCTGTGGAAGATGAAATCCACCTTATCTTCAGCTGCAAAAGATATGAAACAAATCGTAATCAGTACAGTATATTTGATTGCTACACAAACTTACCTCAACTATTAAAAACAAAAAACCACGAGCACTTTAATGAATTACTGCAATTCATTTGTAAAAACAAAATGGAGATATAAAAACACAACTACCAAATACTACACTCTTTAATGAATGAATACATAAAATGCATCATCCATTCACAAATGGATTAAAACAATAACAATAACCGTCTAATCAGCCCTGGTGAATGAACACTGAAAGTGTTCCACCAACACAATCATATGAACTCAAAAAAAAAAAAATAAAAAAAGCGGCATTTAATTTATATTCCTTACCACTGAAACCAATTTTTTCCATTAAAATGTGCTTGCGATAAGTTACACATATATTCATATTTGTGCAGATGACAAAATCTCATATAAAATGTTTATTTCGCTTATCAAAAAATATTGACAGACGTAATATTCTTTCACTAGCATTCAAGATTGCCTCTTTGACAGACATCGTGCGCCGACGACGGCTATTTAAGTAACACCCTTTGAAGAATAAAATATTTTACGCCGAACAAATTGAATTGGATTTTGTCTTGGCGTTTTTTTATGACCAGCCTAATAATTCTTCTAGCGCAATTGCGTTTGATGTAACCCTAAAACCAAAAAAAAAAATGAATTGGATTGAAATTTTCGTTCTGTTTGTTAATTCGCATTAAGGGTGTCTCTTAAATACCAGTGAATGCGTCAGCGTCTGTCAAAAAACGCATGATGGATAATTTTTAACGCGCGCTGTACCGAAATACGCAGTAAACAGAAAACAGCTGATTTATCATCCCCATTTCAGAAAAATTTTGGTTTCCTACATTTGGAGTGGATATTCAGAGCAATATCGATATTATGGATGATTTATATGTTTTGAAAATATCCTGGACAAACCACAAAGAAGAAGGAATAGAAATATATTCCAAAACCAGGAGGCATTCGAATTTTAAACATTTTCAGACAGCAATTCATTTTTCCTCGCCTTCTCAACTTTCTAACTAAGTTTTCATAAAGAAAGATTGTAGAAGCAGCACTGAAGCAATTTGATAGTTTGCATTCGAGCAGTATTATTCAGCCCTGTTCTGGCTCTCACCAAATATTCAATTCACTTCACAAATTCACTTCACCCAACGAATGGAGAGGTGTTCTGGTTCTCACGTGAATTCTCTTTTTCGAACTTCTGCTCAAAAAAATCGAAACATATCTTTTTGTCTGCAAAGCCATAATTTGCAGACAAAAACGTAAACAAAACAATTTATTCTCGCGAAGAATCAGACAAGAAATTAAAAAAGAAAATCTGAAGATTTATTAATCATATTTTATAAAAAACACAACAAAAAATATGCCACTAGCTTTTCTCTTAGCCATTAGGGATTTAAGTTTTAAGAAATGAAGTTCTTGAGGAACGTATCAAGGCGGCACTTGCGTGACTACTCAAATCCAATGGATATTCCAAATTCGTGGTAAGTTAAGTGTCGTTAATCTGTTTAACATAATAATTTATGCCTTTAAATGTTTTATAGCTTTTTACCGGCTTAATAAAGACAATTTGATCAATGATCCTTGATCAAATTGCACCCTTCATTAGCACAGGATCAATACCACAAAAAATACAATTGGCGGCAGCTTTGAGATTACTTGCGGTGAGCGCTTTTCAAGGTATTGTAGCAAACGACATAAATATAAGCATGGGAAGGACTACATTGTGCAAAATATTGTGGAAAGTGGTAAATGGAAATAAGTCAGGCGGAAGTCAGTGCTTCAAAAATGCATTTTTACCAAAAGCATGGAATTCCCGGGGTTGTTGGTTGTGTCGACGGTACTCACGTTCGACTCATAAAACCTCCAGATGGAGAAGCGCTTTTTTATAACCGAAAGGGATATTTTAGCATAAATACCATGATTGTAAGTAAAAATACACATTCATTTATATTGGTTTGTGTAAACGCTTTTTGTATTAAGGTTTGTGACTACGAAATGAAAATACGGGCCGTTGACAGCACTAGACCTGGATCGTGTCATGATTCATATATATGGAAATCAGGTATAGCAGAGAATCATTACGCCGAGATGTATGCACGTTCCCGAAATTGCTGGCTTTTAGCTGACGGAGGTTACGCTTTGGAACCATACCTTATCACGCCATATAGAAATCCTACATATAACTCCAGTGAACACAAATTCAACAAAGTACACTGCTCAGCACGGAACATTGTTGAGAGGACAATAGGCAACATAAAATCTCGTTTCCGATGCCTACAAGCGACCCTCCACTACGAACCAGCAAAAGTAAGCAGAATTATTAATGCGTGCTGCGCACTGCACAATATTTGCAAGCATTTTAATTTACCTATGGATGCTATGAAGTTCCGATACCTGACGATGACAACATTGAAGATGTGGAACAATTAAGTAGTGGTACCGATGGCACACGAGTAAGAGACGAAATTGCACGTTCAATAGTTCAATAAAACACAGTCTTTAGAATGAATAAACTAAAAATACAAAACAAATTTTATTTGCTGCAGTCTTTTATGAAATCAATTAGATATATATGTATTTATTAACTATATTGTCAATTTAAAGTCCCATCTTCAATTGTTCCAGCTCGATCGACTTCAATTTCAGCTCATTTCGGGTGAGCAAATGCTTCTCCATTTGTATGTGGTGCCTTTTGTTTTCTTTTATTTCCTCCTTTTTTAATGAGACTAGTTCATCTAGCTTATTTTCAATGCTTATTAATGTTTGACTATTGGCAACCATCACTTCCTTTATTGCACTAATACCACCCGAAACACACTTAAAATTTTTCGTTTCCTCCTCCATTAAGTACTCCACGTCCGATGGTTTCTTTCTCTTTGGTGCGGGTGGCTCAACGTTGGGAGAGGCAATTGGCGAATCGGGTATATCGCCGAAATCAGGAGAGTGGCTGCGTACACGCTTTGATGCAGTCACTGTATTTGCAGCTGATGATGTGGCAAGTTTTCTGCTGGTTTTGCACTTGACGTTTCTTTGGGCCTAATACGACTTGCAAGCGATGTAGATGGTGCATCGGCGTCAATATTTTCTTTATTGGGGCCACCTAATTTCTAGGTGTTCTTTATCCCATCCGCGCACATATAAAGGTCCACAAAACAGCAACACGTTTTTCCAAAGGTGTCATTACATATTTATTATATTGGCCACCACCTGTTGCCCGACATTCCCTTTTGTTATGTGTAAGCTTGGATTTAATGTTCCGTTCTTGTTTGAGGTCCGCATGAATTAAGGTTTGTTGCCAGGTCTGACCACAGTTTATCCTGCTCTGCTTTATCCATCTTTGAGTAGCCCATGGCCAAGTCTGGGTGTAACTCCATGAACTGGACGAAAATCTCATTGTGAGAACTATTTTTTCGTGGGGACCTGTAGGATAGTAATGCAATGAATTTGAACAATTAGCTTCAGCAAAAAGCTCAGCATACTTACATCTTGTAAAATCTAAATCCTTTGGTTATTTTCCGTCCAATTTTTGTTTTATGTTTTTTTGTTTTGTCAAGTTGGTGTTGATTGTTTTATGTTTGTTGTTTTTGTTACGTTTTAATAGACGTCAAACATTTGACACTTTGCAGAAGTAGAGTTGCCACACGGTTCATAATAGGCAAATTGACGATCATTTTAATTATTTTACTTATATTTTTGTTAAATTTAGTAAATTTTTAAAATGGAATAACATTTCTGTACCAAAATTAAATTATCCGATGCAAATAACCTTGAGGTTACTCCATTAAAATGGTTGTATTTCAAACTAACAAACATCTTGCATCTCTGATTTTTCGAAGTCAAACCAAATCAGATGATTTGCCAAGAACTCACTTATTCACATCACAAAAGAAAAAAAGTTGGTTGAAATTTTGGACTTATTTTATAAAAGTTAATTTACTAATTAATTTTATTATTTTATCGTACAGAAAATTGTAATAAAGTAGTAAACATAACAAATTTTGTCACGGCACAGTTAATTGGTGATTACAATAATTATTCTTTCCAAAAAATGAGAACTCACAGCGCTCTCACAATGGAAAACATGGTGAGAAAAAATTGCATGAAATGGGGTGAAAGTGAGTTGCAGAACACCTCTCGGTGAATACTTCTCACTTCGCCACCACAAGTGAATTCCAGAACATGGGCGATTGTGTATACACCCCAATGACACAACGTTTTTTAACTACAAAATTCCCATAGCATTGTAGTTATATGTTTTAATTTGTTTGTTATGCAAGATGCTGTTTTTCATTAGAGAAGAACGGAAACATTGCTAATATATCGTGGAGTATCTAAAGATGTTGGTTTTGTCAACCGAAGTCAAATTATGTTTCTTAAACTCTTTATTGGTTGTGCAAAATGTAAAGACCTGTAATTGTCCTCCTGACTTTGTAAACGCCAACCAAATCTATCGAAGCTGTCGGCACTTGCCATGTTGGGACTAAATTGTGTTTTATATCACATGGCAGTGTCGCTATTAAATCAATTTCTATCTTATAATCATGCTTCAAAGTAGAGAATTGTTTATTGGCCAGTTTCAATTGATATTTCCAAATGTCCTCGTTGAACATGGAATTCAAATGCAGCATCGTAAAGCTATGGAAATAAAAACTATTCGGAACAAGCTCGTGTCACATGCTTCATTGTAGGAAGAACAAACACCTGGACTATCGATTTTCTTAGATTAGATCCAACCGGAATCAAACTGTTTTCTTGAAAATGGATTCCTTGCGTCCAAGTAGCATGAATAGGTTCCCCACGTTTCTGTTGAATTGACAAACATTAATACAATAATGCTGGTACATATTTTAAAGTCTTGGAATTTACTTGGTGTTGACAACTTCAGAGAAATTGCTTGCCATGTGCCCTTCTTGATTTTTACACATTTGTGGAAAGGCTCCTTTGTATTCCATAAGTTGGCAGTGTCCCAGCTATTTCAATCATTTCTTCGCTGAAAACACATTTTGATATAAATTATAACAGTAAAATATTAAATTCTTACCAGTTTGTATTTGGTATTTCCAGCAAATTCAATATTTAATATTTTTCTACTGCACTGTTCCAAAATAAAAAATTAAATGCTGCTTGTCATCTGTTTATGTTTTCTTTTGTTGTTGTTTTGTTTTCTTTCGTTGTAGTTGTAAGCGCACTGTCAAATTCGGATTTTTTGAAATTATCCGGCGTATCCGTGTGCGTATTTCGGTAGCTGTAGTACATTTCCATACATTTGAAATCGAGTTTGACAGACGCAGGACGCATTCACCGGTATTTAGGAGATGCCCTAAAAAAGCATTCCGCGAAGATAATGCAAATGATTTTAATAAATAAAACGGTTCCGGGACAGCTTCTACAACACAAATGGCTAAAGAAAAAAAGGCGAAATTTTATATGCCTTGGAGGATCAATTAATCAATTTGCAACAGGTAAGCGTACACAAATTGGAAATTTCTCTATGATTCTGTAAGTCTTATTTCTGGTTGTTTTCATGATTCTCAGCAAGCTCTATGGCTCTGGACATGTACAATTACCGTGTATATAGGGTGAACCCAATTGGCTAACGCGTAGGAGTCACTGATCATCATACGGTCTTGGAGAACATCAAATATACCAAAGGTCGTACGATGTATGTTCTTTATTGTTATCATTCGGACAAAAAGAAGATAGTTATAATGCCAGTGACCGGTAAGTATTGTGTGTAGCTGCTCCTATTTAATTTTCTAAATGATTATATTTTTTGATCAAGCGTACACAAATGCACATAAAGGACCATGTTATCAATTAATCAAGACGCAACAGGTAAGCGTACGCAAATTGAAAATTAAATGTACTATGATTATAAGACTTAATTCTGTTTGTTTTCAAGATTCTCACCAAGCAGTGTCCTATTAAAATACGGGTATAAACGATGATATGAAATTTCGTAGCAACTACAATGTATAAATTCAGATAACTTGTGTCATGGATGGACTAACCATTTATTTCCTTGTCTACTTTTCCAAATCGCATACAACTCTTGGAAGTGTGACCCTAACGATAATACCTGCAACAACTCGTAAGTATTTTTTTTCCTTTTTGTGATTTGTTTACCGAAATGGCAACATTGATTATTTACTCTATAGGTTCCAACGATGGTCGCTAATATCCGAATCACGAAGCAACCTTTTGGCTCCAAAAATCTCAGGATAATTTAGTCTAATTTGGATGTAATCCATGGATAAGATCATTTTGCCCCAAGGATATGGCTCTGGACATGTACAATTAGATACCGTGTCCATAGGGTAAACCCAACACATTGGCCAATATTGACAGAGTTCGCGTCGATGTCGTACGATTTATGTTCTTTATATTTATCCTTCGGACAAAATGAAGATAATTGTTAATGCCAGTGACCGGTAAGTATTGTTTGTAGATACTCCTATTGCTATTCAATTTTATTAAATGATTTATTTTTCATTTATATTTTTAGATCAAGCATACATACAGATTTCACAGTTCGAAACGCTTATCAATACATGGGCTGAATAACTTCAGGTTGGAGTCCTGGTTGATATACTATTCTCAAATATCAGGAAAATATAAAATTTGTATTTCTTTTATTAAAATAAAAAAGAAAGAAACGTATGCTAGAATAACAAATATAGTTTGTTCTCCCAGCCGCTTTTTTCTGTTAAATAATAGCAAAATTGTTAGCTAAAATGACTGTTCTAGTTTGCTATAGTAGCAGGCAAATTTATGTGCTAAAATAACAACCATAGTGTTGCTAAAATAACAGCTTTCCTTTTTTCAGCAGACACAGACTGTTGAAACAACAAACATTTTTGCTAATGATACTCACAAAATTCTTTGAGTGTATACTTTCTCTTTAATTTTTAACAAAGTTGTTTTCAAATACTGAAAACAACAAAAACGATATTGAGCCTAACAAACTGCAAAATCAAAATATGTACTTTATTAGTTAATTTTTAATAAAAGTTTACATAAAACTCTTCCAGAAAAAAAGTATTTAACTTCATGTCACAGAGTATAAAATTGTTTAAAAAAGTCGTAACACTTAAAGCTAGACTCTCACCAAAAATATCCTGAATTTACAAAAAATTCCTGGACAAAAAAAATTAATTACAAAAATTTTTATCATAACAAAATGATTTTAAATGTATCTAAATGTGAAGCTATTTTCTACATGAATCTAGAAACTCCTCTCTTTCAAATTTTAGTAATGATGAAGAGGAAAAAACACTTATATAGTACTTAAATACCAAATCGGGAGGAATATATGAAATGACTATATAAACATTTGAACCTTTTTTCTTTAATCGTGCCTGAGTTTGTTTCTGCAACAAGAAACTCCCCACTGCTGAATTTCATAAAGATCGGGTGGAAAATAAAGCTTTTATAGGACTTTGATACCAAATCGGAAGAAAGTTATATATATGGGGTGGCTATATCTAAATCTGAACCTATTTTCTTCAAACTTGACAGTGTTTATTTCTACTCCTCTCCTTCTCTGACAAATTCGAAATGATAGGATGTAAAACAAAGCTTTTGTGGTGGACATACACTTAAGCCAGTGGTTCGGCCTGTTGTGCGCTCCTTATTTATGGTCTTTTTATACATCACGAGTTACAGAAAATCGGTATTAGGTATTATTATTATTCCAGTCATATCCTCTGAGATGAGTCAAGTCTGGTAATATGTCGTACCCCAAATGTTGGGATCTTGTATGTGTGAAAGCCGGGCAGTGACACAGAAAATGTTCCATCGTTTCGATGTTTTCCCTGCACGCCCTGCATTCGTCGTTTCCTGGTAGTCCTATGCGATGAAGATGTGCTTGTAAGCTTGAGTGTCCCGTTAGAACACTCATCATCTTACTAATATCGATCTTGTTTAGTTTCAGAAGACTTCTTGTTTTCTGTTCATTTAGGTCACTCCACAGTATCTTTGCAGTTGCGCTATTCCACACAGTTTTGTGAGCCATCACTGCCCAGTGCTTCAACCCATTTTCGTGGCTTCGAAATGTTTCCAATTTTCCAAGTTTATTACTCGAAGTTCTCTGCCCTTTGAAGCCAAGCTGTTTGCCCGTTCATTTCCAATCACTCCGTTGTGTCCTGGTACCCAGCAATACGCAATCTACCATGCATGGGCTGAGTAATCATATATCGTTCTTTTACAGTCCAACACAGTTCTGGATTTGACCCTTTCCGATGTTATTGCTTTAATCGCCATTTGGCTATCTGTGAAGATGTTGACATATTTATGCTTTGTGGTGTTATTGAGCCATTTCATACACTCCGTGATTGCTCGAACTACTGCTTGAAATACCGTGTTATGGTCAGGGAGGCGGAAGTGAAGTTCGACTTCTGGTTCATCAATAAAAAGTCCCAGACCCGTCCTTCCTCCTCGCTTGGACCCATCCGTGTAGCAGCTGGTTCCCACTGGCACATGGGCCAAAGTTCCATTTTCCCAGGAGCGTCTGTCTGGCACAAACGAATTACAGGTAGCTGTAAGCCGCACTTCAGGAATGCGGTCGGAGATTTCTGGCGTGACCAACTAGAGATTCTAAAATCTTCTGATGGTACGACTTGTGGTCTCGATTCTTCCATTCACCCATCACTTGTAGACGTCTTGCTGTGAGGGCTGCCTCATACTTTATACGGATGTCTATTGGTTGGATGTGCAGTATAGTCACCAACGCTTTTGTTGTTGCAGTTCTAAATGCCCCGCTTATGCCTAGATAGCAGATACACTCAAAGAATTTTGTGAGTATCATTAGCAAAAATGTTTGTTGTTTCAACAGTCTGTGCCTGCTGAAAAAGGGAAAGATGACTTCGTCTGTTATTTTAGCAACCCTATGGTTGTTATTTTAGCACATAAATTTGCCTGCTACTGTAGCAAACTAGAACAGTCGTTTTAGCAAACAATTTTGCTATTATTTAACAGAAAAAAGCGGCTGGGAGAACAAACTATTTATGTTATTCTAGCATACGTCTCTTTCTTTTTTATTTTAATAAAAGAAATACAAATTTTATATTTTCCTGATATTTGAGAAGAGTATTATTTAACAGAAAAAAGCGGCTGGGAGAACAAACTATTTATGTTATTCTAGCATATGTCTCTTTCTTTTTTATTTTAATAAAAGAAATACAAATTTTATATTTTCCTGATATTTGAGGACTCCAACCTGAAGTTATTCAGCCCATGCGTTTCGAACTGTTAAATCTGTATGTATGCTTGATCTAAAAATATAAATGAAAAATAAATCATTTAATAAAATTGAATAGCAATAGGAGTGTCTACAAACAATACGTACCGGTCACTGGCTTTAACAATTATCTTCTTTTTGTCCGAAGGATAAATATAAAGAACATAAATCGTAGGACATCGACGCGAACTCTGTCAATATTGGCCAATATGTTGGGTTTACCCAATAGACACGGTATCTAATTGTACACGTCCAGAGCCATATCATTGGACAAAATGATCGTATCCATGGATTACATCCAAATTAGACTAAATTATCCTGAGTTTTTTGGAGCCAAAATGTTGCTTCGTGATTCGGATATTAGCGACCATCGTTGGAACATATAGAGTAAATAATCAATGTTGCTATTTCGGTAAAAAAAAATCACAAAAAGGAAAAAAATACTTACGAGTTGTTGCAGGTATTATCATTAGGGTCACACTTCCAAGATGTGTATGCGATTTGGAAAAGTAGACAAGGAAATAAATGGCTAGTCCATCGCTATCACAAGTTCTTTGTATGGACAGCATATATTTGCTAGGAAATTTTAGTTTACTTTTGTAGCCGTATTAAAGTAGAGGGTTTTTATTGGACACTGCTTGCTGAGAATCATGAAAACAACCAGAAATAAGACTTTCACAATAATAGAGAAATTTGCAATTTGTGTACGCTTACCTGTTGCAACTTGATTAATTGATTCTCCAAGGCATACACAAATTCGCCTTTTTTTCTTTAGCCATTTGTAAGTGTGGTCGAAGCTGTCCCGGAACCGTTTTACTCATTAGAATCATTTGCATTATCTTCGTTTCTTCATTGCCAAAAAGTTTACTTTACTCCGCCAGCGGAACGCCTTTGTAATGCGAATTAAAAAACAACGAAAATTTCAATTCAATTGATTCGGCGTAAAATATTTTACTCTTCAAAGGGTGTTACTTAAATAGCCATCGTCGGCGCACGATGTCTGTCAAAGAGGCAATCTTGAATGCTAGTAAAAGCATATTACGTCTGTCAATATTTTTTGATAAGCGAAATAAACATTTTATTGTGCAGTGTAACTTATCGCAAGCACATTTTAATGGAAAAAATTGGTTTCAGTGGTAAGGAATATAAATTAAACGCCCCTTTTTTAATTTTCTTTTTTCCGTCATAAAGCATGTCTATGTCCCGATTCACACGCAGCAAAGTGCGAATGAAAAACACAAAACGGATTGCCAGTACAAGAAACTACTTTCCCCATTGTACATATTCACACTCCGCAACTTTTCCAAGCAAGTGTCAAAGTTTGTTGGAGAGAGCTCTTTCCGCCCGCCTCTCTCTCCATCAAACTTTGACACTTGCATGGAAAAAGTTGCCGAGTGTGAATCTGAACGTTATCTTCCGTATGCCTCTATGTCCAGATTTACACCCGGCAACTTTTTACAAGCAAGTGTCAAAGTTTGACAGAGAGAGACGCCGAATTACCGGGTGTGTTGAGGTGTCTATGTTCGTCCTAATTTACACGAGGCAATTTTATCAGCGGTTTAATGGTGTTTGTAGAGGAGGCAGTTGGAAAGGGAGGGGAAAAACTCTCGTACTCGATTGAACGTTTTGTTTTTTATTCGCACTTTGAAACAACAACAATACACACAGGAATAGCCGTGGAAACCGTATAAAAATAGTCTTTGCACAGAATGATACAATCTTGCGAAATTTTCTCTTAATTACTATGTTTTTTCGGCACGAAAAAATTTCGCAAAATGTTATTTCCAGTTGAAAAATGGAACGCTTTTTTACTAAAGTTGCATTGCAGCTTGGAAGTGTGTGTCAAAGTGTCACTTTTATATGTATGTATGTGTGCATATGCATGTGCATTTTTCTTTTTGCTAACATTCTTGAAAACAAACAAAAGATAAAATTCGAATCAATAAACAATTAATTGGAATAATGCCGACGTAGAAAATAGTTAATTTAAATGTCAGAAAGGAAATATTGTTGGAGATCATTGTGCTAATGTTATACATAAATTATTTATTTTGTGTTGTCGCGGTGGCGACGTTTGTGAGACATGAAAAGCCAGGGTAGTACAATGTTATAAATAACGAAATAATTTCCTACTGTTGTACGAATATAAATAAATAAAATGATGTTTTGATTAATCGAAAAATGTTTTATTATTATATTTAAGGATTTACATTATATTTGTTGACATTTATATTATACTTCCATCCATAACAATCTTTACAACCATTTCCAATCACAGGCTCTGTCCAATTCCATTGTCCTACTGCTTTAGTAGCGTTAGGCGTCCATAATGTTTCTCCTGGCTTTTGCAAACAATTGTTCTAAACATACAAACATAAATGTACATATCTAATTACAAGACAAATTCCACATTATTACATTTAGTTACACTTCCTTTCAGTGTTTTACACATTTTGTTTGATTTTGTACTGCAATCCAATTGGTTTATTCCATACACATAGTTATTTTTCCTATCACATCTTTTTCATTATTTCGGAAGATAATTTAATTTATTATTCTTTATTAGGAAATTTTATTTCTAATATTTCCAACAGTTGAGTTTCTTGCGGACAAAAATAAATATAAACAAATGTGACCGTGGCGGCATTAAATTTGTTGCGGCGTTCAATTTGTAACGGCGTTAAATTTGTGGTGGCGCAAAATGTTACTTTTTCGCGTTGAAATAAACATAATACCACAAACAAAAAATTTCGCAGTTTTTTTCGCGACTTTGTTTTTATATGGGATTTCAACGCGAAAAATTAACATAGTACCACGCTTAAGCCTTTAGGAATTCTCTCGTTTTTTAACTTTTTTTGCATACACAATACTTAGTCCTAGATCACACGAGGCAATTTCTTCCAAGCGGAAAGTGCTCTCTGTATCTTTCCTACAAACTTTGACACTTGCTTGAAATAAAATTGCGTTGTGTGAATCAGACTTTATAAACATTTTTACAAATCGCACATCAAATATTAATGTTCAGCTTTGGTTTATTAAACTATGTATAAAAAATTAGAAACTAAAATCTAAACACAATAGATTAATTTTAATTGTATGTCCGGAACTAAGATTTTTAAATCGTCAAATCATATTCGTTATCGATTTGTGTTTTACTTTTTGCAGTTTTAATCGACTCCTATTTCCAATATTTTTAAAATCTAATGAAAAAATAAAAATATTGAGAATCGTAACTCGAAAACATATATCGCCGAATAATTATTTAATTTTTTTTAAATATACTTGTCTTATCTCACGAATGACCTTAACCTTTTTGATTTTCAATGGTAGTTTAACTTTATCATGTAAATTATTGCAACTTTTGTCCTATTTTCACATATTTTGATAAACAGCAAAAATTTTCAGCAAACTGCAAATTTTTCGGCAGTGCGTTTGCTAATGCAAGACTGCAAACTTTTTGCTATTACAGCAGAAAATGTGCTGTATTAGCAAAAAAAATGGTTGCTAAAAATTAGCAGACGTTGTTTGTTATTAACAGCAAACAATTTTTTTGGGTGTAGTTATTAACACGAGCTTTTCAATTTAAGCTTTTTTTGAGTAATTAATTAGTACTAATCGTTGCATTAGTAATTTTTAACCAAAAAGTTCGATTTTTGTTACTTAATTTTTTTTCGCTGTCATTGTAGTAAGCTGAAGCGATGTATTTGTGTCGGTTAAGTTAAACACAATTGCATAGAAATATGCACTATCATATTTTTGTTATACCCTCCACCATAGGATGGGGGCATATTCATTTTGTCACTACGTTTGTAACACCAGTAAATATTGATCTGAGACCCTATAATATTATTCGTCGTAAAATTCTAAGACTATTTAGCCATGTTCGTCTGTCCTTCCGTCCGTCTGTTCTAATCACGCTACAATCTATTATACTTGAGCTAGGTGGCTGAAATTTGGTACATATACTTCATATATCTGCAGGTATGTTGGGATTGAAAATGGGTAATATCGGTCCAATTTTGGATATAGCCCCAATTTGGATATAGCATCTCCCCGATTTGACTTCTTAACATCATAGAGACCACAAATGTCAACTGATCGGGCTGAAAGTTGGTAACTGGGGTTTACTTATACCCAGAATCCTTCACACTAGCAACGGTAGTCATAGGTCCATGTTTTGATATAGTCCCCATACAAAGGTGCCTTTAGATTTGACTTCTTAATGCCACAAAAACCGACGAATTCAACGAATTGGGCTGAAATTTGGTACAATGAGTTTATTAGTGCCCGTAACCATTCACGTGCGATCCATGGTGGAGGATATAGAAGATTCGGAGTGGCCGAACTTAACGCTTTTAATTGTTTAAATTTATTTTGGAAATGTGGACGACTCAAAACAAAGGAAATATACATTAACATTAAATACATATAATAAAAATCAGTAAGGAAAGGCTAATGTTGGTCGTGGTCGACTATATGATACCCTAAACCATTTTCATAGCAGAATAAGTACAAAACGAGCTGAATTCACAACATTGAGAGATATATTTTACATATGTGGTCGATATTTAAACTACACTCTGCCAAATTTCATAAATATTAAATAAACCTTCTACAGCACTTTGATACCAACTTGAAACGAAAACATTAGTTAGTTTACTGAACCAATGTACTCCTTTATGACAAAATTTGGCAATGATTCGATGTAAAATTTGATTTATATAGCGCTTAGATGCCAAATCGGAGGTAAAAATATATGGGGCCTATATCTTACTCTGAACCGATTTTCACCAGTTTCAATAGGGATCATCCTTGGGCCAAAATTAGCATTCTGCGAAATTTAATCACGGTCGGACCACAAATACGACCAGAACTTTGATTACAACGATACATCTATAGACGGATAGACGGAAATGGTTAATTCGACTCAGGAAGTGATTCCAAGTCGATCGGTATAATAAACTATGGATCTCTTCTTTAGGGTGTTACAAACAAGTGCACAAAATTATAATACCCTGGACCACATTGTGTGTAGGGTATAAAAATTACATTACATGAAATTTGTAATTACATTACATGAAATTTGTAATTACATTACAGGAAATTTGTAAATAAAAAGTAAATGTCGTTTGAGTTATTTTTGTTTTGAATTTTTCTTCGTAACGGTACATTTGTCAGTTGCGAAATTTCTACAGGTGATGGAAATTATGCTTCTAAATCGATTTTCATCAAACAACGAAAATCGATAAATTTGTCGGATAAGTTTTTTTGGCGGTTAGGGCTCGATATCAACGATACATTATGTGCGTAGAGAGAAATAGGTGCCAAAAAAATGCATAATGAATACATATGGACATCCATATTAGCGTTTTGTAGGAGAGAGAGGGAGTCGGCAAGAGGGGTAAAAAAAACTCTCCCATACTCGGGCTGAACGTTTTGTGTCTTTCACTCGCACTTTGAAACAACAACAATTCGCACAGGAATATCCGAAACAAAATTACGTGTATAAACCTAGAGGCAAGTTTAAAAGAGAATTAGCGGATAATCTTCTGAAAAAAATATCCTAGTGTAAATCTGGACTTAGCTTTAGTTGCTTGGAATCTGCGAAATGGGGTGCAGAAAGTCCGGATTTACACTGGCTGAATGTTCAGCAGATTATCGGCGTTTTGTAGGAGAGAGAGGCAGTCGGCAAGAGGGGGAAAAAACTCTCCCTGAACGTTTTGAGTTATTCGTGCAAGTTCAACAAAGAATTTGATGATAAGCTGCTGAAAAAACTTGCCTAGTGTAAATTCGGACTAAAGCACACAAAAATCGGTTTAAGGGTGTCTCTTAAATACCAGTGAATGCGTCAGCGTCTGTCAAAAAAAACGCATGATGGATAATTTTTAACGCGCGCTGTACCGAAATACGCAGTAAGCAAAAAACAGCTGATTTATCATCCCCATTTCAGAAAAAAATTGTTTTTCTACATTTGGAGTGGATATTCAGAACAATATCGATATTATGGATGATTTGTCGAGTATGGAGTGGACTGAGGCGGATTTATTCATCCAATCATGGTGTTTTGATGCCTCAAGTGTTGTATGGCCTTGAAGTCTTCTCTGGAACCACTGTCACGAATCTCACAGTAATAAGACATATTGTAAATTCAATTGTACGTTTTGTTTTCGACGTGATCATATCTCGAGTTATGTAAGACAATTTTTAGGCTGTTCTTTTGATGAATTTGTAAATCTCAGGTTACTGCTTCTGTTCCGTAAGTTTATCAAAACTGGTAGGCCCCGGAACTTATGTGTGAACTTTGTATATAGTCGTTCTAGCAGAAATCCGCAAATCCACATGCCAAGAATTAGAAACTCTATGTATGCCAGATCATTTCTGGTGAGGATTGCCAGGTGTTGGAATGTATTACCCTTTAACTTACGCATTTTCTCTCAGTCTAACAATGTATTTCGTCTCAAGTTATTGGACCACGTTAATAGCTAAAGCACGGTACTATCTACCCGTTTCACGGTGAAATCCCATACAAAAACCAAAGTTGTGAAAAACTGAGTGAAATTTTTCATTTGTGGTACTGTGTTTATTTCAACGTGAGAAATTGACATTTTGCGCCGATACAAATTAATTGAACGCCGCAACAAATTTAAGCCTCCAGCATTGTACTCCTATTTATTTACATTCATATTTGTCCGCGAGAAATTCAACTGTTGTAAATATTAGCAATAAAATTTCCTAATAAAGAATACTAAATTAAATTATCTGAAATAAAGAAAATTAATGCAAAGGACGGAAAATAATTATGTACATGGAATAAACGAGAAGAGTGACATTCCGATTGGATAGCAAAGCAAATGTGCAAAACACTGGAAGGACATGTAACTATATGTAATAATGTGGAATTTGTCTTGTAATTACATATGTACATTTACGTTTGTATGTTTAGAACAATCGTGACGAAAAGCGTGGAAAACTTTGTGGACGGCAAACGCTACCGAAGCAGTAGGACAATGGAATTGGGCAGTGCCTGTGATCTCATATTTAAATGGTTATAAAGAACATAGTGAGTTCTTGCCAGCCATAGGAGTTGGAAGAAGAAAATCCGTTTATTGATAGAAGTATAATTTATATATGTCCACAAATATAATGTTAATCCTTAAAAATAATAATAAAACATATTTTTCGGTTCATCAAAACATCATTTTATTTATTTATATTCGTACAACAGTAGGAAATTATTTTGTTATTTGTAACATTGTATTACCCTGGCTTCTGATGCCTCACAAGCATCGCCATCGTATCAACACAAAATAAATAATTTATTTAATTATAACATTAGCACAATGATCTTCAACCATATTTCCATTCTGCAATTTAAATTAACTATTTTCTAAGTCGGAATTATTCCATTTAATTGATCATTGATTCTCAATTTTGTGATTCTAATTTAAACTCGTGTTTGTTTTCAAAAAAAGCAAAAAAGGAAAAAATGCACATGCTTATACACAGACACATACATATAAAAGTGACATATCGACACACACTCTTCAAAAATGCAATGCGACCTTAGTAAAAAAGCGTTCCATTTTTCAACTTGAAATAACATTTTGTGGAATTTTTTCAAGCTGAAAAAACATAGTACCCACCTTAAGCTAATGGTAATATATGTTTTTTTGTATGTATGATGCTAATTATTAGGACTATGCTTACTTGATAATTGATATACTTCTGTATATATTCTTATACTGTGGCTGGGGAGCCAAATGAAAAATGTTTAATGTTAGGTTTAAGAAATTGTTTAAACTTTATTAAATCGAATTTTTATTACCAATACTTAGGATTTATGTTGTTACTATGTAATACAGTATTTTGGCCAAATGGCTTTTGTATTGTTGAAATAGTTGATGAAGAAATAAATAAATAAAATAAATAAATATGTTTTGCAAATATTCTGGACAAACCACAAAGAAGAAGGAATAGAAATATATTCCAAAACCAGGAGGCATTCGAATTTTAAACATTTTCAGACAGCAATTTATTTTTTTCGCCTTCTCAACTTTCTAACTAAGTTTTCGTAAGGAAAGATTGTAGAAGCTGCACTGAAGCAATTTGATAGTTTGCATTCGAGCAGTATTATTGTGTATACACCCCAATGACATAACGTCCATAGCATTGTAGTTATATGTTTTAATTTGTTTGTAATGCAAGATGCTGTTTTTCATTAGAGAAGAACGGAAACATTGCTAATATATCGTGGAGTATCTAAAAATGTTGGTTTTGTCCACCGAAGTCAAATTATTGGTTGTGAAAAAGGTAAAGAACTGTATTTCTCCTCCTGAATATGTAAACGCCAACCAAATCTATCGAAGCTGTCGGCACTTGCCATGTTGGGACTAAATTGTGTTTTATATCACATGGCAGGGTCGCTATTAAATCAAATTCTATCATATAATCATGCTTCAAAGTAGAGAATTGTTTATTGGCCAGTTTCAATTGATATTTCCAAATGTCCTCGTTGAACATGGAATTCAAATGCAGCAACGTAAAGCTATGGAAATAAAAACTATTCGGAACAAGCTCGTGTCACATGCTTCATTGTAGGAAGAACAAACACCTGGAGTAACGATTTTCTTATGGTGAATTCTTTTCTGCAAAAAAGTGCAACACTTGCATTGCCCTTTCACCGAAAACAGCACTATTATATCGCTTTTTTCAAATTTTGAAATTTTAGTTGTGCTAAATTCGAGTAACTTAATTACCAAATTTCAAAAAAGTATCACAAAAGTGCCGTTTTCGGAAAAAGGGCAATGAAAATGTTGCACTTTTTTGCAGAAAATAATTCGCCATTAGATTAGATCCCACCGGAATCAAAATGTGTTCTTGAAAATGGATTCCTTGCGTCCAAGCAGCATGAATAGGTTCCCCGCGTTTCTGTTGAATTAACAAACATTAATACAAAAATGCTGGTACATATTTTAAAGTTTTGAAATTTACTTGGTTTTGACAACTTCAGAGCAATTGCTTGCCATGTGCCCTTCTTGATTTTTACACATTTGTGGAGAGGCTCCTTTGTATTCCATAAGTGGGCAGTGTCCCAGCTATTTCAATCATTTCTTCGCTGTTAATCTGAAAACACATTTTGATATAAATTATAACAGTAAAATATTAAATTCTTACCCGTTTGTATTTGGTATTTCCAGCAAATTCAATATTTAATATTTTTCTACTTCGTGCACTGTTCCAAAATAAAAAATAAAATGCTGCTTGTCATCTGTTTGTGTTTATGTTTTTCGGATTTTTTTAAATTATCCGGCGTATCCGTTTGCGTATTTCGGTAGCTGTAGTACATTTCCATACATTTGAAATCGAGTTTGACAGACGCAGGACGAAACCGAAAAGTCGAAATAAACCGATTTTTGAAAGTCGAAAATAGATTTTTCAATAAGTCGAAAATCGATTTTCCAAACACTCGAAAAATCGATTATCCAAATAATGGAAAAGTCGAAAAATCTACTTTTCACAAAATCGTGAAAATCGAAAAATCGACTTTTTGTCTCAACTATAGACCATGATACAATAATAGAAGGTAAAATCACTTGCCCAACAACAAAACTGGGATACAACCCTGTACATTATTTTCGTACAATAGCTTGTCAATATAGGCAGCCGACTCGAACAGCTGACCAACAATTGGTTGTCAAATACATATTTTATTTGAAATTTGATTTTCTGTGAAAAGGATAATTTTTTCTAATATTTCTAACTTACGTGCAATTACCCTTTAAAGTAAATCTGGTGACTGCAATTTTATTCAGTATAAAAAGTTTTCTCTTGTATTGGGATACACACACAATGTAAGTTTTGTCTTTAAGGAACTATAAAATTTAAATAATTTCCTCATTTTAATCTCGGAAGGATAGTGTCATTATCCTTCATCGCACCCAGATGTTTTTGCTGTTACAGTATTGAGTAGCATTGATGATGGGTGGCATATAATGCAATACTGCCCGGTCGAGCTTTCCAACGAGGTTACTTCTTTGGAATACATTTTTTAAAAGGTTTGCCTCTTCAGAGTTTGTCCTTACAAATGAGTGGCGAGAGGCATAATGGAGCAGTAAATGCATAAAATGGAAGACGGCCGACCTCTCGTGCAATGGAATTAACTCAAAATGCTGACAATACGATCCTTTTGGCAGAATGGGCCTCCTGATGACGTAGAGGACTTTGGGTTGAAGGGCTACTCCTCATGTTAAAACCAATTTTCAGGTTGTATTTATTTTCTAGTTAGGAAATAAGTTTTTAATAAATACATACTCCTACATATGTATATGGACCATTTATTAAAAAATATGATGAACGAATAATGTAAAAAGAATTGAACGTATAATATATATTTTTTAATTTAATAACAAAGTTTGTCGTTGATACAAATAATAAGTTGTTAGCTGCAACATTGTTTAAGCTACATCTGTTGAATTGTTCATCAATTATTCAGTTTTATGAAAACGGGTGCTGTCTTCCGCCTAGTTTACCATTTGTTGATGAACAAAATTGAACAAACAAGAGTTCCAAGAACGTCCAATTCAAATCGAAAAAGTTGCAGTTTGATGTGGATTTGGGGCTTACCAACTTCTTTTGAGCTGAATTGGATGATATGGACACTAACATGTGGTTCCAACAGGACGGCGCCATAGCCACACAACTCATGCTACATGGCATCGTCATCTCTCGAGGAGGTGATGTGAAGTAACCTCCGAGATCGTGCGATGTGACCTAATTAGAATTTTTTGTGGAGTTTTGTTAAGTGGCACGTCTATGAGAACAATCAACAAACCATAACAGCCAACACAACCCTTGACATCGGTAAAATTCAGCTTGTCTCATGCGCCAAAGTCATGGAAAATTCGGAATTACGGATTCGCGACTCTGCGAAACCGTGGCATACATTTGCAAGATATTGTATTCCATTTATAATGACATCAATAGGACTTTAAAACGAAATTAATAAAGTTATGTGATATCACACATACACACTTTGCTTTATTTACATTTAAATATAGGAAATGTTAAATACAATTTACATTATTTTTAATTTGCGTGAATTTTGTTTGATTGTACACTATTTTTTAAAACGCTCCCAACAACAAAATGTAAACAAACAATCAAACGTCATCCATGAGTTTGACAGTTCATTGAGCTCTGAAAAAATGGCGAGAAAATCAGCTAACAAAAAGAACAAAAAAAGGAATAAACAAAAAATATACCTACTTATATACTATTCGGACAGACAGATTGATACTGACGACACTTTTTGGGGACACGAAGCTAACGCGGATGTATCCAATATAATCGTTTCCCCGGCATAATCGAAAAATCTCCTGTATTGAGTAGTAGTAGAAGTATATGCTAGCTAAGTGCTACTTACATTCTTAGAATCCTTCATTGTATGGTTTTCTGCCGTAACTATCTAGTGACGGATCGGTCACTTGACATCATTCTAGTCCTGGAACGATATCCCAGTCGGCATTCCTGAAAGAATAAAAGAAAATGGGAATTGTTATGATTAACTAAAGAAGGCAATTTGTATGGAATTATGAAATCCTATTAAATTGAGCTAAATTATCCTATTGAATTGAGCTAAATTATCCTATTAAATTGAGCTAAATTATTCTATTAAATTGAAATGTCATCAATTTCTGTAAAATTAAAGTACGCTAAATTATTAAATGAGTTAGAAATTCTATGAAATTATATTGAATCAAGCTAATTTAAATTATACTAATTTAAATCGAACTAAATTATAAAATCAATTTGAAACCACATGAAATTAATGATTTTTTATGAAATTTAATATTAAAATTGTTATGGAATTGGAATAGATTCTTAATAATAATAGAGTATCGAGGTTAATGTTTAAATATAACTCATTCTTAAATAAAAAATGAAGTTTATGTTTTTAGAAAAGGAAATTTTTAAATTGCGTTCGTCTTGTGGCCTTTTATGAGGTGGTATTGCAAGGTGAAGGAGGGGTAAGTAAAGGGCTAAATTTGGGATGCTTAACAGAAGGATAGGGCTTCATGGTGAAACCTCTATAGGTTTCTTTTGGAGGGTTAAACTTGGCAAAACACCAGACAAGGATCGTGTTTGTTTTGTATGAGAGTACATAAAGGTTCGTGAGTATGTATGTCCATTTTCCTTATGCGTCCTTTTCTTTTGCTTTTTGTTCTATCCCCTATTTGTGAGACTTATTTCGGGTTCCCATCCTCTTTATATACATTTGAAGCCCGGTATGGAATTTTTTGTATCCCCTGAAACAGCCTTGTCAGCGGCAAGAACCACCCCCATCCGGCGAGCCATAGCCGCGCAGACCGCCAGCATACCGGCAACGCCAATGACATGGCAACATGCTTGCAAGGTTTTGGGTGCAATCCCCCAAATCAATAACCAGCAGGGTACAATACAAAATGGCGCCCAACGTGGGGCCCGAAATGGGTCTTGGTAGTGTCAATATCCCTTTTGTGTCAGTGAAACGGGTCCCTATTTGTCCGTCGAAAATGAGTCCCGTTTAGGTTAGCTTAAGAGTCCCTAGCGCGTTTTTGTTACATCGTAGGCACATTAAGGGTAGGTTTTTAATACATTAATGCAGAGTTTGAAGACTCCTATGCTAGTAGTCTTAGTTGTCCGTCTTTTCAGTCCGTCTGCTATCCAGCAGAAGAACCTGCAGATTCCCTTCCAAGTAAGTTTACAATAGCCCATTAGAGTTAAATGTCCGTCTTACACTTTCCTTGATCATCAAGTAGGAGTTGTTGTCGTTCATGGCAGGCCCGTCTAATCGAGTTTTATTCGCTTGGAGATGAGAAGCTGCTTTGAACGATAACGACGGTGACTTGAAGGTCTGGGAAAGTGCCACAGTTTCCACTTCCACCGAACCAAGACTTGGGAAAACAAAGTATATATACATAGTTTACCGAATGGCTGCGGTTCGGAGGAAATGGAGAGACTGTCCCGAATGTCGGGGCGTTTCCAGTAACAAAATAGCCAAAAAGGTAGTTAGGTTAGATTTAGAATGAAGTACGGACTTACGATTTGCGTGTTTGTTTTTTTGCAGTTCATACCTGTGGCAACCGTGTCCTCAGCACATGAGCCACACTGTCAGCTGGAAGCCCTGTGTAGGTGTCCGTCGTCACTGCCTTTCCATGCTCCTATCTTTCTATTTCTTCGTCCTTTAATGTGCTCCCGAACCCTGAAATATAAATAGATAAATGATACAGAGAATAAAGTATACTCGACAAAATGACTACGTTTTTGAGTTTGACATTTGTTTACCTTGAATTTTGCTCCGTAATTCCACCACAGAATTTTGTCGATTGTTTTTCTTATTTGTCAGAAACGTTTACTCCTAGTTTGATCGTATTCCCTGGGTAAATACGTTTTTTTGCATCTTTTTTATACTAGAGAAAAAATATATTTTGGTTATTTTCTTTTGAAAGTGTGTGTTAAGGGTGAAAGTAGATACGCTTACCTTTTGAATATTTTGCGACGACAAAGCTGTGTTTGATACATACAAACTTTTTACTCAGGCACCTTTTCAATTTTTTTTTATTTTTGAAGTTTGACATGGTGAACACTGGATTCCAAGATAGGAACGGTTCGACTGAGCCAACCATGCCCGCAGGTGAGAATCCGATTCCTCCGGTGAGTACAACCCAACTAGCTACGACTATGATCACCACCACAACTACGACCACGCCTGTAATCACTGCTCCGTTTCGTCGATTGCTCCAGCAAATATCCCCGGCCTCGAGGACATTTCACGCCTGTTGAGCAGCTCCTTGCCGTCACATGGTTACGTAAATTCGCCTAGTTTCAGCCCGTTGACTGGATTAAATGTTCCAGCCGTACCCAGTGACCGAGCAGTAAGTGTGGCCATGCGCGAGATAATTAACTCAGCGGTGGGTTTGGCCTGGATCGAGTTTGAGATAGAGAGAGAGCAGCAAGAGCGTCTTCAGCGTCTGATGTACACGATAGTGGAAGCCACATGTCGCTCGCTGTGAATGGGTGAGAATCCGTCCAATATTTCGCCGACCCCCAGAGTCAATTCCCCAGTATGCACAGCCAACGAGTTTTCTTCCACCACCTGGATTTCGACAGTCGATGGTGGCTGTTGATCCTTCACAGCCGGCATATCCGACAGAGCCGTTGTATCCACAGCCACCACCGTTATTTCCCGCTCCTAGAACCAGCAGCTATGTGCCACCTCTATCGCAGATGAATTTAGCTCCGCCGTCACATATTCCAAGACCGTCCAATGTGTTCAGGCCACCACCTTCTTCCAACCACCAGAGTATACCGATGCCACACCGACCGCCGGAGCAAGAGAACAGAACAGGTTTGCTCCACCAACTTTTGGCCAGTCTTATGACATTGCTCAGCCGCAAGGAGCGAGGATTGCCAGACAAGCGCCTAGCCAGCACACCAAGTTGGCAGGGAAATTAAACTTGGCCAAATGTGGGGTAAAGTTTAATGGCACCTGCAAGACAATGAACGTTCAAGAATTTATCTTCCGCGTGGGTGAGCTTAAAAGGGACTACGACTGCCCGGAGGACGAGTTGTTGACCAAGTTCCACCAGCTTCTGGAGATGCCAGCACTGGATTGGTATTGAAACCACCGGAAGTTTCCTCAAATTCGTTCCTGGACCGATCTGGAGAGAGCCCTGATAGCCCAATATGTGGTGTGCGATCATATGAGGGTTAAGTGACTTGAGAAAGTTATGAAAAAGAAGAGGAATGGTCATTCACAATAAGTTGTGTTTTGACGAAACATAAACAAATGTCAGATTTTAGGGAGAAAGGAAAGGAGGAAGAGAAGTTTCTTTTTAGAAAAAGGATGAAATTTCGTTCCTTTTTTGATTTGCCTGGACGACGATTGGACGTGTGGCTCCCCATCATCTACTTACCGGTATATTCCCACCGAGATATAAAATAAGAGAGTTACACGGATTTTTTATTTGCTTTATTTACATCAAAAATAAAAGTATGTAAAGTGTAAAGTTTTTTTTACAAACAACAGTAATACACACACAAACATACAAACAAAACGAAATCTAAAAATTTTATAACACATTAATACAACTGCAACCAGCGGGAGCCACAGCAAATCAGGATCCAATCCAACGAGGGAGGCGCTGATTAGCATAGCCAAGCCTGGCGTGCCCGGTATCCCCAAAAACACCGACCAAACTTAACTTTTATACCCGGACAGACAGACGGACGGCCGGACCGGAAAATGTATTTATATATTTGAGCTATTCTGGAATAAAAAAGAAAATTTAGTGGTTATTAGGGGTAAACAATTGTTTTCAATAGTGTAGTTTTACAGACCTTTTCAAAATTTAGTGGAAAAGTGCGCGAAAGTACTCGGGGTTGAGCTCAGGCCAGGGTAGGAGACCGTAAACCTTTTGTTAGGGTGATTTTCAGGCCCACAAACACCAATTGATTACTCCACCTGTAAAGAAAAAGAAATGATGAAACAATTAATGAACACCAGAGAAAAAAAGGAAAAAATATACATACTTTTATACTATTCGGATAGACAGATTGATACGGACGACCCTTTTTGGCGACACGAAGCTAGCGCGGAGGTATCCGGCAAAATCTCCTGTATTGAGAAGAGATATACGTGTATACTAGCTGAGGGCAACTTACCTTCGGGGAATCCGACAGTTTCCGGCTTCTTTGAGTGACAGGTCGGTCACTTGACGTCATTACCGCCAAGGAACCACATCCCAGTCGCCATTCCTGAAAATATAGTACGAAAAAAGGGGAATTATTATGATGGAATTAATATATATTATTAAATTGAGATGAATCGTCCTATAGAATTGAATTGTATTAATTGAATTAAATTGAAATTTTCATGAATTTTTTTTTTTGAAATTAAATTGAATTACATTATTTAATTAAATTGGAATTTTATGAATTACATTGAATCCAACTAGTATAGGTCATGCTAATTGAAATTTAATTCTATCTATATTTTCTAAAATAAAAAGGAAATTATAATGTTTTTAAACAAGGAAATTTGTAAAATGAGTTCGGCTTAAGGCCTTTTTAAGGGTGGTAGGGAGAGGGTAAAAGACGGGTAAGTAAAGGGTCAAGGTGAAACCTCTAAAGGTTTCTGTGGGAGGGCTAACCTTGGCAAAACACCTGCCAAGGAACGTTTCTGTTTTGTCTGAGTGTACAGGGAGGTTCGTGAGTAGATATGTCCCTTTCCCATATGTGTCTTTTCTTCTTTTATTTTTGTTCTATTCCCCAGATCTATTTCGGGTACCCTTCCTCTTTATATTTTTTTTCAAGCCCGGTATGATTTTTTTTGTATCCCCTCATTCAGCCTTGTCGGCGGCAAGAACCACCCCCATCCGGCGAGCCATAGCCGCGCAAACCGCCAGCATACCGGCAACGCCAATGACAGGGCAACATATTTAAGAGGCTTTGGGATTCAATTCCCCAGAGCATAACCAGCAGGGTAGACTACAAAATGGCGCCCAACGTGGGGCCCGAAATAGGTCTTTGTAGTGTCAGTATCTAGTCTTTTGTGTAAGTAAAACCAGTCCCTATTTGTCCGTCGAAAATGAGTCCCGGTTAGGTTAGCTTAAGAGTCCCTAGCGCGTTTTGCTACATCGTAGACACATTTAGGATAGGTTTTAAATACATTAAAGCAGAGTTTGCAGGTGTCCGATGATAGTAGTCTTAGTCGTCCGTCTTTCTAGTCCGTCTGATTGCTATCCAGCAGAAGAACCTGCAGATTCCTTTCCAAGTTTGTTTGCAATAGTCCATTAGTTTAAGATGTCCGTCCTACACTTTCCTTGGCCGACAAGTAGTAGTTGTTGTCGTTCAAGGCAGGCCTGTCTAATCGAGTTCGATTTCGCTTAGAGACGAGAAGCTGCCCTGAACGATAACAACGATGACTTGAAGGTCTGGGAAGGTGCCACAGTTCCCATTTCCATCGAGCCAAGGCTCGGGAGAGCAAAGTATATATATATACATAGTTTGCCGAATGGCTATGGTTCGGAGGAAATGGAGACTGCCCCGAATGTCCGTCCGTTTCCAGAAACAAAATAGCCCAAAAAGGTAGTTAAATTAGGTTAAGAATGAAGTACGGACTTACGATTTGCTTGTTTTTGTTTGCATTCCATACAACGTTTCCTCTTGTCCTGTGGCAACCGTGTCCTCAGCACATGGTCCTCACTGTTAGTTGGAAGTCCTTTGTATGTGTCCGTCGTCACTACCTTTCCATGCTCCTATCTTTCTATTTCTTCGTCCTTTATATGTACTCACGAACCCTGAAATATAAATAGATAAATTATACAGAGAATATAGTATACTCGACAAAATGACAACGTTTTTGAGTTTGACCTTTGCTTACCTCGAATTTTGCTCCATAATCCTACCACCGAATTCTGCCGATTGTTTTTCTTACTTATCATAAACTTATCAACTCTTAGGTTGATCGTATTCCCTGGGTAAATACGTTTTTTGCATCTTCTGTATACTAGAGAAGAAAAATATTTTAGTTATTTTCTTTCAAAAGTGTGTGTTAAGAGTGAAAATAGATACGCTTACCTTTTTGTTTTTTTTGCGACGACAACGCTGTGTTTGATACATACCCAAATTTTTACTTAGGCACCTTTTCAAGAGTTTTCTTTTTGAATTTTGGCATGGTGAACACTAGATCCCAAGATAGAAAAGGGTCGACTGAGCCAAACATGCGCGCAGGTGAGAATCCGATTCCTCCGGTGAGTACAACCCAACCCGCTACGACCATGATCACCACCACAACTACGACCACGTCTGTAATCACTGCTCCCGTTTCCTCAATTGCTCCAGCAAATATCCCCGGCCTCGAGGACATTTCACGCTTGTTGAGCAGCTCCTTTCAATCACAAGGTTCCATAAATTCGCCGAGTTTCAGCCCTTTGACTGGATTAAATGCTCCGGACCCCGTGACCCAACAGTAAGTGTGGCCATGCGCGAGATCATTAACTCTGCGGTGGGTTTGGCCCGGACTGAGTTTGAGAGAGAGCAGCAAGAGCGTCTTCAGCGTCTAATACCCACGATAGTGGAAGCCACATGTCGCTCGTTGCGAATGGGGGAGAATCCGTCCGATATTTTGGCTTCAGTAGCGCCTCCAGTGACCACAACAGCGGAAGTTCGCCGACCCCCAGAGTCAATTCCCCAGTACGTACAGCCTGCAAGTTTTCTTCCACCACCTGCTTTTCGACAGTCGATGGCGCCTGTCGTCCCTTCAGAACCGCCATATCAGGCAGAGCCGTTGTATCCACAGCCACCACCGTTGTATCCCGCTCCTAGAATCAGCAGCTATGTGCCACCTCAATCGCACATGAATTTTGCTCCACCGCCACATATCGCACGACCGTCAAATGTGTTCAGGCCGCCACCTTCTTCCAACCACCAGAGTTTGCCGATGCCGCACCGTCCGCCGGAGCAAGAGATTCCATATACTCAGCCACGACAGAACCGGTTTGCTCCACCACCTTTTGGCCAGTCGTATGACAATGCTCAGCCACAAGGAGCGAATTTTACCAGACAAGCGCCTAGCCAGCACACCGAGCCGGCAGGGAGATTAAACTTGGCTAAATGGGGTGTGAAGTTTGATGGCACCAGCAAGACAATGAACGTGCAAGAATTTATCTTCCGAGTGGGTGAGCTGAAAAAAGATTATGACTGCCCGGAGGAAGAGTTTTTGACCAAGTTCCACCAGCTTCTGGAGAGGCCAGCACTGGATTGGTATTGGAACCACCGGAAGTTTGCTCAAATTCGTTCCTGGACCGATCTAGAGAGAGCCCTGGTAGCCCAATACCAGCAATATTCGAACGAATTCCAAGTCCAGATGCAGATCCTCAACCGCCGTCAGTTGCCGCATGAGTCGTTCGAGGACTACTACAATGCGATCGTACAACTACGAAACCAGCAAAGGACACCATATGGAGAGGCCGAGATGGTCGAAATAATGAGGGGGAATATAAAGCCGTCCCTGGCCCAGATGGTTTTTTCGGCCAAAATCAGGACCTTGGCTGAATTTTGCAGGGAGGTAAAGAGAGCTGAAAGCCTTTTGATGAGCACCGGCAGCAATATCATCGACAAAATACCACCCAAAGGGTGAATGAATTAGATTTCGAGGACGAATGGCCCCAGGGGGAGTTGGAAGTCGATGCCATAAGAGAGCAGACGCGATTTAAGTGCTGGAATTGTGGTCAGGAAGGTCATAGTTGGGTCGATTGTGCTGCACCGAGGAAGTACTTTTGCTATAAGTGCGGCCATGATGGAGTGACGGTTTTAAAATGCCCCAAATGTCAGGGAAACCGGTCGAGGAACCCACCTCAGAACGGGGAGGTGAGGTCCACGTCAGTTTAGGTCCCGTTTTTCCTCCACTCAATAACATAACTATATTGACCAACCCGGAAAGATTGAAGTTGGAAGTAGAAAGTGAGAAGAAAGTAAGACAATTGAAGCCATTGCACGTGCGGGTCAGAGAGTATAAGGAAGCGAGGGCGAGAATTTTCGGGGAAGTGTCCAATAAAGTCAGAAAGGCGAGAGAGCGGTATAAGAGGAGGAAAAAGATTAGGCAGGAGATCGCGGCGTCTACTCTCTATGAGGGAGAGGACCTGCGCTTTTATACAAGAATTGTCATTAACGGGTGTGAAATCGAAGGCTTGATAGACAGTGGAGCCACTGTGTCCTGTTTAGGGAAGAATTGCGTAGAGTTTGTGGAGAGAGCTGGTTTGGAAGTCATGCGGTTTCAGTCTTTTATCAAGACAGCTGACGGTAGCCCCCACAAGATTGTAGGGAAAGTGAAGGCGAGCCTCGCATTTAATAACTTGTCCCACGAGATAACGTTTTATCTTGTGCCTTCCCTGAATCGTGAATTGTTTCTTGGGGTGGACTTCATGCGAAGTTTTCAACTTTTTGCAAAAGTCGATAGTCTAACCACCAACAATATAAGCCTTTGCGATGAAGCTGAAAAGACTGATGATGAAAGGACAATGCACTCTTTATCAGACCAGCAGTGGCAACGCTTGAATGTGGTGAAGGAGATGTTCCCATGTTTTACCAAGTTTGGTCTTGGTAAAACTGGGCTTGAGGTCCACACAATCGACACTCGTGAAGCAGCTCCGGTGAAGGATAGACACTATCCTGTCTCTCCAGCGGTTCAGAAACTCATGTATGCGGAGTTGGATAGAATGCTTGATCTGGGAGTAATTGAGGAAAGCTAAAGTCCATGGAGTCATCCGGTGACGCTCGTCCGAAAGGGCGAGAAAAACCGGCTGTGCCTGGACGCTCGCAAACTCAATGCTCTCACGGTCAAGGATGCCTATCCACTTCCGCATATAGAGGGTCTTCTTAGCCGCTTGGGAGACACATATTATATATCCAGTGTCGACCTTAAGGATGCCTTCTGGCAAATACCCCTAGATCATGCAAGTAGAGAGAAAACTGCTTTCACGGTGCCCGGAAGACCACTTTACCATTTCACGGTCATGCCTTTTGGGTTGTGCAATGCAGCCCAGAGGTTATGCCGTCTAATGGATAAAGTGATCCCAGCGGCACTTCGGGAAAGAGTTTTCGTCTACTTGGATGATCTACTGGTGGTATCCCCTGAATTCGACACACACCTAGAGTTGTTGGAACGAGTAGCTGGTTGTTTGGCTGAAGCAGGGCTAACAATTAACGTAACGAAATCAAAGTTCTGCTTTAAAGAGTTGCGTTATTTGGGCTATATTGTTGGAGGCGGAAAACTAAAGACTGACCCGGCTAAAGTTGAGACCATCGCCAGATTCTCCTACCCCAAGACACAAAAACAGGTGAGAAGTTTTATGGGGACGACAGGCTGGTACAGGCGCTTCATCGCCGAATACGCCACCATCGCCGCCCCCATCTTCGAGACCCTCAAGAAAGGTAAACAATTTCACTTTTCAGAGGAGGCCAAGAAGGCGTTTGATAATTTAAAGCACGCGTTGATTTCAAGTCCCGTACTGATTCACCCGGATTTTTCTAAACATTTTTACATACAATGCGACGCGTCGGACGTAGGCATAGGGGCCGTGTTGTTTCAAAAGGATAATTCCGGTGGGGAGCACAAATACTTGTCTGAAGTAGAATGCTCACTAAGATCCTGAGTGCATAGTTCCACAGGGGTAACTCCATATTATGCCTTATTTGGCACCAATATGATAAACCATGGGAGCCTATACGAAATTGCCAGAAAACTGAAATTGTTGAGTGATCCGGAAACCGAACTGTTACCGAATTCCGTGAAGATGGACCTTGTCAGGTCAAGAATTAGGGAAAACTTACACAAGGCCTACTTAAGAGGCGAGAAATCTTACAACCTACGTTGTCGCAAAGTAAAATTTATACCTGGACAGGAGGTCTTCAGAAGAAGCTTCAGACAAAGCGACTTCAAAAACTGTTATAACTCGAAATTGGACAAAAAGTTCTTCAAATGTAGAGTCGTTAGACCCGTGGGAAATTGTCTTTATGAAGTGGAAGATCTCCAGGGGAAACCCTTAGGAATCTTCCACGGTAAAGACTTGAAGCAGTAGTTTAAAGCAAAAGAAATTCTCACTATTCCTCAGCCCCCTAAAGATTCGAGACTAGATGGTTTACCTATTCACTGGTCACATGAGACGTCCACCTGATCCATCGAAGCAAGAGTACGATGTAAGCTTCCCTGGTGCCTGACTCTAGCTGAAAAGGCTACATTTTGTGGAGAGACAATGTATGTCTGTCCTTGGCGCATGCTCCATGCCCCCTTAAATTTCCATACCAAGCTATGTCACAGGACAGAGGCATGTGGTAGAGTAGGCCGCGGAACCACCAGAATATGATTGATGCTAGCTGAGTCAGAGATAGGGGAGGACACGTATCGGAATCACCGCAGTGAACCCGATGGGGTATCGTATCCGGCATCGTTGGAGCAGGTGGATGTCGTAGTGGGCAGTGTTTGGGGACACCAATTTCGCCGTCAAATGAGGTAGAGCGAATAGAAGAGAACCTAGTTGAAGTTTTCTCTAGAATTTTGCCTAACTGATAATCTAATATTTGCGCGAATTTATTTTTTTTTTAGAGAATCAATTAAAATCAATTTGAATTAAAAGTGAATTAATTTTATTATAGTTCGAAGGTATTTTTAGTTTAGTATATGTATATATAGGATTTAGGTTAGTATATGTCTTAATATTGAATTTTAGTTTTATTTGAGTTATACTTTATTTCATGTAATACTCACCTGAATTCCCATGAAGTCACATATATGGCGGGGGTTTTTACTCCTATTCTTTAGTTCCCTAAGAGGAAAAATTAATAGTTAAAAATAGTCATAGGAAAAATAATATGAATTACCAGATTTCAGCTCGAGTGGTCACCCTAGTCCCAAAAGCTCTCGTTTGTCTTCGATTGGTGGCATCCTCCCAGGAAAGAATCGCGGGAATCCATCCATCTGCAACGAAAAGAAAGTAAAATGTACTTTAGGAATATGCTTTTACTTGAGAAAATTTGAGGAAAATCTAAATAAATATTGTCGCAAAAAAAATAGTCTTTATTCACTTTAATCTCATTCATCAACATATATTAATTTTTACTATGTCCGTCCGCGATCGCGTATAATTAATTCACATTATTCGTACTTTTATGCACAATCAGTTTTTCCACTTCTTACTATTTATTTTTGGAAAAAATCGACGATTTTATTGACATCAACAGGAATTGATTCACGATATCAATTTAGTTCACAAATTTAAAGAAAAATCCTTTTAATTTTATTGTCACTCTTTCTTTCATTTTCCTTGTTCATTTTCATCAGCTGTATTTTATTAACAATTGATTTTCCGTTCAATTTAATTTTAAATTTCTTCCAAAAAAAAAAAAAATTTTATTTGTTTTTTTTCAAGTTTGCTTTTGGTTTGTTCACTTTTATTTGTTTTGTTTTGCACTGATTTTAATTTTCCGTTTTGGTTCACTAAAGTCGCCGATAATTTCCAAAAATTACTTTGAATTATTTTATTTTCACCATTTCATTTAATTTAGTTCACCTTAATTTTCGAAAAATTACTCTCTTTAATTTAGTTTATTTCAATTCGCACATATTCACTTTAGAGTTGCACTTTCCGTCCGTCCGATCTTTTGTTTTTGTTGGGCTTTACACATTTTTTCCCTGCATTTTTTTGTCCATATTTTCTCTGCACAATTGGTTCATCATTTTCTATTCTTTTTTTTCACTTCAGTTTTATTTTCTTAATTGAATTTAATTTTGCTAGCAATATTGCATTTTTCTTTTAACTTAGTACACTTTAATCAATTTATTTTTTTCTTTATGTTAGGTTGATTGAACTTTCCGTCCGTCCGTTTTATTTTGATTTCAGTTTTCACCACTATTTTTTTTAATTTTTATTGTCACTTCACCGTTCTTTATTTGGCACCAAACACCTTTTCCAACACTTATTTTGTTTCTCCTTTCACCATTTGCTTCGACATAGAGTTTTTCCTTTTCGAAGTTGTCTCCTTCCGCCGACACACGAGGTTTTGAATGAGTAGTTTTTGGTTACGAGCATACGTTCATACATAGCGACCATTCAGCCATAGTAGCACGTACTCACACTTACACACACGCACACACAATAATCATCACCATCACTTTGGCTGTACTTTTCCAAATTTCACTCACTTGTATTTATAATTTAATTTGTTTAATTTTTTTGGTTTAATTTCGGCACCTTTTATATATTTTCGAGATAGTCCCTTTTCAAAAAAAAACACACACTCGCACACACACTTTTCTTTCAATTAATTAATGTATTTTTACTCCACTCATGGCTCTAAAATTTCCTCACCTTTTCTATATTTTTTACTTTTTATTTTATTGTTCATTTTTTTTATTATTTCCACTGTTCTTTTTCACTTTAAAACTTACCTTATCCAATCCATTATTTAATTCTCTGCTCCAGCTCCAATTGTTCCGTCCGTCCGCTAATGCCGCCTTTTCCACAAATATTCGCTTTATTTTCATTCTGTAATGTCAAAGCCATTCATTGACAGCCACAAGCAACTTATGAGGTACTACCGAAATAAAAAACGGTCCAAACACGGAGTTTCACAGTATGTAAAACCAACTATTAAAGGCGCTCCGTCAAACTAAACCACAATCACATTAATACAACTGCAACCAGCGGGAGCCACAGCAAATCAGGATCCAATCCAACGAGGGAGGCGCTGATTAGCATAGCCAAGCCTGGCGTGCCGGTATCCCCAAAAACACCGACCAAACTTAACTTTTATACCCGGACAGACAGACGGACGGCCGGACCGGAAAATGTATTTATATATTTGAGCTATTCTGGAATAAAAAAGAAAATTTAGTGGTTATTAGGGGTAAACAATTGTTTTCAATAGTGTAGTTTTACAGACCTTTTCAAAATTTAGTGGAAAAGTGCGCGAAAGTACTCGGGGTTGAGCTCAGGCCAGGGTAGGAGACCGTAAACCTTTTGTTAGGGTGATTTTCAGGCCCACAAACACCAATTGATTACTCCACCTGTAAAGAAAAAGAAATGATGAAACAATTAATGAACACCACATTGAGACGTTGATGAAAAAAAAGGTTAATAACAAATATATTCATACACCAGAGAAAAAAAAGGAAAAAATATACATACTTTTATACTATTCGGACAGACAGATTGATACGGACGACACTTTTTGGGGACACGAAGCTAGCGCGGAGGTATCCGGCAAAATCTCCTGTATTGAGAAGAGATATACGTGTATACTAGCTGAGGGCAACTTACCTTCGGGGAATCCGACAGTTTCCGGCTTCTTTGAGTGACAGGTCGGTCACTTGACGTCATTACCGCCAAGGAACCACATCCCAGTCGCCATTCCTGAAAATATAGTACGAAAAAAGGGGAATTATTATGATGGAATTAATATATATTATTAAATTGAGATGAATCGTCCTATAGAATTGAATTGAATTAATTGAATTAAATTGAAATTTTCATGAATTTTTTTTTTGAAATTAAATTGAATTACATTATTAACTTAAATTGGAATTTTATGAATTACATTGAATCCAACTAGTATAGGTCATGCTAATTGAAATTTAATTCTATCTATATTTTCTAAAATAAAAAGGAAATTATAATGTTTTTAAACAAGGAAATTTGTAAAATGAGTTCGGCTTAAGGCCTTTTTAAGGGTGGTAGGGAGAGGGTAAAAGACGGGTAAGTAAAGGGTCAAATTTGGGATGCCAAACAGAAGGAAAAAGGCATCAAGGTGAAACCTCTAAAGGTTTCTGTGGGAGGGCTAACCTTGGCAAAACACCTGCCAAGGAACGTTTCTGTTTTGTCAGAGTGTACAGGGAGGTTCGTGAGTAGATATGTCCCTTTCCCATATGTGTCTTTTCTTCTTTTATTTTTGTTCTATTCCCCAGATCTATTTCGGGTACCCTTCCTCTTTATATTTTTTTTCAAGCCCGGTATGATTTTTTTTGTATCCCCTCATTCAGCCTTGTCGGCGGCAAGAACCACACCCATCCGGCGAGCCATAGCCGCGCAAACCGCCAGCATACCGGCAACGCCAATGACAGGGCAACATATTTAAGAGGCTTTGGGATTCAATTCCCCAGAGCATAACCAGCAGGGTAGACTACAAATACCAGCAATATGCGAACGAGTTCCAAGTCCAGATGCAGATCCTCAACCGCCGTCAGTTGCCCCATGAGTCGTTCGAGGACTACTACAATGTGATGGTACAATTACGTAACCAGCAAAGAACACCGTATGGAGAGGCAGAGATGGTCGAAACAATAAGGGGGAATATAAAGCCGTACCTGGCCCAGATGATTTTTTCGGCCAAAATTAGGACCCTTGGTGAATTTTGCAGGGAGGTCAAGAGAGCTGAAAGCCTGGTTATGAGTCACCGGCAACAGTATCAAAGGCAAAATACCACCATAGAGTAAATGAGTTGGAGTACAAGGAGGACTGGCCCCAGGGAGACATAGGTTAGGTTAGGTTAAATGACGCGTAGTACACTACCAATTTGGCGTGCACCATTGTGTTAGTCCTGTAAAGAATTGAAGATTTGGAGAAAAAGCAGAAAAAATTATAGATTGAAAAGTGAGAGGGGGTGGAGGGGGTACCCAATAATAAGTGAGAAGAGCGGAAAAAGAAATGTTGAATTAAGGGAGGAGAGGGTAGAGAAGTTCCTGCAGTGGACAATGCCGTTTAGGCAGATGGATGAGCGGTTGTCATCCCCAGACACTTCAGGCAGCTAATATAATTAAGGATGCTGACGATTTTTGCGATGACAGAGCTTCGAGATCTTCGATCGTAAAGTCACCTAGGTAGCAGTGTCTTCTTCTAGAAAGAAAAGGACAATGGCAAAGAAGGTGCTCGATAGTTGCAAGTCCTCTTCGTCCGAACAGAGACGACAGTAGTCTTATGTGTCCTATTGCCACTTTGATGTAAACGCTCTAGACAGTTATGTTTTCACCCTGCCTGGAAAAACCCTCGTTGATTAAACGCAATGTTACCAGGATGGCAAAAACCTCCGCCTGAAAGACACTGTAGGCGTCAGGTAATTTGTTAGATCTGCTAATGCTAAGAGATTCACTAAAGATGCCAGCCCCCGTTCCCACATCCATCTGTGTAAATAGCGTGACCACGAAAGGGGAGATCACCATCCAGCCAATCTGATCTAGAAGGGATCGTCGTGTCCAACCTTGTGGAGAAATTCAGAACAAATGGCAAATAATCAGTTTGTCCTGTTAGAACCCTCAGCCTGGAACTGTTTGACGCCTCATTAAGGATCTTTGAGTGTCCGCAGTTTAAGTTACGCCACATATGTGATTCGCGGAGTCTAATAGCACACTTGGTGGCGCTACACTTAATACATTGACCTATAGGTTGAAGGTTTGTACTCGCTCTCGCGCCGGTTATGAATAGAGAAGCAATTATTTGAATTTTCTCTAAAGATTTTAGCTCTTTATCCAGTTGCTTTCCACCATACTACTGAACCAAAGATGAGAATGGGACGCACAATCGGGGCGCAAATCCAGTGGATAGTACTTGGGCGGAGCGCCCAACTTTTAACTATGGAACCTCTGCAGGAGTATATTGCATTCAGTCCCTTTCTGACTCTTTCCTTGGTGTTGCTTTTCCAGTTTAATTGCTGGTCAAGTATGACACCAAGGTACTTAGCCTCTGGGGACAGTTTCAACTCCACCGCGTCGAGAATGGGTTTATGGACAAATTCTATCTTATTTTCCCTAGTGAATATGACTAGGAAAATAAGATAGTTGGATTAATTCCTAGCCCGTTCGCCGTTGTCCATCTAGACAGCTTCCTAAGAGCGCTTTGAATAAGATCAGTAATGGGAGGAATTTGCCTCCAACCATGATAACCACATCGTCGGCATAAGCGACAACTTTCACTCTATCTTCCTCGAATGATCTGAGTATCCCGTTTATGACAAGAAGCCACAGGAGAGAAGATAGAACCCCTCCCTGTGGTATACCTCTAGTCAATGTCTTCCTAATGGAACCCTTTTGCATTGTGTCAATCCAGTCAACCAGCAGAGGGGATGTGATCACATTCAAAAGAGATTCGTGTATGGATTCCAAATTCACATTATAAAAAGCCCCTTCAATATCTAAGAAGGCTGCCAAAGTGAATTCGCTTTTCTACGGGTTATTTTCAATGTAGCCACCACGTCATGAACAGCACTATCAACTGAGCGGCCTTTGATGTAGGCATTTTGACAGTTACTGATTAATGACGATGAGAGACTTGGTCTATAGTCCTTGGGCGTGGAGTGGCTGGGTTTTCCCGCTTTAGGAATGAAAACCACCTTGACTCACGCCATTTTGAGGGTATATAAATTCTAAGTAGGCATTGCCTAAAAATCAGCGACAACATATCAACTGCTATTGGCCCTGCATTCTGTAGCATGGCTGGTGATATAAGATTAATGTATTGACTATCCCAGAAAGATTGAAGTTGGAAGTAGAAAGTGAGCAGGAAGTTAGGCAATTGAAGCCATTGCACGTGCGTGTAAGAGTATATAAGGAAACGAGGAAGAGAATTTTCGGGGAGGTGTCCAATAAACTCAGAAAGGCGAGAGAGCGGTATAAGAAGAGGAAAAAGATTAGGCAGGAGATGGCGTCGTCTACTCTCTACGAGTGAGATGATCTGCGCTTTTATACAAAAATTGTCATTAACGGGTGTGAAATCGAAGGCTTGGTAGACAGTGGAGCCACTGTTTCCAAATCGAAGGCTTGATAGACAGTGGAGCCACTGTTTCCTGTTTAGGTAAGAATTGTGTAGAGTTTGTGGAGAGAGCTGGGTTGGAAGTCATGCGGTTTCAGTCTTTTATCAAGGCACCTGACGGTTGCCCCCACAAGATTGTAGGGAAAGTGAAGGCGAGTCTCGCGTTTAATAAATTGTCCCACGAGATAACTTTTTATCTGTGCCCTCTCTGCATCGTGAATTGTTTCTTGGGGTGAACTTCATGCGAAGTTTCAACTTTTTGCCAAAGTCGATAGTCTAACCACCAACAATATAAATCTCTGCGGTAAAGCTGAGAAGAATAATGATGAAATGACAATGCACTCCTTATCAGACCAGCAGCGGCAACGCTTGAATGTGGTGAAGGACATGTTCCCATGTTTTACACGGTTAGGTCTGGGTAAAACTGGGCTTGAGGTCCACACAATCGACACTCGTGAAGCAGCTCCGGTGAAGGATAGACACGATCCTGTCTCTCCAGCGATTCAGAAACTCATGTATGCGGAGTTAAGGTGGGTACTATGTTTTTTCGGCACGAAAAAATTTCGCAAAATGTTATTTCGAGTTGAAAAATGGAACGCTTTTTTACTAAAGTCGCATTGAAGTTTGGAAGTGTGTGTCAAAGTGTCACTTTTATATGTATGTAAAATGCACATGAATATACACACATATTCATGTGCATTTTTCTTTTTGTTAATATTCTTGAAACCAAACAAAAGTTAACATTCTAATCAATAAACAATTACTTAGAATAATGCCGACTTAGAAAATAGTTAATTTAAATTTCAGAAAGGAAATATTGTTGGAGATCATTGTGCTAATTATTTATTTTGTGTTGTTGCGGTGGCGATGTTCGTGAGGCATCAAAAGCCGGGGTAGTACAATGTTATAAATAACAAAATAATTTCCTACTGTTGTACGAATATAAATAAATAAAAAAATGTTTTGATGAACCGAAAAAGATTTTGTATTATTATATTTAAGGATTTACATTATATTTGTTGACATATGTATATAAATTATACTTTCATCCATAAACGGAATATCTGCTTCCAACTTCCATGGCTGGCAAGAACTAACTACTCGTATGTATTGTGACGACCAAAAGTCCCGGAGGTCGTTTTTGGCGACACTTAGATTAAGGGCCTGTTTTTGTAACTTTTTTTTTGCCAATTCGCACTTCTGTTGGCAAGCGAATGAAATTTTTGGTTTTTGCACAGTTTGTTTTGAATGTAAACAAAGAAGCTTTCAATTATCGTCTACATTTTGGTTCTTATAACCCAACAACGAACGAAACGAAATGTCAAAATAGACGATCAGAAAAAATCATTTGTGTCGGCAATTGTTTTTCGGTTTGAATTGAAAATGGATACTTCAACAAAAAAAAAGTAGGTTTTATTTGCTAAAATTAAAACTATGTAATATTTATAGTAATAATAATACTTTACAGCCCTGGTCAGTTCCGAAAATTGGTAGACTCGATGGATGAGTTCCCAGAACTTGCCACTTCCAGTCCCATTTTTGGAAAAACAAAAGCCGAAATTGAAGCCAAGTGGGACATTGTAGCTGATAGGGTAAATGCTGCCGGGCCTCCAATACGCAGTTCATCGGATTGGAAGAAAGTACGTTTTTTACCTATGTTTTATTACAGTTTTATATGATGTTTCGTTTTTAGATATGGGCAGACATAAAGTGTAGAACCAAAGCAAAAATAGGGGAGAACACAAAAAATATGAATGGCACAGGCGGCGGACCTTCTTGTATAGTGATGTTAACAGAATTGGAAAATGATATAGATAGGATATGCCACCTCTCCGCAGCCGCAGCTCCCCCCGGGAATATATTTGGTGTGAGTTTAATGACGAAAACGAAGGAGCCAATTGTTTTGGAAGCAACGCCACCCAGACGTAAACATAATGTGGCAGTTGTAACACCGACAACATCGGGGAAAAGTGATGCGCAGCATGGAATATCATTATCCCCCATACCGTCAACATCTACACCAAATACATCAATGCCACTTACAACCAAGCACAACAAAGCCTTACCAACAATAACATCAACACAGCGAAAACGAAAATGTCCCGGAAGCAACGACCAAGAAGCAGAACAAGTAAAACTTTTGAGACTGCAGGTGGAACAGAATAGTGCGTTGGTGGACGAGATGAGGGCTCAAACTCGAAGTCTTAACTCAGTGGCGGATTCCCTCCATGGCATTGAAAATGCTATGAAAGAAATAATTTCTTTTTTCAAAGATGAAGTTAAATGAATTCTAATTTGTGAAATCTATAATTTGCACCTAATAAATACAAACGTTAAGTATAAAAAAATATGTCTTTATTATAGCCAACAATAGAATCAACACACAAATATTGCATTCCTTCTGTTCAAGTACATTTGTATTAAGACAGTTTTACATGGTTCACCAAACTACTAGGACAAAAACCAAATCCATGGTGTCATAAAACAATTACCCACAAGCGAGCTTGTTTTGCGAATACACATTTTATGCAAACCTTTCCATTTCCCATTCCACTACTCAAAGATCTACAAAAATCAAAACTGTATTGATGTTTTGTCGTAAAAATCGAAATCCGACATAAACAAAAAACCCTTTTTTATGACCTCTAATTGCATCCCTATTCATACTCACTCACAAACACACAATGCCTTTGATTATAAAAAAGTAAAATAATTAATTTTGAAATTGCTTATTTTTTATTTATATGATAAAATTTGTTGCAATTTCGTCTCTGACTGTTGCAGCCGCCAACTGCTCGACTGATGATTCTGTAACATATTCATCATCGCCATCATTTTCTGTGCAAATCTCATATAAAGGCAAATTCTTTTTATAAAAAAATCACATATTATGCAATGCACAGCATGCATTTATAATTTTTGTGGTCTTTTCAGCACTGTAATGCAGTCCTCGTGACCCTATTATGCATCTAAAACGATTCTTTAGGACACCAAAACAACGAATCTTACAATGCTTTTCGTTAAACTTTTTCTGCCGGTTGTCTGTTGGATTTCTATATGGTGTCATCATATATGGCTGAAGCTTGTATCCAGAATCGCCTATTTTAAAAATTTGAAAATGATTTGGTGAGTGTTTTTTTATAAGAAACAGTAGTACCTACCAAGAAGCCAGGTATTTCTCTTTCCTTTCAAATAATTAGTTTTAAAAAAATTATGGGCTGCACTTTGGTCCCAAACAAAGGCATCGTGGTTGGCACCTGGGTGTTTGGCGGCTACATAATTGATCACCATATTGTGGTCACATATCTGAAAAGTGCAATATAAATATTTTACATTTCTCGGTATTTTGGTTTAGTTATCGCACAATACTTACCGCCATCACGTTGATGCTGTAAAACCCCTTTCGGTTGTAATATAGATGCTGTTGTTATTGTCCTGGTGACTTTATGCGAACATGGGTTCCGTCGATGCAACCAGTAACACCAGATAGACCAGCTCTGCTGAAAAAACTCTCTTTTGTTTTGTTTTCCTCATCTGTGGTTTTTTCCAAAGAAATCCATTGAGGACATATGTATTGTTCACATATGTCCAAGCATTCAGTTATCACTTCGGACACTTTCGACTTCGACATGTATGAAATACATTCATTTCCGACACAAAATTGGTAGCCGCCGCTTCCCAGAAATTTTAAAAAAGTTGACAGCTTTAACATTACCGGAATGCTGCTTGTTCTGCTAGTATTCTTCATGTTGGGCCCCATTTCTCCAAGCAAAATAGCGAAGACTTCTTTATTTAAACGAAAATTTGCTGTAAATCTAAAAAAAATATATTTATATGGTCATATAAAGGCTTACATTTATATACTTACTGGTCTTCGGGAATCTCCAAAACATTTGTTGCATCTCGCAAAATTCTAAGGCTTAGCCGTGTTTCTGCGGCAACATTTTGGTTTGTGTTACGTGGAAACCCGAGAGCTACGGACGCAAACATTTTCTTTTCTTTAATTTACAGACCGTTTTTGTTAATTATCGTTTTTATTTTGTACTTTATTTGAATTTATCACATTCAACTTTATTTTTCAGCTTTCTTCTTCAGCTTTTTGTGTTTGTTTATTTTTATATCAGCTGTTGTTAATTTCACAGCTGATCGCTAGGGTTGCCCGCGATTACCTAATATCTTATGGGAAAAGCTTTAAGAAATGTCAATAAAGACATGAAGGTAATATTGGTCTTTGACATGAGGACGATGAAGAAAAGAGCTTTCTTACCCGAACGATAAGTGACAATGAACCAAATTAAAAACATGATTGCTTGGGTGAGAACAAGAATTAATGAATTTAAAAAAATATATAAAGTATAATTGAATTCATATTTTATAAAAATTCGTATTTAGTCATGTTTGCCCACCACGTAGTAAAACAGGAGTTAGGCTATTTACCATATACCAGCGCATCCGACTAATAAACAACCTACCACTGCGCAACAACAAAACGCATGCGAAGTTGTTTACTATTTGCAAGCACACGTGGAATCGGTGCGAAAACAAGTAAACAAGTTACCGCTACGCAACAACAATACGCATGCGAAGTTATTTTGACACGTGCAATCGTTTGAGTAAACAAGTTGTTTTGATAAACAACTCCTTTTGGAGTAAACAAGTTCCCGTTATCCCAATTGGGTATAAAAGCGACAACCATCGATGAAGAGGGGACAGTCAGTGTGAACCAGTAGCCACGAACGGACGGTAAGTGTACAAGTGCAGTGAATCAACTAAGTGAATACTAGGTTGTGCCTTTCGCCACTCTCCCGATCCGAAACTCAGTGTACATTAGGGTGTGCCATCCGCTACCCTCGTGAATAAAATCGTGCGTGTATTAGGGTGTGCCTTTCGCCACTCTCCCGATCCGAAACTCAGTGTACATTAGGGTGTGCCATCCGCTACCCTCGTGAATAAAAACCGTGCGTGTATTAGGGTGTGCCTTTCGCCACTCTCCCGTTCTAAAACTCAGTGAACATTAGGGTGTGCCGTCCGCTACCCTCGTGAATAAAAACCGTGCGTGTATTAGGGTGTGCCTTTCGCCACTCTCCCTTCTAAAACTCAGTGTGCATTAGGGAGTGCCGTCCGCTACCCTCGTGAATAAAAACCGTGCGTGTATTAGGATGTACCTTTCGCCACTCTCCCGTTCTAAAACTCAGTGTACATTAGGGTGTGCCGTCCGCTACCCTCGTGAATAAAACCGTGCATGTATTAGGGTGTGCCTTTTGCCACTCTCCCGTTCTAAAACTCGGTGTACATGAGGGTGTGCCCTCCGCCACCGTCGTGAATAAACCGTGCGTGTATTAGGGTGTGCCTTTCGCCACTCTTCTGTTTCTAAAGATAAAAACCCTCGTGACTAACAATCGTGTGTATTAGGGTGGTCCCGCTACTCTCCCGATCAGACGCAGCCAGCTTCCCCACCCAGCCTCAACGCACATCAGGAAGATCATACAGCCAAGGACATCAACGAGAAACCATCACGAGGAACTACTAGTTTTTACAATATATTTTTAACACACTAAACCCCTTTAGAGTTACAATAAAGCTTATTAAAACCAAACACTCCCGCTGTCTACTCTCTGTCGCCGAAATCAAATAAATTTCTGTGACGAACCTGGCCCCGGTGAGCTACTCCAGCAACCAGAGTCAAAACTTGTCGTTACAGTGGCGCCCGAGCAGGGACAAAGAGTAACAGAAATATAGGCAAAAGCAGCGGAATTATCTACCTGACGTGGTCCAGCGGCTACAGCACCAGGAAATCACCGCAGAAATATGGCAGCAACGGTACGAGTCTCCTGGGCGTATACACTCCGGAAAGAAGAGCTGGTAAAGTACTTAACGGAGTTCGACTGCGAACGGTCGAAGAGCAGAGGCAGCGACTGGCGAGATTCTTTGCTACTGTCCTTGAGGGTGAACAGCTCACCCGTGTCCTAGAGCTGCAAGCGTTACACGAACGAGCGAGTACAGACTCGAAACCCCTGACACCAAGGAAAGATACACAGACACAGAGTGAGGTTTTGGATCTTAAGTCACCTGCACCGGCGCTGTTATCGGTCCCAAATGCTGGCCAAACTAGGGACAACACACCTGCATTACGACTGGAAGTGCCGAACGCACCACGGAGACACACCAGCCTCGTGGAACTGAGGGATGTAGTAGACCAGGTCCGGAAGTGGGGAATCTGTTACGATGGAGTTGGAGAACCCTGGGAATTTTTGGAACGAAGCAATTATGTTTTGTTGGATTTGTGGACGACGGGATATTCGCACCATACACTGCTGCAGACGCACCCCGGGAAACGAAGGTCGGGCCCGTATCAGGCAGGGGAGTACGGGTCCCAGGACGGAAGATCCCCAACAGTAGAAGATACCCAACAGGACGGCACCTCTCTTCAATACGAACCGAGACGACTGGTGGCGAACGCCTACATCGCCGGGCAATTGGTGGCTGCAATAGTGGACACAGGGGCCACACGCTGTTTTATTAGCAATGAGTTCGCCCATGCCATAGCTGACGAAGGAGAACGACGGAACCTGGACATCATTATAAACCTCGCGGATGGCACTCGCCGCCAAATCCAGGCGGCCATCAAAACAAATATTCGTTTTGGAACCAAATACTTCGAACTGGAATTACTAGTGATGCCTGAGGCAACCGAGACGGTAATCTTAGGTATGGACTTCCTCGTCAAATGCCAAACCCAAATCACATGTGCTGGACTCACATGCCAATTGGCCAGCGGGATACACGTCCAAGGAAATGGTACCGACGACCGTCACCATCACATCACTGCGGAACCCCCGACTACCTCCGAAGCGCCCACAGAAACTGACATCCCGGATCAAACACCTGGAGACGGCACGCAGCCTCTGCACGTTACGGTAAGTGAAGTAAACCCCGAAGAACAAGACCGTATCCAAAACTTTTTGAGAAGTGAGCTGGAGCAGTTCAAAGAACTCCAAGGGGTATCCACGGCGGCTACCCACCGTATTGTGATGAAGAACGCTCGCCCATTCAAACTACGGTATGCAGCTCGCAATCCAGCCATGCAAGCCATAATCGATGAGAAGATTACCGAATTACTGGAAAAGGGCTTCATAGAACCGCCCCATAGCCCATACAGCTCCCCTATAACACTAGCGCAGAAGAAAAATGGAACCTGGAGACTTTGTATGGATTTCCGCTTTCTCAACAGCCGCTCCGAACCTGACGCCTACCCCCTACCAAGAATTTCATCCATCCTGGACCGACTACGGGAAGCGTCGTACGTCAGCAGTCTCGATCTGAAGGACGGTTACTCGCAGGTACCCCTGGATGAGGACAGTAAAAAGTATACTGCTTTTACGGTGGCAGGACGTGGCCTATATCAGTGGCGCGTCATGCCATTCGGGCTACACTCGGCACCCGCCACCTTCCAGAGAGCTTTAGATAGCGTCATAGGACCAAGAATGGAACCATTCGCGTTCGCGTATTTGGACGACATCATCATCACCGGTAGAACCATCGAGGAGCACCTAGCAAACTTGAAGGAAGTGTTCCAAAGCCTTCGAGCAGCAAATTTAAGGATTAACCCCGACAAGTGCGACTTCTTCAAAAGGGAAACAAAGTATTTAGGCCATGTTGTAAGCGGCGAAGGCATCCACACTGACCCTGATAAGGTAGCTGCCATTCAAGAAATGACCGCCCCCACTTGTTTAAAGGAGTTGCGACGATTTTTAGGCGTGGTCTCATGGTATCGGCGATTTATACCAGATTTCGCTACAGTAGCATCACCACTGACGGCCCTACTGAAGAAGGGGAAGCATTGGAGGTGGACGGAGGACCAACAAACAGTATTTGAGCTTTTGAAAGCAAAACTCACCCAGGCGCCCTCACCCTCTCCCGCAGTGTCCTCCTTGGTACCAGAGGACGAGGCCACAACCCCACCGTACCAACAACCTCTTAAGCCCGAAAGAGCATCGTCATCATCATCATCATCATCATCATCATCATCATCATCATCATCATCATCATCATCATCATCATCATCCTCATCATCATCATCATCATCATCATCATCATCATCATCATCATCATCATCATCATCATCATCATCATCATCATCATCATCATCATCATCATCATCATCATCATCATCATCATCATCATCATCATCATCATCATCATCATCATCATCATCATCATCATCATCATCATCATCATCATCATCATCATCATCATCATCATCATCATCATCATCATCATCATCATCATCATCATCATCATCATCATCATCATCATCATCATCATCATCATCATCATCATCATCATCATCATCATCATCATCATCATCATCATCATCATCATCATCATCATCATCATCATCATCATCATCATCATCATCATCATCATCATCATCATCATCATCATCATCATCATCATCATCATCATCATCATCATCATCATCATCATCATCATCATCATCATCATCATCATCATCATCATCATCATCATCATCATCATCATCATCATCATCATCATCATCATCATCATCATCATCATCATCATCATCATCATCATCATCATCATCATCATCATCATCATCATCATCATCATCATCATCATCATCATCATCATCATCATCATCATCATCATCATCATCATCATCATCATCATCATCATCATCATCATCATCATCATCATCATCATCATCATCATCATCATCATCATCATCATCATCATCATCATCATCATCATCATCATCATCATCATCATCATCATCATCATCATCATCATCATCATCATCATCATCATCATCATCATCATCATCATCATCATCATCATCATCATCATCATCATCATCATCATCATCATCATCATCATCATCATCATCATCATCATCATCATCATCATCATCATCATCATCATCATCATCATCATCATCATCATCATCATCATCATCATCATCATCATCATCATCATCATCATCATCATCATCATCATCATCATCATCATCATCATCATCATCATCATCATCATCATCATCATCATCATCATCATCATCATCATCATCATCATCATCATCATCATCATCATCATCATCATCATCATCATCATCATCATCATCATCATCATCATCATCATCATCATCATCATCATCATCATCATCATCATCATCATCATCATCATCATCATCATCATCATCATCATCATCATCATCATCATCATCATCATCATCATCATCATCATCATCATCATCATCATCATCATCATCATCATCATCATCATCATCATCATCATCATCATCATCATCATCATCATCATCATCATCATCATCATCATCATCATCATCATCATCATCATCATCATCATCATCATCATCATCATCATCATCATCATCATCATCATCATCATCATCATCATCATCATCATCATCATCATCATCATCATCATCATCATCATCATCATCATCATCATCATCATCATCATCATCATCATCATCATCATCATCATCATCATCATCATCATCATCATCATCATCATCATCATCATCATCATCATCATCATCATCATCATCATCATCATCATCATCATCATCATCATCATCATCATCATCATCATCATCATCATCATCATCATCATCATCATCATCATCATCATCATCATCATCATCATCATCATCATCATCATCATCATCATCATCATCATCATCATCATCATCATCATCATCATCATCATCATCATCATCATCATCATCATCATCATCATCATCATCATCATCATCATCATCATCATCATCATCATCATCATCATCATCATCATCATCATCATCATCATCATCATCATCATCATCATCATCATCATCATCATCATCATCATCATCATCATCATCATCATCATCATCATCATCATCATCATCATCATCATCATCATCATCATCATCATCATCATCATCATCATCATCATCATCATCATCATCATCATCATCATCATCATCATCATCATCATCATCATCATCATCATCATCATCATCATCATCATCATCATCATCATCATCATCATCATCATCATCATCATCATCATCATCATCATCATCATCATCATCATCATCATCATCATCATCATCATCATCATCATCATCATCATCATCATCATCATCATCATCATCATCATCATCATCATCATCATCATCATCATCATCATCATCATCATCATCATCATCATCATCATCATCATCATCATCATCATCATCATCATCATCATCATCATCATCATCATCATCATCATCATCATCATCATCATCATCATCATCATCATCATCATCATCATCATCATCATCATCATCATCATCATCATCATCATCATCATCATCATCATCATCATCATCATCATCATCATCATCATCATCATCATCATCATCATCATCATCATCATCATCATCATCATCATCATCATCATCATCATCATCATCATCATCATCATCATCATCATCATCATCATCATCATCATCATCATCATCATCATCATCATCATCATCATCATCATCATCATCATCATCATCATCATCATCATCATCATCATCATCATCATCATCATCATCATCATCATCATCATCATCATCATCATCATCATCATCATCATCATCATCATCATCATCATCATCATCATCATCATCATCATCATCATCATCATCATCATCATCATCATCATCATCATCATCATCATCATCATCATCATCATCATCATCATCATCATCATCATCATCATCATCATCATCATCATCATCATCATCATCATCATCATCATCATCATCATCATCATCATCATCATCATCATCATCATCATCATCATCATCATCATCATCATCATCATCATCATCATCATCATCATCATCATCATCATCATCATCATCATCATCATCATCATCATCATCATCATCATCATCATCATCATCATCATCATCATAATCTTCGGCTTCCCCACCAACACCCCCACCTGCGGTCTTACCATCACCAGCATTGGGAAGAAGCCAAGTGAAGCACATTGTCCGGCCTCTCGTCGCTACAGTCTTATAAAAGCGAACCCTTGGACAATGTGGATGACTGGTTCGAACCCATCAGCGGCGACTCAGACGGCGAATTTCCGACCACCAGGGTAAATCCACGGCTCGCCAAAACTCGGCCACAAGGAGGACAACTCCATGTCACAGACCCTGGCAGGAAAGCCTTTCCGGTCTCAGGAAACATTATCATCCGTGGCCCGCCAAGCACTCGAGCCATATGTGGCGGCTCTGTTCTCAAAGCGAATGGGAAATCGGAAATACGACCAGGCAGTTACCGTCGATGGCCAAAGCTACGGCATACACATTTCCCGAGGAGGAAACCTCGTCATTCGCCTTCTCGGAGGAGGGGAGGCAGTGTGACGACCAAAAGTCCCGGAGGTCGTTTTTATCGACACTTAGATTAAGTCTTTAGAGTTTAAGTTAATTTTTTTTTCTAATTCGTTACTTTTTTTTTATTGAATCTTTCATTATTATACAATGAAAATAACAATAAGTGGACAAATCTTAACCTAAAATACTATTCTCTGGGTTATTGCCATTGCGAATAAACCATTGAGACTTTACACGATTTTTTTACTTAAACAAAAAGGTTAACATTTCAAATTTAGGAATTAAGTTAATGAATTTAAAAAAATATATAAAGTATAATTGAATTCATATTTTATAAAAATTCGTATTTAGTCATGTTTGCCCACCACGTAGTAAAACAGGAGTTAGGCTATTTACCATATACCAGATCCGAAACTCAGTGTACATTAGGGTGTGCCATCCGCTACCCTCGTGAATAAAATCGTGCGTGTATTGGGGTGTGCCTTTCGTTACTCTCTCGATCCGAAACTCAGTGTACATTAGGGTGTGTCATCCGCTACCCTCGTGAATAAAAACCGTGCGTGTATTAGGGTGTGCCTTTCGCCACTCTCCCGTTCTAAAACTCAGTGAACATTAGGGTGTGCCGTCCGCTACCCTCGTGAATAAAAACCGTGCGTGTATTAGGGTGTGCCTTTCGCCACTCTCCCTTCTAAAACTCAGTGTGCATTAGGGAGTGCCGTCCGCTACCCTCGTGAATAAAAACCGTGCGTGTATTAGGGTGTGCCTTTCGCAACTCTCCCGTTCTAAAACTCAGTGTGCATTAGGGTGTGCCGTCCGCTACCCTCGTGAATAAAACCGTGCATGTATTAGGGTGTGCCTTTTGCCACTCTCCCGTTCTAAAACTCGGTGTACATGAGGGTGTGCCATCCGCCACCGTCGTGAATAAACCGTGCGTGTATTAGGGTGTGCCTTTCGCCACTCTTCTGTTTCTAAAGATAAAAACCCTCGTGACTAACAATCGTGTGTATTAGGGTGGTCCCGCTACTCTCCCGATCAGACACAGCCAGCTTCCCCACCCAGCCTCAACGCACATCAGGAAGATCCTACAGCCAAGGACATCAACGAGAAACCATCATGAGGAACTACTAGTTTTTACAATATATTTTTAACACACTAAACCCCTTTAGAGTTACAATAAAGCTTATTAAAACCAAACACTCCCGCTGTCTACTCTCTGTCGCCGAAATCAAATAAATTTCTGTTCTTTACAACCATTTCCAAATAGAGATTACAGGCACTGTCCAATTCCATTGTCCTACTGCTTTGGTAGCGTTAGCTGTCCATAATGTTTCTCCAGGCTTTTGCACACAATTGTTCTAAACATACAAACATAAATGTACATATCTAATTACAAGACAAATTCCACATGATTACATTTAGTTACATGTCCTTCCAGTGTTTTGCACATTTTGTTTGCTTTTGTACTGCAATCCAATTGGAATTTCGCTCTTCTGGTTTATTCCATAAACATAATTATTTTTCCTATCACATCTTTGCATTATTATTCTTTATTTCGGAAGATAATTAAATTTATTATTCTTTATTAGGAAATTTTATTTGTAATATTTACAACAGTTGAGTTTCTTCGGACAAAAATAAATATAAACAAATGGCAGTGTGACGGTGGCGGCATTAAATTTGTTGCGGCGTTCAATTTGTAACGGCGTTACATTCGTGGTGGCGCAAAATGTAACTTTTTCGCGTTGAAATAAACATAGTACCACAAACGAAAAAATTTCGCAGTTTTTTTCGCGACTTTGTTTTTAAATGGGATTTCAACGCGAAAAATGAACATAGTACCACGCTTTAGACAGAATGCTTGATCTGGGAGTAATTGAGGAAAGCGAAAGTCCATGGAGTCATCCGGTGACGCTCGTCCGAAAGGGCGAGAAAAACGGGCTGTGCCTGGACGCTCGCAAGCTCAATGCTCTCACGGTCAAGGATGCCTGTCCACTTCCGCATATAGATTGTCTTCTTAGCCGGTTAGGAGACTCATATTTTATATCCAGTGTCGACCTTGAGGATGCCTTCTGGCAAATACCCCTAGATCATGCAAGTAGATAGAAAACTGATTTCACGGTGCCCAGAAGACCACTTTACCATTTCACGGTCATGCCTTTTGGGTTGTGCAATGCAGCCCAGAGGTTATGCCGTCTATTGGATAAAGTGATCCCAGCGGCACTTCGGGAAAGAGTTTTCGTCTACTTGGATGATCTACTGGTGGTATCCCCTGAATTCGACACACACCTAGAGTTGTTGGAACGAGTGGCCGGTTGTTTGGCTAAAGCAGGGCTAACAATTGACGTAACCAAATCAAAGTTCTGCTTTAAAGAGTTGTGTTATTTGGGTTATATTGTTGGCGGGTGCAAACTAAAGGCTGACCCGATTGTGAAGTTGAGACCATCGCGAGATTCTCCTACCCCAAGACTCAAAAACAGGTGAGAAGTTTTATGGGGAGAACCGGCTGGTACCATCTTCAAGACCCTCAAAAAATGTAAACAATTCAACTTTTCAGAGGAGCCCAATAAAGCGTTTGATAATTTAAAGTTAGCGTTGATTTTAAGTCCAGTACTGATTCACCCGGACTTTTCTAAACATTTTTACATCCAATGCGACGCGTCGGACGTAGGCATAGGTGCCGTGTTTTTCCAGTAGGATGATTCAGGTGGGGAGCAGCCAATAGAATACTTCTCGCAGAAGCTAACTTCCCCTCAGAAAAACTATTCGGTGACGAAAAGAGGATGCCTGGCCGTGGTAATGGCCATTAAAAAATTCCGTCCCTACATTGAGTTACTGCCTTTTTCGGTCATTACGGACCATAGCAGCCTCAAATGGTTAATGTCACACAAAGATTTGAGCGTAAGGTTAGCTGGGTGGAGCTTGCACCTCCAATCATTTAATTTCAGCATCGAGCATCGTCAAGGAACGGAAAACATAGTAACTGATACTCTGTCTCGCTACGACATGGAGGAAATATCATCCGACTTGTCTCTACTAATCGATTTTGAATCCCCTGCCTTCAAGTCACAAGATTATCTTGTCCTCATCGACAAGATAGAAAAGAACGCATCACATTTACCCGATGTGAGAGTAGTAGATGGGATCGTTTATAAACGAACCCGCACTTATGATGGTATCCCTTGGAATGAGGATTTCTCATGGAAAATATGGGTTCCTTTAGAGGTCTCCGAGGCTCTTATTGAGAAGGCTCTCTGTCCGCCACAAGTCTCCCATGGAGGATTCCACAAAACTTTGAGGAGAATCCGAGAGTATTTTTATTGGTCCAATCAGACGATACAAGTTCGTAGATTCGTAGAGAAGTGTGATGTCTGCAAAGAGACGAAACCGGCTAATGTTACTCTTCGGCCTCCAATGGGGGACGAGTGGTTGACAGAGAGACCTTTTCAAAGAATCTACGTCGATTTCTTAGGACCCTACCCCAGATCTAAGTCCGAAAATTATTTTATTTTTATAGTGCTGGACCACTTATCCAAGTTCGTGCTCCTAAAAGCCATGTCTGCCTGAAGTGGAAGATTTACAAGGCAAATTCTTAGGAGTCTTCCTTGGAAAGACTTAAAGGGGACGTCCACCCGAACCATCGAAGCAAGAGTACGATGTAAGCTTCCCTCGTGTCTGACTCTAGCTTAAAATTCTTCATTTTGTGGAGAGACAATGTACGTCTGCCCTTGGCGCATGCTCCATGTCCCCTTAAATTTCCATACGAAGCTATGTCACAGGACAGAGGCATGTAGTAGAGTAGGCCGCGGAACCATCAGAATATGATTGATGCAAGCTGAGTCGGAGATAGGGGTGGACAAGTATCGGAATCACCGCAGTGAATCTTATCCGGCATCGTCGGATCAGGTGGATGTCATAGTGGGCAGTGTTTGGGGACACCAATTTCGCCGTCGAATAAGGTAGGGCGAACAGAATAGGACCTAGTTTAAGATTTCTCTAGAATTTTGTTTAACTAATAATCTATATTTGCACGTATTTATTTTTCTAAGAATTAATTAAAATCAATTTGAATTAAAATTTAATTAATTTTGTTACAGTTATAATGTATTTTTTGTCTAGTATATACATATATAGGGTTTAGGTTAGTATAGGTCATAACATGACATTTATTTTGATTGAAGTTATAGTCTATTTTATGTAGTACTCACCTGAAGTCCCATGGAGTCACCAAGAGGGCGGGTGTTCATATTCCTCTCCTTTAGTTCCCTAAGAAAAAGATAGTTAAAATTAGTTATAGAAATATAAGGAAATAAAATGTGAATTACAAAATTTTCGCCCGAATTAAATCCTTCGTCATAAAGCTCTAGCTTGTCCTCTGAGTGTTGGTACCCCTCCCTGCGAGTTGATCTACTATTTATCCATCTGCAAGGAAACAAAAAGATGGAGAATGGACTTTAGAAAGAGGTTTAAACCTCAAGAGGCATGGATAAAAATTTAAATAAATTTCGATATTTGGCCGAGATTTGATATTTGCATACCGTCGAAGCTATCGAAATAAATTTACGTATCAACATTAACTTTCTATTTCAATCTCAATTAATTGTTATTGTTTATGTCCGTCCGCGATCGCGTACTATTAATTCACTTTATTTGTTTGTATGCACAGTCAGATACTTTTTTTTGTAATTCCGCTCTTATTTGTTGTTGGTTAAGATCAACGATTTTATTGGTACACACAGAATTTTAAACCTAGTACTATTTTAGTTGCCTTCATTTTTGTTTTTTTCACGATAACCGCCGAAACTTTTCCTTTATTTTATCCAAAATCTCCCAAAACAAGCATCACCCACTATGTATTACTTACATTTTTTTTCATCATTTAATATCTTCAGTTTTTATTATCTCCACAAATTTGATTTGATCTATTCACTTTTATTTGTTTTGCACAGTTTTTTAATTTTTTGTTTATATGTTTACTAAAATCGCCGATAATTTCCAAAAGGTTCCATTAAAATATTTCATTTACTTTAATTTCAACAAATAGTCACTTAAATTTTACTTTAATTCATTTACATTAACTTTTGAGTTGCTCTTTCCGTCCGTCCGACTCTATTTTGGTATTTTTATTTTGCTTCACATATACATTGTCTCACTTTGTTTTGGTCTTTTACTCTCTTTAAACACATTTTCACCACATTTCATTTCTCCTATATTTATTTGGCACCAAACACTTTTTTCTAACACTAATTTTGTTCTCCTAACGTAGTTTTTCTTTTTCGAAGTGGTCTCCTTCCGCCTATACACGAGGCTTTGATTGAGTCGTTTTTGGTTACAAGTGTATACCATACATAGTGACCATTCAGCAATAGTACCCAGTGGCGGAATGCATGAGCTATAAGGCCTTATATCAAGCCTTCTTAGTCATGACGGAGGCCTTCCCTACACATTACCTGTTCCTTTCCATTTAACATTGCGTGAGATTGGAAGGCAAGGCCTTCCTTTCCATTTCCCTACAAGAATGCCTCCAGAAGGCCTTCATAGATAAGTGATGACGCATGTCAGAAAAAATCAGGCCTTCCGGAAGGACTATAAACGAAGGTCTGCTGAAGGCTAATTTAAAAAATGCATACCTCATGTCTGAAAAAATCAGGCCTCGAAAGTCTTCGAAGTTTTTTATAGACGCCCATCTGGTTCTTCCGCTGCAGAATTGAAAAAATGATACTAATATTAATTTTTTTAATAACTACATATTTTTTTTATTTTGATGTTTCTTTTATTTGAATAACACACAAAAAATAATTTAATTCAACTTAAAAAGTATAAATAAAAAAAAAACAACAAAATAATTCAATTCAATAAATAACCTAAAATCTTTTATTATTTAAAACCTTTAAAACACCCGAACCGATGAATGCTAGATCAGAAACTGATAATAACTGATAGCGTTTTATGAAAACTGTTTTTGGTTTTGTTTTTTCTTGCTTTTTTCATGACCCTCTCTAGGCACAAGTTCTTGTTGTTGTGTGTACGAAACTAAAGTGATAGAATTTAACAAGATGATTCGTCCCGCGGCGATTGTTTTTTTGCTTGTTTTAAGACAGTTTTTTTTGTAATGATGTATCACAATTAAATAATTAATATGGATTGATAAGTGCAAAAAAGTAAAAAAAAAACTATTTCCGCGTTTGCAAGTTCATTTCTCCTCGTTCGTAACTCAAGAAAAATTAAACAAGCGCGACGAACCGTCTTGTTAATTTGCATTCCCTTTATATTACGTTGGAATTTGTATAACGACATACTTCGTTTTGTTGTTGCTGCTCTTTCATTTGTTGTATTTAAGCACGATGGACTACGAACCACTCGCTTTTGCATTCCCTCTGCCTTCGTTGTAGAAGGCCTTCTTCAGGCTATCAAAAAGGAAGATTCTTTGTTGGGATTTGGATAACGTTTTTTTCCATTTGTTGTATTTGTTATGAAAGCTGGACTACGAACCACACGCTCTCACATTCCCTCTCCATTCTTTTAAAAGTCCTTTATGATGCCTGATATTGGCATGCCTTCAACTGAGCAATAATCATGTATTTCGCAGGCCTTACATAGGGAAGTCCTTGCATTTCGCAGGCCTTACATAGGGAAGTCCTTGCCGAATAAGGCCTTCCCCATGTCTTATATATGGAAGGTCTCGCAATTTCCGCCGCTGGGTATGAACGTACTCACACTTACACACGCGCACACACAATAAACATCACCATCGCTTTCTTACTTTTTCAAATTCCACTCGTATAATGTAATTTATTTAAACCATTAAATTTTAATTTTTCGGCACCTGTTGTTTATTTTCTTTTTGAGACAGTCCGTTTTTAAAAAATCACACACACGCAGACACACACTTTCTTGCCAATTAATAAATTTCCTCACGTTTTTTATATTTTTCACTTTTTATTTTATTACTAGCTGGACCCGGTCCACTTCGTTGCCCCAGACTTCAGATTTCCGATCCCGTTAATTTTTGGACCAATTACGTAGACTGACCCCAAATATATATGCACATAATTACATTGATCTCTCTAACAAATTGCTCAAGATATATCAAACACAAAATTTAATTGGTTTACATGGGCGGGGCCACTCCCATCTGTCCGACCCCGCCCATTTTTGGACCAAGCACGTAGGCTGCCACCTTATAAATATGCACAAAATTAGAGTAATCTCGCTAATAATTTGTGCGAGTTATGTCAATTTCAAAATTGGGTTTGTATTGGCGGGGCCACGCCGATTGGTACAATCCCGCCCATTTTTGCACCAATCAAGTAGACTACCACCTAATACATATGCAAAAATTACAGCACTCTCGCTAACAAATTGTGCAAGATATGTCAATTTAAAATCTTTGTTTATATGGGCGGGGCCACACCCATTCGTCCAATCCCGCCTATATTTGGACAAATCACGAGGACTATCACCGGATACATGGCACGAAATTACAGCACTCTCGCTAACAAATTGTGTAAGATATCTCAATTTCAAAATTTGGCTTATATTGGCGGGGCCACGCCCATTGGCCGATCCCGCCCATTTTTGGACCAATTAAGTAGACTACCACCTAATACATATGCACAACATTACAGAGCTCTCGCTAACAAATTGTGCAAGATGTCAATTTAAAATCTTTGTTTATATGGGCGGGGAAACGCCCATTAGTCCGACCCCGCCTATTTTTAGACTAATCACGTAGGTCGCCAACAGATATATATATAAACAAAATTACAGCTCTCTCGCTAATAAATTGTGCAAGATATCAAATTCAAAATTTGGCTTATATGGGCGGGGCCAGGCTCATTGGTCCGATCCCGCCCATTTTTGGACCAATTAAGTAGACTACCACCTAATACATATGCACAACATTACAGCACCCTCGCTAACAAATTGTGCAATATATGTCAATTTAAAAATTTGGTTTATAACGGCGGGGCCACGCCCATTGGTCCAATCCTGCCCATTTTTGGACAAATCACGAAGACTACCACCAGATGCATGTGTACAACATTACAGCACTCTAGCTAACAAATTGTGCAAGATATATCAATTTCAAAATTTGGCTTATATGGCGGGGCCACGCCCATTTGTCTGATTCCGCCCATTTTTGGACCAATCACGTAGGTCGCCAACATATATATTTACCCAAAATTACAGCTCTCTCGCTAACAAATTGTGCAACATATCTCAGATTCAAAACATGGCTTATATGGGCGGGGTCACGCTAATTGTTCCGATCCAGCCCATTTTTTAACCAACCACGTAGAGTGCCACCAGATACATATGCACAAAATTACAGCTCTCTCGCTAACAAATTGTGCCAGATATCTCGATTTCAAAATTTGGCTTATATGGGCGGGGCCACGCCCATTGGTCCGATCCCGCCCATTTTTGGACCAATCACGTAGACTGCCTCCAGATATATATATACAAAATTCCAGTTCTCCCGCTAACAAATTGTACAAGATATCTCGATTTCAAAATTTGGTTTAAAGGGGCGGGGCCACGCCCATTAGTCCGACCCCGCCTATTTTTGGACGAATCACGTAGGTCGCCAACAGATATATATAAACAAAATTACAGCTCTCTCGCTAACAAATTGTGCAAGATATCTCAAATTCAAAATTTGGCTTATATGGGCGGGGCCACGCCCATTGGTCCGATCCCGCCCATTTTTGGACCAATCACGTAGGTCGCCAGCAGATATATATACACAAAATTACAGCTCTCTTGCTAACAAATTGTGCAAGATATCTCAATTTTAAAATTTGTCTTATGTGGGCGGGGCCACGTCCACTTGATATATCGAAAATTCAAGTACCCTATTTTCACCACGCCCAACACATGTACATTCTGTGAAAATTTCCAGAGGATCGGTTCAGCTGTTTAGACGTCTATACGGTACAAACAAACCAACAAACACACATTCTTCTTTATATATATAGATTTCCACATTGTTTTTTCACTTTAAAACTTACCTTATTTAATACATTAAATAATTATATGCTCCAGCTCCAACTGTTCCGTTCGCTAACGCCGCCTTTTCCACAAATATACGCTATATTTTCATCCTGCAATGTCAAATACCTGCGTGAAGATACCGACGTCGGTAACTTTCGATAACACGAAATAACAGGGTGACCCAAAGTGGCTGAACATAATGTCAAATAACTAAATGTACACCCAAAAAAAAGTTTGCTGTTAATAACGAACAACGTCTGCTAATTTTTAGCAAACATTTTTTCTGCTAATACAGGAAATTTTCTGCTGTAATAGCAAAAAGTTTGCAGTTTTGCATTAGCAAACGCACTGCTGAAAAATTTGCAGTTTGCTGAAAACGCTTGCTGTTAATCAAAATATGTGAAAATAAGACAAAAGTTGCAATAATTTACATGATAAAGTTCAACTACCATTGAAAATCAAAAAGGTTAAGGTCATTCGGGCGATGAGAAAAGTATATTTTAAAAAAAATTAAATAATTATTCGGCGATATCTATATTCCGAGTTACGGTTCTCAATATTTTTATTTTTTCATTGGATTTTAAAAATATTGGAAATAGGAGTCGAATGAAACTGCAAAAAGTAAAACACAAATCGATAACGAATATGATTTGACGTGGAAATAGAGCGATTTCAAAATCTTAGTTCCGGACATACAATTTAAATTAATCTATTTAGATTTTAGTTTCTAATTTTTTATATTTTAATGAAACCAAAGCTAAACATTAATATTTTCTGTGCGATTTGCACACTAGGCAATTTTATTTCAAGCAAGTGTCATAGTTTGTAGGAGAGAGACAGAGAGCACTTTCCGCTTGGAAGAAATTGCCTCGTGTGATCCAGGACTAAGTATTGTGTATGCAAAAAAGTTAAAAAAACAAGAGAATTCCTAAGGGCCATTATTCATAAAAATTTAAAGGTTTGAGGAACGCTTTAGCAGTGTTAAAGCGTTCTTCAAACCTTCATTAAATTTTTATGAATAAGGGCCTAAAGGCTTAGGGTGAGTATTAAGAGAAAATTTCGCAAGATTGTATCATCATGTGCAAAGACGATTTTTATACGGTTTCCACGGCTATTCCTGTGTGTATTGTTGTTGTTTCAAAGTGCGAATGAAAAACAAAACGTTCAATCAAGTACGAGAGTTTTTTCCCCTCCCTTTCCAACTGTCTCCCTACAAACACCGCTGCTAAAATTGCCTCGTGTAAATCGAGACGACCATAGACACCTCAACACACGGCAATTTGGTGTTTGTAGGAGATAGTCCAGATTCACACTCGGCAACTTTTCCAAGCAAGTGTCAAACTTTGTAGGAGAGGAATAGAGCTCTTTCCGCCTGCCTCTCTCTCCGTGAAACTTTGACACTTGCTTGGAAAAAGTTGCCGGGTGTGAATCTGGACATAGAGGCATGCGGAAGATAATGGGGAAAGTAGTTTCTTGTACTGGCAATCCGTTTTGTGTTTTTCATTCGCACTTTGCTGCCTTTATTTCCAACAAACACCGAATTGAACATAGACATTACGGAAAAAAAAATAAAAAAAGAAGTGGCGTTTAATTTATATTCCTTACCACTAAACCCAATTTTTTCCAATAAAATGTGCTTGCGATAAGTTATACATATATTCATATTTGTGCAGATGACAAAATCTCATATTAAATGTTTATTTCGCATATCAAAAAATATTGACAGACGTAATATGTTTTCACTAGCATTCAAGAGTTGCCATCTTTGACAGACATCGTGCGCCGACGCCGGCTATTTAAGTAGCAGCCTTTGAAGAGTAAAACATTTTACGCCGAATAAATTGAATTGAATTAAAATTTTTGATCTTTTTGTTAATTCGCATTACAAAGGCATTCCGCTGGCGGAGTAAAGTAATCTTTTTGGCAATGAAGAAGCGAAGATAATGCAAATTATTTTAATGAGTAAAACGGTTCCGGGACAGCTTCGTCCACACTTACAAATGGCTAAAGAAAAAAAAGCGAAATTGTGTATGCCTTGGAGGATCAATTTATCAAGTTGTAACAGGTAAGCGTACAAAAATTGCACTATGATTGTGAAAGTCTTGTTTGTGGTTGGTTTTAACGATTCTCAGCAAGCAGTGTCCTATTAAAACCCTCGGCTACAAAAGTAAACTAAAATTTCCTAGCAAATATACATATGCTGCCCATACAGACACATTGTGATAGCGATGGACTAACAATTTCTTTCCGTGTCTACTTTTCCAAATCTCATAGACCTCTTAGAAGTGTGGTCGTAACGATAATATCTGCAACAACGTAAGTAATTGTTTTGTGATTTGTTTACTTATTTCATTAATTACACCTGTATCACCAGAAATGGCAACATTCAGGCATGTCACAGGTTTTGTACGAAATTGGTTCGTTTTCGTTTTTCAAAATCGTATCGTTTTACTTTTGCTTCTACAGCTCTTGTACGATTTCATGAAACCGAAAGAAAATGAAAACCAGGAAACACTATCAAAAGTATGGCAGCATAGAAATCAGAAACAGCTGTTCCAGCCACCGCAGTCAACAATATCGGTTCGACTCTAGATTCTGATTGGCGGTTGTGAAAATTAATAAATAATATTAAAGCCAAAAAATAAACAAAAGAAAATAATGCCTAGAATTTCAATTGCTGCATTGATGGAAGAAGAGAGAAATGTGCATTCCGAAACAAAATTACACCGTAGAAGCTTGCGCGATGCATCAGATCCATCGTCCCAAACAAATAGAGTGTAAGTAAATAAGTATATCCATTTAATTGTATATTCGCTCAATATTTTTTCTTTATTTTTATAAGCTTTTATCGTTTGAATGAAGAAGCATTTTTATGGTACTGGAAAAAATTGAACCGTTCCTGAAGATCTCCACAATACCGGGAATTATTCAATTGGCAACAACTCTTTGTTTTCTTGCTACAGGAGCGTACCAAGGTGTTATAGCCAAGGACGTAGACTTAAGAATGAGAAGAAGCACCGTTTCAGTTATTCTATGGAGAGTTGTGAATGCTCTCGAGAGTAAGATATGCCCACATTTCATAAAACTAAGAATGACGCCTGAAGAGAAGACGAACTTAAAATTGCACTTCTTTTCAAAGTACCAGATACCCGGCATAAATGGATGCATAGACGGTAGTCACATAAAAATGTCGAAACCCACAGAAGATGAGTCTCTCTATTACAATACGAAAGTAACACGCAATGATTGTAATTTATAGCTATTTTCAAAGAAATTAATTAGATATGTGATTATAAAATATTTTTAGATATGTGATTACAACATGAAAGTGGGGGCTGTGGATATTTGGGGCCTAAGTGGAGCAAGAAAGTATTTTTTAAATGAATACAGAAATGGCGATATGAATTCTCGCCTATTGGGTGACGCTGTCTATGGATTAGAACCGTTCTTACTGACACCATACAAAGATGTAACCGCCGGAACTATGCAGCACAAATTTAACAAAAAACATACATACATCAGCTCGTAACATTGTAGAGCATGTGAATGGCGCAATAAAAAGCCGGTTCAGGTGTTTACTGGTAACATTGGTTTTTAGCCCGAAAAAGGTTATTAAAATTATAAACGTGTGCTGTGATTTGCATAACATCTGCAGAGAATACAACATTCAACTTGAGGAACCTCATATTTTGAACATCAATGAGGAAATTGAAGTAATGGATGAAATTTATTATGATGTGGGAGATACTGCCCAAATAAGTCTGTTCAACGCAGGTACTCTTATAAGGGACAGTATAGCAAACCAAATTAATTAATTCCTAAAATAAATGTTATTTATTTTGTTTGTTGTATCTTTTTTTAGCTTCAGGCTTGAATTTTCTCTTATTTTTTTATTTTATGGTTGCTTTATGGGGTACAGCACTTCTAAGAACAAAAGTATTAACATTTTCGTACGAAAGGTATTCAAAACAGTTTTTTTTGTTTGGAATTATTTAAAATATTATTCATTCTTAATCTTTAGTAGATTTTTTGACTTTTTCGGAGTTTAAATTACTAAAAATATGAATTTCACTTCCGATTTTGTGATCGTTTTAAACCGAAATTTATTTTTCGATTTACGTTTTCTGTAGAAGCTAAAAACGTTTTCTATTTCGATAAATTCTTGTACGATTTTGCACTCTGTGACATGGCTGATTGATGACACCAACGATGGTCGCTAATATCAGCATCACGAAGTAACCTTTTGGCTCCAAAAAATAATTTAGTCTAATTGGGATGTAATCCAACGATAAGATAATTTTGCGCAATGATATGGCTCTAAACATGTACAATTAGATACCGTGTCTATAGGGTGAACCCAACACATTGGCCAATATTGACAAGAGTTCGCGTCGATGTCGTACGATTTAAGTTCTTTATATTTATCCTTCGGACAAAAATAAGATGATTGTTAATGCCAGTGACCTGTAAGTATTGCTTGTAGATACTCCTATTGCTATTCAATTTTATTAAATGATTTATTTTTCATTTATATTTTTAGATCAAGCGTACGTACAGATTTCACAGTTCGAAACCCTTATAAATACATGGACTTAATAACTTCAGGTTGGAGTCCTGGTTGATATACTCTTCTCCAATATCACGAAAATAAATATACAAATATATATAAAAAAGAAAGAGACGTATGCTAGAATAACAAAAATAGTTTGTTCTTTCAGCCGCTTTTTTCTGTTAAATAATAGCAAAATTTTTTGCTAAAACGACTGTTTTAGTTTGCTACAGCAGCAGGCAACTTTATGTGCTAAAATAACAACCATAGGGTTGCTAAAATAACAGGCGAAGTCTGCTTTCCCTTTTTCAGCAGACACAGACTGTTGAAACAACAACAATTTTTGCAAATGGTACTCACAAAATTCTTTGAGTGTATGAATGTATGTGTGTACGTATCAGCTGTTTTGGTCGATTGACAGAAAAAGTTACCGACGTCGGTGGGTGGATGATAGATGTGGAATTGTAATTTTTTAGAAAATATGTGAAAATATATTGTGATTGAGAGTAAAGTGAATATAAGAAATAAAAGACAACAATGCACTGATCATTTTCGTGTCCCACATGTCCTTGAAATATGTAATCTCACCTTGTAAATTGTAGATTCCACTTTGTCCACTGGTGGTAAGGAACAAAATCAAGTCTGGAGGCCAATTGGTAAAGGTATATATTCCTATTTTTATACCAATGAAAGAGGACACCAATACAATTTCCATGTCTCGATTGTTTCCAGAATCACTTTTTTAATCCCCAGAAATTACAGATTTCGATTTGGCCACTGGTGGTCAGGACACAAAAGTTGTCCTGGAAGCCAATTTGTAAAGGTATATATTCCAATTTTTATACCACTGAAAGAGGACACCAATACGAACATTTTCATGTCTGGAGTGTTTCCAGAATCAGTTTTTAACTTCCCGAAAGTTACAGATTTCGGTTTGGCCAATGGTGGCCTGGACACAAAGGTCGTCCTAGAAGCCAATTGGTGAAAGTATATATTCCTATTTTTATACCACTGAAAGATGACACCAATACGAACATTTTCATGTCTCGAGTGTTTCTAGGATCACTTCTTTAATCCCCAGTAATTCCAGATTTCGATTTGGCCACTGGTGGTTGTTGTGTAAACGTAATATAAGAATATATCATATGTAATATACGAACATATGTTATGAATAACCCTGTAATAAGTTTAGCTCTTAAGTTATTATTATTGTAAACATGAACTTCACTTATAAAATAAAAGTCACAGAATAAAGTACAACATGGTGTCAGATATGCGAATGAATAAAAGTAATAGTCGAAAGTGTAGAAACAAGTTTAATTAAACATAGTCAAAGTGAAGTCGAAATAATAAAAATAATTAAATAATTAATTAATTAAACACAATGACAGAAGAAACTTCTACAAACAAAATGACAGAAGAAACTTCTACCATCAAATCTTCAAGTTCGCAACTCCTGTTAGTGGCAACAACAATTGCACCACTTAACCTAAAAGAAAGCAACATGTGTGCCGCCTGGAAGACATGGAAAAGTAAATTTAAAATTTTCCTACGAGCCTCGAACCTTGAAAAAGAGACAGATCAAAGAAAGTTCGCATTACTCCTACACCACCTAGGACCGGACTGTCTAGAGGTATTTTTGATGAGGATATAGACACAGTGGAATATGACGAATTAACTTCAAAACTTGATGCATACTTCATTCCGAGCGTAAACATTGTCATGGAACGCCACCAGTTCTTTACCAGGAGACAATCTGCAAAGGAATCCATAGAGTTCATCACATCGTTCAAAAACTTGAGTCTGTCCTGTGATTTTGGAACTCTAAGAGAAGACCTGGTTAAAGACATTTTTATATGTGGATTACTGCCGGAATATGCAAATGTCAAAGAAAGACTTTTGGGTGAGAAAAACTTAACCTTAAAAAAAGGCCATGGAACTAACCAAAAACATAACCATTGCAAGAAAACATGCAAGTTCAGCTGCATGGAGATAATATTGTTAATGCCCTTCAAAAATCGTCAAAGACATACCAAAACTACAAAAAACAGTTAAAGTCACCGTCAATGTCATCGTCAAATAATCCACCACCATTGAAAAGAGTCAATCCTTCGCAACAATGTAGTCGCTGTGGTCAAGTACATAGAAGCAAATGCCCAGCTGAGAAAGTAAATTGTCACAACTGCAACAACAAAGGCCATTACGCAAAAATGTGCTTCTTCAAGACATCACAACAACGTCATATGTCAAAGAAATATGTAAGAGAAATTCACCAAGGAGAAGAGAGCGATACGGATCTTTTTGTTGGAACTCACTCAAAGTCAACAACAAACCATTTAACATGTGGAGAACTTCAGTCTCAATCTTCATCCAACAACGAGTGGAATATTGAAGTAGATGTCAAGGGAGCTAAATTAACTCTTCAGGTCGATACAGGTGCTCAAGTGAATATTTTGTCAAAAGCAACAGCTAATTATTTAAAATTAAACGGTAGTATAAAACCATGTAACATTAACATACGATCTTTTAATGAATAATGTATTCAATGGTTTAGGTCATATAAAAACTGAATGTAATTTAAGGCTAAAAGAAGATGTCACCGCAGTTGTTGATCCTCCGAGAAAAATTCCGTTTAGTTTACATGATGAATTAAAAAATGAGTTGAATAGAATGATAGAACTAAAAGTAATTACACCAGTAACGGAACCAACGGAATGGGTAAATTCGATGGTCATAGTCACTAAACGAGCTGAACAAGTAGGTTTTAAATTTAGCAAAGAAAAGTGCAAATTTTTAATGAATGAAATAAAATGTATTGGTCATGTCTTTAATGAAAAAGGAATTAAGACAGATATTGAGAAAATCAAAGTAATTTTAGATATGCCAATACCAAATAACGTAAATGAATTACAAAGATTTTTAGCAATGATTAATTATTTAGGCCCTTTTATTCCAAATTTGTCGTCAAAAAACAAAAATTTAAGAACGTTATTACAAAAAGATATACAATGGCATTGGGAGAAAGTTCATAGGGATGAATTTCAAAATTTAAAAAGAGAAATAACCGGGAGTCCCGTCTTGACTTATTTTGACCCAAACAAAATATTAACATTGTCTGTCGATGCCTCAAAATTTGCGGTTGGAGCTGCTATTTTGCATAATGGACAACCTATTGCTTACGGATCTGCATCTCTTACGAGTGCACAACAAAATTATGCACAAATAGAGAAGGAGCTGTTCGCTATTCTTTTTGGTTGCAGCAAGTTCCACCAGTATATATACGGTATTACGGTAGTGGTTGAGATCGACCACAAACCATTGGTATCATTGTTTGACAAACCCTTATATAAAATTCCAGCCAGGCTACAACGCTTTATGCTTCGTCTTCAATTGTATGATTTAAATGTTGTCTATAAGCCAGGCAAATATCTATATCTAGCTGACACATTGTCAAGATGTCCGCTAAACGAGAACGTTTTGTTGGATACTCATGAAGAAATAACTCTTCATTGTAATTTGTTAAAATCACACCTCGAAGTTCCATTTTCCAATGTTAATGAGATTATAGAGAAAACTCTCACAGATCCAATTTTTATTAAAATAAAATCTTATATAAAATATGGTTGGCCAAGTCATAAAAAATTTGTTGATAAAGAAGTTATGCCATATTTTAAGATAAAATATGAAATACATTCTATAGACGACATGCTCTTAAAAAACATGTAATCAAATACTTATACCAATAACTCTCAGAAAGTAGTTTTTAAATTATATACATGAAGGTCACATGGGAGTTCAACGGTGACAAGGTCTAGCAAGACAATCGATATATTGGCCCAACATGTACAATGATATTTTGAATATGGTTTCCAATTGTGAAATTTGTATGAAACACAAAAATTCAAAAACAAAACAGGAAATGTTATCACATGATATATATGACATCCCTTGGTTCAAGGTAGGGAGTGATATTTTTGAATTCAATAAAAAACAATACTTATTAGCAGTAGATTACTTTTCTAAATTTTTTGAAATTGAATTATTAAACACTGGTTATTCTAGTATGCAAATAATTTTAAAATTTAAATATATTTTTGCCAGACACGGTATTCCACACATTCTGATATGGGACAATGGTCCTCCTTTCAACTCTAAGGATTTAAAAATATTCTGTACTGAATGGGGTATAAATCATAAAACCTCAAGTCCTTATCTGTCTACACCATTTTCAACTGTAATTCGAAAAAAATCAATTCAAATTCGAATAAGATCAATTGAGATTCGAAGATTTCATTTGAAATTCGAAAAGGGTCAATTGAAATTCGAAGATTCCATTTGAAATTCGAAAAAAATCAATTGAAATTCGAAACACATCAATTGAATTTCGGAACACATCAATTGAAATTCGAAATACATCAGTTGAAATTCGAAACACATCAATTGAAATTCGAAAAACATCAATTGATATTCGAAATACATCAATTGAAATTCGAAATACATCAATTGAAATTCGAATTTTTCCATTTGAAATTCGTAATACACCAATTGAAATTCGAAAAACATCAATTGATGTACGAAATACATCAATTGAAATTCGAAAATGTAAACAAATCTGCACATTAGATTGGGTAGAATTTATTTAAACACATTTGCTGACTAAATCTTAACATATAATGTGATTAAATTATCTTTTATGAATATTTATTCAAAATTAGTTGAAACAAAACATATTTAAATATTTTAATATTAAAGGTTTAACACAGACAAATTGTATCACTTAAATGCTACCCCATCTAATATACAGCATTGATTTTGTTTACATTTTTCGAATTAAAAATGATGAATTTCGAATTTCAATTGATGTTTTCCGAATTTCAATTGGTGTATTACGAAAATCGAATTTCAATTGACGTATTCCAAATTTCAATTGCAATTTTACGAATTTCAAATGATGTGTTTCGAATTTCAATTGATGTGTTTTGAATTTCAATTGATGTTTTTCGAATTTCAATTGATGTTCTTCGAATATCAAGTGATGTTTTTCGAATTTCAATTGACCTTTTTCGAATTTCAAACGGAATATTCGAATTTCAAATGGAATATTCGAATTTCAGTTGACATTTTTCGAATTTCAAATGGAATCTTCGAATTTCAATTGACTTTTTTCGAATTACAATTGAAAATGGTGTAGATCTAATGGACTGGCAGAAAGAACTATTCAAACTGTAAAAAATATGTTAGTTAAATGCCAAGATAGTGGATCGGATACATACATGTCATTACTTCTAATGCGAACAACGCCAAAAGGCAATTTACCAAGCCCAGCAGAATTAATATTCTCTAGAAAGCTTAGAACAAAACTTCCATATTTGTCCTCGAATTTACAACCAAGATTGATTGATTATGAATCTTATAAAAAAACAAATTAATACAAAAATCCAAAAATCATTAGAAAAATATAATCTGCATTCTAAAAAATATGACAGCATTAAGGCAGGCGATCGGGTAATGTTTAAAAGAAATCCACAATCTTATTGGTTTTCGGGAGAAATCATAGAATCATGTACAGAGCCAAGATCATTTATTGTAAGAGATAATAATGGTTGTTTATACAGAAGAAATGAAGAACATATATTAAGAACACCAGAAAAAGGAAATATAAGTAATGATAATATTAGTAATAACAGTGATATTACCTAAGAAATTAACAGTACTATACCTAATGAAAATCGGAATAGTCCATATGTAACTCGTACAGGTAGAAGAATAAATCCAACTGCTAGATACACATAAGTTAATACAATAATTATTTGTATACATTTTTAAAATAAAAATAAATTTAAACTTCAAAATGTTATACTTAAAAAGGGAGATGTTGTCTGAAGTGTTTCCAGAATCACATTGTTAAAAACCTAGAAATTACAGATTTCGATTTGGCCACTGGTTGTCAGGACACAAAATCTAGTCTGGAAGCCAAACGAAGAGAAAATATATATTCTGAAATTTGCACCACTGAAAAAGGAAACCTATACGAACATTTCCAAGTATTCAGTGTTTTCAGAAATTTTTTCTGACTGACCAAATCTCATGTCCATGGACAACATGAGACGTTTAAACGTCTCCTCTCTTCAACCTAACCTAACCTATTTTGACCCCATGGTCGATGAATACGAGCGGGGAGCGACCATCGGCCGTTACGGCGGCCCACACCATTACCATCGGCGGCGCTTGAGTTCTGGTGGCCAATCGAAGATGCAAATTTTCAGCTGACCTCTTTGGCAAGTAAACCCGATCATTTTGTTTGTTCACAAACTGCTGAATTTGGAATGCCTTCTCATCGGAGAAAACCAAATTCGGTAACTGGCCACTTTCGTGCAAGCGAAGCAACTCCTTGGCTCTTTCCAGTCTAACTTTTTTTGTGCATCGGTGAGCTCTTGCACTTTTTGGAACTTCAATGGCTTTAGTCCAAGCTCATTTTTTAATATGTGTTGTATCCGTTCTCGCGATATGTTCAGCTCACGAGCAATTTTTCTACCACTGCGGCGTGCATTTCGATCAAATCTGGCCTTCACTTTTCGGATCATTTCTGGTGTTGTTACCGTTTTTTTTTCGCTGGAGGGCTCTAACGATAGTCACTTGTGTTTTTCCACCCAAATATAAAGCAATCACACTATCACGCTTGAATTCCATCACGAATAACTTTTTTCTGAATGCAATAGATCAAAATGCTTTTGTAAGCTTGTAAACAATAAAATGAACTGTCACTGAAATAAATCTGTCAGCTATCAGACTAGCGGTTTAGAAATGATAGCAACCTGAAGTTGGTTGCAATACATATCAGCCAGCCTGTATATTATAAATATGTATACTATATATTTTTTTAGTTGGACTATCAATTTTTGTTTACTGTTATACCAAATTGCCTTGAAAAAAGAAATTTTTATATTAAAATAAAAAGTTTTCGAATTAAAAAAATTAGTGCTTTTTTACGCTTTTTTAATTTTCGTTACGCTTTTGCTTCAGAAAAAGTTGGCATCCCTGAAAATAATCTCGTGTGGATAAGGATGTGTGGAATGCAGATGTTGTGCAATGTGATTTACATAAATAAAAAATAAAAGCAACAATCATGAAATTGAAAGCACATGGTTAAGCGATATTTGCACAAAAGTTTTGTGTTTTTTTTTCGTGTACTAAAATTTGTTTCAAATATTTCCACATCTCATAATAGTGATGAATTTTATATGGGATTTTTAATTTTGTTATGAATTGTTTGGGTTTTTGTTCAATAAATAAAATAAAAATTAATGAAAACTGTTTTTAATTAATTGTCAGAACACCCAATTTTTTAAAACAGTTGGATGTGGAAACATACAACAGATAATTTTTGCCACCATTTTCGTAGTTGGCGCAACCAAATATGATTGTTGTCAACATGGAAGCAGAAGTATACCACAACCAAACTGTTGGTTGTCCTGATGGAATCGCATGATAGTAGAAAGAACTACCAAAATTCGGTTGGCAAATAATTCGGTTGAGGCAACCAAACTGTATTCTGTGTGTGCATAAGCTGTGGCGATGAGGAAGAAGTGGAGAACATTGAACACTTGCTATGCGATAATCCCGACGACTGGACATACAGGGGTCGGCCTTTCTAGGCAGTCGAACAGATCTTTCCGGTACCGATATTCGTACTATCGATAAATTTGTATTTCAAACAGGTTGGTTTGGATGAGGCTGAAATGCCGGCCGTGGTAACACTAGGGATCTAAACTGGTCTATGTGAGCTGGCAATAAAAAAATGGCTGCAACCCTAACCTAAAGAGTTGACAAATAAATACTTACCCTACGCTTACGAATAACCCCACATATAAGTAGTAGTTGTTGTCATTTTTTGCACGTTAATTCGAGCAAAAAGGCACATTTTTGTGATTTCATTGTGACGACACAGTTAAAATCTGTTGATTAAAACCAATGATATATGATAGTATAACATTCGAAGTATATTGTGTAAAAATTTCATAAAGAAATATTAAAAAATAAGGCATGGCAGCAATTATTCGGAAGCGTCACGGAAAAAATTTGCGGTGTCCATCATAACTCGGCTAATTTGTTGTGTTTTTAATAAATTTGAAAAAAGCTCTCCAGCGTTGGATGTTTTTTGACAAAGAAAGATCTTTTTTTGCGACCATAAGGAAAAACTTACTAACCAACTTACTTACTAACTTACCAGTGACTTTGTGCTAATTTAGAGAAAAAGGCAATCATCAAAGTTTTCAGGAAATTTTATTCAATCAAAGTGATTTAAAATTTTATCAAATTTGTTTAGATGACCAAGCCATTATGAAATTGTGGATTCGAAACAAAAGAACAATACAAAATTTCACAAAGTGAAATATGGAAATTTGAAACTACAAATCAAAATAGAAAAAACAGTTTAAAAGTTTATGAACATTTATTTGAATGAAATAAAAACAAAACCAAATAAAAAAAATGAACCACAAAAACAAAAGTGTAACGCAAAGATAAGCACCGTCCTCCTCCTACGTGGGACATACCAGGCAGTTCTTGCAGTCGATCCGCAACAATCCATCCGGTGGTGCTGAGCTATTCAATCAACTCTGTCCTGAGACAGTGAAAAAATACTGACCACCGACGAACAGACGGATACCCATATACATACTTCTGAAAATAAAAAGAAAAGGAAAAATAGTCTATTGTTGAAGCAGTGTAAACATTCTTTCTGTAGGGTTAGTGTTTAACTCCGCACCAGAGTGGCGGGAGTTAAAAAAAAGAAAAACACAAAAAATTTGTATTTTATTATTTTATTTCGGCCGTGAGCCGTATGCGGTGGCAGTGTGCCAAAAGCGGTTGAGTCGTGAACTGACTCAGAAAAAGAATGTGACGGCGTTACCATCACAATGACGGCGTTAACAGCACTGCATTTCAAGAGCATCGCTGTTTAAAGTTGAGATCGGCTGTTGTCGCTTCAACATACCGCCCCCCTTGCACGAGTGCAATGTCAACTCTGCTATTTGTTGTTGTTGTTGGATGGTATTGATGCTGCTGTTCCTCGTTGTAATAATTGTTGTTGTCGTCGCTGCATATTTGTCCACTTCTGTTGTTGTTAATTTAGAGATGGTTGTCTAGTTCTGGAGTCTTCTGTCGTCCGTCACTGGCTCGTGAAGCCTTGTTTCACGTAATGAAACGATGGTGTATCGGCAAAGACTTGGTGGATGAGAGGTGAGTGGCACTGTCTTTTGTCGTCCGTCGCTGGCTCGTGAAGCCTTGTTTCACGTGATAAAACAATGGTGTAGCGACGGAGACTAGGCGGATCAGAGAGTGTCACGTAATGCAATTTTTTTATGTCGACATATAAACAAAATGCGCACAAAATCACCGGTTCAAATTTGGATACGAAGGACCATGTTTAACTCCGCACCAGAGTGGCGGGAGTTAAAAAAAAGAAAAACACAAAAAAATTTATATTTTATTAAATATTTTATTATTTTATTTCGGCCGTGAGCCGTATGCGGTGGCAGTGTGCCAAAAGCGGTAGAGTCGTGAACTGACTCAGAAAAAGAATGTGACGGCGTTACCATGACAATGACGGCGTTAACAGCACTGCATTTCAAGAGCACTGCATTTAATGTTGAGATCGGAGCGCTGCAGTTGAATATCAGCTGTTGTCGCTTCAACAGTTAGTTTCCCATCGAAGGGGATTTTTCTCTGCGTCTCCCTTAAATGTTTCCCATTAAGCACATAAGGTAACCTGAGAAGAAAAATAGCGAAAAGGAATATTTTTATTTTAGGAACTATACATTTGTACACACGAACTCATACTTACGGGCAGACAACTACGGACGGGCATCAGGAAGAATTCGGTTCCCTGGCCATAGAACCAAAAAGGTCATTCAGACGAAAGCGCTAAGAAAAAGAAGAGGAAAATACATGAATTGAAACGCAACATCAAAGAAAAAATCAATTAATACTCACCATATACATTTGAATAAGGTAAGTACCTTACACTTGGAATACTTACCTCTCGATCCAGCTACTTTGTCCTCAGAACCTAAAAAGAAAGAAAAATGAAGAAAAAATAAGTTTTTTGTTTAAATTTGTTCAAGTAATATATGGAGAAAATGCGAAATCATTGTAATAACATATCACATGTTTTGTTTAGAGTTTTTTTTTTCTTGAAATGAGTCAATAAAAACTTATAACTGTAAACCATTATAAAAGCTTTTGGGTTAATGGCTAAAATGTAAACCTAGAAAGGGATAGGAAGGTAACAACACTTCAGAGCGATAAGGTGGAACTTAAGGTTCCAGCGGGAGGGACCACCCGGTAACAGCGTCTTCCGGGTTTTATATGGTGAATTTCCGTAGGAAAATGATAGGAAACAAATTTATCAACTAATCTTTTCAACCCATCATTTTTCTTTTGTTTTCATTTAAGACTGGCATATTTCAATTTTTGTTACTGTCAGAAAGAACCCCCACCCGGCGAGTTTAGCCGCGCTTTACGCCATCATGCCAGCGACTATGACAAGGGGAAAAACAAGCACTAAGTTGTAACGTGGTTTTGTCGAAGGCTGAGGTAAGTTCAATCGTCGCCATGGTCGTCCTAAGGACCCACAAACCTTACGAAATAAGAACACTAGGATTTTCCCTGACTAGGGCTTACAATTCAGGTTTTATTGATTGACGTCGGTGATTGTTTTCGGCATTTCGGTAGTCGACTGGCTTTATATGTTGATCTCTCATGCTTTTCGGTCGGTTAGAATTCGTCGGTTTGCGGAAATGTTAGTCTAGGAAGAATTTTCCTGACCAGTTTTTACGACGGACGGAGCATCGCCATTCCTATTAGTTTTTTCCGTCTGTTTGGTGTAGATCGTGTGTAAGGGTTTAGAATTCGTTGCTGATCATTGGAATACTTACCTCTCGATCCAGCTACTTTGTCCTCAGAACCTGAAAAGAAAGAAAAATGAAGAAAAAATAAGTTTTTTGTTTAAATTTGTTCAAGTAATATATGGAGAAAATGCAGAATCATTGTAATAACATATCACATGTTTTGTTTAGAGTTTTTATACCCTACACCACACTGTGGTACAGGGTATTATAAGTTTGTTTCACGGCAGATGTTTGTAACACCTGAAAATAACACAGCTAGACCCAACTTAAAGTATACCGATCGACTCAGAATCACTAGCTGAGTCGATTTAACCATGTCTGTCCGTCCGTCCGTCTGTCCATGTAAAGTTGTTCGTCGACTACAGGTCGCAATTTCACTCCGATCGTTCTGAAATTTTGCAGTTTAGAGTATTTCGCAGCTGTTAAGATCGCTATTGAATTTGGTTGAAATCGGTTCAGATTTAGATATAGCTCCCATATATATCTTTCGTCCGATTTGAACCTTTAGTCCTATAGAAGCTGTATTTTACATCCAATCGTTTTGAAATTTAAAATGGTAGAGTTTCTTGATCCATGAACCAACATTGCCGAATTTGAAGAAAATCGGTTTAGATTTAGCTATAGCTCCCATATATATGTTTCGTCCGATTTGGCCCTTTAGTCCTATAAAAGCTGTATTTTACATCCAATCGTTTTGAAATTTAGAATGGTAGAGTTTCTTGATCCATGAACCAACATTGCCGAATTTGAAGAAACTCGGTTAAGATTTAGCTATAGCTCCCATATATATGTTTCATCCGATTTGGCTCTTTAGTCCTATAAAAGCTGTATTTTACATCTAATCGTTTTGAAATTTAGAATGGCAGAGTTTCTTGATCCATGAACCAACATTGCCGAATTTGAAGAAAATCGGTTTAGATTTAGCTATAGCTCCCATATATATGTTTCGTCCGATTTGGCCCTTTAGTCCTATAAAAGCTGTATTTTACATCTAATCGTTTTGAAATTTAGAATGGTAGAGTTTCTTGATACATGAACCAACATTGCCGAATTTGAAGAAAATGGGTTAAGATTTAGCTATAGCTCCTATATATATGTTTCGTCCGATTTGGCCCTTTAGTCCTATAAAAGCTGTATTTTACATCCAATCGTTTTGAAATTTAGAATGGTAGAGTTTCTTAATCCATGAACCAACATTCCCGAATTTGAAGAAACTCGGTTAAGATTTAGCTATAGCTCCCATATATATGTTTCATCCGATTTGGCTCTTTAGATCCAATCGTTTTTATACCCTACAGGGTATTATTTAAGTATAAAATGTCCCAAAAATAAATTTATGTAAACTATTTATACATGAATTACAAAATTTATATATCAGAGTTATTCAATATTACGAGAGTGGTGTAGTGTATTATATATTATATATAGGGTATTATATTATATGAACCAACATTGCCGAATGTGAAGAAACTCGGTTAAGATTTAGCTATAGCTCCCATATATATGTTTCATCCGATTTGGCTCTTTAGTCCTATAAAAGCTGTATTTTACATCTAATCGTTTTGAAATTTAGAATGGCAGAGTTTCTTGATCCATGAACCAACATTGCCGAATTTGAAGAAAATCGGTTTAGATTTAGCTATAGCTCCCATATATATGTTTCGTCCGATTTGGCCCTTTAGTCCTATAAAAGCTGTATTTTACATCTAATCGTTTTGAAATTTAGAATGGTAGAGTTTCTTGATACATGAACCAACATTGCCGAATTTGAAGAAAATGGGTTAAGATTTATCTATAGCTCCTATATATATGTTTCGTCCGATTTGGCCCTTTAGTCCTATAAAAGCTGTATTTTACATCCAATCGTTTTGAAATTTAGAATGGTAGAGTTTCTTAATCCATGAACCAACATTCATTTGAAGAAACTCGGTTAAGATTTAGATATAGCTCCCATATATATGTTTCATCCGATTTGGCTCTTTAGATCCAATCGTTTTTATACCCTACAGGGTATTATTTAAGTATAAAATGTCCCAAAAATAAATTTATGTAAACAATTTATACATGAATTACAAAATTTATATATCAGAGTTATTCAATATTACGAGAGTGGTGTAGGGTATTATATAGTCGGCCCCGCCCGACTTTAGCCTTTCCTTACTGGTTTTTTCTTGAAATGAGTCAATAAAAACTTATAATTGTAAACGATTATAAAAACTTTTGGGTTAATGGCTAAAATGTAAACCTAGAAAGGGATAGGAAGGTAACAACACTTCAGAGCGGTAAGGTGGAACTTAAGGCTCCAGCGGGAGGGACCACCCGGTAACAGCGTCTTCCGGGTTTTATATGGTGATTTTCGGTAGGAAACTGATAGGAAACAAATTTATCAACTAATCTTTTCAACCCATCATTTTTCTTTTGTTTTCATTTAAGACTGGCATATTTCAATTTTTGTTACTGTCAGAAAGAACCCCCACCCGGCGAGTTTAGCCGCGCTTTACGCCATCATGCCAGCGACTGTGACAAGGAGAAAAACAAGCACTAAGTTGTAACGTGGTTTTGTCGAAGGCTGAGGTAAGTTCTATCGTCGCCATGGTCGTCCTAAGGACCCACAATCCTTACGAAATAAGAACACTAGTATTTTCCCTGACTAGGGCTTGCAATTCATGTTTTATTGATTGACGTCGGTGATTGTTTTCGGCATTTCGGTAGTCGACTGGCTTTATATGTTGATCTCTCATGCTTTTGAGATGACACCAGATCCTTCTGCCGGTTTCGGTCGGTTAGAATTCGTCGGTGTGCGGAAATGTTAGTCTAGGAAGAATTTTCCTGACCAGTTTTTACGACGGACCGTCTACACCGTCTGTTTGGTGTAGATCGTGTGTAAGGGTTTAGAATTCGTTGCTGATCATTCGCAGTGAACGGACGTGTTTATCACATAGCGGATAGTTACCAGTACCTATTACGCAATAGCAAAAATCTGTACAAAGTCCGTAAGGCCTACATCGTAGTACCTATTACGGTCTAATACAGACAAAATAAAAATAAATTCTCCTGACGGGGATGCCTTCGTGTTCCGATGGAGCGCGGTTCCCCAATCGTCCGACTGTCCGTCCGTTGGTCTTGGCCAAAGCCGACCACACCAAAAATGGTGAAAATCTCCCCCAAGTACTCACAACAGGTGGTGTGGTGAGGGGAAAACGTCACGTCCGACCGTCAAAACGGAAGCACAATGAGCATCGTGTAGCGCTCAGAGTTTTGACGAAGTTGGAGGCTGTTGAGGTTTCGGATCTTACCGAAAAACAAAAAGAGTCACTTACCTGGGCTAAAGGCGTCATAGATGCTTTTAAGGCCAATGAGTCGGCTGAAAGAGCCACAAATTCAGCTGTGTTATAAAGTAAAACAAATCAGATCACCTGATGAACCCCTGCCTTCGAAAAAGGCAAGAGGCCCTAATGTCACCATCAACAGGACACTCACCAAGCCCTTCAATGAGGTGGCGAAGGAGAGTCTAGTGATGGCTGTTATAGACAGAAGTAGTGAGAATGGATCCATCCTCAAGGACAACTTGAGTCATGTACAATCAGCCATTATGGCTCATTACCTCGATGTCCGTAGAGAAATGCCGGGCAAACCACCAATCTGCAACGATGCAGGATGGCATCAGGGGAGAGTAGGTTTAGGTTTAGGTTTAGGTTAGGGTGGCAGCCGTATTTTTTTACAAGCTCACATAGACCAGTTTAGGTCCCTAGTGTTACCACGGGCTGAAATGCCCCTCATCGAAACCAACTTGTTTGATATATAAATTTATCGATAGTACGAATATCATTACAGGAAAGATCTGTTAGGCTGCCTAAAAAGGCCGACCCCAGTATGTCCAGTCGTCGTTTACTCAAAGCGGGACAGTCGCAAAGCAAGTGCTCAATGCTCTCCACTTCTTCCTCATCTCCACAGCTTCGGCAGAAGTCATTGGAGTCAATACCCAATCTTTTGGCGTGTTCGCCGATCAAGCAGTGTCCCGTCAGAACCTGTACTAACGTAGACAATCGTTCCCTCTCTAGTGCGAGGAGATGTTTTGACCTTCTCAGGTCATACCTTGGCCAGATTTGTCTAGTTACCCTGCAGGTGCCGATTTCTATCCATCTTACGTTGGACAGTTTGCACGTGGATAGTGGCGCACCAATATATGAAATTCTTCGAGAATTTGTAATGTCGTCCCTTTCCTAGCAAGTTCATCGGCTTTGCAGTTCCCCGGGATATCCCTATGCCCAGGCACCCATATAAGGTGTATATTAAACTGCTCAGCCATCTCGTTAAGAGATCTGCGGCAGTTGAGGGCTGTTTGTGAATTTAGGGATGTTGCCTCCAGAGAATTGATGGCAGCCTGGCTGTCCGAGTAAATGACAACGTCAGTGTTGGTTACTATGTTGCGACTCAGCCACTTGGCGACTTCCCATATTGCCATTATGTCGGCTTGATAGACACTGCAGGTATCTGGTAGTCTGTGAGCTATATCCAGACTAAGTTCTTCACAGTGTACTCCGAAGCCAACCATTTCATCAAGCTTCGAACCATCCGTGTAAAAGTGGAGATGGTTTCTATTACCTGGTATTCTGCCGACCCATTCATCTCTGGCGGGAATCATAGTGATGTAATTTCTCTCGAAGGTGTACACAGTTGGTATATAGTCCACTCGGTCGGTTACTATAGCACTACACTTTGATATCCTCATGTGACCATAGTTCTTGTAGCTCCACATTGATAGGCAGTTTAATCGTATTGCCGCTTTGGTTGCAACTTCTCTCGCCACAATATTAATCGGCAGTATATGGAGTAGGGCTTGTAGAGACTCGGTCGCTGTAGTCCTTTAGGCACCGCTTATGCTCAGGCAGGCAGTTCTCTGAACCTTTGTTAGTAGGTTGGTAATGGTTAGTTTGTCAGTTGCCGTCCACCATACCACAATACCGTATAACAGTATTGGACGAACTACTGCTATATATATCCAGTGGACCATTTTAGGAGAGAGTCCCCACCGCGACCCTACAGCCTTTTAGCACGAATATAAGGCGACGTTGGCCTTCCTTACACGTTCCAATACGTTAAGTCTAAATAACATTTTTCTATCTAGAATTATTCCTAAACATTTTGCACTTTCAGAAAAGACTAGATCTGTTCCATTTATCCGATGTGGAGGGTCCACATGTGGGACATTATTCATCCTAGTAAAGAGAACCAATTTGGGCGTTAACCCCAATTGGGGTTAACGCCCAAACCGCTGCTTCTGGCCCATCTAGCCAACTTGTTCAGAACCACCTGTAGGATGTCTCTGAGGACGTTTACGAATTTGCCACTCACTGCGATTGCCACGTCGTCCGCATATGCCACGACCTTGCAGCCACAACGTTCTAGATCTAGCAGGATTTCATTCACCGCTAGGTTCCAAATTAGTGGAGACAGTACTCCTCTTTGCGGGGTCCCTCTGTTTACATACCTTGTTAGAGTTGTGGACCCTAGACATGCTGTTATGCGTCTTCTGGTGAGCAGACTTTGAATTAGTCTAATCAAACTAGTGTTAACTTTTAGATGTGAGAGTGCCGCAATTACCGCATCTGAGTGAATGTTTTTAAAAGCCCCTTCTATGTCAAGAAATGCCACCATGGTGAATTCCTTGAAATGCAGGGACGATTCGATAGTGCTCACAAGTTCGGGCAGGGCTGATTCTGTAGACTTGCCCTTATTGTAAGCATGTTGGTTCCCCGACAGGAGTTTTGTATCCAGGTTTTCCCTAATGAAATGATCTAAAAGTCTTTCCAGACCTTTCAATAGGAAGGAGGATAGGCTAATTGGTCTGAAGTCTTTTGGCCTAGTGTGTGGTATCCCTCCATCGATTCGGGACGTATGAAAGCCTGATACAGCCTACATAAATTTTCTCCAGCCAGGGGATAATGTACTTTAACATTTTCTGCATTTCAGCTGGAGTGATGCCATCTGGTCCAGGTGACTTGAAGGGCTCAAAGCTGTTAATAGCCCAGCTTATTCTGTATCTCTCAGTCAAGAAGCTAGCGACGCTCGCAGTCCACTCGCACTCTTGTTGGTCCTGCTGATCCTTGGGTTCTGTTACAGAGTTCCCCGGGAAATGTGTGTCGAGCAATACATTGAGCGACTGCTCGCTGTTTTTGGTCCAGTTATTTGCCTCATCCTGTAAATATCCACTGTACAGGGTGAAGCAGATAACATCTACCTCAGCCTAGCGGCGTCGGAGACCTTTTCCACTTCACCCCAGAAGGTATACCAAGAGCGCCTTTCCGCCTTTCTAAGCTCCTTCTTATAGATCTTGAGTTGCTCTTTATATGCATCCCAATCATTAGCGACCCCAGTAGATTTAGCCTTATTGAATAGCTTGTTGCAGGTCTTTTTCATAGCCGTTAGCTCGGAAGTCCACCATTCGGGATTAGTTTTACCCTTGTACCTTGTTTTTGGACAGGCTTCTTCAAGGGATCTATTGAATGATATGGTGATATGATCGACCAGATTATCCAGACCGGCTTTGTCATTCGGTTCGTAAAGAAGTTTAGAGTTGAGGACTTTCTTGAAATTCTTCTCATACAGATGCCACTTTGACTTCCTTACATTTCTGTGGACGGCGGGTTTAGGCGCTTTTTCCGCGAGTTTGAACTCAATATAATGGTGAGCTGAGAATGAGTGGTCGTCCAGTACATTCCACCCAATAATTTTGTCTGACAGCCGGTCAGTAGCAAACGTTACGTCGAGTACTTCTTGTCTGTCTTTAATTGTGAAGGTCGGTTTATTACCTAAGTTACAAATACTAAGGTTGGTAGTTAGAATAAAGTCAAGAAGCGAATCACCCCTATTGTTTATATCCGTACTACCCCAGATAGTATGATGAGCGTTCGTGTCTGCGCCAATAATCAGCTCGAGCTCGTCAGACGGTGCTTCTTCTACTACTTCCCTGAATAGAGCAGTCGGTACTACAGATTTATAAGGCAAGTAGCTGGAGACCACCCAATATATGCGATTACCGATCTCCAGGCTAGCCTTATACAGGTATACTGATCTGACATCACCGAAATATAAGAGCTTTACTCTCCCCTGATGCCATCCTGCATCGTTGCAGATTGGTGGTTTGCCCGGCATTTCTCTACGGACATCGAGGTAATGAGCCATAATGGCTGATTGTACATGACTCCATTTGTCCTTGAGGATGGATCCATCCTCACTACTTCTGTCTATAACAGCCATCACTAGACTCTCCTTCGCCACTTCATTGAAGGGCTTGGTGAGTGTCCTGTTGATGGTGACATTAGGGCCTCTTGCCTTTCGAAGGCAGGGGTTCATCAGGTGATCTGATTCGTTTTACTTTATTCGCCGTTAACACAGCTGAATTTGTGGCTCTTTCAGCCGACTCATTGGCCTTAGAAGCATCTATGACGCCTTTAGCCCAGGTAAGTGACTCTTTTTGTTTTTCGGTAAGAGCCGAAACCTCAACAGCTTTACTCTCAGGGGAGAGTAAAGCTCTTATATTTCGGTGATGCCAGATCAGTAGACCTGTATAAGGCTACTCTGAGTCGATCGGGTGAGGTGTGGCCTGGTACCCAGTTGGATGTTGTCGAAAAAAACAACATCCCTAGTCACCCTAGAGCCATCACCTGGGTTACAGAAGAGCCCTCCAACCCGGCTGACATCTTAGAAATAATAAAAGATTCCAATCCTGGTCTGCCGGCCCATAATTGGAGAATCAGCAAGGTGGGTGAGGCGGATGTTAAAAAGCGTCAGGTCAATCTTATCCTAAACGCTGAATCCACCTCCCATATACAAAGTGCGAGTGCAACCCTACAATATGGCTTCGAGACTATAGTCTTGAAGATATACAAGCAGGATATAGCTCCCACTGCAGATGGTGAGTCGTCCACCGTGGCACTTTCTGGAAGTGCGGAGGTACCCACGCCTATTATTTCTGGTGACTCCAACTCTAACAGAATATCTGTAACGTCCTTCTCTGAGGACAAAAGCTCTACTTCGGACACAGAGAGGCTGAAGAGAGTCTCCGGACTCTTTGAAGCATCTGGCGGGGACATGCTTCTCGACGATACGGACGAAGAGTTCGATAATAACCTTGTCGGGATGGATGTTAATCTGTCAATTACCAATGATGGTAAGAATTCTACAGATTAACCTCACGCTAAAGCAGCCTCAGCGGCTCTATTGCTGCGCCTGTCCACAGGCGCATTAGACATCGTCCTGATACAGGAGCCCTACGTAGTGTGAGGAAGGGTGTGCGGTATTAGGACACCCAACTTTAAACTGCTTGTGGCCAACTGTGAAGGCACTCCAAGAACCTGCATTTTGGCCAGGAAAGATCTAAGTATCTTTCTCCTGACTAATTTAAGTGGTAAAGACCAAACAGCTGCTAGCCTGGACATCGGTAATTGCATATATTGGGTGGTCTCCAGCTACTTGCCTTATGAATCTGTAGTACCGACTGCTCTATTCAGGGAAGTAGTAGAAGATGCAACGTCTGACGAGCTCGAGCTGATTATTGGCGCAGACACGAACGCTCATCATACTATCTGTAGTACGGATATAAACAATAGGGGTGATTCGCTTCTTGACTTTATTCTAACTACCAACCTTAGTATTTGTAACATAGGTAATAAACCGACCTTTATAATTAAAGACAGACAAGAAGTACTAGACGTAACGTTTGCTACTGACCGGCTGTCAGACAAAATTATTGGGTGGAATGTACTGGACGACCACTCATTCTCAGATCACCATTATATTGAGTTCAAACTCGCGGAAAAAGCGCCTAAACCTGCCGTCCACAGAAATGTACGGAAGACAAAGTGGCACCTGTATGAGAAGAATTTCAAGAAAGTCCTCAACTCTAAACTTCTGTACGAACCGAATGACAAAGCCGGTCTGGATAATCCGGTCGATCATATCACCATATCATTCAATAGATCCCTTGAAGAAGCCTGTCCAAAAACAAGGTACAAGGGTAAAACTAAACCCCAATAGTGGACTTCTGAGCTAACGGCTATGAAAAAGACCTGCAACAAGCTACTGAATAAGGCTAAATCTACTGGGGTCGCTAATGATTGGGATGTCTATAAAGAGCAACTCAAGTTCTATAAGAAGGAGCTTAGAAAGGCGCAAAGACGCTCTTGGTATACCTTCTGTGGGAAGTGGAAAAGGTCTCCGACGCCGCTAGGCTGAGGAAGATATTATCTGCTTCACCCTGTACAGTGGGATATTTACAGGATGAGGCAAATAACTGGACCAAAAACAGCGAGCAGTCGCTCCATGTACTGCTCGACACACATTTCCCGGGGAACTCTGTAACAGAACCCGAGGATCAGCAGGACCAACAAGAGTGCGAGTGGACTGCGAGCGTCGCTAGCTTCTTGACTGAGAGATCCAGAATAAGCTGGGCTATTAATAGCTTTGAGCCCTTCAAGTCACCTGGATCACTCCAGCAGATATGCAGAAAATGTTAAAGTACATTATCCCCTGGCTGGATAAAATTTATGTAGGCTGTATCAGGCTTTCATACGTTGCGAATCGATGGAGGGATACCAAAGTGGTATTCATACCTAAAGCGGGAAAAATATCACACACTAGGCCAAAAGACTTCAGACCAATTAGCCTATCCTCCTTCCTATTGAAAGGTCTGGAAAGTCTTTTGGATCATTTCATTAGGGAAAACCTGGATACAAAACTCCTGTCGGGGAACCAACATGCTTACAATAAGGGCAAGTTTACAGAATCAGCCCTGCACGAACATGTGAGCACTATCGAATCGTCCCTGCATTTCAAGGAATTCACCATGGTGGCATTTCTTGACATAGAAGGGGCTTTTAACAACATTCACTCAGATGCGGTAATTGCGGCACTCTCACATCTAAAAGTTAACACTAGTTTGATTAGACTAATTCAAAGTCTGCTCACCAGCAGACGCATAACAGCATGTCTAGGGTCCACAACTCTAACAAGGTTTGTAAACAGAGAGACCCCGCAAGGAGGAGTACTGTCTCCACTAATTTGGAACCTAGCGGTGAATGAAATCCTGCTAGATCTAGAACGTTGTGGCTGCAAGGTCGTGGCATATGCGGACGATCGCAGTGAGTGGCAAATTCATAAACGTCCTCAGAGACATCCTACAGGTGGCTCTGAACAAGTTGGCTAGATGGGCCAGAAGCAGCGGTTTGGGCGTTAACCCCAACAAGACAGAATCGGTTCTCTTTACTAGGATGAATAATGTCCCACATGTGGACTCTCCACCTCGGATAAATGGAACAGATCTAGTCTTTTCTGAAAGTGCAAAATTTTTAGGAATAATTCTAGATAGGAAAATGTTATATAGACTTAACGTATTGGAACGTGTAAGGAGGGCCAACGTCGCCTTATATTCCTGCAAAAAGGCTGTAGGGTCGCGATGGGGACTCTCTCCTAAAATCGTGCACTGGATATATATAGCAGTAGTTCGTCCAATACTGTTATACGGTATTGTGGTATGGTGGACGGCAACTGACAAACTAACCATCACCAACCTACTAACAAAGGCTCAGAGAACTGCCTGCCTGAGCATAAGCGGAGCCTTAAGGACTACAGCGACCGAGTCTCTACAAGCCCTACTCCATATACTGCCGATTAATATTGTGGCGAGAGAAGTTGCAACCAAAGCGGCAATAAGATTAAACTGCCTATCAATGTGGAGGTACAAGAACTATGGTCATATGAGGATATCAAAGTGTAGTGCTATGGTAACCGACCGAGTGGACTATATACCAACTGTGTACACCTTCGAGAGAAATTACAGATGAATGGGTCGGCAGAATACCAGGTAATAGAAACCATCTCCACTTTTACACGGATGGTTCGAAGCTTGATGAAAAGGTTGGCTTCGGAGTACACTGTGAAGAACTTAGTCTGGATATAGCTCACAGACTACCAGATACCTGCAGTGTCTATCAAGCCGAAATAATGGCAATATGGGAAGTCGCCAAGTGGCTGAGTCGCAACATAGTAACCAACACTGGCGTTGTCATTTACTCGGACAGCCAGGCTGCCATCAATTCTCTGGAGGCAACATCCCTAAATTCACAAACAGCCCTCGACTGCCGCAGATCTCTTAACGAGATGGCTGAGCAGTTTAATATACACCTCATATGGGTGCCTGGGCATAGGGATATCCCGGGGAACTGCAAAGCCGATGAACTTGCTAGCAAAGGGACGACATTACAAATTCTCGAAGAATTTGCATATATTGGTGCGCCACTATCCACGTGCAAGCTTTGGCTTAGGCAAGAGGCAATCAGGCAGTCCAACGAAAGATGGACAGAAATCGGCACCTGCAGGGTAGCTAGACAAATCTGGCCAAGGTATGACCTGAGAAGGTCAAAATATCTCCTCGCACTAGAGAGGAAACGATTGTCTACGTTAGTACAGGTTCTGACGGGACACTGCTTGATCGGCGAACACGCCAAAAGATTGGGTATTGACTCCAATGACTTCTGCCGAAGCTGTAGAGATGAGGAAGAAGTGGAGAGCATTGAGCACTTGCTTTGCGACTGTCCCGCTTTGAGTAAACGACGACTGGACATACTGGGGTCGGCCTTTTTAGGCAGCCTAACAGATATTTCCAGTGCTGATATTCGTACTATCGATAAATTTATATATCAAACAGGTTGGTTTCGATGAGGGGCATTTCAGCCCGTGGTAACACTAGGGACCTAAACTGGTCTATGTGAGCTTGTAAAAAATTACGGCTGCCACCCTAACCTAAACCTAAAGGGTTTAGATTTAGGAGAAGAGCTGCAGTTGCACTCTCGGGACAGAGTTTCATCTCTGAGACATCGCGAACAGAAAAGTCGGGCGGTATTTCGGCATTGATATCGCATGTGACCAGTCTCGTTGCAACGCCAGCAGAGTTTTCCTTTTCGGTTGGCAGCAGCTGTGCGGGAAACCATATGGGATGTGTTAGGTCGTTCGTTGCGCGCTTCGTTCGTTTTAGTAACTCAAAATCGTCGGCCAAAACAATAAGATCTTCGAGGGACTTTACATCGCTTCGCCGAATTGAATGTCTATGTTCTTCGAAGCGCTCCAGAAAATCCATTAGATCATCTCCGGCGGAATAGGACATGTTCCACTGGTTCATGACAGCTCCAAATTTGTCATCTCGCTTTGTGATTTTTTCGCTGGTACTGGTTGCAATAAATCCTCCTGCCGATCGATTTCGACACGACTGTTCACACCCTTTAAGAATAATATTTTCTAGTGATGCATTCAGTTTCTTCAGTGATTCTTTAGAGACATGTTGTTATCTTGTATCGTGTTGTCATCGTATCTGTGACCTGATTCTCCATCGTTGGCGGTCGGATTAGTTTTTCGGCATTTCGACTTTGCATCAGGTCCCTGCTCGGGCGTCATTTGTAACGTGGTTTTGTCGAAGGCTGAGGTAAGTTCAGTAAGTTCAGGGCTGAGGTAAGTTCAGGGTCGTCTTAAGGACCCACAAACCTTACGAAATAAGAACACAAGGATTTTCCCTGACTAGGGATTACAATTCAGGTTTTATTGATTGATAATTTATTCTCTAATCTACTTGTGTTTTAGTTACGTTTGACAATTACAAAATACTGTGCTTAGGCTAGTGGTGTTGGTAGCGAGGCGAGGTGCTGAGTGTAATCGACTTTTAATTATTGTTAACTTGTTGTCTGGTTCGGAATGAAGTTTCGCCTATGAATTCGGCTTTGTACAGGCAGGGTGTTTGTATTCTACGGGATCGGCCTTTCGTAGATCCAAATACAGCAGTCTCGGTTGACAGCTTCGGATATTAGGCCGTCGGAAATAGTCAGGCTGGGTGTTGTACGCTGCAGACTCGATCTGCCGTAGATTCAGATACAGCAGTCTCGGTGGGCGGCGTCGGGTATAGTCAGGCTATGAGTTGTATGCTGTAGACGGGATATGTTGAGGATTCAAAGACAGCAGTTTCGGTTGGCTTCGGATTTTAGGGTTACATTACACCGCAGGGCCGTGCGCAGGATTCTGTTTTAGGGGGGGGGGGGTGGGTTTTCACATATGGTACCCAACTTTTTTTTATTAAAAATCAATGGTTGGCTTTTTTATGCATATTAGGTAATATTTTCATTAAGCCTTGTATTAATTTAAATCATATATTACTTGTATTAATGTTTTAATAAATTGACACGACGTGGCGAAATACAAAATTCGTCTAATACTGCGTTAGCATCTACTGAAAGTCTTACATCGTAGAACCTATTACGGGCTAATACATAAAAAAAAATAATAAATTCGTTGACAGGGATGCCTTCGCGCTCCGATGGAGCGGGGTTCCCCAATCGTCTTACTGTCCGTCCGTTGGTCTTGGCCAAAGCCGACCACACCAAAAATGGTGAAAATTTCCCCCTAGTACTCACAACAGGTGGTACGGTGAGGGGAAAACGTCATGACCGACCGTCAAAACGGAAGCACAATGAGCACCGGATAGCGCTCAGAGTTTTGACATCGTTGGAGGCTGTTGAGGTTTCGGCTCTTACCGAAAAACAAAAAGTGTCACTTACCTGGGCTAAAGGCGTCATATATGCTTCTAAGGCCAATCAGTCGACTGAAAGAGCCACAAATGTGTTAACGGCTAATAAAGTCAAAAGAATCAGATCAACTGATGAATCCCTGCCTTTGAAAAGGCAAGAGGCCCTAATGTCGCCATCAACAGGACACTCACCAAGCCCTTCAATGAAGTGGCGAAGGAGAGTTAAGTGATGGCCGTTATAGACAGAAGTAGTGAGGATGGATCCATCCTCAAACACAAATGGAGCCATGTGCAATCAGCCATTATGGCTCATTACCTCGATGTCCGCAGAGAAATGCCGGGCAAACCACCAATCTACAACGATGCAGGATGACATGAGGGGAGAGTAAAGCTCTTATATTTCGGTGATGCCAGATCAGTAGACCTGTATAAGGTTGATCTGAGTCGAGCGGGTGAGGTGTGGCCGGGTGCCCAGTTGGATGTTGTCGAAAAAACAACATCCCTAGTCACCCTAGAGCCATCACCTGGGTTACAGAAGAGCCCTCCAACCCAGCTGACGTATTAGAAATAATAAAAGATTCCAATCCTGACCTGCCCGCCCATAATTAGAGAATCAGCAAGGTGGGTGAGTCGGATGGAAAAAAGCGGCATGTTAATTTGATCCTTAACGCTGAATTCACCTCCCATATATAACGTGCAACCCTAGAATATGGCTTCGAGACTGTAGTCTTGAAGGTATACAAGCAGGACACAGCTCCCACTGCGGAAGGTGAGTCGTCCACTGTGGTTGATACACGGCTTTCTGGAAGTGCGGAGGTACCCACAGGTGCAGTAGACATCGTCCTGATACAGGAGCCCTACGCAGTGGGAGGAAGGGTGTGCGGTATCAGGACACCCAACTTTAAACTGCTTGTGGCCAACTGTGAAGGCACTGCAAGAACTTGCATTTTGGCCAGGAAAGATCTAAGTATCTTTCTCCTGGCTAATTTAAGTGGTAAAGACCAAACATCTGCTAGTCTGGAGATCGGTAATCGCATATATTGGGTGGTCTCCAGTTACTTGCCTTATGAAGCTGTAGTACCGACTGCTCTACTCAGGGAACTAGTTGAAGAAGCAACGTCTGACGAGGTCGAGCTGATTATTGGCGCAGACACGAACGCTCATCATACTATCTGGGGTAGTACGGATGTAAACAATAGAAGTGATTCTCTTTTTTACTTTATTCTAACTACCAACCTAAGTATTTGTAACATAGGTAATAAACCGACCTTTACAATTAAAGACAGACAATAAGTACTAGACGTAACGTATGCTACTGACCGGCTGTCAGACAAAATTATTGGGTGGAATGTGTTGGACGACCACTCTTTCTCAGATCACACAGTTCAAACTAGCTGAAAAAGCGCCTGAACCTGCCGTCCACAGAAATGTGAGAAAGGCAAACTGGCACCTGTATGAGAAGAATTTCAAGAAAGTCCTCAACTCCGAACTTCTGTACGAACCGAATGACAAAGCCGGTCTGGATAATCTGGTCGAGCATATCACCACATCATTCAATAGTTCCCTTGAAGAAGCTTGTTCAAAAACAAGGTACAAGGGTAAAACTAAACCCCATTGGTGGACTTCTGAGCTAACGGCTATGAAAAAGACCTGCAACAAGCTTTTCAACAATGCTAAATCTACTGGGGTCGCTAATCTTTGGGATGCCTATAAAGAGCAACTCAAGATCTATAAAAAGGAGCTTAGAAAGGCGCAAAGACGCTCGCGGTATACCTTCTGTGGCGAAGTGGAAAAGGTCTCCGACACCGCAAGGCTGATGAAAATACTATCAGCTTCACCCTGGTCGCTACGTGGTTACACTTCCCATTCGATCCGAATTTCCTCATAGCTTACAACTGGGTGACTTGCGTCACAATGTGCTACAACAGTTTTTTCGCTCTGGAAATCCGCTTCTACGTAGACCTTCGGTTAAAGTCGTTTATGACAATGTTCTTCGGGAATATCTGGATTTGCAAATTTTACAACAAATTCATGACTTTTTAGTTAGTAAGAAGATTTAAAGTGACAAACTTCGAATTTGTGCAATGGGACCATCAGGAAAGCAGACAACCGTAGAAGAACGCCAGCTCATTGTTAAATGGCATGAAGAGGGAAAAAAATTTAGAGAAATAGGAAAGTTAGTGAAGAGAACTCATTCTACACTACAATATATTATTAAAAGATATACAAATGACAAATCCATCGCAAATAAAAGCCGTCTGGGACAAGGAAGACGGAAGGAAGGAAGTAAAAAAAATACGTTTTGTTCTGGGGTTAAAATTAATAAAAAGTAAAGAATAATAAGGTGGTTTGTGATGAAATAATTCGAAATGTTTTAAAACGAAACAAATATCACGGGCAAATAGCACGAAAAAAGGCTGACATTAGCCCCAAAAAATGCGCTCGGCTGAAATTTGCTACAGATTATATACCTTAAGGCATGGACTTCTGGGAAATGGTAAAATTTAAAGAAATTACTATTTATTTGTGCTAAAACTATTTATTTCAGGTATTATAAACTGACGAAAGTAAATTTAAGGTTTTTGAAATTTTTTGTTAATGATCGATTTAATTTAAACCGAGTGGAACAATATTTCACCAGACACATGTAAAAACTTGGTTGAGCCGATGCCAAGACGCTTGAATACTGGTCTTAAAGCTAAAGGATTGGCCACTATATACTAAATTAAAAGTTTTGTGATTTATTTTAAGAACATTTAATTTTGTACGTTTATTCTTTCGAAATGCATTTTGTTTATAAAACTCGAAAATGTTAAGAAAAAATATAATTTAAGAGAGTGGTTAAATAGACACTAAATAAATAAAAATACGTATTTTTAAAAAATATAATAAATTTTCCCTTCCTAAAATATATGTTTTCTATTATTGTGTAAGATTATAAGTTTGAGCCACTGTATTTATCGCCCATTTATTGGGCGGTTTTGTTCTTTCGTTTTTCCGTTTCTTAATTTTCGTGTGTCATTGTTTTCGCGAGAACAACAACAACATCGTTGCCATCCGATCGTGGTTACCAAAATTCCAAGCGCACATTGAGCCTCATTCGTGGGTTTTTAACTACATAGTAGCCACTATCACTTTCACATAGCGTACCCCATCGATCGGTTGACGTTTATTATCGCTCCATTCGCTGTTTCGTTTGCATTGTTGTGATTATTATTGAACATTTGTCCTGATTCCTACTGTTGTGAGTCTTATTGTGAATAGTCATGAATGGTTGACCTTGGCACAGGGGCTAACGGGTAAAAATCGCGGATAAACAAAAATATAATTTTTGACATTTTTTTAATTTCGGCGACAATTGTTGTCTGTTGTACTACTAATTAGTGTTCGGTACTATTCGACTCCGTGCACCCTACAGCCTGTTTGCTAACACATACTCGTAAACAACTTTGTATTTATATTTTTTTATTGGAAAAAAATATTTTAAATTTTGTTTGGTATTTGAACGGGTTGTTTTTGCATTTTAAATTTCGAAATAGCGATTTGGTAAATTATTTTTGTTTTCTCTGCTATTTTGGCGCGTTTAGCCATATTTTGAACTCATTTTCAGCTTTCGGTTTGATAGATATTTTTTTTTGAAAAATTTAATGCCATTGACAGATTTGAATATTAAATTTCGCGTGCTTTTCTGGGCAATTTTAATCGAATTTTTTAAGTTGTTTGCGGGGAAAGATGATATAAACTTGGCGAACACCAAGTACGACGACTTGTCTTATCAGACTTATATACAATGTGTCGCCGCTAGGAAGAGAACGTTGTCCATGTTCAAACGCTCTGGTAGAACAACCTTTCAGGGATTCGCGCAATACTGATCCGTTAAACAATATGAGTATCTCAACCCACGCGTCTCGTGAAAACGGTATTCAAGTCGATACTTCGAATAATTTAGATCTGGGTAATGGTACTAGGCATGCGGGCATAATTTAGCCAATTGGTGAAGTCATGCACAATATTTCGATTCCGTATTGTGATACTAACGTTTTTGAGGGAGATTTTCTTTATTTATTTCAAAACCTAATCTAATTTAAATTAAATCGATCATTAACAAAAAACTTCAAAAACCTTAAATTTACTTTCGTCAGTTTATAATACCTGAAATAAATAGTTTTAGCACAAATAAATAGTAATTTCATTCAATTTTACCATTTCCCAGAAGTCCTTGCCTTAAGGTATATAATCTGTAGCAAATTTCAGCCGAGCGCATTTATTTTTGGGGCTAATGTCAGCTTTTTTTCGTGCTATTTGCCCGTGATATTTGTTTCGTTTTAGAACATTTCGAATTGTTTCATCACAAACCACCTTATTATTCTTTCCTTTGAACATTTTATTAATTTTAACCCCAGAACCGAACGGATTTTTTTTACTTCCTTCCTTCCGTCTTCCTTGTCCCAGGCGGCTTTTATTTGCGATGGATTTGTCATTTGTATATCTTTTAATAATATATTGTAGTGTAGAATGAGTTCTCTTCACTAACTTTCCTATTTCTCTAAATTTGTTTCCCTCTTCATGCCATTTAACAATGAGCTGGCGTTCTACTACGGTTGTTTGCTTTCCTGATGGTCCCATTGCACAAATTCGAAGTTTGTCACTTTAAATCTTCTTACTAACTAAAAAGTCATGAATTTGTTGTAAAATTTGCAACGTAATTTAACGGTAAACTTTCGCCCCCTTTCTTATGTTCGATTATTCGTTTCGACATAAATATTGAGTTTTTTGTTGTTCTTGTATTTTGGTACGAATATGTTGAGAACAACACAGATAACAAACACTGAAAACCGAAGGAAACGAAGCGAAAACTTGCCTCATATGATCTAAATCCAGATATTTCCGAAGAACATTGTCATAAACGACATTAACCGAAGGTGTACGTAGAAGCGGATTTCCAGAGCGAAAAACTGTTGTAGCACATTGTGACGCGAGTCACCCAGTTGTAAGCTATGAGGAAATTCGGAACGAATGGGAAGAGTAACCACGTAGCAACCCTCCGAATTTCTCACTGTGGTGGAAGTATAATTATCTTCACAAAAATTAACCGACGGAGACAGAAGTTTCCGTTTAGGGGTCTCTTCAATTTCTCAAAATCTAAATAAAGTTTTGTTGATGTGATCTTCTTCAGTGAATTCAAATGTGGTCGTGAAGACCTGAACGGGTTAAGATGGGAAGGGACCAGTAATAATTCAATGAAAATGGAATTTTGCGCCAAAAAATCCGGGATACAAATCCGCACCAATCAACGAGTTGACATTCGAAGAGATGGACGTCAGTCAAACGAAAGTTGGATAAACGATGCACCAGGTCGTGATTAACGGAGAAGGAGGGGAGGTTTCCGGATATCTGAGGTAGGACAAATGCGACCGCTTCTAATTCCACCAAAGAAACAAGTAGTGAACCGATGCTCACCGAACAATTCCTCTGCGTTGTTGCAGATACTGAACCATTTACCCCTGAGACCTTAGCAAGTACAGATCGAGCGAGTAAAAGTCCGTACCGGGTATGACTCTCCATGGTGAATGATGTTCGCCATAGCTGTTCCTAGAAGCACCTTACAATACTGGACGATCAGGTCGGGTGTGATGTCTTCCATTGTACACGTTACAATTTCGTTCACTGGGACAGTCATTAAAGGCGTGTCCTATCCGTAGGCAATTCAGACAACGACCCTTCCTTTTGACCTCAGAAAACCTCTGATCGAAATTAAATTTCTTGAAACGGGGACACGACATTATAGAGTGGCTTTCCTTGGTACAAAGACTGCAACTATTTTTGGAAGGATGTTGAAGGTTTCCCAAAGATGCCGTATTTGTGAAATGCGCCCTAACATTTGGAGAGTTAGAGCCCTTGGATGTCTCGATCCCTTTGAAATCGGGAAGACATGCCACAGTTTGAATTATTTCTATAAGAAATTAATCTAATGCCTGCCAGGGGCATACTGACGATTTGTCCCGAATGCTTTATTCCCATAGCGTGAGCATCAGCGTTGGCAACCTCTGAATGCATATGAATACTAACACAGTAAAACACATGATTTTGGGACTCAATTCTGAAAATTGGAAGTGAAAGTAGCCCCAAAAATAAAAACTTCAGCATCATTCGTTTAGTCATGTTGGCCCAATTAATAATTTATTCACCATACTAATTTTTTTGCTCAAGGTGGATTTTTTGCACTTTTTCTCTCGGTGTACCGTACGGAATATCTCTTTTGTGTCTGAAACAAAGTTGTAGATATTGAGTAGGGGAAAAAAATGCGGAACAAACCTACCCAAAAAATGTGCATCCAGTGCCCTAAAAATCTACAACTACAAAAATCCACCTTGAGCAAACAAATTCGTATGGCCATTAAATTATTAATTGAACCAACTTGACTAAACGAATGAAACAGAAGTTATTATTACTTTGACGTCCATTTCTCAGAATTGAGTCCCAAATCAATGAGATGAAAAATTCTGTACTGTGTAATATAGGGTCCCAGTGGACCGTGACAATGTCATATCGCGACCTAAGAGTGTAAAGGCGCTAAGTCCAATAACTAAAATTTTACAGGAGAGGCAAAAAACTTGCTGTATATGAAAGTTGTTATAAAGTGTATATGGACTTAGCGCTTTTACGATGCAGCTTTTTAAGATGACATAGCATGATTTTTTTGTTTTGAAATCGATGTATATCCAACTTATCTTACGTTCCGCTATCAGAGCAAAAGTCTTCACATTTGGTACATACAAGTATCATCAATATCAGTCAAACCCACCGCCCCCGGCCTTACAATCTAAATCGATTTTCTTCTCGTAAAAATTTACCTATCCGGGCAAAAGACTTCAAATTAGGTACATACACTTCCTAGAAAAAACAAAATCGTTAACGCTACCTGCCCACCGCCCTACAATTAAAATCAAGGAAAACTGCAAACGCTTAATTTTACAAAGCCATTTTTATTTTTTCCTATCTACTAAACTATATATGGAATCGAAATAACGTTTTTTTAATTAAAAAATATTTATTTCAATAATAACGACATTTAAAGTTTTGCAGAGAAAACATTTTACATACATAAGCTACTAAGTTGCATGCAAATTTTCATTAGTTTTCACTTTACAATATTTAGTTTACTTCACTGGTGTTTTTCTGCGATAAAATATTATTTTTTGCGAAAACAAATTATAGATTTTTCTTATTGAAACACTTCTCTACTTTGTCATCTGCGTCGAAAAACGAACGGTGAAACCAGAGAGATTGTTGAGAAGTCTCCCCTCACCCACGAAGCTTCGATTTAGTTGGAAAGCTTTGAAGGATACGTAGGACAACAAGCGTGTCCTTGTAAATATTCACCTCAAGCTTCTATTTAATCCTCCGATCTTAAAAAATGAGACAAGTTCTGGTTTGAAGACTCTACAGCGTTGTATTAATGGTTGTCTATCGGCAATGGCCGTATATCGCGACCTAAGAGTGAAACGGCGAAATGTCCACTTATTGCCTAAATGTATTTTTTGAAGCGGAACGTAAGATAAGTTGGATATACATCGATTTCAAAACAAAAAAATCATGCTATGTCATCTTAAAAAGCTGCATCGTAAAAGCGCTAAGTCCATATACACTTTATAAAAACATTCATATACAGCAAGTTTTTTGCCTCTCCTGTAAAATTTTAGTTATTGGACTTAGCGCCTTTACACTCTTAGGTCGCGATATGACATTGTCACGGTCCACTGGGACCCTATATTACACAGTACAGAATTTTTCATCTCATTGATTTGGGACTCAATTCTGAGAAATGGACGTCAAAGTAATAATAACTTCTGTTTCATTCGTTTAGTCAAGTTGGTTCAATTAATAATTTAATGGCCATACGAATTTGTTTGCTCAAGGTAGATTTTTGTAGTTGTAGATTTTTAGGGCACTGGATGCACATTTTTTGGGTAGGTTTGTTCCGCATTTTTTTTCCCCTACTCAATATCTACAACTTTGTTTCAGACACAAAAGAGATATTCCGTACGGTACACCGAGAGAAAAATATAGAAAAAGTGCAAAAAATCCACCTTGAGCAAAAAAATTAGTATGGTGAATAAATTAATAATTGGGCCAACAAGACTAAACGAATGATGCTGAAGTTCTTATTTTTGGGGCTACTTTCACTTCCAATTTTCAGAATTGAGTCCCAAAATCATGTGTTTTACTGTGTTAGTATTCATATGCATTCAGAGGTTGCCAACGCTGATGCTCACGCTATGGGAATAAAGCATTCGGGACAAATCGTCAGTATGCCCCTGGCAGGCATTAGATTAATTTCTTATAGAAATAATTCAAACTGTGGCATGTCTTCCCGATTTCAAAGGGATCGAGACATCCAAGGGTTCTAACTCTCCAAATGTTAGGGCGAATTTCACAAATACGGCATCTTTGGGAAACCTTCAACATCCTTCCAAAAATAGTTGCAGTCTTTGCACCAAGGAAAGCCACTCTATAATGTCGTGTCCCCGTTTCAAGAAATTTAATTTCGATCAGAGGTTTTCTGAGGTCAAAAGGAAGGGTCGTTGTCTGAATTGCCTACGGATAGGACACGCCTTTAATGCCTGTCCCAGTGAACGAAATTGTAACGTGTACAATGGCAGACATCACACCCGACCTGATCGTCCAGCCCGTGTAAGGGCACCGCCAACTAGGCCCTTCCATCCATCCGCTTCTGCAGCTACCGGCCCTTCTAATAATAGTGTCGAGGAATGTAGCATCAACATCTACTGGTGTTAATCCTACGGTGATTAATCGTCAGGTGTTTCACAACTCGCAGTATTGTAAGGTGCTTCTAGGAACAGCTATGGCGAACATCATTCACCATGGAGAGTCATACCCGGTACGGACTTTAATAGACCCGGCCTCCGAGGCTTCGTTTATTACTGAAGCGTTATAGAATCGACTCTGTACTCGCTCGATCTGTACTTGCTAAGGTCTCAGGGATAAATGGTTCAGTATCTGGTGCATCGTTTATCCAACTTTCGTTTGGCTGACGTCCATCTCTTCGAATGTCAACTCGTTGATTGGTGCGGATTTGTATCCCGGATTTTTTGGCGCAAAATTCCATTTTCATTGAATTATTACTGGTCCCTTCCCATCTTAACCCGTTCAGGTCTTCACGACCACATTTGAATTCACTGAAGAAGATCACATCAACAAAACTTTATTTAGATTTTGAGAAATTGAAGAGACCCCTAAACGGAAACTTCTGTCTCCGTCGGTTAATTTTTGTGAAGATAATTATACTTCCACCACAGTGAGAAATTCGGAGGGTTGCTACGTGGTTACACTTCCCATTCGTTCCGAATTTCCTCATAGCTTACAACTGGGTGACTCGCGTCACAATGTGCTACAACAGTTTTTCGCTCTGGAAATCCGCTTCTACGTACACCTTCGGTTAATGTCGTTTATGACAATGTTCTTCGGAAATATCTGGATTTAGATCATATGAGGCAAGTTTTCGTTTCGTTTCCTTCGGTTTTCAGTGTTTGTTATCTGTGTTGTTCTCAACATATTCGTACCAAAATACAAGAACAACAAAAAACTCAATATTTATGTCGAAACGAATAATCGAACATAAGAAAGGGGGCGAAAGTTTACCGTTAAATTACGTTGCAAATTTTACAACAAATTCATGACTTTTTAGTTAGTAAGAAGATTTAAAGTGACAAACTTCGAATTTGTGCAATGGGACCATCAGGAAAGCAGACAACCGTAGAAGAACGCCAGCTCATTGTTAAATGGCATGAAGAGGGAAACAAATTTAGAGAAATAGGAAAGTTAGTGAAGAGAACTCATTCTACACTACAATATATTATTAAAAGATATACAAATGACAAATCCATCGCAAATAAAAGCCGCCTGGGACAAGGAAGACGGAAGGAAGGAAGTAAAAAAAATCCGTTTGGTTCTGGGGTTAAAATTAACAAATTGTTCAAAGGAAAGATTAATAAGGTGGTTTTTGATGAAACAATTCGAAATGTTCTAAAACGAAACAAATATCACGGGCAAATAGCACGAAAAAAAACTGACATTAGCCCCAAAAATAAATGCGCTCGGCTGAAATTTGCTACAGATTATATACCTTAAGGCATGGACTTCTGGGAAATGGTAAAATTGAATGAAATTACTATTTATTTGTGCTAAAACTATTTATTTCAGGTATTATAAACTGACGAAAGTAAATTTAAGGTTTTTGAAGTTTTTTGTTAATGATCGATTTAATTTAAATTTAGATTAGGTTTTGAAATAAATAAATTTTATCTAAATTCGTCGGATGGTAAGTGCTACGTCTGGCGTAAACCAAACACGGAATTTGATTGCAAAAATAGAAAGGCTACTGTGAAGCATGGAGGGGGGTCCGTGATGGTGTGGGAGTGTCTTTCAAATGCAAGTGTTGGAAATATTCATTTTGTAGAAGGCAATATGGATAAATATCAGTATCCGAACATTCTTAAAAATCATGTCACGGAAAGTGCCGAACGTTTGGGTATACTAAACAATTAAGCTTTTTATCAGAACAATGATCCGAAGCACACCTCTATGGTTGCGATGATGTGGCTCATCCACCATTGTCCTAACCTGCTTCGAACACCTGCCCAATCGCCTGATCTCAATATAATTGAACACATTTGGGAGGAATTGTCCAGAAGATTAAAAGATAAGGTGTTTCGGTACACGAACGAATTAAATTAAATATTCCACAAGACACTTGTAAAAACTTGGTTGAGTCGATGCCAAGACGCTTAAATACTGTTCTTAAAGCTAAAGGATTGGCCACTATATACTAAATTAAAAGTTTTGTGATTTATTTTAAGAACATTTAATTTTGTACGTTTATTCTTTCGACATGCTTTTTTTTTGTTTATAACTTCGAAAATGTTAAGAAAAAATATAATTTAAGAAAGTGGTTAAATAGACACTAAATAAATAAAAATACGTATTTTTCAAAAATTGAATAAATTTTCCCTTCCTAAAATATATGTTTTCTATTATTGTGTAAGATTATAAGTTTGAGCCACTGTATTTATCGCCCATTTATTGGGCGGTTTTGTTCTTTCGTTTTTCCGTTTCTTAATTTTCTTGTGTCATTGTTTTCGCGAGAACAACAACAACTTCGTTGCCATCATTGCCTCATTGAGCGTCATTCGTGGGTTTTTAACTACATAGTAGCCACTATCACTTTCCATTTATTCACAAGTGCCAATATATACACGGTGCCATCGATCGGTTGACGTTTATTATCGCTCCATTCGCTGTTTCGTTTGCTTTGTTGTGATTATTATTGAACATTTGTCCTGATTCCTACTGTTGTGAGACTTATTGTGAATAGTCATGAACGGTTGACCTTGGCACAGGGGCTCACGGGTAAAAATCGCGGATAAACAAAAATATAATTTTTGAAATTTTTTAATTTCGGCGACAATTGTTGTCTTTTGTACTACTAATTAGTACATTGTTCGGTACTGTTCGACTCCGTGCACCCTACAGCCAGTTTGCTAACACATACACGTTAACAACTTTGTATTTTGTAAAAAAAAATTGAAATTTTGTTTGGTATTTGAATGGGTTGTTTTTGCATTTTAAATTTCGAAGTCGCGATTTGCTATTTTGGCGCGTTTAGCCATATTTTGAACTCATTTTCAGCTTTCGGTTTGATAGATATTTTTTTTGAAAAATGTAATGCCATTGACAGATTTGAATATTTAATTTCGCGTGCTTTTCTGAGATTGGGTCCACATTTCTGGGCAATTTTAATCGATTTTTTTAAGTTGTTTGCTTTCACTTGGGTGACTTTCTTCCTGGTTTTCTTTGTTCCTGGTTTACAGCCGCTTCGGAGGCTGTACTGAAATTGGTTCATCTTTCCGTAGTCTGACGGGGGAGGACCACGATGTTTATGAACATGATATACGTAGTGTAGAGTTGAATAATAAGTGGGCTACAACCCGAGAAATGTTTCTAAAATGTCTGGACTATTTGCAATCTTCTCCATACGCGGGGAAAGATGATATAAACTTGGCGAACACCACGTACGACGACATGTCTTATCAGACTCATATACAATGTGTCGCCGCTAGAATGAGAACGTTGTCCATGTTCAAACTCTCTCAACCTTTCAGGGATTTGAGCAAAACTGATCCGTTAAACAATATGAGTATCTCAACACACGCGTCTCGTGAAATCGGTATTAAAGTCGATACTTCGAACAATTTAGATCTGGGTAATGGTACTAGGCATGCGGGCATAATTTAGCCAATTGGTGACGTCATGCACAATATTTCGATTCCGTATTGTAATACTGATACTACACTTCTCTACTTTGTCATCTGCGTCGAAAAACGAGCGGTGAAACCAGAGAGATTGTTGAGAAGTCTCCACTCACCCATCGAAGCTTCGAATTAGTTGGAAAGCGTATGAAGGATACGTATGACAACAAGCGTGTCCTTGTAAATATTCACCTCAAGCTTCTATTTAATCCTCCGATCTTATAAAATGAGACAAGTTCTGGTTTGAAGTCTCTACAGCGTTGTAGTAATGGTTGTCTATAGGCAATGGCCGTATATGACATTGTCACGGTCCACTGGGACCCTATATTACACAGTACAGCATTTTTCAGCTCATTGATTTGGGACTCAATTCTGAGAAATGGACGTCAAAGTAGCACCAAATATAATAACTTCTGTATCATTCGTTTAGTCAAGTTGGTTCAATTAATAATTTAATGGCCATACGAATTTGTTTGCTCAAGGTGGATTTTTTTCACTTTTTCTATATTTTCCTCTCGGTGTACCGTACGGAATATCTCTTTTGTGTCTGAAACAAAGTTGTAGATATAGAGTAGAAGAAAAAAATGCGGAACAAACAAATTGCCTACGGATAGGACACGCCTTTAATGACTGTCCCAGTGAACGAAATTGTAACGTGTGCAATGGAAGACACCACACCCTCTTACATCATCCTGATCGTCCATAAGGGCACCGCCAACCAGGCCCTTCCTTCCATCCGCTTCTGCAGCTACCGGTCCCCCTTCTAATAATAGTGTCGAGGAATGTAGCGTCAACCTCTACTGGTGTTAATCCTACGGTGATTAATCGTCAGGTGTTTCACAACTCGCAGTATTGTAAGGTGCATCTAGGAACCGCTATGGCGAACATCATTCACCATGGAGAGTCATACCCGGTACGGACTTTAATAGACCCGGCCTCCGAGGCTTCGTTTATTACTGAAGTGTTATAGAATCCACTCGGGTTGTACGCTCGATCTGTACTTGCTAGGGTCTCAGGGGTAAATGGTTCAGTATCTGCAACTACGCAGAGGAATTGTTCGGTGAGCATCGGTTCACTACTTGTTTCTTTGGTGGAATTAGAAGCGGTTGCCTTTGTCCTACCTCAGATATCCGGAAACATCCCCTCCTTCTCCGTTAATCCCGACCTGGTGCATCGTTTATCCAACTTTCGTTTGGCTGACGTCCATCTCTTCGAATGTCAACTCGTTGATTGGTGCTGATTTGTATCCCGGATTTTTTGGCGCAAAATCCCATTTTCGTTGAATCATTACTGGTCCCTTCCCACCTTAACCCGTACAGGTCTTCACGACCACATTTGAATTCACTCAACAAAACTTTATTTAGCTTTTGAGAAATTGAAGAGACCCCTAAATGGAAACTTCCGTCGGTTAATTTTTGTGAAGATAATTATACTTCCACCACTGTGAGAAATTCGGAGGGTCGCCACGTGGTTACACTTCCCATTCGTTCCGAATTTCCTCATAGCTTACAACTGGGTGACTCGCGTCACAATGTGCTACAACAGTTTTTTCGCTCTGGAAATCCGCTTCTACGTAGACCTTCGGTTAAAGTCGTTTATGACAATGTTCTTCGGGAATATCTGGATTTAGATCATATGAGGCAAGTTTTCGCTTCGTTTCCTTCGGTTTTCAGTGTTTGTTATCTGCCCCATCATCCCGGCATAAACCCCGATAAACAGACTACAAAAATACGCGCCTTATTTAACGCTTAGAACAAGACATCGAATGGAAATAATCTTAACGTCATTCTTCATGTCGGGCTCACCTTTCAGGCAGACCTTGTATTATTAATTTTGCGACGGCGCTTGTTTCAAATTGTTTTTAATTGTAACATCACCCATAAGTATCGCCAAATACGCGTAGATCCGAAGCATACCCCGCTTCAGCGTATCGTGTTTAGGGAATCTCCATCCGATCTAATTTTGGAAGACGACTGTGAGGCTAAGTACCCTCTAGCTGCACAGATTTTGCGTACATGTATGTGGGCGATGCACTCGCGGGTGCTCATGAGTTAAATACGGCGTTGATCGCTCGGGATCAACTTGTCGCTGCGCTAGCTACCGCTATATTTGAGCTAAGGAAATGGACGTCGAACCATAGGTCTATTCTTGATCGTATTCCAAATGACCAACTATTTGATGCCTAGATCCTGTCATTTGTGGAATCAAGCAGTTCCAAGCCATTGAGCATTCGGCGGAACGCCAACATTGATTCTTTATATTTTTGCGCTGACGCTATTCCTACCCTATTCCTACCAAGATCGTACCACTATTCTTAGCGTGAAGTATATCCGACGAAATCAAATTTGTCAAAAAGCGCCTCGCCCTCGTAGCTCAAAAAGTTCTCTATGTCGAGGAGTATAAATGTCTTCTAGATAAGACCGCCTTACCCCCTTGTAGTCGTCTCCTTTCCTTGAACCCGTTCCTCGATGAAGATGGCATAACCCAGATAAACTAGTAACTGCTTATAATTTGGCCTCCCTTCGTATTATTTTTACACTTACATGTCAATGGAGGAAAGTGCTTCCATTCAAGCATACCAGAAGCTGAAAAATAACCACTTACCCCCACGCAAAGTAATACTTTTATGAGTGTGTTTGTGGGCAGTAGATATTTCTGAGTTGCTATTGCTTGTTCACCATTGTCAGTGGTCGCATGTGGTGAGAAAGTAGAAGAGCGTAAAATTGGGAGGAGAGTAATCATCGATGGGTGTCGTCATATGCCGAAAAATGTCTTTTGCCGGGAGGTGGGATTGAACTCCCGACCTCATTGTTTATTGGTTTAGCATCATATCCACTAGCCTTTCACGCGATTCATTGGAAAAACGCTTAATAATCATGTACATAATTATAATACCACCATCTTGGTAAGTATATGTTTTAACCACAGGTATTAATTTTGGTAAATAAATAACGACAAAGTAAATTATGACAAAAAATAAGTTATTGCTAGTAAGCTAATTTTAATTTATAAACTTTTCTTTAAATGGTTTATACGTTAATCATTTAAGAAAATTCGAATCAGATTCTCTAAATTGAATTAGGGGCCGTTCAAGTATTACGTAAGCACTATAGGGGGGTGGGGGGGGTCTTTGCTTTGCTTATTTTTGATGACATTGAGGGGGGGGGGGTGTTGGAGATGGTGATTACGTCAGCAGTAGTTCTTTACTTTTTTCCACATATGACAACCCACACAGATTGTGATTACTTCAGCAGTAGTTATTTACTTGTTTACACATATGGCAACCCACACAATGTCTATGCTCGAAAACAAAACCCATATTCGGGGATTCCCATAAATAATGAGTACATTTAGGTACTCGCTTAGAATTTCTTCAATCAGTTTCGTTTCGGTACGATTGACGATTTGACGTGGTGTAAGCAAAGCAAAGCAAGTAAATATTTGTGTTACCGTTGATCCACTTTCGCCAAAGTGGAATTGTTTAAGATGTCGTTTCAAATAGACAAATCCAAGTTATACCAACAATTGTTTGAAAGTTTTAAAAAATCTCATACAAATACAAAACTACAAAAAGTACAGAAGTTAGTTAACGAAGTGTGGCGTAATTATAAGTTACAAGCAAAATCGGACAAGGAACTTGATATTATTGTCTCTAAGAGAATTGAAGAAGAATTGCAAGCAGCGACTAAGAATAAATCCAATCTACTACGACTTTTTTTCCAAGGTGAGTGATGAAGTTAATGTAAATTAAACAATCACCCCTATCGCAGAAAAAATTTCACGTGAAATGTTTTGATCCCTAGAAAATACAAAGTAGAAATTGAAGTCTATAGGTATATTATTCTGCGTTAAAGAGATTTGCAATGAAGAAAATGATAACTACTCGTCTTAAAAGTCTATTCAAGTGGAATTATTTTCACTTTCCATTTTGATTATATCCCTTCAATTTTTCTGGGGAGCAAAACTTTTCACATGGAATTTTATTCACGATAGGGGTGAATATTAAATTTACTCACTATAGTGTGTATGTATTAATAAGACAAACATTAACAGTACCTATAAAATGTTTTAATTTTTAGGCAACGAATACCTGTAAGCCTGCAGAAAAACCACAAATTATACAGCCAGCTTCAAATTCTAAAGAACAAAAAGACGACATAAACCCCGGAGTGGAATCACAACAGCAATGCGAAAACACAGAAAATACAGATAAACAGCCGAGAGCAAAACCTTCGCAGGAAGCTATGAAAAATAAGATTGCTCTACTCGAAAAAAATCTGAATGCTTTGTATTCTGCCAGAGATAGTATGCCAAGCCGTGTTGAAGTTGATAAACAAATCAATAAGTTGCGCGAAGAATTAAAAACAGCGAAAATGTCTTTAAACAGGAAGATTCAAAACGAAGTTGCCCAGAAGAAACACAGAGATGGTATGAAAAGAAAGTTAGAAGATATTTCTCATGCAAATCCAGAAATAAAAAAAAACTATCCATGAGGGATTCAGTGGGACGGCCTAGCCTAGAAAATGATCAACCATTATTATTGAAAACAATTGCGGATATTGCTTTATTTGGCAGTGCAGCAGATGATAGAAGACGAACAGAATCTATTCGCAGTGTAAAAACTCTTGACGAATTAACACAAGAATTACGAAAAATAGGATTTGACATTAGTCGAAGTGGGACATATCTTCGTTTGATTCCCAGAAAATCTAATTCTGCAGAGGGACGAAGACATGTATCGACAGTCCCTGTAAAGCTCACTCGGGCTCAGACTGATCAGCACAAAAGCCACTTAGATAGCAATTTCGCTGAAACATCAATCCATTATTTGGAGAACATAGCATCCATACTTGGACCAGATCAAGTATTTTTCATATCTCAAGATGATAAAGCTCGGGTCCCTATTGGTGTAACTGCGGCAAATAAGCAAGCACCTCTTCTAATGCACATGGAATATAGAATCAAATTGCCTGATCACGACTGGGTAATTGCTGAGCGGCATAAATTAATACCATCAGTTTATGCTGGTATCAAAATCACTTCCAGTATGCTAGGACAACCGCAAGCCGTTGGATATTCTGGACCAACAGACATCGCTATTCGAAGTGGAAAGCATAGTTCATCTACTGCAAATACTCATGCTCATGATTTCGAGACGCTTCTCGAACTTGAAGAGTTTCAAGCATTAGCTAAAACTGACCATGGGTTGGTAAAACCAGTAGTAATCATGACGGTTGATGGAGGGCCAGATGATCCGCGTTATACAAAAGTTATAGGGTTTGCTATTAAACACTTTAAGCGACATGATCTCGATGCATTGTTTTTAGCTACCAATGCTCCTGGCAGAAGTGCGTATAACAGAGTAGAGCGCAGAATGGCTCCTCTTAGTCGGGAACTGGCTGGTTTGATATTGCCTCATGACCATTTTGGGTCACATTTGGATGCACGTGGTGTTACAATTAATGAACATTTAGAAAGATCCAATTTCGAGTTTGCAGGAAATGTGTTAGCTGAGATATGGAGTTCAATGGAAATTGGTGGCTATCATGTTACTGCACAATATGTTGGGCCGGGCGAACAAGATCTGCCTGATTTGCCAGATATTGAATGGTATTCAGAACATGTGCGTGAAAGCCAATACTTACTTCAAATTGTAAAATGTAGAAACATAGAATGCTGTCGTCCAAGAAGTGGCCTATTTAGATTACTAGACAACAGGTTTCTTCCACCACCAGTAAAAGTAAAACAAACAGTTGATGACTTGGTTTTGGATGATGGAGGGCAATTTCTCAATCTTCCAGTCAATTTAGCTCTACGCTTAAATTCTTCACTCAAAGATTTCCTACAAATGCCATACGATTATTTTTGTCCGACGGTAAAATTGAAGCTATTAAGTCGAACATGCAAAACGTGTGGTCTTTATCATACTTCCGTCAAGTCACTAAATCGTCACATCGAGAAGATCCATAAAAAAGTAAACACGCACACTGATATGAAAGTTAGGCCTTTAAGAGTGGCTGCTCGTCGTGCTAATGAACTGATGTGCATTATTCAAAATTTAGAGCACCAAGATGTTGAATGGCTCGATGAAAACGACGTAGACATTCCAAAATCGAATGAAAGTGAGCAGACACACAACATTGAGCAGCAAACATCCAATGCCATCGAAAACTTAGAATCATGGATTCGGGTGTCATGGACTGAAGACTGTGGAATTAATATGTACACCAAAAATTTAAAAGAATTTTGTTTAGTTCGTAATATTACTTAATAAGATTATAATATTTGTACTTTACTCTATGTTGAATACCGTATCAATAAAGTTTGTTTAAATGAATATTATGTGCGTTAAAGTCCTCTATCCTAAGCCTATTTTCTTATTTCTAGAATTTTAACTGCTGCTCATGAATGAATAACAAAAATAGAATACATTAAATGAAAAATGCATATAACAATGTTTACGTAAGCATGGGGGGGGATAAGAGCTTTGCTTACTTTTGATGACAAGGGGGAGGGGGGGGGGGTAAATAATTGCAATAAATCTGCTTACGTAATACTTGAACGGCCCCTTACTAGCAATATCTTATTTTTGTCAATATTTAGTTAGTCGTTATTTATTTATCGAAAGTAATGCTGGCGAAAATGAGGTATCATTACCTGGTAATGCCAATGGTAATGACATGTACTTACCAAGATTTTGCTGGGAAGGCGTCCCAATGGCCGTTTACATAAGTCGCCCCCTCTTTCGTACACTGAAAACCACCCAATTGTCCTGCCTTATTCAAGTCGTTTCACCCGTCATCTCATCGACTACATACACTGTATTCACGGTGGAAATCAACTATACAGTGCGCATTGAGTATTGGATATCTCGTGTGAAGACCCTTATTCGCGCTGCTATTAGTCGTTACAAGCCTTGTCTTCTAGAAAAGAAACAGTCATGTAGTCAGATCGTGGTTGCTTTGCCTCCTGAGAGAAGCAGTGTTAGATAAGGTTAGTTTAAAGGACGCGCATTATGTTAGTCCTGGAAGATAATAGAATAAAAGAGAGTATATAATGGGTGGGGGAGGTGGAAGCAAAATGGGTGTTTCCATGCCGTTTAAGCAGATGGATGAGTAGTTGTCATCCCTAGCCATTCCAGGCACCTAATGAAGTAAAGGATTCTGTCGATGTTGTGCGATGACAGAGCTTCGAGGTCTGCGATAATAAAGTCACCTAGATAGCGGTTTCTTCTTCTAGATAGTGAAAGACATTGACAGAGAATATCCCTCTTTGTGAGGTTCAACAAATCGTTGGTTCGGGTTTGTGTATTGACTGGTCAGAGAGACCTAGTGATATTACAGTCCGATCTGGTTGACCATTTGTGGTTAACTAGATCTCGGTAGCAGCGCTCTATCTTGCCGAAGAATTTACACAGTGGAGGATATAGAGATGATTCTGCTTCTGTGGTATCCATCGCCGACCCTCCCCTTGCGAGTTCATCAGCCTTCTCATTCCCTTCAATGTCACATTGTTCGGGAACCCAGCACAGTTTTACAGCAACTGGCATATTTTGCATTTTCAGTATACAATCATTCATCACTTTGGGCTTAATAACGTTTGACATTAGTGCCTTTGGAGCGGCCTGACTGTCAACATAGACCGTTATGCACTCGTCCTGTCTAAAATTCCCTTGGTTAAGTAAACGCAAGGTTTCCATGATGGCGAAAACCTCAGCCTGAAAACCCTGCAGGTATCAGACAATCTATAAGATCTACTTATGCCAAGAGATTCACTAAAAATGCCTGCCCCCGTGCCTACATCCATCTGTATAAATCGCGCGACCATTTAGAGGGAGATCACCGCCCAACCATTGTGTTGTCTAGATGGTATCGTCATGTCCAACCTGGTGGAAAAGTTTAGAACTGGCGACAAGTAGTCCGTTTGTCCTGCTATTTGCCTCAGATTGGTCTTGGCCGATGCCTCATGCAGGATTTTCGAGTGACCCTAGTCTGAGTTGCGGCACATACATATGTGACTCGCGGAGTCTAATTGCACACTTTGTGGTGCCACACTTAATGCATTGACCTATCGGTTGAAGGTTCAGTAAAGTATTTATTGTCGCCTGTGGTGTTCTCCTTCTCGCGCCTGTTATGAAAAAGGATGCGACCCTTTCAACTTTCTCTAAAGATTTTAACTTATATCTATATTCAGATCCGGGTCGCGGATTTATTTTAGATTTGTCTTCGCGAGGGCCGAGCTGAAGGCCACCGGACAGGTCACAGGTTGCGGAGAGTGAATGGCCTTTGGATATAAAGGTTAGCTGCGAACAAATGCTGTAGCTCAAATAAGCAGTCCCGGACAATCAGCGGTCGATAGCCCCCTATGCTTCATCGACATCAGGCAAAAGGTCAATACGAGATAATTCCCTCTCACCATGGGCCTCCTCTATAGCTTCATTTGCTAGATTTAGTAGTGATACTCTACTATAAAAGTATCCCCCGAATGTCGAAGAAATTTCGTAGTCGGGTGTAAATGAATGTGTTTGAACGGAGCCTCGATGATACCTGGGCGCCTCATCGAGTACAAGGCTTCTCCAAACCTCAGCCTGAAAAACCTGCAGGTATCAGACAACCTATAAGATCTACTTCATATAGTCCGTCATAACGTTACAAGTCCGTCACCTCTGAATCTCGTCATTGATTAGAGAAATCTCCGCCCAATATGGTGAGCTCTGTCAGCAATTGTCAGGTTTAGGGAGTGATGGATCTCTCATCGGACTCTGACATCGGTCAGGAATGCGTGCCTGCGGGATTGATGGATGACCTTAACCTATCGGATGAGGATTTAGAAATTATGGTTATCTCTGTCCCGAAATTCGATTTTGGTAGGCAAGACAAATCTACGCCGGTGGCAAACAAGGCTGTAGTCGCGATCAATTTCTATCTCACCGAATCCACCTACCGTGGTTAACGAGCCTTTAAGTGTCGACGGCTTGTCTCTAACGCGACAAGGAGCGTTAGACTCGGGATCTCCTGTGAGTAAACTCCCTAAAAGCGGAAGAAGTAAGTCATCTGCAAAAAAGGCTAGCGATGCCTACCACAGGGCTTGTTATTATCTTCGCAAGTTGAAGGAAAGAGCGAGACCGATTTAACGACGAGAGATAAAGGTTTCATCAGAACAAACTGGAACACGATTCTTCGACATGAGCGACGACATCCCGCAATTGTGAAGAGATCGGTTCTGTTGAAATCCCCGCTGAAGCCTTCTTCTCTCATCTCTCTGGTTGATACTGCAACCCCTACGCCCTCTGTGGTATCGGTGACAGCAGCTGCCACCGATGTACCTCCAACGGTACAGATCAGTGTTGGCTCACAAAAGACCACACATACTAACAAACAAGATACTGGCAGTAACTTTCTGTCTCTTTTCTAAGGTCCCTCAACCTCACTGCAAGCTGCGGCCTCAATGCGATCTTCTGCTTTACAGAATACTGTGAAACGGACGAGGTCGAACGAGGAGTCGCAGCCGGCTGCGAAGAAGCTTCAGCATGTGACCTCCGAAAACGAAGCAGGAAAGTTAACACCTATCCATCAAGTCCAACAGAGAGTAATACCTTCTGGTGGTAAAGAACCCTCTGGTTCTAGACCAGCAAGGAAGGTGGTTAAGCCCTATTCAAGCCTTTAAGGTAGGGAACCAGATATCCCTTCCCAGAAAACCTTCGAGCAGCAGATGGCGGTTGTAGACATGGCCGACCCCGACGGGAGGATCAGCCCTTCCAATTGGAAGCTACTTGTAACGAAGTTGCTCAAACTAACACTTTCAGATAGATAGAGCAGTAGCGATGTAATCTTCGATGGAGCGCAATGGAAATATGGCATTAAGTTTATCAAATGTCCTCCTACTGCTTTACCTCTTTAAACGACAGCGACAGCTTGGATCCCAACTGAATTAATTCAGACTGATCCACTGAAACTGCTCGCGAAGCAGAACGCCGTTCTCAGTACAGCTCTTTGGACGATACAATTGACGAAGGAGCGTGCTGAAAGTGCTATTGACAAAAAATCAGAAGAGTACTTAAGAGAAAGAGGGGGCAAGGTAAGATGGGGATTTGGTTTCTGCCACTTCCGCATGCAAACCTCAAAAGGAAACTAGTTCGAGTAAGCTAATAGTAGTGCACATTAATCTGCATCATTCTACAGCAGCCTCGGGCGAACTTCTAATTGCCCTCTCTAACCTATATCGTTAAGAATAAGGTAACCGAACTGAGCAATGTAAATTTTATCACGTACTCACCTACCACTACAGATAAGGTGAGAACTTGTATTGCAGGTAGGAAAAATTTAAACCTAATCCTTCTACATAATTACAGCAATGATGATCACACAACTGTGTGGTTAGAGACGAAAACCAACAAACCGGTACTACTCGCATCAGTAGATTTACCATATGAGGAAATCAACCCGCCAAACGAGTTAGTGAGCAAGCTGGTGCACGACAATAGACGCTTAACAAGGCTTGTTTTGGGATGCGACGCAAACGCCCACAACTCTCTATGGGGAAGCTCTAACATTAACACTTAGGTGAGTCACTTTATGATTTTATTTTAAATTCTGGTCTAAAGATTTGTAACGTTGGTAGTGATCCAACTATAAGGAATAAATCGTTTCGTCCTCACCTCTGATTTCAATAAAAACTTAGATATTTATTTAGTTCATTTAATTGGTAAAAATACATAAAATAATAAAGTTAAATAAATGATCAGGATGATTCGTACACGTCCGTTCGCTACCACTTCAACTATACGACTCTCTCTCTCTTGCTCAACCGTCTTCTTCGTCCATCATTGTGTGGGCAATTCATGATTGCCATGTTGTAAAAAATTCGTAGCCTTACAGTCGGCCCCCCTGTCGACACAATCGACCTCGATTGGAAGTAGGTTCGGTTCAGATCCGTCCTCGCCGTCGTCATCATCTTCTATCTGTGGCAGAGAACACCACGGCTTAATTTTGTCGGATGAATATACTGATGTATAATGACGTTGTTTTCTAGTTGATCCTGGCAAATCTTCGATGACGTACCTATCTTTTTCCAGGACTTGTGTAATGATGAATGGACCTTTGTAGAGTGGCTCCAACTTTCTTGAAGTACCCGTCGCCGTTGGTTCATTCTCAACTAACACCAATTCACCGAGTTTGTAGCGTTTCGGTTGACTATGATGTCCGTCGTATCGCAGTTTCGCATTTTCACGTTGTGCATCGATTCTTTAAGCCGCTTCGTTGCGTATTTCTTCTAAACGGTAGTTGTCCATAGATTCGCTATTGTGTAAAGATAGTACAAGTTTATTTTGTAGAGTATCTCGCGGATGAAATCCAAACAGGAGTTCATGTGGAGTTCGACCAGTAGTTTTATTTTTCATCGTATTTATTGACCACTGTACTCGCCGAAGTTGATCGTCCCATCGCATATCTTCTTTGGTTGACGGTAGAAGAATACTGAGTATTGTTAGGTTCGTTCGTTCTGCATGGTCGTTCGCCCTTGGAGTTCTTACAGCATTTAAGATATGTTTTACGTCGTTCGTCTGACAGAATCGCTTGAACTCGTGGGACGTGAATGCAGTTCCGCGATCGGTAATTATCCGTGTTGGCATTCCAAAATATTCGGTGCATTCGTTAAGAATAGTTATTACGTGTTTTGTCGCCGTACTTTTCACCGCTCGAATTATCGTGTAAAAGCATCTACAGTGACCAAAAGGTGCTCGTTACGTTTGGTGCTTTTCGGGAAGGGGCCCAAGTGATCCATATGGATAGTATGGAATGGCACTGGGTTAACGTTGACGTAATGGTACTCGCCTTCGTGTTTTCCGCCAGGTGCTTTGTTATACGCGCATTCTAAACATGACTTTATATGAGCTTTAACAAAATTCCGCATTCGGGGAAACCAAAAATGTCTCTGAATAGCGTCTATGGTTTTCTCCAGACCTAGATGTCCCGCGTCGTCATGTTGTCCTTTTACTACGCGCCATCGCAAGGCTTTCGGAACCACCCAAAGAAGTTTATCTTTGACTTTCCGAAATAGTGGTCCGTCATCGATTACACTCGTTACAAATCGTTTTGTCTCGTAATTTCAATTTGTCGACAATCGCGCGGATGTTTTCGTCCTGCAGTTGCATCGAAAACAACCAGTCGCCTTGGCTTTGCAAGTCGTAATGACGCTGTATCTAATTCTCGGGCTTCTTCATACGGTGCTCGGCTTAATGCATCCACATGTTGCATTCGCTGACCTGATCGATGTTCGATTTTAGCGTAAAAATCTTGGATTCTCAGCCACCATCTTGCGATTCTCGGGATTAATTCTTTTTTTTGCATAGTCGTTCTGATAGCGTTGCAATCTGTGACGATTGTAACTGGTTTGCCGTAAACGTAGTAACGGAAGCGTTATAAAGATTCTACCACAGCTAACGCCTCCAATTCATAGCTATGATAGTTTCTTTCTCCGTTGGTTGTTGATCGGCTGTAGAATGCTACTGGTCTCCACGTATTTTCCTCGTTCTGTAGTAGCACCCCTGCTAGACCGATTGCGCTGGCATCAGTATGAATCTGATGTTCCGCGTTAGTTAGTTCGATAACCCACTATTTCGCTGTAAGGCACGTCTTTACTTTTTGAAACGCTTCTTTTTGCTCGTTGTTCCACTGGAATTTGCTTTCCTTCCTCAGTAGAAGTCGTAACGGTTCGGAGATTATTGCATAGCCGGGCACGAATTTTCTAAAGTAGCCACTTAAACCCAAAAATTGTCGTACTTCGTGTTGGAAATTCCTGGATTGCAGCTGTCTTTATTTTACCTGGACTGATAGTTGATGACCCAAAAATTCAATAGTCTGTTTCATAAATTCGCACTTTTTGAAGTTAATCGTGAGGTTCATTTCGCTGACGTTGTTGCTACCAACTACAATGTCATCCATGTAATGAAGCAAATCTCCATCCTGCGTTTTCTCACGTAGTAGTGCCATCAGTCGTTGAAAAACCGATGGTGCGTTCTTGAGACCAAAGGGCATGCGTTTGAACTCATAAAGTCCGTCAGGCGTTACAAATGCCGTAAATCATCTACTATTTTCCTCAATTGGAATTTGGTAGTATCCGCTATTTAAGTCTAACACCGTGAAATTGTAAATTGTTTAATATCTTGGAGTCGTTCTTCTATGTTAGCCGTTGGAAAATTCTCTTTGACCATGTGCTGATTTAAAAGACGATAATCCACTCATAACACTAGGTCACAAATAACAAAATTTTCTCTGTTATTTGTTTCTAGCATACATTTTCTCATTGATTTTGACCTACTAAACACGAAAATGAGTTTTAAAATTGTCGATTGGTTTTCGAGATACACATTTTTGAAATTTTTTTTTTAAATTTTTGGAGGTACACTTACAATTTTGAGCATATCTTTCGTCTTCTTTGACGTATTTGATCTACTCAAATTAAAGCAAATTGAGCCGTCTACAACTCATTCTCAGAAAATTTTCAAATCGGGTGAGTAGTTTTGATGTTGGCGGCTTAAAAAGGTTAAAAAACTGCGTTTTTTTAGTAAAAATGTGGCAGAAAAATTCATATAAAAATTCATATAAAATATAAAACGCGATGCTAACAGCGATTTTGGTTTTTTACGTATAGCTGGCATTTTTCCAAAGAAAATAAGCACTTACTTAACAAAATCTGACAACAAATGGCGGACTTATAATTTTTTTGGTAAAAGACCGAAATTCCGCTATTTCACGATATTTTGATTTTCATTATTTGCACAGCTAACCTACTAGGAGGGATCGAAAAAGCAAGTTTTTTATAATCCTTTTGGAATAGAACGGAACAGTTGCTCCTATACATAAGTTACTTCTGTTCAAAATTTCACCACCCTGGGTTAATGTCTTCTGTTCTGGCAAGGGATGTGAAATTTCAAAAATTTAGTGAAATCAGCAATTTTTTTTTTGGAAATTTTTTTCAAATGTCACAGCACTTTGCAGTTTTATAAAATTTTTAAATTAATATTAATAACACAAATATTTCATAATTGTAAAAAACCTATTTACAATACCGTAGGGACGTTTCGTCGAAAATGGTATAATGAAAATGCAGAACATAGAAACACAGGTGCATTTTACGATACGAATTTTGGCAAACCCACTTTACATGTACAAAATTGTTTGGAAAAAACGTTTACGTAATTTTTATGATTCTCAGAATTAAAAAAAATAAGTAATACACAAATAGTTATTTAATTTTTATGATTGTGGTTGCAGAGTAATATACGCTTCTGAATGTGAGTGGACGCTCTTCGTGTTCCTTTATGACTGCTACTCCGTTCACAGTCAATTAAAGGGAAAAAAGGGAATTACACTTTTTTTATTGATGTGTGTTTTCCCGATGGCTACCTGTATCGGATTTTTTTTACAGAAATTCCCCCCACATTTGTGAGTGGTCATTATTTGGAAACTTTTCCACAATTTGAAACGCACACTTGCTGAATCTGGTATATAGCCACCCTTAAAAGATGCGCATTCATAAGTACCTGTCAGTAAAATATTGTAACATACTTAGTATTTATAGGTGTTCATTTATCGTTTTTTGTCATTCAACAAGTGTCTACGAACGCGAGTAGTACGAGTAAAAAGTGAAACAAATTGAATTTAAGTGTATATAATACCTACCCAATAAGTAAGACAATGAGTAAAAGACTACGTGTGTTCGAGTGTTTGAACAATCCAGACAATTTCTGCAATGTTTGTGGCGAGTTTATAAAGAATAATCACGCACACACGTTTACTCCAGCAGTGCAATTGCACTATTTGAATTATTTTGGTATTTCACCAAATATCACAGAACCATGGACACCTAAGTCGCTATGTGATCTTTGCTATATAATCCTTACCAACTGGGCAGCTGGCGGAAGGTAAGAATTTTTATTTAAACACATTAAGCAAAGCAAATATAGTAATTTATTTTAATTTTAGGCGCCATATGAAATTCGATACACCAATGATGTGGAAAAAGCCGCTATGCCATTCCACAGACTGTTATTTTTGCCTCACCACAAACAGTGGGGTAGGGAGATTTTTAAAATGGAACTACGCTCAAGTGGGATCGTTTGCACTTCCAGTACCACATTCGAATGATGTACCATATCCAGTGTGCCCTGGTGCATCTCTTCAAAAAGCAGAATCGTCAGATCAAGAGTCCGAGTCAAGTGCAAGCGAATTTGGGGCGTGCAGAAAGCGAAAATTACTGTCACAGGCCGAACTAAACGATTGGGTGCGCGATTTTGGTCTCACTAAGGAGAAATCCGAACATTTTGCGTCTCGGATGGTACAGTGTGGATTTGCGGATTCAGAAGTGAAAGTAACAGCGTACAGGAAGCGTCACCAGCAGTATGCAAAATTTTATACAAAGAAAGACGAAATATGTTTTTGCAGCGACATTTCCGGCTTGTTCCAAGAGCTTCACCAAATTCACAACCCCAATGAATGGAGGTTGTTTATTGACAGCAACAAAGAGAGCTTGAAGGCAGTTCTCTTACATAATGGGAATGAAAAGCCATCTCTTCCTATTGCTCATGCGGTTCATTCAAAGGAGAACTATGAAACTATGAACATTTTGCTGAAATGCATAGAGTATAGCAAATATAATTGGAAAATATGCGCCGACCTCAAAGTTGTGGCCATTCTGTGTGGACTCCAAGGAGGCTATACGCGACATTGCTGTTTTCTGTGCCTTTGGAATAGCCGCGCTGATGATCAGCATTATATTAAAAAAAATGGCCGGAACGAACGAAACCTGTAGTTGGAGAAGCGAATGTTCAGCGCAAACCACTAATAGAGAACCGTGAAAATATAATACTTCCGCCGCTGCACATAAAATTGGGTTTGATAAAAAATGTTGCCAAAAAATTGGACAAAGAAGGTGAAGCTTTTGCCTATTTACGGTCAATTTTCCCTTACCTTTCGCTGGCAAAAATTAAAGAAGGAGTCTTCGCAGGACCCGAGATAAAAAAAATGTTGAAAGATGAAACATTCCCGAAGCTGTTATCACCCATCGAAGCCGCAGCATGGAATTCCTTCAGGCTTGTTGTGGAAAACTTTTTAGGAAACAACAAAAGCGATAATTATAAGGACATAGTTGAGGATCTGGTAAAGAACTATGAAGCAATGGGTAGGTTTTTTTTGAAACAAATGTTAATTTAAATAGCGTTTTAATTCTCGTTTTTTTCATTTTTGGATAGGAGTGCACATGTCACTTAAAATACACTTTCTGCATTCTCATTTGGATTTTTTCCCCGAGAATTTAGGAGACGTGAGCGACTGAACACGGCGAGCGCTTTCATCAGGAATTGAAGGCTATGGAACGACGCTATCAGGGCATCTATGACACGGCTATGATGGGTGACTACATTTGGACCCTAATACGTGAGACCAATTGCAGCGAATACAAAAAACAAAGAAGAAGTCAGCTGTTTTTCCACATGGCATAAAATGTACAGTTATATCTTTGTTTCTACTCATTTTTTTTGGGCGTTGATTTGGTTAATTTCGTTAGTTTAGCTAACCTGGCACATCCATTTATAATTGTGCCATACATTGAGTATGTAGTGCTCTAAATAAATTAAAAAATAATATACTAAGACTAATTTGTTTATTTTAAATTAAGTTCAAATGTATTTATTCGTTTGCGTTGGGTAGGTAAGCTGTGCAAATAATGAAAATCAAAATATCGTGAAATAGCGGAATTTCGGTCTTTTACCAAAAAAATTATAAGTGCTTATTTTCTTTGGAAAAATGCCAGCTATACGTAAAAAAACCAAAATCGCTGTTAGCATCGCGTTTTATATTTTATATGAATTTTTCTGCCACATTTTTACTAAAAAACGCAGTTTTTTAACCTTTTTAAGCCGCCAACATCAAAACTACTCACCCGATTTGAAAATTTTCTGAGAATGAGTTGTATACGGCTCAATTTGCTTTACTTTGAGTAGTAGCAGGATCAAATAAGTCAAAGAAGACGAAAGATATGCTCAAAATTGTAAGTGTACCTCCAAAAATTTAAAAAAAAAGTTCAAAAATTTGTATCTCGAAAACCAATCGACAGAAAAATTTTTAAAACTCATTTTCGTGTTCAGTATGTCAAAATCAATGAGAAAAACTATGCTAGAACCAAATAACAAAACGACTGTTGGCTAGTGTAATCTGTCGTTGCCATTTTTCTTTTTAACGAGTACTATAGGACTTGCATATTCAGATGTTGACTTTTGTATAATATCGTTTGTTAGTAACTCGTTAATCATTTTACTCACCGCAGCTTTCTTCGGTTCTGGGAGTCGATATGGCTTTGATGCTATTGGCTCGGTTGTTGTTAATTCGATTTTCATTTGAACAGCATTCGTTAGACTGAGTAATTCGTTTGGCTGAGTAATTCATCATCTGTGCCGCATTGAATTGATGACATTTCGATAGGTGTTCGTTCATTAATGTTGGTCGGTGACACGCTTACCAATTCAAATCGTCGCTCGTTATTGTCAACTATTAGGCGTATGTCGTTATTCGCGAAAATGTCGTTTCCGATAATTAAATCTGACGAAAAGATGTCGTCATCCGCAACGTAAAGATCAATATTAAGCTCATGATCGTCGATGTCTAATTTCACCTTCATCATGTCGTTAAAGACACGCGTGCCTCCGCAAACTCCGCTAATACGTAAGAAACAAGGTTCTCGTTCGTTGGATATTTTTGTCGCTTTTGATTTACCAGTATCAATATCAATGATTTACCAGTATCAGTAAGAGCATAAAATTCTTTGCCGTTGATCTTAACCCGTTTATCGTCGACATTTCTTTGCACCCCGTTTATAGTCCGTGGAGTTTGCTTGCCGCAGTTTTCGGGTGAACCTTTAGGATGAACTCGTTGACAATCCTTACATCGCGCTCGTCGTTGTGGTTTTGGACATACACTTGACATGTGACCCGTTTCAGAACAGTTAAAACAAACAATAGGTTGTCGTTGCGTTGATGTTCTGCGTATATTATCGTCTGAGACTTTTCTAGCTTTTTCGTTGTGAGTACGTTTCGTTGTCGTTGGTGACGTCGTTTTCCTACCAGCTGAACAACTTGTCATATTCACCAAATAATTCTCCAGAGTTTCACGCATCTCTTTCATAGTCTTGAAACGAAGTGCCGCGATTGCCATTTGTAAATCAGTATGTTTCAAACCCTCGCGAGTATATCTTATAATCGCCGATTCGCTCAAACTATAACGTCTACCCAAAGCCGTCATTCGGGACAGTACTCGGTGATAGAATCTCCACGTCGTCGTGTAGCGTTTGTCATTTTAAAGTGTACGTCAGCCTCGTCCGGTCTCGTACCAAACTCACCTCTTAAAGCCTCAGCCAACTCATGCCAAGTAATGACAACTTCTGCCGACGCATCGAGCCACAATTTAGCATGCCCTTTAAGCTTGCTATACACCGCCAATAACACGTACTTATCTTCCCATTCATACGCACGCATAGTCTTATCAACCCTGTCGATAAACTGATCCACACTAAATACCGAATCTTTCGTTGGATCGTATTCAGGAAGAGTATCGGCAATTTCTTTGACTCTGTGTACATTACGATTTCTAATATCTCGATTTTGTGACGTTGTCGGTGTTTCCTTTACCCGTGTATTTATACGCTCATCGTGCCGATTTGTGTTCGATGTTTGTTGGTGTTGTATGACTAAAAGCATACTTTCCATCATACTACGTAGCTGATCAATTTGAGTCTGTACCTTGGACTCATCATCAGAATCGTTGTCACTTTCAAAGTCTATTTCTTCGCTATTAGTCGCTTCAATAAGACGTTTCACCAATTCTGGCTTATTACCACTTATTGATAATTTACGCGCACTAAGCAATGATTTTAGTTGGTTCACCTTCAATGATTCTATTCACCTCATATTGAAAATGTTTACGTTACGTTCTTAATTTAGCAATTACACTTTTGAAAAATAGAGTTGCAAAAAAATCACAATCCGTTGCGTATTAATTATTAGACGTTCAATTAATACTCGTTACGTTAATATATGTTAAATCGCGTTTTTTTCGTTCTCTGATCGTTCAATCAATATCGGTTACGTCAATATTCGTTAGATTTCGTTTTTCGGTACGTTATTTTATATTAATATACGTTATGTTGTTAGCCGTTGCGTTAATATATCAATATACGTTAAGTCGCATCACGTTAGAATTTAAGCGTTTTCATTTGACCGTTAATTTTTCTTTGGGTGTGTGTTTTCGAGCCTCATCATATCCCTGCAGAGAAATTGGAAACAGTCTATGAAAAGGACCGGATCTGAGCTGGTCCAAAATGAACTAGATCCAGACTAGAGCAAAAGTAATGCAGCCAGAAACAGTTGAGCGCAAAAAAACAAGAGAATTCAAAGAAATCTGCCGGCAGCGCTGCTTTTGTTTGATTTTGTACAGCGTGAATATTTGTTTGTGTTTTTTCGTCTGCAGTGAAATAATAAGTGTTTACCGTTAGGAATTTATGGTGGTGCTTGTCATTTCAGTCTTGTGTTCTTTGTTAAGTGGAAATTTGAACAAGTAAGACGTTATAATGATAATAATAATTATAACTATTTCAAGTTTCCCTTTTCTAGGAATTAAAATAATTTATTTCCGTTTCTAAAATAATAAATATATTTCAATTTAGTTTTTATAAATATTATAAAAATAAAAACCAATCAATAAATATTTTCTGTTTAATTCTTAAATTTTATGATAAAGGCAAGCTGAAAAGTGGTTCTAGACTGGTCCATAACAAAGAGAGTGTTGGCAAAAATCTTAATTTTCTTCCAACCTATCTTAACATTTAAAATTATTGCTATTTTAAATTACAGCTCTTCTTTAACGCTTTTATGTATATACATATTGTTAACATTATTTCTTTATCTTACATAATATGAACATATGTGTGTACGTATATGATTTATCCACAGTGTGGTTTAGAGATTATTTCAGAAAACATTTATCACGAGGCTTTTCAATCATATCTCAACATATGCAAATTGAGATATTTACACTCAATTACGATGAGAGTGATCGAGCAAATCAGGCGACAAACATATGTACGTACACACATATCGTTTACTTTTGCAATGCAGCTACGCAAACGCCTCAATTGCGTTACCATTATTTTCTATTGCATTCTTCGCTGCTGCTAACTTTCAAAGCGCTCGTACGAGCTCTTGGTGAGTTCCGTGTGCAGTCAACCGAATAGAATTGTTCGAATGAGAATATTCTCTCAATTATAATTATAGAATGAGTTCCAAGTTGGGTTGTAATATTCTTATTGGAACTGCTTCACTCTCTCTTCTTTGGACTGCAGACGAAGCAACATCACTAAGTATACCCTCCTAAAGGTACGTTAGCAGAAAAGTAATTGCGAGATAATTTGCAGATTGTTATATGTGCGAAGGTTATGCATGTGACAACGGGGCCATTGCCAGAAAAACATTTTATTTGCAACACTGTCTATAATGTATTTTTATTGGCAATGCTGCATATAAATATTTACAACATATATTGTAAATATATTAAATTGTAATGTTTTCTTGCAATCGTCTGAACTGTCAATTCACCTTTGCCTAACGATTTGTCATTGTCCGTATATTTGCAGCACTTTAGCAGGGTTGATAACGTTTGCCGATCTGGCAATCGTCTATACTCAGCTTAACGATTGTAAACATATTTACAGCGTTTTGTGCCAATAAAAATGTACATATTTTGAATTGAAAATCAATTTAAATTTCTTTTTTTTTTTTGATAAAGATTCGAGAAGGCTTCTATTTAAAGCTCGAGCTAAAATATTCTCAACATAATTATTGGTGCCGAAACCCGGGAAATTTTCGCTAAAATATTTTCATTCCCAGAATTCGTGTGTGAAATTCAGTGAATCTGTTGTGTAACCCAATAAAAAAGTGAACAATCATATTGAAACCCTTTTGTAGGTACTGATAAGTAAATAATCATGAGTGATCTCGATATTTTAATAAATGAGCAACGTGATTTGTTGAAGTTGTTGACGAAATATGAAAATCGATTTGGAACGACACCTAAGGCCGAGAAAACTCAAGGTTATTTAAATTCATTGGCACAAAGGGTTGATGATATTTTTTCTAAGTTCGAGGAGCAACACGATAATATAATGCGACAAATTCGTGAAACATCCCTTAATGTGGATGATGTTCCCTATCTAAAGGAGGATGTGTACTTCGACTTCTCTGAGAAATATCTCACGTTCAAAGGTAATTTAATTGACTCATTACCAGAACAATCAGTGACACAATCCCCAATAGCCAGTACATTTGTCGCACCAAACAATCGCTCTGAGACAACGATTATTTCTGATACCAGACTCCCAAAGATTAATTTACCTAAATTTTCCGGAGAATATATGGAATGGATACCATTCCGGCACACGACAACTAAACCTAAATATACTACTAATAGTAAAAACTCTACCCAGTCCAAGAAGACTTCTTGCCATACAGGGACATTTTCTAGGGAACATACTTCTTCTTGTATATATTGCGAGAAAACGCATTCTCTTTCCGAATTCTACAGGTTTCTTGCCCTTTCTTTACATGCCAAGAACGAATTTTTGGCCAACAAACGTGTTTGTCGCAATTGTTTTGTGATCGGGCATGATCACAACAATTGTGGCTCCCCTTTTCGTTGTATCATTTGCAAGGATATGCACCATACAGTTCTTCATTTATATGAACCGAATCACTTTTCTGCTCCTAATACTGTAGCTCGATCTACATCCACTTCCAAGCGGAACTCAACGCCACAACTCACCTCGCATAGTGCACATGCATTTCAGTCCGTTTTGCTGTATACAATTAGGTTGAATGTTACTACAGATCGCGGTATATTTCCTCTACGAGCACTTCTTGACCCTGGCTCACAGGGTAGCCTGATTTCTGAATCAGTAGTGCAACTGTTAGGCCTAAGAAAAACCAAATCTCATTGCAGAGTGATTGGTATTGGCAACAACAGTGAAAATGTATCAAGACATTCTGTGAATATTGATTTGTACACTCGGAAGAACCAGCTAGTACTTTCATGTGCTGCTTTGGTACTCTCAGATCTGTCCACTTATACCCCAGATTCATCTGCAAGACATATCGCTATGCCAGATATAGGTAAAGAGGATTTGGCTGACCCATTTTTTTTTTATAGCTCTGATCCGATAGACATAATTCTAGGGTCCGATGTGTGTGCTAGAATAAAGATTGCTTCAGAATCGTTTGTTTACGAACAGCTTTTCTTTCAAAACACTCATTTTGGATGGGTATTTTCAGGTTCTAGCAGTAGTATATCTGCCCACAGGATACATATACATAATGCAAGTTTAGAGGCCATTTTGAGATCCTTTTGGGAACAGGAGGAAGTAATTGACAAAAGAAATTTAACTGAAGAGGAACTGAAATGCGAGGAGTATTTTGTGAATTCTGTTAGACATGAAGGAACTGGGCGTTATTTGGTAAATCTCCCATTTAAATCCATTCTATCTGATGGGTCGTACCCACAGATGCATAACAATGTTATGAACGCTCTCAGGAGGTTACGACAATTAGAAATATCGTTTCCCAAAAGACCCCAATTCGCTCAGAGTTATAAGGACTTCATGACAGAATATGAGTCCTTGGGCCATATGACGAAGATTGGTCACTATCCCGATGATGTTCGCGAAAATTCGTATTTCTTGCCTCATCATGACGTTTTGAAAGATGACAGTACAACGACGAAACACAAGGGACACAAGGCTCTTAACGAAGAACTTTTTCCAGGTCCTGCTCTTCAAAATGACCTTCCCTCGCTAATGACCAAATGGAGAAGGCATGAGATTGCATTTAGTGCGGACATCGAAAAGATGTTCCGACAGATTGATGTGCACCCTGAATATCGAAAATTCCAAAAAATTTTATGGCGATGTAGTCCCTTTGATAGAATCTCGATTTACGAGCTGAATACGGTGACTTATGGTACCACTAGTGCACCTTATTTAGCAATTCGTATATTGCAAAGACTTGCAGACGATGTTAAATGTGACTTTCCAAAGGCGGCTGAAGTTTTGGTGTCAGACTAATATGTCGATGACATTATTTCAGGAGCTGAGGACCTTGAGCAAGCGAAACTTTTGCAAAAGGATTTATGCGACCTTCTAAGGAAAGGAGGTTGCAATCTTCGAAAGTGGATTTCAAATTCAGAGGCGCTTTTGAAAGGGATTCCTGAAGATTTTAGAGGAATCATCCCTCTCCGTAGGTTTTGATAGGGATAATATTGTGAAAATACTTGGTATTCAATGGAATATAAAAAGTGATTCATTTTCCTTCAAGGTCAATTTGGACGAAATAAATTCTTTCACTAAAAGGACAATTCTATCCGAATCTGCCAGGTTATACGACCCCTTAGGTTGGTTGACACCATCGACTATTATGTCAAAGTCTATTTTCAAGACACTATGGGAGCATGGTTTGGATTGGGATTCTGAAGTCCCACGTGATATTGAGGATAACTGGCTGAAGCACCGATCGTCTTTGCGACAGCTGGTTAACCTTCAGATTCCAAGATGGATCAGATGGTCACGAGAGTCTCAAGTGGATCTACACTGTTTTTGAGATGCATCTACTGTGGCGTACGCTGCAGTAGTGTATTCTAGAATTGTGACTCCAAATGGTATATTCGTTTCTATTCTACAAGCCAAGTCCAAAGTTTCTCCAATCAAGACAGTTTACATACCAAGATTGGAACTGTGTGCTGCGAAACTCTTGACACATAGTGTGAGGAAATCTTTGAAGGACTTGAATATCCAGAATATCCGATATTGGAGTGATAGTTCAACTGTCTTGAGTTGGATTCTAAAGCCTCCTGCAAGCTGGAATGTATATGTTGCAAATGGGGTTGCTGATATACAGAGATTAAGCGATCCCCTTCAATGGAGGTATGTCCCCTCTGCATTAAATCCCGCCGACTGTGCTTCCAGGGGTATATTTGCACATGATTTGTTGGAAAATAAGACCTGGTGGTTTGGGCCAGAGTTCCTCTATAACTCCTCGTCATCATGGCCGAAAAATCTTTCATGTCTGGCTACTACAGAGGAAGAAAGGAAACCTAGAATTTCTACTCATACTTTGAGCGAGAACGTATATCCTGAAATTATGTCAAAATATTCTGGGCTCCAAACCTTGCTCCGCATAACGACTTTGTGTTTTCGTTTTATTTACAATTGTAAACATCCTAAAATGAAACGAACTGGCGTGTTGGCATCTTCTGACATAGATACCACACTCAACCACTTTGTAAAAGTATCGCAACATGTAGACTTTTCTAGTGAAATCATGTCATATAATTAGAGTAGGTGGTCGCTTACAGAACTCCACTCTTTCTTTTAACGTAAAGCACCCTATTATTCTATCCAAAAATAATCCACTATCAAGACTTATCATTACAGATTCACACGAAAGGACCTTACATGGTGGTGTTACACTAACCATGGCTTTCGTGAATCGCAAGTTCTGGATTATATCCGGAAATCAGCTGGCCAAGACAATTATTCACCAATGTATGAAATGCTTCAGATACTCGGCAAAAACATCACAACAGGTGATGGGAAACTTGCCATCTGTTCGTTTAAATGTCACTCGGCCATTCAAACACAGTGGAGTTGACTACGCTGGCCCTATTATGATCAAGACATCAACACTCAGATCTGCTGTTGTCTCCAAAGGTTATATTTGTTTATTTGTCTGTATGGCCACAAAAGCTTTACACCTTGAGGCAGTTTCAGACCTCACTACAGCGGCCTTTCTACCTGCTTTCAGACGTTTCGTGTCTCGGCGAGGTGCGTGCACTGATATGTATTCAGATTGTGGCACGAATTTTGTAGGTGCTTCTAAGGAGCTACAAGTTCTACATCACAAGTGTCAAAAATCTTTGCCAGAGGAATTAAAGCACTCACTTAGTTTGAATGGTACAAACTGACACTTTATTCCACCAGCCTCACCAAACTTTGGCGGCCTATGGGAGGCAGGAGTGAAGTCTGTTAAGTTTCACTTAAAACGCATTGTGAATGACAGGCTTCTCAGTTTTGAAGAGCTATCTACATTATTGTGTCAGATTGAAGGTTGCTTAAATTCCCGTCCATTATGTCCCTTGTCATCAGATCCATCAGTCTTTGACGCGCTTACTCCAGCGCATTTTCTCATAGGTGAACCTACTAACAGCATCCAAGAGGAAACGTTATTGGATATGAACATGAATCGGCTCACCAGGTGGAAATGTGTGGAAAAAATCAAGCAACATTTCTGGAAAAGGTGGCATAATGAGTATCTCAACTGTCTCCAAGCTCGTCCTAAATGGCTAAAAGACGACAAAAAGGCTAATATTGGTGATTTAGTGCTGATAGCTGACGAACGATGTGGTCCTGGACAGTGGCTTTTGGGCCGTATAATGGATATCCATCCTGGTGCTGATGGACGAATAAGGGTGGTATCAATTTTAACATAAAATAAAACTTTAAAAAGGCCTATATCTAAAATCTGTTTTCTTCCAGAGAATATGCCTCCAACCAACACAAGCAACGCAGAAAACTTATAACAATCGTCAAAATCAACAAATTTTCAACGATATCATCTACAACTACAATCTTCCTGCTTTTTTGTAATTAAAAATGAACTTATCATCATCACCATTGTCATCAACAAACATATCACAACAATAGCGGAGGGATGGAGCCTACATTATAGCGCTGTGAGTCGGAGCACAGCGGAGCTAGAGCTCGACTAAAGCACTCCCATCTATAGGCCGTCCTGAAGCTATACTAACGTGGTTAAGAACGTCCGTTCTTTTGGGGGGAGAATGTTGGCAAAAATCTTCATTTTCTTCCAACCTATCTTAACATTTAAAATTATTGCTATTTTAAATTACAGCTCTTTAACGCTTTTATGTATATACATATTGTTAACATTATTTCTTTATCTTACATAATATGAACATATGTGTGTACGTATATGATTTATCCACAGTGTGGTTTAGAGATTATTTCAGAAAACATTTATCACGATGCTGTTCAATCATATCTCAACATATGCAAATTGAGATATTTACACTCAATTACGATGAGAGTGATCGAGCAATCAGCCGACAAACATATGTACGTACACACATATCGTTTACTTTTGCAATGCAGCTACGCAAACGCCTCAATTGCGTTACCATTATTTTATATTGCATTCTTCGCTGCTGCTAACTTTCAAAGCGCTCGTACGAGCTCTTGGTGAGTTCCGTGTGCAGTCAACCGAATAGAATTGTTCGAATGAGAATATTCACTCAATTATAATTATAGAATGAGTCTCAAGTTGGGTTGTAATATTCTTATTGGAACTGCTTCACTCTCTCTTCTTTGGACGAAGACGAAGCAACATCACTAAGTATACCCTCCTAACGATTGTAAACATATTTACAGCGTTTTGTGCCTAAACATATGTATGCATACAAATGTATGTATACATGAAAAAATATAGCAATAAAAATGTACATATTTTGAATTGAAAATCAATTTAAATTTCCTTTTTTTTTGATAAAGAGAAGGCTTCTATTTAAAGCTCGAGCTAAAATATTCTCAACAGAGAGCATGAACTAATTCTACATAATATATTTTTTTCAGCAAGCAACCGTTTCTTTTTATATGGGCTTGTCCTAGGAAGAATCAATTTTTCTCCGGGTGCATTCGTTTGGAACAGTTCTGGAGTAGTTTAGATATATTCCTGAAGAACTATATCAAAGTTAGTTCCCTAGAATTAATTCTAAACTATTCCATTCCGAACTATATCAGAACTGTTCCAAACGAATGCAGCTGGAGACAATTGATTCTTCCTAGGACAAGCCCATGTAAAAAGAAACAGTTGCTTGCTGGGCAAAGCGTATTATGTAGAACTAGTTCATACATTCTCATGGACCAGTGTAGAACTATTTATGAACTGGTCCGCTTCTCTGCAGGGATTCTCCATATCCACATGTCACTACACGTACATACGTATGTATATCTTCCTTCATTTGTATTCGCACTCTCAATGACTTTTCACACACATTCATTCCTTGATTGTGTTTGCTTCTGTTTCTTTACCGCGCTCGCTCTCACAAACACACTCTTGCTATCTTCAACGTTTCAAAACACACTTCGCTGCTACGCTCGATACAATTATCTGAATCCGTTAATGATCGTTAGATCTCGTTATGCTTGTATGCATATGCATTTTCTTTCTGTTTTGTTCGTAAACGTTCACTTCGATGCTGTCTCTATGCGAGCAGGCGTAGCTATTTAACACAATTTTGTAACGTTCGTTTCAACAAATCTTTTCTTCTTTGAGCTTGCACACACACACACACACTGGTCTTGCAAAAATTCGTTTGGTAGCACACACACACATTACATTATTTCACACACGTTATAGTTTGTCGTTAGGGGAGGTTCTCAATCCCATTTTCTGAACTATAAGGAATAAATCGTTTCGTCCTTACTTCTGACTCCAATAAAAACTTAGATATTTATTTAGTTCATTTAATTGGTAAAAATACATAAAAACAATAAAGTTAAATAAATGATCAGGATGATCCGTACACGTCCGTTCGCTACCACTTCAACTATACGACTCTCTCTCTTGCTCAACCGTCTTCTTCGTCCATCATTGTGTGGGCAATTCATGATTGCCATGTTGCAAAAAATTCGTAGCCTTACACAACTTTTCAGGTCAAAAATAGACCGGAGGTAATAGACATAACCTTGACTAATCTTGATGATAATGTTCTTTCAGGATGGAGAGTGTCCAAGGAGAACTCGTTCTCGGACCACAGGTACATTCTTTTTACCCTGAATATGGTAACATGCAATGAACCCCCCTTCGGAAACCCAAGGAAGATTAACTAGGCTCAGTATAATGAACTTGTTGGTAGCTACTGTCGTTGAAGCATAACTTCACTAATAATACCGAGCAGCAGTTGATGATTTTACTGCAGCCTTGGTAGTTAACTTTAAGAAATCTTGTCCCCTTACGTACCCGGGTAAGAGGTCTCAAACTTCATGGTGGACCAAAGACCTTCGCATATTGAGGCAGAATGCAAGGAGACTGCATAACAAAGCCAACAAACCCAAATTGAGTACAGATTGGGATTGCTATAAGGAATCTTCCAAACAGTACAATAATGAGGTAAAAAAGTCTAAGCGAGTCTCTTGAATCAACTTCTGTGAAAGTATGGAAGGTGTGAACGAGTCCTCCAGATTCCGACGATTGCTATCAAAATATCCAAAGGCGCTGGGTAGCATTAAGAAGGAAGATGGGACTTTGACTGAGTCCAGCTTAGAAACTCTGGACGTTTCAAGGTGGTTTTCATTCCCAATGCGGGAAATCCCAGCCACTCCACGCCCAAGGACTATAGAGCAATTACTCTCTCATCGTTTGTTTTAAAAACGTTAGAAAGACTTATTGAAACCTATATTAGGGGTAATTTACAACCGTCATTAATCAGTAACTGTCAACATGCCTACATCAAAGGCCGGTCAGTTTATAGTGCTCTTCATGACGTGGTTGGCTACATTGAAAATAACCTGGAGAGCCTTGGCAGCCTTGTTAGATATTGAAGGGGCTATTAATAATGTGAATTTGGCACCAAATCTTTGTTGAATGTGAGCACATCCCTTCTGCTGGTTGACTGGATTGACACAATGCTGAAAGGCAGGATCATCAACTCAACTCTAGCAGAGGGTTCCATTAGTAAGTCAGTGACTAGAGGTACACCACAGGGAAGGGTTCTATCACCTCTCCTGTGGCTTCTAGTCTTAAACGGGATACTCAAATAATTCGAGAAAGACAGAGTGAAAGTTGTCGTATATGCCGACGATGTGGTTATCATGGTTGGAGGCAAATTCCTCTCAACCATTACCGATCTTATTCACAGTGCGCTTAGGAAGCTGTCTAGATGGGCAACGGCGAACGGGCTAGGAATTAATCTCGACGGGGTGGAGTTGAAACTGTCCCCAGAGGCGAAGTATCTTGGCGTCATACTTGACCAGAAATTAAACTGGAAAAGCAACACCAAGGAAAGAGTCAAAAAGGGACTGAATCCAATCTACTCCTGCAGAGTTTCTATAGGTAAAAGTTGGGGGCTCCGCCCAAGTACTATCCACTGGATTTGCACCGCGATTACGCATCCCATTCTCACCTATGGTTCAGTAGTATGGTGGAAAGCAACTGGATATAGATACCAGCTAAAATACTTAGAGAAAATTCAAAGAATTGCTTCTCTATTCATAACCGTTGCTAGAGCGAGTACACCGCAAGCGGCGATGAACACTTTACTAAACCTTCAACCGATGGGTCAATATAAAGGGTGTCCCAAGAAGAGCGCAATTTTTTAATCTCGCAACATTCGAAGTGTCATTGTTTGACATTTGAATAATTGTTATTGTTTGTTAGTAGAAGGTACGAGGTTAGTAAAAATGGAGCGCTACACGAATGAACAACGCATTCTCATTGTGAAATTGTTTTACCAAAATGGTGAAAGTTTTGCGGCTACAGTTCGCAAATTGCGATCAATTTGGGGTCACAATAATGCTCCAAAAGAGTCAACTGTAAAGAGATTAATGGATAAATTTGCCGAAACTGGGTCTGTTAGTGATGTAAAGACAACAACGCGCCATCGACCAGGTCGATCGACCGAAAATGTCGCAGCTGTACGTGATGATGTCGCTCAAACTCCATCCACCTCAATTCGACACCGAGCTCAGCAAATTGGTGTCTCTAAATCCACTTTGCAGCGAATTTTGACGAAAGATTTGCATCTTCATGCATACAGAGTTCAATTGACTCAGGAACTGAAGCCAACTGACCATGGACAGCGAAGGGAGTTCGTTAATTGGGTATTGGAGAGACAACATGAAAATGCTGATTTTGCCGATAAAATCATCTTCATTGACGAGGCCCATTTTCATCTTGATGGCTTCGTCGCATTTGGGGTGCGGAAAATCCTCGAGTGATTCACGAGAAGCAAATACATCCTCAACGTGTCACTGTGTGGTGTGGTTTTTGGGCTGGAGGAATCATTGGACCTTTTTTTTTTATGAAAATGAGGCAGGTCAAGCGCAAACAGTCAATGGTGTTCGGTATCGTGAAATGATAACCAGTTTTTTCTTGCCTAGAATTGAAGAAATGAATGTGGAGGGCATGTGGTTCCAACAAGACGGCGCCACATGTCATACAGCCAGAGAAACAATTCAATTGCTGCATCAGTCATTTCCCGGTCGTGTTATTTCGCGTTTTGGAGATCAGAATTGGCCGCCTAGATCGTGCGTTTTAACACCATTAGATTTTTTTCTTTGGGGTTTTTTGAAGTCGATGGTTTACGCGAATAAGCCGACGACGACTCAAGCCTTAAAAGACGAAATTGGACGCTGCATTAATGAAATACCGCAGCATTCATGCAAAACGGTCATTGAAAATTTCATTAAAAGATCGCGTGCATGCCAGCAAAGCCGCGGCGGCCATCTGCACGATATATTGTTCCATACATAACCTCATTCTGTCTACTTTACGATATAATAAAGTTTCACGATTTTTTCTTAAATAACTGTGTTTTATTTAAAATTAAAAAATTGCGCTCTTCTTGGGACACCCTTTATTAAGTGTATCGCCACCAAGTGTGCTATTAGACTCCGCGAATCACTTATGTGGCGTACCTCAAACTGCGGACACTCAAAGATCCTTAATGAGGCATCTAACAGGCCCAGGCTGAGGTTTCTAAGAGGACAAACTGATTATTTGCCACCTGTTCTGAATTTCTCCACAAGGTTGGACACGACGATCCCCTCCTCCCCTTTCGTGGTCACGCTATTTACACAGATGGATGAAAGATGGATGTGGAAACGGGGGCTGGCATATTTAGTGAATCTCTTAGCATTAGCCGATCTTACAAATTGCCAGACGCCTGCAGTGTCTTTCAGGCGGAGATTTTTGCTATCCTGGTTACCTTGCGTTTAATCAACGAGGGTTTTTCCAGGCAGGGTGAAAACATAACTATCTATGTTGATAGTCAAGCTGCTCTGAAGGCACTGAACTCCAACGTCATTAAATCCATGTTAGTAAATGATTCCATATTAGAAATGCAAAAATTAACAGTTAACGTCAAGCTCTGCTGGGTCCCAGGACACTGTGACATCACCGGAAACGAGAAGGCTGATGAGCTCGCACGGAATGGGTCAGCGATGGAAACCACTAGTGTGGTGTCATCACTGTATCCACCAATGTGTGAGTTCTTCGGCATGATAGAGCGCTTCTACAGGGATCAAGTTAACCAGAATTGGTTAGCCAGACCGGACTGTAAAATCGCTAGGTCTCTCTGTACAAGGACTTGCTGAACCTCACAAAGCTGGATTTACGACTGCTAGTGGACGTTTGCACAGGCCACTGTAACGTTAGAGCGTTTACATCAAAGTGGCAACGGGAAACAGAGGACTACTGTCGTCTCTGTTCGGTCGAAGGGGAGCTTGCAACTACCGAGCACCTTCTGTTCCAATGTCCTTTTCTTTCTAGAAGTAGACACTGCTACCTAGGTGAATTTACGATCGAAGATATCGAAGCTCTGTCATCGCAAAAAATCGTCAGCATCCTCAATTATATTAGCTGCCTGAAGTGGCCGGGAATGACAACCGCTCATCCATCTTCTTTACAGTTTTCTCCAAATCTTCAATTCTTTACAGGACTAACACAATGGACCCTTAGGTCTCCGAGTGGAGTGGTGCACGCCAAATTGGTAGTGTACTACGCGTCCTTTAACCTAACCTAACCTTACATTCAGCTTTCCACCACATTACGGAACCATAGGTGAGGATAGGACGCACAATCGCTTTGTACATCCAATGGATAGTACCAGCTTTTACCTATGGAATTTCTACAGGAGTAGATTGCGTTCAATCCGTTTTTGTCCCTTTTCTCGGTGTTCCTTTTCCAGTTTAGGTTCTGATCAAGTATGACGCCAAGGTATTTTGCCTCCGGGGTCAATTTCAATTCCACTCCGTCAAGAATTGGTTTATGGAAAGTTTTTATCTTATTCTTCCTAGTAAATAGTACTAATTCTGTCTTAGTCGGATTTATTACTAGCGCGTTTGCCGTTGCTCAACTAAATAGTTTCCTAAGAGCACCTTGTGTATGATTAGTAATGGTTGAGAGAAATTTGCTTCCAACTATGATAACAACATCATCGGCATATGCGACAACTTTCACTCTTTCCTTCTCGAAGGATCTGAGTATCCCGTTTATGACCAGAAGTCACAGGAGAGGTGATAGTAGCCCTCCCTGTGGGGTTCCCCTGGTCCCAATCTTCCTAATAGAACCCTCTGCCAAAGTTGCGTTGATGATCATGTTTTTCAACATTGAATTAATCCAGTCAACCAGCAGAGGAGGTGCACCCACATCCAACAAGGAGTCGTGTATGGACTCCAATTTAACATTGTTAAAGGCCCCTTCTACATCCATGAATGCAGCTATAGTTAATTCGGATTTTCCTAATTTTCGCTCAATGTAGCCAACCACGTCATGTAGAGCACTATCAACAGAACTACCCTTGATGTTTGCATGTTGATAGTTACTGATTAATGATGGGTGTAAACGATCCCTCCTTAGACACTTTCCAACCTAAAAGAACATCCTCCGCCCTATTTTTGACTTGAAAAGTTGGATCGTTACCAATGTTGCAAATCCTTAGTCCAGAATTTAAAATAAAATTATAAAGTGACTCAACTCGAGTGACTCAACTCGAACTGAAATTGGTAATTTGGGGGTATGTATATCCAGAACCCTTCAGACGAACGATGGTCATCATAGGTCCAAGTTTTGATATAGCCCCCACACAAAGATTTTACTTCTTAACGCAACAAATTTCAAAGAATCCAAAAACAGTTGACATGCAATCTATGGTGTAGGGTATGCAAAATTCGGCTTGTCAGATCTTAACGCCGCTTCACTTATTTATTATAACTAACACCTATAAATACTGGAGCTAGACCCACTTTAAAGAACACCGATTGTCTGTCTGTCTATTTAAAATTGTTCCTTAAGTACAGGTCGCACTTTCATTCCGATCTTGCTAAAATTTGACAATAAGGACTATTTCATACCTGGGAAGTAATTGGCCAAAGTCGGTTCAGATTTAGATATAGGCCCTATATAAATTTTCTTTCCGATATGGCCTTTTAGCGCCACAGAAGCTTTTTCATATCCAATCCCTTTGATAATAAGCAGGATGGAGTTTCTTGATCCAAGGGCCCACATTGTCGAATTTGGTGTAAATCTGCTCAGATTTAAAGAACAAAACATGCCAAATTTGAAGACAATTTGTTCAGATTTCGATATACTCGTAGGCCTCCGATTTGTCATCTAAGCGCTACAAAATACAAATTGTTGTACAAAGCATTATCATAGGAAATTGTATTTTTTAAATGTCCTCCGAAAGTATCAAACTCTCTTTGTAAATGTTACAAATGTCCTCCTTTCCGAAAAAAGGTTATGGTAACCCTGAACGAAAGTGACCTTAGGCAAAGCGAATGCAAATATTGAAATATATTACTTGCGAATTGTGAAATATGCATTGTCGCGAAAGCGAATAATAGTCTGACCCTTAAGTATCAACAAAATTGAGGATCTGAATTGAATGTTTTCCATATTTTGACCTCCTGTTTCCAGAAGGACAAACATATTTCTTCAACCCTTTTGAAGAGAAGTCGCAGAGGTTTTCATTGGTATTAAAATCTTCAAAATGTGTGAAGCGGATATGAAGATAAAACACTTTTAACAAATGGAACCGAATACTGAAATAGTGAAAGCGAATATTGCAAAGATGGTTTTTGCGAATGCGAATGTTAAAATGATGCGAATAATTCGCTTTCGCATATGCGAATATTCGTTACATCCCTGGTTTCAACGTTCTCAACGGCCCATTGAAGAAAATTCCAACAAAGATTACTTCACTGCTGCGCCACCTATCAGAAAGCATTAAATTGAGCAGCTTCGGTTCTAGAAGCTTCCAGTTGGAAGGGATAGTCCTCCCATCGAGATCGGCCATGTCTATTATCACCACCTGCTGGTCTATGGATTTCTGCGAAGAGCTGACTGGTTGACAGTGTTACTAGAGCTTTTACCACCACTGGGGTAACAGTTCCCCATTACTCCGCTATGGGGTACTAAGAGCTCACCTGACAGTTCATCCCAGCAGGCGCTCACCATATGGGTGTTCTCTGGGAGGCAGTCGTCAAGAGCTTCAAATTATATTTTCGCCGACAGAGTAAAGAACTTAAATTTACATTTGAAGAGCTGTTGACACGTCCTGGCACGCATTGAAGCATGCATGAACTCTCGCCCGCTTTGTCGCATATCTGACAATGCGGAAGAAATTGTCGGCACTTTATTATAGGCGCGCCACTTTTATCTCTCCCCGAACCGCACTTTATTATAGGCTCGCCACTTTTATCTCTCCCCGAACCGATTATTGAGTACTCTCCTTTCAGTTTAGTTAATCGCTATAGGAAATTGAAAGCTTTGACGCACCAATGTTGTATACGATGGAAAGACGAGTATTTACACAGTATGAACAAGCGTCATGAAAACCTTCCGCCTACTTCGTGGAGATTAGGTCGCGTTGTCCAAACTCATCCCGGTGATGACTGTAACATGCGGGTCGTGGATACTCGTACCAAACAGGGTGTAGTAAGACGACTGGTAACGAAGTTACTAGTTTTGAGGTGGTATTGGCGGACTTTGATAAGGTAATGCTGTCCGCTGAAGAAAGAGAAGTGTTAGAAGTCGCGCCAACGTCTTCTAAGCAGGTAGCGGGCTCCACCCCACTCCCAGGGTAGGTTGTGGAGAGTGCACCGACAAACAACCAGTCGATATCGTGTACGATTAGCCAAGGTTATGTAACGACAGGCACCACACGCTCCTTCATGCGTTCTTCGTCGCGTTCCACCATGTCTTCAACCCCTAAAACTTCAGTGCCCACCGTACAACGTATCGGGTCCACACAACAACTAGTGGCAGATAGCGCAGCTCCAGCACAATCTGTTGCTGTCGCACAACACGCCGTCCCACATTGTCGTCTAACAATCGGCCGTGTAGTGTCGCTAGCGCCGACCTTGTTGGTCCGAGTCTAGCATACCCATACGGGCGCTGCAGGACCCCTGTTGTCGAGTAAGTCAGGTATGCGAGACCCTCACCCGGCAGAAGCGTTTGCCCACTGTTTTTCTCGCCCCTAATGTGATTTGGTGATTATGTCGTCGTATGACTCGGCCCAAACTCAATACGAGACGGCTCAGGTGGCGGAGTTGACTTGTGGGGTTACTCCGGCCATATCGGTGTCATCAACCATCATCGATTCCTTCCGCGCTCTGGAATTGGCGGATCCATCTTGCTTTTACTCCGGAGCCATAGCGATGTTGCTAGGTACTGAGATATATTACATAATTATAGATCCGCGAGTCATTTTCCAACCGGGTCTACCTACGGCCAAAAATACCAGTTTTGGATGGGTACTCACGGGTCCGGTTTAAACACGTACACAGTTGCATCTGAATGCACAAGTTTGTATGAGTCTTTTGCTGTGAGTGAGTATAGATGGGTGGTTTAGGGTTTCTGTTATAAGTTGGTATTGTTATTCTCTCCATGGTATTTAGTATGGGTGAATAAAGAGAGATTGAGAGCAAAATATTTGTTTTCCTATGATTTGCTCTAACAACTGAAACCGTTAATGAAGTTAGTACTATAAGTACTTATTGTACTCAATTAATCAGTCATAGATTAATTTTACCAATTAATTAGTGTTAATAGAAATAAATTGTATATTATGAATAGTTATATGTTTTACAGAAATCCGTTTGTTAATAGTAAACTTAAAGTATTTCAGGTAACAAACACAATTCAGTCTTACGAACTTAAAATACAACAAAAAATCAGTCCTTGGAAAAAAAATAACATGCATTACAAGGAAAATATATTGTAGTTTATATATTTTGGAATGGTCTGAAAAATTAAAAATCTAGTTTTATGTCGAAATTAAAATCGATTATGAGAATTCAAATACAAAAGAAACATTTAAGAATATAAACAAATTTAGTTTTTGGAATTTATATTTATGAATAAAATTTCATCAAATGATTTTCTATTAGATCCTACTTTGGATCGTTTATCTGTTATAAGTGCCCGAGCAATAGAAAATATTCTTTCTGATGGGGCACTAGATGCTGGTATATCGAATATTCGGCAGCTTAGTTTATAAAATAATGGAAATTCATTTTGTCTATCATTCCACCATTTCAAAATATTAAAATTATTTTAATATTTTATATAATTATATCATTTTCAATTATGGTTTGGTTAGAATAAGCTTCCTCGATTGGTTGCACATATTTTTCAAATAATGACTATGTTTTAGATGTATTTGTTTCAATTGGTGGATTAGCAGTATTTATGTCATTTGAATAAGGAAGCAACAAAGACTTAGACGATTGCCAGATTGGCAAACGTTATCAACCCTGTTAAAGAGCTGCAAATATACGGACAATGACAGATTGTTATGCAAAGGTGAATTGACAGTTCAGACGATTGCAAGAAAATATTTCAATTTCATATATTTACAATATATATTGTAAATATTTATATGCAGGATTGCCAATAAAAATACATTATAGACAGTGTTGCAAATAAAATGTTTTTTCTGGCAATGGCGCCGTTGTCACATGCAGAAACTTCGCACATATAACAATCTGCAAATTATCTCGCAATGACTTTTCTGCTAACGTTACAAAACAAAAATTTTATGTTCACACGGTTGTAAATTCACAGGGTTGCATTTTTCCGCAATTTTTCTGGCAATGTTGTCCGATCTGCAAATCGTGTGTACTTACATTACATTTGGTTATTACTTCTGGGGGAAATAAAAATATTGCTAATTTATGATAAAATGTTATCTTGCTGTCTGCTATGGAAATTAGAGTATCATATAATTGTTTATACCCTACACCACACTGTGGTACAGGGTATTATAAGTTTGTTTCACGGCAGATGTTTGTAACACCTGAAAATAACACAGCTTAAAGTATACCGATCGACTCAGAATCACTAGCTGAGTCGATTTAACGATGTCCGTCCGTCCGTTTGTCCATGTAAAGTTGTTCGTCGACTACAGGTCGCAATTTCACTCCAATCGTTCTGAAATTTTGCAGTTTAGAGTATTTCGAGGCTGTTAAGATCGCTATTGAATTTGGTTGAAATCGGTTCAGATTTAGATATAGCTCCCATATATATCTTTCGTCCGATTTTGCTCTTTAGTCCTGTAGAAGCTGTATTTTACATCCAATCATTTTGAAATTTAAGATTTAGCTATAGCTCCCATATATATGTTTCGTCCGATTTGGCCATTTAGTCCTATAAAAGCTGTATTTTACATCCAATCGTTTTGAAATTTAGAATGGTAGATTTAGAGATAGATTTTGCTCTTTAGTCCTGTAGAAGCTGTATTTTACATCCAATCATTTTGAAATTTAGAATGGTAGAGTTTCTTGATCCATGAACCAACACTACCGAATTTGAAGAAAATCGGTTAAGATTTAGCTATAGCTCCCATATATATGTTTCGTCCGATTTGGCTTTTAGTTCTATAGAAGCTGTATTTTACATCCAATCGTTTTGAAATTTAGAATGGTAGAGTTTCTTGATCCATGAACCAACACTACCGAAGTTGAAGAAAATCGGTTAAGATTTAGCTATAGCTCCCTAAAAAATGTTTCGTCCGATTTGGCCCTTTAGTTCTATAGAAGCTATATTTTACATCCAATTGTTTTGAAATTTAGAATGGAGAAGTTTCTTCATTCATGAACCAACATTGCCGAATTTGAAGAAAATTGGTAAAGATTTAGCTATAGCTCCCATATATATGTTTCGTCCGATTTGGCCCTTTAGTTCTACAGAAGCTATATTTTACATCCAATCGTTTTGAAATTTAGAATGGTAGAGTTTCTTGATTCATGAACCAACATTGCCGAATTTGAAGAAAATCGGTAAAGATTTAGCTATAGCTCCCATATATATGTTACATCCGATTTGGCTTCTTAGATCCAATCGTTTTTATACCCTACACCACACTGTGGTACAGGGTATTATTTAAGTATAAAATGTCCCAAAAGTAAATTTATGTAAACCATTTATACATGAATTACAAAATTTATATATCAGAGTTATTCAATATTACGAGAGTGGTGTAGGGTATTATATAGTCGGCACCGCCCGACTTTAGCCTTTCCTTACTGGTTTTAAACTCAGAGTTAAAACTGGATTCATCATTATTGGTGGTATTACAAATTGTTTTTAAATTATTAATATGTGGATGCACTAAATGAATTGTTACGTAGGAGCTGCCTTCAAGTTCTTTTGAAGCATCCATGAACGGATTTAAAATTTATATTAACTAGTCTAACGGCCAATTCCACAATCTCCAGTTATCCTACAGTTAGAACTAACCTACAGTTATAGCTGTAAAATTGTATGAAATTTTTATTTTTTAACTGTGAGGTAGCTCTAACCGGAGGTTGTGAAATTGGGGGTAAATGATATTCCTTTATCTATCTAACAGGTGGCGCAAAAGTAACCTTTCAAGCGTATGTTAGACGCGATTGGCGGTCAGCCGCTAACAGCTGATGCACCGTCTGGACTTTGTACGGAAACATCTTCAAATCTTGTACCAAAATTCGCTGTAGAGACCGTCGACTGATACCCATTTGCGTGTCACGTCGTCTGGTCGATGTCGACGGCGCTTCCATGACATCCTCGGCTACAGCAGCAATATTCTCTGCAGAACGGCTACTCCGGGGTCTGCCACGCCTGGCAGCATCTCGTGTTGTGCCAGTCTCTTCGAGGCGAGCGGCTAAACGTCGCACTGATTCACCAGTAGGCGTTGGACGGCCAGGAAATCTGCGACGAAATTCACGTTGTGTCAAAGTCACCGACCGATTATTAAATAGTCAGCAATATTCCGCGTTCTGGAGCAGTGTAGCGTAACATTGTTTATTAACGTGTATTTCGCATGTGTTTACTACACAAATGTCAAAACAGAACTGACATTAGGGGCCAATCGCAAAATTTATAGCATTTTCTGAAAGGAGGATTACTTTTGCGCCACCTTGTATATATATGCTGCCAGGCGTGGCAGACCCCGGAGTAGCCGTTCTGCACAGAATATTGCTGCTGTAGCCGAGGATGTCATGGAAGCGCCGTCGACATCGACCAGACGACGTGCCACGCAAATGGGTATCAGTCGACGGTCTCTACAGCGAATTTTGGTACAAGATTTGAATATGTTTCCGTACAAAGTCCAGACGGTGCATCAGCTGTTAGCTGCTGACCGCCAATCGCGTCTAACATACGCTCGAAAGGTTACTTTTGCGCCATCTGTTATAAAGAAGAATGTGTGTTTGTTTGTTTGTTGGTTTGTTTGTTTGTTTGTACCGAATAGACGTCTAAACGGCTGAACCGATCTTCTTGAAATTTTCACAGAATGTACATGTGTTGGGCGTGGTGAAAATAGGGTACTTGCATTTTCGATATATCAAGTGGACGTGGCCCCGCCCACATAAGAAAAATTTTAAAATTGAGATATCTTGCACAATTTGTTAGCAAGAGAGCTGTAATTTTGTGTATATATATCTGCTGGCGACCTACGTGATTGGTCCAAAAATGGGCGGGATCGGACCAATGGGCGTGGCCCCGCCCATATAAGCCAAATTTTGAATTTGAGATATCTTGCACAATTTGTTAGCGAGAGAACTGGAATTTTGTATATATATATCTGGAGGCAGTCTACGTGATTGGTCCAAAAATGGGCGGGATCGGACCAATGGGCGTGGCCCCGCCCATATAAGCCAAATTTTGAATTTGAGATATCTTGCACAATTTGTTAGTGAGAGAACTAGAAATTTGTATATATATATCTGGAGGCAGTCTACGTGATTAGTCCAAAAATAGGCGGGGTCGGACTATTGGCCGTGACCCCGCCCCTTTAAGCCACATTTTGAAATCGAGATATCTGGCACAATTTGTTAGCGAGAGAGCTGTAGTTTTGTGCATATGTATCTGGTGGCACTCTACGTGATTGGTTAAAAAATGGGCTGGATCGGACCAATGGGCGTGGCCCCGCCCATATAAGCCATGTTTTGAATTTGAGATATGTTGCACAATTTGTTAGCGAGAGAGCTGTAATTTTGGGTAAATATATATGTTGGCGACCTACGTGATTGGTCCAAAAATGGGCGGAATCAGACGAATGGGCGTGGCCCCGCCATATAAGCCAAATTTTGAAATTGATATATCTTGCACAATTTGTTAGCTAGAGTGTTGTAATGTTGTACACATGCATCTGGTGGTAGTCTTCGTGATTTGTCCAAAAATGGGCAGGATTGGACCAATGGGCGTGGCCCCGCCGTTATAAACCAAATTTTTAAATTGACATATATTGCACAATTTGTTAGCGAGGGTGCTGTAATGTTGTGCATATGTATTAGGTGGTAGTCTACTTAATTGGTCAAAAAATGGGCGGGATCGGACCAATGAGCGTGGCCCCACCCATATAAGCCAAATTTTGAATTTGAGATATCTTGCACAATTTGTTAGCGAGAGAGCTGTAATTTTGTTTATATATATATCTGTTGGCGACCTACGTGATTAGTCTAAAAATAGGCGGGGTCGGACTAATGGGCGTTTCCCCGCCCATATAAACAAAGATTTTAAATTGACATCTTGCACAATTTGTTAGCGAGAGTGCTGTAATGTTGTGCATATGTATTAGGTGGTAGTCTACTTAATTGGTCCAAAAATGGGCGGGATCGGCCAATGGGCGTGGCCCCGCTAATATAAGCCAAATTTTGAAATTGAGATATCTTACACAACTTGTTAGCGAGAGTGCTGTAATTTCGTGCCATGTATCCGGTGGTAGTCTTCGTGATTTGTCCAAATATAGGCGGGATTGGACGAATGGGCGTGGCCCCGCCCATATAAACAAAGATTTTAAATTGACATATCTTGCACGAGAGTGCTATAATTTTTGCATATGTATTAGGTGGTAGTCTACGTGATGGCCAATTAAATTTTGTGTTTGATATATCTTGAGCAATTTGTTAGAGAGATCAATGTAATTATGTGCATATATATTTGGGGTCAGTCTACCTAATTAGTCCAAAAATTAACGGGATCGGAAATCTGAAGTCTGGGGCAACGAAGTGGACCGGGTCCAGCTAGTAATACTATATTTTCCCGTTAGATTTTTCTCACGTAGTATCTTTTGAATATAGCAAAATTAGATTTTATAGATAAAATAGTGAAATAAACGTTATTCCATCTTGTGGGTGTGAAGCTTTTCAATGATGTGTTTAGATTAAAATGTAAACCAGATTTCTTAAAGAATGGTGTTGTTATGATTTCCTCAAATTGCGGCGACGTTTTTATACATTTTTCTATTAAAAAAAGTTTTAAAAGATATTTAAAACGTCACGACAAACATTTGCACTTTTTAGTTTTGAGACACTCTAATATACATATGTATACAATAGATAACTTACTTGAGTTCGAAATTCCTTTCATAGCCTTCACTCCTAAAAGCTTGTTTTTACACTTTCCAGCCATAATAAAATGAGCCGTTAAGGCGAGGTAAGACATTTTTGACAAATTTTCTGTCCATATGTCACATGTGAGAGCACAAACAATTTCTCGTATGGATGAGATCTCTGATTTAAGTTTTGTAAAATGTATGGAATAACTGTTTTCAACGTTTCTATAAATTGTTGTTGGATGTGGTATTAATGATTCTACATTAAGATTGGTTCCGAATTTGTTTCCAAGGGATAGCAGTAACTTTGAATACGCTTTGAGTCCATTATCATTGACTAAAGTATGGGCGAATGTCTCCAAGAACCCATTCAGTCAAAACGTCAGTGCAAGCCCTTTTAGCCTCTTGGTTTGGCTCAATTGATTCTTGGTCGTTTTCACATTTTAATAACGTATAACATTTGTGTTTATTTAAATTGGAAAATGCATTTTTATAGTATTTGTACACATTTTGCGTGCAAAATTTGTTATTTCAACAACGTTTTCGTCTTTAATCATTCTAAAGCAATCCCATATCAAGCTTCGCCCTCTTTTGTTACTAATTTTGTATACATCTGACACAATTTTTTCTTTTATTTCCAAATTGTTCTTTATTAAATATAATATTCACTTCATAAAATAAAAATTAACGCTTATCAAAATTCACTAGATTACTTGTTCCACCAACAATATTTGGAAAATATTTGTGGTAAAACAGTTATTTGAGAGCAAGACACGAATAAATTTCTCACTCACTGCAATACGAGATATAACTGTAACTCTCTTTACAAGGGAATGAGTACGTACAAGCAAAACCATACAATGTGTGTTACACTCATTTTCTCATTTGTACCAAATGGTTACCGATATTGTCAAAAAAAGGTACCATATACAACCTTTTTTTGACAATACTTGTTGATATACTATTGCACGTGTTTAGTCCGGTTCACCCATAATAAATTATTATTATTTTTTGAATTTATTAATTAATCACCTTTTTCATTTGAAATTAAATTTTTGTAAATTGAATTGTATATTTAAAGAGAAAACAAGTAAAAGCGTTAAGTTCGGCCATGCCGAATCTTATATGGACTTATTTCGGAAATCTACTTAGAAATTTATTGGGCCAGCCTACACGCGATTATCTATGTACAGAAGACATTGATATCAATGTGAAGAAGATTACCGAGGCTCTTGTAAAATCATTCGTAGATAGTTGCCCACTTCGAGAAAGGAAATCTGCCTATGAGAAACCCTGGATGACAGGACAAATTCGCTTGATTGGAAAGTCCGCAAACTTTAGACGAGTTTCAGGTTGACCGGGCGCTGAAAAACTGGATCAACAATATGCTAAGGAATAGGTGGATTATTTGTGCGTCATATGACGTAAAAATTAGAGACAAGGTAAATCGTGGTATAATTCAGGGGGCATTTTATCGCCTCTTCTATTGGTTACGACGATTTACAGTCTCCTAAAAGCCCTCACCAATGAAGGACTTAAACCAGTCTGTTATGCAGATAGGGTGTCCAAAACCGGGACCGGTTATCCGGTTAACCGGTTTTGCAACCCAACCCGTAACCGGTTTCGAGAAAGCCGGTTTATTCATGTCGGTTAACCGGTTTTTTTATTTATTGTGTCAAACAAAAATTAAAGTATTGATCTATTTTTTCTACTTGTTGTGGATACATTTATACAAGATTCTGACAGTTGTTCTGAATATTCTGAAAATGAGTATGAATTCACTGATCTTGAAAATGATTTTGGCTTTATTACAGATATCCATGATGTAATAAATAAAGTCAGGAAGTACAGTAAATAAGTCGTCCATGAAGCACAGAACACATCAAGCATACGTTCAAGAACGGAAAGAAAAATAGCTTCGACTTTTTTGAGATGTTAAATCCCGACAGAACAGCCAGATACCTCTGATTCGGTTTGATATATAAGTTGTTTTATTGATGAATCAAATAATGTAATTTTGAATTTATGTCACACACATAATCGAAAAACGTAAGGCAAGCAACATTGTATGATGACTTTGCTTTTTAGAAAAGTTTAAGAAGAAAACGGAGAAGCTGTGTTACTTATACTACAATGCTTTAATGACTATCGGACTAATATTGACTACATCAATGTCTGTGAACTTTTTCAACGTCAAGTTACATAAAAAAATTAAAAGAAAAATCGTTTAAAAATTATCATTTAAATTGTATTCTATTTTTAAGATATTATTATAAAACAAAACATGATAATTTCAGAAATATAATTTTCTTTCTATTTAAGTAAACCAAAAAATTAAACCTGTAATAAACGAAATAATAATCTATTTTTGTTTACTAATTTTTACAATAAACATTTAATGACATTTTAACCACTTTCGTATATTATTTAAAAACTGGCCTAAAAACCGGTTAACCGGTTTCGACAAAAAATTATAACCGAAAGCTGGGTTTTAAAAAAATTAATATTTCGGATAAACCGGAAACCGCTTTTTCGAAATAACCGGTTTTTGGACACCCTATATGCAGACGACGTTGTAATACTTCTAAGGGGCTTTCATCCAAATCTATTATGCAGAAGAGCTGAGGAGGCACTTAACATAGCATATAACTGGGCACAACCAAGGGGATTAAATGTTAACCCAGATAAAACAGAAATATGTCTATTTACAAGGAAAACGAAGATCCCACGTTTTCGATTCCTGAATAAGACAATTCGTCGGCTTAATGCTATTTTGGTCCATACGCCATTTTTACGTTTTTGGAGTTAGGGGTTTCAAGCATACTCTTTCAGATTCTGCAATAATTTTTTTCCTATCTCGTCTAGTTTTCGAGATATTGGTAGGGTAAATCGATTTAACTCTGATTTAAGGGAAATAATTTTTATATTTTTGTTCTATATCCCCATTTTTCTATCGCCTTATATTTTTTACTCACTATTTTACGTTCTTTCGATCACAATATGTAAATTACTCTGCTTTCATACCGACCATCTTTGTGGTCCAGGTAATACAAATACGAAAAAATATTTAAATAAAAGTGGACATGGACCAAACTGCCATGTACAAAAATTGTTATAACTTGCTTATTTTTGAAAATAATGGCATAGAATTGCATGGGACTAATACAAATACTGTTGGGAACCCTATGGAATAAAAAGTGTGTAACTCTTCAGTCCCATTTTTACTCAAAAAATAAATTGCGTTTTTCTCCGATCATACAAAATGGCGTATGGAACACAATAGCATTAAGCCGACAAATTGCTATAACTAAAAAAGTAAAATACTTGGGAGTAATCTTGGATCAGAAACTGTACTGAAAAGATCATCTTGAAGAAAGAGTTACAAAGGCCCACAGATGTTGGCCGTTGTGCAGAAGATCTATAAGTTCAAAATTGGGACTACGTCCAAATATGACTCACTGGCTTTACGTGAGCGTAATTAGACCAATAATGTGTAGTGTGGTGGACATCAATGGACAAAAAGTGCAACATAATACCTTTGCAAAAAATGTAACTTATGTGCAGTCTAGGCATAAGCGGGGCATTTAGAACTGCACCAACAAAAGCATTGGAAACTACACAGCACATCCAACCAATAGACATTCGTATAAAGTATGAGGCAGCCCTCATCGAGAGACCACAAGTCGTACCATCAGGAGATTTTAGAATCTCTAGTTGGTCGCATTCATACGCCAGAAATCTCCGACCGCATTCCTGAAGTGCGGCTTACAGCTACCTGTGATTCGTTCGTGCCAGACAGACGCTCCTGGAAAAACGGAACACTAGCTCAGGTGCCAGAGGGAATCAGCTGCTACACGGATGGGTCCAAGCGAGGAGGAAGGACTGGTCTGGGACTTTTTATTGATGAAGCAGAAGTCGAACTTCTCTTCCGCCTCCCTGACCATAACACGGTGTTTCAAACAGAAGTTCGAGCAATCACTTAGTGTGTGAACTGGCTCAGTAACACCACAAAGCCTAAATATGCCAACATCTTCACAGATAGCCAAAATGGCGATTAAATCAACAACATCGGATATGGTCAAATCCAGAACTCTACTGTAAAAGAACGACAAATGGTTACTCAGTCCATTCAATTGCGTATTTGCTGGGTACCAGGACGCAACGGAGTGATTGGAAATGAACGGGCAAACAGCTTGGCTTCTAAGGGAATAGAGCAACAGTAGGAGCAACTGCAAAGAGACTGTGACCCAAATGAAAAGAAAACAAGAAGTTTTCTGAAACTAAACAAGATCGAGATTAGTAAGATGATGAGTGTTCTACAAGCACATCTTCATCGCATAGAACTAGCAGGAAACGACGAATGCAGGGCAAGCAAGGCAAACATCGAAACGATGGAACATTTTCTGTGTCACTTCCCGGCTTTCACACAGGCAAGATTCCAACATTTCGGGTCCGACATATTACCAGACTTGACTGATCTCAGAGGATATGACTGGAAGATACTGAGGAAATTCGTGTCTAGTACCGATTTTCTGTAATTCGCGAAATAGGTTTAGGTTTAGGGAATTTAACAACATTCACTCAGATGCGGTAATTGCGGCACTGTCACATCTAAAAGTTAACTCTAGCTTGATTAGACTAATTCAAAGACTACTCAACAGAAGACACATAAAGCATGTCTAGGGTCCACAACTCTAACAGAGTTTGTAAACAGAGGGACCCCACAAGGAGGAGTACTGTCTCCACTAATTTGAAACTTAGCGGTGAATGAAATCCTGCTAGATTTAGAACGTTGTGACTGCAAGGTCGTGACATATGCGGACGACGTGGCAATCGCACTGAGTGCAGGTGGCTTTGAACAAATTGGCTAGATGGGCCAGAAGCAGCGGTTTGGGCGTAAACCCAAACAGGACAGAATTGGTTCTCTTTACTAGGATGAATAATGTCCCACATGTGGACCCTCCACCTCGGGTAAATGATCTAAAGGTTGGCTTCGGAGTACACTGTGCAGAGCTTAGTTTGGATATAGCTCACAGACTACCAGATACCTGCAGTGTCTATCAAGCCGAAATAATGGCAATATGGGAAGTAGTCAAGTGGCTGAGTCGCAACATAGTAACCAACACTGGCGTTGTCATTTACTCGGACAGCCAGGCTGCCATCAATTCTCTGGAGGCAACATCCCTAAATTCGCAAACAGCCCTCGACTGCCGCAGATCTTTTAACGAGATGGCTGAGCAGTTTAATATACACCTCATATGGGTGTCTGGACATAGGGATATCCCGGGGAACTGCAAAGCCGATGAACTTGCTAGGAAAGGGACTACATTACAAATTCTCGAAGAATTTCCATATATTGGTGCGCCACTATCCACGTGCAAGTTTTGGCTTAGGCAAGAGGCAATCGACCTTTTTTAATAACAACCTTTTTTCCATAACAAAGATAAACAATTAAAAAATTACGTTTATTGTATAGGTAATGGAAGTTAAGTTCCTTAGTTTTTTATTCGAATTTTATTCCTAAATATAAATGTGTACTTTGGTACGAGATCAGTAAAACTTTTTATAATAAAATACGTAAGAGTTAAAAATTTAATCTTAGATTTTTTGAAAGAAATATATCAATTATATCATCGATTTTGACTTCATCTTTGCATATAGACATCATAGCCAGATAAGCTAGCCTTTCTCCATCCATTCTGTTATATAGAGTTAAGATAAGTTTTTACTCTTCTTAACGTCGAGAAACTTCGCTCAGCAGATGCCGTTGTCACAGGTATTGTGGCCAGTATCTGCAAAAGGGTAAAAACGCTTGGGAACATGTCCTCATCACAAACTGAAATAGCATCTAATGCATTTGATGGCTTATCATTCTTCTGCTTCCAATAATCAATCCATATACTTATTTCAGCTAAAACAGATTTTGCTGAATTTTTTAAATCGTTTTTGTAAAAAAGTGTGACTTCTTCGAAATCTTCCTTTATTAGATTTACAACTCGTATCGGAACGATATTAAACAGACTTGTAATTATAGCTTCATGTTCGGAAAATCTATTATTTAAATGTGATATTACTTCGTCCAGATATGGGGACCACTAGGGACCTAAAATGTGAGCTGAAGGAAAAAAAAAGAAAACGGCAAAACCTAAACATAATGCCCAAGCGCATTATGTTTAGGTTTTCTCGTTAAGATATCTGCGGCAGTCGAGGGCTATTTGTGAATTTACGGATGTGGCCTCCAGAGAATTGATGGCAGCCTGGCTGTCCGAGTAAATGACAACGCCAGTGTTGGTTACTATGTTCCGACTCAGCCACTTGGCGACTTCCCATATTGCCATTATTTCGGATTGATAGACACTGCAGGTATCTGGTAGTCTGTGAGCTATATCCAAATTAAGTTCTTCACAGTGTACTCCGAAGCCAACCTTTTCATCAAGCTTGAAACCATCCGTATAGAAGTGGGGATGGTTTCTATTTCCGGGTATTCTGCCATCCCATTCATCCCTGGCTGGTATGTAGTGATGTAGTTCCTCTCAAAGGTACACACCGTTGATATATAGTCCACTCGGTTGTTTACCATAGCACTACACTTTGATATCCTCATGTGACCGTAGATCTTGTACCTCCACATTGATAGGCAGTTTAATCTTAGTGCCGCTTTGGTTGCAACTTCTCTCGCCACAACATTAATCGGCAGTATATGGAGAAGGGCTTGTAGAGACTCAGTCGCTGTAGTCCTTAACGCTCCGCTTATGCACAGGCAGGCAGTTCTCTGAACCCTTGATATCAGGTTTGTGAGTTTGTAGTTTGTCAGTTGCCGTCCACCATACCACAATGCCGTATAACAGTATTGAACGAACCACTGCTATATATACACAATGGACAATTTTAGGAGAGGGGCCCCACCGCGACCCTACAGCATTCCTGCAGGAATATAGGGCGATGTTGACTTCTTTACACGTTCCAAAAATTTCGCAGTTTCAGAAAAGAATATATCAGTTCCATTTATCCGAGGAGGAGGGTCCACATGAGGGACATTATTCATCCTAGTAAAGAGAACCAATTCTGTCTTGTTTGGGTTAACAGCCAAACCGCTGCTTCTGTCCCATCTAGCCAACTTGTTCAGAGTCACCGGAGGATGTTTTCGAATTTGCCACTCACTGCGATTACCAGGTCGTCCGCATATGCCACGACCTTGCAGCCACAACGTTCTAGATCTAGCAGGATTTCATTCACCGCTAGGTTTCAAATTAGTGGAGACAGTACTCCTCCTTGTGGGGACCCCTTGTTTACAAACCTTGTTAGAGTTGTGGTCCCAAGACATGCTGTTGTGCGACTTCTGTTGGGTAGTCTTTGAATTAGTCTAATCAATTCTTCCCTTTAGATGTGACATTGCCGCGATTACCGCATCTGGGTGTATGTTGTTAAAAGTCCCTTCTATGTCCAGAAACGCCACCATGGTGAATTCTTTAAAATGTAGGGACGATTCGATAGTCCTCACAAGTTCGTGCAGGGCTGATTCTGTAGACTTTCCCTTATTGTAAGCATGTTGGTTCCCCGACAGGAGTTTTGTATCCAGGTTTTGCGTAATGAAATAATATAAAAGTCTTTCCAGACCTTTCAATAGGAAAGAGGATAGGCTAATTGGTCTGAAGTCTTTTGGCCTAGTGTGCGATATCTTCCCCGCTTTGGGTATGAATGCCACTTTGGTATCCCTCCATCGATTCGGGATTTATGAAAGCCTAATACAGCCTACATAAATTTTCTGCAGCCAGGGGATAATGTACTTTAACATTTTCTGCTGGAGTGATGCCGTCTGGTCCAGGTGACTTGAATGGCTCAAAGCTGTTTATAGCCCAGCTTATTTTGGATCTCTCAGTCAACAAGCTAGCGACGCTCGTAGTCCACTCGCACTCTTGTTGGCCCTGTTGATCCTCGGGCTCTGTTGATTAGTTCCCCGGGAAATGTGAGTCGAGCAGTACTTTTAGCGATCGCTCTCTGTTTTTGTCCAGTTGTTTGCCTCATTCTACAAATACCCCCACTGTACAAGGAGAAGTGGATAGTACCTTCCTCAGCCTTGCGGCGTCGGAGACCTTTTCCACTTCGCCACAGAAGGAATACCAAGAGCGTCTTTGCGCCTTCCTAAGCTCCTTCTTATCGATCTTGAGTTGCCCTTTACATGCATCCCAATCATTAAAGGCTCCAATAGATTTCGCCTTGTTGAATAGCTTGTTGCAAGTCTTTTTCCTTGCCGTTAGCTCAGAAGTCCACCATTGATGTTTAGTTTTACCCTTGTACCTTGTTTTAGACAGGCTTCTTCAAGGGAACTATTGAATGATGTGGTGATATGCTCGACCAGATTATCCAGACCGGCTTTGTCATTCGGTTCATAAAGAAGTTTAGAGTTGAGGAAATTTTTAAAATTCGTCTCATATAGGTGCCACTTTGTCTTCATCACATTTCTGTGGACAGCAGGTTTAGGCGCTTTTTCAGCGAGTTTGAACTCAATATAATGGTGATCTGAGAATGAGTGGTCGTCCAGTACATTCCACCCAATAATTTTGTCTGACACCCGGTCAGAAGGAAACGTTACGTCTAGTACTTCTTGTCTGTCTTTAATTGTAAAGGTCGGTTTATTGCCAACGTTACAAATGGTTAGGTTGGCAGTTAGAATAAAGTCAAGAAGCGAATCACCCCTATTGTTTATATCCGTACTACCCCAGATAGTAAGATGAGCGTTCGTGTCTGCGCCAATAATCAGCTCGAGCTCGTCCGACGTTGCTTCTTCTACTACTTCCCTGAATAGAGCTGTCGGTATTGCAGCTTCATAAGGAAAGTAACTGGAGACCACCCAGTATATGCGATTACCGATCTCCGGACTAGCAGCTGTTTGGTCATTACCACTTAAATTAGTCAGGAGAAAAAAAAAATTATTCAATGATTTAATAGTTTTGTGCTATTTTCAACTAAAATGTCTTGTTGTCTGAAAAATATATTTATATATTATTAAATAATTTTATTATTATTATATAATTTTTATAAATCATATTCACAGGATGAACTCGTAATGGAATCCACATATAAATTTTACTGTAAGATAAATTATTATATTTTGCCGTAAACGATATTTGTCATCATCTACTACAAATCTGTTACAGCAATTTTCTGAAGTGTACAGTTTTCTGAATGTTAAAGTCACAAATGTGTAGAACATTTGCGATTTCTTAGGTGCACAACTTTTTAATTTAAAAGGATGTAATTTTTGAGATAAAACTTTAAAAATAGTAAAATTTTCCAGAGAGTATAGCCTTTGAAATAAAGAAAACATTTGCAGTTTCTTAGGTGTACAACTTTTTAATTTAAAAGGAGTTTTTTTTGAGATAAACCTCTAAAAACAGTCAAATTTTCCGGATAGTATAGGCTTTGACTTCCATTTAATAAATTATATATGCCATCATATGCTACAATATTCTACATTTTAGACACAAAACTTAAAAGTAAACAACGGTTAAATTTTTAGTCATTGATTTACTCTTTGGAACAGGAAAAACATTTTAACCGTTAAAATCAGTAGTAAAAATATTTAATTCCAAATCGTATTGGGGGAGTTTGAACCCCCAACACCTCTCGTCAAAAAAGAAAATATTATTTGGCACAACACTGCATATTAAGCTGGGGCTCTTAAGAAATTTTGTAAAAGCCTTAAGGAAAGATGTCAATTCACTCTCATATTTAAAAAGTTTATTTAAAAGTCTTTCTTTTCAAAAAATCGAAGAAGGCATTTTTGATGAGCCTAAAATAAGGAAACTGATGAAATATGTAAATTTCGAATCATATTTGACGTCGGATGAAATTGCAGCATGGAGCTCGTTGAAGCTTGTAGTTTCAAATTTCCTTGGATCCAATGAAGCCCGCAATATGAAACAATGATTAATGATATGTAACAAATTATGAAAAAATTGGTAAGAAATATATTTTTCTATATTTATGTATATAACACATATGTATGTATGTATTCCTCTAACTTATTTTTCGCTTTATGTATTTCAACATGTGTAAATATGTCCCTCAAAATTCATTTCTTGCATTCTCATTTGAACTTTTTCCCCGAGAATCCTGGCGACGCACGATGGGAAAATATGATGAAATATGCGCGCATAGGACTTTCAAAACAACTTCTAAAAATCAGTTTTTTGGGATTGTTGTTTTATTGTGGATAACATTTAAGGAAAATACCTTCAAATTTTATGAAAATATCTCTAGGTGATTCCGAGTTATGACCATTCAAAGTTTGTCTTTTTTACTCACAAATGCAAATAAAATTGCGATGATAAAATGTATATACTAAAATGCTTGTAGAATTCTCGTTTGTTGGTGAAATGCGACCGGACTTGTAACATATTATAAGGTTATATTCATCTTAATTTTTGTGTATAAGACGCATTTTTAGCGTCTTTAAATTAAGAGATATTTCAAATCAAAAATACAGTTTTTTTTTGTTTTTCAAAAAAATTATCCACAGTAAATGGAATACAACTTTTTTGGATCACGTGGGATCACTACCACATGACATAGAGAAGAGAGGTGACTTAGTGGTAAATCCAACAGTACCAAGTTTATCTGCGACTTTTTGCGACTATGGCAGTTTTTTGTACTTTAAATATGTCCTTTTTTACTTTAAATATAGAAAAAATGTGTGGGAGCTACATCGAACTATGAACCGATTTTCCCGAAACATATGGACCGATTTTCTTGGTCAAAAAAAATACCTTTTACGAAATTTCGACAAAATCGGACAATAAATACGATCGGAAGATGTCCGGCTGCAAGTTTGTAGTGTCCCACGATCACAAATAGTGATCTTATTAATTTTATAAGAATTATATGTGTAATTATTATTGTTTACTTCTTCTACAAAAGCTATAAAAATATAGTTAAACGCTTCTGTAGTTTGTGTATATTAGGGTGGACCGATTATTTTCTGTTTTTAATTTAACTTTTCTTTTATTACCAGTCGACGACCCATTGTGTAAGAGCATTATTGGAACACTTCAGCTTTCAAAAATATTGCAGACTACGATTTTATCCTAATTATGTTGTTTTGGTTTCAATTTCAAAAACATTGCCCTGTTTTGTAGACTTTTAACGCAATGTTGACAAAAATAAGTTTGAATTTCAATGGTCTATATATTTAAAACGCACCAACACACAATCAAGTAACTCAAATAGATTTTGAACTAAATATTGTCAGCTCTAATTTAAAATAAAGATCACTGAAGTTGGTACGATATTCCGATTTTTACACTAATTTCCACAAAGTCGCTTTTTTAGCCTCACTGTGCGATATATGGTAACAGTAAAATAAAATCTGGGTACAGCTATTTCTTCTCCAAAGAATTCTCTTGAATATGGTCCAAACCGTAGGACTCTATCTCTCACGGTATAGTCATGAGATAGAAAACATTGCTATGCGCGCGTATTTACCCCTTTTTTCTCATTGTGCGACGTAAGTGACGAACATGGCGAAAGGTTTCAGCAAGAAATGAAGTCCATCGATCGGCGTTACCAAGGGCACTGGGATGAAAGAATGATGGGAGCTTATGGTTCCTCATTAGAGAAACCGATTCCGAAATTTACAAACGTCAACAAAGAACTCAAAATTACTTCTAATGACACTTGTACATGTAAATAAACTCAAATGTACATAATATAAATGAAAGTAACAAATAAAATCGCTATTTAAACAGAAATTAAAAAAAAAGATTTTTTTAAATTCTCTTACCTCTACCAAAGGGCTATAATTTCTACATTTTATCCATAGATTTTTTCAAATAGGAATTAGTTTCTTCGCAATTTACCCATAAAAAAATTTTGGTTTTGATTTTATATAACAGTATGCCACAATCTATACAAAAAAAATGTTTAGGTCTGAGACACAAAAAATTTTTTTTGTTGAATAGTGTTTTTAATAATTGTCATTCTTTTCTTAAATGTTTTAATAAACTAATGACTAAAAATTTTCATTCTGTAAATTATTTAAATCACATTCACAGAAATTATGCAAATGTTTTTTTTTATAAAAAATCGTAAAAAAAATAGTTCCCATAAATTCACCGCTTCCAAATTCTTACAGTAGCTAACAAAGACATCTAAGAACACGATATTAAAATTTCAAGTCGAAGGGTGTAATCATTTTGAAAATCACAATAGAATGTGTAAAAGGGGAAAACTTTAATAATTAGTATATTTGTTGCAGTGCTGATTCCAGTTAGTTGTACTAGTTGAAATTACCTTCAAAACAAGGTTAAGCACATTAAAATCGGTCACGTATTTCTGTAATTACAAGCTAAAGAATGGACACACCTTTTAGAAAAAAACGTAATTTCGTCAACTTAAAATTGCTCATAACTCTTAAAGAAATTTTTTAAAATTTTTTCTTGAACTACGTATAAGATATTTTTGGGTAAATAATACATACGTACGTAGTCTACGTAATTGGTCCAAAAATGGGCGGGATCGGACCTAAGGCCGGTCCCCGCCCATACCCAGCAAAATTTCTCATTACCAAATAATCCGACGAGTAAGCAAAGTTCGATAATGGTAAGTACTTATTATTTAGCCACTTTTCTCATTATTTTAACATGGGGATGTCATTGGAGGGAAGTACTTCCCAAAAGCATACAATAAAGTAGCATAATAAGTACTTATTTGTAGCATAGGCATACCACATAAATATGTGCTTATGTTTTCACGATTTTAAGTACTTGAATAATGCATTACCAATAAGTTACAAAATACGTAGTAGAAATGGTAGATATGTAGAGATGACCATTTAAAGTAATTTTGTGCATATTGTCGCGCATATTTCGAATTTCTGAACCCAAACCTCCATGTGAAAAATTCTTTAATGGTCTAACATCATAAATATTTTTGGTATTTTCATTCAATTTGCACGTATTTTTGGAAAACTTGTTGAAAATAAATAAATCTTCTACAATAACCCACATATAGCCAAAATTGCATTATACTAAAATTTGCCAAAAAATTTTTTGATAAAAAAATCACTTATTTCTGTTATTATTGGTAAGTCATTATTAATAAGCCGAAAGTAATTCAGCGAATAATGAGATGTCATTATTTGGTAATGCAGGGAATAATGACAGGTACTTACCAAGATTTTGCTGGGTATAAGCCAAATTTTGAAATTGAGATATCTAGCACAATTTGTTAGCGGGAGCGCGTCTACGTGATTTTTTCAAAAAATGGAAGGAATCGGACCAATGAAATTAAATTTTGAAATTAAGATATGTTGCACAATTTGTTAGCGAAAAGGCTGTAATTTTGTGCATATGTATCTGGTGGCAGTCTTCGTGATTGATCCGAAAATGGGATTGGACAAACAAATTGTGCAATATATGATTTTGACATATATTGCACAATTTGTTAGCGAGAGTGCTGTAGGTTTGTGCATATGTTAATGGTGGTAGTGTACGACGCGATTGTTCCAAAAATGGGCGGGATCGGACCAATGGGAGTGGCCCCGCCCATATCAAATTGAGATATCTTGCACAATTTGTTGGCGAGAGTGCTGTAATTTTGTGCATAAGTATGTGGTGGTAGTCTGCGTAATTTGGAAATTGAGATATCTTGCACAATTTGTTAGCAGGAGAGCTGTATTTTTGTGCATATGTTTCAGGTGGTAGTCTACGTGATTTTTTTTTAAATGGGCGGAATCTGGCCAATGGGCGTGGCCCCGCACATATATGCTAAATTTTGAAATTGAGATATCTTGCACAATTTGTTAGCGAAAAGCCTATAATTTTTTTCATATTTATCTGGTAGTAGTCTTCGTGATTGGTACAAAAATGGTCGGGATTGGACCAATGGGCGTGGCCCCGCCCATATAAACCAAATTTTGAAATTGAGATATCTTGCACAATTTGTTGGCGAGAGTGCTGCAATTTTGTGCATATGTATCAAGTAGTAGTCTACGTGACTAGTGCAAAAATGGGCGGGATAGGACCAATGGGCTTGGCCCCGCCCATATATGCTAAATTTTGAAATTAAGATATCTTGCACAATTTGTTAGCGAAAAGGTTGTAATACTTTAGAAAAGTAGACAAATGTTTTCATTCTTTGTCAGAATTTAGTAATTACAAAAGTGTTATCATTTAAGCAAAAATGTCGAAACGATCGGATATAACAATTAAACCCGATCAGTATGGTTATAGTTTAGAAATTTCCCGGTTTTGAAACGTTTTATATTTTTACCAAAAACCTTGGGTCGTTATTAAAAATGCTGTCTTATACATATTTTGACCAGATATGACAACTATAATATGCATACCATATCGGAGCGATCGGATATAGAAATCGAATCTAGTAATCATATTTATAGTTCATGGTTAAAAAAAACACTGGTTGCAAAAGGATTCATACATATGTGCAGAAACAAAAAAAAAAAATAAAAAATTGCCAGGCCAGTCTTAGTATTTCGTCCATAACTTTTATAAATATTGAGTCTCCAAAAATCCAATTACTGTTTTTTATTTGTGAGAGTCTGGCGCAAACGAAAGGGAGCAATTTTTTTAGAAAGTTTTTAAAAAAAATTTTGTAAAAATTTTATCGAAAAAATATTTTTTACAAAAATAGATTTTTGGTTGGCTCAAAAAAAATTATAAAAAAATCGCAAAAAACATTTTTTCCGGTTTATATAGCTAACATCTTAACGAAGAAAACAATGCCTATTAAAAGAAGATCTATGAATAAATGTAGAAATTATATAATTTTTGGTACATAATTCGGTTTGAAACCCCCTCTATTGTGAACAAGGGTACATATCAGTAGCTGCAGGCCAAAAGTATAACGTATCGAAGAAGTGACCTATGAGAGCCCACGAATATTTGGCGGAAATCCGTTTAGGGCCATTTTAAGTCATTTGAGCAATGTCCGTCAGTCTCTCCGCCTGTCTGTCTTGCTTGTGCGCACGATAACTTTCGACAGGAGTCATCTTTAGCCTCCTAAATTGGTATGTGTTAATATTATTTCTATCTTAGACTATTTTTTCCTATTCAATATCTGCAACATTGCTTCACACACAAAAGAGATATTCCGTATGGTATACCGAGATATAACCGTGTTAAAATATAGAAAAAGTTCTAAAAATCCACCTTGAGCAAAAAAATCGTATGGCCATTAAATTATTATTTGAGCCAACTTGACTAAACGAATGATGCAGAAGTTCTTATCAATTCTCAGAATTGAGTCCCAAATCAATGTGCTGATAAATGATGTGCTGTGTAATGTTTATGTATGTATTCTCGACAACATATTGTGGTACAGGGTATTATGATTTTGTTCATTTGTCCGTAACGTCCAAAAAGTAGAAGAGATATTTCCATAGTTTATTATATTTCCATAGTTTATTATATTTCCATAGTTTATTCTACCGATCGGCATTGAATCACCTTTTGAGTCTATTTAGCCCAGTCCGTCTGTCTATACATTATCGCGATCAAAGGGCAGGTCGCAAATACAAAGCTATTTTTACGAAAATTTTACAGAGGTATTCATTGGATTAACGATCCCCACCGGAGAACAAATTATTCAATTGATCTACCTGAAATTAAAATATTTATACTAAATAATGCACTTAATCATCCGTAGTGCAAATGAGACATATGGGTCCATTTTTTGATCTCTCATCCCTCATATAAAGGCAACTTCCGATTTGACTTTTTGAAAGATACATCTCAGGAGTATAATAGACTATGGATCTATTTTTTCTCCTTTTAAGTGTTAGAATCAAATGCACAAACTCATAATGTCCTGGACAACAGTGTGGTGTTTATAAACGATGTGCAGGCGAAAATTTCTTTTCAATAAAGCTTTAATAAGTCAGTGAATTGCAAAAGGTGGCGCTTTATTCCTTGCAGTGTACTATTTAATTGAGTTTATTAATAATGCGGATATCCTTAAAATTTATTTGAAAAATATTGATTAATTTAGAAAATGGGGAAAAATTTGTTTGCTGGACAAATACACACATATTACTAACCCCCAGTTTTTGTAAAACGTTTTCGTTCGTCTACGACGAATAATCAAAAATCAGTCAATTGATATGCGAAATATATAAGGCACAGGAGTCTATAATTCGTCATGTACTATAGGAATGCTGGGAAATAGTTCGTACCGAAAATATTTCATGCCTGTGTTTTATAGATTTCGAGTAATAGTTAATTGAAATTTGACGTTTCGTCGTAGACGAACGAAAACGTTTTCCAAAAAACAGGAGGTAAAACTTTAAATAAACAACGTATATATCGTTCCAAAGGTCTAAGGTTTTTCATTTCTATGTATTTACCGAAATATGGGCAATGGTTGATGTCGTGTAAAATAAATTCCAAAAATAAGAACTTCGGCCTGCATCATTCGTTTAGTCAAGATGGCTCAATAATAATTTAATGATCATACGAATTTTTAGCTTAATGTTGATTTTTAGTACCTTTTCTACGGATCATATCTTTTGTGTCTGAATCAAAGTTGCAAAGTCCCGAATAAAGTGCATCCAGCGCTTAAAATGTTTTCCCAATTTTTCACCTTCTTGCTCAATAACTGGATTACAAATCCACAAATATGCTGTTTTTACCTATTAACAATACCGTATGGACGCTTCGTCGATGTTCTATGGGAAATGGTATAATGAAAATGCAGAACATAGAAACACAGGTGCATAAACGCTCATAAATGCGCGTGGACGAATTGCTCTTCTTGTTCCTTCCCGTTCACAGTAAACGGGGAAAATGGAAGTAGATTTTTTATTGATGTGTGTTTTCCGTTGGCTACCTGAAATGAATGAGTTTTCCACAGAAATTCCACCCACATTTATGAGCCGTAATTTTTCGGAAAGTTTTGAAAAATTTTAGACTCATACGTGCGTGAACGTAGTCATGAATGATGATGACGAATTTTGCCATTGCACAAGTGCCGACGAACGCGAAAAGTACAATTTTTAAATTTTAAGTTATAATTTGGAGTGAAAAACATTTTAACAAGTAAGAAAGTTTCAGTCGGGTAAACCGACTAAGGTATACCCTCATTTTGTGAGTACTGTAATATGAAATATTACACGAATTAATCTGTCAATTTGTATGGGAGGTACCAGAGGGGGTTTAACAAATACTTCTATTTTTCGGTAAACAGTAGATACTTCAAATATACTGCGCTGTACCGAATTGTAAGCGTTTATGTGCACTGGTATATTAAAGTTATGATCTATTCAATTTTGGTATGATTTGGAAATTATTTGTGGGTGGTAACAAAATGAGCGTGTTGATGTACTTTAAAAATAGTACACTGTGCAAAATTTTGTTGTATTTTCGTGCATTGGTATTAGCTCTTAACTTTTGGTGCAAAATAGTACATTTGTGTGGGAGGTACCAAAAGGGGCATTTTATTATTATACTATTATACCCTCATTTTAGTGATACGAGGGTATATATCATTTGCTACGGGCCAAAAATGTAACACATCGAAGGAGTGATCTAAGACCCTAAGCATGTTCGGCGGATATTCGTTTTGGGTCGAATGAGAAATGTCCGTCCGTCCGTCTGTCTGTCTGTCTGGTGCGCACAATAACTCTCGAAACGAGTAACCGATTGACTTGAAATTTGGTATACGGTAATATTTATTTCCTGGTCCGGCTAAGTTCGAAGATGGGCCGTGTTGGTACCTCCCACACAAAGGGTTAACATTTAGTGAAATATTGATTCTTTAATAACACCTATACTACTAATTAAAATCTTCTGAAATTTCACACGTTGTATTATTTGATTCGCCGCTATCACCTCGGGAAATATGGGCAAAGTTGCCACGCCCTTTTTGGTACCTCAAATGGACCATTTTGCATCAAAATTTAACTCCTTATAACTTTAACACACGTGCATAAAAATACTTGAAATTTTGTACAGTATAATGTTTTTGTACCGCCTATAGTCCGGCAAAAAATAGTCATTACTGTATAGCCCCTTTTGGTACCTCCCGCACAAATGGACTGTTTAATACCAAAAGTTAACGGCTTATAACTTTAATACCAGTGCATACAAATACTTGAAATTATTCACAGTATAATGCTGTTATAGTGCCTACAGTCCTGTGAAAAGTGGGCGTTTTCGTCACGGCCCTTTTTGTATCTCCTATACAAAATGACCAAATCATTCCAATATTTAATAACTCGTAACGTTAATATACCAGTGCACATAAACGCTTATAGTTCGGCAATGTATTTAAAGAAAAATAAAAAATAGGTGTATTTGTTAAACCCCTTCTGATACCTCCCACACAAATTAACAGAATAATTAGTGTAATGCTATATATTACATTACTCACAAAGTGAGGGAAGTATACCTTAGTCGGCCATTTGTCTCCACGTGATAGTGACTAATAAACTAATATTATATGTAGAATTTCAGTAGATTCGAATAAGTAGTATAGAAGTTATTAAATAATCAATAATTCACTAAATATTAACCCTTTGTGGGGAGGTACTAAAAGGAGTGGACCAATATGGCCCATCTTTGAACATAGCCGGAGATAGAAAAAAATATTATCACATACCAAATTTGTCAAGTCATTCGGTTACTCCTTTCGAGAGTTATCGTGCGCACCAGTCAGCAGAAAGACAGACAGACGGACGGACATTTCTCATTCGGCTTAAAACGACCTAAAACAGATATCCGCCGAACATATTTAGGGTGTTATGTCACTCCTTCGACGTGTTACACTTTTGGCCAGTAGCAAATGATATATACCCTCGTATCACTAACGTGAGTGTATAAAAAGCAGAAAAGCATTAAAAATTTAAGTATGGAATATAACAATTGCCCAAACTTAGATGATTTTTGATTGTGGTGATATCATCCAAAAAATCGGCAATTAGTATCGAAAAAACTTGTTTACTGAGTAATTCAAAACAGCGTATTGTCATTATTTTGATGAAAAAGATTTAAGTTGTGCAAAGGTTACGCCGAACACAGTGTGAAAAAGTTGGCTTAATACCCTTATAATGTGGATACATGGAAAAGCTGTACAGATTTCTTTTATGAAGCTAGTAATTTGGGTGCAATACCTAACTGGACATGATGAATCCAGGTTATGGTTATGGATTGAACAGAAAAAAATTGAAAACAAAAGTATACATTCCCGCTTTCACTGCCGCGCTTTCAGTACAACGCGCTGCTGATACCGATCCACCTAAACCTCCGAGTTTAAGATGGGATTATCACAACAAAAATCCTAAATGTTGACATCATTTTTGAAGCGTAGAAAGCTCACACAGAAAAATGTCAGCGCAACATCATACCGAAAACGCCAAGCTGATTTTCAGAAATTTTATTCCGTTGACGAAGCAAATACGTTCACTTAATGTCATGATATCCCAGGTTTAGTAAATATTGGGAATGGATTGTATCGAGGGCGACTGGCGTATATTCATCGATTGTTCAGTTTCAAGTTTGAAGGATGTGCTGTTGCACAAAACATACAAAAAACCGTTTATTCCATTTGGACTCAGCACAACTATGAATGAAACGTATGAAACATTGGGCGAAATTTTGGAGAAAATCAAATACAATGAACACAAATGAAAGATTTCTTGTGATCTAAAGGTTGTCAACATAATACAAGGCATTATATTAAAGGGCGATTTTCCGGAATACTTCTGCTTCCTTTGTAATTGGAATTCGCGATACACACGAAATCAATATCAATGTAAAGATTGGAAAGCAAGATCGGGAGTTCTCAAAAAACAAATAAATTTACGTTATGAACCTTTCATGAAGGATCTAGATGCTATTTTGTTGCCATCGCTCCACACCAAATTAGGAATAGCTGGAAAATTCGTCGAAGTGATAGTCATAGATATTGATGAAGCATTTGAGTGCTTGAAATCCATCTTTCCAAAACTCAGTGAAGCTAAAATTAGAAACTGTACGTATCGTTGTCTGTATTTATACATTGTCATATCCAAATTTGTTCTCTTCGACATATTCTCATTACCAATATCTTTTTCGAAAATGCTTTTTTTTTATATCAAACAGGTATTATCAATGGGCCGGATATTCGAAAATTAATGACAATCGAATCTTCCACAAATATGATTTCGAAACAACCACTTATGTACATGGTGTTTGCGTAGCAATGAAATGAAAAGAAAATAAATAAAAAGGCAGATGTGGTTAGAATTTTTTCCAATAATGTTTGGAGTTGTTTATTGTAATAATTGTCGTAGAACAATTACTTTACCTTTGATAACAAAATGTTGGGGATGCTGTTCGGACGAAATCCAAATAACGAGTGATTTACAAAAAGAAAGTAAACAAAGCTTGGATGCCGAAAGGCCGCGCTTAGTAGCTTTTTACTCGTTAGATTCTGTCGTACTTTCTTGTACTTTTGGTCTTAAACCACAAAGTCGTATTTGAAAGTAGTAGACAGAATTTAACGCCGGGGAAATTGCGGAATGCCACTTACTGAGGAAAATGAAAAGGGGGAAATTAAAGTAAACATATTTTGAACTTAAACATTGCCGCCCGCCTTGCAACATCCAGCTATGTTGTAAACTAAAATTAGAATCTTAATTAAATAATAAACAATTTACAAAAAGAAGATAATGTGGAAACATTATTGCAAAAAATATACATTTTTTTCTTTGTTTTTATTTTTTTCATAAAATTGTGCTCGTCGAGCTAGTATTAAAATGGTCGGACAGACCAAAGCCAACTTTAAACTGGACCGACCGGCCCGTTGACATGATTGAAGTTATATAACTTATAAATTACATGGACCCGATATAACCCACCCGAAAATGGTGAGTTGGGCCCATGGAAAACCGGGGCTCGAGTAGGTTTGGTGCTTCATAATTTTATGGTAAACCTCAGGCCCTAAAACTAATCCTATGGGTGAAGCCCTATTAAAATGAGGATCCGCAAGCTGCATACCTGCATAATGCTCTCGGATGGCGTTGGTCGCAGACTCTGATGTAGCCGTTATGTGAGCCAAACTCATTACACGAGCGGATACGCTTAAGCATTGGGTGCCGTCATGACTTGACGCGACGGTCAACTGGCAAAAGCTCTCTTTGCCTATGCTAACGGGGTGCAGCGGAAGTTTCTCAGCCAACGTCCGACAAACTATGCTGTGCCCGAGCAAGGGTCCAAAAGCGCTCTCACCGGTATTCGTCGGTCGGGCAGGACAAGATGCCAAAAGTGGTGGCGACGCCACAGTATTAACTCCGGAAGGAACTTCCGGAGCCGCCGACGGCGGATTTGTTTTTAAATGTAGTGCCTGCTCAGGTTGGGGAGGCACTGATTTAGCTGCCGAAGGCGCTATAGTCTCGGAAGAGACAGCTTCTCCAGAGATGGATTTTGCTGCAATCTATCGCTCCTCGTCGGACATTGGGACGTCATCCTCATAGTCGGGGAGAGTCGCTGCCATCGTGCCTAGATTTTCCATACTGCGAAAAAATAGAGAGGGCGACATGGCGAAACAAGGAACGAAAAATATTAATTAGTAGGATCTGAAGAGACCCTAAGTCGTCTTACAACTTTCAAAAAGCCCGAATATTCACGATAGGGACGCAACCGTCAACCTAATTTTTCAAATCTAACTGAAAAAGGAGAGGACGCGATACCGACGCGAAAAGTGAACTTATTGCGGCAAAATTACTAGCTTAGCTACTGGGCGCTTTACGATTCCGTTTTCTATTCGAATATCCGCGACCCGAACGTGACCGTCGGACCCCGGATGAACAGCAACTACTCGACCTAATTGCTCGTGCCGAATAACGACCAAATCATTATTTTTTATGTCGCGCTGCGGATACTTCCATTTGTAGCGTTTATGTAGGCCCTTCAGATACTCGTCTTTCCACCGAAGGCAGAATTGTTGAGTTAGAGCTTTAATTTTCCGATACCTATTGACTAGGTGTAGCGGAGATTCGTCGATTTGAGGCTCCGGAGGAGCGAGGATCGGAGACCCAATAAGAAAATGTCCTGGCGTAAGTGCTACTGTATCATTAGGATTATCATTCATCGGACAAAGAGGGCGGGAGTTCAAACACGCCTCTATTCTAGCAAGAATTGTTGAAAGTTCTTCAAACGTATATTTGAAGTTTGCCGCATGTTTTCGAAAATGCAATTTAAAACTTTTTACGGCGGCTTCCCAGAGGCCACCCATATGGGGTGCTCCGGCAGGGATAAACTCCCAAGAAAGTTCCTGATATTGATATGAGGAACACAAGAGATCGCGGTTTTCGCGAAGTACGGATCTAAAATCCCTTTCTAATTCCCGGGATGCACCAACGAAGTTAGTGCCATTATCCGAAAATATAGTTTTAGGGCAACCACGACGTGATATAAATCTAGGAAAAGCCGCCAAAAAGGATGTCGTAGACAACTCTGACGTAACCTCGAGATGTATGGCTTTCGTAGAAAAGCATACAAAAACGCAAACGTAACCCTTAGTTATTTTGCAAGCTCGACCTGTAAAGGATTTAAGATCAAAAGGACCGGCAAAATCTACGCCAGTAGTGGCGAACGGTCGGGATACAATGGTCCTCTCCGGAGGGAAAGCAGCCATAATCTGAGTGCAAGACCGCTTTCTGTCTAACACACAGCGTTTACATCTATTAATTATTGTTCTGACTAAAGATGTGAGGCGTGGGATCCAGTATTCAATGCGAAGGATGCGTAGCATCAACTGGTTTCCTCCATGTATGGAAATTAAATGAATATATGAAAATAATAGGGAGGCAAAACGGCTAGCGTAGGGAACAATTATAGGGTGTCTTTCCGAACAAGACAGGGTTGGCGATCGAGCCAAACGCCCGTTTAGACGAAGTACACCCGAGTCATCCAGAAATGGATTAAGGGGTAAAAGCGAACTTTTAGAATTCAAAGGTTTCTTCTTCAACAAACAATCATATTCTTCAGCATAGTGTGCCTTTTGCGCCAAAACAGCTAGACGTAATCTGACTGTTTTGAGTTCCGAACTCGTAAGAGTCGTCTCTCGATAAATCTGGCGATCTCTATGAGAAGGATGTGTTCTATGAAAGAAACGGAAGACGTACGCTATCACACGCATAGTCCTATCTAAAGATGAAAATCTTTCCAAAATATCCTCATAATTTGTAAAAAAGGATACATGACATTTGACAGGCCGAAGTTCAACCTCGGTGTCTGGAGGAGACAAATTTTGAAGTTCCCACTGAGAACTGTCCTGACGGAGCCAGTGTGGCCCCTGCCACCACATATGCGATTTGGCCAACTCGGCAGGCGAAAGCCCGCGGCTGCCAAAATCTGCGGGATTATCTTCAGAACGAACGTGATGCCAGTTGTGGCTTCCAACGTGTTCCTGAATTTTGCATACACGATTGGCAACAAATGTAGTCCACGTAGATGGAGTCTTTCTAAGCCACGAAAGGACGATCGTAGAATCTGTCCAAAAATAAACTCTATGAATTTCTATATCAATTTCACTGAGAATGGGTTTAAGCAATTCAGAGGCCAAAACGGCTCCACAAAGCTCTAACCGAGGCAAGGAAATTGATTTAATGGGGGCTACTTTCGTCTTACAAGAAAGCAGATGAGTAAAAATATCCCCATTCGGTGCCAAAATGCGAATGTACGCCACCCCCGCGTATGCCTTTTCCGAGGCGTCGGAAAAGACATGAATTTCGACTGTACTATTGGTGGAATAATGGACCCATCTAGGAATCTGAATGGAATTCACCTCTAGATAAGAGTCCACGAATCTTTGCCATTCACGTTCCGTCGTAGACGGAAGTAGATCGTCCCACCCAATATTATCTAGCCAAATTCGTTGCATAACTATCTTTGCTGTTACAATCACAGGGCCTAACCAACCTACTGGATCAAATAATTTGGCTATAGTGGACAGAACTTCTCTTTTTGTGTAACGGGATTTATTCGGTAGGGGATTCACACTAAAATAAAATTTATCTAATTGGGCATTCCAACGAATGCCTAGAGGCTTGGAGCTGCTAGCTTCCACGAAGGTGAGAAGCTTTGCATCAACTAGGTGGTCAGTCGGTAGACCTTCCAGTAGCGCACGGTCATTTGAGGTCCATTTCCTCAACTCGAATTTGGCAGAAGATAAGGCTGCTATTAATTGACCCCGTCAAAACGTCATCTACATACATGCACCTCCGTAGGATGTGTGCAGCTAGGGGAAAATCATTTTCCGTGTCATCGGCTAATTGCAACAAAGTCCGTATGGCCAAATACGGTGCACAATTCACCCCGAAGGTCACCGTCTGAAGTTCATAATCCTGAACGTCATCATGAGGAGAATCCCTAAAGAGTATCCTCTGAAGAGGAGTATGAGCTGGGTCAACCCTGATCTGGCGATACATCTGTGTGATGTCGCAGTTATAGACGTACCTAAAAAGTCTCCACCTAAGAATTAAAAGGACCAAATCTAATTGTAATGTCGGACCCACATGAAGAATGTCATTTAGGCTATTCCCGTTGGAAGCCTTATTCGAGGCGTTGAAAACCACTCGGAGCTTAGTCGTCTGCTTGTCTGGGTTGATCACTGGGTGATGAGGCAAGTAACAAACCGTAGAGTTGGATGGCGTAGCCTGAACGAGCCTCATGTGATCTAATTCTAAATATTCCCCAACTACCGAGTCGTAGACTGTCTTAATCTGTGGTTTTCGAAGGAGAGAAGCCTCATTTCGAAGATTCAGCCTTAAATGGGAGAGATACGACGTATCTTCCTCAGAATCCCTACGAGTTGTCCGTTTTTAATTTTCCTCACAAAATCTGTCCTCTGGAGATAAAATAGATCGTTTAGGAACTTCCTAAAGTTCCCAGAAACGAAGAAGAGTCTTGTTAAGTCCGTCTTCCTCACTAAAATCTATAGTCGTTGTAAACGCCGGAATATTAGGAGAGGAGAGAGGACCAGTAATGATCCAACCAAAGACCGTTTTCTGCGCTATCAATGAACCTAATATATTAGTGAGAGTCCCTTGTCGCAGAAGTTTAGGATAAAGATCTGCCCCTAGTAATAGGTCGACAGGACGACACACGAAAAGATTAGAATCGGCGAAACGTAAATTTGGCATACGAGAAGTTACGTCACTACTTAAAGAAAATGATGGCTAGTCTCCCGAAATATGTGGAAGAACCAAAGCAGTTGTTTCCATTAAGAGAGACGCATCTAGAGGAGAACTAATAATTAAAGAACACAGCTTTCGAGAAATGGTTGAAACTGTCTGATTTATACCAGAGACAGTAGCCTGAGTCGAAATGGCGTTAATACCAATTAGATTCTGAAGCCGCTCCGTAATAAAAGAAGCTTCTGAAGCTGGATCGATCAGAGCCCTAGCTGGGTACGTAGTACCCTGATGAACAATGTTCTCCATTGCTGTCCCTAATAACACATTTCTACTCTGGGCGGTGTGAAAAACCTGGCTATTTGAGGCTCCAGAAATAATGCCGGTCGATGTAGAGGGTTGATTTGGATTCAGAGAACCTGAATTAGAGGCTGGAGTAGTAGTAGCCGGGTTTGCGGTTGAGGTAGAAGTCGTAGAATTCAAAACATTCATATGCAAAAGTGTGTGGTGTCTCCTATTGCATTTACCACAGTTGTAAGAACTCACACAGTTATTGACTTCGTGTCCTCTAGACAAACAGTTAATACAGCAGTGATGTCAGGCACTGGAAGCTGACAGAATTTGGGACAGGAACGAAGGTGGTGAATCTGTCGTGGACAGAGAACACAAGAATTTTCAGAGGGTGCGCGAGAAGATCTCGACGCACGAGGAGAGATTCGAGAGGTGGCGGCAGGAGTTCGAGAATTTGTAGCATTTGTAAAATGCGAACGGATTTTCTTATTATTATTACTTTTATTTTTTGAAGATTCTATACCCCTAAGATCACGAAGGCAGGTAAGAGTTTGGATACGTTCCGTAAGAAATTGATCCAAATCTTCCCAAGAGGACAAAGCTGATTTATTGTTTATATTTTGTTCCCATAACGTAACGCTAATTTTGAGAAGTCGCTGAAGGCACAGGAATACTAGTATAGGATCCCAATCTTCAGTCGACACATCATAGACAGACATGGCCGAAACGCAGTCGTTAATGCCCCGTTGTAAATTTTTCAAACCTGAGCTTGTCTCACTCTCTAATACTGGCAGATCAAAAAGTACTTTAAGTTGGTGGTTCACCAATATACGAGTATTGTCGTAAGTGTCCTTCAATGCTTGCCATGCAAGATTGAAACTTCGATGCGTAAGCGGAAACTTGGATACAATCTCACGATCATCGCCACTAGTCTTCTTTATCAGATGACATAGTTTTTCTATTTCACTCACGCGGACAGTGTTAATGTAAACCGCCGAAAATAAATCCCTGAATGTCGGCCAAGGGGGCAAATTAAGGCTGTGAGCCCCATTGTCACCACTGCATGAGAGGGAAGAATTTCCCGAATACTGTGAACTTTGTTACGCATTCAAATCGGACTCCCTATCTACGGTTCGACATGCAGTATCAATATTGCCGGTATTAGGAGGTGGAGTCTGACTAGACGCTGTAGGCGAAGCCCGAAATTCTTCTAGCTTTCGATTAATGGAGGAGAGAACACTTATATATGATTTGTATGCGACATCGTATTTCATGTCGGCTAAGGTAATGTCATTAACTAAATTCTCCTGATCTGCTAGGAATGTAAGGCAGTGATCAAACTTTGTTTTTACTTTATCCCATAAAGATTTAGCCTGTATTTCAAGGGAAAATATATCATGCTCCTCGTGCTTCACCAGACTGAAGTTGGCGTCAAATTTCACCAAAGCATCAGTGGCTCGAATAAAGAAGTCGAAAGGAGTGAGCGGCATTATGAATTAATTTTCAAAGAAATGCGCTAAAATGTATGGCAAAATTAACACGAAGTGTCAATAAATTATTGAAATTATAGAATGTCAATGAAATTGACTGAAAACGCAAGAATTTGGTGATGAAATGTACCAAAAAGCACCGAGAAAGCAAGAAATACAACAGAAAACTAAGAAGATGTCGAATAATTCAGTACAGACTGACACGAAAATGTCCGAGGAAATATAAAAACGAGAGACCTCTTATTACTAACGTGTCGAAGAACACGAATAAGTTAATAAGAAAGCACGTAATGCTCAAAAGTCACTCAAAATTGTTTTAAATTTCCGAATAAAATGGAAAATTTGTAAAATTTCCCAAAAATTAACCGATTTTTTCTCAGTGTATTGAATTATTAGCAATATTTTTCTCACAGTGTATCGTAGAATACACTTTTTCTCAGTGTAGTAAAAAATATGAAAAAACTCGAAAATTTTAAAAAATTCACCAATATTTTTTTTCTCAGTGTAAGAATCAGCGCTTAATTTTTCCCAGTGCATCGTAAAACACAATAAGTTTTTGGCAGTGTATAACAAATAGCACTTGCCGCAAGCGGAAAATAAAATAGATAAAAAAAATGACAAAATATTCGAATAAAATAGGTATATATTTAAAAATATGTTTAATTAGCGGGCTGCATGGTGCACGATAAACCGAAACGACGAATAATTAATATTTGGTTGTTAGCCGTAGGACTGAACAATTAAAATATTTATTTATTCACAAAAAAAATTAAATAATGTTTCGATCCACGTTAATAAATAAGAATTACGACCCACTCTAATATACAACAGCTGATCTTATGAATGTTTGTGTGTGTGTGTGAAATGAACTGAACGTCGACAGCAGTGTTTTGTTGAGAGTCGAACCAGTGTGTTTGAATCGAGCTTGTATGTGTTGTTATTGTAATTTACAGCAAAGTAAATGCGTAAATGCTCGTTGAAACAAACACAGCAGCCCTTCAATAAATAAATAAAAGAAAATAATAAAAACACACTGTGGATGACGTTTGAATAATCACTCTATTCACCAATAAAACACGCACTTTTTTCACTATTCTCTTTGAATGTTTAGTTGGAGTATCGAACTAATTCGCGCTTTTTCCGTATAAATGTTCTCGTAGGAGACAGACGGACAAACGAACGAGAGAGCAAAAAAACACGACCGAGTTGTAAGACGACACTGGGTTTGTTTATTAATATTTAAAGGTGGGTACTATGTTTTTTCACCTTGAAAAAATTCCACAAAATATTATTTCAAGTTGAAAAATGGAACGCTTTTTTACTAAAGTTGCATTGCATTTTTGAAGTGTGTGTGTTGAAATGTCACTTTTATATAAATGTGTGAGTGTATAAGCATGTGCATTTTTTTCCTTTTTGCTTTTCTTAAAAACAAACACGTTTAGTTTAAATTCTAATCAATAAACAATTAAATAGAATAATGCCGACTTAGAAAATAATTAATTTAAATTGCAGAGAGAAAATATTGTTGAAGATCATTGTGCTAATGTTATACATAAATTATTTATTTTGTGTTGATACGATGGCGATGCTTGTGCGGCATCAGAAGCCAGTGGAATACAATGTTACAAATAACAAAATAATTTCCCACTGTTGTACGAATATAAATAAATAAAATGATTTTTTGATGAGCCGAAAAAGATGTTTTATTATTATTTTTAATGGTTTACAATATATTTGTTGACATATATAAATTATACTTCCATCCATAAAGGGAATTTCTTCCAACTCCTATGGCTGGCAAGAACTCACTATTTTCTTTATAACCATTTAAAAACGAGATCACAGGCATCATTACTGCTTCGGTAGCGTTAGCCGTCCACAAAGTTTTTCCAGGCTTTTCGTCACGATTGTTCTAAACATACAAACGTAAATGTACATATGTATTTACAAGACAAATTCCACATTATTACATATACATAGTTACATGTCCTTCCAGTGTTTTGCACATTTTTTGCTTTGCTATCTAATTATAATGTCGTTCTTCTCGTTTATTCCATATACATAATTATTTTCCGTTCCAAAGCTTTGCATTAGTTTTATTTATTTCAGATAATTTAATTTAACGTTTGCGGAATGAAATCGCAACAAATTTTACAACACTGGGTGCAAACAAATAGTACATCTGTCAACATGGTACCGTTATTTTTCGTTTACCATGTGTCTTGTGATAGTGCTAGTTGATTTTGGTTGAAATTTGTCATTTATTTTGTCCGCAATGTCGATAAATGAAGAACAACATCGAAAAACCATTTGCAATTTTTTCGACAATCATCCTGATTGGAGGAAATCCGACATCGTTTCTCATTTTGTAGAGCAGGGACAAAATCGAAGTTCAGTATATAGAACACTGGCTATATATGAGGAAAGAAAAACAACAGAAAGGAAGCGCGGTTCTGGAAAAAAGTGCAGCCTGAGCGACTCATCAATGAGATGTCGACTTCGAAAAATTACTGATGGCAAAGTCGCTAAATCGTATAGGGAGCTTGGGAAAAAGTTTCAATGTGACGGAAAAACGGTTAAAAAGTAGCTGAGTGATATGGGAATTCAGAGAAAGCCACTTACTGAGGAAAATGAAAAGGGGGAAATTAAAGTAAACATATTTTGAACTTAAACACATGGAATGCATTGAAACAAGTCATCGAAGGCGTTTTAGGAAAGAACCGTGTACAGCGAGATGACATACATACACGAGTGAATAAGTTGCTGTATTATTTTGAAAAAAATCAATGCATCCATGACATATACATTCATTTCATGCATTTCCACCTTAAACCTTTTTGACACAATAAGAGAGAGGTTCCACCATGTGACCATGCCAATGGAAAAGCGATTCAACGCAAAAACAAGTAAAAAAGTTCAGTCGGGTAAACCGACTTATGAAACCCCTCACCTTGAGTCCCACAAAAATATTCGTACATTTATCTATTTTTTGTTTTAATTAAATTATAACAAATTCAAATTGCATTTAATAACTTTAAAGTATGTACTGGTATTAAAGTTATAAGCTGTTAACTTTTGGTGCAAAATGGTCCATTTGTGTGGGAGGTACCAAAAGGGGCGTGCCAATAACGCCCACTTTTCTCTGGATTCTAGGTACTGTAAAAGCATTACACTGTATAAAATTTCAATTATTTGTACGCACTGGTATAAAAGCTATTAGCTGCTTACTGCTGGTGCAAAATGGTCCGTTCGTGTGGGAGGTACCAAAAGGGGCGTGTCCATCTCGCCCAATTTTATCTGGGTTCTAGGTACTATGAACTCATTACACTCTACAAAATTTCAAGTATTTTGATCCACTGGTATTAAAGTTATAAGCAGATAACTTTTGGAGCAAAATGGTCCAATAGTGTGTAAGCTACAAAAAAGGGCGTGCCAACTCCGCCCATTTCTTTTGACGTGTTAGCGACTAATAAAGCTGCTATGTGTGGAAGTTCAGAAGATTCGAGTAAGTACTATAGAAGTTATTAACGAATCAATATTTCACTAAAAATTAATCCTTTGAGGGAAAGATACTAGAAGGAGTGGACCAATATGGCCCATCTTCGAACTTGGCCGGAGATTGAGAAAAATGTTACCGCATAATAAAACTTTAAGTCAATCTGTTAATCCTTTCGAGAGTTATCGTGCGCACCAGCCAGGTTTGTTCCGCATTTTTTTTTCCTATTCAATATCTACAACTTTGCTTCAGACACAAAAGAGATATTACGTACGGTATACCGAGATATAACAGTGTTAAAATAGAGAAAATGTGCTAAAAATCCACCTTGAGCAAAACAATTCGTATGGCCATTAAACTATTAATTGAGCCAAGTTGACTAAACGAATGATGCAGAAGTTCTTATTTTTGGGGCTACTCTCAAGTCCAATTCTTAGAATTGAGTTCCAAATCAATGATCTGAAAAATGCTGTACTGTGTAAAGTTTTTGTATTTATTCTCGACAACACATTGTGTAACTTCCAAAAAATAGAACGTAGTTTATTCTAGCGATCGGCATAGAATCTCTTTTTGAGTCTACTTAGCCAGGTCAGTCTATCGCGATCAAAGTTATTATTATGAATTATTCAATTGATATACCTAAAAATTAAATATTTATACTAAATATTGCAAATGGGGCATATCGGTCCATTTTTGATCTATCCCTCATATTTATAAAGGTAACATCCGATTTGACTGCTTGACGCCCTAGGTGAAAATTTTTTTAACTATTCATGTTCAAACTTAAGCTTTATAGTGTCTTAAGCACGAAAAAAATATTAAACAAAAATGTGTATGGTATTTTTTTTTAAATTTTCTTTAAAATTCCCATGTTTTTGGAAGGTGCCTTTAGTATTTAGACCACATTTTAAATGTTAAAGATAACACTTTCAAGTGGAAACAGAAGTTTAGTTTCTGTCGTACTGTCGATTATCTCATAACTTCTATTCTACTAAACAGAATCTTTCACAATTCCACAGATAGTATTAATTTCTCGGTCGCTATTCTCTTGAGAAAAATGGGAGAAGTTACTACGCCTCTTTTGGTACCTCCAATACAAATGGGCCATTTTGCATAAAAGCGTATTTCCACTCCATACAAATTATTGACATTTTGTGACTTATAGAATACCTACAGTCCCGTAAAAAATTGGCGTTATTGCCACGCCCCATTTGGTACCTCCCATATACATGGACCATTTTCCACAAAAAGTTAACGGCTTATAACTTCGATTCATGCACGTACAAACGCTTGAAATTGTTTACCGTTTAATGCTTTTATAGTATATTAAAAAAGGATATTAAAAAATGAGCGTTATTGCCACCCAAACACAATTGCCAAAATAAAAAATATGAATTTTTTGTAATTCCTTTACTTTTACAATATGGATCATAATTTATACATTTATCCATAGATTTCTTTCATATAGGCCCTGTTTTCTTCGTTAAGCTGCCAGCTTTCAAAAACTGGAACCTATTTTTGCGATTTTTATACCCTACACCACACTGTGGTACAGGTTATTATAAGTTTGTTTCATGGCAGATGTTTGTAACACCTGAAAATACTATAGCTAGACCCACCTTAAAGTATACAGATCGACTCAGAATCACTATACTCGATTTAACCATGTATGTCCGTCTGTCCATCTTAAGTTTTTCGTCGACTACAGGTTCAGATTTAGATATTGCTCCCATACATATCTTTCGTGCGATTTGACCCTTTAGACCTATAGAATACATCCAATCGTTTTGAAATTTAGAATGTTAGAGTTTGTTGATCCATGGACCAACATTGCCGAATGTGAAGAAAATCGGTTAAGGTTTAGCTATAGCTCCCATAAATATGTTTCGTCCGCTATAGAAGCTGTATCTAATATCCAATTGTTTTGAAATTTAGCATGGTAGAGTTTCTTGATCCATGGACGAACAATGCCGAATTTGCAGAAAATCGGTTCAGATTTAGCTATAGCTCCCATTTATATGTTTCGTCGAAACGATGGAAATTTTTCTGTGTCACTGCCCAGCTTTCACACATTCAAGATCCCGATATTTCGGTTCCGACATATTGCCAGACTTGACTCATCTCAGAGGATATGACTGGAAGATACTGGGAAAATACGTGTCTAGTACCGATTTTCTGTAACCCGTGGGGTATAGAAATCATAAATAAGGAGCGCACAACAGGCCGAACTACTGTCTTAAGTGTATGTCCATGGACATGAGACGTTTAAACGTCTCCTCTATTCAACCTAACCTAACCTATGTTTCGTCCGAATTGGCTATTTAGTCCTGCAGAAGCTGTATTTTACTTCCAAGTGTTTTGAAATTTAGTATGGTAGAGTTTCTTGGTCCATGGATGAACGTTGCATAAAAATAGAACGTTGAGCTATATAAAATGTCCCAAAAGTAAATTTATGTAAACAATATACATGAATTACAAAATTTATATTTCAGTGTACTAGAGCGGTGCAGGGTATTATACAGTCGGCCCCGCCCGACTTTAGCCTTTCCTTACTGGTTTTAATAGATTTCATGGTTTTTTCGCGACAGCAAAAAGCTATTTCTTTTGAAGAAACATATTTTTTCTCATTGCTTTAACGACAGTTACTAAACCGCTATTTATATTCCCAACATTTGGTGCCCTCATAATTTTCTTTAATTTAAAGAACATCAAGGCCATATCGGGCTTATACTTAAAAAAATATGGTTCAAATACTAAAGGTATCTTGCATGTATATTGGAATTTTCAAGAAAGTTTAAAAAAAATGTTTGTTTTGGTTTCATAAAATAGTATGCGTGAATATACAAAAAATGTTTTTTGTTGCATGGTGTTATGATGAACAAGGACCTATGTTTTTAAAAAAAATATTTTCTATTTCTGATGCAATTTGAATGAGTAATATCGGATTTTGGGCTTTAAAAAAACGTTGACCACTCAGTTGGAAATTATTTTTTTGCGAAAGTCAAAGCGGACCTTCAATTTTTAAATACCCCATTTTTCTAATATTTGGTATGGGTTTTCAATTTTGTTTTTTAATTCATTTTCTACCCTTGTTGGCTATTTTGTCTAAAAATATTACAACAAAGAAAAGCTTATGCAATTTCCATTAAAAATTAATTTTTAAGTGTTAAGAGTTATTAAGAAGTGTAGTGGGGTAAAAAAAAGTTCGCGTTGATCAAAGCTTATATGAAAATTTGCTTTGTTTTAAGTATATTAGCAAAATATTTCATTTCTGCGATCGCGAAATTATTTGCAGTTGAAATAACCTCTAAAAATCAGGGTTTCTCTTAATAAAATTGTCAATTTTTATTATTTTAGGAATTGACCACTGGACATTAAAATCTGGACCATTATTTTTAGGACGACATGACTTCCATTAAAAAAATTGCAATGTAAAGTCACCCTTCTCTCAATTTTATTGCAATTTTTTTAAAAAATCGGAAACAATTTCTACAATTTTGGTCCGATTTTCACTTTTCATGGCTTGTTATAAAACTGCTGATCTCTAGATTTCATTTTTATAAAAACTTAACACTTTCAAGGCCGTAAACATTTTATTTGATTGTTGGTCCCAAATGGGTTAAAGCGAATTGATTGCAATATAAATAATTCAACACTCATATTGATTGCAATAAACATGATTCTACCGATTCCAGCCGCAAAGTTTGGCTGCGGCGCCGGCTGATGAGAAACGTTCAGCGGCGGCTTCATATTCTGGCTACGATCCCCAGGGGGCTGGGGCCACGATTTGGGAAGCGCTGATCTAGGCCAACTTTCAAATGCTTGAGGCACGCTGTGTATAGTTTAGAAATTTATAAGTGATTGATATAATTTAGCATATCTTACAAGGTTGTAAACTGAAACGATTTAATTTTCATCAGTAAAGAAGGTTATCTATATCTAGGCCCATTGTGCGAATGTATTGAAAATTATTTTCAGACGAACGACATTTTCCGCACCAAATTGATGACGACATGTGGCAGTTCGTAAAAATCGTTTTGGACAGAGAGAAACGTGTGATAAAAGAGACTGAACGGAATTAGTGGTATGGGTTGTGGCTGAAAATGGTGGGATGGCGATCCGTGTGAATGTTGTTTATTCCAAAAATAATTCAGCAAATGAGAGAGTTTCTCGATACAATTGCTCCTCACTACATTTGTATGAAAACATAAACATCAAAAACGACTTCCACAGCGAACGAACAATTCAGAAGATCTCGAACGGGCGCTAAGTGCACACACGAAACGAGCGAATTATACTAAAAGTGGACCTAGTTTTAATTAAAACTCAAATCAAACTAGTTGCCTTAATTTCAACTCTTATTAAATAAACTCGAACGAAAATGGTTTACGAAAGTGGATTTACTACCCGCAGAACTTACAGTTCCAGACCTGTTGTCTCCTCATACTCAGTTTCGGTAAGTAATTATTTTCTTTCAAAATGTCAGCGAAACTTCGCTCCTTCGTTAGGAGCGAAAACTTAGAATAAAGTGTAGTGTGGTATTTTAGTCCAGTGCATATATGTAATCCAGCACAAAATTTACAAAAGGTATAGACAGAACTTTGTGCTGTAATCCTATAAAGCTCTCCAACTAGTACAGAAACTTGCTTATTTTAAAATCGTTTATAAGAAGATTCGGACAAAAGCCATTTGTGAAGTAAATTTGTGGATGCTTGTACATACTTCTGTATACGTATTTTTTTATCCATACGACGATTTGAGAATTGTGTACCGTGTGCAATCATTTGTTAATATTTCGTTGTATATATATATATATGAATATATACACAAATATGTATTCGAATATAGCACAAATGTTTCAAATATAATTTGTACTGATATTATGAGTGTATTTGGATATGTTTGGATTATAGCACAGATTTCTGTATGTACACATTATGTTCATGTACGTATGTACATTAGATAGCCTCCGATTTGTGTGGAGCGAAACAAGTTGCAAAGGGGGAGTCTAATTAAATAAAAAATATTAATTGTAGATACGTTTCATTAACTCGGATTTGTTGAAGATACCTTTTTGTATGTGCATGTTCTATTTGACTTATTAATGTTAATTTGTATAAATTTTATTTGTTAGCAATAGATAATGAATTAATCTATAATGGGAATATTGAAAGAATTACTCTAACTCGTGGATTAAAATGTAATTTAAAATTTTTTATTGTTAATTAAAGGTGCTATCCATTCTTCTTGGAAATTTATTTGAGAAAGGGTTAGGAATAAAATATTTATGGAATGAAAAGTTTTTTTGGAGGTGCTTCAAAAATAGCACATCTCCAAATAAGTTAAGGCCTTCATAAGCAACTTTTTTCGTGAGACTGTCTAATATACGATACGTATGAATATGTAGCTGTGTATGCATCATTGCAATTTTAAGGCTTTCTAGACATATGTATATAAAACTCCCCGATCGGAATTGAAACACGTTTGAAGATCCATTAAACAATTGTAATTGAGTAAAGTTTTATGATAGCAAAAACCACTCCTTCGGATTCGATGTAAAGCTAAAATATCGCTTTGTCATTACAAATACATAAAAATTTTCAATGTTTCCAAAATATGGTCAATTTTAAGAAAATGGTCAAGACTGCGTAACTATAAATCACAGCAAATATATTTCTTTGATTCTAATCAATATAGTTATTAATAAACGTGGTAGATTTCGAGCATACAAAAGCCACAATTCACTTGAAGACTGAAAATGCATCAACTATTAAATAAGGAAGTACATTATGTGGAATACTGCTACATGCTGTTTTAAATAGGTTCCCATGCTATTTCGCCTACATTTGCTATACTAAATATACAAACAGCCCCGCCATAAATTACACTGTGTGTGCAAAATGCACTTTAAAAAAATATCCTTAATGAAAACAACTTACTTGAAAGGCATTAAGCATTTTTCCTATGACATCGTATTTACGAGATATTTATCCACATAGTTTGCTGGGTAAACAAAGGGTCAGTAAATGCAGGCTTCGGCTGTAGAAGGCTTCGGAATAGATGTTCCAAGTCAAACAACGAAATAAAGGAGACACTTCAGGATGTATTCTCTCAAAACACCCGAAACCTCCGCTCATCCCGTACCCTTGATAATCTCCCTCCAAAAATTATGATATATAAAAAGTCATAGAAATCGATGAATTTTTTTAGTTTTGTATTCATTAAAAGTATTGCTTGTAAAAAATTGCAGTAGGTCCCAATACACTTTTTTTATTGCAACCCAACGGTTTTTTAATATATCACATTATTCGTTATTTTTGAACAATTGATAATAAAGGAACATTCAAGATGGAGAAGGAATTATGTTGGCGAATACATCACCCAAAAAAACCATTAATTCAAGTTCCTTTGTTATATAATTATTTTTGGAGGGATGTTATCGGAGGTATGGGGATGAGCAGAGTGTCGGGTATTTTGGGAGATCTTTGATATGGAACATATATTCCGAAGCCCTCTGTACTAAAATTGTATCTGAACTTACTAACCTCTTTGTTTACCCAGCAAATTCTGTGGCTAAATATCTCGAAAACGCGATGCCACAGGTAAAAACTGTTAATGTCATTCGAATTAGCGAGTCGACATTATGCGGGGTAAGTTGCTTTCAACTTGTACATTTTGGTGTACATACAGTGTTAATTTTCTGCCTCTATCTGTAAACAAAATCTGATCATTTATATTTATGTTCTCGTAAACAACGGCATTTTGTTCTTTCAATATAAGGTTATTAAATCACAATTCAAGGCTATCATGCATATACAAATATATAAGCTCGTAAATTCATTTCTTGTGGTCAGATTCCGTAGAGTATTCATTTTGATAAAAATAGTTCTCTTACGTAATTTGTTTTGTTTGAACAAAAAAAACATAGAAAATGAAAAATTTATATAGGTACATGTACATTTAAACCAAAATTGATATTCAGAAATGTCTTTTATTTGTGTATATTCAATGTTAAATTAAAATAATAAAATGAATGGAGAAATGTATAATTGTTACAAAATATAATGATCTTAAAACGGCCTGCTGAATTGTTGGGAGGTTTTTTCAGTTATTACAGAAAAATTTTAATTACAAATGGTTGCAGTTTTTAAGTGGAAAGTTAGTAGTTTGCTTAAAATGTCCGTTATTGAAAAAACGAAATTAAGAGATTAAAAAAGCATATCGTATGTATGTACCTATATATCGGTCAGGGCGGAAAAATTGATTGGAGTCGGAGTACTCAGAGTACTCATTTTTACAAAATAAAAAGGTTGGAATTTATTCAAAATGTATTAAAATCCTTTTAACTATTTCAAATATAACAAGTAAAAGCGTTAAGTTCGGCCATGCCGAATCTTATATACCCTCCACCATGGATAGCATGTGACCTCACAAAATAACTCAAACCTAAAGAAAATAACACCGAAAACACAAAAAATATAGTATAGTATAGAACAGTAGGAATCGCAACAAGTTAGATGCTATATATGGGAGCTATATCTAAATATGGACCGATATGGCCCATTTGCAATCCCAAACAACCTGCATCTATAAGAAGTCTTTGTACCAAATTTGATCAACCTAGCTCTATTATTGCGGACTGTAGCGTGATTACCACAGACGGACAGACGGACATGGCTAAATCGTCTTAGAATTTTACGACGATTAAGAATAGATATACTTTATGGGGTCTCAGATCAATATTTAGGGGTGTTACAAACGGAGTGACCAAATGAATATACCCCCCATCCTATGGTGGAGGGTATAAAAAGGCTCTTTAAATAAAATTGTGATTATTTGTCTAACTTATCTAACTGATTTAAAATGGTATGTAAACAAAATTCCCCCGACTGATTTTTATCACCAAAGTCTGTAAAAATGTTCAACTAATCATTTTAAAATGTTGTTTATTTTTTACAAAAAAAGGAGTGATTTTCGAAAATTTTTCGATAAATTAGTAAGTTATTCTTATTTTAGCAAATCTTCTCTAGCTAAATTTCAGCAATCTTTATTCAATATATATATATTAGGGCGGGTTAATTTTTTTTGTGTCAAAGGTGCATCGCGATTCTTATTCTCTGGGTCATTTCAAGAAATTTTGCCCAAGAAACCATATGTCAAAAATGAATTTCGAGCCCAAAATAGGTTTTTTCCAATGAATCAAGAATAGAGATGAAACATGGTTTTCCTTTTCAAAAAATTTTTAATTTGTGGGTTTTTGGGGTCGAGGAATCCATTTTTGGCATTTATTTTTATTTTTGAGTGCCGCCAGTGCACTCGTGTATTTTTGAAAAAGTTTTCATTTGTTGCATAGTGTTATTAATAGATTTTCAATCTCTAAACAGTGTTGGAATAAAGAAACTTGGATCTATATACACAGTATGTTCAAAAAAAATTTGCGAATTTTGTATTTTTTCAAAAAGTATTTATTTATTCATGAATATCTATTTTGTCCCCTTCAAAGTAATTTTTTCCAATCCACGAAGCACTTCAAATAATCATTTTTTGGTGTCTTGTTCAGTTGCTCCTCCTCAATAGTGGCGTAGCGTCGTCCTTTCATGGGCCTTTTCAGGTTTGGAAACAAAAAATAGTCACAGGGGGCTAGGTCAGGGGAATACGGTGGCTGCGGCACCATTACTGTGCTGTATTTGGTTAAATATTCGCGCACAAGCAACGATGTGTGTGCAGGGGCGTTATCATGGTGCAAAAGCCAGTTTTTGTTCTTCCACAAATCCGGGCGTTTTTGGCGGATTGCTTCGCGCAATTTGCGCATAACTTGCAGGTAATATTCTTTATTGACCGTACTACCCTGTGGCAAGAACTCATAATGCACCACGCCCCTGTAATCAAAGAAAACTGTGAGCTCGGGCGTGCGGCACGCTGTTCGTCCTTCGCATCTTCTCTGCCCTCTAAGAACATTTTGTACCACCGATAAACGTTGCTTTGGTCCAAGGTAGCTTCACCATATGCCACAGTCAACATTCGGAATGCACCAGCGCACTTTATTTTGTTTTTCACACAAAATTTGATGCAGATTTCTCGAAGACAAGTTGAAACACATCCCAGCACAACAGCTGTCAAAAATTAACTAAACATTCAAAATGGCCGACCTTGTCAGCATAAGTAAGGGACATACACGTGGCCCGCGGAGATTAAAAATTCGCGATATTTTTTGAACCTCGTATATGTTGTTTATTCAAAGATGTAGGAATATATTTTTGTTTGTCCTACACACATAAAATAGGGTACATGAGTTTTCGATATATCAAGTGGGCTTTGACCCGCCCATATGAGTCAAGTTTTGATATTAAGAAAATTGTTTAGCTGGAGTGCAGACATTTTGTGTGTATGCCTCCTATATAAGCCAAATTTTGAAATTGAGATATATGGCACAATTTGTTGGCGAGAGTCCTGCAATTTTGTGTATATTTTTTATGGTGGCTGTTTACATATATCTTGTGGCAGTCCACGCGATTGGTCCAAAAATGGGCGTGATCGGACCATTGGGTTTGGCGCCGCCCATATAAGCCAAATTTTGAAATTGAGATATATTGAACAATTTGTTGGCAAGAGTCCTGTAATTTTGTGAATATGTATTTGGTGGCAGTCTTCGTGATTGCTCCAAAAACGGATGGGATCGGAAATCTGAAATCTGGGACAACGATGTGGACCGGGTCCAGCTAGTATTATATATTTCTGAGTAAATAAATTTTATTTAAAATCAATAAAATTTAGTTGAAACGCATATATTTATATATTACAACTAAATATATTTGCAAACTAATTTTCTCAAATAAAATATGTTTTATTTTTATCTAAAGGGTGGGCCACTTAAAATTTTAAATTTGAACTACCGATTACTTTGATCAGTGATTTGAGCCCTTTGGTTTATTTTCTGTGGGGAGCCAATAAGGATAAATGTTTTGCAAAGCATCAATAGACAATTGAAGATTGAAACATGAAATCGAAGTTCAACCTTTCCAATAAAACCAGAAATTTGAAAAAAATATCAATACCTTTTTTTAGCCGATTCAAGTTTAAAATTTTTAATGGCCCGCCCTTTACAAATTAAATTGTTGTTTTGGAATTTCTCCACATATATTTTGTTTAAAAAATTTCAATATGTTGCAGATTTTTGGAATTTAATTTTATATTGATTTTGAGTTATACCTTACAATTTAAAATGACAGAAGTTGCAAAAACTTTTGTTTTAAAGCACAAATTTTTAATTTCTATTTATTCCATGTCATCATTTTTTGTCAGCCCATCAAACAATGTAAAAATTATACAATTTCAATTATAAAGGAATTTTACGAACATCTAAAAGTTTTGAAAACTTGTCTTAAAATTAATGTATTGATACACATCTATTTTCTGGATACTTAAATACTTAAGACGGAAACAAAGATTTGTTTAGAACAACATCTTCCCAAATATATAATATTTGTGTGTGTCAAATTTCGAGTGCACCCTAAACATTTGTATATTTCAAGCAAAATATGTTCGGGAAAATATACTACAGAAGCTATTTTATTCATCGTGTAAGTCGTCACAGGAGTCGAGCGAGTTTTGGCTCGACTCCACGTCGTTATTCAACGTTTATTACACAGGTATGCGCACATATTGGTGCCGATACATTTTGAACAGTTCTCTAATAAATTCGACCTCCTGAATACGAATCTGCAGTCGGTTTTTGCCTAACAGCTCCCGTTTTCATGTTATGGGGTAGGGTGTTGCAAACCTGACACCACTTAGAAATACCCAAAATAATTGTGAAAAGAAGAAAGTAAAACATTTTTTGTGTGTATTTTTATTCACCGTTTCATCGTTGTATTCGCCACATACTCGTATATAACAAAATTGCTCGGGATGATTTACACATATTCTGTGGCTAAATGACATTTTTGAAAATTAGCTCTTAATCACTTACAGTATTAGTAATAAGAAGATGAGATTATTTTACTGGAATTCCTTATCATAAATAGAGAAGAAAATTGTGTAAATACACGTTTGTTACGTGTATATCAGAAAAGCATATGCACATTTTAAATACATAGTAGGGTAAATTGGATATTTCTGTAACTCAAAAACTAGAGCTGCTAGGGAAAAATGGTATTCAGTTTGGAAATCCTTGTTAAAAGTGCAAATAAAATCAGCTGCAAAACTTAAGGTACCAAAAAATTATTTCTTTTTTTGTAGACCTGGGTTATAACTGTTTGTAAGCAAATCTAAGTAGACTTAAAAAAGAAACATCATTTAATAATCTGCAAAAGAAGCATTTAAAAAAGTTAGTTAAAAAAGCAGACATGATGTTACTGACTTTTTGCTTTGAATATATGATTTTGATCTTAAGAACTAGTTTTTAAAAGTAGAAAAATCGATGCTTTTGGTTTTTTTAAATTAAAAGACAATTTAATTGGAAGCAATTTTTTTTTTAATTTTTTGTATTTTTAACAAAGAAATTCTTTTTAAATTGAATACAATTTATTTGTAAAATTTATATAGAACAACAAAATGTATTTGCGAATTAATTTTCTCATATAAAATTTTTGTTTCGTGATATTTTTAAAAATATTTTATTTCAAAAAAATTTTCAATTCAATCATACGCATTATCTTTCGACTCAATATTATGCTATCGATCGTGGGCGGTAAAGTTGAACCAGTAACGCAGGTCAAGTCAACCAAATCATCCGTCAAGGATGAGGCTTTAAACAAAAAGACTCTACAGACACGGAAAAATCAATTGGCCATAAAGAAGGGTAAGAAGCCACCATCTTATTCTAATATAGCTAAACAACATTTTCGAGACGATCTATGCTATGCCATAATTGATAGTGCATCTGGCAGAGTCCCCGAAGACCAAAAGAGTAACTTCGAAGATTTGGTCTATACGAGGTTAGCGGAATACGTCTTCGAAAGAAAAAAAATATGTCTTCTTCAGTAAAGAAATGTATACACTTGCGGTTTGCATAGACATTGAGGGCGCATTTAAGAATGTACAGACCGATACACTTAGTTTCAGGTTGACCGGGCGCTGAAAAACTGGATCAACAATATGCTAAGGAATAGGTGGATTATTTGAAGAAAGAGTTACAAAGGCCCACAGATGTTGGTCGTTGTGCAGAAGAGCTATAGGTTCAAAATGGGGACTACGTCCAAATATGACTCACTGGCTTTACATGAGCGTGATTAGACCAATAATCACCTACGCCTGTGTAGTGTGGTGGACATCAATGGACAAGAAGTGCAATGTAATACCTTTGCAAAAAATTCAACGTATGTGCTGTCTAGGCATAAGCGGGGCATTTAGAACTGCACCAAAAAGCGTTGGAGACTATACTGCACATCCAACCAATATACATGCGTATAAAGTATGAGGCAGCCCTCACAGCAAGACGTCTACAAGTGACGGGTGAATGAATAAATCGAGACCACAAGTCGTATCATCAATAAAGCAAATAACATCGGAAAAGGTCAATGAGTTGAAGCACTGGGCAGTGATGGCTCACAAAACTATGTGGAATAGCGCAACAGTAGGAGCAACTGCAAAGATACTGTGGGGTGACCCAAATGAAAAGAAAACAAGAAGTCTTCTGAAACTAAACAAGTTCGATATTAGTAAGATGATGAGTGTTACAACGGGACACTCAAGCTTACAAGCACATCTTCATCGCATTGGACTAGCAGGAAACGACGAATGCAGGGCATGCAGGGAAAACATCGATACGATGGAACATTTTCTGTGTCACTGCCCGGCTTTCACACATGCAAGATCCCAACATTTCGGGTCCGACATATTACCAGACTTGACTCATCTCAGATAATATGACTGGATGATACTGAGAAAATTCGTGTCTAGTACCGATTTTCTGTTACTCGTGAGGTATAAAAAGATCATAAATAAGGAGCGCACAACAGACCGAACCACTGGCTTAAGTGTATGTCCATGGTCATGAGACGATTAAACGTCTCCTTTCTTCAACCTAACCTAACCTAACTTATGCTATCGATACATTACTATAATATTTAAGTACAACAAAATCCTTGTTTCGGAAATATTAGTTACAAATAAAAAATGTTAGTATTGAAACAATGTTTTCTTTAGAACAACGTTCTCTCAAACGTATATAGTATTTGTATTCGTCAAATATTTTATATTGCACTCTGAAAAAAACTCGCTTCTGTAGAAATGAAATAAATAAATGTTTAGGAGCGCCCCAGTAGGTGAGTTGGTAGCGGGCTCGCCTATGAGTTCGGGGGTCGTGGGTTCGATTCCCACCAGAGGCTCTGGTCTGTCCCTGCAAAATCTAGCCTCATGGTCTTTGTAACCCGGCTTCCCTGGACCGATAAAATATAAATTTACTTTGTATTGTAATTCATATAAATAAATAAAATAAATAATAAATGTTTAGGGTACACTCTAAATATATATTATATTCGGCACACACAAATATTATATTCTTGGGAAGATGTTGTTCTAAACAAATCTTCATTTCCGCCCTATTATTTTTTATTTGGAACTATTATTTACGAAACAAATATTTATTTGCATTTAGGAATTCAGAAAATATATCAATACCTTTATTTTATGACATACTTGAGCGCCCCAATAGGCGAGTTGGTACCGTACCCGCCTATGAGTTTGGGGGGTCGTGGGTTCGATTCCCACCAGAGGCTCTGGTCTGTCGCTGCAAACATTTAGCCATATGGTCTTTGTAACCCGGCCTTTCCCTGGACCTTAAAATTAGAATATGAATTTACATTGTATTGTAATTCAATAAATTTAAATAAAATAAATATGACATACTTTATGTTTTTCCGTAATTTAACGTAAACTTTTTCTGAAATTTATATTCAGTTTAAATTCCTTTATAATTGAAATCGTATTATCTTGCATTATGTTACATTGCTTTATTGTTGTTATTGCATCATTGTTGACAACCCATCAACATATGATGACTTGGATTAATTTGAAATTAAACAAGTAAAAGCGTTAAGTTCTGCCATGCCGAATCTTATATACCCTCCACCATGAATAGCATGCACCGGGCAAAATCGCCTTTTTTGATATGTTTAAATCGAAAAAAATATATTTGGAACACAAATTTTTAAATATTATATATTTCTGAGCAAATAAATTTTATTTGAAAATCAATAAATTTTATTTGGAACGCATATATTTATATATTACAACAAAATATATTTGCAAACTAGTTTTCGCAAATAAAATATGTGATTACATACAAATAAAATTATTATTTAGGAATTTCTCCAAATATATTTTGTTTAAAAATAATTTCCAAAACTTGGTAGATTTTTCGAATTTAATATTTCATTTTTCATTGATTTCGAGTGATACCATAAAATTTATAATGACAAAAGTAGCAATAACATTTGTTTTAAACCGCTATTTTGTTATGTCTTTTTTTATTCCAAGTCATCATTTGTTAATAACCCTACATGTATAAAGGAATTTTACGAACATTTAAAATTTTATAAAAAGAATTATCGTTGAGTTGCTGCAAAACATTAAACTTGTATTAAAATTAATGTATTGGTATATTTTCTGAATATTTAAATGCAAATCAAAAAAATTAGGGCGTAAACAAAATTTATTTAGAACAACATATTCCCAAATATATTATGTTTGTCTGTGCCAAATATAATATATTTCGAGTTTACTCTAAACATTAATATATTTCAAGCAGAATCAGTTTGGAACAATATACTACAGAAGCGATTTTTTTCAGCGTGTGTGACCTCACAATATAACTCAAACCTAAAGAAAATAACACCGAAAAACACCAAAAAAATATAGTATATGAGAACAGTAGGAACAAGAAGTTGGATGCTATATATGGGAGCTATATCTAACTATGGACCGATATCGCCCATTTTTAATCCCAAGTTACCTGCAGCTATAAGAAGTATCTATACCAAATTTCAGCCACCTAGCTCAAGTATTATAGATTGTAGCGTGATTACAACAGACGGACGGACAGACGAACATGGCTAAATCGTCTTAGAATTTTACGACGATTATGAATATATATACTTTATGGGGTCTCAGATCAATATATAGAGGTGTTACAAACGGAGTGACAAAATGGATATACCCCCATCCTATGGTGGAGGGTATAAAAATAGTGCTTTACTACACATTTTATTGCTTCTTATGTAATTTTAAACTATATAACTCAACTGTTTATTTTGAAAGTGGCATAAACGCCATTCTGGTTTTGAGTCTAGAGTAATATTGTTAAAAGGCTATGTGAATAAAATGTATATATTTATTACATTCAGTAATCTGAAGACTTCAATGTCTCTATATTAAGTGCAAATTTTCGCATTCTAGTTTTATTGGCAACCTTTTTCTAATGTTGAATCGAGTAAAGCAGAATGGCGTTTACGCCACATTCAAAATAAACTGTTCAACTCGAAATCAATGAAAAAATAAAAATTAAATTCGAAAAATCTGCAAGCTTTTGAAACACTTTTTTAAACAAATTATATTTGGAGGATTTCCCAAACAATAATTTTATTTGTACGAGTACATAAACACATATTTTATTTGGGAAAACTAGTTTGCCAATAAATTTTGTTGTAATATATTAATATATGTGTTCCAAATAAATATTATTGATTTCCAAATCAAATTTACATGCTCGGAAATATATAATATTTAAAAATTTGTGTTCCAAATATATTTTCTTATGATTCGAATATAATGCACAAGCGATTTTTTTCAGCTTATACGATTTTAATTGTTAAGGATTTTAAAAACATGAAATAATGAACATTGTTGCTGAAAAACTCAAGCAACATACATAATTGAAAACCATTTAAGTATCGATATATTTCCTGAATACTTAAATACAAATAAATCTTTCTTTCGGAAATAATAGTTCAAAATAAAACAAGTAAAAGCGTTAAGTTCGGCCATGCCGAATCTTATATACCCTCCAAACCTAAAGAAAATAACACCGAAAACACACAAAAAAAAGTAGATGAGAACAGTAGGAAACATATAGTAGATGAGAACAGTAGGAATAACAACAAGTTAGATGATATACATATATGGGAGCTGTATCTAAATATGGACCGATATCGCCCATTTTCAATCCCAAACAACCTGCAACTATAAGAAGTATTTGTACCAAATTTGATCAACCTAGCTTTATTATTGTGGACTGTAGCGTGATTACCACAGGCGGACGGACGGACAGACGGACATGGCTAAATCGTCTTAGAATTTTAGGACGATTAAGAATAGATATACTTTATGGGGTCTCAGATCAATATTTAGAGGTGTTGCAAACGGAGTGACAAAATGAATATACCCACCATCCTATGGTGGAGGGTATAAAAATATTAAAAATATTATTAAAATATATTCCCAAATATACGAGTATGTATAGGGTGATCCAAGTAGAGATACTTTTTTCAATAGCCTTTTTTTTGACAGATCACGTGTCATGCTGTCATGTTATTTTTGTTAAGTATTGTTTGGCATTTCATCATGGAAAGACCTTCGCCTGAACAACGTTTACGCCTGTCATTCGCCAGTTACCAGTCGAAATGCTCGAACGAGTCATCGAAAATTGGACTCAACGGATGAACCATCTTAGACGTAGCCGCGGCCAACATTTGATAGACATAACCTTCAAAAAATAAATGCCAAATAATATTCTTTCAAATGATAATAAACATTCCCCATTCAATTTGAATTTTCTGTGTTTTTTCTTTAAAAAAGTAGGGAACCTCGAAATGGATCAGTAGGAAACCTCGAATGGAACCTCGATATGGATGCCATTCTCCTTAAAACTATTTTTTTTCCAATTTATTACATTTATTATTGAATCTTTCATTATTAAGCAATGAAAATAACAATAAGTGGACAAATCTTAACCTAGAATACTATTCTTTGGGTTATTGCCATTGCGAATAAATCATTGATACTTTACATGATATTTCACTTTAACAGAAGGTTAACATTTCAAATTTAAGAATTCATAATTTAATTTTTGTTTTCATATAGTTTTAATTTAAATCAAGTCCAGCTTATCTCTCCTTCTAAGGCGGTTATGACCTTCAAAATTTATTAGTTCTCGAGCCAGGATGTTTGGATGATTCAATAGTTTGCCCACGTAAGACCGGCAATATTTTTCAATTTCCTCTTTTACTGTTGGAATGTTGAGATCCTTATGGATGTTAGCGTTTCTTATATAGCATGGTGCACCTGTAATCAAACGAAGAATATTCGATTGTCTTCTTTGTAATTTGCATACATTTGAAGCGCACGCTGAACCGCGGAGCTGGATACCATATGTCCAAACGGGCTTCAATACCGTTTTGTACATAGAAATTTATACTTTTGATCTAGGACAGATCTGAAGTTGATTAGTTTGGGTTGAGTTACTTTAGAGTCTATGTGGCGCCACCACGTCAAGCGCCGATCTAAGTGGATTCCAAGATATTTTACGTGATCCTTTTGGGGAATCTGTGAATTGAAAAAAGAAATTGGAGGACTTGTATCCCTTTATAGGGTAAAAGTAATATGAGTACATTTTGAGGCATTCACCATTATTGTCCATTTTTTAACCGGATTCGGACATGAGACAGCAGTTGATCGGACGCAACTGAGGGGCTTTTGTGAGTACTGACGAAAGCATTATCGTCCGCAAAAATAGACGTGTACGTAAAGTTTGTTATGGGCATATCTGCAGTAAAAATAACGTACAGTATAGGGCCAAGAATGCTCCCCTTGTGAGACACCGGCATTTATTTTCTTAGGGCTAGAAAAAATTAAATATATTTTGTTTGAATGGTTATAGTACAGATTATTAATATTAATAAATTTAATATATTTACTTTTCTACGGATAATTTTATTTTTTATATTTGTAGTTCGCTTACAGAAATTGTAGTTCAAAAATATTAAGAATGCTTTCAAATCGAATAGAATATAATTGCCTGGCAGTGTCCAAATTTTTACTACAAATTTTGAAAACACTTTTTGTGGTTTTATTTAATTTAAATTCCTTATTTTTTCGTAAAAAATTATGCCTTTTGTGAATTGTTGGTCATAATATATTTAAAATATCTTTGAATTTTGACTATTTATGGTTAGAGGTTTTTACACTAAATACAAACGTAATAGGGTATTATAATACATACAAAAATGTGTATCTGTTGATTGTTGTTGTATTTTGTCAGCAATTCATCAGCTTCAGTGAAGGGCATGTCTACATTCGTTGAGTACTATAATATTCACAGAAATGTACCACCAAATTCGTACTTAATTATTTGTGTATATATCTATGAATACATATACATACATTTCTGAATATTCATACATTATTTTGGTAATGTAAGATGCGCGCGCATTGTAGTCAGTGGCCTAAAAATAATATCATGGAATCTTGCGAGTATATGTGTCACAGTGCGGAAAAACAAACAAAATCCCCAAAATAGCCAATAATATCATTTACTACTGCTCCCACAGTCAGAAACGCACACTCACATGAATCCGAACAACTTAATTTTACTTTTCCACTCTTTCGCTGACCACGTGAGTATTTATGGATGGATGTTTAGTATATAAAGTTTTTTCTGTACGTGTATACACATGTATATTACATATGAATTTACATATTCATGGCGTTGAAAATAATGCGGATGCGGGCAAGCAACCCGGTTGGCAATGTCCTAGAGACATCACTGAAGTGATTTCAAGCCCATTATACATCGCTGAAGAAACTTAGGGGACAACCAAACTGAATTGTCGATTACATTTTTACACAAGAGTAAGCTATTCCCCTGGCGTATTTTCGACATGGGAATGCGAGTGCCTGCAAGGTAGTTATCGATAAATTGGTTGATTTCTTCAGTTGTTTTTCATACTCGTATATCAGTAACGAAAAAATTTGATTGATTTTTTATAAATTATTGATCATTCTACCAAAAAATATTTTTTTTTCGATTTTGGCAAATTTTGTCGGCCGATAACTAAAAAACTAAGCAAATTATCGTAAAAGTTCGCGTAATGTTTCTTCTTGTTTTGAGGGTTTTCTATCCAAATATGTCATCAGATCGAGCATCCTGGAGGACGCCCTTTATAGTTCCATAGTTAAACTTCCACTGTCAAAAAGATTAAATTTGACTACACTAATGACGATTGACTACAAAAGTCTCTAAAATTTTGGTTCAATGCAAATTTTTTGAAAGGATGTATTTATCCTTTCGAATCGGAATGGATGGATCGGAACATGGGTTTCACAATGAAGTTAAGAAACAAAAAAAAGTTATAAAAAGTGCATTAAAAATAAATGCAGTACAGGGGAATGATGCAGGTGAGTGTGAAAGGTCATTTCGAACGACAACGGGCGACGTATATAATTTTATTAATATTGTTGGTGCAAAACTAACCACAAGTATAAATAGCAGATTTAATACTTTTGATAATTTGAATTTTTGGAAATCCATATAGTTTTGGAGATTTGAATTATAAATGAATTATAAACGGTATAACTTTAGGATAAAAGAGTAATTTTTACAACTTCACGGCACTCACCTTCTTTATCATTTTATAACTCTGAAAAAAACTAAAATTTGTTGTTTCCCCATCAGCTATAAGATATCTTTAAAACTATTGAGCAAAGTTGTTTCGAGTTATATGAAGACTTAAACAATTAAAATGTTTTTTCTTTACATTGTAAAGACCCACGAGAGTGGAAGTTGCTGCATGTACGAGGGATGATGATTACTGAATTGTCTTTTTTTGCGCTTTTAGCAAACAGTTCTCGTTTAATGATACTTGGCTGTGCGTATATATTCTAATAATTTCGACTGAAGTAATCGTTGTAATAAGGATATTGATAATGGGAGTTTGGTGGCTTCCGAAACAGATCTGTCTATCCAACCATTACTACCACCCCCAATAAATGTCACTTACTTCTTCTTTAATTTTTAACAAAGTTGTTTTCATATACTAAAAACAACAATGACGATCTTGAGCCTAAGTGCAAAAACAAAATATGTGTAATGTTTTGAATTTGAAATCTTACTGATTTCTTAATTAGAAAGCCATAATACATTAATAAAATAACATGAAAACTATTGCTTAAGTCGGGTAGTTCCGACTACAAAAATCTTAATATATTTACTTAACATTTCTTAAGGGCCGAAAGCGTATTCTATTAAAAATGTACACCGTTAATAAAAGTAAATGCTACTTATGACATATTTTACGCAACAGTTATTTCTTTTTTTGGATTATTTTTTGTCCGCTTACGTGACATCTCGTATAAAAAATCAGAATGAGACAGAAATTTTGGTGGAAATAATACAGTTTGATTCTGAATTAAACAGCAATCTTTTCGAAAAAACTACGGCCTTTCAAGAAAGACACACATAAAGAAGTGTTGCGAATCGACATAATATTACTTTAAATTAAAAGGAAATCGTTGTGATGTTATTTTAAATAAACCACACATTATAAAATCAGATTAAATCTTGGCATATTCGTTTTGGATCGATGTTCTTCCATTTAAAAAACCAATGCACTATATTGATTCAGAGTAAATTTGAACTTATGAGATATTAACTAAAGCGAAGGAATTGAATGTTAAAGGGCTTCCAGGTAATTGTAGTAAAATATCGGAAATCGGAGAATGACATCATTATCGGCAAATTTTGGAGACATTTGGAGACTAAAAATGATGAATATTTCATATATCGATTCATTCATTCCGAAACATGTTAAGTCGATTTATCATACTTTCAGGGATATTTCATTTTTAAATTCTTAATATTCCAAACTATGTACATACTCGTATAGTCAACATTTAGTGTTTATCCGTCAACTCAAACGTTATTCACAAAACACTGCAGAATGTTCAGTTTCCATTATAAAGAAATTCCATACAAATTTAAAAATTCCCCCACTACTGAAAAAATTGCTTTTTTTACTTAGCATGTTTTGGAATGGAGGTATCGATATATTGGCGGAAAATCAAAATAAAATTCTTAAGAGCTTGCAGATTTTATATTTTACTTAAGGCCTGTTTTTTATTTGTCAATTATTTTTTAAATGTATGTAAAACGTATGTATGTATTTAAAACGCTTATCCTGTCTATATATGTCTAAATCGATTCTAAAAAATGCTAAGTCGACTTAGCATACTTTAAGCGAGATTGCATTTTTAACTTCTAAATATTCCGAATTATATTTAGTTAAAATTTGGTGTTTATCCGCCAACCCAATCAAGAGTTATTCACAAAACAGTACAGGTCGCTCACTTTGCATTATAAAGGAATTCCACAGAAATTTAAAAAAATAATCATACTTTGATCGCCTCTCCAGAAAAACTACATTTTTGTACTTGGCACAGTTTAGAATGGAGGTATCGATATGTACATTAGGTTCCTTAAAATTGTTATATACATGCGACAAACTAGCTTTGTCTTTTTTGTTTGTTTTTTTTCTTCTTTTCATTTCGCTGTGAAGAAATGTTTGCGTAAATTTTGAGTTGAATTTGCGTTCTACACTATTCTAAATATTTGTACTATTCTTATTTTAAATACACGTTACAAAATGTATATAATTTAATGGATACTTTATTTGGTTATTCAGCAAATTCATCGTGGCGGATCGATCTGAAAATTTCTAATCTGGGTTTATTTATACCCATAACCCTATATGCGAACAACGGTAGTCATAGGTCCCGCTCGACACAATCATTTACTTAATATTTATTTGTTTTTTGATAAAAAAAAGTATACAAGAATCTTGCTTGATTTGAATATTTTATATTATTTAAAACTAGAGGATACCCGGTGCACCTTGACAACCCAAAATTTGATTATAGTGAAATGCGATGTTTCGAATAATAATCTCGACACCTGAAATATAATTTTAGAAATATTATAAGGCAACTACCTTTTTCATCTCAGTCGCGCATATTACATGCAAAAGCACTTTCTCAACTTATCGATGGTCTGGATTTAACAGAACTGCATATATACATATATACTTATACCGTATATACATATGTATATATATATATATGTATATACCTTTTTCATCTCAGTCGCGCATATTACATGCAAAAGCACTTTCTCAACTTATCGATGGTCTGGATTTAACAGAACTGCATATATACATACATATATACTTATAGCCGTTCTGCAGAGAATATTGCTGCTGTAGCCGAGGATGTCATGGAAGCGCCGTCGACATCGACCAGACGACGTGCCACGCAAAGGGGTATCAGTCGACGGTCTCTACAGCGAATTTTGGTACAAGATTTGAAGATGTTTCCGTACAAAGTCCAGACGGTGCATCAGCTGTTAGCTGCTGACCGCCAATCGCGTCTAACATAACATCGAAAGGTTACTTTTGCGCCACCTGTTACCAACATTTTCTTTCACTAATCCAATCATGGCGGTTTATCACTGAGACACGTTCAAATGCATACATGTCAAATATAATGCCGAGCCGTGCAGTGGTTCTCCACATGGTTTTTGGAATCCACATTGTTTTTTTGTCAGTGGCTAGTTCCTCGCCCATTGATGTGTTATGCTCAATTTTCCGTTAAACCGCTCATATTTCTCTTAAATGCGTATATGGCAAATTTCAAGGCAATGGTCGGATCCGCGCACACCTTTTCGATATCGCCAGTTTTTTCGCGCAGGGTTGTAAAATATGCCCTTACCAAATTTCAGGACAAATGATGCAATGCTTCTCCACATATATAGTTTTCAATAAGGGAGTCACATGGTCGGAGCCAAATATAATAACACTGTGTAACAAATGTTGCGTCATCAAATCTTTCCCGAACGAAACCAATTGTACATGATAGTACACCACTAGTACTATCATAAGATCGAATTTTTGTTTTATAGCCCTTTGAATCTGGGCTATTTTTAGTCAAATTTCCAGACAAAAGTGCACTACAGCGGGCAGATATAAAAACAAAAAAAAAAAAAAACACACACAACCGGCTTCGAAGTGACTCCCAAAATGCAAAAAACCTCCCAAAATGCAAAAGACCTAAAGCCCACAGATAGGCGAAATGGTACTCAAATGAAAGGAAATGTCAACAAGATTCCGAAAAAAGGAGAAAAATCAAGTCTAATATTTCTAATATTCTCTAATATTTTTATATGTAATCGAATAGAGTGAATCAATGCATACACTAAACAATTGAAATTAAAAATTTGACGGCTCAAATAAAGGATCCGCCATCTAACGTTCTTTTTTTAAACTAGTGCTTATTTCTTGAATGGTAATACTTAGCTCATGTCTGATTTGACAAATAATTAGTTTTATCCTTCCGCTGAACGAATATGTGTATATTGCGAATATTGCGACATTACTTTGAAAATCATGGTAATGTTGCAGAGTGTGTGCGAAAATTGCGTACGGATTTTGGAAGAAGAGAAGCACCGTCAGCTCCGTAAGTTCGTTATCTTGTGAAAAAAGTGCAAGAAACTGGCATCCTCATCGATAAACCAAAGCATGAAAAGCCAAAAACAGTGCGTACACCCGAGAATATTGCTGCTGTGGCAGAAAGTGTGCGTGAAGCGCATCAACATCAATTCACCGTCGTTCTCAACAATTAAACATTTCGGAGACATCATAGAGACGAATTTTGCATAAAGACCTTGGTACGACACCATACAAAGTCCAATTGGTTCAGGAGTTGAAGCCAACTGACCATCCAATGCGTTTTCAGCAGTTTTTTTATAGCATTTTCAAAAAAAAAGTTATTTGACGGACCCTTTATTTTAATTTATTAAATTTTGTACTTTATGTGATTTTGGACCTCCGGGAACTTTTTTTGGGGAGTCTATATTTTAAAACCCCATACGGGCCAACTTGACCTATTAAGAGGGGAGCTAGAGGTTTAAGATCTTCCACAAAAATGATTCTCATAAAATTCCACTATGTAACTCTGACAATGCGAAATCTCTCAGACATTAACTTACATCAGTTTTTTCATTTAGTATAATGCTCCCATTTAGTATAATGAAAACTTTGACCCACTGTAAAAAAAAAACTCAGACCAGCTGGACCATAAGTTTATTATACAAAAATGATCTACTCAACATACCCTTTCAAAACTATAGGGTCGCTATTCTGTTCCAAAAATGCTGTTATACAGTGAAATTAGGTTAGCTTAGCGTAGGTTGAAGAGAGGAGACGTATCAATGTCTCATGTTCATGGACAAAGACTAACGCCAGTGGTTCGGTCTGTTGTGCGCTCCTAATTTATGATCCTTTTTAATACCTCATGAGTTACAGACACGAATTTTTTAATTTGCTTTCAGTCGTATCCTCTGAGATGAGTCAAGTTTGCTAGTGTGTCAGACCCAAAATATCGGGTTCTTGCATGTGTAAAAGCCGGACAGTGGCACAGAAATCCATCGTTTCAATATTTTCCATGCATTTGTCGTTTTCTGCTAGTCATATTCGATGAAGATGTGCTTTTAAGCTAGAGTGTCCCTTTAGAACATTCATCATCTTACTAATCTCGTTCCAGTTTAGTCTCAGAAAACTACTTGTTTTCTTCTCATTTGGGTGACCCCATAGTATATTTGCAGTTTGGCAACAGTTTTGTAAGCAATCACTACCCAGTAGTTCAACCCATCCATCGTGGCTTCGAAAGGTTTTCAATATTCTAAGATTGTTAGTCGAAATTCTCTGCCTTTTGAAGCCAACCTGTTTGCCCGTTCATTTCCAATCAGACAGTGTTCTGTTTTCCCAGGAGGGTCTGTCTTGCACAAATGAATCACAGGTAGCAGTAGAACGCACTTCAGGAATGTGGTCGAAGATTTCTGGTGTTTGAATGTGACCAACTAGATATTTTAAAATCTTCTGATTGTATGACTTGTGTTCTTGATTTATCCATTCACCTGTCACTTGTAGACGTCTTGCTATGAGGGCTCCCTCATACTTTATACTGATGTCTATTGGTTTGGATATGCAGTATAGTCTCCAACGTTCTTATTGGTGCTTATGCCTTGACGGCACATACTTTGATGCTTAGGTTATTATTGGTCTTATCAGGCTCATGTAAAGCCAGTGAGTCATATTTGGACGTAGTCCCCATTTTGAACTCTTCTGCACAACGATCAACATCTGTGGGTCTTAGTAACTCTTTCTTCAAGATGATCTTTCCAATTAACCCTGCTATTAGATTAGAAAATATTTACGAATCCTAGATTAAGAGACCATTTGGTCCATATTAAATTTTTCATACAAAACAAATATTTAACCCAATTATTATTTATTATTTTGATTTCATTAAAACAAAAATATACCTTGAACCAAATGGTTCATAATCCAATATATGTAACTTTTAATTTTTCTCAGTCCCACTTTATGCCAGACAATTGTATTTTTAAGAATAGTACTGTATTGTAAAAAAGAACACGTGAGCAGAATTTATAAGGCAATATATATTACCTTTCAAAAGCTATATAGGAAGGATGCAAATATTGGACCAAATCGGCCTAACCTAACAGCAGGGTTAAGTTTCTGATGCAAGATTACTCCCAAGTATTTTACCTTTTTAGACATAGAAATTGTATTATTCAGTTATCGAGGTATGGTAAAACGAGGTATCTTCGTTTACCTTGTAAATAGACATATTTCTGTTTTGTCTGGTTTGACGTGGGGATTTACCCTTGGTTGAGCCCAGTTATATGCAATGTTAAGCCCTTAAATGAGGGCTTTTAAGAGACAGTGTATCGTCCTGACTCATTGAATATGCGATAACAAGCCTCCGAGGTATATCACGATTTACCTTGTCGTCATATGAGGCACAAATAATCCATCCATTCCATAGCATATTGTTGATCAAGTTTTTCAGCGCCCGGTCAACCTGAAACTCGTCTAAAGACTGGATAAGTGTGTCGGTCTCCACATTGTTAAATGTGCCTTCAATTCTTCTTTAGGTTTTTAGGTTAGGGCGGCAGTCGTTCTTTGCCAGCTTACATAGACCAGTTAAGGTCCCTAGAGTTACCAGGGGCTGAAGTGCCCCTCATCGAAACCAACCTGTTTGTCGGTACTGGAAAGATCTGTTAGACTGCTTAGAAAGGCTGACCCCAGTATATCAAGACGTAGTTTACTCAAAGCGGGTCAGTCGCATATCAAGTGCTCAATGCTCTCCACTTCTTTCTGATCTCCACAACTTCTGCAGAAATCATCAATACCCAATCTTCTGGCGTGTTCGCCGATTAGGTAGTGTCCCGTCAAAACTGATACTAACGTAAACAATATTTTCCTTTTTAGTGCGAGGAGATATTTTGACATTCTAAGGTCATATCTCATATCATTATGGTCGACTCCTACTCCGAGATGGATGGTGCAAAATGTACCATTTATGTGTTAGAACTTTTGCACTCAAAAATGTTTGGGAAAACAATTTTGATACAAAAGTAGGATAAAATATTCGAAGCTTTTTAACCTTTTTTGTATGCCACAAATATCTATAAAGTTAACCAAACTATCGAATTTTTTATGTAAAACAGTTTTAGGAAAGCTCTGATTATATTTAGCTAACAAAATAAGTATTTTTGCAAGACTATTCGATATTATTAAGCGAGTACAAAACAATTAAGGAAATGTCGGGCGAAGCCAACTATATGACACTTTACAACACTTTGATAGAGCAGAATAAGCTCAGATATTGTAAATACAAATATGAGATAATTATCTTATAAATCTGAATCTAAACAGAATTTTCTATAGAAACATTTATACATGGGGACAATTTTGATCAAACCCGATTTTGACCAATTCCAATAGGTTTAATCCCTGGTGTGAAAAAGTCCAAATTGCCAAATTTTAGCAGGATCGTAGTGAAATTTCGACCTGTACTTAACGAACAACTTAAGATGGACAGACGGACAGCTAGTGATTCTGAGTAGAACGGTATATTTTAAGGTGGGTCTAGCTGCAGTATTTTTTACAAATCTGCCAAAAAACGAATTTAAAACCCCCTGTAACATAGTGTGGTGTAGGGTATAATAACTAACAAATGAACTGGTTGCTTGAAGCGAAAATAATTTAATAAATTGCGGAATATTAAAACAGAGGCAGTTATTGATGCAAATTTTATCATGATTTCATGTTGAAAGAATGTCATATTAGTTGCAGCTTACAAGAAAAGCATCAATAAATAAATAATAAAATTTTATTTAATTACTGGTATTGAATACCAATTTTTTCAGTTTTTTAACAAAGCTATATCTTATTTTCAAAAACATGAACTCACGTCTAAGTAGAAATATAATTTCAGAAATTTATGTTATTTAACTGCCGGAGTCGGAGTCGAATGATTTTAAAATTCGACTCCGGGAGTCGGAGTCGAGTAGTTTTGGCTCGACTCCGCAGCCCTGGTTAGTACTACCCCAAACGATATGATGGGAGTTAGCGTCACCACCAGCTAAGAACTCATTACTTGTATGTTCGGATTCCCTCATCCGACGTTGTAATTTCGAAGTAGTGGCAATGTCGGCGCATCGAATACCAGATATACTGACGCAATGTACACATTTCTATAACCTTGCCTCAGCACAGTTGCGTCCGATGTTGACACTTTTGGAGAGAAAAGAGAAATTAAGTTTTTATGGCACAGCGAACTATAGGAAATGTGACACCTTTTTTGGCCAAAAGAAATTACAGCCAAACGGCTGAACCGATATGAATGAAAATTTTTCATACACCCAAAAAAAAAATGTATCTACATCAGCGTTCAAAAATGCCAGTAAAACTTTTTTTGTACCAATTTAAAGAAATAACATATAACCTTATGTTTTAAATAGGATTTTATTTAAAAATTTGAATTAAAAAAAACATTTTTTTTTAATACTAAATTTGACACTTGCAAATATTCATTTTTTAAAAAAGTTTGCACAGATGCGCAGCAGAGATATGTTAGAATTGAAAGGTGAATGATTGTCCTATGGAACTGTTATGGTGTTATGTCTAGCAAGTGCTAGCATTTTTGTGTAAGTCTAAATAAAATTAAAATTCATAATTTCATTAGCCCATCTTAAGGTCACTTCACTTTTTCCAATTTAACCGGTATAATATACGAGTTCTCGAATATATCACTATATTTAAAATAGAACTCACCTATGACATTATTTTTTAAAAACTGTGAATTATTATTATGAAAATTTAAATTTAAAATTCACTGTGCTTAATTGTTATTTGATGACTCATTTAGAAATCCCACACAAAACAGCTGATAAAGAAGCGGTAAATAAATGTTGCCAAAAAATTCAAAAAGCAGCGTAGAAAATAACACCAAAAAAGGTGTTATTTTTTGTCTCCCCTCATTGTTTTGATTCGTTATGTGGCTCTTTTTATTTTGATCACTACCTTTGCTGGGAACTTCCTGCAAAATTGGCGTAAATATCAGGTGGTGTTGTCGACTACTTCTACATCAGTTTTTGGAAGAGTCTTACTTGTCTCCACTAGTTCACGACGAGTATTTGCCGCTTCTGACAGTATATGCTTTTGTATTTGGACTCGATTTATCAGTCCTGCCAATCGTGATCTTTCTAATTATGAAAAAGACTGTCCAGATCAAGATGTACGCCAGGCTCTTCACGATGACAAGATTTTTCTTGTATTCTGGATCTATGCCTAATGCGAGGAGAGTGCCCTCGTTATCATCCTTCCTATAGAAGACTTCCCACATTCTCACGGAAAGTTTTTAATTATGTTTGCCAATGATGCCAAGTATGTACTCTCATACGAACTTACTGGGACATCCCTTGGCTTATAGAGTCATTTTTATGAGTTCTGGAATATCGCTTTTCCTTACCAATTCAGCTTTCCGCAGTTGAGGGAAATATATCTACCAGTTTTACAAGGACACCAGCGCAGAGTTGTGATGCCAGCCTTAGCATAAAAACACCCCTCTCAAACTTGCAGACTTATCCGAATTGCTGGAAGACGGCGAGCACTTTTTCTGCTTAGTCACTTTCATTGCGCTATGTGCTTCGCTTTTCTTTCCCCGTCTGCGTAATTTCCTTTCAGTTTTTTGGTTTTTATCATAAATTTTTTGGGGTAGCACCCCCATAGTGATAATTAGCCCGTAATAGGTACGGCAATGTAGGCCTTCCAGACTAAGCTCAGAAATTTCTGTCCAGAAAACGCTGCATCTAATCAACCTACGCTGTAAAAACAACAAACGTGGTAGCGTAATAGGTAGGTAAATAGGTACTACGTAGTAGGTTAAAAAAATATACGCTAATCAAAATAGACCTCGAGCTCATTTTTGAAAAATATCATACCAAAGTAAAAACCCATGTCAAATTACTTATATACACTCAAATTTATAAATATTTATTTATTTTTGTTTTGTTAATTTTTTTATAAATCTAGCTTTCCTAATTTAAATACACAGCAAATTCTTTATTATACTGTGGAAAACTCGACTATACTTGCTGATCATTCGTAGTGAACGGACGTGTTTATCACAGACCGGATAGCTGAAACATATTACGCAGTACCCTTTACGCAATCGCAAACAAAATCTGTACAAAGTCTGGAAGTTCTACATTGTAGTACCTATTACAGGCTAATACAGACAAAACAATAAATAAATTCACTTGACGGGGATGTCTTCATGTTCCGATTGAGCGGGGTTCCCCAATCGTCCGACTGTCCGTCCGGCTTATTCCCAGGAGCTTGGAAGATTGCCCGAGTTGTTGTGCTGCTTAAATCTCCCGATAAGGTGAGGAGTGATCCTCGCTTTTATCGGGGCATCAGTCTTCTCTCGGAGCTTGGAAAAGTTCTCGAGAGAATAATGGTGTCACGGCTGAAGCAGCGCATCGATGAGAGCACTCTCTCTGAGCGACTGCAGTTTAGATTTAAGTCTAACCGATGGAGAAGTCCTCGACAATGCTGCTCAAGGGCAGACTGTCTGCGGGGCGTCCTCCACTCATTCATTCTGGCGAGGATAGTATCCGGTATCGGAGTGAGGTGAAATACCTGGGTATTACCATGGGTGAGAAGATGAACTTCCTTCCTCATCTGAATGCTGTTAGAGCCAAGTTGACCGAGATTGTGGGGAGAGTAAAATGTATGCTCAGGAGAGACTGGGGCCTTAGCAAGCGTGCTGTCCGCACCATATATCATGGACTATTTGTTACCTGTGTAACTTATGGTGTATCTATATGGTGCGAGACAGTACTGACAGCTCATGGCCTTCACAAGGTCTTATCTTGCCAGAGGGTGGCGATGTTGGCTTGTATGCCAGTATGTCGTACGGTGTCCACAGACGCATTGCAAGTGTTGCTGGGTACACTCCCACTTGATCTGGAGGTGTTACGTTGCGGCATCACATTCCGGATGAAGAGGGACCAGCCACTTCCAAGTTTAGATTGGTTTCCTTCGGATCAGCTGGTAGAAGGGGATGTTAGGAGGAACAAGGAACTCTTGGATGAGTGCCTTGTGTCTAGGTGGCGGACAAGATGAACAGAAAGTGATAAGGGGCGGGTGACGTACGCTTTTATTCGTGACGCGACGGCCAGACTTCGGCTTCGGTCTGAGTCTCGGCTTTTTACTGACGGGACACGGCTCTCTCAATGCATTTTTGCATGCGAGAGGTCTGTCCAATAGTCCGGACTGTGGTTGTGGGAGGGGACCTGAAGACTGGCGGCATATACTTACGGAATGCTCGCACTACGATGATGTTAGGGATTTAGATAGCATGGGAATCTTCCACTCCCAGGGGGTGTGGGATTTCAGTAGGGTTGTAGAGGACGACCGAACGTTAAGTGCGATGGACATTTTTGCTCGTATTGTATTTAATAGGAGACGACTGGGAGACATATAGTGGAGGTGACTGATTACACTACTGTCGGCATAGACTGCCCAGTTGGTTGTTGTTGTCTTGCGATCGAGAAGCGCGGCACAGATTCCTCCATCTGCGCCCTGATGCTGCTGTCGTTGTTGTTGTCTGCCGATGTTCCTGGTGTTGTGGTAACCGTTGTTACCTGTGTATGTTTGATGTTTGTTGTCGTTCACCCGTGAGGGTGTGCGTGTTTATTGTTGTTTTATGTTTTTGTGGGTCACTGATTCTCAGTGGCTGTGTGGTTGTCCGGAGCGGCGTCACGATAGTGACCGGTGAGTCATCCGTGGGACGGCTGTGTTTATTGTTGTTGTGTGTTGTTCATTATTTGTTTGATTGTTGTTCATCTCGAACTTTGAACGACATGCCACCAGTCCCGGACCTTTTTTGGAGGACCAACTGGTAGTAGCTTCGGCTACGAAGTCCGACCGGAGACTATAATCTGGTACCACGGGAGCCAGGAGCCCCTGGAACTTCGGTTCCAGCCTGGCTGTTGGTGTGGCCACTTGGGGAGCATTTCGTGGTGGCTGTGGTTTAGACCCAAATCGCGGGGAGAGCGCAAGCTCGATGTGGATTTGCATTTTCAACCGGGTTCCATGACCCATAGAATGGAAGGAGTTTTAGGTAGGCTCCGCCCTTAACCAAAGGGGACGACATGCCAAAAACATGAAGTCGAATTGGTACTCATACACTTCTGTGTGTGGGGGCGTTGGTAGACGCATTGTATTTCACCCGGTGTTAAGAGCACAGTGCGGTAAGGCCATTGCGGCGGGTACGCATTCCAAACACTCGACACCTATTGTCCGTCCGTTGGTCTTTGTCCAAAGCCATACCAAGAAGGGTGAAAATTCCCCCCAGTACTCACAACAAGTGATAGGTGAGGGGAAAACGTCATGTCCGACCGTCAAAACGGAAGCACAATGAGCACCGTATAGCGCTCAGAGTTTTGACGAAGTTGGAGGCTGAGGTTTCGGCTCTTACCGAAAAACAAAACGAGTCACTTGCCTGGGCTAAAGGCGTCATAGATGCTTCTAAAGCCAATGAGTCGACTGAAAGATCCACAAATTCAGCTGTGTTAACGGCTAATAAAGTCAAAAGAATCAGAGCACCTGATGAACCCCTGCCTTCAAAAAAGGCAAGACGTCCTAATTTCACCATCAAGAGGGAACTCACCAAGCCCTTCAATGAAGTAACTAAGGAGAGTCTAGTGATGGCTGTTATAGACAGAAGTAGTGAGGATGGATCCATCCTCAAGGACAAATGGAGCCATGTGCAATCCGCCATGATGGCTCATTACCTCGATGTCCGAAGAGAAATGCCGGGCAAACCACCAGTCTGCAACGATGCAGGATGGCATCAGGGGAGAGAAAAAGTCTTATATATCGGTGATTTCAGATCAGTAGATCTGTATAAGGCTGCTTTGAGTCGAGCGGGTGAAGTGTGGCCGGGTGTCCAGTTGGATGTTGTGGAAAAAAAACAACGTCCCTGGGGTAGTACGGATAGAAACAATAGGGCTGAGTCGCTTCATGTCTTTATTCTAACTACCAACCTACCTATTTGTAACATTGGCAATAAACCGACCTTTACAATTAAAAAGAGACAAGAAGTTCTAGACGTAACGTTTGCTACTGAGCGGCTGTCAGACAAAATTATTGGGTGGAATGTACTGGATGACCACTCATTCTCAGATCACCATTATATAGAGTTCAAACTCGCTGAAAAAGCGCCTAAACCTGCTGTTCGCAAAAATGTGAGGAAGACAAAGTGGCACCTGTATGATAAGATTTTTAAAAAGGTCCTCAACTCTAAACTTCTTTATGAACCGAGTGACAAAGCCTGTCTGGATAATCTTTGAATAGTTCTCTTGAAGAAACCTGTCCAAAAACAAGGTACAAGGGTAAAACTAAACCTCAATGGTGGACTTCTGAGCTAACGGCAAGGAAAAAGACCTGCAACAAGCTATTCAACAAGGCGAAATCTACTGGAGTCGCTAATGATTGGGATGCATATAAAGGGCAACTCAAGATCTATAAGAAGGAGCTTAGGAAGGCTCAAAGATGCTCTTGGTTTTCCTTCTGTGGCGAAGTGGAAAAGATCTCCGACGTCGCAAGGCTGAGGAAGATACTATCCACTTCACCTGATGTATGGGCGGTTCTGGGCCAGAAGCAGCGGTTTGGGTGTTAACCCAAACAAGACAGAATTGGTTCCCTTTACTAGGATGACTAATGTCCCACACGGGGGAGGGGGGGGGGTTTAACGTACTGGAGAGTGTAAAGAAGGCCAACGTCGCCATATATTACTGCAGGAAGGCTGTAGGGTCGCGGTGGGGCCTCTCTCCTAAAATAGTCCATTGGATATATACATATATAGCAGTAGTTCGACCAATACTGTTATACGGCATTGTGGTATGGTGGACGGCAACTAACGAACTAACCATGACAAACCTACTATCAAAGGTTCAGAGAACTGCCTGCCTGTGCATAAGCGGAGCGTTAAGGACTACAGCGACTGAGTCCCTACAAGCCCTTCTCCATATACTGCCGATTAATGTTGTGGCGAGAGAGGTTGCAACCAAACCGGCACTTAGATTAAACTGCCTATCAATGTGCAGGTATAAGAACTACGGTCACGTGAGGAGCTGACTGTGCATAAGCGGAGCGTTAAGGACTACAGCGACTTAGTCTCTCCAAGCCCTTCTCCATATACTGCCGATTAATGTTGTGGCGGGAGAGGTTGCAACCAAACCGGCACTAAGATTAAACTGCCTATCAATGTGGAGGTATAAGAACTACGATCACATGAGGATATCAAAGTGTAGTGCTATGGTAACCGACCGAGTGTACTATATATCAACGGTGCGCACCTTTGAGAGGAACTACATCACTATGATACCAGCCAGGGATGAATGGGTGGGCAGAATACAAGGAAATAGAAATCATCTCCACTTTTACACGGATGGTTCGAAGCTAGATGAAAAGGTTGGCTTCGAGCACGCTACCAACTCACCCACTTTGTTTGACTTCGGCAGTTTAATACCACAAATTTTTTAAATTATATTTCTTCTAAGACTGAGTTCATTTTATTGGAAATAAAGCATTATACAAGGTGGCGCAAAAGTAATCCTCCAATCAGAAAATGCTATAAATTTTGCGACTGGCCCCTAATGCCTAATGTTGACATTTGTGTAGTAAACACATGCGAAATACACGTTAATAAACAATGTTACGCTACACTGCTCCAGAACGCGGAGTATTGCTGACTATTTATTTGACCAATAATCGGTCGGTGACTTTGGCACAAAAAACATCGAAAGGTTACTTTTGCGCCACCCTGTATTATTAAGCATTATATAAGCATATAGATATATAGATTTATAAGGTAATCCTTTTATATGTATATCAACTATATCTGAGCTTTTTTGCTCTATTTACATTTCTCGAAGGGGTATCTCAAGAACATTTATACCGTTGGCACGATCACACCTTTTTTCTTTAAAACGGAACCAATTACGTGATGGTAATTTGAAGTTAACGGTAATTTAATGTAATGTATATTATTATTTGGTTAGGATAGCCTCACCACATTAAATGGAACAAACTAAAATTTTTTGAAAACTAAATAAAAAACTATTACTTATTTTTTAATATTCGATATATTTTGTATTGCTTCAATGTTTTGCTTCTTAATTTTAATCGAACATATCTTTGATTATTTGACTGTTCATTATTTCTAACAAACGGAATAATTTGTATACCCTCACCTTACAGTGAGGTGGGTATACGAGTATATCATTTGCTACGGGCCAAAAGTGTAACACATCGAAGGAGTGACCTAAGACCCTAAGTATATTCGGCGGAAATTTATTTTAGGATATTTTAAGTCATTTGGGTAATGTCCGTCCGTCTGTCTGGTTGGAGCGCACGATAACTCTCGGAAGGAGTAACGAATTGACTTAAAATTTGGTATATATTTTCTATTTCAGGCTAAGTTCGAAGATGGGCCATATTGGTCTACTCCTTCTAGTACCTCTTGCAAAAAAGTGGTAAAATTTAGTGAAGTATTAACTCTCTAATTTTTCTATACTAGTTATTCAAACATCTGTAATTCCTCACATATTAATAGTTTATCCTTCGCTATCACCTTGAGAAAAATGTTCGAATTGTCGCGACCCTTTTTGATACCTCCCACACAAAGGGACCATTTTGTACAAAAATTTAACTGCTTATATCTTTAATACCAGTGTATAAATACTTGAAATTTTGTGCAGTGTAATGCTTTTATAGTACCTACATTCCGGTAAAAAATGGGCATTATTTCCACAAAAAGTTAACACCTTATAACATTGATACCTGTGCAAGTTAAGTTATTAAATGCAATTTAAATTGCCAATATTTTAATTAAAACAAAAAATAAATACATTTTCGAATATTTTTTGGGACTGAAGTTGAGGGGATTAGTAAGTCGGTTTACCCGACTTACTAATGAACTCCCGTACATGAACTATTGACTGAAAGGAATAGAGAAGACCTACTTCATTGATCTTTTTATACCCTCACATTACTGTAGGGTATATATCATTTGCTACGGGCCAAAAGTGTAATAAATCGATGGAGTGATCTAAGACCCTAAGTATGTTGGGCGGAAATCCGTTATAGGACATTTTTAGTCATTTGGGCAATGTCCAAGCGCAAATTTAGTATGAGCTAATATTTTTGTCTATCTCAGGCTAAGTTTGAATTTTGTGAAATATTGATTATCCAATAACTTCTGCACTATTTATTGGAATCGTCTGAAATTGCACACATGGTATTAGTTTATTGGTCGCTAGCACATTGAGATAAATGGACAAATTTGGACGCCTCTTTTAATACCTCCCACACAAATGGACCATTTTGCAGCAAAAGTTAACAGCTTATAGTATTAATACCAGTCATTGAAATACTTGAACTTTTGTACAGTATAATGCTTTTGTAGTGCCTACAGTCCAATGAATAATGGGGTTCTTGCCACGCCCCTTTTGGTACCTCCCATACAAAGGTACCATTTTGTACAAAAGTTAACAGGTATAGCGTGAGAGCCAATGCACAAAAATACTACAAAAATGGCCAAATCAAACCGAAATTGAATTGCTCATAATGTTAATATACCAGTGCTCATAAACGCAAATAATTCGGCAAACTGCAATGTGTTTAAAAAATAGGTGTATTTGTTAAACCACTTCTGGATCCTTCCGTCGGTTTACCCGCTTTCATACTTGTTCTAAGTTTAAGTGTTACAGTGGACATCTCTTGTGATTTTAAAAAATCACTATATTTTTGAATTGTGTTGGCTGATAAGACTATAAATTGTCATTTACGTAGAAGAGGCTAAGAGTAAAAAATATAAATGCAATCAATCAGTCTTGACTGAAGTTCTGACAAAAAATATTGAGTTTGTTAGAGTAATGAACAGTCCAATAATCAAAGCAATATTCGATCAAAACGAACAAACTAAAATTTAAACAATAACAAGTAAGAAAGTTTCTGTCGGGTAAACCGACTAAGGTATACCCTCACTTTGTGAGTAATGTAATATTGAATATTACTCGAATTATTCTGTCAATTTGTGTGGGAGGTACCAGAAGGGGTTTATCAAATACACCTATTTTTCGCTGAACATTAGATACTTTAAATTCATTGCACTGTGCCGAATTATAAGCATTTATGTGCACTGGTAAAAACGTTATGAGATATTAAATTGTGGTATGATTTGGGCATTTTGTGTGGGAGGTACAAAAAGGGGCGTGGCGATAACGCCCATTTTTCACAGGGCTATAGACACTATAAAAACATTACACTGTACAAAATTTCAAGTATTTTTATACACTGGTTTTAATGTTATAAGCTGTTAACTTTTGGTGCAAAAAGGTACCGTTGTGTGGGAGGTACCAAAAAGGGCATGGCAACAACGCCAATTTTTCCCTTGACTGTAGGCAATATAAAAGCATAATACTGTACAAAATTTCAAGTTTTTTATACACTGTCATTAATGTTATAAGCTGTTAACTTGTGGTGCAAAACGGTGCATTTGTGTGGGAGGTACCAAAAGGGGCGTGGCAACATCGCCCATTTTTCTCGAGTTGATAGCGACTAATAAGCTAATACTATGTGTGGAATTTCAGAAGATTCAAATAAGTAGCATAGCAGTTATTAAAGAATACATTTTTCACAACATTTTAACCCTTTGTGGGGGAGGTACTAGAAGGAGTGGACCAATATGGCCCATCTTCGAACTTAGCCGGAGATAGAAAAAAATATTACCACATACCAAATTTGAAGTCAATCGGTTACTCCTTTCGAGAGTTATCGTGCGCACCAGTCAGCAGACAGACGGACGGACATTGCTCATTCGACTTAAAATGACCCAAAACGGTTTTCCTCCGAACATACTTGGGGTCTTAGGCCACTCCTTCGATGTGTTACACTTTTTTCCGTAGCAATATATCGAAACAAACAATATATCGAAAATGTAAAATTCTTAGTTTTCATATATGTATAGTTTCCAAAAAATAGTAATTTGTTGCATTTAATACATATAGTGAGGCTATCCTAAGTTTACACCTTATAATACACATTATCAGCTACTGTTAAGGAAAATTATTCCGAAAGCACTGGTCACTTCATATGACCATAATAAAATTGGTTTCGTTTTAAAAAAAAGTGTGTTCTCTCCAACGGTATACATATTTTTGAGATACCCCTTCGAGAAATATCCTTGATTCTATTATGTGAGGCTATCGAATGTTTACGCACTGTATAATCAGAGCTATACAAAAACTGCCTTTGCAGAAAAAATATTTGGTTAAGTGCTTCGAATATTTGATTCCTATTTTGTACAAAAATTGCTTTCCCACATTTTTTCAGTGCAAACGTTCTATCACATAAATGGTAAATTTTTCACAATTCATCTCGGAGTCGGCGTTGACCATAGTTTTTCGACTACGCACTCCGACACCGTCCAAATTTTCCGACTCCAACTCCAGAGCCCTGACATTTTTGTAGATTTTACATAATAATGAAATTGTCCTTTCAATCAAAATTAGCTCAAAATTTAAACTCTTATGGCTTACATTTAAAATGCTACCAGGCAAATTTAAATGTTTAATATGGGGGATTTATCATAAAAGCAGGACCAATATGCCTAGCGTCATGTAGCCAACAACCTTTGTAGTTGTTTATTTCAAAGCATAAACCGATGAAATATCGTTTCTTCAGAGACTATAAGGTAATATGGAAAAACTTTCCGCCAACTCGGAAACGCAAATTAACGCAAACGTTAATACCCCATTTCTCAACGGCTCCCCAATAGACGGCGTCAACAGCTTTTGCTCTTTAGGTAGCATTATCGATAGCAAGGGGGATCAAGCGCTGACATCTCTCATCGTATAATTAACGCCAAACGCACTTATGGGACACTGAGCCCTGTCTGGAACTCAACACAGAATCGCAATTTTCAACTCCAATGTAAAATCAACTTTGCTGTATGGATGCGAAACTAGAAACGGATCCTGTGACATAAACGCTGTACAAGATTTCACCAACAGATGCCTGAGAAGAATTTTGAAAATCTTTTGGCCAGCGACAATATTCAACATGGATCTATGGACAACGACATGTCCATAGATCCATGGGTTAACTGAAATCATAAGGCGCAAGTGGAACTGGAAAGATCTGCGCTGATTGGAATCCACAGGGAATCCGAAGAAGAAGACCCACTCATACATGGAGAAGACAACTCGATAGCGAAACCACACAGATGATGAAGACCTGGTATGAAATGAAGATATTAGCCCTTAATAGATCCGAATGGCAGTTATTTGTTATGGCTTTATCCTCCACATTGGAACAACGGGAATAATTAATATATTAAATCCGTTGTAAAATATTTTCTCAATTGAAAAATGGTGCCTCTGAAGTGGTGGACATCAATGGGAAAGACGTGCAATGTAAACACATCGTCGTTCTGAAGTCATCTTCACGTATATCACAAAATCAAAAAATGATATAATACAATAGGCTGGGATAAATTTGTTATACCTCGTCACGTTGTCTACTTAAATCACACAGCAATTGCAATATATGAGCTAGATGACTATAATTTAGTATACTTCTATAGCTATAGGTCAGTTCAGATTATATCTGCAGGTCAGTTAAGATTGCAAATGGGCAATATCGGTTAATTTTTTGATACAGCGCCCGTATATGTGTCTCCAGTTTGATTTATTAATGCAATAGACACCATAATTGTTATTTAATCGGTCTACAAATTTTTACTTTGGGTTATTTTATACCCAGAACCATTAAGTCGTATGAGCAATTCGGGCCATTCTAAGTCGTATGAGCAATTCGTCCGTTAGTTGACACGCCTATTTTGTTACCTCCCACACGTGTATGTTTGTATGTTTGCAAATACTTAAGATTTTGTGCTGTATAATGCTTTTATAGTACTTACAGTGTAAAAATTGGCGTTAATGTTACGCCCATTTGGTACCTCCTACACAAAATACCCAAAATAAAAAAAATTGAAACATATTTTTTGCATTTTCCTTGCTTTTATAAAATGGGTCATAACTTTATACATTTATCCGTAGATGTTTTCAAATAGGCATTGTTATCTTCGATATGATGCTAGCTTTCCAGAAATGGAATTAAATTTATTTTAGATAATTTCTTTTGTTTTTTTGCGGCAGCAAAAAACCAACTTTTGAAAAGAAAAAAATTTCTCATTTTTGTTAACGATCGATGCCTCTTAGTATATTGTGTATGGTCGTAACCGATATAAATGGCGATGAATTGCGCCCATAGGTATGCAAACATCAGGTGTTTATATCTGTTCATTAAATGACTCTTTTATGTGGTGCAGGTACCACTGATCTTCCTTTGGTATAGGCGTGTTTTTTAATTTTAGCATGCTACCTGGTATCTTATTTTTTACCATATCGTCTATTATTGTTCCAAGATCTAGTTACTGGGCATCGATAACTTCATTCCAAAGTATGCTAAGTCGACTTAGCATGTTTTTAGGGACATTGCTTTTTTAAATTATAAATATCCCAAATAATATTCGGTTTAAATTCGGTGTTTGTCATACGATTTGCATTATAAAGGAATTCCATTCAAATTTGAACATTTCATAAAACTTTGATCACCTCTCCTGAAAAATTACCTGTTTTTACTTAGCATGTTCTGGAGATATATTTATTTTTACGTATAAAAACGAATAACCATGCACGTTAAATTAGCTGAAGCTTAATAATGCCCGAGTCATATACTTACCACCACACTGCGCGCCTTTAGGCCAGAATCCAAATGTTTGTACGATTGGCACATATTTTGAGATTTATAACACTCTAACTCGTGTACAAGATCTGATTTAAATCCGCTGTAAATATGATGCAGAGCTATATAATTTACATATTGATGAAAAAGATTGTAGTGTAAATGTATGCTGCACTGTATAATAAAATGCATTTCCATTATTCTAAATTCCTCAATGTATGGGCATTGCAGAGACATTCTCCGACCGCAGTCGATTGGGAAAAGGTTCCTTTTGTGCCACGGCCTTCTTTGATTTCGGAACCAATAACGGCGTTCGGTCGCCGCTTGTCAAGACATGATGATCATAAAAGCTCAATTTTGGATCCCATCAATAGGTTGACCATCAAGCCCAGCTATAGGGTGTTGAACGAACCGATCAAGCCGTATGTGCCCGCTCGCGATAAAAACCGCGAACGCATTCTCAATATGGTGCGCCAACACATTGACACTGTGGAGGCTGGTGGCAACACTGCTGCACGCACTTCACGAGACAGCTTAGATACGATTCTACCACGAATCCATAGCGAAGTTTCCGAATCGCTGCCTGTACGACGCGAGACATACCGCAACGAGAAGTCCGGTGCCATAGTTACCAGATACATCTATTAACGGCATACGAAATATACTAATTCCGCAGAACGTCTAAGTACTTACTTTACTCATAATTACTTTGTTGATTTCATATTTTAAATGTATAGCATTTTTTCGTACTATTTAAAACTATTTGTAAAACATGTTATTATTGTTGTATAAATAAAATTCGATTTGTGTTAGTATTTCCTTTTTATGTCTATGTATCTTTTGTCAGTTTGACAACATTTAGACTATTATATCATGTTTCTCCCATTATGTATTTTTTATACCGATATTATCTGCAAAAACTAAGTTAATGTAAATTCAAACATGTTTCAATAATCACTCAATGTGTAATAATTTTGTTACGCATAGTGTGATTTCGTTCGGTGGAAAGATTGGTGAACAATTAGACGAGGAAACAATAAATCAACTAAGTTTTCTTTAATTTTACTGGATATCTAGTTTGGTTGTTATTGTCCAACGAACAATCATTTTACTGACAATTTTACTACAAATTCGCAGACTCCTCGCTACGATTTGGTCAGCGCTGCTCCTGGCACTCACCGTTCACGGGGTTCCAGTGACTACTCATACTCTTACAAATCCACGGTCGAGAAGAACAATTATGATTCCAGCAATCCCCACTCTAGGCCAGAACGTTATGAGTCAAACTATGAAGCTTCATCTCGCAGCGGTCCCGGTGGCTACAACTATAGCACCGAACGCAAGAGCACCTCCGGTGGCGGACCAGGTGGATACAGCTATTCTTCCACCACTTCCGGTGTCTTGCCCGGTGGCACTCGTTACCGCCATTTTTCATACCACGTTTAAGCGACAGGGACTTCACCCATCTGGATACTTTATACAATATTATTACTATATTTTCATGTTACATTAGTAAACAGCATATGAAATAGTTTTTTTAATGTTACTGTAAATTCAATTATATTCCTAAAATTAGACATTTTTATGTTAATACACGTGTACGTATAAATCGTATTTACACAAACTTCTACTACTATTGATTTTCAAATTATAATAATGTAATTAACGTGTAATAATATTAACATCACGAAATAAAATGTTATACTTGCATTAACACCAACAGCTATATTGTGTGTTCATTACTTTCCTGCACTTCTTATAGGTATTTTACATATACGAGTATGGAAATACGATATTTTTTTCTTAATTTGCTTGTCTTCCATTCCGATCGACTAGGAGATTTTATCAGAATTTCTTCTAAAATGATGTGTATTAATAGTTTATATTTTTGTTTTCCGATCTGGTTTTCAGTACCCAACCGTAACCAAGGTGTCTCGCGTAAGTATACATAATTATATCATATCTCACAAATATTCTATAAATTTGCATTGCCACATCCATCCCACCGATATCATTGTAAGTTTAATATTAAACCTAATGTAAGAGAGCGGAATTTTCAACATCGATTTGTAAGAACACTACACAGTGGGAGGAATAAAAACAAGTGAAATCGGCGTCAAGTATTTTATACCTTTCACTATTGATCGGTTGTGAATTGTTTCGGGTACAAATAAACTCATATTGCCAAAACTTCAGCCCAATTCTTTGAAATTAGTGTTTTTCTTGCGTTAAGAAGTCAAATTTAGAGAGACCATTGTATGTGGGCTATATCAACACATGGACCTATGACTACCGCTGTTCGTGTGCAAGGTTCCGGGTATAAATAAACCCCAGTTACAAATTTTCAGCCCGATCTGATGAAATTTGTGGTCTCTATGGCCTTAAGAAGTCAAATCGGGGAGATTCTATATATGGGGGCTATATCAAAAAAATTGACAGATAGTGCCCATTTTCAATCCCAACTTACCAGCAGTTATAAGAAGTATCTAAGCCACATTTCAGTCATAAAGCACAATTATTGTAGATTGCATAATTTTATAATTACAGACGGACAGTCTGCATTTTAATCGTCTTAGAATTTTACGACGATTAAGAATATATACGCGTATTCTTTATGGGTCTCAGATCAATATTTAGAAGTGTTACAAATGGCGTGACAAAATGAATATACCCCATATTGAGAATGAAATAAAAATGTTATGAACCTTAGAAAAATTTATTTTATATTTTAATTATATTGAATAGTAAGGAATTTTTTAAATTACATGGTTTTAAATAATGTAATGTCGACCTTCGCTATCCACACACTGCTGCATACGTTTTCTGAAGTTTTCATGAACTCTAACAAGCATGTCGACTGGTATTCTGCCAATTCCAGCCTCAATATTCGGATCTGTTCTGTAGCAAGGTGATTTGAAATCACGGTGATTTTAAAATCAGCGGCGACTTACAATCACTGTTGGCGTTCGAAATCGCCCGGTTTATTATTCATAGCCTCCCAAAAAAGATTGTTCGAAATATGTTCGGGTGATTTCGAACTCCAAAAGTGATGTTAAGTCGCCGGTGATTTTAAAATCACCGTGATATCAAATCGGTGGTAACCCTCGCTGTGTGTGCAGTGACACCATCCTGTTGGAAACATGTATCCTCTAATTGCATTGCCTCATGAGCCGGCTGAAAAAAATTCTGTATCATAGTCAAGTACCGTTCGGAGTTCACAGTTACGGCAAGACGGTTATCCTGGAAAAAGTATGGGCCAATGATGCCTACTCGTGATATGGCGCACCACACAGTGACGCGGTCCGAATGCAGAGGTCTCTGGTGAAGTTCTCTGGGGTTTGTTTCACTCCAGTATGGCATATTTTGTTTGTTTACACACCCACTGAGGTGAAAATGTGCCTCATCAGAAAAGAACACAATTGCGTCACGGGGTATAGTTACAAGAATGTCTTCACAAGAGGTCCGCCGTGTCAAATAGTCCCGTGCTGACAATTGTTGGACCACGCACATTTTATACGGTTGAAATTTCAGTTCATCATGAAGAATCCGGTGGAGAGAACGTCTGGAAATGCCAAGAGCAAGGGATTGCTTCCGAGCAGAGCGTTTCGGAGATTGCAGTACTGCTGTTCTGACTCTCTCGATGTTTTGTTTTGTGGTGTTGTAATCCTTCTCGCAGGTCCCCTTCGTACACATGACACATTCCCTGCTGTTCTCAATGAAGTTGCACAATTTACAATTGATTGCCGTCCAGGAACACGTCCGCGTGGGGGAACAGCGAATCGTAAACGAAAAGCACGCTGCACTGCAATGATTGAGTGCGCATTTGAAAAATACGCTTCAACATAAAATGACCTCTCCTCGCGTGTCCAATGCATGAGGGCAACTGAAAGGCAGATGAATACGAGTACAAATCTCCCGTCAGCCACTATAAGCCACGCATACTCTCCACTTTCTTCGACCATCAGTACCGCCACAGCCTGCAGTGCAAAAAAGCAAATTCCCGCGCTCCACCCTGTACAAAAGAAGACAATTCCGACATTTCTTGACAAGATTGCAACAATTCTTGGCACGCTTATAGAAGATATAAAATCACACAATTCTCAAAATAAGTTCGAAAATCACCAAAAACTGATTTTTTAGTTTTTAGCCAAAATCGACGTTTTTGATATGTTTGGATAGAAAGAAATTATATTTGAAATAGAGATTTTTAAATATTTTATATTTCTGAATAAATAGATTTTATTTGAAAATCAATAAAATTTATTTGGATATGTTTTACAAACAAATAAAATTATTGTTTAGAAATTTCTCCAAATATATTTTCCTAGGCGACCCGACCCACATCGTTACCCCAGATTTCAGATTTTCAATCCCGTCCATTTTTGGTAGACTGCCACCAAATCCATATACACAGAATTACAGCACTCTCACTAACAAATCAAATCCAATCCCGGCCACTTTTGGACCAATACAGACGGCCACCAGATACATATGCACAAAATTACAGCACTCTCGCTCTAAAATGGTGCAAGATATCTAAATTTCAAAATGTTGTTTATATGGATGGGGCCACGCCCATTGGTCCAATCTGACCCATTTTTGGATCATTCACATAGACTCCCAGCTACTTGCAGTTGGACCACAGAAAGCCCAGGATTGGTGGTTCATCTGCGATCACGGTACAGTACCAATCATGGAGCAGTAGGAATCTCGTTAATCTATTCGTACGGACAGTATTCCCTGAAAATTTCATTAAAATCGGTCCAGCCGTTTTGGTGACCATACGTAACATACACACATTCATTTATATTATATATAGCATTTTCAGATTAAATGAAACCATTTTCAAATTAAACGAAACATTTTCCAAATGAAATAAAACCTTTTTTAGCTGAATTGAATCTATTTCCAAAAGAAATGAAACTATTTTCAAATGAAATGAAACTTTTTTCAAATGAAATGAAACTTTTTTCAGCAGAATTGAAACTAATTTCAAATGAAATTAAACTTTTTTCATAATGAATGAAACTTTATTAATAGATTTCGAACTTATAAAAAAACTAAGAGCAAATGTAATTTAAGAAGTTTATGTATATTAGTTAGTGCATTTGAATCGAAATTATTTCATTGATGACATTTCTCTTTAAAGGCATAACTTTAGTATTGGTTATAATTATTAAAAAATAAAATCAACCATTTCAGTAGTTCAACTTATGCGAGCTTGGTAGTACCAAATTCATTGAATATAAACTCTGAACATTGGATCAATAGCGTACACAGATTTGCTCTCTTTCATTCAAGACACAGTCTTTCTTTACATTTCTTTACATTTCGCCGAAGCTGAACAAATTACATCAATCAAACTAAATACTGCTAAAACGTGATAATAGAAAAAAATAACAGCAGAGATTCTTAAATGGATCGAACAGTACATATAAAAACACTCAGGAATTACTCTAAATAATATAAAGAAAAAATTGTTTCGCCAAAAAATTTTAACCTTTCAATGACCTCTGACCTCTATAGACAATTCACTCCGCGAATTGAAGATTACTTTCAAAATGGTATCAGTAACTTAGATTTGCGTCAAAAATATGCCCAAGAATGAATAATGTATTCAACCTTCATCTTCGTATAACTCAAGCTCGATCCAGAGTGAGCACCAGTGGCATCGATGTACCCACATTGAGAGGACGTAATGTTCCTTTAATTGTTGCGATAAATAATGGAGGAGCTGTACATCAAATGGTAATATTATATTATTTATTGAAGGGCTATTTGGATTTAAAATATTTTAATAAAATCAAGTTTCATTCAATTTGAAAAAAGTTTCATTTCATTTGAAAATGGTTTCATTTCATTTGCAAAAGGTTTCTTTTAAAGTAAAACAAGTTTCATATCATTTGAAAATAGTTTCAATTCAGATGAAAAAAGTTTCACTCTATTTGAAAATAGTTTCATTTCATTTGGAAAAGGTTTCGTTTAATTTGAAAATGGTTTCATTTAGTCTGAAAATGCTATATATAGATATACCACACTGTGGTCCAGGGTATTATGAGTTTTTGCATTTCATTGTAACACCCAAAAGGAAAAGAAATATAAACATTGTTTATTAATCGATACTCGTATAGCTATGTCAGTCTGTCTGTAGACACATTCTTGTAATCAATAACGACGAAATTTGGCAGAAACTTATTTTATTGCTCAAGGCCCTATTTAAATTGGTGAAAATCGGTTCAGATTTAGATATATCTCTCACATATCGATCATTCCATGTCAAACACCTTTTTTACATCACCATCTCAGATTTCGTTGAAACTTTGTAGGCTACCTCAACTGTATAAAATATTTGATTTGTAGAAGACGAAAAAAACCCGAAATTTGTTTTCAAAAGATACCTTTGACCAATTTGTAATTGGGAAGATGCAGAAAAAAGTGCCTAGCTATGAACATTGAAAAAGGTGTAGTGAGAAAACGCTTGTGCGTTTCGCGTTTTTCGCCATGAAAACACTAACCTAAAAATTCTGAAAAGATATAGGCATATTCCTTGATCGATTCTAAACAAATGCTGGACATTTCTAAATGTAGTCGCCTGAAAATAGTGTTTTGTGAACGAATGTTCAGCAGTATTTGTGAAATAATCATAAATACTGCTAAAAGGTTCAGATTTAGATATAGCCCACGTATGTATATGAATCTTTATTCCGATTTGACATGTAAGCGGAATAAAATTAAATTAACAGAGTCTAGTATCTTGATATGTGAACGAATAAGTTTAAGTGTGAAAAAAACGGCTCAGAATTTGATATCCCCGATTTGGCATTTGAGCGGTATAGAAACCACAATTTTCAACCAACCTGTATGAAATTTGACATAAAGAAGTTTCTTAAAATAAGCATGAATACTGCCGAATTTAAAAAAATAGGTTCGGATTTAGGTATAGCCCCATATCCCGATTTGACATATAGAGACGCATATATGTTCCGATTTGGAATCTTTGCGCTATAAAAGTCTTACTTAACTTCCAGGCATTTCTAAATGAACATTATCAACTCGGTTCAGATTTAGATATAGCCCCTTATATAAGTTCCTACCATTATGGAATTATTGAGAGTAGTGCAGAAACAAAAATTGCCAAGTTTGAAGAAAATAAATTCAGATTTATATATGTATATCGTCCATATATATACTCCAGTTTTGTCATATGAGCAATATAGAAATCGTATTTTGATTTTGAAATTTTGGTAAAGGGAGGAGCAAGCAAGAAAACAAAGGGAATGAGAATCGGTACAGGTTTAGATAACGACTGTTATAAATCCAATATTTGAATATACCCGTATATATTAAAAAAAACACTCGATTTTTATTAGTCATGAAAAGTAGTAGTTTCGAACGCTTGGAGTTTAAATGTAATCGTTTCAGATATTGATCAACTATATGAATGCTTATAAAATACTTCGCTTTGGAAGTTCTTCTTGTTCCCAGAAACTCTGTTCGAATATCATAAATAGAAAGGCTGAAAGACAGATGTTCATTCCGCGTTGAAGGACTTCAGACCGGAACTGGTTTTTCTATTTAACACCGGAAGTGCAAAAAGATTCTTCATTTGGTTGTGAACTTGGATTCGAAGGTTATCAATGCTTGCCATGCAAACTGAAAACTACGATGTGTTAGCGGAAATATCGAAAATATTTACTAAAAGGCCCAATCGCTTAGGCGAGAATTGTTTATATACATAGCGCTGAAGAAATCCCTAAAAGTGGGCTCAGAAAGTAAGTCTCCCTCAAATATATTGGCATCGCATGGGGGCAACGACAAATTGTGCATAGTGTCAATATTGACAAATCCCGCCATTTCGGTTCGAAAAACTTCACTGTTTCCCCCATTCGATGTACGCGAGTCGATCGCAAGTGAACACGTTTCATTTGTCATAGAAATATTTGGACTAGAATGGTTAGAAAGCTGCGATACAGACTGTGCTGAATTCACAATTGAAGATCGAGGAGGAGAGCGCCTCAAACTACGAGACTGGCCTAATTTCCTATTAATTCCCCTTGAACAATTCATAAAAGTTTTGTAAGAAGCATCATATTTACCTTCAGCTTCTTTTACATGTTCAAGTTTTTAGGCGGTTTCCAAATACGTAAGGAATTTGTCATACGTTTCTTGTACCTAACTCCTTAATTTATTAATTTCCGCGCTAAAAATTTTTCTAAAACAAAATTTGCACAAAATTTTGTAAGAGCATCCGAAGCTCTGGCAAAGAAATAAAGGGGAGAAAGAGATTGAAATATATTGCGACGTAATCACAAACAATAAATTTATAGTGGACGGTATTTTCAAAAATATGTAAATTCTGAAATTTAGCAGAACTCTAACAATTTCCTATGAATCCAGTTCTTTTTTGGCAAAAATCGTAAAACACAATAAAAAATAGCAAAAAATTATTTCTTGCAATTTTTGAAAGATAGATTCATAAGGGAAAGAGATTGAAATATATTGCGACGTAATCACAAACAATACATTTATAGTCGACGGTATTTTCAAAAATATGTAAATTCCGAAATTTAGCAGAACTCTAACAATTTCCTATGAAATCCAGTTCTTTTTGGCAAAAATCGTAAAACACAATAAAAAATAGCAACAAATTATTTATTGCAATTTTTGAAAGATAGATTCCTAATGAAGAAAACAATGCCTATTTGAAGAAACTCTATGGATAAATATAGAAATTATAGCACTTTTGGTAGAAATAAGAGAATTTCAACATAATCCGGTTTTTATACCCCCACTATTGTGGATAAGGGTATATATCAGATGCTGCGGGCCAAACGTGTAACACATCGATGAAGTGACTTAAGGCACCCCAAGAATAATTGGCGGAAATACGTTTTGGGCCATTTTAAGTCATTTTAGCAATGTCCGCCAGCCTGTCTGTCTGGTTGGTGCGCACGATAACTTTCGACAGGATTAACTGACTCACTTCAAATTTGGTATGTGTCAAGATTTTTTTTATCTCACACTAAGTTAAAAGATGGACTATGTTGGTCCACTCCTTCGAGTACCTCCCCCACGAAGGGCCAAAATTTAGTGAAATATTGATTATCTCATAACTACTGTACTGCTATTCAGAATCTTTCACAATTCCACAAGTAGTATTCGATTCTTTGTCGCTATCATCTTGAGAAAAATGGGTGAAGTTGCCACGACCATTTTTCACCAAAAGCTAACGGCCTATAGCTTCGATTCCTGCAAGTACAAAACACTTCAAATTTTTTACAGTCTAATGTTTTTATAGTACCATAGTATATTAAAAAATGGATGTTGTTGCCACGCCCTTTTGGTACTTCCCAAACAAAATTGCCAAAATAAAGAATATGAAAAAATATTTTTTTAATTTCTCTATTTTTACAATATGGGTAATAATTTCTACATTTTTGACTTTGACTTTTTGCAAATAAATATTTAGGTTAGGTTTAGGTTAGGGTGGCAGCCGTATTTTTTTTACAAGCTCACATAGACCAGTTTAGGTCCCTAGTGTTACCACGGGCTGAAATGCCCCTCATCGAAACCAACCTGTTTGATATATAAATTTATCGATAGTACGAATATCAGTACTGGAAAGATCTGTTAGTCTGCCTAAAAAGGCCGAACCCAGTATGTCCAGTCGTCGTTTACTCAAAGCGGGACAGTCGCAAAGCAAATGCTCAATGCTCTCCACTTCTTCCTCATCTCCACAGCTTCGGCAGAAGTCTTTGGAGGCAATACCCAATCTTTTGGCGTGTTCGCCGATCAAGCAGTGTCCCCTCCGAACCTGTACTAACGTAGACAATCGTTTCCTCTCTAGATTTGTCTAGCTACCCTGCAGGTGCCGATTTCTGTCCATCTTTCGTTGGACTGCCTGATTGCCTCTTGCCTAAGCCAAAGCTTGCACGTGGATAGTGGCGCACCAATATATGCAAATTCTTCGAGAATTTGTAATGTCGTATATGAGGTGTATATTAAACTGCTCAGCCATCTCGTTAAGAGATCTGCGGCAGTCGAGGGCTGTTTGTGAATTTAGGGATGTTGCCTCCAGAGAATTGATGGCAGCCTGGCTGTCCGAGTAAATGACAACGCCAGTGTTGGTTACTATGTTGCGACTCAGCCACTTGGCGACTTCCCATATTGCCATTATGTCGGCTTGATAGACACTGCAGGCATCTGGTAGTCTGTGATCTATATCCAGACTAAGTTCTTCACAGTGTACTCCGAAGCCAACCTTTTCATCAAGCTTCGAACCATCCGTGTAAAAGTGGAGATGGTTTCTATTACCTGGTATTCTGCCGACCCATTCATCTCTGGTGGGAATCATAGTGATGTAATTTCTCTCTAAGGTGTACACAGTTGGTATATAGTCCACTCGGTCGGTTACCATAGCACTACAGTTTGATATCATCATGTGACCATAGTTCTTGTACCTCCACATTGATAGGCAGTTTAATCGTATTGCCGCTTTGGTTGCAACTTCTCTCGCCACAATATTAATCGGCAGTATATGGAGTAGGGCTTGTAGAGACTCGGTCGCTGTAGTCCTTTAGGCTCCGCTTATGCTCAGGCAGGCAGTTCTCTGAACCTTTGTTAATAGGTTGGTGATGGTTAGTTTGTCAGTTGCCGTCCACGAACTACTGCTATATATGTCCAGTGGACGATTTTAGGAGAGAGTCCCCACCGCGACCCTACAGCCTTTTTGCAGGAATATAAGGACGTTGGCCTTCCTTACACGTTCCAATACGTTAAGTCTAAATAACATTTTCCTATCTAGAATTATTCCTAAAAATTTTGCACTTTCAGGAAAGACTAGATCTGTTCTATTTATCCGAGGTGGAGGGTCCACATGTGGGACATTATTCATCCTAGTAAAGAGAACCACTTTTGTCTTGTTTGGGTTAACGCCCAAACCGCTCCTGCTGGCCCATCTAGCCAATTTGTTCAGAGCCACCTGTAGGATGTCTCTGAGGACGTTAACGAATTTGCCACTCACTGCGATTGCCACGTCGTCCGCATATGCCACGACCTTGCAGCCACAACGTTCTAGATCTAGCAGGATTTCATTCACCGCTAGGTTCCAAATTAGTGGAGACTGTACTCCTCCTTGCGGGGTCCCTCTGTTTACAAACCTTGTTAGAGTTGTGGACCCTAGACATGCTGTTATGCGTCTTCTGGTGGTCTAATCAAACTAGTGTTAAATTTTAGATGTGAGAGTGCCGCAATTACCGCATCTGAGTGAATGTTGTTAAAAGCCCCTTCTATGTCAAGAAATGCCACCATGGTGAATTCCTTGAATAGTGCTCACAAGTGCTCACAAGTTCGTGCAGGGCTGATTCTGTAGACTTGCCCTTATTGTAAGCATGTTGGTTCCCCGACAGGAGTTTTGTATCCAGGTTTTCCCTAATGAAATGATCTAAAAGTCTTTCCAGACCTTTCAATAGGAAGGGGGATAGGCTAATTGGTCTACCGATCTCTAGGCTAGCAGCTATTTGGTCTTTACCATTTAAATTAGTCAGGAGAAAGATACTTAGATCTTTCCTGGCCAAAATGCAGGTTCTTGGAGTGCCTTCACAGTTGGCCACAGGCAGTTTAAAGTTGGGTGTCCTAATACCGCACACCCTTCCTCCCACTACGTAGGGCTCCTGTATCAGGACGATGTCTACTGCGCGTGTGGACAGGCGCAGCAATAGAGCCGCTGAGGCCGCTTTAGCGTGATGGAGGTTAATCTGTAGAATTCTTACCATCATTGGTAATTGACAGATTAACATCCACCCCGACAAGGGTGTTATCGAACTCTTCGTCCGTATCGTCGAGAAGCATGTCCCCGCCAGATGCGCGAAAGAGTCCGGAGACTCCCCTCAGCCTCTCTGTGTCCGAAGTAGAGCTTTTGTCCTCAGAGAAGGACGTTACAGATCTTCTGTTAGAGTTGGAGTCACCAGAAATAATAGGCGTGGGTACCTCCGCACTTCCAGAAAGTGCCACTGTGGACGACTCACCTTCTGCAGTGGGAGCTATATCCTGCTTGTATATCTTCAAGACTATAGTCTCGAAGCCATATTGTAGGGTTGCACTCGCACTTTGTATATGGGAGGTGGATTCAGCGTTTAGGATAAGATTGACCTGCCGCTTTTTACAATCCGCCTCACCCACCTTGCTGATTCTCCAATTATGGGCCGGCAGACCAGGATTGGAATCTTTTATTATTTCTAAGATGTTGGAGGGTTGGAGGGCTCTTCTGTAACCCAGGTGATGGCTCTAGGGTGACTTGGGATGTTGTTTTTTCGACAACATCCAACTGGGCACCCGGCCACACCTCACCCGCTCGACTCAGAGCAGCCTTATACAGGTCTACTGATCTGGCATCACCGAAATATAAGAGCTTTACTCTCCCCTGATGCCATCCTGCATCGTTGCAGATTGGTGGTTTGCCCGGCATTTCTCTACGGACATCGAGGTAATGAGCCATAATGGCTGATTGTACATGACTCCATTTGTCCTTGAAGATGGATCCATCGTCACTACATCTGTCTATAACAGCCATCACTAGACTCTCCTTCGCCACTTCATTGAAGGGCTTGGTGAGTGTCCTGTTGATGGTGACATTAGGGCCTCTTGCCTTTTTCGAAGGCAGGGGTTCATCAGGTGATCTGATTCGTTTTACTTTATTAGCCGTTAACACAGCTGAATTTGTGGCTCTTTCAGCCGACTCATTGACCTTAGAAGCATCTATGACGCCTTTAGCCCGGGTAAGTGACTCTTTTTGTTTTTCGGTTAGAGCCGAAACCTCAACAGCCTCCAACTTCGTCAAAACTCTGAGCGCTACACGATGCTCATTGTGCTTCCGTTTTGACGGTCGGAAATGACGTTTTCCCCTCACCGCACCTCCTGTTGTGAGTACTTGGGGGAGATTTTCACCATTTTTGGTGTGATCGGCTTTGGCCAAGACCAACGGACGGACAGTCGGACGATTGGGGAACCGCGCTCCATCGGAACACGAAGGCATCCCCGTCAAGAAAATTTATTTTTATTTTGTCTGTATAGGTACTACGATGTAGGCCTTACGGACTTTGTACAGATTTTTGCTATTGCGTAATAGGTATTGGTAACTATCCGCTATGTGATAAACACGTCCGTTCACTGCGAATGATCAGCAACGAGTGCAAATAAATATAGTTTTCTTCGTTAGGATGCTAGCTTTCAAAGAATGGAACAAACAATTTTTTTGCGTTTTTTTCTATATTTAATGTTTTTTTCGTGGCAGCAAAAAACGATTTAAAAAGAAAATCAAATTTTTATCTAACTGTTTTAACGACATTTACTAAACTTCTGTTTCTACGTGAAAGTGAGGTTTTCATATCTAGCCCTTATAATTTGCTTTAATTTTTCAATTTTTGATCAAAAAATATGGTCCAAATACTAAAGGTAACATCAATGAAAATTTGAATTAAAAAAATCTTTACCATAAAAATCTTTGCCTTAATCTACACAAAAAGAATGTTTTAAGGTCCCAGACACAAACAAATTTTTTTGTAGCACAGGGAAATCGCGCTTTTATATAAAAAATCGAATTGACCGTATTTTGGGTACAGTTATGTAATTTTATTTTTATTCTTTTTATCGAAAATTACGACGCTCGAAACCCTATAATAAAATTGACAAAAAAATTCCCGAGGATACAAACTTTGTAACGAATACACTCAACCAAAGTAAGTAACGTAGCGTACCGAAAGCAAAAGAGAATTACATTCAACTGCCTTTTCTATGGATGTATATACATTTACGTACATATGTACGCACATATGTATATTAGGGTGTCCGTTATTTGTATGAGACTTTTTATACCCTACACCACACTGTGGTACAGGGTATTATAAGTTTGTTTCACGGCAGATGTTTGTAACACCTGAAAGTAACACAGCTAGACCCACCTTAAAGTATACCGATCGACTCAGAATCACTAGCTGAGTCGATTTAACGATGTCCGTCCGTCCGTCCGTCTGTCCATGTAAAGTTGTTCGTCGACTACAGGTCGCAATTTCACTCCGATCGTTCTGAAATTTTGCAGTTTAGAGTATTTCGCGGCTGTTAAGATCGCTATTGAATTTGGTTGAAATCGGTTCAGATTTAGATATAGCTCCCATATATATCTTTCGTCCGATTTGGCCCTTTAGTCCTATAGAAGCTGTATTTTACATCCGATCGTTTTGAAATTTAGAATGGTAGAGTTTCTTGACCCATGAACCAACATTGCCGAATTTGAAGAAAATCGGTTAAGATTTAGCTATAGCTCCCATATATATGTTTCGTCCGATTTGGCCCTTTAGTCCTATAGAAGCTGTATTTTACATCCGATCGTTTTGAAATTTAGAATGGTAGAGTTTCTTGATCCATGAACCAACATTGCCGAATTTGAAGAAAATCGGTTCAGATTTAGATATAGCTCCCATATATATCTTTCGTCCGATTTGGTCCTTTAGTCCTATAGAAGATGTATTTTACATCCGATCGTTTTGAAATTTAGAATGGTAGAGTTTCTTGATCCATGAACCAACATTGCCGAATTTGAAGAAAATCGGTTAAGATTTAGCTATAGCTCCCATATATATGTTTCGTCCGATTTGGCCCTTTAGTCCTATAGAAGCTGTATTTTACATCCCATCGTTTTGAAATTTAGAATGGTAGAGTTTCTTGATCCATGAACCAACATTGCCGAATTTGAAGAAAATCGGTTCAGATTTAGATATAGCTCCCATATATATCTTTCGTCCGATTTTGCTCTTTAGTCCTGAAGAAACTGTATTTTACATCCAATCATTTTGAAATTTAGAATGGTAAAGTTTCTTGATCCATGAACCAACACTACCGAATTTGAAGAAAATCGGTTAAGATTTAGCTATAGCTCCCATATATATGTTATGTCCGATTTGGACCTTTAGTTCTACAGAAGCTGTATTTTACATCCAATCGTTTTGAAATTTAGAATGGTAGAGTTTCTTTATTCATGAACCAACATTGCCGAATTTGAAGAAAATCGGTAAAGATTTAGCTATAGCTCCCATATATATGTTTCATCCGATTTGGCTCTTTAGATCCAATCGTTTTTATAACCTACACCACACTGTGGTACAGGGTATTATTTAAGTATAAAATGTCCCAAAAGTAAATTTATGTAAACAATTTATACATGAATTACAAAATTTATATATCAGAGTTATTCAATATTACGAGAGTGGTGTAGGGTATTATATAGTCGGCACCGCCCGACTTTAGCCTTTCCTTACTGGTTTCTTATAAAAATGTCCAAGTCTCACCCCTCAAAAATTTGAGCCTTGACTTAAAAGCGACTACAAAAATTCCACGCTACTGGGACCACGCTTTCTCACACCGACTTACGTTTCAAATGCATTCTATCCCGCACAGAATATTGGCGATATCGAGAATGTATGCATATCCTCGCTCACGTGACTCTCTTACTGAAAACGAAGTATCTAACGAACCATTGCATCAATTGTCTAGAAATTTGGTATGGGTGGATTAGCGGGCGTTGCAAAAATTGGCATAGCATTAGTTAAAAACGTATTATCTCATAAACTTTTTCCGTAGGAGAACGGAAGTTTGGATTGTGAGTTATTGGAGCCAATATTGGTAAGTTCAGTAAACGCGGACGGAAAATAATTAGGTTCGGATTGTGGGTGTGGAAATTGGAGGTAGCAATAGTTAGGTCAGAATTTTTAATATTAACCTATGAATTTTATTTTTTCCCAAAAAGTTTAAAAAAGTTGCTAAATGGTAAACTAATATACCATTTATTTTTGATTCTCTAATGGACGCTGAAGGCTAGCAAAAGCTGTCGCTCTTTTGAGAGTTCCTCCAACTCCATCACAGAGTCCCTTGGCATGTGATGTCGCAAAAAATTTCATTCTGCATCGCAACGAAAATCTTTTTAATGATAAATTTAAAAATGACTCAGAATGTCCCGTTATATCAAGATATTATGTACAGGCTGATAATCGGTTGTTTTTCAATTGTGTATTCATTTTTGGAAGTGAACATCGTCGCGTATTAATTGACGACCATAATTTAAAAAATTAAGTAGTTGCTGTTCTATTTTAAATAAATATGTTATCATGCCCTTTGAAAAAGTTTGCTGTAATCCATTTAAAAAAGCTAATCATTGGAAATATAAGAAACCCATACGTGAAGTTTCGCAGTGCGTTAAGGAACTTTTTCCCACGTATTTAAATGGCCAATATATGTATATGTTCTTCGTGTAGAAAATTATTAACAGATAAGGTACACTCAGAAGAAAAGCAAAGTAATAATGAGGTACAGTCCGACGATCTTGAAATCCTCGCCGTTACAACTTAGCTGAAAATATTGATAAGAATGTCTGCGAAAGCGGTACCGATTCACATTTGGACGAAATGGATGAAGATGTAACATTTCCAAATGAAAACATAAGCATCGCTATTTTGTATTTGAATAAGAGCTTAGTTTTACTAAATGAATCTCCAATTAGGTATAAGCATTACTATTGTAAATCAGAGAAATATGAAATTTTGAACAGTGTTATTTCCATATGTAGGAGCAAATTTTTTAAATTGGAACATACTGTCGATAATGGAACACATGTTTTGATTCATTTAAAAGAAATTTATGAAATTTCGTAAGGTAACAAAAACAGACAAACCCAAATTCTAACAACTTGGAGAGTTACCAAAATAGAAAAAAATTTCTCAACTACAAACTTCAGGGCTCGCAAAGCTAAAGAATTAATTGAAAGCAATAATTATGTGTATTCTCCACAGCTAAAAAGGCGATCTGGCCTTCCAACTGAAACGATAGATATAGTGCAAGAATTCTATAGAAACGACAAAAACAGCCGTATCATGCCCGGCAAAAAGATTATAAGACTGTAAAATGTAATAATGGGGAAAAAGTAAAAAAACAGAAAAGGCTGATGCTTTACAACCTTAAAGAACTGCACAAGTTATTTCATGACACTTATCCTACCATAAAATTGGATTTTCAAACTTCTCTGATATAAGAATGTAAGGAATGTATATTAATTGGAGGTAGTGGCACCAATACAGTATGCGTGTGCACCATTCACCAAAACGTGAAACTAATGTTTACTAAAGGAAACATTAAAGAACTCGGTGATCAGGAAGTTATAAGTTTTCCCACTTACAATCATTGGATTGCTCAATCAATATGCAATCCGGCATCTGTACAATGCTACATGGGATTTTTTTTATTTTCTCCAGGCGATACGGATCTAAAAATGCCCTACTATTAGCATATTCCACGAATAACACACAAAGCTTAATATATAAACAATGGGTTCAAGTAGACAGGTCAAATCTTTTAACCATAACATCGACCAGCGACGAATTTGTATGCAAACTTTCTGAAGAAATTGAAAAATACTTTTCCACAGCTTTGTAGCGAAAGAACAGAGCAAATTTCTTGACGAGGTGATTCAATTTAAAAATTGGAGAGTTCCTGGCCATTTGTGATTTTGGCAGCAACTTTGCGATTTGGTTATAGAAAATTATATGAAAAGTATATGGGCCTGTAAGCGTGGTCGTGGTGGCCATTTGGCTGATGTTGTTTTTCATTATTAACGGTTTACCTTCCTCTTTATTATGAAATAAACATCCGATCATTTAGTCGGAAAATAATTTCTCAAATTTTGGTCCGATTTCCTCTTTTCATGACCTGATATAGAACTGCTGATCTCTAGATTTAATTTTTATAAAAAATTAACCCTTTCAAGGCTGTTAACTTTTTGATTGTTTGTCCCAAATGGGTTAAAGTGAATTGATTGTAGTTTGTATTTAATTAAGACAAGAATTCATCGCAGTACAAATTTTTTAAATCAGTTCATATTTTGTTATAGTCCACCTATAGATGTCGCAACCAAAAAAGGCTTATTTAAGCCATAAACACAACATTTTCTATGAAATTTAGTTAAAACTTTGCAGTTTGTATTAATTTTGGGCAAGAATTCCTCTTAATAAAATTTATAGAAATAAAGTTGTATTTTGTTGTAGTCCCTGTGTAGATGTAGCTCTCAAAAAAGCTATTCCAAGCCATAAATACCACATTTTTCAGGTGAAGAGTTTGGCTAAAGAATTTGCGACCTAAAATTGCAGCGTTAATTTTTTTTAATAATTTACCTAAATAAAAAGGATCGTTTCATAGTTTGCTCCATATCCAAAGATTTTTCCAGTAATAAAATTGAATGCAATCCATGGATCGTGGAGGGTATGTAAGATTGGGCATGGCCGAACTTAACGCTTGTTGTTGTTGGTATATTCATTTTGTCATTCCGTTTGTAACACCACTAAATATTGATCTGAGACACCGTAAAGTATTATATATATATATTTATTATTAATCATCGTAAAATTCTAAGACGATTTAGCCATGTCCGTCTGTCCATCTGTTGTAATCACGCTACAATCTATAATACTTGAGCTAGGTGGCTGACATTTTGTACATATACTTTTTATACTGTAGGTATGTTGGGATCGAAAATGGGCAATATCGGTCCATTTTTGGATATAGCCCCAATATATAGCATCTCCCCGATTTAAAAAAATGTTTTGTAGACCTCGGTTAGTAGAACGCACACTTTTTTTATTTTATGAATCGGACGATAAAGACAAAAGCTACATATGTTTAAACATTTTTGTCACCCGAGGTGGCCAACTTTGAAGCCCTGCAGTTCCGCCCCTGAATGACATAACCAAAACCTTAACTTCTCTAACGGCCGAATTATTTCCTTTTTTTAAATTCCTCCCACTGTGCGATCGTGAACGAGTGTTTTGATGGAGAAAGGCGGCAGCGAATGAGAAGAAAGTGACAGCTAATTACTCGTTAAAATCTGTAAATCTACTCTTGCAAACTTGTATTCAAAAGGAGTAGACAGATTTTAACGAGTGTTTAACTATGCAAAATGCACTGAGAAAAATTTATGAATATAACGACTATTAATTAAAGTTTAAACAGTTATAAAAAATCTTTTTTTCTATTTTTTAACGACTTTTACTAAACCACTGTTTATACGTGAAAGGTATTTTTCTAGAATTTGTAGTCCTCATTATTTTCTTTAAATTTCACACACATCCCAGCACTATAGGGCTTATAGTTAAAAAAATATTCAATTTAATAATGTCTGGTTAAGAAATAGCGGAATTGTTATCCAATTGCTCCCACTGTGCACTGCTGAAAGAATAAGTGGTATTAGACTGTTCATGTGGCGGTGATAGAATAATGTCACAAAATATAAAACTTGGTTAGGTTAGGTTCAAGGGAATTTGCCATTTTATTGTATTCCTGTATTTTTTGGGCGCTATTTTGTATTAATTACTTTGTTTTTTTAGTGTGAATGACGTGTGTAGTGGCTGGGCCACAACACCTTTTTGAATTTTACGTAGGTCTGGAATTGATCAAACATGTTGAGTTATAAGTTATAGGTTAGTTGTATGCCGCACTACTTTTAGAAATAAAGAATATGAGAAAAAATAAATGCCTAAAAGTCGCTAAAGGTTGAAGTGAGGAAACGTTTTGATGTATCATATCCATGGACATACACTTAAGCCAGTGAGTCGGCCTGTTCTGCTCTCCTTATTTGTGATCTTTTTTAAACTTTAGAGTTTATAGAAAATCGGTGCTAGACACGAATTTCCTCAGTGTCTTCCATTCATATCCTTTTATATAGGTCAGATCCCACAGGAACAAGCGGTAGTTTTCCGTTCAAACAAGGAGTATCTGTCTGAAAAAATGCTTCACAATTAGCTGCAAGCCGTCTTACAGGATTGCGGTCGGAGCTTTCCGTTGCGTGAATGTGGCCGATCAGTGATTCTAATATCTTTTGATGGTGATACCCATTTTGAACCTATAGCTCTTCTGCACAAAGACCAACATCTGTATACTTGGATGGATATTTCTTCCAAGATGAGCTGTCTTATACAGGAAACGAGGCTCTTGAAATCGCGTTTTTATTTACGATTTTCGTTTTCCTCGTAAATAGACATATTTCTGTTTTGTCTAGGTTTACATTTAATCCCTTTGTTGTGCCCTTTAACATGGGTGTGTTGTTTAAATTTCAGCCTGCCATCTGGTATCTTATTTTGTCGTCTGAAATAACAGATCCATGATTTTAAGTAGGAAGGAAGTTAGGCTAATAGGTCGCGTAACTCGCCTTTCAAGGCATAGGTATGAAAACCCGTGATTACTGTCATTTTTTGAGTTTATGAATGTGGTTGGCATGCAGCGCAAACTCCAGCCAGATGAGTTGACACCAGATCAACCTCATTCTGAAGAAGTGCTTGAAATACTCCATCCGGTCCCGCAGCCTTAAAAGGAGCGAAGCTTTTCGTTCTGTAACTGTTCCTCTGTTTTTTAGAGGAACTTTTTTACTTTAGATACGCTGTTAACGCCGTCGACCTGGTCACAGAAAAGAATCCAGGAGATACGTTTCGCTGATCTAATGATTTTGTTGGATTCCTTGAGCCTTCTGTGGTAGTCGCCCTAATTTAATGATAATTGTTTTACGTCGAGCTCTGTTGTAAGTCTTGCGGACACCCTTCCCGATCGAGCTAATTTTTCTTGTCATCCAGGGTTTCTCATGGGTCTCATTTCCTTTCTCGAAGTGGATAACTTTCAGTTGGTTTTTAGCTTTTTTCGGAAACTTATTTGGTTCGGCGTGGTCCTGTTTTAAACCTTATGTAACAGTGTTCCGAAGGGGAGTGTTGATCCGAACCCCTAAAGTCTTGTATGTTCTCTGAACATACCATTATATATAAAGGTATTAACTCTAAATCAGGTTAAATAACGGTTTTAAGCCACCACGTTAGCCTTCTGCCCTAACAGGTCGTTTGTTACAAAAACTATATTAGGGCTTATACCCTCCGATTAGTGTTAGTATTTCCCCAGGCAATATTGTGGGAGTTAGCGTCGCAGCCCCTTAGTAACTCTCCACCCGTTTGTTTGGCTTCCCTCACCAGAAGTTGCTATTCCGACGTACACTTTTGTATTACTTAGTAGTCACTTTCTTAATTTTAATTTTTTGACTCACGGAATATACTTCGTCGGCTGAGTTTCAGCCGATGTGAGCCGCTAAAATCGGCGGCGGCGCCGGCTGGAAAAAAATGGCCGGTTGCGGCGCGTCGCCGATTTTCGCCGCGTCGGCTTCATAGCCTAAGTTGACTTTGCAAGTTTTCGTGGAATTTCATTTTTAACTTCTAAATATTCCAATTTATATTCAGTCAAAATTTAGTGCTTATTCGTCAACCCAATCAAATGTTATTCACAAATCTGTACAGGTCATTCGATTTCTATTTCAAAGGATTTCCACACAAATTTAAAAAATTTATCAAACTTTGATTGCTTCTCCTGAATAACCACCCTTTTTGCACTTAGCATAGTTTAGAATGGAATTATAATATAATTACGTACGTTTTTCCACTTATTGAATTAGGCGACAATCAATAAAATCTATTTTTTCATTAAGTCACACACAAAACAACAAGTGATTGATTGCGACGTTTTGTTCGTACAGATAGAAAAGGCAGTTCTATCAAGATAAAGATACCCAAAGTTGTATGAAAACGCTTGCGTGTTTTCACTCGCCCCTTCCTTATCACTGCATGACAGTATCTTTATATTTCGCCCCGATTCATCTGTCCTGCCAATCGGGAACTTTCCCATTTCGAAAAACATTGTCAAAACAAGATGTAGATTATTCTTGGAGTCCGGGTCTATGCCCACAACGAAGAGAGTACCCTCGGCACCCCAAATTCCAGCTTAAAAAAATACTTTTTAAACTTGCAGTTCATTACTTTGATTGATGGTTCATCCTTAGATTCGAGTCAAGGATGTAAAATATGATTTCTGGAATTGTCCTGAAATGGTACTTTTTAAAGTGAAAAGTTACTTTTTAAGTTTTATTTAAATGATTTTTAAAGAATGTAATTTCCTTTTTCACAGAAATTCATTTACGATATATTGGTTAGAATATTTATAGCAAGACGTGTTGGATTAGTCATTCTACGTATAGCTATTCCCTATGATACTTTACTCGAAAGGAATACATAAAGTTATTGGAAGCGCTCTACAAAATATACAATAAGCATATGATATTATTAAAAATAAACAAATGAACACATTTTTAAAAATGTCCACAATCACTAAAAATAAATGACAATATGAGAGGGTTATACAATTTATTGAAAATGTGACATTGTTATCATAATCTTTAGTATAATTTACCCTTTAAAAAATTAGGAGTTCACATGATATGTGAAAAATTGTTAATATCATTTCTTTACAAAATTTACGAGGCAACGCAGTCGAGTTTTTCTTAAATATGTTAATTTTTTTATTTAACCATAACCAATAACCGCAAAAATCGAATTTTTCACATCAAAGTGTTCCCAAAAATTGAAAAATTTAAATTTCGAAAAAAACTCGACAGCGTTACCTTGCTATAACGATTATTTAAACAAGATTTTTTTTTTAATTTCTGATTATCCGGGTTATGAGGGGCATCGTAATTCAACTTTATATCGAGACGCTTCCGCATAAATGCTGTCGTTGACATATTTTTTTATGAAAATTTTACAATAAACTTTGAAAGTCATACTTTCATGTACCATTGGTTTCAATCAAAAAATTTTACCGTTTCGTCACAAAAAAGTCATAAAAATGTGTCTTTTTGGCACGAATTAACGTTACCTTACAATTATTTTTTTATGAAGGTTATGGAATTTAAATAATTGTTATTCCTTAACCCTTCGTGATAGAAGGATGGAATTTGTATGTACTGAGTCAGATAGAGGTCTGTAAAATGTATTTTTTCGGATATTTCGAACGAAGGTTATTCAAGGATAAATGTTTAATAGGACATTTTTTAATATCCTTCGTCCATGGAAAATTATTCCAAAAAGTTTACTGGATATCACGAGATATCCCCTTTCATTTGATATGCATACGAGTATTAATCAAATCACGTTGTAATAAGAGCAAAGAAAAATATTTCAACACTGTTATCCTTGAAATTTTAAAAGAAAAATTAATTGATAGTTGGCTAATAGTTTCACTTCTATATAGTCTCGTTCTTAGGAGGGAGAAAGAGTTCGCATGTGTCGCACGGTAATAGAGAATTTTTCTTAAATGTGTATTCAAAAACGAGCAATAGCGTTACAAATCTTTAATAAAGGTTTGTTTAAGTGAATAATTTTATTTTAAAATGTGTCCTTTTATAAACCTACATTAAGTGAGATTGTCATTTTGATGTTTAATGTATATATTTATTTTTGTGTTTTTGTGCTGCAATATTACTGTTAAAATTGTAGGAAACAAAATTCAGTGAAGTATGAAAACAATAAACTCAACAAGTAACGAGGGACTAAGTTGGGCCATGTGGTATCTCATATACCCTCCACCATGGATCGAACGTTAATGGTTTCGGGTACAAATAAACTCAATTATACCAAATTTCAGGTTTTTGTTGCTTTACGAATTTTAGGTTTTTTTTGCTTTACGAAATCAAATTTAGAGGGACCTTTGAATGGGGGCTATATGAAAACATGGACCTATATTCGATTCCAAGTTACCAGCAGCTATAAGAAGTATCTATTCCAAATTTCAGTCATCGAGCACAAGTATTGTAGACTGTGGCGTGATTACAACAGACGGACGGACAGACAGACGGAGTGACAAAATGAATTTACGCCCCATCCTATGGTGCGCACTGGCCCCAAATCCATTTTTTGGCATAAATTCAAAAAACAAACTTAAGAAATTAATTCGAAAATGTAACCCTATAGCGGACCTACAAAATATAATTTTTTTTAACTTAGGTGGCAACCCTATTTTTATCCATGCGTTCAAAGTTATTAGTTCAATCACGTGTTTTTAAACACTTCTTCTTGAGAAAATATTGGCAATAAATTTGGTACTGGAAATCGGCAAAACTAAAATTTTATTTAATCTGTGAAATAAGGAAAATCAAGCTCAATGTAGGTATGTAGTTTATAATTATCATAACATAATTCATAATTGTTTTATCTTTGGTGCGGTTTGCGCGTTTCGTGCGCAAAGTGATCCAAAATATGTTTTTTCAGACAAACTCTTGTTTAGCTGTGCTGAAATGTTAGCTATTTAGGATGGTAATGGACGCAAAAGATGTCGTTTCGAATTTGGTACTAAAAAAATTTATGAAAATGTGTTTTAGTTTATGTTCAGAAATATTTATCATTATTCAGAAGACATTTGACAGGTTAGTGGAAGCCCACTCATAGTGAGTATCTGCAAATTTTACAATAAATATCGAACACGATGATTATGCGATACCGCCGTCCAATGTTGCGGTACGTCCCACCTTGACCTACACTGAGGGGAAAACGACTAAAAAGGAAATTGACATCTGAACTCTGCTGCGCCAAGAACATAACACTCCCCTATTGTTCATACGGCAACTACATCGGCGAATAAGATGTCGATGTTTGTTTTAAAAAAATACTTTAACACAAACTTGTTACACATGGACTTTGTTACACATGAACCTTGTTACATACGTACTTTGTTACACATGGAAAATATACTTGGCATCCCACGTCAGCAACATTCCTTAAAATATTAGCGCATTGTTCTCAGATTATTGCCTCTGTAGCCAACAGGAAGGTTGGCTGCTTAGGGGTCACGTGCTAGACAAAATAGCCGCATTAATATTAAAAATATAATGTTTTTCACAGATCTATGGATTCTTCGGATCCATTAGTATCCAGTATTTGCATTTCTAAGAGACAATCATAAAATAAAAGGAATGCATGCAGTTATGATAAAAATGGAATTTGTTTATAACATCGGGAGGTATTGCATGATTGGGTTCACTTTTTTTCGTACTCCATAACTACTCCTAAAATACTGAGTGTGTCGATATTTATGCAAATCGGATGTCGCAGCCGGCATATAGGGTCCATATTGTCCAAATTAAATATGGTTGGTCCTTGGTACAAAAAACATATCCATGCCAAATTTCATGAAAATTGGACCATTTTTGAAACCAGTACTTAGCGTACAGACATCAAGCTTGTGTGGGAGTGGGCGTGGCCAGATTGGTTCAAAATGTTTTTGCATTTACATTCCTTCATATTTATGCCACAAAAATTTGGTTTTGGGACCAGTGTGTGGTGGAGGGTATAACAAGTAGAGACTGATTAAATTCCGACATGCCGAATTTTATATAGCATGTGAAAGGTTTCGGGTACAAATAAGCTCATTATACCAAATTTCAGCCCAATTCGTTGAAGTTTTTGTGGCAGTACGAAGTCAGATCTGGAGGGACCTTTGTATGGGGGCTATATCAAAACATGGAGCTATGACTACCGTTGTTCGTGTGAAGGATTCCGGGTATAAATAATCCCCACTTAACAATTTTCAGCCCGATCAGTTGACATTTTTCGTCTCTATGACGTTATGAAGTCAAATCGGGGAGATGACATTTTTAATCCCGAGTTACCTGCATCTATAAGATGTATATATACCAAATTTCAACCACTTAGCTCAATTATTGTACTGTAGCGTGATTACAACAGACGAACGTGGCTAAATCGTCTTAGAATTTTACGACGATTAAGAATTAATATATATATATAATACTTTATGGTGTCTCAGATCAATATTTAGGGGTGTTACAAAAGGAGTGACAAAATTAATATATCCCCATCCTATTGTGGAGGGTATAAAACAGCGTGTAGTCGTAATTAATTGGCCTGAGATCAGCTTGAGTGTAGCAATCTAAGGATGGCTTTTTGTTGCTGTCCAGGAGATTCGCAACGAGTTAATGACCTCTTCTACCCGTTTGGAGTTTGGTTTTTTCTTCTTCCAGTAATGCCTACAGCTCCAAGCGATCACCACTAGCATCTTGTATCTCCAATGTAAGGGCTTTTATTTTCTCCTGCAATTTTCCTTCATTGGTCGCAGTAGTAGTTGAAGAAAGGTAAGTTTCGGCAGCAGTGGTTTGCATTGGCTCGTTCGAATTGCTATCAATGCCCCAATCTTTGAGCGTCTGTAATTTATGTTCAAACGCAGTTGTAGTAACCAATTATTAGTTGCAATAATAATCTTTGGTCTATTGATACAATTTCTGTTGTCAAGAATAAAACATTGGTTGTCACAACCAAAAATCGATCATATGACACTATAATGAAAGTTTAAAATTGGTTACCACAACCAACCGAGTGTCAATGAAAAAAACAATCTTAATTCGATTGATAAAACCATCGATTTAGTTGCAAGCATTTTCATTTGATCGTATCCATGTTATTATTGTTGTTTCAACTATTTATATATAAATACAACCGACACACGGTGTAGGCAATATACTTTTTGTTGCTAGTACTATTTTTTTATTGTTACAATCGAATTCCAACCAATTATTTTCCTTTGTGTAGCATCAGTAAGAACGAGACTTCGATTTATCTTGCAGTCGGACGACGCACAGTGGGGTATTGGACCCCTAAACGGAGATTAATTCAAGGAAGCCCCAAATGAACTTTTTATTAACATTTTTCGAATAAATATGAACAAATTTAATGAAAACAATCAAACTTTCATGTATTTAAAATAATATGCATTTATTTTGCCTGTTTTGTTGAAAACCTTATTTATAGCCAAACCAAGAAATAAAATTCTTCATTCATATTTATAAACAATTTCTTGGAATTAATGCACGGAGGAAAATCGTAATTTTTGATATGTTTGAATTGAAAGAAAATATACTTGGAAACGATTTTTTTAAATATTTTATTTTTGTTAACAAATACATTTTATTTGAAAATCAAAAAATTTTGTTTGGAACGCATATATTAATATATTAGAACAAAATATATTTGCGAACTAACTTTCACAAATAAAATATGTGTTTCCACACAAACAAAGTTATTGTTTAAGAAGCTTTCCAAATATATTTTATTTAAAACACACTTCTAAAACTTTGCTGACTTTTTCGAATTTTAGTTAGATTTTCCTAGATTTCGTGTTAGCCAAAAATGTCATAAGCAGCATTAGCTTTTGCATTACAGCCCTAATTTTTAATTTAAATTTAATTTAATTTTAATTGTTAATTTATAAATATACCAATTCATCAAGTCTTGTCAATCCATCAATGCAATTTATAGTTGCAAAAGATAATTAAATTTTTAATATAATTTAAATTTAAATTAAGGCATTGATATATTGCCAAAATACTTAAATACAAATTAATCTTTATTTCGGAAATATAAGTTCCAAAAAAAATGTTAGGACGGGGACGTAGTTTTGTTTAGACAATATACTCCTAAACATATAATATTTGTGTGAGTCAAATATTACATATTTGGAGTGTACCCTAAACATATGTATATTTCCAGCAGAATATGTTTGGGACAATATACTACAGAAGCGATTTTTTTTCAGCGTGTGGTTGTATCATCTGAAAAAAGTAGACATTGTTATATGTATATATTTTTAAAAGCCATATCAAATATAGGAATCTGATTTTCCATTAAAGTGTTATTTAGTTTAGTCACTGTCGTCGGAGTTGCAAGCCTCTAGTCCCTCAATATGTCCATCTCCAGTTTCATCATCATCATCAGATCGAACAGCACTTACTGAAATAGTTGGCGGAATAAGCAGTTCTACTACCGATTTTGTTAGGGCTTGACATTTTTTTTTGATAATTTAATTTTGCTTCTAATGATCGGATCGGAGCTCAGTAGAAACCTTTTTAAAATGTCTTCATTTGATTTCCCACGGCTACATTTACGTGAAAAGTGCTCCCTATAGCATTTAAAGTCCTTGTTTCTAGCTTCTTGGGCTTCCTCTGAAAGTTTTCCGATTGGTAGAAGTGCGTGAGATACAATTTCAGGGCCATGCATAAAAAAGCCTTAGTATTTTTAATAATACTGTAAAGAATACGCCGAGAAATGAATCTTTTTGAGTTTATTCATAAAATATAAAGACAGTGATATTTCTTGCATCAGTTACCAAATTAACGAGGAGGAACAACACATTCTATACATTAACACTTAACAAAAATATAAAGCACGTCATTGTCGTTGTTAGTGTTCTAAATAAATATACCACCACGACCACTTACATCGAATTGTATTCAAATTAAATAGATGTAATAGTTAAGTAACACTACACACTTATTTTATATATTATCTGTTATTTAAATTAAGTTATACAAAATTGGCTAAGAAAACGAGCGCGAAGTCAAAATAAACGTACCCTACACTTTAAATAAACCAAACAACACAATGAACAGAACACACATATTATTTTTGTGTAGAGTGCGTACTAATATTGCAATATACAAACAAAAATAACAATAACAACAATATATGATGATGATAACGAAAGAGAAAACAAAACAAAAACTACTGCCAAGGTTCTTCTCCCACTTTGGACGACATGAGTTTTTTTTTTCAAAATTTGTTAAAAATCGAATTGGCGCAAAAACGCGCAAGATGTTTTTGTTTATTATATTAGTTCAGTTCCTAAGCTTTGAAAATATATAAATTTCAGAACACGAAGTTGTCCGGAACGTTTTAAAACTCTCCATACTTCTCAAGAATGGCTAAAATTTAGACCTTTTTTCCATAAATGATTAAAAATATTTGTACAGGGTAAATGTCGACTTGCAGCTGATTTTTTTGTTCGAAATTACCTGAAGTTGAAGGATCCATAATAATACTTGGCTTTTGAATGGCAAAAATAGAAAAACTTGCACTTGAAAATATAAAAAAATCACTTTTTGCAAAAACGCGGAAAAATCGAAAAATATGACGAACTTTGAGACAACACAAAAATTGAATCAAGCAACATATGTTATCGATTCTTTTCGCTAATGATGGAGAATTTTGTCTACAATAATCGAGTATAAAACATTAATCGGATATCTCAATTTTCATTTTTCAATTAATCTCCGTTTTGGTGGTCAAATACCCCAACGTGCGACGCCTCTGTGTGTATTATAATAGTAAGGAAAAGAAAGATAATGTTATTTATGTAATTATAAAAAATTTGTTATGCATTTGTATGTCTTAATTAACCTCCATTTTCTTGAACCATGCTGCACATACAATGAGGCGGTCTGCGCTTCCAGTTTATTTTGGTGCTGTTCTATGTGGCTTTGTATTTTTTCTAATTAATGAATTTGCGATAACAACTTGGACAGCGTTTGGGACCTTCTCCCGTGTGGCGCAGCATGTGCTCAATTAAATAACTTACGGAGCTAAAGACGCAATTGCAAATGTTACATTTTCTCTCCTCTTCCTGTACTTCAGTCTTATGCCGCATACAGACTCTCATATGCAAGTTATTGGAGCTAGCAGCACTATAGCAATTTCCACAATTTGGATAATATAAAGTTTTATTGTTGCGATTCATCATTTCGTTCTAGTCTCCTTTACTAATCCCATACTCCTCTGTGCTTCAATTCAACATTCAACACATAGTATTAGTTTCATCTTGAGAAAAACGCGAGAAGCTGCCACCCCCCTTTTAGCACTTCCTATACAAATGGACCATTTTGCACACAAATTTAACGGCTTATAATTTAGTTTCCTGCACATACAAACACTTGAAATTTTGTACAGTGTTATATTTTTATTTATTGCCAAAATAAAAAATATGAAAATTATTTTTTGAATTTCCCTATTTTGCAAATAGGGTTGTTTTCTTCGTTAGCATGTAAGCTTTCAAAAAATGGAACAAACAATTTTTTTGCGATTTTTTTTTTCAAGTTTTTATGTTTTTTCTTGTCAGCAAAAAACGAAATCTAATTTAACGATTTTATTGAAAAATTTTAATTAACTTAAGTGTTACTCGGCATTATCGAGCTTATATTAAAAATATGGTCCAATACTGAACGTACCTTCCATAAAAATTGGAATTTTAGAAAAAATTAAAAAAAACATAAAAAAATTGTTTTGGTTTCATAAAATAGTATGCCTCAATCTATATAAAAAATTTTAGGTCTCCGACACAAATTTTTTTTGTTGCATAGTGTTATCAGACATTAATTACACTGTCCAACAGCATTTTTGGAACAGAATAGTGACCGTATAATTCTGAAAGGGCATGTTGAGTAGATAATTTTTGTTGAATAAACTTATTGTCCAGCTGGTCTGAGTTTTTTTTACAGTGGGTCAAACTTTTAATTTTTTGGTCGAAGGTAGCATTATACTAAACGAAAAAAATGCTGTAAGTTAATGTCTAAGTGATTTCTTATTGTCAGAGTTACATAGTGGAATTTTATGACGATCATTTTTGTGTAAGATCTTAACACTCTAGCTCCCCTTTTAATGGGTCAATTTCGCCCTTTTTTCGGAAAAAGTCAGGAAAGTTCTTTCAAAAAGGACTTTTAAGAATTAATCTATTTTACGAAAATGTTTGCCGGAAAATTTCAGTGGGGTTGCCAAAGACACCAAAGTTGTAAATATAGTTCTTTACGCTTAATTAGCAAAATTAAAGGCCAACTTATAAATAAATAATATAATGCAAATTTAAAGTCGCGATAAATTAAAAAACAAACACTTGCAATTTTGTACAGCGTAATGCGTTTTTAGTACCCATAGTCTATTGAAAAATTTACGTTATTGCCATACCTGCCTTGTACCTCTTAAATAATATGTCCAAAATAAAAAATATGAAAAATGTTTTTTTTTATTTCTCTTATATTTATAATATGGGAAATAACTTATATATTTATCCATAGATACCATACTGCTATTTTTCCTCATTTTAGTATTTGTCAATTCTTTTTACTCGAAAACTTTGAAGCGAAAAAAATAAATAATATTAAAAAAATTATGAAGATGTTACCAAATATTTGTCGTCATTACTTAACAAATGTTTTAGCAACCAGACCTTGTTAAACATATGGGCATTTCTCCAAAGTCGAATGCGACATTCGTACGCATTCAAAGTGAAAAAAAATATGCCATCAAATTATTTCAGTTTGACAAAAGGCGAAACTTATAGCTCTTGATTGGCACTACGGTTGTTGCTAAGTTTGATTTTGACCAATTCTTAATTAAGTAGTTTATTTTTTATTTAATGTTAATCACATTCGCACGCGAAATGTCGAACGCTACATTTTATTCGATCATTCTTTTTATGTTTATTTTTTTACTTTTTATGTAACTAGACATCCAAAGGTTGGCTATAAATGATTTTTAATATATTCAACATATTTATTTTCACCACAAAAATAATTTTTCTTATGTTCTTTAAATATAAATCGAGATTTAAAAGAGGGGTCATTAATCAAAACATAACATGCAATACAAGTGTTTAAAACATAAATTTTGCAATTATTCTATTTTGCACTCGAATTTTTCAAAATGTGTTAAGAATAAATGTAACTTTTAGGAAATTTAGTTAAATTTCATTGATTCCCTATAAAAAAGTGGCAAAACAACATAAGTTTACAGACTTTAAATTTTTTGGCTGCAGTTGACATATCGTTGGAAATGCCCATATTTTGATTTATTACTACTTTAAATTTACATTGTATTATTTATTTGTATAAGTTGGCCTATCATTTTCCTAATTAAGCATAAAGGGCCCACTGAAATTTTCCGGCAAACGTTTTCGTAGAATATTTTAATCCTTAAATGTCCTTTTTGAAAGGACTTTCTTGACTCTTTCGAAAAAAGGGCCAAATTGACCCATTAAGAGGGGAGCTAGAGGGTTAAGATCTTCCACAAAAATGATCCTCATAAAATTCCACTATGTAACTCTGACAATAAGAAATCGTTCAGACATTAACTTACAGATTTTTTTTATTTAGCATAATACTCCCTTCGACCAAAAAATTAAAACATTGACCCACTGTAACAAAAAAAAAACTTAGACCAGCTGGACCATAAGTTTATTCTATAAAAATAATCTACTCATCAAGGACTTTTTTAAATTTTTTCGAAAAAAGGGCCAAAATGACCCGTTAAGATCTTCCACAAAAATGATCCTCATAAAATTCCACTATGAAACTCTTCCAATAAGAAATCTCTGAGACATTAACTTACATCATTTTTTTCATTTAGTATAATGCTACCTTCAACCAAAAAATTAAAACTGTGACCCACTGTAAAAAAAAACTCAGACCAGCTGGTTTTTAGTTTATTCTACAAAAATTATCTACTCAACATGCCCTTTCAGAATTATAGGGTCGCTATTCTGTTCCAATCAAAAAGTTTTAATTTCTTGGACGGTGTTATTTATCATATATTTTTTATTTTAAAAAAACTTTTCTTTTCAAAATTAACAATAAAAAATTTATTAGATTTGACTGCTGCAAAAACTGACAATCATAGAAATGACAAGTTAAAAATATGGTGTTGCTAGATTTATACAGACGAGTTCATTAATATGTACATTAGTTAAAACACTGTTTGTGAATACGTTTTTTTAATAATGATTTATAAGGCCAAAATCGTTTGTTAACTAATGTGTATTTTAAGTCATAGTTAGGATTTTGAATACGCTGTTCCATTACATGTTTATTGCACAAAATGGGTTTGATAAGTATTGTGTACTTTGAAGCTACAATAATAATTCTTGGCGTAGCGTCATATCGCCCAATGTCACGTCGCCCAAAATCATGTATGTCATATCGCCAAAAAAAAAAAAATCAATGGTAGTTGTTGTTGTAGAAAAATTTGGTTTTTAGGCAATATGACATCGACATTGGGCAGTATGTCATTTTGAACAGTAGGTAATTTCTTATTTTATTTCGCCCAAAAAGAGAGTTATGTTATAACGCCCAAAGTATACAAACAAATTTATTCTCAAATGTTCATCACGCTAATCCAAGTAAAATGTATCATGAGCACTTTTTGTAAAACAAGTTTCGAATCGTCGGCGTGCCAAAAAGGCGGCTACGAGGACCATGGTGATCTGCGGTAGGGGACCAAAGTATCTCAAAAGACGGCTACGCGGACCAAGCAGTAGGTGCGTGGCCGGTCTTAAATATTTTCTCCTCTGGGGTATGTCAAAAGACAGCTATGCGTACCAAACAGTCGGTGCGTGGCCCTCTGGGGTGCATGAACCAAACAGCTTGTGAGTGACCGGCCTTCGGCCTTTAGCCGTCTTTAGTTCGCGTAGCCGTCTTTAGACATACCCCAGAGGAGAAAATCGTTAAACTGCCACGCACGGACTGTTTGGTACGCGTAGCTCTCTTTTGACATACCCCAGAGGAGAACATCTTTAAACTGCCAGGAACAGACTGTTTGGTCCGCGTAGCCGTCTTTTGGCATACCCCGACCTTAGGCCGGGGTTAAATAGGTGAGACAAAATACATGACGAAGGGTATTATAACAGTTCCTTTGTAACGCTATGCTTTGTAACATTTTATATTTACATATTGAAATGTGATATCGCCCAAAAAGAAATTTGGGCTTTATGACATCGCTTTTGGGCGATATGACATTTCCAGATAACCAATTTGGGCGATATGTCGACTTTTGGGCGTATGACATACATGATTTTGGGCGATATGACGCTACGCCATAATTTGTGTACCCTACATAACACTTGTACAGGGTATTGTAAGATTGTTTCATGGCAGATGTTTGTAACACCTGAAAATACTATAGCCAGACCCACTTTAAAGTATACCGATCGACTCAAAATCACTAGCTGAGTCGATTTAACCATGTCTGTCCGTCCGCCCGTCTGTCCATCTTAAGTTGTTTGTCGACTACAGGTCGCAATTTCACCCCGATCGTTCTGAAATTTTGCATTTTGGAGTCTTTCGCAGCTGAAAAGAACTCTATTGAATTTGGTTGAAATCGGTTCAGATTTATATATAGCTCCAATATATATATTTCGTCCGATTTGGCCCTTTAGTCCTATAGAAGCTGTATTTTATATCCAATCGTTTTGAAATTTAGAATGGTAGAGTTTCTTGATCCATGGACCAGCATTGCCGAATTTGAAGAAAATCGGTTCAGATTTAGATATTGCTCCCATATATATGTTTCGTCCGATTTGGCCCTTTAGAAGCTGTTGTTTAAAACCAATAGTTTTGCAATTTAGCATGGTAGAGTTTCTTGATCCATGGACATACTTTGCCGAGTTTGAAGAAAATCGGTTCAGATTAAGATATAGCTCACATATATATGTTTTGTCCGATTTGACGCTTTTGCCCTTAAAAGCTGTATTTTACATCTAATTGTTTTGAAATTCTGCATGGTAGAGTTTCTTAATACATGGACCCACAGTGCTGAATTTTAAGAAAATCGGTTCAGATTTAGCTATATCTCCCATATATATGTTTTGTCCGATTTGGCCTTTTGCCCTATAGAAGCTGTATTTTGTATCCAATTGTTTTAGAATTTAGCATTGCAGAGTTTATTGACCCATGGACCAACATTGCCGAGTTTGAAGAAAATCGGTTCAGATTTTGTTATAGCTCCCATGTATATGTTTCTTCCGATTTGGCTACAGACGCAGAGGAGACGTACCAAATGTAAATTGTGTAAACAAACTTTAGTTGAAGTATACAGTGGATATTTCATTGTTATCCAATCTTACTAGAGTGGTGTAGGGTATCATATAGTCGGCGCCGCCCGACTTAAGCCTTTCGTTACTGGTTTTGAATACGGCTGTTACTTAATTAGCTACAACTTTTTCAAATATTCATCGATTTTCTTCATAATGGTCTCATTTTATTCATGACCGATCAGACTTTACGATAAATTAATAAAAATAAAATAATTGTGAATTTGTTTGTTTTTCGATGTTTTTAAGAGGTTTTAATAAACATTTTTTTTTTAAAGAAATGGGAGATTTTCGCAATTTATATATGTGTAACTGCCGATGGGATGAAGAAATTATATTAGAAGAATATAAAGGCAAATTGATTTAGGATTTTTTTATTTCTGCTAATGTTGTTGTCGGAAGGCCCCAGGGCCCGTTTAGCCACCGGCACATTTTTGGCAATTTGGGGGTGACTTCGGAGGTGGTGGAGTTTTTTGTTTTTGTTTTTACATCCGCCCGCTATTGTGAACTTTTGCCTGGAAATTTGACTAAAAATAGCCCAACTTCAAAGAGCTATAAAACAAAAATTCGAGCTTACTTCGAAAAACCAATTCCAATTGGTCTCGTTCTGGAAAGATTTTCTTGTTGCACAGTGTTATTGCAATGGAGTATTGAAGTTTCGTATTATCTTTGTCCTCCTTTGTATTTATCGATCTGTCAATGCGTTGTTGTATTCTCAAGATTTCTAATGTGTACCTCTTATTTACTTTTTTCTCCTTGTCAAGTATTTTGACATTTTTGAAATCATGTGCATGGTCTCTCTCTTTTGTGTATTGTGGGAGTTCTGTTTTTCTGTGCCTTTGTTTATGTCAGTTTGATGTTCGTTTAGTCTGACGTTAGCACTCGTTTTGTTGTGCCAACATACATCCCGCATGTTTCGCTCTACCACAACAAGTGATTTCATATACAACATTGTTTTGTTTAAGTTTATCTGTTGTTGTTATCTTTCGTTTGAAAATTGTTTGTAGTGTTTCATTAGATTTATACGCAATCATTGTTTTTCCATCTGTTTTGATGTTTTTAATGTTTTAGTTTTCTCTTAGATTTGGTACATATGGTACACTGATTAAATTAACGTCGTCTTGTTTTTCTTGTTCTTTTTAATTGCAATCTTTGTTTGGTGATGTTTTTATAAATTGGTCAATCTTTTTATTTATTTATATGAATAACAATACAAAGTACATTTATATTCTAATTTTCTAATAAAGACCATGTGGTTAAATGTTTCCAGCGATAGACCAGAGCCTCTGATGGGAATCGAACCCACGACCCCTAAACTCATAGGTCAATTATTTGTGGAGGATAGATGTTTTTTGTTATTATTTCAATTAGTTTCATTATATTATTTTTTTATGGATTATTTAAAGCTTTACTGAACCAATTACGATAAGTGGTTCGCCAGTTATGCTATAATATAGGTTGAAACTTATTTTCTAGAGGTTCCTTTTTATTTTGATAGATGAACAGATCGCACCCCACTAAAAGACCACAAAACTCTTAATAACGTAAACAATGTTTTGAGCAAAAAAATTAAAATATGTGTTTTTACAATTCACAAATAAATATTTTTGCAATTTTTTTATTTTACAAAAGAGTTAGGAAAAAGGTATCGAAAACACTTTGGGCAAAATTTTTTTCAACACCATCCAAATCGATATTCCTTAACCGATTTCGTTGAAATTTTTGTGGATTTGGTGGATAAACAATTACAAATTGCGTTTATTGTGTAGGTAAAGGAAGTTAAGTTCCTTAGTTTTTTATTGGAATTTTATTGCTAAATATAATTATGTACTTTAGTACGTGATCATTAAAACTTTTTATAATAAAATACGTAAGAGTAAAAAATGTAATCTTCGATTTTTTGAAAGAAATATATAAATTATTTCACTCTCAGCAGAAATGTGTGGCTGTTTGGTCAGTCCAGTGAATCATCAAAACAGTGACGACAAGAGAGAGCCACAGTAAAATAAATTTTACTGAGCAGCAGAGCGTAGGCCAGTGCTACCATGTAAGTGCTTTTGGCATTAACTTTGCTGTTTTTCAGACTCCTAAAACGCCAAATTGTCTGGCTAGAACCGACAAAAAAATCGTGAAACATGCACTTTTCTTAGTTTTAGTTGTTATTACTTTTACTGTTACCATTTTTTACGCTTTTATATTGTTTTTTTTAACTGCCTTCCCAGTGTTGCCAGAAATGACGATTTTTAGAGGTAAAAAATACAAGGTGGCGCAAAAGTAATCCTCCTATCAGAAAATGCTATAAATTTTGCGATTGGCCCCTAATGTCAGTTCTGTTTTGACATTTGTGTAGTAAACACATGCGAAATACACGTTAATAAACAATGTTACGCTACACTGCTCCAGAACGCGGAATATTGCGGACTATTTATTTGACCAATAATCGGTCGGTGACTTTGGCACAGATTTCCTGGCCGTCCAACGCCTACTGGTGAAACACTGCGACGTTTAGCCGCTCGCCTCGAAGAGACTGGCACAACACGAGATGCTGCCAGGCGTGGCAGACCCCGGAGTAGCCGTTCTGCAGAGAATATTGCTGCTGTAGCCGAGGATGTCATGGAAGCGCCGTCGACATCGACCAGACGACGTGCCACGCAAATGGGTATCCGTCGACGGTCTCTACAGCGAATTTTGGTACAAGATTTGAAGATGTTTCCGTACAAAGTCCAGACGGTGCATCAGCTGTTAGCTGCTGACCGCCAATCGCGTCTAACATAACATCGAAAGGTTACTTTTGCGCCACCTGTTAGAACATGACGATTTGACGATTTTTGCCTCGAAATGACGATTTTTTAAGATATGAAAAAAATAAGGTAAACTTAACAAATTGTTCTTATAATAGGGGATTTTTTGCCAACTTTCTTTTTGGCAGCTCAGTTGTGTTCGTGTTTTCATCTTTAAACATTGAATTATATACAATTATATGGATTATATTAGACATTTCTCTAAATTTTATGTTTTTTTTTAATCAAATCCGAAAGCTCTTAAAAATCACTCTATATTATGGATTTTTTATAATTCTTTTGGAATACAATTTACGCTCCCATTTATATTTTTAAAATAAAAATTAGAAATATACGACAAATTCTCAAATATTATGGATGATCATGGAAAAAATAAAATTGGTGGTAGATGCGGTCAAATTCAATGACATAAAAGGATTACTCAGAGGAATTTTGTTAAGTTGCAAAATCGGTAGAGGAGTTTATATGGTTTCTATATCGATAACTTCATGCCAAAGTATGATACGCCGGCTTAGCAAATTTTTAGGGACATTACCTTTTTAAATTTATGTGGTTATCTAGTTTCTATATCGATACCTTCATTTTAAAACATGTTTTTTGGGTCATTACGTTTTTAAATTCTAAATAATCCAAATTATATTCAGTCAAGTCAATGTTTATCCGTCAATCCAAACCAAGAAACGTTATTCGATTTATAAAGGAATTCTATACATATTAAAATAATCATAAAATTAAATACATATTTTAACAGCCTAATCGGTCGGTACTTGTGGTTTCCAATGCGAATCTATCAGAACCTACAATAAAACCATCGATCTACGCTGGACCGTTTCAAGAAAGTGAGATCGGCTCAAAAAAAATAATTTAAGTTCATTTTGATGAACATCAAATCATATGAGATTTGATGTTCATCATTAATACATATTTGTCTCTAAAATACTCGTCTATTCCTCGCCCTAAAAAACTCAAAAGCTGTATTTTAATGCTAGATATCGGTGACGATTTCGAATTTTTTTTGACGTTTTTTTGCCATTTTCGCCTGGCATTGAGTTCCTTCTAAATATTTTCCGTGTTTTTTTTTTTTAAGTTATTTTGAAAATTGTAAATAGTTTATGCCTACACGGAGGAAAAAAACGGCCTCTGTAACATATTGCCCCAAACATATTTTGCAGGCAACATATATATGTTTGGAGCAGCTCCAAAACATATTATGTTTGGGGTAGCGGTAATGTTCCCAAACATTTATATGATTGTATGTAATCATATATATGCTTATGTCCAAACATTTATATGATTGTATGTAATCATATATATGATTGCATTTAATCATGTATATGATTGTATATTGTTGTTTTTTATCAAAAGTCTGAACCCTTTGTGACGCACCTATAATATATTTATAAAATTCTAGTCTAATGTTCCATTAATTATCCATTATTCGGACTGCGGACTATGCCACTTTTCTTTCAACTTGGTTGGTAGCTCCGTTGATCCACCCGATTGACTGAAAAACGTCAACACCTTATACCACTGGCTATATAGAGTCAACGAGAATTATATGCACAGCGTGTATTTTAATTTACTTTCATGTTACACCCGAAACAAGAAAGTATAAGCATAGCCATATATTCATTCTGACTGGCTGTGGCTGTCAATGGTTGTATGTGCATCCACCATCACAGTGGTGATGGTGGATGCTCTATGAGTCACATAATTGGGCTCTCAGAGAGTAATACTCTCTAAAAATCTAAAAAATATGCTCTAATATATTATTTTGCCAAAAATATGTTAGGACACAATCATATCGTTTTTTAATATGATGGAATTTTGCCCCGAACATATTATGATTGTGTGCAAACATAATATGTTTACCCACAAACATATATATGATTGTGCCCGTCCCAAACATATTTATGATTGCATCCAAACATATTTTTAACATATTTTTTTCTCCGTGTATGTTTTAAACATATAGAGGGGGTTCCGGGCCCCCCCTCTGGATGCGTCCCTGCTCAAAACACAAAGGTTTGCAATCAATTTGGAAGTAGAAGAATGATTCTTAGGTTTCGTAGATTGTTCCGTAAGTAGATATGTCAATTATTTACATAAACTTATTCTGGATTTTTTTGTGGGAAAATAAGATGATAAATATTCCAATAATTGGAAGTCTTATAATGGTGCAAATGCAATGTGACATAAAACATGAACGTGACATAAAAAAATAGGGTTTAACTTTGGCAATATCCACATGCCGTTTTAATTCAATGCGAGGGACACCTCCTATTCGAACATAAAATCAGCATAAATATATTCTACAAAGAAAAATTTGTAAGTTCGAAGTCTCAGAAACACTAAATGGAGTTGCAGATACGAAATTGTAGATTAATTGCAATAAATTATGTTGGTACCAAATTACATCCTAATTTCAAGAAGAAAACAACAAAACGCATAAAAAAGTTTTTCGATTAATTCAACATAACATAAAAGCCAATATGTAGATTTGCCTGATGATACGATAGCATTTTAATATTGGCGAACAGCCTTCGACTAGCTAAAGCAGTAAGTTATTTGGTCAAGCTTTGAATGGGACTTGTGAATTTATGGATGATGATAGAAGTGATAAGGAATCGATAGCTGCAGAAACTATTGTGCTAAAAATATTCTCAAGACTCTATATGACAATAAGCCAATCAAAGAAAGAAAAGGTTGATAAAATACATAAAATGTAGATTCAAAAAAGGAGGACTAAAACGAAATCTTTTTAAATATACATCCAAATACTTTTAAAGGTTTGCAAGTTGCAATAAGGCTTCCACTAAGCTCTTCTGGCTGTGAAGGAAATCGTTGTGATGTGTCGAATTCAAACATTACTAAGATGTACAATGAACCAAGATCGGTTTTGAAATTTGGCCATCTTAAATATCGAAAACGAAGTAGTAAAATTGTCATTGATATTATTTTTTTAAACAGTAGAAGAATTAATTTTAATTTTTATTTATATCTTATTCCATTGTGCTATTTTTTTATGTTCATTATAAAATATTGAATTACTCTTTAATTAATAAATAAAAGTTTATTAATTACTGTTTTCTTTAAACATTTGTTGTTGTAATAGACCGAATTCTTGTTTATTTTTATACATATATTAATTTATCATAGGAAGGTTTGCTCCATCTGTAGCAAATGACAACAATGCCTTGAGAATTGTTTATATTCCTAAAGAACAAAACTCCGTTACTTCGCCCCCTCATATTGCATCTAACAGCATTAATTCACTTGATCCAAATGTATATGAATTAACTGTGGTTCCGTCACATATATTATAACTAGACTTTCTCCTGACACTATCGAAGATAATATAAAAAACTTCATACTTTCCGAATGTTCTGAATTTAATGCAGGGCTGTGGAGTCGAGCCAAAACTACTCGACTCCGACTCCCGGAGTCGAATTTTAAAATCATTCGAATCCGACTCCGGCAGTTAAATAACATAAATTACTGAAATTATATTTCTACTAAGACGTGAGTTGATGTTATTGAAAATAAGATATAGCGTTGTTAAAAAAACCACAAAAGTAGGTATTCAATACCAGTAATTAAATACAATTTTATTATTTATTTGTCGACGCTTGACTTGAATGTTGCAACTAATATGATAATTCTTTCAGCATGAAATCATGATAAAATTTTCATCAATCACTGCCTCTGTTTTAGTATACCGCAATTTTAAGATATTATGTTCGCTTCAGGCATCCAGTTTATTCGTTAGTTATTATAACCTACACCACACTATGGTATAGGAGGTTATAAATTTGTCTTTTGGCAGATTTGTAATAAATACTACAGCTAGACACACCTTAAAATATACAGTTCAAACATAGTCAGACCTGGCCGTCTGTCCATCTTATGTTGTTCGATAAGTACAGGTCGAAATTTCACTACGATCCTGCTAAAATTTGGCAATAAGAACTCTTTTACTCTAGGGAGGAAACCTATTGGAATTGGTTAAAATCGATTCAGGTCGATATTGCCCCCAGATATAAATGTTTCTTTAGATTTAGCCTTGTAAAGCTATGTAAGCTGTATTTCACATTCAATATTTTTTTTTAAATTAGTAGGGTAGAATTTATTTATCCAAGAACAAATTCTGTTTAAATTTAGATTTATAAGGTAATTATCTCATATTTATATTTACAATATCTGAGCTTATTCTGCTCGAACTTGTAAGGTATCATATCGTTGGCTTCGCTCGGCCTTTCTTTACTTTTCTTGCAAAAATACTTATTTTGTTAGCTAAATATAATCAGAACTTTCCCAAAACTGTTTTACATAAAAACTCGATAGTTTGGTTAACATTATGGATATTTTTGGCCTACTTAAATATTAGGTTAAGAGCTGCGAATAGTTTATCCTTCTTTTTTACCAAAATTGTTTTTCCAAAATTTGTTGAGTGCAAAAGTTCTATCACACAATTGGAACATTTTGCACAATACATCTCGGAGTCGACCATAATTTTTCGACTCCGACTCCACAGCCCTGATTTAATGAAAACGATAGTTATATTTTCAAATTTAATTATTCCCAGCCTAGAGACATATCATCTTTTAAAATTATGGTCCCATTTAAAATATTTGATATTCTATTTTCATAGTTTTGTTTTTGACTATTGAGCTCGAGATCGTTGTTTCTGTAAAACAGAAAAACAAACCTTCTTTGAAAAAGAAGAATAAGACATGTGTGAAATGTATTAAGGGTGGTCACTGGTTGGTGGACGATATCGTTTCGGAAGCTACCAAGCAACCTCATCGGCACCTTGGACAAAATACTCTGTCAATAATTGGCATAATACGAGAGCAGCTCAATATACAATAATTGAGTAGTGGTTTCAAAGTCTCATATCTCCAAAACATTGCAGACAGTATTTCTCAACCTTAATACATCCCCACACTTCTTGTTTGGTTTTTTCTTGCAGCGATATTATAGTTACTGAATCATTCTGGCCTACAGGTGTACAGAAGGGAGAGAATAATATTCACACTATTTCTGATAACTAATTTCCCTCAAAAAACTTATTTCATCTACTTTAATCCTTTATCAAAATATTCGTGGACTTAATTCCAAATTAAGTCAAGTCTATATTGATAGTTGTTTTATCGTTGTATACTCGTAGTGTATTTGTATTTACTGAAATTTGGCTTAAAACAGATGTATTTGATTCGGAGACTATAATCATTATAATATTTTTAAAAAAGAGCGCTCGATGATTGCAATTCATTCCTCTTTTCACTCATCATTAAATGAAATTCCGGATAATTGTTATCACAATATGTGTCAAATTTATTATTAGTATAACTAACATATTTGTAACTGTCTTGTACATTCCTCCAGATTCAGAAATAAAATTATATACATAAGTACATGCAACGTGCTAATTATTTAAAATTTGTTAATAATTTAGAGTCACTTAACGATGTTATTATTGTTTTTGGAGATTTCAATCTACCTAAAGTGACATAGTTTCCCTGTCTGTTTCTATCATATTTTGATCGTTTTTATTGTTTCTTTGATGTCTTGTCAGATCTTTCTCTTTCGATTATTTGTTCCGATTTTCCAAAAAAAGTGAACCGGCATGCTTTACAAAGGAATTAAGACGTTTAAGGAATTAAATTTATAGAAAATTTTTAAAAGAGTAAAACTCCTTTAGTTTGTATCAATTATCAGAAAGAAAAATGTCATACTAAATTCACGTAAAAAATTCTAAATTTAGAACGTTCGTACTAAGTTTTTCTTAAAACATGTATAAATGGGCTTAAATCGAAAAATTACGCGCTGAAAGGCTTACAATAAGTAGACAATACTTGAAATCATGTAAACATTTTCTCATTGCATTAAAAAGGAAGAAGAAAAAGCTTACTTTAATCTCAGAGAGGCAGAACAATTCCACTATGCAACAAAAAAATTTGTTTGTGTCCTAGACCTAAAAATTATTTCTTTGTATAGATTGTGGCATACTGTTATATCAAATCGAAGCCAAAAAATTTTTTATGGTAAATTTTTTTTTTAAAAATTTTGTTATTAAAAATACTATTATCGTCGAAGATACCCTTAGTATTTGCACTATAATTTTGGAGTATATGCCCGATCAGGCTTATACGTCTAATTGAAGCTATTAATGTGGACTACCAATGTTGGAAATATCTCTTTCGCATAGAAACAGTGGTTTAGCAACAGTCATTAAACAAATTGGAAAAAGTAGATTTTTTTCAAAAAAAAACTGGGACGAACAAAAACATAAAAAATAGAAAAACTATCGAAAATAAATATTTTATTTTATTTTTTAAAAGTTTGCATCCTAGCGAAAAGTATAGTGCCTATTTGAAAAAATCTAAAGATAAATGTAGAAATTATAGCCCTTTTGGTAGAGGTAAGAGAATTTCAAAAAATCTTTTTTTTTTAAATTTCTGTTTAAATAGCGATTTTATTTATTACTTTTATTTATATTATGTATGTTTGAGTTTATTTACATGTACAAGATTCATTAGAAGTAATTGTGAGTTCTTTGTTGACGTTTGTAGATTTCGGAATAGGTTTCTCTAATGAGGAAACAAATATAATCTCCCACCATTCTTTCATCCCAGAGCCCTTGTTAACGCCGCTTGATGGACTTCATTTCTTCATGAAACCTTCCGCCATGTTCATCGTTTACGTCGCTAAGATTCTCGGGGAAAAAGTTTAAATGAGAATGCGAGAAATGATAAAAGAAGAAAGACTTTGAAATAAACTTTTTAAATATGAGAGTGAATTGTCATCTTTCCTTAAGGCTTTTACAAAATGTTTAAAGAGCCCCAGCTTAATATGCAGTGGTGGCAAAATAATGTTTACTTTTTATACGAGAGGTGTGTATTTTATGTTGTTTTCACCCAATGTAATGTGTTTTCTTGTTGGCCATGTATTTCTTCTGTAATGATCTTCGCGAGCACGGCTATCCCAGAGGCATAGCATACCAACTACTTTTAAATCGTAACAAATTTCCCAGTCATGTTGTTCATATTTTATGAATTTGATCAATATAGCCATTGTTTCGATGAATCCTTAGTGCTGACAGCATGAGCAATGGGAATCGACGGTTCTGATTTCCGTTGTGTAAAAGTACTGCTTTCAAACTTTCTTTACTGCTGTCAACAAATAACCGTAATTCCTTTGAATTGTATGTTTGATTAAGTTCCTCGAACAATCCGGGAATGTCCTTGCAAAAGCATCTGTTATCCACAGATGAATAAAATTGTTTATAAGGTATATCACGGACTCTATATGTTATATGTTAACATCTGGGGCCAACATATTGTACTGTTTCATCCGAGACTCAAACTTGAATCGCTCAGAGTTGAGTACTCAGTTGAACTTATGATGTTTCCGTAATTAGGCTTTTAGCTATACTTGGACACTTCCCACTCAAATCTATTAACTTAGACAAAATTAGAAGTCCGTATCGTGAATGAATGGTTGTTTCCAAATCATTGGCATTCCAAATTGCACGTGAAGTCTAAAATTAAAACGTTTTATTCCACAAAACATTGTAATATATTAATTTTAAAGTACTTACCGCATACTTCCACTAGTCCGTCGAGTAAGATTTACATGGCACGAATTACACAATATACTAGGTGTCCACGGTTCGTTCATATTTTTAACTCGTATACCAAAATATTGCACATATATTTCTTTTATTATTTTACTAAACGTACGTCGATTTTTTAATTACATATTTTCCGCAGATGTAGCAGAAATTGTCGGGATCATTTACACATTGAAAAGTTCTTTGCCTTTTACTCATACTTCGAAATATAACTTTGTAATATTTTTCAGAAAATCGACTTATCTCTTTAAGACGCTGAATTACACTAATTTATTAATAAGAACCACAAATATTGTTGAATGACCCTCTATCTGAGCGGATCTCATCCAATATAGCTCTCACATTGCATATCATGTTTTATGGATGGTTACGAACGGCCATAAAACTTCGTCCTATCTATAATTTTATAATGTCTGACATCAATCCTCATAAAATAAAATGCAAGTGCAATGTCTCTTATATGTCTCTCTTACATATGGCGAATTCAATATAAGCAAAAACTTCATTTAAAAACGAAAAAATAACACGGCTCAATCAGGCTTATACGTGAAAGCTGGAATTAAAAAAAATATTTTTTTCGTGTTTGTGACACCTAATTGCATCAGAAACTGTTATCCACATCCCTTGGACAAAATTTTTGTTGCATAGTGTTATAGAGCACAATAAAATCACCCTGTCAACCACTCTCATTTAAGTGTTTGATTTTGGCTGAAGCATCAGCAAACACACACGCATATAAATCAACGAGATGTATATGTATAAACATTTGTGCGCAACATATCTATTTGGTTTCTCCTTCAAGCAGTGTTTGTAAATACATTACTTGGCGTGATTTTTTTTTGATTTAAGTTTTTTTGAAGTTGTTAATAACTCTTTCGTTGATGCAATTCCTTATATGCTTGATATTTAAATAGAATAATTGCAGATAAGCTTTTACTTTTGCTGCCAAGCAATTGTATTTTGACATACCATTTTAAAAAAAATGCATTATTTGCAATACAGATGCAAAAATGGTACAATTAATATAAATAGTATATAGGTATAAAACGAACGAAAGCACAATAAATCAAGTATGATCAGCCTTAAATCTAGTATTCTTTAGGCTTAATTCAAGAACTGATCATTATATCAGACTTAAATCAAGTATTGGACAGGCTTAATTCAACTAAATTTTCTTCATTGAAGCCTCAATCCCATAAAGTTCTTAAATCAATCGCTTTATGCTTGAAATAAGAATATTTCGGCATAAAATCAATCCTAATTAGGCTTAATGAGTGCTAAGATTATGAATTCAGGGCTTACAAATTCGTACTTGATTCAAGTATTTTGTGCTTGGTGTAAGAAAACCCGTACTTTTGACACCGCTACTTCTTGATTCAATTACGGATTACTCATTTATTTTCTGTGTACTCGTTTGTAAATGTAGGTTTATTAACTTTTTTTGTAATTAATATTTATTTAAAAAAATATTTACAAATTGTGAGTGTCCCCGTGCCAGTAGGCATTATTGGAGACTAGTTGGCAAAACAAAATTTCCTAAAATTGCAATTAGGTTAGGTTGAAGAAATGAGACGTCCCGTACCCATGCACAGACACTTAAGCCAGTGGTTCGGCCTGTTGTGCGCACCTTAACTATGATCTTTTTATACCTCACGAGTTACAGAAAATCGGCACTAGACACGAACCGGTACTAGCCGGGCAGTGACACAGAAAATGTTCCATCGTTTCGGCGTTTTCCCTGCATTCCCTACATTTGTCGTTTTCTGCTAGTCCTATGCGATGTAGGTATGCTTGTAAGCATGAGTGTCCTGTTAGAACACTCATCATCTTACTAATCTCGATCTTGTTTAGTTTCAGAAAACTTCTTGTTTTCTTTTCATTTGGGTCAACCCACAGTATCCTTGCAGTTGATACAAATTAATTAAATAGTGATAGTATTAAAGACATTATTCAATCATCGATATTAAACGGCAATTAAATTTTAAGTTACGTAGAGAAGTGTTTCTAGTCTTTCCAATAAGAGAGTCTGTGGTAATGCATTGTATTAATGAGGTCCGGCATATTGGATTCTCTACCTGGTCAATTCAAGTCTGCATCTCGTAGATTTCAGATGGGGTTGTTGGCGTGTGTTTCTTTGCGATTCATCAAAATTTTGATAAAATTGGATAAAAGTATTACCAAGTCGTTTCATAAATTTTAACATAAATACTAGGATGTTTTCTTTATATATTCCACTCACAGGTACATCTAGCATAGCTTTTAAATACAGATCAGTAGACCTGTATAAGGCTGCTCTGAGTCGAGCGGGTGAGGTGTGGCCGGGTGCCCAGTTGGATGTTGTCGAAAAAACAACATCCCTAGTCACCCTAGAGCCATCACCTGGGTTACAGAAGAGCCCTCCAACCCGGCTGACATATCAGAAATAATAAAAGATTCCAACCCTGGTCTGCCGGCCCATAATTGGAGAATCAGCAAGGTGGGTGCGGCGGATGGTAAAAAGCGGCAGGTCAATTTGATCCTTAACGCTGAATCCACCACCCATATACAACGTGCAAGTGCAACACTACAAGCAGGATATAGATCACACTGCGGAAGGTGATTCGTCCACCGTGGTTGATACACGGCTTTCTGGAAGTGCGGAGGTACCCCTGCCCATTATTTCTGGTGACTCCAACTCTAACAGAAGATCTGTAACGTCCTTCTCTGAGGACGAAAGCTCTACTTCTGACACAGAGGTTCTGAGGGGAGTCTCCGGACTCTTTCACCAATCTGGCGGGGACACGCTTCTCGATGATACGGACGAAGAGTTCGATAACACCCTTGTCTGGGTGGATGTTAATCTGTCAATTACCAATGATGGTAAGAATTCTACAGATTAACCTTCTTCACGCTAAAGCAGCCTCAGCTGTCCCTGTCCACAGGTGCAGTATACATCGTCCTGATACAGGAGCCCTACGCAGTGGGAGGAAGGGTGTGCGGTATCAGGACACCCAACTTTAAACTGCTTATGGCCAACCGTGAAGGCACTCCAAGAACCTGCATTTTGGCCAGGAAAGATCTAAGTACCTTTCTCCTGGCTAATTTAGGTGGTAAAGACCAAACATCTGCTAGTCTGGAGATCGGTAATCGCATATATTGGGTGGTCTCCAGTTACTTTCCTTATAAAGCTGTAACACCGACTGCTCTATTCAGGGAAGTAGTAGAAGAAGCAACTTCTGACGAGGTCGAGCTGATTTTTGGCGCAGAAACGAACGCTCATCATAATATCTGGGGTAGTACGGATATATACAATAGGGGTGATTCGATTCTTGACTGTATTCTAATTACCAACCTAAGTATTTGTAACATAGGTAATAAACCGACCTTTACAATTAAAGACAGACAAGAAGTACTCGACGTAACGTTTGCTACTGACCGGCTGTCAGACAAAATTATTGGTTGGAATATACTGGACGACCTCTCATTCTCAGATCACCATTATATTGAGTTCAAACTCGCTGAAAAAGCGCCTAAACCTGCCGTCCACAGAAATGTGAGGAAAACAAAGTGGCACCTGAATGAGAAGAATTTCAAGAAATTCATAAAAAAAAGCCGGTCTGTATAATCTGGTCGAGCATATCACCACATCATTCAATACTTTCCTTGAAGAAACCTGTCCAAAAACAAAGTACAAGGGTAAAACTAAACCTCAAGGGTGGACTTTTGAGCTAACGGCAAGGAAAAAGACCTGCAACAAGCTATTCAACAAGGCGAAATCTACTGGAGTCGCTAATGGGATGCATATAAAGGGCAACTCAAGATCTATAAGAAGGAGCTTAGGAAGGCGCAAAGACGCTCTTGGTTTTCCTTCTGTGGCGAAGTGGAAAAGATCTCCGACGCCGCAAAGCTGAGGAAGATACTATCCACCTCACCTTGTACAGTAGGGTATTTGCAGGATGAGTCAAACAACTGGACAAAAAACAGCGAGCAATCGCTAAATGTATTGCTCGGCACACATTTCCCGGGGAACTCATCAACATAGCCTGAGGATCAACAGGACCAACAAGAGTGCGAGTGGACTGCGAGCGTCGCTAGCTTGTGGACTGAGAGATCCTGATTAAGCTGGGCTATAAACAGCTTGGAGCCCTTCAAGTCACCTGGAGCCCGACGTCACCCCAGCAGAAATGTAGAAAATGTTGAAGAACATTATACCCTGGCTGCAGAAAATGTATGTAGGTGTATAAGGCTTTCATACATCCCGTATCGATGGAGGGACACCAAGGTGCTATTCATACCCAAAGCGGGAATGATATCTCACACTAGGCCAAAAGACTTCAGACCAATTAGCCTATCCTGCTTCCTATTGAAAGGTCTGGAAAGACTTTTAGAATATTCCATTAGGGAAAACCTGGATACAAAACTCCTGTCGGGAAACCAACATGCTTACAATAAGGGAAAGTCAACAGAATCAGCCCTGCACGAACTTGTGAGCACAATCGAATCGTCCATACATGTCAAGGAATTCACCATTTTGGCATTTCTTGACATAGAAGGGGCTTTTAACAATATTCACTCAAATGCGGTAATTGCGGCACTGTCACATCTTAAGGTAAACTCTAGCTTGATTAGACTTATACACATCCTGTTCAAGAGAAGACGCATAACAGCGTGTCTTGGGTCCACAACTCTAACAAGGTTTGTTAACATAGGGACTCCATAAGAAGGAGTACTGTCTCCACTAATTTGGAACCTAGCGGTGAATGAAATCCTGCTAGATCTAGAACGTTGTGGCTGCAAGGTCGTGGCATATGCGGACGACGTGGCAATCGCAGCGAGTGGCAAATTCGTAAACGTCCTCAGAGACATTCTACATGTGGCTCTGAACAAATTGGCTAGATGGGCCAGCAGCAGCGGTGTGGGCGTTAACCCAAAGAAGACAGAAGTGGTTCTCTTTACTAGGATGAATAATGTCCCACATGTGGACCCTCCACCTCGGCTAAATGGAACAGATCTAGTCTTTTCTGAAAGTGCAAAATTTTTACTAGAATTTTAAATGGCCGCGATGATTATGATATGTTTCGTTCTAGTGTTATATTCCCAATTCATAAGAAGGGTGATGCTAACCTACCAAGTAATTATAGAGGAATTACATTTATAAATTGCATAGGAAAACTTATGATTGGTATGGTGAACTCCAGGTTAACAGAGTGGATTAAAAGAGAACAAGTTTTGAATGAATACCAAGCCGGCTTCAGGAAAGGTTACTCCACAGTTGACAATGTTTTTAATCTGGTGTCCATTGTAAACATAAAACTTGCGGAAAAGAAAAAAGTCTATGCGTTCTTTGTAGACTTTAAGGCTGCGTTCGATAGAGTTCCAAGAAATCATTTAATATATAAATTAAACACAATAGGTCTTTCGTCAAAAATAATACGATTTATAGAAAAGGTGTATACAAATACTAAATCTGCTGTATGGACAGGAGAAGAGCTATCAGGCCAATTTGAAACAAGGACAGGCGTTAAGCAAGGATGTTTATTATCACCCATTTTATTCGCCTTGTATCTAAATGATTTGCACGATTGCCTATGAGGTGGCCTGAATATAGATGAAATAAAAATACGACTGCTAATGTATGCAGATGATATTGTGATTTTAGCTGAGGAACCCAAAGTACTACAGTTAATGATAAATAACCTAGCCTCATATTGCAATATGTGGGGAATGGAAGTTAACCAGATGAAATCAGAGGTCATGATATTCCGAAATGGAGGTAGGTTAGCATCAAATGAAAAATGGAATTATAATGGAGAAGAATTAAGAGTTGTCAACGAATATAAATACCTTGGTATCACTCTAACGCCAAAAGTTTCCTTCACAAAACATATAAAAAAGAAAAATTAAGCTGCTAAGGTGTGTATAAATGCAACGTGGAGAAACTTCATAGGAAAACCAAAAATACAATTGAAGGCAAAATGGAAAATGTTTCTCTCAGTATGTCGATCAATCCAAAGCTATGGTACACAGATTTGGGGCAATGCCTACTTTGATGATGTTGATCAATTATACAGATTTTTCATCAAACGTATTCTTAAGTTACCGGAAAACACACCCAATTATATCATTGCTTTGGAAACTGGATATGAACCCGGATACATATATACATTTGCACAGCATCTAAAGTATGTAGCCAAAGTACTCTTTGATCTAGACCACGAAAGACTACTCCATAAGCTCGCTGGCAAGATTGTGGCGAAAAACATAGATTGGTATAAACGGTTTAAAGAGCAGTTAACGTCACACAGCATAGAAGAGCGTTACGTGCTTTTGAACAAACACTCTTGGTACACAGCAAGTCAACAACTTATCAATGAGATGAAGATTACAAGCTATAATGAGCATGTACACAAATCACAGGAAAGTCAGAGTCGAATTTACAAATTCCTCGATAATTCTTTAGGTGCAACGTATTGTAATGAACATTTTACTCAAACGCAAATCGGGTATATTATGAGAGCTAGAGCTGACATGTTAGGTTTAAACGGTAGCCGATACGGAACCGAGAATGAACAAATTTGCTCAATATGTAACTTACGCGAAGTAGAAACAGTACGACATTTTATAGGACGCTGTCCAATTTTCAGCACAATTAGGATGAAACATTTCAACAAACGTGCCTTATCGGAAAGAGAAGTAATCTAAACGGTGGTGAAGATATCTGTTGGTCACCAATATATAATTATTTGCGAGAATCACTAACTTACAGAAAAATTTTAATATGCGAATATAACTATTAAATATTGAAAAAACTCAACAATCCGGCTGACGGTTTTTCATGTAAACAATTACATATGTAATATCTACAATGTAGCATTAAAATTTATATTATAACGATTTTGAAAAAAATAAACTAATTGAAATTGAAATTGTGGTATGGTGGACGGCAACTGACGAACTAACCATCACCAACCTACTAACAAAGGTTCAGAGAACTGCCTGCCTGTGCATAAGCGGAGCCTTAAGAACTACAGCGACTGAGTCTCTACAAGCCCTACTCCACATACTGCCGATTAATATTATGGCAGGAGAAGTTGCAACCAATCAATGTGGAGGTACAAGAACTACGGTCACATGAGTATATCAAAGTGTAGTGCTATGGCAACCGACCGAGTGGACTATATGCCAACTGTGTACACCTTCGAGAGAAATTACATCACTATGATTCCCGCCAGAGATGAATGGGTTGGCAAAATACCAGGTAATAGAAACCATCTCCACCATAACACGGATGGTTCGAAGCTTGATGAAAAGGTTGGCTTCGGAGTACACTGTGAAGAACTTAGTTTGGATATAGCTCACACACTACCTGCAGTGTCTATCAAGCCGAAATAATGGCAATATGGGAAGTCGCCAAGTGGCTGAGTCGCAACATAGTAACCAACACTGGCGTTGTCATTTACTCGAAAAGCCAGGCTGCCATCAATTCTCTGGAGGCCACATCCCTAAATTCACAAACAGCCCTCGACTGCCGCAGATCTCTTAAAGAGATGGCTGAGCAGTTTAATATACACCTCATATGGGTGCCTCGGCATAGGGATATCCCGGGGAACTGCAAAACCGATGAACTTGCTAGGAAAGGGACGACATTACAAATTATCGAAGAATTTGCATATATTGGTGCGCCACTATCCACGTGCAAGCATTGTCTTAGGCAAGAGGCACTCAGGCAGTGCAACGAAAGATGGACAGAAATCTGCACCCGCTGGGTAGCTAGGCAAATCTGGCCAAGGATCTGACCTGAGAAGATCAAAATATCTGCTCGCACTAAAGAGGCAAAGATTGCCTGCGTTAGTATCAGTTCTGACGGGACACTGCCTGATCGGCGAACAGGCTAGAAGATTGGGTATTGACTCCAATGACTTCTGCAGAAGCTGTGGAGATGAAGGAGAAGTGGAGAGCATTGAGCACTTGTTATGCGACTACCCCGCTTTGAGTAAACGACGACTGGACATACTGGGGTCGGCCTTTCTAGGCAGCCTAACATATCTTTCCAGTAGCGATATTCGTACTATCGATAAATTTGTATATCAAGCAGGTTGGTTTCGATGAGGGGCATTACAGCCCGTGGTAAAACTAGGGACTTAAACTGGTCTATGTGAGAATGTAAAAAATACGGCTGCCACCCTAACCTAGTCTTTAAATAATTGCACTGTAGAGTAATCCGATGTTAAATGATACACAACTATCAAAGTTTTGTTCTGGGAGGATTTTAATGACCTTAAAGCAACGCTATTTATGTATCCATATATAATTGGAACATATCGCTCACTTACTTCAAGACTGCCCCAACTCAAAATTGAAAATTGTCGAGAGGTGTCAAGTCCTTATAAAAAGATAAATAAGATGAAATATGAAGTCTAAAAAAGGTGGAATACTCCGAAGTATGATTGTTTACTTATAACTAAATTTCGTTGAGATTAATTTATGGATATTTACAAAATTATCATTTCTGGAAGACAATCACAAAAATTTTCAATTGTGAGTTAGGACAGTCTTGAAGTAAGCGAGGGATATGTAAGGTAGCTATGAATTAATGCATAATATAGTTGAAGCTTAGTTTCAGTTGATAGTTTGTCTTAAACTTTCGCAGAAGTCCAGTTGCTTGAGATATTTTTCGCCATTTCAATTTGTTTATCCCATGAAAGATTATACGATAGGTTTAAACCAAGGTATTTAGCAGATAGATTTTCAAAAATGAATGTACCATCTATATAAATTGCCATTTCCGGATCTCTTTATGGTAAGAAATCCATGCAACAAAAATACTCTTTGAAATTTAGCAACTTGTCGTCCAATATTTTTCTTTCAGCTAAATTGGGCGATACACACTTGTACTTCATACCCCTTTATTTGAACTGTAATGACTGGGCAAATAACCTAAAGCCAAATTCATTTTATATTGTTGGGGATCTGAACGCTCGTGTAGGTGAGGGACCAAACATTGAGATATTACCAGATCTATATCCTGACATTACTGCGGATCGGGTATTGAAGGACAAAAACATGGACAGCAAGGGCAGAAAACTGCTTAATCTGATGGATGATTTGGGAGGAGTTATTGTGAATGGCAGATGCAAAGGTGATAAGCATGGTGAATATACTTTTTGTGGTGTTATGGGTTCCACGGTGATCGATTATTGTATATGCTCGACGGATGTTCTGGGTTTGTTAGACAATTTCTGTGTACCCGGTAAACCATATTCAGATCACATGCCACTAGAAATATCGCTGAGCTCATTCTCAGATAACTCTAGCAAGCCGTGCGCGCTACCACAGAGTCTTAAATGGAAAGCCAATGAGAAAGAGAGGTATTGGAACATTTTAACTGAATTGTCGGACTCTACATACTTACTCTCCATATCCTCCATTGATGAAAAGGTTAGCGTTCTTTCGTCTAAAATATATACCGCAACAGCAAATACATGTAATCGTTTCTTCGAGCCAAAGAATAGATGGTTCGACGCGCAATGTGAGACTGCTAGGAAACGTATGCTGAGGAAATTAAATCTTTATCGTAGACATGACATTCAATTCTTTAGGATGCAATACATAGAGAGTAGATCTATTTACAAGAATTTATGTAGCAGTAAGAAGCTCGCATTAGTCAATTCTGACATTGAGAAATTGAACGCGGTTAAGAACTCGGCAGACTGGTGGAGACTTGCAAATGCTTTGAAAAATAAACCCCTGAATATAGGTAACAATTTAGAAATATCTGTACTCCAAAACTATTTCAGTGGACTATTATCCCCTGATACTATGGGACAGGATATACAATGGGCGACGACATACCATACGGATCAATTTTTGGATTCTCCATTTGAAATGCACGAATTACGTTTTGCATTAAACAAAGTAAAGGATAATAAATCTCCGGGCATGGATAGGATCCCCTTCGAATTCTATAAATATGCCCCTACCCTGTTCTTATACGAGGTTTTACAATTGTTCAACATAATATTCCTAACTGAAACTATTCCCCTGTCTTTTCGCAAGGCAATAATTATCCCTTTGTACAAGAAAGGCGATGTGAATGTAGTGTCGAACTACAGAGGGTTGTCTCTGCTGGACACATTGTACAAGATGTTTACCGGTATTATGCTGAATAGAATAAATGCATGGATAGAGCACAATAACATTCTAAATGAATACCAAGCAGGCTTTAGACGTGGCTATTCAACGGTAGACAACTTATTTAGTCTCACAAGCATAATCCACCTGAATCGTAGAAATAGGAAGAATACATATGCATTCTTCGTGGACTTTTCTGCTGCCTTTGATAGAATACCTCGGAACTCACTTTTTTATAAACTATCTAGAATGGGGCTTTCAACCAAAGTAGTGAATGTACTACGGTCTATTTACAGAGACAATGTCAGTCAGTTGTGGGATGGATCCTCTCTATCTGACCCCTTTGCAGTTACTCAGGGAGTTAGGCAGGGTTGCTTGCTGAGCCCTGCTCTATTCTCATTGTATTTGAATGACTTACATGAGTTTTACCTATGGGTTTAAGAATTGGGGATGTGGAGATCAAGTTATTGATGTACTCAGACGACATTGTCCTTTTATCTGACTCTCCGGCAAGGCTGCAAACGATGATAGACACGTTATGGGATTACTGCTCCTTATGGGGTTTAAGACTGAATCTCTCTAAATCTAAGATTGTTATTTTTCGGAAAGGAACTAGAATAGACAAAAATTTAGTCTGGCTATACGACAACCAGCCCATAGAAGTTGTTAATGGGTTAAAGTTAACTACCTCGGGATAAATTTAACTACCTCGGGATAAATTTTACCTACAATTTATCGTTTAACAAGCATATCACTGGTAAGTTACAGGCGGCTAAAACAGCCATTAATTCCACATGGCAAAGGTACTTGCATAACGGGAAAATACATCTCTCTAAGAAGATGAAAATCTTCGATACTGCTGCCAAGACCATATTATTTTATGGGGCACAGGTTTGGTGCTATGAGAGCTACGATCAAGTTGAAAAGCTTCTTATGTTTTTTATTAAAAAGGTATAGTATCTACCCAGTAATACACCGAGCTATATGCTGGCCATTGAGACAGGTTTCCATAGCTTGTTCTCAGAAACGCTTGAGCTTCATTTCGGATACATAAATAAGGTTCTCTCACTACCTTCAAGAAGACTTCCCCGATTACTTGCAGAGAAAATAATTGAGGATCGTGTTTTCTGGGCAGAAAAGTGGGTCCATTTAGGAGAACAATTAAACATTAACTTGAACTGGAATCTTAGAGGTCAGGCACTGGGTATACAACAGGAAGTTATACTTCGGGAACTGACTAGATGGGAACGCGATTTGAATGTGGACAGAGCTTTGAACTCGCAATTTCACGACCCATACCCGAACCTCCGTTACGATATCCCTCGTTATTGTCACGACAACTTTTCTCAGAGAACGATAAGTTTGATTTTTCGAGCCAGAGGTGGCGTACTCGATCTTAATACTAGATCTTTTAAAAACGGTACAGATGGCATTTGCTCAATTTGCAATATGAACGTCCCAGAAATTACTTTTCACTTTATTTGGAACAAGTTTGTTGACTGTTGAAGAATTTTATGCAATTCTGAATGGTAGGAACTTTACACAACTAGGAATATATCTATCAAACAGCCTGAAGTATAGGAAACTAATCCAAGGCGAATTCGATCATTAAAAATTAGAAATACCACCAAGAAGGCAATATACAGTAATGTACACTTTATTTACAAACGTATATATTATAAACAAGTTATTCTATATATTTTTTTTTTATTATTGTTATGCCAATCTGACACACAACAAAAATGTTATGTCTATTAAGACTTTTCATACAAATTATGTAAAGCTGTAAACGTTGTAATTGAATTATAAATAAAATCTTTTCTAATCTAATCTACTAAGGTTACAAGCAACAACGTTTTAAGGTATCGGTATAATCTTGTGGATTTTTAAATCATTGGGATAACTCGCTTATTTTATTAAATATTCTTGTCAAGATAATCGATAAAAAAGGCTTGCGTATGGACAAGATCCTTTTTTGGCATACTTTCCAGAACCAAATCCATAGTTGACATATCAACATTACGAAAGCTTGTTCGTAGCTTATTTATATTGTAATCAGGATTTACAATAATATTACCACGCATTTCATCTACGAGTGTTGTTTCATAGAAGTAGTTGTTGTAAGCAATTGCCCTTTCATCATCAGACAATATTTTGTTCCCGCTTTCATCTCTTAGCAGGATCGTTTTAGAAGAGTTTCTCCCTAACTCGTTATTTAAAAAGGGCCACACTTTTTAGGGTCACCTTCTCAGGATGCGATACAGTTCTTGTAATATGAGGTATCGGTATAATCTTGTGCATTTTTAAATCATCGGGATAACTCGCTTATTTTATTAAATATTCTTGTCAAGATAATCGATAAAAAAGGCTTGCGTATGGACAAGATCCTTTTTTGGCATACTTTCCAGAACCAAATCCATAGTTGACATATCAACATTACGAAAGCTTGTTCGTAGCTTGCATATTGTCATCAGGATTTACAATAATATTACCACGCATTTCATCTATGAGTATTGTTTCATAAAAGTAGTTGTTGTGAGCAATTGCCCTTTCATCATCAGACAATATTTGGTTCCCGCTTTCATCTTTTAGCAGGATCGTTTTAGAAGAGTTTCTCCCTAACTCGTTATTTAAAAAGGGCCACACTCTCAGGATGCGATACAGTTCTTGTAATATGAATCCACTAAATTTCTTTTAGCACATTAGATTACATTACTAATGTTCTTAATCTGATCAGATAAGAGCTTATTGAATTTGTTTTTCTTCCTTTTTTCAATAAATTATTTTTAAACTTAATTAAATTAAACAAGCTTTTGGTCATCCATAACGTTAATTTATGATGCAGATCTTTGTGGAATTATTATACCATCCATAAAATTCTTACTTCGCTTAGCAAGTACCTCATATTTTTAGCTAAATTTAGTGAAGTTCATCCAAAACCATCGCTCCTACAACAATGTATCGCTTAATAACCAGGAATATTGTACGCTGAAAGCACATCTCATTCAACCACGACTCTTGAATTGCTATAATATTCGGTAATTTTGTAAAATTGCTTAATTCTTCTTCAAATTTATTAAATCTTGAAATTGAAGAATTATTGATTGATAAAACATTTACAAAATCATAATTAATATGTTCAACTCTACGCAATTATGTTGCTAGAATTGTCCTCCGTTTCATCATCATTATAGCCTTCATCATTACGAATAATCACACGTCTCCGTCGAGTTTCACCAGTTGTCAAACTCATCAGCAATTTTTCTACATCTCCTTTTGTTCTGATTAAAAATTCACGAGTTTTTCATTTTTCTTTGCAAAAACATATTTCCCTTGCAAAATACATATTTGTATCCAACTGTTTTGACAGATTTTGCATAGTTGAACAGTTCTAGGGTTTCCTTTGATAGAAAATAATTAATGCTTTATTATCCGTAAACATCCTCTTATTCTTCTGATTGGTAAATTTCATCACAATTGATTTGCTCTGGCCACACGCTGAAAAAAAATCGCTTATGTAGTATATTGTCCCAAACATATTCGGCTTGGAACATATATATGTTTATGGTACACTCTAAATATATAATATTTTGTACACACAAAAATTATATACTTGGAAAGATGTTGTTCTAAACAAATCCTTGTTTCCACCCTAATATCTTTTATTTGGGATTTTTAATTCCGAAACAAAAATGTATTTAAATTTAAGTATTCCGAAAATTTCGAACCTTAATTGTGTTAAGTTTTTCAGTAATTTAATGATAATTTTTTAGAAATGTTTAATTGAAATTGAAATCGTATAATTTTTGATATCATTAATTTACTGGAAGGATTGAAAAAATGCTGACATGAAATACTCAGAAATTCAAAATGAGTCCCTTAAAACAGAATTTAATGCTGTTAACGGTAGTTTTGACTGGGAGAAATAGTTCGAAACGAAGGAAAAATTAAAAATGAAATTATAAAAAATCAACAAAGTTTTGAAAATCTTTTTTTAAATTATATATATTTGAAGATATATAATATTTTATTTGTATATAAATACATATTTTATTTGAGAAAATTAGTTTGCAAATATATTTTGTTGTAATATATTAATATACGCGTTCCAAGTAAATTTTATTGATTTTCAAATAAAATTTATTTACTCAGAAATATAAAACATTTAAAAATATGTGTTCGAAATATATTTTCTTTCGATTCAAACATATCAAAAATGGCGATTTTGGCCCGTGCAGCATCTTTGTTTTTACGAATGAAATACGCTTCTTCGTTTTCACTTTCTGAGTATCCAATTTTCTTTGCGATGTCCAAAAATTAACAGAAGGCTCATCAGATTTAACACCTCTTATTATTTTCATTTTGGTCTTTTGCATCATTTACAAATTTTATTGAAGACTTCAGGCTCGTTACTTCTTCTTTGAGTGTTTTATTTCCCTTTTCCAATTTATCAAAATTTTTCTTGTTTGTTTTGACTCCTTTTGAAATTTCATCCAGTTGATCTACTTTTGTTTTATTGTTGCCAAATCATGTTCCAGCGATGATTGTGATTTGTTAAGCTTAGTAGTCAGTCGCCGTCAGTGGTAGCGAACGGACGTGTTATTGCAGAGCGGATAGTTTTTTTTTGTTCTTAAAGTGGGTGTTGAATTTGTTGCATCGGTCTCAGGACAGACATTTTGGAAGTAGTCTGGAAGGCCAACATCGAAGTACCTATTACGGGCAAATACTGGCTATGGGGGTCTCTCCCAAAAATTTATGATTAACCCTGATGAAGTAAATGATATTACGGTGCAGGGAAAAATAAACCCAGTACCGGCGGAAAGCGTTGATTTACTCGCGAGTCACGTGTCGTCGTTATCAAACAATCGTGAGCAAGTAACTTCTACGGGGTTGGGTGCCTCGGATTCCGTAGTCGAAACAGATACAAGCGCACATCTAGCCTTTGGCAAAATAAACGATGAGGAAGATAAAGAAAACCCAAGGGGGGGCTCTAAGCAACCCCAGCTTTTAAAAGCTAGTGGGAACTCGGACTCTGAGTCATCAAGTGATAACAATATTACTATTGTTGAAAATCGGAAAAGACTGTCAGGGGCACAAAGAAGGAAACTGAATAAGATGAACCGGCAGAATATATTACAGGATGAATCTGACTCTTCTACATCTACTAAAAGAGTCAGATCTCCCGAAGAGCATAGCGATGCGAAATCAACTAAGAAGAAAAAAAGCTCACCGACACCCAGCACTTCGAAGAAACCTATTCAATCTACCAAAAAAGGAGTTTCTAGTCAGAATCCGTTAATGGTGGGAGGAGAAGTTGATCTTGTTGTTGAGAAGGTGAGTAAGTCCACCAAACCATCCATAAAAGAGGGGGCCTCAAACAAAAAGACCCATTCTAAAGGAAAAAGCAAGGTGGCTATAAGAAAGGGTAAGGAAACACCATCTTATTCCCAAATAGCCAAAAAACATATTCAGGACGAACTACACTATGCCATAATTGATAGCAGTAGTGCGTCTGGCAGAATTCCCGAAGAGCAAAAGAGCATCTTCGAAGATTTGTTCTACACAAAGGTATTGGACCACATTCTCGAATCTAATGATGGACCAACAATCCAAGTAATGAGTTGCACGTTTGAGAGGGGCGTTTTGATGCTGAAACTGGCATCACAATGCTGTGTCGATGTCCTCGGAAAACTAGTGGAGAGCATCCCCTCACCTTGGGACGGCGCAAAGCTGAAACTGGTAAGGAAAAGTGATATCCATGTACTCATAAAAACATCTTTCTATGTCAGAGGATGGGCTAGTAAGGTACCGTCAGAGCGCATACTCAGCGTCATTGGCAAACAAGATTCGAACCTTAAAGTAAGGAAGTGGGAAGTCTTCCACAGGAAAAATGATCCCGATGGTTCTCTCCTGGTGGTAGGCATAGACCCGTATTCCAGGGATAGCCTTGTCAAGACAAAAGGCATGGCATTTTTCGGGATTTGGAAAATCTTCTTTAAGATTGGAAAAACCCCCATTGACAGGACAGTTAAGTCGAGCCCAAACACGAACGTACCGCCTGCAGTGGCAAACGAAAATAGTGAACAGAATGAAGCGAGTGAGACAATTCCAAAAAGTGAGGTGGAAGTGGTCGATAACATCGCCAATTTGCCGATAACATCATCAATTTTGCAGAAAGTTCCCAGCAAAGGTGGTGATAAGGATATGAAGAGGAGCACAAAAACTCAAAACAAAGAGGGAGCGACAAAAAACAACACCGCCTTCCAAAAAGAGGTCGATAACATTACCAAATTGCCGATAATATCACCAATTTTGCAGAATGTTCCCAGCAATAGTGGTGATAGGAATAGGTACATATAGAATCAAAACAAAGAGGGAACGACTAAAAGTAACACCGCCTCCCAAAGAGGTCTACTTGAAGAGTGTGTAATAGGTAGTAAACGAAAGGAGGAGAAAGACTCACTACCAAATAAAGAGGGAGTGCAACCAAATAGGATAGACGACTCCCAAAGGAAATTTTTACTGGAAAGACAATGATTGAGGTCATCCAGATAAACCTCCACCGGAGCGAAATGGCATCCATTGCTCTGATGGACATAATAAATAAAGGCAGGGTTCATGTTGCTTTGGTCCAGGAACCGTGGACTACTAGTAACAAAGTTACTGGATTAAACCATATGAACTACAATCTTTTCTACGCTAACACAGGTACTCTTCCAAGGACTTGTATTCTGTGCCATAAAAACTTATGCTATCTATTCTCTCCAGAGCTGTCAACATCGGACGCAACTGTGCTGATACAAGGTAATGGAAGTATGTATCTGGCGTCAGTATACCTGCCATTCGATGCGCCGACATTGCCACCTACGTCGGAATTACAACGTCTGGTAAGGGAATCCAAAAATACAAGTAATGTGTTACTAGCTGGTTGTGATGCCAACTCACACCATATTGCTAGGGGTAGGCTAGGAGGAAGGACGGGTCTGGGATTTTTTATTGATGAACCAGAAGTCGAACTTTACTTCCGCCTCCCAGACCATAACACAGTATTTCAAGCAGAAGTTCGAGCAATCACGGAGTGTGTTAACTGGCTCAGTAATACCACAAAGCCTAAATATGCCAACATATTCACAGATAGCCAAATGGCGATCAAAGCAATAACATCGGAAAATGTCAAATCCAGAACCGTGTTAGACTGTAAAAGAACGATAAATAATTACTCAGTCCATGGTCAACTGCGTATTTTCTGGGTACCGGGACACAACGGAGTGATCGGAAATGAACGAGCAAACAGCTTGGCTTCAAAGGGCAGAGAACTTCGAGTAATAAACTTGGAAAATTGGAAACCTTTCGAAGCCACGAAGGATGAGTTGAAGCATTGGGCAGTGATGGCTCACAAAACTGTGTGGAATAGAGCAACTGTTGGAGCAACTGCAAAGATACTGTGGGGTGACCCAAATGAGAAGAAAACCAGTAGTTTTCTGAAACTAAACAAGATCGAGATTAGTAAGATGATAAGTGTTCTAACGGGACACTCAAGCTTACAGGCACATCTTCATCGCATAGGACTAGCAGAAAACGACGAGTGCAGGGAATGCAGGGAAAACATCGAAACGATAGAACATTTTCTGTGTCACTGCCCAGCTTTCACACATGCAAGATCCCGATATTTCGGTTCCGACATATTGCCAGACTTGACTCATCTCAGAGGATATGACTGGAAGATACTGAGAAAATACGTGTCTAGTACCGATTTTCTGTAATCCGTGGGGTATGAAAATCATAAATAAGGAGCGCACAACAGGCCGAACCACTGGCTTAAGTGTATGTCCATGGACATGAGACGTTGTAAACGTCTCCTCTATTCAACCTAACCTAACCTAAGCTTAGTACACATGATTTGCAGATCGGACAATATTGCCAGAAAAATGGCGGGAAAATGCAACCCTGTGAATTTACAACCGTGTGAACATAAAATTTTTGTCTCGCAACGTTGGCAGAAAAGTCATTGTGAAATAATTTGAAGATTGTTAGATGTGCGAAGTTTATGCATGTGACAACGGCGAAATAGCCAGAAAAACATTTTATTGGTAACACTGTCTATAAAATATTTTTATTGACAATCCTGCATTAAATATTTACAAAATATATTGTAAATATATGAAATTGTAAGGTTTTCATGCAATCGTCTGAACTGTCAATTCACATTTGCCTAACAATCTGTCATTGTCCGTAAATTTGCAACATATTAACAGGGTTGATAACGTTGTCCGATCAGGCAATCGTGTATACATACTTAGCTTTACAAATATTGCACTTGTATTCAAGAGAGACGTCGGAGTTCAAATTCTCTAGTTTCGAACATTGCGGGTGGAAAGTACTCTCGCAACCATCACATTGAATCGAGCCATTACTCTCCAAAACTAGCAATTTCGATTGGGTACAAAAAATTTTATTATTTTTTATACCTCGACGATTTTTAGCGTTCATATTTTAGTGTTTCTAGTTAAATGTATGGGCACCGTATATGCACACTTGGCCACTTTATTACGATTATGTTGTGGTTTGTTATATTTTAAAAATTATTTTATTGCTCCTTTCGCGGACACCTTTTAATCAAACGTACACTGATAGAAAAAGCTTCGTCATTCGTCAAAAGTCAGCTAACGTACGGATAATCCTATCTATGAATTTGTTCGTCGCCATGACGAATCTCTGTTTAAGTATTCTAGAACAAGAACTATTTAGTGGAATAAAAAAAAACCCGCAGGGTAATTACATATCATCCCTACGATGAATCGTGCTCATAAATAAAAAAATTATATATACCCTCCTCTCTAAGGTGAGGGGATAAATATGGGGATTTATTTGATTAATAATACAAATATCAATAAGTGTATATATAACATATAGCAAAAGGGTAACGCATCAAAGGAGTGGCCTAAGACCCTAAGTTTATGCGGAGGAAATCCGTTTTAGAACAAATTAAGTAATTTTACTTATGTCCGTCCATCCGTAAGCCTGACTGGAGCGAACGATAACCCTCGAAACTATAGTTTCCAGAGATTAAACAGCGATTCGTCAGGGCGACGAACAAATTCATCAATAGGATTATCCGTACGTTACCTGACTTTTGACGAATGACGAAGCTTTTTGTATCAGTGTATGCCCTCTTCAGGGTTTCCATCTTTACAAAAATTGCAATCAGGTATATTATAATGATTACCTTTACAAGATGATTCTAAGAGCTTTTATTACTTTGTTAATTCGAAAAGGAAAAACGGTATCCTAATTCGTTGAGGTACAAGGGTCATGAGTCATCAAATGATATTGAAATATGTTATTTGTTTTCCCAATATTTTCAAAGTACTTTCAAAAAAATTCTTTCTTAAATTCCCCATACTCTTATAATATTTCTCATATTACATTATATATGAAGACGTTCTTGATTCTTTAAAATCTCTGGATGTCAATTTCTCCCCCGGATGGTGTTCCTACTTTTATCTTAAACAAATGTGCTTATGAGCTTTACATCAATTTAACTTACCTCTTTCCCAAATTGTAAGAAGGAATGTTACATTATTCCATTATATAAAAAAAGACAGTCGATTTAATATCGATAATTATAGAGGAATAGCTAAATGAAGTGAAATACCGAAACTTTTTGAGAAATTAATTACAAAAAGAATCCCTCATTCGCTTAGAAATATTATCTCTGTTTCCCAGGATTTATGAAAGTAATGTCTGCAGTAACAAACTTAATGGAATTTCATCACGTATTTTTAGTTAATTTCCATGTAAACATCAGACAGATGTGATATATACGGACATATGTAATATATACGGACTTTAGTAAAGCCTTTGACACTGTAAAGCAAAATCTATTAACACATAAACTTGACAAATTAGGATTTCCCCCGTCTTGTTAAATTGGATTTCTTCATATCTTAGTGGGAGAACGCAAAGAGGTTTGTTTCAAAAGTAGTCTGTGCTTGTATTTAGGCATTCTACCTGATCCCAAACTTAATTTTAAACTCCATATAGAATTATGCATCACTAAGGCTAAAGGTTTATTGGTTTTATAAAATGATGGTCAAAGTAGTTTAATGACCCTTATATATCTTAACGCTTATATAGTAGTCTTATCAGGCCTGTTCTTGAATACGCATCTGTTTTATGGTCTCCGAATTATAAAGTTTAATCTTTGCTCTTAAGGGTTTGGCTAGAATGATCCGTTCAACCTTCTTTCAAGGTTTGGCAAACACTATCCTTCCTTAATACTATCAAGCTGTTTCCTGCTTATATACGTTCCCGTCGTCTATACAGTTTGTTCCTGCTTCTATTTATTCAAGGATATCAATCCGCCCTGCTTCCATATATTTATCATTATTCTTTTGTTCCTGCTCTTCTGTTCCTGCTGCCATAAATATTCCCGTCATCAATTTTCTGTCCTGCTGTATCCTGCTCCCTGCTTTTAATTACTTCCGCTCTTGTTCCTGTTCGACTCCACTACTCTCTTCCTAATCTATACCTGTCGCAAAATTGTTCCTGATGACATATTTTGGTCTATACAATACTCCCTCGTCATTTCTATTCCTGTTTCAATATATACAGTTATTTTCTTGTAATATTAGAATTCGATTTTATTCGACCTTTTGATATTAATTGATAGCCAATAAATAGTCAAGCTCGAGGTCATAATTTAATTGTTATTAAAACATTTTATTTATTTAATTTTATTTCATCAGGGAAAAATAGAATAATATGTAAAAACAGAAAAAATATACATGTAAATATCACAGTTAACTTATTCTAGATTAAAAAAGGTGTATAAGTACATTTAAAACGATCACTTACATAGAAAAAACAACAACACAATTTAAAAACTTATTCTACTGTAGTTTCACTACCATCATCTAAGGTTGATATTGTACTGTTGGATGTTTTGTTATTGCACATATGACCGTTTGATGTTCTTTTCCTTCTCTATCAGCTGTCTATAGATTTTGGCATTTCCTTCTGTGTCTGTTTTGAAGTTTATTCTTTTCTCATTTGGTAAGTCCCGATTTATACGGGCTGAACGTTCAGCGGATTATCGGTGATTTGTGGGTAAGAGAGGCAATCGGAAAGAGGGGAAGAAAAAACTCTGCCTGAACATTTTGAGTCCTTTATGCACGTTCAAAAGAGAATTTGATGATAAGCTGCTGAAAAAACTTGCCTAGTGTGTCGAGGGTCTAAGTTTACAATGTGAAGCATCCCTTGTGTGAATCTCTTGTTGTAGTGTTGTTCGCTCGTTAGCACACGAACGTTGCACAGTGAGTTGCAAGTGCTGTTGTATTGTACTCGTATTTATACTTTTAGTTTTAAATCCGATTTGTGTCCCGAAATTCTTGTTTTTAAGTTATTTTTTTTAGTACCGACATAAAGGTTTTGGCATTTTCTTTGACATTTCCATCACATGTAATTTCATATACTACATTGTATTTCTCCATAGTTGGAATTTAGCTTTTAGGGTTATTATAAAGACATTTGAGAGTACTATTTGTTTTGTGTGCATTTGTAAACTTGTTATTGTTATAAATTTTTGAATTTTGTATTCTTTCTGAAACTCCAGGAACATAAGTTAAAGATTTGTATATTTCTGGTTCTACGTTATTCAATATTTTCTTTTCTTGCCCAAGTTTAGTTGTTTTTATAAGAGTTTGTAAAGGGTGGTTAAATTTTAAGGGCCGATGTTGATTTTGAATAAAACACAAATTATTTAGGAAATTATTGTCATTTCTTTTTATTATGATAATATTGGTATGGTTCCATTATGTACGAGGGACGATGATTACTGAATTGTCTTTTTTTGAAGATATGCGCTTTTAGCAAACAGTTCTCGTTTAATGATACTTGGCTGTGCGTATATATTTAATAATTTCGACTGAAGTAATCGTTGTAATAAGGATATTGATAATGGGAGCTTGGTGGCTCCCGAAACAGATCTGTCCCAATACATGTCACTTACTTCTTCTTTAATTTTTAACAAAGTTGTTTTCATATACTGAAACCAACAATAACGATCTTGAGCCTGAGTATAAAAACAAAATATGTACTATGAAAGCAGATCGAATAAAAAAAAAACAAAAACAAGGCTTAAAAAACTTTAACGCGTTGCTCGATGGTGTATCTTTCCATGGTTCAAATTGAGTTAGTCTAAAATTGAGAAATGTCAAAAGAAATGTCTAATGAAATGCAGAAAAACACTTGACGTTTAAGTGTGGTTCACTGGCGAATGGATCGAAAGCGATCACGTGTCATATCATCAAAAGATAGCTGAGGTAGTGACGGTGGATTTAACTGACATATCATCAGTATCCGACAGAATACCTGAAAGATCAATGGTTGCTGAGTGTGAGACCATGATACCAGACAGACAATCCTGGATTGATGGAACCGTAGTACAGACAACATCTGGAAATTGCTGTTATACAGATGGATCGAAACTAGGGGAGAGAACGGGGCTAGGACTTTACATCGAAGAACCGGAAACCGAACTCTTATTCCGTCTGCCAGACCATAACACAGTCCTGCAGGCGGAAGTCCGAGCAATTACAGAATGTGTGAGCTGGCTTGGGACTAACACAAGACCAACAAAAGTGAATATTTTCACAGATAGCCAAATGGCTATTAGGGGTAAAGAGAAAGCAAACGCCTTGGCATCTAGAGCCAGAGACTTGCAAACAACAACATTAGAGAACGCAAAACCCTTCAGAGTTATGCGTTCTGAACTACAAATATGGGCAAAGAACGCCCATATCACGCTATGGAATAGTGAAAACGTTGGGAAGACAACGAAGGTCTTGTGGGGTGACCCAAACGAGGACAAGGCCAAGACCTTACTGAGATTGAGCAAGGTAGAAATTAGTAAGATCATGGGCGTCCTTACAGGACACACATGCTTACAAGCACACCTACATAGGATAGGAGTTGTAGATGACAGCATATGTAGGGCATGCGGGGAGGATGATGAAACGTTGGAGCATTTCCTCTGCCACTGCCCAGCGTTCGCCAACAATAGATCACGTTTCTTAGGAAATGATGCTATACCAGACTTGACCCAACTTAGGGGCGTAGACTGGAAGAAAATTAAGGACTATGTCGACAGTACAGAGTTCCTAAAATAGCTTACCGACCTTTCTAAATAATAACAATTAGAGCGCACAACAGGCCGAATACTGGCTTACGTGTATGTCCAAGGACATGAGGTGGAATTTCACCGCCTCCTCTTCTCAACCTAACCTAACCTAACCTAAGTGTGGTTCACATTCAACATCGGCCCTTACAATTTAACCACGCTTTATAAGGTTCTTGGGGAAATTGTTGTTTTCCAATACATTAAAGATTTTGGCTCTATTCTCATCATGAAATTCCTTATCAATTGTTTTTAATACACGGTTAATTAAATATTTGGCAGTGTCAATAATGAGATTTTTTGGGTGTTTTGAGTGGTAGTTAATTATCCTGCCCGATGCTGTGGGCTTTTGATATCCATTCAGTTTTAATATTGTATCCTGTCTAATTACTCAAGTATGTAAATATGGAAGATGACCACCCTTCTCTACTTCCACTGTAAACATAATATTTTTGTGAAAATTTCAGGTATAACGGCAAAAAGATCGTCCACATATTTTATTAATATAGATGGTTTTGTTGTTAAATTACTTTCGCAATCCGTTAATAGTTTCTCCATAACTATGTCTGCCACAATGGGTGAAGCTGGAGATCCTATAGGACGACTTTTATTTTGTTTATATATTTTGTCTTCAAATTAAAAATATCTATTATCAATTATGCAAAATTTTAGAATTCTTAGAAATAAGCTCCGTGTCATATTTGTAAATTCTTTAATTTTTTGCCATCTATTTTCAATAATCGTCAACGCTAAGTCAAACATCCAAATATTCTCATTATTACCCAGCAAAAAATAAAAGAAGTACTTCCAAAAGAATAACATTATAAGTACTTCCAAATCATAAGTATGAACATTTTTTCGGCATTTAATGAAGTTCTTCTAAATAACTAACGAAAATGTAATTTCGGAATATAAATGATTAACCCTAGAATGCATAATTTCAAAACGATTGGATGTAAAATAACGCTTCTGAGATGATAAAAGTCCAGATCGGAAGGAACATATATATGAGGGCTATGAAATAGAGAATAACACCAAAAAATTAAAATTAGTTTTTTGTCCAAAAATCACTATTTTAATGAAGAAAAAAGTAACATCAAGTGCTCGTTTTTGATAAAGCACATAAGGCGTAACCCATATTGTATTAAACAGAACGTACTGTATTCATCTATTTTAACCTTTGAAGTTGTCCTCTTGTTGCTGTTTTGATTTTTGCCAATCGTGTTTGACAGCTATTTTGATGCAAAATTCTATATGGGGTTGGTATTTAAATTTGGCCTTTTTTTGGTTTTATTGGACCTTTTTGTTGTAAATTATTCGATTAAAAGATTGTTTATTGCCTTTATCTGAATGGTTTCCATTTTTTTTTATCAAATTTCGCAGTTTTCATGATTCTATAAAGTAATCTCTGCTAAATTTAATAATGATATGAAGTAAAACATGTAAACACATTTTCCAACCTTGCTAGTGACCGTTTATTCTCGGATTAAAAAATCCTTTGTGCAAAATATAGTACATTTGACTAAAATATGACTTCTATGGAGCTTAGATGCCAAATCGGAAGGAACACATCCATGCGACTATATGTAAATTTGAACCGATATTGTTCACACATATATTAAAATAAGATACTCTTTACCAAATTTCATGAATATCGAAAGGAAATTATATCTTCTATAGATGGTATAAGCTAAATCGAAGGTACATTCCATTCATATATATTAAGATATCCGGTTCTAAACTGATATTCAAATAGTTGAGAGATTTTTGGTCGTTCGCCGTAGACGAAAGAAAATAAGGTACAGAAACAGGCCCTATATCTAAATACGGATTGTCTTTCAATTTCAATACGAATTGTCTTCTCCCAAAATAAAGATATGTGCAAAATTTCTTTGAGATCGGACTATATTCGTGACCTGCACATTGATTACAAGAATGCATGCACTGACTGACATAGCTAAATCGGTTCAGAAAGTGATTCTAAGTCGATTGGTATAATAAACGATCGTTCTACATATCTCTTCTCATTTTGGGTGTTACAAACAAATGCATAAAATTATAATAAATTGTACCACAGTGTGGTGTAGGTAATAATTAAATAATTTTAAAAGAAATTATGGTAATTAATTATACCATACCATGCTTACTGTACCACACTGTGGAACTTTATTACTATCTGAACCGGGAAAATACATAGCGCCGCACAAATGTATTACAGTGTAAAATAAAAATACTTTTTTATTAGTGAGAATGTTGATCATTTGCGAAAATGTTGTTAGAAGTTACACTATGGGGTCATTCAGTCACACTTTTCAAGAGCCATTACACCATACAGATTACAAACCTCTTTAAATGTCCTAAACATACTTACATATATATGATCGTTTATCTCTTTGGCCAATAGAATATTATTTATACGTTCCCTTCCCTATGTCAACATTAGTATTCCTTTAAAATAAGATATCTCTGGACCCAAAGATGGTATAAGAACGACATACATTCATCAAATAAATACAACACCAAAAAAGCAAATCTTAATGTGCTTTAAAAGGAGTTGTGCAAAAGTGGTGACAAAAAAGTACTTCCCCGGCGCGACAACCCCTTGTTAAATTCATTGGTGAAAATCCAAATTAGAACAACTTCCGGATCATAAGTTGGGGATTTTTATTGCTTCTTTGGATGCTCTTATTTTGCTGGGTAACACTATCAACAATTTAATTAACCGTGTATTATCAATAAGTGATAAGGAATTTTATGATGAGAAAAAATCTGTAATATATTGGAAAACAACAATTTCCCCAAGAACCTTATACAAACTCTCATAAAATCAATAAAACTTGGACAAGAAAAGAAAATATTGAATTACGTACAAAAATATACAAATCTTTAACCAATGTTCCTGGAATTTCAGAAAGAATACAAAAATTTATAACAATAAAAAGTTTACAATTGCACACAAAAAATAATACTCTTAAATGTCTCTATATTAACCCTAAGAGCAAAATTCCAACTATGGAGAAACACAATGTAGTACGTAGTATGTACGAAAAATATCGCGAATTTTTAATTTCCGCGGGCTACGTGTATTTGATTTTTGATATTTTTATAGCGTTATATGTATTGGTACTCATGTCCCTTACTAATGCTAACAAGGTCGGCCATTTTGAGTGCTTAGTTAATTTTTGACAGCTGTTGTGCTTGGATGTGTTATAACTTGTCTTCGATTTTTATCTATTTCATTCCATTCATTCCGAATGTTGACTGTGGCATATGGTGAAGCTACCTTGGACCAAAGCAACGTTTATCGGTGGTACAAAATGTTCTTAGAGGGCCGAGAAGATGCGAAGGACGAACAGCGGAACGTCAACAATAGACGAAAACATTGATAAAGTGAATAAAATAATATTGGCCAATCGACGAATTACCATTCGAGAAGTTGCTGAGGATCTAAACATATCGATTGGCTCGTGCCATTCGATTTTAACTAATGATTTGGGCATGAGTCGGGTCGCCGCTGAATTCGTGCCAAAATTGCTCAATTTGAACCAAAAACTGCATCGCGTTAACATTAAGGATTTTTTGCCACAGGGTAGTACGGTCAATAAAGAATATTACCTGCAAGTTATGCGCAAAGTGCGCGAAGCAATCCCCGAAAAACGCCCGGATTTGTGGAAGAACAAAAACTGGCAGATGTGTATTATATCCGAGGGGAACTACTTTGAAGGGGACAAAATTGATATTCATGTATAAATAAATACTTTTTGAAAAAAATACAAAATTCGCGATATTTTTTGAACATGCGGTACTACCAAAAATAAGTAAAAACCAGTAAGGAAAGGCTAAAGTCGGGCGGTGCCGACTATATAATACCCTACACCACTCTCGTAATATTGAATAACTCTGATATATAAATTTTGTAATTCATGTATAAATTGTTTACATAAATTTACTTTTGGGACATTTTATACTTAAATAATACCCTGTACCACAGTGTGGTGTAGGGTATAAAAACGATTGGATGTAAAATACAGCTTTTATAGGACTAAAGGGCCAAATCGGACGAAACATATATATGGGAGCTATAGCTAAATCTTAACCGATTTTCTTCAAATTCGCTAGTGTTGGTTCATGGATCAATAAACTCTACCATTCTAAATTTCAAAACGATTGGATGTAAAATACAGCTTTTATAGGACTAAATGGCCAAATCGGACGAAACATATATATGGGAGCTATAGCTAAATCCTAACCGATTTTCTTCAAATTCGGTAGTGTTGGTTCATGGATCAAGAAACTCTACCATTCTGAATTTCAAAATGATTGGATGTAAAATACAGCTTCTACAGGACTAAAGAGCAAAATCGGACGAAACATATATATGGGAGCTATAGCTAAATCTTAACCGATTTTCTTCAAATTCGGCAATGTTGGTTCATGGATCAAGAAACTCTACCATTCTAAATTTCAAAACGATCGGTTGTAAAATACAGCTTCTATAGCACTAAAGGGCCAAATCGGACGAAACATATATATGGGAACATATAATTCGGCAATGTTGGTTCATGGATCAAGAAACTCTACCATTCTAAATTTCAAAACGATTGGATGTAAAATACAGCTTCTATAGGACTAAAGGGCCAAATCGGACGAAAGATATATATGGGAGCTATATGTAAATCTGAACCGATTTCAACCAAATTCAATAGCGATCTTAACAGTAAATACTCTAAACTGCAAAATTTCAGAACGATCGGAGTGAAATTGCGACCTGTAGTCGACGAACAACTTTACATGGACAGACGGACGGACATCGTTAAATCGACTCAGCTAGTGATTCTGAGTCGATCGGTATACTTTAATGTGGGTCTAACTGTGTTATTTTCAGGTGTTACAAACATCTGCCGTGAAACAAACTTATAATACCCTGTACCACAGTGTGGTGTAGGGTATAAACAAGTAAAAGCGTTAAGTTCGGCCATGCCAAACTTATATACCCTCCACCATGGATAGCATGTGACCTCACAAAATAACTCAAACCTAAAGAAAATAACACCGCAAAACACAAAAAAAGTATTGTAGATGAGAACAGTAGGAATCACAACAAGTTAGATGCTATATATGGGACCAATATCTAAATATGGACCGATATCGCCCATTTTCAATGAGAACATTACAAAGTTTCAAAGGTTTTTATATACTTTTTTCCTTGCATATCAAAAATTAAAATGTAATGTAATAATACATAACTCACAATGCCTAAAACTACAAATCTAAATTAAGCAGAAAAGGAACTATTTTTTCCTAAACTCTTTATAAGAAAAGAAAAAAAATGTAAACCACGAAATGTTATAAAAATAAAGAATTGAATTGAACTCAATGAGAACAGTAGGAAACATATAGTAGATGAGAACAGTAGGAATCACAGCAAGTTAGATGCTATATATGGGGGCTATATCAAAACATTGACCGAGTAAAACAAATTTACCCTACCAATATCTCGAAAACTAGGCGAGATAGGAAAAAAATGATTGCAGATTATGAAAGAGCATTCTCCTAACTCAAAAAACACAAAAATGGCGTATGGACCAAAATAGCATCAAGCCGACGATATGTAAATTTTAAATAACTTTGATATTAATACAAGTAATAACAAGTGGACCGTAGGATAAAAAAACCAACGCTACTGCATCCGAGGATTTGACTAACCACCTCCGAAACATCATGCATTGGTTGGTGTTGGATTTCAAGGACGGTTTCTTTTCACTTGACTATTCAAAACACCTTGTCTGACTTAAAAGGAACTCTTTGATCTTCAGATCAACTTCATAGTGAGAAAACCATGAAATTAAAAAAATATTTTCTTGTTTTCAAATAGAAATTCGGAATTTCAATTAATAGTTTCTGAATTTCAAATGAAAAGTTCTGAATTTCAAATGAAAAATTCTGAATTTCAAATGTCGAGTTCTGAATTTAAAGTGTCGAGTTCTGAATTTCAACTGACGAATTCTGAATTAAAAGTGGATATTCTGAATTTCAATTGAAGAGTTCTGAATTTCAAATGTAAAATCTGAATTTCAAATGACGACTTCTGAATTTTAAATGGAATTTCTGAATTTCAATTGACGAGTTCTGAATTTCAAATGGAAATTCTGATTTTCAATTGACGAATTCTGAAAATTAAATGGAAAATCTGAATTTCAACTGACGAGTTCTGAATTTCAAATAGAATTTCTGAATTTCAATTGGTATTTTCTGAATTACATTTGGAAATGGTGTAGTAAAAAAGAGGTAGCATCCATCTAAAGATCCCGGCGAAGTCACTTTTGACGCTGTAAAGAACGCATTTTTTAATTTATATGGCTGTAATTTAACAATTTATACTTTATATTACTCGTATGCCAAAACATGAGCCGACGTACCCCATTTTTACTAGGGAATCGTCTTTAGTAAAAAAGACCATGTTTTGGTATAGCCCCTGTAATTTAAGAATTTATACTTTAAATTATGCCAAAACATGAGCCGTCGTACCCTATTTTTACTAGGGACGATTCCATAGCTTCCATATAAAGGTCCCAACCGATGTCACTTCTTGACCTTTTAGAGAACATATTTTTCAATTTAACTGCCTGAAATGTAAGAATTTATACGTGGACCTAATCGTCCCTAGTAAATATAGGGTATATCGGTTCATATTTCGGCATAGCCCTAATATGAAGTTCCCCCCCAAAGACACTTCTTGACGATGTGGAGCAGGGCGTGCCTCCCGTTTGGGGAGGCGTGAGGATTTACGGAGATTTTCTTAAAAGTATCAACAATTTAGAGTACAACAACAAAGTATTTTATTTTACCTTATCATTAATTCATGTGATCTCAGTGAATTGAATTAATCTAATTAATTTAGTTCACTTAATATGTTTTATTATCCCCTCACCTTAGAGAGGAGGGTATATATCATTTGCTAAAGTCGAATGTGACATTGTAATAATACAAATATATTATCATCAGAAACGAAAACCATTCCATTTGTTCATTGCTTAGAGCCTTACTGCCAAAAATGGCGAATTTCATAACGAAATTCCAAAGGGCCTACAAACAAATTATTTCTGTTTTCACAATTAAAAATGTGTATTTCACACAAGGTTCAGAATATTTAATATCGACCTATGTACTTTATTTTTGGCTAAAATTTTTATAAGCAGTTGCAAATACGAGTAGGAAAAATACTCGTAAGATCTCGCTATAATTTTTTTTTACATTTTATGGGCGTTTTTAATTTAAAAAAAAATAGTTTTTCAGTTTTACGAAATTTGTAATTGCTCTCGAACGGCACAATGCGCCATTTTGTTGAAAAATGTTAAAACAAATTTTACGAAAGTAAAAAACTTTTTAGAAAAAATTTTCCCCCTTCGATTTTCTTCAAAGTTTTAGAGAATATTCGTCGCACTCTCACAAATCCAGAAAACATTTTGTGAGACTTAATATTTGTAAATGTTACGGACGAAATACTAGGACTGGTCTGGCAATTTTTGACGTTATTTCTGTTTCTGCACATATGAATCGTTTTGCAACCAGTGTTTTTTTAACCACGAACTATATATGGATTACTCGATTTGATTACTATATCCTATCGCACCCATATGGTATATATTTATGAGTCAGCATTTTTAAAAGTGATCCAGGTTTTTTTGGGGAAAAATATGAAACATTTCAAAAGGGGGACACTTTTAAACCTTTAAATGTTTTTTATACAAATTACTCACATTTCTCCATGGTAATGTAGTGTAACAAAATATTTAAAACTCAATATTTTTGCATTATCTTGCAGTTTGTAACATTATTATTAAAAAATTGATAAAACATGTATAAAAAAGAAAACAAAAAACAGAAAAGATTATATAAATAGATAATTGTATAACAATTAACAAAGAACACTGTGCTCGAAATGGACACTTTAAAAATGTAACAGAAATGAGACCCCATGGATATACCTATTTCGACATTGCTGAATCCAGTGGTGCTAGCCGTTTTTCTAGGTTAGCTCTTGTTTTCGCGATATTGGACCACAAAGTTTGCAAGGAAATCATAGAGGTTAGTTATCTCGGAGGTGATTTTGAAGCGAAGGGCTTCGAAATACACTCTTCATTCCAAAGACCGAAATAAAGGAAACCCTTCGAGAATTATTTCGCTCAAAATAGTCACCCACGCTTCTCACCCCTTTACCCCTGAAAAGTGCAATCAAATCTCTGAGAAAAATATTCCTCGCGAAAAATTACCATGAGTCTTAGGCCGGGTCGATTTGTGGGGAGGCAAAAAAAGTCGCCATTGCTCAGTGAAAATCGTATTCTAGGGATCAAAATAAGAAACTTTGCCGAAGGAACCATACCTCTAAAACGAATTCTGATGTCCCGGAATTTGGGCCGAACTTTTGGGTAGGGGCAAATTTTGAAAAATCCCACTTTGACCCATTTAGAGTGCTCCAATCGAGTCCAAATGTATGACCTAACTTTGGAGGCCCGACCCACCCATGCCAGTGCACACCCCCTGGAACCCCCTGGGGGTTCCATACATTTGGACTCGATTGGAGCACTAAATGGGTCAAAGTGGGATTTTTTCCGGGACATCAGAATTCGTTTTAGAGGTATGGTTCCTTCGGCAAAGTTTCTTATTTTGATCCCTAGAATACGATTTTCACTGAGCACTTGACTGAGTGGGGGTCGGTCATACATTTGGACTCGATTGGAGCACTCTAAATGGGTCAAAGTGGGATTTTTTCCGGGACATCAGAATTCGTTTTAGAGGTATGGTTCCTTTGGCAAAGTTTCTTATTTTGATCCCTAGAATACGATTTTCACTGAGCAATGGGCGATTTTTAAATCGACCCGCCCTAATGACTCTCCTTTCAACATATTTATGAAAAATTAACGGGTTTTATATTTTAGCAGGTTTTGTTGGTTACCTTTGAAATTTCCCGTATCACTAACCAAAAAATAATTTACAAGAATTTAAGCCAAAAAATTTGATTTACAATTTTTCTGCTATGAGCAGAAAAATACACAAATAATGTTATAACTTGAAATCTGCTTAATTCTCATAAAAAAGCTGAGAAAGGACTTATAGTATTTCTTCGCGAGGAATATTTTTCTCAGCGATGCCTACTAAAAAAGTCGACGATATGTATGATTTTCAACATATGATAAGAATTCATTGTACTTTTTCAGGGGTAAGGGGGTGAGAAGCGTAGACGACTGTTTTGAGAGAAATAATTCTCCGAATGTTCCATTTACTTTGATATTTGGACTGAAGCCCATATTCCAAAGTCTTCCACTTCAAAATCACCAAAGAGATATGTAACCTCTCTGATTTTCCAAAAATCTTTGTGGTCGAATATCGCGAAAACAAGAGCTGACATAGAAAAACGGCTAATGCCACCGAATTCAGCATGGCCGACATAGGTCTATCCATAGGGTCTCCTTTCTGTTACATGTTTGGACTAGCACAGTGGAATTAATAATTTTCTACACTTAAGTATTTATAGATTAAATTTTTCTAATTTAAATAGTTTTATGTTTATAATAATTTGTATAGGAAAAAGTCATCGCACATTAAGTATTCCTTACAATAGAATTATTTTTTTCCAATGGGCTTAATGTAATGGTATTTATCATTTTCAATTTTTTCCTTTCTAAAGCGGTTTTGTAACCTCATCTCCTCGGTTTTGTGTTCTGTTTTTGAACAATATTCAAAACATATATTATTTCATGATTGTTGGGTCCATTCATACAATTTAAATGGCATCGTTATTAGGTCGTTGCAAGCTAGCGCTAGATGTCATCCTCTTTACAGTCCCACCAACTCCGCCACATGCACCTTTTCCATGAGAGGTCGCGAAAAAGTTCAATTCGGCTTCAATTCCAAAGTCAGCATTGTAGTTCAATAAATTTAAAAATTGAATTGAGAAAAAGATCAGCCATTTAACTACATCGCATTATGTTTCTTTAAGGTGTCGAATCATTTTTGTGTTGAATAGATGTTCTGCTGATGCATCATGTTTCTCTTCCTCTGATATTATAACGAAGCAATTACTGTCGATGTTTACTTAATTTTTGTGATATATTACATAACGAAGTTTAGCCTGGCTATTTGACCAGTGATAAGACTGTACAGCATCTTGAATTTTGAACGCGTAATTTTCCGGATAATCTTGGGCAATTTAGCAATTTAGAAAATCTCCTTTTTCTAAATTGCTCTTTAGGAAACTCAAGTAATGTGAGTGTGGTTTAGAAATACAAGTGGCATATACATAGGCATTTCCTTTTCCTGATTATTTAGAAAATCAGCAACATTCTCGATTTTTTTTGGTTGATTTCGCATCTGAAAATATATGATATTTATGAATTAATAAAAACCTGTCTGTGCAATTCCAATGCATAAAACTAATTTCTTTTATATTTGAATCTGCAAAAAGTTTTAGTAAATGAGTTGATATTGGTGAAAATCCTGGACAATTTTCACAAATTAGCATATTGCAATATTCGCTGGGATTCGAAAATTTCAGTTGACTTGCCATCTTTCTAGATGAGAGAGAGATTTACGAGAGTTTAATCCTTGAAGTTTCAATTTTAGATTCTGGTGTATTTTGCAGACACAAACATTATAGCTGCCGCTACATCCAACGGGTACGCAATGGAGTGGTCTTAACTTTGTAAATTTAGACAAAGTTATGTCGGTATCCGAATAAGTGGCACAAAATTTTGCGTGCAGTTTTTTCAAATTGCAAAGAAGTAATATTTTTGCATGGTTTCCTTTCTTCCGTCCACTAAAACCGATATACAGTCTTTACTCTGATGTAGTCACTCGACTCGTAGAAATTCTTTACCAAATTTAACGTAGGACTTGGTAGTGACGATCATCCCTTCTTGGAATTTGGTTGAGCAGCCTATCCCGATTGATTAAAGCAGTTTCAGCCATGTAAATACATGACAATCAATAAATTTCGAACCTTGTATGCATTCCAGCGAATAGGAACAGTTGTAAGCAGCAGAATTTTTCTGGGTTATTGGCTATATTTAAAAGAGCCGTCTTGATTTCTGATGCAATATTGTAGTCATAATTTTGATAAGTGCTTAATACTGAACTTTCAACAACAAATTCGTCAAAAAAACGTGTTATTTAAATATAATTTTTTCCATTAAAAATACAAAGATTGCTATCCACTATCAGGTAAATCACTTTCTGAAGACATTGATATAATGACGTCATTCGAGGAAATTTGTAATCGGCAGGTATCACATATGAACTTCCCTACATAAGGTGAGACTTTAGTATTCCACTTTAGAGTCACATTTTTAATTTTTTAGAACAGTTTCTCTTAGTTTACCAATGTTGACGTTTTTAATGACAATATTCAAATGACTTCAATGATCAATTTCTCTCTTATGGTAGCATTTCTACAGTAAAACTTACTTCCCTCAAAAAAAATCACAATCAAACCGGATCAATATCCCAGTAGGCTTTTTGGCCTTTGATGACATTGTCGTTAATGCTCAATGTCATGCAGGACCTAAATCACCCAGCAAAATTTCTCATTACCAAATTATCCGACGAGTAAGCAAAGTTCGATAATGGTAAGTAGTTATTATTTAGCCACTTTTCTCATTATTTTAACATGGGGATGTCATTGGAGGAAAGTACTTCCCAAAAGCATACAATAAAGTAGCATAATAAGTACTTATTTGTAGCTCGATTTTATGTACTTGAATAATGCATTACCAATAAGTTATAAAATAAGTAGTAGATATGTAGAAATGACCATTAAAAATGATTTTTTGCATATTGTCGCGCATATTTCTCGAAATAAACAATTTCCTCATGCCAGAATCGAATTTCTGGTATTTTCATTCAAATCTGCACGTATTGTTTGAAAACATGTTGAAATATAAATAAATCTTGTACAATAAATTGCATTATATTAAAATTTGCCAAAATGATTTTGATAACAAAAAATCACTTATTTCTGTTATTATTGGCAAGTCATTATTAATAAGCCGAAAGTAATGCAGCGAATAATGAGATGTTATTATGTGGTAATGCAGGGAATAATAACAGGTGCTTACCAAGATTTTGCTGGGCCCAGCAAAATTTCTCATTACCAAATCATCCGACGAGTAAGCAAAGTTCGATAATGGTAAGTACTTATTATTTAGCCACTTCTCTCATTATTTTAACATGGGGATGTCATTGGAGGAAAGTACTTCCCAAAAGCATACAATAAAGTAGCATAGTAAGTACTTATTTGTAGCTCAATTTTATGTACTTGAATAATGCATTACCAATAAGTTATAAAATAAGTAGTAGATATGTAGAAATGGCCATTTAAAACGATTTTTTGCATATTGTCGCGCATATTTCTCGAAACAAACAATTTCCTCATGACAGATTCGAATTTCTGGTATTTTCATTCAAATCTGCTCGTATTGTGTGAAAACATGTTGAAATATAAATAAATCTTGTACAATAACCCACATATAGCCAAAATTGCGTTATATTAAAATTTTCCAAAATGATTTTGATAACAAAAAATCACTTATTTCTGTTATTATTGGTATGTCATTATTAATAAGCCGAAAGTAATGCAGCGAATAATGAGATGTAATTATTTGGTAATGCAGGGAATAATGACAGGTACTTACCAAGATTTTGCTGGGCATATACACTTTTCTTCAATGAAATCATAAGGGAAAACGTCATTCACGACCTTTTGCAAGGCAAGATCCATGACAAAATGGTGTATACAACATGTTGAAGATACACTGCAAGACAATGTTGAAGATTGTCGGCCTTGATAATCTTTTGGCGACAAGTTCGGTGACAGCATCACGCATCTGTTCGTTAATGAGAATATAAATGATAATATTATGCATACTTTAGACGTCAATAAGCGTACTGTTCCAGTATGCCACCGTAGCATAGAGGAAGCACGCGTGAATTGCAACTCGAAGGTTCGAGTTCGAGGACAGATCAAGACATTTCCAAATTATAACAGCGTAAATTAAAAAAATCAAATTAACATATGCGAATTAGAAGGGACAATGACTTACTACTATAAGATTTGTGACATTAAAAATTGCCATCAGCCTGAAGAAAATGTCCATTAATTGATCGTCAATGATTTGCTGCAAGACAGTGCCCATTAGTTGATCGTCAATGATTTGCTACAAGACAGTGTCTTGCATGACATTTATGGCACTTGTGTGAAAATGTCGTCGAGGATTATCTTTGTCTGTCCTCTAATTGTCTTCAACGATTTATAAAGGGTCTTGCACCCGCTTCGAGGTTGTCTTATGGCGCATTGTGTCCTCTTTAAAACAAAGTAAACTTTGCAAAAATCGGTTCAGCCGTTCGAGTAGAATTACTAATTTCGTAAAACCCAAAAACTCATTTTTTTTAAAAATTTTTTAAAACGGATTTGAAACAAGTAAGAAAGTTTCAGTCGGGTAAACCGACTAAGGTATACCCTCACTTTGTGAGTAATGTAATATTGAATATTACACAAATCATTCTGTCAATTTTTGTGGGAGGTACCAGAAGGGGTTTAAAAAATACACCTATATTTCGCTGAACAGTAGATACTTTAAATACATTGCACTGTGCCGAATTGTAACCGTTTATATGGACTGGTATATTAACGTTGAGATATTAAATTTTGGTATAATTTGGCCATTTTGTGTGGGAGGTACAAAAAGGGGCGTGGTGAAAACGCTCATTTTTCACTGGACTATAGGCATTATAAAAGCATTGCACTGTACAAAATTTCAAGTAATTGTATACACTGATAGTAATGTTATAAACTGTTAACTTTTGGTGCAAAATGGTACTTTTGTGGGAGAGGTACCAAAAGGGGCATGACAATAACGTCCATTTTTCAATGGACTGCAGGCACTATAAAAACATTACGCTGTACAAAATTTCAAGTATTTTTATACACTGGTATTAATGTTATAAGCTGTTAACTTTTGGTGCAAAATGGTGCATTTGTGTGGGAGGTACCAAAAGGGGCGCGGCAATAACGCCCATTTTTCACTGGACTGTAGGCACTATAAAAGCATTACACTGTACAAAATTCCAAGTATTTCTAAACACTGGTATTAATGTTATAAGCTTTTAACTTTTAGTGCAAAATGGAGCATTTGTGTGGGAGATACCAAAAGGGGCGTGGCAATTTCGCCCATTTTCCTCGAGTTGATAGCGACTAACAAACTAATACTACGTGTGGAATTTCCGAAGATTCGAATACGTATAATAGCAGTTATTAAAGAATCAATATTTCACAACATTTTAACCGTTTGTGGGGAAGGTACCAGAAGGAGTGGACCAATATGGCCCATCTTCGAACTTAGCCGGAGATAGAAATAAATATTACCACATACGAAATTTGAAGTCAATCGGTTACTCCTTTCGAGAGTTATCGTGCGCACCAGCCAGCAGACAGACAGACGGACGGACATTGCTCATTCGACTTAAAATGACTCAAAACGGATTTCCGCCGAACATACTTGGGGTCTTAGGCCACTCCTTCGATGTGTTGCACTTTTTTCCTAGCAAATGATATATACCCTCGTCACACTAAAGTGAGGGTATAAAAATGGTACCGAGATCTAATTTTACCTATTTGTTACTGCTTATAAACATTTTACGCAAAAATAAACTACATAGGTCGATATTAAATATTCTGACACACAATTTCCAAAAAATAAGTTATAAATCATGTTTGTGTGAATTAATGTATGCATCATTATGTTTGGGTATAATCATGAAAACCCAGTTTTTCTAACGATAAAATTTTTCATTTATTATTTTTTTGCTTCCCTGTAAAATTTCAAAATTTATGATTGACCCTTTTTCGTTGTTGATGACGATAAGTATTTATCAAAAAATTTCTTCGTCTGTTGTTGGGGGACATGGCATTTTTTCTATACCATAGGGAGCCGTCGAGGCAAAAGAGTTGCGACGCCCTTTCAATTCATCTGGCTGAAATTTAAAAAAAGTTTACTTTACTTACACTTAATCGCCCCTAGTGAAAATAACAAGGTCCCTTCCGATTATATTTATTGGCGTTACAGGGGACGTATTTTTTCACCCACCATGCGGAAATTTGAGTTTTCTGTTCTTCATATTGCATTAAATGAAAATGGATACTCCATTTTTTGATAATGTTTCCATGTTTTGATAATATAGGGCCCCGATCCATGTTTTGATAATATAGGGCCCTTTTGAAGGCCACGTTCTTTTACCTATATGCCTATTTAGAAATGTACTCTATTTAAACTGCAGCACTCTATTTAAAGACTATGCAACAAAAATTTTGTCCAAGGGATGTGGATAACAGTTTCTGGTGCAATTATGTGTCACAAACACGAAAAAAATATTAAAAACATTTTTTATGGCAATTTTTTTTTTAAAATTTTTTTTAATATTCCAGCTTTCATGGAAAGTATATTCAGTGTTCGGACCATAATTTTTCAAGTATAAGCATTCACGTAGAATCTTTGGTTTAGTAACAGTCGTCAAAAATATGAGAAAAAAAATTATTTTTTTAAAAAACACTTTTTCCTGGTACAAAAAATATATGTTATTTAGAATAGAAAAAAAAATCGAAAAAATTATTTTATCACATTTTTAAAAAGCCAGCATGCTAAAGAGGAAAACAATGTCTATTTGAAAAAATCTATGAATAGATGTAAAAGTTATGAGCCATTTTGTAAATGTTAGGGAAATTCAAAAAATCTTGATTTGTATTTTTTCGTTTTTAAAAGATGTTTTTGCTTATATTGAATTCGGCATATGTGAGAGAGGCATATAAGAGACATTGCACTTGTATTTTATTTTATGAGGATTGATGTCAGACATAAACTTATAGAGAGGACGAGGTTTTGTGGCCGTTCGAAACCCTCCATAAAACATGATATTCAATGTGAGCGCTATATTGGATGATATCCGCTCAGGTAGAGGGTCATACAACAATATTTGTGGTTTTTTATTTATGAGGTTTCCATTCATTTACGCCTTTTATGGGCATGGACATCCCAGTCGTATATACAGGTAGTAAAATTATATGTACGCAATACAAAGTAGTACGCGGCAGTCTTGAAAATATTGGATTTCTATATTCGAAGCAAACTATATGTCAGCTACAGGTACTGCAACTTATGAACCTTAAACCCGGAATTTATGAATGAAATTTCTTATTAATAAATTAGTATAATTCAGCGCATTAAAGAGAGTCGATTTTCTGAAAAATAATACAAAGTTATATTTCGAAATATGAGTAAAAGGAAAAGAACTTTTAAATGTGTAAATGATCCCGACAATTTCTGCTACATCCGCGGAAAAATGTAATTAAAAAATCGACGTGCGTTTAATAAATTATATGTATAATATTTTGGTATACGAGTTAAAATATGAACGAACTGTGGACACCTAGTATTTTTGTGTAATTCGTGCCATGATTACAATGATTTGTGGAATAAAACGTTTTCATTTTAGACTTCACGTGCAATTTGGAATGCCAATGATTTGGGGACAACCATTCATTTTTGTCTAAGTTAATAGATTGGAGTAGGAAGTGTTCAAGTATAGCTAACAGCCTAATTACGGAAACATCATCAAGTTTAACTGAGTACTAAACTCTGAGCGATTCAAGTTTGAGTCTCGGATGAAACAGTACAATATTTTGGCCCCAGATGTTAACATATCATATTATAGAGTCCGTGATATACCTTATAAACAATTTTATTCAACTGTGGATAACAGATGCTTTTGCAAGGACATTCCCGGATTGTTCGAGGAACTTAATTGAACATACAATTCAAAGGAATGACGGTTATTTGTTGACAGCAGTAAAGAAAGTTTGAAAGCAGTACTTTTACACAACGGAAATCAGAAACCGTCGATTCCGATTGCTCATGCTGTCAACACTAAGGAATCATCGAAACAATGGCAAAATTGATAAAATATGAACAACATGACTGGGAAATTTGTTGCGATTTAAAAGTAGTTGGTATGTTATGCCTCTGGGATAGCCGTGTTCGCGAAGATCATTACAGAAGAAAGAAATGGCCAACAAGAAAACACATTACAGTGCAAAAAGTTAACATTATTTTGCCACCACTGCATATTAAGCTGGGGCTCTTTAAACATTTTGTAAAAGCCTTAAGGAAAGATGGTTATTCACTCCCACATTTATAAAGTTTATTTAAAAGTATTTCTTCTTTTATCATTTCTCGCATTCTCATTTAAACTTTTTCTAGGCGACGTAAGCGACGAACATGGCGAAAGGTTTCATGAAGAAATGAAGTCCATCGAGCGGCGTTAACAAGGGCTCTGGATGAAAGAAACCTATTCCGAAATCTACAAACGTCAATAAAGAACTCACAATTACTTCTAATGAAACTTGTTCATGTAAATAAACTCAAACATACATAATATAAATAAAAGTAATAATTAAAATAGCTATTTAAACAGAAATTAAAAAAAAGATTTTTTGAAATTCTCTTACCTCTACCAAAAAGGCTATAATTTCTACATTTATCCATAGATTTTTTTCAAATAGGCATTATTTTGTTTAATGACTGCTGCTAAACCACTGTTTCTAATATATAACATATACTCCAAAAATTATAGTGCAAATACTAAGGGTACCTTCGACGATAATAGTATTTTTAATAACAATTTTTGGTTTTGATTTTATATGACAGTATGCCACAATCTATACAAAAAAATAGTGTAATTGTTCTCCTTGAATTTGTTGGCAAGCATAGTCTAATTAAAGTGGGCTTATTTTAAGTAAAAAACTTTCCAAAATTTCGATAGAGAAAATTTCAAATTTATTTGCAAAATTTCGATATTCGCAACAATTGAATACAATTTGCAACATTCAAAAAATTTGAGTAATCTGTTGAGTGGATCGGCAGGGAAATAGAAAACAAAATGTGTTATAAGAATACCAATGAGGTCATATATTTCGGGTAAACTCATTTTTTGAAAACTATAGTAATGTAATAATTTTTCGCCAGTAATATTTTTTCAAAGACACCAAATAAAAATGTCTTCGATTTGAATGACATATGATCAGATTTGATTGCAAATTTTTCTAGCTTTGAGAAGCGCAGTGTTATGAAAACTTATAACCGTACTCGACTGTAGAAAATAGACCTGACAATTTTACGTATCTTTTCTAACACTTTCACACTGTCAAATGTCTGTGAATGAAAAAATATGCTTCCCTCTCGTTTATTTTCTGGATCGATATGAGATGTTTATTTATTTTACTTTTGAATATAATTTCCTTGCATAAATTAATAAATTAAATGTGTCTGTTTGGGTCCGAAGCAAAAGGGTGGTAGAACGAAAAAGATATAAAATAAATAAAACAAAGGGGTTTCGTTTTTTCAATAATATAGTAAATGCAATGGTTTATTTGTGTATTGTTTGCCAACGATTATTACCATGTAGCGACGCGCGAGACCCGTAGATATCCAAATGGAACGAGAGACAAGATATATGCACGAGTGTAGTGACTGGTGCGAATATCGTCCCAAGACAGTCGAAGGAGAGTACCAGACGCTGAAAAGCTTTCCCACAATCTGTACAATGTGAATATCGTCCCGGGAGAGTCGTAGAAGAGACCTTTCCTCTTCAACCCGCAAGGGTTGCCAATCATTGTTTGTAATGCAAGAGCTGGGGAAGTTGCGCGACAATGTTACGAACTTAAACAGTATCAAATATTTACGTTTGTTAAAATCAAAGGAGAAATCAATAACAAATAATTTCGATTAAATTATTTAATATATTTTAAATTTTGTTAATTCATGCAATTAAAATATTCATATGTACTTTCTTAATAGTCTATTTACACGAAAAATCGATATATCCCCACATGACTTTGTAAATTAATATAATTTACTATAACAGTTTAAGAATAAATGTTAGCGAAGCTGTACAAAATTAATTTAATCTGAGTTTAGACATGTAAAATCTTATAAAGGGTGATTTTTTGGCAGCTACGCTATTTTCGTGTTTTCATCTTTAATCATTGAATTTATAGACCGTTATGTCGACTCAAATAAATAATTCATACATGTTATGTGTTTTTTTAATCAAATCCGAAAGCCCTTAAAAATCAATCTATATAATAACATCATATAGGCTTGTTAGAAGGAATACTTTTTGATTTTAGTTAGGTTAGGTTAGGTTATGGTGGCAGCCGTATTTTTTATACAAGCTCACATAGACCAGTTTAGGTCCCTAGTGTTACCACGGGCTGAAATGCCCCTCATCGAAACCAACCTGTTTGATATACAAATTTGTCGATATTACTAATATCGGTACTGGAAAGATCTGTTAGGCTGCCTAGAAAAGCCGACCCCAGTATGTCCAGTGGTCGTTTACTCAGAGCGGGACAGTCGCATAGCAAGTGCTCAATGCTCTCCACTTCTTCCTCATCTCCACAGCTTCTGCAGAAGTCATTAGAGTCAATACCCAATCTTTTGGCGTGTTCGCCGATCAAGCAGTGTCCCGTCAGAACTGATACTAACGTAGACAATCTTTGCCTCTCTAGTGCGAGGAGATATTTTGATCTTCTCAGGTCATACCTTGGCCAGATTTGTCTAGCTACTCTGCAGGTGCCGATTTCTGTCCATCTTTCGTTGGACTGCCTGATTGCCTCTTGCCAAAGCCAAAGCTTGCACGTGGATAGTGGCGCACCAATATATGCAAATTCTTCGAGAATTTTTAATGTCGTCCCTTTCCTAGCAAGTTCATCGGCTTTGCAGTTCCCCGGGATATCCCTATGCCCAGGCACCCATATGAGGTGTATGTTAAACTGCTCAGCCATCTCGTTAAGAGATCTGCGGCAGTCGAGTTAGTTTAGAATCCTTTTTTAATAGATAGTTTAAGGCAGACAAAAAGTACTGTCGCCAATAACGTGTCTAACAAAATAATTTGTTTTCAATTGGTTTTTTAATTTCTTTCGATAAGTTGTTTGCTTTCGCAGGATAGGATTTTATTTTAGACCAATGGTTTCGTGGCCCACCCTTTTGTACATACTTTCAAAATTTTTTTGTAAATTAAGATCTACAAAGAACAAAGAATTTTATTTGATAAACTTTTTAACATATTCGTCGTCTGCACTTTTGGCAGTGACTCATATTCGCCGTTTACTGGACACTCGCCAAAAATATTCTGGATTTAAAAAATCCTTAACAATGCAATTAAAGTTCGTTTCTACACAAAGAAACTTCTCTCAGTTGAATGTCATATTGATCGGATGCAAAGCACTATAGCACTTTGATACCAGATCGGAGGAAACTTATGTATATAAGGACTGCGCACGAAAAATTGATGCATGATTTTAGCCATATAACTTTTTTCCTATTCGATTTTAAGGGCGCTATTTTTTGTTTTTTTGTACGTCAATGTCATCAAAAACCACGTGTACATAAACGGATTATCAAAAAATTCCAAGAAAATTAATCTTCTTCGCAAAAAAACAATTGCTTAGAAGGCGGCAATGTCCGTTTCTTAACCTGACAACCGATTGCGATCAAACTTGGCATCTTTGTAGAAGAGGTATTAGGGAAGTTAAGTTTTGAGTATGGGCCCCCTGTGGTATACAGGGGCGGAGCTGCAGGGCTTCAAATTTGGCCACCTCGGGTGATTCATAACATCTTTTTGGTGTGTATTCTAGTAACCGAGGTCTACAAAAGTGTTAGAAACACTGTGCAAATGCAAGTACTGTCGCTATTGCAATGTAGCTTAAATGTCACTTATGGTGATTTCGTTTGTGCAAAAAAATTTAAAATTTTTTCTACATTTTACTCTGAAACCGCATTTTTAGGTTCGTTTGTAAAAATGGTGCAGCCGTATGAACAAAATGTGTAAGCGCGTGTAACTTTCGTCTTTTTCGACCGATTCATAACATCTTTTTGGTGTGTATTCTAGTAACCGAGGTCTACAAAAGTGTTAGAAACAATGTGCAAATGCAAGTACTGTCGCTATTGCAATGTAGCTTAAATGTCACTTATGGTGATTTCGTTTGTGCAAACAAATTTAAAATTTTTTCTACATTTTACTCTGAAACCGCATTTTTAGGTTCGTTTGTAAAAATGGTGCAGCCGTATGAACGGGTTTTGATTTCGTTTGTAAAATAATTACACTCCGCAAATGCGAAAATATCGCATTTTCCACACTCAGCCCAGTCCACGGTGTGGAGTGTTGCACCGTCAAAAAGCAAACATCAGATCCAAACCTAATTGAAAGCGTACATTCTTAATGCACTATCAAATGGTTGCGCCATAATATAGGTATGGGTTTTACTCACCGTTCGATTGTTCGCATGCAAAATGCGAAATTAGCAGTGGGTGCAGGGCGAATTTTTAAAATGTCGCAACATGATGTGGTGATATTATTTTCAGAAACGAAATCACCATTAGTTATTTTTACGATTTGTGCTTATTTGTTTACAATTATTTTATGGCTTTATTACTCTCTGTACAATAAATCACGCCACTTCTTGTGTTTTATCAAAGGCATCACACGTGTGTTCTTACTCTAGCTTCAATTACAACAAAGGTTACAATAAGAATTACGTAATGACCCGTTGTTTTATCTGCTGAGAAATAATAATTGAATTGAATAGTAGTTGGTCTAATATTCAAACATTTGATAAAAAGTATCAAATAAATCGGTTAATAATAGTTGGTCTATTATTCAAATCAAAAATAATGAATAATAAGATATGTCATCCCGGAGCGAGTAAGTTATCAGGTACGAACGAATAGAAATTTCAACGAGTAGGTGTTCAAAGAGTGAGTTTTTCCGCGGATTTCGGACCGATTTTCCCGAATTTTTTGTAATTGCCACAATTAAAAAATTAATATCAATCGATTAGTGCAAAAAAAGTTCAAACTATGTTCGCGGAGACCTGTTTTTTCGCGTGTGACATTTCATTCCTATTCGTTCGTAACTGATAGATTTTGACGTTTCTGGCTGACGGCACATCTGTATAATTTAAGGTCTGTGATTCAAATATTTGATTACAAGTATCAAATAAATTGGTGAATGATGAGTTCAAATTTTTAAATTGAAAAACGCCATTCGGAGAATTATGCATCATGGTCGGTCCATATGCGGAGTCTTTTGGAAAAAGATGCTTGGAAGATAAAAAATAGTAAGGATTTGGTTTTTCTTATATTATCGGCGCGGCCATCTGAATTAATATACATCAAAAGCTGTAATTCTGCGAAGAAGGAATGGACTTAATTGGAAAAGGTGTACAAAGGCAAACGGATTTTGCTGTTAAATTTTCTATTTAAAAGGCCGAAATATTTGATAAATATAATAATTTTAAATTTAAGGCACATCTGGTAGATGGAATTTATCAAATACAATCCATTCCCGAGTATGCAATGTTGACAACGGCATATGATAAGGAAATTCTCTGACATAAACGTTTTGGACATTTAAACTATAGCGATTTGAAGGAATTGGTGACGAAAAAAAAATGGTTCGTTGGAAGGTAATTTTGAAAATTCTATTGATTGTATGACGTGCTCGTTATATAAAATTGGATCTACTGTGACATCGAAGCCTTTAGAATTGGTTCATACAGATGTATGTGGACCCGTACGAATTAAGTCACAAGGAGTTGCCCTATATTTTATAACATTTATAGATAACTATTGTGGATATATTTCCGTCTATTTCTTAAAATCGGAGCCATTTGCCATATTTAAGAGATACCTTAGGCGGACAGAAAGGCAAACTAATCGAACAATAATGGAAATGACACGTTGCTTGATAGAGGAATCTAAGTTGCCGAAATTTTTAGGGGCGGAAGCCGTTAATACGAGTGTTTACATACAAAATCGTTCGCCAACCAGAGTTCTAAATAATAGTAGACCACTCGAATGGTGGTCTGGTCGAAAACCATTGGTTTCGTACTTCAAAGCATTTGGATGTAAAGCTGTAGTACTTGATAAAATACCTGGTCGATCGAAATTGGATTTTAGAGGTGATATTTTCGCATTTGTTGGATACGAAACACACACAAAAGGGTGAGAACCACACAACTGATAGTTTCACGAGATGTAAACTCTTTGTAAATGAATTAGAAAACAACGGATACAGAAATAAAGATGATCTTGATAATATTTATGCATTTTGCAGTGTGGATTTTCGTCGAAATGATATTCAAACACAACAGAGTGAGTATTCGAGAAACTTCCTCGAAAGTGATGGTGATTGTGATGAACCGGTTATTGCCAATGGTCTGGATGAGAATGAACCGATGCCCACAGTTAATGAGCCTGTCATTAATAATAAAGATGATGTACCGATTCCAGATGAAAATATTGAAAATTATTTTCTTTATGACGATACAACGTATGAACAGGCCCTTAATTGTCAGAACTGGAAATGTTGGTAGACTGCGTAAGAACCACAGCACAGGAATTAAATACTATAAAAGAAGATCCAAAAACAATTACTGAAGCTATGAATAGCAGTGAGCGAGATAGATGGCAAAATGTGAAGAAAACTGAATATGAATCTCTCATATGATGTAATACGTGGGAACTGGTCCCAAAACCCGAAATGGCGAATGTTATTGGCTGCAAGTGGGTTTTCACCAAAAAACGACTTCCAGATGGTACAATCGAAAAGTATAAAGCCCACTTAGTGGCGCAAGGATGTTTTCAGCGTTTTAATATGGACTATTTGGAGACATATGCTCCAGTGATTCGACAACCAACAATTCGTCTTATTTTGGACATAGCAGTTCGGTACAAATTATTAGGAAAACACGTCGATGTAGTAGCAGCTTATTTGAATGGTGAACTTAGAAATTATGTTTACATGAAACACCCTGAAATATTTATTAAAAAAGGTCATGAAGATAAGGTATGTAAACTAAAAAAGTCACTGTATGGTCTCAAACAGACTGGAAGACAGTGAAATCATAAAATTAATGAAATTTTGATGAAAATGTTCTATATGTTGACGATCTTTTGCTGGCATGTACAACGAGAAAATCGGTGGATAATATATTGGAAAATTTGTCTCGATATATAAAAGCAATTGAAATGCAATAGAAAGACGTGAACCAAGAGGTAAAATAGAAATCCATCAGAATTGATTATACAGTGGAACATGGTAAACTGAAGCCAGCTAGTACACCAATTGCTCCAGGCATGATATTAACAAAATGTGAATTAGAAAATTGCAGTGAAAAAATAGGAAGTTTGATGTATTTGGCTATAATTTCACGACGACCTTACATAGCGCATACAATTTCAAGATTGTTCCAATTTTATTCGCATCCACGCCGTGAGTACGTGAGTACGAAGCCGCAAAAAATGTTCTTCGCTACATGCAATCACATGAGTTTTCATTAGTTTTTGACAACGAAAATGATATATATCGCGTTATCCTGACGCTGCTTGGGGATCAAATGTTATCGATCGCAAATCTTATCAATGGAAGCAGAATATATTGCCATGTTTCAAGCGGTAAAATAAGTCACATTTCATCGCAGCCTATTATATGAATTGTATATCGAAAATGTAAAGCAGCAGCCGACTACTTTATTCTGCGACAACCAAGGTGCACAGTATCTTACGAAAAGTCATATGACTTTAAAATGTAGTAAGCATATTGATATAGAGAACCGCTATATCAAAGATAAATACAATGCAAATGAAATACATTTGCAATATGTTCCATTACAACAAAATGTACCGATATTTTGACAAAATGTTTATCAAAACAAAATCATGAAAATATTTGTAAATTAATGAAATTGAAGTTCAACTAATTTTTGTAATACTATACGTATGTCGTAAAATTGAATTCAACAATTGTTGTATAATGTTATTTCATTTTGGCAATAAAATTTCATATATGGAAATAAAATTTCATATATGGAAATAAAATTTCCTATGGTTCGATGTAGCCAATAGGACAAAAGTTATTGCCGCTTGAAGTTATATTTTCCTAAAAATCTGATTTTTGTCATTTTTTTAGGAAAAAAGTATATGTCGTATTTTAGAGTTTTAGAAGAAACCAGTTAAAGAAGTGTCAATTTAAAGCACACTTTCCAGAGAATGTTCTCGAAGAAAGAACGAGGTTTTGACCCATTATAGTTATAGACCCAGGTATAGTTACCAAGCTACACAAATTTCAAAAGTAAGCCACATTTTCTCCAATCACATAGCTAAAAGGTTAAAACATTTGCCATATTTATATTTGGTAAGGTGTTGTAAGTTGAACTGCAAAGGGAATCTGAAACCCGGCTTTAAGTATAGTAGATATAGGGGAAAATCCAAAAATCCTATTATTGGTGATTTTCAAAATTATTTTGGCAATTGTGGGATTGACTTTTGGAAATATAATGATTCGCGAAATACATTCGATCTGTGATGTCAAGGCCTACAAACTACAAGATATTTGAATTTATATAAATGTTATGTCTGCATTTGAAAAGAGATTTTTCACTTTTTTCGTGACCCTGTCCTAGCATTTGCTTAATATCAGTGCAGAATATAAACCGATTTCTCTCACATCAACTTATCAAAATCGACAACAAAATTTGCTGCATGATATAAGAAATTTTGGTCAAATGTGCCCATCTGTACAAAACTTATGGCCATATCAATTTATATTTTCCAAATATAGGTAATTTTTGTATTTTATTGCTAAAAAGTATATGTGGTACTTTGGAGATAACGAGGAATTTATAGAAAGAAAGTATAACATATTTATATTTTGACATTTTGGCCAAACGGCCCTTTTGTTACATCCAAATAACTTTTTACCTATTGCATTTCGAAAATTTTGCCCAAAGAGCTTTCGACAGCTTTTTCTCCAATCTTTAAAAAAATAAAAAATGCGCAAAAATACTAATGGTCGTTATTGAAATTTTAAATTGAATCTCATACCCAAAAACTAGATAAATTTACTTTTCCAACGGTATAACATAGCTAACTAAAGTTACATTTACTCGATACTATAATACGCACAATCTGTACCCCTCAAAAACAAACTCACTCTTTTTCTAAAGAAATGGTGAAATCTTGTATTTTTCTAATTTATTTGTAATTATAATCAATTAAATATATAATAATAGATAAAATATTAACAGAAAGTAGTAAATAATAATAAATAAATAAACAATATAATATTCGAATATCCGATTATTTTCCGTTTTTTTGTGTTTTTATGTCAATCGTTTGTTTTATATCTATTTGAAAGTAATCACTTTGAGTAGAGGCAGAAAACTTCTTCAATTTGACTTTTTCATCGCCAATCGGTATGAATTGTTACAGCCATCGATTGTTACAGCAGCATCAAATCTGGTCATCAAAGTTTTCGCAGATTCCTCATGATCCTTTTTGCTACTAAAAATTTCAACGAGCTCCGTCAGTTGTGAATATTGTGAATACAGTTGCTTGGTCGTTATGGAAATGGAAAGCTTGTATTGCATCCTGTAAAACATACTTATAGATCTCCGCGAAATCATAAGAAATAACGAATTCAAATGTGTTTTCAAGTCTTTGAACAATGGCCATTGTTCTCTTACTAGAAAGTCGTGGATTCTCAAGTTTAATAGTTTTGTACACATTTCATCCACAAAATCATCCACATTTAAGATCAATGTTTTCAATGTGCATTTTTCAGACTGCAGCCGGGATTCATATTTAACATCCTTAATACGTTCTTGATCAAATTAATCGATCAGGTTCTGTTTGATGAATGTGGTTCCAGGGCAGCATGTACATTCGCCTAAGTGGCAAGAAGTTGTTGGATTAGAACACATAGTCAATTTAAGGCAATCCTGGTAATTGTTCAATTGTTGTTCTGGCGAATCATTTGTAAAATACTTCAAGTCGATTTCTTTCAACATCAGCTTCACATTTTCATGATAAATAAAAAGGCATACTGTGTGAATTCCGTTGCTTCCTGCCAAAACACAATGTTCTGGCCTAAGTTGGGTAAATTTTGAGAATCCAATTTTGACATCTTCATGTCCGGATCGAAATGTTGCGTATAACTCATTCAAGTTGCACAGAATTATCATCTTCTGCATTTGAACTTGATTACCGCCAACACCTACTGACGCATAGTCTTTCATCCCTGGCATCAGTAGACTCATATCATCGCGCTGGTAAAACTGAGTCACAAGAGCTTCAGTCTTGCAATCTATGGGGTTTTCTTTCTTTGTGTTTGGCAGTGCGAGAATGCCATGCTCTGCAGCTAATTTTTAGCAATCGTCATTGTTTTTGCGCAACTCCATGTCGATGGGACAATCGTGAGAAGTTGAATTCTCTCAGCCTTACACGTTGATGTTTTGTATTTCTCATTTATTCAAGAACTTTAACTCATTATGGTATACGTTTACTCATTCACATCTTCTTGTGAAATGTTGGAGTAAGTATCAAAAATTATGTTATCATTCTCCGAATAATGATAGTCTCCTTCTTGAATAACGTCATCACAAGGATCATTACTTTCCAAACTCAATAGTTCTTTCAATTTATTACGATTTTTTCTGACCGATTTACAAATTAGCAAACGTTTTGATAGCGTAGGGAATTTTGATATTAAGCCGTCAGAAATATGTCGTGTATCTGAAGATTTGTGGTACTTTTGTTGAAAGGATTAAAACAAAACACATTGTAATTTTGTTTATCAAGCTTTGCCTTTTTAGGAGCCATAGATTAATTGTATGAATAACGCACGTCTTTAATATAACACTGTTTCTATAAAACTGATTTCCTTACACAGTTTTGTATAAACTTATATGTATTGCATTTTAACGAATGAGTTTTAAATTTTTATGAGGGTCAACAAGGGCTTAGATGTTGGTTGACCGAAAAACCTACGTCGCCACACATTTTTTGAAGTCAGGTGTCATAATACCTGATTCAAGAACTTGTCCCTTGGACTTCGCATAGTTCAACGATAAAAATTACATTCATAAAATGTGCGATTGAGTGGCTTAGATGTGGGTTGACCGAAAAACATACCTCGACACGCACTTTTTAAAGTCAGGTTTCATAATACCTGATTCAAGAACATGTCCATGGGACTTCCCATAGTTCAACAATAAAAATTACATCCATAAAATGTGCGCTTAAATGTAAAAAACGGAAAATAAGCGGATATTCTTATATTATATTAGTATATTATTTATTTTATTATTATTATTTACTATTTTCTGTTAATATTTTATCTATTATTATATATTTAATTAATTATAATTACGAATAAATTAGAAAAATACAAACTTTCACCATTTCTTTAGTATCGAGTATATGTTACTTTAGTTAGCCATGTTATATACCGTTGCAAATGTAAATTTATCTAGTTTTTGGGTATGAGTTTTAATTTTAAATTTCACAAACACGTTAGCCACTTACGTAGTAATACCAAATAAATTGCAAAAAAAAAATAAAAAAAAACACAAATAAAAAAATAGTTTTTGACAAAAATGCAATAGGTAAAAAGTTATTTAGATGGTACAAAAGGGCCGTTTGACCAAAATGTCAAAATCCAACACCCTCCAACTCGGACAGACCTTAACCGATCTGGTTTATAATTTGTGTCATAACTACTATCCAATAGGACTAAAGTTGGTGCAAGTTTCATCCAATCAAAAGACATCGATTTTAAAAATTCACTCACTTGAAATGAAATACCCCATGTTTAAAGGACACTTCCTGGAGAATATTTCCGCGAAAAGAACGAGTCAAAAATTTTTATTAATAGTGTTGCCACGCTCCTCCAAATTACACCATTTTTTACAAAAATTTTAAAACTTTTTAAGCTTTGCGATTTTCGAAAATGTGCGCAACATTTTCGAAAATCGCAAAGCTAGTATCTGAAACCCTTTACTATTTTCATATGTAGTAATGTGTTATACGATAAACTGAAAAATGAATTTTGAGATTTTGGGGAAAAACAAAAAATTCCGTTTTTTGGGCATTTTCGAATTTATTTTGGGAATTGTGAGATTTTCGTTTACAAATATAATAATGTTAGAACAAACCTTGATTCCTGGTTTCAAGACGTACAAACTAAAAAAAATAATTGAGATATATTAATTTTTAAATATTCTATGGAGTCACAAACTTTACGCAAAAATACAAAAAAATTTTTGATATAGTACAACTTCAAATGACCATAACTTTTGTCTAAGCGGGTATATAACCGATATGAGAAAGGGATCGGTATATAACCGATTCTAATATATACCGTTTCGTAGGTACCAATTTTTTTCAACGGAAGCTTTATAATTCCATAGAATCATTTAATTAAATTGCTTAAATCAAACTCCAGCTCGAGGTTTTTTTTGTAAATTTATTTTCTTTTATTCGATATTTCGCCTTTCATCGAAAGGTATTAAAAGAAAATAAATTTGCAAAAACAAGACCTCGATCTCGAGTTTTAGTTAAACAATTTAATTAAATGACAATACGCGTAAAGGTCGAATAAGCAAAGATTACTCAAATTCCATAGAATCTTTAAAAATTATTATATATCTCAATTATTTTTTTTTGGAATTTGTACGTCTTGATACTAGAGATCAAGGCTAGTTCTAACATTATTATAATTGTAATAAAAAATCCAACAATTCCTAAAATAAATTTGAAAATCCGAGCGCCCCAGTAGGTGAGTTGGTAGCGTACTCGCCTATGAGTTTGGGGGTCGTGGGTTCGATTCCCACCAGAGGCTCTGGTCTGTCGCTGCAAAAATTTAGCCATATGGTCTTTGTAACCCGGCCTTTCCTTGGACCTTATAATTAGAATATAAATTTACTTTGTATTGTAATTCATATAAATAAATAAATAAATAAATAAATAAAAAAATTTGAAAATCCCTAAAAAACGGAATTTTTCTGTTAAACTAAACTATCCGACTCAAAGTTCCTTTTGCAGTTTATCGTATAACACATTACTACATATAAAAATTGTAAAGGTTTTCATATCCTAGCTTTGCGTTTGTCGCAAATGTGGTTTTGAAATTTTCGTAAAAATTTGTAAATTGGAGAAGCGCGGCAACACCATTAATACAAATTTTTTAATCGTTATTTTCTCTAAAATATTCTCCAGGAAGTGCCCTTTAAATACATATATATATGTTATACTTTCTTTTTATAAATTCCTCTGTATCTCCAAAATACTACATATATCTTTTCGCAATAAAATAAAAAAATTGCCTATATTTTGATCACAAATCGAATGTATTTCGCGAATCATTATATTTCCAAAAGTCAATCCCACAATTCCCAAAATAATTTTGAAAATCCGTAATAATGCGATTCTTAGGATTTTCCCCACATATAAATATGCCAAAAGTTTTAACATTTTAGCTTTGCGGTTGGAGAAAATGTGGCCTACTTTTGTAATTTGTGAAAAAAGGTGTAAATTGGAGAAGCTTGGTAACAATACCAGTGAATATTATTGAACCGCTCTTTCTTTGAGAACTTTTTCTGGAAAGCTTCCGTTAAGACGATAGTAAATATGTTATACTTATTTTAACGGATTTCTTCTAAAATTCAAAAATACTCCTAAAAGCTATTGAAAAAAGTATCTCTGCTTGGATTATCTCTACATAGTAACAATGAATACAGCTCCATTTATAACAGTGTAAATTCCACTAAAAAATTTTATTGAAAAAATAGTGTTTAACATTTTTTTCGTGCGCAGTCCTTATATGGCTATATCTGAAACTGAACAGATTTTCTTCAAACTTGGCAGTGTTTATTTCTAAATCAAGAACTCCTCCTGCCAGATTTCGTATAGGTAGGATGTAAAATAAATGTTATTTAGTGCTTTGAGACCAAATCGCAAGTGCAATACCTAAATCCCAGATTTTCTTCAAATTCGACAGAGATGGCAGAGCGGAATAGACATATATATAATGGGGTATCTGTTTTGTCCATATTCTCAAAGATGTTAACTGGACGAATAAAAGTTATTCACAAAGTTTAATGAATATCGAAGGAAATTATACCCCATAATTTCCGAAGATCAACTAAACTAAATCGAATCGGAAAGTGATTCTAAGTCGATTGGTATAATAAACAATGGGTACAGTCTCTCTTCTCATTTTTCATTCTCATTTTTGGTTTATAATAATTTAACTTGAAATGATATAGCATATTCGAAAATTGTTTTATTTTTACAGGTGTACAAAACGAGCTACCCTATCTACTCGTCCTCAACATATACTCGTGGAACACGTGTGATTTCGTCGCCTGTTCGGATAATATCTTCGCCAACTCGTGTGATAACACGTGTCATACGATCACCTTCACCAGTTCGTGTTATTCGTTCAACAACCACTCGTGTAATTACATCGCCTGAACGAGTATCCTCGTACACCTACACCGCACCAACGACATACACCTCATCCTTTACCCCATCGACATACTCTTCGACGTATATACCATCGACATATTATTCGTCCTATACACCATCCTATATGTCGACATATACCCCATCCTCGTATGCGTATACCCTACCTTCCTATTTGTATTCAGCAGCCAGACGTGTCTACACCCGTTCTGTGTCACCTGTCCGAGTAGTTACATCACCAGTGCGCGTGTCTCCCTCCTACTTAAAAAGGAACTTGCCCGGCTATGGCGCTCGGGCCCTCACCAATTATCTCAGCACTGAACCCTTCACTGTAAGTTACTTAACTTTACATTGCTTGAATTGTGTATATTTTTATATGGGTTGCCACTAAACATAATGTACGAGCTATATTTTCGCAACCGATGGTCAAAAAATTTATGATTTCCCTTTGTATTTTAAAATTGTATATTAAATACAAAATACCAATTGTCGTGGTTTGCCAAAATAAATTTAGTACTGTATATGTTTATACCAATTGTACAAAATACCAATTGTCGTGGTTTGCCAAAATAAATCTCGTACTGTATATGTTTATGTACATGAATTTATGTAATGAAAATATCATTATACAGACCTTCCGCGAGGAAACAGGAAAAATTCGTCACAGGGCTCAATCCCTCATTCGGGATTTGCATACTCCGGTGGTACGTCGTACGCGCAGTTGTACTCCTTTTCCGGTTACTGGGTAAGTATATTACACTTCCAAATAACGACTGCTAATCATTCGTTCTACTGTAATAGTTATGAACCTGCATCGGAATTGGCTCTCGATGCATATGTCTCCCGCATCACCAATCCAGTTCGCCATATTGCGAAGGAAGTACATATGATGTCCATGTACCCGGAACCCGCTCGAAAATATGTCGGTATGTAAACCATATGGTAAAGAAGTTGTTGCCTTATTGTCCATTTAGAATAATGTATAGACTGGGTTTTTTCCTTCTAAAAAAACCAACGATCTGATAAACCAACGACTTCTTTTAAATTCGTATTCATATATATACACACATATATATACATATAAAATCAAAAATTCAAATGTATTATCCAATAAATACAAACATTCTAAAAGGTAAAAGTCATCTTGCATCGATAAGGATTTGTGGCAATAAGGCTTTTGATGTCAGAAGGCCAATGTATGATACTGATAAGGTTCGCAATGATATTAATCTTTTGTCATGGTATCTAAGATATCCCGCAGTAAAGTGTGAAAAATTTAACGATATGAAAGTCGAAAGCGTCGATACCGGTAAGTAAACAGTATTTCCACATCTGTAAATAATTTGAAAATGTTTTTCACAATATCATCAGTTTCATTAATTAGCAAAATCGGAGTTTCCTGTACAAATTTGGGATGTAGTTTCTAAATTCATTCATGCATTCCATAAAGCAAATTAGTAAGGTTAGGTTGAAAAAGTAGGGATGAGAACAGACGGATACCTACAAATAGACTCATTGTGAGACCCATTCGTTAGAGATATGTGAAAAGTTTTATAGGGAAGAAGTATAAAGGCGGACAGTTGGACAGTAGGAGCTATGTGATGTGCAGGTAGAAAGAGAGATAAGGATAAGAAAGAAGATGTGAGATTTAGTTTCCTGTTGCTTCCTTACGGAAACATTTAGGGGGCTATATCTAAATCTGAACGGATTTTCTCCGATTTTGGTAGTGTCCATTAACGTAATAAGAAAGCTCTGAACCGATTTTCCCTGAATTTGGCAGTGTTCATTCATGTAATAAGAGAACTCTCTCTGCCAGATATCGTACTGATCTGATATAAAATACAGTTTCTATAGCGCTTACATGTCAAATCAGGGTAACATATGTATGGGGGCTATATCTAAATCTTGACCGATTTTGACCAATTTCAATAAGGTTTGTCATTGGGCCAAAAAGAGCACTGTGCTGAATTTCATCATAATCGGACCATAAATACGACCTGCACTTTGATTACAACAATACATGGACAGACAGACGGACATGGCTAAATCGACTCAAAAAGTGATTCTATGTCGATCGGTATAATAAACAATGGGTCTATCTCTCATCCTTTTAGGCGTTACAAACTAATGTCATAATACCCTGTACCACAGTGAGGTGTAGGGTATAAATACATAAATGGCTATTTGTAGGACTATATTCGCAGAAATTTTACAATAATAAGTGTGGGTAGTCAAATGATTGGTAGTGTGTGGGTAGTATCGATTCTTGATAAAAACCTTGTATACGTTGAAAATACCGCTGGTGTTCGTAAATACAATATAAAAACAAAAGACGATATCAAAGATTTTAGTATATTTGCATATAGTACACGCAATTCAATCTTTTTATATATAAAATCCTGTGTGCATTTGTTTGTAAAAATTAGAATTAGTTTAAACGCGATAAATGGTGGAGTAGTAAAGTTACACTATGGAACAACATTATTTTTGTGTCCGAGACCTAAAACTTTTTTTTTTAGTTTGGGGCATACCAAAGCCATTTTTTTGTGTCCGAGACCTAAAACCCCTTTTTAAGATTGGGGCATACCAAAGCCAATCTAAGAGCTTTTGTTTGATAGAACTTATCATAATGGAGTTATTTATAAGTTAGTAGCTGACCCGGACCACTCCGTTGGCCCAGATTTCAGATTTCCGATCCTGTCAATTTTTGGACTAATCACGTAGACTGCCACCAGATACATACATATACACAAAATACAGCACTTTCGCTCACAAATTGTGCAAGATATCCCGATTTCAAAATTTGGCTTATATGTGCGGGGCTACGCCCATTGTTCCGATCCCGCCCATTTTTGGACCAATCACGTAGTCTGCTACCAGATACATCTACACAAAAGTACAGCACTCTCGCAGACAAATTATGCAAGATACCTCAATTTAACAATTTGGTTTACATTGGCGGGGCCACGCCCATTGATCCAATCCCGCCCATTTTTGGACCAATCACGTAGATTTTCAGCTACTTTCAGTAGGATCCCAGAAAGTCCATGAGTGGGACATCTGGGATCACGGTCCAATCCCAATCGTGGAAGTAGATAGTGACAGTAGGAATCTAAATTTCAAAAGTTGGTCACGCCCATTGGTCCGATCCCGCCCATTTGTAGACAAACTACGTAGACTATCGCCAGATACGTATGCACATAATTACAGCACTCTTTCTTAAAAATGTGTGCAAGATATCTATATTTTAAAATTTGGCTTATACGGGCAGGGTCACGCCCATTGGCCCGATCCCGCCCATTGTTGGACCAATCACGTAGACTATCACCAGATACATATGTAGACAATTACAGCACTCTCGCTAACAAATTGTGCAAGATATCTAAATTTTAATATTTGGCTTATATGCGCAGGGTCACGTCCATTCGTCCAACCCCGCCTATTTTTGGACCAATCACGTGGACTACCACAAGATACATATACACAAAATTACAGAAATCTCGCTAGCAAATTACCAAGATATTTCAATTTCATATGGGCGGGGCCACGACCAGTTGGTCCGATCCCGCCCATTTTTGGACCAATCACGTAGGTTACCACCATGTACATATGCACAAAGTTACAGCAGTTTCGCTAACAATTTGTGCAAGATATGTCAATTTCAAAATTTGGCTTATATGGGCGGCGAAACGCCCATTGGTCCGATCCCGCACATTTTTGGGCCAATCACGGAGACTGTCGGTAGATACACATACACAAAATTACAGCACTCTAGATAACAAATTGAGCAAGATTTCTCAAATTAAAAATTTGGCTTATATGGGCGGGGCCACACCCATTGGTCCGATCCCGCCCATTTTTCAGCAATTCACGTAGACTGCCTCTGCCTCTCGCTCGCACTGCTCAAGATATCTCAATTCCAATATTTGCCTTATATGGGCGGGGCCACGCCCATTGGCCCGATCCCGCCCATTTAAAAACCAACTCATTAGGTGTGTTATATGCTGATGACCGTCATTATCCGCTCACCGATTGAAGCTCTAAGCAATGTGTCAGCTTATTTACATGTTGTAGATACATTTTATTCCAATTGGGGAATAAAAATAAATACATCGAAGAGTGAAGCAATTTGTTTGAGAAACGCATCAGAAAAATGTGGTCGAAAAGATGTCTTCGAAAGAAAATCTTTGAGGCATTTTTTGAATGGAATTGAGATTCCATTCAGGGACAGCTTTAAACGCAGGGTGTCCATCGGGAAGGTATACATATTACATTGTTTGTTTCCATTGTAATCCTGGCTGTATGCGATGTGGCACCGTCTTGTTGATACCACATGTTAATCGAGCCCTGGCGTTAAAAAGTTTTCAATCATATCACGATATCGCTCCCCATTGACAGTTTTCATTTTCATAGAAGTAAGGTCCAATGATTCCTCCTGACCAAATTGCACGCCAGGCTGTCACTTTTAATGGATGCAAAGGTGACTGATGAATAATTTGAGGGTTTTCCATTGTCCAGAACCGACTATTCTGTTTATTCACATATCCATTCAAATGAAAATGTGCCTCGTCACTCATTATGATTTTTTCATGAAAATCGGATTTGCATGTTTTAACGATTAAGTGGGCGATATATATACAAAACTGAACCGGTTTCACCAATTTCAATAGGGATCGTCCGTGGGCTAAAAAATAGCCGTTTTACCAAAACTTATCTAGCCAAATTTGTTACATTCTTTGAAATTTTAAATCGCAATTGACAAAATGTTAGCCCCATTTGAGTAATACCAGAAAAAGCGGTTGGTTTTGCAATTTCCAATTTTTGGACAGCTTCACAAACGAAACCATAGGTATCACATTCGAAATATACAAAATCTTGTCGACAATGTTTATCACTTGGCAACGACAGATTCGTTCGACATTTCATTTCAATGGGTAAAAGGATAAAAATATAAAAACATACTCGTGTATAGATGAATGAACCTGTCAATTTGTTAGGGGGTATTATATGCACTGGTACACGGGGCAAAATCGCCTTTTTTGATATGTTTGAATCGAAAGAAAATATATATGGAACACAACATTTTAAATATTGTTAATTATATTTCAAAATCCATAACATTTATTTGGAACACATATATTAATATATTACAAAAAAATATATTTGCAAACTAATTTTCTTAAATAAAATATGTGTTTATATACAAATAAATATATTGGTTAGGAATTTCGCATATATATATAGCTTAAAAAAGATTTCCAAATCGTTGCAATTTTAGAATGACATAAGTAGCAATAACTTCTGTTTCAAAGCACTAATTTATATCTATTTATACCAAGTCTTCATTTGTTGTCATCCCAACAAGCAATGTATCTTTTAGCAAGATTATACAATTTCAATTATAAAAGAATTTTACGAATATTTAAAATTGCTGAGAACTTGTCTTAAAATTAAGGTATTGAAATATTTTCTGAATACATAAATGCAAATAAATTTTTGTTTCGTAAATAATAGTCTCAAAATACAAATTTTCAGTTCAGTTTATTTTTGACTAAAATATATATGTATCTTAATCTTAACTAATATTATATTTTGAAGTGCCTTTTTTATGTTCGGAACAATCTTGAGAAAGGCCCGGCTGATTTTCATGAAATTTTTTATAATAAAAAGCTCTCGACCTGGTGAAGGTTTTAGGCCAAAAAAATTATTAAAAAGTTTATTAGAAAAGGAGATTCATGGCTTTCAAAATCCTAAGTAAAATTCACCTGCAAGCACAAACGGACGTGAACGACTTATTGCGTATAAAAATTGTAGTTGTGGTAGTGAAAAATAAAGCAGTGTGCGGCACATCGACACGATGCGAGTGTTCCAATATTTTACTCTCCCATCCTACTGTGAGTATTGCTTTGCTGAGAATAGCAATGTGATTTGTTTTTGTTTTGCCTACATATGGCCGAGCGTGTGTGTGCTATGGATAGCAACAGAGAATGGCAATGTATTTTGTTTTTGTTTTTTTTTTTGTCGTACGCTATGCGTGGTGACGTGAAAAAAAGACAGAGGCAAGCAAAAACAAATATAGCCAATCACATCCATTTGAGAAGAAAATCAGCCTTTTAACTACGTCGCCATATGTTTCTTAGGTATCAAATCATTTTTTTGTTGAATAGATGTACTGATGATGCATCAAGTTTCTCTTCCTCGGATATTACAACAAAGTAATTAGTGTCGATGTTAGATTAATTTTTGTGATATATTACATAAGGATGAAGTGTAGCCTGACTATTTGACCAGTGATAAGACTGTACTGCATCTTGAATGCGTAATTTTCCGAAAATTTTAAGGTTATTAAAAAATCTACTTCTTCTAAATTGCTCTTTGGGAAATTCGAGTGATCTGACTTAGAAAATCAGCAACATTTGGGTTTTTTTGGTTGAGTTCGCACCTGAAAATATTTGTTATTTATGAATTAAAAAGTATTTAATATATATGTTTCTTAAGATATTACTTTCCTATACAAGTCCATTGCATAAAATCAATTTCTTTTATATTTGAATCTGCAAAAAGTTTTAGTAAATCAGTTGTTTTAGCATATTACAATATTCGCTGGGATTCGAACACTTCATTTGACTTTCCATCTCTTTAGATGAGTAATTTACGTCAGTTCCTCAAAGGTCGTTGTTTAATCCTTGAAGTTTCAACTTTAGAATGTGGAGTATTTTGCAGACACAAACATTATGGCTGCCGCTACATCCAACGGGTACTCCATGGAGTGGTCTTAACTTTGTAAATTTAGACAAGCTTATGTCCGTATTCGAATATGTGGCACAAAATTTTCCGTGTTTTGCATGGTTTCCTTTCTTCCGTCTACTAAAACCGATATACACTTTTTCTTGACAGGCATTAAATTTAAGATAGAAATTGGTAATGACGTAAATGGTAAATGCCATTCTGACAATAAACAAATTTCGAACCATGTTTGCATTCCAGTGAATGGGAACAGTTGTAAGCAGCTGAATTTTCTGTGTTATTGGTTATCTTTGAAGGTGTCATCATTTTGTTAAGTGCTTAGTACTGAACATTCAACAACAAATTCATCTAAAAAAACAGGTTACTTAAATATAATTTTTGCCATTAAAAATGCTATGTGTGCTACTTACCTCCCCTATAAGATAAATCTCTTTCAGAAGACATTGATGAAATGACTTCATTCGAGCAAATTTGAATTCGGCAGGTATCACATATGAACTTCCCAACATAAGGTTAGAATTTAGTATTCCACTTTAGAGAAGTTTTATTTTCAAATGACTTCAATGGTCGATATCTCAAATATTAAAAAGTACGCTTAAGGTATCACTTCCACAGGTAATTCCACTCCACTCGAAATAAAAAATTGATAGAGATATATTTCAATTGAAAATATTACGTACTAAATGCACTAATTCGTTCAAAACGATCGAAAATTCCCGAATTTTTACGAAGGTACAATTTTTATGGCTCCACTGAAATCAAATATTACTCACTGACATTCATTCACTTTATTTTGGGAAACTCTAAGTAATGTCCACCATCCATTCAGAAGTATTGGCCTAAATCGACATGTAGGTCAATTACTGGTGTTGAGAAATGTGTGACAGACTTGTCGAAATATTTTACAACGCTTAACTTGAAGTATAAGCAGTATAAACCACACCACCCCTTTTTATTCTGAGAATGGAAAAAATAAGTAATAGCATTTCATCGGAACCTTCACTTTATATATAAAAAAAACTTTATAAGAAAGGATCTGAAAAGTATAACATTTTTTTCATTCTTTGTCACAATACAGTAATTACAAAAGTTTTTTCATTTAAGCAAAAATTTCGAAACCATCGGATATAACAATCAAACCGGATCAGTATGTTATAGTTCGCAGACACATACATATGTACGCGCAGAAACAGAAAAAAAGTCAAAAATTGGCAGACCAGTCTTAGTATTTCGTATATTAAATTACATTAATGTAATTTTAATAACTTTAATTTTTTTGACCATGGTAGACCTTTTGTTGGAATTACCCATATAACAGATTAGTGTGAGAACGGCATTAGTGTGGTTAGTTGTTATTTTCGATTACGAAAACATAAATCGTTGAAAAAATAATAATTTTCGCAACAATGGAAAACAAACTGTGAAAACAAACAATTAAAAAAGAAAACATATAAACAATTTTTCTTGGAAACATATTATTTTTGTATAAATTAATATTTTTCTAAAGGTCGGAAAAAAAATCCTGTAACTTATTTAAGTATTTCCCCATTTTTTCCCCTCACCTTAGAGTGGAGGGGTATATATCATTTGCTACGAGGCAAAAGTGAAACACATCGAAGGAGTGACCTAAGACCCCATCTATGTTTCGTGGAAATTCGATTTGGTTCATTTTAAGTCATTTGAGCAATCAATGCCCGCCCGTCTGTCTGCTGGCTGGTGCGCCCGATAACTCTCGAAAGGAGTAAGCAATTGACTTCAAATTTGGTATGCGGTAATATTTTTCTCTATCTCCGGCTAAGTTCAAAGATGGACCATATTTGTCCACTCCTTCTAGTACATCCCCCACAAATGGTTAAAATTTAGTGAAATATTGATTCTTTTATAAATTCTGTACTGCTTACTAGAATCTTCTGAAATTCCACACATAGAATTTGCCACGAACCTTTTGGTACCTCCCACACAAATGGACTATTTTGCTCCAATAGTTAACTGATTATAGCTTTAGTATTAGTTCATACAAATACTTGCAATTTTGTACAGTGTAATGATTTTATAGTACCTAGGCACCTCCCACACAAATGACCCATTTTGCACCTAAAGTTAACAGCTTATAACTGTAATATTAGTGCATACAAATACATGAAATGTTGTACATAGTACCTACAGTTCTGTGAAAAATGGGCATCATTGGAATACCCCCTTTGGTACCTCCCACACAAATGGACTATGTTGCACTAAAAGTTAATCTATACATGTATGTATATATATAAATGGAAGTGTGGGCGCCCCAGTAGGTGAGTTGGTAGCGAGCTCGCCTATGAGTTTGGGGGTCATGGGTTCGATTCCCACCAGTGGCTCTGGTCTGTCGCAACAAAAATTAACAAGCAACATAATCTTTGTCACCCGGCTTCTCCCTGGACCGTAAAATTAGAATATACATTTTCTTTGTATTGTAATTCATATAAATAAATAAATTGAAGTGTATATGTGTGTGTGTGTGTATGTTACATATGGACTCCAAAACGGCTGCACCGATTTTGCTGAAATTTTAAGGGATTCTTTAAATAAGCCTAGCAGGTGACATAGGCTATATTAGTTCTTGATAGAGGGGGCGTGGCCCCGCCCATATAAACCAATTAGGAGTTATGATTTTTTGAGAGATTCCTACTGTCCGCACCTACGAATGGATTAACGAGATTCCTATTGTCGCTATCATGATTGGGACTGGACCGTGATCCAATATGGACCATTAGTCCTGGGCTTTCTTGGGCCCAACCAGAAGATCGGACCAATGGGCGTGACCCGACCCGGTTTGGCACTCGGTTCCATGAGTTTGGCACTGGCCATTTGAGCCAAGATTTGAAATGGAGATATCTTGAACAATTTGTTATCGAGAGTGCTGTAATTTTTCGTATGATGGCAGTCTACGTGACTAGTCCAAAAATGGACGGGGTCGAAAATCTGGGGCAACGAAGTGGACCGGGTCCGGCTAGTTCCTTATAAGTTTAATACCAGTGCATACTTTTATAATTTTAGTTATTAAATGCAATTTAAGTTTATAATAATTTAATTAAAACAAAGAAAGTAAATAAATTTAGGAATATTTTGTTGGGACTCAAGGTGAGGGGATTCTTAAGTCGGTTTACCCGACTGAACTTTCTTAATTGTTACAGAAACGCCGCAGAAATAGTATTGATAAAAGATATATTAAAACATCTTTTGCTGTAAGCAAATATAAAATATTAGCACAAAAATATATTTTATTCACATTTTGCTAACATTTTCTGTCTTTTCTTCGTGTAGGCTGTTGGCTTTACAATCTTTTTATTGTTTGGTTTACAATATTTAAATTAAATGCGACGAAAAACTAAATATTACATTTTATTCATAAAATTGTACTGTTCTTTATAAAGGATAGTGGCAAAATTGCCAACCATTTACATTCCCATTTTATTTAAAAGAGATATATGCATAACCCCTTACCTCTAAACTAAATATTGGAAGAGGTAGATCATTTAAGTAGAGAGAAAACTGCAATGCAGACGATACAGATAGATAGTGGTGAAGAAAATAATGTGGATTTGTACAAATTGTCAGGTGCACAATAGCGGTCCGAAGCAGCTGTGAATAGTGTATCCGATGAATACTATGATAGTGAAGATGATATACGAGTATGCATAGTGAACTTTACTATACGAATAAAAACAGCTAAACCTATTGTCAAGGCATCTGAACCAAAGCACTTTACTCGAAAAAAGGAGATATACTGAACAATATTTACCTATTTATAATATACCAATTTAGAATTTTCAGGTTGTAAAATTTAGCTCACTTCTGAAGCCTTTTAAATGAAATAATAACCACGAAGGTAAATTAGATGGTGCGTTGTTTCTTCGGAATTTTGTTATTGAGTGGCTAAGTTATTGTTTCCAGGCGGGAAATATATTGGGAAAGTTCACAATGACCCCGTTGTCCTTAAGTTTGCGGATGTAATGCAAACAAGTCTGATATTGGATTTAATATTTATTTTGACATTTTTTTTGCTCCTGCTATATAACTGAAAGAACTAAAATCGACAGCACCAGTATTCGCAGGAAAAAATGTTGTGTTCACTTAGAAGACTCTTTCTAGACATGTCAGCGCAAAGTTATTTTATAACATGCAAAAAATAATTTTGAAATCCATATTTCGTTGTATTATTACTTTTTGATATACGAGGACTGTTCAATAAAAAAGGTGAAATTATTTTTTTTTTAAATATTTGTTTATTCATAAATTCCTATTTTGTCCCCTTCAAAGTATTCCCCTCAGGTGTAATACACTTGTGCCAGCGGTTTTTCCAATCCTCGAAGCAGTTCTAATATGCACTTTTTGGTATGACCTTGAGCTCTCTCAGCGATTCTGTTTTTATCTCCTCAATCGTCGCAAAACGCAGTCCCCTTCATGGGTCTCTTCAATTTTGGGAACAGGAAAAAGTCGCATGGACCAAATCTGGGGAATATGGTGGATGAGGCATGATAACGGTATTCTTTTCGGCCAACAAATTACGAATAAGCAATGACGAGTGAGCAGGTGCATTATCGTGATGCAAAAGTCATGAATTGTTGCCTGGCTTTATTTTGTATTGTTTCTCGCAAGCGGCGCATGACTTCAATATAATAGTCCTTATTAACCGTAAGATAATGTGGCAAGAACTCATGATGCACTATGCCACCGTAATCGAAGAAAACAGTGAGCAAAACCTTGACATTTGATCAAACTAGGCGTGCTTTTTTGGTCTTTGCTCTTCCATTGGGACAATTGGTATTTGATTTCGATGTCATAACCATATTCTCAAAAACAATATTCTTCACTTTCTCAATATTTTCATAGGTTTTTGATGTGATGCATCTTCCAGGACGAGAGTCGTCATTCACATCTCTAACTTCTTTGAAAAGCTTGTACCACTTGTTAAAATTTTTCTGATTCAGAGTACAATCACCATATGCCACTCTCGACAATTCAAGTGCTTTTAGAACTTAATTTAATTTTTTACACAAAATGTGATGCAAATTCTTTGTTCCATTGTTTTCACAGCAGAAAATCGCCGAACAAGCAAAACACGGCTAACCGAGAAATTTAAAACATGCATCTTTTCTATTAAACATACACCGTAAATATAATATTGTTTTTGTAGTGATTTGAGTTCCTATCAGCTGTGTTAATATAATAAATTAAAATAACTAATAGTCATTTATTTTCCCACCATCCTTTTAAAAGAACGGCATTTTGCAGGAAAAGGGTGACAATTTCGAAGAAAAGTCAGTAACCAAATTTTATCGGCGATGCAGTTTCATTATAAACACAAAACATACATACACTTTTTGATAAAAAAAGACATTTCGGCGCCAAGTGGGTTAGTTTATTACAACAATATATATTGCATACTAATTTTCTCAAATAAAATATGTGTTCACCCACACACAAAGTTACTGTTTCAAAAGATTGGATATTTCAAAGAATTGGATATTAGGAAGCAAATGAAATTTTGTTTCGGAAAAATAGATCGAAGTAGAAACATAGTATTATTTGATTATTTTTCATTTAATTGATTTTCACTTTTGTTACTGAACTCATTTTTAATTTTTATGTATTCGGAATCAGTTATTTTGAAAAATTATACAACAGATAAGCTGAACAATCTTACAATTAATTATCTCTCGGCAACTTGGAATTTGTTTAAATTAGAAAAAACGAAAAACTTGGTTCAAACTAATGAAAAACTGGCATATTTTGCATTTAATTTCATGGAATTATCAGACCTTCTAAGGAATGGAGTACCTAGATGCAAATAAATTTTTTCGAAAAAATAGGTTCCAACAATTTTTTAGGACGCCATAATTCCAATATATCGACAGTTTATATTCAAAACACAATTGTTCAGTAGAGCCAAAAAACCGTTTATATCCCTAATTTTAAAGAAAATTAAAAAAACATATATATGTTTAGGGTATACTCCAAATACTGCCCGCCTTTCACACATGGAAGATCCCGATATTTTGGGTCCGACACATTACCAGACTTGACATTACCAGACTTGACTGGAAGCTACTGAGAAAATTGGTGTCATCACGCTAAAAAAAATCGCTTCTGAAATATATTGTCCCAATCATATTCAGCTTGAAACATATATAAGGGTACACTATAAATATATAATATTTGGCACAAATAAATATGGGCATTTCCGCCGAATGGTCAACCAGGGCCGAAAAATAAAATGTTGGTAATCATCGTATTTTATTGTGAACTAGCTGGACCCGGTCCACTTCGTTGCCCCAGATATCAGTTTTGTCGATTCCGTCCATTTTTATTGAAGATTTAGAAAATAACTCCACTAACGTGTGTTCCAAATTTCGTTCTTCTAGGGTCAACACTTTTTGAGATAATCGGATTTTAAGTAATGCCACGCCAAATCCTGCCCCGCCCACTTTTTTCCAAAATTTTTTTTCCCTAAACCATCTCTGACAAAAAACCTTTCAAACAAAAGAAAAACAAATAAAATCGGTCCAGTGGTTTCAGAGTCTATAGCATACATACATACATACATACATACATACATACATACATACATACATACATACAAACATTTTTCCATTTTTATATATATAGATAATTATAAAAAAATGAATACAAAATGTCTATATTTTTTTAAAATATAATGGTTTCATAGCATATCTCAGTTGTTTTCATGAGAAAATTTGCCTAAAAACTGAAAAATTTTGTTTTTTCCATTTTAAGCTACTTTTGCAGACATTTATATATTTAATAATTTTACATATAAAAACATATGTTATGCTTGCACTGGTTCTACAAAATTTCTCTATTAAGAAGAGAAAAGTGCTAGAAGACCAAAAAAAAAGTTCGATTAACGATTAATTTAACGATTAAAACAGATGGAAAAATCGTACGTTCGCGACCGGCACCTAAGCCAATTAGAAAAAAACCAATAGAGATAATTTATTGTGTAAATATTCGGCAGAAAGCTACATTAATCCTCTTTTAAAATAAATTAATAGCTTTAGAATATTCCGTTCCTTTTCGCAGATTTTTGCATGTTACTAGATTCAGCCAAAGTTGACTTCTTCCCGCGGAAAAGCCCATATTATATATTTTTGGGTAGCCATTGTTCTAAACCAATCTATGTTACCATTCAATTTTTTTGTTATGTGGGACTTTTATTTCCGAAATAAAGATTTATTTGAATATAAATATTCAAAACATATATCTATGCCTTAAATTGTATGCAAGTTTTAAGATTTTCAGTAATTCAAAGTTTATCATTTTTAGAACTTTTTAATGTTTGCAAAGTCTTTGTACATTTGAAATCGTATAATTTTAGTTAACTATAAATTGCTCGATGGATTGACGGCAAATGATGACTTGGAATTAATAATGAGTAATTTAAAACAAAAGATAATGCAATTTTTAACTGCAAGCCATAACTGCAAGACAAAAAATTAAAACTGAAATTTACAAAATTCAGCTAAGTTTTAAATTATTTTAAATAAAAACATTTTTTGGCGAAATTTTTAAACAATAATTTTAATTTTTTGTAAACATATAGTTTATTTGAGAAAGTTAGTTTGCAAATATATTTTTTTTCTATTATATTAACATATGCGCTCCAAATAAATTATAATGATTACACAGTCCGACAGTCCAAAAACCAAAAACAGCGATTCTATTTTTCTTGTAGGTCTTGGCTAGTAGAACAAGTTTGTTCTACGAAATTTTCCGGACACCCCCAAAATCCGGATTTACGGGTAAAAACCGCTTTTCTTGTCTTTTTCCACGTGAACGCCTATAAATTTGTTAATTATTAACCGATTTTCAATCTGTAAAAGAATTTGAAAAGAAGAGAATGAAGTTGTATGAATATAGGTTTATTTGTCCTACAAACACATTTTTTTCATTTTTGTCCGTCATTTTCTACACTGATAGAAAAAGCTTCGTCATGACGACGAATTTGTACATCATCACGATTTTTTTTTCGTCAAAAGTCAGCTAACGTACGGAATAATCCTCTTGATGAATTTGTTCGTCACCATGACGAATTTCTGTTTCCAAAAACTTTCGTCCTCAGGATGATCCATTCATCACCACGACGAACCCCATTCATCATCATGACGAACCCCATTCATCATCACGACGAATAGCATTCATCACCACGACGAACTCTATTCATCACCATGTTGAACTCCATTCATCACCACGACGAATCCCATTCATCATAACGACGAATTCCATTCGTCACCACGACGAATCCCATTCACTATCACGACGAATCCCATTCATCACCACGACGAATTCATGCCCACGACAATTTAAATTTTAAAAATTCCAATAAATGTTCTTCTAGTTTTAAACCATTTAAAATGGTATGGAAAATAAAATTATTTGACTGCATTGCTAGGTTCAGTTGAGAATATTCGTTTCGAGACGCAGTTCTTATCAGGTAAGGCTGAAATCAAACAAACGAGAAGTATTCATTACTTCTGCTATTTTAAATCAAAAATAATCACATCAAGTAATGTATTTGCCAACAGACCACTTGTCGAGCTGCATGTACGAGTATGCATGTGTTTGATGTTTTGTTAAACAAACATCAGTTACGCCGTGCCAGTGCGGTTTGTTTGAACCAATCGGGGCTGCGTGGAACACACACGTGGACGAACATAACAACGTCGCATGTCTTACTTTGTTTTGCTGTAGGAGTTGACGTTGCCGTAAAGGGCGAATAAGTCGATCGTTCTCATGATGAATGGATAATCTTATTGACGAACGGTGTTCGTCATTAATTATTAGATTTTTTAAATTTATCTTTTACAACAAATTATTTAACTAAGGTAATCAGAACGCATATAGAACAGTACATTTAAGCAGAAACTATAATTTGATTGCTTTGTTCGATCATATTTTCAGCAAAATGGCCAAATAAATCTTTTCGTCGTGGGAATGAAACCTTATCGTTCTCTTGACTAATTTCGAAATCACCAAAAACATGACTTGATGATCGTGTTTGTTCTATTGACGTACAAAAACATCGCATGTACGAAACTTTTCGTCACCAGTACGAAGATATATTGACGAAACTGATTCGTCATGGTGACGAATGGTTTTTCTACCAGTGTAGTTTAGGCAATGTTTTTACCAATAATATTGTATATTTATAAGGAAAAAAAAAATGCAACCAGTCTCTTAAAAATCCGTTCGCAATTGACGGTATTAAAGTTTACATCGTTCGAAAGGTCTAATTCTCTTCTTTTCAAATTCTTTTAGAGATTGGAAATCGGTTAATAATTAACAAAGTTATTGGCGTTCAAGTGGAAAAAGGCAAGAAAAGCGGTTTTACCCGTAAATCCGGATTTTGGGGGTGTCCGGGGAATTGCAAAAAAAGAGTCGTGTTGTACTCGACAAGACCTACGGGAAAAACAGTATCCCGTCATTTGCTTCTCAACTTGAGTTTATTTATTTATTCATAAATATATAATATTTTAAAATCTCTGTTCCAAATACATTTTATTTATATACAAACATATCAAAACTTTTCAATGATGTGATAAAAAGATCATAAAAAAGAAGCGCACAACAAGCCGAACCTCTGACTTAAGTGTATGTCCATGTCGTCGCCCTAACCTAAGCTATACTGTAAATATATAATACTAGCTGCACCCGGTCCACTTCGTTGCCCCAGATTTCCGATCCCGTCCATTTTTGGATCAATCACGTAGACTGTCACCAAATAAATTCACACAAAATTGCAGCATTCTCGCTAACAAATTGTTCAAGATATATCAATTTCAAAACTTGTCTTACGTGGGCGGGGCCACGCCCATTGGTCCAATCCCGCCCATTTTTGAACCAATTACGTTGACTGCTCCCAGATATATACAAATACTCGTATACACCAAATTACAACACTCTCACTAACAAACCGTGCAATTAAAATTTGGGCCACACCCATCGGTCCTATCCCGCTCATTTTTGGACCAGTCACGTAGACTACTACAAGAAACATATACACAAATTGGAGAAAAAATACTCGTATACACCAAATTACAACACTCTCACTAACAAACCGTGCAATTAAAATTTGGGCCACACCCATCGGTCCTATCCCGCTCATTTTTGGACCAGTCACGTAGACTACTACAAGAAACATATACACAAATTGGAGCACTCTCGCTAACAAATTGTGCAAGATATCTCAAATTTCAAAATGTGGCTTATATGGACGGGGCACGGCCATTGGTCCAATCCCGACCACTTTTGTACCAATCACGAAGACTACCACCAGATATATATGCACAACATTACAGCCTTTTCGCAAACAAATTGTGCAAGATATCTCAATTTAAAAATTTGGCACATATGAGCGGGGCCACGATTTTACGCAGACTACCACCACATACTTATGCACAAAATTACAGCACTCTCGCTAACAAGTTGTGCAAGATATCTCGATTTCAAAATGTGGCTTATGTAGGCGGGGCCACTCCCATTGGTCCGATCCCGCCCATTTTTGGACCAATCACGTAGGTCCGTATTTGGATGTCTTCAATCACAAAGACTACCACCAGATACATATGCACAAAATTACAGCCTTTTCGCTAACAAATTGTGAAAGCTATCTTAATTTCATTGATCCGATTCCGTCCATTTTAGAAAAAAAATCACGTAGACTACCACCAGAAACATATGCACATAAATATAGCGCTCCCGCTAACAAATTTTGCAAGAAATGTCAATTTCAAAATTTGGTTTATATGGACGGGTCACGTCCATTGGACCAAAAATGGGCGGGATTGGACCGATGACTACCACCAAATACATATGAGTCATTCCATGCCAAACGGAACGATTTTGACATCACTATTTTTAATTGCTTCGAAGTTTTGTGTATGTATTATTTACCCAAAAATATCTTATACTCGTACGTAGTTCAAGCAAAATTAAAAAAAAAATTCTTTAAGAGTTTTGAACAATTTAAAGTTGACGAAATTACGTTTTTTTATAAAAGGTGTGTTCATTCTTTAGCTTGTAACTACGTGACCGATATGAATGTGCTATACCTTGTTTCGAAGGTAATGTCAACTACTGCACTGCAAAAAATATACTAATTTTAATGTTTTTGCCTTTTAATACATTCTATTTTCAAAATGATTACACCCTTCGATTTTTTTTAAATTATAATATCGTGTTCTTAGATGTCTTTGTTAGCTACTGTATGAATTTTAAAGTGGTAAATTGATGGGAACTATTTTTTACGATTTTTATAAAAAAACATTTGCATAATTTCAGTGAATGTGCTTTTAATAATTAACAGAATGATAATTTTTAGTCATTAGTAAGAACAATAGAACATTTAAGAAAAGAATGGCAATTATTAACAGTACTATTCAACAAAAAAAAAATTTTTTTGTGTCTCAGACCTAAATTTTTTTTTTATGTAGATTGTGGCATACTTTTATATGAAAGCAAAAACAAAAAATTTTTTTATGGATAAATTGCGAAGAAACTAGTGCCTATTTGAAAAAATCTATGGATAAATGTAGAAATTATAGGCCTTTTGGAAGAGTTAAGAGAATTTCAAGAAAATCTTTTTTTTAATTTCTGTTTAAATAGCGATTTTATTTGTTACTTTTATTTATATTATGTACATTTAAGTTTATTTACATGTACAAGTTTCATTAGAAGTAATTGTGAGTTCTTTGTTGACGTTTGTAGATTTCGCCGCTCGATGGACTTCATTTCTTGGAGAAACCTTTCGCCATGTTCGTCAGTTACGTCGCCAAGATTTTCGGGGAAAAAGTTCAAATGAGAATGTAAGAAATGAATTTTGAGGGACATATTTACACCTGTTGGAATACATAAAGCGAAAAATAAGTTAGAAGAATACATACATTATGAATGAATATGAATACATTTGAAACTACAAGCTTAAACGACCTCCATGCTGCAATTTCATCCGACGTCAAATATGATTCGAAATTTACGTATTTCATCGGTTTCCTTATTTTAGGCCCATCAAAAACGCCTTCTTCGATTTTTTGAAAATAAAGACATTTAAATGAACTTTTTAAATATGAGAGTGAATTGCCACCTATCCTTAAGGCTTTTACAAAAATTTTAAAGAGCCTCAGCTTAATATTCGTTGTTGGCAAAATAATGTTTTCTTTTTGAACGAGAGGTGTGTATTTTGTTGTTTTCACCCAATGTAATGTGTTTTCTTGTTGGACATTTCTTTCTTCTCTAATGATCTTCGCGAGCACGGCTATCCCAGAGGCATATAAACAGCAATATTTTGTATATCCGCCTTGCATTTCACATAACATCCCAACTACTTATAAATCGCAACAAATTTTACAGTCATGTTGTTCATATTTTATGTATTTTATCAATGTAGCCATTGCATGATTCTTTAGTGTTGAGATCATGAGCAATGGGAATCGACGGTTTCTGATTTCCGTTGTGCAAAAGTACTGCTTTCAAACCTTCTTTACAACAAATAACCGCCATGCCTTTGAATTGTATGTTTGATTAAGTTCCTCGAACAACCCGGGAATGTCCTTGCAAAAGCATATGTTATCCACAGTTGTATAAAATTGTTTGTAAGGTATATCACGGACTCTATGTATACTATGTTAACATCTGGGGCCAAAATATTGTACTGTTTCATCCAAGATGCAAGTAGTTCTGCCTTATCTTTTGTCAGTTCCAAATCTCTTACTAGATCATTGAGGTGTAACTGAGTTAAAGCGATGACTTCTGTTTCAAACTTGAATCGCTCAGAGTTGAGTACTCAGTTGAACTTGATGATGTTTTCGTAATTAGGCTGTTAGCTATACTTGGGCACTTGGGAATTGGTATTGTTTCCGAATGTGCAACTGGCAATGTTACAGATTTTACTTCATAGCAATTCCAGCGAATGCTCCTTCCTACTCCAATCTGTTTACTTAGACAAAAATAGCAGTCCGTATAGTAAATGAATTCCAAATTGCACGTGATGTCTAAAATTAAAACGTTTCATTCCACAAAATATTGTAATACATTAATTGTAAAGTACTTACCGCATGCTTCCACTACTCCATCAGTAAGATTTACATGGTACGAATTTCTTCTATTATTTTACTAAACGCACGTCGATTTTTTTAATTACATATTTTCCGCAGATGTAGCCTTTTACTCATACTTCAAAATATATCTTTATAATGTTTTTCAGAAAATCTACTTATCCCTTTAAGGCGCTGAATTAGACTAATTTCTTAATAAGAAAATTCATTCATAAATTCCGGGTTTAAGGTACATAAGTTGCAGTACCTGTAGCTGACATATAGTTTGCTTCGAACGTAGAACCCCAATATTTCCAAGATTGCCGCGTACTACTTTGTATTGCGTACAATAATTTTACTACCTGTATATACGACTGGGGTGTCCATGCCCCTTAAAGGCGTAACTGAATGGAAACCTCATAAATGAAAAAACACAAATATTGTTGAATGACCCTCTACCTGAGCGGATCTCATCCACTATAGCTCTGTTTTATTGAGGGATACGAACGGCCATAATACCTCGTCCTCTCTATACTGTCTGACATCAATCCTCATAAAATAAAATGCAAGTGCAATGTCTCTTATATGACTCTCTCACATATGGCGAATTCAATATAAGCAAAAACATCATTTAAAAACGGAAAAATATGAAACAAGATTTTTTTGAATTTCCCTAACATTTACAAAATGGCTCATAACTTTTACATTTATCCATATATTTTTTTCAAATAAACAGTGTTTTCTTCGTTAGCATGCTGGCTTTTTAAAAATGTGATAAAATAATTTTGTCGACTTCTTTTTTCTATTTTTTATGGTTTTTTTGTACCAGAAAAAACTGTTACTATTCTACGTGAAAGTGATATTTGCAGCATTTAACACGCAATTATGGTCCAAATACTAAATGTAAATTCCATGAAAGCTGGAATTCTAAAAAAATTTGTTAAAAAAAATTTACCATACCTTGGACAATATTTTTGTTGCATAGTGTAATCAATATACTAATGTAAAAATAAGAACAATAAAAAATGTATGAGAAAGATTCGAATCAATTTCAGTAAAAATAACAAAATGAGTATAAAACCAGTAAGGAAAGTTATAAAGTCGGGCGGGCCGACTATGTAATACCCTACACCTCCTTAATAATGCGATAATGTGCATTTCGATAAGAATTTGGCAGTGTTCATACATGTAACAAGAAAACTCTCTCTTCCGAATTTCGTACTGATCGGATATAAAACACGGTTTCTACAGCACTTACATGTCAAATTAGGTGAAATATATAAAGGGTCCGCCAAATAACTTTTTTTTTTTAAAACATCGAATTTAGCTTCGGCTCTGTTCCACGTAGCGCCGTCCTGTTGAAACCAAATGTTGCCAATATCCTCCTCTTCAATTTTTGTGAACGAAAATTCGTTCAACATGGCTCGATAACGATCGCCATTGACTGTAACGGCCACTCCTTGCTCATGGTCCAATTATGCCTCTGGACCAAAATCCGCACCAAACAGTGACTCGTTTTGGGTGTATCGGCTTTTCAATGCGTGCGGGTTTTCTGTGCCCCAAATGCGACAATTTTGCTTGTTTACATACCCGCCAAGATCAAAATGAGCTTCATCTGAAAAGATGATTTTTTTTGGCAAAATCGGCATCTTCTGTAAGTCGATCGCTCCCAGCGTTGTTCAAGCGTTTACACTACCATATTCGTTCAGCGGAAGGATAAAACTAATTATCTCTCAAATCAGACATGAGCTAAGTGTTACCATTCACGAAATAAGCACTAGTTGAAAAAAACGTTAGATAGCGGACCCTTTATATGGGGGCTGTATCTAAATCTGAACGGATTTTCTCCAAATTTGGTAGTGTTCATTAACGTAATAAGACAACTCTGCCAGATTTCGTACTGATCTGATGTAAAATACAGTTTCTACAGCGCTTACATGTCATATATATGGGGGCTATATCTAAATCTTCACCGATTTTGACCAATTTTAATAGTGATTGCCCTTGGACCAAAAAAGAGCACAGTGCTAAATTTCATCATAATCGGACTATTAATACGACCTGCACTTTGATTCCAAGAATATATGGACAGACGGACATGGCTAAATCAACTCAAAAAGTGATAAGTGATTTAGGCGTTACAAACAAATGCACAAAGTCATAATACCCTGTACCACAGTGTGGTGTAGGGTATAAATATTATTCATTGTACACCGTCTGAATACAGTACACGCTGAAAAAAAATCGCTTCTGTAGTACATTGTCCCAAACATATTCGGCTTGAATTATACATATGTTTAGGGTACACTCCAAATATATAATATTTGACATACCCAAATATTATATGTTTGGGAGGATATTGTTCTAAACAAAAATATGTTCCCATTATAATATTTTTTATTTGGAACTAGTATTTTGTATTTATGTATTTTGGCAATGCATCAGATTTTTCAGATGTTTAAAGAGCATTTTTTATAAACTTTATATGTTTGTAAAATTTAATTAAAACTTAAATCGTATAATCTTTCTTAAATATAAATTGCATTGATGCATTGACAAATAGTGATGAATTGGAATACTTATAAATTAAAATTTATTGATGTAAAACAACAGCTAATGCTGTTAAAGACATTTTTAACTATAATCTAGGAAAAACTAACTCAAATTCGAAAAATTTAGCAAAGTTTAAAAAATCATTTTTAAATAAAATATATTTGAAAATCATCTTAAACAATAACTTTGTTTGTGGGTAAATACATATTTTATTTGTGAAAGTCAATGCGCAAATATAGATTGTTCTAATATATTAATATATGCGTTCCAAACAAAGTTTCATGATTTTCAAATAAAATTTGTTTGTTAACAAATATATAATATTTAAAAAATTCGTTTCCAAATATATTTTCTTTCAATTCAAACATATCAAAAATGCCGATTTTCCTCCGTGTACTGTTCGGAAGTTTATGTTGTCTGAACTCTAATTTTTTGTCGGACAATGGAATGTATGCGTGGTAGTTTTGAGTTCCACAAATTACTTTTGCTAATTGTCGAATTTAATGTTAAAAACGGACTAACAAATTTATTGAATTTTTGCTACATCAAAAGGAGAAATACAGGTTGCTGTGATTTAAAAAAAAATTCATTTCAAAGTATAGTTTAATAAGTAGTTTCTTATCTTTCGACTCTTGCTATCTAACGTGTTTAACGAGTTTTTTTAAAATATTAAGCCATCGCTGATGTTTAAGTTTTTGCAAATAATTTTGCAAAATTAGTAATTTTTATTGTTGTTATTGTTATTATAATAAACTAATGGCTAAAAATTTTTATTTTGTTAATTATTTTAAGCACATCCCCAGAATTTATGCAAATGTTTTTTTTTATAAAAAATCGTAAAAAAAATAGTTTCCATCAATTTACCACTTCCAAATTCATACAGTAGCTAACAAAGACATCTAAGAACACGACATTAAAATTTAAAAAAAATCGAAGGGTGTAATCATTTTGAAAATCGCAATAGAAAGTATAAAAGTACAAAAACATTAAAAATTAGTATTTTTGTTGCAGTGCTGTCTCCAGTTAGTTGTAGTAGTTGAAATTACCTTCAAACCAAGGTATACCACATTCAAAGCGGCCAAGTATTTCAGGAGATACAAGCTAAAGAATTCACACACCTTTTAGAAAAAAAACGTAATTTCGTCAACTTTAAATTACTCATAACTCTTAAAAAAATGTCTTTAACATTTTTTTTGAAGTACGTATAAGATATTTTTAGATAAATACACAAAATTTCGAAACAATCAAAAATAGTGATGTCAAAAATCGTCCCGTTTGGCATGGAATGACCCATATGCACACAATTACAGCTTTCTCGATAACAAATTGTGCAAGATATCTGTATTTCAAAATGTAGATTATATGGGCGGGGCCACGCCCATTGGTCTAATCCCGCCCATTTTTGAATCAATCACGAAGACTACCACCAGATGCATATTTGTAATTCCACCAAAAGGTCTACCGTGATCAAAAAAATTAAAGCTATTAAAATCACATTAAGTTAATTTATTATTATACACAATTATTCAAATTTTAATAATATGAAAAAAAAAATCGCATGTATTTACACAACATTTTAAGAAAAAAACAATTGCGTAGTGGCAAGTTGTAGTTTTGGTTCATTTACGCATTTTCAGTGCACCTTTTTTTAATATAAACCTCTTAAATAGAGGCTTATGTAAAAAGAGGCTTATTATAAATAATCTTCCTAAGGGCAATATTAATCTTAAATAAAAGTGTAGAGGCAAAAGGAATCAGGAATAGCGGTAATTTTTGGCTTATATCTACTACAAATTCTATTGTCACGTTCGACACTGAAAAGAAGCATTAGTTGTCAGTAGACCAGAAATATTCAAAGCAAATGCATCAAACTACTGGTACAATTAGAATTTGTATAAAATACCAACATTCAAAAAAATCAGTTTAAAAAATTATATAGATTTTTTTTGAATCCGTTTGAAGTTTGTCACGTTCGACACTTACGGTGTCTGGTCTACTGACAACTAATGCTAATGACAACATTCAAAAAAAATCAGTTTAAAAAATTATATAGAATTTTTTTTGTATCCGTTTGAAGTTTGTCACGTTCGACACCGTAAGTGAAAAAAAATAAACTTCACGACACACAATTTTATTTCATCTATTATTAAAGCTATAATAATTGAGCTAGATGACTGAAATTTGGTATCGAATCTTTTTATAGCTACAGGTAACTTGGGATAGAAAATGGACACTATCGGTCCATAGCCCCCATATATAGCATATCCCCGATTTGACTTCTTAACGTCATAGAGACCACAAATGTCAACTGATCGGGCTGAAAATTGGTAACTGGTGTTTATATATATCCGAAATCCTTCACACGAACAATGATAGTCCATGACAGTCCATGTTTTATATAGCCCTTATACAAAGGTCCTTCTGGATTTGGCTTCGAAACGGCATAAAAACATAAAATTTCAACGAATTGGTCTGAAATTTGGTATAATGAGTTTATTTGTACCCGAAACCATTCATATGCGATCCATGGTGGAGGGTATATAAGATTCGGCATTACCGAACTTAATCCGTCTTTACTTGTTTTATTTAAAAATAGTCATGGAAAAAATGTCACGTTCGAACCAACATAAAAATTAAATTAAAAAAAACTACCTAAAATATTTCTATCAAACAAAGAGGATACAACAACTTCATTATTTTTTAACATTATAAAATTATCATCTTTAACAAGCCTTTGTAATATCGCTGAATCTCATGTTTTTAAAGATGTTCACGAAAACTACTTCTATTTTTGTCGCGTTCGAACCGCTCCTTTTTTCCTTATTTTCTAATCAATACTTCGCCGGAAAAAAACTAAAACGCCTGAAAAGACTAAGACTAAAGACTAAAAGACTAAGACGGCTAAGACACACATTCTCTTTTATATATATAGTGAACAGAATCTTGCCAAGAGCTGCAGATCTGTTGGGTCATACTCGACGGGAGGGTAGTAGAAGCCTGTAAAATGTCGGTGCTCGGGAGGCAACAACAAACGCTTAGTTAAGCTGAGAAAAAATAACCCACACAACAAACACAAATGACACACAAGTATTCGAGCGATACTTACGTGAGCTTCGGCTGTTCTGGTGAAAAACAAACGAAAATCTGTTCATTATGTTACTGTCAATTTGTTGGTGTAAGTGGTATACTTTAACACTTCTTTTCTCGGGTGGATCTACAGAAGGCGAGATAGATTTTGGCCAAGAATCTGAGTTACTTAGTAGCCAAGTTGCAAAGCCGATGAACTTGCTAGGAAAGGGACGACATTACAAAATCTCGAAGAATTTGCCGCTATCCACGTGCAAGCTTTGGCTTAAGCAAGAGGCAATCAGGCAGTCCAACGAATGATGGACAGAATCGGCACCTGCAGGGTAGCTAGACAAATCTGGCCAAGGTATGACCTGAGAAGATCAAAATATCTCCTCGCATTAGAGAGGCAAAGATTGTCTACGTTAGTATCAGTTCTGACGGGACACTGCTTGATCGGCGAACACGCCAAAAGATTGGGTATTGACTCTAATGGCTTCTGCAGAAGCTGTGTAGATGAGGAAGAAGTGGAGAGCATTGAGCACTTGCTATGCGACTGCCCCGCTCTGAGTAAACGACGACTGGACATACTGGGTTCGGATTTTCTAGGCAGCCTAACAGATCTTTCAGTACCGATATTCGTACTAGCAACAAATTTGTATATCAAACAGGTTGGTTTCGATGAGGGGCATTTCAGCCCGTGGAACTCACCATGGTGACATTTCTTGACATAGAAGGGGCTTTTAATAACATACACTCAGATACAGTAACTGCGGCACTGTCACATCTAAAAGTTAACTCTAGTTTAATTAGACTAATGTAAAGTCTGCTCAACAGAAGACGCATAACAGCATGCATTGGGTCCACAACTCTAACAATGTTTGTAAACAGAGGGACCCCACAAGGAGGAGTACTATCTCCACTAATTTGGAACCTAGCGGTGAATGAAAGCCTGCTAGATCTAGAACGTTGTGGCTGCAAGGTCGTGGCATATGCGGACGACGTGGCAATCGCAGTGAGTGCAAATTCGAAAACGTCCTCCGAGACATTCTACAGGTGGCTCTGAACAAATTGGCTAGATGGGCCAGAAGCAGCGGTTTGGGCGTAAACCCAAACAAGACAGAATTGGTTCTCTTTAAAAGGATGAATAAAGTCCCACATGTGGACCCTCCACCTCGGATAAATGGAACAGATCTAGTCTTTTCTGAAAGTGCAAAATTTTTAGGAATCATTCTAGATAGAAAACTGTTATTTAGACTTAACGTATTGGAACGTGTAAGGAAGGCCAACGTCGCCTTATATTCCTGCAATAAGGCTGTAGGGTCGCGGTCGGGCCTCTCCCCTAAAATCGTCCACTGGATATATATAGCAGTAGTTCGTCCTATACTGCTATACGGCATTGTGGTATGGTGGACGGCAGATAAGAGTTATATTTATGAAAGAACACCAACAAATTTGGACAAAATTGGTTCACATCTAAGCGTTACCAAAGCCGCATTTCCCAAGTAATATTTATGAAATATAGTCGTTTTGAATACAAGATCGTTAATTTGCCTTTTTTAACAAATCTTAAAATGTTTTCTGAAAAATTCCAAAACCTAAATTTTGCGCAGTTTGCCTCAAAAATAATGCCTTAAAGCCACATCATTTCGTACATCGTCATCAGAAACGAAAAAGGGCGTAACAACAAGAAAAATTAAAATTCAGTTTTTGATAGATATCGGTACACTGCATCAAAATACACATCCTGACAAATTTTTAGCGGCGTAATATTAACAATTGTGAATTTATTAACAAAATTCAAATGGCCTAACAACAAATTATTTATTTGTTTCATAGTTAAAAAATGCTATTTGACGCAATTTTCACAAACAAGTTATAAATCATTTTTATGTGATATTATATATGCACCATTATGTTTAGATATTATCCCGAAGACCCCGTTTTCCTAACGACAGTACTTTTCATTTTATTTAGTTTTTTGCTTGTCTTGTACAGTTTTCAAATATGATGATAGGCCCATTTTCGTTTCTGATGACGCCTTTTACACAGAAGATATGCCTTTTTACACAACTACTGATAGTCATTTCTTTTTGTAGATTATTTACATACTTGTTTTTAAACAACCACATCGCGGAAATTAAAATTAATTAAACTATTTCAAAAATAGCACAAATTATTGCCAATTTGTGGTTTTGCTGAAATCTTTGAATCAATGCTTGAATATATTTGCTATTGCATGCTATACGAGTACATGTTTACTTAACACTATACTCAACACATTTGTGATTAACAAATATTCGTAGTGACTCAAGCATGCGTTTTAATCATCACATATGTAATATGTAAATGCCTATACCACAAATTCTTTATTAAAATTCTAGTTAAAAATATATATTTTTCTTTATTCTTCTTTTATGGGTTTTCAATTTGCTGCAGTATGTGCTGCCGAGGCAGAAGCCTAAATGATTTTCAGGAATATATTTGATCATAGTACATGGATACCTAAAAAAAGTATTTAATCTGTAACAGCATTTTTGTAACATCTTTGTGACCGGACTTCTGCCAATCCAATGTGCCCCACACGTTTTCTAAATGTATTCATTGTGCGTACACTTAGTTATAACACATCTGTTAACAACTTGTAATCTGAATTGATGTAATAGCGAATCGCAATATATGTTAAAATTATTTTTGGTAATTGTAGAAACATAAAAATGCAGAAGAAATTTCTGTGAAAGTCTTACGAATGTTTTATCTATGATGATTTTTTATGAAATTAAAAATAATTTTTGAATGCAATTGAAACACGTGTTTTTATTTATTTCACGCATAAGCGCTAATTATTAGTATCTAGTCAATAAGGGGGTGGTTGTTATTGTCACCAACATAATGTAATATTATGAAGGAACTTGAAGAAGGTCATTCAGAGTATATTAATATACATAAACATTCTAACTAATTTATATACAAATTCAGTCATTGTCAAAGTGACCTTGACCCATATAATTCTGTTTACTCATACCTCCCTTTCAGCTCCCTCATCCTTTGATAAATTTGTGCCCATATGTTTGCTATGTATATTCAAGTACTTGCAGTGTTGCCGCTGGACATTTTGTTCCGCCCAAAATTTTCCCAGAAACTGCCCAAAATCGATTTCATCTGCCCAAATAATAAATAAAATATTTGCGTTCCTTTTTTAACTATAAGCGACATATGTATGTATATCCGTAGTTTTTTCGTTCATTCCATGTCAAACAGAATTCCTTTTCTGGGTCATCACCTGACGAAAAACCCTGTTTTTGGAGGTGTTTTGCAACTGGTCCAGCTCACAAATGGAAATAGCTAGAACCGAAATATTTTGGGAATCACTCTAAAACATAACAATCTTCATTTCTGAGGGGGTACATTTGCAACTTTTTTTTGGCTCCATACAAATCGAGGCTATCTAATGTACATAGGCATTTGGTTCTCCTATCTACTCTTAGATTATCCTGTAAATTTGATGGTGATGTTTTCTTCGTCAGTCAGAAATGGATAAAGTTGTTTTACTACAATGATTCAGTCTATTTAATGATTTTAATATTATTCATAGTTTATAATGTAAGATAATCGACATTTTTAACAAAACATTTTCTTAACAAATAATGGGGCTGAACACCATCTTCAAATTTTCAGGGTCCATTAAGAATAAATGGGGCTACATAATTAGATTTTCCATATAATATTACGTTGGTGCCATTGATGTGCAGGATACAAAATTAGGTTTTATATGCAACGAATGCATTTAAATAATTCTGATTAAGCAACATAAATATATGTACATGAAAGTACGATCCACCACCTTTTCAACGAGCCTTTATTTTTAAAATTCCGTCCACGCATTTGCCTTTTACAGAACTTTCAAAATAAACCTTGTAACATATTTTCCCATTTTTTGGGGATTTCAGAAGCTTATAACATATGAAAAATTTGTCTTTCTCGCCAGCTACAATATTTTTCATTTCGATAATAAAACGCATATACAAATTTGCAACACAATCGGGATGACCAGAACTTTTTCGAGAAATCGATCGGTTTGACATGGAATGACCTATTTATGATTTCGGACTTTCATATTATACTTACATTAAATACATTAATAATATTAATAAAAATACTTTAATTTAGTATTAACTATTTTTTTTAGATATTTTATTTTGATCAAAATACAATTTAAGTTTACATAGGTAGATCAACAGGAAAAACGTTTCAAACGATTGGCACAAAATCTGCCAAAACTAAAAATTTTTAAATTTTTCTGCTCATTTCAGATAATTTTTCCTCAAAACTAAGAAATTTTACTTGCAATAAGTAAATTGAAATCAAATCAAAGATATGACAAATAAGACAGTGACTCGCACGTAAGAAATGGTTTTACTTACAAAAAATTCCTACAACCAATAAAAAAATCTATTTTAGGTAATTCCGTTTTGAAATCTACAATCACCTTTTCAAAACACAGCAGATGCAATAGTAGTATCTTAGGATTTTTTAATAATAAATATTTTTACAAAAGATTTTGAAGATGGTGTTCAGAATCTTAACATTCCCAGGGTCCATTTAGAATATGTGAGGCTACATACACGCTGAAAAAATTTCTTCTAAAGTATATTGTCCCAAACATATTCTGCTTGAAAGATATATGTTTAGTGTACGCTCAATATTTCCACTACGTTGCCCCAGATATCAGATTTTCGATCCCGCCCATTTTTAGACCAATCACGAAGACTGCCACCAATGGATGTCTCTCCCTATACGGAACAAACACAAACCAACATACACACATTCTTTTTTATATGTATAAATATTTGCCGCAAACAAATTTTATGAATTTGGGAAGATGTCCTTCTAAACAAACCTTTGTTTCCATTTCCGTATATTTATTTGGGACTACTATTTTCGAATCAAAGATTTATTTACATTTAAATATTCAGAAAATATATAGATACCTTAATTGTTTTAAGTTTTTCAGCAATTCAAAGTCATTTTTTAGAAATTTTTAATGTCTGTATTTTTTTTTATTATAATTCGCATAATAACAATAAATTACTTGAAGCACTGACAACAACTGATGACTTGAATATTTAGAAATAAAAAAGCAAATTTGGTGATGCTTTATGTCAAATCGAAATGAACATATATATACTCGTATATAGGGGCTACATTAGGGTATCCGTTATTTGTATGAGAATTTTTATATCCTACACCACACTGTGGTACAGGGTATTATAAGTTTGTTTCACGGCAGATGTTTGTAACACCTGAAAATAACACAGCTAGACCCACCTTAAAGTATACCGATCGACTCAGAATCACTAGCTGAGTCGATTTAAGCATGTCTGTCCGTCCGTCCGTCCGTCTGTCCATGTAAAGTTGTTCGTCGACTACAGGTCGCAATTTCACTCCAATCGTTCTGAAATTTTGCAGTTTAGAATATTTCGCTGCTGTTAAGATCGCTATTGAATTTGGTTGAAATCGGTTCAGAGTTAGATATAGCCCCCATATATATCTTTCGTCCGATTTGGCCCTTTAGTCCTATAGAAGCTGTATTTTACATCCAATCGTTTTGAAATTTAGTATGGAAGAGTTTCTTGATCCATGAACCAACATTGCCGAATTTGAAGAAAATCGGTTAAGATTTAGCTATAGCTCCCATATATATGTTTCGTCCGATTTTGCTCTTTAGTCCTGAAGAAGCTTTATTTTACATCCAATCATTTTGAAATTTTGAATGGTAGAGTTTCTTGATCCATGAACCAACACTACCGAATTTGAAGAAAATCGGTTAAGATTTAGCTATAGCTCCCATATATATGTTTCGTCCGATTTGGCCCTTTAGTTCTATAGAAGCTGTATTTTACATCCAATCATTTTGAAATTTAGAATGGTAGAGTTTCTTGATCCATGAACCAACACTACCGAATTTGAAGAAAATCGGTTAAGATTTAGCTATAGCTCCCATATATATGTTTCGTCCGATTTGGCCCTTTAGTTCTATAGAAGCTATATTTTACATCCAATCGTTTTGAAATTTAGAATGGTAGAGTTTCTTGATCCATGAACCAACATTGACGAATTTGAAGAAAATCGGTAAAGATTTATCTATAGCCCCCATATATATGTTTCATCCGATTTGGCTCTTTAGATCCAATCGTTTTTATACCCTACACCACACTGTGGTACAGGGTATTATTTAAGTATAAAATGTCCCAAAAGTAAATTTATGTAAACAATTTATACATGAAATACAAAATTTATATATCAGAGTTATTCAATATTACGAGAGTGGTGTAGGGTATTATATAGTCGGCCCCGCCCGACTTTAGCCTTTCCTAATTAATTTATAAATTAGTTTTTTTCGAATATTTTTTAAAAAAGCTCCCCTTTGTTTTTTTTTACAAATTTACACAGAATATGCACCAGACTTTCACAAATCCAAAACAGTAATTCGATTTTTGGACTTAATATTTGTAGAAGTTATAGGCTAAATAATAAGGCAGGTCTGCCAATTTTCATACACTGCGTTTAGAATTTCATACAAAGGGATTTTAAAATTCATATGTGCAGAAACAGAAGACAAATATCCAAATTCGCCAGACTTACCTTAGTATTTCGTCCATAAGTTATACAAATATTGTATAAGTTATACAAAATACAATTACTGTGTTGGATTTGTAAGAGACTGGTGAACTTTTTTAAATTACACATGAGTTACGTCAGGAATAGCCGCAATTGTTTCTCGAATGGGTTGCTTTAATTCATTCAAATTTGTTGGTTTTGCTTTGTAGACTTCCTGTTTGCAATAACCACACAAGAAAAAGTCAGGTGCAGTACGGTCAGGCGACCTGGGGGGCCAACGGAATGTGGAGTTTCTGGATATCTGTTAATTGGGAAATTTTCGTCGCAAATCTGTCACAACATGCAGGTCTATGTGAGGAGTTGCACCATCTTGCTGAAACCACACAGAGTTGAAAGAAATTCTCATTCGGCGTAATTCTGTATAGAAAAACTCTGTCAACGGTCTCCAGTAACCGTAATGATGTGACCGTTTTCTTCGAAGAAGTGGGGGCCGACAATGCAGCGTGATGAAACTGCACATCAAACTGTGACACGAAGTGGATGTAATTCCGTCTCATGGAGTATCTGTGGGTTGGAACACTCCATGTTCTTAAATTTTGTTTGTTTATGTTGCCGTTTAAATCGAAATGGGCCTCGTCAGACATGAAAAGACAGTTCAACATGTTTCCGACCATACCAACATTTGAAGCATCTTCTGGCAAAATTCCAAGGAAATCGGAAAGTCTGCTGCGTTCATTTTGTTGGCCATTTGAATTTTATATGGGAATAACTCCAAATCTGTGTGCATAATTGACTGCAATGACTGTCTGCATATACCCATTTGAGCAGATAAGCTTGTTGTCGGAACTCTTGGATTGTTGTGTATGGCAGCAGCTACAGCAGCGATTGTTCCTCAGTCCGAACTGAAGGGTTTCGATGGTAAGGTCTTCTGTGAACTGTCCCATGCTCGTGAACATTTTTAACACGTCTCATTATGGTCCATCTCGGAGGATTGCCGCCAAACGTGCGCCTATACTCTCTTTAAACCGAAACTACGGACTCCAGTGCGCGATAGCGGCAGACAATCCAAATTCTTGTTTCAGTATCTCAGTTATCCATTTTTATTAAATCTAAAAATCAATCTGCAACATAAAAAAAAACTAACCAGATTCATTAAATAGAAAAAAAGTTATTTGAGTTTCTTAATGTGCAATATTCATCAGCCGCCCTGTATATTCTGTCAAAATTCGTTGATTCGTCAATCCAGTCAAAAGTTATACAGTACAGGTCATTCGATTTCCTTTTTAAGGGAATACCACACAAAATTCATCATTCTTTGATCGCCTTTCCTGATAAACTACCGTTTTGCACTTAGCATTGTTTAGAATGGAGGTATCGATATATGGAACGAATTCACTTTGAAGGTTGTGAATGATACTGTAGAAAGAGCGGCGAAGATAATGAAAAACGTCCACGGTCTGGTAACAAAGGATGAAAGCAAATGCAAATGTAATGTAAATTGGCATATGTCTGTAAAATTACGTCAAATAAAAATAATGTAATTTAAAAACATTTAAAATCGTACTTTTTGCTTCCACAAAATTATTTTAGTTGAATAAAAGTTCAACCGTAAGTCGGCACGGGAAGGGGTGGTCCCAGGGGCGTGAAATAATTGGAGTCATTTTTGCATCAAGCCTCAACTTTTTGAGGGGTAAAGGTGGGTACTATGTTTTTTCGGCACAAAAAAATTCGCAAAATGTTATTTCGAGTTGAAAAATGGAACGCTTTTTTACTAAAGTTGCATTGCAGTTTAGAAGTGTGTGTGTCAAAGTGTCACTTTTATATGTATGTATATGTGAATATGTATGTGCATTTTTTCTATTTGCTAATATTCTTGAAAACAAACAAAAGTTAAAATTCTAATCAATAAACAATGAGTTGGAATAATGCCGACTTAGAAAATAGTTAAGTTAAATGTCAGAAAGGAAATATTGTTGGAGATCATTGTGCTAATGTTATACATAAATTATTTAGTTTGTGTTGTTGCGGTGGCGATGTTTGTGAGGCATCAAAAGCCAGGGCAGTACAATGTTATTAATAACAAAATAATTTCCTCCTGTTGTACGAATATAAATAAATATAATGATGTTTTGATGAACCGAAAAAGATGTTTTATTATTATATTTAAGGATTTACATTGTATTTGTTGACATATATAAATTATACTTCCATCCATAAACGGAATATCTTCTTCCAATATGGCAGGCAAGAAATAACTATGTATATTCTTTACAACCATTTCCAAATCGAGATCACAGGCACTGTCCAATTCCATTGTCCTACTGCTTTGGTAGCCTTAGCTGTCCATAATGTTTTTCCAGGCTTTTGCCCACAATTGTTTTAAACATATAAACATAAAAGTATATATCTTATTACAAGACAAATTCCACACTTTTACATTTAGTTACATGTTCTTCCAGTGTTTTGCACATTTTGTTTGCTTTTGTACTGCAATCCAATTGGAATTTCGCTCTTCTGGTTTATTCCATAAACATAATTATTTTCCCTTTCACATCTTTGCATCATTTTTCTTTGGTCGGAAGATAATTTAATTTATTATTCTTTATTAGGAAATTTTATTTCTAATATTTACAACAGTTGAATTTCTTGCGGACAAAAATCAATTTTTAACGGCGTTAAATTTTTGGCGACGCAAAATGTAAATTTTTCACATTGAAATAAACATATATAGTTGCCGATGTAGTAATAAGACGTTCGTATTTACATTTAACAACTATCTAATTCTATTTATTATTACTAAAACTAGTTCACAAAATCTTCTCTAGGAATCAGCTGTTGTTTTCTCCTCCTCTGGTTCGTTACAACGTTGCCAGATTGTTTGTCATTCGAACACGGCGGTCTTGGTGCTGCCACAAATAGTATCACAAACGAAAAAATTTCGCACTTTCTTTCGCGACTTTGTTTTTATATAGGACTAGCTGGACTACTGGTCCACTTCGTTGCCCCATATATCAGTTTTTCGATTCCGTCCATTTTTATTGAAGATTTAGAAAATAACTCCACTAACGTGTGTTCCAAATTTCGTTCGTCTAGGGTCAACACTTTTTGAGATAATCGGATTTTAAGTAATGCCACGCCAACTCCTGCCCCGCCCACTTTTTTCCAAAAAAATTTTTCCCTAAACCATCTCTGACAAAGAACCTTTCAAACAAAAGAAAAACAAATAAAATCGGTCCAGTGGTTTCAGAGTCTATAGCATACATACATACATACATACATACATACATACATACATACAAACATTTTTCCATTTTTATATATATAGATAGATAGATAGATTTCAACGCGAAAAGTGAACATAGTACCACGCTTAAGACGAAAAATATATCCACTTTAAGAAATTACGGACAACCTAGGCTACATGTTTATCTGAACCAATTTTTTTTTTAAATGCTACTATCCGTTGGTACTGGTACATCACTTTTATAATTTCCGTAGTGATCGGATGTAAAATACATCTCCTATAGTATTTTGATGCAAATTTGTAAGGAACATATATGTGGGAACCGATGTATTGAGTCGACCATACCGACTGTATGCTTCTGTTTTGTGTGACGGACGATCTGACGACGCACAGTCGTTCAGAATCGGTTTTTACTGGCTAAAACTCTGTAACTTTGGAAACGATAGAGATATTTTAGTATTTTTTTGTTCGACAGGTAACTCCTTAAGCTTTACGCCAGTTTTTATTTCAATAAAATCGGGTCAGCAGTTATTGAGGAATTCAAGGTCAAAGTTGAACTTTTGATTTTTTTAATATTTGGCATGAAAATGTGGGGTTTTGTTTAGTTTTCTTCTTCTTTATTTATTAAAAGAATGTCATACGTTGATAAATAAACCACTTTAATAATAAGTTTTGTAAAACTAAAAAAAAATATTTTTTTCGACAAAAAAAATTTCCTCAATATTTAAGAAAACACCTTGCATAGCAAACTTTTTTTTTTTTTTTGTATTTGAACAACATTTAGGGAAAGCATTTAATTTTTACTTATATATTTAACAAAAACAGTAAATTATAATTTTTATTCGTTCGGTTGAAAAATTGCCTGCAAATATTCCATATTTTGTTCCGTATTATTTCTGTCCTCTATCAGCCCTCTTGTATCTTCATCCATGTAAGTCCCGATGTTCTACTTTCCATTGATTTCGAATGCTGGAGATGATGGGATCTGACGTTGCCAACAAAATATTAAATAGATCTTCGTTTGTACAATTTCGAGATACGAGTATTTTTCTGGCATTCTGCTCTCTATAAAACCTGTACTCCTTCTTTCTTTTGTCCTGGGCTTCCTCTCATAGGTCTCCGATTGGTACCAAATAATGCTTAATGACATCACCTCCATGATAAAGAATTTTGTGAGGAATTCCATGATTGTGAATTTTTGATTGGTATTGCCTGATCCTTGTTTAGGTTGGTCTATAATCAACCCACATTTGAGAAATACATCCTGAGCATGTTTCTTTTTTAAATTTCTTCAATCCTTGTTGGTGTCACTGTTTCTTATTGATCCTGTAGGTCCAAAATCCAAATCATAACTGATTTTAAGTATGTGTTCCATAAATCGTATTCTTGTATGTAGTGGCGATAATCCAAATTCATATGCATCAGTGTTATCTACTGATTTTTCCGGGACTTGGGTTAATTTGGTTGATGTAGATTGACATATAATGCAGCTGGATGAAGCCTTTTTGTCAGTCAAAGCCTGACCAACTATTCCATCTGTCATCGTTAGCACTAATCGGTAGTTAACTTCAACTGTCTGGCCTTAAATTTCTACTTCTAATGGCTGCAGTCTTGTAATTTGGGTATCATGAGTTTCTTTTTTAAATTCAAATTTGATTGTTCTGCAGTATTTCGTAAAAGATGGTGTTTGAATTTTCCAAATATCCATCGTACTGGTCGAAGGTTCCGAGTCTTCCAAATTCTTTATCAATCGCTACGGCACAAATGACACCATGAACATTGTTTTTGTCTAGAAGAACCATCACATCCCTATTTGCAAAAGAGAGTTAACTTGCAGTTCCCATATTTCTTCAAATCATGTCCTTTAAATGATTGTAGCAAGCGTTGAGCTGTATGATTAAGTAGGTCTTGAAGTTTTACCTCTGCCGAACTCGATGTGATTTTAATAGTGTACGTTGCACAGTGGGCTAAAATTAAAAAAAAATGGACATAATTCCGCCACTTCAAAACCACTTATCGTATGGCGATGAAATTTTAGGTGTGTATACAAGAGGTGTTAGAGAGTTTAAGTTCGGAATTTGGGCCCCCTATCTCATACAGGGGCGGAGCTACAGGGCCCTAAAGTTGACCAGCTCGGGTATACAAAATTTTCATCGGCTTCTAACTAATGAATGCAGTGTCCGGTTTTTTCTGTGGATACTCCTAGACCAGACCTACAATAAACATTTTATAGGTTGAAGATATCTTGAATAGATATTGGCTAAACTCGAAGGCAAAGTCGGCGAAAAAATTAAAAATTCAAATTTAAAATCCACATATCTCGGGAACTATTCAAGATATCTTCAACCTATAAAATGTTTATTGTAGGTCTGGTCTAGGAGTATCCACAGAAACCGGACACTCCATTCAAAAGTTAGAAGCCGATGAAAATTTTGTATACCTGAGGTGGTCAAATTTAGGGCATTGTAGCTCCGCCCCTGTATGAGATAGGGGGCCCATGAGATAGGGGGTTCCGAACTTAAACTCTCTAACACCTCTTGTATACACACCTTAAATTTCATCGCCATACGATAAGTGGTTTTGAAATGGCAGAATTATGTCAATTTTTTCCATTTTAGCCCACTGTGCGTTGGTGGCAAACAGTCCTTTTTAGCAGCAAGTATGTGATGATATGATGGATACTGATTTGAGTTGTTTTCAATCGCACGCTACCTGAGTTGTGTATACTGGTAGTTTGTTAACTTCAAATCCACAAATAATGCTTATGCCTCTTCATTTGAGAACCGTTTTTCATAGATTGGAGTTGGAATACTCTTAATAATCCGTTTTGTTCTCAGACAGGGTTACCATACGTCCTACTTTCGGAGGACATGTCCTCCTTTTTCACCATTGTCCTCCCGACCTCCCTCCTTTTTGAAAAATGTGGGATTTGTCCTCCTTTGTTACTGCTTCAAATGTATTTTTATAGATCCACCAATCGTGGTTTTGGGTGGACTTTTTCAACAATAATAAACCTCAAGTGAAGTATACTTTCAACCACTGAATGTTTTTTTTAGTTTTTTTTGGCTTTACCAGCACAAAAATTGATTCTACAAAAACTGTAATTTGCACTACATTTTATTTCAACAACTAGACTGCCCTCCTAAGAAGAAAGTCGTATCTCCATTTTAGTAGTTTTGAGATATTTAGCTTTTACGTTTTTTGACTTTCGCGACTTCAGTTGTATGTTATGGTGGTAGCCGGTTTTACCAGCTCACATAGTCTAATTTAGGTTCCTAACCTAAACCTAATAGTAAAAGGCTTGAAATTTAAGAAACGTAAAAGCTAAATATCTCAATACTACTAAAATGGATATGTGACTTTTTTCTTAGGAGGGCTGTACTCCTCTGTAGAATTTTACATGTATTTGTCGGCGGCCGGAAGTTGGACCCCAAGGAAATGCAGCCAAATTGAAAATGAAAGTGCGCCCCAAATTTGGGGCCTATTTTCGTTACAAAAAGTGCTTTACGAAATTACATCCCCATTCAAGAAAACAGAAAAGACAAATTCTAATTATAACTCTTTTTTTGCGAGGTCGGCCTACACCTTCTGTTACATTTGCAAAATTTATTGTTAAAATTCTCAATATATACATACTACATATATGTACAAATTTAGGACTATGGCGCTTTTTAAAAAAAATAATTTTTGATCAAAACAAAATGTATATATCTTCAAATTACTGCTATTTTTTACTTTAAAAAAATATCCTCCGAAGGTTCCAAGGGCTCTTGTAAATATCACAAATGTCCTCCTTTTCTGACACAAATGTCCTCCTATTCGAAAAATGTTTATGGTAACCCTGTTCTCAGAGGACTAGCGTTTAAAACTTTTTCAACAATTTCGGCTTTTGTGCGTTGTCGGCAATAGTTTCACAGGCGGCCGGAAGTTGGACCCCAAGAAAATGCACCCCAAATTGAAAATGAAAGTGCGCCCCAAATTTGGGGCCTATTTTCGTTACAAAAACTGATTTAGGAAATTACACCCCAATCAAGAAAACAGCATGAAATGAAAATAAACCCCAAAAAAACCAAGAAATATTCTCTTCGTAAATCTAGGGAGTTAGCAATAATACACGTATACAAACCTATTTTCTAATTATAAATCTTTTCCTGTGTTTAAGACTTTCTCCTATGGACAGGATCCAAAGTAGGCAACGTGGAGCAAATATTTTATGCGTAGCCTCTCCTGTTTCTAAATTAACAGATGAAAATAAGCCCCAAAAAGCAGACAAGAAATGAAAGTAAACCCCAAAAAGCAGACAAAAAATGAAATTAAGCCCCAAATAAAATTGTTGTTGTTTGATATGTTATTTTTTGGGGCCCATATTCATAAAAATATTGGGGTGTATTTTCCTGGGGCCCAATTTCATTCCGCCAGTTTCACATCCGATTTCTTCATTGGTATCCTTAAGTTTCCGCCTTTTAGATCTATCGCTAAAGTTGCCGAGTGATTTTGGTGGTCTCCCACAATTGTTTTGATTTTTACTTTCTGATGATACTTGGACACTAAGTACGGCCTCTAACCATATTGCAAAGGTCTTATAAAATGTATGTTTATTCCACACAACTTGTTTGTAGCGCTTAGTTAAGTTGTTGATGTAAATATTTACTTTGTTTTGCAGTTCCAATTGTATTTCGATGCTTGAGGAATTTACTTTGCTTTGAACGTAACTTAAAACATCTTCCTTCTTTTTGTTTCTAAAATATTCTTCGGATAATTCTTTATAGCTGAAGTCCTCCATTTTTTTAATATTCTAAAATGGATTGTTTCTATTCGTATACCACTGGATTTTATCCTTTTCTTACATGTATAGTGTCATACTCTCTTCATAAGTAGCATAAACATAGGTAAAATAAAAAACGACCCCAAAAACTAAAAAAGGTTAAGATGTTATAAATATGGAAAATATGTCATAAAACACACACAACTTGGCTTGGTGTACCTACAACATAGTCATATGAACGAGTAACTTCATTAAAATTAAAAAAGTCTTCTACAGGTGGTTCGGGGCAGTTACAAAAGTATATAGGCTTAAAGAGGGCACTTTTACCTTTCTTCTGGTACCAAAATCTTCATGAAGTTCTTGATGGTAAAAAGTTTCATTCCACTAAAATTCCAAAATTACACAAATATATATTACCTGTGGAAATATGTTATAACAAACCACGTGTAAACAGTACAGTAATACTTTTGGCAATTTCTCAAAGAGTACTATCCTACCTACGTAACAAAAAATTAACCCTTTATCGATAATAGTTTGCGAGAAATGATGGGAAGACAGTTGATGTGTAGACGTTGAGACGAGCGGTTGCTTAGAGGAATCAGACGAAGACGGTTGCCACGGAGTGTTCAGCGAAGATTTGAGGATTGTTTTGGACGAGAAGTGCCCGGAGTCGATTTATTGGATATAACAATTTATGAGTCCCCGTCTGAGAATTCGGATAGATCCGATGTTGGATCAAAGTATTCATCGGATGTACCTACGGAAGCTGATCAGATTGTGGTGTCGGAAGTCAGTCCGATTGTAGATTTGAATGGCGAATTGATAGACGAAATCCCTGTGCTAACCATCCCTAGAGGAATTTCCTTTATTGAAAAGGAACACATGGACGAAGAGGCATACTCACCAGCGGGGACATTCCGCGACACGTAAGATGAAGGACCTAGTGGAGAGGCAATTATGAAATCTGAAGCCGAATTAGATGTCGGCGCGAAGACATGTGCGATGTATATGTTGACCAATGCCAAGACTGGTAGGAACGATGGAGAGGAAGCTGATATTGATTCTGGAACGACGAAGAAAAAGAGAGTGAAGATTAGAAGGAAGACGAAGAAGAAGATGGGCGTAAAGACAAAAAAGAAAGCAAAGAAGAAAAGACTAAGACGGCAAGAAAGCGAAGAAGATGAACGCGAAGACAAGGCAGAAGAAGAGAGTGAAGATGCGGAAGGCGAGGAAAAGAAGATTGATGACGAGGAGGATGGCGAGGAAGAAAATGAAGAGAGTGACGAAGATAGAAGTGTACTACCGTCGTCGCTAGCAGTGGAGCCATGGTTCGGGGACGACTGCGGGAACCGATGTATTGAGTCGACCATACCGATTGTTCGTTTCAGTTTTGTGTGACGGACGATCTGACGATGTACACGGACATACACAACTTCTCTCTGCCACTGGCCTCAGCTTGCATGGAGCAGTGTGTTTGGATGGTGATTGGCGACGAACGGATGACGAGGATGGCGGAGGAGTCAGCAATGACGTTAAACTTTTTAACAGATTACCAGACCTATGGTAATCTGTTTATATATCAAAAACTATTACCTATGCTTTTCTGTCCTGGTTTGGAATCTCTTCCAGCCAAGTGCAAAGGCTTAGGCGATGAAAACGACGAATTCTCGTGACATTCCTCGGTCTTCGAAACACCTTCGCGGACGACGGTACGGTACAGCGACCCTCGAATCAGTCTCTCTACGGCGCGATTGACATCGATCGTATAGACGTGTTTTTAACCAAAACAGCAATTCGGCATCTTGAGAGATCTTCCTCACTTGATAATGAATTGATGAGGACATGCCTAAATCTAGACAGCACTCTAGACAGGCTAACCGAGTTAAACTACCAGCCTCCTGCTGGTCTTTTAACTCTGAAAAGAGACTGGCTATACCGTGGCTACCAACTGCTATTCTATCATCGTCGGATAGGTAGCTACGATTTGGAGGACACCGTATATAGTACGCGCCAATAACCAGGACTGATTTTTCACTCCCCCATTAGTATACAGGGTGGCTGATATGTATTGCAACCAAGTTCAGGTTGCTATCATTTCTAAACCGCTAGTCTGATAACTGACAGATTTATTTCAGTGACAGTTCATTTTATTGTTTACAAGCTTACAAAAGCATTTTGATCTGTAGCATTCAGAAAAAAAGTTATTCGTGATGGAATTCAAGCGTGATAGTGTGATTGCTTTATACTTGGGTGGAAAAACGCAAGTGGCTATCGTTAGAGCCCTCCAGCATGTAAATGTGAATAAATCTTTTGTTTCTCGTACCATTGCTCGTTACCGTGATACTGGCAGTGTTGCATCGCGTCCAAAAAGTGGACGAAAAAAAAACGGTAACAACACCAGAAATGATCCGAAAAGTGAAGGCCAGATTTGATCGAAATCTGGTAGAAAAATTGCTCGTGCGCTGAACATATCGCGAGAACGGATACAACACATATTAAAAAATGAGCTTGTACTAAAGCCATTGAAGTTCCAAAAAGTGCCAGAGCTCACCGATGCACAAAAAAAGTTAGACTGGAAAGAGCCAAGGAGTTGCTTCGCTTGACGAAAGTGGCCAGTTACCGAATTTGGTTTTCTCCGATGGGAAGCCATTCCAATTTGTTGTGAACAAACAAAATGATCGGGTTTACTTGCCAAAGAGGTCAGCTGAAAATTTACACCTTCGATTGGCCACCAGAACTCAAGCGCCGCCGATGGTAATGGTGTGGGCCGCCGTAACGGCCGATGGTCGCTCCCCGCTCGTATTCATCGACCATGGGGTCAAAATAAATTAAAAAGGAGGTTCCTCGCTTCATTTCTACCGCACAATGGCCACCAAGATCTCCGGATCTCAATCCGTTGGACTTTTGCGCCTGGGGCATTTTAGAGAGTAAGGTTCGCACTAAAAAATACCAAAGTATCGATCATCTCAAGACGGCGCTTCATCGGGAATGGGCCAAAATACCGCAGAGCCACTTTCGTGCAGCGTGTGATGGCTTTGTCGGCCGTTTGAAGGCCATAATTCGTGCCAAAGGTGGCCAATTCGAACAAATCTAAACTGTTTCTAAAATTTTATGTTATTTCCGACATTTTTTGCTTTTGAACAATAAAATTTAAAAAATATAGCGCTTTACTTTGTTGCATTACATATCAGCCACCCTGTATATATATGTACATTAAGTGTTATTTTTAAGTTATAGTATTAAGAATAAAACAATAAAATGATGAGTAATTCCCTTTTTGTATTTCGATTTTTTGGGAAAATATTAAATATAACGACAAAGCATTGTAACTAGTATAAGTGAAATTTAGAAATACATAATTTTCAGAAAATAAATATATATAACTTGTAAGATACCTAAAGTATGTAAGTTATCTCGTAATAATGAAAAATTTTAACTATAAGCGTATTTACCCATTGTAATAAGAATATTTCGAATTAATTAATATAGTGTGTTCTTCCTGAAGGACAACAGTTCTTTGGTACGGGTCACATCAATGGATAGCCAAAGTGTTCTTGCAGTCCTGCAGTTTTGTATGGTTAGTGCTGCTCCCCGTTCGTCAATTTGGTTTTTAAGTTCCACGAACGGAATTTGCACGTCCAGGGTCGCGGTTTCATTCGCGCACCGGATGCTATCCTGGAACATTCGTCTTCTAATTCGTTAGCATGTGTGTTGCTGTGTCCAGGCACCCAGCAGAGCGTGATTTCGTGCGCCTCAATATGGATTAAAGAAAGAAAGCAGTCCATTGTGCAACGTGATTTGATGGTTCTTGAGTCCAAGGTCTTGAGAGCTTCCATACTGTCGACGTAGATCTTCAATTTTTCGGAGAAATATCCCGTTCCAAAATCTGTTTCGCGGCAATGTTAATGGCATAGATCTCTGTCTGGAAGACCGTGCATTCATCTGGGAGTCTGGTGGAGATTCTGAGATTAAGGGTATCGGAATATACTCCTGATCCCGTGCCCGTCTCCTTTTTCGGTCCGTCCGTGAAGATTGAGATCTCATTGTCCTCTATGACGCTATTTGACGCCCAGTCTTCACGGCTAGGAATCATTACGTTAAAATTTTTATCTCGAATTGTTCTTGGTGCCAAGTAGTCCGTTGGCCTATTGATTTTGTATGTTATGCCTATGTTTTCCATGATTGAGCCGTGTCCACCGAAGGGTCACTTTCGCAGCGGTACACTTTATGTATACGTCGGTTGGTTGAAGGTTCAGCAGATCTGAGTACGCCATTTATCTCGACGCAAATCAGTCTTTGCACTTTGGTGAGAGAGATGTGATTTCTTCATTACCGATTTCCACCATACAACTGATCCGTAGGTTTAGGTTAGGGTGGCAGCCGTTCACTACTATACTAGCTCACATAGACCAGTTTAGGTCCCTAGTGTTACCACGGGCTGAAATGCCCTTCATCGAAACCAACCTGTTTGATATACAAATTTATCGACAGAACGCATATCGGTACTGGAAAGATCTGTTAGACTGCCTAGAAAAGCCGACCCCAGTATGTCCAGTCGTCGTTTACTCAGAGCGGGGCAGTCGCATAGCAAGTGCTCAATGCTCTCCACTTCTTCCTCATCACCACAGCTTCTGCAGAAGTCATTAGAGGCAATACCCAATCTTTTGGCGTGTTCGCCGATCAAGCAGTGTCCCGTCAGAACTGATACTAAAGTAGACAATCTTTGCCTTTCTAGTGCGAGCAGATCTTTTGATCTCCTCAGGTCATACCTTGGCCAGATTTGTCTCGCTACCATGCAGATGACGATTTCTGCCCATCTTTCGGTGGACTGCCTGATTGCCTCTTGCCTAAGCCAAAGCTTGCACGTGGATAGTGGCGCACCAATATATGCAAATTCTTCGAGAATTTGTAAAGTCGTCCCTTTCCTAGCAAGTTCATCGGCTTTATAGTTCCCCGGGATATCCCTATGACCAGGCACCCATATGAGGTGTATATTAAACTGCTCAGCCATCTCGTTGAGAGATCTGCGGCAGTCGAGGGCTGTTTGTGAATTTAGGGATGTTGCCTCCAGAGAATTGATGGCAGCCTGGCTGTCCGAGTAAATGACAACGCCAGTGTTGGTTACTATGTTGCGACTCAGCCACTTGGCTACTTCCCATATTGCCATTATTTCGGCTTGATAGACACTGCAGGTATCTGGTAGTCTGTGAGCTATATCCAGACTAAGTTCTTCACAGTGTACTCCGAAGCCAACCTTTTCATCAAGCTTCGAACCATCCGTGTAAAACTGGAGATGGTTTCTATTACCTGGTATTCTGCCGACCCATTCATCTCTGGCGGGAATCATAGTGATGTAATTTCTCTCGAAGGTGTACACAGTTGGTATATAGTCCACTCGCTCGGTTACCATAGCACTACACTTTGGGACATTATTCATCCTAGTAAAGAGAACCAATTCTGTCTTGTTGGGGTTAACGCCCAAGCCGCTGCTTCTGGCCCATCTAGCCAACTTGTTCAGAGCCACCTGTAGGATGTCTCTGAGGACGTTTACGAATTTGCCACTCACTGCGATTGCCACGTCGTCCGCATATGCCACGACCTTGCAGCCACAACGTTCTAGATCTAGCAGGATTTCATTCACCGCTAGGTTCCAAATTAGTGGAGACAATACTCCTCCTTGCGGGGTCCCTCTGTTTACATACCTTGTTAGAGTTGTGGACCCTAGACATGCTGTTATGCGTCTTCTGGTGAGCAGACTTTGAATTAGTCTAATCAAACTAGTGTTAACTTTCAGATGTGAGAGTGCCGCAATTACCGCATCTGAGTGAATGTTGTTAAAAGCCCCTTCTATGTCAAGAAATGCCACCATGGTGAATTCCTTGAAATGCAGGGACGATTCGATAGTGCTCACAAGTTCGTGCAGGGCTGATTCTGTACACTTGCCCTTATTGTAAGAATGTTGGTTCCCCGACAGGAGTTTTGTATCCAGGTTTTCCCTAATGAAATGATCTAAAAGTCTTTCCAGACCTTTCAATAGGAAGGAGGATAGGCTAATTGGTCTGAAGTCTTTTGGCCTAGTGTGTGATATCTTTCCCGCTTTAGGTATGAATACCATACCACAATGCCATATAGCAGTATAGGACTAGAGTTAACTTTTAGATGTGACAGTGCCACAATTACTGCATCTGAGTGAATGTTGTTGAAAGCCCTTTCTATGTAGAGAAATGCCACCATGCTGAATTCCTTGAAATGAAGGGACGATTCGATAGTGCTCACAAATTCGTGCAGGACTGATTCTGTAGACTTCCCCTTATTGTAAGCATGTTGGTTCACCGACAGGAGTTTTGTATCCAGGGTTTCCCTAATGAAATAATCTAAAAGTTTTTCCAGACCTTTCAATAGGATGGAGGATAGGCTTATTGGTCTGAAGTCTTTTGGCCTAGTGTGTGATATCTTCCCCGGTATGAATACCCTTTTGGTATCCCTCCATCGATTCGGGATGTATGAAAGCCTGATACAGGCTACATAAATTTTCTCCAGCCAGGGGATAATGTACTTCAACATTTTCTGCATTTCTGCTGGAGTGATGCCGTCTGGTCTAGGTGACTTGAAGGGCTCAAAGCTATTAATAGCCCACCTTATTCTGGATCTATCAATCAACAAGCTAGCGGCGCTCGCAGTCCACTCGCACTCTTGTTGGTCCTGCTGATCCTCTGGTTATGTTAGAGAGTTCCCCGGGAAATGTGTGTCGAGCAGTACATTGAGCGACTGCTCGCTGTGTTTGGTCCAATTATTTTCCTCATCCTGCAAGTAACCCACTGTACAGGGTGAAGCTGATAGTATTTTCCTCAGCCTTGCGGCGTCGGAGACCTTTTCCACTTCACCACAGAAGGTATACCAAGAGCTTCTTTGCGCCATTCTAAGCTCCTTCTTATAGATCTTGAGTTGCTCTTTATAGGCATCCCAAACATTAGCGACCCCAGTAGATTTAACCTTGTTGAATATCAGGTCTTTTTCATAGCCGTTAGCTCAGAAGTCCACCATTGGGGTTTAGTTTTACCCTTGTACCTGGTTTTTGGACAGGCTTCTTCAAGGGAACTATTGAATGATGTGGTGATATGCTCGACTAGATTAGCCAGACCGGCTTTGTCATTCGGTTCGAACAGAAGTTTGGAGTTGAGGACTTTCTTGAAATTCTTCTCATACAGGTGCCACTTTGTCTTTCTCACATTTCTGTGGACGCCAGGTTCAGGCGCTTTTTCAGCGAGTTTGAACTCAATATAATGGTGATCTGAAAATGAGTGGTACATTCCACCCAATAATTTTGTCTGACAGCCGGTCAGTAGCAAACGTTACGTCTAGTACTTCTTGCGTGTCTTTAATTGTAAAGGTCGGTTTATTACCTATGTTACAAATACTTAGGTTGGTAGTTAGAATAAAGTCAAGAAGCGAATCGCCCCTATTGTTTATATCCGTACTACCCCAGATATTATAATGAGCGTTCGTGTCTGCGCCAATAATCAGCTCGACCTCGTCAGACGTTGCTTCTTCTACTACTTCCCTGAATAGAGCAGTCTGTACTACAGCTTCATAAGGCAAGTAAGTGGAGACCACCCAATATATGCGATTACCGATCTCCAGACTAGCAGATGTTTGGTCTTTACCACTTAAATTAGCCAGGAGAAAGATACTTAGATCTTCCCTGGCCAAAATGCAGGTTCTTGGAGTGCCTTCACAGTTGGCCACAAGCAGTTTAAAGTTGGGTGTCCTGATAGCGCACACCCTTCCTCCCACTGCGTTAATATGTAGAATTCTTACCATCATTGGTAATTGACAAGGAGTCAGGAGACTCCCCTTAGCGCCTCTGTGTCAGAAGTAGAGCTTTCGTCCTCAGAGAAGGACGTTACAGATCTTCTGTTAGAGTTGGAGTCACCAGAAATAATGGGCGTGGGTACCTCCGCACTTCCAGAAAGCCGTGTATCAACCACGGTGGACGACTCACCTTCCGCAGTGGGAGCTATATCCTGCTTGTATACCTTCAAGACTATAGTCTCGAAGCCATATTGTAGGGTTGCACTTGTACGTTGTATATGGGAGGTGGATTCAGCGTTAAGGATCAAATTGACCTGCCGCTTTTTACCATCCGCCTCACCCACCTTGCTGATTCTCCAATTATGGGCGGGCAGACCAGGATTGGAATCTTTTATTATTTCTAATATGTCAGCCGGGTTGGAGGGCTCTTCTGTAACCCTGGTGATGGCTCTAGGGTGACTAGGGATGTTGTTTTTTCGACAACATCCAACTGGGCACCCGGCCACACCTCACACGCTCGATTCAGAGCTGCCTTATACGGGTCTTCTTATCTGGCATCACGGAAATATAAGAGCTTTACTCTCCCCTGATGCCAGTGAGTATCGGTCTTATAATCGATGTATACATCCAGTGTATTATTTTCGGTTGCAAACCCCATTTGCGTCCAAACATTTTCTTGCAGGCATAGAAGGCGCATAACGCTTTCTTTCCCCTTTCCTCCAAATTGAAGTCAAGGGTGATGCCTAAGTACTTAGCTTCATTCGATAGTTCAAGTACCTTTCCCTGTAGTGTAGGGAGTTGATAATTCGGAATTTTATTTCTTTAGTAAAGAGGACAAGTTCCGTCTTCGCTGAGTTATCTCCTAGTCCATTTTTTCCTGCCCAACGTGATAATCGTTTTAGTGACCTTTCCATGATCTCGCTGACCGTAGGCATAAATTTGCCTCTAATCAAAATCACGACATCGTCTGCATTCGCTATGATTTTAATTCCTGTCTTGGCGAGATCCGTTAGGATTTCGTTTATCACTATATTCCATAATATCGGTGAGACCATTCCACCTTGCGGAGTACCTCTCGTAACTCGCTTTCTTGCCGAACCATTGCCCATAGTTGAGTTTATGATTCTGCTTTTGAGCATGTTACATGTCCACTTGGTTATGCCTGGGTGTGAGCCCATGCTGTCAAGTGCTTTGAGTATTGATGCTATTTTAACATTATTAAAGGCGCCCTCCACATCGAGGAACGCCGCCATGATGTAATCGTATGCCTATGCTGTCTTGTCTCGTAAGTTTTGTTTGTGTATCTGTAGCGTTTTGAGTGATTTGAGTGATTGTCGTTGTTTTTTGTTCGTTTTTGTTTGTTGTTGTTGGGTGAGATGAGTTTGGCCTGCAGATATTCTGCCCCTGCCAAAGCATCATCGACAGATGATGAATTGGATGGATTACCAGTTCCCGTCTGGAGACCACCTGCAGAGTTAATTTTAATAACTTAACTCATTATAAAAGGGGGTGAGAGTGGGTTACCTTTAGTTGAGGTTACATATGATTGTCAGTGTCTGCATATAGGAGTGGTTAGGCTTTAGCGATTAGCTTTATCACTGCTACCTGGAGACATCAACAACCCTATGCAATCCTTAAGCCAAGTAAGCGCGACGGGGGAAATTTGCTTTTAAGTTACATTACAATTTATTATAATTTAGTTCTAAGATTACAATACAAATAAACTGTATAAATAAATCGAAAGGGCGAAAATGTTTCCCTAACAAAATGCAAAAACCCAATCCTCTAAATATATATGTGGGCTATATTTAAAACTGAACCATCATCATCGCAGTGTAGCATAAGTCTGACCTGACACTTCCCGTCGGGATAGTTTAAAACTGATATACAAAATGTATTTTTTCGTTTAAACATTTATAGTCTATTTTTTGAATGAAGAAGCAAATACTGTAATATTTTTTTCGAAAGCGAATAATCCATTCAGTTTTTGCGACTGCGAAAGCGAATGTACAAAAAAAGGTAATAATTCGCATTCGGACATACTTTTAACCAAGTATTTCGGCCTGTTCTCCGATCCTTGTGTCGGTTTTGCCTGCATGACCTGCATTCGTCCTTTTCTGCTAGTTCTATGCGATGCAGATAAGCTTGAGTGTCCCATTAGAACACTCATAACACTGTGTCACAAATTTTCAACAAAGTGGCCAAAAGAATCTGACTCCTAATCTTTACGTAAAATTGTCCGCTGAATCCGACTATGAAATCAGAATGGACCAATGTTGAACGGGTTTCGAGATAAGACGATGCCACTTTAATAAAAAGTATATTCGAAAATATTCGATTGATTTTTTATTTCTTTTTTTTTATTGAAAGAAATGAAATTACTAAAATAACATTCATAACAATTAATGTTAATTTTAAAAATAAAAATAAAATCATGTTAAAAACTTTACCCATTTTGTCATAGTTTTTAACAAATCTTAAATGATGTCTTCATAATTTGGGCTCCTGAAATTTCCTAGAAAGCCAAACCAAATGACTTCCATGCTTTGGATTCATCTTCAGACAAAATCGACTCAAATTTGGAATCTTTCAGTAGCTTTGTAATTTTTGGTCCCACAAAAACCCCTTCTTTAATTTTGGCATCTGATACGTTCGGAAAAACAGTTTTCAGGTATTCAAATGTTAGCAAAGCTTTGAAGAAATTTTTGAATAAGCCAAGTTTAATAGATAACGGCGGCAGAATAATATTTTCCTTCTTACCAGACCTTTGCACATAACATTATCGAAAAATAATATTTTCCTTTTTTTTTGCAAATAACATAATTTTGGGCAAGAGTAAAATTTACTCTATCCGGCCAATCTTTTCGGGCATAGTGTTCCTGACGCGATCAACTGTCCCATTTGCCCAAAAAACAGCAATATTTTGTGTAGCCTTGTTGCAAACCAGTCACCGTGGCAAAAAGTTGTAAAGCGTGATCCATTTCGAGGTTCCCTACTTTTTTAAAGAAAAAAACACAGAAAATTCAAATTGAATGGGGAATGTTTATTATCATTTGAAAGAGGATTCTTTGGCACTTGATAGATTATGTCTATCAAATGTTGGCCGCGGCTACGTCTCAGATGGTCCGTCAGATGGAGTCCAATTTTCGATGACTCGTTTGAGCATTTCGACTGGTAACTGGGGAATGACACTCGTGATGTTTTGCTCCAAGGCCTGAATCGAAGCAGGTTTGTCCGCATAAACTTTAGACTTTACATATCCCCACAGGAAAAAGTCTAACGATGTGATATCACACGCTCTTGGTGGCCAATCGACCGGCCCAAAACTCGAAATTATCTGCTCACCGAAGTGTTCTCTCAATAAATCCATTGATTGATGCGATGTGTGGGAAGTGGCGCCGTCTTGTTGAAAACAAATGTCGCCGAGATCACGAGCTTAAATTTCAGGCATCAAATAGTCGGTTATCATGGCACGATAACGGTCGCCATTGATGTTTACGTTCTCACCGGCATCATTTTTGGTAGAAATGTGGACCGATGATTCCACCGGTCCACAAACCACACCAAACCGTTGTTTTTTCTGGATGAAGTGGCAGCTCTTGAATCTCTTCAGGTTGCTCTTCGTCACAAATGCGACAATTTTGCTTCTTTACATACCCATTGAGCCAGAAATGGGCCTCATCGCTGAACAAAATTTGGCTCGAAAACGTCGGATATTCTTGGAACTTTTCAAGAGCCCATAGACCGAAGCGATGTCGCTTGGGAAGGTCGGGCGGCTTCAGTTCTTGCACAAGATGTATTTTGTATGCTTTCTATTTAAGATCTGGAGGTAAAATGCGCCAAGTCGTTCCATACGTCAGTCCGAGTTGCTGCGAACGGAGCCGAATCGACTCTCCACGGTCTTCGTGTACACACTCAGCTACGGCCGCTACATTTTCGGTCGAATATTATCCAATAATGAATGCTGGGTCTCAAGATGGGTGATGGTGTTGCGAATAGTACGCTCAGTAGGCCGATTATGTTGACCATAAGTTGAACGAAGTGCACGAAATACATTCCTCACATAACGTGAATTTTCGTAATAAAGTTGAACGATTTGTAAACTTTGTTTAGGCGTAAGTCTTTCCATGATGAAATGCCAAGCAATACTTAACAAAAAATAACATGACAGCATGACACGACTCACACGTGATTGTCAAAAAAGGCTATTGAAAAAATATCTCTACTTGGATCACCCGTTAGATCGGCACAAATTTTCCCGTTATGCTGTTCGAACTCTATCAGACCCAGTAATTTAGACATGTACTCATTCGATTCTTTAGAGTTAACTGCGTGCGCCACTGAAATTGAGGGATTTTCAATTTATGCGCGATATCCCCTATGTCCGATTTGAACAAAGGGGATATTGCCAGGCATATGAGGAGTTGGAGTTGTAAATGAGTTGACATATCCATATTCAACAGACTTATGACGTCCATTTTGCTTTAACTTGGTTAAGCAAAAATAACAGTCAATTTCGTAGTTCGTAGGCTCATACCACATTGCGGGATGATCTAGATTTACAATACCGACTGCGGTATAGTAAATTATCTTGAGTTTCTGAAGGCATATTTTTTCAACACAACAATAAGAAATGCATACCTTATTTGCACCCGACATCCATATAGTTAAACGAGTTTTGCATGAATTGCGTAAAGTATTTGGAGTCCAAGATTTCAAAATATTTTCCGGATTGACTTTAATACAGCCAAAATGCATTTTGTAATTGGCTTAAAAATTTGACGTCTGCTCAAAACTTTTGAATGTTCTTGCAGATAAATGCAAGTTTTGCACTCTGCATTTTGTTCTTGTTACTATGAATTCTGTGATTCAAGATAATCAAAACGTTTAGCAAACAATTTGAAATTGTGAAATGTCAATAAAAAAGCGTTTACCACAAAAGCTGTGTTGTCAAAAATCTCTAATGAATAGAACTCTTTACCCTTATCCATTCTGAAAAATATTTTCTCCCTCGTTATTTTAATTAACATAAGCTTTTTTTACAAAATAAATTTTTTCTAATATTTACAGCGTTCGTTTTTCAAATTGGGCGCAAGATGTTCGTATGAAAATAAACTATAGTACATTAGTTTATTTTCATACGAACATAAAATTGCAAAAAATCATAAAATTGTTCATGAAGTTTGAATTTTTGTCCACTGTAACTCTGTCATATATATTCCGTTCAATATTTTTGAAGATATTTGCATTTAAGTAACATCATCTTTTTTAAAAACAGAAATAACGGTTATTTTGGAATATCTCGAAATCTGGTCTACTTTTGACCATTCCGACTTCATATTCGGATTCAGCAGACAATTTTACATAAAAGTGAGATATATTTGGTCAAAAAACTGTCAGTTAGTGTAGACGAAGGGGATGTATTAATTATACTAGAAAATTTTTATACCCTCCACCATAGAAGGGGGGGTATATTCATTTTGTCATCCGTTTGTAACACCTCTAAGTATTGATCTGAGACCCCATAAAGTATATACTCGTATATTCTTAATCGTCTTAAAAATCTAAGACGATTAAGCCATGTCCGCCTGTCCGTCCGGCTGTCCGTCCGTCCGTCTGTTTTAGTCACGCTACAATCTATAATACTTGAGCTAGGTCCTGAGATTTGGTATAGATACTTCTTATAGCTGCAGGTAACTTGGGATTGAAAATGGGCGATATCGGTCCATATTTAGATATAGCTTCCATATATAGCATCTAACTTGCCGTGATTCCTACTGATCTCATCTACTAATTTGTTTGTGTGTTTTCGGTGTTATTTTCTTTAGGTTTGAGTTATTTTGTGAGGTCATATGCTATCCATGGTGGAGGGTATATAAGATTCGGCATGGCCGAACTTAACGCTTTTATTTGTTAATTCTTCAAATCCCCCTAATTTTAATTTCATAAAAAAATTCAAATGGCCGTAGAAAATGATTATTTTTAACTTGTATTTTTTTAGATCCCGAATTGGACCCTAACCGTCCATCAAGAAAATTCTCATCTCCCAAACAGCTGGAAGACTCCTTAGAGGAAGATGAGGCAATGAACGAAAAGAAACGTTTGCGCCAAGAACGTCTTTTGACTGTCAGCGAAGAAATATTGGATCAGGTGGAATTGGAAAAGAAGCGGGCCCAACTAGCCGATGAGACCAAAATTCGTGAGCAAAAGTAAGGTTTCAAATTTGTAAATAACACAACAAAAAGACCTTCACATTGTTATCCCGGGCGTCATCGTGCTACTTGCATGCAATGCTCTTTTGTTTAAGTGTTCACGTTTGTTTCTTCGAAAAGGTTCTACGAATTATTTGTTTGTTTATGTTTTTAGAATATTTATAATTAATCCGACTATTTGTGTGTTTTTGCTAAATATTTAACATTTAATTTATATTGCCCATATCCTATATTACCAATATTTTACGGATTAAACCTAAATAAAAGTATTTCTATCCTCAGAATAAACATACATATCGTCATCAAAAATGAGAAAGGGCCTATCATCATATTTAAAATTTGACGCAAAAAACTTAATAAAATGAAAAATGTTATCGTTAGAAAAATGGGGTTTTCAGGATAATACCTAAACATAATAATGCATATATAAATTCACACAAACATGATTTATAACTTGTTTGTAAAAATAGCAATTTTTAACTATGAAAAATAAAATAATTTGTCGTTAAGCCCTTTTGAATTTCGTTAATAAATTCGCCATTTTTGATAGAAGGTCACTAAAAATTTGTCAGGATGTGTATTTCGATGCAGTGTAATGAAATCCATTTTTCTTGTTGTTACGCCCTTTTTCGTTTCTGATGACGATATATTGTCCTCTATCCAAATAATGATTTTCAAGAATCGTTTACATTACACAGTACAGCATTTTCGAAGTAATCGAAAGGACACTCCGTTTTGACTTTAATTTCTGAAAGTACTTATCGAATGTAATAAACTGGTTTGAAAAAATAGCATCTAGTGCTTCAAAGTCTCAAAATTGTAGAGAAATTGTCAATTTGTTGAGTCATTTTTGCACATAAATTTTTGCACCTGTATAGATTACATTATTATTATACATTAAAAAAACACGCAATGTAATAATGTATAATATCGCAGACATTAAACGTCTTACAAATGTTTTTTTTGAAAAAAAATGTGTTACAGTTCTAAAGTTTTAATTTTTTACAAATCAATGAAATTAACTTTGTCTCTATGGGTAAACGGCCAAATGACGTAGATTCGATTTTGATATGTTCATTGTTGAGTGGAGGGGATAATTCTTGACGAAACAGCATTAGCTGCTTTTGGCGTGTTTAAATTGTTTTATAGGGCACTATTTGTAACATTGTATTATTATATTTATTTATAATTACCTCTTTTTAATCTTTGTGCTTTATTATCTGTTATCTTAATATTATCTCTATCAGTAATTCTTCTACTAAATATGGTCCTAAATATTTATTTTGTACCTTATGTATGACTCATACCTAATTTTTCAATAGAACAAATTTTCTAGCTCGCTTATAAACAATCAGGAATGTTACAGACTGCATTTTTGTACGTTTTTGAAAACGTAAACTTTTTTAGCTTCTCCAGAAAACGAAGAAGAAAAACAAATTTGTTTGAAAACGGGCACAACAGAAAAACACAAAAGTGGAAAACTCTTCTCAAATGAAATATATATATATACAAATGAATGGTGGTTTGTTCGACTGCTTAAAACATGAAAACTAATGCACCAAATTGGATACTTCCTTCTGCGGATTTGTTCGAAATTGCTACGCGAAGGTTTAGGAAAAATAAAAGTCGCAAAATTCTCAACAGGTGGCGCTGACCACTTGACAACTGACCACAGAGGATGCCGGTTGCTCATGCCACACAATTGTTTCGGAAATTTTGGGCATGAAGCGTGTGGCAGTAGCGTGAAAAAAGTTCGTTTCAAAATTGCTGAATTTTGGTCATGGTCTTATTTTTTAGCCGAAAAGAATACCGTAATCATGCCTCAAGCACCAAGATTTGGCCCCCTGCGACTTTTTCCTGTTCCCAAAATTGAAGAGATCCGTTAAAGAACGCCGTTTGCGACGAACATAAACAAAATCAACGAAAAACATACATATGGTCGAAAAAACGATAATCGAATTTAAGGTTGCGCTATTCAAAATTGGGAGAAATAGTTTTTTTAGACTTGAGTTGTTTGTAATTGAAAATTAGTCATGCCGGTTTAAAGAATTAATTACACACAAAACCATTCTCATGAGTAACGGACGTCATCAGTCGACATTTTGAAATATCCCCATATAAAGGTTCCACCCGATATGACTTCTTGAGGCCTTAGAAACCACAAATATCAAACGATTGGATTTAAATTTTAATATTTGGGTCATTCCATAATCCTAGATTTTTTTATTTTCATCCTCAAAAGATGAATGAAAAATGAGTGAATGTCAAGCATTTGCAGCGAAGGTATAACAAAAAGTCTTAATCCCTATGTCCCTATACCTTTATAAATAAAATCCGTTGTACGTTTGTCAATAACGCATGATCTCCGAAACCATAAAAGCTAATGGGCTGAAAAATGAACAATATATTCAGATTGAGTTCATTTGTGTTTTAGAATTATTTTCAACGCTATAAATTGCGAAGTGGTCAAGTTATTTGCAATTTCGCATTTCCAGAGCGATTTGACTGAAATTTAAAATATATATTTTTTTGTCTTGATAATAATTTGTATGTATTATTCTAACCGGTAGATGGCGATGTAGTGGTCAATATAGATTTTTTGATGATTTTTTCCAGAAACTCGGGATGTAGGTATGCGTTTTTGAATGAAATATTATTGAATAACAAACCAACACATCCCAAACAGGACGGGCTGGACAACGTCTGCTGGGTTCAGCTAGTATGAATATAGTTTTTTATTAATTTCACTTAAAAATAATAATTAAAATTATTTTCCTATGCAAATTTAAATATTTTTGTAAATATATTTTGTAACAAAAAATAAGATTCAAACAAAGAAGTTCATATTTTACCGTCTGACCCACGATGCCGAAAGAAAATCTAAGGGAAAAAAAGTCAGTCACTCATTTTCTCATCAAATAGAAAATGGTGCCAAATCAACAACTCCCAATAGAATGGCTAATTTGCCAAGAACAAACGCTAAAATGATACATTTTTAGCGTTTCCTTGCCATTAAAATGATAAATATACACAATTTTCTCAGCAGAAAATAAAAACATGTAAATAAACAAAATTTAGGGTCTGTTTTTAGTGTTGTTAAAATACATATAAATGAAAAACAACACTTTTTCCACTGAACAAAGCATGAGAGGTCCCAGTGACTTCACTGCTCCTTTATGGAGTGCTTGCTGCTACCAAATACTGGAATTCCCCTAGCGAACGCTAGATTTTTCTCCATGTAATCATCTGATTCATATCTGCAGCTGTCGGCCGCATGTTTATAGTTTGGTTGAGAGAGACATAACAGTTACAAGTGTTCTGATTGTTCGGCAATTTTCTGCTGTGGAAAAAAATGGATCAAAAAATGTTTTGTAAAAAATGGAATTAAGTGTTCAAAAGCACTTGAAATGTTGAGAGTGGCATATGGTGATTGTATTACATATGTGTCGGAAAATGTTTACAAGTGGTACAAGCTTTTCAAAGAAGGTATAGATGTGAATGACGACGCTCGTCCTGGAAGATCCATCGCATCAAAAACCGATGAAAATGTTGAGAAAGTGAAAAAAATTGTTTTGGAGAATCGTCGAATCATTATTGGAGAAGTTGTAGATGATTTCGGCATATCGGTTGGCTCATGCCATACAATTTTTTCGGAAATTTTCGTTCCAAAATTGCTGAATTTTGAACAAAAAAGCCGTCGCATATTTGGCCGAAAAGGGTACCGTAATCATGCCTCATCCACCGTATTCGCCAGATTTTGCTCCATTCGACTTTTTCCTGTTCCCAAAATTGAAGGACCCATGAAAAACCGAATCGCAGGACAAGCAAAACACGTCTAACTGTCATGTCTCTCACAAACAAACTAAACACAAACAAAAAAACACGAATTGAATACATGTAGCCCGAGAAATTTTAAGATTCACATTTTCTATTGTACAGACTTCGTATTTGATTAAAATGCGGACAATTAATTAAATTTTTATTTCCATTGTATTTATATATTGATGAGTACGACAGACAAAACAAAAGTGAGTGCTTTTGACATTTCCCATTCGCTCAGATGACAGAAAACAAGTTAGTGGGCTTCGATTTTGTACTGAAATGCTTACGTTTTCGTTCGCATTTATCTTCGTTCGCTTTATCGTTCTGATGCATGTTTGTGGGTCGCAAATCAGCTTTTTGTCGCATAGAAGGCAAGCGAACGTTAATAATGTTTATATACTTAATATAATATCTTTTTATCTTTATGATATTTTGTCAGGATTGCATTAACTTTACTTTCATCATTCTTGTCTATTTTTATCATCTTTTGGAGTAGCGCTACGCTCACATTATTGCTCATTTTTTAGCTCAATCGAAAATCTTTTCGCTAGTTGACATTTTAAATTGTGAACTTCCAAGCACTTCTGTTCCCAGCTTTGGAAAAATTTAATTAACAATTTGCAGACTACTTTCCTTTCATGAAATAAAGAAATAAAAACACGGTGTGTTAGGTTTTTTCAAAAAATAAATACAACATTTTTTGAAAGCAAGGACAAGATTGTCATTGAGATGTAAGTATGAAGAGTAATGTTAAATGTAAACATACGCAGATAGCGGTTACTCTAAAATTACAGATAAATTCACTCGTCAAGATCAAGGCGATTACTCTGCAAGAGTAAGCTAAGTGAATTGTACTATATGTACACTGTACAAAATCTGTGACAATTTGAGTGAGCTTTTTATAAAATTTTGGCTTAAACGTAGCTGGGTACCTTGCCACATCAGGGGATGTTGTAATTGAAATTATTTTAAACATCAAACGATGATACAATAAAGAACGCTTAACATTTTGGGGCGTTCATAGCAATCACACACTCCCGACAGTACCCAAGCGAATATTATGCAGCTAGCAACTGGTAAGCCGGGGTTAGGAATCTATAAATCGATTTCGACTAATCGACTTTTGGTAGGAAAAAGTCGAAATCGATTTTGCTAGCAAAAAATCATTTTTCCATTTCGACATTGGTCGATTTTTGTCAACTATTATCCGACTAATCGAAAAATCGATTTTCATATCTTTCGACTTTTGTCGATTTTTGCCGACTATTTTGCCTCAGAGATTACAATCAATCCCCAGGATTACGTGAGGAAATTGGCAACAACTTATGATTTTTTCTTAAATAAACATATTATGTACTAAATTTAACTTATTTCTGTGGAATTTCGTGCTGAAATATAAGATAAAAATCGATTAAAAGTCGACAATCCGATTCTTCAATTTTAAAAAAAAAGGAAAAATCGATTAGCCAATTAATTGGAAAATCAAAAAGTCGACTATACTACACGGTGAAAATAGGTTTGCTAGTATTTGATAGGCGACGGCGCGCTTGCACTTCAGGACCTTTGGATCTAATTTTGGACCAAATCCGTCAAAGGACACGCCCACCTCCCACATATCCTGAAATGCAAAACTACAATATTTTCTAAAACTGCCCATGGAATTCAACCAAATATTGCTCAATATACTTCTAATTTGTTTTACATTATAACATGCGATCGCTGAAATCCTTTTTGAGTAGTTGCTAGTAAAATATGCAAATAGTGCAAAAATGACTTCAAATGTAATATGCGGCATATTTTATTGTCAGAAATATAATTTCTTTCGATTTTAATTCAATTCGAACTGAAAATTATTTCAAAATTTTGATTCTTAAAATATTTTGTTTAGATATAACTAATTCAAATATTTATTGTAGGCATATTCGCGGCTAGAATTTATTTTCTATAAAACTACTACATTATATCAAAAAAATATCGTTGGTGAACTGTCGTTATAAATTGTCTTTTCGCTCCACTTTCGTGTTTTTCTGTACACACAAATAATCCTAACGGTACTTTCTATATGAGTTATATTTGGACCAACAAATTATTTTGTCGTATTGCAGAACAATTTTTTACAACAACAAGATGCATGTTTTGCAATTACTTATGAATAAATATTAATTTTAAACCTTAAAAGATCATACAAATTTTAAATTATTTGATGTGATAAATATATGTAGGTACACAACTTCAACTTTGAAGCCCCATAACTCTGAAACGGCTTAATGAATCTAAAAAATCGCTCACGACACTGTGCGTCGTAGAATTGATTACAGACCCGTACTTGTTTCAATATCGACAACCGGAAGGGCAAAAAGAGTCTTGAGTTGGTTATGAACCAGTATTCGCGTGATGTCGTAAGTGTCCCTTATTGTTTTCCAAGCCAGAACAAAACTACGATGGGTCAGCCGAAATTTTGAATAATTTCTTGCGCCTCCCCACTTGTTTTACGCAACATAGTCTTTCGACGTCAGTCAACCGAGCATTATTAATGTAAACTAAAATTAGCCAACGACAGAAAATCACTTAAAATATGTCCGTATCTCTGTCTCTCTACAGCCCATTTATGAGAGATGGCTGCAGGAGAATCTGCGGCAAATGACGGAATGAACGGAATTTGGTGCTCCATTTAAACGAAACTACAAATCGAAGATCGAGAAGAAGACCTGCGCAGACTACGGAGCTGAGCTATCTTCCCATTAATGGCACACAAGCAATCCATACGAGTATATAATTGTATGAAACATCGTATTTGCTTTAGACAGAGTCTATTTCGAACACGCTGAGGTTTTAAATGATTCAGACAGGTCTCGAAAGTTTCATGGATCCTCGCCCACACTACATCGTGGTCCTCGTCTTTCAATTCATTCAAATGTGTATTAAATTTCACCAAACCGTCGAAGGTCTGATAAAGAAATCGAGAGGTGTAACCGAAATTATTTATGATTTCTTAAACAACAAAAATGACTTGAAAAGTAAGAAAAGGGCACTAAATGCACGAAAAAGTTCAGAAACTTTTTTAATTTTTCTTAAAATAAACATCGCCAAAACTTTACCAGCACAAAAATGATGAAAATAAACGATTTATTCACAGATCCGCACTGCACCTAAAATGTTTAATATGAACCTACAAAAATTTAACAAAGTAAAATAAGAGGAAAAATTTATGAATTTACGTATATTTATCGATGTAAGCGTATGGGCAAAAGTAAAACTGTTGTAAACTTGCTAAAGCGGAGGTTCGGTCTTAAATATTTCCGCAGCCGTTGGGAGTTATGTGGCTAAATAGGTACATATATATAGGCAAACAAGAAATTTTGTAATCTTCTCTAAATTGTGAATAAAATATTGTATTTGCAGCTTCTGTCAAAGACAATACTTAATGAGCAGGCCTGAGTGAAAAAAACATACCTTCACGCGAAATATTTGTCCTATCAAAAGTTAAAAAAAAAACTTACTCCAAATGACGACATCATTTAAGATGGTACTCGTTTGCTACAGTCAAATTTTGTGGTGTTTTTTAGTATAGCCAAATAAAAATTGTGTATGGTGGCGTCTTCAACGAACGCATAATCATGTTCCAATTCTCTTTATTATAAAAGAGAATAAAACATAATTATGTCATTCAAAGAACAAGTATTCGTATTTTTTTAAAGGATTCGTATGATTAATCCGATACACTATTCTATTTTGTATGGTATACATTAAATATACAATATTTTTCAAGAAATATTTGATCAAATAGTTACACGCTGAAAAAAATCGCTTCTGTAGTATATTGTCCCAAACGTATTCGGCTTGAAACATATATACGTTTAGGGTACACTTTAAACATATAATATTTGGTACACACAAAGGTTATATATTTGGGAAGATGCTGTTCTAAACAAATCAGTGTTTACTCCCAATTTGTTTTTATTTGGGAATATTATTTCCGAAACAAATAAAAAATTTGCACTTAAGTATTCAGAAAATACTTAAATTGTGTTATATTGTTCAGTAATTCAAAATATTTTTTTTAGAAATTTTTAATGTTCGTAAAAATAATAAATAATAATTGAAATCCTATAATCTTGGATCAATATAATTTTTTTGGTGGATTGACAACTAATGATTGCTTGGAATACTTACAAATTTGAAATGATTAATTTCAAACAGAAGTGAATGCTGCAAATGGTATCATAACTGGGAGGTACATTTGGAAACCAAGAAAAAATTAAAAATGAAATTCGAAGAAGTCAGCAAATGATTTGAAAATCTTTTTTAAATAAAATATATTTATAGAAATTCCTAAACAATAATTTTATTTGTACTTAAACGTATACTTTATTTGAGAAATTTAGTTTGCAAATATATTTTATTGTAATATATTAATATATGAGTTTCAAATATATTTTATTGATTTTCAAATAAAATTTATTTGCTCAGAAATATATAATATTTAAAAATTTGTGTTCCAAATATATTTTCTTTCGATTCAAACATCAAAAAAGGCGATTTTGCCCCGTGTATGAATTTGATCAAATATGTTAAACAGTGTAACCTGTTTAACAAACCCTGTTTATTAATACACAAACATGATAAATCGTTGGCATATATTGATTGCTTTGCAATTTTGGTTGTTACAAACAGGAAAAAAATAAATGGTTCTGTAAATTAAACATACATAAGTAGAAATTCACTCGTCTTCTTCCTCTTCGTATGCTACATCTGGCTCATGTAAACAATTACGCTTATTTCGTCCTGGCACGGAGGAAAATCGCCATTTTAGATATGTTTGAATTGATAGAAAACATATTTGGAAACATATTTTTTAAATATTATTAATTTGTTAACAAATACATTTTATTTGAAAATCACGAAATTTTCTTTGGGACGCATATATTAATATAGTAGAGTAAAATATATTTGCGAACTAACTTTGACAAATAAAATATGCACGCTGAATAAAAATAGCTTCTGTAGTATATTGTCCCAAACATATTCGGCTTGCAACATATATATGTTTAGGGTACACTCTAAACATATAACATTTGGTACATACAAAAATTATATATTTGGGGAGATGTTGTTCTAAACAAATCTTTGTTTACATCCCAATATATTTTTATTTAGGGCTATTATTTCTGAAACCAATATTTACTTGTATTATTCAGAAAATACCTAAACTGTGTTAAATTTTTCCGTAATTCAAAGTTATTTTTTAGAAATGTTTAATCTTCGTAAATAAATAAATAATAATAATTGAAATCGTATAATGTTGGATCAACATAAAATACTTGGAGGATAGACAACTAATGATAGCTTGGAATACTCAGAAATTGGAAATGATTGATTTAAAACAGAAGTAATGATACACATATGCTATCATAACTGGGAGGTATAATTCGAAATCAACGAAAAATTAAATCTGAAATTTGAAAAAGTCAGCAAAAGTTTTGAAAATCTTTTTTAAATAAAATATATTTGGAGAAATTCCAAAACAATAATTTTATTTGTTTCTAAACATATATTTTATTTGAGAAATGTAGTTTGCAAATATATTTTGTTCTAATATACTAATATATGCGTTCCATGTAAATTTTATTGATTTTTAAATAAAATTTATTTGCTCAGAAATATATAATATTTAAAAATTTGTGTTCCGAATATATTTTCTTTCGATTCAAACATATCAAAATACGCCATTTTGCTCCGTGTGGGTTTACAATTAAACAAAGTTACTGTTTAAGAAGGTTTCCAGATATATTTTATTAAAAAAGGACTTTTAAAACTGTGAAAACTTTTTTTATTTTAGTTAGTTTTTCCTAGATTTCGTGTTATACTTTACAGCAGTAATTTTTAATTTAGAAATATTCCAATTTATCACGACGAAAGATTATACACGCTGAAAAATCGCTTCTGTAGTATATTGTCCCAAACATATTCGGCTTGAAACGTATATATATTTAGAGTACACACTAAACATGTACTATTTGGTACACACAAAAATAATATATTTGGGAAGATATTGTTCTAAACAAATCTTTTTAACATCCCGATATGTTTTTATTTGGGACTATTATTTCCGAAACAGATATTTATTTGCATTTAAGCATTCAGAAAATACATTAATTGTGTTAAGTTTTTCAGTATTTGAAAATTATTTTTTTAGAAATTTTTAATGTTCGTAAAATAATAAATAATAATAATTTAAATCTTATTATCTTGGATCAAAACATATTGCTTGGAAGATTGTCAACAAATGATGACTTCGAATACTCAGAAATTAAATGATTGAAGTTAATGATGCATATTCCAGGAAAATAAAAGAAGTACTTCCAAAAGAATAACATTATAAGTACTTCCAAATCATAAGTATTAAATTTTTTTCGGAATTTAATGAAGTTCTTCTAAATACCTACCTAACCAAAATGTAATTTTGGAGTATAAATTATAAACCCTTCAATGCATAATTTCAAAACGATTGGATGTAAATTAAAGCTTCTGAAGTGATAAAAGCCCAGCTCGGAAGGAACATATATATGGGGGCTATGAAATATACGTGAAATACTTCTATAGTGCTAAAGGTCAAAATTGGAAGAAAAATATTTTTTTGGCGGGTATATCAGAATTAGTGAATGGTTCTGGAAGCTGAAAGTCGACTTTCGACTTTTTCATCATTCAAATTTCCTTTTAGACGACGGTTTATCGGACATAAAAGTAGACTTTTTCATAGTCGATTAAAATAAAATTAAAGTATGTTGATTATCTTCGAAATATGTTGAATTGTAGTACATTAGATTGCGATAAAAACGGAATTTATTAATAACACTTTATCCTCTCCAAAAATGTTGATATATGAGAATATACATGCTTCTTAAGTTCATATTTTGTGACCTATGGAAAAACGTGGCGAAACTGAAATGAAAGTACTGCCCAATTAAAGCGGGCAGGGTAATATATGTATTTATACCTTCCCTTCCCTATGTTAGGTTAAGGTGGCAGCCGTATTTTTTTTACAAGCTCACATAGACCAGTTTAGGTCCCTAGTGTATTTCCCTATGTTAAGAAGAGAATTATCAGTGGACCCAAAGATGTTAATAAGAACGACATACATTCATCAAATAAATACAACACCAAAAAAGCATATCTTACAGTGCTTTAAAAGGAGTGGTGCAAAAGTGGTGACAAATAAGTACTTCCCCGGCGCGACAAGCCCTTGTTAAATTCATTGGTGAAAATTCAAATTAGAACATCTTCCGGATCATAAGTTGGGGATTTTTATTGCTTCTTTGGATGCGCTTTTTTGCTGGGATGTTTAAATTAAAACTGAAATTCGAAAGTGTCAGGAAAAGTTTTAAAAAAATATATTTGGAGAAATTCCTAAACAATAAATTTATTTTTATTTAAACACATATTTTATTTGAGAAAATTAGTTTGCAAATATATTTTACTGTAATATATTAATATATGCGTTCCAAATATATTTTATTGATATTCAAATAAAATGTATTTCCTCAGAAATATATAATATTTTAAAAATTGCCTTCCGAAAATATTGTCTTTCGATTAGAGTGATCAAAAAACCGTTTTTTTGAAAAAATAAAAAACCGGTGGATGGTTTATTTAAATTATAAAAAAACCGGTGGACGGTTTTTTTCTTGGAAGAAAACCGGGGAAACCGGTAGAACCGGTTTTTTTCTGCATAACAAAACAGTATGAAAATTGCCGTTTGAAAAACATTTTCCTTTTTAATAACAAAAAAAGGCGATTTTTTAATATTCAATTCAAATATTCAAAAAAAGCGATGTCTTCTGATCAGAAATCTTGCACCAAATTTAGTCCTGTTGGATAGTAGTTATGAGTTGGATGAATATTGTCATTTGAGTCAAACGGTCCTTTTATCTCATACTTATAACTAATTAGCTATTGTATTTAGAAACATTTTCCAAAAGTGTTATCGATAGTCTTTTCTTCAACCTTTTAAAAAAATTAGCAAACATATTTTCATTACTTTTTTGCAAAATTAAACTTTTTTGAAATTTTGGTAAAAACCTGTTTTAATTTTTTGCTCAAAAGAAAGCTTAGATAATTTCCTTTAAAAGCTTTGTGACCTATTAATGGGATGGGACCTGTTGATCTATCAAAATAAATATAAACCTCTGAAAAAAAATAACGTTCAACCAAACATTTTAGCATTTCAGATGGGAAAAACAACCGTTTGACAAAAATGTCAATATTTGACACCCTCCAACTCGGAAAGTCCTTAACCGATCTCGTTGGAATTGTATCTCATAACTACTATCTGATAGGGCTACTTGGTGCAATTTTCATCCCGACAGAAGACATCCCTTTTAAAAATTAACTCACTTGACATGCAATTCCCCTTATGTATATCAGTCAAGAAAATATTAATATTTCGGGGTATTAAATAGAATATTCAATAGAGGTACTAAATCTTTATACATATATATTTTATATACACACTTTAGTGCAGGTGGGTATATACGAGTATATAAATATATAAGAGTATACACTAATCGGTTTACCCAATTGAAATTTTCTTACTTGTTTTTGTTTCGGTTTGGAAGTGGGAGAATGCGTTTACTTTTCACATAAAGTCTGCGCGTATGAATAATTTATTTTCTTTACATTTTTGTAATTTGTATAGAAATTGGTGAATGGCTTCGGATTCTAGCAAAGTTGCCGAGTCCTTTTAGGCCATATAAGGAGATCTTTCATATTATTATCTTAATTTGTGATATTTTGTATATAAAGTTGTAAATAATTTTTAATATTTTAGTGATAATAAAAAAACCGGAAAACCGGTGGAAACAAACGAAAAAAACGGTTGCACCGGTTGTTCGAAATTCATGATTTTGAGAAAAACCGGGGACGGTGGAAGCAAAAAACCGGTGGGCCGGTTTATTTTAAACCGGTTTTGATCACTCTACTTTCGATTCAAACATATCAAAAAAGGCAATTTTGCCCGTGTACTATTTATATTTTAATTGAACTTCACAAACATTTAAAAATTTAAAAAAAAATTTAACTTCTGAAAAACAGAATACTTACCTTTACATTAAGGCCTTTATACATTGTCAAAATAGTTAAATACAAATTAATCATTGTTCCAAAAAAATATTAGGATGGGAACATAGTTTTGTTTAAAACAGTATCCCCCAAACACATAATTTTTGTTAGTGTCAAATAGTATATATTTGCAAGGTATCCTGTTTAGCATTGTACTAAACATGCGAACAGCACTGTTTGTTAATTAAGTGTTTTTCAAAGTGAGCAGGGGTGCACCTAACTGAGCCAAAGCACATACAAATCAATTATAAACCAGTAAGGAAAGACAGAAAGTTGGGCGGGACCGACTATATAATACTCTACACCTCCCTAACAATGCGAAAATGGGCATTGTAAAACTAATTTGGCAGTGTTCATACATGTAATAAGAAAACTCTCTCTGCCGAATTTCGTACTGATCGGATATAAAACACGGATTCTACAGCGCTTACATATCAAATCGGTTGTAACATATCCCAGCAAAAAATAAGAGAAGTACTTCTAAAAGAATAACTTTATAAGTACTTCCAAATCATAAGTATGAAATTTTTTTCGGCATTTAATGAAGTTCTTCTAAATAACTAACAAAAATGTAATTTCGGAATATAAATTATTAACCCAAGAATAATGCATAATTTCAAAACGATTGGATGTAAAATGAATCTTCTGAAGTGATAAAAGTCAAGATCGGAAGGAACATATGTATGAGGGCTATGATATATATGTAAAATACTGCTTCTATAGTGCTAAAGGGAAGAATATATGGCGGCTATATTAAAATTAGTGAATGGTTCTGGAAGCTAATCGACTTGTTCATCAATTCAATTTCGTTTCAGTCTACTATGTCGATTAATCGGACAAGTCGACTTTTTCAAAGTCGATTAAAATAACATAAAGCCATTTCAAAGTATGCTGATTTTCTTCGAAATGTGTTAAATTGTGGAATTGTGGTACATTGGATTGCGATAAAAACTGAATTTATTAATAACACTTTATACTTTCCAAAAATTTTGATATAGCGTCACCAGAAATGCCCAAGAGCGTAACCCTCAAAAAATAAAAATTCGTTTTTCGTCAAAAAATCACGATTTTATTGAAGGAAAAAAGACGTAACGTCAAGTGCTCGTTTTTGATACAGAACAAAACATTGTATTAAGCAGAACGTACTGTATTCATATATTTAACCTTTGTAGTTGTTCTCTTGTTGCTGTTTTGATTTTTGTAAATCGTGTTTGACACCTATTTAAGATGCAAAATTCTATATGGGGTCTGTATTTAAATTTGGCCTTTATCTGAAAAGTATAAATTTTTTACCAATTTTCGCAGTGTTCGTGGTTCTATAAACTAATCACTGCCAAATTTAATAATGCTCTGGTGTAAAACATGAAAACGCATTTTTCCAATCTTGCTAGTGACCGTTTATTCTCGGATTAAAAAATCCTTTGTGCAAAATATAGTACATTTGACTAAAATATGACTTCTATGGAGCTTTGATGCTAAATCGGAAGGTACACATCCATGCGAGTATGTGGGGCTATACGTAAATTTGAACCGATATTGTTCACACAGATATTAACTGTTAAAATAAGATACTCTTTACCAAATTTCATGAATATCGAACGGAAATTATATCTTCTATAGAGGGTATAAGCTAAATCGAAGGTACATTTATATATATTACGATATCTCGTTATAAACTGATATTCAAATACTTGAGAGATTTTTAATCGTTCGCCGTAGACGAAAGAAAATAAGTTACAGAAACAGGCCCTATATCTAAATACGGATTGTCTTTCAATTTCAATACGAATTGTCTTGTCCCAAAATAAAGATATGTGCAAAATTTATTTAAGATCGGTCTATATTTATGACCTGCACATAGATTACAAGAATGCATGCACAAACTGACATAGCTTAATCGGTTCAGAAAGTGATTCTAAGTCGATCGGTATTATAAACAATGGTTCTATATATCTCTTCTCATTTTGGGTGTTAGAAACAAATGCATAAAATCATAATAAATTGTACTACAGTGTGGTGTAGGTTATAATTAAATAATTTAAAAAGAAATTGTGGTAATTAAATATACCATACCATACATACTGTACCACACTGTGGTACTTTACTACTCTCTGAACCGGGGCTACGGAAAATACATAGCGCCGCACAAATGTGCTATGTATTACAGTGTAAAATAAAAATACTTTTTTATTAGTGAGAATGTTGATTGCACTATGGGGTCACACTTTTCAAGAACCAGCTACACCATACGGATTACAGACATCTTCAAATGTCCTAAATGTCCATATGACCGCTGATCTCTTTGGCCAATAGTATATTATTTATACGTTCCCTTTACTTTGTCAACATTTGTATTCATAAGCGTAGGAAGGGGGTGGCTGGGGTGGTCTAGTACCACCCCAGATGTTTTTTGGCCCACCCCACAGATATTTCAGTTGGATTTTTTAATTTTATCAATTCCAATCATCTATCAATTTTACAGTTACTAATAACAGAAATAATATGAATTTTTGCTAATTCTGTTATAAATCTAAAAACTCAAAGGTTTGCAATCAATTGTGAAGTAGAAGAACAATTCTTAGGTTTCGTAGATAGTTCTGTAAGCAGATATGCCAATTCTTTACTTAAACTGATTTTTTTTGGAAAAATAAGATGGGAAATATTTCAATAATTGGAAGTCTTATAATGGTGCAAATGTAATGTGTTTTAAATCACTGCGAGGCATACAAATTAAAATTGGGTAATTTCGACTCCTATTCGCATACAATCATCATCAAAATTTGTCAATGCTGTACATATTTCCAAACCTGGAAATCATATGGATTTCAAAAGAATATGCAATGTTCTACAAATAAAATATTTGGAAGTTCGAAGTCTTAGTAAAACTAAAAAATAGTTTAGAGTAGGAAGCAAGTGCATCACGACACAAAAATACAGTGGATGCTTTGGGATTATTAAATATGATCACTAAATCTGAATCCGTTATGAATCTTCATGTATTTAACACTGCTCTACAAAACATAAATAATTTAAGCAAATATTTTCAAACAACAAATGCAAGGCTCGGAGAGGCATACTGAACGGTTACGGCAACTATCGAAAGATTTGTTAAGAGCTTTCGGATTTGATTAAAAGAAAACACATAAAATTTAGAGAAATGTATGAAATTTTTGTTTGAGTCGAGAACCGTCTATATAATCCAATGTTTAAAGATGATTTCATGTAAATGTTGACCGCGGCTGCGCCTCAAATGGTTCATACGCTGGGTCCAATTTTGGCATACTCTCTCCAACACATCGGCCGGTATCTCACTAATAAATTCTTCAATATTGGCTTCCAGTGCGTCAACCGTTGCGGATTTGTCCCTACAGACAAGAGCCTTAACGTATCCCAACAACAAATAATCTAAAGGCGTTAAATCGCACGATCTATGCGGCCAATTGACCGCCCCAAAGTGAAATAAACTTAAATAATCTGTAAGCGTTGTTCGTTTGTAAGTCGATTCATGGTTATATTATAGAGCAAACTGAACATGGTTATATTATAGAGCAAACTGAACATGTTTGACATTAACTTGTTGGCAGCCCAGCTGTTTTCGTGTAAACATCTGGGCTGCCAACAAAACGCGTACCAAATTTGTTTCGGTTAATTCAACATTAGTTAAAGGCCAATATGTAGATTTGCCTGATGATACGATAGCATTTTAATATTGGAGAACAGATTTAAGTTTTCCTCTAACTAAAGCAGTAAATTGTTTGGTAAAGCTTTGAATGGAACTTCTGAATTTATTGATGATTATAGAAGTAACCTGCAAATTGATAAGGAATCGCTAATTGTAGAAACTATTGTGCTAAAAATATCTTCAAGACTCATACGACAATAAGCCAATCAGAGAAAGAAATATGTACATAAAATGTTGATTCAAAAAAGATCGAATAAAAACAAAATCTTGTTAAATATTTATCCAAATTCTTTAAAAGTTTGTCAGTTTCTGGCTGTGAAGGACATCGAAGCGATGGCGCGTCGATTTAAAACATGACTAAGATCTACAATGATCCAAGATCCATTTTGAAATTTGACCATTTTAAATATCAAAAACGAAATAGTAAAATTGTTTTTTTAAAGAGTAGAATATGTAATTAATTTTTTATTCCTACTATATTTTATTCCATACTACTATTTTTTATGTTCATTATAAAATATTTAATTCCTCTTTAATTAATTAATAAAATTATTAGTATTAATTGTTTTTAAACAATTGTTATTTTAAAAGACCGAATGCATGTTTATGTAAAATATTAATTTATCATAGAAAGGTTGTAATAAATCTGATTTCAATATGAATTAATTTCTTACAATTTCATCCGTGAATAATTTGAAAGCATAAAAACAAACTTTTCTTCTTGGGGCTATAGCCCACCCCAGCAAAAATCCTTTGCTACGCCAATGTTTGTATTCCTTTAAAATAAGAGATCACTGGACCCAAAAAAGTTAATAAGAACGACATACATTCACCAAATAAATACAACACCAAAAAAGTAAATCTTACAGTGCTTTAAAAGGAGTTGTGCAAAAGTGGGGACAAAGAAGTACTTCCCCGGCGCGACAACCCCTTGTTAAATTCATTGGTGAAAATCCAAATTAGAACAACTTCCGGATCATAAGTTGCGGATTTTTATTGATTATTATTGATTTTATTTGGATGCTCTTTTTTGCTGGGATGTAAGTCCGTAGAGAAATGCCGGGCAAACCACCAATCTGCAACGATGCAGGATGGCATCAGGGGAGAGTAAAGCTCTTATATTTCGGTGATGCCAGATCAGTAGACCTGTATAAGGCTGCTCTGAGTCGAGCGGGTGAGGTGTGGCCGGGTGCCCAGTTGGATGTTGTCGAAAAAAAACAACATCCCTAGTCACCCTAGAGCCATCACCTGGGTTACAGAAGAGCCCTCCAACCCGGCTGACATCTTAGAAATAATAAAAGATTCCAATCCTGGTCTGCCGGCCCATAATTGGAGAATCAGCAAGGTGGGTGAGGCGGATGGTAAAAAGCGGCAGGTCAATCTTATCCTAAACGCTGAATCCACCTCCCATATACAAAGTGCGAGTGCAACCCTACAATATGGCTTCGAGACTATAGTCTTGAAGATATACAAGCAGGATATAGCTCCCAGTGCAGAAGGTGAGTCGTCCACCGTGGCACTTTCTGGAAGTGCGGAGGTACCCACGCCTATTATTTCTGGTGACTCCAACTCTAACAGAAGATCTGTAACGTCCTTCTCTGAGGACAAAAGCTCTACTTCGGACACAGAGAGGCTGAGGGGAGTCTCCGGACTCTTTGACGCATCTGGCGGGGACATGCTTCTCGACGATACGGACGAAGAGTTCGATAACACCCTTGTCGGGGTGGATGTTAATCTGTCAATTACCAATGATGGTAAGAATTCTACAGATTAACCTCCATCACGCAAAAGCAGCCTCAGCGGCTCTATTGCTGCGCCTGTCCACAGGCGCAGTAGACATCGTCCTGATACAGGAGCCCTACGTAGTGGGAGGAAGGGTGTGCGGTATTAGGACACCCAACTTTAAACTGCTTGTGGCCAACTGTGAAGGCACTCCAAGAACCTGCATTTTGGCCAGGAAAGATCTAAGTATCTTTCTCCTGACTAATTTAAGTGGTAAAGACCAAACAGCTGCTAGCCTGGAGATCGGTAATCGCATATATTGGGTGGTCTCCAGCTACTTGCCTTATGAATCTGTAGTACCGACTGCTCTATTCAGGGAAGTAGTAGAAGAAGCAACGTCTGACGAGCTCGAGCTGATTGGCGCAGACACGAACGCTCATCATACTATCTGGGGTAGTACGGATATAAACAATAGGGGTGATTCGCTTCTTGACTTTATTCTAACTACCAACCTTAGTATTTGTAACATAGGTAATAAACCGACCTTCACAACTAAAGACAGACAAGAAGTACTCGACGTAACGTTTGCTACTGACCGGCTGTCAGACAAAATTATTGGGTGGAATGTACTGGACGACCACTCATTCTCAGATCACCATTATATTGAGTTCAAACTCGCGGAAAAAGCGCCTATACCCGCCGTCCACAGAAATGTAAGGAAGACAAAGTGGCACCTGTATGAGAAGAATTTCAAGAAAGTCCTCAACTCTAAACTTCTGTACGAACCGAATGACAAAGCCGGTCTGGATAATCTGGTCGATCATATCACCATATCATTCAATAGATCCCTTGAAGAAGCCTGTCCAAAAACAAGGTACAAGGGTAAAACTAAACCCCAATGGTGGACTTCTGAGCTGACGGCTATGAAAAAGACCTGCAACAAGCTATTCAATAAGGCTAAATCTACTGGGGTTGCTAATGATTGGGATGCCTATAAAGAGCAACTCAAGATCTATAAGAAGGAGATTAGAAAGGCGCAAAGGCGCTCTTGGTATACCTTCTGTGGTGAAGGTGCCTGGGCATAGGGATATCCCGGGGAACTGCAAAGCCGATGAACTTGCTAGGAAAGGGACAACATTACAAATTCTCGAAGAATTTGCATATATTGGTGCGCCACTATCCACGTGCAAGCTTTGGCTTAGGCAAGAGGCAATCAGGCAGTCCAACGAGAGATGGACAGAAATCGGCACCTGCAGGGTAGCTAGACAAATCTGGCCAAGGTATGACCTGAGAAGGTCAAAATATCTCCTCGCACTAGAGAGGAAACGATTGTCTACGTTAGTACAGGTTCTGACGGGACACTGCTTGATCGGCGAACACGCCAAAAGATTGGGTATTGACTCCAATGACTTCTGCCGAAGCTGTGGAGATGAGGAAGAAGTGGAGAGCATTGAGCACTTGCTTTGCGACTGTCCCGCTTTGCGTAAACGACGACTGGACATACTAGGGTCGGCCTTTTTAGGCAGCCTAACAGATCTTTCCAGTACTGATATTCGTACTATCGATAAATTTATATATCAAACAGGTTGGTTTCGATGAGGGGCATTTCAGCCCGTGGTAACGCTAGGGACCTAAGCTGGTCTATGTGAGCTTGTAAAAAAATACGGCTGCCACCCTAACCTAAACCTAAACCTAAGTATATTGGAACTATATCTAAATCTGAACCGATTTTCCCCGTATTTGGCAGTGTTCATACATGTAATAAGAAAACTCTCTCTGCCGAATTTCGTACTTATTTGGTGTAAAATACGGTTTCTAGAGCGCTTACATGTCAAATCGGGTGAAACATATATATTGGGGCTATATCTAAATCTGAACATATTTTCCCCTAATTTGGCGGTGTTCATTCATGTAATAAGACAACTCTCTCTCCCAAATTTCGTACTGATCTGTGTAAAATACAGTTTCTACAGCGCTGACATGTCAAATCGGGTGTAACATATATATGGGGACTATATCTACATCTGAACACATTATCCCCTAATTTGGCGGTGTTCATTCATGTAATAAGACAACTCTCCCTCCCAAATTTCGTACTGATCTGTGTAAAATACAGTTTCTACAGCGCTTACATGTCAAATCGGGGGTAAGATATAGATGGTGGCTATATCTAAATCTGAACCGACTTTGACCAATATCAATAGAGATCGTCCTTGGGCCAAAAAAAGAACTGTGCTAAATTTCATCACAATCGGACCATAAATACGACATGCACTTTGATCACAAGAATACATGGACAGACAGACGGGCATGGCTACATCCAAAGAAAGTAGATTTATAAAGATGTTCCGTCGTGACTTTGTTTACATTTGCGTGAGTTACGAACGAGTAGGAATGATTTTGAAACGCGAAAAAAATAGTTTTCTGGAGTCTTTTTTTGAACTTTTTTGGTACTTAACGAACGATATTATTTTTCTGAATATGATAATTACAAAAAAATTTTGAAAATCGGTCTTAAAATGCTCAAAAAAATCACTCGCTGAAATCCAATTTCTATTCGTTCGTCACTGATAGAATACTCGCTACGGGACAGAACTTCTTTATAAATCTACTTTCTTTGGCTACATCGACTAAAAAAGTGATTCTATGTCCATCGGTATAATAAACTATGGTTCTATTTCTTCTCTGTTTGGGCGTTACAAACAAATGCACAAAGTCATAATACCCTGTACCACAGTGTGGTGTAGGGTATAAAAACGTTACGGTACATGAGGAATACTGGGTGCAGCATTTAGTCAGATTGGCGCCTCACCCTGTATCCTTCGTTTGATTTGAAAAAAAGTTTGACTCTGTTTTTAAGTAACCATAAATAATTTGTAACGGACCCAATTGAGTTTATTACTGTAAATTCGCACAGACAAAACCAATTAGCTAAAGACCGTTACCTTCAAATTTCCACCAAATTTGCAAAATAAGCGACTCAGAGTTAATCATCATTTATTTTGCCTCGAAACACACTTAACTTGAAGAAGGAAGAAAAACGAAAATTTTTTAATTGCAACATTTTATATTTCCAATGTTCAAACTTTAAAAAGTCCCCTCACATCGCCCTTAAATAATTAAAAAAACATCTTTGAAAGGAAACTTTCGATACGACCCTTTCGATACGTGCCTTGATACAACAACAATACGAGTCGTGAGAGGAGAAATAACGAATTTTTTCTCTTTCATTTTGGGTTTCGATTTGAGACAAACGGACGGGTCAACATTCTGCATTTTTTTGTGGAAGACGAAAAAAGAATTAGACAAATATAAAAGGTATCACTTTGCAACAAAATGTTTGTCCAAGGGATGTGGATAACAGTTTCTGGAATTAGACAAATATAAAAGGTATCACTTTGCAACAAAATGTTTGTCCAAGGGATGTGGATAACAGTTTCTGGTGCAATTAGGTGTCACAAACACGAAAAAAATATTAAAAAAAAATTTATGGTAAATGTTTTTCTTAAATTTTTTTTTTAAATTCCAGCTTTCATGGGAAGTACATTATTTGGACCATAAGCCTGATTGAGCTGTGTTATGCCTCAAATTAAAGGGAATTGTGAGGGCTACATATGCTGCCAATATCGCATTCACGCAGAATCTTTGGTTTAGTAACAGTCGTCAAAAATATGAGAAAAAAATTATTTTTTTTTAAAAAACAATATTTTCTGGTACAAAAAAAAATCGAAAAACGAAGAAAACACAGTCTATTTGAAAAAAATCTATGGGTAGATGTAAAAGTTATGAGCCATTTTGTAAATGTTAGGGAAATTCAAAAAAAGCTTCTTTCATATTTTTTCGTTTTTAAATTATGTTTTTGCTTATATTGAATTCGCCATATGTGAGAGAGACATATAAGAGACGTTGCACTTGCATTTTATTTTATGAGGATTGATGTCATACATTATAAAATTATAGGGAGGACGAGGTTTTATGGCCGTTCGTAACCCTCCATAAAACATGATATGCAATGTGAGAGCTATATTGGATGAGATCCGCTCAGATAGAGGGTCATTCAACAATATTTCTGGTTTTTTTATTTATGAGGTTTCCATTTAGTTACGCCTTTTAGGGGCATGGACATCCCAGTCATATATACAGATAGTAAAATTATATGTACACAATACAAAGTAGCAAAGCAAACTATATGTCAGCTACAGGTACTGCAACTTATGAACCTTAAACTCGGAATTTATGAATGAAATTTCTTATTAAAAAATTAGTGTAAATCAGCGCCTTAAAGAGATAAGTCTATTTTCTGAAAAATATTACAAAGTTATATTTCGAAGTATGAGTAAAAGGCAAGAACTTTTGGTATACGAGTTAAAAATATGAACGAACCGTGGACACCTAGTATTTTGTGTAATTCGTGCCATGTAAATCTTACTCGATGGACTAGTGGAAGAATGCGGTAAGTACTTTAAAATTAATGTATTACAATGTTTTGTGGAGACAAGCATTCATTCACGATATGGACTGCTATTTTCATCTAAGTTAATAGATTGGAGTAGGAAGTGTCCCAGTATAGCTAACAGCCTAATAACGGAAACATCATCAAGTTCAACTGAGTACTAAACTCTGAGCGATTCAAGTTTGAGTCAGAAGTCATCGCTTTTAACTCAGTTTTAACTCATTGATCTAGTGAGAGATTTAGATTTTATATAACAGTTGCCACAATGTATACAAAAAAATAATTTTTAGGTCTAGTACACAAAAAAAATTTGTTTTGTTGCATAGTGTATTCGCATCAACATAAAGATCTGAAAAAAGAAAAAAAGTGGATTTAGAGGTAGAAGAACGAAAGGAAACCAAATCAATATTTTTCAACACTTTTGGAAATTTTTTTTTAAATTTACGCCTGTTGTCCAAAATTAAATTTGTAATAATTTTTTGGAAATTACCTTTGCTTACAAAAAAGAACAAAGCTGAATTTTTGGAATTTACACCTATATACAAAACTTAAATTTGTTATAAATTTTGGAATTTACACCTGCATACAAAATTAAACTTGGAATATTGGATAATTTTTGGAATGTACACCTGCATACAAAAATTTCATTTGTGATAATTTTTGGAATTTACACCTGCATACAAAAATTAATTTTGTTCTATTATTTGTAATTTATACATCGTCGGCATAATGCTTTTTGTTCCATACGCCATTTTGTATGGTCGGAGAAAACCGTAATTTATTGTTTGAGTACAAACGGGACTGAAGAGTCACAAACTTTTATTTACTTTTTATATACGGTGACCGGTCATAACTCCTAACGGACATTACGCCCAAATTTTTTTGTGGGGCTTATGACCTCTCTAATTGCGGTCTAACGCCCAATTTTGTTTTGGGCCTTATGACCGATCCATGCTCGTACATAAGGCCCAATTTTTTTTGGGCTTTATGTCCTTTTTTTTGTTTTTGTAATAATAAGTAGCGCGCGATTTCTCGCAGAATTTCAAATATGGTAGTATTAAATCGAAAAGTAATATATGCGATGTAGTTAAGAACTTGCAGAAACGCCGAGTGTAAATAATTCTACGAGTAATCGCGCGAGCTATATTTAGGTTTTTCCTTTTGCATTTGGTATAAACAAACTGAAATTCGACTATATCACCCATTCTCGTCACTGTTTCAAAAACAATTGAATGAATGATGTTAACCGCAGGTCCGCCGCTGTTCATTATTTTTGCGAGTTGCAACAATTACATTTCATCAAAACATATATGCATATCTTTCGTATTTATTATTCATATTAATTGTCATTTTATATTTACGTATGTACATACATCGTTTCTTTATGACCAAGAGACAGAGCGGAGAAGATATTTTGTAAGTTCGCCCTCACTCTATTTCTGTTCTGTTATATTCATTTGCCTTTCAATTGGAGCAACAAAGCAAAGATGAAATTTGTTTTCCCCCTTCTCTTTCTTTCTCCATGGCTCTGTACCCTAATATTTTGCGATGACAGTGAGAAATAAATTGAAACTATGTGTGTGGATACAAACATACATATATATTACATACATACATTTTACCGCTTTGCATTTTGTAAATAACATTTGGCAGACTTCATGTAAAATTGAACTTGGATTTACAGTACAGTTGTCTACCAGCATTTAAATAAAGAAGTCAAAATCGTAATTGAAATTAATTCGAATTTCAAGTTTGGTTTTCTCTAATTTTCGCAATTGCCTGCAAAAACTATTGCAGACACAAAACATTGGTGACCCCGACGTGATTATTTTTCGTTTAATCACGTAGTTGTGAATATCAATTTGGATATCATAAACCGTGAATAATATCAATTCGGATATTATTATTATTATTAGCATCATTTGAATATTAACAAATAGCAACAGCAGGAAAAATGCCAATCGAAGATCTTAACAACGATACTGCCGGTCACTCCCTGAATTTGTCGCCATATAAAAATCGAGTGACAGCAATGGTAAATCAGTTGGAGGCGATGAAGAACTCCCTTACAACAGAACAGCTTGGCCAGTACGATGAAGCAGAGCTTTCCGTTCGTCTAGACTACGTAGAGCAGATAAATTACACTTTCGAAAAGGCGCAATCGATTTTAGAGCCATATTAGCGAATTGGAAGGTGATGGGCGTTTAAGTTTCGTTCCGCTGTACCTCGATGTAAAGGCTAAGCTGACCCGCCAAATAAACATTAATCGCAAGTTCGATTCGCATTTACTCTCATCAACATTGCGTCAATTTTCTGTTGATGGAGCTGCATTAGGGGATACACGTAAAACAAGATTGCCCGAAATACAGTTAGTGGCGCCTATACAGATTGGCGCAATTTTTTTGCCCTGTTTTCGGCTGTTATCCATGATAACAATGAATTGAGTGATCTTGAAAAATTGCATCATCTTCGTTCCAGCCTATCCGATGCAGCGCTTGCCACTATTTCGTCGTTGGAGCTCAGTGATGCAAACTACGGGGAAGCTATAAAATTATTAAAAAACCGTTTTGATAATAAATTATTAAATTTTCAGACACATATAAAAGAAATATTTTCATTGAAGGTTGTGAATAATGGTTCTGCTGCTGATTTGCGTTATCTCAGCGACAAACTAAATTCGCATTTGCGTGCTATGCTGACAATGGGGACAAAGGAACAAATTGCTGATGGCCTTTTGATTTATTTGACGGCTACAAAAATGGATGCCACGTCTCAAATGAAATGGGAAGAGAGTTTGAAAACAAATGAATTGCCAACTTGGGCGTGTATTACGTCGTTTTTGGAAAAGAGGTGTCGTGTGCTACAAAATTTGGAAAATTCAGATGTCGCCAATAAGCATGGGGAAAAAAGGGCTAACCCGCAAAGTCGTAACGTTCATGTTTCATCAGTAATATCATCAGCTCTGTGCACATTTTGCGACTCAAAAGATCATTTCATTACCAATTGTTCCTCCTTCGCAAATCTCTCACCCTCTTTACGTTTAAAGGAAGCAAAACGGCTGATGATATGTCTGAACTGCTTGCGAAAGGGTCACATGTTAAAACGATGTACTTCTGGAAATTGTCGCCAGTGTTCTTCCAAACACCACACTATGCTACACATAGAACCTGTTTTGTTGGATCAACCTTCATCGTCTACATCATCGTTTTGCAAATCATCTTCGTTTGAAGTACAAGCGAACCCATGCAACAATTTCTGGTATCGGTAACGGCAGTTTGGTGATTGATAAATCCGTTGATATCGTTGTTAAGTCGCAGTACCTACCATTACAGATTATCAGCCCAACGTCAATATCAATACCTCAGGATGGAATATTCCTAACAATATACAACTAGCGGACCCCTCGTTTGACAAATGTGCCCGCATTCATATATTGATTGGAGCCGAATTATTTTTTGAATTGAAGTCAGTGGGACAAATAAAGATGGAAGATAATTTGCCTATTTTACAGAAAACCTTATTCGGTTGGGTGGTTGCTGGTGGTGGTCTTCGTTCTCGTCATTTAAAGTCATTAGCAGTTTCGTGCAAAAAACTAAAAGAAGAAGGAGAGCAATTGTCTTCAGATATAAAACGTTTTTGGGAAATTGAAAACTGTTTTGAAAACAGCGATTCGTTCACAGAAGAAGAGAGTTTCTGTGAAGAGCATTTTTTAAAAAACACTGGTCGTCTAGCTTCAGGCGCATATAGCGTTCGATTGCCTCGGGTAGAGGGTAGATCGTCACTTGGCGTATCGTACGAGCGTGCTCTCAAGCGATTCAAAAACTTGGAGAGGAAATTCAAACGGCAGCCAGAGATAAAAACACAATATTCTGCTTTCATGTGTGAGTACGCTACATTGAATCATATGTCATTAATTTCACCCCAGGTGTCAGTGGACAAATATTTCCTTCCTCATCATTGTGTACACAAGCTAGACAGCACTTCGACGAAATTGAGAGTAGTTTTTGATGGCTCTTCAAAATCGACAAGTGGATTATCTCTTAATGACATATTGCACTCTGGGCCCACCATTCAACCAAAACTTTTCAATGCCCTCCTAAGATATCGGTTTTTTAAAGTTGCGCTCAGCGGAGACATTTGCAAAATGTATAGGTGCGTACGAGTCTCTTATCCCGACGACTATCTAGGTGTACAAACTAAATACAGTCACTTACGGCACAAAGCCTTCGGCATTCTTAGCAATTCGTGCCATGCAGCAGCTCGCATCTGATGAAGAAAAGTATTTTCCACTGGGATCGAAAATAGTGAGGCGTGATTTTTACGTGGACGACCTGATTTCCGGTGGCGATTCAGTTGACGAAGTTGTGACTATAAGGCGGCAAGTGGCAGCATTGCTTGAAAGGGGCGAGTTTGTAATAAGAAAATGGTGCTCAAATGATCCAGCGGTTCTGAATTATATATCATACATTATATCATACATTTCTCGACTGTATGATCCACTGGGCTTAATTGGCCCAGTAATCACAAAGGCAAAAATGTTTATGCAATACCTGCGGAAGCTCGATCTGCAGTGGGACGAAAGCCTGTCACAATCATTACATTCATCCTGGCACAACTATATCTCTAAATTCGATTCTGTGCATCGCTTCACGTTTCCCCGCTTTGTTTCCTTGCCTAAATCGAAAATGCAAATCCATGCATTCTGCGATGCTAGTTTAAATGCTTATGGTGCGTGCGTATATGTGCGTTCCGAGTTGTACAATGTCGTCAAATCATCTTTATTGTGCTCCAAGTCGAGAGTATCTGCTCTAAAAATACTCACGGTACCAAAGCTTGAACTGGCTGCTTGAACTGAACTTGTGGATGTGATTGTGAAGACTTTATCATCAAATTGTGATGTGCATTGTTGGTCAGACTCGATGGTGGTTATGTCATGGCTTCGTGAGCAGCCATCAAATTTCAACGTCTTCGTATCAAATAGAGTTTCTCGTATACAAACGTTAACACGGCAAATGTCATGGCATTATGTTCCAACCGACTTGAACCCGGCTGACATTGACATTTTATCCAGAGGTGCAACGCCGGAAGAGCTTCCCCATTCTGCCCTATGGAGTAGAGGTCCGAATTTTTTTTGTCATGAGTCTTCAAGCTGGCCAGATAGTGTCGAATTCTTGGCTGATTTACCTGAGCGTCGTCGAACTGTCTTGTTACTATCATAGCAGTTGAATATACGTTTCTGAAGGCAAATCAAAGCATTCCGTCATCAAGCAAGCTTCACTCGTTAATGCCAGTAATTGACTCTTTTGGTTTAATTCGTGTGGGAGGACGTCTGCACCATTCGAACCTCGATTTTAACGCTCGGCACCCCCTTATACTGCCCAAACGACATCCTGTTACAACATCATAAGCTCCATAATCTCTAAATGTCAACGTTGTTTTAAAATGAAGCCAAAATTAAGTCAGCATGTAATGGGATGCTTACCCTCTGATAGAGTAAGGCCGAATGAGGCATTTCATACTACTGGAATTGACTTCTGCGGACCTTTTTATTATAAGTCTGAAGTGAGGAATCGGCCTCCTGTGAAATGTTATGTTTCAATTTTTATATGCTTCTCGACAAAAGCCTCGCACCTTGAGGTCGTTCAAGATCTATCAACGGCATCATTTTTAGCTGCCCTACGCCGTTTTGTTGCCATCAGAGGCAAACCCAAAAAAAAAAATTTGGACAGACAACGCCACAAATTTTGTAGGAGCTAAAAACGAATTGTCTGAGCTGAAGCAGCTGTTTTTAAGTCAGGCACATCAGCAAATACTTCTGCAGCAGTGTCAAGAGGATGGAATAGAGTGGAAATTTATTCCACCCAGGTCGCCCCATTTTGGAGGATTGTGGGAGGCGGCTGTGAAGTCGGCGAAGTTCCATTTCTATCGCGCTGTTGGCCTAAACGTTTTAAGTCATGATGAGTTGCACACATTGGTATGTGAAATATGTCCGATTTTGAATTCTCGTCCGCTGTGTCCTATTTCCGAGGACCCCGATGACTTGGATGTGCTGACCCCTGGGCATTTTTTGTTTGGTGGTCCATTAGTTTCCATAATCCAACCCAATATTACCGATATCAATCCTAGTCGCCTCAGCAAATGGCAAAAGGTTTGCCACATGCAACAGATTTTTTGGAAAAAATTGAGCAATTCTTATCTATCACTCTTACAAGAACGATAGAAATGGCGTAAACAATTTGACAATATTACTCGTGGTGCGATGGTGATTTTGCGAGATGAGAATATGCCGCCGCTTAAATGCAACTTGGTCGTGTAACTGACGTCATATGTGGAGATGATGGAGCTGCTCGAGTCGTCATTGTTCGCACAAACAATGGATGTATCAAGCGTGCTGTCTCAAAAATAGCAGTTTTGCCTATTGACGTTTCTGTTGAAGACCTGAGACCTTCAAAGGGGGAGGATGTTAACCGCAGGTCCGCCGCTGTTCATTATTTTTGCGAGTTGCAACAATTACGTTTCATCAAAACATATATTCATATCTTTCGTATTTCTTATTCATATTAATTGCCATTTTATATTTACATCGTTTCTTTATGACCAAGAGACAGAGCGGAGAAGATATTTTGTAAGTTCGCCCTCACTCTATTTCTGTTCTGTTATATTCATTTACCTTTCTTTCAATTGGAGCAACAAAGCAAAGATGAAATTTCTTTCTTTCTCCATCGCTCTGTACCTTAATATTTTGCGATGACAGTGAGAAATAAATAGAAACTATGTGTGTGGATACATACATACATATATATTACATACATAGATTTTACCGATTTGCATTTTGTAAATAACATTTGGCAGACTTCATGTAAAATTGAACTTGGATTTACAGTGCAGTTGTCTACCAGCATTTAAATAAAGAAGTCAAAATCGTAATTGAAATTAATTCGAATTTCAAGTTTGTTTTTCTCTAATTTTCGCAATTGCCTGCAAAAACTATTGCAGACACAAAACAAATGATTCAATTACAACCATCGAAGGCATTTCTGAACCTGAATTAACTATAGAACCGTTACTTCTTTTACAATCATAATACATTTTTCCCAAAAGTATTCGATTTTACACATTAATAGAGAAAAAATTACAAAATAATATTTGGGCGTTATGACCGCATCAGGCGCAGTCATAAAGCCCAAAAAATTGGGCGTTACGTCCCTTCTTTCTTGGGCCTTGTGTCCGCACCTAGAGAGGTCATAAGGCCCAAAACAAAATTGGGTGTTATGACCGCATTTAGAGAGGTCATAAGGCCCAAAAAAAAATGTGGGCGTTATGACAGGTCGCCTTCTATGACATTGCATTCAAAAATAAGCAAGATATAACAATATTTGTACATGGCAGTTTGGTCCATATCCACTTTTGTTTTAATATAAGACAGAGAACAAAAATATCAAAATTATCTATCTATCTATCTATATATATAAAAGAGAGTGTCTGTTTGTGGGTTTGTTTGTGGGTTTGTATGTTTGTTCCGTATAGACGTCTAAACGGCTAGACCGATCATCTTGAAATTTTCACAGAATGTACATGTGAAGGGGGTGCTGAAAATAGGGTACTTGAATTTTCGATATATCAAGTGGGCGTGGACCCGCCCATAGGGGTCCAATTTTGATATTAAGAAAATTTTTTAGCTAGAGTGCTGAAATTTTTTGTGTATGCATTTAGTGGCAGATAATGTGAATTTTCCAAAAATGGGCGGAGTCGGACCAATGGGCGTGGCCCCGCCCATATAAGCCAAATTTTGAAATTCAAATATTTTCTACAATTTATTAGAGAGAGTTCTGTATTTGAGTGTATATGTATCTGGTGACAGTCTACGTGATTGGTCCAAAAATTGGAGGGATCGGCCCAATGGGCGTGGCCCCGCCAACATAGACCAAATTTTGAAATTTCGATATCTTGAACAATTTGCTAGCGAGAGTGCTGCAATGTTGTGTATATGTATCTGGTGACAGTCTACGTGATTGGCCCAAAAATTGGCGGGATCGGCCCAATGGGCGTGGCCCCGCCCACATAGACCAAATTTTGAAATTTCGATATCTTGCACAATTTGCTAGCTAGAGTGCTGTAATGTTGTACATATGTATCTGGTGACAGTCCACGTGATTGGTCCAAAAATTTACGGGATCGGATCAATGGGCGTGGCACCGCCCATATACGCCAAATTTTAAAAATGTCATATCATGCACAATTTGTTAGCGAGAGTGCTGGAATTTTGTGTATATGTATATGGTGGCCGTCTGCGTGATTGGTCCAAAAATGGGAGGGATCGGCCCAATGGGCGTGGCCCCGCCCTTATAAGCCTAATTTCGAAATTGATATATCTTGCACAATTCATTAGCGAGAGTTCTGCAAGTTTGTGTATATGTTTCAGGTGACAGTCTACGTGATTGGTCAGAAAATGGGCGGGATCGGACCAATGGGCGTGGCGGGGCCAAAATTCGAATATTCCCTTATAAGCCAAATTTCGAAATTGATATGTCTTGCACAATTTTTTATCTAGAGTGCTGTAATGTTGTACATATGTATCTGGTGACTGTCCACGTGATTGGTCCAAAAATTGGCGGGATCTGACCAATCGGCGTGCCACCGCCCATATAAGCAAAATTTTGAAATAGAATTATCTTGCTCATTTTGTTAGCGAGAGTGTTGAAATTTTGCGTATATGTATCTGGTAGCAGTCTACGCGATTTGCTTGCAAATGGGCGGAATAGGACCAGTGGGCGTGGCCCAGCCCATATTTTGATATATCTTGCAAGTATTATATAGGAAATACATGAACAAAAATGCTCGGTATGCGATAATTACAGCTGCTTACTCCAATACAATCGCAATATGATAATGTGATGCATGACCAATGAAACAAGAATTTGGAAATTTTATAAGTATACATTTCTATTTTCTTGACTTTCCACTGAATTCGGTATTTCTTCATTCAGTGAATTTATTACTAATACCAGTAAGGAAAGGCAAAAAGTCGGGCGGGGCCGACTATATAATACCCTACAATGATCGGAAGTAAAGTACAACTTCTATAGCGCTTTGTAACCAAATCTGGAGGAACATATATATGGAGGTTATATATAAATCTGAATCGATTTTCCTTGAATATTCATTCATGTAAAATAGAAACCTGTTTCTGTCGAATTTCGTACTGATCGGATATAAAACACAGTCTCTACAGCGCTTACATGTCAAATTGGGGGTAACATATATATGGGGACTATATCTAAATCTGAACCGATTTTCTCCGAATTTGGCAGTATTCCTTCATGTAATAAGAACCCTCTTTCTGCCGAATTTCGTACTGATCGGATATAAAATACAGTTTCTACAGCGCTTACATGTCAAATCGGGGGTAACATATATATGGGGCTATATCTAAATCTGAACCGATTTTCTCCGAATTTGGCAGTATTCCTTCATGTAATAACAAACCTCTTTCTGCCGAATTTCGTACTGATCGGATATAAAATACAGTTTCTACAGCGCTAATTTTGACATGGCAAGCGAAGCGCACCGGGCTCAGCTATCGGATATAAAATACAGTTTCTACAGCGCTAATTTTGACATGGGCAGCGAAGCGCACCGGGCTCAGCTAGTTTCTCATAAATCAGAGTTAATTCGAGTCGAGATAGGAAAAAATTATTGCAGATTTTGAAAGAGCATGTTTGATACCCGTATCATCAACTCCTAACTCAAAAAAACACAAAAATGGCGTATGGACCAAATTAGCATTAAGCCGACGGACGACATGTTTATATTTTTTAGTCAAACGATCCTTATCTACAAAAAATTATCTTGTGTTATTTAATCAAAAAATGTATTAAGTGATAATTTTGTAAATTACGCTTTACAACAAAAAATCAATTTTGCCAAAAAATATTATGACCCAATTTCGTCAAATTTATTCTCGTACATATTTAATTTCGTATTTCTGGATCATGTGTTTGGCAATTTCAGAGTAAAATTGTATATTTTTCTTCTGCAAATTGGCCTAGGACCCAACGTTGTTCGAAAAATTTTTCAGTTTGCTGCTATTTTTATAAGAATTTGGCATGATTCGTCAAATTTATTATTGAAAGTAATTGTTGTCGTGTTCGGGCTCTTGGATAAATACAAAAAAAAAATAATAAGTTAACAATTTCAGAGAAAAATTTTATATTTTTCATCTGCAAATTGGCCTAAGACCCACCCTCGTTCGGAACTTTCTTGGAATATGTTGCTGTTTTATACATTTAAATTTATTCTCGTACATATTTATTTTCGTGTTTCTGGATCTTGTGTTTGGCAATTTCAGAGAAAAATTTTATATTTTTCGTCTGCAAATTGGCCTAAGATTCCACTTTGTTCGAAAAATCTTGAAGTTTGCTGCTATTTTAATACGAATTTGACATGATTCGTTAATTTTTTTATTAATGGAAATTATTGTTTTCGTGTTCGGGCTCTTGAAAAAAAACAAAAAATATATAAATTGGCAATTTCAGGAGAAACATTTTATATTTTTCGTCTGTAAATTGGCCTACGACTCACCCTCGTTTCGAATTTGTTAAATGTACAATTTGATCTTACGATGGACAAAATTAAATGCGATAAATTCGCCAATTGTGTAAACAATGTCACAGTTTTGGAGAATGGATACTCTGTAGAAAGCACCGATACAACATACATTCACTGGAGACATCGCGAGTGGAACTGAACTCGCTCTGGGATCAAGTAAAAAGAGCCTATTTGGATTGTCGAGATCATGTTCCAACAGGTGAGGAAAAGCCTATTGAAAAAACAATCCTGCGAACACACTATAAATATGATCTTACAAGCTACAAACGAGTTTTGAGTGCTTTGAATGCAGACATTTGGAGCCTTTCTGAGCAACAAACACCCAAACTGTCATCTAGGGATCCAGAGGAGAAAGAAGAGGTATCTGAGGCAAACTTCACTCCAATTCAAGGTTTCCAATTTTTTGATTCATAAATTAATGACACTAGAATCCGTTGGAAATATCCGACCATCCACGTCAAAAAATAATTATAATAAATACGATTTAAATAAAAGGCACAATTTTCTGGAAATAAAAATAGATTTATCACTAAGTCACAATAAGGAAATAAATTGTGATAGAATTCATTTCGTAAAAATTTCGAACTTATGTTATAATTGTCTCTCATCCAATCACGGAGTAAGAGAGTGCAAAAGCAAATTTAGTTGCAGGGATTGTAATTTATGACATCATTCCCAGCTTCACAAGGGTAATGAGAACCAGACATCTAGGCAAGACCCAGCGAGAGATTAGGAACGCCCTAGTACTAGTGCCGCAGCTCTAACTACACTTATACAGCCCACACACAACTTGGAACCAACAAACGTTACCACCTTGACCCTCTGGGAAAATCACCCTAGTATACCGAACCCGCGAAGAACTTTACTGCCATAAAACAAATTTAAGCTAATGGGCAGCTTTATGATGCCAGGGCTATCATTGACCCTGGATCACAATCAACTTTTATATCGGAAAAACTCAAAAGCTATTTAAATCTTCCAACAAAAGGAAACTTAGTTCAAGTTACAGGCCTTAGTCAAATAGTTTTGGAAACCAAATCTTGTTTCTTCAATATACGTTCGCGATTAGACCCTAGATTTGAATTAGAAAATAAATAAATATTAGAAAATTGGGCGCCAGTCTTAAAGACGCTGTCTTCTAATTAACCGCTGCCTATCTTAGATGGAACACAGATTAGAGATGCTGTTAACTTCAAATTTGCAGACCCAAGATTTTACGCAATTCAACCGGTAGATTTATTGATAGAAATGGATATAGGACCTTGCCTTTTTACCACTGGAGCCCCAATGAAGTCAATTGGGACACTTCTAGCGCAAAGAACAGTATTCGGATGGATTATTGGAGGACCAACAGAACGGGGGACACAAAAAGATCACCGAATTTCGTTATACAATACAATTTCCATCGAAGAAATACTTACACATTTTTGGGAGGTGGAACAAAATTTCAAAGAGACTACTCTACGAAATCGGGAAGAAATTGTTAAAAAAGATGTCGAGTTGTTAACAGTCACATTCGGAGTAAATTGTAATCCCTTTTAAGCTATTCGTACACTTCTTAAACTTGCGGAAGATGTGATAGATACTTACCCCCTAGCAGCAAAAATAATTTGACAAAATTTGTATGTTGATGACGTATTATTTGGTGGACACACAATAGAAGAAGCTATTAGATCTAGAACAGAATAAATAACGGCGTTAGACTCTGCAGGATTTCAGCTCATGAAATGGTCTTCAAATGAATCCCAAATTATTTACCCCCTGAGAGATTACTTACAGTAAATTGGCTAGACCTTTCAGAAGACTCGTTCACAAAAAAACATTGGGATTGAGATGGAATATTTCAGGGGATCATTTAACTTTTACACCACCGTCCATAGACAACAAAACCTCGTATACCAAACGCGAGGTTTTATCAACAATTGCAAAATTACGAACCTTGTGGGTGGTTGCCCAAAGTTAATCATGAAACAAGTCTGGGTAGACAAAATAGATTGGGATGACCCACTCAAAACTATAACATTGATGAATTGGCAAAACTTTGTCAAAAATTCCACTGCAATCGAAAATATACAAATTCCACGGTGTATTCATTTCGAACCGACCTGTCATATAGAAATTCATGGTTTCTGTGACGCGTCAGAAAGCGGTTATGCTGCATCCAAAAACAGCGATACTATTTTTCTTGTAGGACTTGGCGAGTAGAACAACGTTTGTTCTACGAAATTTGCCGGACATCCCCAAAATCCGGATTTACGGGTAAAAAACCGAATTTCTTGCCTTTTTTACTTGAATGCTTATAAATTTGTTAATTATTAACAGATTTTACGTACTGGAAAGAAGAATTCAGAATTTGGAAAGAAGATTATTAGACCTTTCGAACGATGTACATATATCTTGTTTATTTGAACCTGTAGAAATATAGATTTATTTGTCCTACAAACACATTTTTTGTCATTTTTGTCCGTAATTTTCTAGTTTAGGCAATGTTTTAGCAATTATATTGTGAGATAACCGTACGATTAATTAATTTACATATATAGTATATTTTATAAGGAAAAAAATGCAACCAGCGAGTTAAAATGAAACGCTAAAGCAAATATCATTGAGTTGTATGGCCAAAACTGGTGTTTATATACAGATTTAGTTTTAAAGAAACTTTAATAACTCAGTCAATTGCAAACGGATTTTTAAGAGACTGGTTGCATTTTTTTCCTTATAAAATATACTGTATACGTAAATTTATTAATCGCACGGTTATCTCACAATATAATTGGTAAACTAGAAAATGACGGACAAAAATTAAAAAATACGTTTCTAGAACAAATAAACTTATATTTCTACAGCTTCAAATAAACAAGATATACGTTCGAAAGGTCTAATTATCTTCTTTCCAAATTCTTTTAGAGATTGAAAATCGATGAATAATTAACACAGTTATAGGCGTAAATCCGGATTTTGGGGGTGTCCGGCGAATTCCAAAAAAAGATTCGTGTTTTACACGAAAAGACCTACAGTTATTAGCCGCAAAAACACGTGTTGCTCCGATTAAATAGATTTCATTACCCAGACTCGAATTATGCGGCGCTGTTCTACTTTCCAAGTAAGCCTCCTCCACAATATCCAATCTTCAGCCTTCCAATATACCCACTCAATATTGGACCGATTCAACTATAGTTTTTGCCTGGCTTAGGAAACCCCATGTTCTTGGAACACATTTGTTGCAAATCGAGTATCCGAATTTTGGGGAATGTAGGTAATGAAAACTGGCCTACATTCCAGCCGACATTGCAAGTCAAGGAGGCTCACCAGTTGATCTAAAACCACATCAACTACCGTGGCATGGCCCACAGTGGTTAAAATTACACCGGAGTAGATGGCCGATAACTGAAGTTGGAGAAGACGCGAGTCTGGAAGCAAAAGCAGTTAAAGTTTTCGCAACAGCAATCTTTGATCATCACATCTGGTAACATAGTTGCGTACAGACGTGTTTATAGTGGCTCTCACAATAATTCTTAAGTTAAAAATCATAGTGCTTGCAGTTGTTCATAAAAAACAAAGGAAATTTACAAAAACAAATATTCGTGCATGTCTCTCACTCCCTCCGTTGAGAGGCGGTTAAGTCTTAATGGGAGAAATGCGTACATTTCTGTGACAACTACAGAAAGTAACGCAACAACAACGCCTAGAAGAGATAACAGCCTCTTTTTAACCGCCAAAACCCCAAACAATGCGCGCTCTTTCTCACCGCAGTTGTCAAGTAGTGAAACAAATCAAACAGAAATGCTAAAGGTAAGTACAGACGATTTGCAGATCGGACAACATTGCCAGAAAAATGGCGGAAAAATGCAACCCTGTGAATTTACAACCGTGTGAACATACAATTTTTGTGTTGCAACGTTAGCAGAAAAGTCATTGCGAGATAATTTGCTGATTGTTATATGTGCGAAGTTTATGCATGTGACAACGGCGCCATTGCCAGAAAAACATTTTATTTGCAACACTGTATATAATGTATTTTTATTGGCAATCCTGCATATAAATATTTACAAAATATATTGTAAATATATGAAATGTAATGTTTTCGTGCAATCGTCTGAACTGTCAATTCACCTTTGCCTAACAATCTGACATTTGCAGCACTTTAACAGGGTTGATAACGTTTGCCGATCTGGCAATCGTCTATACTCAGCTTAACAAATACAATGCAAAATAACGTAGTGCCTAAAAGTATGCTTTCAAGTTCAGTAGCTAATCCGAATGGAAATAGTGTAGCCACAGCAACAGGAACAATCCGCAAAGGTACAAATCCAAACAGTACAACTGGCAAAGATGATAAAATACAAACTGGTATAGCTAGATATATTTTAGTGACAAAACGAAAGGCAAGTGCAAGGTCTCCTCATAAGGAACCAGTTCCCAAAGGAATGAATGCGGTAAGTTCGAACCGATTTGACCTCCTCAGCTCTGAGGATAATAATGAAGAAACAAATGAAACTATAAGAGAACCCAAACCACCTCCGCTTTTCTTGCGGGAACAAACAACTAACGCGTTGGTAAATAAGCTGTCCCAGCTACTAGGCAAAGAAAACTTCTATGTTGCTTCACTTCGTAGAGGCAATGTATACGAAACGAAAATTCAGACATACACCGAAGTGTCTTATAGAAAGTGGTTCGGTTGCTCGATCTCGAGAAAGAGAATTACTACACTTACCAGCTTAAGAGTTCGAAAGGTCATGTGGTAGTAATTAAGGGTATTGATAGTACAGTTTCAACAGCTAAAATAATCGATGAACTTGCTAAAGAGGGTTACGCAGTTAAATCCATAATAAACATTATAAATAAAAAGAAAATTCCTCAGCCCATGTTTAAGGTTGAACTAACATTTGGTTCTTCCTATTTACGACCTAAGATCCTCCCCTATGTACAAATTGTCAAGAATTTGGACACACCAAGGCATACTGTAAATTACCGGCCGTTTGTGTCAGATGTGCACAAGTCCGTCGACTGTCCCCATCCTAGAACAGATACTGGCGTAAAAAAATGTAGCAATTGCGGTGAGTACCATACAGCAAACTACAGGGGTTGCCCTGTCTATAAGCACATGAAAAAAACAAACAATGTTAATAAAACTCCAATATATGCAAGCTATATTCCATCGCCTTTCCCAGGCTTAAGGACCGTATCTCCTACGGAAAATGCTAGTTCTAGCGACCCAAACGTAAACCGAATCCCAAAGAACACAATTCATCCAAATATGTCATACGCCTGTATGACAAGAAATGGTAATTCGTTACCCCCTCAATTTCCCCTCGAAAACTCATTAGAAAAATTAATAGAAACTATGAATTCATTCATGTTGAATATGCAAAGCATGATGCAAGAAATGATGAGAAATCAAAGTATGCTTATGCAACTCGTGTTAAATCAAAAATAAATCCACTAAGAATTTGTTATTGGAATGCAAACGGCCTGAGCCAACACAGAAATGAGGTAGAAAATTTTCTCGGAAACCACTGTATAGATATTTTATTAGTCCCTGAGACACATTTTCAGCCAGAAATTGTTTTAGGATACGTGGTTATTCCACATACGATACTAAACACCCTAGCGGGAGAGCCTGTGGTGGTATAGCTCTTATTGTCCAAAATAAAATCAAACATTATCCTATGCCCGAATATAGGACTGAGCATATACAAGCAACTTCTATCGCTATTACAGGCACAAATCTGGTGATATCGTCGATATATTGTACCCCTAGGCACAATATTAACAAGGATAAATTCATGGAGTTCTTCTCCACTCTTGGCACAAAGTTTTTGGTAGCAGGTGACTATAATGCCAAGCACACATTTTGGGGCTCTCGCCTCACTACTCTAAAAGGTAGAGAACTAATTAAAGCCATAACATCTGCTAAACTAGATGTAGCTTCGAGCGGTCACCCAACATATTGACCCTCAGATCTGAATAAAACGCCAGACCTTATTGATTTCGCTATAATAAAAAATATAAGGCGTGAACAATTATCTCTATGTCCATCACTTGATCTATCATCGGATCATTCGCCTACCATTTTGACACTGCTTTACAACAATCATGAAAATAGGTGTAACAATTTGCTCAATAAGTATACCAACTGGCTAAAATATAAAAAATACATTAGCTCACACCTATTCGATGGCGTATCGTTACGTACAACGGATGAAATTGAAGCCGCGGTAAACCTATTCACGGACGTTGTAAACAGTGCTGTTCAAAGTGGCTACTCGAAAAAGCGCATTCAAAAGAGATAACTCAAATAACCCAACTGGCTAAAATATAAAAAATACATTAGGTCACACCTATTCGATGGCGTATCGTTACGTACAACGGATGAAATTGAAGCCGCGGTAGATCTATTCACAGACGTTGTAAACAGTGCTGTTAAAGTGGATACTAGAAAAAGCGCATTCAAAAGCGATAACTCAAATAACCCAACTGGCTAAAATATAAAAAATACATTAGGTCACACCTAGTCGATGGCGTATCGTTACGTACAACGGATGAAATTGAAGCCGCGGTAGACCTATTCACAGACGTTGTAAACAGTGCTGTTAAAGTGGCTACTCGAAAAAGCGAAAAGTGATCTAAAAATATATTTGTAATTTCTGGATCCAACCCAGAAAACAGATTATAGTCTCTGGAAGGTCACAAAAAATATGCGAGGCCCTGTTGCGCATGAATCCCCAATTCGCCTTGAAAATGGGAACTGGGCAAAAAGCACAGAAGAGAAAGTAAATGCATTCGCAAACTACCTCGAGTCCGTTTCTACACCCAACAGTGATACATCTGAAAGCTATCCGCCAGTAATAGATATAATTCCTCGCCCACACTATCCGTCCGTGATAAACGACATAATTCCTCTCCCAATCTATCCGCCCGTGATAGATGCTATAATTTCTCACCCAATCTATTCGCCCGGGATAAATGACTCAATTCCTATCCCAATCTATCAGCCCGTGATAGATGACATAACTTCTCGGCCAATCTATCCGCCCGTGATAGACGACATAACTCCACGCCCAATCTATCCGCCCGTGATTGATGATTTAATTCCTCGCCCAATCTATCAGCCCGTGATAGATGATATAATTGAAATAATATAATGGCCCAATCAAGCTTAGAATAAATGATGTTGAAAAATCTGTCAAAGAACTAAAATTAAAGAAATCGCCCGGAGGAGATGGTATTACAGCGAAAATGATTAAAGAAATTCCCTTTTCAGCCTTGAAAATTGTGTTATTTTTATTCAATGCAATTCTCCGTGTAGGTTACTTCCCCCTATCTTGGAAGAGGTCTGAAATCGTGATGATACCGAAACCAGGCAAAGATCCAACTCAAGTCAAATCCTATCGCCCTATAAGCTTACTATCGATACTTTCAAAAATGTTTGAGTCCATTCTCATGAAGAAAATCACACCTCAGATAATTTCTCACAATATTATACCTGAACATCAATTTGGTTTTAGAAAAAGTCATAATACTATAGAACAGGTGCACCGTATCGTAACCTGCATCAAAAGAGCTTTTGAGAATAAAGAATACTGTTCGGCGTTATTTATAGATATTTCCCAAGCATTTGACAAAGTCTGGCTCGAAGGACTTGTGTACAAAATATGTACGTCAGTACTCACAAAAACCCTCCAGTTGCGTCCGATCAACTGCAGTCTCATGTCCGAATCCTAGAAGAATTGTTAAAAAAATGGAGAATAATGGTGAATGCCTCAAAGTGTACTCATGTTACTTTTACCCTGCGATGGGATACAAGTCCTCTAATTTATATTTTCAATTCACAGATATTTTCAATTACCTTGGAATCCATTTAGATCGGCGTTTGACGTGGTCGCGCCACATAGACTCTAAAGTAACTCAAAAAAAACTCAAAACTAATCAAAACAGTATTGAAGCCCATTTGGACATATGATATCCAGCTATGGGGTACGGCGTGCGCTTCAAATGTATGCAAATTACAAAGAAGACAATCGAATATTCTTCGTTTAATTACAGGTGCACCATGGTATATAAGAAACGCTAACATCCATAAGGATCTCAACATGCCAACAGTAAAAGAGGAAATTGAAAAATATTGCCGGTGTTACGTGGGCAAACTATTCAATCATCCAAACATCCTGGCTCGAGAACTACTAAATTTTGAAGGTCATGACCGTCTTAGAAGGACAGATACGCTGGACATGATTTAAATTAAAACTAATCCTAACCAAAAACAAAAAATGAAATGAAATTATGTATTCTTAAATTTGAAATGTTAACCTTTTTGTTAAAGTAAAAAATCGTGTAAATTCTCAATGATTTATTTGCAATGGAAATAACCCAGAGAATAGTATTTTAGGTTAAGAAGTCGAACGGTCGACTTTTTCAATCCCCAGTTTTAACTTACAATGAACGGCATTCTATTCTTCTTACTTGTAGCGCTAAACTGACTCGGTTACTATTTGAATTCACCCATAAAATAACTATATTCATGGAGGGAATCAACTTATGACACGAGTCTTACGATCTGAATTCTGGATATTCAGATTAAAAACTTTAATAAAGTCATTCATAACTGTAGAATTTGTATTTTATACAAACAACACACTCAAAATAAAATTATGGCATTGCTACCTCCGTACTTTACTTACCAGACCCTTCAACAATACCGGGGTCGACTTTGCAGGGCATTTCAATCTAAAAAGCTTTACTGGTAGATCGTGCCTTATAACCAAAGGGTATGTATGGGTTTTTGTGAATTTTGCGACAAAAGCGATACATTTGGAAGTCAAAAGTGACCTATCGACACAATCTTTTCTCGCAGCCTTCTCAAGGTTCATAGGTCGACGCGGTTGTCCCTCTTATATGTTCTGAGACAACTGTACAAACTTCTAAGGAAAGATCGACTTGAGTTTATAAGAACTTTTAAATCATCTCTAGTTCAACCAAATGATCATCAAAATCTTAGTTGGAAGTTTATACTCTAGGGCGCTCCTACATGGGAGGTCTAAGGGAGGCAGAAGTTAAATCCTTTAAGACACATTTGCGAAAGGTCATTCCAAAAATTCTCGACAATATTAATTCGTATTGAGGCTTGTTTGAATTCTCGACCCTTAAATTCTGCTAGTAATGACCATTATGACTTTTCTTCATTAACTCCAGGTAATTTTTTGATCGGCACTTCAATGCTTGCACTTGAAGAACCCGACATATCTGACCAGGGTGTAACCCACGCGAATCGATGGAAACGTCTTAAAATCATTTCGCAATATTTTTGTCAAAGGTGGAAGTTAGAGTATCTTAAAGAGTTGCACAGACGAAACGAATGGAAGTATCAAAAAGATAATATAAAAATTAACGATTTAGTAGTCATTAACGACGTAAGATTAGGCCCAAATGAGTGGAGAGGAGGACGAATCGAAAAAACTTATCCCGGAGTAGATCAAACGCTAGAGTCTTGGACATACGAACTGCAAGTGGCCTTGTTAACAGACCCGTAACCAAAGTTGTGAAACTTTTTTTTGTGGAGCGCAGGGGCTATTGTTGAAACTGTTTGGCCAGGAGCCATTTGGCCCCAGATTGCTCTAATTTGACAGGGTTCCGAGGATGGGAATACCAGCACCACACACTTCTCCATGGAGCACACCAACTCGATAACTCGCTACAAGGATAACTCGCTACAGGTTGGATGCGGTGTTCGTGCCCACAGTCATGATGAAGATTGCTAGAGATGTAGACTCCTACGCCCTTGTAAGGGCACTCGTCTGTCAATCGGCAGCCATGTGAAGGGTAACATCACGTGGGCCCTCAAGGTGAATGCCCTCATCACAGATGTGCTGCCCACACGACACTACTCCGACTCGCTAATCGGTCGGGTCGACCCGCAACTTTGGCGAAAGCGCCTTAGCAGACCCAGACGCATGAAGCACCACCCCCATTGACGTGGAACTTGGTGCCGACACATTCTCCACCCTTCGACGAGAAGGATGCAGTTTCGTCGGCATAGGTGACGTCTATGCATACAAAACGGTCTTAGGCTATACATTCTCGGGTCCAATACGCAACCTACCTAAAAATTAAGTAGAATTTGTATCACATGTCACGGGTGGGTAGAATCTTTAGCATTGTGCTAAACATGCGAACAGCCCTGTATGTTAATGGAGTGTTTTTCAAAATGGACAGGGATGCACCTAACTGAGCCTATGTATGTTAATTGATTGTTTTTCAAAGTGAGCAGGGATGCTCCTAACTGAGCCATGTGCGAAAGCACATACCGTCGGCTTAATGCTATTTTGGTCCATACGCCATTTTTGCGTTTTTGGAGTTAGGAGTTGATTATATGGGTTTCAAGCATGCTTTTTCAGAATCTGCAATAATTTTTTTCCTATCTAGTCTAGTTTTCGAGACGAGATAGGAAACCCAAATATTTCAATATTTGTTCGATAAATTACATTGATTCAAGGAATATTTGGCATCAATTTGATGTATATTTGGCATTTAATGTCTAATTTTCTATGAATTAAAGAAAATTATTCTATCTTTTCATGAAAATGAATGCCAATTTAATGCTATTTTTCGACACAACTGCATTAGCTTGATGTACTTTTTACATTCGATTAATGTCAAAATTACATTGAACTGAAGCAAAATACGAGTATACTAGTGTAGTTTACAAAACTGACCACTCGTGTTTCCTGGCAATTTTTAGAGAAAATCAAAAAATTCAAAGAAATCAGGAAGTCCGATCTCTAAGATATTCAACAAAAATGTCCCCCAGCTCATTTCACAAGGGGTCAAGGGAGCCAATTCCAATCCCACCCTAATAGGTTATCCTATATCTAGAATCAAACTTCTTATTAGATTGTCATGAAGTCTCATGCTATAATTGAGAATGTATGCACTGAACATAATCCATAGATAATAAATAGATTTTTGATTATAAATAATTTTGATAAAATGCATTTTGCATTTCAGTTTGACCACAGGCCGTTCATTAAATAACTGGCTTAGTATTCCTTACTTGTGATCCTTTCAGAATATTGAAGATGTCCTCAAAGTGTGAAGTGGCGCTTGCAGATGTGTATTTCTGTTTCCGCATTATTTTATTTGTAGCAATTTGCATATTATTATGTGTGTTTCAAAAGAGCTGCCCTGAAAAGTATGCAGAACAAGTTTTATTTATAAAGTTTTAACCAATGCACACTGGTCCCAAATCCATTTTTTGTGGCAAAATTATGAAGGAATGTATGTATATACAGCCCTAAAAATTTGCAAACCTGTTAGTCATAACACACATAACAAATGGACAAAAATCTGGCCACGACCACTCCCACCTCCAACAAAAGCTTGATGCTTGTACGCTAAGTGCTGGTTGCAAATGTGGTCCAATTTGCATACAATTTGGCATGGATAGGTTTTTTGTACTATGGGCCAACCATATTTAATTTGAAGAAAATCGGTTCAGATTTGGATATAGGCCTTATACAAATTTCACACCCATTTGGGCAATAGTGTCCATATATGCCGCTTGCGACATTCGGTTTGCATAAATATCGACACACTCAATATTTTAGGTTATGGTGTAGGAAAAAAGTGAACCGAGTAATACAATACCTTCCGATGTTATAAACTAAAATTCCATTTTTAGCACAACTGCATGCATTTCTTTAACTTTATGATTGCCTCTTAGAAATGGAAATACTGGATAATAATGGATTCGAAAAACCCATAGATCTGAGAAAAACATTATATTAATAATATTAATGCGGCTATTTTGTCTAGCATTCGAGTATGACCGTCTGTCATGCTTATAAAATTTGTTCAGTGCCTCCGAAGCATTTTCCCGAAGCAGCCAACAGGAAGTGCAGAAGCAAGAATAATCTGAGAACAATGCGCTAATATTTTAAGGAAAGTTGCTGACATGGGATACAAAGTATATTTATCTATGTGTAACAAGTATTTGTTAAAGTATTTTTTTAAAACAAACATTGAAATCTTTTGTCTTACTCGCAGATATAGTTGCCGTATGAACAAGATGGGGAATGTTATGTTCTTGGCTCAGTGAGTGTTCAGCTGTCAATATCTTTTTTAGTCGTTTTCCTTCTTTAGTGTAGGTCAAGCTAGGACGTACCGCAACTTTGGACGAGGGTATCGCATAATCATAGTGTTCGATATTCATAGTAAAATTTACAGATACCCACTCCGAGTGGGCTTCCACTAACCTGACCAAATCTCTTCTGAACTTTGGTAAATATTTCTGAACATAAACTATAAAACTCTCAACATGGTTCTTTATGTATTCTATTTTGTTTTCGTTCAAATTGTTATCAATTTTCTTAGTACCAAATTCGAAACGGCATCAGTTTTGCGTCCATTAACATCCCAAATAGCTCAATTAAACAAGAGTTTGACTAAAAAAACATATTTTTTATCACTTTGCGCGCAAAACGCTCAAAGTGCACCTATAATACATGTTAAAGGACAACTTAATATATAATCGTGCGGTTAAACTTTCATGGGCGCGCGAGAACATCTATAATTTTTACCTCACGAAACACAAATAACGCGAGGTTATGTATCTCTAAAATACCACACCACGTAAACACGAAATAGCAGCGACAAAGACAAAACAATTATGAATTATGTTATAATAAATTAAAACAACATACCTTGAGCTTGATTTTCCATATTTCACAAATTAAATAAAATTTTATTTTTGCAGATTTCCAGTATCAAAGATATTGCCACTATTTTCTCAAGAAGTGCTTAAAAACACGTGATTGAAATTTTAAATTTGACCGCATGGAGAAAAACAGGGATGGCACCTAAGTTTAAAAAATTATATTTTCTAGGTCCCCTATTAGGGTTTCCTTTTCGAATATATTTCTACATCTGGTAATTTCTTAAGTATATTTTTTGAATTTATGCCAAAAAAAATTAGATTTGGGACCAGTGTGCAAGACCAATTATCACATTGGGAACAGTTTGCCTCCCGGTTGTTGTCTTGGTGTCTGCATTGTGTTAGAGTATTGGTTTGCTAAGGCATAAGAGAAATTGAACTCTTCATGAGCATAAGTAAAGAAGGGGAATTAGAAATTTGATCTCATGTCATTTACATATTTATACGTACTTGTTTCGGTTACATATTATACGATTGATACCGAAAATCCGCTAAAAGAAAAGAAGCCATATTTATTAGCCCGAGCCAATAAATATGAGCTCTGAGGGAGCCATGATACCATTTAACCTCGGCGTTTAACGAGTTCAAATCAACAGTGCTAATTAATATCACCCACTTATTGTATTGGGAACTAAAACTTTTAAGAAAAATCTTAAGTTTCAAGTGCATAAGTTCTTACGAGAGTGTGTAACAAAAATTAGCTTTTTATCATTCCCAGGAATTTGTGATATTTGCTTTAAAGTTGGTTTTATTACTCTTTTTGTGGAATAGAAGACATACTTCGTGTTCACATACATATTTCTGGTCAGCCGTTGATTTTATTTTGGTATTAGTGCATTTGCACTTCTTGGCGCTTTAATAATTGAATAACCTACAGTTTGGAAATACCAGGAGAAGACCTTATAAAGTGGACAATTAATGAGTGATACTCATTTATACTCCTTATTAATCGGTAAGATTATTGAAAGCTCTCGATTTAATCTTCCATTAATGGTATCCTCATTTTTATAATCAGGCTTGCTCGCCCACCTCTTCAACATCTTGCTCTCTCATCTTGTGCCGCTGTGTGTCAGCAAGAGTTATTTCAAGCAAGGGTGACAAGCCAATCGACAATAGTCTTCTCCGCGGTTAAGCTGTCGTAACATGCAGCCTCGTTTTCGACACCATTTCGGGCCTCGTGTAAATAACACTATGCAACAAAACAGTTTCTGGTGCAATTAGGTGTCAGAAACACGAAAAAAAATTAAAAAAATTCTTTATGGTAAATTCTTTTTTTAAAATTGTTTTTTAATTCCAGCTTTCTTGGAAAGTACATTCAGTATTTGGACCATAATCATAATTTCAAGTATAAGCCTGATTGAGCCGTGTTATGAATCTTTGGTTTAGTAACAGTCGTCAAAAATATGAGAAAAAAAATGATGTTTTTTTTAAAACACTTTTTCCTGGTACAAAAAAAAACATAAAAAATAGAAAAAAATCAAAAAAATATTTAATTTTAAAAAAGCCAGCATGCCAACGAAGAAAACACTGTCTATTTGAAAAAAATCTATGGATAGATGTAAAAGTTATGAGCCATTTTGTAAATGTTAGGGAAATTCAAAAAATCTTGTTTCAGATTTTTTCGTTTTTAAATGATGTTTTTGCTTATATTGAATTCGCCATATGTGAGAGAGACATATAAGAGACATTGCACTTGTATTTTATTTTATGAGGATTGATGTCAGACATTATAAAATTATAGAGAGGACGATGTTTTATGGCCGTTCGTAACCCTCCATAAAACATGATATGCAATGTGAGAGCTATATTGGATGAGATCCTCTCAGATAGATGGTCATTCAACAATATTTGTGGTTTTTTATTTATGAGGTTTCCATTCAGTTACGCCTTTTAGGATCATGGACATCCCAGTCGTATATACAGATAGTAAAATTATATGTACGCAATACAAAGTAGTACGCGGCAGTCTTGAAAATATTGGGTGTCTACTTTCGAAGCAAACTATATGTCAGCTATAGGTACTGCAACTTATGAACCTTAAACTCGGAATTTATGAATGAAATTTCTTATTAAAAAATTAGTGTAATTCAGCGCCTTAAAGAGATAAGTCTATTTTCTGAAAAATATTTCAAAGTTATATTTCGAAGTATGAGTAAAAGGCAAAGAACTTTTCAATGTGTAAATGATCCCGACAATTTCTGCTACATCTGCGGAAAATATGTAATTAAAAAAATCGACGTGCGTTTAGTAAAATAATAGAAGAAATATAAGAGTAAAATTTTGGTATACGAGTTAAAAATATTAACGAACCGTGGACACCTAGTATTTTGTGTAATTCGTGCCATGTAAATCTTACTCGATGGACTAGTGGAAGAATGCGGTAAGTACTTTAAAATTAATGTATTACAATGTTTTGTGGAGACAAGCATTCATTCACGATATGGACTGCTATTTTTGTCTAAGTTAATAGATTGGAGTAGGAAGTGTCCAAGTATAGCTAACAGCCTAATAACGGAAACATCATCACGTTCAACTGAGTACTAAACTCTGAGCGATTCAAGTTTGAGTCAGAAGTCATCGCTTTTAACTCAATTTTAACTCATTGATCTAGTGAGAGATTTAGAACTGACCAAAGATAAGGCAGAACTACTTGCATCTGGGATGAAACAGTACAATATTTTGGACCCAGATGTTAACATATCATATTATAGAGTCCGTGATATACCTTACAAACAATTTTATACAACTGTGGATAACAGATGCTTTTGCAAGGACATTCCCGGATTGTTCGAGGAACTTAATCAAACATACAATTGAAAGGAATGGCGGTTACTTGTTGACAGCAGTAAACAAAGTTTGAAAGCAGTACTTTTACGCAACGGAAATCAGAAACCGTCGATTCCCATTGCTCATGCTGTCAACACTAAGAAATCATACGAAACAATGGCTAAATTGATAAAATACATAAAATATGAACATGACTGGAAAATTTGTTGCGATTTAAAAGTAGTTGGTATGTTATGCCTCTGGGATAGCCGATATTTTGCCACAACTGCATATTAAGCTGGGCTCTTTGAAAATTTTGTAAAAGCCTTAAGGAAAGATGGCAATTCACTCTCATATTTAAAAAGTTTATTTAAAAGTCTTTCTTTTCAAAAAAATTGAAGGAGGAGTTTTTGATAGGCCTAAATTAAGGAAATTAATGAAAGATGTGAATTTCGAATCATTTTTGGCGTCGGATGAAAGCATGGAGGTCGTTTAAGCTTGTAGCTTCAAATATGTTGGATCCAATAAAATCCCGCAATATGAAACAATGATTAATGATTTGTTAAAAAATTATGAAAAAATTTGGTTAGAAATATATTTTTTTATATTTATGTATTCCAACAGGTGTAAATATGTCCCTCAAAATTCATTTCTTGCATTCTCATTTAAACTTTTTCCCCGAGAATCTTGGCGACGTAAGTGACGAACATGGCGAAAGGTTTCACCAAGAATTGAAGTCCATCGAGCGCCGTTACCATGGGCACTGGGATGAAAGAATGATGGGAGATTATATTTGGTTCCTGATTAGAGAAACCGAATCCGAAATCTACAAACGTCAACAAATAACTCACAGTTACTTCTAATGAATCTTGTTCGTGTAAATAAACTCAAATGTACATAATATATATAAAAGTAATAAATAAAATCGCTTTTTAAACAGAAATTTAAAAACAAGATTTTTTGAAATTCTTTTACCTCTACCAAAAGGGCTATAATTTCTACATTTATCCATAGATTTTTATAGGCATTATTTTCTTCGCTAGGATGCAAACTTTAAAAAAAAATAAAATATTTTTTTAGATTTTTTGTTTTTTTGTCCCAGGATTTTTTTTTTTGAAAAAATCTTCTTTTTCCAATTTGTTTAATGACTGTTACTAAACCACTGTTTCTAAGTGAAAGAGATATTTCCAACATTGGTAGCCCACATTAATAGCTTTAATTTAATAGTGCAAATACTAGGGGTACCTTCGACGATAATAGCGATTAAATAAAATTTTTTTTTAAAAAAAAATTTATCCACAAACAAATTTTTGGTATTGATTTTATATAACAGTATGCCACAATCTATACAAAAAATAATTTTTAGGTCTAGGAAACAAAAAAAAATTTTTTGTTGCATAGTGTTATAGTACTAATCAAGAGCTATAAGTTTCGCCTTTTGTCAAAATGAAATAATGTTTAGACATATGATTTTTTCACTTTGAATGCGTACGAATGTCGCATTCGACATTGGAGAAATGCCCATGTACAGGCTGAATCAATTCAAATAAAACTCTTAAAAATGCTGGCAATTTTAGAACCTTGCTAAGGCATCGGACGATAGCGGATTCAAATGAATAGTCACTTGAAAATTCACCACGAAATGCAATGTACATATATGCTTAAATCGTGTTCAAATGAAATTAAGAGTATTTGTCAAGCTATGTACACACGATTGTCAGATCTAACAATATTGTCAGGAAAATCGGAACGTCTGGTATTGATGGTTGTGTATATGTTTATATTATATATGAAACTAGCTGGACCCGGTGCACTTCGTTGCCCCATACTTCAGATTTTCGATGCCGTCCATTTACCAAAACAGTGTTCATGTAGATAGCGACAGTAGGAATCTCGTTAATCTATTCGTAGGTACGGACAGTAGGAATCACTAAAAACATTGGCTTATATGGGCGGACCCACGCCCCCTCAATCAAGAACTTATAAAGCCTATGCCACCCTCTAGGCTTATCTGAACATAATATATATAAAAGTAATAAATAAAATCGCTTTTTAAACAGAAATTTAAAAACAAGATTTTTTGAAATTCTTTTACCTCTACCAAAAGGGCTATAATTTCTACATTTATCCATAGATTTTTATAGGCATTATTTTCTTCGCTAGGATGCAAACTTTAAAAAAAAATAAAATATTTTTTTAGATTTTTTATGTTTTTTTGTCCCAGGATTTTTTTTGTTGAAAAAATCTTCTTTTTCCAATTTGTTTAATGACTGTTACTAAACCACTGTTTCTAAGTGAAAGAGATATTTCCAACATTGGTAGCCCACATTAATAGCTTCAATTTAATAGTGCAAATACTAGGGGTACCTTCGACGATAATAGCGTTTGAATAAAAATTTTTTTTTAAAAAAAAATTTATCCACAAAAAAATTTTTGGTTTTGATTTTATATAACAGTATGCCACAATCTATACAAAAAATAATTTTTAGGTCTAGAAAACAAAAAAAAAATTTTATTGCATAGTGTTATAGTACTAATCAAGAGCTATAAGTTTCGCCATTTGTCAAAATGAAATAATGTTTAGACATATGATTTTTTCACTTTGAATGCACCCAGAGAAAAAGCTTCATTCCATCAATGAAATTTTACATTGTATCAATGAAAAGTTACATTGTTTTTGAACCAATGTAAGGCTTCATTGATACAATGTAAAATGTTACATTGAACTAGTAAATGTTTCATAGAAAATTGTTACATTGATGTCATGAAATATTACGTTAATGTAATGAACGAGTTTCATTAATGTAATGAATAAGTTGCATTAATGTAATGAAAACGTTTCGTTGTTGTAATGAACATGTTTCATCGATGCAATGAACATGTTTCATTGATTCATAGAACATGTTTCATTGATGCAATGAACATGTTTCATTGATTCAATGAACATGTTTCATTGATGCAATGAACATGTCTCATTTATGAAATGTACATGTTTCATACCTTTGCTCTGAAATAAAATAGAAAATTAAACAAAATTCTCCGTTTTTTATTGCAATGTTTATTGTAGTACATCAGTATTTGTTCATAACTTTAAAATCATTTCAATCTGAAAATATAATACAAAAGATAAATAAATAATTAAAATTGTGGGTTTTGAGAAATTTTAAAAGAAAAAACAACTGAAGTTGAGAAAATAAAAAATGAAACAAAAAAAATCACAATACAGTTTGTTCTTTTAAATTCGTTTTTTAACTGCATTTGTGAATTCGTAAATACAATTTAAGTAAACACTTAAACCACATTTTTACATACTTACTAATTGAAATCCATTCACTCGCTTGTACTGATGCCAAAGTGAAAAAGCTTAATTAATATTTTTGCTTTTGTGCATAATTTTCGAAATTTGGAATAAGCAGTCCAGGCCAACCTAAAGTCATCTGCGGATAGATTGTCATATCTAAGGCTATGTGCGTACATTTCCGCATTTTCCCCAATTTCTAAACAAATAAAAAAATTATAAATAGGAGTGAATGAAAATATGTTTAGGACATAACTTGGTAGAAAGTACTAGTGTTTTTGGAGTGTTTCATCGTTGACTTCGGATATGGTTCTTGAAAATTGTTTCTTGTTGTGGCATTTGACATATATTTTCCAACTTCTGTTTTTTCGAACATGCCATTTCAAGCTTGACGTGTCTTTGTATGTACTTCCACAACATATATAGTTGTCATTTGTTTTAAGAAAATTATATTATTTTAAGTGCTTACATAGATTTCATTTCTTTCAAATGAAGTACCACACAAAAAACATTTCTCATTCAGTATTTGTTGACATTTTGTTTCACTTTTAATATTTTCACTTTTGAATTTTTTTATTAACGCGCACAACTACGTCCGTTTAATGTCTATTATAAACTAAATCAAAGGGCTGCTGCCAGCACTCATGCAACAATTGATTCTTCGCCACTGATTTGTTTTGACTCGCCAAACACACAAAAAAATAACTGGATATTTTTTTACGAAGAGTTTGCATAGCAAGGGGTGGGTTGTTGTTGTAAGTTTGCCATAGAGAATTTATTTTCTGGTCGCAACAGCACACCTAATGCATTTAATATTTGTTTATCTATTGATGACAGTTGTGGCACAGTGGTTCAGAATAATTAATATCGTGCACTAAAAACTGTTTAATGTTCGAAATATATTGTGAAAAAAAAACAGAATGGATCATGAATACATAAAATTTGATAAAAAAAACCCTTTTGACAATTTTGAATTAATGTACACCGACTGCTGTTTGAATAACAATAATAATTAAATAAATATGTCAGTGCGATTATAAAAGTATAAAATTATTGCCAAAATGTCATGTTAATTGATAATACATCTAATAATATGAACACCTTGAAATTATTAGTGAATCATATTATTACCAACAAACCACCTGCATTCGACCTTAATGCCACTGTGCGGTGTAGATTCATAGAATTCCGCCTCTCTCTCCTCTCAAACAAATGCAAGAAAACTACGCCGCTCCATCGTTTTCATTGAGCTTGCACGACTCTGATTCACACATCAACATATTACATTTATTACCACACAAACACATTTGTGAAGATATAGGTATGTACATATGTATGTAATGTGACAAACACTTTGTTAGTATATTCACTGTTTAAATTCATTGCTGGAATGAAACTTTACATTTCTATCTATGAATTGTTACATTAATTTAATGCATCAGTTTCATAGACCTCCGTAAAGTATTGTTGTTTAATTAACACCACTACATACTCCTAAAATGTTTATAAAATAGATAAAATATATATATATAGAACATCAATATAAAGCTAATTTCATTGTTTATATTCTTCACCGCACCACTTCATTGCAGCAATGAAACTTTTAAACTTCTATGAAATGTTACATTAATATAAAGAAACAGTTTCATAGACCTTTTTTGAGAATAAAAAGCACATAAAAAATAGTAAATCTGTTTGTGTAGTATTATTTTGTTTTATTAATGTTAAAATCTTTACACCACTGATAATTTTTTTGTTAATTTTATATAAGTCTTCCTTTTTTTTTATAAAATGTAAACTTCATACCATCAATGTAAACCGTTTCATTCCATCAATGACACGTCATAATTTAGAAAAACGCTTTAAAGAAACATTTCATTCCCGTAATGGCATTTTCATTGCATCAATGAACAATTTCATTGTATCAATGTAAAATAATTAATGAAACGCGTTCATTGATGCTATGAAGCATTTTTTTTTCAGTGTGCGTACGAATGTCGCATTCGACATTGGAGAAATGCCCATGTACAGGCTGAATCAATTCAAATGAAACTCTTAAAAATGCTGGCAATTTTAGAACCTTGCTAAGGCATCGGACGATAGCGGATTCAAATGAATAGTCACTTGAAAATTCACCACGAAATGAAATGTACATATATGCTTAAATCGTGTTCAAATGAAATTAAGAGTATTTGTCAAGCTATGTACACACGATTGTCAGATCTAACAATATTGTCAGGAAAATCGGAACGTCTGGTATTGATGGTTTTGTATATGTTTATATTATATATGAAACTAGCTGGACCCGGTCCACTTCGTTGCCCCATACTTCAGATTTTCGATGCCGTCCATTTATCAAAACAGTGTTCATGTAGATAGCGACAGTAGGAATCTCGTTAATCTATTCGTAGGTACGGACAGTAGGAATCACTAAAAACATTGGCTTACACGGGCGGACCCACGCCCCCTCAATCAAGAACTTACATCAAAACCGATCCAGACGTTTTGGAGTCCATACGTAACATACACACATCCATGTATATATATATAGCTGGACCCGGTCCACTTCGTTGCCCCAGATTTAGATTTCCGTTTCCGTCCATTTTTGAACCAATCAGGAATACTTCCACCAAAAACATCTCCATAAAATAAGAGCACTCTAAAAAATTTGGAAGATATCTCAATTACACGCCCATTGATCCGATTCCTCCCAGTTTTGGACCAATCACGTAGACTACCACCAGATACATATGCACAAAATTGCAGCACCCTCGCTAACAAATTGTGCAAGATATCTTAATTTTAAAATTTGGCTTATATGGGCCGGGCCACGCCCTTTAATCCGATCCCGCCCATTTTTGGACCAATCACGTAGACTATCACCACATACATGTGCAGAAAATTACCGCACTCTCGATAATAAATCATGCAAGATATCTTAATTTAAAAATATGGATTATATGGGCGGGGCCACGCCCGTTGGTCCGATCCCGGCTATTTTTGGAACAATCACGTAGACTGCCACCAGATATATATGTACAAAATTACAGCATTCTCTCTAAGATATTGTGAAAAATAACTAAATTTCAAAATTTGACTTATATGGGCGGAGCCACGCCCATTGGTCCGCTTCCGCCCATTTTTGGACCAATTACGTAGACTACCACCAGATACATATGCACAAAATTACAGCACTCTCACTACAAATTTTTGCAAGATATATCAATTTAAAATTTGGCTTATATGGGCGGGGTCACGCCCATTGGTCCGCTTTCGCCCATTTTTGGACCAATTACGTAGACTACCACCAGACACATGTGCACAAAATTACAGCGCTCTCGATAACAAATTGTGCAAGATATCTTAATTACAAAATTTGGCTTATATGGGCGGGGCCACGCCCTTTGGTCCGATCCCGGCTATTTTTAGAACAATCACGTAGACTACCACCAGATACATATTTACAAAATTACAGCACTCTCGCTAACAAATTGTGCAAGATATCTTAATTTCAAAATTTGGCTTATATGGGCGGGGCCACGCCCTTTGGTCCGATCCCGGCTATTTTTGGAACAATCACGTAGATTACCACCAGATATATATGTACTAAATTACAGCACTCTCTCTAACATATTGTGAAAAATAACTAAAATTCAAAATTTGACTTATATGGGCGGTGCCACGCCCATTGGTCCGATTCCGCCCATTTTTGGACCAATCACGTAGGCTACCACCAGATACATATTTACAAAATTACAGCACTCTCACTACAAATTTTTGCAAGATATATCAATTTCAAATTTGGCTTATATGGGCGGGGTCACGCCCATTGGTCCGCTTCCGCCCATTTTTGAACCAATTACGTAGACTACCACCAGACACATGTGCACAAAATTACAGCGCTCTCGATAACAAATTGTGCAAGATATCTTAATTTCAAAATTTGGCTTATATGGGCGGGGCCACGCCCTTTGGTCCGATCCCGGCTATTTTTAGAACAATCACGTAGACTACCACCAGATACATATATACAAAATTACAGCACTCTCGCTAACAAATTGTGCAAGATATCTTAATTTCAAAATTTGGCTTATATGGGCGGGGCCACGCCCTTTGGTCCGATTCCGGCTATTTTTGGAACAATCACGTAGACTACCACCAGGTATATATGTACAAAATTACAGCACTCTCTCTAACATATTGTGAAAAATAACTAAAATTCAAAATTTGACTTATATGGGCGGTGCCACGCCCATTGGTCCGATTCCGCCCATTTTTGGACCAATCACGTAGGCTACCACCAGATACATATTTACAAAATTACAGCACTCTCGCTAACAAAATGTGCAAGATAAGTCAATTTCAAAATTTGGCTTATATGGTTTCCGCCCATTTTTAGACCAGTCACGTTGTCCGATCTGACAATAGTCTGAACATAGCTTAAGGTAATCATACAATGTAGTCTCAGTTAGAAATTGTCTCGGCACTATCCAAACCATATACCACTTTTTCAATATCCTAAATGGCAAATAGCTCTCCATGAAGCTATTTCTAACAACAGGAATTTCAGTGATGATAAAAAGCAAACATTAAAGTGGTATTGCGAACTCGATGGGTAGAACATGTGTGAACATGAGTCTGTTTATATAAGTATATATCTTATATATCTTCACCTACAAGTAGCCATTATCGAGGATTTGGAATAAATGCATTCCACCTGGTCTGATCAGAAAACTAAAACATCTGCATTTCAGTTATTGCTGGCTATAAAAACGTTGGATTTTCAAGTTTCGGTCCATGTAGTTCATTCAGTTCACGGCTTGGCATTATTATTAAGTCGCTTTCTTCAAAGTGAACATCAATATTTAGCTGAAGCCGACTATCCGGCTGAAAATACAAAAAAGGAATTGATGGACATACGCGAAAATTGTACTCTCCATTTTATTAGGTTTAGGTTAGGGTGGCAGCCGTATTTTTTTTACAAGCTCACATAGACCAGTTTAGGTCCCTAGTGTTACCACGGGCTGAAATGCCCCTCATCGAAACCAACCTGTTTGATATATAAATTTATCGATAGTACGAATATCAGTACTGGAAAGATCTGTTAGGCTGCCTAAAAAGGCCGACCCCAGTATGTCCAGTCGTCGTTTACTCAAAGCGGGACAGTCGCAAAGCAAGTGCTCAATGCTCTCCACTTCTTCCTCATCTCCACAGCTTCGGCAGAAGTCATTGGAGTCAATACCCAATCTTTTGGCGTGTTCGCCGATCAAGCAGTGTCCCGTCAGAACCTGTACTAACGTAGACAATCGATTCTTCTCTAGTGCGAGGAGATATTTTGACCTTCTCAGGTCATACCTTGGCCAGATTTGTCTAGCTACCCTGCAGGTGCCGATTTCTGTCCATCTTTCGTTGGACTGCCTGATTGCTTCTTGCCTAAGCCAAAGCTTGCACGTGGATAGTGGCGCACCAATATATGCAAATTCTTCGAGAATTTGTAATGTCGTCCCTTTCCTAGCAAGTTCATCGGCTTTGCAGTTCCCCGGGATATCCCTATGCCCAGGCACCCATATGAGGTGTATATTAAACTGCTCAGCCATCTCGTTAAGAGATCTGCGGCAGTCGAGGGCTGTTTGTGAATTTAGGGATGTTGCCTCCAGAGAATTGATGGCAGCCTGGCTGTCCGAGTAAATTACAACGCCAGTGTTGGTTACTATGTTGCGACTCAGCCACTTGGCTACTTCCCATATTGCCATTATTTCGGCTTGATAGACACTGCAGGTATCTGGTAGTCTGTGAGCTATATCCAGACTAAGTTCTTCACAGTGTACTCCGAAGCCAACCTTTTCATCAAGCTTCGAACCATCCGTGTAAAAGTGGAGATGGTTTCTATTACCTGGTATTCTGCCGACCCATTCATCTCTGGCGGGAATCATAGTGATGTAATTTCTCTCGAAGGTGTACACAGTTGGTATATAGTCCACTCGGTCGGTTACCATAGCACTACACTTTGATATCCTCATGTGACCATAGTTTTTGTACCTCCACATTGATAGGCAGTTTAATCTTATTGCCGCTTTGGTTGCAACTTCTCTCGCCAGAATATTAATCGGCAGTATATGGAGTAGGGCTTGTAGAGACTCGGTCGCTGTAGTCCTTAAGGCTCCGCTTATGCTCAGGCAGGCTGTTCTCTGAACCTTTGTTAGTAGGTTGGTAATGGTTAGTTTGTCAGTTGCCGTCCACCATACCACAATACCGTATAACAGTATTGGACGAACTACTGCTATATATATCCAGTGGACGATTTTAGGAGAGAGTCCCCACCGCGACCCTACAGCCTTTTTGCAGGAATATAAGGCGACGTTGGCCTTCCTTACACGTTCCAATACGTTAAGTCTAAATAACATTTTCCTATCTAGAATTATTCCTAAAAATTTTGCACTTTCAGAAAAGACTAGATCTGTTCCATTTATCCGAGGTGGAGGGTCCACATGTGGGACATTATTCATCCTAGTAAAGAGAACCAATTCTGTCTTGTTGGGGTTAACGCCCAAACCGCTGCTTCTGGCCCATCTAGCCAACTTGTTCAGAGCCACCTGTAGGATGTCTCTGAGGACGTTTACGAATTTGCCACTCACTGCGATTGCCACGTCGTCCGCATATGCCACGACCTTGCAGCCACAACGTTCTAGATCTAGCAGGATTTCATTCACCGCTAGGTTCCAAATTAGTGGAGACAATACTCCTCCTTGCGGGGTCCCTCTGTTTACATACCTTGTTAGAGTTGTGGACCCTAGACATGCTGTTATGCGTCTTCTGGTGAGCAGACTTTGAATTAGTCTAATCAAACTAGTGTTAACTTTTAGATGTGAGAGTGCCGCAATTACCGCATCTGAGTGAATGTTGTTAAAAGCCCCTTCTATGTCAAGAAATGCCACCATGGTGAATTCCTTGAAATGCAGGGACGATTCGATAGTGCTCACAAGTTCGTGCAGGGCTGATTCTGTAGACTTGCCCTTATTGTAAGCATGTTGGTTCCCCGACAGGAGTTTTGTATCCAGGTTTTCCCTAATGAAATGATCTAAAAGTCTTTCCAGACCTTTCAATAGGAAGGAGGATAGGCTAATTGGTCTGAAGTCTTTTGGCCTAGTGTGTGATATCTTTCCCGCTTTAGGTATGAATACCACTTTGGTATCCCTCCATCGATTCGGGACGTATGAAAGCCTGATACAGCCTACATAAATTTTCTCCAGCCAGGGGATAATGTACTTTAACATTTTCTGCATTTCTGCTGGAGTGATGCCATCTGGTCCAGGTGACTTGAAGGGCTCAAAGCTGTTAATAGCCCAGCTTATTCTGGATCTCTCAGTCAAGAAGCTAGCGACGCTCGCAGTCCACTCGCACTCTTGTTGGTCCTGCTGATCCTCGGGTTCTGTTACAGAGTTCCCCGGGAAATGTGTGTCGAGCAGTACATTGAGCGACTGCTCGCTGTTTTTGGTCCAGTTATTTGCCTCATCCTGTAAATATCCCACTGTACATTGTGAAGCAGATAATATCTTCCTCAGCCTAGCGGCGTCGGAGACCTTTTCCACTTCACCACAGAAGGTATACCAAGAGCGCCTTTGCGCCTTTCTAAGCTCCTTCTTATAGATCTTGAGTTGCTCTTTATAGGCATCCCAATCATTAGCGACCCCAGTAGATTTAGCCTTATTGAATAGCTTGTTGCAGGTCTTTTTCATAGCCGTTAGCTCAGAAGTCCACCATTGGGGTTTAGTTTTACCCTTGTACCTTGTACCTGATCGACCAGATTATCCAGACCGGCTTTGTCATTCGGTTCGTACAGAAGTTTAGAGTTGAGGACTTTCTTGAAATTCTTCTCATACAGATGCCACTTTGTCTTCCTTACATTTCTGTGGACGGCGGGTTTAGGCGCTTTTTCCGCGAGTTTGAACGAGTTGAACTCAATATAATGGTGATCTGAGAATGAGTGGTCGTCCAGTACATTCCACCCAATAATTTTGTCTGACAGCCGGTCAGTAGCAAACGTTACGTCGAGTACTTCTTGTCTGTCTTTAATTGTGAAGGTCGGTTTATTACCTATGTTACAAATACTAAGGTTGGTAGTTAGAATAAAGTCAAGAAGCGAATCACCCCTATTGTTTATATCCGTACTACCCCAGATAGTATGATGAGCGTTCGTGTCTGCGCCAATAATCAGCTCGAGCTCGTCAGACATTGCTTCTTCTACTACTTCCCTGAATAGAGCAGTCGGTACTACAGATTCATAAGGCAAGTAGCTGGAGACCACCCAATATATGCGATTACCGATCTCCAGGCTAGCAGCTGTTTGGTCTTTACCACTTAAATTAGTCAGGAGAAATATAATTAGATCTTTCCTGGCCAAAATGCAGGTTCTTGGAGTGCCTTCACAGTTGGCCACAAGCAGTTTAAAGTTGGGTGTCCTAATACCGCACACCCTTCCTCCCACTACGTAGGGCTCCTGTATCAGGACGATGTCTACTGCGCCTGTGGACAGGCGCAGCAATAGAGCCGCTGAGGCTGCTTTAGCGTGATGGAGGTTAATCTGTAGAATTCTTACCATCATTGGTAATTGACAGATTAACATCCACCCCGACAAGGGTGTTATCGAACTCTTCGTCCGTATCGTCGAGTAGCATGTCCTCGCCAGATGCGTCAAAGAGTCCGGAGACTCCCCTCAGCCTCTCTGTGTCCGAAGTAGAGATTTTGTCCTCAGAGAAGGACGTTACAGATCTTCTGTTAGAGTTGGAGTCACCAGAAATAATAGGCGTGGGTACCTCCGCACTTCCAGAAAGTGCCACGGTGGACGACTCACCTTCTGCAGTGGGAGCTATATCCTGCTTGTATATCTTCAAGACTATAGTCTCGAAGCCATATTGTAGGGTTGCACTCGCACTTTGTATATGGGAGGTGGATTCAGCGTTTAGGATAAGATTGACCTGCCGCTTTTTACCATCCGCCTCACCCACCTTGCTGATTCTCCAATTATGGGCCGGCAGACCAGGATTGGAATCTTTTATTATTTCTAAGATGTCAGCCGGGTTGGAGGGTTCTTCTGTAACCCAGGTGATGGCTCTAGGGTGACTAGGGATGTTGTTTTTTTCGACAACATCCAACTGGGCACCCGGCCACACCTCACCCGCTCGACTCAGAGCAGCCTTATACAGGTCTACTGATCTGGCATCACCGAAATATAAGAGCTTTACTCTCCCCTGATGCCATCCTGCATCGTTGCAGATTGGTGGTTTGCCCGGCATTTCTCTACGGACATCGAGGTAATGAGCCATAATGGCTGATTGTACATGACTCCATTTGTCCTTGAGGATGGATCCATCCTCACTACTTCTGTCTATAACAGCCATCACTAGACTCTCCTTCGCCACTTCATTGAAGGGCTTGGTGAGTGTCCTGTTGATGGTGACATTAGGGCCTCTTGCCTTTTTCGAAGGCAGGGGTTCATCAGGTGATCTGATTCGTTTTACTTTATTAGCCGTTAACACAGCTGAATTTGTGGCTCTTTCAGCCGACTCATTGGCCTTAGAAGCATCTATGACGCCTTTAGCCCAGGTAAGTGACTCTTTTTGTTTTTCGGTAAGAGCCGAAACCTCAACAGCCTCCAACTTCGTCAAAACTCTGAGCGCTACACGATGCTCATTGTGCTTCCGTTTTGACGGTCGGACATGACGTTTCCCCCTTACCGCACCACCTGTTGTGAGTACTTGGGGGAGATTTTCGCCATTTTTGGTGTGGTCGGCTTTGGCCAAGACCAACGGACGGACAGTCGGACGATTGGGGAACCGCGCTCCATCGGAACACGAAGGCATCCCCGTCAAGAGAATTTATTTTTTATTTTGTCTTTATTACACCGTAATAGGTACTAAGATGTAGGCCTTACAGACTTTGTACAGATTTTTGCTATTGCGTAATAGGTACTGGTAACTATCCGCTATGTGATAAACACGTCCGTTCACTGCGAATGATCAGCAACGATTTTTAGTCTGTTAAAATATTTTGTGAAGAACAAGACATTCCAAACAAAAAACCTAGTATTTCAGTCCGACAAGGTCATCGTTGCAATGTTGATGCATCAAATATTGAAGAATATTATAAGATTTCGACCTATATTCCATACCTATATTTATTCATCATCCATCACGAAGATCGATTTTTAAAACACCGTGAAATTCTGTCAAATTTCCAATGACATTTTCCATCTAAAATGGCAATACCAAATGAAGAAAGTTTGTTTTTGATTCATCAATTTTGCCTGACAGTTCTTTTGAAGTGTGGATAAGTGGAGTGATACTTTGGAGAAGAAGAATTGAAGCGGAGAATGTCAGAAATTCCCTGGAAGTTCTTGATTTATGCAATATAGATGCATTTCCAAACGTTCACAAAATATTGATTGTTATGGCGGTGTTACCTATGACTACAGCGACAAACGAACGCTCTTTTTCAACATTGCGTCGCTGACTGAAAATCATTTAAATGGATAGGCTTCCTTGAATATTCATCGAGACATTCCAGTAGAAGTTAACGCAGTATTTTTTATTTCCCCTCGCCGTGTCAATTTACGACTAATTCCACAATCTCCGGTTATCCTACAGTTAAAACTAACCTACAGTTATAGCTGTCAAATTGTATGAAATTTTTATTTTTGAACTGTGAGTTGGCTCTAACCGGAGGTTGTGAAATTGGGGGTTAATATAATCTTTTGTTTTTGACTATTGAGTTCGAGATCGTTGTTTTTGTTTTCTGTTAAACAGAAAAACAAACCTACTTTGAAAAAGAACAATAAGAAATGTATGAAATGTCCCAGCGGGAAAAGGAAGGCGTATGCAAGGCCTTCTTAGGGAGGCGCAAGGCTTGCTTGCTGCATTCTATACTCATTTAAAATTAACACAGGGTGAGCTTGGACATCAAGGCCTTACGCTCTCGCTTCTATTAGCAGGCCTTCTAGAAGAATTCTGACGAATTGCAGTCTAGAAGACCTTCCGCCAAAGCCCTTCTAGTAGGCCTCCTATCATTGCCCTTCTTGAAGGCCTCTTGCCAATGACCTTATGAAAGGCCTGCAACCAAAGCCCTTCAAGAAGGCCAGAAAAAGAAGACCTTCCAGAAAGCCTACAAAAAGAGGCCTTCTGAAAGGTCCACAAAAGAGGCCTTCTATAAGGCAAAAAATAAAAGGCTTTCTAGAAGATTTTATTTAAAAATATGACGAACCAATGACTAATAATCTTTGAATATTTCGGGCCTTGTTATTGTCATTCTATTAATTTCCACTTTAAATTCTTCATCTTTGCTGTTTCTTTGAATATTTCGGGCTTTGTTATTGTAATTTTATTAATTTTCACTTTAAATTCTTCAACTTTGTCGTGTGCCTCCGCTGGGATTTGAACTCATGATCTTCGCATTTCTAATCGAACGTGCTACCAACTACCCCAAAGAATTGAGTTGTGTATTTACGCCAAAAAGTGTACACAAACACCCGACTCTTCGTTAAATTAAACACCTTCGGCGCTGCCTTCTTTTGTCAGGGCTTATATAATGCCTCGGGAAAGAAGGGAGTCAGGAATGTACCACAGAAATTTGTTTTGTGTTTACCACAAAAGTGTATAGAACACATCCATCGTTGAAGTCAACACCTTCCACGGTGCCTTTTTTAGCCAGGCCTTCTTAAATGCTTATCTGAAGAAGGCAAGCAGGAATGAGTAACGGATTTTGTAGCATCGAATGGGACGGCCTTCGAAAAAGCATTTTCCAAGAACGTCTTCAGGAATGGGTATCGGTCGTCAGAAATTATTTTAGAGTCAATTATTACAAAAAATTATTAATATGTGATGCATATTTAACACCACCCTATTAGAGCAGAATAAAACAAATATTATCAAGTTTTATCAATATTTTTTGTCTAATGATGCTCATTTGTCCAAAAAATCAAAATCGGACATACCTATATTCTGCGGGTATATCTAAATCTGGGCCGATTATCTTAAAATTACACAGTCTAAGTTTTTGGTTCAACAAACAATTATTTATCTGTTAAATTGTATAAGGATCTATTGAGAAATGAGGATTTATGGGGCATATGTCAAACCGTACGATATTCGACACAAAATGTCAAAGTGCAACGAATTGGCGAATTTCTGTACTAGTCGGACATTCTATTGAAAAAGCAATAAGACTGTTTAAGAGTGCTATCTATTTATATATATATGTATATATATATATATATATATATATATATATTAGGCCGGGTCGATTTGTGGGGAGGCAAAAAAAGTTGCCATTGCTCAGTGAAAATCGTATTCTAGGGATCAAAATAAGAAACTTTGCCGAAGGGACCATACCTCTAAAACGAATTCTGATGTCCCGGAATTTGGGTCGAACTTTTGGGTACGGGCAAATTTTGAAAAATCCCACTTTGACCCATTTAGAGTGATATAATCGAGTCCAAATGTATGACCGACCGCCACTAACTTTGGAGGCCCGACCCACCCATGCCAGTGGCACACCCCCTGGAACCCCCTGGGGGTTCCATACATTTGGACTCGATTGGAGCACTCTAAATGGGTCAAAGTGGGATTTTTTCCGGGACATCAGAATTCGTTTTAGAGGTATGGTTCCTTCGGCAAAGTTTCTTATTTAGATCCCTAGAATACGATTTTCACTGAGCACTTCACTGAGTGGGGGTCGGTCATACATTTGGACTCGATTGGAGCACTCTAAATGGGTCAAAGTGGAATTTTTTCCGGGACATCAGAATTCGTTTTAGAGGTATGGTTCCTTCGGCAAAGTTTCTTATTTTGATCCCTAGAATGCGATTTTCACTGAGCAATGGGCGATTTTTAAATCGACCCGCCTTAATATATATATATATATTTATATATATATGAAATAACAAATAATTTCAAAAAAATCTCACGACAACATTTTTAGCAATGAACCAAAATCTATGTATTCTGAACATAGTGCAGGTCGCAAATATGAAGCGATTTTTACGAAATACGATATCTTGTTTTCAATACGATATTTCATATTGAAAACAAGACACATCGGTCCATGTTTTGATATAGACCACATATAACGATCTCTACCGATATTACTTCTTGATGTTTAAGAGAACACATTTTTCAATTTAAAAAATTAATTCGTCCCTGGTGAAAATGGAGTATATCAGAAATTTACTCCATTTAACCTGCAACAATTCCACAACAAGTAATATTTGTTTGATATAGCCCATACATATTTCCCGTGCATTTGTTGGCAAAGAATAATTGTAACTATAAATATAGTTGTGAGTAAACAAAGTAAACAAATAACTAGAAATAAGCTAAAAAAATCTCAAATAGAAATTTGAACTGTGTTTTATAACCACTTTAAATTACACTATAAAAAGTATATACGAAACAACGACCCATCACTTAACCAGACACCTTCCGGGCCGCTTTCATTCTTATGGTACGTTAGCAGGCCTTCCATACGAAGGCAAAAAAGAATGTGCATTGGATTAACCTAATATAAAATTAGAAGGCCTTTATGCATGCCTTCTCAAAGAAGGCAGTTTGGAAATTGTATAGTATTTCTAAATGCTCATAAATAGGCCTTCAATCAGGTCTTCTTGGAGAAGCGAATTGAGAATATGCGCCGAATCATTTTGAATGTGCGAAGAAGGCCTTCTGGAATGCCTATTTTCAGAAGGCATACCGGAATGTGTTTCGGAACCGAAGAGAAGGCATTCTAGAAGGCCTTCTAATGGTGGTCACTGGTTGGTGGACGATATCGTTTCGGAAGCTACCAAGCAACCTCATCGGCACCTTAGACAAAATACCCTGTCAATATGAGAGCAGTTCAATATGAAATAATTGAGAACTGATTTCAATGTCCCATATCTCCAAAACATAGCAGACAGTATTTCTCAACCTCAATACATCCCCACACTTCTGGTTTGGTTATTTGTATATATATGAAAAGTCATAACAGATCGAATAACAAAAACAAAAAATAATGGTTAATATAATATTAAAAAACAGAAACGTTAAAAATAGTTAAAAATGTGTCCAACATTTTGTTCGGAGTATCAACACAATTTAAGTTAAACATTAATTTTCGGAAAACATTTTTTTTCTCAAAAACACTCAGGGTAGACACTATATGTTGTGAAATTGAGTAACAAGAATACGTTAAAAAAATGAACGTGTAAACGAAACCCGTATAGCAATGAAATTATGAGAGTTTATTGATAAGCCCGGGAAACACGGAAGAAATTATTAAAATGTATGCATTGAAAGTTGAGCAGCTAAGACACCTCTTGCGCGAAAGAGAGTTACCAAGTTCTGGCGCAAAGACTGAACTAGTCCTACGTTTAAGTGAATCGGTACAATGTTACGAAATATTTATATTGGATGGAATGAAACATTCTAAAGACTGTGCGGCGACATTAGAATCGATGGCAGAGAAAATTGCAAAATTATTGTTTGCGCAAGTGTAACAATTTACATTACATTACATGGTCCGATAATACATTACTATTTGTGGTGCAACAAAAATTGTTCGGTACTGCAAATTGTGATTTGATTCCTAGGAAATTGTGTGACATGGCAACGATTTAAGACAACATTTTTACAGGATTTTCCGTGTGATACTAGTGTGGCTAACGTTCATATTAGATTGTCAAACATGCGCCGACATGCAAACGAAACACCTCAAGAATATTTCTACAAAATGATGGCAATCGGCAACAAAGCACATCTGAGTGAAGGAGATGTTGCACATCATATCATAAACGACAGTGATTTAACTATGGTGGAAGGTATTATACAATCGGCCCCGCCCGACTTTAGCCTTTCCTTACTGGTTTTGATTCCATTTGTGGTTTGTACGTTAACAATACGTACAGCGTTGCTTACGTTGTGGTTCGGTGCAATTAATCGAAATATGACCCATATTATATTTTTGAATATCCGGTTTTGAACTGAAAAAAAATTTAATGAGTGCAGAATATAATGTCCTGAAATATAAACAGATACAAATATCGTTAATTTCAGTTCGAAATGGATAACCATTATTACTACTAACAGTTGCAGGTTAAATAGAGTACATTTCTAAATTCCAGACACACATGTTAAAAAACTTGACCTTCATGAGCACGGTTACCATAAACATTTTTCGGATAGGAGGACATTTGTGTCGGAAAAGGAGGACATTTGTGATATTTACAAGAGCCCTTGGAACCTTCGGAGGACATTTTTTAAAGTAAAAAAAGCAGTAATTGGAAAAAATATAAATTTTGTCAACAATTAATTTTTTAAAAAAGGGTCATAGTCCTAAATTTTTACATATAGTACATATTGCGAATTTTAACAATAAATTTTGCAAATATAACAAAGGGAGTAGGCCGACCGCTTCAGAAAAAAATTATAATTAAAAAGTGGGTTCGTATATGTGTATATTATGTACTCCCCTTACGAAAATAAATTTAGTTTTTTGGGGTGTATTTATATTTTATGGTGTTTTCTTGATTGGGGAGTAATATCCTAAAGCACTGTTTGTAACGAAAATAGGCCCCAAATTTGGGGCGCACTTTCATTATCAATTTGGATGCATTTCCTTGGGGTCCAACTTCCGGCCGCCGACAAGTACTTATAAAATACTACAGAGGAGTACTGCCCTCCTAAGAAATAAAGTCACATTTCCATTTTAGAAGTTTTGAGATATTTAGCTTTTACGTTTTATAACTTCCAAGCCTTTTACTATTAGGTTTAGGTTAGGAACCTAATTTGGTCTATGTGAGCTGGTAAACCCGGCTGCCACTACAACATACAACTGAAGGAGCGAAAGTTAAAAAACTTAAAAGCTAAATATCTCAAATCTACTAAAATGGAGATGTGACTTTCTTTCTTAGGAGGGCAGTCTAGTTCTTGAAATAAAATTTAGTGCAAATTGCAGTTTATGTAAAATCATTTGTAGACGGTTCCTTTCATATGTCAGTTGAGCGTTAATTGCTGTTTGTGCTGGTATAGCCAAAAAAAACTAACAAATATTCAATGAATGAAAGTATACTTCAGCTTCAGGTTCATTATTGTTGAGAAAGTCCACCCACCCAAGGAAGACAAAGTGGCATCTGTATGAGAAGAATTCCAAGAAAGTCCTCAACTCTAAACTTCTGTACGAACCGAATGACAAAGCCGGTCTGGATAATCTGGTCGATCATATCACCATATCATTCAATAGATCCCTTGAAGAAGCCTGTCCAAAAACAAGGTACAAGGGTAAAACTAAACCCCAATGGTGGACTTCTGAGCTAACGGCTATGAAAAAGACCTGCAACAAGCTATTCAATAAGGCAAAATCTACTGGGGTCGCTAATGATTGGGATGCCTATAAAGAGCAACTCAAGATCTATAAGAAGGAGCTTAGAAAGGCGCAAAGGCGCTCTTGGTATACCTTCTGTGGTGAAGTGGAAAAGGTCTCCGACGCCGCTAGGCTGAGGAAGATATTATCTGTTTCACCCTGTACAGTGGGATATTTACAGGATGAGGCAAATAACTGGACCAAAAACAGCGAGCAGTCGCTCAATGTACTGCTCGACACACATTTCCCGGGGAACTCTGTAACAGAACCCGAGGATCAGCAGGACCAACAAGAGTGCGTGTGGACTGCGAGCGTCGCTAGCTTCTTGACTGAGAGATTCAGAATAAGCTGGGCTATTAACAGCTTTGAGCCCTTCAAGTCACCTGGACCAGATGGCATCACTCCAGCAGAAATGCAGAAAAAGTTAAAGTACATTATCCCCTGGCTGGAGAAAATTTATGTAGGCTGTATCAGGCTTTCATACGTCCCGAATCGATGGAGGGATACCAAAGTGGTATTCATACCTAAAGCGGGGAAGATATCACACACTAGGCCAAAAGACTTCAGACCAATTAGCCTATCCTCCTTCCTATTGAAAGGTCTGGAAAGACTTTTAGATCATTTCATTAGGGAAAACCTGGATACAAAACTCCTGTCGGGGAACCAACATGCTTACAATAAGGGCAAGTCTACAGAATCAGCCCTGCACGAACTTGTGAGCACTATCGAATCGTCCCTGCATTTCAAGGAATTCACCATGGTGGCATTTCTTGACATAGAAGGGGCTTTTAACAACATTCACTCAGATGCGGTAATTGCGGCACTCTCACATCTGAAAGTTAACACTAGTTTGATTAGACTAATTCAAAGTCTGCTCACCAGAAGACGCATAACAGCATGTCTAGGGTCCACAACTCTAACAAGGTATGTAAACAGAGGGACCCCGCAAGGAGGAGTATTGTCTCCACTAATTTGGAACCTAGCGGTGAATGAAATCCTGCTAGATCTAGAACGTTGTGGCTGCAAGGTCGTGGCATATGCGGACGACGTGGCAATCGCAGTGAGTGGCAAATTCGTAAACGTCCTCAGAGACATCCTACAGGTGGCTCTGAACAAGTTGGCTAGATGGTCCAGAAGCAGCGACTTGGGCGTTAACCCCAACAAGACAGAATTGGTTCTCTTTACTAGGATGAATAATGTCCCACATGTGGACCCTCCACCTCGGATAAATGGAACAGATCTAGTCTTTTCTGAAAGTGCAAAATTTTTAGGAATAATTCTAGATAGGAAAATGTTATTTAGACTTAACGTATTGGAACGTGTAAGGAAGGCCAACGTCGCCTTATATTCCTGCAAAAAGGCTGTAGGGTCGCGGTGGGGACTCTCTCCTAAAATCGTCCACTGGATATATATAGCAGTAGTTCGTCCGATACTGTTATACGGTATTGTGGTATGGTGGACGGCAACTGACAAACTAACCATTACCAACCTACTTACAAAGGTTCAGAGAACTGCCTGCCTGAGCATAAGCGGAGCCTTAAGGACTACAGCGACCGAGTCTCTACAAGCCCTACTCCATATACTGCCGATTAATATTGTGGCGAGAGAAGTTGCAACCAAAGCGGCAATAAGATTAAACTGCCTATCAATGTGGAGGTACAAGAACTATGGTCACATGAGGATATCAAAGTGTAGTGCTATGGTAACCGACCGAGTGGACTATATACCAACTGTGTACACCTTCGAGAGAAATTACATCACTATGATTCCCGCCAGAGATGAATGGGTCGGCAGAATACCAGGTAATAGAAACCATCTCCAGTTTTACACGGATGGTTCGAAGCTTGATGAAAAGGTTGGCTTCGGAGTACACTGTGAAGAACTTAGTCTGGATATAGCTCACAGACTACCAGATACCTGCAGTGTCTATCAAGCCGAAATAATGGCAATATGGGAAGTCGCAAAGTGGCTGAGTCGCAACATAGTAACCAACACTGGCGTTGTCATTTACTCGGACAGCCAGGCGGCCATCAATTCTCTGGAGGCAACATCCCTAAATTCACAAACAGCCCTCGACTGCCGCAGATCTCTTAACGAGATGGCTGAGCAGTTTAATATACACCTCATATGGGTGCCTGGGCATAGGGATATCCCGGGGAACTGCAAAGCCGATGAACTTGCTAGGAAAGGGACAACATTACAAATTTGGCTTAGGCAATCAGGCAGTCCAACGAAAGATGGACAGAAATCGGCACCTGCAGGGTAGCTAGACAAATCTGGCCAAGGTATGACCTGAGAAGGTCAAAATATCTCCTCGCACTAGATAGGAAACGATTGTCTACGTTAGTAAAGGTTCTGACGGGACACTGCTTGATCGGCGAACACGCCAAAAGATTGGGTATTGACTCCAATGACTTCTGCCGAAGCTGTGGAGATGAGGAAGAAGTGGAGAGCATTGAGCACTTGCTTTGCGACTGTCCCGCTTTGAGTAAACGACGACTGGACATACTGGGGTCGACCTTTTTAGGCAGCCTAACAGATCTTTCCAGTACTGATATTCGTACTATCGATAAATTTATATATCAAACAGGTTGGTTTCGATGAGGGGCATTTCAGCCCGTGGTAACACTAGGGACCTAAACTGGTCTATGTGAGCTTGTAAAAAAATACGGCTGCCACCCTAACCTAAACCTAAACCTAAGTCCACCCAAATGCACGATTGGTGGAACTATAAAAATAGATTTGGAACAGTAACAAAAGGAGGACAAATCCCACATTTTTCAAAAAGGAGGGAGGACGGGAGGACAATGGTAAAAAAGGAGGACATGTCCTCCGAAAGGAGGACGTATGGTAACCCTGTTCATGAGGGGCTTATTCCTATCAAAACACGGACCGATACCGTTTTCAATAGCGATCGTCCCTAGTCTAAGAAATGCCTCCGTACCAATTTTCGTCAAGATAGCTCCATATTTGCGACCTGCACTTTCATTACAAGAATACATGGACAGACGGTCATACAGGCGGACATGGCTAAATCGACTCAAAAAGTGATTATATGCCGATCGGTATAATAACCCTGTAACACAGTGTGGTGTCGGGTATAAAAACCACCGAACGAACCAGAAACAATCGTACATAAGGTCTCCGACGCACAGTGTGTTATTTCATCAATCTAGGTGGACAAAATTCGAAAAAAAAATGTTTACTGAATACCACAATCTTTATATATGTCATTAAAAAGAGGTCCACTATTACAGAAATAAATATAAGAAAACACAATAACTTACTGTTATTAAGATAACAGTAAATGAAAGTGAGATATTGTCATAGGTACAAAAGCAATGTGGGAATTTATACATTTTAGTTTGAGATCAGTGACGTGTGAGAACATTTTTCTTAGCTCGATTGAAAAAAAATGCTGGAATTTTAAAAATTAGTTAAATTTTAATTAAATTTGAAGTATTTGATTACTTCATTTTAATTAGAGCTATTTTGTCTATTTTAAACAGATAGTATTTGAACTCCCTTTATAATCAAATTCGTTATAAAGAAAAGGACATAACAAAATTTCACTTCAAAACACCTCGTCCAAACTTTCAGGTTTTTAAATATAGTGTGTATACTACAAAAAAAAAACAAAAAATATCTTGCTCATATTTGCACAATTTTAAAATATTTGCCTTAATTTAAGAATGGCCCTGGAAATACCTTAACAACTTTGGTTTATCTATGAATTGAAACGCTTTAGACGTGGTAAATTATTCTGCAACCAATTAATTTTATACAAATCAATCAAAGTTGAAGAATACGCTACAACAACTAGAAAAATGCTCTTTGAAAAACTTGGTGTTTTTTGAATGACGTGGTGTTTTCACTTTAATTTTTTTTAATGTTTTTAGTTTTTTTTAACTTATACTAAGATTAATAATAATTTAATATGCTTTTCTATACAAAAAACTAAAAAAAACTACTTTTGTTCACCTAGATTGCACAAATGACACACTGTGCAGTGGAGCCGATAGAGCAAAGTACAGGGCGCAATTATCGTCCGATATCGACGAAACTTTACACATATCTTTTTTTTGGCCCAAGGACGATCCCTATTGAATTTGGTTAAAATCGGTTCAGATTTAGATATAGCCCCCATATATATGTTAGCCCCGATTTGACATGTAAGCGCTGTAAAAACTATATTTTATATCCGATCAGTATGAAATTCGGCAGAAAGAGGTTTGTTATTATATGAATGAACACTGTTAAATTTGGAAGAAATCGGTTTAGATTTAGATATAGCCCCTATATATACGTTACCCCCGATTTGACATGTAAGCGCTGTAAAAATGTTATTTTATATCCGATCAGTGCGAAATTCGGCAAAGAGGTTCCTTATTACATGAAGGAATACTGCTAAGTTCGGAGAAAATCGGTTCAGATTTAGATATAGCCCCCATATATATGTTACCCCCGATTTGACATGTAAGCGCTGTAAAAACTGTATTTTATATCCAATCAGTGCGAAATACGGCAGAAAGGGGTTTCTTATTACATGAAGGAATACTGCTAAATTCGGAGAAAATCGGTTCGGATTTAGATATAGCCCCCATATATATGTTACCCCCGATTAGACCTGTAAGCGCTGTAGAAATTGTATTTTATATCTGATCAGTGCAAAATTCGGCAGAAAGAGGTTTCTTATAACTCGAAGGAATACTGCCAAATTTGGAGAAAATCGGTTCAGATTTAGATATAACTCCCATATATATGTTACCCCCGATTTGAAATTCAAGCGCTGTAGAAACTGTATTTTATATCCGATCACAGCGAAATTCGGCAGAAAGAGGTTTCTTATTACAGTAAGGAATACTGCCAAATTCGGAGAAAATCGGTTCAGATTTTGATATAGCCCCCATATATATACCAATTATTCCAAATTATTATCGCAATCACCCTTATGGCATTGTTGGGGAGGTTTAGGGTATTATATAGTCGGCCCCGCCCGACTTTCTGCCTTTCCTTACTGGTTTTTACTCCACTTAGTTACCATAAAATTGATTTTTCCACAAATTTTAACTTGTATAACCCATAACTAAGCTATTTTTCAACTTTGACGGAAAATAACAAAAAAAATCTATATTTTCAAAAAATGTATTCCTTTGCATAATTCAAAAGTTTTATCTGCCTCTAGGCGCCACTTTGTCTTTAAGGGGTAAAAAAAGACATGGTTCCAGAAGTTTTAAAAAAATTGATTTAAAAAATTTTTTTTTTTGGTTGGGTAATAATTATAAAAAATAAAAACCATAAAAAAGGACTAAAAACATCTAAAATTGGTAAAAAAAATGTTGTAGTTACCCTAAAACTGATTTTTTTCATAGGCTGAACAATTATCTATCATAAGTCATTTAAATTATTCAATTGAAGCATAATTATTAAATTGTAAGCGCCATTAACGCCGTCTGAACAGAAATAATTTGTAACTAATTAAATACATAAAATTTATAAGAAACATTTTTTTGTATAAAATCGATTTTTAATGCAGCCATGTGTATAATGAGTGAAAAAAAAATTTTTGAAAGTGTCTGCTACCTTTAAAACTATTGTTACGAATTTTTGACCATTTTAATTTTGTCGTTTACAACGTTATTCGCTATTACGCTTTAATTATCTTATACGGTTCAAAAGATATGATTTTTGCAAGAAAAAACTCAAATGGCGCCTCTGTGCGAGGGTAAAGCAAACGGTGATGTTAATAAATTCGAATAAACGGCGACGATATGACTTATTTTATTGATTCGGGTAGTCAGATTAACTTAATTCATGAGAATCGTGCAATAAGTTTTGGAGACGTGGAAAAGTGTTCGAGATTCTTATCTGGTTTTGCTGGTTGTAAATATATACTCGTATGTGTTCCGGTAAATTCCAACGCATGACTCGAATTTTCAACATTTTCTATGCAGATCTTTTCATTGTCGACGACAATCTTCTCCCGAAAAATGATCAGCTAGGTCGAGTTGTTTTATGTCGCGAGGGGAACAGATGATTTGTCATTGAAGGCGACGAAACCTGGATGTATGTATGCTGTTAACCAAGTAATCGTTCAAGTAATCGTAAATATTTCACAAAGAACATTTCTGACCTGGTTGACATCACACCTGCCTTATTAAGCTGCGAAATTATACGACCTTCGACCTCGCCATACGCTTCGCCAATTGTTCTGGTCGCGAAAAAGAACTGAGAACAGCGACTATGTGACTTCTGACTATCGATGAACGATTCACACAATTGACCGGAAATATCATATTTACTACAAATGACTTAAGTATGGGTTATCACCAACTGCAAATCGAAGAATCCTCAAAGCAGTATACAGCGTTCGGGGGTCACTACGAATATGCCATTTAGTCTAGTTAACGCGCCCAGCAGTTTCCTATATTATGTTATCGAACCCGGTCACCGACCACGAAGCCGACTAGTACATGTGGATGCTCTAAGTCGATCGTCTGATGAGACTCCTAGTGAATTGGAGTCTGCTAAATTTCTTTACACCATTGCCGACGACATCCTTGATTGGGCCTTAACGATGCATTTGCAAGATGGGAGGTTGAATCACATTACGGCAGTATTAACCGAAATCAAAAACCATCGTTTATATCGCAAAGTGAGCGGAAATTTGAAGTTTGTTGTGCCGAAAGCAGTTAGATGGAGAATCGTAAAACATTTCCTCGACGATAGGGGACATTTCGCAACAGACAAAACTTTACAGCGGACTCAAAAATGGTTCTGATTCCCGAAAATGAGAAAAACGTTACGGAGTACATCGCTTCCTGTGTTACATGCCTTTTTTCCGTAACAAAGATAAACAATTAAAAAATTGCGTTTATTGTGTAGGTAATGGAAGTTAAGTTCCTTAGTTTTTTATTCCCAAATATAAATGTGTACTTTAGTACGAGATCAGTAAAACTTTTTATAATAAAATACGTAAGAGTTAAAATTGTAATCTTTGATTTTTTGAAAGAAATATATCAATTATTTCATCGATTTTGACTTCATCTTTGTATATAGACATCAAAGCCAGATAAGATAGCCTTTCTCCTTCCATTCTGTTCCGGAGATAAGTTTTTATTCTTCTTAACGCAGAGAAACTTCGCTCAGCAGATGCCGTTGTCACAGGTATTGTGGCCAGTATCTGCAAAAGGGTAAAAACGCTTGGGAACATGTCCTCGTCACAAACTGAAATAGCATCTAATGCATTTGATGGCTTATCATTCTTCTGCTTCCAATAATCAATCCATATACTTATTTCAGCAAAAACTTATTTTGCTGAATTTTTTAAATCGTTTTTGTAAAAAAGTGTGACTTCTTCGAAATCTTCCTTTATTAGATTTACAACTCGTATCGGAACGATATTAAACAGACTTTTAATTATAGCTTCATGTTCGGAAAATCTATTATTTAAATGTGATATTACTTCGTCCAGATATGGTATGAAAAATGTTGTCCTAAAATACGCCTTGGCATCTGAACCAGGAATATTAGCCCTATACTTTTGAGTGCCTACTCTTCTAGGTAGTGCAGCTTCTATTCCAAAACTTCTTGCAAGTTGTGTAGATTCTTCAAACAGTTTATCAAACTCCGCATCTGAATTTCTACGCATGTCACTTAATTTAGTCGTTGCCAATTTTATGATTTCGTAAGCCTTTATTATATCTAGGTTAATCGTTTGCAAATACCGTGATAAGTATATAAAGTAAAATTTACATACACGGTTGTGCAAACTCATTCCATCACTGCAACCTACATGTTAAAAAGGTAGATAGATAAGAAATCATAAATGTAATTTTAACTTAATTTTCGCCATATCTGGTTATCATAAATTTAAAGCCAACCAATAATTACACCGGTCGACAAAAACAACATTTTTTCTTGGGTTTCTGTTTTAATGCACAGATTCTGATTCTAGACGTCAAAAAACGTCAAAATCTCAAATCTTAGCTTTTGAAGTTTGTTTTTATAAATTTTACATCGATAAGAAAGTTTTAAAGTTGAAACCTTACTAAATTAGCTATAACTTTTTGAATTATGCATCGATTTTCTTCGGAATGGGCTCGTTTAATTCATGACCGAACTGACTTTACGATAAAATCATAAAAATATAACTTTTATTTTATGGTTTTTCTCACTGTGGAGTTGAGCTGAAGATCAAAGAATTCCTTCAAAGTGAAGGAAGGTATTTTTGAATAGTCAAGTGAAAAAGAAAACGACCTTGAAATCCAACATCAACCAATGCATGACGTTTCGTTGGTGGTTAGTCAACTCTTCGGATGCAGTAATGTTGTTTTTGGCCTGCGGTCAACATGTCATTACTTCTACTTATACGAAAGTTATTCCAAATTTACATATAGGAATTGTTTTTCAAGTAAGAGTAATTTCAAGTCAATCGCCTGCCGCCGTGTTATTTTTCCCTCGACAATTCAAAGTTGTTTTTGTTGTTGGTAAATGCTTTGTTTACACGAACAACAGCTTTCGTTCTATTCCACTATATTAGTGGTAGATTTGAAAGTAATGTAGAGTACTGCACTAAAGCAACAATGCGGTGAGTATTCTTTAACGATGCCCTGGCTCGTGGCGACGTTCTATTTTGATGTTTCCCTATGCGGGATTGATCTGTTATTGATGTTATTTTATGGTTTTTCTCACTGTGGAGTTGAGCTGAAGATCAAAGAATTCCTTCAAAGTGAAGGAAGGTATTTTTGAATAGTCAAGTGAAAAAGAAAACGAACTTGAAATCCAACATCAACCAATGCATGACGTTTCGTTGGTGGTTAGTCAACTCTTCGGATGCAGTAATGTTGTTTTTGGCCTGCGGTCAACATGTCATTACTTCTACTTATACGAAAGTTATTCCAAATTTACATATAGGAATTGTTTTTCAAGTAAGAGTAATTTCAAGTCAATCGCCTGCCGCCGTGTTATTTTTCCCTCGACAATTCAAAGTTGTTTTTGTTGTTGGTAAATGCTTTGTTTACACGAACAACAGCTTTCGTTCTATTCCACTATATTAGTGGTAGATTTGAAAGTAATGTAGAGTACTGACTAAAGCAACAATGCGGTGAGTATTCTTTAACGATGCCCTGGCTCGTGGCGACGTTCTATTTTGATGTTTCCCTATGCGGGATTGATCTGTTATTGATGTTATTTTATGGTTTTTCTCACTGTGGAGTTGAGCTGAAGATCAAAGAATTCCTTCAAAGTGAAGGAAGGTATTTTTGAATAGTCAAGTGAAAAAGAAAACGACCTTGAAATCCAACATCAACCAATGCATGACGTTTCGTTGGTGGTTAGTCAACTCTTCGGATGCAGTAATGTTGTTTTTGGCCTGCGGTCAACATGTCATTACTTCTACTTATACGAAAGTTATTCCAAATTTACATATAGGAATTGTTTTTCAAGTAAGAGTAATTTCAAGTCAATCGCCTGCCGCCGTGTTATTTTTCCCTCGACAATTCAAAGTTGTTTTTGTTGTTGGTAAATGCTTTGTTTACACGAACAACAGCTTTCGTTCTATTCCACTATATTAGTGGTAGATTTGAAAGTAATGTAGAGTACTGCACTAAAGCAACAATGCGGTGAGTATTCTTTAACGATGCCCTGGCTCGTGGCGACGTTCTATTTTGATGTTTCCCTATGCGGGATTGATCTGTTATTGATGTTATTTTATGGTTTTTCTCACTGTGGAGTTGAGCTGAAGATCAAAGAATTCCTTCAAAGTGAAGGAAGGTATTTTTGAATAGTCAAGTGAAAAAGAAAACGACCTTGAAATCCAACATCAACCAATGCATGACGTTTCGTTGGTGGTTAGTCAACTCTTCGGATGCAGTAATGTTGTTTTTGGCCTGCGGTCAACATGTCATTACTTCTACTTATACGAAAGTTATTCCAAATTTACATATAGGAATTGTTTTTCAAGTAAGAGTAATTTCAAGTCAATCGCCTGCCGCCGTGTTATTTTTCCCTCGACAATTCAAAGTTGTTTTTGTTGTTGGTAAATGCTTTGTTTACACGAACAACAGCTTTCGTTCTATTCCACTATATTAGTGGTAGATTTGAAAGTAATGTAGAGTACTGCACTAAAGCAACAATGCGGTGAGTATTCTTTAACGATGCCCTGGCTCGTGGCGACGTTCTATTTTGATGTTTCCCTATGCGGGATTGATCTGTTATTGATGTTATTTTATGGTTTTTCTCACTGTGGAGTTGAGCTGAAGATCAAAGAATTCCTTCAAAGTGAAGGAAGGTATTTTTGAATAGTCAAGTGAAAAAGAAAACGACCTTGAAATCCAACATCAACCAATGCATGACGTTTCGTTGGTGGTTAGTCAACTCTTCGGATGCAGTAATGTTGTTTTTGGCCTGCGGTCAACATGTCATTACTTCTACTTATACGAAAGTTATTCCAAATTTACATATAGGAATTGTTTTTCAAGTAAGAGTAATTTCAAGTCAATCGCCTGCCGCCGTGTTATTTTTCCCTCGACAATTCAAAGTTGTTTTTGTTGTTGGTAAATGCTTTGTTTACACGAACAACAGCTTTCGTTCTATTCCACTATATTAGTGGTAGATTTGAAAGTAATGTAGAGTACTGCACTAAAGCAACAATGCGGTGAGTATTCTTTAACGATGCCCTGGCTCGTGGCGACGTTCTATTTTGATGTTTCCCTATGCGGGATTGATCGGTTATTGATGTTATTTTATGGTTTTCCTCACTGTGGAGTTGAGCTGAAGATCAAAGAATTCCTTCAAAGTGAAGGAAGGTATTTTTGAATAGTCAAGTGAAAAAGAAAACGACCTTGAAATCCAACATCAACCAATGCATGACGTTTCGTTGGTGGTTAGTCAACTCTTCGGATGCAGTAATGTTGTTTTTGGCCTGCGGTCAACATGTCATTACTTCTACTTATACGAAAGTTATTCCAAATTTACATATAGGAATTGTTTTTCAAGTAAGAGTAATTTCAAGTCAATCGCCTGCCGCCGTGTTATTTTTCCCTCGACAATTAAAAGTTGTTTTTGTTGTTGGTAAATGCTTTGTTTACACGAACAACAGCTTTCGTTATATTCCACTATATTAGTGGTAGATTTGAAAGTAATGTAGAGTACTGCACTAAAGCAACAATGCGGTGAGTATTCTTTAACGATGCCCTGGCTCGTGGCGACGTTCTATTTTGATGTTTCCCTATGCGGGATTGATCTGTTATTGATGTTATTTTATGGTTTTTCTCACTGTGGAGTTGAGCTGAAGATCAAAGAATTCCTTCAAAGTGAAGGAAGGTATTTTTGAATAGTCAAGTGAAAAAGAAAACATCAACCAATGCATGACGTTTCGTTGGTGGTTAGTCAACTCTTCGGATGCAGTAATGTTGTTTTTGGCCTGCGGTCAACATGTCATTACTTCTACTTATACGAAAGTTATTCCAAATTTACATATAGGAATTGTTTTTCAAGTAAGAGTAATTTCAAGTCAATCGCCTGCCGCCGTGTTATTTTTCCCTCGACAATTCAAAGTTGTTTTTGTTGTTGGTAAATGCTTTGTTTACACGAACAACAGCTTTCGTTCTATTCCACTATATTAGTGGTAGATTTGAAAGTAATGTAGAGTACTGCACTAAAGCAACAATGCGGTGAGTATTCTTTAACGATGCCCTGGCTCGTGGCGACGTTCTATTTTGATGTTTCCCTATGCGGGATTGATCTGTTATTGATGTTATTTTATGGTTTTCCTCACTGTGGAGTTGAGCTGAAGATCAAAGAATTCCTTCAAAGTGAAGGAAGGTATTTTTGAATAGTCAAGTGAAAAAGAAAACGACCTTGAAATCCAACATCAACCAATGCATGACGTTTCGTTGGTGGTTAGTCAACTCTTCGGATGCAGTAATGTTGTTTTTGGCCTGCGGTCAACATGTCATTACTTCTACTTATACGAAAGTTATTCCAAATTTACATATAGGAATTGTTTTTCAAGTAAGAGTAATTTCAAGTCAATCGCCTGCCGCCGTGTTATTTTTCCCTCGACAATTAAAAGTTGTTTTTGTTGTTGGTAAATGCTTTGTTTACACGAACAACAGCTTTCGTTATATTCCACTATATTAGTGGTAGATTTGAAAGTAATGTAGAGTACTGCACTAAAGCAACAATGCGGTGAGTATTCTTTAACGATGCCCTGGCTCGTGGCGACGTTCTATTTTGATGTTTCCCTATGCGGGATTGATCTGTTATTGATGTTATTTTATGGTTTTTCTCACTGTGGAGTTGAGCTGAAGATCAAAGAATTCCTTCAAAGTGAAGGAAGGTATTTTTGAATAGTCAAGTGAAAAAGAAAACGACCTTGAAATCCAACATCAACCAATGCATGACGTTTCGTTGGTGGTTAGTCAACTCTTCGGATGCAGTAATGTTGTTTTTGGCCTGCGGTCAACATGTCATTACTTCTACTTATACGAAAGTTATTCCAAATTTACATATAGGAATTGTTTTTCAAGTAAGAGTAATTTCAAGTCAATCGCCTGCCGCCGTGTTATTTTTCCCTCGACAATTCAAAGTTGTTTTTGTTGTTGGTAAATGCTTTGTTTACACGAACAACAGCTTTCGTTCTATTCCACTATATTAGTGGTCGTTTTCTTTTTCACTTGACTATTCAAAAATACCTTCCTTCACTTTGAAGGAATTCTTTGATCTTCAGCTCAACTCCACAGTGAGAAAAACCATAAAATAACATCAATAACAGATGTTTCCCGCATAGGGAAACATCAAAATATAACATTTGTTAATTTTTAGATTGTTTTATGGGAGTTTTATTTTAAAAATATTAAAATTATATAAAAAAATCACATTTTTTTTGCAATATTTTGTAATACTCGAATATCGTCGAAACCGCTGAACGGATGGAAAATGGTATTATATGAAGTTGAAGGCTACTTAATATTTAATTCTTTTAAACTTTCCTCAACCAAATCGGATAAGTGGTTCTCGAGTTATGCCACTATATGTGGTTCAACCACTAATTTCTTTCCATATCACAGCTTATCGTGAGAATTTAAAGAGACAACCCTTTAGGCTAAGAAAAAAGAGAGGTTGAACCACATATAATGGCATAACTAGAGAACCATTCATCCGAATTGGTTCAGGTAAGCTTTACAAACTTCAGAATTTAGTAGCCTTCAACTTCGCACAATACAATTTTCCATCCGTTCAGCAGTTTTGACGATATCTTATAAAGTATTGCAAAAAATCATATTTTTTGAGAAAATTTTAATAATTTTTAAAGTTTATCGTAAACTCTGAAAGGTTATGAATAAATTGAGACCATTCCGAAGAAAATCGAAGCATAATTTAAAAAGTTTTAGCGAGGAAACCATGCACTTTTCTTATTTTTAGTTGTTATTACTTTTACTGTTACCATTTTTTACGCTTTTTTACGCCGTTCTTTTTAACGGCCTTCCAAATATTTTTCGTGTTTTTTTGAGTGATTTTGAAAACAGTAAACAGTTTATGCCTATGTCTAAAACATTTCGGGGGGAGGCCCGGGCCCCCCCATCTGGATACGTCCCTGGGTTCAATTATGTATGGAACAAAATATCGCCGCGACCTCGGCGGCGCACCTCCATCCGATGGTCCAAGTTTTCGAGGACGCTGAGGCATAATTGAGGTTCTATGCCGTTAATGTGCCGAATAATCTCATCCTTTAGCTCTTGAATTGTTGCGGGCTTATCGACGTACACCTTTTCTTTCAAATAACCCCAAAGAAAGAAGTCCAACGGTGTCAAATCACATGATCTTGACATCGCCACGACGTGAGATAACATGGCCATTGAATTTGTTGCGCAAAAGAGCCATTGTTTCGTTAGCTGTGTGACAACTGGCACCGTCCTGTTAAACCCCATAGTGTAAACATCCTTAACTTCCAATTCGGGCCATAAAAAGTTCGTTATCATCTCACGATATCGAACACCATTCACAGTTACTGCCTGACCGGCCTCATTTCGAAATATACTGGGGTCGCTAATGTTTGGGATGCCTATAAAGAGCAACTCAAGATCTATAAGAAGGAGCTTAGAAAGGCGCAAAGACGCTCTCGGTATACCTTCTGTGGAGAAGCGAAAAAGGTCTCCGACGCCGCAAGGCTGAGGAAAATACTATCAGCTTCACCCTGTACAGTGTACAGGTTACTTGCAGGATGAGGCAAATAATTGGACCAAACTCAGCGAGCAGTCGCTCAATGTACTGCTCGACACACATTTCCCGGGGAACTCTCTAACAGAACCAGAGGATCAGCAGGACCAACAAGAGTGCGAGTGGACTGCGAGCGTCGCTAGCTTGTTGACTGAGAGATCCAGAATAAGCTGGGCTATTAATAGCTTTGAGCCCTTCAAGTCACCTGGAAAATGTTGAAGTACAGTATCCCCTGGCTGGAGAAAATTTATGTAGGCTCTATCAGGCTTTCATACATCCCGAATTGATGGAGGGATACCAAAGTGGTATTCATACCTAAAGCGGGGAAGATATCACACACTAGACCAAAAGACTTCAGACCAATTAGCCTATCCTCCTTCCTATTGAAAGGTCTGGAAAGACTTTTAAATTATTTCATTACGGAAAACCTGGATACAAAACTCCTGTCGGTGAACCAACATGCTTACAATAAGGGCAAGTCTACAGAATCAGCCCTGCGCGAACTTGTGAGCACTATCGAATCGTCCCTGCATTTCAAGGAATTCACCATGGTGGCATTTCTTGACATAGAAGGGTGTTTTAACAACAGTCACTCAGATGCAGTAATTGCGGCACTGTCACATCTAAAAGTTAACTCTAGTTTGATTATACTAATTTAAAGTCTGCTCAACAGAAGACGCATAACAGCATGTCTTGGGTCCACAACTCTAACAAGGTTTGTAAACAGAGGGACCGCACAAGGAGGAGTACTGTCTCCACTAATTTGGAACCTAGCGGTGAATGAAATCCTGCTAGATCTAGAACGTTGTGGCTGCAAAGTCGTGGCATATGCGGACGACGTTGCAATCGCAGTGAGTGGCAAATTCGAAAACGTCCTCCGAGACATTCTACAGGTGGCTCTGAACAATTGGCTAGATGGGCCATTTGGTTCTCTTTACTAGGATGAATAAAGTCCCACATCTGGACCCTCCACCTCGGATAAATGGAACAGAACTAGTCTTTTCTGAAAGTGCAAAATTTTTAGGAATAATTCTAGATAGAAAACTGTTATTTAGACTTAACGTGTTGGAACGTGTAAGGAAGGCCAACGTCGCCTTATATTCCTGCAAAAAGGTTGTAGGGTCGCGGTGGGGTCTCTCTCCTAAAATCGTCCACTGGATATATATAGCAGTAGTTCGTCCTATACTGCTATACGGCATTGTGGTATGGTGGACGGCAACTGACAAACTAACCATCACCAACCTACTAACAAAGGTTCAGAGAATAGCCTGCCTGAGCATAAGCGGAGCCTTAAGGACTACAGCGACCGAGTCTCTACAATCCCTACTCCATATACTGCCGATTAATATTGTGGCGAGAGAAGTTGCCATCAAAGCGGCAATAAGATTAAACTGCCTATCAATTTGGAGGTACAAAAACTACGGTCACATGAGGATATCAAAGTGTAGTGCTATGGTAACCGACCGAGTGGACTATATACGGTGTACACCTTCGAGAGAAATTACATCACTATGATTCCCGCCAGAGATGAATGGGTTGGAAGAATACCAGGTAATAGAAACCATCTCCACTTTTTTCGAAGCTTGATGAAAAGGTTGGCTTCGGAGTACAATGTGCAGAGCTTAGATTGGATATAGCTCACAGACTACCAGATACCTGCAGTGTCTATCAAGCCGAAATAATGGAAATATGGGAAGTAGCCAAGTGGCTGAGTCGCAACATAGTAACCAACACTGGCGTTGTAATTTACTCGGACAGCTAGGCTGCCATCAATTCTCTGGAGGCAACATCCCTAAATTCACAAACAGCCCTCGACTGCCGCAGATCTCTTAACGAGATGGCTGAGCAGTTTAATATACACCTCATATGGGTGCCTGGGCATAGGGATATCCCGGGGAACTGCAAAGCCGATGAACTTGCTAGGAAAGGGACGACATTACAAATTCTCGAAGAATGTGCATATATTGGTGCGCCACTATCCACGTGCAAGCTTTGGCTTAGGCAAGAGGCAATCAGGCAGTTCAACGAAAGATGGACAGAAATCGGCACCTGCAGGGTAGCTAGACAAATCTGGCCAAGGTATGACCTGAAAAGATCAAAATATCTCCTCGCACTAGAGAGGCAAAGATTGTCTACGTTAGTATCAGTTCTGACGGGACACTGCTTGATCGGCAAACATGCCAAAAGGTATTGACTCTAATTACTTCTGCAGAAGCTGTGGAGACGAGGAAGAAGTGGAGAGCATTAAGCACTTGCTATGCGACTGCCCCGCTCTGAGTAAACGACGACTGCACATACTGGGGTCGGCTTTTCTAGGCAGCCTAACAGTTCTTTCCAGTACCGATATTCGTACTATCGACAAATTTGTATATCAAATAGGTTGGTTTCGATGAGCGGCATTTCAGCCCGTGGTAACACTAGGGACCTAAACTGGTCTATGTGAGCTTGTATAAAAAATACGGCTGCCACCCTAACCTAAACCTATTATTTTACAAAAATAATCAAATTTTAACAATATCAAAAAATTGCACATGTATTTACTCAACATTTTAAGAAAAAAATATTGCGTAGTGGAAAATTTTAGTTTTGGTTCATTTACTCATTTTTATTGAGTCATCCAACAAATTAAGACTTTTTGATTGGAACAGAATGGCGACCCTATAATTCTGAAAGGGCATATTCAGTAGATAATATTTGTAGAATAAACTTATGGTCCAGCTGGGCTGAGTTTTTTTACAGTGGGTCAAAGTTTCAAATTTTTGTTCGAAGGGAGGGAAGGGAAAAAATACTATAAGTTTATGTCTGAGAGATTTCTTATTGTCAGAGTTATATAGTGGAATTTTATGAGGATCATTTTTGTGAAAGATCTTAACCCTCTAACTCCCCTCTTAATGGGTCAATTTGGTCCTTTTTTCGAAAAAATCAAAAAAAGTCCTTTCAAAAAGCACATTTAAGAATTAAAATATTCTACGAAAATTTATGCCGGAAAATTTAATTTCTTTAAAATTAACCTCGTAAATAGAGTCTTATGTAAAAAAGGCTTATTATAAATAAACTTTCTAAGAGCAAAAATAATCTTAAATAAAAGTGTCGAAGCAAAAAGAATGAGGAATAACGGTTATTTTTGGCTTGTCTCTACTACAAATTCTATTGTCACGTTCGACACCGAAAAGAAGCATTAGTTATCAGTAGACCAGAAATATTTAAAGAAAATTCATCAAACTATTGGTACATAAAAATCTGCTTAAAATATTATATAGAATTTTTTCTGTATCCATTTGAAGTTTGTCACGTTCGCCACCGTAAGTGTAAAGTTCAATCATCCGCCCGCCCGTCCGTCTGTTGTAATCACGCTACAGTCTACAATAATTGAGCTAGATGATTGACATTTGGTATAGATAGTTCTTATAGCTACAGGTAACTTGGGATTGAAAATGGACACTATCGGTTCATTTTTTGATATAGCCCCCATATATAGCACCTCCCCCATTTGACTTCTTAGCCCCACCGAGACCACAAATGTCAACTGATCGGGCTGAATATTGGTAACTGGTATTTATTTATACCTGGAATCCTTCACACGAACGACGTTGGTCATAGGGCCATGTTTTTATATAGCCCTTATGCAAAGGTCCCTCTAGATTTGTCTTCGTAACGCCATAAAAACCTCACATTATGCGATCCATGCTGGAGGGTATATAAGATTCGACATGACCGATTTTAATCCGTCTTTACTTGTTTTATTTAAAAACAAGCTGACCAGGCAAATTTCGTTGTGCCCAAAATATATTGTTGGTTGCATTAATTTTGAACATTCAAGATTCCACCAAGAATTTTTTGGACAAAAATTAGCTATTGTTAACTGATATTTAATTTAATTGGATGATACCGTCCAATATTTGGTAAAAATAGAATTAAATCAAGAATTAATTTCAGTGAATAATATTAGTTTTAATGAAATCTAAAAAAAGTAATGAACAATTTTGTTCAATTTAATGCTGACAGATATACAAAATTTTTTCTTTTATGGTCTGGAACGTACATGAAGAGTGAAGATGGTTGGCTAACTAACTCGGGAACACGCCCCATACAGCTGGCCGTATGAAAAGAATGACATTTCCAGATTTATCCCACACACTTCCAGCGATTGTCATTCTGGCTTGCGATTTTCCATCCGACTTGTTTATACAAGTTTCACTGGGAACTGAAGACGTTTGCACTTGAATGATAAATCGGTTGAAGTCAAAGGAATTCGCATAATTACGCATTCTCCCTCCTTGAATGGCCCATTCAAAATCCTTTCCACCATCGATTTTTTCATTAGCTTCGTTTAGGAATTCAGCGGGATAATTGAGTCTTCATTTTCAACAGTATCGATTAATTTTTATAAATGCAATTCTCCCGAAATTTGATTGTGAATCGTCCAATTCAACTCATTCACATCAGCATTTCATTTCATCTTAAGTTTGAGGCCGCCTAATGTTACCAATACCTTTTCTTGGCATCGTAACAAATATCGACCAACAATATCACTCACAAACTTATAATTCACAGACTCACATTGATATATGTATGTAAGTATTTCGTAAATGAAAAAAAAGAAAGAAAATATGCTGAGTTGTTAAATTAATAATAGCCTAAATAATTAATGAATCTAAGTAGCGTGATATTTAAGTAAGACTCGTAACAATATGTGTGCAAATTTCAGCATATTACTTCTAATAGGAGGTCTCAGTGGTCAAGAGGGTAAATTTTCGTTTTATAGTTCTACATTTTACAAAGATTTAGGATTGTTTCATGTAAGAGGTTTCCGAAAGCAAAAAAATAACACTCACGTTTCTTATAGCGAGAACTGACCACTGGCTAAAATCCGATTGTGTTGAAAGTCCGGGGTATATAAAACACTCGAGTCTATCCACATGCAAAGTTTCAGCTTCCTAGCTCTTACAGGAGACTCATCAGTGGTCAAAAATCACTTGACTCAGTGGTCAAAAATCACTTGCCATAAAATCACATCCTTTGGAGATCTGTACGTATGCACATCAGTTTGTAGGCTCATAGTTCTTAACAGATTTTTTCAGTACTGAAAGTGCGACAATTCCTTTGGTCACTGCAGTTTAACCTCAGACTGGACACTGAATATTTATTTGCGCATCCCCTTTGAGTTATGTAAGTATGTACATTTACATTTTTAGCTCTTAAATAATTATTAAAATCACTGAAATAATGACAAAAATTACGGTACTATTACACTGACCACAATCAGCGAATTCCAAATTATTTTTCGCTTTTATATTTGTCGTGTATAGCACTTTATATTTACTATGTTTTAGCTTTTGATCTTATAAGATGCATGTGAAAGGCCGGACACAATACTCAAGATTTCAGCTTTCTAGATCTTACAGGAGCCTCAGCGGTTAGGTGGTCAGGGCCTGCAGTTGAGAATTTTGCAACCTTTATTTTTCCTAAACCTTCGCGTAGCAATTATGATCAATTCCGCAGAAGGAAGTATCTAATTTGGTCCAGTAGTTTTCATGTTTTAAGCAGTCGAACAATCCACGATTCATTTTTATATACCTGTATATAGATAGTCATGGAAAAAATGTCACGTTCGACACGTCAAGTTCGAACCAACTTCAAAATTAAATTAAAAAAACTACCTAAGATATTTCTACCAAACAAAGAGGATTCAAAAACTTTATTATTTTTAAACATTTTACAATTTTCATCTTTAACATATTCTTTGTGATTTCGCTGAATCTCATGTTTTTAAAGATGTTCACGAAAACTACTTCCATTTCTGTCGAGTTCGAACCGCTCCTTTTTTGTTCTTATTTTCTAATCTATATTTCGCCTGGAAAAGAATAAAACACCAATGATAGTACCATTAACGATCTATAAGATTAGTAAAAGATGAATCTAAAATATGTTTTATTTTGACCTTTCTATCACTTTGAATGTGTACAGCGGTCACGTTCGACACCGTGGAATTGCCCATATTAGGCATATGACTTTACAACTTTTTTCAAAAAATTAAAAATACATGATCGTACGCCATGGGTTTTAGATAGAAAAATAATAAAAATGGTATCGGTTTGACAATATTATTCAAAACTTCCACCCCAAAATATAATAAAGTTACAAAAAAAATCACCTCAACATATACCTATTAAGTTAGATATGAATAAAACATTTTTAAAACAAACGACGACAAACACAAACAAGTAACCAATTTTGAGGTTTCTATATTTGCAACAATTTTGAAAACTAAATTATAGCAGACTTTTGAATAAATAATTTTTGTGACAAATTCGTTAAAATATGATAGTCAAAAAATAAAAACGATAAAAAGGTTCTCCGAATATTTATTTTTAATTACAAAATTTACAACATGGATTAATGACGTCAAAAAGAAGAGCTTAGCATCAAAAACGCGTTTTGGAAAAAATTATAATAGCTGCTTTTTGGATATAAGCCCGCGGTATATAAAATTCAGAAATCGTTTGGTGGGGGAGGTTTTTCACAGATTGAACTAAAACTAAATGTTGTATTATTTTTTTACCATTTCTCATCATGTACGACCAGGTAAATATGACGTTACGTTATAACACACAACCAGCCAACATAACAAAACGGTTTAGTCGTTAAGTGTAACGACTTTATATTGGCATACGGGTTAGTTGTCATGGTTTGGTTTACTGAAATCATAAGTGTATAAGCAGTACCTGATCTACCATAGGGGCTTACTTGGCTAAAGCCCCGGGGCGCAAGGAACATGAGGGGAGCAACATTTCTGGGAATAAATTTGATATAACCTAACTCAAAATGTTGCTGAACAGAAAAATTACTTTTATAAGTCTATATTGCCGTTTAAAGAAATAAGAAATGCATAAAAATTGTTTGCTTTTTGCCTAAACGGCTGAACCAATTTTCTTGAAACTTGTGGGACAAATATGCTTTGATTTTCCACTTTTCGTCAAGTAATTTTTGACCACTTGATCGCTAAAGCACCTGTAAGAGCTAGAAAGGTTACATTTGGCACATGCATATTGTTTTTCGGTCCGTGGTCTGCTCATGGGCTATCAAAAACTTGAATATTATTTTAATCCTTTCAGAAGCTAACTCGGATACAAAGCTGAACTTTGTAAATATGTAGTGATACCTATTAACGACAAATATGTGGTTTTGTGGAATAACAAAACATCTCAACAAATACAAATCGAAGTACATTTAAAACATGTACCTAGGAGCGTACAAATATCGATCGATAGATAATGATTATCTGAGTACATTTATGCTTAAATACCGAAATTCTAGAAATCCACAGAAATATACACTTAAAAAACAGTCTTAAATTCTCCGACTGTGGTCAGTGATAGCAGTGGTTAAAACAAGTTCCATTATTTCAGTACTTTTAAAAGTCCCTTCAGAGCTATGAACCTAAAAACTTTTATTTCTTACAAATTATAATTTCTACTTTTACTACTAAACGGCTAAGGTGATTGCATTGAAACTCGGAACATACGAATATATGAAATACTTTGAGAACCGTTATTATATATAAAACTATACATTTCAACAAATGAGGCGCAGATCAGGTCTCATTACACATTTTTCTTACACTTGTAGCATGCAACTTAGGTTTGATATTGGTTTCTAGTTGACAGTTTGAATATTTGAATTCATCAAAATATAAAGGACTGTTGCTGGTGGGAAATCACAGCGGCAGCACGCAATTGGTCTATCCTTATTGCTCGTGTATGGGTTGGGTTTTTGCTATCATTCCGACCAATAGTTGCTACTTTAATTTTCACATGTTTTGCAGGCTTAATAGTTGATATATAAATAGAAGGGGGAAGAAGAGAGACAAAGAATAGCTGACCTCCGAAATACCTAGCCGAAACATGTGTACTTAAGATGTAGTTGTACATTGCCCGCCCATCCTGTCCACCAAAAATGAAACCAAATTGATCAAATGAATTGATAGACCCATTGTTTCATGCCCTAAACCATAGTCGCGGCCGAACAAGTGAATTCAGACAATTGATTTCAATTTAGCACATAGTAAAACTGTTACAAATTGTATTTATACTATTCTTCATTTTTGGCTTAATTTAGATTTCAAAATTCAAGTTGATTGTAGAATATTAGTTTTGTACAAATTGGTACGTAAAGATACTCTCATCCTTACTTTGTATATCAAAACATAAAGTAAAATATTCTCCTACACAGAAAAAACAAAATTCTCAATTCAACAAAAATTTTCAAAAACTCAAATACAAAAATTTTCAAAATTCCTGTGATAAAGAAAATTGAAGTTCCAAAAACGGAAATTGTGACTCGTTCATTGGGCATTTTTTTCTTTTTTAATAAACAAACATATTTTCATTTCAACTACAATATTTGTAATTTGTTTATTAAAAATATTTTTGATTTTGCTCAACAAATATATTTTCAAATAATTTATCGAAAATATGTTGCCTTTAAATTCAACAAATATATTGTCATATTAAAAACCAAATTTGTTATTTCTCCTGGAAATCAGTGGATTTATGCAATTAATAAATAATAACACTTTATCCGCATCGTTGTAACGACATTTATTTATATTAAAGGATACATTTAAAAGTGAAAATAAACAAAAGAACAAATGATGGAATGTTTATAAGTATTAAATTTACTTATTCAAAATCTTACCGCCGACTTCCTCACAATAAATCCAATAACTCGGACTCTACTGAAAATAATAGACGAAAGTACAAACAAAATACAAAACATTATTTTAATAAACAATAATATTTGGTGCAATACTTTACCTTCGTCACAAGAATATAATTTAGAAAACTGAACTCTTATAACACATTTTGGAAATTTGAAATTGGATTTAAGTTTATGTATAGGGACCGCACCGAACCACTTCAATTCAAAAGGGGTACATATTTTCTAGTATTTGACGTCGACGGGCAACATTTTTCCAGAAAAGAAAACACCATTAGAGATAAGGAGGATGTCTTTGACTTTATTAAATATAAAATCTTGGTCCCATAAAGATCGCACACAGGTAAAGCATAATTTGCTTTAGTACATCCTCCAAAACAGGTCCACGGCATTTGCTGTAATATTTTCTAAACGCATATATTTGACTGCCTCCAATGTATGTGTCTCTGGAACTGAGTAAATAAATTTTAATTTAAAACCTGTAAGGAAGAGCTAAAATCAACCAGAGTCGACTATAATATACCATAATATACTTAAAGAGCTCAAAAGAATTAGTGGCAACTTTTATCGATGCTGTGTTTCTAATGATTTTTCTAATTCTAGCGCCTTGAATGTGGGTATGTATACACGAGGACTACATCTAATTCTGGACCAAAATTACACAACGTCCGTTTTTGGTTCAATAAACAGTAGCCTGTTGAATTTCAAAGATCTGCTAAGAAATGCCAGTTTATAGATGCAGATGATAAAAGTAGATATGTGGACTATATCTAAATCTGAACCGATTTTGTTCAAATCCGTCTATGTATTAATATATTACAATCTCCCAAATTTCGGAATGAGTTGATGTAAGATACAGCTGCTATAGCGCTAAGAGGCAACTCGGGATCAAAATATATATGGGAGCTATATCTAAATCTGAGTCGGATTGCTTGAAATTCGAATGCATCTATGCTTTGACCAAAAGTTTTCTTTGGGTCGAATTTTAAAAACATCTGTTGAAAATGTGGATTCTACAGCGGTGCTTTCTGAAATTTTCATCAACATCGGCGTAAAATTACGACTTGTAATTCGCGAAAAATTTAAGATGGACAGACAGACGGACGGACGTAGTTAAATCGCATTAGCTAGTAATTCCTAGTAAATGTGTATATTTTAGGATGCGTCTTCCTTCAATATTTTTATATGTTACAAACTTCAAAAGCGAAACAAACTTATAATACCCAGTACCACATTGTGAAACATGATACCACTTACCTTTTTATCCTCATTTATGTTATCACTTTCGCACTTTTCAGTTAATGTACACACTCCTTATATTTCCTTAAAATTAATTAAAAATGCATTTGTTAGCGACGGTAAAGGCACGACATAAAATAAATAAGGTATTGACAAATTTCTCATTTGAGAAGTTTTGGAATATTTATGAAACATATTTTCCAAATTTCAATAACAATATTTGTTGAACTCCAAAAATTGTAACATACAAATAAATTTGTTGACATTTTTAAATTGTGTTTTAGTTGTTCGTTCAGCTTGAGGCCATAAATAAAACAATGTTATTTTTAATATTATTGATTCATTACAAATTTTTATTCCCGATATTTCGAACGACTTCGTCGATCATCTTCAGGGGGTTGCACTAAACAAATATACATTAAAATTAGTAACAATATACACAAATTTTCACAAAAGGGCATAATTACATTTATAAAATCGAAACAAAAATAAGGTATCCTTTCTTTTTCACTTTACAATGACAACTAAGTTAAGTTTTGATTTACTTGCTATTCTTGTGTATTAAATGTCTATATATGTGTGCGCATTTGTCTGTATCTGTTTTAAAATTCAGTCTCTTCTCAGTAGGGACGGCAGTGATGTGTAACATCTCAAGCATGTATCTCCTGTGGTAGTTGCTCTCTTCTTCTAATACGTCAACGTCGTCAAAGTTCGGTTGGTGACCAGTTAGTGTGCAATGTGCCGCGAGAGCAGTTTTCTGTTCAAGTGGTTTGTCAAGAGCTTTTTGGTCTGATCTATGTGAAGAGAGTCTAGTTTTTAGTTTCGTTCGTGTAGTGCCAATATATAACTTGTTGCATAAGTTGGACTTGTCCCCGTTACATTTAATTTTGTATACTACGTCATGTTTTTCTTCCTTTTTAAGTTTTGATTTTGTCCTACTAAATAAACTATTTACTGTACTATAGGATTTTTGTGCCAATTCGAATTTGTCCCTGTCATAAAGGTCTGAGTTCTTAAGTCGTTCAGTGAATCCTGGAATATATGTTACAGTTTTATATAATTTAGTTTGTTTTTCTTCTTGTTTCTTAGGTTTCTTAGCTTTTTGTACATCTCTTATTAGATTGTTAATAGTTTTCTGTGGAAACTCGTTCAAGGTTAATATTTCTTTAATTTTTCCAATATTTTGTTGGTGAAAATCTTCATCGCTGATGTCCAATACTCGTCTGATAAAATTAGTCGCCGTGTTGACTATAGTTCTCCTTGGATGTTTCGAATAAAAATTGATGATTCGTCCGGATGACGTAGGTTTTTGGTACCAGTCCAATTTTAGTAGGTTTCCTTGTCTGTGTACTATAGAATCTAAATACGGTAGTTTTCCCTCTCTCTCCTCTTCCATGGTGAATTGGATTTGTCGATTATATGAGTTGAGAATTCGTAGTGTTTCATTTATATCTGTTTTCTTTAAAACGGCAAAAAGGTCGTCAACATATTTAGTCAGGTACTTTGGTTTTGATGCTATTTTGGTTAACGATGAGTCAAGAAGATGTTCCATTATAATATCTGCAATTACTGGTGAAGCTGGAGATCCCATCCCTTTTCTCTGTTCGTAAAGTTTATCGTCATATTTAAAATATCTTGTTTCCTTAATACAAAAAGTTAATATTTCGATGAATAAATTCTTTGGTATAGTTGTGTATGCTTCTAATATGCTCTATTTTTCATCTATGGTTTTAATCGCTAAATTCAGTGGAATACTGGGAAATAAAGACACTACGTCAAAGGATATTAATATCTCATCGTCATCAATGTGAGCGTTATTGATTCTTTTTTTAAATTCACTTGCGTCTTTAACATTGTATATTGAGTTCATATTTAGATTCGTGAGGATATTAACAATATATTTGCTTAATTCATAAGATGGTGAATTGATCGAGGAACAAAATTGTGTATTTTTTTGTGTATCCTTAAAATTAATTAGGTTAGGTTAGGTTGAAGAGAGGAGACGTTTAAAAGTCTCATGCCCGTGGACATACATTTAAGCCAGTGGTTCGGCCTGTTGTGCGCTGCTTATTTATGATCTTTTTATACCTCACGAGTTACAGAAAATCGGTACTAGACACGAATTTTCTTAGTATCTTCCAGTCATATCCTCTGAGATGAGTCAAGTCTGGTAATATGTCGGACCCGAAATGTTGGGATCTTGCATATGTGACTCAGAAAATGTTCCATCGTTTCGATGTTTTCCCTGCATGCCCTGCATTCGTCATTTCCTGCTAGTCCTATGCGATGAAGATGTGCTTGTAAGCTTGAGTGTCCCGTTAGAACACTCATCATCTTACTAATATAGATCTTGTTTAGTTTCAGAAGATTTCTTGTTTTCTTTTCATTTGGGTCACCCCACAGTATCTTTGCAGTTGCTCCTACTGTTGCGCTGTTCCACACAGTTTTGTGAGCCATCACTGCCCAGTGCTTCAACTCATTTTTCGTGGCTTCGAAAGGTTTCCAATTTCCCAAGTTTATTACTCGAAGTTCTCTGCCCTTTGAAGCCAAGCTGTTTGCCTGTTCATTTCCAATCACTCCGTTGTGTCCTGGTACCCAGCAAATACGTAATTGACCATCCATGGGCTGAGTAATCATTTATCGTTCTTTTACAGTCCAACACAGTTCTGGATTTGACCCTTTCCGATGTTATTGCTTTAATCGCCATTTGGCTATCTGTGAAGATGTTGGCATATTTAGGCTTTGTGGTGTTACTGAGCCAGTTCACACACTCCGTGATTGCTCGAACTTCTGCTTGAAATACCGTGTTATGGTCAGGGAGGCGGAAGTAAAGTTCGACTGCTGGTTCATCAATAAAAAGTCCCAGACCCGTCCTTCCTCCTAGCCTGTACCCATCAGTGTAGCAGCTGGTTCCCACTGGCACATAAGCTAGTGTTCCGTTTCCCCAGGAGCTGTTAGCCGCACTTCACGAATGCGGTCAGAGATTTCCGTTGTTTGAATATGACCGACCAGTGATTGTAATATCTTCTGATGGTACGACTTGTGGTCTCGATTTATCCATTCACCCATCACTTGTAGACGTCTTGCTGTGAGGGCTGCCTCATACTTTATACGGATATCTATTGGTTGGATGTGTAGTACAGTCTCTAACGCTCTTGTTGGTGCGGTTCTAATTGCCCCGCTCATGCCTTTTCAAGTCATTTGAGCAATGTCAGTCCGTCCGTCTGTCTATCTGTGGGTCTATCTGCTGGCTGATGCGCACGATAACTCACGAACGGTGTAACCGATTGACTTCAAATTTGGTATTTGCGGTAACATTTTTTTCTATCTCCGGCTAAGTTCGAAGATGGGCTATATTTGTCCACTCCTTCTAGTACCTCCCCCACAAAGGGTTTACTTTTAGTAAAATATTGATTTTTTTAGTACCTTTCATACTACTTATTCTAATCTTCTGAAATTTCACACATAGTATTAGTTTGTTAGTCGCTAACACGGCAAAGTGGCCACTCCCTTTTTGGTACCTCCCACACAAATGGACCATTTTGCACCAAAAGTTAACTATTATGGCTTTAATATTACTTCAAAATACTTGAAACTTTGTACAGTGTAATGCTTTTATAGTACCTAGAGTCCAGAGAAAAGTGGGCGTTATTGGCACGCCCCTTTTGGTACCTCCCACACAAATGGACCTTTTTGTAACAAAAGTTAATAGTCTTTAACTTTAATACCAGTTCATACTAATACTTGAAATTTCCTACAGTGTAATGCTTTTATAGTACCTAGAGTCCACAGAAAAGTGGGCGTTATTGGCACGCCCCTTTTGGTACCTCCCACACAAATGGGCCATTTTGTACGAAAAGTTAACAGATTAAACATCAATTAATATAAATACTTGGGATTTTTAATGGTGTAATGCTTTTATAGTAACTATCGTCCTGAGAAAAATGAGCACTATTGGAGCGCCGCGTTTGTTACCACACCAATGGACAACATTTTAACCAAAAGTTAACAGCTTATATATTTAATGCCAGTATATACTTTAAAGTTATTAAATGCAATTTAAATTGATAATAACTTAATTAAAACAAAAAAATTTACAAATATTTTTTGGGACTCAAGGTGAGGGATTTATTAGTCGGTTTACCCGACTGAACTTTCTTACTTGTTTAAATTGTAATTGAAATCATAACGAAAGCAATGACGACATTTCGATTTTATTAGAATTTTTTGTTAATCGAACGAAAATAATGTTAATGCATAGAAAATGTAGGTCTGTGTGCTTCCCAAACTACCAATCAATTAGATGAGATGGTTTGAGTTCATAGTAGAACATGTTTTAGAGTAGGCTTGAAATGTTATGCGTATGATAATTCAAAGTACGTAAAAATTGTAGCCCGTCAATTTAAATTATGTTTTATACACGATATATTTTAGGTTTATAATAATATTTAATTCTTGTTGTGTAATAGAGTTAATTTGTTAACACAGCACACCCAGAAAGAGAGAATGGCAAAAGAGTGAGTAGCTATATCGGTAAACGGGCTCTCCCTATGTTCAGCAGCTATTGAATTGATTAAAACTGCAAAATTAATATTTCTCTCTGGTGGTGCGGGATAACACAACAACAATAACAATAAAAAGAATGAGCAATTGATCACTTACATACATCAATAATCCCACGATGATGCCTTTCATGATATTATTTATTTATTCAATATCATCTATCGAGCGAAGCTCTTACAGATTACTCGTACATATGTATACAATATTCAATATTATAACAATAGACTTAAAAATAATTAATAGTACAATCATTATCAATTAAGTACATTATACAAGTAAAAGAAGAATAGTTTGCAGTATCAGGTAGAGTCCTCCCTTATTAATCTCTTAAAAACTTGTCTATCAATATGATAATCAATTCGTGTTGCCATTGCATTAAACAAAATTAGACATCGCGTTAAAGGCTCATTAACACCGTAGTTTGTTCTATGAAATTGAATCGAAAATAAGTAGTGTCCTCTTAATAAACGAATTGGAATGTGGAACGGCAAAATGGATAATAATGGTGGGCAATCAATATTTGCGTCAATTATATCTTTTATAAAAACTATACTTTGCATTTTCCTTCTAACTGTCAGTTGCTGAATTCCAAGAATTCGGCAACGGCCAGTCTAAGTAAAAAATGATGATAAAATTTTGCTGTTTGTTGTTAAACATTAAACATTTTTAAGCCAAGGATCATATCCTTTTTCTTATTGTTACCAATCCAGCGTATAACACGAGTACAATACCTGGATTTTAACAACTGCGAGATTTTTTTCCAAAAAAAATAAGCCTAAGGCTGGTCACTCCAACCACATTATTTTCTTTCCGCATGAGCAATACATATTTCAATACATAACAACTTCAATCACAAGAAACAACTTTTTTATATTATTTAAATCGGAAAGGGATAAAATAATAAGAATACCATTAAATCGTCCAACCATCAAACTCGGACTAGGGACTATTTCTTCTTTTTTTAGAATAATTAAGTTATTTCCTTAGTTCTAATTACACTACGCAACAAAAAAATTTTCGTCGAAGGTACCCTTAGTATTTGCACTATAATTTTTGGAGTATATCGGTCATATCGGTACAGGTCGACTTATGCGTTAAATTTAAGCTGTTAAATTTAAGCTATTAATGTGGGCTATTAATGTGGGCTATCAATGTTGGAAATATCTCTTTCACATAGAAACAGTGCTTTAGTAACAATCATTAAACAAATTGGAAAAAGTAGATTTAAAAAAAAAATTCTGGGACAAAAAAAAACATAAAAAATAGAAAAAGAATCGAAAAAAAATATTTTATTTTATTTTTTAAAAGTTTGCATCCTAGCGAAGAAAATAATAATGCCTATTTGAAAAAAATCTATTGATAAATGTAGAAATTATAGCCATTTTGGTATAGATAAGAGAATTTCAAAAAATCCTTTTTTTTTTATTTCTGTTTAAATAGCGATTTTATTTATTACTTATATTTATATTGTGTACATTTGAGTTTATTAACATGAACAAGTTTAATTAGAAGTAATTGTGAGTTCTTTTTTGACGTTTGTAGATTTCGGAATCGGTTTCACTAATGAGGAACCAAATATAATCTCCCATTATTCTTTCATCCCAGTGCCCTTGGTAACGCCGCTCGATGGACTTCAATTCTTGGTGAAACCATTCGCCATGTTCGTCAATTACGTCGCCAAGATTCTCGGGGAAAAGGTTTAAATGAGAATGCAAAAAAAATGTATTTTTAGGGACATATTTACACCAGTTGGAATACATAAAGCGAAAAATAAGTTCGAAGAATACATACATATGTGTTATATACATAAATATAATAACATAAATATCGGCTATCCCAGAGGCATAGCATACCAACTACTTTTAAATCGCAACAAATTTTTCAGTCATGTTCATATTTTATGTATTTTATCAATTTAGCCATTGTTTCGTCTGAATCCTTAGTGTTGACAGCATGGGATTCGACGGTTTCCGATTTCCGTTGTGTATAAGTACTGCTTTCAAACATTCTTTACTGCTCTCAACCAGTAACCGCCATTTCTTTAAATTGTATGTTTGATTAGGTTCCTCGAACAATCCGGGAATGGCCTTGCAAAAGCATCTGTTATCCACAGTTGTATAAAGTTGTTTGTAAGGTATATCACGGACTCTGTAATATGATATGTTAACATCTGGGGCCAAAATATTGTTCTGTTTCATTCGAGATGCAAGTAGTTCTGCCTTATCTTTGGTCAGTTCCAAATCTCTCAATGAGTTGAAACTGAGTTAAAAGCGATGACTTCTGACTCAAACTTGAATCGCTCAGAGTTAAGTACTCAGTTGAACTTGATAATGTTTCCTTAATTAGGCTGTTAGCTATACTTGGACACTTGGGAATTGGTATTGTTTCCGAATGTGCAACTGGCAAAGTGACAGATTTTACTTCAGAGTAATTCTAGCGAATGCTCCTTCCTACTCCAATCGGTTTACTTAGACAAAAATAGCAGTCCGTATCGTGAATGAATGCAAAATCATTGGCATTCCAAATTGCACGTGATGTCTAAAATTAAAACGTGTTATTCCACAAAACATTGTAATACATTAATTGTAAAGTACTTACCGCATGCTTTCACTACTCCATCGAGTAAGATTTACATGGCACGAATTACACATAATACTAGGTGTCCACGGTTCGATCACATTTTTAACTCGTATACCAAAGTATTACACATATATTTCTTCTATTATTTTACTAAACGCACGCCGATTTTTTTAATTACATATTTTCCGCAGATGTAGCAGAAATTGTCGGGATCCTTTACACATTGAAAAATTCTTTGCCTTTTACTCATACTTCGAAATATAACTTTAAACGAGTAATATTTTGCAAAAAAATCGACTTATTCCTTAAAGGCGCTGAATTACACTAATTTATTAATAAGAAATTTCATTCATAAATTCCGGGTTTAAGGTGCATAAGTTGCAGTGCCAGTAGCTGACATATACATAGTTTGCTTCGAACGTAGAAACTGCCGCGTACTACTTTGTATTGCGACTGTGATTTTTTGAATTTCCCTAACATTTACAAAATGGCTCATAACTTTTACATCTATCCATAGATTTTTTTTCAAATAGACAGTGTTTCCTTCGTTGGCATGCTGGCTTTTTAAAAATAAAATATTTTTTCGATTTTTTTTCTATTTTTTATGTTTTTTTTGTACAAGGAAAAAGTGTTTTTTAAAAAAAAAATCATTTTTTCATATTTTCATATTTTTGACGACTGTTACTAAACCAAAGATTCATAACACGGCTCAATCAGGCTTATACTTGAAATTATGAATATGGTCCAAATACTGAATGTACTTTCCATGAAAGCTGGAATTTAAAAAAAAAATTAAAAAAGAAGTTACCATAAAGAATTTTTTTAATATTTTTTTCGTGTTTCTTACACCTAATTGCACCAGAAACTGTTATCCACATCCCTTGGAAAAAATTTTGTTGCATAGGGTTATTTACACGAGGCCCGAAATGGTGTCGAAAACGAGGCTGCATGTTACGACAGCTTAACCGCGGAGAAGACTATTGTCGATTGGCTTGTCACTCTTGCTTGAAATAAATCTTGCTGACACACTGCGGCACAAGATGAGAGAGAGAAATATGTATGTACACAAAGTATGCCTTCTATTCCACAAAAAGAGTAATAAAACCAACATTAAAGCAAATATCATAAATTCCTGGGAATGATAAAAAGCTAATTTTTGTTACACACTCTCGTAAGAACTTATGCACTTGAAACTTAAGATTTTTCTTAAAAGTTTTAGGTCCCAATACAATAAGTGGGTGATATTAATTAGCACTGTTGATTTGATCTCGTTAAACGCCGAGGTTAAATGGTATCATGGCTCCCTCAGAGCTCATATTTATTGGCTCGGGCTAATAAATATGGCTTCTTTTCTTTTAGCGGATTTTCGGTATCAATCGTATAATATGTAACCGAAACAAGTACGTATAAATATGTAAATGACATGAGATCAAATTTCTAATTCCCCTTCTTTACTTATGCTCATGAAGAGTTCAATTTCTCTTATGCCTTAGCAAACCAATACTCTAACACAATGCAGACACCAAGACAACAACCGGGAGGCAAACTGTTCCCAATGTGATAATTGGTCTTGCACACTGGTCCCAAATCTAATTTTTTTGGCATAAATTCAAAAAATATACTTAAGAAATTACCAGATGTAGAAATATATTCGAAAAGGAAACCCTAATAGGGGACCTAGAAAATATAATTTTTTAAACTTAGGTGCCATCCCTGTTTTTCTCCATGCGGTCAAATTTAAAATTTCAGTCACGTGTTTTTAAGCACTTCTTGAGAAAATAGTGGCAATATCTTTGATACTGGAAATCTGCAAAAATAAAATTTTATTTAATTTGTGAAATATGGAAAATCAAGCTCAAGGTATGTTGTTTTAATTTATTATAACATAATTCATAATTGTTTTGTCTTTGTCGCTGTTATTTCGTGTTTACGTGGTGTGGTATTTTAGAGATACATAACCTCACGTTATTTGTGTTTCGTGAGGTAAAAATTATAGATGTTCTCGCGTGCCCATGAAAGTTTAAACGCACGATTATATATTAAGGTGTCCTTTAACATGTATTATAGGTGCGCTTTGAGCGTTTTGTGCGCAAAGGGATCAAAAATATGTTTTTTTAGTCAACCTCTTGTTTAATTGAGCTGAAATATTAGCTATTTGGGATGTTAATGGACGCAAAACTGATGCCGTTTCGAATTTGGTACTAAGAAAATTGATAACAATTTGAACGAAAACAAAAAGAACCATGCTGAGAGTTTTATAGTTTATGTTCAGAAATATTTACCAAAGTTCAGAAGAGATTTGGACAGGTTAGTGGAAGCCCACTCGGAGTGGTTATCTGTAAATTTTACTATGAATATCGAACACTATGATTATGCGATACCCACGTCCAAAGTTGCGGTTCGTCCTAGCTTGACCTACACTAAAGAAGGAAAACGACTAAAAAAGATATTGACAGCTGAACTCTCACTGAGCCAAGAACATAACATTCCCCATCTTGTTCATACGGCAACTATATCTGCGAGTCAGACAAAAGATGTCAATGCTTGTTTTAAAAAATACTTTAACACAAACTTGTTACACATAGACAAATATACTTTGTATCCCATGTCAGCAACTTTCCTTAAAATATTAGCACATTGTTCTCAGATTATTCTTGCCTAAAATAATAATGCCTATTTGAAAAAAATCTATTGATAAATGTAGAAATTATAGCCATTTTGGTATAGATAAGAGAATTTCAAAAAATCTTTTTTTTTTAATTTCTGTTTAAATAGCGATTTTATTTATTACTTATATTTATATTGTGTTTATTAACATGAACAAGTTTAATTAGAAGTAATTGTGAGTTCTTTTTTGACGTTTGTAGATTTCGGAATCGGTTTCACTAATGAGGAACCAAATATAATCTCCCATTATTCTTTCATCCCAGTGCCCTTGGTAACGCCGCTCGATGGACTTCAATTCTTGGTGAAACCATTCGCCATGTTCGTCAATTACGTCGCCAAGATTCTCGGGGAAAAGGTTTAAATGAGAATGCAAAAAAAATGTATTTTTAGGGACATATTTACACTAGTTGGAATACATAAAGCGAAAAATAAGTTCGAAGAATACATACATATGTGTTATATACATAAATATAATAACATAAATATCGGCTATCCCAGAGGCATAGCATACCAACTACTTTTAAATCGCAACAAATTTTTCAGTCATGTTCATATTTTATGTATTTTATCAATTTAGCCATTGTTTCGTATGATTCCTTAGTGTTGACAGCATGGGATTCGACGGTTTCCGATTTCCGTTGTGTATAAGTACTGCTTTCAAACATTCTTTACTGCTCTCAACCAGTAACCGCCATTTCTTTAAATTGTATGTTTGATTAGGTTCCTCGAACAATCCGGGAATGGCCCTGCAAAAGCATCTGTTATCCACAGTTGTATAAAGTTGTTTGTAAGGTATATCACGGACTCTGTAATATGATATGTTAACATCTGGGGCCAAAATATTGTTCTGTTTCATTCGAGATGCAAGTAGTTCTGCCTTATCTTTGGTCAGTTCCAAATCTCTCAATGAGTTGAAACTGAGTTAAAAGCGATGACTTCTGACTCAAACTTGAATCGCTCAGAGTTAAGTACTCAGTTGAACGTGATAATGTTTCCGTAATTAGGCTGTTAGCTATACTTGGACACTTGGGAATTGGTATTGTTTCCGAATGTGCAACTGACAAAGTGACAGATTTTACTTCAGCGTAATTCTAGCGAATGCTCCTTCCTACTCCAATCGGTTTACTTAGACAAAAATAGCAGTCCGTATCGTGAATGAATGCAAAATCATTGGCATTCCAAATTGCACGTGATGTCTAAAATTAAAACGTGTTATTCCACAAAACATTGTAATACATTAATTGTAAAGTACTTACCGCATGCTTCCACTACTCCATCGAGTAAGATTTACATGGCACGAATTACACATAATACTAGGTGTCCACGGTTCGATCACATTTTTAACTCGTATACCAAAGTATTACACATATATTTCTTCTATTATTTTACTAAACGCACGCCGATTTTTTTAATTACATATTTTCCGCAGATGTAGCAGAAATTGTCGGGATCCTTTACACATTGAAAAATTCTTTGCCTTTTACTCATACTTCGAAATATAACTTTATACGAGTAATATTTTGCAAAAAAATCGACTTATCCTTAAAGGCGCTGAATTACACTAATTTATTAATAAGAAATTTCATTCATAAATTCCGGGTTTAAGGTGCATAAGTTGCAGTGCCAGTAGCTGACATATACATAGTTTGCTTCGAACGTAGAAACCCAATATTTTCAAGACTGCCGCGTACTACTTTGTATTGCGACTGTGATTTTCATGCACCTAAAAGGCGTAACTGAATGGAAACCTCATCCATGGAATCCTCTACCTGAGCGGATCTCATCCAATATAGCTCTCACAGTGCATATAATGTTTTATGGAGGGTTACGAACGGCCATAAAACCTCTTCCTCTCTATAATTTTATTTAATCCTCATAAAATAAAATGCAAGTGCAATGTCTCTTATATACCCCTCTCACATATGGCGAATTCAATATAAGCAGAAAATAATTTAAAAATGAAAAAATATGAAACAAGATTTTTTTTGAATTTCCCTAACATTTACAAAATGGCTCATAACTTTTACATCTATCCATAGATTTTTTTTCAAATAGACAGTGTTTTCTTCGTTGGCATGCTGGCTTTTTAAAAATAAAATATTTTTTCGATTTTTTTTTCTATTTTTTATGTTTTTTTTTGTACAAGGAAAAAGTGTTTTTTAAAAAAAAAAATCATTTTTTCATATTTTCATATTTTTGACGACTGTTACTAAACCAAAGATTCATAATACGGCTCAATCAGGCTTATACTTGAAATTATGAATATGGTCCAAATACTGAATGTACTTTCCATGAAAGCTGGAATTTAAAAAAAAATTAAAAAAGAAGTTACCATAAAGAATTTTTTTAATATTTTTTTCGTGTTTCTTACACCTAATTGCACCAGAAACTGTTATCCACATCCCTTGGAAAAAATTTTGTTGCATAGGGTTATTTACACGAGGCCCGAAATGGTGTCGAAAACGAGGCTGCATGTTACGACAGCTTAACCGCGGAGAAGACTATTGTCGATTGGCTTGTCACTCTTGCTTGAAATAAATCTTGCTGACACACTGCGGCACAAGATGAGAGAGAGAAATATGTATGTACACAAAGTATGCCTTCTATTCCACAAAAAGAGTAATAAAACCAACATTAAAGCAAATATCATAAATTCCTGGGAATGATAAAAAGCTAATTTTTGTTACACACTCTCGTAAGAACTTATGCACTTGAAACTTAAGATTTTTCTTAAAAGTTTTAGGTCCCAATACAATAAGTGGGTGATATTAATTAGCACTGTTGATTTGATCTCGTTAAACGCCGAGGTTAAATGGTATCATGGCTCCCTCAGAGCTCATATTTATTGGCTCGGGCTAATAAATATGGCTTCTTTTCTTTTAGCGGATTTTCGGTATCAATCGTATAATATGTAACCGAAACAAGCACGTATAAATATGTAAATGACATGAGATCAAATTTCTAATTCCCCTTCTTTACTTATGCTCATGAAGAGTTCAATTTCTCTTATGCCTTAGCAAACCAATACTCTAACACAATGCAGACACCAAGACAACAACCGGGAGGCAAACTGTTCCCAATGTGATAATTGGTCTTGCACACTGGTCCCAAATCTAATTTTTTTGGCATAAATTCAAAAAATATACTTAAGAAATTACCAGATGTAGAAATATATTCGAAAAGGAAACCCTAATAGGGGACCTAGAAAATATAATTTTTTAAACTTAGGTGCCATCCCTGTTTTTCTCCATGCGGTCAAATTTAAAATTTCAATCACGTGTTTTTAAGCACTTCTTGAGAAAATAGTGGCAATATCTTTGATACTGGAAATCTGCAAAAATAAAATTTTATTTAATTTGTGAAATATGGAAAATCAAGCTCAAGGTATGTTGTTTTAATTTATTATAACATAATTCATAATTGTTTTGTCTTTGTCGCTGTTATTTCGTGTTTACGTGGTGTGGTATTTTAGAGATACATAACCTCACGTTATTTGTGTTTCGTGAGGTAAAAATTATAGATGTTCTCGCGTGCCCATGAAAGTTTAAACGCACGATTATATATTAAGGTGTCCTTTAACATGTATTATAGGTGCGCTTTGAGCGTTTTGTGCGCAAAGGGATCAAAAATATGTTTTTTTAGTCAACCTCTTGTTTAATTGAGCTGAAATATTAGCTATTTGGGATGTTAATGGACGCAAAACTGATGCCGTTTCGAATTTGGTACTAAGAAAATTGATAACAATTTGAACGAAAACAAAAAGAACCATGCTGAGAGTTTTATAGTTTATGTTCAGAAATATTTACCAAAGTTCAGAAGAGATTTGGACAGGTTAGTGGAAGCCCACTCGGAGTGGTTATCTGTAAATTTTACTATGAATATCGAACACTATGCTTATGCGATACCCACGTCCAAAGTTGCGGTTCGTCCTAGCTTGACCTACACTAAAGAGGGAAAACGACTAAAAAAAGATATTGACTGCTGAACTCTCACTGAGCCAAGAACATAACATTCCCCATCTTGTTCATACGGCAACTATATCTGCGAGTAAGACAAAAGATGTCAATGTTTGTTTTAAAAAATACTTTAACACAAACTTGTTACACATAGACAAATATACTTTGTATCCCATGTCAGCAACTTTCCTTAAAATATTAGCACATTGTTCTCAGATTATTCTTGCTTCTACACTTCCTGTTGGCTGCTTCGGGAAAATGCTTCGGAGGCACTGAACAAATTTTATAAGCATGACAGACGGTCATACTCGTATACTAGACAAAATAGCCGCATTAATATTATTAATATAATGTTTTTCTCAGATCTATGGGTTTTTCGAATCCATTATTATTTCCAGTATTTCCATTTCTAAGAGGCAATCATAAAATTAAAGAAATGCATGCAGTTGTGCTAAAAATGAAATTTGTTTATAACATCGGAAGGTATTGTATTATTCGGTTCACTTTTTTCGTACACCATAACCTAAAATATTGATTGTGTCGATATTTATGCAAACCGAATGTCGCAAGCGGCATATAGGGACCCTATTGCCCAAATGGGTGGGAAATTTGTATAAGGGCTTTATCCAAATCTGAACCGATTTTCTTCAAATTATTATTAATATGGTTGGCCCATAGTACAAAAAACATATCCATGCCAAATTGTATGCAAATTCGACCACATTTGCAACCAGCACTTAGCGTACAAGCATCAAGCTTTTGTTGGAGGTGGGAGTGGTCGTGGCCAGATTTTTGTCCATTTGTTATGTGTGTTATGACTAACAGGTGTGCAAATTTTTAGGGCTGTATATACATACATTCCTTCATAATTTTGCCACAAAAAATGGATTTGGGACCAGTGTGCATTGGTTAAAACTTTGTAAATAAAACTTGTTCTGCATACTTTTCAGGGCAGCTCTTTTGAAACACACATATTAATATGCAAATTGCTACAAATAAAATAATGCGGAAACAGAAATACACATCTGCAAGCGCCACTTCACACTTTGAGGACATCTTCAATATTCTGAAAGGATCACAAGTAAGGAATACTAAGCCAGTTATTTAATGAACGGCCTGTGGTCAAACTGAAATGCAAAATGCATTTTATCAAAATTATTTATAATCAAAAATCTGAAAAACTATTTATTATCTATGGATGGTCAGTGCATATATTCTCAATTATAGCATGAGACTTCATGACAATCTCATAAGAAGTTTGATTCTAGATATAGGATATCCTATTAGGGTGGGATTGGAATTGGCTCCCTTGACCCCTTGTGAAATGAGCTGGGGGGCATTTTTGTTGAATATCTTAGAGATCGGACTTCCTGATTTCTTTGAATTTTTTGATTTTCCCTAAAAATTGCCAGAAAACACGAGTGGTCAGTTATGTAAACTACACTAGTATACTAGTATACTCGTATTTTGCTTCAGTTCAATGTAATTTTGACATTAATCGAATGTAAAAAGTGCATCAAGCTAATGAAGTTGTGTCGAAAAATAGCATTAAGATAGAAAAGATAGAATAATTTTCTTTAATTCATAGAAAATTAGACATTTAATGCAAAATATACGTCAAATTGATGCCAAATATTCCTTGAATCAATGTAATTTATCGAAGAAATATTGAAGCACCAATCCAGTTCAATCAGTGTAGTTTTTTTCAGTGTAAGAAAAGTTCACGAAGAAATTAATGAAATATTTGGGTTATAGGGGCGTAGCGTCATATCGTCCAAAGTCATATCGCTCAAAACCATGGATGTCATATTGCCCAAAAAGCGACATGGCATATCGTCCAAAGGCAATGTCATATCGCAAAGTGTATATGAGTGCCTTTGACCGGCACTATGCAACAACATTTTTTGTCGAATGGCTGTACATATATTTTTATGGTGTAATTTGAAAGCATAAACACAAAAAAAATATTTAAAAAATGTATGGTAAAATTTAGTTAAAAGTATTAAGCCGATAGGCCCAATTACCTTTAAATTGATGGAAATGATCAGGGCTACAAGTGTTAGTAATGACATGTTCACGTTTAAACAGTAGTTTAGTAGCTGTCGATAAAACTATTGATTTTTTGTTAAAAAATCGATTGTTTCTGGCAAGAAAAAAACCAAAAATAGAAAAAAATTGCAAAATTAGTTTTCTTCTTTTACTAGAAAGCTAGAAACCTAAAGAAGAAAACAAGATTTATTTGAAGAAATACATGAAGAAATAATTGCACTTTTTGTAAAAGTAGGGAAAAAATAGATTTTCATATTTTTTCGTTTTGGAATAATGTTTTTGCTTTCATTGACTATTAGATGTCATTATAAAATTGTCGAGGTTCGTATCTACCCATAAAACTGTATGTTCAATATCGTCACCTGAAATCCAAAATAACGTAACCCACATGTTCATGCTTTTTCAGGAGAAGCAAAAGACAATGTAAAGTAATTTTATGCTTTTGACCAAATTTAGGGATTTCATATTATTAATGCGAAATCAAATGACAAATCTAGCGCAATTAGCTGTGGCGTACATTATGAATTAAATAAAATAAAATTTTATGAATCTTTTCGCTTTTCTAATGACCTTGTTTGCTGTAACGTCATTTTGAGTATCACTGATTAAATGGTCAATTTTTGATATTGAACTCCAAAATTTTGTAGGAGTTTGTAGTTTAGCCTAATAGACTATAATCAATCATAAAATTAATTTTGATTTTTTTGATGTTACGTGATTTTGGATTTCAGATGACGATATGAGAATTATATTGAATAAGATCAACAGAGGTAGGAAGGCAATAAATGTTTTTATGAGGTTTCCGTTCAGTTATCTCTTTTATTGCATTAATGGCATCCTAAGGAATTCCCTATCGTATTCGCAGGTACATATTAAAAGTATAGGTTTCTATGTTAGAAACTAATGATATTTTAGATAGGCAAAAATACTTGCATATCGCATGAAATAATACAACCCAGCAAAATCTTGGTAAGAACCTGTCATTATTCCCTGCATTACCAAATAATGGCATCTCATTATTCGCTGCATTACTTTCGGCTTATTAATAATGACTTACCAATAATAACAGAAATAAGTGTTTTTGTTATCAAAATAATTTTGGCAAATTTGAATATAATGGAGTTTTGGCTATATGTGGGTTACTGATTTATTTATTTTTCAACATGTTTTCAAATAATACGTGCAGATTTGAAAGAAAATATCATAAATATTTACGTACATCTTATGATGTTAGACCATTAAAGAATTTTTCACATGGGGATTTGGGTTCAGAAATTTGAATCTGTCATGAGGAAATTGTTTGTTTCGAGAAACATGCGCGACAATATGCAAAAAATCACTTTAAATGGCCATTTCTACATATTTACCATATCTACTACTTATTTTATAACTTATTGGTATACATAATTCAAGTACTTAAAATCGCGAAAATATAAGCACATATTTATGCCTATGCTACACATAAGTACTTATTATGCCACTTAATTGTATGCTTTTGGAAACTACTTTCCTCCATATTAAAATAATGAGAAATGTGGCTAAATAATAAGTACTTACCATTATCGAACTTTGCTTACTCGTCGGACCCAGCAAAATTTCTCATTACCAAATAATCCGACGAGTAAGCAAAGTTCGATAATGGTAAGTACTTATTATTTAGCCACTTTTCTCATTATTTTAACATGGGGATGTCATTGGAGGAAAGTACTTCCCAAAAGCATACAATAAAGTAGCATAATATGTACTTATTTGTAGCATAGGCATACCACATTTTAAGTACTTGAGCATTACCAATATGTCATAAAATAAGTAGCAGATATGAAGAAATGGCCATTTAAGGGTACTTATTGCACATTGTCGCGCATTTTTCTTGAAACAAACAATTTCATCATGCCAGATTCGAATTTCTGAACCCAAACCTCCATGTAAAAAATTCTTCAACGAGTACATAAATATTTATGGTATTTTTATTCAAATCTGCAACATGCAAACATGTTGAAAAATAAATAAATCTTGTACAATAACCTACATACATATAGCCAAAATTGCATTATATAAAAAATTGCCAATATAATTTTGATAGCAAAAAATCACTTATTTCTGTTGTTATTGGTAAGTCATTATTAATAAGCCGAAAGTAATGCAGCGAATAACGAGATGTCATTATTTGGTAACGCAGGGAATAATGACAGGTACTTACCGAGATTTAGCTGGGACTATTTGTTAATGAGAAATTTTGCTGGGAAGAGTTTGTCATATACATTACACAAAGTTTTATACAACTATGGATAATGTGTGCTTTTGCAAGGACATTCCTGGATAATTTGATGAACTTAATCAAACATACAATTTAAAGGAATGGCGGTTAGTTGTTGACAGCAACAGAGTTAAAGGCAGTACATTTGCATATCGGAAATGAGAAACCATCGATTCCCATCGCTCATGCTGTCAACACTAAAGACTCCTACGAAACAATGGCTAAATTGTTAAAATATATAAAATATGAACAACATGATTGTAAAACTTGTTGCGATGTTATGTGGAATGTAAGGTGGATATACAAAATATTGCTGTTTTTTTCCCCTGGGATAGCCGTGCTCCAGAAAATCATTACAAATGGAAGGAATGGCCAGCTAGAGAACAAATTACATTGGCTGAAAACAACATCAAATACACAACTCTCTTCAAAAAAAGAAAACATATTTTTGCTACCATATTAAACTGGGACTCTTTAAAAATGTTTATTTAAAAATTTAATTTAAAAGTGTTTTTTTTTCAAAAAATCCAAGAAGGTATTTTTGATGGGCCATATATAAGGAGACATCGGAGGGAATTGCAGCATGGAGGTAATTTAAACTTGTAGTTTAAAACTTCCTTGGATCCAAAAAAAGCCCGCATTATGAGACAATGATTAATGATTAAAAAATTATGATAAAATTGGTAAGAATATGCTTTTATATATTCATTGAACCTATATTAATTCTTGTAACTTATTTTTCCCTTTTTCCCTGAGAATCTTTGCGATGTAAGTGATGAACATGGCGAAAGGTTTCATCAAGAAATGGAGTCCATCGAGCAGCGGTACCAAGGACACTGGGATGAAAGAATGATAGGCGATTTTATTTGGTTCCTCATTAGAGAAACCGATTCCAAAATCTACAAGCGCCAAAAAAGATCTCACAAGCGCTTCTAATTAAGCATCTACAAATCGCTCATTTAGAAAAAGAACGTCACATTTAGAGTTATAACATTTCAATTAAGTGTGATTTAAATGATGTATACAAAAATAACTATATTGAAAAGTAGGACAATTTACTATGACCACCTCAAAAATAATTATCTTGAGTTCTGACGTTCTTTTTCTAACTGAGCGATATAATAAACCAAAAAGTAAAAATGTAAATAAACAAAATGTTAATGAAAGTATAAAATAAAAACACTATTTAAACAAAAATTATTTCTACAAAAAGTGCTGTAATTTCTTCATTTATCAATAGATTTTCTTCAAATAAGCATTGGTTTTTTCGTTAGATTTCTAGCTAAAAAAAAGAATACATTTTACTTCTATTTTTTATAGGTTGAACTTTGTCATTATATAATGGAACACAATATCATTTATATGAATACCACGACTGGCTCTGCATTGCCTCATCCGATTAACCCAATTTTTCAGTACATTTGCTACTGTGTCGGGTCGAATCTCTTCAATGACAAATTCGATTTCATGTTTCAACGCTTCAATTGTCTCTGGATGCTTTGCGTAACATTTATCCTTAATGGCTCCCCACAGAAAATAATCCAAAGGGCTCAAATCACAAGTCAAAGTAATCGGTAGTTTAAATTTAACATTTTAAATAGCCCATGGGAATATTGGTACCGGAAATATCTGTTAAACTACCTCGAAAGGCCGACCCCAGTATGACTACACGTCGGTTACTCATCGTTTTACGCTACCTCCGTACAGTGGGGAAAAGTGCCAATCTAGCACACCAAAAGTCCTGATTTACACTGGCTGAATGTTCAGCAGATTATCGGCGTTTTGTAGGAGATAGAGGCAGTCGGCAAGAGGGGGAAAAAACTCTCCCGTACTAGGGCTGAACGTTTTGTGTTTTTCACTCCACTTTGAAACAACAACAATTCACACAGGGATATCCAAAATAAATGTACGTGTCTAAACGCAGAGGCAAGTTTAAAAGAGAATTAGCGGATAATTTGCTGAAAAAAATATCCTAGTGTAAATCTGGACTAAGCGTAAATCATTTTGTGCAATTTTAAAGCGCCGCCTTCACATAATTATTGCTAAAAATTACGACAGAATATATTCGCTAATAAGCCGGTGAGAATTAATCTTTTAATATGCAAAAAATTTACATATATGTGGTATTTTGGAGGTAAATCATATAAAACGTGGGTTGATTTAAATGATATATGCATAAAGTGAAAAGTTTTCTCCAGCATTAACATATAGATACGATACATTGCATCTGCCGCCCTTTTAGAAGACATATTTACAAGTTTCATTACTAGATAATTTTGAAATTAACATCCACGGCGTTAATTTATTTAGGGTGGATTAAAACGAAATCGGTGTAATTTTTGAGATGAAATATCTATATGAATGACATGGTATGGACAAAGTATGGCCATTTTATAGCGGCTTTAAAGATTTTTAAAGCCCTATTTGCACCAAAAATGACACAGTGGTCGCTAAGTGGATATATGCCGCAATCAATTGGTATCATTCCATACTATTTCATATTCAAGGCACATCGACATCAGTTGAATTTGTGTTTTTGGACATTTAAATATTTACTTTATTAGGCATCAACTGAATAAACCTGTGTAACACAAATAAGTAATATTGTTCTAATTTCTTGTAATTGTATATATAATTACTATACATGGCGTTTCTTAAAAAATGTCAAAAAATCATATAACTGCAGTCATAATTGCCACTTTTCCAATTCCGAATATGCATAGGTACTTGTTATATTTATTTATGGGGGAAAACACGTCAAAAGGCCCACCTTTTTAATTTGTTTTCCGATCGCGTCATAACTTGGTGTGGTTACAAAAGTACTATGGGTATGAAATGTGCCAAAAATAAAGCTTCCTATCGTGATAGGTTACGAAGATACTCGGTGTCAAAGTTTGGAATTTTGACCATCGTATCTTCTGACTGCGTGGACGTATTTGAATGAACCGTGGCTTAAATGACAGCTATTTTGGAACGCACAAAATGTAGGTTGTGAATTGTTTGCAAATATTTAATGTTCATTTCTCGGGACTTATGTTTTCCTCGCGATTTTAATTGTGTTCCGCGGATGGGATTCTATATCTTTAAACTAAAAAGACGAGGCGCATTCTGTTTAATATATCAATACGAATTTTCGTAATGGGCTGACACCCACAACAAAAGCTGTGGAAATTTTAAATGTCACACATAATGTTGCTTGCTTGCTTTTATTCGGTCTGAAAATCATTGTGATTCTAACTAGGATACTCTCCCGGCTTCAAGACCATTTTGTTTCTATATTATTATAGAAACAAGTATTTTATACATGGCGGTGTATAAATATGCATTAAAAATTGGCAGCACACATACTGGATCATGATTTCTGAGCCGTGACACTCGTTATTAACAGTTCTGCTGCAATTGTATGGAGATACGGAGCTCTATATGGTTGACTTCAACACGCAAGCGAATGAGAAATCTTTGTGAAACCACACTTCTCCAAAATCTTCCAAAAACAATTGTTAACCAAAGTTAATACAAAACACCAGCCATGTCCAATGAGAAGCAAATTTTGCTCCATCAAATGGAAAATTACCACACTATGCAGAAAAGCTTTTATGGTTTTTGACTGCACTAAGTGTAGTTTTAATTTTTTATGATTTCTATTGTATTATAAAGTGAGTTTACTTTTAGATGTGGACCGGAAACCCGATTAATAAAATGTAATGGTGGCATTCTTTAGACAGATATACCAGAACAACAAAAAAAACCTTATTTTGAAAAAAATTTATGACGCATTTTTTACACTGGCCTACAATATTACACTGGTAAAATCGAGTCTCAGCGAGCAGATATCGGACCTGATCTCGACGGATTTTGATGTTCTCAATCCGAGTGTAAAAGGGTCAGAATATTTAATATCTACAAATGTAGTTTATTTTTGGCTAAAATGTTTATAAGCAGTTACAAATAAATAAAATATGATCTCGCTATCTGTTTTTTTTTTTAATTTTTTTTTTGAAAAAATTAAAAAAAAATAATTTTTTGTGTTTTACGAAATTTGTAACTGCTCTCGATCGGCTGAACCGATTTTTGACTTTGTTTTAAGGAGGACACAATGCGCCATTTTTTGTAAAAAACATTTTTTGAAACTTTTTTAAAAAAATTGTTTACGAAAGTTTTTTTTTGAAAAAACATTTGTAGAAAAAATGGCTCCCAAAAAAAAATCAGGTTTAGCGAATTAGTCGCTTTATTTTTGACGCGTTTTTCCCCTTATGTATATGTATATTAAATACATACATAATTTTAGAAGTTGATTTCAAATGAAAACTATAACACAGAATAAAGGTAAACAGCAAACAATAACACAAATTACAGTACAAAACAGGTAAAACCAACTGCAAAAACAGTGAAATCAAAATAATCATTTTTCTCTTTTTTCATTCGCTTTCTGATATGTATTCTTCTTGTTCCTCTAATATTAATCCAACAGTAAACACTTTACTTCATCTGTGATGATGTGCTTCGATTTGCTTGTTTGGGAAGTATTCCGTGATATGGACGAAATTAATGGATCTGACGAAAATAATAAATGGTTTAGTATGTCCTCATTGTATTTTCTCGGGACATTTATTTCGTGTTGAATTTTCTATAATTTCGGATATCTTTGTCTCTTTATTCCATTGCGTCCTCGAATATAACGCCGATAGGTACATGCATGAATTGAATAATGTCAGAACCATGAATTAACATTTTATGCAGACTAGACCATATAATAAAATTGATGTATATGGACATATAATTTTGTGCCGTTTCCATACACAAATTTCTAAAAGCTGGAACATCGATGGCTTATCCAATGGCCGAGGTTGACAAAAGAACTCCAAAACTTTTTAAAAGATTTTCATCGACGCCTGTTATACTAGATAGTTGTACCACATCCAGGCTTTGGTTTGTAACAAGGATATGCATATTATACCGAAGTTCCTCTGCAATATATGTTTTCTTAATAATACATCGTTCATGTAATTTTTCTGCAGTTGATATTTTTTAAACTTAGCCGATATAATATATGTGCATGATGCATTAAAGAGCTTTTATCCCTGCATGTAGAGACATTAGACATTAGGGCTAGTCATTTTTTTTAACTTTTTGGAGTATCAAATTGCTTCTGATAGTACCGTGTATACTCGGTAATATATATATTCGTAATACGAGTATATATGATTTTTTTCATATATCGTATGAAACATTTCTTTGGCTAAAAAAATAGGACAGATATCGTAATATGTAAGAAACATTTCGTGATATTCACGAAGATAATATTTTCAGTGTAGTCTGTAGTAAGTCTGCTAAGTCTCGAATCTTAATTCACTTTGATATCGTGATCATGAATCTGCTCTTTGATCTAAAATTGTTCTTATAGTTTTTGAGATATGGCGGTTTTAAAATTTGCAAAATATATATTTATTTTTTTAAATATGTAAAACCCCTATATCTCCAACACTAATTGACAGATTCTATATCAAATAGCAGAAGCTTGACCACCACAAAACAAATTATTAAATGGCGAAAAAATGCGTATTGGAATTTTTTGTTAAATTTTTAAATCAGAACATTATACACAGCGTACCTCAAGCGGTAGAATGTTGGTCTAGTTGATGCCAAAACGGCTAATGAGGGTTTGTTCAGAATCATCCCCACTATTTCCTCATGAAGAGGAAATAGAGGGAATTACTTTCCTTTCGGAGAGTAATCGCAAAATGAGTTTTTTTTACCCAAAGAGAAATATTTAAGTATTTTGTTTTGTAAAGAAAATGGCAGAAATTTTTAAACTGTAAAATAATTTCCTTTAAATATGAGCATTTGTAAGATGTTTTATTGTGTTCGCGAGATTTGCAATATTATTACATTCTATGTTGCTTTGACGACTTTTTCCTAGGGCTCCGTACGCGTGATAATGGCATTATATAGTAAAATAATTCTGAAATTAAATGTTTTTTGTTCCAAAATTATTTATCGCGAAAATATTGGTAATGATATATTCCTCAGAGAAAGTCGTTGCTGATCAGTCGTAGTGAACGGACGTGTTTAGCACAGAGCGGAGAGTTAAAATCTATTAAGCAGTAACTATTACGCAATCGCAAAAAAAAAAATCTGTACAAAGTCTGGAAGGCCTACATCGTAGTACCTATTACGGGCTAATACAGACAAAAAAAATTAATAAATTCGTTGACGGGGATGCCTTCGCGTTCAGATGGAGCGGGGTTCCCCAATCGTCCTACTGTCCGTCCGATTGTCTTGGCCAAAGCCGACCACTCCAAGCATGGTGAGGTGAAAACGTCATGTCCGACCGTCAAAACGGAAGCACAATGAGTACCGGATAGCGCTCAGAGTTTTGACGAAGTTGGAGGCTGTTGAGGTTTTTGCTCTTACCGAAAAACAAAAAGAGTCACATACCTGGGTTAAAGGAGTCATAGATGCTTCTAAGGCCAATCAGCCGGCTGAAAGAGCCACAAATTCAGCTGTGGTAACGGCTAATAAAGTCAAAAGAATCAGATCACCTGATGAACCCCTGCCTTCGAAAAAGGCACGAGGCCATAATGTCACCATCAACAGGACACTCACCAAGCCCTTCAATGAAGTGGCGAAGGAGAGTCTAGTGATGGCTGTTATAGACAGAAGTAGTGAGGATGGAACCATCCTCAAGGACAAATGGAGCCATGTGAAATCCGCCATTATGGCTCATTACCCCGATGTCCGAAGAGAAATGCCGGGCAAACCACCAGTCTGCAACGATGCAGGATGGCATCAGGGGAGAGTAAAGCTCTTATATTTCGGTGATGCCAGATCAGTAGATCTGTATAAGGCTGCTCTAAGTCGAGCGGGTGAGGTGTGGCCGGGTGCCCAGTTGGATGTTTTGGAAAAAAAACAACATCCCTAGTCACCCTAGAGCCATCACCTGGGTTACAGAAGAGCCCTCCAGCTCGGATGATATATTAGAGATAAAAAAAGATTCCAATCCTGGTCTGCCGACCCATAATTGGAGAATTAGTAAGGTGGGTGAGGCGGATGGTAAAAAGCGACAGGTCAATTTGATCCTTAACGCTGAATCCACCTCCCATATACAAAGTGCAAGTGCAACCCTGCAATATGGTTTCGAGACTATAGTCTTGAAGGTATACAAGCAGGATATAGCTCCCACTGCGGAAGGCGAGTCGTCGACCGTGATTGATACAAGGCTTTCTGGAAGTGCGGAGGTCCACACGACTATTATATCTGGTGACTCTAACTCTAACAGAAGATCTGTAACGTCATTCTCTGAGGATGAAAACACTACTTCGGATACTGAGGGGCTGAGGGAAGTCTCCGGACTCTTTGACGCATCTGGCGGGTACATGCTCCCCTATGATACGGACGAAGAGTTCGATAACACCCTTGTCGGGGTGGATGTCAATCTGTCGATTACCAATGATGGTAAGAATTCTACAGATTAACCTCCATTACGCTAAAGCAGCCTCAGCGGCTCTATTGCTGCACCTGTCCACAGGTGCAGTAGACATCGTCCTGATCCAGGAGCCCTATATAGCAGGGCTGTGGAGTCGAGCCAAAACTACTCGACTCCCGGAGTCGAATTTTAAAATCATTCGACTCCGACTCCAGCTCCGACTACGGCAGTTAAATAACATAAATTATATTTCTTCTAAAACGTAAATTCATGTAATTGAAAATAAGTTATAGCTTTGTTAAAAAACACAAAAAGTAGGTATTCAATACCAGTAATTAAATAAAATTGTATTATTTTTTTATCGACGCTTGACCTGCAACTTCAACTAATGACAATTCTTTCAACAAGGAAAAATGATAATTTTTGCACCAATCACTGCATCTGTTTTAATATAGCGAAATATTTGAATATTATGTTCGCTTCAGGCAACCAGTTTATTCGTTAGTTATTATAACCTAACCACACTATGGTACGGGAGGTTATAAATTTGTTTTTCGGCAGATTTGTAAAAAATAATACAGCTAGACACACATTAAAATATACCGTTCTACTCATAATCACAAACTGTCCGTCTGTTCATATTAAGTTGTTCGTTAAGTATGTATGTACACCAGGCCGGGTCGATTTGTGGGGAGGCAAAAAAAGTCGCCATTACTCAGTGAACATCGTATTCTAGGGATCAAAATAAGAAACTTTGCCGAAGGAACCATACCTCTAAAACGAATTCTGATGTCCCGGAAAAAATCCCACTTTGACACAAGGGGAATGTCAACCCAGACAAAACAGAAATATGTATGTCTATTTACAAGGAAAAGGAAGATTCATCCTTTTACCGTGCCTCGTTTCCTGGATACGAATATTGCCATATCTAAAAAGATAAAATACTTGGGAGTAATCTTGGATCAGAAACTGTACTGGAAAGATCATATTGAAGAAAGAGTTACAAAGGCCCACAGATGTTGGTCGTTGTGCAGAAGAGCTATAGGTTCAAAATGGGGACTACGTCCAATTATGACCCACTGGCTTTACATGAGCGTGATTAGACCAATAATAACCTACGCATCTGTAGTATGGTGGACATCAATGGACAAAAAGTACAACGTAATACCATTGCAAAAAGTGCAACGTATGTGCTGTCTAGGCATAAGCGGAGCAATTAGAACCGCACCAACAAGAGCGTTGGAGACTATACTGCACATCCTACCAATAGATATCCGTATTAAGTATGGGGCAGCCCTCACAGCAAGACGTCTACAAGTGATGGGTGAATGGATAAATCGAGACCACAAGTCGTACCATCAGAAGATATTACAATCACTGGTCGGTCATATTCAAGCAACGGAAATCTCCGACCGCATTCCTGAAGTGCGGCTTACAGCTACCTGTGATTCGTTCGTGCCAGACAGACGCTCCTGGGAAAACGGAACACTAGCTCATGCGCCAGTGGGAACCAGCTGCTACACTGATGGGTCCAGGCAAGGAGGAAGGACGGGTCTGGGACTTTTTATTGATGATCCAGCAGTCGAACTTTACTTCCGCCTCCCAGACCATAACACAGTATTTCAAGCAGAAGTTCGAGCAATCACGGAGTGTGTTAAATGGCTCAGTAATACCACAAAGCCTAAATATGCCAACATATTCACAGATAGCCAAATGGCGATCAAAGCAATAACATCGGAAAAGGTCAAATCCAGAACAGTGTTAGACTGTAAAAGAACGATAAATAATTACTCAGTCCATGGTCAACTGCGTATTTTCTGGGTACCGGGACACAACAGAGTGATTGGAAATGAACGAGCAAACAGCTTGGCTTCAAAGGGCAGAGAACTTCGAGTAATAAACTTGGAAAATTGGACACCTTTCGAAGCCACGAAGGATGAGTTGAAGCACTGGGCATTGATGGCTCACAAAACTGTGTGGAATAGAGCAACTGTAGGAGCAACTGCAAAGATACTGTGGGGTGACCCAAATAAGAAGAAAACGAGTAGTTTTCTGATACTAAACAAGATCGAGATTGGTAAGATGATAAGTGTTCTAACGGGACACTCAAGCTTACAGGCACATCTTCATCGCATAGGACTAGCAGAAAACCTGCTGTCCACAGAAATTTAAGAAGACAAACTGGCACCTGTATGAGAAGAATTTTAAATAGGTCCTCAACTCTAAACTTCTTTATGAACCGAATGACAAAGCCGGTCTGGATAATCTGGTCGAGCATATTACCACATCATTCAATAGTTCCCTTGAAGATGCCTGTCCAAAAACAAGGTACAAGGATAAAACCAAACCTCAATGGTGGACTTCTGAGTTAACGGCAAGGAAAAAGACCTGCAACAAGCTATTCAACAAGGCGAAATCTACCGCAGCCTTTAATGATTGGGATGCATATAAAGAGCAACTCAAGATCTATAAGAAGGAGCTTAGGAAGTCGCAAAGACGCTCTTGGTATTCCTTCTGTGGCGAAGTGGAAAAGGTCTCCGACGCCGCAAGGCTGAGGAAGGTACTATCCACTTCTCCTTGTACAGTGGGGTATTTGCAGAGCCCGAGGATCAACAGGACCAACAAGAGTGCGAGTGGACTTCGAGCGTCGCTAGCTTGTTGCCTGAGAGATCCAAAATAAGCTGGGCTATAAACAGCTTTGAGCCCTTCAAGTCACCTGGACCAGACGGCATCACCCGGATACAAAACTCCAGTCGTGGAACCAACATGCTTATAATAAGGGAAAGTCTACAGAATCGGCCCTGCACGACTTGTGAGCAATATCGAATCGTCCCTACATTTCAAAGAATTCACCATGGTGGCGTTTTTTGACGTAGAAGGGGCTTTTAACAACACACACCCAGATGCGGTGATCGCGGCATTGTCACATCTAAAGGTGAACTCTAGCTTGATTAGACTAATTCAAAGACTACTCAACAGAAGACGCATAAAAGCATGTCTAGGGTCCACAACTCTAACAAGGTTTGTAAACAGAGGGACCCCGCAAGGAGGAGTATTGTCTCCACTAATTTGGAACCTAGCGGTGAATGAAATCCTGCTAGATCTAGAACGTTGTGGCTGCAAGGTCGTGGCATATGCGGACGACGTGGCAATCGCAGTGAGTGGCAAATTCGTAAACGTCCTCAGAGACATCCTACAGGTGGCTCTGAACAAGTTGGCTAGATGGGCCAGATGCAGCGGTTTGGGCGTTAACCCCAACAAGACAGAATTGGTTCTCTTTACTAGGATGAATAATGTCCCACATGTGGACCCTCCACCTCGGATAAATGGAACAGATCTAGTCTTTTCTGAAAGTGAAAAATTTTTAGGAATAATTTTGGATAGGAAACTGTCATTCAGACTAAACGTACTGGAACATGTAAAGAAGGCCAACATCGCCCTATATTCCAGCAGGAAGGCTGTAGGGTCGCGGTGGGGCCTCTCTCCTAAAATTGTCCATTGGATATATATGCAGTGGTTCGTCCAATACTGTTATACGGCATTGTGGTATGGTGGACGGCAATTGACAACTAACCATCACAAACCTGCTATCAAGGGTTCAGAGAACTGCCTGCCTGTGCATAAGCGGAGCGTTAAGGACTACAGCGACTGAGTCTATACAAGCCCTTCTCCATATACTTGCCTAAACTAGAAAATGACGGACAAAAATGAAAAAAATGTGTTTGTAGGACAAATAAACCTACAGCTTTAAATAAACAAAATATACATCGTTCGAAAGGTCTAATTCTCTTCTTTCCAATTTCTTTTAGAGATTGAAATTCGGAAAACCTACAAGAAAAATAGTATCGCGGTTTTTGGATTGTCGCACTGTGTTATTCAAGTTGTTTTTGTTGTTGGTAGATGTTTTTCTACACAAACAACTTGCTTTCTTTCTATTCCTCTGGTTTAGTGGTAGATTTGAAAGTTAAATGTAGAGTAATACGTGGCGACGTTCTAGTTGTTGGTGTACTTCCTGTTTTAAAGAGACTGCAAAAATATCAAAAAACTATTAGCCACGGTGTCACAGTGATCAGTGGGCCATTGACGCATGTGTCGAATATATAAACCATGGATTTCCTTAACGGTGATCCTAACGCAATTGGTGCGGAAATATTTGAAGCCTTTGCAGCCGCCAATCCTGTATTTGGTTTTGTTCGTCTTTAACTTGCATACTGAACAAATGTAAACAGCAGGATAAATATACTAATTTTAGCTTAAACAATTTATTTCGCTCGGAAAATACATATCATAAGTTCAGAAATTAAATATCGAGGGCTTATATCCAATATACATATATTATAATAATATAATTATAGTAGAAAGTTATATTAAGTTTGTCGAAAATGAGATTTTGATGCCAAAATGCTTCTGTTTCACATGATTGGCCTATGGTGTAAATTTTAAATAAAAAATATATTCTTTTTAAAGTTTTTGTTTTTTGTCTATCTTATTTAAGGTATTTTTACGAATACAAATCTGGCTATTTTAGCACTTTTTGATTTCCAAACCTATACAATTTAAAAACCGCCAAACTCAATAATTTTTCGACGTATTATGAATTATTTCTGCAGATTTCACTTTAGTTTTCAAAATATTTGCAAAAAATTAGAGAAAACGGCAGTAGAAAACTTGTAACTTGATGTATTTTGCAAGCCCGTGAAACACTCATAAATCATATTTAGCGAAGTTTAAGACGCCTACTGTGGAGAGTGGACTTTACTCCATTGATAAAAGATTTAATTAGAAATATACTTAAGAGTAATAGTTTTATTATGAAATGCAATTTAAATTAAAAACGTTATAACGTTGAAGGCATTTTCAATGCGAAAACAAGTAAAAGCGTTAAGTTCGGCCATGCCGAATCTTATATACCCTCCACCATAGATAGCATGTGACCTCACAAAATAACTCAAACCTAAAGAAAATAACACCGAAAAACAAAACAAGTAAGAAAGTTTCAGTCGGGTAAACCGACTAAGGTATACCATCACTTTGTGAGTAATGTAATATTGAATATTACACGAATTATTCTGTCAATTTGTGTGGGAGCTACCACAAGAGGTTTACCAAATACACCTATTTTTCGCTGAACATTTTCATTGCACTGCGCCGAAATTTAAACGTTTATGTGCACTGGTATAAACGTTATGAGATATTAAATTGTGGTATGATTTGGCCATTTTGTGTGGAAGGTACAAAAAGGGGCGTGACGATAACGCCCATTTTCACAGGGCTATAGGCACTATAAAAACATTACACTGTACAAAATTTCAAGTATTATTATACACTTGTATTCATGTTATAAGCTGTTAACTTATGGTGCAAAATGGTACCTTTGTGTGGAAGGTACCAAAAGGGGCGTGGCAACAACGCCCATTTTTCTCTGGACTGTAGGCAATATAAAAGCATAACACTGTGCACAATTTCAAGTATTTTTATACACCGTTATTAATGTTATAAGCTGTTAATTTTTGGTGCAAAACCGTGCATTTGTGTGGGAGGTACCTAAAGGGACGTGGCAACTTCGCCCATTTTTCTCGAGTTGATAGCGACTAATAAACTAATACTATGTGTGGAATTTCAGAAGATTCGAATAAGTACTATATTAGTTATTAATGAATCAATATTTCACAACATTTTAACCCTTTGTGGGGGAGGTACTAGAAGGAGTGGACCAATATGGCCCATCTTCGAACTTAGCCGGAGATAGAAGAAAATATTACCACATACCAAATTTGAAGTCAATCGGTTACTCCTTTCGAGAGTTATCGTGCGCACCAGCCAGCAGACAGACAGACAGACGGACAGACAGACAGACAGACAGACAGACGGACGGACATTGCTCATTCGACTTAAAATGACCCAAAACGGATTTCCTCCGAACATACTTAGGGTCTTAGATCACTCCTTCGATGTGTTACACTTTTTTCCGTAGCAAATGATATATACCCTCGTCACACTAAAGTGAGGGTATAAAAATATAGTAGATGAGAACAGTAGGAAACATATAGTAGATGAGAACAGTAGAAATCACAAGTTAGATGCTATATATGGGGCTATATTAAAACATTGACCGATATGGCCCATTTGCAATCCCAAACAACCTGCAACTATAAGAAATATTTATACCAAATTTGATCAACCTAGCTCTATTATTGCGGACTGTAGCGTGATTACCACAGACGGACGGACGGACAGACGTAGGGACGGACAGACGGACATGGCTAAATCGTCTTAGAATTTTACGACGATTAAGCATATATATACTTTATGGGGTCTCAGATCAATATTTAGAGGTGTTACAAACGGAGTGACAAAATGAATATACCCCCCATCCTATGGTGGAGGGTATAAAAATGCAGAGTGCAATTTTCTTAAGAAATGCAATTTGTTAAAAGAACATGAGGTTATGGAAGGTTTATTGAACTCATTTTCAACGTGAAATGTATTTTAAACCTTCCATATCTTTTTATGAAAAAGGCCCTTTGTACAAAAAATCCCTGAGCCTCGTAGAACAAATAATGTGACAATAAAATGGCTTTTTTGCTCTTCTGAAAAATTTGTATCTTTTTAATATAGCAGCATTTGGATATAAACTTCAATTTGAACCGCCATATTCGACATTTGCAATGATCTTTGTATGAAATTTTTGAGCAATCAAATTCTGCCCTGCCAAACTTTTTTATATTGTTGACTGTTTTATAATAACACTAAGTGACAGTTTTGTGACCAAACTGTTCTACTCTTGACCATTCTGACTTCATATTCTGATTCAGCGGACAATTTTACATAGAGATTTTGTATCAGATTCATATGGTCACGACTTTGTTGAAAGTTTGTGACACAGTGTAACCAGCTTTTTCTGTAATGTAAACCTAATTTGTATTTTGAATTATACGAGTATTAACATGAGTATGTTTAATTGATAATTGCATCAGAATTAAGTATTGAAATATTTAAGAATTTTTTTACAATGTTTTTGTTAATTTTGTTTAAAAATTTTAAATTTATTTATTTTTTGCAATTTAAGAGCTTTGGAAGAGGACAAAATGCGCAACGCTAAAGAAGAAGCCTCTCGCAAAGCAGAAGAAATTAAACTAGTTGAACACGCTGTTTTGGCTGAGCAACGTAAACGTGAAGAAGAGGCAGAGCTACTACGTTTAATTGAATTAGAAAAACATGCAGAAGAGGTTCTACAGGCAGCGCATGAACAGAAGTAATTTATACTTTCACTTGATTTTGTTGATCGATATTAGCCAATAAACATATTTCATATTACAGAGCCCGTGAAGAGGACTTGAAACGAAAAACGGACGAAGAAGAGATGAAACGCCAATTAGAAGAATCCAAATTAGCCGAAGAAGCCATATTAGCCGAAGAAGCGAAATTAGCCGAGGAAGCCAAATTAGCCAAAGAAGCCGAAGAAACCAAATTGGCCGAAGAAGCCAAATTGGCCGAAGAAGCCAAATTGGCCGAAGAAGCCAAATTGGCCGAAGAAGCCAAATTGGCCGAAGAAGCCAAATTGGCCGAAGAAGCCAAATTGGCCGAAGAAGCTAAATTAGCCGAAGAAGCCAAATTGGACGAAGAAGCCAAATTGGCCGAAGAAGCTAAATTGGCCGAAGAAGCCAAATTAGCCGAAGAGGCCAATTTGGCCGAAGAAGCCAAATTAGCCGAAGAGGCCAATTTGGCCGAAGAAGCCAATTTGGCCGAAGAAGCCAAAATGGCCGAAGAAGCCAAATTGGACGAAGAATCCAAACTAGCTGAAGACCAACTAAATAGATTAGTTGCACTAGAAAAAGAAGTTGAGGAACAACAAATGGTGAACGATACAGCAGAGATTACAAACGAAACCATTTCACAGGAAGATCAAGTTTATATTCATGAAGCCGGCGCCACAGAGGCACCTGTAATCTCTTTAAACATTAGTGGAGGTGATGATGACTTTTTCGAAACCGGCTCAGAAGAGGAGACTGATGAAGAATAATTCCTCCTTACCATTTCCATTTTTTTGCTAAATATGCCCAGATTATATTAAAAGAACTTTTAGATATATGTAATAGATTTAAGTTCTTTATACCAATTTGCTGAATACTTTGCTGATATTGTTACTCATTCTTATACTACATAAACAGAAAATTTTGTAATTAATTGTACGATATTGAATAGTTACTTTAAGGCATTCAATTGTATGACGGATTTGGTTTCATCCAATTGTGGAGTTAGTTAATCTCGAAATTTATTGAATATTTTCGGTATTTGGAACAATGTATTTTTAATATGAAGATGTTTTAAGTTTAGTGTTAAATTTATGCGGACACACACGTATACGCATTTTCTTACTATAAAAAAACACAAAATTATTGATCTTTCTATAGCTAAAATTTGTAAAAAATTTTGTCTTTAGATAAATCGATGCAATATCCTGAACATGTGGTATATGTTACGTTGTTTTAATTAAACAAAACAATTTTATTAAATGCATTCTCACAAATATATTTTTTGAGAAAAAGGAGATAATCATACTTGTTTGTCTTAACCGCACACATTGAATGCAACCCAGGGCTTATTACCAAGTTTTCTGCCACGGCCCACTTCCAAGATACTGAAGACTCTTTGCATTTTTAATATTTACCTACGAATTTGATTTTTGACTAAAAATTGTATAAATAAGTTGCTAAATGGTAAAATAAGAGCTCACTATCGCAGAGAACGGACGTGTTTATCACAGAGCGGATTGTTGAAACCTATTACGCAGTACCTATTACGCAATCGCAAAAAATCTGTACAAAGTCTGGAAGGCCTACATTGTAGTACCTATTAGAGGCTAATACAAAAAAAAATATAAATAAATTCACTTGACGGGGATGCCTTCATGTTCCGATGGAACGGGGTTCCCCAATCGTCCGACTGTCCGTCCGTTGGTCTTGGCCAAAGCCGACCACACCAAAAAGGGTGAAAATTTCCCCCAGTACTCACAACAAGTGGTGCGGTGAGGGGAAAACGTCATGTCCGACGTAGATGCTTCTATAGCTAATGAGTCAGCTGAAAGAGCCACAAATTCAGCTGTGTTAACGTCTACTAAAGTCAAAAGAATCAGATCACCTGATGCAAGAGGCCCCAATTTCACCATCAAAAGGGCACTCACCAAGCCCTTCAATGAAGTGGCGAAGGAGAGTCTAGTGATGGCCGTTATAGACAGAAGTAGTGAGGATGGATCCATCCTCAAGGACAAATGGAGCCATGTGCAATCAGCCGTTATGGCTCATTACCTCGATGTCCGTAGAGAAATGCCGGGCAAACAACCAATCTGCAACGATGCAGGATGGCATCAGGGGAGAGTAAAGCTCTCATATTTACGAGATGCCAGAGCAGTATACCTGTATAAGGCTGCTCTGAGTCGAGCGGATGAGTAGCCGGGTGCCCAGATGGATGTTGTCGAAAAAAAAAAATCCCTAGTCACCCTGTGGGTGGGGCGGATGGTAAAAAGCGGCAGGTCAATTTGATCCTGAATCCACCTCCCATATACAACGTGCAAGTGCAACCCTACAATATGGCTTCGAGACTATAGTCTTGAAGGTTTACAAGCAGGATATTGCTCACACTGCGGAAGGTAAGTCGTCCACCGTGGTTGATACACGGCTTTCTGGAAGTGCGGAGGTACCCACGCCCATTATTTCTGGTGACTCCAACTCTAAAAGAAGATCTGTAACGTCCTTCTCTGAGGATGAAATGACTGCTTCCCGAATCGATGGAGGGATACCAAAGTGGTATTCATACCCAAAGCGGGGAAGATATCACGCACTAGGCCGAACGACTTCAGACCTATCCTCTTACTTATTGAAAGGTCTGGAAAGACTTTCAGATTATTTCATTAGGGAAAACCTGGAATCATCCCTTGTGAGAAAGGGCTTTTAACAACATTCACTCAGATGCGGTAATTGCGGCATTGTCACATCTAAAGGTGAACTCTAGCTTGATTAGACTAATTCAAAGACTACTCAATAGAAGACGCATAACAGCATGACTTGGGTCCACAACTGTAACAAGGTTTGTGAACAGAGGGACCCCACAAGGAGGAGTACTGTCTCCCCCAATTTGGTACCTAGCGGTGAATGAAATCCTGCTAGATCTAGAACGTTCTGGCTGCAAGGTCGTGGCATATGCGGACGACGTGGCAAATTCGAAAACGTCCTCCGAGACATTCTACAGGTGGCTCTGAACAAGTTGGCTAGATGGGCCCGAAGCAGCGGTTTCGGTGTTAACCCAAACAAAACAGAATTGGTTATCTTTATTAGGATGTATAGTGTCCCTCATGTGGACCCTCCTCCTCGGATAAATGGAACAGATCTAGTCTTTTCTGAAAGTGCAAAATGTTTAGGAATAATTTTAGGTAGGAAACTGTCATTCAGTCTTAACGTACTGGAACGTGTAAAGAAGGCCAACATCGCCCTATATTCCTGTAGGAAGGCTGTAGGGTCGCGGTGGGGCCTCTCTCCTAAAATTGTCCATTGGATATATATAGCAGTAGTTCGTCCAATACTGTTATACGGCATTGTGGTATGGTGGACGGCAACTGACAAACTAACCATCACAAACCTATTATCAAAGGTTCAGAGAACTGCCTGCATGAGCATAAGCGGAGGCTTAAGGACTACAGCGACCGAGTCTCTACAAGCCCTACTCCATATACTCCCGATATAAGCGGCAATAAGATTAAACTGCCTATCAATGTGGAGATACAAGAACTACGGTCACATGAGGATATCAAAGTGTAGTGCTATGGTAACCGACCGAGCGGACTATATATCAACGGTGCGCAACTTTGAGATGAACTACATCACTATAATACCAGCCAGGGATGAATGGGTTGACAGAATATCAGGAAATAGAAACCATCTCCACTCTTATACGGATGGTTCGAAACTTGATGAAAAGGTTGGCTTCGGAGTACACTGTGAAGAACTTAGTTTGGATTTAGCTCACAGACCAGATACCTGCAGTGTCTATCAAGCCGAAATAATGGCAATATGGAAGTCGCCAAGTGGCTGAGTCGGAACATAGTAACCAACACTGGCGTTGTCATTTACTCGTACAGCCAGGCTGCCGTCATTTCTCTGGAGGCAACATCCCGAAATTCACAAACAGCCCTCGACTGCCGCAGATCTCTTAACTAGATGGCTGAGCAGTTTAATATACACCTCATATTGGTGCCTGGGCATAGGGATATCCCGGGGAACTGTAAAGCTGGTGAACTTGCTAGGAAAAGGACGACTTTACAAATTCTCGAAGAATTTGCATATATTGGTGTGCCACTACCCACGTGCAAGCTTTGGCTTAGGCAAGAGGCAATCAGGCAGTCCAACGAAAGATGGACACAAATCGGCACCTGTAGGGTAGCTAGACAAATCTGGCAAAGGTATGACCTGATAAGGTCAAAATATCTCCTCGCACTAGAAAGGAAAAGATTGTCTACGTTAGTATCAGTTCTGACGGGACACTGCCTGATCGGCGAACACGCCAGAAGATTGGGTGTTGACTCCAATGACTTCTGCAGAAGCTGTGGAGATGAGGTAGAAGTGGAGAGCATTGAGTACTTGCTATGCGACCGTCCCGCTTTGAGTAAACGACGACTGGAAATACTGGGGTCGGCCTTTCTAGGCAGTCTAACAGATATTTCCGGTACCAATATTCGTACTATCGATAAATTTGTATTTCAAACAGGTTGGTTTCGATGAAAGTAATTTTAGCCCGTGTTACAAGTAGGGACCTAAACTGGTCTATGTGATCTAAAGGAAAAAAACGGCTGCCACCCTAACCTAAACCTATGGGGTTTAGAAAATGTAAGAAATTAATTTTTGAGTATCCAAACGACGCGTCGTTTGACGTCGTGATGTAAACTTTGTAAAAGTCGGATCAAAAGTTCAAGAGAAATTAAAAGTTTCGTAAAACACAAAAATGCATTTCTTTAAATTTTTGAAATTTTCAAATCCTCATAAAATTTTGTAAATTATTTTGAGCGATATTTAATTTTCCATTTAGCGACTTTTTATAAAAATATTATTCATAGTTTAATATTAAAAATTTTGAAACTTTACCAAAATGTTTTTAAAATAATCTTTACACGTTATTTTACTATTTTTGGAAGTGTACGAAATATTTTTAACCAGCATCTACAAAATGTCACGAATTGTTGGTACAACAAATATATTGATGTTATAAGCCATTTTGCATTTTGTTTGGTTTTGACAAATATAAAGATTAGATAGGTTAGTGACCTGATGATTTTTACCTGTACACTGAAAAAAAATAGTAATAAAATTAATGACGATTTTCATAAAAATAATGAAAATTTAAATATTTTTTACGAAATTTTCCTTAATTTAAAGTTTTTTCAATTTGAATTAATGGCTATCTAATCATTAGTTTTGTGTACGCGCTTCTTTAATTGTACGCCTTTAAATTGAAGAAACTAATCATAATTTTTGTGACAATCCGCTTTATTTTAAATAATATTTCAATACTTTTAAAGATTTTCTGCATTAAAACTATGATGTAGACATGTCATAGTTTTAATGCCGAATCGGACTTAATTGATATTTGAGTAATAAATTTAAGGCTATGCTCCCCTTAAAGGAAAGACTGTCTTAGTGATAAATTTTATGACAATTGCCATTATTTTTAAGAATACATACGAGAGAATTATGCAATCTATCTCCCTCTCTCGCTCGGAGAATCAGTTTTGTTTGTTAATGTGTAAATCAATAATTGTTATGGTTTTGCGAGAGCTCTTCTACTCTCTGAAAATAGAAAATAATTCTGTTGTTTGTTTTCTTTTAAATCGTCAGTTATTTACAAGCGATGGAGGGAGACGGTTGTCTGTGAACGCGGATTGTTAAAAATGAGATTGCGGCAAATATGTAAGTATACGTGTATACATACGTGTATATTGCGCCGAAAATTATTTTATTATGGGCTGTTAACAGTTATTTTTGTTAAAGCATAGTAATAACAACAAATGCAACCGTCGGGTACATGTGTGTACGAGTATGTGGTTATGCCGTCGGCGTCACCATCGATCTTGGTGATAAGAGAGTGCGTGCGTCATAGTTATTTTTGCTGCATATTATTTATGGTGATGTAAATACGTTTTTATAGGAGATCTTTTTAATAAGTCCTGTAAAGATATTTGTGCGAACACTAAATAATGGACGATAAAAATGTGAGTAATAGGTTTTGTAATACTGAAAGAGACAATAGGAAAATATTTAGATGCGTGAAATATAATATTATAACCCTTAAATAAACAACTTATTGGCAATTACAAAATTAACAAAACGCAACACTACAAAACACATTTTAATTGAAAAGTATATATTTATTAAAAATAACTGCTAACAGCGCATAATGCAGAAATGTAAAATTGTTGTGTTATTTACATGTTATACACAAAACTATCTTTTTTAATTTTTTTAAAAAAGCAATTTTAGAATAGATCTTTTGGGAAAAGAGTGACAAATTCTACCAAATATTTCAACGTAATGAACGGTTGAAATATTTCTCTTAGTTTTCAGTGTTTACCAATTGTGGTACGTTAAAATTTATATTTATTTTTTATATCTGATTTCTTTTCAGAAAAAATTTAATTATTTTAATTTAAGATCGCGCATTATTTGAAGATAAATGTTATGGATATATGAAAAATGCAGTGCTGAATGTCATTTATAAATAACAACAAATAAGTCAGCATACACCTACACGGGAATGATTGAATTGGAAGAAAATATATTTGGAAACAAAATGTGTAAGTATTTTGTATTTGTGAACGTATTTGGAACGTATATATTAATATATTAGAACAAAATATATTTGCGAACTGACTTTCACAAATAATATATGTGTTTTCACACAAACAAAGTTATTGTTAAAGGAGTTTTCCAAATATATTTTATTTAAAAAAATTTTTAAACTTTTTGACTTTTCGAATTTTAGTTTAAATTTTTCCTAGATTTCGTGTTATACTTTATAGTTAAACCTGTTGTTAGATTAGGCCCATTTGGTCCAATTTTTGCATCGTCTCCTTTGTAAACGGTAATATAGGGTCCGCCAAATAACTTTTTTTTTTTGAAAATGCTATAAAAAAAACTACTGAAAACGCATTGGATGGTCAGTGGGCTTCAACTCCTGAACCAATTGGACTTTGTATGGCGTCATACCAAGGTCTTTATGCAAAATTCGTCTCAATGATGTCTCCGAAATGTTCAATTGTTGAGAACGACGGTGAATTGATGTTGATGGCGCTTCACGCACACTTTCTGCCACAGCAGCAATATTCTCGGGTGCACGCACTGTTTTTGGCTTTTCACGCTTTGAGGATTTCGATGAGGATGCCAGTTTCTTTAACTTTTTTCACAAGATAACGAACATACGGAGCTGACTGTGCTTCTCTTCTTACAAAATCCGTACGCAATTTTCGCACACTTTCTGCAACATTACCATGATTTTCAAAGTAATGTCGCAATATACACATATTCGTTCAGCGGAAGGATAAAACTAATTATCTGTCAAATCAGACATGAGGTAAGTGTTACCATTCACGAAATAAGCACTAGTTGAAAAAAAACGTTAGATGGCGGACCCTTTATATATATATTGCTTTATAATTTGGTCCAAGGGATATTTTTGTTTTTTGACATCAAAATAAGCCTTTTTTGTTCAAAAATAATATGTAAATAAGCTTCTTTCCTTTCTCGAAGTAAATGGGTTAAATATTCGTTTTGTATGAAAATTTAATATGAACCAAATGGTCTCTTAATCTACACGCTGAAAAAAAATCGCTTCTGTAGTATATTGTCCCAAACATATTCTGCTTGAAACATATTCTGCTGTTTAGGGTACACTCCAAATATATAATATTTGGCACACACAAATACTATATGTTTGGGAGGATATTGTTCTAAACAAAAATATGTTCCCGTTCTAATATTTTTTTATTTGGAAGTAATATTTCCGAAACAGATGAATTTGTATTTATGTATTTTGGCAACGAATCGTCTTATTTTAAAGACAAGTTTTCTGTTTATAGGAAGTTATGTTTGTAAAATGCAATTAAAACTTAAATCGTAACTATAAATTGCATTGATGGATTGACAAAAAATGATGTATTGAAATATTTATAAATTAACATTTTTGATGTGCAACAAAAGCTAATGCTGCTAAAGACATTTTAAACTATAAAGTTTAATACAAAATCCAGGAAAAACTAACTAAAATCCGATAAACAGAGCAAAGTCTGAAAAATCTTTTTTTAAATAAAATATATTTGGAAAACTTCTTAAGCAATAAGTTTGTTTGTGTGTAAACACATATTTTATTTGTGAAAGTCAGTTTGCAAATATATTATGTTCTAATATATTAATATATTCGTTCCAAACAAAATTTCTTGATTTTTAAATAAAATTTATTTGTTAACAAATATAAAATATTTAAAAAAATCGTTTCCAAATATATTTTCTTTCAATTCAAACATATCAAAAATGCAGATTTTTCCCCTTGTAGGATTTCTGCATATTTTCCAGTCTAACAGCAGGATTAAGAATGTCATAAGCTGCATTAGCTAATTATTATTTAATAAATATTCCTATTCATCTCTTTTTGACAATCCATCAAAGTAATTTATAGCTACGAAAAATTATACGATTTAAATTTAAATCGAATTTTACAAACATATTAAATTTGTTCACGCTGAAAAAAATTGCTTCTGTAGTATACTGTTCCAAACATACAGGAAACATGCATATGTTTAGGGTACACTCCAAATATATAATATTTAACATGCTCAAATAATATATGTTTGGCAGGAAGTTGTTTTAAACAAAATTATGTTTTCACCCTAATATTTTTTATTTGGAAATTCTATTTCCCAAAACAACGATTAATTTGTATTTTAGTATTTTGGCAATGTGTCGATGCCTTAATTTAAAGGAAAATTTTCAGTTTTTTAGAAATTTAAGGTTTAATTTTTAAGAAATTGTATATGTTTATAAAATTCTATTAAAATTTAAATCGTATAATCTGGGTAAGGAAAAATAGCATTTTGGTGGATTGACAATTGGACTTTTAATAAATTAAAAATGAGTGCTGTAAAACAAAAGAAAATGCTGCTTACGATATGTTTAACTATAAAGTATAAAACGAAATCTAGGAAAAAATGAAATTAAAAATTAACAAAGTCAGCAAAGTTTTAACATTTTTTAAATATAATGTATTTGGATAAATACTTAAACAATGTCTTTGTTTGATTGTAAACACATATTTTATTTGTGACAGTCAGTTCGCAAATATACGCTCATTCTCTGTTGGGGCATATATATTGCTGTGAAATACAGTCATACCAATTAGTGCAATAATTATATCAGTATTTGTTTTTTCTATAACGATGCCGCATGCGCGTAGTCACGTCCTCTAATCCGATATCTCCCAATTTTGTTGTGTCACGTGCTAACTTTGAAGGCACTGGAATACTAAACACACTTGGTCAAGCGACAATCTAGAATTAATGGTCTCCCGTTATTTCGTTTTCAGTAAGCGTGTCGTATGCACAGATACTTCCACTGATCAGCTTTTTAATCAGATTCCGTAAAGTGCTATCAATAGCATCCACTATAAACTTCAAGACGATGAGTGTAACGCCTCTCTTTATTACTTTTTGAGTACTCTGTCCATCGACAGTACAGGCTAGCTGCAATAGTGGGCGGTGCCACGCCCACTGTTACTATCACGCCAGTTTTTTGCACCAGCACTCGATCTGGTTCCACATACCAAATTTCGAGAATTGTTGTCCAATAGCAATCAAAATATTGCACTTCTGAATTTCTGGTAGTGTGGGTGGTACCACGCATACTGTCTCAATCACACCTGTTTTTGGCTCCAAAATGCGTACTGCTACCAAGGCACAAATACTAAATATCGCCGATCTTACTGCGCCCATATAAGCCAAATTTTGAAATTGAAATATCTTGCTTATTTTGTTAGCGAGAGTGTTGAAATTTTGCGTATATGTATCTGGTAGCAGTCTACGTGATTGGCTTACAAATGGGCGGAATACGACCAGTGGGCGTGGCCCAGCCCATATTTTGATATATCTTGCAAGTATTATATAGGAAATACATGAACAAAAATGCTCGGTATGCGATAATTACAGCTGCTCACTCCAATACAATCGCAATATGATAATGTGATGCATGACCAATGAAACAAGAATTTGGAAATTTTATAAGTATAAATTTCTATTTTCTGGACTTTCCACTGAATTCGGTATTTTTTCATTCAGTGAATTTATTACTAATACTAGTAAGGAAAGGCAGAAAGTCGGGCGGGGCCGACTATATAATACCCTACGCCTCCCTAACAATGCGATAAGGGTCATTGCGATAATAATTTGGAATAATTGGTAAATGTGGTGTGTGTGTATGTATATCTTATTTTGAACCGATAATCGCTAAATTAAGCAATATTCGTTCCTAAATTGAGAAACATTTTTCTGGAGAACTTTGTAATGATCGGAAGTAAAGTACAACTTCTATAGCGCTTTGTAACCAAATCTGGAGGAACATATATATGGAGGTTATATATAAATCTGAATCGATTTTCCTTGAATACTCATTCATGTAAAATAGAAACCTGTTTCTGTCGAATTTCGTACTGATCGGATATAAAACACAGTCTCTACAGCGCACGATGGGAAAATATGATGAAATATGTGCGCATAGGACTTTCAAAACAACTTTTAAAAATCAGTTTTTTGGGATTGTTGTTTTTATTGTGGATAACATTTAATGAAAATACCTTCAAATTTTATGAAAATATCTCTAGGTGATTCCGAGTTATGACCATTCAAAGTTTGTCTTTTTTACTCAAATAAAATTGCGATGATAAAATGTATATACTAAAATGCTTGTAGAATTCTCGTTTGTTGGTGAAATACGACCGGACTTGTAACATATTATAAGGTTATATTCATCTTAATTTTTGTGTATAAGACGCATTTTTAGCGTCTTTAAATTAAGAGATATTTCAAATCAAAAATACAGTTTTTTTTTGTTTTTCAAAAAAATTATCCACAGTAAATGGAATACAACTTTTTTGGATCACGTGGGATCACTACCACATGACATAGAGAAGAGAGGTGACTTAGTGGTGAATCCAACAGTACCAAGTTTATCTGCGACTATGGCAGTTTTTTGTACTTTAAATATGTCCTTTTTTTACTTTAAATATAGAAAAAATGTGTGGGAGCTACATCGAACTATGAACCGATTTTCCCGAAACATATGGACCAATTTTCTTGGTCAAAAAAAAATAACTTTTACGAAATTTCGACAAAATCGGACAATAAATTCGATCGGAAGATGTCCGGCTGCAAGTTTGTAGTGTCCCACGATCACAAATAGTGATCTTATTAATTTTATAAGAATTATATGTGTAATTATTATTGTTTACTTCTTCTACAAAAACTATAAAAAAATAGTTAAACGCTTCTGTAGTTTGTGTATATTAGGGTGGACCGATTATTTTCTGTTTTTAATTTAACTTTTCTTTTATTACCAGTCGACGACCCATTGTGTAAGAGCATTATTGGAACACTTCAGCTTTCAAAAATATTGCAGACTACGATTTTATCCTATTTATGTTGTTTTGGTTTCAATTTCAAAAACATTGCCCTGTTTTGTAGACTTTTAACGCAATGTTGACAAAAATAAGTTTGAATTTCAATGGTCTATATATTTAAAACGCACCAACACACAATCAAGTAACTCAAATAGATTTTGAACTAAATATTGTCAGCTCTAATTTAAAATAAAGATCACTGAAGTTGGTACGATATTCCGATTTTTGCACTAATTTCCACAAAGTCGCTTTTGTAGCCTCACTGTGCGATATATGGTAACAGTAAAATAAAATCTGGGTACAGCTATTTCTTCTCCAAAGAATTCTCTTGAATATGGTCCAAACCGTATGACTCTATCTCTAACGGTATAGTCATGAGATAGAAAATATTGCTATGCGCGCGTATTTACCTCTTTTTTCCCATTGTGCAGCGCTTACATGTCAAATTGGGGGTAACATATATATGGGGGCTATATCTAAATCTGAACCGATTTTCTCCGAATTTTGCGGTATTCCTGCATGTAATAAGAAACCTCTTTCTGCCGAATTTCTTACTGATCGGATATAAAATACAGTTTATACAGCGCTTGAATTTCAAATCGGGGGTAACATATATATGGGGACTATATCTAAATCTGAACCGATTATCTCCGAATTTGGCAGTATTCCTTCATGTAATAAGAAACCTCTTTCTGCCGAATTTCGTACTGATCGGATATTAAATACAGTTTCTACAGCGCTTACATGTCAAATCGGGGGTAACATATATATGGGGGCTATATCTAAATCTGAACCGATTTTCTCCGAATTTGGCAGTATTCCTTCATGTAATAACAAACCTCTTTCTGAGCAATTTCGTACTGATCGGATATAAAATACAGTTTCTACAGCGCTATTTTTGACATGGGCAACGTAGCGCACCGGGCTCAGCTAGTATTATATATTTGGAGTGTACCCTAAACATATGTATAATTCAAGCCGAATATGTTTGGGACAATATATTACAAGCGATATTTTTTTAGCGTGTACATAAGGAAGTTTTTAATAACCTGAATACAGCGCCACCTATCGGATCCAGATATAGTTACGCATACTCACAGTGATAATATAAATCATATATATACTATAATATACTCCATGCACCCCAAGAAAATGATTTATAATACAGCTAATAATTTCATTGACCGAGTTTTATCTATAAGCGACTCGGAGTTCCACAAATAAAACATTATAAAGATTCACGAAATTTTATACCAAAACGGCTTTCCTCGACAATCTATCCAAAAACTACTACGTGAACGTAACCACAAAACACAAAATGATAAACAACCAAAAACATATAAATCAGTCATTTACGTGCCACATCTGTCTGAAAGATTTGAAAAATCAGGATGTATAGATGAACACAAGTACAAAATAGCACCAAAAACACAAAATACGCTTCAAAAATTATTTACAAATCTGAAATCGAAGACAGACAAAATGGATAAATCCAATATTATATATGAAATAAAATGCAACGGAGATTTTATTACAAAATGTGACAAAGTTTATATAGGCACCACCAAAAATAAATTACGAACTCGGTTAGCCGGTCACAAATCCGATATAAAATTAAAACACAGCAGAACAACACCAAAAACAGCACTCACCAACCATTGTATAGAGGAAAAACACTGTGCAGACCTAGAGAGCGCAAGAGTGATACAATGTGAGAGTCATTACAACAAACGAATGACTCTCGAGATGCTTCACATACAGACGACACACACAACACGACGAATGAATGCAAAAACCGATCTTGACAACCTTTCACAGAGCTATAAACTTCTAATTGGAAAAAACGGAAAACAAAACAACCAACAACGGCAGTGTCAAACCAGATGAGATGAAGGACGGTCGACATGCAGTTGTATATTTTAAGTTTTTGTTTATTTAATTTTCGTAAGGAAACGTCATTAATGTATGTGTCTTTCTAATGTAATTAATGTATGTGATATAATGTTTTTTTTTTTTAGTTTTTCCTGAAGATGATCCACAACGAGGATCGAAATATTGAAAAAATAAATAAAATTTAACAAACAAACTCCTTTGACCTCGAGCTCAATTAATAAAAACATCCAACAAGTTAATAAACAGAAAGGTCGAATATTAAAAACAACAATAACAACTAAATAAATGAAACGTGTTAAAATAACATCATTCGGTAAATCCTTTTAGAGTTTACACTATACATTTGAATCGAAAGAAAATATATTTGGAACACAAATTTGTAAATATTATATATTTGTGAGCAAAAAATTGTATTTGAAAATCAATAAAATGTATTTGGAGCGCATATATTAATATATTACAACAAAATATATTTGCAAACTAATTTTCTCAAATAAAATGTATGTTTATATAAAAAAAATTATTGTTCCGGAATTTCTCCATAATATTTTGTTTAAAAAAGAAAAACGTTGCAGATGTTTCTAATATCATTTTTTATTTTTGCATTGATTTCGAGTTATCTAAATATCTATATATATAAAGAAGAATGTGTGTTTGTTGGTTTGTTTGTACCGTATAGACGTCTAAACGGCTAGACCGATCTTCTTGCAATTTTCACAGAATGTACATGTGTGGGGCGTGGTGAAAATAGGGTACTTGAATTTTCGATATATCAAGTGGGCGTGGCCCGCCCACATAAGACAAATTTTAAAATTGAGATATCTTGCATAATTTGTTAGCGAGAGTGCTGTAATTTTGTACATATGTATCTGGTGGCATTCTACGTGATTGCCCCAAAAATGGGTGAGATCGCACCAAAGCGCGTGGCACCGCCCATATAAGCCAAATTAAAAACATGTTATATCTTGCACAATTTGTTAGCGAGAGTGCTGGAATTTTGTGTATATGAATCTGGTGGCAGTCTACGTGATTGGTCCAAAAATGGGCGGAATCGGACGAATGGGCGGGGCCCAGCCAATGTAAGCAACCTTTTGCAATTGAAGTAGTGCTGTTCTTTTGTGTATATGTGTCTGGTGGAAGTCTATGTGATTGATCTAAAAATGAGCGGGATCAGACCAAAGGGCGTGGCACCGCCCATATAGGCCAAATTTTGAAATTGACTTATATTGCACATTTTGTTAGCGAGAGTGCTGTAATTTTGTGCATATGTATCTGGTGGTAGTCTACGTGATTGGTCCAAAAATGGGCGGAATCGGACGAATGGGCGGGGCCCAGCCAATGTAAGCAACCTTTTGAAATTGAAGTAGTGCTGTTATTTTGTGTATATGTGTCTGGTGGAAGTCTATGTGATTGGTCTAAAAATGAGCGGGATCATACCAAAGGGCGTGGCTCCGCCCATATAAGCCAATTTTGAAATTGAGATATTTTGCACAATTTGTTAGCCATATCACTGTTATTCTGTTTATATGTATCTGGTGGCAGTCTACGTGATTAGTTCAAAAATGGGCGGGATCAGACCAATGGGCCAAAGCCAAATATTGAAATTGAGATATCTTCACAATTTCTTAGCGAGAGTGCTCTCATTTTATGGAGATGTTTTTGGTGGCAGTATTCGTGATTGATTCAAAAATGGACGGGATCGGAAATCTAAATCTGGGGCAACGAAATGGACCGGGTCCTGCTATATATATATATATATATATATATATAAATGGATGTGTGTATGTTACGTATGGACTCCCAAACGGCTTTATAAGTTATTGATTGAGGGGGCGTGGGTCCGCCCATATAAGTCAATTTTTAAGTGATTCCTACTGTCCGTACCTACGAATAGAATAACGAGATTCCTACTGTCCCTATCCACATGAGCCATGTTTTGATAAATGGACGGGATCGGAAATCTGAAGTCGGGGGCGACGAAGTGGACCGGGTCCAGCTAGTGTTTTATATTTCTGAGTAAATAAATTGTATTTGAAAATCAATAAAATGTACTTGGAACGCATATATTAATATATTTCAACAAAATATATTTGCAAACTAATTTTCTCAAATAAAATACGTATTTATATACAAATAAAATTATTGTTTAGGAATATCTTCAAATATATATAATTTAATTTAAGAAACAAAACTTTGGTGAATTTTTCTAATTTCATTTTTAATTTTTCCTTCGCTTCGAATTATTTCTCCCAATCAAAAATACCATTAGCAGCATTGCATTCTGTTTTAAGGGACTCATTTTAAATTTCTGAGTATTTCATGCCAGCATATTTTTCAACCCTTCGAGTAAATTAATGTTTTCAAAAATTATACGATTTCAATTAAAAATTTCTAAAAAATTATCATTAAATTACTGAAAAACTTAACACGATTCGGAATACTTAAATTTAAATACATTTTTGTTTCGGAATTAAAATCCCAAATAAAAGGTATTAGGGTGAAAACAAGGATTTGTTTAGAACAACATCTTCCCAAATATATAATTTTTGGTACACACAAAAATTTACATAGAGTGTACCATAAACATATATATGCTTCAAGGCGAATATGTTTGGACAATATACTACAGAAGCGATTTTTTTTCGGCGTGTACAGAAGCAATTTTTCAGCGTGTATACAATTTTATAATATTTTTATTTTAATTTCAGCCAAATTCAATGTTCAAAATCATTTAAGGTTCCAACGAAAATTGTTCATAGAAGTTTGGGGAACATATAGAAAGATGAATCCACTTTACAAATCTAAACAAATATACGAAACTTCAAATATTTCGATGGTGTGTTGGCCGGTTTATCTTTATACATACAACTAAAATACTGTTTTAGATTATCAAATGTTGAAAGTTATCCGTAATATGTATAATATATATATTGTATTTTCTAATATTAAAATAATAAAAACAATTTTTAGAAAAAGGAGGTGTTGTGTTTTGAATTTATCGTGGAAACTTGTATACAAGATTCATATTTTCTATGAATATTGAAATGCTTTCTGTGGCTCTTTAGGTTAGGTTGAAGAGAGGAGACGTTAAAACGTCTCATGTCCATGGACATACACTTAAGCCAGTGGTTCGGCCTGTTGTGCGCTTCTTATTTATGATTTTTTTTATACCTCACGAGTTACAGAAAATCGGTACTAGACACGAATTTTCTCAGTATCTTCCAGTCATATTCTCTGAGATGAGTCAAGTCTGGTAATATGTCGGACCCGAAATGTTGGGATCTTGCATGTGTGAAAGCCGGGCAGTGACACAGAAAATGTTCCATCGTTTCGATGTTTTCCCTGCATTCGTCGTTTCCTGCTAGTCCTATGCGATGAAGATGTGCTTGTAAGCTTGAGTGTCCCGTTAGAACACTCATCATCTTACTAATATCGATCTTGTTTAGTTTCAGAAGACTTCTTGTTTCTTTTCATTTGGGTCACCCCACAGTTCCTTTGCAGTTGCTCCTACTGTTGCGCTATTCCACACAGTGTTGTGAGCCATCACTGCCCAATGCTTCAACTCATTTTTCGTGGCTTCGAAAGGTTTCCAATTTTCCAAGTTTATTACTCGAAGTTCTCCGCCCTTTGAAGCCAAGCTGTCTGCCCGTTCATTTCCAATCACTCCGTAGTGTCCTGGTACCCAGCAAATACGCAATTGGCAGAGTAATCATTTATCGTTCTTTTACAGTCCAACTCAGTTCTGGATTTGACCCTTTCCGATGTTATTGCTTTAATCGCCATTTGGCTATCTGTGAAGATGTTGGCATATTTAGGCCTTGTGGTGTTACTGAGCCAGTTCACACACTCCGTGATTGCTCGAACTTCTGCTTGAAATACCGTGTTATGGTCAGGGAGGCGGAAGTGAAGTTCGACTTCTGGTTCATCAATAAAAAGTCCCAGACCCGTCCATCCTCCTCGCTTGGACCCATCCGTGTAGCAGCTGGATCCCACTGGCACATGGTCTGTGGCTCTTTAGCATAAGTGGCATTCGAATAAAAACAATGTAAGGAATTTTCCCTACATATTTTAAAAAACTTTATTTATGCTTTTAATTAAATACCAGTATATGCTTATATCAAGGACATACATTTTAAAATTTAATACGATAATGTTTTAAATTTTATGATATTTTACTAAACATAAGCACGAGGCATACTTCAATTTACGCCAAAACGTGCTTATTTTAAGACCAACCTTAATTAGTTTTATTACCAAATGTTCTTGATTCTATGAAATGCATCATCAAAACATGTACTGTTCATGTCTTTGAATTTACCATAAAACATTCTTATTTTTACAGCGATTGTCTTTGGCTCGAAATCAATGCCGAAATCTTAAACTTTACGACAAATACATTGATTTTCAGTACGCTTTTTTTTGTGTAGATAAAACGGATCAAAGCATCTATATTAAATTTTGTGTGATAATAACAAATTAATTGCTCCATCGTACTTACAATGCACAGTGGGCTAAAATGAAAAAAAAAATGGACATAACTCTGCCATTTCCAAACCACATATCGTGTGGCGATGAAATTTCAGGTGTGTATACAAGAGGTGTTAGAGAGTTTAAGTTCGGAACTTGGGCCCCCTATATCATACAGGGGCGGAGCTACAGGGCCCTAAAGTTGACCACCTCGGGTATACAAAATTTTCATCGGCTGCTAACTTTTGAACGGAGTGTCTAGTTTTCTGTGGATACTCCTAGACCAGACCTACAATAAACATTTTATGGGTTGAAGATATCTTGAATAGTTTCCGAGATATGTGGATTTTAAATTAGAATTTTTCATTTATTCGCCGACTTTTCCTTGGAGTTTAGCCAATATCTCAATCAAAAGTTTACCTATTTTGTTCGCGTGTTTTTTTATGGATTGCCAATAAAATTTACAATATCATGAAAAAAAGAATTGATAAGATATGTGAAGAAATAAGAAAGTTATGGCCCTAAAAAGTAAATTTATTGAAAAAATTTCATTTTTGGGGATTTTTTGGTGAAAAAAGTCCAATTCGTATTTAGGTCTTGTAGAAAAAGTTTGTTACACAAAGTATATCAAATTTATACTCACTTTAAAGGAGACGTTTCACATAATCTGCTAGAGAAAATTCGAAGCCAAAATTTTAATTGGTGTGGTTGCCACCCTTCTCCAATTTGGACCTTTTTTTTACATAAATTTCAAAAGTTTGATCGATTTTCTCCAATCGCAAAGTTAAATTGTTAAATTTTTCTTTTTATTTATTTGTATTAGGGTGTAACAAAATCGACTGCAAAGGGAATCCCGAGCGCGGCTTTTCATATCGAAGATATAGGACTAAAAGTAAAAATCCCATTTTTGGTGTATTTTTTGGGAATTGAGGGATTTTCCATTAGAAATGTCCACATGTTGCGTTTGATTATTATTTCTAATATCAAAATAAAGAACTTTAAAAAAAAATTCATCGAAATATATACATTTTTAAGAATTTTATGCCGTATTTTCGTTTCTGTCTATATGCAAAATATTTTTTTTAATTATACCCTACACCACACTGTGGTACAGGGTATTATAACTTTGTGCATTTGTTTGTAACACCCAACAGGAGCCGAAATAGACCCATCGTTTATTATACCGATCGACTCAGAATCATTTTCTGAGTTGATTTAGCTATGTCCGTCTGTCTGTCTGTCCGTCTGCTTGTGCATGTATTCTTGTAATTACAGTACAGGTCGCAATTGTGGTCCGATCTCGACGAAACTTTACACATATTTTTTTTTGGCCCAAGGACGATCCCTATTGAATTTGGTTAAAATCGGTTCAGATTTAGATATAGCCCCCGTTTATATGTTAGCCCCGATTTGACATGTAAGCGCTGTAAAAACTTTATTTTATATCCGATCAGTATGAAATTCGGCAGAAAGAGGTTTCTTATTACATGAATGCACACTGTTAAATTCGGAGAAAATCGGTTCAGATTTAGATATAGCCCCTGTTTAAGAGTTCAGGATTTGAGGTGGACTTGCCTTTCGAAAAAAGAGATCTTTGTTTAAAATTTTCAATTTCACAATCTTTATTTTTTTTCATTTCAATTCATTGGGTTTGGGTATGTTAGTGTGTACATATGTATGTGAATATATTAAATAATGTGGTGTGGTTTTATGTTTTAGCAATTTCAATGGTTTTTTTTTTGTTTCAACTTGTGTTGTTCTTATAATAACTATTTGTTCTTAATTTAATTGTTAAACTTTGGGTCGTTTGAGTTCACTGTGATGTCCTCTATGTACATCGTTTTATATATAAAAAACTAACACTTTGAATTATTAAACTTACTTAAACACGGGAGAACTAATCACGGGGGAGAGGCGCACGAGTTTGGTTTAAGGATCGGTAAAAGACTGATTACTTGTGCTTGCCATCCATCTCTTCTAAGCTCACCTAACGACTTTCGTTAAGCTACAGATGGCAAGCGACAAGTAAACAAACAAATAAACAAAAGAGAAATTAGAGTAATGAGTGCATAGGTTATGCATATATGGACATATAAATGCATTTGCATTTACACACCTACACACATAAAGCCGCGCAGCAGTGGATATAGTGTAGATTTTTCTATCTTAATCTAGCTTAATCTAAAACTGCAGTTCATGTGGCTCCCGTGGATGAAAACCCCATCAACTTTTGGGGCCTGTCACGGATCCAAGGCTTAAATAAAAAATGTTGATGGAAATGCGATGGCGGGTCTTAGTAGGGTCGAAGTTGTAGGGCACTGGATACCACAGCATCTGTCTTCAGGGTATAAGGGCTGTCCTCGTGTCGTATAACGGTACTTCGTGAGTTGGATGAGTCACGACTCAGGGTTGGGCTAGGCAACTGAGAAACCATATCTAGGATAGAAGAGATGTGAGTACCAAGTTCTTCTACATGAAAATAAATTGTTAGTCAATCTGAAAATAGTTTGACGATTTTCGTTATCGGTCTACTAACTACTCCGTGTGCTGTCCGAATATCTACGACCCTAATGTTTTGATCAGTTCCAACGTATGTTCTTTCTATACGGCCCAATTTCCATTCTGTCGGGGCCAATCTCTCATCTTTAATTACAATTAAATCGTCTTCCTTTACATTTTCTGTTTCATACTTCCACTTATATCGACGATGTAGCTCATTCAAATACTCAGTTTTCCATCTTTGGTAAAAATATTGAGAGATAATCTTTATTCGTTTCCATCTATTGGCTAGGGTCTGAAACATCTGGTTCTGCTGGAGTCAAAATGGAGGTACCTATCAGAAAATGAGCTGGGGTAAGAGGATTTAAATCGGAAGGGTCGTCGCTGGCTGGACTTAGGGGTCGAGAATTAAGACAGGCTTCAATTCGCGCTAAAATGGTCGAGAATTCCTCAAAGGTAAAATTCATTTGCGGTATAAATTTTCGTAGATGTGTTTTGAATGATTTAACTCCCGCCTCCCATAATCCTCCCATATGAGGGGCACCTGGAGGAATAAAACTCCATTCTAAATTTTGATAAATGTTGTTTTGGGTTGCGTCTTTTTTCAGAGTTTCCATGAATTCTCGCCTATCATTCTTTATCAATTCTGCTGCTCCTACAAAATTGGTACCATTATCAGAGTAAACCTTTGCTGGGCATCCACGTCGCCCGATAAAACGCGATAAAGCGGCTAAAAAAGACTGAGTTGACAGATCACTAGTGGGTTCTAAGTGAATTGCTTTTGTGGAAAAGCATAACCCTTTGTTATTAAACAAGCTCTTCCTGTAAAATTCTTTATGTTGAAGGGTCCTGCAAATCTACTCCTGTGTTGGTAAAAGGTCGATTCAGCATAGTTCGCAGGGGCGGAAGTGAGGCGTTTGAGTCTGGTGTTTATACAAAACACAAGTTCGACAATTATGAATTACGTTTTTGATTAAGGGCTTCAGTTTAAATATCCAAAATTCAGAACTGATTACTCGAGTCATGAGTTGATTTCCGCCATGCATGGTAATTTTGTGAATAAATTCTACTAACAAAAGAGCTAATCTCGATTCGTATGGGATAAAAATGGGATGGCGCTCGTTATATGTAAGTGCTGGGGACTGAACAAGGCGGCCATTTGCCCTAATGATTCCTTTTGAATCAATGAATGGATTGAGAGATAAAAGACTGCTACTAGATGAGAGTCTTTTCTTTTGGGTTAACGCTAAATACTCCTCTGCGAAATAATGCTTTTGTGTTAAAACAATAAGACGATCTTTGATATCTTGGATTTCACCGTGGGTGATTTCTGCTGACTGACGCCGGTATTTCTCCAAAAAAGAATTGCAAATGCTAAGACCTTATATGCTCTAGAGAGAGAAGAGAATCTATTTAAGGGATCTTCAAATATCGTGTTCGAGAAAACTTTAACTGCTTTTGCTTCTAACTCTGTGTCGCTCATCATGTCGTGTCTAGGCCATCGGTCTTTTGGAAACTTCAGCCATTGGGGTCCAGTCCACCACAAATGATGTGACTGCAAATTATTTGGCGAACATCCTCGACTGGCTACATCAGCTGGGTTGCTTTCTGAATCTATGTGCTTCCAATTTTCGTTGCCTACATTATCTAAAATATCCGAAATTCTATTTCCTACAAAGGCACTCCATAAACACGGGGGTTTTTTGAGCCATGCTAACACAATTGTCAGTCCAAAAGTGGGTAGAAATATTTGCAATTTGTAAGTTAGGAACCACCGCTGTGGTTAATTTTGCTAAGAGAACGGCTCCGCATAATTCTAATCTAGGCAGAGATATTTTTTGATGGGTGCTACTCGAGTTTTCGCTGCCAAAAGAAACGTGTCGACTGTTTGATCTAAATGTTCTACTCTAACATAAAGAGTCGCGGCGTAAGCGCTTTCTGAAGCGTCACAAAAACCATGCACTTCAATTTTACTTGAAGGTTTAAATCTGATCCACCTAGGTACTGAAATTGAATCTATTGAAGGACAATTTTTAATGAAATTCTTCCAATTTATTCGAGTTATGGGCTTCAACGCGTCGTCCCAATCTACTTTATCCAGCCAGACTTGTTGCATGATAAGCTTTGCTACGATGATTACTGGAGCCAACCATCCACATGGGTCAAAAAATTTGGCAATTGTTGAAAGGACTTCTCGTTTGGTGCATAATTCCCTTTCTTCCGTGGGTGGTGATGTGAACGTAAAGTTATCAGCCGAAATGTTCCATCGGATACCTAGAGTCTTCGTTGAAGTTCCTTCCGAAATATTCAACCAATTGACCGGCAAGAGTGAGTCTGGTGGCAGATCGCGAAGTAGATTGGGGTCGTTTGAACTCCATTTTCTCAATTCAAAACCTGCTGAGTCCATGGCTGCTACTAATTCTTTCATAGACTTAAGGGATTCTTCTACAGTGTGACCTCCAGCTAAAACGTCGTCGACATATAAATTTTGTTTTATAATTTCCGAACCTAATGGGTATGTTTCTTTAACATCTTCTGCCAATTGAATTAGGGTCCTAAGAGCAAGAAATGGGGCGCAATTAATTCCGAAAGTGACTGTCGAAAGTTCAAAGTCTTCAACTGGGTCATTTGCTGATTTTCTAAAAAGAATTGTTTGAAATGGGGCCTGACTTGGGTCGATTTGTATTTGACGATACATTTTGGTAACGTCCGCGTTGAATACATATCTAAAAAACCTCCATTTTAAAATCTGCAATACTAAATCCTGTTGAAGGATTGGCCCGGGATGTAAAATGTCATTAAGACTTTTCCTATTTGATGTGGGACTTGACGCTTTGAAAACTACCCTAAGTTTAGTAGTAACCCTATCTGGTTTAATAACAGCATGATGTGGCAAATAGTAGTGAGGGGTCTTCTCGATTTCCTGGGGTTTCAGTTTCCGCATGTGTCCAAGTTCCAAATATTCCATTATCGCTGCGTCGTATTGAGATTTGATTTCGGGCGTTTTTTACAACTTTCTTTTCTTTCGATAGAATTGCGCCATTGCGATATTTCGAGATGCTCCAAGTTCAGCACAAGATTTGAACGGCATCGTGACAATATATCGTCCATCTTCATTTCTTCGCGTTGTATTTTTGAAATTTGTTTCGCAAAAGGTGTCTTCTGCTGACCTCAAAACTTGTTTTGGGGTCTCCTCCACCTCCCAAAAACGTGTGAGAATTTTCTCGATCAAAACTGTATTGTAAGGTGAAATTTTCCTATCATTTGTGTTTGATTTTTCAAGGGGTCCGCCCACTATCCAGCCAAAAACGGTGCTTTGCGCTAGTAAAGATCCTATAGATTTCATTGGAGCTCCTACACGCTGAAAAAGATCGCTTCTGTAGTATATTGTCCCAAACGTATTCGGCTTGAAATATACATATGTCTAGAGTACACTCCAAATATATAATATTTGACACACATAAATATTATATGTTTGGGAGAATATTGTTCTAAACAAAAATATGTTCCCATTATAATATTTTTTTATTTGGAACTAGTATTTCCGAAACAAAGATTAATTTGTATTTAATTATTTTGGCAATGTATCAATGCCTTAATATAAAGACAAGTTTTCTGTTATTCAAGATTGTAAGAGTCGTTTCACGTGTAGGGAATGTAATCAAGATTATTTTTTTTTATAAATTTTAAATGTTTTTAAAATTTAATTAAAACTTAAATCGATAATCTTTCGGGAATATAAATTGCATTGATGGATTGACAAAAAGTGATGAATTGGAATATTTATAAATTAAAAGACATTTTTAGCTATAAAGTTTAAAACGTAAACTAGGAAAAACTAACTAAAATTCGAAAAAATCAGCAAAGTTTTAAAATTTTGTTAAATAAAATATGTTTGGGAAACTTCTTAAACAATAACTTTGTTTGTGGGTACACACATATTTTATTTGTGAAAGTCAGTTAGCAAATATATTATGTTCTAATATATTAAAATATGCGTTCCAAACAAGATTTCTTGATTTTCAAATAATATTTATTTGTTAACAAATATATAGTATTTGAAAAAATCGCTTACAAATATATTTTCTTTAAATTCAAACATATCAAAAATTACGATTTTCCCCCGTGTACTGTGTAAATTAAAGGTCCTATGTCTAAACCTATCAGAAGATCTATGGGTCGGCTTTCGTAAAAACGAGGATCTGCTAACTCGAGTTGAGTTGTTTCTCTATGTTGATTTTTATCTACACGCTGAAAAAAAATCGCTTCTGTAGTATATTGTTCTAAACATATTCTGCTGGAAATATACAAATGTTTAGGATATACTCCAAATATATAATATTTGGCATGCACAAATATTATATGTTTGGGAGGATGTTGTTCTAAACAAAATTATGTTTTCATCCTAATATTTTCTTATTTGGAAATATGTAATATTTCCGAAACAATGATTAGTTTGTATTTAAATATTTTGGCAATGTATCGATGCCTTAATTTAAAGGAAAGTTTTCAGTTTTTTTAAATACTTAAGTTTTAATTTTTTAGAAATTTTATATGTTTGTAAAATTCTATTAAAATTGAAATCGTATAATCTTGGATAACGACAAATAGCATTGATGGATTAACAACTGGACTTTTTATTAATTAAAAATTAGTGCTGTAAAAGAAAAGAAAAGACTGGTTACGACATTTTTAACTATAAAGTATAACACGAAATCAAAGAAAAAATAAAATTAAAAATTGACAAAGTCAGCAAAGTTTTAAAATTTTTTTAAAAGTAATGTATTTGGATAAATTCTTAAACAATATCTTTGTTTGTGTCTAAGCACATATTTTATTTGTGACAGTCAGTTCGCAAATATATTTTGTTGTAATATATTAATATATGCGTTCCAAACAAAATTTCTTGATTCTCAAATAAAATATATTTGTTTAAAAATATATAATATTTAAAAATTTTGTTTCCAAGTATATTTTCTTTGAATTCAAACATATCAAAAATGGCGATTTTCCTCCGTGTAGGGTGCGCGACGGCAAATTAGAAGGAAGGGACTTCAAAACGGGTGCCCAAACTTCTAACTCAAAACTTGGGTTTGTACGAGAACAAAGGTTAAAAAGACAAGCTTTTGTTGAAGTTTCTGAAACGGTTTCACTTAAACCGGTAACATGAACAAGATTCTTCCTAGTTGGAAGCTTCAATTGGTTTGTAATCTTCTCTGAAATAAATGTTGATTGAGATCCAGGGTCGATAATCGCTCGTGCGTCATATCGCTGCCCTCTAGATTCAATTTGAACAATCGCTGCGAAGAGTAGTGTTTCTTTCGATTGCTGCTGGCTAAGTTGTGAATTTTCCTTGAGAGTTAGAGTCGTTATACTAGGAGTTTGAAAACTAGGTGTGGACTGTAAACTAGGAGTGGATTGTACTACGGTGGTTAGAGCTGCCGCACTGGTACTAGGTCGTACGTCATCTCTAACCGGTTGTGAATTTGTAGGTCGGGCCTCGTTACCCTTATGTAATAAAGTGTGATGTCTTTGATTACATTCCCTACACGTGAAACGACTCTTACAATCTCTTACACCATGATCCGAAGTGATGCAGTTGTAACAAAGATTGTGAAGTTTTACTAAGTGAATGCGTTCATTCACGTTTTTCTCAAGGAATTGTGGACAATTTCGTAACAAATGGTTTGCCTTGCAAATTTGGCAACTCGGTCCATTTGTACGACTACTAGGTTGCGTAGATGTGCTAAATCTGTTGCTAAATCTTCTTTGCGAACTTTGAGTCTGTTGCGCAACATTAGTTTGAAATGACTTAACCCTATTTTCCTTCCTACTATAATCGGCTGATTATTTTTAGAGAAATGGGGCTTAATATTTCCTACAGATTCTAAAGTTTTGAACTTGTGCGTCAAAAATTCATTCAAATCTTTCCAAGACGGTAGTATGGAACAGTCTTCCAAACCGTTTTCAAATTCTCCTAAGAAATTTCTCGGCAGTTTCGTAGAAGTGAGGTAAACTAAAATTGGGTCCCACCCCTTTACATCTACCTTGAGTGTTTCTAGTGTCTGAACGCAACCATCAATAGTGCGTTGAAGTTTTTGGATCGAAGATCCTGAATCTGCCGAAACTGGTGGTAAACTAAGTAGAGTCTTTAGCTGTTCATTAACTTGCATTCGTTTATTCTCGTATCTGTTTTCTAAGTTCTTCCATGCTAGATCAAAACATTCATTTGTTAGTGGTACGTTACTAATAATTTCCCGTGCCTCCCCCGCGGTTTTTTGTTTTAGATGGAAAAGTTTTTCTACTTTACTAAGTCTAGAATTATTTCTGTACAAGGCCGAAAACAAATCCCGAAAAGTAGGCCAAGCGCTGTATCCTCCATGAAATGTGTCGGTGTCGCATGGTGGTAAACGTAACGATAGATGGTTGTTTGGCTCAACTGTTTCCTTTTTTCTGGTCTCCGATTCTCGTTCGAACTTTTCCTGCTGCCGTTCGTCGGTTAGTGCTAAAATTTCTCCATTTACTGCGCTTAAACATCGTTTGTATGCCTCCATTGCCTCTTTATAATGGGTCCTCAACTTTGATTTATCGATTGGGGTCTCATCTTTTTCGGGAACACGGTCTCTACAATCTACATAGGCCCTTTTAACCTGATCCCAAACAGAGTTCAATTCTACCCGTGTCACTTCTAACGAGTGAATATTATCATCGGTGCTAGTAGCAGAGTAACCACTCTCAAAGTCTATCAGGTCATTTACGCAATTTACAAATTTATCACGTAAAACTTTATCCATATTTCCTCCTTCTTAAATATTTTCTTTATCAAATTTTAAACTGGCTAAAATTTTAAGAAACTTTTAAAATTGAGGTTTTCTCTTAACAATTTCTGTAAAACTTTACTTTGCCAATACTTGCAAAATAATTTCAGAAAAACGCTAAATATTTGTTGAATGGGGCCAATCTTTTACAGTCCGACTTTGTTTTTTTTTCACGAATAGATATAAATAATGGCAGTTTATTTTGAACTTGTGTCGTTTGTGCGAAAAGTAAGAAATTTTAGCGATAATAATTTTTATAGACTTGGGTCTTTTGGAGAAAAAAAATTATATAAATAAAAATTTGGACGAAAGTAATTCTTTGTCGGCTAGTGTACTCTCAAAAAATTACCAATCAACTCTTCTTTAACAAAACAAAAAAAATCCCGTAGGAAAGTGATTTTTCTATCAAAAAAAATCAATCAAATCAAAAAACAAATTTTGTAGGAAAGTGTTTTTTGCAAAATTATAACAAACAGAAAAAAAACAAACTTTGTAGGAACTTGTTTTTCAAAAAAAAAAAATACCCAAATTTTGTAGGAAGGTGTTTCTTCCAAGAAAGTATCACTTAATAAATTTTTCGAGCAAATTTATTTTTCGTAGTAAAGTGTAACTTCCAAAAATTAACACTTAATAAATTTCTGAGCAAATTTATTTTTCGTAGCAAAGTGTAATTTCCAAAAATTAGCATTTAATAAATTTCTGAGCAAATTTATTTTTCGTAGCAAAGTGTAATTTCCAAAAATGAGCACTTAATAAATTTTGCGAGCAAATTTATTTTTCGTAGTAAAGTGTAATTTCCAAAAATTAGCACTTAATAAATTTCTGAGGAAATTTATTTTTCGTAGCAAAGTGTAATTTCCAAAAATTAGCATTTAATAAATTTCTGAGCAAATTTATTTTTCGTAGCAAAGTGTAATTTCCAAAAATTTACCACTTAATAAATTTTTGTACAATTTTATTTTGCTATTAATGTGTAATTTCCAATAATAAAAATAAATTTCAATAAATGTAAGTTATTGTGTTAGTTCTGTTTAGCCTTTGCCGAAATGTCCGTCCGAACCCATCAACCATCAAACCATATGTTCTTTCATTCCTTTCTTAACGGCTGAAATTATGTTTTCCTACTTCTCCCTTTTTTTTCTACTTCACAAAAAAACTCCAGTGGTACATTAACCTTTGGGTTCCCTAATCAAGGCAAGAAGTGAAAACGAATGAAAAGACAACGAGAAACCAACGAAAAAAAATCCGCTACCTATTGTCTCGTATGCATCGGTGTACATAGACTGCTGTTGTTGTTTTAATGGGTACGAGGGGTCGAGTTGAAAGTGTCGGCACAGGAACTTTTTTATCAAACATATCAAGATTTTCGCTTCAAATCGGTTGGAAACTACAATAATGCTGATTTATAGCACAAACCACACATATTAATGGCAAAAGAGATTAAAAAATCGTAAATTTTTTGACATTTTTCAAAAGGGTTTTTCTATTGAATCTAAGGCAATACGAGGGTCGTTCAAAAAGTTGGAACACGTATTTTCTAAAGCAAAAAAAATAAATTTATTTTTTCTTTTTAATTTATTGATTGGGATTGATTTTAGCGTCTCCAAAGCATCAGCTAATATCATACGGTCGATTTCTCCCTCAGAAAATCGCATATAAAGAAGGCAAAAAAAAAATATTTTTTCTCTAAGTTGCAAACTCGATGAATCGCGAAGTAATTTGTAGGGTTCTCAAGCCAGTCAGCGGATGAGTCGAGCCAATAAAAATCTTTCCTTTGTTTTTTTTTAAGCAGCTAATAATAATAGTAATAAGAATAAAAGTAAGCTTAATAAATATAACCGCGATTTAAGCAGCCGAAAAGATTCAAGAAATTTTCGCTCTTTTGTTTCGCAAGAAAGTTGTCCGTCCACGCGTTATTCAGCACAAAATTATCTGGAATTCTTGCTGAGGTTTTCGGAATAAGTCAATGGGTGTCCGTCCGCGCGTCCAAAACAAAACTTAATAATCTTATCTTAATAATCGTATCTTAATAATCTTATCTTAATAATCTTATCTTAATAATCGTATCTTAATAATCTTATCTTAATAATCGTATCTTAATAATCTTATTTTAAAAATAACTTGACCGAATAAATCGACTCGACTAGCCGCTGGCTTTCAGAAAAATTCATCAGAATGCGTAATAAATTATTTGAGCAAATTATCGAAGGGTTTTCAAAAAGGTTGGGTCGCTATTTTCCTAAAGTTTCGAAAACTAGAAAACAGTAAAGTCGCGCGTTGTTACCGAAAAAATCGCCAAAAAAAACTTTCAGAGGTTAGAATGCATGTAGGTTATGCAAGAGGTTAGTATATATGTAAAAGGGTATGTATGTGCAGCAATGTATAGGTATGTAACTGCAAGCTAACTGCACTTATGTATGTATGTATATCAAAGTGCTATGTATGTAAGTGCAAGCTAACTGCAGTTAAGTATTCAGATATTTTTGTATATATGTAAAAGGCAAAAAACCAAGCCAGCGTCGTACATAGGGCCAGACCCGCCAAAATCTCCTTCATATATCAATATGGCGGAGTTCGAAAAAAATGGTTTTGGCACCCTATGTAACAACGCTACTTGCACAAATTTTGGGTACTCTCTTTGATCCTATTATGTATTTGGGGTACCTGCTGTTGTTGTCGTTGGTCGATGGTTCTTCTTTCCTTCTAGGGGTTCAAGCGTGTTGTTGTTGGGATGTGTTTCCAAGGCTCCTTGTAGGGTCTTGTGTTGCTGGCTTGTGTTGGGTCACTTTGAATCTTTGGGTCACTGGTTTTGTGGGTCACTTTTTCCTTTTGTTTAATCGCGCCGAACCGATTATTTATTTTAACCGATCTTGCACAATGCTCACGGTGTTTGAATTTTAAATATTTTTTAAAACACTTTTTTGTTTTAATTGCACTACACACGTTGATATTTTTGTTTTTTAATTATTTAAAAAAAACGCACTTTTTATCCGGTTCGCATAGGACCAAATGTTTAAGAGTCCAGGATTTGAGCTGGACTTGCCTTTCGAAAAATGAGATCTTTGTTTAAAATTTTCAATTTCACGATCTTTATTTTTTTTCCTTTCAATTCATTGGGTTTGGGTATGTTAGTGTGTACATATGTATGTGAATATATTAAATAATATGGTGTTTTTTATGTTTTAGCAATTTCAATGTTTTTTTTTGTTTCAACTTGTGTTGTTCTTATAATAACTATTTGTTCTTAATTTAATTGTTAATCTTTGGGTCGTTTGAGTTCACTGTGATGTCCTCTATGTACATCGTTTTATATATATAAAAAACTAACACTTTGAATTATTAAACTTACTTAAACACGGGAAAACTAATCACGGGGGAGAGGCGCACGAGTTTGGTTTAAGGATCGGTAAAAGACTGATTACTTGTGCTTGCCATCCAGCTCTTCTAAGCTCACCTAACGACTTTCGTTAAGGTACAGATGGCAAGCGACAAGTAAACAAACAAATAAACAAAAGAGAAATTAGAGTAATGAGTGCATGTAATGAGTGCTTTAGAGTGATGAGTGCATAGGTTATGCATGTATGGGCATATAAATGCATTTGCATTTACACACCTACACACATAAAGCCGCGCAGCAGTGGACGTTTCACACTGATGTTCAAAAGTGCGGTGTCACCTTTGAACAGCCCCCATATACCCTCGTATATGTTACCGCCGATTTGATATGTAAGCGCTGTAAAAACTGTATTTTATATCCGATCAGTATGAAATTCGGCAGAAAGAGGTTTCCTTTTATATGAATGAACACTTTTAAATTTGGAAGAAATCGGTTCAGATTTAGATATAGCCCCTATATATACGTAACCCCCGATTTGACATGTAAGCGCTGTAAAAATATTATTTTATATCCGATCAGTGCGAAATTCGCCAAAAAGAAGTTTCTTTCTAAATGAAGGAATACTGCCAAATTCGGAGAAAATCGGTTCTTAATTAGATATAGCCCCCATATATATGTTACCCCGATTTGACATGTAAGCTGTGGAGACTGCATTTTATATCCGATCAGTGCGAAATTCGACAGAAAGAGGTCTTTTTACATGAATGAGTATTCAGGGAAAATCGGTTCAGATTTATATATAACCTCCATATATATGTTCCTCCTGATTTTGTTTCAAAGCGCTATAGAGGTTGTACTTTACTTCTGATAATTAAATTTTTCCAGAAAGATGTCTCAATTTAGGAACGAATATTGCTTAATTTAGCGATTATCGTTTCAGAATTAGATAATATGTTCCTACCCATTTACCAATTATTACAAATTATTATCGCAATGACCCTTATCGCATTGTTAGGAAGGTGTAGGGTATTATATAGTCGGCCCCGCCCGACTTCCTGCCTTTCGTTACTGGTTATACCTGTCAATGATTAAGGGTTTCCTAGAAATAGTGCCACAAAACAATGTTTTCTGAAACGTAAATCTTACTAAATTTTATTATTGTTTGATAAAAACATGTGATCTACAAGAAATCAGTGCATATTGACTGATATAATAACCAGTACAAGAAGGTAGGGAAAAATTAAAAAAAAATATTTTGCATATAGACAGAAACGTAAATACGGCATAAAATTCTTAAAAATGTATATATTTCGATGAATTTTTTTAAAGTTCTTTATTTTGATATTAGAAATAATAATTAAACGCAACATGTGGAAATTTCTAATGGAAAATCCCTCAATTCCCAAAAAATACATCAAAAATCGCCAAAAATGGGATTTTTTACTTTTAGTCCTATATCTTTGATATGAAGAGCCGCGCTCGGGATTCCCTTTGCAGTCGATTTTGATAATAAAAAGAAAAATTTAACAATTTAGCTTTGCGATTGGAGAAAATCGATCAAACTTTTGAAATTTATGTAAAAAAAGGTCCAAATCGGAGAAGGGTGGCAACCACACCAATTACAATTTTGGCTTCGGATTTTCTCTAGCAGATTCTGTGAAACGTCTCCTTTAAAATGAGTATAAATTTGATATACTTTGTGTAACAAACTTTTTCTCTAGCAGATTCTGTGAAACGTCTCCTTTAAAATGAGTATAAATTTGATATACTTTGTGTAACAAACTTTTTCTACAAGACCTAAATACAAATTGGACTTTTTTCGCAAAAAAAATCCCCAAAAATGCAATTTTTTCAATAAATTGATTTATAGGGCCATAACTTTCATATTTCTTCACATATCTTATCGATTCTTTTTTTCATGATATTGTAAATTTTATTGGCAATCCATAAAAAAACACGCGAACAAAATCGGTAAGCTTTAGTATGAGATATTGGCTAAACTCCAAGGCAAAGTCGGCGAATAAATGAAAAATTCGAATTTGAAATCCACATATCTCGGAAGCTATTCAAGATATCTTCAACCTATAAAATGCTTATTGTCTGGTCTAGGACTATCCACAGAAAAAACACCACTAAAACAGGACACTCCGAAAATTTTTTATACCCGAGGTGGTCAACTTTAGGGCCCTGTAGCTCCGCCGCTGTATGAGATAGGGGGCCCAAGTTCCGAACTTAAACTCTCTAACACCTCTTGTATACACATCCTAAAATTTCATCGGCATACGATAAGTGGTTTGGAAATGGCAGAATTATGTCCATTTTTTTCATTTTAGCCCACTGCGCAATGTTGAAAGTGTCATTTGTGGAGTCTGCTGACTAAAAATGATGAATAGTACAATATGTTCTCAGAAGACCGAGTAGATGTTAATGATGATTCTGCCCTAGTTATCTCAGAACATCAATAACCGATATAAACATTGAGGCAGTGGGGAATTGTCGTGGCAGCGAAATTTTATCACAACTAGCTACATGTTGGCCAAAATAACTTTCATATCAGCTTCACTTAGCAGCGTTCAACCCATCGTTTGATCGATGTGTTTATAACTACAACATAAATTGCAGCATAAAGGTAATTTAAGCTTGTACTCGTAGTTTAAAATTTCCTTGGATCCAATAAAAGCCCGCATTATGAAACAATGATTAATGATTTGTTAAAAAATTATGAAAAAAATGGTATGAAAATGCTTTTATATATTTATATATTCATCTAAACTATATTTATTCTTGTAACTTATTTTCGCTTTATACATTCCAACAGGTGTAAACATGTCCCTCAAAATACATTTCTTACATTCTCATTTAAACTTTTTCCCTGAGAATCTTTGCGATGGAAGGAAATGCTGGCTCGGCATTACCTCATCCGATCAACCCAATTTCAAGTACATTTGCGATTGTTTCGGGTCGAATCGCTTCAATGGCAACTTCGATTTCATGATTCAACGCTTCAATTGTGATGTAAGTGATGAACATTGCGAAAGGTTTCACCAAGAAATGAAGTCCATCGAGCGGCGGTACCAAGGACACTTGGATGAAAGAATGATAGGCGATTTTATTTGGTTCCTCATTAGAGAAACCGATTCCAAAATCTACAAGCGCCAAAGAAGATCGCACAAGCAACTTTTAGACTGTGCTAAATATCATTGACTTTCTCAGGAATCAGCCCAATTATGCAGTAGTGTGACGTTCCTTTTCTAAATGAGCGATATAATAAACAAAAAAGTACAAATGTATATAAAGAAAATGTTAATGAAAGTATAAAATAAAAACACTATCTAAACAAATATTACTACTACAAAAAGTGCTATAATTGCTTCATTTATCAATCGATTTTCTTCAAATAAGCTTTAGTTTTTTCGTTAGATTTCTAGCTAAAAGATAAAAGTATAACATTGTTTTCTTGTTTTATAGGTTTTTTCGTACGAGAAAAAATAAATGTTTTTAATAAAAATTATTTTTTTCTAATTGTTTTATCGACAGCTTCTAAACTACAATTAATCCCCCAATTTAAAGGAAATGCTGGCTCTATCAGATTTATACTTAAAAATATGGTCCAAATACTAAAGGTATCATCCACGAAAATATGAAATGAAAGGTTGAACTTTGTCATTTAATAATGGAACACAATATCATTTATATGAATAACTCGACTGGATCGGCATTACCTCATCCGATCAACCCAATTTGTCAGTACATTTGCGATTGTTTCGGGTCGAATCTCTTCAATGGCAACTTCGATTTCATGTTTCAATGCTTCAATTTTGATGTATGTGATGAACATGGCGAAAGGTTTCACCAAGAAATGAAGTCCATCGAGCGGCGGTACCAAGGACACTGGTACATCTCTGGATGCTTTGCGTAACATTTATCCTTAATGGCTCCCCATAGAAAATAATCCAAAGGGCTCAAATCACAAGTCAAAGTAATCGGTAGTTGAAATTTAACATTTTAAATGGCCCACCCTTTACAAAGTTGATAGTACGAATATCGGTACCAGAAATATCTATTAAACAACCTCGAAAGGCCGACCCCAGTATGACTACACTTCATTTTACTCGACCTTCGCACAGTGGGGAAAAGTGCCAATCTAGCACACCAAAAGTATTAAATTCTTAGCGTAAATCTTTTTGTGTAATTTTAAAGCGCCGCCTTCACATAATTATTGCTAAAAATGACGACTCAACATATTCGCTAATAAGCCGGTGAGAATTAATCTTTTAATATGCAGAAAATGTATATGTGGTATTTTAGATGTAAATCATATAAAACGTGGGTTGATTTAATTGATATATGCATAAAGTGAACAGTTTTCGAGAGCATTAACATATTGATACGATATCTTAATCAGCCGCCATTTTTAGAAGACATATTTACAAGTTTCATCTCTAGATAATTTTGAAGTTAACATCCACGGCGTTAATTAACTTAGGCTGTATAAAAACGAAATCGGTGTTATTTTTGAGATGAAATATCTATATGTACGACATGGTATGGTCATCCAAAGTTTGGCCATTTTATAGCGGTTTAAAACATTTTTAAAGCCCTATTTGCACCAAAAATTACACCGTGGTCGCTAAGTGGATATATGCGGCAATCAATTGGTATCATTCCATACTATTTCATATTCAAGGCACATCAACATCACTGGAATTTGTGTTTTTGGACATTTAAATATTTACTATATTAGGCATCAACTGAATAAACCTATGTAACACAAATAAGTAATATTGTTCTAATTTCTTGTAATTGTATAATTGTATATAGTATATGCATAGGTACTTGTTATATTTATTTATGGGGGAAAACACGTCAAAAGGCCCACCTTTTTATTTTGTTTTCCGATCGCGTCATAACTTGGTGTGGTTACAAAAGTACTATGGGTATGATATGTGCCAAAAATAAAGCTTCCTATCGTGATAGGTTACGAAGATACTCGGTGTCAAATTTTGGAATTTTGTCCATTGTATCTCCTGACTACGTGGACGTATTTGAATGAACCGTGGCTTAAATGACAGCTATTTTGAAACGCACAAAATGTAGGTTGTGAATTGTTTGCAAATATTTAATGTTCATACTTTTTTCTCGGCACTTATGTTTTCCTCGCGATTTTAATTGTGTTCCGCGGATGAGATTCTATATCTTTAAACTTAATAATATTTTATGATTCCTATCGTATTATAAAGTGAGTTTACTTTTAGATGTGGACCGGAAACCCGATTAATAAAATGTTGGTGGCATTCTTTAAACAGATATGCCAGAACTACAAAAAATCTTACTTTGAAAAAAATCGACGACGCATTATTTGCACTGGCCTACAATATTGCACTGGTCAAATCTCAGCGAGCAGATATCGGATCTGATCTCGAAGGATTTTGATGTTCTATATCCGTGTATAAAAGGGTCAGAATATTTAATATCGACCAATGTAGTTTAATTTTGGCTAAAATGTTTATAAGCAGTTACAAATAAATAAAATAAGATCCCGCTATAATTATACCCTCACTTTAGTGATACGAGGGTATATATCATTTGCTACGGAAAAAAGTGTAAAACATCGAAGGAGTGACTTAAGACCCCAAGTGTGTTCGGCGGATATTCGTTTTGGGTCATTTTAAGTCGAATGAGCAATGTCCGTCCGTCTGTCTGTCTGTCTGTCTGTCTGCTGGCTGGTGCGCACGATAACTCTCGAAAGGAGTAACCGATTGACTTCAAATTTGGTATGCGGTAATATTTTGATCTATCTCCGGATGAGTTCGAAGATGGGCTGTTTTGGACCACTCCTTCTAGTACCTCCCCCACAAAGGGTTAACTTTTGGTGAAATATTGATCCTTTAATAACTTCTATACTACTTATTCGAATCTTCTGAAATTCTACACATATTATTAGTATATTAGTCACTATCACCTCGAGAAAAATGGGCGTAGTTGCCGCACCCCTTTTGGTACCTCCCACACAAATGGACCATTTTGCATCAACATTTAACCGCTTATAACATTAATAAAAGTGCATAGAAATACTTGAAATTTTGTACAGTATAATTTTTTTGTAGCGCTTATAGTCCAGTAAAGAATGGGCATTATTGTACAGCCCCTTTTGGTACCTCCCACACAAATGGACCGTTTTACACCAACAGTTAACGGCTTATAACTTAAATACCAGTGCATAAAAATACATGAAATTTTGTACAGTGTAATGCTGTCATAGTGCCCACAGTCCTGTGAAAAGTGGGCGTTATCACCACGCCTCTTTTTGTACCTCCCACACAAAATGACCAAATCATATCAAAATTGAATAGCTCGTAACGTTAATACACCAGTACATATAAACGGTTATAGTTCGGCACAGTGCAACGTATTTAAAGAATCTACTGTTTACCGAAAATTGGTGCATTTGCTAAAGCCCTTCTGGTACCTCCCACACAAATTGACAGATTAATTAGTGTAATGTTACATATTTCATTACTCACAAAGTGAGGGTATTCCTTAGTCGGTTTAACCGACTGAAACCTTCTTACTTGTTTTTTTTTAATTGTTTTCAAAAAATTTTGTGGGCATATTAATTTTTTAAAAATTAAATGAGTTTTTGAAAAAACCTTTGTAGAAAAAATTTATTTCTTAAAATTTTCCACTCTCACAAATCCAGAACAGTAAAAAATTTTGTGAGACTCAATATTTGTAAAAGTTATGGAAAGTTTTCGTCTGTTTTTGCAAAACACTGCACAGTGGTACGAATTCAAAAGGGGGGAATAATTCGACCGTTTCTTAATCAAACAACCGATTGCGAGGCATGGCATGGTATATGAAGAGGTGTTAGAGAAGTTAAGTTTTAGATGTGGAAAAAAGTATAAATATATATAAAATCAAGTGGTCATAACTTTTGTGCTATTGGGTATATCGAACCAATTATTTTTCGTCATTTATGATGATGTTTTTTGCCCATCCAAGCATGTTGATACGGATGAAATCGGTACATATTGTGTTCCGATATTTACAAAAAATTAAAAATTAAATTTTTTAATTGCAGATATCTCGGTAGCTATACGAGATAATTCTTAGATGTAAGCAGTTTATTTGTAGACCCCAGTTTTATAAATTTTATATATCGGAAGAGAAACACGAGTTACACGCGCTTGAACATTTTCTTTTTTACTGTTCTGGATGTGTAAGAGTGCGACGAATATTCTGTGAACATTTGAATAAAATAGAGGGGGAGCAATTTTTTCTACAAAGGTTTTTTCAAAAAAAACTTTCGTAAAAAAATTAAAGATAAAATTACAAAACATGGCGCATTGCGTCCGCTTTAAAACAAAGTAAACTTTGCTCATTTTTTAATTTTTCAAAAATTAAAATGATTTAAAAAAAATGATAGCGAGATATTATTTTACCTATTTGTAACTGCTTAAAAAATTTTTGTCAAAAATAAACTACATAGGTCGTTATTAAATATTCTGACCCAAAATCAAAAATGCAATATTTTTGAGATATGGTATTAATTATGTGATAAAAGTTCTGATTTAATGTTTTTTTAAAATAGAATCGCGAAAGACGCTCTTCTACCAAAAAAAATCAGGTTTAGCAAATTTTTCGCTTTACTTTTGACGCATTTTCCCCTTATGTATATGTATATTAAATACATACATAATTTTAGAAGTAGATTTCAAATGCAAACTATAAAGACGCCCATAGACGAGTACTGCCGCAGTTTATTCCGATGAACTCCTTGTGTACGTATGTCATTGACATTTTCGATACACACATATCAATCAAAATTTAATTTATCCATTTTTTCACTTTTCACACAAAACTATTTTAAATTTTCGTTGTTTACATACTTATAATAAAATGTCCAATATTCTGGCATATAATGATGAACAAAATTCATCTGATTGATATGTGTTCATTTTGAAAATCAAAAGTATTTTGATTTTCATACTGCAACCAATACATTCTCATGTTGTGTCAAATTCACCAATACACAAATATTGCCGTTCCTGCGGCAGTACTCGTCTATGGGGGGCTTAACACAAAAAACAGAGTAAAGGTAAACAGCAATCAATAAACAAATTACGGTACAAAACATGTAAAACCAACTTCAAAAACAGTGAAATCAAAATAATCATTTTTCTCTTTTTCCATTCGCTTCCTGATATGTATTCTTCCTGTTCCTCTAATATTAATCCAGCAGTAAACACTTTATTTCATCTGTGATGATGTGCTTCGATTTGCTTGTTTGGGAAGTGATATGGAAGAAATTAATGGATCTGACGAAAATAATAAATCGGTATGTCCTCATTGTATTTTCTCGGGAAATTTTTTTTTTGTTTTGAATTTTCTATAATTTCGGATATCTTTGTATCTTGATTCCATTGCTTCTTCTGATAAAACGCCGATAGGTACATGCATGAATTGAATAATATCAGAACCATGAATTAACATTTTATGCTAACTTGACGCCACACGATGGGAAAATTTGATGAAATATGCGCGCATAGGACTTTGAAAACAACTTTCAAAAATCAGTTTTTTGGGAATAATGTTTTATTGTGGATAACATTTAATGAAAATACCTTCAAATTTTATGAAAATATCTCTGGGCGATTCCGAGTTATGGCCTTTCAAATTTTGTCTTTTTTACTAATAAATGCAAATCAAATTGCGATGATAAAATGTATATACTAAAATGCTTGTAGAATTCTCGTTTGTTGGTGAAATGCGACCGGACTTGTAACATATAATAAGGATATATTCATTTAAATTTTTGTGTATAGAACGTATTTTTAAAGTCTTTAAATGAAGAGATATTTCAAAGCAAAAATATTTTTTTTTTTGTTTTTCAAAAAAAATTATCCGCAGTAAATGGAATACAACTTTTTTGGATCACGTGGGATCACTACGATATGACATAGAGAAGAGAGGTGACTTAGTGGTAAATCCAACGGCACCTAGTTTATCTGCGACTTTTTGCGATTATGGCCGATGTTTGTGCTTTAAATATGTGCTTTTTTACTTTAAATAAAGAAAATATGTGTGGGAGCTACATCTATCTATGAACCGATTTTCCCGAAACATATGGACATATTTTCTTGGTTCAAGAAAATAACTTTTGCGAAATTTCGGCAAAATCGGATAATAAATAATGCCGGTACAAGTCCGGTTGCAAGTTTGTAGAGTTCTACGATCAAAAATGTCAATCTAATTAATATTATTATGATTATATGTGTAATTTTTATAGTTTACTTCTTCTACAAAAACTATAAAAATATAGTTAAACGCTTCTGCAGTTTATGTATATTAGGGTGGACCGATTATTTTTTGTTGTTTTTAATTTAACTTTTCTCTTATTAACAGTCGACGGCCCATTGTGTAATTGCATTAGTGCAAAACTTCAGCTTTCAAAAATATTGCAGACTGCAATTTTATCCCATTTGTGTTGTTTTGGTTTCAATTTCAAAAACATTGCCCGGTTTTGTTGACTTTTAACGCAATTTTCACAAAAAAAAGTTTGAACTTCAATGGTCTATATATTTAAAACGCAGCAACACACAATAAAATAACTCAAATAGATTTTGAACTAAGTTTTGTCAGCTTTAATATAAAATCAAGATCACTGAAGTTGGTACGGTATTCTGATTTTCACACTAATTTCCACAAAGTCTCTTTTGTAGCCCCACTGTGCGGTACATGGTAACAGCAAAATAAAATCTGGGTAAACCAATTTCTTCTCCAAAGAATTCTCTTGAAGTTGGTCCAAACCGTAGGACTTTATCTCTAACGGTATTGTCATGAGATAGAAAATACAGCTATGCGCGCGTATTTACCCCTATTTTCCCATTGTGCGCCATACATATCCTACCATGGATATACCTGCACATATAATTTTGCCGTTTCCATACACAAATTTTTAAAAGCAGGAACATCGATGGCTTATCCACTGGTCGTGGTTGACAAAATAAATCCAAAACTTTTTATAACATTTTCATCGACGCCTGTTATACTAGATTCCAAAGTCGGATTAAAAAAAGAATCTTTCCGTATTCAACATTTTTTGTGTTGAATTTTCTATAATTTCGGATATCTTTGTCTCTTGATTCCATTGCTTCTTCGGATAAAACGCCGATAGGTACATGCATGAATTGAATAATGTCAGAACCATGAATTAACATTTAATGCTAACTTGACGCCATATACTACCATGGATATACCTGCACATATAATTTTGCCGTTTCCATACACAAATTTTTAAAAGCAGGAACATCGATGGCTTATCCACTGGTCGTGGTTGACAAAATAAATCCAAAACTTTTTATAACATTTTCATCGACACCTGTTATACTAGATTCCAAAGTCGGATTAAAAAAAGAATCTTTCCGTATTGCCATCATTAGTTGTACCACAGCCAGGCTTTGGTTTGTCTACAAGGATTAACATTTTATCCCTTTATCCTTTGCAATATATTTGTTCTTAATAATACGTCGTCCATGTAATTTTTCTGCAGTTGCCATTTTTTAAACTTAGACGATATATGATGTGCAAGATGCATTAAAGGTCTTTTATGCATGCATGTAGAGTAGACATTAGGGCTAGTCAGTTTTTTAACTTTTTTAAAATATCAAAATGCTTCTGATATTACCGTGTAGGGCCTCTAAAAATATGAAGAACTGCGCTTTTGCTTTTTTAAAATTGCACAAAAACGTTCCGCACCGAATGAATTACTGATTCTCGAAACCGAATGCTTACTTTTTCAATTTACGGAAAAAAAATTATAGTAAGTCTGCTAAGTCGCGAATCTTAATTCACTTTCATATCGTGATCACGAATCTGCTTTTTGATCTAAAATTGTTTTTACAGTTTTTGAGGTATGGCGGTTTAAAAATTTGCAAAATATATATTTATATTTTTAAATATGTAAAACCCCTATATCTCCAAAACTATATGACAGATTCTGTATCAAATAGCAGTTTCTTGATCACCACAAAACAAATTATTAATTGGCAATATTTAAAAGAATGCGTATGGCAATTTTTTTTTGTTAAATTTTTAAATCAGAACATTATACACAGCGTACCTCAAGCGGTAGAATGTTGGCCTAAGTTGACGCCAAAACGGCTAATGAGGTTTTGTTCAGAATCATCCCGTCTGTTTCACCATGAAGAGATCAAAATCGGATCTGCTTCCTTTCGGAGAGTAATCGCAAAATGAGTTTTTTTTACCCAAAGAGAAAAACTTAATTTTTTTGTTTTGTAAAGAAAATGACAGAAAATTTTGAACTATAACATAATTTCCTTTAAATATGAGCATTTGTAAGATGTTTTGTTGTGTTCGCGATATTTGCAATATAATTACATTCTATGTTTCTTTGACGACTGTCTCCTAGTAAGTAAGTAATATAGCAAAATAATTCTGAAATTAAATGTTTTTTGTTCCAAAATTATTTATCCCGAACATATTGAGAATGATATATTCCTCAGAGATCATAGAATTAAAATATATCTACTTTTTTAAATTCGCTATTATATATTTGTAAACAATTGTAGGTGAATATCGCGGACACAACAAAATATCTTACAAATGCTCTTATATAAAGGAAATTATGTTACAGTACTAAATTTCTGCGATTTTCTTTACAAAACAATGTAATGTACTAATTAAATTTGTCTCTTTGGGTAAAAATTCTGTTTTCGCGATAACTCTCCGAAAGGAAGCAGATCCCAGTTTTATGTCATCATAGTCGAATAGAGAGGATCAAGGTCAACTTTCGCTTGAGGTACGCTGTATATAATGTTCTGATTAAAAAATTTAACAACAAAAATTGCCATAAACAGTCTTCCCAATTACGCCATTTAATAATTTGTTATGTGGTGATCACGAATCAGCTCTGAAAATACACGAACAATTCATACACTCTTATGCAAATTAGAGCATAAAGCAGAAATGCTTATATTTATACTTCTTATTAAGTATTAGGAGAAGCAAAAGAGCAATGTTATCTTGAAAAATCATCGATTAGTATAACTGATGTGACTGCCGAAGTGAAACGTCAAGATCTTGTCGATCACACTGCTCAAAGGATTATCAAAATTAAGGATAGATTCATGACGGAAGTTATAACAGAAACACCTTCATAACAGTTTGTACTGAATTTTAAATGGGTCTGGTCATTCAACGTATAAGCAAGCATTTTCATCTAGTAAGAATACTAAATCAGATCCTAGTTTGCAGTATGCTTAGCGCCTTTGAAACATAAGGTAGGTGGAATTGTCGTATGGAAAAATCAGCGTCCTTCGCCAACTATATTTTGTCGTCCAGCTTTAAAAAAGAGACACTTCAAATAATTAATTCAGAAATTGACCACATGAACCCACAAATAAAAAACATATCTGCACCTAAAATCGTGGACCTTGAAATATCAATATCTGACAATCGACGGGATGTTTTTAGTGCAATTTCGGAATCAGCCACGCCTGATGCCATTTATCTTTATTTTTTTACATACTCCTGCTAAAAAACGTCCCCATTCACTGAGGAGCAGATTTTTCGCAAGTGACAGTATACAGACTGGTATATATCAATATAATATGTATGATTCAGGGGCCATCAGCGTGCTTTAATACTTTTCATACTCAAAATGTTAAAAAATTTCACCATAAAAAATAGAATTTCATTTGCGTCACCGTTATAATATCCTCGCACATACTTTAAAAGGTGAGTGACCCATATGCACAACCGTGTGAACGTTGCACAGTGGCGCCGTTGCAAGACACAAATTTCAAGTTCACACGGTTATTAGTTCACAGCGTTGAATTTTTTGATACTTTGCTGACAATATTGTAAGATCTGACCACCATGTGTACATAGCTTAAGTTTCTTATAACTGAATCTGACCAAATAACCTTGGTTTTGTTGTTATATTTTGATTCCTCATAATTTAATGTGCATATGGGTCATTCAACTTTTAAAGTATGTGGTAGGATATTATAACGGTGTTGTAAATAATAGACCAAACAGGTAGCAAAAATCAAAATTTTAATGTGCGCCTACGATATTTTGAATGAACCCATCATATGGAAAATTTTCAAGTAATACTACCCTTAATAATGTCAGATTAGCAGTTTAGAATATATAAAGTTCAAAGTTGGCCGATTTTCCGTTTTAAAAAAACACACAATTTTGGGCAATTTGGTCGATTTCAGGTGTTATATCACCAAAACTAGGTCTATTGATTGATGTGTTTATTAAATTTATAATGATAAAAAAAAATAGTGATTGCTTTGTGTTTCTCCAGGTAAATCACTATTTAAAAACTATCCATTTCAATAACAAAAATTTATATTTTTTAATATTTGCCATATTTTCAAAATATGCTCTTTGATTACCCCATTATATAATTTAAAAGGATTTATCTGCACCTAGGTGCCCCTTTGGCTTTTAGAGAAAAAATGGTAAAACAGACATGGTTCCAGAAATTGTATGGCGTGCATGTCCTTGAAAACCCACTGCTACGTTATTGGTTTTTAGGGAATATGTTATATATTTTTTATTCTGAATGTTTTGACTGACAATTTGTTTAATCTAAAGTATGAAAATTGTATTTTAATGCCCGTAATTTCAACAAGTAGATAACTATCAGTTCATTGATACCTATAGGTATCTTGTGGTACTCTACCTGATTGGTTTAAAAATGGGCGGGATCGGACCAATGGGCGTGGCCCCGCCCATATATGTCAAATTTTGAAATTTAGATATCTTGAAAGTTTTGTTAGCGAGAGTGCTGTAATTTTGTACATATATCTGTGGTGGTAGTCTACGCGATTGTTCCAAAAATAGCCAGGATCGGACCAAAGGGCGTGGCCCCGCCCATATATGCCAAATTTTGTAATTGAGATATCTTGCACAATTTTTTAGATAGAGTGCTGTAATTTTGTGCATATGTGTCTGGTGGTAGTCTACGTGATAGGTCAAAAAATGTGAGGAATTTGATGAATGGGCGTGGCCGCGCCCTTATAAGCAACCTTTTGAAATTGAGGTATCTTGCACAATCTGTTTGCCAGAGTACTGTAATTTTGTGTATATATGTCTGTTAATTTAATTTAATAATAAATCGGTTCAGATTTAGTTATAGCTCCCAATAAATGGTTCGTCCGATTTGGCCCTTTAGCCCTATAGATGTATGCACTACATATGCATTTAAACAAAAAATAATCGCAAAAGAAACCTTCTCCTCTAAATTTTTGTGAGTGGCGGTTAAGGCTCGATATGTTTTGTCCGACCCCCAATTGTTTTGATTTATGGATCAATATTACCCTCACTTCCCTTTCTCACAAACCCCCACAGCTAAACATTTCATTCAATCGAACCGTATTTGAGCTGGCATACATCGTCGTGTAATTGGTAATTTTGCTGCTTTCCTACGGAAAACATCGGTGCTTCAGCCACTCATCACCAATCGCAGGTTACGTACTCTCTGTTTTCCGAGCTAGTGAGCGCCGGGAGTGTTTTTTGTTCATAAAATATATTACAAATACATCCAAATATACCCCACGGTATAATTTTCCTCAAAAAATACAGTTCACATTGTCGTTGTAATATTGCTAAATCGCATTAAAATCTATTGGGAATAATTTATTTTCCAAATTAATGATATATCGTTTAGTTCGCATTAATTATTAATATAATTAAAACTTCGATCGTTCGCGTATTTCCTATTGTAGTGCTTATTGTCTTCAGTGTTGACCGTTTATATATTCGGTAGTGTTGTTGTTGTGTTTTCCACTTCCACAGTATTTGCTCCAACTGCATGAGAAGCTGTAACCGTCAACTCCACCGTCTTGCATTAGAAATGGCGTAAAAGGCAGCGTCGGTCAACAAATATAAAATTACCAGCATTTCAGCTCCTAATGCTTGCTCTCGTTGACTTCGTTAATCAAATCTTTGTTTACCCGCAAAAAATACACACGTACACACCCACATACTCGAATACAGCGGCACACATGTGTGCACAAAGCCGTATCGCTTACGACAATTCTTACCGACTTCGGACAGAGTTCAGCTCGACAGGTCTGAGGAAATTTTGTATTTTTTGTTCCGACGTGTCTGTACGAAATCTGAACGATTTCGGAACTTAATATCTGACGTCATTTTTTTGAAGAATTTTGTGTGTTACCGTTCCTTGCGTGGTTGCGTTGTTTCTTTGTTATTTTTTTTTTGGGGTTTTGTACTATTAACAAATATTTTGTGAAAGACCAATACTGTATTATTATAGATTTGGCAGTGGAAAATATAAATAAGAGAAGACGAGATACGAGTGCCTAAATTAATTTTTCTTGAAAGCATTGAATTTTTTTAGAAGTATTATTTTTTATTTTAACTGAAGTTAGCAAAGTAATAAATTAACAACAAAAAATACTCAAAAAGTGTATGTTTTCTAAAACCTTACTTCAGATTAAGTAATATACTTGGTCAGAATTTGACCCAAAACATCTGACATTCGGCCAACAATCGGACCGATTCGACGACCAAAACATCCGAATTTTGTATGACATTTGGCAACAATTCGGTCCGATTTCTCACGGCACGTCAAATTACCCATCAGAATTTCCCAGGAATTTAGTTCAGAAGTCGGTACGAAAATGGTCAGATTTCCCTCAGACGTGTCGTTCCGACAACACACTCAAAAAAAAGTGAACCCTAGAGCAAGTTAAAATGAACTTAACTGTAGGAATATTGAACTTCGTATTTCGCTAAAGCTATTTTTCCTTATATCAAGTTCATACATTTCCTCACAATTATGAAATATTTTTAACTTATTTCTAGTTAACTCGTACTAGATTCGAACTTGAAATTATGCAAATTCAGCATACTTTTGTCCTTATTGCAAGTAAATTTTTACTCAAATTTAGGAAAATTGAATTAAATTTATGCAAAAAGAAAAGAAATATTAAAATTTTCTTGGACTTTTTAGTCCATGACTTTTTTTTTGCGATTTTTGATCCTACTTCACCACTTTCCTCCTCCATTTATATGTTGGAATCTCTCTCTTACCACTACTTCTTTGGATTTCTCTCTTCTGCTTTATTTTAGGAATTTAAATTTATTTTATTAAACATTATGTATATAAAATTTTACCTCCGAATGCGATTCGATCCCAGAACCTTCCGTTTTATGAACCACATGTTTACCAACTGAGCTACGTAGACACTTAAATTTTTATGAAAAATTTGTTTTTAAATACAATTATATCCCAAAATTTTCGAAACAATGTATTTTTATGTACACTTGAATTTGATAAAAGGATTGCCATCATTGAATGATAAATAGAGTTGCCATATACTATATTTATAGGCGACGAAGAAATTTTATTATGAATGACATTTTCATATCAATCCCAAAAGAGTTTCGTAGCTCGATATATAGTGTGTCTGCCTCACTATCTTAAGGTTGTCGGTTCGACTCTCGTCCCGGGCGTAACATTTTTAATGTTTCTCCATAAATTTAAGTTTCTGCAAGTAACGATTTGCGAAAAAATAAAAATTTCGGAACGAAAAAGAACAGATTTTTTTTTTTTTTTAGCACTACAACATAAATATGAAAATAGTTTATTTTTCCTTGATTTTAGTATGTTTTCCTAATTTTGAGTTCAAATTCATGGACTCGAAATAAGGATTCATGATTATTTTTAGTTAAAATTTCCTAAAAATCATGCTTTCCATTATTAGTTCATGATTTCCTTATGTCTATGTTGGGTGTCCACCGCATATGTTTAAATTTGATAAATATATGAATATTCGAACTTTTTTCAAGAAATATTATTTTAGTAAAAACATGTCCTCATTTGTAGTTAACGAACTATTCTGCATATCCCCCAAAAAAATAAAATTTGGTACTACTTAATAAAATGTCCCAGTTTTAAGAAAAAATTAACTCAAAAACATTGAACTAAATTGGAGTATGGATTTTACTAAAATTTAGGAAATACATTTTTTTGAGTGCATGACAACCACTTTAAGTTTTTTTGGTACTGATATCGGTGTGACATCTGATACGAAATCGGATGATTTATCCGATTGTCTTACCGATTTCGGACCAAATTCTGATCATTTTGTTTGCTGGGCGCGGTTTCATTCTGCTGCTGCCCTTACCGACTGAGCCCCAGTAGGAAAAATAGTCGAAACAGACAAATATAATGTCTTTTCGAAAAATAAATTAAAAATTTTTTGTCGTGCTATTTTGGGGAATAGCGGTGGGTGGTACACTACTCATTATTTACTTTTGCTCATATTATATGACACCGTAATCCTACATTTGGTTAATTTGACATACTTTGCAAATTTTATTAATAAAATATTCATTTTATTGACTTAGTTCGTTTGCACTCTACGATATTACAATTTCTTACTGACAACTTCGTTGTTTAATCTTGTCGTTGCAACTTACGGTCAGTCTAGTTGGTCAAAATAAAATTTTATATTATTTTTATTTTTTTGTCGTTTTTTCTGGTTTATCGCATTTTGATTAGACGTGTACCTCCGCTTACCCTACATTCGGTCCTTATTTGATAAAATTTGATATTTTGTAGAATGCCTAATTGGGTAAAGTCTGACTTAAGTCATAAATTTAATTTGCCCCTATCGACATTGATGTTTTCCATGGGGATTTCGTTACTTGGCCTACTTTTCGGGACCTCTTTTCGGCGATATTTATAAACAATTCGCGTCTTAGTGACATTGAACGGCTTTGTCACCTGGTCGAAAAACCCAGCGGTGAGGCAAGGGAAATAGTCTCGAGATTCCCTCTCACCCACAGGAACCTCGCTTTGGCCTGGAAAGTTATAGTTACCTGTGAATAGTTACCTAAAGCTCCTCTACGATCTTCCTGTGCTGGACCGCGAGACTAGCTCTTAGTCATAATTTCAATTAGCCCTTATCGACATTGATAAATGGAACAGATCTTGTCTTTTCTGAAAGTGCAAAATTTTTAGGAATAATTCTAGAAAGGAAAGTGTTATTTAGACTTAACGTATTGGAACGTGTAAGGAAGGCCAACGTCGTTTTATATTCCTGCAAAAAGGCTGTAGGGTCGCGGTGGGACTCTCTTCTAAAGTCCATTGGATATATATAGCAGTAGTTCGTCCAATACTGTTATACGGCATTGTGGTATGGTGGATGGCAACTGACAAACTAACCATAACCAACTTACTATCAAAGGTTCAGAAAACTGCCTGTCTGAGCAGAGCGGCATTAAGATTAAACTGCCTATCAATGTGGAGGTTCAAGAACTACGGTCACATGAGGATATCAAAGTGTAGTGCTATGGTAACCGAAAGAGTGGACTTTATACCAACTGTGTACACCTTTGAGAGTAACAACATTACTATGATTACAGCCAGAGATGAATGGGTTGGCAGAATATCGGGTAATAGAAACCATCTCCACTTCTATACGGATGGTTCGAAGCTTGATGAAAAGGTTGGCTTCGGAGTACACTGTGAAGAACTTAGATTGGATATAGCTCACAGACTACCAGATACCTGCAGTGTCTAACAAGCCGAATACCTGCAGTGTCTAACAAGCCGAAATAATGGCAATATGGGAAGTCGCAACATCGTAGCCAACACTGGCGTTGTCATTTACTCGGCAAGCCAGGCTGCCATCAATTCTCTGGAGGTCACATCCCTAAATTCGCAAACAGCCCTCGACTGCCACAGATCTCTTAACGAGATGACTGAGCAGTTTAATATACACCTCATATGGGTACCTGGGCATGGGGATATCCCGGGAAACTGCAAAGCTGATGAACTTGCTAGGAAAGAGACGACATTACAAATTCTCGAAGAATTTGAATATATTGGTGCGCCACTATCCACGTGCAATCTTTGGCTTAGGCAAGAGGCAATCAGGCAGTCCAAGGAAAGATGGACAGAAATTTGCTCCTGCAGGGTAGCTAGACAAATCTGGCCTAGGTATGACCTGAGAAGGTCAAAAAATCTCCCCGCACTAGAGAGGAAAATATTGTCAACGTTAGTATCAGTTCTGACGGGACACTGACTGGGCATTGACTTCAATGACTTCTGCAGAAGCTGTGGTGATGAGGAAGAAGTGGAGGGCATTGAGCACTTGATATGCGAGTGTCCCGCTTTGAGTAAACGACGATCTTTCCGGTAACGACATTCGTATTATCGATAAATTTGTATATCAAGCAGGTGGTTTCGATGAGAGGCATTTCAGCCCGTTTTTTTTCGTCATATATGTTGATGTTTTTTGCCCATCCAGGCATTTTGATACGGATGAAATCGGTGCATATTGTGCTCCGATATTTACAAAATACTAGCACACGGTAAGGGAAAAAATTAAAAATTGAATTTTTTAATTGCAGAAATCTCAGTAGCTATACGAGATAATTCTTAGGTGTAAGCAGTTTATTTGTAGACCCCAGTTTTTTTTCTCTTCCGATCTCTTTATAAATCGGAAGAGAAACACGAGTTACATGCGCTTGAAAATTTTCTTTTTTAGTGTTCTGGATTTGTAAGAGTGCGACGAATATTCTGCGAACATTTTAATAAAATAGAGGGGGAGCAATTGTTTCTACAAAGGTTTTTTCAAAAAAACTTTCGTAAAAAAATTAAAGAAAAAATTACAAAACATGGCGCATTGTGTCCGCTTTAAAACAAAGTAAACTTTGCAAAATAGGTTCAGCCGATCGAGAGCAATTCCAAATTTCGTAAAACACAAATACTCATTTTTTAATTTTTCAAAAATTAAAATGATTTAAAAAAATGATAGGGAGATAATAACCTATTTGTAGGTTAGGTTAGGTTAGGTTGAAGATAGGAGACGTTTAAACGTCTCATGTCCATGGACATACACTTAAGCCAGTGGTTCGGCCTGTTGTGCGCTCCTTATTTATGATCTTTATATACCTCACGAGTTACAGAAAATCGGTATTAGACACGAATTTTCTCAGTATCTTCCAGTCATATTCTCTGAGATGAGTCAAGTCTGGTAATATGTCGGACCCGAAATGTTGGGATCTTGAATGTGTGAAAGCCGGGCAGTGACCTATTTGTAACTGCTTAAAAAAAATTTAGTCAAAAATAAACTACATAGGTCGTTATTAAATATTCTGACCCAAAATCAAAAATGCAATATTTTTGAGATATGGTATTAATTATGTGATAAAAGTTCTGATTTAATGTTTTTTAAAATAGAATCGCGAAAGACGCTCTTCTACCAAAAAAAATCAGGTTTAGCAAATTTTTCGCTTTACTTTTGACGCGTTTTCCCCTTATGTATATGTATATTAAATACATACATCATTTTAGAAGTAGATTTCAAATGCAAACTATAAAGGCGCCCATAGACGAGTACTGCCGCAGTTCATTCCGATGAACCCCTTGTGTACGTATGTGATTGACATTTTCGATACACACATATCAATCAAAATTTAATTTATCCATTTTTTTCACTTTTCACACAAAACTATTTTAAATTTTCGTTCTTTACATACTTATAATAAAATTTCCAATAATCTGGCATATAATGATGAACAAAATTCATCTGATTGATATGTGTTCATTTTGAAAATCAAAAATATTTTGATTTTCATACTGCAACCAATGCATTCTCATGTTGTGTCAAATTCACCAATACACACATATTGCCGTTCCTGCGGTAGTACTCGTCTATGGGGGGCTTAACACAAAAAACAGAGTAAAGGTAAACAGCAAACAATAACACAAATAACAGTACAAAACAGGTAAAACCAACTTCAAAAACAGTGAAATCAAAATAATCATTTTTCTCTTTTTTCATTCGCTTCCTGATATGTATTCTTCCTGTTCCTCTAATATTAATCCAGCAGTAAACACTTTACTTCATCTGTGATGATGTGCTTCGATTTGCTTGTTTGGGAAGTGATATGGAAGAAATTAATGGATCTGACGAAAATAATAAATCGGTATGTCCTCATTGTATTTTCTCGGGAAATTTTTTTCGTGTTGAATTTTCTATAATTTCGGATATCTTTGTCTCTTGATTCCATTGCTTCTTCGGATAAAACGCCGATAGGTACATGCATGAATTGAATAATGTCAGAACCATGAATTAACATTTTATGCTAACTTGACGATATATACTACCACGGATATACCTGCACATATAATTTTGCCGTTTCCATACACAAAATTTTAAAAGCAGGAACATCGATGGCTTATCCACTGGTCGTGGTTGAAAAAATAAATCCAAAACTTTTTATAACATTTTCATCGACGCCTGTTATACTAGATTCCAAAGTCGGATTAAAAAAAGAATCTTTCCGTATTCAACATATTTCGTGTTGAATTTTCTATAATTTCGGATATCTTTGTCTCTTGATTCCATTGCTACTTCGGATAAAACGCCGATAGGTACATGCATGAATTGAATAATGTCAGAACCATGAATTAACATTTTATGCTAACTTGACGCCATATGCTACCATGGATATACCTGCACATATAATTTTGGCGTTTCCATACACAAATTTTTAAAAGCAGGAACATCGATGGCTTATCCACTGGTCGTGGTTGACAAAAAAAACTTTTTATAACATTTTCATCGACGCCTGTTATACTAGATTCCAAAGTCGGATTAAAAAAAGAATCTTTCCGTATTGCCATCATTAGTCGTACCACAGCCAGGCTTTGGTTTGTCTACAAGGATATGCATTTTATCCCTTTATCCTTTGCAATATATTTGTTCTTAATAATACGTCGTCCATGTAATTTTTCTGCAGTTGCCATTTTTTAAACTTAGACGATATATGATGTGCAAGATGCATTAAAGGCTTTTATGCATGCATGTAGAGTAGACATTAGGGCTAGTCAGTTTTTTAACTTTTTTAAAATATCAAAATGCTTCTGATATTACCGTGTAGGGCCTATAAAAATATGAAGAACTGTGCTTTTGCTTTTTTAAAATTGCACAAAAACGTTCCGCACCGAATGAATTACTGATTCTCGAAACCGAATGCTTACTTTTTCAATTTACGGAAAAAAAATTATAGTAAGTCTGCTAAGTCGCGAATCTTAATTCACTTTCATATCGTGATCACGAATCTGCTTTTTGATCTAAAATTGTTGTTACAGTTTTTGAGGTATGGCGGTTTAAAAATTTGCAAAATATATATTTATATTTTTAAATATGTAAAACCCCTATATCTCCAAAACTATATGACAGATTCTGTATCAAATAGCAGTTTCTTGATCACCACAAAACAAATTATTAATTGGCAATATTTAAAAGAATGCGTATGGCAATTTTTTTTTGTTAAATTTTTAAATCAGAACATTATACACAGCGTACCTCAAGCGGTAGAATGTTGGCCTAAGTTGACGCCAAAACGGCTAATGAGGTTTTGTTCAGAATCATCCCGTCTGTTTCACCATGAAGAGATCAAAATCGGATCTGCTTCCTTTCGGAGAGTAATCGCAAAATGAGTTTTTTTTACCCAAAGAGAAAAACTTAATTTTTTTGTTTTGTAAAGAAAATGACAGAAAATTTTGAACTATAACATAATTTCCTTTAAATATGAGCATTTGTAAGATGTTTTGTTGTGTTCGCGATATTTGCAATATAATTACATTCTATGTTTCTTTGACGACTTTCTCCTAGTAAGTAAGTAATATAGCAAAATAATTCTGAAATTAAATGTTTTTTGTTCCAAAATTATTTATCCCGAACATATTGAGAATGATATATTCCTCAGAGATCATAGAATTAAAATATATCTACTTTTTTAAATTCGCTATTATATATTTGTAAACAATTGTAGGTGAATATCGCGGACACAACAAAATATCTTACAAATGCTCTTATATAAAGGAAATTATGTTACAGTACTAAATTTCTGCGATTTTCTTTACAAAACAATGTAATGTACTAATTAAATTTGTCTCTTTGGGTAAAAATTCTGTTTTCGCGATAACTCTCCGAAAGGAAGCAGATCCCAGTTTTATGTCATCATAGTCGAATAGAGAGGATCAAGGTCAACTTTCGCTTGAGGTACGCTGTATATAATGTTCTGATTAAAAAATTTAACAACAAAAATTGCCATAAACAGTCTTCCCAATTACGCCATTTAATAATTTGTTATGTGGTGATCACGAATCAGCTCTGAAAATACACGAACAATTCATACACTCTTATGCAAATTAGAGCATAAAGCAGAAATGCTTATATTTATACTTCTTATTAAGTATTAGGAGAAGCAAAAGAGCAATGTTATCTTGAAAAATCATCGATTAGTATAACTGATGTGACTGCCGAAGTGAAACGTCAAGATCTTGTCGATCACACTGCTCAAAGGATTATCAAAATTAAGGATAGATTCATGACGGAAGTTATAACAGAAACACCTTCATAACAGTTTGTACTGAATTTTAAATGGGTCTGGTCATTCAACGTATAGGCAAGCATTTTCACCTAGTAAGAATACTAAATCAGATCCTAGTTTGCAGTATGCTTAGCGCCTTTGAAACATAAGGTAGGTGAAATTGTCGTATGGAAAAATCAGCGTCCTTCGCCAACTATATTTTGTCGTCCAGCTTTAAAAAAATAGTCACTTCAAATAATTAATTCAGAAATTGATCACATGAACCCACAAATAAAAAACATATCTGCACCTAAAATCGTGGACCTTGAAATATCAATATCTGACAATCGACGGGATATTTTTAGTGCAATTTCGGAATCAGCCACGCCTGATGCCATTTATCTTTATTTTTTTACATACTCCTGCTAAAAAACGTCCCCATTCACTGAGGAGCAGATTTTTCGCAAGTGACAGTATACAGACTGGTATATATCAATATAATATGTATGATTCAGGGGCCATCAGCGTGCTTTAATACTTTTCATACTCAAAATTTTAAAAAATTTCACCATAAAAAATAGAATTTCATTTGCGTCACCGTTATAATATCCTCGCACATACTTTAAAAGGTGAGTGACCCATATGCACAACCGTGTGAACGTTGCACAGTGGCGCCGTTGCAAGACACAAATTTCAAGTTCACACGGTTGTTAGTTCACAGCGTTGAATTTTTTGATACTTTGCTGACAATATTGTAAGATCTGACCACCATGTGTACATAGCTTAATTTTCTTATAACAGAATCTGACCAAATAACCTTGGTTTTGTTGTTATATTTTGATACCTCATAATTTAATGTGCATATGGGTCATTCAATTTTTAAAGTATGTGGTAGGATATTATAACGGTGTTGTAAATAATAGACCAAATAGGTAGCAAAAATCAAAATTTTAATGTGCGCCTACGATATTTTGAATGAACCCATCATATAGGAAACTTTTCAAGTAATACTACCCTTAATAATGTCAGATTAGCAGTTTAGAATATATAAAGTTCAAAGTTGGCCGATTTTCCGTTTTAAAAAAACACACAATTTTTGGGCAATTTGGTCGATTTCAGGTGTTATATCACGAAAACTAGGTCTATTAATTGATGTGTTTATTAAATTTATAATGATAAAAAAAAATAGTGATTGCTTTGTGTTTCTCCAGGTAAATCACTATTTAAAAACTATCCATTTTTCACTATTTTTCAACTTTGATAGAAAATAACAAAAATTTATGTTTTTTAATATTTGCCATATTTTCAAAATATGCTCTTTGATTACCCCATTACATAATTTAAAAGGATTAACCTCGGTGCCCCTTTGGCTTTTAGAGAAAAAATGGTAAAACAGACAAGGTTCCAGAAATTGTATGGCGTGCATGTCCTTGAAAACCCACTGCTACGTTATTGGTTTTTAGGGAATATGTTATATATTTTTTATTCTGAATGTTTTGACTGACAATTTGTTTAATCTAAAGTATGAAAATTGTATTTTAATGCCCGTAATTTCAACAAGTAGATAACTATCAGTTCATTGATACCTATAGGTATCAATGTATCTTGTGGTACTCTACCTGATTGGTTTAAAAATGGGCGGGATCGGACCAATGGGCGTGGCCCCGCCCATATATGTCAAATTTTGAAATTTAGATATCTTGAAAATTTTGTTAGCGAGAGTGCTGTAATTTTGTACATATATCTGTGGTGGTAGTCTACGCGATTGTTCCAAAAATAGCCAGGATCGGACCAAAGGGCGTGGCCCCGCCCATATATGCCAAATTTTGTAATTGAGATATCTTGCACAATTTTTTAGATAGAGTGCTGTAATTTTGTGCATATGTGTCTGGTGGTAGTCTACGTGATAGGTCAAAAAATGTGAGGAATTGGATGAACGGGCGTGGCCGCGCCCTTATAAGCAACCTTTTGAAATTGAGGTATCTTGCACAATCTGTTTGCCAGAGTACTGTAATTTTGTGTATATATGTCTGTTAATTTAATTTAATAATAAATCGGTTCAGATTTAGTTATAGCTCCCAATATATGGTTCGTCCGATTTGGCCCTTTAGCCCTATAGATGTATGCACTACATATGCATTTAAACAAAAAATAATCGCAAAAAAAACCTTCTCCTCTAAATTTTTGTGAGTGGCGGTTAAGGCTCGATATGTTTTGTCCGACCCCCAATTGTTTTGATTTATGGATCAATATTACCCTCACTTCCCTTTCTCACAAACCCCCACAGCTAAACATTTCATTCAATCGAACCGTATTTGAGCTGGCATACATCGTCGTGTAATTGGTGATTTTGCTGCTTTCCTACGGAAAACATCGGTGCTTCAGCCACTCATCACCAATCGCAGGTTACGTACTCTCTGTTTTCCGTACTAGTGAGCGCCGGGAGAGTTTTTTGTTCATAAAATATATTACAAATACATCCAAATATACCCCACGGTATACTTTTCCTCAAAAAATACAGTTCACATTGTCGTTGTAATATTGCTAAATCGCATTAAAATCTATTGGGAATAATTTATTTTCCAAATTAATGATATATCGTTTAGTTCGCATTAATTATTAATATAATTAAAACTTCGATCGTTCGCGTATTTCCTATTGTAGTGCTTATTGTCTTCAGTGTTGACCGTTTATATATTCGGTAGTGTTGTTGTTGTGTTTTCCACTTCCACAGTATTTGCTCCAACTGCATGAGAAGCTGTAAGTGTCAACTCCACCGTCTTGCATTAGAAATGACGTAAAAGGCAGCGTCGGTCAAAAAATATAAAATTACCAGCATTTCAGCTCCTAATGCTTGCTCTCGTTGACTTCGTTAATCGAATCTTTGTTTACCCGCAAAAAATACACACGTACACACCCACATACTCGAATACAGCGGCACACATGTGTGCACAAAGCCGTATCGCTTACGACAATTCTTACCGACTTCGGACAGAGTTCAGCTCGACAGGTCTGAGGGAATTTTGTATTTTTTGCTCCGACGTGTCTGTACGAAATCTGAACGATTTCGGAACTTAATATCTGACGTCATTTTTTTGAAGAATTTTGTGTGTTACCTTCCCTTGCGTGGTTGCGTTGTTTCTTTGTTGTATTTTTTGGGGGTTTTGTACTGCTTATTCTCACTTTTGTTAGTTTTAAAATAATTTCTTGATTTCAAGATCAATTATTAACAAATATTTTGTGAAAGACCAATACTGTATTATTATAGATTTGACAGTGGAAAATATAAATACAAGAAGACGAGATACGAGTTAATTAATTAATTAATTTTTCTTGAAAGCATTGAATTTTTTTAGAAGTATTATTTTTTATTTTAACTGAAGTTAGCAAAGTAATAAATTAACAACAAAAAATACTCAAAAAGTGTATGTTTTCTAAAACCTTACTTCAGATTAAGTAATATATTTGGTCAGAATTTGACCCGTCGATATGTTAAGAATGCGGTCCGATTCGTCGGCTAAAACATCTGAATTTTATATGACATTCGGCCAGCAATCGGACCGATTCGACGACCAAAACATCGGAATTTTGTATGACATTTGGCAACAATTCGATCCGATTTCTCACGGCACGTCAAATTACCCTTCAGAATTTCCCAGGAATTTAGTTCAGAAGTCGGTACGAAAATGGTCAGATTTCCTTCAGACGTGTCGTTCCGACAACATGACAACCACTTTATGTTTACTGATATCGGTCTGACATCTGATACGAAATCGGATGATTTATCCGATTGTCTTACCGATTTCGGACAAAATTCTGATCATTTTGTTTGCTGGGCGCGGTTTCATTCTGCTGCTGCCCTTACCGACTGAACCCCAGTCGGTACAGACAAATATAACGTCTTTTGGAAAAATGAATTAAATATTTTTTGTCGTGCTATTTGTGCAAATAGTATATGACACCGTAACCCTACATTTGGTTAATTTGACATACTTTGCAAATTTTCGTAATAAAATTTTCATTTTATTGACTTAGTTCGTTTGCACTCTACGATATTACAATTTCTTACTGACAACTTCGTTGTTTAATCTTGTCGTTGCGGTCAGTCTAGTTGGTCAAAATAAAATTTTATATTACTTTTTTTTTTTTTTAATTTTTTTGTCGTTTTTTCTGGTTTATCGCATTTTGATTAGACGTGTACCTCCGCTTACCCTACATTCGGTCCTTATTTGATAAAATTTGATAGTTTGTAGAATGCCTAATTGGGAAAAGTCTGTCTTAAGTCATAAATTGAATTTGCCCCTATCGACATTGATGTTTTCCATGGGGATTTCGTTACTTGGCCTACTTTTCGGGACCTCTTTTCGGCGATATTTATAAACAATTCGCGTCTTGGTGACATTGAACGGCTTTGCCACCTGGTCGAAAAACCCAGCGGTGAGGTCTCGAGATTCCCTCTCACCCACAGGAACCTCGCTTTGGCCTTGAAAGCATTGGAAGATGTGTATGACAACAAACGCATTCTTGTGAATAGTTACCTAAAGCTCCTCTTCGATCTTCCTGTGCTAGACCGCGAGACTAGCTCTTAGTCATAATTTGAATTAGCCCCTATTGACGTTGATAAATGGAACAGATCTTGTATTTTCTGAAAGTGCAAAATTTTTAGGAATAATTCTAGAAAGGAAACTGTTATTTAGACTTAACGTATTGGAACGTGCAAAAAGGCTGTAGGGTCGCGGTGGGACTCTCTTCTAAAGTCCATTAGATATATATAGCAGTAGTTCGTCCAATACTGTTATACGGCATTGTGGTATGGTGGAAGGCAACTGACAAACTAACCATAAAGCCAGTGCACAGTGGTTGGGCTTGTATGGAGCCGCGGCCATAAATACTTCTAGTTGTTATATCGTTATGAAATTTTCACCAAAAATGTAGAAAAATATTTCAAATTTATAATAAAAAAATTGGCCATATCGCACGACTATATCCTATAGCTACCAAAGCAAATATGGGACCAAATTTGAATAACTTTGTTTTTTCGGTTTGAAACTTTTTTATTTCATAATTATTACATTTAAAATAATATTTTTAGGGAAAAATAATTACAAAATATTTTAAATTTATGTCATGCAGTATGTTATATCGCTCACTCACTTCAAGAGTGACATAACTAAAAATTGAAAACTGCCAAGATGTTTAACTTTAATCCGAAATATGGTTGTTTACTTATATACCAAATTTCGCTGAGATTACTTTGTGGACATTTGCAAAATTCGCATTTTTGTAAGGCAACCTCAAAAATTTTAATTTTGACTTATGTCACTCTTGAAGTGAGTGACCGATATGATAATGTTGATAATACTGACATTTTTGAACGTGGGAGCTTTCTTTAGCCAGTAATAAATGGATGTGAGCTCAAAAACAATCTAGTCAAAAACAATCAAATCGGTATTTGTTGTGATCCGAGAGGCTTTCGCTTGTTCTGTCTCCTAAACATTTTAATGCCCTTTTTTTAGACTTTAGACGGTTTTTGAAAGCTCTGCAATTCTTCGTCGCGTTGTTCTCTTTAATGACCCATTAAAATATACTTTCGGAAGTCCATCTTGAGCACCTTTAACTATTTCTGAACTGATGCCTTCTTGCGTTTATACTGAATCCACAATGCAGTATCTTTTTGCATATATAGTCAATACATTTCGTTAGCTCGGTCATTTCGGGCGTGTAGCCGATATTTGTAATTTTTCTGCATTGGTGCCGATTTATGTACACCAACAATTGAATATGTACAAGCGAGTAAACACACACTGATAGGAGTCATCTACCAAAATTAAAATAGAGATAACGCAATCAAAATTAAAATTTGAACTTATTAAGAACACAAAAACATAGCACAACACAATGCAAAACACCTGCTTTGCAAGCATATTTGACTTTGAAGAAAAAAATGGTCTTAGTATATCCTTGATTATGCACACATCTGCAAATATCTGCAGCTAACTTTAACTTTTTTATTACCTTAAGACACTCACAAATACACTGAAATAAAAAATAATCGGGGGATCTTGGGGGAAAACAGCTAAAACTTTAAGTAAACATAATAAAGATGCACACAAAATGTACAAAAAACTGAATAAAGTAAAGCATTAATTTCAAAATAACTACAACACAAGTTAGTTTTTATTAATATTGCAACTTAAAATAAATACCTTTAACTTCAAAATCCATTTCAAATAATTTAAATTCGGAGACATAATTAATTGACTGACCACTTTGAATTTCGCTTGTGTTGTGAAATATTCGTGATGCGTGCAGTTGCGCTTTGCAAATCAACTCGTGTTCACATCTTCAATTCTATTTTTTGAATGTCCAGTTAGATTTCCAGAAAACAACGGTTTTCCATAAAAGAACTTGGACATTTTAGAGACAATTTGGTTATTTTTCACAAATTTTTGTTGTTATGATTTTTTTGAATTTTGGCCTATGGGCGCAACCACTGTGCAGTGGGGACTCTGACTCTGAAACAATATCACTATTGTTGCTAACTCAAAGAGACTGTCAGGGGCACAAAGAAGGAAACTGAATAAGTTGAACCGACAGAACCTATTACGGGATGAACGTGACAATTCTACCTCCAATATAAACATGGAGGCCGCTAAAAGAGTCAGGTTTCCCGAAGAACATAGCGCTGTGAAAGTGACTAAGAAGAAAAAGGGCTCGCCGTCTTCTAGTAATTCGGATAAGCCTAACGTAACCACACAAAAGGAGGTCTCTAGTTTGGGTCCTTCGATTGTGGGCGGTAAAGTTGACCCAATAACGCAGGTCAAGTCAACCAAATCATCCGTTAAGGATGAGGCTTTAACCAAAAAGACTACAGACACGGAAAAATCAATTGGCCATAAAGAAGGGTAAGAAGCCACCGTCTTATTCTAATATAGCTAAACAACATTTTCGAGACGATCTATGCTACGCCATAATTTATAGCAGTAGTGCATCTGGCAGAATCCCCGAAGACCAAAAGAGTAACTTCGAAGATTTGGTCTATACGAGGGTAGCGGAATACGTCCTCGAATCTAAGGATGAACCACCAATCGAAGTAATGAGTTGCAAGTTTGAGAGTGGTGTTTTGATGCTAAGGCTGGCATCACAACGCTGCGCTGGTGTCCTCGTAAAACTTGTGGATAGCTTCCCCTCACCTTGGGACGGCGCAAAGCTAAAATGGGTAAGGAAAAGCGACATTCCTGAACTCATAAAAACGACCCTATATGTTAAGGGACGTCCCAGTAAGTTCTCATCAGAGTACATACTCGACATCATTGGCAAACAGAATTCAAAACTTTCCGTGAGAAAGTGGGAAGTCTTCTATAGGAAGGATGATACCGAGGGTACTCTCCTCGTGTTAGGCATAGACCCAGAATCCAAGAACAATCTTGTCATGGCGAAGGGCATGACGTACTTCTTGATCTGGACAGTCTTTTTCAAAATTGGGAAGGTCCCGATTGGCAGGACAAATGAATCGAGTCCAAATATACTGTCTGAAGAGGCAAACACTGTTATTGAACGGATGGAGACAAGTGAGACACTGCCAAAAACTGATGTGGAAGTAGTCAATAACACCACCAGTTCACCAATAGTACCGTCACTTTTGCAGGAAGTTCCCAGCAAAGGTGGTGATCAAAATAAAAAGAGCCACAAAACGATTCAAACCAATGAGGGAGCGACAAAAAATAACACCGTCTCCCAAAATTGTCGACTGGAAGAGGAGAATGACCCACTAACAAGTAATGAAGGGGTGCCACCAGATAGGATAGACTCCCAAAAGAAACTTTGACTGGAAGGCCAATGATTGAGGTCATCCAGATAAACCTCCACCGGAGCGAGACAGCATCCAACGCTCTGATGGACATCATAAATAAAGGCAGGGTTCATATTGCTTTGATCCAGGAACCATGGACAACTAGCAACAAGGGTACTGGATTAAACCATGTGAACTATAACCTTTTCTACGCTAACACAGGTACTCGTCCAAGGACTTGTATTCTGTGCCATAAAAACTTATGTTTTATTTTCTCTCCAGAGTTGTCAACATCGGACGCACCGGTGCTGAGGCAAGGTAATGGAAATGTGTACCTGGCGTCAATATATCTGCCATTCGATGCGCCGACATTGCCACCTACGTCGGAATTGCAACGTCTGGTGAGGGAATCCAAACACACAAGTAATGAGTTATTAGCTGGATGTGACGCCAACTCCCATCATATCGCTTGGGGTAGTACTAACACCAATAAAAGGGGACACGCCCTTATCGAATTTTTGAATACAAATGACCTCATAACTCTTAATATAGGAAACACTGCAACCTTTGTTAACAAAATTAGGGAAGAAGTATTAGATATAACGATATGTTCAGAAAATCTTATTGATGAGATTCATGAGTGGAGGGTTTCGGATGAACACTCCTATTCAGACCACCATTATATAAGGTTTAAAATTGCACGGCCACCGCCAAACCCCATAAGTTTCCGTAATAAGGCTAAGACCGACTGGACTAAATTCGGAAATCTACTTAGAAATCGATTGGGGCAGCCTACACGCGATTATCAATGTTACGATTACCGAGGCTCTTGTAAAATCATTCGAAGATAGTTGCCCACTTCGAGAAAGAAAATCTGCCTTTGAGAAACCCTGGATGACAGGACAAATTCGCTCGATTGGCAAAGATGTCCGCAGACTTTACAATAGAGCTCGACGTAAAAAACAATCAGTATATTGGGACGACTACCACAGAATACTCAAAGAATACAATAAAATCGTTAGATCGGCGAAACGTAACTCATGGAGGCTTTTCTGTGAACAGGTAGAGAGCGTTAACAGCATGTCTAAAATGAAAAAGTTCCTCTCAAAAACTCATGTCCAAACCGAGACACTGGTGGATGAAACGGGTAAAAGGATGGAAACTATAGAGGATACCGTAAGGCTCTTGATGAAAACTCATTTTCCGACTGGTAATGCTGGACCAACAGAGGAACAGTTACAGAATGAAAATGTATTGCATCAAGTACCTATTACGGATATAACAGATGGTATGGTTAAAGAAGCGATAAAAAGTTTCTCTCCCGTTAAGGCTGCGGGGCCGGATGGAATATTTCCAGCACTTCTGCAGAATGAGGTGGATCTGGTATCATCTCATCTGGCTGGAGTGTTCACTGCATGCCTAACCCATTCGTATACCCCAAAAAACTGGCAGGAATCAAGGGTGGTCTTCATACCAAAGCCTGGCAAGGCGAGTTACACGACCCCAAAGGCTTATCGACCCATTAGCCTTACTTCTTTCCTGTTAAAAGCAATGGAGCGAATAATTGATGACATGGTCAAAGGTAAAATAGCGGATGACAGGCTAAAATTCAAACAACACGCCTATGTCAAAGGAAGATCAGTGGAAACAGCTCTGCATGAGGTAGTGCCACCACATAGAAGAGTCCTTCAGTAAAGAAATGTATACACTTGCTGTTTGCATAGACATTGAGGGCGCATTTAACAATGTACAGACCGATACACTTAGCCAGTCCTTAGACGAGTTTCAGGTTGACCGGGCGCTGAAAAACTGGATCAACAATATGCTAAGGAATAGGTGGATTATTTGTGGGTCATATGACGTAAAAATTAGAGACAAGGTAAATCGTGGTATACCTCATGGGGGCATTTTATCGCCTCTTCTATGGGTTACGACGATACACAGTCTCCTAAAAGCCCTCACCAATGAAGGACTTAAACCAGTCTGTTATGCAGACGACGTTGTAATACTTCTAAGGGTCTTTCATCCAAATCTATTATGCAGAAGAGCTGAAGAGGCACTTAACATAGCATATAACTGGGCACAACCAAGGGGATTAAATGTTTACCCAGACAAAACAGAAATATGTCTATTTACAAGGAAAACGAAGATCCCACGTTTTACCCCGCCTCGATTCCTGAATAAGACAATTGCTATAACTAAAAAGGTAAAATACTTGGGAGTAATCTTGGATCAGAAACTGTACTGGAAAGATCATCTTGAAGAAAGAGTTACAAAGGCACACAGATGTTGGTCGTTGTGCAGAAGAGCTATAGGTTTAAAATGGGGACTACGTCCAAATATGACTCACTGGATTTACATGAGCGTGATTAGACCAATAATCACCTACGCCTCTGTAGTGTGGTGGACATCAATGGACAAGAAGTGCAACGTAATACCTTTGCAAAAAATTCAACGTATGTGCTGTCTAGGCATAAGCGGGGCATTTAGAACTGCACCAACAAAAGCGTTGGAGACTATACTGCACATCCAACCAATAGACATCCGTATAAAGTATGAGGCTCACAGCAAGACGTCTACAAGTGATGGGTGAATGGATAAATCGAGACCACAAGTTGTACCATCAGAAGATTTTAGAATATCTAGTTGGTCACATTCAAACGCCAGAAATCTCGGACCGCATTACTGAAGTGCGGCTTACTGCTACCTGTGATACGTTTGTGCCAGACAGTCGCTCCTGGGAAAATGGAACTTTGGCCCATGTGCCAGTGGGAACCAGCTGCTACACGGATGGGTCCAAGCGAGGAGGAAGGACGGGTCTGGGACTTTTTATTGATGAACCAGAAGTCGAACTTCACTTCCGCCTCCCAGACCATAACACAGTATTTCAAGCAGAAGTTCGAGCAATCACGGAGTGTCTTAACTGGCTCAGTAATACCACAAAGCCTAAATATGCCAACATCTTCACAGATAGCCAAATGGCGATTAAAGCAATAACATCGGAAAGGGTCAAATCCAGAACTGTGTTGGACTGTAAAAGAACGATAAATGATTACTCAGCCCATGGTCAATTGCGTATTTGCTGGGTACCAGGACACAACGGAGTGATTGGAAATGAACGGGCAAACAACTTGGCTTCAAAGGGCAGAGAACTTCGAGTAACAAACTTGGAAAATTGGAAACCTTTCGAAGCCACGAAAAATGAGTTGAAGCACTGGGCAGTGATGGCTCATAAAACTGTGTGGAATAGCGCAACAGTAGGAGCAACTGCAAAGATACTGTGGGGTGACCCAAATGAAAAGAAAACAAGAAGTCTTCTGAAACTAAACAAGATCGATATTAGTAAGATGATGAGTGTTCTAACGGGACACTCAAGCTTACAAGCACATCTTCATCGCATAGGACTAGCAGGAAACGACAAATGCAGGGCCTGCAGAGAAAACATCGAAACGATGGAACATTTTCTGTGTCACTGCCCGGCTTTCACACATGCAAGATCCCAACATTTCGGGTCCGACATATTACCAGACTTGACTCATCTCAGAGAATATGACTGGAAGATACTGAGAAAATTCGTGTCTAGTACCGATTTTCTGTAACTCGTGAGGTATAAAAAGATCATAAATAAGGAGCGCACAACAGGCCGAACCACTGGCTTAAGTGTATGTCCATGGACATGAGACGTTTAAACGTCTCCTCTCTTCAACCTAACCTAACCTAACCTACTGAGAAAATTCGTGTCTAGTACCGATTTTCTGTAACTCTTGAGGTATAAAAAGATCATAAATAAGGAGCGCACAACAGGCCGAACCACTGGCTTAAGTGTATGTCCATGGACATGAGACGTTTAAACGTCTCCTCTCTTCAACCTAACCTAACCTAACCATAACCAACTTACTATCAATGGTTTAGAAAACTGCCTGTCTGAGCAGAGCGGCATTAATATTAAACTGCCTATCAATGTGGAGGTTCAAGAACTAAGGTCACATGAGGATATCAAAGTGTAGTGCTATGGTAACCGAAAGAGTGGACTTTATACCAACTGTGTACACCTTCGAGAGTAACAACATCAATATGATTACAGCCAGAGATGAATGGGTTGGCAGAATATCGGGTAATAGAAACCATCTCCACTTCTATACGGATGGTTCGAAGCTTGATGAAAAGGTTGGCTTCGGGATACACTGTGAAGAACTTAGTTTGGATATAGCTCACAGACTATCAGATACCTGCAGTGTCTAACATGCCGAATACCTGCAGTGTCTAACAAGCCGAAATAATGGCAATATGGGAAGTCGCCAAGTGGTTGAGTCGCAACATCGTAGCCAACACTGGCGTTGTCATTTACTCGGCAAGCCATGCTGCCATCAATTCTCTGGAGGTCACATCCCTAAATTCGCAAACAGCCCTCGACTGCCACAGATCTCTTAACGAGATGACTGAGCAGTTTAATATACACCTCATATGGGTACCTGGGCATGGGGATATCCTGGGAAACTGCAAAGCTGATGAACTTGCTAGGAAGGGGATGATGAACTTGCTAGGAAGGGGACGACATTACAAATTCTCGAAGAATTTGAATATATTGGTGCGCCACTATCCACGTGCAATCTTTGGCTTAGGCAAGAGGCAATCAGGCAGTCCAACGAAAGATGGACAGAAATTTGCTCCTGCAGGGTAGCTAGACAAATCTGGCCTAGATATGACCTGAGAAGGTCAAAATATCTCCCCGCACTAGAGAGGAAAATATTGTCAACGTTAGTATCAGTTCTGACGGGACACTGACTGGGTATTGACTTCAATGACCTCTGCAGAAGCTGTGGTGATGAGGAAGAAGTGGAGGGCATTGAGCATTGATATGCGACTGTCCCGCTTTGAGTAACCGACGATCTTTCCGGTAACGACATTCGTATTATCGATAAATTTGTATATCAAAGAGGTGGTTTCGATGAGGGGCATTTCAGCCCGTTGCATTTTTATACCCTCCACCATAGGATGGGGGTATATTCATTTTGTCACTCCGTTTGTAACTCCTCTAAATATTGATCTGAGACCCCATAAAGTATATATATTCTTAATCGTCGTAAAATTCTAAGACGATTTAGCCATGTCCGTCTGTCCGTCTGTGGTAATCACACTACACTCTGCAATAAAAGAGCTAGGTTGATCAAATTTGGTACAAATACATCTTATAGTGGCAGGTTGTTTGGGATTGCAAATGGGCCATATCGGTCCATATTTAGATATAGCTCCCATATATAGCATCTAACTTGTTGTGATTCCTACTGTTCTCGTCTAATATATTTATTGTGTTATTTTCTTTAGGTTTGAGTTATTTTCTGAGGTCAAATGCTATCCATGGTGGAGGGTGTATAAGATTCGGCATGGCCGAACTTAACGCTTTTATTTGTTTCAAACACAAGTTAAAATTCTGATCAATAAACAATTAATTGGAATAATGCCGACTTAGAAAATAGTTAATTTAAATGTCAGAAAGAAAATATTGTTGGAGATCAATGTCCTAATCTATCTATATACCAGTATATAAAATTGTTGCGTGACTGGCTGACTGACTGATTGACTGACTGATCATCGCACAGGTCAAACGGCTGAAGCTAGAATCATGAAATTTGGTGGGAGGGTAGCCCTTGGTATGTAGACGTGTAATAAGAAGGGATTTTTTTTGGTACGCCTAGAATTAGAATGGTGAAAATTGAAGCGTGGTACGCCCTTATGACAACGGATCGGAACAGTGGGGCAAATATGTATTAACTATGACATAATGGGGCTCAACGGGTTAAATATGAAAATGGTTAATTATAGTGCAGTGGGGGCAAAAATGTGTTAAATATGGTACAGTGGAGCAAATAGGGCTCAATATGATACAGTGGGGCAAAAAGTGTTAGATATGGTACAGTGAGGCAAAGGGTTAAATATGGCACAGAGGGATAAAAAGGGTTACCTATGGTACAGTGGGGAACAAATAGTTAAATGTGATAACGTGGAACAAAATGTGTTAAATATGGTGTGACAAAAATGGTTAACTATAGTACAGTGGGGCAAAAATGTTTTAAATATGGTACAGTGGAGCAAATAGGTTTAATATGGTACAGTGGGCCAAAAGTGTTAGATATGGCACATTGAGACAAAGGGTTAAATATGGCACAGTGGGACAAAAAGTGTTAACTATGGTACAGTGGGAACAAATTCTTAAATATGATAACGAGGAACAAAATGGGTTAAATATGGTACAGTGTCGCAAGAAGCGTTACCCATGAAACAGTGGGGCAAAAATGTGTTAACTATGATATAGTGGGACAAAAATGGTTAAATATGGTACAATGTGATAAAAATGGTTGACTACGGTCAAATGAGTCAAAAAGGGTTTAATATGGCACAGTGGGACAAAAAGGGTTAACTATGGAACAGTGGGGCAAAAATGTATTAACCATGACACAGTGGGCAAATCGGGTTAAATATGGCACAGTGTGACAAAAATGGTTAAGTATAGTATAGTGGGGCAAAAATGTGTTGAATATGACACACTGAAGCAAATAGGGTTTAATATGGTGCAGAGGGGCAGAACATGTTAGATGGTGCAGTGAGACAAAGTGTTAAATATGGCACAGTGGGACCAAAATGGTACAGTGGGGAACAAATAGTTAAATATGATAAATTGGAAAATATGGGTTAAATATGGTACCGTTGAGCAAGAAGCGTTAGCTATGAAACAGTGGGACAAAAATGTGTTAACTATGGTACAGTGGGACAAAAATAGTTAAATATGGTACACTGTGACAGAAATGGTTGACTATGGTCCAGTGAGATTCGTTGCTGATCATTCGCAGTGAACGGACGTGTTTATCACATAGCGGATAGTTACCAGTACCTATTAAGCAATAGCAAAAATCTGTACAAAGTCCGTAAGGCCTACATCGTAGTACCTATTACGGTCTAATACAGACAAAATAAAAATAAATTCTCTTGACGGGGATGCCTTCGTGTTCCGATGGAGCGCGGTTCCCCAATCGTCCGACTGTCGTCCGTTGGTCTTGGCCAAAGCCGACCACACCAATAATGGTGAAAATCTCCCCCAAGTACTCACAACAGGTGGTGCGGTGAAGGGAAAACTTCATGTCCGACCGTCAAAAGGGAAGCACAATGAGCATCGTGTAGCGCTCAGAGTTTTGACGAAGTTGGAGGCTGTTGAGGTTTCGGCTCTTACCGAAAAACAAAAAGAGTCACTTACCTGGGCTAAAGGCGTCATAGATGCTTCTAAGGCCAATGAGGCGGCTGAAAGGGCCACAAAGCTATGTTAATGGCTAATAAAGTAAAACGAATCAGATCACCTGATGAATCCCTGCCTTCGAAAAAGGCAAAAGGCCCTAATGTCACCATCAACAGGACACTCACCAAGCCCTTCAATGGAGTGGCGAAGGAGAGTCTAGTGATGGCTGTTATAGACAGAAGTAGTGAGGATGGATCCATCCTCAAGGACAAATGGAGTCATGTACAATCAGCCATTATGGCTCATTACCTCGATGTCCGCAGAGAAATGCCGGGCAAACCACCAATCTGCAACGATGCTGCATGGCATCAGGGGAGAGTAAAGCTCTTATATTTCGGTGATGCCAGATCAGTATACCCGTATAAGGCTGCTCTGAGTCGAGCGGGTGAGGTGTGACCGGGTGCCCAGTTGGATGTTGTCGAAAAAACAACATCCCTAGTCACCCTAGAGCTATCACCTGGGTTACAGAAGAGCCCTCCAACCCGGCTGACATCTTAGAAATAATAAAAGATTCCAATCCTGGTCTGCCGGCCCATAATTGGAGAATCAGCAAGGCGGATGGTAAAAAGCGGCTTATCCTAAACGCTGAATCCACCTTCCATATACAAAGTGCGAGTGCAACCCTACAATATGGCTTCGAGACTATATTCTTGAAGATATACAAGCAGGACATAGCTCCCACTGCAGAAGGTGAGTCGTCCACCGTGGCACTTTCTGGAAGTGCGGAGGTAACCACGCCTATTATTCCTGGTGACTCCAACTCTAACAGAAGATCTGTAACGTCCTTCTCTGAGGACAAAAGCTCTACTTCGGACACAGAGAGGCTGAGGGGAGTCTCCGGACTCTTTGACGCATCTGGCGGGGACATGCTTCTCGAGCAAAAATCTTCTCGACGATACGGACGAAGAGTTCGATAACACCCTTGTCGGGGTGCATGTTAATCTGTCAATTACCAATGATGGTAAGAATTCTTTAAGAAGCCTGTCCAAAAACAAGGTACAAGGGTAAAACTAAACCCCAATGGTGGACTTCTGAGCTAACGGCTATGAAAAAGACCTGCAACAAGCTATTCAATAAGGCTAAATCTACTGGGGTCGCTAATGATTGGGATGCCTATAAAGAGCAACTCAAGATCTATAAGAAGGAGCTTAAAAAGGCGCAAAGGCGCTCTTTTTATACCTTCTGTGGTGAAGTGGAAAAGGTCTCCGACGCCGCTAGGCTGAGGAAGATATTATCTGCTTCACCCTGTACAGTGGGATATTTACAGGATGAGGCAAATAACTGGACCAAAAACAGCGAGCACTCGCCCAATGTACTGCTCGACACACATTTCCCGGGGAACTCTGTAACAGAACCCGAGGATCAGCAGGACCAACAAGAGTGCAAGTGGACTGCGAGCGTCGCTAGCTTCTTAACTGAGAGATCCAGAATAAGCTGGGCTATTAATAGCTTTGAGCGCTTCAAGTCACCTGGACCAGATGGCATCACTCCAGCAGAAATGCAGAAAATGTTAAAGTACATTATCCCCTGGCTGGAGAAAATTTATGTAGGCTGTATCAGGCTTTCATACGTCCCGAATCGATGGAGGGATACCAAAGTGGTATTCATACCTAAAGCGGGAAACATATCACACACTAGTCCAAAAGACTTCAGACCAATTAGCCTATCCTCCTTCCTATTGAAAGGTCTGGAAAGACTTTTAGATCATTTCATTAGGGAAAACCTGGATACAAAACTCCTGTCGGGAGCTTACAATAAGGGCAAGTCTACAGAATCAGCCCTGCACGAACTTGTGAGCACTATCGAATCGTCCCTGCATTTCAAGGAATTCACCATGGTGGCATTTCTTGACATAGAAGGGGCTTTTAACAACATTCACTCAGATGCGGTAATTGCGGCACTCTCACATCTAAAAGTTAACACTAGTTTGATTAGACTAATTCAAAGTCTGCTCACCAGAAGACGCATAACAGCATGTCTAGGGTCCACAACTCTAACAAGGTTTGTAACCAGAGGGACCCCGCAAGGAGGAGTACTGTCTCCATTAATTTGGAACCTAGCGGTGAATGAAATCCTGCTAGATCTAGCACGTTGTGGCTGCAAGGTCGTGGCATATGCGGACGACGTGGCAAATTCGTAAACGTCCTCAGAGACATCCTACAGGTGGCTCTGAACAAGTTGGCTAGATGGGCCAGAAGCAGCGGTTTGGGCGTTAACCCCAACAAGACAGAATTGGTTCTCTTTACTAGGATGAATAATGTCCCACATGTGGACCCTCCACCTCGGATAAATGGAACAGATCTAGTCTTTTCTGAAAGTGCAAAATTTTTAGGAATAATTCTAGATAGGAAAATTTTATTTAGACTTAACGTATTGGAACGTGTAAGGAAGGCCAACGTCGCCTTATATTCCTGCAAAAAGGCTGAAGGGTCGCGGTGGGGACTCTCTCCTAAAATCGTCCACTGGATATATATAGCAGTAGTTCGTCCAATACTGTTATACGGTATTGTGGTATAGTGGACGGCAACTGACAAACTAACCATCACCAACCTACCAACAAAGGTTCAGAGAACTGCCTGCCTGAGCATAAGCGGAGCCTTAAGGACTACAGCGACCGAGTCTCTACAAGCCCTACTCCATATACTGCCGATTAATATTGTGGCGAGAGAAGTTGCAACCAAAGCGGCAATAAGATTAAACTGCCTATCAATGTGGAGGTACAAGAACTATGGTCACATGAGGATATCAAAGTGTAGTGCTATGGTAACCGACCGGGTGGACTATATACCAACTGTGTACACCTTCGAGAGAAATTACATCACTATGATTCCCGCCAGAGATGAATGGGTCGGCAGAATACCAGGTAATAGAAACCATCTCCACTTTTACACGGATGGTTCGAAGCTTGGTGAAAAGGTTGGCTTCGGAGTACACTGTGAAGAACTTAGTCTGGATATAGCTCACAGACTACCAGATACCTGCAGTGTCTATCAAGCCGAAATAATGGCAATATGGGAAGTCGCCAAGTGGCTGAGTCGCAACATAGTAACCAACACTGGCGTTGTCATTTACTCGGACAGCCAGGCTGCCATCAACAGCCCTCGACTGCCGCAGATCTCTTAACGAGATGGCTGAGCAGTTTAATATACACCTCATATGGGTGCCTGGGCATAGGGATATCCCGGAGAACTGCATTTCAGCCTTGTGAGCTTGTAAAAAAATACGGCTGCCACCATAACCTAAACCGAATGGTCCAGTGAGTCAAAAAGCGTTAAATTTGGTTCTCTGGCGCAAAAAGAATTAGATGTGGCGCAGAGGGGCAAACAATATTAACTATGGTACGGTGGGGCACAAATAGTTAAATGTGGTAACGTGGGACAAAATGTGCTTATTGTGGTGGATTGGCGCAAAAAGCGTTAACTATGGAACAGTGGGGGCTAAAATTTTTAAACATTATACGGTAGGACAATAGGTTTTAAATATGATTCAGTGGACCCAAAAATCCTTAAATATGTTACAATGGGGCAAAAAACGTTCATTTAGTACTGTGGGCAAAAATATGGATGCAGGGAGAGAGGGTAACTCCTGGAAAATAAATATGAGATAAGAAGTATTTTTCAAATGTATTCTTTTAGTAGCACTGTGGTGCAAAAAGGTTAAATTTATGCTGAAGTGATAGAAAGCAAAAACTGTTCAATGTATTACAGAAGAAAAAGGGTTAAATATAGTACGGTGAAGCAAACAGAGTTGTATATGATACAGTGGGGCAAAAAAGTGTTAAATGCGTAAAGTGTGGCAAAATGGTTAAATGTGGTAAGTGGGGAAAAAGGATTATATATATAGTCCCAGCTATGTATACAATTTCTTACTTTAAAAGCACGTGGAATCAAAGGTGTTAAATATGGTACAGTGGTGCCTGAAGGATTGAATGTGACATAAACCAAAGCTAAGCTTTTTTTAAATGGTTCATACTTCTATGTAAAACGTGGTGACAAACAGGTTAAAAAAGGTACGGTATGATAAAAAGTTAAACATGGCACAGGTAGGGGTCAAAAAGGGATAGATACGGCCTAAGGCTCTTGGAATATAAACTATGATTTTTTCTAAATGCTTTATTTTAGTGGCACTGTGGGGCAACACATATTAAATATTGCAGAGTGGTGCAAAATTCAAAATAAACATGGTGGGACAAACATGGTTTTATATTGTACCAGGGTGTGGATGTACCTATTGGAATATAATGTAGGAAAAATAGGGCCGCGAAGCGCACCGGGTTAAAGCTAGTGTTATACATAAATTTATAATTTTGTGTTGATACGATGGCGATGTTTGTGAGGCATCAAAAGCCAGGAAAGTACAGTGTAATAAATAATAAAGTAATTTCCTACTGTTGTACAAATATAAATAAATAGAATGATGTTTTGATGAGTAAAATAAAAAAATCTAACGAAAAAAACAAAGCTTATTTGAAGAATATCAATGGATAAATGAAGAAATTATAGCACTTTTTGTAGAAGTAAGAGAATTTTATAAAAATTACGTTTTTTAATTTTTGTGTAACTAGTGGTTTTATTTGATTCTTTCATTAACATTTGTACATGTTTGTTTATTATATGTAGATGCTTAATTAGGAGCTATTGTGAGATTTTTTTGGCGCTTGTAGATTTCGGAATCGGTTTCTCTAATGAGGAACCAAATATATTGCCCATCATTCTTCCATCCCATTGTCCTTGGTACCGCCGCTCGATGGACTTCATTTTTAAAGAGTCCCAGTTTAATATGCTGTGGTGGTAAAATAATGTTTTCTTTTTTAACGAGATGTGTGTATTTTTATTGTTTTTTCTGAAAGTCTATATATTTCTGAAGGCTGACAAGAAACAGAATAAAACTGTATACTAATTTTTTTTATTTTCTGATCGAGTTCGCGTTTAAATGGACATGACATTTTTTGGGGATGTAGTTATTTGTAATTTTTCTGAAAGTCCTAGTAAGACGACATTGGTATCAAATGAATGTGCACATTTTACGCTATATAAATGATATTTTTGTTTTAAGAAACAGGAAGTACGAAGTTGCGAAAATGGAACAGTAAGATCCGCAAAATATATTTTTTTTTCAAAATTTTCTACCGTTGATTTTAAAGGATATTGAAGGACTAAGGCCATTTTTACAACTTTTAAATTCCAGTTTCTAAAAACAAAAATAGTATTAGGTAGCCCAAAAAGTTCCCTTTCATTTGACACCCATATCTCCTTACTAGGACTTACAGAAAAATTACAACAAAATTTTTAATAATTATATCCTTAAAAAAAGTCATGTCCATTTAAACGCGAACTCCATCAGAATATAAAAAACTGAGTATACAGCTTTGTTCTGTTTCTTGTCAGCTTTCTGAATTATGTAGAGATTTTGATGACCAAAAATTAGTGTCGCACGGTGTTATATGTAAAACACAGCAATGTTTTGTATATCTACCTTGCATTCCACATAACATAACAAATACTTTTAAATTGAACAAACTTTCCCATCATGTTGTTAATATTTTATGTATTTTAAAAATTTAGCCATTGTTTCGTAGGATTCCTTCGTGTTGACAGCATGACCGATGGGAATCGATGGCTTCTCATTTCCGATATGCAAAAATGCTGCCTTTAAACTTTCATTGTTCTGTCAAAAAATAACCGCCATTCCTTTAAATTGTATGTTTGATTAAGTACTTCAAACAATCCAGGAATATCCTTGCAAAAGCACATGTTATCCATAGTTGTATAAAACTTTGTGCAAGGTATATGACGAAATATGTAATGTTATCTTAACACCTGGGGCCAATATGTTGTATTGTTTCATGCGAGATGCAGGTAAAGGGTCCGTCAAATAACTTTTTTTTTGAAAATGCTATAAAAAAAAACTACTGAAAACGCATTGGATGGTAAGTTGGCTTCAACTCCTGAACCAATTGGACTTTGTATGGCGTCATACCAAGGTCTTTATGCTAAATTCGTCTCAATGATGTCTCCGAAATGTTCAATTGTTGAGAACGACGGTGAATTGATGTTGATGGCGTTTCACGCACACTTTCTGTCACAGCAGCAATATTCTCGGGTGTACGCACTGTTTTTGGCTTTTCACGCTTTGGTTTATCGATGAGGATGCCAGTTTCTTTCACTTTTTTCACAAGATAACGAACATACGGAGCTGACGGTGCTTCTCTTCTTCCAAAATCCGTACGCAATTTTCGCACACATTCTGCAACATTACCATGATTTTCAAAGTAATGTCGCAATATTCGCAATTAATTATCTGTCAAATCAGACATGAGCTATGTGTTACCATAGGTTAACACCTGGGGCCCAACACTAACAATAAATAATGGTGTAACAAATTAAAGACAAGCTAGACTGAAAAATATGAAAACGCCTAATTCAGAAATGAAACCTAAGTCAAGATGGAAAATCACGAAAACTTATTCCAGTCAGGATGGAAAACCAAAGATAAACTAATTATAAGCCAAGGTCTACAAAATTCAGGCCAGACTTTACTAACTAAATCGAGTGAAACTCAAAAATTTTTTCAAACTAAATTGACAACGTAATGTGTCGAGAAATTGAAAAACATAGGTTAAAATGCAAAATCGACGACAAAGTGAAATTCCGGTTTGATAGATGCTAAAGTAAGTAGAATCTGAGAATTATATGGGCCAAGTTCGAAAAACACAAACAGATTTAATTGGCCAATAAGCCAATTGAAACAAAGTCAAAACCATATGAGCCAAAAACAGACTAGGAACACACCAAAGCAAAATACATTTGTTAAACTATCTCAGGAACTGAAATATGTCAGGATGGGAACCAAAATAAGCTAATTTAAATCGAAATAAAATAGCAATAACCAAAACTTAGAAAAATAGGACTAAAAATCTATTAAACACACTAGTAACGCAAAAATTCTGTAAAAATTTTAAACGTAAAAATTTTTTCTAAGTCTAGAATTGAAAAAACGGAATAAAATAAAACCGAAACACGGTAAAATGAGACAAACCGATTAAGAACACCACAATTAAAATTGAGCTAAATTAAAAATATGAGTTAGGATGGAAATCAGGAATAAGTTGATTCGAAATTGAATAAATGAGTCATACGCCAAGATTCGACCCAAATAAGGTTAAGTTTCAATCATAACATTCCACAGTTCTTAAGGAAATTAGGGCTAAAATTTTGGAAATGGAATGTGTTGAAACAAGAACTGAAAACCTAGGCTAAATTCTATAATCAATGATAACGTGAAATCCCTGTCAGGCATATGCCGAATTAGGTAAAATCGGAAAATAAATAAGCCAGAATAATAGGTCAAGATGGGTAGATAAAATCAAACTGAAAAAAGACTTGAACTAAACTAGACCAATCTTTAGTGACAAAATCGGCCAAAAAACAGACAGAAACACTCTGAAATTGAGATGAAATTTCAGACAATCCAGGCCAGAATAAATAGGCAAAGTCTCAACCCAAACAGGCCAACTTTCTTTCCAGCTGAAATCGAAGTTAATCCAGATTAATAGCACTAAATCCTATTCCATTATAAATATAGTAGAATAAAATCAAAATTAAATCAAATCGAAATAAAAATATAAAGGCAAATAAATATATATATATAACGTCATGTCCAAGTCGTCCGAAACGTATAGCCGACACGTATGGCCACCCGGAGCGCCTTCGCCTTCTGCCAAGAAGGACTCATCAGCGAGCTTTAACGTGTCGTCATGTCCATAGTCAAGTCCCACGTCCTCACACCATCCCTTCAAAAACTCACCGATATCAGCCCATAGGCCTTATAGCAAACAAAAACACACAAACACTAAATACTAAATTTCACTTCCACTTGTACTCTCCGCCTACGACCGCCTTTGTCTAAAAACCTTTCCAACTAAAGAGATCCCTAGAAAATTGTGAAATAAATACCTATTGTACGCCGATCTCAACAGTCTCTCTCAGTATATAAAACATACGCACACATGTACATTCTCTTCCCCTAACCTGTGTATATAAGCAAAATACAAATTACACAATGACGTCACTGTGACAGGCGGAAACCTCCATATGGACAAATAGCTGAATAAATTAAATAAGAATAATATATAATAGATAATAATATATAATATAGGATAAATAAATAAGAATAATATTGTATAATAAAATATAATAATACAAATATACCTCTAAATGTCCACGGAAATAGTCACCGTCACATGACGTAAACCTATAATATCGAATTTCCCTAACTCCACATTAAAGTAAGGGTAAAATCAAAATTACGACTGAGATCCATATGTCAAAGGGGAAATGCAAAAATTGCAAAGAAACCGCATATCATATATATGCAGCTCTCACAAAGAGCCCTCCTGAAACAGAGAGTAAAACCTAAAGAATTCAAAATCCGCTCTTAGTGTATCTCTCGAAAAGAGAGCAATGTCCAATTATGGAGATTGGCGCCAAAACACCAAAAACATCCAGAGCGGAATTCACAAAACAATGCTCACATAAAAATCTTATAATAAGACCAAAAACAGAACACCAACAAACCCAAGACAAGAACCAAACCAAGACCAAGTGGAAACTAGACTAGAACATAAACAAAAACAACAACAACGACACTAAAAATAACGATAAACGGCGTAACAAATTAAAGGCAAAAAACGAGAAACCTTAACAACATAAACTAAAAGTAGATCAAAACAGAACAAACAGAACAATAATAATAACAACAGAAACAACAACAACTACAAACAAAAATAACAGAATAATACTAAACCACTAGCAAAAACATAACAAATTAACAACAAACAACACAAAACTAACCCGAAACAGAACAACAATGACAACTATAAACAAACAATAACAAAACAAAACTAAAACAACAACAAAAATCTAACAAATTAAAGACAAAACAACGAATCGCTAACAAATCAAAATAAAACAAACAGAGACAAGACAAGACGAAAATAAACAGGACCTAAGAAACAATGCTCCACAGAGTATTGCTCTGAAAATCTACAGAGAATCTCAGAAAAAACGGACTGATATGCACCAATGGACTTCCCACCAAGTGTCCCCCATCACAGTGGTTCCTCACACCCCCCAGGCCTATCGTCTGTTTCTATCCCATGTTCAATCTAAAGGGCACGTCACTATTTTCCTAAACCGAAACCTATAAACCACTGTATGGCATCCAAACGGATGCTAAAACAATATCCCATCTATTACTAATCTCCTACAAAAATCAGATATGTCTTAGCCAAGGTAAAATCCTCAATCTGCGGAAAAGATTTTACAGGCCACGACATTGGGTCATCTCACAGAAACCATATCAAGTAAGGTCGAATTCCCTGTAAGGAGCGCAAAGAAATTGTCAATCATTCTTCTCACTCCTTACCCCAGGTCCTACGCATGGGCAAACCTCTTTCGAACGTTATTGTTAGGACATGCGCCTTTCATATAACATTCTGGACATCAGAAATGGGAATGCTCTTGTACAGATAGCATATATTTTCGTTAAACCATGCGAAGCCAGTGTTTTTACGTGTCACGCACGGCCTTTCCACGTGCTGCTCACGACCTTGTGCCTCTCACACCATCGTCTGACCAGTCATCACAATGTCCAAACAATGGCATGTATCCGGCACCATCAACCGCCCTCCTACCTATCTTTGTCCCAAACCGGTACAAGAATTGTCTGTACATTTCTTGAACTCGAGTCCATTGTAAAAAATCCAAATTGGTGCATTATGTCCGAATAAGACCAGACAGAACCAGGACACAATAAACTAAATAGGCCAATATTCATAACAAAATAAGCCTAACCTGAAGAGGAACTATAGTTACGAGAAAATTAAAAGAAAACAAGTCTAAACATCTAAATATCAAATATGTCAGGATTACGAATATCGACCCTTATAGTCAAATTCAGCCCAGAAATTAGGCAAATTAACATAGGATTGAAAAACAATCAAGCTAGAATAAAATAAGTCAAGAGACAAATTCGAAGGAAGCAAAATATATCAGAATAATCCCGAATAAACAAAAAATAAGGCTAATAACTGAAAAACAAATCATGTCATAGTCGAGAACGGACTAGGCCAAACCGAAATCAATATTAGTCTCGGTCAGAAACAGGCATCAAAGGTATATCAGGTATCAAAGGGGAAATGCAAAAATTGCAAAAAACCGCATATCATATATATGCATCTCTCACACAGAGCCGTCCTAAAATAGAGAGCGAAACCTAAAGAATTCAAAAACCGCTCTCAGTGTATCTCTCGAAAAGAGAGTAATGTCCAATCATGGAGATTGGCGCCAAAAACCCCAAAACATCCAGAGCGGAATTCACAAAACAATGCTCACATAAACATCTGATAATAAGACCAAAACCAGAACACCAAAAACCCAAGACAAGAACCAAACCAAGACCGAGTGGCAACTAGACTACAACATAAACAAAACAACAACAACAACACTAACAATAAATAATGGTGTAACAAATTAAAGACAAGCTAGACTGAAAAATATGAAAACGCCTAATTCAGAAATGAAACCTAAGTCAAGATGGAAAATCACGAAAACTTATTCCAGTCAGGATGGAAAACCAAAGATAAACTAATTATAAGCCAAGGTCTACAAAATTCAGGCCAGACTTTACTAACTAAATCGAGTGAAACTCAAAAATTTTTTCAAACTAAATTGACAACGTAATGTGTCGAGAAATTGAAAAACATAGGTTAAAATGCAAAATCGACGACAAAGTGAAATTCCGGTTTGATAGATGCTAAAGTAAGTAGAATCTGAGAATTATATGGGCCAAGTTCGAAAAACACAAACAGATTTAATTGGCCAATAAGCCAATTGAAACAAAGTCAAAACCATATGAGCCAAAAACAGACTAGGAACACACCAAAGCAAAATACATTTGTTAAACTATCTCAGGAACTGAAATATGTCAGGATGGGAACCAAAATAAGCTAATTTAAATCGAAATAAAATAGCAATAACCAAAACTTAGAAAAATAGGACTAAAAATCTATTCAAACACACTAGTAACGCAAAAATTCTGTAAAAATTTTAAACGTAAAAATTTTTTCTAAGTCTAGAATTGAAAAAACGGAATAAAATAAAACCGAAACACGGTAAAATGAGACAAACCGATTAAGAACACCACAATTAAAATTGAGCTAAATTAAAAATATGAGTTAGGATGGAAATCAGGAATAAGTTGATTCGAAATTGAATAAATGAGTCATACGCCAAGATTCGACCCAAATAAGGTTAAGTTTCAATCATAACATTCCACAGTTCTTAAGGAAATTAGGGCTAAAATTTTGGAAATGGAATGTGTTGAAACAAGAACTGAAAACCTAGGCTAAATTCTATAATCAATGATAACGTGAAATCCCTGTCAGGCATATGCCGAATTAGGTAAAATCGGAAAATAAATAAGCCAGAATAATAGGTCAAGATGGGTAGATAAAATCAAACTGAAAAAAGACTTGAACTAAACTAGACCAATCTTTAGTGACAAAATCGGCCAAAAAACAGACAGAAACACTCTGAAATTGAGATGAAATTTCAGACAATCCAGGCCAGAATAAATAGGCAAAGTCTCAACCCAAACAGGCCAACTTTCTTTCCAGCTGAAATCGAAGTTAATCCAGATTAATAGCACTAAATCCTATTCCATTATAAATATAGTAGAATAAAATCAAAATTAAATCAAATCGAAATAAAAATATAAAGGCAAATAAATATATATATATAACGTCATGTCCAAGTCGTCCGAAACGTATAGCCGACACGTATGGCCACCCGGAGCGCCTTCGCCTTCTGCCAAGAAGGACTCATCAGCGAGCTTTAACGTGTCGTCATGTCCATAGTCAAGTCCCACGTCCTCACACCATCCCTTCAAAAACTCACCGATATCAGCCCATAGGCCTTATAGCAAACAAAAACACACAAACACTAAATACTAAATTTCACTTCCACTTGTACTCTCCGCCTACGACCGCCTTTGTCTAAAAACCTTTCCAACTAAAGAGATCCCTAGAAAATTGTGAAATAAATACCTATTGTACGCCGATCTCAACAGTCTCTCTCAGTATATAAAACATACGCACACATGTACATTCTCTTCCCCTAACCTGTGTATATAAGCAAAATACAAATTACACAATGACGTCACTGTGACAGGCGGAAACCTCCATATGGACAAATAGCTGAATAAATTAAATAAGAATAATATATAATAGATAATAATATATAATATAGGATAAATAAATAAGAATAATATTGTATAATAAAATATAATAATACAAATATACCTCTAAATGTCCACGGAAATAGTCACCGTCACATGACGTAAACCTATAATATCGAATTTCCCTAACTCCACATTAAAGTAAGGGTAAAATCAAAATTACGACTGAGATCCATATGTCAAAGGGGAAATGCAAAAATTGCAAAGAAACCGCATATCATATATATGCAGCTCTCACAAAGAGCCCTCCTGAAACAGAGAGTAAAACCTAAAGAATTCAAAATCCGCTCTTAGTGTATCTCTCGAAAAGAGAGCAATGTCCAATTATGGAGATTGGCGCCAAAACACCAAAAACATCCAGAGCGGAATTCACAAAACAATGCTCACATAAAAATCTTATAATAAGACCAAAAACAGAACACCAACAAACCCAAGACAAGAACCAAACCAAGACCAAGTGGAAACTAGACTAGAACATAAACAAAAACAACAACAACGACACTAAAAATAACGATAAACGGCGTAACAAATTAAAGGCAAAAAACGAGAAACCTTAACAACATAAACTAAAAGTAGATCAAAACAGAACAAACAGAACAATAATAATAACAACAGAAACAACAACAACTACAAACAAAAATAACAGAATAATACTAAACCACTAGCAAAAACATAACAAATTAACAACAAACAACACAAAACTAACCCGAAACAGAACAACAATGACAACTATAAACAAACAATAACAAAACAAAACTAAAACAACAACAAAAATCTAACAAATTAAAGACAAAACAACGAATCGCTAACAAATCAAAATAAAACAAACAGAGACAAGACAAGACGAAAATAAACAGGACCTAAGAAACAATGCTCCACAGAGTATTGCTCTGAAAATCTACAGAGAATCTCAGAAAAAACGGACTGATATGCACCAATGGACTTCCCACCAAGTGTCCCCCATCACAGTGGTTCCTCACACCCCCCAGGCCTATCGTCTGTTTCTATCCCATGTTCAATCTAAAGGGCACGTCACTATTTTCCTAAACCGAAACCTATAAACCACTGTATGGCATCCAAACGGATGCTAAAACAATATCCCATCTATTACTAATCTCCTACAAAAATCAGATATGTCTTAGCCAAGGTAAAATCCTCAATCTGCGGAAAAGATTTTACAGGCCACGACATTGGGTCATCTCACAGAAACCATATCAAGTAAGGTCGAATTCCCTGTAAGGAGCGCAAAGAAATTGTCAATCATTCTTCTCACTCCTTACCCCAGGTCCTACGCATGGGCAAACCTCTTTCGAACGTTATTGTTAGGACATGCGCCTTTCATATAACATTCTGGACATCAGAAATGGGAATGCTCTTGTACAGATAGCATATATTTTCGTTAAACCATGCGAAGCCAGTGTTTTTACGTGTCACGCACGGCCTTTCCACGTGCTGCTCACGACCTTGTGCCTCTCACACCATCGTCTGACCAGTCATCACAATGTCCAAACAATGGCATGTATCCGGCACCATCAACCGCCCTCCTACCTATCTTTGTCCCAAACCGGTACAAGAATTGTCTGTACATTTCTTGAACTCGAGTCCATTGTAAAAAATCCAAATTGGTGCATTATGTCCGAATAAGACCAGACAGAACCAGGACACAATAAACTAAATAGGCCAATATTCATAACAAAATAAGCCTAACCTGAAGAGGAACTATAGTTACGAGAAAATTAAAAGAAAACAAGTCTAAACATCTAAATATCAAATATGTCAGGATTACGAATATCGACCCTTATAGTCAAATTCAGCCCAGAAATTAGGCAAATTAACATAGGATTGAAAAACAATCAAGCTAGAATAAAATAAGTCAAGAGACAAATTCGAAGGAAGCAAAATATATCAGAATAATCCCGAATAAACAAAAAATAAGGCTAATAACTGAAAAACAAATCATGTCATAGTCGAGAACGGACTAGGCCAAACCGAAATCAATATTAGTCTCGGTCAGAAACAGGCATCAAAAGTATATCAGGTATCAAAGGGGAAATGCAAAAATTGCAAAAAACCGCATATCATATATATGCATCTCTCACACAGAGCCGTCCTAAAATAGAGAGCGAAACCTAAAGAATTCAAAAACCGCTCTCAGTGTATCTCTCGAAAAGAGAGTAATGTCCAATCATGGAGATTGGCGCCAAAAACCCCAAAACATCCAGAGCGGAATTCACAAAACAATGCTCACATAAACATCTGATAATAAGACCAAAACCAGAACACCAAAAACCCAAGACAAGAACCAAACCAAGTCCGAGTGGCAACTAGACTACAACATAAACAAAACAACAACAACAACACTAACAATAAATAATGGTGTAACAAATTAAAGACAAGCTAGACTGAAAAATATGAAAACGCCTAATTCAGAAATGAAACCTAAGTCAAGATGGAAAATCACGAAAACTTATTCCAGTCAGGATGGAAAACCAAAGATAAACTAATTATAAGCCAAGGTCTACAAAATTCAGGCCAGACTTTACTAACTAAATCGAGTGAAACTCAAAAATTTTTTCAAACTAAATTGACAACGTAATGTGTCGAGAAATTGAAAAACATAGGTTAAAATGCAAAATCGACGACAAAGTGAAATTCCGGTTTGATAGATGCTAAAGTAAGTAGAATCTGAGAATTATATGGGCCAAGTTCGAAAAACACAAACAGATTTAATTGGCCGATAAGCCAATTGAAACAAAGTCAAAACCATATGAGCCAAAAACAGACTAGGAACACACCAAAGCAAAATACATTTGTTAAACTATCTCAGGAACTGAAATATGTCAGGATGGGAACCAAAATAAGCTAATTTAAATCGAAATAAAATAGCAATAACCAAAACTTAGAAAAATAGGACTAAAAATCTATTCAAACACACTAGTAACGCAAAAATTCTGTAAAAATTTTAAACGTAAAAATTTTTTCTAAGTCTAGAATTGAAAAAACGGAATAAAATAAAACCGAAACACGGTAAAATGAGACAAACCGATTAAGAACACCACAATTAAAATTGAGCTAAATTAAAAATATGAGTTAGGATGGAAATCAGGAATAAGTTGATTCGAAATTGAATAAATGAGTCATACGCCAAGATTCGACCCAAATAAGGTTAAGTTTCAATCATAACATTCCACAGTTCTTAAGGAAATTAGGGCTAAAATTTTGGAAATGGAATGTGTTGAAACAAGAACTGAAAACCTAGGCTAAATTCTATAATCAATGATAACGTGAAATCCCTGTCAGGCATATGCCGAATTAGGTAAAATCGGAAAATAAATAAGCCAGAATAATAGGTCAAGATGGGTAGATAAAATCAAACTGAAAAAAGACTTGAACTAAACTAGACCAATCTTTAGTGACAAAATCGGCCAAAAAACAGACAGAAACACTCTGAAATTGAGATGAAATTTCAGACAATCCAGGCCAGAATAAATAGGCAAAGTCTCAACCCAAACAGGCCAAATTTCTTTCCAGCTGAAATCGAAGTTAATCCAGATTAATAGCACTAAATCCTATTACATTATAAATATAGTAGAATAAAATCAAAATTAAATCAAATCGAAATAAAAATATAAAGGCAAATAAATATATATATATAACGTCATGTCCAAGTCGTCCGAAACGTATAGCCGACACGTATGGCCACCCGGAGCGCCTTCGCCTTCTGCCAAGAAGGACTCATCAGCGAGCTTTAACGTGTCGTCATGTCCATAGTCAAGTCCCACGTCCTCACACCATCCCTTCAAAAACTCACCGATATCAGCCCATAGGCCTTATAGCAAACAAAAACACACAAACACTAAATACTAAATTTCACTTCCACTTGTACTCTCCGCCTACGACCGCCTTTGTCTAAAAACCTTTCCAACTAAAGAGATCCCTAGAAAATTGTGAAATAAATACCTATTGTACGCCGATCTCAACAGTCTCTCTCAGTATATAAAACATACGCACACATGTACATTCTCTTCCCCTAACCTGTGTATATAAGCAAAATACAAATTACACAATGACGTCACTGTGACAGGCGGAAACCTCCATATGGACAAATAGCTGAATAAATTAAATAAGAATAATATATAATTGATAATAATATATAATATAGGATAAATAAATAAGAATAATATTGTATAATAAAATATAATAATACAAATATACCTCTAAATGTCCACGGAAATAGTCACCGTCACATGACGTAAACCTATAATATCGAATTTCCCTAACTCCACATTAAAGTAAGGGTAAAATCAAAATTACGACTGAGATCCATATGTCAAAGGGGAAATGCAAAAATTGCAAAGAAACCGCATATCATATATATGCAGCTCTCACAAAGAGCCCTCCTGAAACAGAGAGTAAAACCTAAAGAATTCAAAATCCGCTCTTAGTGTATCTCTCGAAAAGAGAGCAATGTCCAATTATGGAGATTGGCGCCAAAACACCAAAAACATCCAGAGCGGAATTCACAAAACAATGCTCACATAAAAATCTTATAATAAGACCAAAAACAGAACACCAACAAACCCAAGACAAGAACCAAACCAAGACCAAGTGGAAACTAGACTAGAACATAAACAAAAACAACAACAACGACACTAAAAATAACGATAAACGGCGTAACAAATTAAAGGCAAAAAACGAGAAACCTTAACAACATAAACTAAAAGTAGATCAAAACAGAACAAACAGAACAATAATAATAACAACAGAAACAACAACAACTACAAACAAAAATAACAGAATAATACTAAACCACTAGCAAAAACATAACAAATTAACAACAAACAACACAAAACTAACCCGAAACAGAACAACAATGACAACTATAAACAAACAATAACAAAACAAAACTAAAACAACAACAAAAATCTAACAAATTAAAGACAAAACAACGAATCGCTAACAAATCAAAATAAAACAAACAGAGACAAGACAAGACGAAAATAAACAGGACCTAAGAAACAATGCTCCACAGAGTATTGCTCTGAAAATCTACAGAGAATCTCAGAAAAAACGGACTGATATGCACCAATGGACTTCCCACCAAGTGTCCCCCATCACAGTGGTTCCTCACACCCCCCAGGCCTATCGTCTGTTTCTATCCCATGTTCAATCTAAAGGGCACGTCACTATTTTCCTAAACCGAAACCTATAAACCACTGTATGGCATCCAAACGGATGCTAAAACAATATCCCATCTATTACTAATCTCCTACAAAAATCAGATATGTCTTAGCCAAGGTAAAATCCTCAATCTGCGGAAAAGATTTTACAGGCCACGACATTGGGTCATCTCACAGAAACCATATCAAGTAAGGTCGAATTCCCTGTAAGGAGCGCAAAGAAATTGTCAATCATTCTTCTCACTCCTTACCCCAGGTCCTACGCATGGGCAAACCTCTTTCGAACGTTATTGTTAGGACATGCGCCTTTCATATAACATTCTGGACATCAGAAATGGGAATGCTCTTGTACAGATAGCATATATTTTCGTTAAACCATGCGAAGCCAGTGTTTTTACGTGTCACGCACGGCCTTTCCACGTGCTGCTCACGACCTTGTGCCTCTCACACCATCGTCTGACCAGTCATCACAATGTCCAAACAATGGCATGTATCCGGCACCATCAACCGCCCTCCTACCTATCTTTGTCCCAAACCGGACATCAGAATTCGTTTTAGAGGTATGGTTCCTTCGGCAATGTTTCTTATTTTGATCCCTAGAATACGATTTTCACTGAGCAATGGCGACATTTTTTGCCTCCCCACAAATCGACCCGGCCTAATATATACATATCAAGTCAAGTTGGCTCAATTAATAATTAAATGGCCATACGAATTTTTTGGCTCAAGGTGGATTGTGTGCACATTTTCTATATTTTTTTCTCGGTATACCGTACGGAATATCTTTTTTGTGTCTGTTGACGCCACGATTGGTCAACTTTCCGGCACGTACCTGTTGCTGTTGTTGGATACAGCTGCAAAATTCAAGGGTCTTCACACTGCTTACCCTTTCCTGGCTTATGGTTTCCTCTTCTGACCCTCTCGGCACCTTCGGCATTGGCTAGAACCACCGGTGGAATGTACGGGACAGACTCGATGGCACTCGAAAATTAATGTTGTCGTAGGTCAAACCGACAAACACAAAACACTGTTTCCTTATTCGCCTTATATGGCACACTACCACAATTTTTTGTAAGAAAACAAACTAATAGGGTTTTTTTAATGCACACTTCAAGGTGCTTGTATTAATTTCTTCTCAAATTTACACTATTTATTTTACAATATATTTAGGTGTTCTTCTTCTTGTTTACTTGCTGTCTCTTTGGTTTTCACTTTTAACTCTATATCAAACAAAACCAAGGCCTCCCACTTCACCTTTGAACGCCGTACAAAACCGAAGTTGGGCACGGCAAAGAAACAGCTGTTTGAGTGTAGACCAATAAGTGCGCACTAAACACAGCTTATGTGTAGGGCTGCCAGTGCATGAAATATTAAGTTGCACTGATCCGGTTTTGAGTGCGAACATCCCGGCCCCTTGCACTATTAGTGCAAAACAAAAGAAATTAAACTAATAATTAATAAATTATAATTAAAAAATAAGGTAATTAAGAAAAAAAACTATTAATTTCTAGACATGTGAGGTTTGGTCAATGAAAATGAACCTGGTCAACAGGTGAATACAAAATACAATACGAAAACCGTGATTATCTATTAACCGTGATGCTGAGTGGTTGATTTTTTACCTCTATTAACCGTGATTTACCTCTATTATCCGTGATGCTGAGTGGTTGATTTTTTACCTCTATTAACCGTGATTTACCTCTATTATCCGTGATGCACATGTCCATATGACTGCTTGTTTGTTTATTTTTTTTGTATAATACTCACACATCTCTCATATTAAAATTCGGTGATTCCCCTTTTTCATGAAAGTGTAATTTTCATATCAAATTTCATATGTATTCATTCATCAGTGTGATATTTGATCTGTCAAGACGTGTTTTCCTTACATCATGCCACTGTCAAAAACTAAATCCGCGAAAAGAGCAAGAAAGGTTCTTTCAATTAAAGAAAAAATGGAGCTGATTAATGAATACTCAAAACGTAAAGTACCTTTTAAAATGTTGTCTGAAAAATATGGAGTTGGCATTCAAACTGTATCCGATTTAATAAAAAACAAAGATCGGATTTTAAAATTTTGCTCCGATACTGATTCAATGCTTGGCCTTAAACACAGATATACACTAAAAACATCCGAAAATCCAAAAGTTGATTTCGCAACATATGAATGGTTTCGACAAGAAAGATTTAAGGGAACTCCAATTTGTTGTTGTTGTGTTTTCCACTTCCACTTTTGCTCCAACTGCATGAGAAGCTGTAACCGTCAACTCCACCGTCTTGCATTAGAAATGGCGTAAAAGGCAGCGTCGGTCAACAAATATAAAATTACCAGCATTTCAGCTCCTAATGCTTGCTCTCGTTGACTTCGTTAATCAAATCTTTGTTTACCCGCAAAAAATACACACGTACACACCCACATACTCGAATACAGCGGCACACATGTGTGCACAAAGCCGTATCGCTTACGACAATTCTTACCGACTTCGGACAGAGTTCAGCTCGACAGGTCTGAGGAAATTTTGTATTTTTTGTTCCGACGTGTCTGTACGAAATCTGAACGATTTCGGAACTTAATATCTGACGTCATTTTTTTGAAGAATTTTGTGTGTTACCGTCCCTTGCGTGGTTGCGTTGTTTCTTTGTTATTTTTTTTTTTTTGGGTTTTGTACTGCTTATTCTCACTTTTGTTAGTTTTAAAATAATTTCTTGATTTCAAGATCAATTATTAACAAATATTTTGTGAAAGACCAATACTGTATTATTATAGATTTGGCAGTGGAAAATATAAATAAGAGAAGACGAGATACGAGTGCCTAAATTAATTTTTCTTGAAAGCATTGAATTTTTTTAGAAGTATTATTTTTTATTATAACTGAAGTTAGCAAAGTAATAAATTAACAACAAAAAATACTCAAAAAGTGTATGTTTTCTAAAACCTTACTTCAGATTAAGTAATATACTTGGTCAGAATTTGACCCAAAACATCTGACATTCGGCCAACAATCGGACCGATTCGACGACCAAAACATCCGAATTTTGTATGACATTTGGCAACAATTCGGTCCGATTTCTCACGGCACGTCAAATTACCCATCAGAATTTCCCAGGAATTTAGTTCAGAAGTCGGTACGAAAATGGTCAGATTTCCCTCAGACGTGTCGTTCCGACAACACACTCAAAAAAAAGTGAACCCTAGAGCAAGTTAAAATGAACTTAACTGTAGGAATATTGAACTTCGTATTTCGCTAAAGCTATTTTTCCTTATATCAAGTTCATACATTTCCTCACAATTATGAAATATTTTTAACTTATTTCTAGTTAACTCGTACTAGATTCGAACTTGAAATTATGCAAATTCAGCATACTTTTGTCCTTATTGCAAGTAAATTTTTACTCAAATTTAGGAAAATTGAATTAAATTTATGCAAAAAGAAAAGAAATATTAAAATTTTCTTGGACTTTTTAGTCCATGACTTTTTTTTTGCGATTTTTGATCCTACTTCACCACTTTCCTCCTCCATTTATATGTTGGAATCTCTCTCTTACCACTACTTCTTTGGATTTCTCTCTTCTGCTTTATTTTAGGAATTGAAATTTATTTTATTAAACATTATGTATATAAAATTTTACCTCCGAATGCGATTCGATCCCAGAACCTTCCGTTTTATGAACCACATGTTTACCAACTAAGCTACGTAGACACTTAAATTTTTATGAAAAATTTGTTTTTAAATACAATTATATCCCAAAATTTTCGAAACAATGTATTTTTATGTACACTTGAATTTGATAAAAGGATTGCCATCATTGAATGATAAATAGAGTTGCCATATACTATATTTATAGGCGACGAAGAAATTTTATTATGAATGACATTTTCATATCAATCCCAAAAGAGTTTCGTAGCTCGATATATAGTGTGTCTGCCTCACTATCTTAAGGTTGTCGGTTCGACTCTCGTCCCGGGCGTAACATTTTTAATGTTTCTCCATAAATTTAAGTTTCTGCAAGTAACGATTTGCGAAAAAATAAAAATTGCGGAACGAAAAAGAACAGAATTTTTTGTTTTTTTTTTTTAGCACTACAACATAGTCCGAAAATAGTTTATTTTTCCTTGATTTTAATATGTTTTCCTAATTTTGAGTTCAAATTCATGGACTCGAAATAAGGATTCATGATTATTTTTAGTTAAAATTTCCTAAAAATCATGCTTTCCATTATTAGTTCATAATTTCCTTATGTCTATGTTGGGTGTCCACCGCATATGTTTAAATTTGATAAATATATGAATATTCGAACTTTTTTCAAGAAATATTATTTTAGTAAAAACATGTCCTCATTTGTAGTTAACGAACTATTCTGCATATCCCCCAAAAAAATAAAATTTGGTACTACTTAATAAAATGTCCCAGTTTTAAGAAAAAATTAACTCAATATGAATAAAAACATTGAACTAAATTGGAGTATGGATTTTACTAAAATTTAGGAAATACATTTTTTTGAGTGCATGACAACCACTTTAAGTTTTTTTGGTACTGATATCGGTGTGACATCTAATACGAAATCGGATGATTTATCCGATTGTCTTACCGATTTCGGACCAAATTCTGATCATTTTGTTTGCTGGGCGCGGTTTCATTCTGCTGCTGCCCTTACCGACTGAACCCCAGTAGGAAAAATAGTCGAAACAGACAAACATAATGTCTTTTCGAAAAATAAATTAAAAATTTTTTGTCGTGCTATTTTGGGGAATAGCGGTGGGTGGTACACTACTCATTATTTACTTTTGCTCATATTATATGACACCGTAATCCTACATTTGGTTAATTTGACATACTTTGCAAATTTTCTTAATAAAATTTTCATTTTATTGACTTAGTTCGTTTGCACTCTACGATATTACAATTTCTTACTGACAACTTCGTTGTTTAATCTTGTCGTTGCAACTTACGGTCAGTCTAGTTGGTCAAAATAAAATTTTATATTATTTTTATTTTTTTGTCGTTTTTTCTGGTTTATCGAATTTTGATTAGACGTGTACCTCCGCTTACCCTACATTCGGTCCTTATTTGATAAAATTTGATAGTTTGTAGAATGCCTAATTGGGTAAAGTCTGACTTAAGTCATAAATTTAATTTGCCCCTATCGACATTGATGTTTTCCATGGGGATTTCGTTACTTGGCCTACTTTTCGGGACCTCTTTTCGGCGATATTTATAAACAATTCGCGTCTTAGTGACATTGAACGGCTTTGTCACCTGGTCGAAAAACCCAGCGGTGAGGCAAGGGAAATAGTCTCGAGATTCCCTCTCACCCACAGGAACCTCGCTTTGGCCTGGAAAGTTATAGTTACCTGTGAATAGTTACCTAAAGCTCCTCTTCGATCTTCCTGTGCTGGACCGCGAGACTAGCTCTTAGTCATAATTTCAATTAGCCCTTATCGACATTGATAAATGGAACAGATCTTGTCTTTTCTGAAAGTAAAATTTTTAGGAATAATTCTAGAAAGGAAAGTGTTATTTAGACTTAACGTATTGGAACGTGTAAGGAAGGCCAACGTCGTTTTATATTCCTGCAAAAAGGCTGTAGGGTCGCAGTGGGACTCTCTTCTAAAGTCCATTGGATATATATAGCAGTAGTTCGTCCAATACTGTTATACGGCATTGTGGTATGGTGGAAGGCAACTGACAAACTAACCATAACCAACTTACTATCAAAGGTTCAGAAAACTGCCTGTCTGAGCAGAGCGGCATTAAGATTAAACTGCCTATCAATGTGGAGGTTCAAGAACTACGGTCACATGAGGATATCAAAGTGTAGTGCTATGGTAACCGAAAGAGTGGACTTTATACCAACTGTGTACACCTTTGAGAGTAACAACATTACTGTGATTACAGCCAGAGATGAATGGGTTGGCAGAATATCGGGTAATAGAAACCATCTCCACTTCTATACGGATGGTTCGAAGCTTGATGAAAAGGTTGGCTTCGGAGTACACTGTGAAGAACTTAGATTGGATATAGCTCACAGACTACCAGATACCTGCAGTGTCTAACAAGCCGAAATAATGGCAATATGGGAAGTCGCAACATCGTAGCCAACACTGGCGTTGTCATTTACTCGGCAAGCCAGGCTGCCATCAATTCTCTGGAGGTAACATCCCTAAATTCGCAAACAGCCCTCGACTGCCACAGATCTCTTAACGAGATGACTGAGCAGTTTAATATACACCTCATATGGGTACCTGGGCATGGGGATATCCCGGGAAACTGCAAAGCTGATGAACTTGCTAGGAAAGAGACGACATTACAAATTCTCGAAGAATTTGAATATATTGGTGCGCCACTATCCACGTGCAATCTTTGGCTTAGGCAAGAGGCAATCAGGCAGTCCAAGGAAAGATGGACAGAAATTTACTCCTGCAGGGTAGCTAGACAAATCTGGCCTAGGTATGACCTGAGAAGGTCAAAAAATCTCCCCGCACTAGAGAGGAAAATATTGTCAACGTTAGTATCAGTTCTGACGGGACACTGACTGGGCATTGACTTCAATGACTTCTGCAGAAGCTGTGGTGATGAGGAAGAAGTGGAGGGCATTCAGCACTTGATATGCGAGTGTCCCGCTTTGAGTAAACGACGATCTTTCCGGTAACGACATTCGTATTATCGATAAATTTGTATATCAAGCAGGTGGTTTCGATGAGAGGCATTTCAGCCCGTTTTTTTTCGTCATATATGTTGATGTTTTTTGCCCATCCAGGCATTTTGATACGGATGAAATCGGTGCATATTGTGCTCCGATATTTACAAAATACTAGCACACGGTAAGGGAAAAAATTAAAAATTGAATTTTTTAATTGCAGATATCTCAGTAGCTGTACGAGATAATTCTTAGGTGTAAGCAGTTTATTTGTAGACCCCAGTTTTTTTTCTCTTCCGATCTCTTTATAAATCGGAAGAGAAACACGAGTTACATGCGCTTGAAAATTTTCTTTTTTAGTGTTCTGGATTTGTAAGAGTGCGACGAATATTCTGCGAACATTTTAATAAAATAGAGGGGGAGCAATTGTTTCTACAAAGGTTTTTTCAAAAAAACTTTCGTAAAAAAATTAAAGAAAAAATTACAAAACATGGCGCATTGTGTCCGCTTTAAAACAAAGTAAACTTTGCAAAATAGGTTCAGCCGATAGAGAGCAATTCCAAATTTCGTAAAACATAAATACTCATTTTTTAATTTTTCAAAAATTAAAATGATTTAAAAAAATGATAGGGAGATAATAACCTATTTGTAGGTTAGGTTAGGTTAGGTTGAAGATAGGAGACGTTTAAACGTCTCATGTCCATGGACATACACTTAAGCCAGTGGTTCGGCCTGTTGTGCCCTCCTTATTTATGATCTTTTTATACCTCACGAGTTACAGAAAATCGGTATTAGACACGAATTTTCTCAGTATCTTCCAGTCATATTCTCTGAGATGAGTCAAGTCTGGTAATATGTCGGACCCGAAATGTTGGGATCTTGAATGTGTGAAAGCCGGGCAGTGACCTATTTGTAACTGCTTAAAAAAAATTTAGTCAAAAATAAACTACATAGGTCGTTATTAAATATTCTGACCCAAAATCAAAAATGCAATATTTTTGAGATATGGTATTAATTATGTGATAAAAGTTCTGATTTAATGTTTTTTAAAATAGAATCGCGAAAGACGCTCTTCTACCAAAAAAAATCAGGTTTAGCAAATTTTTCGCTTTACTTTTGACGCGTTTTCCCCTTATGTATATGTATATTAAATACATACATTATTTTAGAAGTAGATTTCAAATGCAAACTATAAAGGCGCCCATAGACGAGTACTGCCGCAGTTCATTCCGATGAACCCCTTGTGTACGTATGTGATTGACATTTTCGATACACACATATCAATCAAAATTTAATTTATCCATTTTTTTTCACTTTTCACACAAAACTATTTTAAATTTTCGTTCTTTACATACTTATAATAAAATTTCCAATAATCTGGCATATAATGATGAACAAAATTCATCTGATTGATATGTGTTCATTTTTAAAATCAAAAGTATTTTGATTTTCATACTGCAACCAATGCATTCTCATGTTGTGTCAAATTCACCAATACACACATATTGCCGTTCCTGCGGTAGTACTCGTCTATGGGGGGCTTAACACAAAAAACAGATTAAAGGTAAACAGCAAACAATAACACAAATAACAGTACAAAACAGGTAAAACCAACTTCAAAAACAGTGAAATCAAAATAATCATTTTTCTCTTTTTTCATTCGCTTCCTGATATGTATTCTTCCTGTTCCTCTAATATTAATCCAGCAGTAAACACTTTACTTCATCTGTGATGATGTGCTTCGATTTGCTTGTTTGGGAAGTGATATGGAAGAAATTAATGGATCTGACGAAAATAATAAATCGGTATGTCCTCATTGTATTTTCTCGGGAAATTTTTTTCGTGTTGAATTTTCTATAATTTCGGATATCTTTGTCTCTTGATTCCATTGCTTCTTCGGATAAAACGCCGATAGGTACATGCATGAATTGAATAATGTCAGAACCATGAATTAACATTTTATGCTAACTTGACGATATATACTACCACGGATATACCTGCACATATAATTTTGCCGTTTCCATACACAAAATTTTAAAAGCAGGAACATCGATGGCTTATCCACTGGACGTGGTTGAAAAAATAAATCCAAAACTTTTTATAACATTTTCATCGACGCCTGTTATTCTAGATTCCAAAGTCGGATTAAAAAAAGAATCTTTCCGTATTCAACATATTTCGTGTTGAATTTTCTATAATTTCGGATATCTTTGTCTCTTGATTCCATTGCTACTTCGGATAAAACGCCGATAGGTAGATGCATGAATTGAATAATGTCAGAACCATGAATTAACATTTTATGCTAACTTGACGCCATATGCTACCATGGATATACCTGCACATATAATTTTGCCGTTTCCATACACAAATTTTTAAAAGCAGGAACATCGATGGCTTATCCACTGGTCGTGGTTGACAAAATAAATCCAAAACTTTTTATAACATTTTCATCGACTCCTGTTATACTAGATTCCAAAGTCGGATTAAAAAAAGAATCTTTCCGTATTGCCATCATTAGTCGTACCACAGCCAGGCTTTGGTTTGTCTACAAGGATATGCATTTTATCCCTTTATCCTTTGCAATATATTTGTTCTTAATAATACGTCGTCCATGTAATTTTTCTGCAGTTGCCATTTTTTAAACTTAGACGATATATGATGTGCAAGATGCATTAAAGGCTTTTATGCATGCATGTAGAGTAGACATTAGGGCTAGTCAGTTTTTTAACTTTTTTAAAATATCAAAATGCTTCTGATATTACCGTGTAGGGCCTATAAAAATATGAAGAACTGCGCTTTTGCTTTTTTAAAATTGCACAAAAACGTTCCGCACCGAATGAATTACTGATTCTCGAAACCGAATGCTTACTTTTTCAATTTACGGAAAAAAAATTATAGTAAGTCTGCTAAGTCGCGAATCTTAATTCACTTTCGTATCGTGATCACGAATCTGCTTTTTGATCTAAAATTGTTGTTACAGTTTTTGAGGTATGGCGGTTTAAAAATTTGCAAAATATATATTTATTTTTTTAAATATGTAAAACCCCTATATCTCCAAAACTATATGACAGATTCTGTATCAAATAGCAGTTTCTTGATCACCATAAAACAAATTATTAATAGGCAATATTTAAAAGAATGCGTATGGCAATTTTTTTTTGTTAAATTTTTAAATCAGAACATTATACACAGCGTACCTCAAGCGGTAGAATGTTGGCCTAAGTTGACGCCAAAACGGCTAATGAGGTTTTGTTCAGAATCATCCCGTCTGTTTCACCATGAAGAGATCAAAATCGGATCTGCTTCCTTTCGGAGAGTAATCGCAAAATGAGTTTTTTTTACCCAAAGAGAAAAACTTATTTTTTTTTGTTTTGTAAAGAAAATGATAGAAAATTTTGAACTATAACATAATTTCCTTTAAATATGAGCATTTGTAAGATGTTTTGTTGTGTTCGCGATATTTGCAATATAATTACATTCTATGTTTCTTTGACGACTTTCTCCTAGTAAGTAAGTAATATCTAAACATCTAAAAGTTAATACTAGTTTGATTAGACTAATTCAAAGTCTGCTCACCAGAAGACGCATAACAGCATGTCTAGGGTCCACAACTCTAACAAGGTATGTAAACAGAGGGACCCCGCAAGGAGGAGTACTGTCTCCACTAATTTGGAACCTAGCGGTGAATGAAATCCTGCTAGATCTAGAACGTTGTGGCTGCAAGGTCGTGGCATATGCGGACGACGTGGCAATCGCAGTGAGTGGCAAATTCGTAAACGTCCTCAGAGACATCCTGCAGGTGGCTCTGAACAAGTTGGCTAGATGGGCCAGAAGCAGCGGTTTGGGCGTTAATCCCAACAAGACAGAATTGGTTCTCTTTACTAGGATGAATAATGTCCCACATGTGGACCCTCCACCTCGGATAAATGGAACAGATCTAGTCTTTTCTGAAAGTGCAAAATTTTTAGGAATAATTCTAGATAGGAAAATGTTATTTAGACTTAACGTATTGGAACGTGTAAGGAAGGCCAACGTCGCCTTATATTCCTGCAAAAATGCTGTAGGGTCGCGGTGGGGACTCTCTCCTAAAATCGTCCACTGGATATATATAGCAGTAGTTCGTCCAATACTGTTATACGGTATTGTGGTATGGTGGACGGCAACTGACAAACTAACCATTACCAACCTACTAACAAAGGTTCAGAGAACTGCCTGCCTGAGCACAAGCGGAGCCTTAAGGACTACAGCGACCGAGTCTCTACAAGCCCTACTCCATATACTGCCGATTAATATTGTGGCGAGAGAAGTTGCAACCAAAGCGGCAATAAGATTAAACTGCCTATCAATGTGGAGGTACAAGAACTATGGTCACATGAGGATATCAAAGTGTAGTGCTATGGTAACCGACCGAGTGGACTATATACCAACTGTGTACACCTTCGAGAGAAATTACATCACTATGATTCCCGCCAGAGATGAATGGGTCGGCAGAGTACCAGGTAATATAAACCATCTCCACTTTTACACGGATGGTTCGAAGCTTGATGAAAAGGTTGGTTTCGGAATACACTGTGAAGAACTTAGTCTGGATATAGCTCACAGACTACCAGATACCTGCAGTGTCTATCAAGCCGAAATAATGGCAATATGGGAAGTCGCCAAGTGGCTGAGTCGCAACATAGTAACCATCACTGGCGTTGTCATTTACTCGGACAGCCAGGCTGCCATCAATTCTCTGGAGGCAACATCCCTAAATTCACAAACAGCCCTCGACTGCCGCAGATTTCTTAACGAGATGGCTGAGCAGTTTAATATACACCTCATATGGGTGCCTGGGCATAGGGATATCCCGGGGAACTGCAAAGCCGATGAACTTGCTAGGAAAGGGACGACATTACAAATTCTCGAAGAATTTGCATATATTGGTGCGCCACTATCCACGTGCAAGCTTTGGCTTAGGCAAGAGGCAATCAGGCAGTCCAACGAAAGATGGACAGAAATCGGCACCTGCAGGGTAGCTAGACAAATCTGGCCAAGGTATGACCTGAGAAGGACAAAATATCTCCTCGCACTAGAGAGGAAACGATTGTCTACGTTAGTACAGGTTCTGACGGGACACTGCTTGATCGGCGAACACGCCAAAAGATTGGGTATTGAGTCCAATGACTTCTGCCGAAGCTGTGGAGATGAGGAAGAAGTGGAGAGCATTGAGCACTTGCTTTGCGACTGTCCCGCTTTGAGTAAACGACGACTGAATATACTGGGGTCGGCCTTTTTAGGCAGCCTAGCAGATCTTTCCAGTACTGATATTCGTACTATCGATAAATTTATATATCAAACAGGTTGGTTTCGATGAGGGGCATTTCAGCCCGTGGTAACACTAGGGACCTAAACTGGTCTATGTGAGCTTGTAAAAAAATACGGCTGCCACCCTAACCTAAACCTAAAAGTAAGTAATATAGTAAAACAATTCTGAAATTAAATGTTTTTTGTTCCAAAATTATTTATCCCGAACATATTGAGAATGATATATTCCTCAGAGATCATAGAATTAAAATATATCTACTTTTTTAAATTCGCTATTATATACTTGTAAACAATTGTAGGTGAATATCGCGGACACAACAAAATATCTTACAAATGCTCTTATATAAAGGAAATTATGTTACAGTACTAAATTTCTGCGATTTTCTTTACAAAACAATGTAATGTACTAATTAAATTTGTCTCTTTGGGTAAAAATTCTGTTTTCGCGATAACTCTCCGAAAGGAAGCAGATCCCAGTTTTATGCCATCATAGTCGAATAGAGAGGATCAAGGTCAACTTTCGCTTGAGGTACGCTGTATATAATGTTCTGATTAAAAAATTTAACAACAAAAATTGCCATAAACAGTCTTCCCAATTACGCCATTTAATAATTTGTTATGTGGTGATCACGAATCAGCTCTGAAAATACACGAACAATTCATACACTCTTATGCAAATTAGAGCAAAAAGCAGAAATGCTTATATTTATACTTCTTATTAAGTATTAGGAGAAGCAAAAGAGCAATGTTATCTTGAAAAATCATCGATTAGTATAACTGATGTGACTGCCGAAGTGAAACGTCAAGATCTTGTCGATCACACTGCTCAAAGGATTATCAAAATTAAGGATAGATTCATGACGGAAGTTATAACAGAAACACCTTCATAACAGTTTGTACTGAATTTTAAATGGGTTTAAAAGGTAATAGGCAAGCATTTTCACCTAGTAAGAATACTAAATCAGATCCTAGTTTGCAGTATGCTTAGCGCCTTTGAAACATAAGGTAGGTGAAATTGTCGTATGGAAAAATCAGCGTCCTTCGCCAACTATATTTTGTCGTCCAGCTTTAAAAAAGAGACACTTCAAATAATTAATTCAGAAATTGATCACATGAACCCACAAATAAAAAACATATCTGCACCTAAAATCGTGGACCTTGAAATATCAATATCTGACAATCGACGGGATATTTTTAGTGCAATTTCGGAATCAGCCACGCCTGATGCCATTTATCTTTACTTTTTTACATACTCCTGCTAAAAAACGTCCCCATTCACTGAGGAGCAGATTTTTCGCAAGTGACAGTATACAGACTGGTATATATCAATATAATATGTACGATTCAGGGGCCATCAGCGTGCTTTAATACTTTTCATACTCAAAATTTTAAAAAATTTCTCCATAAAAAATAGAATTTCATTTGCGTCACCGTTATAATATCCTCGCACATACTTTAAAAGGTGAGTGACCCATATGCACAACCGTGTGAACGTTGCACAGTGGCGCCGTTGCAAGACACAAATTTCAAGTTCACACGGTTGTTAGTTCACAGCGTTGAATTTTTTGATACTTTGCTGACAATATTGTAAGATCTGACCACCATGTGTACATAGCTTAAGTTTCTTATAACAGAATCTGACCAAATAACCTTGGTTTTGTTGTTATATTTTGATTCCTCATAATTTAATGTGCATATGGGTCATTCAATTTTTAAAGTATGTGGTAGGATATTATAACGGTGTTGTAAATAATAGACCAAACAGGTAGCAAAAATCAAAATTTTAATGTGCGCCTACGATATTTTGAATGAACCCATCATATAGGAAACTTTTCAAGTAATACTACCCTTAATAATGTCAGATTAGCAGTTTAGAATATATAAAGTTCAAAGTTGGCCGATTTTCCGTTTTAAAAAAACACACAATTTTTGGGCAATTTGGTCGAGTTCAGGTGTTATATCACGAAAACTAGGTCTATTGATTGATGTGTTTATTAAATTTATAATGATAAAAAAAAATAGTGATTGCTTTGTGTTTCTCCAGGTAAATCACTATTTAAAAACTATCCATTTTTCACTATTTTTCAACTTTGATGGAAAATAACAAAAATTTATATTTTTTAATATTTGCCATATTTTCAAAATATGCTCTTTGATTACCCCATTACATAATTTAAAAGGATTAACCTAGGTGCCCCTTTGGCTTTTAGAGAAAAAATGGTAAAACAGACAAGGTTCCAGAAATTGTATGGCGTGCATGTCCTTGAAAACCCACTGCTACGTTATTGGTTTTTAGGGAATATGTTATATATTTTTTATTCTGAATGTTTTGACTGACAATTTGTTTAATGTAAAGTATGAAAATTGTATTTTAATGGCCGTAATTTCAACAAGTAGATAACTATCAGTTCATTGATACCTATAGGTATCAATGTATCTTGTGGTACTCTACCTGATTGGTTTAAAAATGGGCGGGATCGGACCAATGGGCGTGGCCCCGCCCATATATGTCAAATTTTGAAATTTAGATATCTTGAAAATTTTGTTAGCGAGAGTGCTGTAATTTTGTACATATATCTGTGGTGGTAGTCTACGCGATTGTTCCAAAAATAGCCAGGATCGGACCAAAGGGCGTGGCCCCGCCCATATATGCCATGTAATTGAGATATCTTGCACAATTTTTTAGATAGAGTGCTGTAATTTTGTGCATATGTGTCTGGTGGTAGTCTACGTGATAGGTCAAAAAATGTGAGGAATTGGATGAACGGGCGTGGCCGCGCCCTTATAAGCAACCTTTTGAAATTGAGGTATCTTGCACAATCTGTTTGCCAGAGTACTGTAATTTTGTGTATATATGTCTGTTAATTTAATTTAATAATAAATCGGTTCAGATTTAGTTATAGCTCCCAATATATGGTTCGTCCGATTTGGCCCTTTAGCCCTATAGATGTATGCACTACATATGCATTTAAACAAAAAATAATCGCAAAAGAAACCTTCTCCTCTAAATTTTTGTGAGTGGCGGTTAAGGCTCGATATGTTTTGTCCGACCCCCAATTGTTTTGATTTATGGATCAATATTACCCTCACTTCCCTTTCTCACAAACCCCCACAGCTAAACATTTCATTCAATCGAACCGTATTTGAGCTGGCATACATCGTCGTGTAATTGGTGATTTTGCTGCTTTCCTACGGAAAACATCGGTGCTTCAGCCACTCATCACCAATCGCAGGTTACGTACTCTCTGTTTTCCGTACTAGTGAGCGCCGGGAGTGTTTTTTGTTCATAAAATATATTACAAATACATCCAAATATACCCCACGGTATACTTTTCCTCAAAAAATACAGTTCACATTGTCGTTGTAATATTGCTAAATCGCATTAAAATCTATTGGGAATAATTTATTTTCCAAATTAATGATATATCGTTTAGTTCGCATTAATTATTAATATAATTAAAACTTCGATCGTTCGCGTATTTCCTATTGTAGTGCTTATTGTCTTCAGTGTTGTCCGTTTATATATTCGGTAGTGTTGTTGTTGTGTTTTCCACTTCCACAGTATTTGCTCCAACTGCATGAGAAGCTGTAAGTGTCAACTCCACCGTCTTGCATTAGAAATGGCGTAAAAGGCAGCGTCGGTCAAAAAATATAAAATTACCAGCATTTCAGCTCCTAATGCTTGCTCTCGTTGACTTCGTTAATCGAATCTTTGTTTACCCGCAAAAAATACACACGTACACACCCACATACTCGAATACAGCGGCATACATGTGTGCACAAAGCCGTATCGCTTACGACAATTCTTACCGACTTCGGACAGAGTTCAGTTCGACAGGTCTGAGGGAATTTTGTATTTTTTGCTCCGACGTGTCTGTACGAAATCTGAACGATTTCGGAACTTAATATCTGACGTCATTTTTTTTGAAGAATTTTGTGTGTTACCTTCCCTTGCGTGGTTGCGTTGTTTCTTTGTTGTATTTTTTTGGGGTTTTGTACTGCTTATTCTCACTTTTGTTAGTTTTAAAATAATTGTTAGTCTTGATTTCAAGATCAATTATTAACAAATATTTTGTGAAAGACCAATACTGTATTATTATAGATTTGACAGTGGAAAATATAAATACAAGAAGACGAGATACGAGTTAATTAATTAATTAATTTTTCTTGAAAGCATTGAATTTTTTTAGAAGTATTATTTTTTATTTTAACTGAAGTTAGCAAAGTAATAAATTAACAACAAAAAATACTCAAAAAGTGTATGTTTTCTAAAACCTTACTTCAGATTAAGTAATATATTTGGTCAGAATTTGACCCGTCGATATGTTAAGAATGCGGTCCGATTCGTCGGCTAAAACATCTGAATTTTATATGACATTCGGCCAGCAATCGGACCGATTCGACGACCAAAACATCGGAATTTTGTATGACATTTGGCAACAATTCGATCCGATTTCTCACGGCACGTCAAATTACCCTTCAGAATTTCCCAGGAATTTAGTTCAGAAGTCGGTACGAAAATGGTCAGATTTCCTTCAGACGTGTCGTTCCGACAACATGACAACCACTTTATGTTTACTGATATCGGTCTGACATCTGATACGAAATCGGATGATTTATCCGATTGTCTTACCGATTTCGGACAAAATTCTGATCATTTTGTTTGCTGGGCGCGGTTTCATTCTGCTGCTGCCCTTACCGACTGAACCCCAGTCGGTACAGACAAATATAACGTCTTTTGGAAAAATGAATTAAATATTTTTTGTCGTGCTATTTGTGCAAATAGTATATGACACCGTTACCCTACATTTGGTTAATTTGACATACTTTGCAAATTTTCGTAATAAAATTTTCATTTTATTGACTTAGTTGTTTGCACTCTACGATATTACAATTTCTTACTGACAACTTCGTTGTTTAATCTTGTCGTTGCGGTCAGTCTAGTTGGTCAAAATAAAATTTTATATTACTTTTTTTTTTTTTTAATTTTTTTGTCGTTTTTTCTGGTTTATCGCATTTTGATTAGACGTGTACCTCCGCTTACCCTACATTCGGTCCTTATTTGATAAAATTTGATAGTTTGTAGAATGCCTAATTGTCTGTCTTAAGTCATAAATTGAATTTGCCCCTATCGACATTGATGTTTTCCATGGGGATTTCGTTACTTGGCCTACTTTTCGGGACCTCTTTTCGGCGATATTTATAAACAATTCGCGTCTTGGTGACATTGAACGGCTTTGTCACCTGGTCGAAAAACCCAGCGGTGAGGTCTCGAGATTCCCTCTCACCCACAGGAACCTCGCTTTGGCCTTGAAAGCATTGGAAGATGTGTATGACAACAAACGCATTCTTGTGAATAGTTACCTAAAGCTCCTCTTCGATCTTCCTGTGCTAGACCGCGAGACTAGCTCTTAGTCATAATTTGAATTAGCCCCTATTGACGTTGATAAATGGAATAGATCTTGTATTTTCTGAAAGTGCAAAATTTTTAGGAATAATTCTAGAAAGGAAACTGTTATTTAGACTTAACGTATTGGAACGTGCAAAAAGGCTGTAGGGTCGCGGTGGGACTCTCTTCTAAAGTCCATTAGATATATATAGCAGTAGTTCGTCCAATACTGTTATACGGCATTGTGGTATGGTGGAAGGCAACTGACAAACTAACCATAAAGCCAGTGGGGACTCTGACTCTGAAACAATATCACTATTGTTGCTAACTCAAAGAGACTGTCAGGGGCACAAAGAAGGAAACTGAATAAGTTGAACCGACAGAACCTATTACGGGATGAACGTGACAATTCTACCTCCAATATAAACATGGAGGCCGCTAAAAGAGTCAGGTTTCCCGAAGAACATAGCGCTGTGAAAGTGACTAAGAAGAAAAAGGGCTCGCCGTCTTCTAGTAATTCGGATAAGCCTAACGTAACCACACAAAAGGAGGTCTCTAGTTTGGGTCCTTCGATTGTGGGCGGTAAAGTTGACCCAATAACGCAGGTCAAGTCAACCAAATCATCCGTTAAGGATGAGGCTTTAACCAAAAAGACTACAGACACGGAAAAATCAATTGGCCATAAAGAAGGGTAAGAAGCCACCGTCTTATTCTAATATAGCTAAACAACATTTTCGAGACGATCTATGCTACGCCATAATTGATAGCAGTAGTGCATCTGGCAGAATCCCCGAAGACCAAAAGAGTAACTTCGAAGATTTGGTCTATACGAGGGTAGCGGAATACGTCCTCGAATCTAAGGATGAACCACCAATCGAAGTAATGAGTTGCAAGTTTGAGAGTGGTGTTTTGATGCTAAGGCTGGCATCACAACGCTGCGCTGGTGTCCTCGTAAAACTTGTGGATAGCTTCCCCTCACCTTGGGACGGCGCAAAGCTAAAATGGGTAAGGAAAACCGACATTCCTGAACTCATAAAAACGACCCTATATGTTAAGGGATGTCCCAGTAAATTCTCATCAGAGTACATACTCGACATCATTGGCAAACAGAATTCAAAACTTTCCGTGAGAAAGTGGGAAGTCTTCTATAGGAAGGATGATACCGAGGGTACTCTCCTCGTGTTAGGCATAGACCCAGAATCCAAGAACAATCTTGTCATGGCGAAGGGCATGGCGTACTTCTTGATCTGGACAGTCTTTTTCAAAATTGGGAAGGTCCCGATTGGCAGGACAAATGAATCGAGTCCAAATATACTGTCTGAAGAGGCAAACACTGTTATTGAACGGATGGAGACAAGTGAGACACTGCCAAAAACTGATGTGGAAGTAGTCAATAACACCACCAGTTCACCAATAGTACCGCCACTTTTGCAGGAAGTTCCCAGCAAAGGTGGTGATCAAAATAAAAAGAGCCACAAAACGATTCAAACCAATGAGGGAGCGACAAAAAATAACACCGCCTCCAAAAATTGTCGACTGGAAGAGGAGAATGACCCACTAACAAGTAATGAAGGGGTGCCACCAGATAGGATAGACTCCCAAAAGAAACTTTGACTGGAAGGCCAATGATTGAGGTCATCCAGATAAACCTCCACCGGAGCGAGACAGCATCCAACGCTCTGATGGACATCATAAATAAAGGCAGGGTTCATATTGCTTTGATCCAGGAACCATGGACAACTAGCAACAAGGGTACTGGATTAAACCATGTGAACTATAACCTTTTCTACGCTAACACAGGTACTCGTCCAAGGACTTGTATTCTGTGCCATAAAAACTTATGTTTTATTTTCTCTCCAGAGTTGTCAACATCGGACGCACCGGTGCTGAGGCAAGTTAATGGAAATGTGTACCTGGCGTCAATATATCTGCCATTCGATGCGCCGACATTGCCACCTACGTCGGAATTGCAACGTCTGGTGAGGGAATCCAAACACACAAGTAATGAGTTATTAGCTGGATGTGACGCCAACTCCCATCATATCGCTTGGGGTAGTACTAACACCAATAAAAGGGGACACGCCCTTATCGAATTTTTGAATACAAATGACCTCATAACTCTTAATATAGGAAACACTGCAACCTTTGTTAACAAAATTAGGGAAGAAGTATTAGATATAACGATATGTTCAGAAAATCTTATTGATGAGATTCATGAGTGGAGGGTTTCGGATGAACACTCCTATTCAGACCACCATTATATAAGGTTTAAAATTGCACGGCCACCGCCAAACCCCATAAGTTTCCGTAATAAGGCTAAGACCGACTGGACTAAATTCGGAAATCTACTTAGAAATCGATTGGGGCAGCCTACACGCGATTATCAATGCTAAGATTACCGAGGCTCTTGTAAAATCATTCGAAGATAGTTGCCCACTTCGAGAAAGAAAATCTGCCTTTGAGAAACCCTGGATGACAGGACAAATTCGCTCGATTGGCAAAGATGTCCGCAGACTTTACAATAGAGCTCGACGTAAAAAACAATCAGTATATTGGGACGACTACCACAGAATACTCAAAGAATACAATAAAATCGTTAGATCGGCGAAACGTAACTCCTGGAGGCTTTTCTGTGAACAGGTAGAGAGCGTTAACAGCATGTCTAAAATGAAAAAGTTCCTCTCAAAAACTCATGTCCAAACCGAGACACTGGTGGATGAAACGGGTAAAAGGATGGAAACTATAGAGGATACCGTAAGGCTCTTGATGAAAACTCATTTTCCGACTGGTAATGCTGGACCAACAGAGGAACAGTTACAGAATGAAAATGTATTGCATCAAGTACCTATTACGGATATAACAGATGGTATGGTTAAAGAAGCGATAAAAAGTTTCTCTCCCGTTAAGGCTGCGGGGCCGGATGGAATATTTCCAGCACTTCTGCAGAATGAGGTGGATCTGGTATCAACTCATCTGGCTGGAGAGTTCACTGCATGCCTAACCCATTCGTATACCCCAAAAAACTGGCAGGAATCAAGGGTGGTCTTCATACCAAAGCCTGGCAAGGCGAGTTACACGACCCCAAAGGCTTACCGACCCATTAGCCTTACTTCTTTCCTGTTAAAAGCAATGGAGCGAATAATTGATGACATGGTCAAAGGTAAAATAGCGGATGACAGGCTAAAATTCAAACAACACGCCTATGTCAAAGGAAGATCAGTGGAAACAGCTCTGCATGAGGTAGTGCACCACATAGAAGAGTCCTTCAGTAAAGAAATGTATACACTTGCTGTTTGCATAGACATTGAGGGCGCATTTAACAATGTACAGACCGATACACTTATCCAGTCCTTAGACGAGTTTCAGGTTGACCGGGCGCTGAAAAACTGGATCAACAATATGCTAAGGAATAGGTGGATTATTTGTGGGTCATATGACGTAAAAATTAGAGACAAGGTAAATCGTGGTATACCTCATGGGGGCATTTTATCGCCTCTTCTATGGGTTACGACGATACACAGTCTCCTAAAAGCCCTCACCAATGAAGGACTTAAACCAGTCTGTTATGCAGACGACGTTGTAATACTTCTAAGGGTCTTTCATCCAAATCTATTATGCAGAAGAGCTGAAGAGGCACTTAACATAGCATATAACTGGGCACAACCAAGGGGATTAAATGTTTACCCAGACAAAACAGAAATATGTCTATTTACAAGGAAAACGAAGATCCCACGTTTTACCCCGCCTCGATTCCTGAATAAGACAATTGCTATAACTAAAAAGGTAAAATACTTGGGAGTAATCTTGGATCAGAAACTGTACTGGAAAGATCATCTTGAAGAAAGAGTTACAAAGGCACACAGATGTTGGTCGTTGTGCAGAAGAGCTATAGGTTTAAAATGGGGACTACGTCCAAATATAACTCACTGGATTTACATGAGCGTGATTAGACCAATAATCACCTACGCCTCTGTAGTGTGGTGGACATCAATGGACAAGAAGTGCAACGTAATACCTTTGCAAAAAATTCAACGTATGTGCTGTCTAGGCATAAGCGGGGCATTTAGAACTGCACCAACAAAAGCGTTGGAGACTATACTGCACATCCAACCAATAGACATCCGTATAAAGTATGAGGCAGCCCTCACAGCAAGACGTCTACAAGTGATGGGTGAATGGATAAATCGAGACCACAAGTCGTACCATCAGAAGATTTTAGAATATCTAGTTGGTCACATTCAAACGCCAGAAATCTCGGACCGCATTACTGAAGTGCGGCTTACTGCTACCTGTGATACGTTTGTGCCAGACAGACGCTCCTGGGAAAATGGAACTTTGGCCCATGTGCCAGTGGGAACCAGCTGCTACACGGATGGGTCCAAGCGAGGAGGAAGGACGGGTCTGGGACTTTTTATTGACGAACCAGAAGTCGAACTTCACTTCCGCCTCCCTGACCATAACACGGTATTTGAAGCAGAAGTTCGAGCAATCACGGAGTGTGTGAACTGGCTCAGTAACACGACAAAGCCTAAATATGCCAACATCTTCACAGATAGCCAAATGGCGATTAAAGCAATAACATCGGATAGGGCCAAATCCAGAACTGTGTTGGACTGTAAAAGAACGATAAATGATTACATGGTCAATTGCGTATTTGCTGGGTACCAGGACACAACGGAGTGATTGGAAATGAACGGGGAAACAACTTGGCTTCAAAGGGCAGAGAACTTCGAGTAATAAACTTGGAAAATTGGAAACCTTTCGAAGCCACGAAAAATGAGTTGAAGCACTGGGCAGTGATGGCTCATAAAACTGTGTGGAATAGCGCAACAGTAGGAGCAACTGCAAAGATACTGTGGGGTGACCCAAATGAAAAGAAAACAAGAAGTCTTCTGAAACTAAACAAGATCGATATTAGTAAGATAATGAGTGTTCTAACGGGACACTCAAGCTTACAAGCACATCTTCATCGCATAGCACTAGCAGGAAACGACGAATGCAGGGCACGCAGAGAAAACATCGAAACGATGGAACATTTTCTGTGTCACTGCCCGGCTTTCGCACATGCAAGATCCCAACATTTCGGGTCCAACATATTACCAGACTTGACTCATCTCAGAGAATATGACTGGAAGATACTGGGAAAATACTGTGTTATGGTCTTTACTTCCGCCTCCCAGACCATAACACAGTATTTCAAGCAGAAGTTCGAGCAATCACGGAGTGTGTTAACTGGCTCAGTAATACCACAAAGCCTAAATATGCCAACATCTTCACAGATAGCCAAATGGCGATTAAAGCAATAACATCGGAAAGGGTCAAATCCAGAACTGTGTCGGACTGTAAAAGAACGATAAATGATTACTCAGCCCATGGTCAATTGCGTATTTGCTGGGTACCAGGACACAACGGAGTGATTGGAAATGAACGGGCAAACAACTTGGCTTCAAAGGGCAGAGAACTTCGAGTAATAAACTTGGAAAATTGGAAACCTTTCGAAGCCACGAAAAATGAGTTGAAGCACTGGGCAGTGATGGCTCATAAAACTGTGTGGAATAGCGCAACAGTAGGAGCAACTGCAAAGATACTGTGGGGTGACCCAAATGAAAAGAAAACAAGAAGTCTTCTGAAACTAAACAAGATCGATATTAGTAAGATGATGAGTGTTCTAACGGGACACTCAAGCTTACAAGCACTTCTTCATCGCATAGGACTAGCAGGAAACGACAAATGCAGGGCATGCAGAGAAAACATCGAAACGATGGAACATTTTCTGTGTCACTGCCCGGCTTTCACACATGCAAGATCCCAACATTTCGGGTCCGACATATTACCAGACTTGACTCATCTCAGAGAATATGACTGGAAGATACTGAGAAAATTCGTGTCTAGTACCGATTTTCTGTAACTCGTGAGGTATAAAAAGATCATAAATAAGGAGCGCACAACAGGCCGAACCACTGGCTTAAGTGTATGTCCATGGACATGAGACGTTTAAACGTCTCCTCTCTTCAACCTAACCTAACCTAACCTACTGAGAAAATTCGTGTCTAGTACCGATTTTCTGTAACTCTTGAGGTATAAAAAGATCATAAATAAGGAGCGCACAACAGGCCGAACCACTGGCTTAAGTGTATGTCCATGGACATGAGACGTTTACCCGTCTCCTCTCTTCAACCTAACCTAACCTAACCATAACCAACTTACTATCAATGGTTTAGAAAACTGCCTGTCTGAGCAGCGCGGCATTAATATTAAACTGCCTATCAATGTGGAGGTTCAAGAACTAAGGTCACATGAGGATATCAAAGTGTAGTGCTATGGTAACCGAAAGAGTGGACTTTATACCAACTGTGTACACCTTCGAGAGTAACAACATCAATATGATTACAGCCAGAGATGAATGGGTTGGCAGAATATCGGGTAATAGAAACCATCTCCACTTCTATACGGATGGTTCGAAGCTTGATGAAAAGGTTGGCTTCGGGATACACTGTGAAGAACTTAGTTTGGATATAGCTCACAGACTATCAGATACCTGCAGTGTCTAACAAGCCGAATACCTGCAGTGTCTAACAAGCCGAAATAATGGCAATATGGGAAGTCGCCAAGTGGTTGAGTCGCAACATCGTAGCCAACACGGGCGTTGTCATTTACTCGGCAAGCCAGGCTGCCATCAATTCTCTGGAGGTCACATCCCTAAATTCGCAAACAGCCCTCGACTGCCACAGATCTCTTAACGAGATGACTGAGCAGTTTAATATACACCTCATATGGGTACCTGGGCATGGGGATATCCTGGGAAACTGCAAAGCTGATGAACTTGCTAGGAAGGGGATGATGAACTTGCTAGGAAGGGGACGACATTACAAATTCTCGAAGAATTTGAATATATTGGTGCGCCACTATCCACGTGCAATCTTTGGCTTAGGCAAGAGGCAATCAGGCAGTCCAACGAAAGATGGACAGAAATTTGCTCCTGCAGGGTAGCTAGACAAATCTGGCCTAGATATGACCTGAGAAGGTCAAAATATCTCCCCGCACTAGAGAGGAAAATATTGTCAACGTTAGTATCAGTTCTGACGGGACACTGACTGGGTATTGACTTCAATGACCTCTGCAGAAGCTGTGGTGATGAGGAAGAAGTGGAGGGCATTGAGCATTGATATGCGACTGTCCCGCTTTGAGTAACCGACGATCTTTCCGGTAACGACATTCGTATTATCGATAAATTTGTATATCAAAGAGGTGGTTTCGATGAGGGGCATTTCAGCCCGTTGCATTTTTATACCCTCCACCATAGGATGGGGGTATATTCATTTTGTCACTCCGTTTGTAACACCTCTAAATATTGATCTGAGACCCCATAAAGTATATATATTCTTAATCGTCGTAAAATTCTAAGACGATTTAGCCATGTCCGTCTGTCCGTCCGTCCGTCTGTGGTAATCACACTACACTCTGCAATAAAAGAGCTAGGTTGATCAAATTTGGTACAAATACATCTTATAGTGGCAGGTTGTTTGGGATTGCAAATGGGCCATATCGGTCCATATGTAGATATAGCTCCCATATATAGCATCTAACTTGTTGTGATTCCTACTGTTCTCGTCTAATATATTTATTGTGTTATTTTCTTTAGGTTTGAGTTATTTTCTGAGGTCAAATGCTATCCATGGTGGAGGGTGTATAAGATTCGGCATGGCCGAACTTAACGCTTTTATTTGTTTCAAACACAAGTTAAAATTCTGATCAATAAACAATTAATTGGAATAATGCCGACTTAGAAAATACATAGTTAATTTAAATGTCAGAAAGAAAATATTGTTGGAGATCAATGTCCTAATCTATCTATATACCAGTATATAAAATTGTTGCGTGACTGGCTGACTGACTGATTGACTGACTGATCATCGCACAGGTCAAACGGCTGAAGCTAGAATCATGAAATTTGGTGGGAGGGTAGCCCTTGGTATGTAGACGTGTAATAAGAAGGGATTTTTTTTGGTACGCCTAGAATTAGAATGGTGAAAATTGAAGCGTGGTACGCCCTTATGACAACGGATCGGAACAGTGGGGCAAATATGTATTAACTATGACATAATGGGGCTCAACGGGTTAAATATGAAAATGGTTAATTATAGTGCAGTGGGGGCAAAAATGTGTTAAATATGGTACAGTGGAGCAAATAGGGCTCAATATGATACAGTGGGGCAAAAAGTGTTAGATATGGTACAGTGAGGCAAAGGGTTAAATATGGCACAGAGGGATAAAAAGGGTTACCTATGGTACAGTGGGGAACAAATAGTTAAATGTGATAACGTGGAACAAAATGTGTTAAATATGGTGTGACAAAAATGGTTAACTATAGTACAGTGGGGCAAAAATGTTTTAAATATGGTACAGTGGAGCAAATAGGTTTAATATGGTACAGTGGGCCAAAAGTGTTAGATATGGCACATTGAGACAAAGGGTTAAATATGGCACAGTGGGACAAAAAGTGTTAACTATGGTACAGTGGGAACAAATTCTTAAATATGATAACGAGGAACAAAATGGGTTAAATATGGTACAGTGTCGCAAGAAGCGTTACCCATGAAACAGTGGGGCAAAAATGTGTTAACTATGATATAGTGGGACAAAAATGGTTAAATATGGTACAATGTGATAAAAATGGTTGACTACGGTCAAATGAGTCAAAAAGGGTTTAATATGGCACAGTGGGACAAAAAGGGTTATCTATGGAACAGTGGGGCAAAAATGTATTAACCATGACACAGTGGGCAAATCGGGTTAAATATGGCACAGTGTGACAAAAATGGTTAAGTATAGTATAGTGGGGCAAAAATGTGTTGAATATGACACACTGAAGCAAATAGGGTTTAATATGGTGCAGAGGGGCAGAACATGTTAGATGGTGCAGTGAGACAAAGTGTTAAATATGGCACAGTGGGACCAAAATGGTACAGTGGGGAACAAATAGTTAAATATGATAAATTGGAAAATATGGGTTAAATATGGTACCGTTGAGCAAGAAGCGTTAGCTATGAAACAGTGGGACAAAAATGTGTTAACTATGTGTTAACACTGTGACAGAAATGGTTGACTATGGTCCAGTGAGATTCGTTGCTGATCATTCGCAGTGAACGGACGTGTTTATCACATAGCGGATAGTTACCAGTACCTATTAAGCAATAGCAAAAATCTGTACAAAGTCCGTAAGGCCTACATCGTAGTACCTATTACGGTCTAATACAGACAAAATAAAAATAAATTCTCTTGACGGGGATGCCTTCGTGTTCCGATGGAGCGCGGTTCCCCAATCGTCCGACTGTCGTCCGTTGGTCTTGGCCAAAGCCGACCACACCAAAAATGGTGAAAATCTCCCCCAAGTACTCACAACAGGTGGTGCGGTGAAGGGAAAACTTCATGTCCGACCGTCAAAAGGGAAGCACAATGAGCATCGTGTAGCGCTCAGAGTTTTGACGAAGTTGGAGGCTGTTGAGGTTTCGGCTCTTACCGAAAAACAAAAAGAGTCACTTACCTGGGCTAAAGGCGTCATAGATGCTTCTAAGGCCAATGAGGCGGCTGAAAGGGCCACAAAGCTATGTTAATGGCTAATAAAGTAAAACGAATCAGATCACCTGATGAATCCCTGCCTTCGAAAAAGGCAAAAGGCCCTAATGTCACCATCAACAGGACACTCACCAAGCCCTTCAATGGAGTGGCGAAGGAGAGTCTAGTGATGGCTGTTATAGACAGAAGTAGTGAGGATGGATCCATCCTCAAGGACAAATGGAGTCATGTACAATCAGCCATTATGGCTCATTACCTCGATGTCCGCAGAGAAATGCCGGGCAAACCACCAATCTGCAACGATGCTGGATGGCATCAGGGGAGAGTAAAGCTCTTATATTTCGGTGATGCCAGATCAGTATACCTGTATAAGGCTGCTCTGAGTCGAGCGGCTGAGGTGTGGCCGGGTGCCCAGTTGGATGTTGTCGAAAAAACAACATCCCTAGTCACCCTAGAGCTATCACCTGGGTTACAGAAGAGCCCTCCAACCCGGCTGACATCTTAGAAATAATAAAAGATTCCAATCCTGGTCTGCCGGCCCATAATTGGAGAATCAGCAAGGCGGATGGTAAAAAGATGCTTATCCTAAACGCTGAATCCACCTTCCATATACAAAGTGCGAGTGCAACCCTACAATATGGCTTCGAGGCTATATTCTTGAAGATATACAAGCAGGACATAGCTCCCACTGCAGAAGGTGAGTCGTCCACCGTGCCACTTTCTGGAAGTGCGAGGTACCCACGCCTATTATTTCTGGTGACTCCAACTCTAACAGAAGATCTGTGACGTCCTTCTCTGAGGACAAAAGCTCTACTTCGGACACAGAGAGGCTGAGGGGAGTCTCCGGACTCTTTGACGCATCTGGCGGGGACATGCTTCTCGAGCAAAAATCTTCTCGACGATACGGACGAAGAGTTCGATAACACCCTTGTCGGGGTGCATGTTAATCTGTCAATTACCAATGATGGTAAGAATTCTTTAAGAAGCCTGTCCAAAAACAAGGTACAAGGGTAAAACTAAACCCCAATGGTGGACTTCTGAGCTAACGGCTATGAAAAAGACCTGCAACAAGCTATTCAATAAGGCTAAATCTACTGGGGTCGCTAATGATTGGGATGCCTATAAAGAGCAAATCAAGATCTATAAGAAGGAGCTTAAAAAGGCGCAAAGGCGCTCTTTTTATACCTTCTGTGGTGAAGTGGAAAAGGTCTCCGACGCCGCTAGGCTGAGGAAGATATTATCTGCTTCACCCTGTACAGTGGGATATTTACAGGATGAGGCAAATAACTGGACCAAAAACAGCGAGCAGTCGCCCAATGTACTGCTCGACACACATTTCCCGGGGAACTCTGTAACAGAACCCGAGGATCAGCAGGACCAACAAGAGTGCAAGTGGACTGCGAGCGTCGCTAGCTTCTTAACTGAGAGATCCAGAATAAGCTGGGCTATTAATAGCTTTGAGCGCTTCAAGTCACCTGGACCAGATGGCATCACTCCAGCAGAAATGCAGAAAATGTTAAAGTACATTATCCCCTGGCTGGAGAAAATTTATGTAGTCTGTATCAGGCTTTCATACGTCCCGAATCGATGGAGGGATACCAAAGTGGTATTCATACCTAAAGCGGGAAACATATCACACACTAGTCCAAAAGACTTCAGACCAATTAGCCTATCCTCCTTCCTATTGAAAGGTCTGGAAAGACTTTTAGATCATTTCATTAGGGAAAACCTGGATACAAAACTCCTGTCGGGAGCTTACAATAAGGGCAAGTCTACAGAATCAGCCCTGCACGAACTTGTGAGCACTATCGAATCGTCCCTGCATTTCAAGGAATTCACCATGGTGGCATTTCTTGACATAGAAGGGGCTTTTAACAACATTCACTCAGATGCGGTAATTGCGGCACTCTCACATCTAAAAGTTAACACTAGTTTGATTAGACTAATTCAAAGTCTGCTCACCAGAAGACGCATAACAGCATGTCTAGGGTCCACAACTCTAACAAGGTTTGTAACCAGAGGGACCCCGCAAGGAGGAGTACTGTCTCCATTAATTTGGAACCTAGCGGTGAATGAAATCCTGCTAGATCTAGAACGTTGTGGCTGCAAGGTCGTGGCATATGCGGACGACGTGGCAAATTCGTAAACGTCCTCAGAGACATCCTACAGGTGGCTCTGAACAAGTTGGCTAGATGGGCCAGAAGCAGCGGTTTGGGCGTTAACCCCAACAAGACAGAATTGGTTCTCTTTACTAGGATGAATAATGTCCCACATGTGGACCCTCCACCTCGGATAAATGGAACAGATCTAGTCTTTTCTGAAAGTGCAAAATTTTTAGGAATAATTCTAGATAGGAAAATTTTATTTAGACTTAACGTATTGGAACGTGTAAGGAAGGCCAACGTCGCCTTATATTCCTGCAAAAAGGCTGAAGGGTCGCGGTGGGGACTCTCTCCTAAAATCGTCCACTGGATATATATAGCAGTAGTTCGTCCAATACTGTTATACGGTATTGTGGTATAGTGGACGGCAACTGACAAACTAACCATCACCAACCTACTAACAAAGGTTCAGAGAACTGCCTGCCTGAGCATAAGCGGAGCCTTAAGGACTACAGCGACCGAGTCTCTACAAGCCCTACTCCATATACTGCCGATTAATATTGTGGCGAGAGAAGTTGCAACCAAAGCGGCAATAAGATTAAACTGCCTATCAATGTGGAGGTACAAGAACTATGGTCACATGAGGATATCAAAGTGTAGTGCTATGGTAACCGACCGGGTGGACTATATACCAACTGTGTACACCTTCGAGAGAAATTACATCACTATGATTCCCGCCAGAGATGAATGGGTCGGCAGAATACCAGGTAATAGAAACCATCTCCACTTTTACACGGATGGTTCGAAGCTTGGTGAAAAGGTTGGCTTCGGAGTACACTGTGAAGAACTTAGTCTGGATATAGCTCACAGACTACCAGATACCTGCAGTGTCTATCAAGCCGAAATAATGGCAATATGGGAAGTCGCCAAGTGGCTGAGTCGCAACATAGTAACCAACACTGGCGTTGTCATTTACTCGGACAGCCAGGCTGCCATCAACAGCCCTCGACTGCCGCAGATCTCTTAACGAGATGGCTGAGCAGTTTAATATACACCTCATATGGGTGCCTGGGCATAGGGATATCCCGGAGAACTGCATTTCAGCCTTGTGAGCTTGTAAAAAAATACGGCTGCCACCATAACCTAAACCGAATGGTCCAGTGAGTCAAAAAGCGTTAAATTTGGTTCTCTGGCGCAAAAAGAATTAGATGTGGCGCAGAGGGGCAAACAATATTAACTATGGTACGGTGGGGCACAAATAGTTAAATGTGGTAACGTGGGACAAAATGTGCTTATTGTGGTGGATTGGCGCAAAAAGCGTTAACTATGGAACAGTGGGGGCTAAAATTTTTAAACATTATACGGTAGGACAATAGGTTTTAAATATGATTCAGTGGACCCAAAAATCCTTAAATATGTTACAATGGGGCAAAAAACGTTCATTTAGTACTGTGGGCAAAAATATGGATGAAGGGAGAGAGGGTAACTCCTGGAAAATAAATATGAGATAAGAAGTATTTTTCAAATGTATTCTTTTAGTAGCACTGTGGTGCAAAAAGGTTAAATTTATGCTGAAGTGATAGAAAGCAAAAACTGTTCAATGTATTACAGAAGAAAAAGGGTTAAATATAGTACGGTGAAGCAAACAGAGTTGTATATGATACAGTGGGGCAAAAAAGTGTTAAATGCGTAAAGTGTGGCAAAATGGTTAAATGTGGTAAGTGGGGAAAAAGGATTATATATATAGTCCCAGCTATGTATACAATTTCTTACTTTAAAAGCACGTGGAATCAAAGGTGTTAAATATGGTACAGTGGTGCCTGAAGGATTGAATGTGACATAAACCAAAGCTAAGCTTTTTTTAAATGGTTCATACTTCTATGTAAAACGTGGTGACAAACAGGTTAAAAAAGGTACGGTATGATAAAAAGTTAAACATGACACAGGTAGGGGTCAAAAAAGTGATAGATACGGCCTAAGGCTCTTGGAATATAAACTATGATTTTTTCTAAATGCTTTATTTTAGTGGCACTGTGGGGCAACACATATTAAATATTGCACAGTGGTGCAAAATTCAAAATAAACATGGTGGGACAAACATGGTTTTATATTGTACCAGGGTGTGGATGTACCTATTGGAATATAATGTAGGAAAAATAGGGCCGCGAAGCGCACCGGGTTAAAGCTAGTGTTATACATAAATTTATAATTTTGTGTTGATACGATGGCGATGTTTGTGAGGCATCAAAAGCCAGGAAAGTACAGTGTAATAAATAATAAAGTAATTTCCTACTGTTGTACAAATATAAATAAATAGAATGATGTTTTGATGAGTAAAATAAAAAAATCTAACGAAAAAAACAAAGCTTATTTGAAGAATATCAATGGATAAATGAAGAAATTATAGCACTTTTTGTAGAAGTAAGAGAATTTTATAAAAATTACGTTTTTTAATTTTTGTGTAACTAGTGGTTTTATTTGATTCTTTCATTAACATTTGTACATGTTTGTTTATTATATGTAGATGCTTAATTAGGAGCTATTGTGAGATTTTTTTGGCGCTTGTAGATTTCGGAATCGGTTTCTCTAATGAGGAACCAAATATAATTGCCCATCATTCTTCCATCCCATTGTCCTTGGTACCGCCGCTCGATGGACTTCATTTTTAAAGAGTCCCAGTTTAATATGCTGTGGTGGTAAAATAATGTTTTCTTTTTTAACGAGATGTGTGTATTTTTATTGTTTTTTCTGAAAGTCTATATGATTCTGAAGGCTGACAAGAAACAGAATAAAACTGTATACTAATTTTTTTTATTTTCTGATCGAGTTCGCGTTTAAATGGACATGACATTTTTTGGGGATGTAGTTATTTGTAATTTTTCTGAAAGTCCTAGTAAGACGACATTGGTATCAAATGAATGTGCACATTTTACGCTATATAAATGATATTTTTGTTTTAAGAAACAGGAAGTACGAAGTTGCGAAAATGGAACAGTAAGATCCGCAAAATATATTTTTTTTTCAAAATTTTCTACCGTTGATTTTAAAGGATATTGAAGGACTAAGGCCATTTTTACAACTTTTAAATTCCAGTTTCTAAAAACAAAAATAGTATTAGGTAGCCCAAAAAGTTCCCTTTCATTTGACACCCATATCGCCTTACTAGGACTTTCAGAAAAATTACAACAAAATTTTGAATAATTATATCCTTAAAAGAAGTCATGTCCATTTAAACGCGAACTCCATCAGAATATAAAATACTGAGTATACAGTTTTGTTCTGTTTCTTGTCAGCTTTCTGAATTATGTAGAGATTTTGATGACCAAAAATTAGTGTCGCACGGTGTTATATGTAAAAAACAGCAATATTTTGTATATTACCTTGCATTCCACGTAACATCACAACTACACTTTTAAATCGCAACAAACTTTCCCATCATGTTGTTAATATTTTATGTATTTTAAAAATTTAGCCATTGTTTCGTAGGATTGACAGCATGTGCGATGGAAATTGATGGTTTCTCATTTCCGATATGCAAAAGTACTGCCTTTAAACTTTCTTTGTTGCTGTCAACAAATAACCACCATTCCTTTAAATTGAATCTTTGATTAAGTTCTTCAAACAATCTAAGAATATCCTTGCAAAAGCACATGTTATCCATAGTTTTATAAAACTTTGTGCAAGATATATGACGAAATCTGTAATGTTATGTTAACACCTGAGGGCAATATGTTGTATTGTTTCATGCGAGATGCAAGTACTTCTGCCTTTTCTTTGGTCAGTTCCAAATCTCTCACTAGATAATTGAGTTGAGCTTGAGTTATAAGCGCTGGCTTCCACCTGAAACTGGTACTGCTGTGAGTCGAAAACTCGGTTAAACTTGATGAAGTTTCCGTAATTATGCTGTTAGCTATACTTGGACATTGGGTAACAGGTGTTTTGTCCGACTTTTCAACTGGCAAGGTGATAGATTTATCTTCGGCGTAGTTCAAGCGAATACTCCTTCCTACTTCAATCCGACTACTTAGACAAAAAAAGCAATCTGTATCATGAGCCGATGGGCGCCTCCAAATCATTGGTATACCAAATTGCAGTTGATGCATAAAAGTTAGGCGTTTTATTACAGAAACAGTATCATACATTAATCGAAAAGTACCTACCGCATACTGCCCCAAACTCCAACGAGTAAGATTTGCATGACACAAGCTACATAAAAAACTAGGTGTTCATGGTTCATTCAGATTTTTAACTGGTACACAAAAATATTGTACATAAATTGCTTCTATTGTTTTACATAACGTTTGTCGATTATTTAGATGCAAATTTTCCGCAGATGTGGCAGAAGTTGTTGGGATCATTTAGACATTGGAAAGTTTTTTGGCTTTTAGTCATAGTTTATAATTTTTACAAAATCGACTTACCACTTTAAGAAGTTGAATTACGAATGAAACAAAATTCATTCATGGATGCGACTTTAAAGAAAAAAAACACGTAGATTTCAATACCAGTATCTGATATATCTTTTGCTTCTAACATAGAAACCTACTTTCTGTTTCGTGGGGTTATATAATTATACCCTATACCACACGGTGGTATAGGGTCTGTCCATCTAAAGTTGTCCGCCGAGTGCAGGCCGCAATTTCACTTCGATCGTGCTGAAATTTTGAATGTGAAGAAAATCGGTTCAGATTTAGATATAGCTCCCATATATATGTTTCGCCCGACTTGATTCTTTAGTCCTATAGAAGCTGTGTTTTACATTCAATTGTTTTGAAATCTAGCATGATAGAGTTTCTTGATCCATGGACCAACATTGCTCAATTTAAAGAAAATCGGTTCAGATTTAGATAACGCCCCATGTAACCCCCGATTTGACATATGTTGTATTGTTTCATGCGAGATGCAAGTACTTCTGCCTTTTCTTTGGTCAGTTCCAAATCTCTCACTAGATAATTGAGTTGAGCTTGAGTTATAAGCGCTGGCTTCCGACTGAAACTGGTACTGCTGTGAGTCGAAAACTCGGTTAAACTTGATGAAGTTTCCGTAATTATGCTGTTAGCTATACTTGGACATTGGGGAACAGGTGTTTTGTCCGACTTTTCAACTGGCAAGGTGATAGATTTATCTTCGGCGTAGTTCAAGCGAATACTCCTTCCTACTTCAATCCGACTACTTAGACAAAAAAAGCAGTCTGTATCATGAGCCGATGGGCGCCTCCAAATCATTGGTATACCAAATTGCAGGTGATGCATAAAAGTTAGGCGTTTTATTACAGAAACAGTATCATACATTAATCGAAAAGTACCTACCGCATACTGCCCCAAACTCCAACGAGTAAGATTTGCATGACACAAGCTACATAAAAAACTAGGTGTCCACGGTTCATTCAGATTTTTAACTGGTACACAAAAATATTGTACATAAATTGCTTCTATTGTTTTACATAACGTTTGTCGATTATTTAGATGCAAATTTTCCGCAGATGTGGCAGAAGTTGTTGGGATCATTTAGACATTGGAAAGTTTTTTGGCTTTTAGTCATAGTTTATAATTTTTACAAAATCGACTTACCACTTTAAGAAGTTGAATTACGAATGAAACAAAATTCATTCATGGATGCGACTTTAAAGAAAAAAGCACGTAGATTTCAATACCAGTATCTGATATATCTTTTGCTTCTAACATAGAAACCTACTTTCTGTTTCGTGGGGTTATATAATTATATCCTATACCACACGGTGGTACAGGGTCTGTCCATCTAAAGTTGTCCGCCGAGTGCAGGCCGCAATTTCACTTCGATCGTGCTGAAATTTTGAATGTGAAGAAAATCGGTTCAGATTTAGATATAGCTCCCATATATATATGTTTCGTCCGACTTGATTCTTTAGTCCTATAGAAGCTGTGTTTTACATTCAATTGATTTGAAATCTAGCATGATAGAGTTTCTTGATCCATGGACCAACATTGCTCAATTTAAAGAAAATCGGTTCAGATTTAGATAACGCCCCATGTAACCCCGATTTGACATGTAAGCGCTGTTGAAACTGTATTTTATATCCGATCAGTGCGAAATTCGGCAGAAAAAGGTTTCTTATAACACGAAGGAATACTGCCAAATTCGGAGAAAATAGGTTCAGATTTAGATATAGCCCCCATATATATGTTACCCCCGATTTGACATGTAAGCGCTGTAAAAACCGTATTTTATATCCGATCAGTATGAAATTCGGCAAAAAGAGGTTTCCTGTTATATGAATGAACACTTTTAAATTTGGAAGTAATCGGTTCAGATTTTATTTTATATCAGATCAGTGCGAAATTCTGCAAAAAGAGGTTTCTTTCTACATGAAGGAATACTGCCAAATTCGGAGAAAATCGGTTAAGATTTGGATATATCCCCCATATATCCGATCAGTGAGAAATTCGGCAGAAAGAGGTTTCTTATTACTCGAAGGAGTACTGCCAAATTCGGAGAAAATCGGATCAGATTTATATATAACCTCCATATATATGTTCCTCCTGATTTGGTATCAAAGCGCTATAGAAGTTGTACTTTACTTCCGATCATTAAAATTTTCCAGAAATATGTTTCTCAATTTAAAACGAATATTCCTTAATTTAGCGATTGTCGGTTCAGAATTATATATTTTGTTCCTACCATTTACCAATTATTATCGCAATGACCCTTATCGCATTGTTAGGGAGGTGTAGGGTATTATATAGTCGGCCCCACCCGACTTTTTGCCTTTCCTTACTGGTTTCTATTGTTGACTGTTTTATAATCACACTATGTGACAGTTTTGTGACCAAACTGTTCTACTCTTGACCATTCTGACTTCATATTCGGATTCAGCGGACAATTTTACATAGAGATTAGGTATCAGATTCATATGGTCACGACTTTGTTGAAAGTTTGTGACACAGGGTAACCAGCTTTTTTGTAATGTACCTAATTTGTATTTTGAATTATATGAACATGAGTATGCTTAATTCATAATTGCATGAGATTTAAGTATTAGCTAATATTCTTAGCTAATAGCAGCCGTAGAGATAGCAATATATATACATATAAAAAATAAATAGCATTTAAAACAAAAAGAAAAAGTAAATAAATACGAGGAAATAGGAATAAAAGGAAATTAAAAAACAAACAAAATGTAACTGAAGCAGAAATTAAAAAGGGGACAGGTAGGGTCAGGAACTAAATTAAAGTAAATCAATGGTAAAGATGGAACAGAACGTAGGAATAACAAGGCGAAAACAGGAACAGAGCGTAGCAGGAACAGAATACAGCAGGATCAGGGGGTGGCAAGACCAGAGCACAGCGTGAACAAAGAGTTTCAGGATCGGGACGTTGAAGAATCAGAGTATGGCATGAATATATTTATTTTTTGCTGCAATTTAAGAGCTTTGGAAGAGAACATAATGCGAAACGCTGAAGAAGAAGCCTCTCGCAAAGCTGAAGAAATTAAACTTCTTGAACGCGCTCTTTTGGCTGAGCAACGTAAACGTGAAGAAGAGGCAGAGCTACTACGTTTAAATGAATTGGAATAACATGCAGAAGAGGTTCTGCAGGCAGCGCAAAAACAGAAGTAATTTATACTTTCACTTGATTTTGTTGATCGATATTATCCAATAAACTTATTTCACATTACAGAGCCCGTGGAGAGGACTTGAAACGAAAAACGGACGAAGAAGAGAAGAAACGCCAATTAGAAAAATCCAAATTAGCCGAAGGAGCCATATTGGCCAAAGAAGCCAAATTAGCCGAAGAAACCAAATTAGCCGAAGAAACCAAATTGGCCGATGAAGCTAAAATAGTCGAGGAAGCCAAATTTGTCGAAGAAGCCAAATTTGCTGACGAAGCCAAATTGCCGTAGAAGCCAAATTGGCCAAAGAAGCCAAATTAGCCGAAGAAGCCAAATTGGCCGATGAAGCTAAATTAGCCGAAGAAGCCAAATTAACCGAAAAAACAAATTGGCCGAAGAAGCCAAATTAACCGAAGAAGCCCAATTGGCCGAAAAGGCAAAATTGGCCGAAGAAGCCAAATTAGCCGAAGAGGCCAAACACAGCAGAGATTACAAACGAACCCGTTTCACAGGAAGATCAAGGTAATATTCAAGGCGCCGACGCCACAGAGCCACCTGAAATCGTTTTAAACTTTATTGGAGGTAATGATGACTTTTACGAAACCGGCCCAGAAGAGGAGACTGATGAAGACTAAAATGTGCAAGGTAATTTTTGCAACTTTTATAACACGAAGGAATACTGCCAAATTCGGAGAAAATCGGTTCAGATTTAGATATAGCCCCCATATATATGTTACCCCCGATTTGACATGTAAGCGCTGTAGAAACTGTATTTTATATCCGATCAGTGCGAAATTCGGCAGAAAAAGGTTTCTTATAACACGAAGGAATACTGCCAAATTCGGAGAAAATCGGTTCAGATTTAGATATAGCCCCCATATATATGTTACCCCCGATTTGACATGTAAGCGCTGTAAAAACCGTATTTTATATCCGATCAGTATGAAATTCGGCAAAAAGAGGTTTCCTGTTATATGAATGAACACTTTTAAATTTGGAAGTAATCGGTTCAGATTTAAATATAGCCCCCATATATATGTTACCCCCGATTTGATATGTAAGCGCTGTAAAAATTTTATTTTATATCAGATCAGTGCGAAATTCTGCAAAAAGAGGTTTCTTTCTACATGAAGGAATACTGCCAAATTCGGAGAAAATCGGTTCAGATTTGGATATATCCCCCATATATCCGATCAGTGAGAAATTCGGCAGAAAGAGGTTTCTTATTACTCGAAGGAGTACTGCCAATTTCGGAGAAAATCGGATCAGATTTATATATAACCTCCATATATATGTTCCTCCTGATTTGGTATCAAAGCGCTATAGAAGTTGTACTTTACTTCCGATCATTAAAATTTTCCAGAAATATGTTTCTCAATTTAAAACGAATATTGCTTAATTTAGCGATTGTCGGTTCAGAATTAGATATTTTGTTCCTACCATTTACCAATTATTATCGCAATGACCCTTATCGCATTGTTTGGGAGGTGTAGGGTATTATATAGTCGGCCCCACCCGACTTTTTGCCTTTCCTTACTGGTTTCTATTGTTGACTGTTTTATAATCACACTATGTGACAGTTTTGTGACCAAACTGTTCTACTCTTGACCATTCTGACTTCATATTCGGATTCAGCGGACAATTTTACATAGAGATTAGGTATCAGATTCATATGGTCACGACTTTGTTGAAAGTTTGTGACACAGGGTAACCAGCTTTTTTGTAATGTACCTAATTTGTATTTTGAATTATATGAACATTAGTATGTTTAATTCATAATTGCATGAGATTTAAGTATTAGCTAATATTCTTAGCTAATAGCAGCCGTAGAGATAGCAATATATATACATATAAAAAATAAATAGCATTTAAAACAAAAAGAAAAAGTAAATAAATACGAGGAAATAGGAATAAAAGGAAATTAAAAAACAAACAAAATGTAACTGAAGCAGAAATTAAAAAGGGGACAGGTAGGGTCAGGAACTAAATTAAAGTAAATAAATGGTAAAGATGGAACAGAACGTAGGAATAACAAGGCGAAAACAGGAACAGAGCGTAGCAGGAACAGAATACAGCAGGATCAGGGGGTGGCAAGACCAGAGCACAGCGTGAACAAAGAGTTTCAGGATCGGGACGTTGAAGAATCAGAGTATGGCATGAATATATTTATTTTTTGCTGCAATTTAAGAGCTTTGGAAGAGGACATAATGCGAAACGCTGAAGAAGAAGCCTCTCGCAAAGCTGAAGAAATTAAACTTCTAGAACGCGCTCTTTTGGCTGAGCAACGTAAACGTGAAAAAGAGGCAGAGCTACTACGTTTAAATGAATTGGAATAACATGCAGAAGAGGTTCTGCAGGCAGCGCAAAAACAGAAGTAATTTATACTTTCACTAGATTTTGTTGATCGATATTATCCAATAAACTTATTTCACATTACAGAGCCCGTGGAGAGGACTTGAAACGAAAAACGGACGAAGAAGAGAAGAAACGCCAATTAGAAGAATCCAAATTAGCCGAAGGAGCCATATTGGCCAAAGAAGCCAAATTAGCCGAAGAAACCAAATTGGCCGATGAAGCTAAAATAGTCGAGGAAGCCAAATTTGTCGAAGAAGCCAAATTTGCTGACGAAGCCAAATTGCCGTAGAAGCCAAATTGGCCAAAGAAGCCAAATTAGCCGAAGAAGCCGAATTGGCCGATGAAGCTAAATTAGCCGAAGAAGCCAAATTGGCCGAAGAAGCCAAATTAACCGAAAAAACAAATTGACCGAAGAAGCCAAATTAACCGAAGAAGCCCAATTGGCCGAAAAGGCAAAATTGGCCGAAGAAGCCAAATTGGTCGAAGAAGCCAAATTAGCCGAAGAGGCCAAACACAGCAGAGATTACAAACGAAACCTTTTCACAGGAAGATCAAGGTAATATTCAAGGTGCCGACGCCACAGAGCCACCTGAAATCGTTTTAAACTTTATTGGAGGTAATGATGACTTTTACGAAACCGGAGAAGAGGAGACTGATGAAGACTAAAATGTGCAAGGTAATTTTTGCAACTTTTAAACTCCAATTTCTAAAGACAAAAATAGTATTAAGATGTGCCCTTTCATTTGACACCCATATCTCCTTACTAGGACTTACAGAAAAATTACAACAAAATTTTGAATAATTATATCCTTAAAAAAAGTCATGTCCATTTAAACGCGAACTCCATCAGAATATAAAAAACTGAGTATACAGCTTTGTTCTGTTTCTTGTCAGCTTTCTGAATTATGTAGAGATTTTGATGACCAAAAATTAGTGTCGCACGGTGTTATATGTAAAACACAGCAATGTTTTGTATATCTACCTTGCATTCCACATAACATAACAAATACTTTTAAATTGAACAAACTTTCCCATCATGTTGTTAATATTTTATGTATTTTAAAAATTTAGCCATTGTTTCGTAGGATTCCTTCGTGTTGACAGCATGAGCGATGGGAATCAATGGCTTCTCATTTCCGATATGCAAAAATGCTGCCTTTAAACTTTCATTGTTCTGTCAAAAAATAACCGCCATTCCTTTAAATTGTATGTTTGATTAAGTACTTCTAACAATCCAGGAATATCCTTGCAAAAGCACATGTTATCCATAGTTGTATAAAACTTTGTGCAAGGTATATGACGAAATATGTAATGTTATCTTAACACCTGGGGCCAATATGTTGTATTGTTTCATGCGAGATGCAGGTAAAGGGTCCGTCAAATAACTTTTTTTTTTGAAAATGCTATAAAAAAAAACTACTGAAAACGCATTGGATGGTAAGTTGGCTTCAACTCCTGAACCAATTGGACTTTGTATGGCGTCATACCAAGGTCTTTATGCTAAATTCGTCTCAATGATGTCTCCGAAATGTTCAATTGTTGAGAACGACGGTGAATTGATGTTGATGGCGTTTCACGCACACTTTCTGTCACAGCAGCAATATTCTCGGGTGTACGCACTGTTTTTGGCTTTTCACGCTTTGGTTTATCGATGAGGATGCCAGTTTCTTTCACTTTTTTCACAAGATAACGAACATACGGAGCTGACGGTGCTTCTCTTCTTCCAAAATCCGTACGCAATTTTCGCACACATTCTGCAACATTACCATGATTTTCAAAGTAATGTCGCAATATTCGCAATTAATTATCTGTCAAATCAGACATGAGCTATGTGTTACCATTCACGAAATAAGCACTAGTTGAAAAAAAAAACGTTAGAAGGCGGATCCTTTACTTGTGCCTTTTTTTTTGGTCCGTTCCAAATCTGTCACTAGTTCATTGAGTTATGCTTGAGTTATAAGCGCTGGCTTCTGACTGAAACTGGTACTGCTGTGAGTCGAGAACTCAGTTAAACTTGGTGAAGTTTCCGTAATTATGCTGCTAGCTATACTTGGCCATTGGGGAACTGGTGTTTTGTCCGAATGTTCGACTGACAAGGTGAATAAGGAGTACTTCAATCCGACTACTTAGACAAAAAAAGCAGTCTGTATCTTGAGCGGATGGGCGCATCCAAATCATTGGTATACCAAATTGCAGGTGATGCATAAAAGTGAGGCGTTTTATTACAGAAACAGTATCAGACATTAATCGAAAAGTATCTACCGCATACTGTCCAAAATTCCAACGAGTAAGATTTGCATGACACAAGCTACATAAAAAAGTAGGTGTCCACGGTTCATTCAGATTTTTAAATGGTATACAAAAAAATTGTACATAAATTGCTTCTATTGTCTTAATAACGTTCGTCGATTTTTTTAAATTCAAATTTTCCGCAGATGTGGCTGAAGTTGTTGAGATAATTTACACATTGGAAAGTTGTTTGCCTTTTAGTCATAGTTTATAATTTTTACAAAATCGACTTACCACTTTACGAATTACGAATGAAATTCATTCATGGATGCGTCTTTAAAAAAAATAGGCACGTAGATTACAATACCTGTATCTGATATATTTTTTGCTTCTAACATAGAAACCTACTTTCTGTTTCGTGGGGTTATATAATTATACCCTATACCACACGCTGGTACAGGGTCTGTCCATCTAAAGTTGTCCGCCGAGTACAGGCCGCAATTTCACTCCGATCGTGCTGAAATTTTGAAGTTAAAAGTCTTTCGTACCACGAAAGAAGCCTATTGAATTTGAAGAAAATCGGTTCAGATTTAGATATAGCTCCCATATATATGTTTCGTCCGACTTGACCCTTTGGTCCTATAGAAGCTGTGTTTTACATCCAATTGTTTTGAAATCTAGCATGATAGAGTTTCTTGATCCATGGACCAACATCGCTCAATTTAAAGAAAATCGGTTCAGATTTACATATAGCTCCCATATATATGTTTCGTCCGATCTGGCCCTTTAGCCCTATAGATGTATGCACTTCATATGCATTTAAAGAACAAAATCGCAAAAGAAACCTTCTCCTCTAAATTTTTGTGAGTGGCGCTTACTTCTTTTTGGCGGTTAAGGCTCGATATGTTTTGTCCGATTTGGCCCTTTAGCCCTATAGAAACTGTATTTTACACCCAATTGTTTTGAAATTTAGCATTGTAGATATTATTTATCTGTGGATCAATATTGCCGAATTTGCAGAAAATCGGTTGAGATTTAATAGCCCCCATATAAATATTTCTTCCGATTTGACTACAGAGGCAGATACGTACCAAATGTAAATGGTGTAAACAAATTTTACTTGAAGTATACATTGGATATTTCATTGTTATCCAATCTTACTAGATTGGTGTAGGGTATCATATAGTCGGCACCGCCCGACTTTAGCCTTTCCTTACTGATTTTAATATTTACCTGCGAATACGACAGAGAATTTCACGGGATTTCATCAATGTCCTAAAAAGGGATAACTGAAAGTAAACCTCATAAAAAATAAAAAACATAATGTTTATGTTTGTAACATTGTCGCGCAACTTCCACAGCTTGTGCATTTCCTTCGTCGATTGCAAATCCTGGCGGGTTGCAGGAGAACAGGATACTCCCGGGACGATATTCGCATTGTATGGATTGTGTGAGGGCTTTACAGCGTCTGGTATTCTCCATTGATTCTCTTGGCACGACATTCGCAAAGCACGGATCGCAGAGGGATTTAAAAGAATGGAAATCTCTGTACAATTCTCCAAGACGATATTCGCATGGTACGGATTGTAAGAAAAGAATTCCGGCGCTGTACCTCTCTCCAACTCTCCCGGGACATTATTCGCATAGTTCGGATGTAGAGTCTCTCTCTACATCCTTCCCGCAAGCAGACGCTGTTGTGGATTTTCAACTCCTTGCTTCGTGTTTGGCTCTTGTATTGAAATCAGTCTTTGTTAGTCGATACTATCTGGCACATCACACACTATGTTTTACAAAAAATACATTCAGTAGAGAAATATCAAAAGTAAACTATCGATATTTTGTAAATTATTTATATGATTGTATATTTTTTAGTACCTTTCTATGTCATTACAACAATAAATTAATTTTATTTTGTTTTACATAAAATTAAAGCAAATTAAAAAATGTGTACACTATTTCTTCATGAAATTAATGGTCACCGTAGATATACCCCAAAGGAGAAAATCTCTAACACCGGGAGGGATGCCAACTTTTTCTGAAGCAAAAGCGTAATGAAAAATTTAAAAAGCGTAAAAAAAGCACTAAATGTTTTTTAATTAGAAATCTTTTTATTTTAAGATAAAAATTGCTTTATTAAAGCCACTTTGGTATAACAGTAAACAAAAATTTATTGTCAATACTAAAAATATAAATTGTATACATATTTATAATATACTGTGCTAGCTGGACCCGGTCCACTTCGTTGCCCCAGACTTCAGATTTCCGATTCCGTCAATTTTTTAACCAATTACGAAGACTGCCATCAAAAGCATATTTACAAAATTACAACACTCTCGCTAACAAATTGTTCAAGGTATTTCAATTTCAGAAATTTGCTTATAAGGGTGGGGCCACGCCCATTGGTCCGATCCCAACCTTTTTGGACCATTCACGTAGACTATCACCAGATCGATATGCAAAAAATTACAGCACTCTCGATAAAAAATTGTGCAAGATATGACTCTCAATTTCAAAATTTGGCTTATACTCGCATAGGCGGGGCAACGTCCATTGGTCTGATCCCGCCTATTTTTGGTCGAATCACGTAGACTGTCATCAGATACATATACCCAAAACTGCAGCGCTCACTTAAACAAATTGTGCAAGATATCTCACGTGGACTGGCACCAGATATACACAACATATACACAACATTGCAGCACTCTCGCTAGCAAATTATGCAAGATATCGAAATTTCAAAATGTGGTCTATGTGGGCGGGGCCACGCCCATTGAACCGATCCCGCCCATTTTTGGACCAATCACGTAGACTGTCACCAGATACGTATACACAAACTTGCAGACCTCACGCTAATGAATTGTGGAAAATATTTCAATTTCAAAATTTGGCTTATATGGGCGGGGCCACGCCCATTGGTCCGATTCCGCCCATTTTTTGAAAATTCACATAATCTGACACTAAATGCATACACACAAAATTTCAGCACCCTAGTTAAAAAATTTTCTGAATACCAAAATGTGACCCATATGGGCGGGTCCACGCCCACTTGATATATCGAAAATTCAAGTACCCTATTTTCACCACGCCCCGCACTTGTACATTCTGTGAAAATTTCAAGAAGATCGGTCCAGCTGTTTAGACGTCTATACGGAACAAATAAACAAACCCACAAACAGACACTCTCTTTTATATATATAGATATATATACTAGGGCGGGTCGATTTAAAAATCGCCCATTGCTCAGTGAAAATCATATTCTAGGGATCAAAATAAGAAACTTTGCCGAAGGAACCATACCTCTAAAACGAATTCTGATGTCCCGGAAAAAATTCCACTTTGACCCATTTAGAGTGCTCCAATCGAGTCCAAATGTATGACCGACCCCCACTCAGTGAAGATCGTATTCTAGGGATCAAAATAAGAAACTTTGCCGAAGGAACCATACCTCTAAAACGAATTCTGATGTCCCGGAAAAAATCCCACTTTCACCCATTTAGAGTGCTCCAATCGAGTCCAAATGTATGGAACCCCCAGGGGGTTCCAGGGGGTGTGCCACTGGCATGGGTGTGTCGGGCCTCCAAAGTTAGTTGGGGTCGGTCATACATTTGGACTCGATTGGAGCAGTCTAAATGGGTCAAAGTGGGATTTTTCAAAATTTGCCCCTACCCAAATTCCGGGACATCAGAATTCGTTTTAGAGGTATGGTTCCTTCGGCAATGTTTCTTATTTTGATCCCTAGAATACGATTTTCACTGAGCAATGGCGACATTTTTTGCCTCCCCACAAATCGACCCGGCCTAATATATACATATCAAGTCAAGTTGGTTCAATTAATAATTAAATGGCCATACGAATTTTTTGGCTCAAGGTGGATTGTGTGCACATTTTCTATATTTTTTTCTCGGTATACCGTACGGAATATCTTTTTTGTGTCTGTTGACGCCACGATTGGTCAACTTTCCGGCACGTACCTGTTGCTGTTGTTGGATACAGCTGCAAAATTCAAGGGTCTTCACACTGCTTACCCTTTCCTGGCTTATGGTTTCCTCTTCTGACCCTCTCGGCACCTTCGGCATTGGCAAGAACCACCGGTGGAATGTACGGGACAGACTCGATGGCACTCGAAAATTAATGTTGTCGTAGGTCAAACCGACAAACACAAAACACTGTTTCCTTATTCGCCTTATATGGCACACTACCACAATTTTTTGTAAGAAAACAAACTAATAGGGTTTTTTTTAATGCACACTTCAAGGTGCTTGTATTAATTTCTTCTCAAATTTACACTATTTATTTTACAATATATTTAGGTGTTCTTCTTCTTGTTTACTTGCTGTCACTTTGGTTTTCACTTTTAACTCAAACAAAACCAAGGCCTCCCACTTCACCTTTGAACGCCGTACAAAACCGAAGTTGGGCACGGCAAAGAAAGAGCTGTTTGAGTGTAGACCAATAAGTGCGCACTAAACACAGCTTATGTGTAGGGCTGCCAGTGCATGAAATATTAAGTTGCACTGATCCGGTTTTGAGTGCGAACATCCCGGCCCCTTGCACTATTAGTGCAAAACAAAAGAAATTAAACTAATAATTAATAAATTATAATTAAAAAATAAGGTAATTAGGAAAAAAACTATTAATTTCTAGACATGTGAGGTTTGGTCAATGAAAATGAACCTGGTCAACAGGTGAATACAGTTGAACTTCGATTAACCGTGACTCTATTAACCGTGATTATCTATTAACCGTGATGCTGAGTGGTTGATTTTTTACCTCTATTAACCGTGATTTACCTCTATTATCCGTGATGCTGAGTGGTTGATTTTTTACCTCTATTAACCGTGATTTACCTCTATTATCCGTGATGCTGAGTGGTTGATTTTTTACCTCTATTAACCGTGATTTACCTCTATTATCCGTGATGCACATGTCCATATGACTGCTTGTTTGTTTTTTTTTGTATAATACTCACACATCTCTCATATTAAAATTCGGTGATTCCCCTTTTTCATGAAAGTGTAATTTTCATATCAAATTTCATATGTATTCATTCATCAGTGTGATATTTGATCTGTCAAGACGTGTTTTCCTTACATCATGCCACTGTCAAAAACTAAATCCGCGAAAAGAGCAAGAAAGGTTCTTTCAATTAAAGAAAAAATGGAGCTGATTAATGAATACTCAAAACGTAAAGTACCTTTTAAAATGTTGTCTGAAAAATATGGAGTTGGCATTCAAACTGTATCCGATTTAATAAAAAACAAAGATCGGATTTTAAAATTTTGCTCCGATACTGATTCAATGCTTGGCCTTAAACACAGATATACACTAAAAACATCCGAAAATCCAAAAGTTGATTTCGCAACATATGAATGGTTTCGACAAGAAAGATTTAAGGGAACTCCAATTTCAGGTAAGTTAACTGAAATCGAGATATTGTATGAACATAAACTGAAATTTGCTTCTGAACTTCAGGCGAAATGATTGCCGAAAAGGCAAAAATGTTCCATTTGAAGTTAAACATGAATTCAGAGTGCACTTATTCATTTGGTTGGTTGGATAAATTAAAAAAAACGTCATGGAATCCGTCGACTGAAATCTACGGGAGAAAAGGAGTGTGCTGATTATGAGTCTGCTACGATGTTTTTGGACGACTTGGATGAAATCATTAAAAACGAACAACTTACAACTGAACCGATCTTCAATGCAGACGAAATCAGTCTATTTTGGAGGTGTTTGCCTTTGAGTTCTTTGGCTAGTGGTAATGAATATTCTGTTGAAGGGTACAAGGAATCCAAGGAGAGAATCACAGTGCTAGTTTGTTCAAATGCTGCAGGAACTCACAAGTGTAAATTGATGATAATAGGAAAAAGTGCCCATCCAAGAGCTTTAAAAAACGTTGAACACCTTCCTGTGATTTATAAATCTAATAAGAAAGCTTGGGTAACACAACAGCTATTTCAAAATTTTGTACCAAAAGCAAAGGAACATCAACGGCGCATCGGTCTCAAAAATAACTGTAAAATACTTTTACTATTAGACAACTGTCCAGCACACCCAGATGTAAATGCTATGATATCTGAAAACGTTACAGTAAAATATCTCCCACCGAATTGCACGTCCTTGATTCAGCCTATGGATCAAGGAGTAATTCGGAGCTTCAAATGTCACTACCGTAAACTGATCGTTCAAAAACTTGTTGGTGCTAATGACAGACGTGAGTTCGTTAAATCTTTGAATAATAAGACAGCTTTGTGGGCAGCCGCAGCTTCGTGGGACTCTGTAACTCCACAAGTTTTAAAAAGAGTTTGGAATAACTTACTATCTCATAATGAAGATGCTCCAAATAGCCTTGTTGAGATACAAACAGATATAACCATACCGTCTGGATGTACGATTGATGCTGTCGAAAAGTGGATGGTGTGCGACTCTGATGTCGCTCCGTTTGCTATTATATCTGAAGACGAAATCGTAGACATGGTTACCCAAAGCCAAGAAGATGAGCTCGATTCAAATTCCGAGGAATCAGATGGAGGAAATGCGGACGAAACGCCTACATTGGCTCAGGCAATAGTGGCTAGTAGTATTTTGTTAGGTTTTTTAGAAAACTTGAATTGTCCAAGTAGTATTTCAGAACCAGATAAAATGCAAATACATATATCGCATACAAACTCATTTGTTGGAAGCACAATCAAAAGCTAAAAACATAAGACAGACTTCCATAAAAGATTTTTTTAAATAAATTTATGTATTCCTAGAGATATAATAAGTTGTTTATAGACGCAGATTTACATGTTTTTGTCAAAAATAAATAAAAATAATAAAATTTATACATGTAAAATTTTACCTCTTTTAACCGTGATTTTCGGTTATCCGTGATTAGCCCGGTCCCGAGCATCACGGTTAATCGAAGTTCAACTGTATATCTAGTTCAACTAGATTGAGATCATGTTTGTTTTTTTGTTGTTTTTGTTGACCAAACCCTGCATGTTATGTGTTAGAGAAGTAGATAAATAAAAATAAAAAAAGTAATTCATCGTTACTTAAAACTAGTTTAGAGGTAGTGACATCCTTCAGGGCCAGTTTATATACGAGTTCATGCTGACTCGTGGTAGAGGCTCATTTTACCAAAGAAAGAGAAGCCAAAGAGAGTTTTTTGGCTGAATGACAGTCCCGGCTCCGGCTGCGGCAAGCCCATATAAATCTTATCGGCCACATCGTTGCCCAAAATGATGGAGACCGGACGAGATTCATAAAAATCAAGGGTGGCCATCTCGTCAGCCTCGTAATCCTCCACAATACTGCTGCTTTCGCAGTCTCTGCCCGGAATGTAGACTGGTGGGCCAGTTCGTACTTCCATAGTGGCTGTCATTGTTCTTATGCGGTTTTGTCGGCCGAACAGCTGCAGTTGTTCATACCTCTGGTAGTCCGGGATGTCCATGGGGAAATTTGGGGCCTTTATAAGCACCTGGCTGTGGTCTTCGTTCGGGTCTAACATCACCCGCAATATATGGGCTTCCTTGTCATCCTGCGGTCTTTGCACCATCGCCAAAGCCGTCATGGGCACCCATTCGTAGGTGTTTTCATCGAAAAGGTGGATCAGGGAGTGATGACGGACCCGACATTCCTGACAGCGGTGTCTGCTACGGCAATCTCTTGCCTGATGGGAGAGCCCTAGGCAATTAATACAGGCGTGGTACCGGTTCACAGCGTTTAACTTCTCCGTTGGTGGTAGGGCCAGAAAGCGACGACAGTGCCGGAAACCGTGGCGAGTCTCGCACAAGGGGCAGCGGTATTCTTCATCAAACTCCATGACTAAGGGAATCAGAAGATAGGTATGAGTACGAATATAATTAGTGGTGGTGAAGGCTACGAGACAGAAACAAAATGGGTTAGTTAGAGTAGGATATCGTCAAATAGAGCGGGGTAAGAGTACTAGTTTGTGAATCGGGCGACTTATGAAGCCTGACTGAGTTTTCAAGTCGACCACTCTGACATGATTAACAGGACCATGATACAATTTTGTGACACGCCCGAGGCGCCAATCATTTGGACCACCAGCTTCATTACGCAACACTACAAGATCATTTCCTTGGTATGTTGTATGTTGGTTTGAGGCATTTTCCATTTGTTTCGTTTTTGCAACTCTTTCAAATAGTCGGATTTCCAACGCCTACAGAATTCTTGCTGGAGCACCTTAAGTCGCCTCCAGCGATTCAAAAGAGCTGTTTTAGATGGAAATATTTCTGGTTCAGCTGGAGTCAATAAGGCAGATCCTACTAGGAAATGACCTGGGGTCAGAACACCTATTCGGACAGAGGAGTCTGGGGTCTAGAGTGTAGGCAAGATTCAATGGACGACAAAATAGTACTAAACTCTTCAAATGTATGTTTGACTTGACCAGCTATCTTTTTAGGTGTGTTTTGCAACTTTTGACTCCAGCCTCCCACAACCCTCTCATATGAGGGGCAGAGGCTGGAATAAAGTGTCATTCTAGCTTTTGGAACCCATATCGAGAAATAGCTTCCTCTTTTAGCTCAGACACAACCTTTTGGAACTGAGCCGATAAATCGCTCACAGCCTCCAAATGTATTGCTTTGGTGGCAAAACAGACAAAGAGGCAGATTTATCCTTTTGTAAGTCTACAGCCTCGACCAGAAAACGTCTCAATTTCAAACGGGCCAGCGAAATCAACACCTGTGTTAGTAAAGGGACGACTGAGAGTTGTCCTTTCAGGTGGAAGAGCTGCCATTATCTGCCCTTGAAGGTTTTTACGAGCTAGAACACATTCTCTACAATTGTGTATATGTGTTTTGACGAGATTTTTCAATTTAGTTATCCAACATTCAAGACGAACAGTGGCTACCATGAGACGCATACCTCCGTGTAGGGTCAGCTTGTGTATGAAAGCAGTATAAAGCTTGTCGCTATACGACAGAGACAAAGTAGATCCTAACCGACCATTTGCTCTGATAATCTGGTCCTTGTCTATGAATGGGGTTAGCGATAAGAGGCTACTTTTCGGTCCGATAGGCCTTTTCTTGATCAGATTTTCATATTCGTTAGAAAAGTGGATTTTCTGAGACATTACCATAAGACGGTTTCTAATTCTTTACTTGATAATTTGACAGTTTGGAACATGCCTTTTTTCTTAGAGCTTTGTTGTGTGGCTCTGAAGAAGCGGAAAATATAGCCAACTACGTGAATGGCTCGAGAAAGACATGAAAATTGATCTAGAAAGTATTCGATGTCTGCTGATCTAGCTACATACACCTTTATGGATTTTGCTTCCAAACTTGTCTCTGGAATATCAGTCTTAGAGGGCCAAAAAATATGATTTTGCGTTAGCCATGGTGGTCCATACCACCAAAGATTATTCTCCTTTAGCTCTGAAGGTGTCAGCCCCCGGGTTGCTAGATCAGCGGGATTATCATTTGTGGAGACATGTTTCCAATTATTTTCCACCTTTTCGTGGATTTTAGAAACCCCATTTGCCACAAATGTCGTCCAGCTATAAGACGGGGTTTTCAGCCAGGCCAACACAATTGTAGAGTCAGACCAGAAAAATTGGGAACTCTTGTCTACTTGAACTTGGGGCAGAAAAGCATGAACTAACTCTGACAATAACAAAGCTCCACATAACTCTAGCCTTGGGAGAGAGACTTTTTTGATTGGCGCAACTCTAGATTTGAAACCAACAGGCTGGTGAAAACTTTATTTTCTACCTCGATTCTTGCATATAATGCAGCGGCGTAAGCTAACTCCGACGAGTCACAAAACCCGTGAATTTCAATCTTACCGTGGCGAATATCGAATCCATCTTGGGATATGAATTGAGTCAATATCTTTATAGTTCTCGACAAAGTCTTTCCACTTTACTATGGTCAGAGGTTTTAGTTGATCTATTCCCTCTGAGACAGAATGAGTTCCTACCAATGCATCGTCAACATACATATTATCTCTTAGGATTTTTGCTCCTACAGGAAAGCGACTTTCTTCGTCTTCTGCCAATTGCAGTAAAGTTCGTAGGGCCAGATATGGGGCAAAATTTACGCCGAAGGTAACTGTGCCCAACTGGAAATCTTTAACTTCCTCATCTTGCCACGATCGGAACAGAATTCTTTGATATGTGGCATGTTGAGGATTTATCAGAATTTGTCTGCACATTTTTGAAATGTCAGCATTAAAGACAAATTCAAACAAGCGCCAGTACAAAATAAGTGATATTATATCTTTTTGAAGTATTGGGCCATCAAATAAAAAGTCATTTAGACTTTTCCCATTGGCTGATGGGCAAGAGGCGTTAAAAACAACCCTTAGGTTAGTTGTAGCGCTTTCAGGTTTAAAAACGCCATGATGAGGCATATAGAAATAATCTCCTGAGCTTCCATCTGGAGCATCTACTTGCTCCATATGTTCTAGAGTCAGATATTCATTTATTACCTCGTCATACATTAATTTAAAGTCTGCTTTTCTAGACAAGGATTTCTCATTTCTGAGGAATTGGCTCAAAGCCACGAATCTATTCGATCTATGCGCCATATTCAATGGCGGGGCAGATTTGAATGGTAAGTCCACGACGTACCTTCCATCTGGCTTACGAACAGTTGTTCGTCTATATATTTCTTCGCATCGCTTATCATCTTCCGAGACAGTGTGCTCCCTTGGAACTTCTTCTATCTCCCAGAACTTAGTCAGTTGATCAATGATCGAAACTCTTGTACAATGAGAGACTCGAACTATACGCTCCGAAGTCCTATTGTTCGTTGGGCCAGTCACAATCCATCCAAAGACTGTCTCCTGTGCCCCAAGCGAGCCAAGAATTCCATGTTCTACTCCATTAAGTAGAATTATGGGATACAAGTTACCCCTATAAGAAGATCTACCGGGCCAGTTTTATAAAATCCTGGGTCAGCAAAGTTTAATGTCGGTAATTGATAACTCGAAATATTATCAAACGAATGTTTTGGAACATTCCTCGTTACGTCTTGGACAACTAGCGCATCTATATCTATCGAAAATGTTGGTGTTCCTATTGAACTCAGCGTGAAACATGCTACTGACGAACATCTCGTTAGAGTTTCTCCGCCTAAGCCAGTGATGTCGGCCGTAATTGGTTTTATTGGTAATTTCAAAAGTTTCTGAATTCTCGCAGAAACGAACGTATCATCTGAGCAAGGATCGATTAAGGCACGAAGTTTATACGACTGGCCTTCTTTTATAATTCTAACCAACGCTGTAGCTAACATTGTTTTATTTGAGACAGAAGTATGCAATGTATTTACATTTGCTGACGTCGAAGGTGAATCAGAAGACTGTAAATTCTGATTCTGCGAGCTTTGAGTCAGATTACTTGTCTCATTTGGCTCTCTTGTCTCATTTTTCTGAACCACATTGTTTCTATGTAGAGCGTATGATGTTTCATATGACACTTTGAGCAAGGTTGCTGATCATTCGCAGTGAACGGACGTGTTTATCACATAGCGGATAGTTACCAGTACCTATTACGCAATAGCAAAAAATCTGTACAAAGTCCGTAAGGCCTACATCGTAGTACCTATTACGGTCTAATACAGACAAAATAAAAATAAATTCTCTTGACGGGGATGCCTTCGTGTTCCGATGGAGTGCGGTTCCCCAATCGTCCGACTGTCCGTCCGTTGGTCTTGGCCAAAGCCGACCACACCAAAAATGGTGAAAATCTCCCCCAAGTACTCACAACAGGTGGTGCGGTGAAGGGAAAACTTCATGTCCGACCGTCAAAAGGGAAGCACAATGAGCATCGTGTAGCGCTCAGAGTTTTGACGAAGTTGGAGGCTGTTGAGGTTTCGGCTCTTACCGAAAAACAAAAAGAGTCACATACCTGGGCTAAAGGCGTCATAGATGCTTCTAAGGCCAATGAGTCGGCTGAAAGAGCTGTGTTAACGGATAATAAAGTAAAACGAATCAGATCACCTGATGAACCCCTGCCTTCGAAAAAGGCAAGAGGCCCTAATGTCACCATCAACAGGACACTCACCAAGCCCTTCAATGAAGTGGCGAAGGAGAGTCTAGTGATGGCTGTTATAGACAGAAGTAGTGAGGATGGATCCATTCTCAAGGACAAATGGAGTCATGTACAATCAGCCATTATGGCTCATTACCTCGATGTCCGTAGAGAAATACCGGGCAAACCACCAATCTGCAACGATGCAGGATGGCATCAGGGGAGAGTAAAGCTCTTATATTTCGGTGATGCCAGATCAGTAGACCTGTATAAGGCTGCTCTGATTCGAGCGGGTGAGGTGTGGCCGAGTGCCCAGTTGGATGTTGTCGAAAAAACAACATCCCTAGTCACCCTAGAGCCATCACCTGGGTTACAGAAGAGACCTCCAACCCTCCAACATCTTAGAAATAATAAAAGATTCCAATCCTGGTCTGCCGGCCCATAATTGGAGAATCAGATGGATGGTAAAAAGCGGCAGGTCAATCTTATCCTAAACGCTGAATCCACCTCCCATATACAAAGTGCGAGTGCAACCCTACAATATGGCTTCGAGACTATAGTCTTGAAGATATACAAGCAGGATATAGCTCCCACTGCAGAAGGTGAGTCGTCCACCGTGCCACTTTCTGGAAGTGCGAGGTACCCACGCCTATTATTTCTGGTGACTCCAACTCTAACAGAAGATCTGTAACGTCCTTCTCTGAGGACAAAAGCTCTATTTCGGACACGGAGAGGCTGAAGGGAGTCTCCGGACTCTTTGACGCATCTGGCGGGGACATGCTTCTCGACGATACGGACGAAGAGTTCGATAACACCCTTGTCGGGGTGGTTGTTAATCTGTCAATTACCAATGATGGTAAGAATTCTACAGATTAACCTCCATCACGCTAAAGCAGCCTCAGCGGCTCTATTGCTGCGCCTGTCCACAGGCGCAGTAGACATCGTCCTGATACAGGAGCCCTACGTAGTGGGAGGAAGGGTGTGCGGTATTAGGACACCCAACTTTAAACTGCTTGTGGCCAACTGTGAAGGCACTCCAAAAACCTGCATTTTGGCCAGGAAAGATCTAAGTATCTTTCTCCTGACTAATTTAAGTGGTAAAGACCAAACAGCTGCTAGCCTGGAGATCGGTAATCGCATATATTGGGTGGTCTCCAGCTACTTGCCTTATGAATCTGTAGTACCGACTGCTCTATTCAGGGAAGTAGTAGAAGAAGCAACGTCTGGCGAGCTCGAGCTGATTTTTGGCGGACACGAACGCTCATCATACTATCTGGGGTAGTACGGATATAAACAATAGGGGTGATTCGCTTCTTGACTTTATTCTAACTACCAACCTTAGTATTTGTAACATAGGTAATAAACCGACCTTTACAATTAAAGGCAGACAAGAAGTACTCGACGTAACGTTTGCTACTGACCGACTGTCAGACAAAATTATTGGGTGGAATGTACTGGACGACCACTCATTCTCAGATCACCATTATATTGAGTTCAAACTCGCGGAAAAAGCGCCTAAACCTGCCGTCCACAGAAATGTAAGGAAGACAAAGTGGCACCTGTATGAGAAGAATTTCAAGAAAGTCCTCAACTCTAAACTGGGCTATTAATAGCTTTGAGCCCTTCAAGTCACCTGGACCAGATGGCATCACTCCAGCAGAAATGCAGAAAATGTTAAAGTACATTATCCCCTGGCTGGAGAAAATTTATGTAGGCTGTATCAGGCTTTCATACATCCCGAATCGATGGAGGGATACCAAAGTGGTATTCATACCTAAAGCGGGAAAGATATCACACACTAGGCCAAAAGACTTCAGACCAATTAGCCTATCCTCCTTCCCATTGAAAGGTCTGGAAAGACTTTTAGATCATTTCATTAGGGAAAACCTGGATACAAAACTCCTGTCGGGAGCTTACAATAAGGGCAAGTCTACAGAATCAGCCCTGCACGAACTTGTGAGCACTATCGAATCGTCCCTGCATTTCAAGGAATTCACCATGGTGGCATTTCTTGACATAGAAGGGGCTTTTAACAACATTCACTCAGATGCGGTAATTGCGGCACTCTCACATCTAAAAGTTAACACTAGTTTGATTAGACTAATTCAAAATCTGCTCACCAGAAGACGCATAACAGCATGTCTAGGGTCCACAACTCTAACAAAGTTTGTAAACAGAGGGACCCCGCAAGGAGGAGTACTGTCTCCACTAATTTGGAACCTAGCGGTGAATGAAATCCTGCTAGATCTAGAACGTTGTGGCTGCAAGGTCGTGGCATATGCGGACGACGTGGCAATCGCAGTGAGTGGAAAATTCGTAAACGTCCTCAGAGACACCCTACAGGTGGCTCTGAACAAGTTGGTTAGATGGGCCAGAAGCAGCGGTTTGGGTGTTAACCCCAACAAGACAGAATTGGTTCTCTTTACTAGGATGAATAATGTCCCACATGTGGACCCTCCACCTCGGATAAATGGAACAGATCTAGTCTTTTCTGAAAGTGCAAAATTTTTAGGGATAATTCTAGATAGGAAAATGTTATTTAGACTTAACGTATTGTGACGTGTAAGGAAGGCCAACGTCGCCTTATATTCCTGCAAAAAGGCTGTAGGGTCGCGGTGGGGACTCTCCTACTAACAAAGGTTCAGCGAACTGCCTGCCTGAGCATAAGCGGAGCCTTAAGGAGTACAGCGACCGAGTCTCTACAAGCCCTACTCCATATACTGCCGATTAATATTGTGGCGAGAGATGTTGCAACCAAAGCGGCAATAAGATTAAACTGCCTATCAATGTGGAGGTACAAGAACTATGGTCACATGATGATATCAAAGTGTAGTGCTATGGTAACCGACCGAGTGGACTATATACACACTGTGTACACCTTCGAGAGAAATTACATCACTATGATTCCCGCCAGAGATGAATGGGTCGGCAGAATACCAGGTAGTAGAAATCATCTCCACTATTACACGGATGGTTCGAAGCTTGATGAAAAGGTTGGCTTCGGAGTACACTGTGAAGAACTTAGTCTGGATATAGCTCACAGACTACCAGATACCTGCAGTGTCTATCAAGCCGAAATAATGGCAAAATGGGAAGTCGCCAAGTGGCTGAGTCGCAACATAGTAACCAACACTGGCGTTGTCATTTACTCGGACTGCCAGGCTGCCATCAATTCTCTGGAGGCAACATCCCTAAATTCACAAACAGCCCTCGACTGCCGCAGATCTCTTAACGAGATGGCTGAGCAGTTTAATATACACCTCATATGGGTGCCTGGGCATAGGGATATTCCGGGGAACTGCAAAGCCGATGAACTTGCTAAGAAAGGGACGACATTACAAATTCTCGAAGAATTTGCATATATTGGTGCGCCATTATCCACGTGCAAGCTTTGGCTTAGGCAAGAGGCATTCAGGCAGTCCAACGAAAGATGGACAGAAATCGGCACCTGCAGGGTAGCTAGACAAATCTGGCCAAGGTATGACCTGAGAAGGTCAAAATATCTCCTCGCACTAGAGAGGAAACGATTGTCTACGTTAGTACAGGTTCTGACGAGACACTGCTTGATCGGCGAACACGCCAAAAGATTGGGTATTGACTCCAATGACTTCTGCCGAAGCTGTGGAGATGAGGAAGTGGAGAGCATTGAGCACTTGCTTTGCCACTGTCCCGCTTTGAGTAAACGACGACTAGACATACTGGGGTCGGCCTTTTTAGGCAGCTCAACAGATCTTTCCAGTACTGATATTCGTACTATCGATAAATTTATATATCAAACAGGTTGGTTTCGATGAGAGGCATTTCAGCCCGTGGTAACACTAGGGACCTAAACTGGTCTATGTGAGCTTGTAAAAAAATACGGCTGCCACCCTAAACTAAACCTTGAACAAGTATTTTTGCTCGTACAAACAGCTACCATGTGACCCTGGGCCAGACAATTGAGACAACTATTTACTCTTCTAACCGAAGCAAGTCTGTTCTTAAAATCCATACTCAGAAACTTTGGACAAGATTTTAAAACATGCGGCCCTTTACACAAAGTACACTTTTGGCTGTTTACCTTTGTGTGATGAACCCTTAACTGTTTCGATCTATCGAAATTGTTAGATTTTTGACGAGGGCCAGAATCGTTAGTGCGCATAATATCAGAGACACTTTCCAAAGCTTTGAATCTTTCGGTCAGAAATTTGTCCAATTCATCCCACTTAGGCAAGTCAGTCTTCTTCGAAATTGATTGTTCCCATAGGGACAGAGTTAGTTTTGGTAATTTCGAGGAGCATTGGTATACAAAAATTGGATCCCAAGATCCTATATCGATTTTATAAAGCTTTAGAACAGCCATACAGTTAGAGATATCTCTCTGAAGCTTTCTGAGACAACTCGCTGATTCTTGAGTGCATTGTGCATTTTAAGTTTTCCCATGCCGTTAATTGGATATTCCTATTGATCTCCCTCGCTTCCCCCGATGTCTTTTGAAAAAGGTGATACAATTTTTCAACTGAGCTCAACCTTTTATTATTCACATATATTGCAGTAAATAAGTCCCTGAAGCTGGGCCAGTTCACATAGTCCCCATGAAAAATTTGCGTATCACACGGAGGGACAGAAATCGAAGAACTACTCTTTTGGCTTGATTGGGTTGCAGGAACTTTTATGCTATCCTTCCATTCCCCAATAATCGAAAGACATTTTATGTAACTATCATGTACTTCTACTTTTTTATTTTTGATAGTTGTCTTATCTGTTTTCATGCAGTCCGGGTCAGTAATACATTTTTTGTAAATTTCCTTCCAATCTGTCCACAAATTTTGAATTTCCTGCTTTTCTCCCTCTAACGACATTTCATTATATTTGGTGGCATCAGATTCTTTCAGTTGCTTTTCATAAGCAAAAATTTCCTCGCATTGAATTAAATATTCCTCTAAAAGTCCCATTTTAGTTATAGACATTGGAAGCAAAAATAAAAATTTTGTTCACCAAAATATTTTATTGAACCACTGTTCAAGCTAAATGGGGTCAGTTTGTTTTCCAGTATAGGAAATTTTTAATTTTGCTGAATAAAATTCCCAGAAATGCTCTTAACCTTTAAAATAATTTCTGATAGAAATTATGGAAAGAGTTTCTATTATTGTAGGGAAAGCAAAATGTCTATTTTTCCGAAATTATTTCAAAGACGAATTTTTAAGAAAATTTTGCTTTGGGCCACTGTTTCAAATTTTCTGCCTTTTTGGTTCTCAATTTGTCCAAACCTCAAACCAAACTTTTCGAAAAATTCAAAAATCTTCAATCTTTTTCCCAAAATGTAGAAAATTTTCAAATAATTTCCCCAAATTTTCAAATGATTTATTAAAATTTTTTCAAATATTCTCAAATAATTTCTTAAAATTTTTTCAAATATAAATATTTTTCCAAATTTTCAAATATTCAAAAAAAAGTTCAATATAATTTTTATTTCAATCCACTGTGCTGAGTAATGTCGAGGCAGAATTTAAATCAAATATTTTCAAATTAGAAATGTTTATTTATTTTTCTTCACCAATGTGAGACAGATCTTGTGACAATTCAATGTTTAAAGAGGGAAATATTTTGCTATTATTCGTCACCAATGCAAAACAAATTCATTTGCAACAAGCCAAAATATTTTCCCTTTAAATTTTTCAATAATATTTTTGTTTTACGGCCACTGTGTATGCAAACGGTTAATTAGTTCGTAATTGAGTTAGTAATATATTTCTAAATCGATATATGAGCCAACAATATTTCCAAAATAAATCCTCTGAGACCACTGTTCTCTGTTGAAAACTATTTATTTAGTTTATTTCTTTGAAATCAATTTATTTTTTCTTTTCCCCTGTTATGGGACAGACAGCAAAATCCAAATAAAAACTGCACTTGTTACTTTCCTTTTGCTATGTACATATGTATGTATGTTTGTGTTTCTTTTCTATCAATGTTCTCACCAAAGTTTGCCCATGCAAATTGTGAGACAAAGAAACACCGAATATTTGTGTTCAAGTAACACGAAAACCACAAAGAAGCAAAAGAAAAGGAAAGTAAATAGATGCCGGTTTGGCAGAGCAAGAACTCCTTCCAGCAAGAACTGGAGGGAAGGGGTAATGTGTGTTGAACAAAATCAACCACCAATTGTTGCGTTAAACCAAAACGCCGATCGCGTACAACAACAATGTGCCACCAAATGTGACAGAGACAGACAAGCAAACGCAAAGCAAAGGGGCAAAGCAAAAATAATTTGCACTTATGCACATCAACAAGTAACAGTTATGCAAAACTGTTACTTTTTATGTATTCAGAAACTTTGCCTTCACTCAAACTATTGCGTAATACAATTTTATTACGCAACAAAGTTTTTGGAATAGGGACAGGGATCTAGGGTCAGTGTCTCCAATCACCACACAAAAAAATAGCAAATGTACGTACCTTTGTTTCTCCAATTACTTGCTGGCAATGGTGAGACGGTTGCTAAGGACCATATGTTGACGCCACGATTGGTCAACTTTCCGGCACGTACCTGTTGCTGTTGTTGGTGTTGGATGCAGCTGCAAAAGCCAAGGGTCTTCCCACTCCTTACCCTTTCCTGGCTTATGGTTTCCTCTTGTGACCCTCTCGGTACCTACGGCACTGGCAAGAACCACCGGTGGAATGTACGGGACAGACTCGATGGCACTCGAAAATTAATGTTTTCGTAGGTCAAACCGACAAACACAAAACACTGTTTCCTTATTCGCCTTATATGGCACACCACCACAATTTTTTGTAAGAAAACAAACTAATAGGTTTTTTTAATGCACACTTCAAGGTGCTTGTATTAATTTCTTTTCAAATTTACACTATTTATTTTACAATAATTTGCTGTCTCTTTGGTTTTCACTTTTAACTCTATCTCAAACAAAACCAAGGCCTCCCACTTCACCTTTGAACGCTGTTCAAAACCGAAGTTGGGCACGGTAAAGAAACAGCTGTTTGAGTGGAGACCAAGAAGTGCGCACTAAACACAGCATATGTGTAGGGCTGCCAGTGCATGAAATATTAAGTTGCACTGATCCGGTTTTGAGTGCGAACAGTGTCTAAAGCAAATTAGATATTGAATACGAGAAAAAAATGCCGAACAAATCTATCAGAAAATAGTGCATCCAGTGCCTTAAACTTCTTTTGTTGGGCGCAGCCATTTGGTGAAATAAGGATCTTTCTCCCTATATTTTTGTGGATAGCGCTCCATCTGTAAAAAAACGAAATTTTTTCGAAATAATTCAGTGAAATTGTTAGTTGAGTTTGACTCTTGTTTTTGTATGATATTGAAAATACCGATTATTTTTATTGGTTGTACACAATTCTTAATTCCAACGACATTTAAAATGAAGAGTAAAATGAGGGAGACAAATTTAAGTGCATATAAATAAGATATTGCCATGCAGTAACAAAATGGTACAATTTCTTTATGTTGCCAGTTTCGATCTGACAAATGTACTAAACGCGTCAAAAGCACTAACAAAAAATATGAAAATCATACAGTTAGTGCTATTTTTCGTTTGGCACTAACTGAATACTTTTCGCGTATTGGGGGGGTCTGAAAAGCACTAAATTTAGTGCGAAAAACACAAAGTTGGCATCCCTGAACACCGGCCAAAGGCAGGCCACGCAATGACATTTTGATCCGCGTTGCCGCCTTTAATAAAACGCAAGCTAAGTTTTGAAGAGACTGCAAAAATATCAAAACTATCTCGCATCAAACTGTCATCATTATTATTAGCCACGGTCTCACAGCGATCAGTGGGCCATTGACGTAGTGTTGCCACAGGAGACATTTTTTTCCGACCAAAATCTTCCCAAAAACCGACCAAAATTAGTTGTAGCCGACCAAATTCATAAAATGAAGATTTCGATATTTTGTAAAGTTTATTGACAAAATTTTCCGATTTTAATGAAACTTGAAATGTTTAGAAAAGTTGTCCATCCGAATCGAATATACAGGGTGGCTGATATGTAATGCAACAAAGTAAAGCGCTATATTTTGTTAATTTTATTGTTCAAAAACAAAAAATGTTGGAAATAACATAAAATTTTAGAAACAGTTTAGATTTGTTCGAATTGGCCACCTTTGGCACGAATTCAAACGGCCGACAAGCCATCACACGCTGCACGAAAGTAGCTCTGCGGTATTTTGGCCCATTCCCGGCGAAGCGCCGTCTTGAGATGATCGATACTTTGGTATTTTTTAGTGCGAACCTTACTCTCTAAAATGCCTCAGGCGCAAAAGTCCAACGGATTGAGATCCGGAGATCTTGGTGGCCATTGTGCGGTAGCAATGAAGCGAGGAACCTCCTTTTTAAGCCATTCTTGGTTGACGCGTGCTGAGTGCGATGGTGCTGAGTCCTGTTGGAATGTCCATGGTCTGCGGCCGAAATGTTTGTCTGCCCAGGGCTTCAATACTGTCTTTACTGCTCAATTTGGAGTTATTCACATTTAAATGCTGGAGGGCTCTAACGATAGCCACTTTTGTTTTCCAGCCAAATATAAAGCAATCACACTATCACGCTTGAATTCCATCACGAATAACTTTTTTATGAATGCAATAGACCAAAATGTTTTTGTAAGCTTGTAAACAATAAAATGAACTGTCACTGAAATAAATCTGTCAGCTATCAGACTAGCGGTTTAGAAATGGTAGCAACTTGAAGTTGGTTGCAATACATATCAGCCACCCTTTACTCTACATCATCGATCTCATTCAATGCTATAACAGGAAATACATCTGCAATTGACCGATTTATTGAAAAATCGTTTTTTGACCTTAATAAGGGGGATATATACAAATGTGGTCCAATGCGATCCATTACTAAAGGAAATAATAATTGCCGAATTGCAGCCCAAAATATTAATATTTGTTACAAGAAGAATTCAAATTGGATGGGACTTTAATTCATCGTCCTGCAATGATCCTTGTAAGTGTAAGTAGTTCTACGTAAACTTAGAGCCAATTTCGCAAAATGTCATGTCAATTGCTTGAAGTATGTGTAAAGGTTAGGTAAAGGTTGCAATCCTTCTATGGGGACTATATCGAAACATGGACCGATATGGTCCATTTTCAACTCCAAACAGCTACTGGTTATATTATTGTAGATTGATCAGTGACAGAGGAATATGGATATATCCTAATAGCTAAAAGTCAATTTATAAATTGCAAAATGTAATATGTAAAAATAAAAAAGAAATTCTGCATTTATAAATAATTTTAAATAAATTTTCTTCTGTTTGTTTCCACATTTTTGTTATTAATGCAGAGTGTAAGATAATGTACATTTCTTTGGGAATTTGTATTGAGCTTTTCTTAATTTATATTAGACGCCTAAAAATAAAGAATACGATGAAGTTGTATGATATAGTTTGTGACAAATAACAAATGGATGGACAATTATTCATAGAAAGTCTTAATAATAATGTGTTAAGTTTTGTTGAACTGATTGCAACGTTAAAAATAATTTTTAACTTTCATCATTTATGACTGAAGCATTTGAGTTCTAGAACACAATAGAAAAATTTTTTTTTAATTGTAGGATTTTAAAAATCTATGATGTTCGGAAATTTACAAAATCTCAGCAAAATACCAGAAGTATACCAAACTGTAACGTCATAAGTCATGCATAAAAGTCAAATCTTCTTGAATAATTTATGTACGTATAAATATGTACATATCGTCGGCTTAATGCTATTTTGGTCCATACGCCATTTTTGTGTTTTTTGAGTTAGAAGTTGATAATATAGGTTTCAAGCATGCTCCTTCAGAATCTGCAATCTTTTTTTCCTATCTCGCCTAGTTTTCGAGATATTGGTACGGTAAATGTATTTAACTCTGAATAACGGGAAATTATTTTAATATTTTTGTGCTATGTCTCCATTTTTCTATCGCCCCATATTTTTGACTCAGTATTTTACGTTCTTTCGATCACAATATGTAAATTAGTGTCCTTCCATACCGACCCTTTTTGTGGTCCATGTAATACAAATACGAAAAAATATTAAAATAAAAGTGGATATGGACCAAAATGCCAGGTACAAAAATTGTCATAACTTTTTTTATTTTTGAATGTAATGGCATAGAAATGCATGAGAATCATACGAACACTGGGGGCCCTATGAAATAAAAGTGTATAACTCTTCAGTCCCGTTTTTAATCAAAGAATAAATTGCGTTTTTCTCCGATCATACAAAATGGCGTATGGAACAAAATAGCATTGAGCCGACGATATAAGAAAATGTTCCAGTTCTGTATTTTAGTGTTCCAGTTTCTAAATTTGTTTCTTTGAACACAAATGGCAAAATACCGCAATTATGGTGAGATCTATGAACCAAAATTTCGTCATTAATCTACCCTTGGAATACAGAACAGGACTGAAAGAAATAATTCTTTCCCCATGAACGATAATTTATACAACTACAAACCACATTTTCGGTGATCGAAATATCCGAAATTATTATTTTCAAATAAAATGTTATTACAACGTATTTGTCTACAATTTCGATAACAGGTCGATACTGTTTGTATCGATTAAGAAAAATATTGGGATTCACAATCAACATTTCAAGATATTTCCAACGGTGAAAAAAATTCATATTAATCTTTAAATTATTCTGTATTATACATCTGTTAATACATCTTAAATATTTGAGAATAAAACCGACCAAAATTGAGTTGGTCCGACCAGAAAGAAAAATTTTAAATCTATCCGACCAAATTTGGTCGGAAATGACCAAAACGGCAACGCTGTGTATAAACCATGGATTTCCTCAACGGTGATCCTATCGCAATCGGTGTGGAAATATTTGATGCCTTTGCAGCAGCCAATTCTGCATTTGGTTTTGTTCATCTTAACTTGCATACTGAACAAATGTAAACAGTTGGAGTCAATACTGGAGCTGGATAAATACACTAATTTTAGCTTAAACAATTTATTTCGCTCGGAAGATACATTTCAAAAAAATCCTGGGACAAAAAAATAGAAAAAAAATCGAAAAAAATATTTTATTTTATTTTTTAAAAGTTTGCATCCTAGCGAAGAAAATAATGCCTATTTGAAAAAAATCTATGGATAAATGTAGAAATTTTTGGTAGAGGTTCTGTTTATATAGCGATTTTATTTATTACTTTTATTTATATTATGTACATTTGAGTTTATTTACATGAACATGTTTCATTAAAAGTAATTGTGAGTTCTTTGTTGACGTTTGTAGATTTCGGAATCGGTTTCCAAACCAAATATAACCAAATATAATCTCCAATCATTCTCTCATACCAGTGCCCTTGGTAACGCCGCTCGATGGACTTCAATTCTTGGTGAAACCTTTCGCCATGTTCGTCAGTTACGTCGCCAAGATTCTCGGGGAAAAATTTTACATGAGAATGCAAGAAATTAATTTTGAGGGACATATTTACACCTGTTGGAATACATAAAGCGAAAAATAAGTTGGAAGAATACAGACATATGTGTAATATACATAAATATAAAAAAAAAATATATTTCTAACCAATTTTTTCATAATTTTTTAACAAATCATGAATCATTGTTTCATATTGCGGGCTTTTATTGGATCCAAGGAAATTTGAAACTACAAGCTTAAACGACCTCCATCTTGCAATTTCATCCGACGTCAAATATGATTCGAAATTCACATCTTTCATCAGTTTCCTTATTTTAGGCCCATCAAAAACTCCTTCTTCGATTTTTTGAAAAGAAAGACTTTTAAATAAACTTTTTAAATATGAGAGTGAATTGCCATATGTCCTTAAGGCTTTTACAAAATTTTTAAAGAGCCCCAGCTTAATATGCAGCGGTGGCAAAATATCGGCTATCCCTGAGGCATAACATACCAACTACTTTTAAATCGCAACAAATTTTTTGTATTTTATGTATTTTATCAATAGTAATAGTACTGCTTTCAAACTTTCTTTACTGATGTCAATAAGTAACCGCCATTCCTTTGAATTGTATGTTTGATTAAGTTTCTCGAACAATCTGGGAATGTCCTTGCAAAAGCATCTGTTATCCACAGTTGTATAAAATTGTTTTTAAGGTATATCACGGACTCTATAATATGATATGTCAACATCTGGGGCCAAAATATTGTACTGTTGAATCCGAGATGCAAGTAGTTCCGCCTTATCTTTGGTCAGTTCCAAATCTCTCACTAGATCAATGAGTTGGAACTGAGTTAAAAGCGATGACTTCTGACTCAAACTTGAATCGCTCAGAGTTGAGTACACTAAAAAAAGCGTACTGAAAATCGTAGGTATATAATTCCCATATGCAAATTTCTTTGTAGATTGGTATATATACAAGTGATGATCGCCACAACTACAAGCTCACAGTGTGTCATGTATAAGACCCTCTGATGATATCCCCGCACAGGATTGAAATACGTATAAGGGTATGTGTTTACATGGCTTTCAGAGCACAGTGTCTTATCTTTTCCAATACACCACAAAAAAAAAACCTCTCTTTCGAAAGGAAGAGTTGATCGAAAAGCTGAACAATTCGAATGTGAAAACATTCAATAAATAAATCTAAATAAAAATTAAATCGATCATTAACAAAAAACTTCTAAAAGGGTAAAAATAAAACAAGTGTGTCAACATTTTTTGGAATGTCAAGATTTTTTTGAAATTTTTTATTAATCTGGTTGAGAATTTGAAAAAAATAAAACAATTTGAACCGTTTTGCAAAATTTTAATTTTTTCGCGAGATATGACCTATTAAATTTTTCCGAGTGTGTTTAGAAAACTGCAATTTTCTCCGGAAATATTGAACGGATTCGACTGAAATTTGTGCAGGTCGGTCCGAAACATTTCCTAAAATCTAAATATATCATAAACTTTTATTACCAACTGACCACATGAAGAATATTGCAAAATATTTTTTGCATATGCGAATAATTTCACTTTCTGGAGCAGTAATTTGAAATATTTTATATTTAGAATGCGTCCTATATTGACGTCCACCAGAATCAGAAAAAACATTTTGGTAGATCGCGCTTTGTAAAAATTTACAGCAAATTTACGGACACAACCTTTTTGAAAATATTTTTGGTTCATTATTACAGGACCTCAAGGACCTTACCAATTTTGTCCAAATTTACACAATAGCTGAATCCATTAGTTCTGAGTCCAGAAACGCATTAATTTTTTTTCGGCAGATCAAGTTCTCAGCATCTGGAGCTTCCAAACTGTGGATATATAATATGCAATATCTCCGTCAATTCCTAATCAATCTTAAGAAAATCAATGACAAAAGAGACGTGAGAAAAGTCACTTTCATATCTTGTTTCCTAATATATGTTTTCTTAACCCATTAAGAGCCAAGTTTTTTACTTTTTGTGTTAAATGCAATGATTTTGGAAAATGCGTTATGGACTGGACTGTTTGTGCGGTGGATGTAAAAATTCGCGATTATTTAATACATACAACACCGTAAGCTCTACGAGTATTTACCCAGCAAAATTTCTCATTACCAAATAATCCGACGAGTAAGCAAAGTTCGATAATGGTAAGTACTTATTATTTAGCCACTTTTCTCATTATTTTAACATGGGGATGTCATTGGAGGGAAGTACTTCCCAAAAGCATACAATAAAGTAGCATAATAAGTACTTATTTGTAGCATAGGCATACCACATAAATATATGCTTATATTTTCACGATTTTAAGAACTTGAATAATGCATTACCAATAAGTTATAAAATAAGTAGTAGATATGGTAGATATGTAGAAATTGCCATATAAAGTGAGTTTTTGCATATTTTCGCGTATATTTCTCGAAACAAACAATTTTACATGCCAGATTTAAATTCCTGAACCCAAACCCCCATGTGAAAAATTCTTCAATGGTCTAACATCATATGATATAAGTTCAAATTAAGGTATTCTCATTCAAATCTGCACGTATTATTTGAAAACATGATGAAAAATAAACAAATCTTGCACAATAACCCACATATAGCCAAAATTCCACTATATTAAAATTTGCCAAAATTATTTTGATAACAAAAAATCACTTATTTCTGTTATTATTGAAAAGTCCTATGAGCCGAGAGTAATGCAGTGAATAATGAGATGTCATTATTTGGTAATGCAGGGAATAATGACAGGTACTTACCAAGATTTTGCTGGGTAAAGGTATAAATCTTTAAAAACCACTATAAAATTTAGCATATTGCCTCTAAAACTTTTGTCATACATTGAAACTAAAATTATGTTAAAAATTCTAAAGTCAATTCTGTATTATTTCATTACCAAATAATAACATTTTGTTTGGGGTAAAATAAAATAGTAATATTTTATGTTCTTATGGGAAACATTGGTCATATTATACATTGAAATAAAGCTTAAGGTGTTGTTTGTATTAATAGAATCGCCCATTTATACTTCCACCGCACGAACAGTCCAGTCCATAACGCATTTTCCAAAATCATTGCATTTAACACAAAAAGTAAAAAACTTGCCTCTTAATGGGTTAAGAAAACATATATTAGGAAACAAGATATGAAAGTGACTTTTCTCACGTCTCTTTTGTCATTGATTTTGTTAAGATTGATTAGGAATTGACGGAGATATTGCATATTATATATCCACAGTTTGGAAGCTCCAGATGCTGAGAACTTGATCTGCCGAAAAAAAATTAATGCGTTTCTGGACTCAGAACTAATGGATTCAGCTATTGTGTAAATTTGGACAAAATTGGTAAGGTCCTTGAGGTCCTGTAATAATGAACCAAAAATATTTTCAAAAAGGTAGTGTCCGTAAATTTGCTGTAAATTTTTACAAAGCGCGATCTACCAAAATGTTTTTTCTGATTCTGGTGGACGTCAATATAGGACGCATTCTAAATATAAAATATTTCAAATTACTGCTCCAGAAAGTGAAATTATTCGCATATGCAAAAAATATTTTGCAATATTCTTCATGTGGTCAGTTGGTAATAAAAGTTTATGATATATTTAGATTTTAGGAAATGTTTCGGACCGACCTGCACAAATTTCAGTCGAATCCGTTCAATATTTCCGGAGAAAATTGCAGTTTTCTAAAAACACTCGGAAAAATTTAATAGGTCATATCTCGCGAAAAAATTAAAATTTTGCAAAACGGTTCAAATTGTTTTATTTTTTTCAAATACTCAACCAGATTAATAACAAATTTCAAAAAAATCTTGACCTTTCAAAAAATGTTTACACACTTGTTTTATTTTTACCCAAAAACATTTGAAAATCAAAGAATTTGTCGTAAAGTTTAAGATTTCGGCAATGATTTCGAGCCAAGGACAATCGCTATAAAAATAAGAATATTTTATAGTAAATTCAAAGACATGAATAGTACTTGTTTTGATGATGCATTTCATAGAATCAAGAACATTTGGCAATAAAACTAATTAAGTTTGGTCTTAAAATAAGCACGTTTTGGCGTAAATTGAAGTATGCCTCGTGCTTATGTTTAGTAAAATATCATAAAATTTAAAACATTATCGTATTAAATTTTAAAATGTATGTCCTTAAAATAAGCATATACTGGTAATTAATTTAAAGCATAAATAAAGTTTTTTTAAATATGTAGGGAAAATTCCTTACATTGTTTTTATTCGAATGCCACTCATACTAAAGAGCCACAGAAACCATTTCAATATTCATAGAAAATATGATTCTTGTATACAAGTTTCCACGATAAATTCAAAACACAACACTTCCTTTTCTAAAAATTGGTTTTATTATTTTAATATTAGAAAATACAATAAATGTGTAATACATATTACGGATAACTTTCAACATTTTATAATCTAAAATCGTATTTTAGTTGTATGTATAAAGATAAACCGGCCAACACACCATCGAAATAGTTGAAGTTTCGTATATTTGTTATCGATTTGTAAACTTATAGTGGATTAACCTTTTTATATGTTCCCCAAACATCCATGAACAATTTTCGTTGGAACCTTTAATGATTTTGAACATTGAATTTGGCTGAAATTAAAATAAAAATATTATAAAATTGTATACACGCTGAAAAATTGCTTCGGTAGTATATTGCCCCAAACATATTCAGCTTGAAACGTACATATGTTTAGGGTACACTCCAAATACGTATACATATAATATTTGAAACACACAAATATTATACGTTTGGGAGGATATTCTTCTTAACTATGATTCCATCGTAATATTTTTTATTTGGAAGTAATATTTCCGAAACAATGATTTAATTGTATTTAAGTATTTTTTGGTAATTGCCGTAATTTAGATGCAAGTTTTCTGTTTTTCAGATGTTCAATGTGCAAACAAATTTAATATGTTTGTAAAATTCGATTCAAATAAATGGTATAATTTTTCGTAGCTATAAATTGCTTTGATGGATTGTCAAAAAGAGATGAATAGGAATAATTATTAAATAATAATTAGTTAATGCAGCTTATGACATTCTTAATCCTGCTGTTTGACTGGAAAATATGTACAAATCCTAGATTAAGAGACCATTCGGTACATATTAAATTTTCATACAAAAGGAATATTTAACCCAATATTTTATATTTATTTTTATTCAATACTTCGTGAAAGGAAAGAAGCTTATTTACATATTATTTTTGAACAAAAAAGGCTTATTTTGTTGTCAAAAAACAAAAATATTCCTTGGACCAAATTATAAGGCAATATATGTAAATATATTACCGTTTACAAAGGAGACGATGCAAAAATTGGACCAAATGGGCCTAATGGCATTCAGCACTGCATTTTTCATATATCCATAACATTTATCTTCAAATATTGCGCGATCTTAAATTAAAATAATTAAATTTTTTCTGAAAATAAAAAAAATAAATATAAAAAATAAACATAAACATTTTATCGTACCACAATTGGTAAACACTGAAAACTAAGAGAAATATTTCAACCGTTCATATACAATACTTACATTGAAATATTTGGTAGAATTTGTCACTCTATTCCCAAAAGATCCATTCTAAAATTGTTTTACTAAAAAAAATTAAAAAAGATAGTTTTATGTATAACATGTTAATAACACAACCATTTTACATTTCTGCATTATGCGCTGTTAGCAGTTATTTTTAATAAATATGTATATACTTTTCAATTAAAATGTGTTTTGTTAATTTTGTAATTGCCAATAAGTTGTTCATTTAAGGGTTATAATATTATATTTCACGTATCTAAACATTTTCCTATTGTCTCTTTCAGTATTACAAAACCTATTACTTACATTTTTATCGTCCATTTTTTAGTGTTCGCACAAATCTCTTCACAGGACTTACTAAAAAGATCTCCTGTAAAAACGTATGTACATCACCATAAACAACATGCAGTAAAAATAACTATGATGCTCATCATACTATCTGGGGTAGTACGGATATAAACAATAGGGGTGATTCGCTTCTTGACTTTATTCTAACTACCAACCTAAGTATTCGTAACATAGGTAATAAACCGACCTTTACAATTAAAGACAGACAAGAAGTACTCGACGTAACGTTTGCTACTGACCGGCTGTCAGACAAAATTATTGGGTGGAATGTACTGGACGACCACTCATTCTCAAATCACCATTATATTGAGTTCAAACTCGCTGAAAAAGCGCCTGAGCCTGCCGTCCACAGAAATGTGAGAAAGACAAAGTGGCACCTGTACGAAAAGAATTTCAAGAAAGTCCTCAACTCCAAACTTCTGTACGAACCGAATGACAAAGCCGGTCTGGATCATCTGGTCGATCATATCACCACATCATTCAATAGTTCCCTTGAAGAAGCCTGTCCAAAAACAAGGTACAAGGGTAAAACTAAACCCCAATGGTGGACAACAAGCTATTCAACAAGGCTAAATCTACAGGGGTCGCTAATGTTTGGGATGCCTATAAAGAGCAACTCAATATCTATAAGAAGGAGCTTAGAAAGGCGCAAAGACGCTCTTGGTATACCTTCTGTGGCGAAGTGGAAAAGGTCTCCGACGCCGCAAGGCTGAGGAAAATATTATCAGCTTCACCCTGTACAGTGGGTTACTTGCAGGATGAGGCAAATAATTGGACCAAAAACAGCGAGCAGTCGCTCAATGTACTGCTCGACACACATTTCCCGGGGAACTCTCGAACAGAACCAGCAGGACCAACAAGAGTGCGAGTGGACTGCGAGCGTCGCTAGCTTGTTGACTGAGAGATCCACAATAAGCTGGGCTATTACTAGCTTTGAGCCCTTCAAGTCATCTGGACCAGACGGCATCACTCCAGCAGAAATACAGAAAATGTTGAAGTACATTATCCCCTGGCTGGAGAAAATGTATGTAGGCTGTATCAGGCTTTCATACATCCCGAATCGATGGAGGGATACCAAAGTGGTATTCATACCTAAAGCGGGGAAGATATCACACACTAGGCCAAAAGACTTCAGACCAATTAGCCTATCCTCCTTCCTACTGAAAGGTCTGGAAAGACTTTTAGATTATTTCATTAGGGAAAACCTGGATACAAACACCTGTCGGTGAACCAACATGCTTACAATAAGGGGAAGTCTACAGAATCAGCCCTGCACGAACTTGTGAGGACTATCGAATCGTCCCTGCATTTCAAGGAATTCACCATGGTGGCATTTCTTGACATAGAAGGGGCTTTTAACAACATTCACTCAGATGCTGTAATTGCGGCACTGTCACATCTAAAAGTTAACTCTAGTTTGATTAGACTAATTCAAAGTCTGCTCAACAGAAGACGCATAACAGCATGTCTTGGGTCCACAACTCTAACAAGGTTTGTAAACAGAGGAGGAGTACTGTCTCCACTAATTTGGAACCTAGCGGTGAATGAAATCCTGCTAGATCTAGAACGTTGTGGCTGCAAGGTCGTGGCATATGCGGACGACTTTGCAATCGCAGTGAGTGGCAAATTCGAAAACGTCCTCCGAGACATTCTACAGGTGGCTCTGAACAAATTGGCTAGATGGGCCAGAAGCAGCGGTTTGGGCATAAACCCAAACAAAACAGAATTGGTTCTCTTTACTAGGATGAATAAAGTCCCACATGTGCACCCTCCACCTCGGATAAATGGAACAGATCTAGTCTTTTCTGAAAGTGCAACATTTTTAGGAATAATTCTAGATAAAAAACTGTTATTTATACTTAATGTATTGGAACGTGTAAGGAAGGCTAACGTCGCCTTATATTCCTCCAAAAAGGCTGTAGGGTCGCGGTGGGGCCTCTCTCCTAAAATCGTCCACTGGATATATATAGCAGTAGTTCGTCCTATACTGCTATACGGCATTGTGGTATGGTGGACGGCAACTGACAAACTAACCATCACCAACCTACTAACAAAGGTTCAGAGAACTGCCTGCCTGAGCATACGCGGAGCCTTAAGGACTACAGCGACCGTGTCTCTACAGGCCCTACTCCATATACTGCCGATTAATATTGTGGCGAGAGAAGTTGCAACCAAAGCGGCAATAAGATTAAACTGCCTATCAATGTGGAGGTACAAAAACTACGGTCACATGAGAATATCAAAGTGTAGTGCTATGGTAACCGACCGAGTGGACTATATACGGTGTACACCTTCGAGAGAAATTACATCACTATGATTCCCGCGAGAGATGAATGGGTTGGAAGAAAACCAGGTAATAGAAACCATCTCCACTTTTACACGGATGGTTCGAAGCTTGATGAAAAGGTTGGCTTCGGAGTACACTGTGCAGAGCTTAGATTGGATATAGCTCACAGACTAGCAGATACCTGCAGTGTCTATCAAGCCGAAATAATGGCAATATGGGAAGTAGCCAAGTGGCTGAGTCGCAACATAGTAACCAAGACTGGCGTTGTCATTTACTGGGACAGCCAGGCTGCCATCAATTCTCTGGAGGCAACATCCCTAAATTCACAAACAGCCCTCGACTGCCGCAGATCTCTTAACGAGATGGCTGAGCAGTTTAACATACACCTCATATGGGTGCCTGGGCATAGGGATATCCCGAGGAACTGCAAAGCCGATGAACTTGCTAGGAAATGGACGACATTACAAATTCTCGAAGAATTTGCATATATTGGTGCGCCACTATCCACGTGGAAGCTTTGGCTTAGGCAAGAGGCAATCAGGCAGTCCAACGAAAGATGGACAGAAATCGGCACCTGCAGAGTAGCTAGACAAATCTGGCCAACGTATGACCTGAGAAGATCAAAATATCTCCTCGCACTAGAGAGGCAAAGATTGTCTACGTTAGTATCAGTTCTGACGGGACACTGCTTGATCGGCGAACACGCCAAAAGATTGGGTATTGACTCTAATGACTTCTGCAGAAGCTGTGGTGATGAGGAAGAAGTGGAGAGCATTGAGCACTTCCTATGCGACTGTCCCGCTCTGAGTAAACGACGACTGGACATACTGGGGTCGGCTTTTCTAGGCAGCCTAACAGATCTTTCCAGTATCGATATTCGTAATATCGACAAATTTTTATATCAAACAGGTTGGTTTCGATGAGGGGCATTTCAGCCCGTGGTAACACTAGGGACCTAAACTGGTCTATGTGAGCTTGTATAAAAAATACGGCTGCCACCCTAACCTAAACCTAAAACCTATGACGCACGCACTCTCTTATCACCAAGATCGATGGTGACGCCGACGGCATAACCACATACACACATGTACCCGACGGCTGCATTTGTTGTTGTTACTATGCTTTAGCAAAAATAACTGTTAACAGCCCATAATAAAACAATTTTCGGTGCAATATGAACGTACGAGTATGTATACATACTTACATATTCGCCGAAATCTAATTTTTTCACAATCCGCGTTCACAGACAACCGTCTCCCTCCATCGCTTGTAAATAACTGACGATTTAAAAGGAAACGAACAACAGAATTATTTTCTATTTTCAGAGAGTAGAAGAGCTCTCGCATCACCATAACAATTATTGATTTACACATTAACAAACAAAACTGATTCTACGAGCGAGAGAGGGAGAGAGATTGTATAATTCCCTCGTATGTATTCTTAAAAATAATGGCAATTGATATAAAATGTATTACCAAGACAGTCTTTCCTTTAAGGGGAGCATAGCCTTAAATTTATTACTAAAATATCTCATACTGTCAATTAAGTCCGATTCGGCATTAAAACTATGACATGTCTATGTGCATCATAGTTTTAATGCAGAAAATCCTTAAATGTATTGAAATATTACTTAAAATAAAGCGGATTGTCACAAAAAATTATGATTAGTTTCTTCAATTTAAAGGCGTACATTTAAAGAAGCGCGTACACAAAACTAATGATTAGATAGTCATTAATTCAAAATGAAACAACTTTAAATTAAGGAAAATTTCGTAAAAAACATGTAAATTTTGATTATTTTTATGAAAATTGGGATTGAATCGATGCCGAGGTCGCATACTTAATTTAAGAATGTGTCGTCATTAATTTTATTACTATTTTTTTTCAGTATACTCAGTTGAACTTGATGATGTTTCCGTTATTAGGCTGTTAGCTATACTTGGACACTTCCTACTCCAATCCATTAACTTATACAATCCATTAAATTATATCTTTCAGAAAATCGACTTATCTCTTTAAGGCGCTGAATTACACTAATTTATTAATAAGAAATTTCATTCATAAATTCCGGGTTTAAGGTGACATATAGTTTGCTTCGAAAGTAGACACCCAATATTTTCAAGACTGCCGCGTACTTCTTTGTATTGCGTACATATAATTTTACTACCTGTATGTATATACGACTGGGATGTCCATGCCCCTAAAAGGCGTAACTGAATGGAAACCTCATAAATAAAAAACCACAAATATTGTTGAATGACCCTCTATCTGAGCGGATCTCATCCAATATAGCTCTCACATTGCATATCATGTTTTATCGAGGGTTACGAACGGCCATAAAACCTCGTCCTCTCTATAATTTTATAATGTCTGACATCAATCCTCATAAAATAAAATGCAAGTGCAATGTCTCTTATATGTCTCTCTCACATATGGCGAATTCAATATAAGCAAAAACATCATTTAAAAACGAAAAATATGAAACAAGATTTTTTTTTTGAATTTCCCTAACATTTACAAAATGGCTCATAACTTTTACACCTATCCATAGATTTTTCAAATAGACAGTGTTTTCTTCGTTAGCATGCTGGCTTTTTAAAAAATGTGAATAAATTTTGTCGATTTTTTTTTCTATTTTTTTATGTTTTTTTTTTTGTACCAGGAAAAAGCGTTTTTTTTAAATCATTTTTTTTTCTCATATTTTTGACGACTGTTACTAAACTAACGATTCGACGTGAAAGCGATATTTGCAGCATATATAGCCCTATTCCCTTTAATTTGAGGCATATCACGGCTCAATCAGGCTTATACTTAAAAAATTATGGTCCAAATACATAACGTACTTACAATGAAAGCTGGAATTTAAAAAAAAATTTACCATAATTTTTTTTTTTTTATATTTTTTTTTTGTGTTTGTGACACCTAATTGCACCAGAAACTGTTATCCACATCCCTTGGACAAAAATTTTGTTGTCTTCTTTTTCATAATAAAAAAACCGTTATGACTCTCTCTGTGTTTACAGAATAACGTCTTTAGATTCAACTAAAGAGTTACATTTTGAATTGTCTCCAAGTGTTTAAGCAAATGGGACCGTTGATTTATCATCTAAAGAGTAATATTTTTAGTTGTGCCCTTTTCAACTTATAATCCGAGTAAGATTTTACAGTTAAAAAGGTACAACTCAAAATAATACCACTATTTATACACAAACTTATTTCATGAAAAGAGTAACAACTCAAAAGTGTTGTTATTTTTTCTAAAATCAATAAAAAAAACTATGATATTTTATTGCAATCACATATTCTTTTTTTTGTAATATACCATTAATATTAACGGAAACAGTTTTTTGCCTCAACTGAAATTTTTTAAATTTTGAGTTGTTACCCTTTTGTGGAACAGGTGCGATATGTCAGGATTAAATAGATTTCATTGAAACTAATATTATTATTATTATTATTTATTAATAGATTTTTCAACATACATGTATAATTCATTGTAATGTAATTCAAAATAAGTATAAGTTTACTATAATCTATATTTGGCGTAACATTGAACGTTGTTTGCCAGAATGGCATAATAAAATAGTTATTAATTAAATTCATTTAAAATCAATTTTCTGTATTTTAAACAGCTTTCTAGATAATTGTATAAAGGTAACATATTTGTTCCATTTAACAAGGCAATCACATCATCATAATCAAGGGTAGGTTTGCCAAAACAACGGAATCTAGTGTTTTTGTATATAGGACAAACTCCTATAAAGTGGAAGGTGTTCTCAGATTGGTCCAAATTACAGATAGTACAAAAACCAAGGGTGTTCTTTTTAAAGGCTCTCGCGTTGATGTTAAGTAATCCGCCTCTGGCCCTAATAATAATGCTTGTAGCACGAGTTGACCAACCAGGAACGTAGTATAGGCTAGACATATCATAGTTGAGCTGTGAATATAAGTCGTGAAACTGCGAACTTCTGGCTTTTTCAATGGCGTCATTGCGTTCCTTTTCACAAATTAAGCTCAATATTTGTTTGCTATATGAACATAGAGGCCGATAAAAATTTACAGGAGAGTATTGTAGGTCTTGGCACGTATTTAACCATTCCTCAGCCGAAAATATTTTCTTCTCTACAATTTCGGTAGCCAAAACCCTGGGCAGTCTACTTGTTGAAAGTTGAAGAACTTTGTTGATATATGCAAAATGTAGCTTTAACGTTGATGTATGTAGAGAATCCATACCAGTCTCGAGATTAAGCAAATAGTTTGGCGTGTTAGTTGGATGAAAAACCTAAACAGCTTTTCAACCTCATCGTATTTTTTGAAACCCCATACCTGGGCGGCGTAAAACATGATTGAAGTAGAAGCAGCATTGAATATTTTTAACTTATTTGTCATGGATAATGAGGGATTATTAATGTATTTGCTCCAGGTGGAAGAAATGGTCAGCTTAGACGAAGCCAGTTTGTAATTTAAGTGATCCTTAAATGATAAGTTGTATGCAAAATCAACCCCAAGATATTTATAATTGTTAACAACCTTTATATTATCGCCACCATAATTCCATCTCAAATTGGATGATATTCGAGCTCCAGTTCGAAATATTAGTACCTTCGATTTATCCAGATTGACTTTCAAACTCCAGGTTAAACAATATTGGTATAAAGCATTTATCATTTCTTGCAGTCCTGATGTTGAATCCGATAAAATTACGATGTCATCTGCATATAGTAGTATTTTTACACATACACCAGCAACTTCTACACCACCTGGTAGTATATCAGCAATGTCGTTTATATACAATGAAAATAGAATAGGGCTCAAAATACAACCTTGTTTGACACCAAACTCCACAGAAAAAGATTCTGACATTCTAGACCCATCCCATATTGTGCTATTAGTGTTGATATATGAGTTTTGTATGATACGTATTATCTTCGACGATAGGCCCATACAGGAAATCTTGTAAAAGAGGCAATTTCTTGGGATCATATCGAAGGCAGAAGTAAAATCGACAAAGAAAGCATACGTTTTTTACCTTTTAGCTTGTTTAAGTGTACAATATTAACAAGGTTAAAAATATTATCAACAGTCGAGTAATGCTTCCTAAAACCAGCTTGGTACTCATTTAAAATTTGTTTATCTTCAATCCACTCATTCATGCGGTTCAGTATGACGGTGTTAAATATTTTCCCCAATGCATCCATTAGAGACAAGTCACGATAGTTTGTTGGACAGTTTGGGTCACCTTTCTTAAAAAGAGGAATGATAACGGAATTACGAAAGCTTGTGGGAATTTCTTCTCTCAAAAATATTTTATTCAGAACAGAGAGTATTGCGATTCTAAAACCATGTGGAGCATATTTGTAAAATTCGTAGCAAATTCCATCTTGTCCTGGAGCTTTAATATGTTTCAAACCTCTCAAAACGCTGGCTAGTTCACATAATTCGATTGGAGAATCCAGAATTTCATCACTGAAAAGGGGCTTACACCAAGATAGCATTTGATTGTTATGAGATCGCTGCAGCAACGAACTGAAATGTAGGAGAAAGTCATCGGCGGTTAAGTCACCCATTACAGCTTTTGGTTTTACATTTAATGACTTGGATATACACCACCATTCCTTGCTGTCCTTAATCCAGTTGAGCCTATCCAGAGTTTTATTATAAAAATCAAGTTTTTTGCTTTTACAAAGCTGTATTTAGCTCTAGCAGATATATAACGTGCTTTATTGACCGTGTTATGACAATTTTTCTGTAAGCGAAGCCATTTCATCATACATTTACGGGCTCGAGCACATTGCCAGTCGAACCATTCGTGTTTTGGTTCAAAAAATGCTTTATTTGATTTAATAGCCGCAGCTTGCGATATTATGTTTGTGATTATCCTGACCAATTCATCCACCGCCAAAGACATTACTAGCAATAAGATTAGAAAGTCTGTTTGTATAAGTTTTCAAGTGTATCTTGTTCCAGCGTAGTTTTTGCAGACCAACCTTTTCAGAGTTAATAGCACTATTATGCGAATATTTAAGCAGTAGGCACAAAGGCATGTGGTCAGAGTATGGTTTTGTCGAGATTTTAAAGTTAGCTAAGTATTGTAGAAAGCTGTAAGAACAGATGACATAGTCGATGACTGAACTTCCCATTACACCACAGAAAGAGTATTCACCGCTCGTATCATTTCCAAAACATCCATTTAATACAATCCCACCAGGTAAAACAGCCACCAACACAGCACTATGCAGCATGTGTTCCGACGGTCAGTTTGTGTTATGAACTGTACTTATTTCACAAAAAACACAGAAAAATATCGCAGCTATTGAAGACGGACATGTTTATACTTTGCCAACAGGGTTGCCAATCTAATATAAAACTAATATTATTTATTCATTGAAATTAATACTTTATTTAATTCTATTTTCACCACATATTGGACTGTACAAAGTCTGTCGAATCAGCTTTCTTATAAGTATCAGTTAACAATAGCTAATTTTTGTCCAAACAAATCTTGGTGGAATCGTGAATGTTCAAAATTAATGGAACCAGGAATATATATTGGGCAAATTATTATTAATATTATTAAAATTATAATAATATAATTATATTAATAAGTTATATTAATATTGTCGAAAATGAGATTTTGATGCCAAAATGCTTCTGTTTCACATGATTGGTCTATGGTGTGAATTTTAAATAAAAAAAATATATTCTGACACACCTTTTTTTAAAGTTTTTGTTTTTTTTTGGCTATCTTATTTAATTTTTTTTTTACGAATACTAAACTGGCTATTTTAGCACTTTTTATTTGATTTCCAAATTGCTACAATTTAAAAACCGCCAAACTTAATCATTTTTCGGGATTCGTTGCTGATCATTCGCAGTGAACGGACGTGTTTATCACATAGCGGATAGTTACCAGTACCTATTACGCAATAGCAAAAATCTGTACAAAGTCTGTAAGGTCTACATCGTAGTACCTATTACGGTCTAATACAGACAAAATAAAAATAAATTCTCTTGACGGGGATGCCTTCGTGTTCCGATGGAGCGCGGTTCCCCAATCGTCCGACTGTCCGTCCGTTGGTCTTGGCCAAAGCCGACCACACCAAAAATGGTGAAAATCTCCCTAAAGTATTCACAACAGGTGGTGCGGTGAGGGGAAAACGTCATGTCCGACCGTCAAAACGGAAGCACAATGAGAATCGTGTAGCGCTCAGAGTTTTGACGAAGTTGGATGCTATTTAGGTTTCGGCTCTTACCGAAAAACAAAAAGAGTCACTTATCTGGGCTAAAGGCGTCATAGATGCTTCTAAGGCCAATGAGTCGGCTGAAAGAGCCACAACTTCAGCTGTGTTAACGGCTAATAAAGTAAAACGAATCAGATCACCTGATGAACCCCTGCCTTCGAAAAAGGCAAGAGGCCCTAATGTCACCATCAACAGGACACTCACCAAGCCCTTCAATGAAGTGGCGAAGGAGAGTCTAGTGATGGCTGTTATAGACAGAAGTAGTGAGGATGGATCCATCCTCAAGGACAAATGGAGTCATGTACAATCAGCCATTATGGCTCATTACCTCGATGTCCGTAGAGAAATGCCGGGCAAACCACCAATCTGCAACGATGCAGGATGGCATCAGGGGAGAGTAAAGCTCTTATATTTCGGTGATGCCAGATCAGTAGACCTGTATAAGGCTGCTCTGAGTCGAGCGGGTGAGGTGTGGCCGGGTGCCCAGTTGGATATTGTCGAAAAAAACAACATCCCTAGTCACCTCAGAGCCATCACCTGGGTTACAGAAGAGCCCTCCAACCCTCCAACATCTTAGAAATAATAAAAGATTCCAATCCTGGTCTGCCGGCCCATAATTGGAGAATCAGCAAGGTGGGTGAGGCGGATGGTAAAAAGCGGCAGGTCAATCTTATCCTAAACGCTGAATCCACCTCCCATATACAAAGTGCGAGTGCAACCGTACAATATGACTTCGAGACTATAGTCTTGAAGATATACAAGCAGGATATAGCTCCCACTGCAAAAGGTGAGTCGTCCACCGTGGCACTTCTGGAAGTGCGGAGGTACCCACGCCTATTATTTCTTGTGACTCCAACTCTAACAGAAGATCTGTAACGTCCTTCTCTGAGGACAAAAGCTCTACTTCGGACACAGAGGAGCTGGACTCTTTGACGCATCTGGCGGGGACATGGTTCTCGACGATACGGACGAAGAGTTCGATAACACCCTTGTCGCGGTGGATGTTAATCTGTCAATTACCAATGATGGTAAGCGGGATATAGCTCCCACTGCAAAAGGTGAGTCGTCCACCGTGGCACTTTCTGGAAGTGCGGAGGTACCCACGCCTATTATTTCTTGTGACTCCAACTCTAACAGAAGATCTGTAACGTCCTTCTCTGAGGACAAAAGCTCTACTTCGGACACAGAGGAGCTGGACTCTTTGACGCATCTGGCGGGGACATGCTTCTCGACGATACGGACGAAGAGTTCGATAACACCTTTGTCGCGGTGGATGTTAATCTGTCAATTACCAATGATGGAAGAATTCTACAGATTAACCTCCATCACGCTAAAGCAGCCTCAGCGGCTCTATAGCTGCGCCTGTCCACAGGCGCATTAGACATCGTCCTGATACAGGAGCCCTACGTAGTGGGAGGAAGGGTGTGCGGTATTAGGACACCCAACTTTAAACTGCTTGTGGCCAACTGTGAAGGCACCCCAAGAACCTGCATTTTGGCCAGGAAAGATCTAAGTATCTTTCTCCTGACAAATTTAAGTGGTAAAGACCAAACAGCTGCTAGCCTGGAGATCGGTAATCGCGCATATATTGGGTGGTCTCCAGCTACTTGCCTTATGAATCTATAGTACCGACTGCTCTATTCAGGGAAGTAGTAGAAGAAGCAACGTCTGACTAGCTCGAGCTGATTATTGGCGCAGACACTAACGCTCATCATACTATCTGGGGTAGTACGGATATAAACAATAGGGGTGATTCGCTTCTTGACTTTATTCTAACTACCAACCTTAGTATTTGTAACTTAGGTAATAAACCGACCTTCACAATTAAAGACAGACAAGAAGTACTCGACGTAACGTTTTCTACTGACCGGCTGTCAGACAAAATGATTGGGTGGAATGTACTGGACGACCACTCATTCTCAGATCACCATTATATTGAGTTCAAACTCGCGGAAAAAGCGCCTACACCTGCCGTCCACAGAAATGTAAGGAAGACAAAGTGGCACCTGTATGAGAAGAATTTCAAGAAAGTCCTCAACTCTAAACTTCTGTACGAACCGAATGACAAAGCCGGTCTGGATCATCTGGTCGATCATATCACCATATCATTCAATAGATCCCTTGAAGAAGCCTGTCCAGAAACAAGGTACAAGGGTAAAACTAAACCCCAATGGTGGACTTCTGAGCTAACGGCTATGAAAAAGACCTGCAACAAGCTATTCAATAAGGCTAAATCTACTGGGGTCGCTAATGATTGGGATGCCTATAAAGAGCAACTCAAGATCTATAAGAAGGAGCTTAGAAAGGCGCAAAGGCGCTCTTGGTATACCTTCTGTGGTGAAGTGGAAAAGGTCTCCGACGCCGCTAGGCTGAGAAAGATATTATCTGCTTCACCATGTACAGTGGGATATTTACAGGATGAGGCAAATAACTGGACCAAAAACAGCGAAATGCAGAAAATGTTAAAGTACATTATCCCCTGGCTGGAGAAAATCTATGTAGGCTGTATCAGGCTTTCATACGTCCCGAATCGATGGAGGGATACCAAAGTGGTATTCATACCTAAAGCGGGAAAGATATCACACACTAGGCCAAAAGACTTCAGACCAATTAGCCTATCCTCCTTCCTATTGAAAGGTCTGGAAAGGCTTTTAGATCATTTCATTAGGGAAAACCTGGATACAAAACTCCTGTCGGGGAACCAACATGCTTACAATAAGGGCAAGTCTACAGAATCAGCCCTGCACGAACTTGTGAGCACAATCGAATCGTCCCTGCATTTCAAGGAATTCACCATGGTGGCATTTCTTTACATAGAAGGGGCTTTTAACAACATTCACTCAGATGCGGTAATTGCGGCACTCTCACATCTAAAAGTTAACACTCAGTGATGAGTGTTAGATAACAATCGCAGTGAGTTGCAAATTCGTAAACGTCCTCAGAGACATCCTACAGGTGGCTCTGAACAAGTTGGTATTGTGGTATGGTGGACGGCAACTGACAAACTAACCATTACCAACCTACTAACAAAGGTTCAGAGAACTGCCTGCCTGAGCATAAGCGGAGCCTTAAGGACTACAGCGACCGAGTCTCTACAAGCCCTACTCCATATACTGCCGATTAATATTGTGGCGAGAGAAGTTGCAACCAAAGCGGCAATAAGATTAAACTGCCTATCAATGTGGAGGTACAAGAACTATGGTCACATGAGGATATCAAAGTGTAGTGCTATGGTAACCGACCGAGTGGGCTATATACCAAATGTGTACACCTTCGAGAGAAATTACATCACTATGATTCCCGCCAGAGATGAATGGGTCGGCAGAATACCAGGTAATAGAAACCATCTCCACTTTTACACGGATGGTTCGAAGCTTGATGAAAAGGTTGGCTTCGGAGTACACTGTGAAGAACTTAGTCAGGATATAGCTCACAGACTACCAGATACCTGCAGTGTCTATCAAGCCGAAATAATGGCAATATGGGAAGGCGTCAAGTGGCTGAGTCGCAACATAGTAACCAACACTGGCGTTGTCATTTACTCGGACAGCCAGGCTGCCATCAATTCTCTGGAGGCAACATCCCTAAATTCACTCGACTGCCGCAGATCTCTTAACGAGATGGCTGAGCAGTTTAATATACACCTCATATGGGTGCCTGGGCATAGGGATATCCCGGGGAACTGCAAAGCCGATGAACTTGCTAGGAAAGGGACGACATTACAAATTCTCGAAGAATTTGCATATATTGGTGCGCCACTATCCACGTGCAAGCTTTGGCTTAGGCAAGAAGCAATCAGACAGTCCAACGAAAGATGGACAGAAATCGGCACCTGCAGGGTAGCTAGACAAATCTGGCCAAGGTATGACCTGAGAAGGTCAAAATATCTCCTCGCACTAGAGAGGAAACGATTGTCTACGTTAGTACAGGTTCTGACGAACACTGCTTGATCGGCGAACACGCCAAAAGATTGGGTATTGACTCCAATAACTTCTGCTGAAGCTGTGGAGATGAGGAAGAAGTGGAGAGCATTTAGCACTTGCTTTGCGACTGTCCCGCTTTGAGTAAACGACGACTGGACATACTGGGGTCGGCCTTTTTAGGCAGCCTAACAGATCTTTCCAGTACTGATATTCGTACTATCGATAAATTTATATATCAAACAGGTTGGTTTCGATGAGGGGCATTTCAGCCCGTGGTAACACTAGGGACCTAAACTGGTCTATGTGAGCTTGTAAAAAAAATACGGCTGCCACCCTAACCTAATCATTTTTCGATGTAGTATGAACTATTCCTGCAGATTTTGACAAGCGGATTTTACTTTAGTTTTAAATTTTTTTGCAAAAAATTAGAGAAAACGGCAGTAGAAAACTTCTAATTTGATGTATTTTGCAAGCCCGTGTAACGCTCATAAATCATCTTTAGCGAAGTTTAAGACGCCTACTGTGAAGAGTGGACTTTACTCCATTGATAAAAGATTTAAATAGAAAAATACTTAAGAGTAATAGTTTTATTATGAAATGCAATTAAATTCAAAACGTTATAACGTTGAAGGCATTATCAATGCGAAAAAAATGCAGAGTGCAATTACCTTAAGAAATGCAATTTGTTAAAAGAACATGAGGTGGTGAAGCATGTATTTAAATAGAAAAATACTTAAGAGTAATAGTTTTATTATGAATTGCAATTTATATTGAAAAAGTTATAAAGTTGAAGGCATTTTCAATGCATATATAAGAAAAAAATGCGGAATGGAATTTTTTTAAGAAATGCAATTGATTAAAGGAACATGATGTGGTAATGCATATAAGCTAGAAATCACTAGTTTAAAAAAACATTAAATAGTTTAAAAAAACATTGCAACAAACTGCGAAATTTTTTTTTCGAACTACTACTACTACCACGACACCACAACTAATACACCACGGTCAGCATCTAATTTCTGCGAGTAAATAAAAGTATTTATGAGAACGGAAATCTGTGATTCCATCCGATTATAATTACTTTTTTGATAACGTAAGCTACTGAAACAATTGAATTACGTGTACTACTGGTATTTGCAAATATACAAATATCGTTTATACCTTCAGAAAATGTTTTGTCTTCACATTGTATCTAGGAACACTCGCAATCTTTTAAGCTTATGTAATGTTTTTATACAGAATCACGACAAAATCTTCTTTCATTTGCCTTCCCACACTTAGTATTGCAAAATTTCTGCGCATATAGCCCTACAATTAGCCATTTATTTACCATTTAACCACAGACATTTTGGCATTTACTTTCATAAATTTATTTTAATTTGAATTGTGTTCGACATTTTTTATTTTCAATATAAATTTAAATTTGAACAAAAGCTGATATACTTAAAAATTCCAGAAAACCTAGAAATTTTTTTGTACACTATGTAGAACATATTGTAGGACAAAAAATACCTGGGACTCAAAAAACAGCTTTTTTCTCTCCTAAAAAATTTGTATCTTTTTAATATAGCAGCATTTGCCATTTGATCAGAGTGGTAATTATATATGTGAAAGAAAGTCGACAATTGCAGTTATCTTTGTACGAAATTGTTGAGCAATCAAATTCTGCCATACAGGGTACTATAACTTTGTGCATTTGTTTGTAACACCCAAAAGCAGAAGAAATAGACTCATCGTTTATTACACCGATCAACTTAGAATCACTTTCTGAGTTGATTTAGCTATGTCCGTCTGTCCGTCCGTCCGTCCGTCTGTCTGTGCATGTATTCTTGTAATAAAAGTACAGGTCGCAATTGTGGTCCGATCCCAACGAAACTTTACACACCCTCTTCTTGGCTCAAGGACGATCCCTACTGAATTTGGTTAAACTCGGTTCAGATTTTCATATAGCTACCATATATATTTACCTCCGATTTGGCATATATGCACTGTATAAGGAAAATTTTTGAACCGATTTGTACAAAAATTGACAGAGAGCAGTCTCGTGATACACTTAGAGACAATACAAAATTTGGGGAAAATCGGTTCAGATTTAGATATAGCCCCCATTATATGTTACCCCCGATTTGACATGTAAGCGCTGTAGAAACTGTATTTTATATCAGATCAGTAAGATTCGTTGCTGATCATTCGCAGAGAACGGACGTGTTTATCACATAGCGGATAGTTACCAGTACCTATTACGCAATAGCAAAAAATCTGTACAAAGTCCGTAAGGCCTACATCGTAGTACCTATTACGGTCTAATACAGACAAAATAAAAATAAATTCTCTTGACGGGGATGCCTTCGTGTTCCGATGGAGCGCGGTTCCCCAATCGTCCGACTGTCCGTCCGTTGGTCTTGGCCAAAGCCGACCACACCAAAAATGGTGAAAATCTCCCTAAAGTACTCACAACAGGTGGTGCGGTGAGGGGAAAACGTCATGTCCGACCGTCAAAACGGAAGCACAATCAGCATCGTGTAGCGCTCAGAGTTTTGACGAAGTTGGAGGCTGTTGAGGTTTCGGCTCTTACCGAAAAACAAAAAGAGTCACTTACCTGGGCTAAAGGCGTCATAGATGCTTCTAAGGCCAATGAGTCGGCTGAAAGAGCCACAAATTCAGCTATGTTAACGGCTAATAAAGTGAAACGAATTAGATCACCTGATGAACCCCTGCCTTCGAAAAAGGCAAGAGGCCCTAATGTCACCATCAACAGGACACTCACCAAGCCCTTCAATGAAGTGGCGAATACAAAAATTGGTAGAGAGTTTTAATTGCTTGGTAGAATTGACTGCAGTTTCGATAGACACCACTCTATCATCTTCAGAATTCAGTAGCAATAGTGTTATAGACAGAAGTAGTGAGGATGGATCCATCCTCAAGGACAAATGGAGTCATGTACAATCAGCCATTATGGCTCATTACCTCGATGTCCGTAGAGAAATGCCGGGCAAACCACCAATCTGCAACGATGCAGGATGGCATCAGGGGAGAGTAAAGCTCTTATATTCCGGTGATGCCAAATCAGTAGACCTGTAAAAGGCTGCTCTGAGTGGAACGGGTGAGGTGTGGCCGGGTGCCCAGTTGGATGTTGTCGAAAAAACCAACATCTCTAGTCACCCTAGAGCCATCACCTGGGTTACAGAAGAGCCCTCCAACCCGGCTGACATCTTAGAAATAATAAAAGATTCCAATCCTGGTCTGCCGGCCCATAATTGGAGAATCAGCAAGGTGGGTGAGGCGGATGGTAAAAAGCGGCAGGTCAATCTTATCCTAAACGCTGAATCCACCTCCCATATACAAAGTGCGAGTGCAACCGTACAATATGACTTCGAGACTATAGTCTTGAAGATATACAAGCAGGATATAGCTCCCACTGCAAAAGGTGAGTCGTCCACCGTGGCACTTCTGGAAGTGCGGAGGTACCCACGCCTATTATTTCTTGTGACTCCAACTCTAACAGAAGATCTGTAACGTCCTTCTCTGAGGACAAAAGCTCTACTTCGGACACAGAGGAGCTGGACTCTTTGACGCATCTGGCGGGGACATGCTTCTCGACGATACGGACGAAGAGTTCGATAACACCCTTGTCGCGGTGGATGTTAATCTGTCAATTACCAATGATGGTAAGCGGGATATAGCTCCCACTGCAAAAGGTGAGTCGTCCACCGTGGCACTTTCTGGAAGTGCGGAGGTACCCACGCCTATTATTTCTTGTGACTCCAACTCTAACAGAAGATCTGTAACGTCCTTCTCTGAGGACAAAAGCTCTACTTCGGACACAGAGGAGCTGGACTCTTTGACGCATCTGGCGGGGACATGCTTCTCGACGATACGGACGAAGAGTTCGATAACACCTTTGTCGCGGTGGATGTTAATCTGTCAATTACCAATGATGGAAGAATTCTACAGATTAACCTCCATCACGCTAAAGCAGCCTCAGCGGCTCTATAGCTGCGCCTGTCCACAGGCGCATTAGACATCGTCCTGATACAGGAGCCCTACGTAGTGGGAGGAAGGGTGTGCGGTATTAGGACACCCAACTTTAAACTGCTTGTGGCCAACTGTGAAGGCACCCCAAGAACCTGCATTTTGGCCAGGAAAGATCTAAGTATCTTTCTCCTGACAAATTTAAGTGGTAAAGACCAAACAGCTGCTAGCCTGGAGATCGGTAATCGCGCATATATTGGGTGGTCTCCAGCTACTTGCCTTATGAATCTATAGTACCGACTGCTCTATTCAGGGAAGTAGTAGAAGAAGCAACGTCTGACTAGCTCGAGCTGATTATTGGCGCAGACACTAACGCTCATCATACTATCTGGGGTAGTACGGATATAAACAATAGGGGTGATTCGCTTCTTGACTTTATTCTAACTACCAACCTTAGTATTTGTAACTTAGGTAATAAACCGACCTTCACAATTAAAGACAGACAAGAAGTACTCGACGTAACGTTTTCTACTGACCGGCTGTCAGACAAAATGATTGGGTGGAATGTACTGGACGACCACTCATTCTCAGATCACCATTATATTGAGTTCAAACTCGCGGAAAAAGCGCCTACACCTGCCGTCCACAGAAATGTAAGGAAGACAAAGTGGCACCTGTATGAGAAGAATTTCAAGAAAGTCCTCAACTCTAAACTTCTGTACGAACCGAATGACAAAGCCGGTCTGGATCATCTGGTCGATTATATCACCATATCATTCAATAGATCCCTTGAAGAAGCCTGTCCAGAAACAAGGTACAAGGGTAAAACTAAACCCCAATGGTGGACTTCTGAGCTAACGGCTATGAAAAAGACCTGCAACAAGCTATTCAATAAGGCTAAATCTACTGGGGTCGCTAATGATTGGGATGCCTATAAAGAGCAACTCAAGATCTATAAGAAGGAGCTTAGAAAGGCGCAAAGGCGCTCTTGGTATACCTTCTGTGGTGAAGTGGAAAAGGTCTCCGACGCCGCTAGGCTGAGAAAGATATTATCTGCTTCACCATGTACAGTGGGATATTTACAGGATGAGGCAAATAACTGGACCAAAAACAGCGAAATGCAGAAAATGTTAAAGTACATTATCCCCTGGCTGGAGAAAATCTATGTAGGCTGTATCAGGCTTTCATACGTCCCGAATCGATGGAGGGATACCAAAGTGGTATTCATACCTAAAGCGGGAAAGATATCACACACTAGGCCAAAAGACTTCAGACCAATTAGCCTATCCTCCTTCCTATTGAAAGGTCTGGAAAGGCTTTTAGATCATTTCATTAGGGAAAACCTGGATACAAAACTCCTGTCGGGGAACCAACATGCTTACAATAAGGGCAAGTCTACAGAATCAGCCCTGCACGAACTTGTGAGCACAATCGAATCGTCCCTGCATTTCAAGGAATTCACCATGGTGGCATTTCTTTACATAGAAGGGGCTTTTAACAACATTCACTCAGATGCGGTAATTGCGGCACTCTCACATCTAAAAGTTAACACTCAGTGATGAGTGTTAGATAACAATCGCAGTGAGTTGCAAATTCGTAAACGTCCTCAGAGACATCCTACAGGTGGCTCTGAACAAGTTGGTATTGTGGTATGGTGGACGGCAACTGACAAACTAACCATTACCAACCTACTAACAAAGGTTCAGAGAACTGCCTGCCTGAGCATAAGCGGAGCCTTAAGGACGACAGCGACCGAGTCTCTACAAGCCCTACTCCATATACTGCCGATTAATATTGTGGCGAGAGAAGTTGCAACCAAAGCGGCAATAAGATTAAACTGCCTATCAATGTGGAGGTACAAGAACTATGGTCACATGAGGATATCAAAGTGTAGTGCTATGGTAACCGACCGAGTGGACTATATACCAAATGTGTACACCTTCGAGAGAAATTACATCACTATGATTCCCGCCAGAGATGAATGGGTCGGCAGAATACCAGGTAATAGAAACCATCTCCACTTTTACACGGATGGTTCGAAGCTTGATGAAAAGGTTGGCTTCGGAGTACACTGTGAAGAACTTAGTCAGGATATAGCTCACAGACTACCAGATACCTGCAGTGTCTATCAAGCCGAAATAATGGCAATATGGGAAGGCGTCAAGTGGCTGAGTCGCAACATAGTAACCAACACTGGCGTTGTCATTTACTCGGACAGCCAGGCTGCCATCAATTCTCTGGAGGCAATATCCCTAAATTCACTCGACTGCCGCAGATCTCTTAACGAGATGGCTGAGCAGTTTAATATACACCTCATATGGGTGCCTGGGCATAGGGATATCCCGGGGAACTGCAAAGCCGATGAACTTGCTAGGAAAGGGACGACATTACAAATTCTCGAAGAATTTGCATATATTGGTGCGCCACTATCCACGTGCAAGCTTTGGCTTAGGCAAGAAGCAATCAGACAGTCCAACGAAAGATGGACAGAAATCGGCACCTGCAGGGTAGCTAGACAAATCTGGCCAAGGTATGACCTGAGAAGGTCAAAATATCTCCTCGCACTAGAGAGGAAACGATTGTCTACGTTAGTACAGGTTCTGACGAACACTGCTTGATCGGCGAACACGCCAAAAGATTGGGTATTGACTCCAATGACTTCTGCTGAAGCTGTGGAGATGAGGAAGAAGTGGAGAGCATTTAGCACTTGCTTTGCGACTGTCCCGCTTTGAGTAAACGACGACTGGACATACTGGGGTCGGCCTTTTTAGGCAGCCTAACAGATCTTTCCAGTACTGATATTCGTACTATCGATAAATTTATATATCAAACAGGTTGGTTTCGATGAGGGGCATTTCAGCCCGTGGTAACACTAGGGACCTAAACTGGTCTATGTGAGCTTGTAAAAAAAATACGGCTGCCACCCTAACCTAATCATTTTTCGATGTAGTATGAACTATTCCTGCAGATTTTGACAAGCGGATTTTACTTTAGTTTTAAATTTTTTTGCAAAAAATTAGAGAAAACGGCAGTAGAAAACTTCTAATTTGATGTATTTTGCAAGCCCGTGTAACGCTCATAAATCATCTTTAGCGAAGTTTAAGACGCCTACTGTGAAGAGTGGACTTTACTCCATTGATAAAAGATTTAAATAGAAAAATACTTAAGAGTAATAGTTTTATTATGAAATGCAATTAAATTCAAAACGTTATAACGTTGAAGGCATTATCAATGCGAAAAAAATGCAGAGTGCAATTACCTTAAGAAATGCAATTTGTTAAAAGAACATGAGGTGGTGAAGCATGTATTTAAATAGAAAAATACTTAAGAGTAATAGTTTTATTATGAATTGCAATTTATATTGAAAAAGTTATAAAGTTGAAGGCATTTTCAATGCATATATAAGAAAAAAATGCGGAATGGAATTTTTTTAAGAAATGCAATTGATTAAAGGAACATGATGTGGTAATGCATATAAGCTAGAAATCACTAGTTTAAAAAAACATTAAATAGTTTAAAAAAACATTGCAACAAACTGCGAAATTTTTTTTTCGAACTACTAATGCTACCACGGCACCACAACTAATACACCACGGTCAGCATCTAATTTCTGCGAGTAAATAAAAGTATTTATGAGAACGGAAATCTGTGATTCCATCCGATTATAATTACTTTTTTGATAACGTAAGCTACTGAAACAATTGAATTACGTGTACTACTGGTATTTGCAAATATACAAATATCGTTTATACCTTCAGAAAATGTTTTGTCTTCACATTGTATCTAGGAACACTCGCAATCTTTTAAGCTTATGTAATGTTTTTATACAGAATCACGACAAAATCTTCTTTCATTTGCCTTCCCACACTTAGTATTGCAAAATTTCTGCGCATATAGCCCTACAATTAGCCATTTATTTACCATTTAACCACAGACATTTTGGCATTTACTTTCATAAATTTATTTTAATTTGAATTGTGTTCGACATTTTTTATTTTCAATATAAATTTAAATTTGAACAAAAGCTGATATACTTAAAAATTCCAGAAAACCTAGAAATTTTTTTGTACACTATGTAGAACATATTGTAGGACAAAAAATACCTGGGACTCAAAAAACAGCTTTTTTCTCTCCTAAAAAATTTGTATCTTTTTAATATAGCAGCATTTGCCATTTGATCAGAGTGGTAATTATATATGTGAAAGAAAGTCGACAATTGCAGTTATCTTTGTACGAAATTGTTGAGCAATCAAATTCTGCCATACAGGGTACTATAACTTTGTGCATTTGTTTGTAACACCCAAAAGCAGAAGAAATAGACTCATCGTTTATTACACCGATCAACTTAGAATCACTTTCTGAGTTGATTTAGCTATGTCCGTCTGTCCGTCCGTCCGTCCGTCTGTCTGTGCATGTATTCTTGTAATAAAAGTACAGGTCGCAATTGTGGTCCGATCCCAACGAAACTTTACACACCCTCTTCTTGGCTCAAGGACGATCCCTACTGAATTTGGTTAAACTCGGTTCAGATTTTCATATAGCTACCATATATATTTACCTCCGATTTGGCATATATGCACTGTATAAGGAAAATTTTTGAACCGATTTGTACAAAAATTGACAGAGAGCAGTCTCGTGATACACTTAGAGACAATACAAAATTTGGGGAAAATCGGTTCAGATTTAGATATAGCCCCCATTATATGTTACCCCCGATTTGACATGTAAGCGCTGTAGAAACTGTATTTTATATCAGATCAGTAAGATTCGTTGCTGATCATTCGCAGAGAACGGACGTGTTTATCACATAACCAGTACCTATTACGCAATAGCAAAAAATCTGTACAAAGTCCGTAAGGCCTACATCGTAGTACCTATTACGGTATAATACAGACAAAATAAAAATAAATTCTCTTGACGGGGATGCCTTCGTGTTCCGATGGAGCGCGGTTCCCCAATCGTCCGACTGTCCGTCCGTTGGTCTTGGCCAAAGCCGACCACACCAAAAATGGTGAAAATCTCCCTAAAGTACTCACAACAGGTGGTGCGGTGAGGGGAAAACGTCATGTCCGACCGTCAAAACGGAAGCACAATCAGCATCGTGTAGCGCTCAGAGTTTTGACGAAGTTGGAGGCTGTTGAGGTTTCGGCTCTTACCGAAAAACAAAAAGAGTCACTTACCTGGGCTAAAGGCGTCATAGATGCTTCTAAGGCCAATGAGTCGGCTGAAAGAGCCACAAATTCAGCTATGTTAACGGCTAATAAAGTGAAACGAATTAGATCACCTGATGAACCCCTGCCTTCGAAAAAGGCAAGAGGCCCTAATGTCACCATCAACAGGACACTCACCAAGCCCTTCAATGAAGTGGCGAAGGAGAGTCTAGTGATGGCTGTTATAGACAGAAGTAGTGAGGATGGATCCATCCTCAAGGACAAATGGAGTCATGTACAATCAGCCATTATGGCTCATTACCTCGATGTCCGTAGAGAAATGCCGGGCAAACCACCAATCTGCAACGATGCAGGATGGCATCAGGGGAGAGTAAAGCTCTTATATTCCGGTGATGCCAAATCAGTGGACCTGTAAAAGGCTGCTCTGAGTGGAACGGGTGAGGTGTGGCCGGGTGCCCAGTTGGATGTTGTCGAAAAAACCAACATCTCTAGTCACCCTAGAGCCATCACCTGGGTTACAGAAGAGCCCTCCAACCCGGCTGACATCTTAGAAATAATAAAAGATTCCAATCCTGGTCTGCCGGCCCATAATTGGAGAATCAGCAAGGTGGGTGAGGCGGATGGTAAAAAGCGGCAGGTCAATCTTATCCTAAACGCATATACAAAGTGCGAGTGCAACCCTACAATATGGCTTCGAGACTATAGTCTTGAAGATATACACCCAGGATATATCTCCCACTGCAGAAGGTGTGTCGTCCACCGTGGCACTTTCTGGAAGTGTGGAGGTACCCACGCCTATTATTTCTGTTGACTTCAACTCTAACAGAAGATAGATCTGTAACGTCCTTCTCTGAGGACAAAAGCTCTACTTCGGACACAGACAGGCTGAGGGGAGTCTCCGGACTCTTTGACGCATCTGGCGGGGACATGCTTCTCGACGATACGGACGAAAAGTTCGATAACACCCTTGTCGGGGTGGATGTTAATCTGTCAATTACCAATGATGGTAAGAATTCTACAGATTAACCTTCATCACGCTAAAGCAGCCTCAGCGGCTCGTCCTGATACAGGAGCCCTACGTAGTGGGATGAAGGGTGTGCGGTATTAGGACACCCAACTTTAAACTGCTTGTGGCCAACTGTGAAGGCACTCCAAGAACCTGCATTTTGGCCAGGAAAGATCTAAGTATCTTTCTCCTGACTAATTTACCAGGACCACACAGCTGCTAGCCTGGAGATCGGTAATCGCATATATTGGGTGGTCTCCAGCTACTTGCCTTATGAATCTGTAGTACCGACTGCTCTATTCAGGGAAGTAGTAGAAGAAGCAACGTCTGACGAGCTCGAGCTAATTATTGGCGCAGACACTAACGCTCATCATACTATCTGGGGTAGTACGGATATAAACAATAGGGGTGATTCGCTTCTTGACTTTATTCTAACTACCAACCTTAGTATTTGTAACATAGATAATAAACCGACCTTTACAATTAAATACAGACAAGAAGTACTCGACGTAACGTTTGCTACTGACCAGCTGTCAGACAAAATTATTGGGTGGAATGTACTGGACGACCTCTCATTCTCAGATCACCATTATATTGAGTTCAAACTCGCGGAAAAAGCGCCTAAACCTGCCGTCCACAGAAATGTAAGGAAGACAAAGTGGCACCTGTATGAGAAGAATTTCAAGAAAGTCCTCAACTCTAAACTTCTGTACGAACCGAATGACAAAGCCGGTCTGGATAATCTGGTCGATCATATCACCATATCATTCAATAGATCCCTTGAAGAAGTCTGTCCAGAAACAAGGTACAAGGGTAAAACTAAACCCCAGTGGTGGACTTCTGAGCTAACGGCTATGAAAAAGACCTGCAACAAGCTATTCAATAAGGCTAAATCTACTGGGGTCGCTAATGATTGGGATGCCTATAAAGAGCAACTCAAGATCTATAAGAAGGAGCTTAGAAAGGCGCAAAGGCGCTCTTGGTATACCTTCTGTGGTGAAGTGGAAAAGGTCTCCGACGCCGCTAGGCTGAGGAAGATATTATCTGCTTCACCATGTACAGTGGGATATTTACAGGATGAGGCAAATAACTGGACCAAAAACAGCGAGCAGTCGCTCAATGTACTGCTCGACACACATTTCCCGGGGAACTCTGTAACAGAACCCGAGGATCAGCAGAACCAACAAGCGAGCGTCGCTAGCTTCTTGACTGAGAGATCCAGAATAAGCTGGGCTATTAACAGCTTTGAGCCCTTCAAGTCACCTGGACCAGATGGCATCACTCCAGCAGAAATGCAAAAAATGTTAAAGTACATTATCCCCTGGCTGGAGAAAATCTATGTAGGCTGTATCAGGCTTTCATACGTCCCGAATCGATGGAGGGATACCAAAGTGGTATTCATACCTAAAGCGGGAAAGATATCACACACTAGGCCAAAAGACTTCAGACCAATTAGCCTATCCTCCTTCCTATTGAAAGGTCTGGAAAGACTTTTAGATCATTTCATTAGGGAAAACCTGGATACAAAACTCCTGTTGGGGAACCAACATGCTTACAATAAGGGCAAGTCTACAGAATCAGCCCTGCACGAGCTTGTGAGCACTATCGAATCGTCCCTGCATTTCAAGGAATTCACCATGGTGGCATTTCTTGACATAGAAGGGGCTTTTAACAACATTCACTCAGATGCAGTAATTGCGGCACTGTCACATCTAAAAGTTAACACTAGTTTGATTAGACTAATCCAAAGTCTGCTCACCAGAAGACGCATAACAGCATGTCTAGTGTCCACAACTCTAACAAGGTTTGTAAACAGAGGGACCCCGCAAGGAGGAGTAATGTCTCCACTAATTTGGAACCTAGCGGTGAATGCAATCCTGCTAGATCTAGAACGTTGTGGCTGCAAGGTCGTGGCATATGCGGACGACGTGGCAATCGCAGTGAGTGGCAAATTCGTAAACGTCCTCAGAGACATCCTACAGGTGGCTCTGAACACGTTGGCTAGATAGGCCAGACGCAGCGGTTTGGACGTTAACTCCAACAAGACAGAATTGGTTCTCTTTACTAGGATGAATAATATCCCACATGTGGACCCTCCACCTCGGATAAATGGAACGGATCTAGTCTTTTCTGAAAGTGCAAAATTTTTAGGAATAATTCTAGATAAGAAAATGTTATTTAGACTCAACGTATTGGAACGTGTAAGGAAGGCCAACGTCGCCTTATATTCCTGCAAAAAGGCTGTAGGGTCGCGGTGGGGACTCTCTCATAAAATCGTCCACTGAATATATATAGCAGTAGTTCGTCCAATACTGTTATACGGTATTGTGGTATGGTGGACGGCAACTGACAAACTAACCATCACCAACCTACTAACAAAGGTTCAGAGAACTGCCTGCCTGAGCATAAGCGGAGCCTTAAGGACGACAGCGACCGAGTCTCTACAAGCCCTACTCCATATACTGCTGATTAATATTCTGGCGAGAGAAGTTGCAACCAAAGCGGCAATAAGATTAAACTGCCTATCAATGTGGAGGCACAAGAACTATGGTCACATGAGGATATCAAAATGTAGTGCTATGGTAACCGACCGAGTGGACTATATACCACCTGTGTACACCTTCGAGAGAAATTACATCACTATGATTCCCGCCAGAGATGAATGGGTCGGCAGAATACCAGGTAATAGAAACCATCTCCACTTTTACACGGATGGTTCGAAGCTTGATGAAAAGGTTGGCTTCGGAGTACACTGTGAAGAACTTAGTCTGGATATAGCTCACAGACTACCAGATACCTGCAGTGTCTATCAAGCCGAAATAATGGCAATATGGGAAGTCGCCAAGTGGCTGAGTCGCAACATAGTAACCAACACTGGCGTTGTCATTTACTCGGACAGCCAGGCTGCCATCAATTCTCTGGAGGCAACATCCCTAAATTCACAAACAGCCCTCGACTGCCGTAGATCTCTTAACGAGATGGCTGAGCAGTTTAATATACACCTCATATGGGTGCCTGGGCATAGGGATATCCCGGGGAGCTGCAAAGCAGATGAACTTAGTCTGGATATAGCTCACAGACTACCAGATACCTGCAGTGTCTATCAAGCCGAAATAATGGCAATATGGGAAGTCGCCAAGTGGCTGAGTCGCAACATAGTAACCAACACTGGCGTTGTCATTTACTCGGACAGCCAGGCTGCCATCAATTCTCTGGAGGCAACATCCCTAAATTCACAAACAGCCCTCGACTGCCGTAGATTTCTTAACGAGATGGCTGAGCAGTTTAATATACACCTCATATGGGTGCCTGGGCATAGGGATATCCCGGGGAGCTGCAAAGCAGATGAACTTGCTAGGAAAGGGACACCATTACAAATTCTCGAAGAATTTGCATATATTGGTGCGCCACTATCCACGTGCAAGCTTTGGCTTAGGCAAGAGGCAATCAGGCAGTCGCAGGGTAGCTAGACAAATCTGGCCAAGGTATGACCTGAGAAGGTCAAAATATCTCCTCGCACTAGAGAGAAAACGATTGTCTACGTTAGTATAGGTTCTGACGGGACACTGCTTGATCGGCGAACGCGCCAAAAGATTGGGTATTGACTCCAATGACTTCTGCCGAAGCTGTGGAGATGAGGAAGAAGTGGAGAGCATTGAGCACTTGCTTTGCGACAGTCCCGCTTTGAGTAAACGACGACTGAACATACTGGGGTCGGCCTTTTTAGGCAGCCTAACAGATCTTTCCAGTACTGATATTCGTACTATCGATAAATTTATATATCAAACAGGTTGGTTTCGATGAGGGGCATTTCAGCCCGTGGTAACACTAGGGACCTAAGCTGGTCTATGTGAGCTTGTAAAAAAATACGGCTGCCACCCTAACCTAAACCTAAACCTAAGAAATTCGGCAGAAAGGTGTTTCTTAGTACATTTGAGGAAATCGGTTCATATTCAGATATAGCCCCCATATATACATATGTTACCCCCGATTTGACATGCAAGCGCAGTAGAAACTTTGTTTTATATCCGATCAGTGCGAAATTCGGCAGAAAGAGGTTTCTTATTACATGAAGGAATACTGCAAAATTCGGGGAAAATCGGTTCAGATTTAGATATAGCCCCAATACATATGTTTCACCCGATTTGACATGTAAGCGCTGTAGAGACTGCATTTTATATCTGATCAGTACGAAATTCGACAGAAAGAGGTTTCTCGTTACATGAATGAGCATTCAGGGAAAATCGGTTCAGATTTAGATATAACCTCCATATATATGTTCGTCCGCGCTATAGTAGTTGTATTTTACTTACGATCATTACAAAATTTGGCAGATAGATGTTTCTCAATTTAGGAACGAATATTGCTTAATTTTGTTGATCGATATTATTCAATTAACTTATTTCATATTACAGAGCCCGTGAAGAGGACTTGAAACGAAAAACGGACGAAGAAGAGAAGAAACACCAATTAGAAGAATCCAAATTAGCCGGAGAAGCCATATTGGCCGAAGAAGCGAAATTAGCCGAGGAAGCCAAATTGGTCGAAAAAGCCAAATTGGCCGAAGAGGCCAAATTAGCCGAAGAGGCCAAACAAGCAGAAGATCATCTAAATAGATAAAACAAATGGCGACCGATACAGCAGAGATTACAAACGAAACCATTTCACAGGAAGATCAAGTTGATATTCAAGGAGCCGACGCCACAGAGCCACCTGAAATCTTTTTAAACTTTATTGGAGGTAATGATGACTTTTTCGAACCGGCTCAGAAGAGGAGACTGATGAAGAATGATTCCTCCTTACCATTTCCATTTTTAGCTAATTGAGCCCAGATTATTTTAAAAGAACTTGTAGATATATGTAATAGATTTAAGTTGTTTATACCATATTTGCTGAATACTTTCATATACTACTTAAACAGAAAATTTAGTATAAAGCATACTATATTGAATAGGACCAATCTGTTACTTTAAGGCATTCAATTATATGACGGATTTGGTTTCATCCAATTGTGAAGATAGTTAATCTCGAAATTTGTTAAATATTTTCGGTATTTGGAACAATGTTTAACTTATACGGACACATCGTATACACACTTTCTTTCTATAACTATTAAGCATTAAGAACAATAAAATGTTTATTTAAAACACACAAAAATTATTGATCTTTATATAGTTAAAATTGGTAAAAAATGCAATCTTTAGATAAATCGATGCAACTATCCTGAACATGGGGAATATGTTAAATTGTTTTAATATGATTAAAAGCCTTTTCAAAATTATACTTTTTGAGAAAAAGAAGACAATTATACTTGTTTGTCTTAACCGCGCACATTGCATGCAAAATCACTAACCCAGGGCTTATTACCAAGTTTCAGAAGACTCTTTGCATTTTTAGTTACCTCAACCGAATTATTTGCCAACCGAATTTTGGTAGTTATACTAACATGCGATTTCATCAGGACAACCAACATTATGGTTGTGGTACACTTCTGCTTAAACGTTGACAACAGTCATATTTGGTTGCGCCAACTACGAAAATGGTGGCTAAAATTGTCTGTTGTATGTTGCCACAACCAACTGTTTTAAAAATTGGTTGTTCTGACAATTTGTCAGTCATATACTGCCGACAATTAATTAAAAACAGTTTTAATTAATTTTTATATTATTTATTGAACAAAAAACCAAACAATTCATAACAAAAATAAAAATCCCATATTACAAATTCATCACTATTATGAGATGTGGAAATATGTGACACAAATTTTAGTACACGAAGGTTAGGTTAGGTTAGGTTGAAGAGAGGAGACGTTTAAACGTCTCATGTCCATGGACATACACTTAAGCCAGTGGTTCGGCCTGTTGTGCGCTCCTTATTTATGATCTTTTTATACCTTACGAGTTACAGAAAATCGGTACTAGACACGAATTTTCTCAGTATCTTCCAGTCATATTCTCTGAGATAAGTCAAGTCTGGTAATATGTCAGACCCGAAATGTTGGGATCTTGCATGTGTAAAAGCCGGACAGTGACACAGAAAATGTTCCATCGTTTCGATGTTTTCTCTGCATGCCCTGTATTCGTCGTTTCCTGCTAGTCGTATGCGATGAAGATGTGCTTGTAAGCTTGCGTGTCCCGTTAGAACACTCATCATCTTTCTAATATCGATCTTGTTTAGTTTCAGAAGACTTCTTGCTTATGCCTAGACAGCACATACGTTGAATTTTTTGCAAAGGTATTACGTTGCACTTCTTGACCATTGATGTCCACCTCACTACACAGGCGTAGGTGATTATTGGTCTAATCACGCTCATGTAAAGCCAGTCATATTTGGACGAAGTCCCCATTTTAAATCTATAGCTCTTCTGCACAACGACCAACATCTGTGGGCCTTTGTAACTCTTTCTTCAAGATGATCTTTCCAGTACAGTTTCTGATCCAATATTACTCCTAAGTATTTTACCTTTTTAGTTATACCAAATGTCTTATTCAGGAATCGGGGCCGGATAAAACGTGGGATCTTCGTTTTCCATGTAAATACACATATTTCTGATTTGTCTGGGTTAACATTTAATCCCCTTGGTTGTACACGAAAAAAACAAAACTTGTATGCAAATATCGCTTAACCTGTGCTTTCAATTTCATGATTGTTGCTTTTATTTTTTATTTATGTAAAACATTTTGCAAACATATTCTGCATTCCACACGGGATTATTTGTGACTACATATACCGCTCTTGAACAAAATGTTGAAAATTTATTTATGTCGAGTAATTTTATTTATTGTTTCAGTCTTCGACTAACACTCAACGTGTCCAGTCAACACTCGTGCGTGCGCATATATTTCCGAGTTGTTATTCTCAACTGTTTCTAATCTCACAAGAGATATAAAAGTAAAATTGAGAGCCCCAGTAGGCGAGTTGGTAGCGTACTCGCCTATGAGTTTGGGGGTCGTGGGCAGAGAATGAAGCCGAGGAAAAATTGGCGGCGGCGGCTGTCATTGAAAATTATACATCGGCGGCGGCGGCTTGATGGCTTAGCCGACATAAAATTCACATACGGCGGCTCTGTGATAATCATTTTTACATTTAAAATATTAGTTGAAAAGTTAAGCTCTGGCATATTTTCATAAATAATGGATGTTTTTAAGTTAATTGTAAGATATTGTGAAATGAAACAAGTAACAGCGTTAAGTTCGGCCATGCGAAATCTTATATACCCTCCAGCATGAATTGCATTCAATTCTATTACTGAAAGATTTTTGGATATGGAGCAAGTCATTGAACGATCTTTTTGTTTAAGCAATTTATTGAAAAAACGAACGCTACAGTTTTTAGCCAAATTGTAGGCCTCTTTTGCCAAACTCTTAATCTAAAAAATGTTATTTATGGCTTAAATTAGCATTTTTGTGGGCTACCTCTACACGGGGACTACAAAAAAGTATAAATTGATTTGTATAAATTTCATTGACATGAATTCTTGTTAAAATGTTAAATTCAGTTAAAATGCTTAGAAAATGTGGTATTTATGGCATAAATACGTTTATTTTGGAGCGGCCTCTATAGGTTGACTATAACAAAATATGAAATATGGAGTTACATTTTTGTCAAAATACAACACAAAGTGAAAAGTTACATCTAAATTGCCTTAGAAATGTGGTATCTATGGCATAAAACCCATAATTTGGAGCGACATCTATAGGGGGCTATATCAAAATATTGACCATTTGCAATACCAAACGACCTGCAACTATAAGAAGAATTTATACCAAATTTGATTAACCTAGGTCTATTATTACTTACGGACTGTAGCGTAATTTCAACAGATAGACAGACAGACGGACATGGCTAAATCGTCTTAGAAGTTCACGACGATCAAGAATACATATACTTTATAGGGTCGCAGATCATATTTCAAGGTTTTGCAAACAGAATGACAAAGTTAGTATACCCCCTCCTATGGTGGCTGGTATAAAAATCATGATTTCCATACAATGATAAGTCATAAAATTGACGCTAGGCGGCTCTATGATATACTCGATTTTCAAAGTATGCTAAGTCGAAACTGGTTGTTTTCAGGAGAGGCGAATCGTCGTTTTAGTGAAATTTTAAATTTGTGTATAATTACCTTGTAATTTGTTTTGAGCTTAACTTCATTGAATTGATGGATTTGACTGAAGACAATTGAGAATATTTAGGAATGCAATCTCCAGTATAACGTACCAAGTCGACTTAGCATTCTTTACAATGGAGGTATTAATTTATATGCAGTATTACAATTCTGTAATACTCCATTGTTTTTTCGAAAATATTTGTTTCTCTATGTGTACGTAATCTAATAATAAATAAAAAATCCAATTATTTCCTCTAAAAAATATTTTTTATAATTATTTTTCTATTACTATCAATATTAACATTATCCCCTCACCTTAGAGACGAGGGCATATATCATCAAAAGTCTAACACATCGAAGAAGTGACCTAAGACCCTAAGTATGTTGGGCGGATATCCGTTTTGGGTCATTTTAAGTCGATTGAGCAATGTCCGTCCGTCCGTCTGTCTGTTGGCTGGTGCACACGATAACTCTCGAAAGGAGTAACCGATTGACTTCAAATTTGGTATGTGGTAATATTTTCTTCTATCTCCGGCTAAGTTCGAATTATTACCTCGAGAAAAATGGGCGAAGTTGCCAGGCCCCTTTTGGTACCTCCCACACAAATGGACAATTTTGAACCAACAGTTAAAAGCTTATAACTTTATTACCAGTGCATACAAGGACTTGAAATTGTGTACAATGTAATGGTTTAATAGTACCTAAAATACAGTGAAAAATGGGCATTATTGCCACGCTCCTTTTAGTACCTCCCACACAAATGGACCATTTTGTACCAAAAGTTACCAGCTTATATCTTTAATACCAGTGCATACAAATACTTGAAATTTTGTACAGTGTAATGCTTTTGTAGTACCTAGAGTCCAGATAAAAATGAGCGTTATTGGCACGCCCCTTTTGGTACCTACCACACAAATGGACCTTTTTGTACCAAAAGTAAACAGCTTTTAACTTTTATACCAGTGCATACAAAAATATAGTACCTAGAGTCTCGAGAAAAGTGGCCGAAATTGGGCACGCACCTTTTGGTACCTCCCACACAAATGGATCATTTTACACCAAAAATTAACTTTAATATTAGTGCATATAAATTCTTAAAATTTTGTACAGTGTAGTGCTTTTAAAGTACTTAGAGTCCAGAGAAATGTGACCGTTATTGGGAAGCCCCTTTTGGCACCTTCCACACAAATGGACCATTTTGTACCAAAGGTAAGCAGCTTTTAACTTTAATACCAGTACATAATTTAAAGATATTAAGGGCAATTTAAATTGATAATAATTTAATTAAAACAAAAAATTAATACATTTACTAATATTTGTTTGGGACTCAAGGTGAGGGGATTCATAAGTCGGGTTTCCCGACTGAAGTTTCTTACTTGTTTTTAATACATGTTAAGCTCCCTCTTGTGACAATAAACGAATCAAAACGAAAATAAGTTTCATATCGTCCCCCCAAGAAATGAATAGGGTATAATTTGTTTGTCGTTTCGAGAAAATCATATTTGAAGTTTTTGTGATATTGAAACTCTATATTATTAATGAACAATCAATTTCAAACACCCAATTTGTGGAAGTAGAATTTCCCCAAATTTTTACTAGATATACAACCAATTGCGTATATACAACCAATTGGTAGATTATTAAAATGCAATAAAAAATAATAGTGTTTATGTGTATACACTATTCTTCTATTGAGGGGACGATATATCTGTTATATGGTTATTTGCTTATCAAAAATGTAAATTGTATCTATCCATATTTTAAAGTTTTTCTATGGAACGGCGGCTGTGTTTCAGCCGATTTTAGCCATAAAGATTGGCGGCGGCTTCGGCTGGTGAAAAAAGGTCGGCGGCGGCTGAAATCGGCGGCTCGGGTCGGCGGCTTCATACTCTGGTCGTGGGTTCAATTACCACCAGAGGCTCTGGTCTGTCGCTGCAAACATTTAGCCATATGGTCTTTGTAACCCGGCCATTCCCTGGACCTTAAAATTAGAATATAAATTTACTTTGTATTGTAATTCATATAAATAAATAAATCTATATATATAAAAATGAAACGGTCCATCTGTGTAATGGCATCACGTCAGAACGGCTGGAGCGATTTGGCTCAATTTTTTTTTCAGTTCTTCGTATTTGCCTGGAGAAGGTTGGGAAAAGAAAATTTTGGGAAAACCCTCCGGAAAAGTCGGAAAATTGGGAAAATCGAAAATTACTATTTCTTGCGAGATTCCTACTGTTCCTATCTACTACTCTCTTTTTGAATCCAATTTTTTTTATTAATTTTCTATTAAACAAAAAAGTTTTCTATTAAACATATGTACGAGTATGTGCTATTTTTCTTGGTGCAATTCATTCGAGTTTTGCGTATTGTTACACTGATTTCGCGTATCACATCGGCAAACGGTACAAGCATTACGATCAATTAAAATTCACGATATTTATCAATTCGAACATTTTTTCAGATAATAAGTTTGAGTATAAGAGGTAAGGTTATCTTATTGGATTGCGGGCATTGCAAAATCATAATTTCGGATGAATGCACGATGGCGCATAAACGAGCTCTGGAGGCAATTGACCGAACGATGAAGGATTTACGACGTGATTTGAGACAATTTGGTGAGTCTGATATTGCTCTCCGGAGATTTTCGTCAAACGCTTCCCGTCATCCCGAAATCTACTGCCGATGAAATTAATGCATGCCTGAAATAGTGGTCTTTGTGGCTGCATGTCAAGAAGTTATGTCAAGAAGTTGAAATTGACCACGAACATGAGAGTCGCGTTGCAGAACGACTCATCGGCTCTTGAATTCTCGAAACAACTGTTGGCGCTTGGCAATGGCCAAATTACTATTGATGTTTCCACTGCATTGATATTGTTCCCGGGAAATTTTTGAAGAAGTTGAAATTGACCACGAACATGAGAATCGCGTTGCAGAACGACTCATCGGCTCTTGAATTCTCGAAACAACTGTTGGCGCTTGGCAATGGCCAAATTACTATTGATGTTTCCACTGCATTGATATTGTTCCCGGCAAATTTTTGCGAGTTCACATCGTCGAACGAGGAACTCATCACCAAAGTGTTTCCAAATCTCGATTAGATTAGTGAATGGGCAATATTAGCAGCGAAGAATAAGGACGTCGATAGCATGAATTTTATTATTCAAAGTAAAATCGAACTCGCTTGATGTGCCAGGAGCTCCGCCGCATAATTTACAGCTGAAGGTGGAATCGATCATAATCATGTTGCGGAATCTGAATCATCCGAAATTGTGCATAGTTCGCGGTTGTCCATTATGAAACTGATGGACAATGTGATTCAGGCGACGATCATCAAGGGAAAATTCAAAGGAGAGGAAGTCCTTATCCCACGAATTCCGATTATTCCAACTGATCTTTCATTCCAATTCAAGCGGATTCAGTTCCCTGTACGATTGGCTTTTGCGATGACAATCAATAAATCTCAAAACCAATCGTAGGAAGTCTGTGGAATTAATCTCGAATTTCCCTGTTTTTCGCACGGTCATCTGTACGTTGCCTGTCTTCTGTCTTCGTTGTTTGTTGTTTATCATCTGATTCGATTTATCTCTACTGATTTCGATTCCTTTTAAACAAATCGCATTAAAATTTTAACTATCTGTGTTTTATTATCACTCTGGAGTTTATCTGAAGGCGTTAAATTGGGGCGAGGCGAAGTTCGCCGGGTCCGCTAGTAAATAAATAAAAGTAAAATTGTCACCTCTCAAGTTACAAAACTGCTTTGTTAAATCTTCTTTTATCGTGTAAAACAATAATACATAGAGTTTGGTGTTTTTGTGTGAAACGTTATGCCCCCCGGTTTAGGGGACAACCAGTTTGCCGCACTGGCAGACAGTAGTCCCCAAAGGAAAAAAAAGAAAGAAAAAGGTACCCCCCTTGAATTCACTTCCCGAAAAAACCACACCTAATCCGAAGTTTATTGTGATCTCAGCGTCCGACCCAAATAAGACCTTAGACGAATACTCTTGTTTCGCTATCCAAAGAGCGTTACATATTATCAGCAAAGAGATATTATCTATTTCTCCACTAAGAGACGGCAGTTTGTTGCTCTTAGTAAAAGACAAAACCGTTGCAAAAAAATTTCTGGAAACAAAAGAACTAGTAGGAGTTTGCAAAACAAATTGCAAATTACATGAAAACTTGAACTACACCCAGGGTACAATATATGACCCATATCTTATCAATCTCCAGAAACAGAAATAATCAAAGAACTTACTGATGTTGCCGTAGTTGACGTATACAAATATGAACGAATGGTTGACGGTAATAAGAAGGAAAAGACTGGAGTTATGCTCCTTACCTTCGATCTCTATACCGCTCCATCTAAACTAGACGTCACATATCATATGGCTTACGTTCGTGAGTATTTCTCCAATCCCATGAGATGTAAACAATGTCAATTGTTAGGTAACACTCAAAAACGGTGTAAGAATTTACCAGCCTGTGTAAATTGTAACCTTCCCCCCCACTCTACGAATCCTTGCACACGCACTTTCTGTGCAAACTGCAGTGAGGATCACAATACAAACAACAAAAAGATATATTAAAAATTAAAACTAAGCAAAAATGTTTTCTAAGAGAGGCAATAAAACTTCACAAAATCCAAACATCGACTAACAACAATAACACTTCTTCTTCTTATTCCGAAGCAGTTACTCAAACCAATTCTTCAGTTCAAAAAACTCAATCCAATGAACAAAACCAAACCTCTTCCGTACCCCCCACTTCACAACAAACCACAAAACCCGCAAACACCAAAAATAATACATCAAGTACACAAACTCTGTTAAACAAACCCAATTTCTCCTCTAACACTTTAACACCCTCACCAACAATCAAAATTGCAAATTCCTCTTTACCTAAGGGTCTCAGCTCGATTGCAACCACAAGCAACTCCAACATCAAACACCAAACCACTTCCAACATCAAACAATGTCTTACGACAACAATAACAACAACAAATAATACAAATTAAAATCAACTCTCAAACCTTAACACAAAAAATAACAACAACTTCCCAACAATAAGCAAACCTACTTCAAATGAAAGCGATAAAAATATGCCAAGTCATAGTTCAATCGCGCAAAAAATAGATCCCAAAAACTATTTAACATATAATAACATATCCGATAAAACATCATCTCAAAGAAAATTCAGTTGTCAGCCGATATCGGGTTCTGCAACAGACCCAATATCTGATTAGACAACATAAAATCTTTTTCCATAAGCATATCCATTAAAAACAGCTATGGTCCTTAACATTTTGAAGTGGAATATACGAGGCTATCTCAATAATTATTCCAATCTACAATTACTACTCCCTAATGAGAACCCCGACATAGTTTGCTTACAGGAAACAAAATGTAAAAGAAATCAAACACCACAAATACCAAAAAAATATAATGGACACTTTTATAACACTCACGCCACCTCTAAACAAGGTACTGCCATTCTTATAAAGAAAGGCATACCCTATTGGTTAATTAACGTTACCACCCCATTGTGCTACTTAGCTATTGAAATTAATTTGTCTATAACAGTTACAGTTCTATCATTGTATATTTCCCCACAAGATACCGTGACAACAAGCCACCTTGATAATTTAATTTTAAATATTAATTCGCCCATACTAATCCTTGGAGATATGAATGGCTGGAATCCTCTTTGGGGCTCCCCCAATTCCAACAAAAAAGGAAAAATAATAGAAGAATTTTTAGTAAATTCCAATCTCAGTGTTCGTAATAATGGATCTCCCATACATTTAAGTACCCACAACACTCTGACCCATATTGATATCGGCCTTGTCTCTATTTCTTTATTACCAAGATGCAGTGGGGATACAATAAATGATCTCTACAATAGCGATCATTTTCCTACTAAAACATGTATAAATATTAGAGGCGACAAACCATACAACTTTCAACCAAAATATATTACTTGTAAAGCTGACTGGACTTTATATAAAAATAACTTAACAATGTTCTCTAATAACATTCCCATCTCACAAAATATTAATAATGAATCAGCACAAATAAGAAAAATTATTAGGCTTTCAGCTAACAACTCTATCCCCCAAACTCGAAATCGAAAAGCTACTAAACTGGTTCCCTGGTGGTCCCGAGAACTCCAGATATTACGCTCAGAGAAACAATGTGCTTGGAGTCTTTTCTGTGGAAATATGTCAAACTATAATCTAATCGACAACAAAAAGAAAAACGCTATATTTAACAGAGCTAAAAGAAAGGGCATTTTTTGAATTTACTCAATCATTAAATCCATTTGCTTCATCCTTTTATCTATGGCAGAGAATTAGACTATTGACTGGAAATTATACACCCCATACGATCCGGACAATTGAAAAAAATGGTAACACCATTTCCAATCTATCTGATATATCAGATTCCTTTGGAGAATACTGGTCCTCAAATTCAAAAGATTCAAAATTTTCCGACTCTTTTCGACAAAGCAAAGACATGTTATTACAAACATGTCAACCACCATCCACCTGTTCACATAGAGCTAAGTGCCTAGAAGATATTTTTACTCTTCAAGAACTTAAAGCTGAGTATAGACGATTGCCAGACCGGCAAACGTTATCAACCCTGTTAAAGTGCTGCAAATATACGGCAATGTCAGATTGTTAGGCAAAGGTGAATTGACAGTTCAGACTATTGCAAGAAAACATTACAATTTCATATATTTTGTAAATATTTATATGCAGGATTGCCAATAAAAACACATTATAGACAGTGTTGCATATAAAATGATTTTCTGGCAATGGCGCCGTTTTCACATGCATAAACTTCGCACATATAGGTTTAGGTTAGGGTGGCAGCCGTATTTTTTTACAAGCTCACATAGACCAGTTTAGGTCCCTAGTGTTACCACGGGCTGAAATGCCCCTCATCGAAACCAACCTGTTTGATATATAAATTTATCGATAGTACGAATATCAGTACTGGAAAGATCTGTTAGGCTGCCTAAAAAGGCCGACCCCAGTATGTCCAGTCGTCGTTTACTCAAAGCGGGACAGTCGCAAAGCAAGTGCTCAATGCTCTCCACTTCTTCCTCATCTCCACAGCTTCGGCAGAAGTCATTGGAGTCAATACCCAATCTTTTGGCGTGTTCGCCGATCAAGCAGTGTCCCGTCAGAACCTGTACTAACGTAGACAATCGTTTCCTCTCTAGTGCGAGGAGATATTTTGACCTTCTCAGATCATAACTTGGCCAGATTTGTCTAGCTACCCTGCAGGTGCCGATTTCTGTCCATCTTTCGTTGGACTGCCTGATTGCCTCTTGCCTAAGCCAAAGCTTGCACGTGGATAGTGGCGCACCAATATATGCAAATTCTTCGAGAATCTGTAATGTCGTCCCTTTCCTAGCAAGTTCATCGGCTTTGCAGTTCCCCGGGATATCCCTATGCCCAGGCACATATAACAACCAGCAAATTATCTCGCAATGACTTTTCTGCTAACGTTGCAAAACAAAAATTGTATGTTCACACGGTTGTAAATTCCCAGGGTTGCATTTTTCCGCCATTTTTCTGGCAATGTTGTCCGATCTGCAAATCGTCTGTACTTACCTTAACTCATGCCTTAATTCATCAAAAGGAAAAACACCGGGTCGAGACAAAATATCTTATCCTATGTTGAAAAACTCCACAATTACTTTCAAAAAACGAATACTTGATAATTTTAACAACATTTTCATCTCTGGTTACGTTCCTCAATTTTTTAAAGTAGCGGAAACTATTCCGATAACCAAACATAACAAACCCTTGTATCAATTGGATTCGTACAGACCAATTTCACTTTTACCATGCATCGGAAAAATTTTGGAAAAAATTTTATCAAAACGATTAATGTGGTACCTTAGAAAACACAAATTATTATCAACAAATCAAGTAGGATTCCAGTCTGGACTTAGCACGACTGATTCTTTATTTATCGATCATATAATCTGTAAAAATCGTTCCACCAAAAATCACACATCTATTTTGCCAATTGACTTCGGCAAAGCATTTGACAAGGTGGGGATTCACATAGTCTTAAAGAAATTAACTGAATGGACAATTGGTCCCAGGATGTTTAATTCCATTAAGTCATTTCTAACCAACAGAAAATTCACAGTAAAAGTGAATCATACTTCTTCGAAAATATTTCCATTACATAACGGAATTCCACAGGGATCCCCGTTATCGGTAACTTTATTCATCATAGCATTTAAATCGAATATTTTCACAGAATAAAAAGATATACCATTGTATGTATGCGGATGATATTATTATATTATTCCCAAAGTACAAAAAATAACGAAATAACACAAGAACTTTCAAAAACCATACATGATATAAATAGTTGGTCAGAAACTTCTGGTGCAAATATTTCGTTTGATAAAACTAAACATTTTTACCTACAATATAATACTAATAAAATTGAAAATGTTAAAATTTGTAAAATTCTTGGAATGTATATTGATAACAATTATAGTTTTAAGGAACATTGTTCGTTGCTGATCATTCGCAGTGAACGGACGTGTTTATCACATAGCGGATAGTTACCAGTACCTATTACGCAATAGCAAAAATCTGTACAAAGTCTGTAAGGCCTACATCGTAGTACCTATTACGGTCTAATACAGACAAAATTAAAATAAATTCTCTTGACGGGGATGCCTTCGTGTTCCGATGGAGCGCGGTTCCCCAATCGTCCGACTGTCCGTCCGTTGGTCTTGGCCAAAGCCGACCACACCAAAAATGGTGAAAATCTCCCCCAAGTACTCACAACAAGTGGTGCGGTGAGGGGAAAACGTCATGTCCGACCGTCAAAACGGAAGCACAATGAGCATCGTGTAGCGCTCAGAGTTTTGACGAAGTTGGAGGCTGTTGAGGTTTCGGCTCTTACCGAAAAACAAAAAGAGTCACTTACCTGGGCTAAAGGCGTCATAGATGCTTCTAAGGCCAATGAGTCGGCTGAAAGAGCCACAAATTCAGCTGTGTTAACGGCTAATAAAGTAAAACGAATCAGATCACCTGATGAACCCCTGCCTTCGAAAAAGGCAATAGGCCCTAATGTCACCATCAACAGGACACTCACCAAGCCCTTCAATGAAGTGGCGAAGGAGAGTCTAGTGATGGCTGTTATAGACAGAAGTAGTGAGGATGGATCCATCCTCAAGGACAAATGGAGTCATGTACAATCAGCCATTATGGCTCATTACCTCGATGTCCGTAGAGAAATGCCGGGCAAACCACCAATCTGCAACGATGCAGGATGGCATCAGGGGAGAGTAAAGCTCTTATATTTCGGTGATGCCAGATCAGTAGACCTTTATAAGGCTGCTCTGAGTCGAGCGGGTGAGGTGTGGCCGGGTGCCCAGTTGGATGTTGTCGAAAAAAACAACATCCCTAGTCACCCTAGAGCCATCACCTGGGTTACAGAAGAGCCCTCCAACCCGGCTGACATCTTAGAAATAATAAAAGATTCCAATCCTGGTCTGCCGGCCCATAATTGGAGAATCAGCAAGGTGGGTGAGGCGGATGGTAAAAAGCGGCAGGTCAATCTTATCCTAAACGCTGAATCCACCTCCCATATACAAAGTGCGAGTGCAACCCTACAATATGGCTTCGAGACTATAATCTTGAAGATATACAAGCAGGATATAGCTCCCACTGCAGAAGGTGAGTCGTCCACCGTGGCACTTTCTGTAAGTGCGGAGGTAGCCACGCCTATTATTTCTGGTGACTCCAACTCTAACAGAAGATCTGTAACGTCCTACTCTGAGGACGAAAGCTCTACTTCTGACACAGAGGGGCTGAGGGGAGTCTCCGGACTCTTTGACGCATCTGGCGGGGACATGCTTCTCGACGATACGGACGAAGAGTTCGATAACACCCTTGTTGGGGTGGATGTTAATCTGTCAATTACCAATGATGGTAAGAATTCTACAGATTAACCTCCATCACGCTAAAGCAGCCTCAGCGGCTCTATTGCTGCGCCTGTCCACAGGCGCAGTAGACATCGTCCTGATACAGGAGCCCTACGTAGTGGGAGGAAGGGTGTGCGGTATTAGGACACCCAACTTTAAACTGCTTGTGGCCAACTGTGAAGGCACTCCAAGAACCTGCATTTTGGCCAGGAAAGATCTAAGTATCTTTCTCCTGACTAATTTAAGTGGTAAAGACCAAACAGCTGCTAGCCTGGAGATCGGTAATCGCATATATTGGGTGGTCTCCAGCTACTTGCCTTATGAATCTGTAGTACCGACTGCTCTATTCAGGGAAGTAGTAGAAGAAGCAACGTCTGACGAGCTCGAGCTGATTATTGGCGCAGACACGAACGCTCATCATACTATCTGGGGTAGTACGGATATAAACAATAGGGGTGATTCGCTTCTTGACTTTATTCTAACTACCAATCTTAGTATTTGTAACATAGGTAATAAACCGACCTTCACAATTAAAGACAGACAAGAGGTACTCGACGTAACGTTTGCTACTGACCGGCTGTCAGACAAAATTATTGGGTGGAATGTACTGGACGACCACTCATTCTCAGATCATCATTATATTGAGTTCAAACTCGCGGAAAAAGCGCCTAAACCCGCCGTCCACAGAAATGTAAGGAAGACAAAGTGGCATCTGTATGAGAAGAATTTCAAGAAAGTCCTCAACTCTAAACTTCCGTACGAACCGAATGACAAAGCCGGTTTGGATAATCTGGTCGATCATATCACCATATCATTCAATAGATCCCTTGAAGAAGCCTGTCCAAAAACAAGGTACAAGGGAAAAACTAAACCCCAATGGTGGACTTCTGAGCTAACGGCTATGAAAAAGACCTGCAACAAGCTATTCAATAAGGCTAAATCTACTGGGGTCGCTAATGATTGGGATGCCTATAAAGAGCAACTCAAGATCTATAAGAAGGAGCTTAGAAAGGCGCAAAGGCGCTCTTGGTATACCTTCTGTGGTGAAGTGGAAAAGGTCTCCGACGCCGCTAGGCTGAGGAAGATATTATCTGCTTCACCCTGTACAGTGGGATATCTACAGGATGAGGCAAATAACTGGACCAAAAACAGCGAGCAGTCGCTCAATGTACTGCTCGACACACATTTCCCGGGGAACTCTATAACAGAACCCGAGGATCAGCAGGACCAACAAGAGTGCGAGTGGACTGCGAGCGTCGCTAGCTTCTTGACTGAGAGATCCAGAATAAGCTGGGCTATTAACAGCTTTGAGCCCTTCAAGTCACCTGGACCAGATGGCATCACTCCAGCAGAAATGCAGAAAATGTTAAAGTACATTATCCCCTGGCTGGAGAAAATTTATGTAGGCTGTATCAGGCTTTCATACGTCCCGAATCGATGGAGGGATACCAAAGTGGTATTCATACCTAAAGCGGGAAAGATATCACACACTAGGCCAAAAGACTTCAGACCAATTAGCCTATCCTCGTTCTTATTGAAAGGTCTGGAAAGACTTTTAGATCATTTCATTAGGGAAAACCTGGATACAAAACTCCTGTCGGGGAACCAACATGCTTACAACAAGGGCAAGTCTACTGAATCAGCCCTGCACGAACTTGTGAGCACTATCGAATCGTCCCTGCATTTCAAGGAATTCACCATGGTGGCATTTCTTGACATAGAAGGGGCTTTTAACAACATTCATTCCGATGCGGTAATTGCGGCACTCTCACATCTAAAAGTTAACACTAGTTTGATTAGACTAATTCAAAGTCTGCTCACCAGAAGACGCATAACAGCATGTCTAGGGTCCACAACTCTAACAAGGTATGTAAACAGAGGGACCCCGCAAGGAGGAGTATTGTCTCCACTAATTTGGAACCTAGCGGTGAATGAAATCCTGCTAGATCTAGAACGTTGTGGCTGCAAGGTCGTGGCATATGCGGACGACGTGGCAATCGCAGTGAGTGGCAAATTCGTAAACGTCCTCAGAGACATCCTACAGGTGGCTCTGAACAAGTTGGCTAGATGGGCCAGAAGCAGCGGTTTGGGCGTTAACCCCAACAAGACAGAATTGGTTCTCTTTACTAGGATGAATAATGTCCCACATGTGGACCCTCCACCTCGGATAAATGGAACAGATCTAGTCTTTTCTGAAAGTGCAAAATTTTTAGGAATAATTCTAGATAGGAAAATGTTATTTAGACTTAACGTATTGGAACGTGTAAGGAAGGCCAACGTCGCCTTATATTCCTGCAAAAAGGCTGTAGGGTCGCGGTGGGGACTCTCTCCTAAAATCGTCCACTGGATATATATAGCAGTAGTTCGTCCAATACTGTTATACGGTATTGTGGTATGGTGGACGGCAACTGACAAACTAACCATTACCAACCTACTAACAAAGGTTCAGAGGACTGCCTGCCTGAGCATAAGCGGAGCCTTAAGGACTACAGCGACCGAGTCTCTACAAGCCCTACTCCATATACTGCCGATTAATATTGTGGCGAGAGAAGTTGCAACCAAAGCGGCAATAAGATTAAACTGCCTATCAATGTGGAGGTACAAGAACTATGGTCACATGAGGATATCAAAGTGTAGTGCTATGGTAACCGACCGAGTGGACTATATACCAACAGTGTACACCTTCGAGAGAAATTACATCACTATGATTCCCGCCAGAGATGAATGGGTCGGCAGAATACCAGGTAATATAAACCATCTCCACTTTTACACGGATGGTTCGAAGCTTGATGAAAAGGTTGGCTTCGGAGTACACTGTGAAGAACTTAGTCTGGATATAGCTCACAGACTACCAGATACCTGCAGTGTCTATCAAGCCGAAATAATGGCAATATGGGAAGTCGCCAAGTGGCTGAGTCGCAACATAGTAACCAACAATGGCGTTGTCATTTACTCGGACAGCCAGGCTGCCATCAATTCTCTGGAGGCAACATCCCTAAATTCACAAACAGCCCTCGACTGCCGCAGATCTCTTAACGAGATGGCTGAGCAGTTTAATATACACCTCATATGGGTGCCTGGGCATAGGGATATCCCGGGGAACTGCAAAGCCGATGAACTTGCTAGGAAAGGGACGACATTACAAATTCTCGAAGAATTTGCATATATTGGTGCGCCACTATCCACGTGCAAGCTTTGGCTTAGGCAAGAGGCAATCAGGCAGTCCAACGATAGATGGACAGAAATCGGCACCTGCAGGGTAGCTAGACAAATCTGGCCAAGGTATGACCTGAGAAGGTCAAAATATCTCCTCGCACTAGAGAGGAAACGATTGTCTACGTTAGTACAGGTTCTGACGGGACACTGCTTGATCGGCGAACACGCCAAAAGATTGGGTATTGACTCCAATGACTTCTGCCGAAGCTGTGGAGATGAGGAAGAAGTGGAGAGCATTGAGCACTTGCTTTGCGACTGTCCCGCTTTGAGTAAACGACGACTGGATATACTGGGGTCGGCCTTTTTAGGCAGCCTAACAGATCTTTCCAGTACTGATATTCGTACTATCGATAAATTTATATATCAAACAGGTTGGTTTCGATGAGGGGCATTTCAGCCCGTGGTAACACTAGGGACCTAAACTGGTCTATGTGAGCTTGTAAAAAAATACGGCTGCCACCCTAACCTAAACCTAAACCTAAACATTGTATACAACTTAAAAAAGATCTACATAATAAATGGAACGTAATTAAATATCTGTCTTCAACCAAAAGTCAAATGCATCCCAACTCCTTATTAAGGAGGGTCAGGTCAGTAATTGTTTCCAAAATGGATTACGGTTTAATCCTCTACCACAACGCTGCGAAATCATTAAGATTACCTATTGAATCGATATTACATAGTGCTGTAAGAACAAGCCTGAGAGCATTCAGAACCACGCCAATACGGAACTTGTTAGCTGAAGGTGGATTTGAATAGATTTCACTTCACACATTAAGAATAAAATGTCGCTTAATACATAAAATAATATGCCGTAAACCATCTCTCCTGGCAAATGAAATAAATCTCTTAAAGAAACGAAAAAGGAAATTGAAATACTCTTCTGCATTATGCGACTTATATAATATTTCAAAAAAGCTTAACATTGATGATTATAAGGAAGCTACTCAAACGCATGCCCCTTGGGCTCTCGAACAAAATCTCTTCATTGACTCTCTTACCACCTACAATAAAGGTACAACTAATGCTGTTATATATCAAACTCTCTCAAGAAATATATTTAAAGAATATAAAAATAATGGCTTTAATCTATTATTTACTGATGGTTCAAAAAATAGCTTTAGTACATCATTTGCCGTTGTCACTGAAAGTGGATCTATTCAAGCCTCCGGTCTTCTCCCAGAAACAACCACCATATTTGAATCCGAAGCTTTAGCAATCCTTAAATCATTGGATGTTTGTAAAACATCTCGAAGAAAAACGCTTATATGCACCGACAGACGATCTGTGTTTGAAGCGTGTCACAACATTTGGAATAAAAATGAAATAATATCCTTAATTCAACAACAAATTATGTCCATAAAAAACAAAATTAAACTCGTTTGGATCCCTAGTCACGTAGGAATATCCGGAAATGAACATGCTGATAAGGCAGCTAAAGATATACCAAATTGCATTCCCACATACACCTTCATACCTTTTTCCAGAAAACATGCAACCAGAGTGGCAACAATATATGTCAACAATAAAGCACAAACCTCGTGGAACTTATAAAATCACCCCTATAAGCTAATCAGTCCTAACCGACAACCGGCGAATCTACCATCAACTACCAACTGCCTCCAGAACAAATGTTTTATACGTTTACGTCTCCAGCACACAAAACTGACACATGAGCATTTAATGACAAAATGTTCCCCTCCGATATGTACATTCTGCAACAATACCAATATAACGATCCAGCACTTGTTTTCTACCTGTCAAGCACTACAACCAACACGGAACCACATTTTCAAAACACCAGATGCATTTGAACTTTTACAGAAACCGACATCAGATAATATTATTAAAATATACTCATTTATAAAACAAATAAGCATACATAATAAAATATGAATAAGGAATTTAACTAACTAACTAACATAGTCTAACTTTTTGAATTAATCATTGGCCGATAGCCTAAGATGCTAGTGCCTTTTACATTACGTTTATTATAATTTTAATTGTAATAAATGAATACAAATAAATAATAAAAAAAAATTTTTGTTTGTTATGTATCAGCAAAAGAACAGCAACCAATCTTTCGGTTGTATTTCCCAAAATATATTTAATTATTCTCAATTTGGGAAATTATTGGGATAACTAAAAAAACGAAACGTACTATAAGTTTAAAATTGGTTTCCACAACCAACCGAGTGTCAATAAAAAAGCAATCTTAATTCGATTGATACAACCATCGATTTATTTGCAAGCAATTTTATTTGATCGTATCCATGTTATTATTGTTGTTTCATAGTAGTAGTATATGCTAATACTATTTTTATACCCTCCACCATTGGATGGGGGGTATATTCATTTTGTCACTCCGTTTGTAACACCTCTAAATATTGATCTGAGACCACGTAAAGTATATATATTCTTAATCGTCTTAAAATTCTAAGACGATTTAGCCATGTCCGTCCGTCTGTTGTAATCACGCTACAATCTATAATACTTGAGCTAGGTGGCTGAAATTTGGTATAGATACTTCTTATAGCTGCAGGTAACTTGGGATTGAAAATGGGCGATATCCGTCCATATTTAGATCTAGGTCCCATATATAGCATCTAACTTGTTGTGATTCCTACTGTTCTCATCTACTATATTTTTTTTGGTGTTTTTCGGTGTTATTTTCTTCAGGTTTGAGTTATTTTGTGAGGTCACATGCTATCCATGGTGGATGGTATATAAGATTCGGCATGGCCGAACTTAACGCTTTTACTTGTACTAGCATTAAGTTCGGTATAAAAATAGTATTCGATGAGAACAGTAGGAATCACAACAAGTTAGATGCTATATATGGGAGCTATATCTAAATATGGACCGATATCGCCCATCCTAATCCCTAGTTACCTGCAGCCATAAGAAGTATCTATACCAAATTTCAGCCACCTAGCTCAAGTATTATAGATTGTAGCGTGATTACAACAGACGGACGGTCGGACGGACAGACTGACATGGCTAAATCGTCTTAGAATTTTACGACGATTAAGAATATATATATGTAGTTTATGGGCTCTCAGATCAATATTTGGAGGTGTTACAAACTGAGTGACAAAATGAATATACCCCCCATCCTATGGTGGAGGGTATACAAATTGTCATAAGTCAGTCTCCCAAATTACGCCATTTAATAATTTGTTATGTGGTGATCACGAATCTACTCTTTGATCTAGAATTTGTCATATAGTTTTGGAGATATAGTGGTTTTACACATTTAAAAAATAAATATATATTTAGGAAATTTTAAAACCGCCATATCTCAAAAACTGTATGACCAATTTTAGATCAAAAAGCAGATTCGTGATCACGATATCAAAGTTTATTAAGATCCGCGACTTTGCAGACTTTATATAATTTTTTTTCTCAAATTCGGTGCGGAAGGCTTTTGATCGCAATGTAAAAAATATCTAGGTATAGTTAGTTATATACAGGGTGGCTGATATGTAATGCAACAAAGTAAAGCGCTATATTTTTTTAATTTTTTTTAAATTTTATTGTTCAGAAGCAAAAAATGTCGGAAATAACATAAAATTTTAGAAACAGTTTAGATTTGTTCGAATTGGCCACCTTTGGCACGAATTATGGCCTTCAAACGGCCGACAAAGCCATCACACGCTGCACGAAAGTGGCTCTGCGGTATTTTGGCCCATTCCCGGCGAAGCGCCGTCTTGAGATGATCGATACGTTGGTATTTTTTAGTGCGAACCTTACTCTCTAAAATGCCCCAGGCGCAAAAGTCCAACGGATTGAGATCCGGAGATCTTGGTGGCCATTGTGCAGTAGAAATGAAGCGAGGAACCTCCTTTTTAAGCCATTCTTGGTTGACGCGTGCTGAGTGCGATGGTGCTGAGTCCTGTTGGAATGTCCATGGTCTGCGGCCGAAATGTTTGTCTGCCCAGGGCTTCAATACTGTCTTTAGGACATTTTCCCGATAATATTCGGCATTTATTTTGACCCCATGGTCGATGAAAACGAGCGGGGAGCGACCATCGGCCGTTACAGCGGCCCACACCATTACCATCGGCGGCGCTTGAGTTCTGGTGGCCAATCGAAGGTGTAAATTTTCAGCTGACCTCTTTGGCAAGTAAACCCGATCATTTTGTTTGTTCACAAACTGCTCAATTTGGAATGGCTTCTCATCGGAAAAATCCAAATTCGGTAACTGGCCACTTTCGTGCAAGCGAAGCAACTCCTTGGCTCTTTCCAGTCTAACTTTTTTTTGTGCATCGGTGAGCTCTTGCACTCTTTGGAACTTCAATGGCTTTAGTCCAAGCTCATTTTTAATATGTGTTGTATCCGTTCTCGCGATATGTTCAGCTCACGAGCAATTTTTCTACCACTGCGGCGTGGATTTCGATCAAATCTGGCCTTCACTTTTCGGACCATTTCTGGTGTTGTTACCGTTTTTTTTTCGTCCACATTTTGGACGCGATGCACCACTGCCAGTATCACGGTAACGAGCAATGGTACGAGAAACAAAAGATTTATTCACATTTAAATGCTGGAGGGCTCTAACGATAGCCACTTGTGTTTTTCCACCCAAATATAAAGCAATCACACACATCTTTATATTTGGGTGGAAATTCACATCTTTCATCAGTTTCCTTATGTTAGGCCCATCAAAAACTCCTTCTTCGATTTTTTGAAAAGAAAGACTTTTAAATATGAGAGTGAATTGCCATCGTTCCTTAAGGCTTTTACAAAATTTTTAAAGAGCCCCAGCTTAATATGCAACTACTTTTAAATCGCAACAAATTTTCCAGTCATGTTCATATTTTATGTATATTATCAATTTAGCCATTGTTTCGTATGATTCCTTAGTGTTGACAGCATGAGCATTGGGAATCTACGGTTCCTGATTTCCGTTGTGTAAAAGTACTGCTTTCAAACTTTCTTTACTGCTGTCAATAAGTAAGCGCCATTCCTTTTATTTGTGTGTTTGTTTAAGTTTCTCGAACAATCTGGGAATGTCCTTGCAAAAGCATCTGTTATCCACAGTTGTATAAAATTGTTTTTAAGGTATATCACGGACTCTATAATATGATATGTCAACATCTGGGGCCAAAATATTGTACTGTTTCATCCGAGATGCAAGTAGTTCTGCCTCATCTTTGGTCAGTTCCAAATCTCTCTCTAGATCAATGAGTTGAAACTGAGTTAAAAGCGATGACTTCTGACTGAAACTTGAATCACTCAGAGTTGAGTACTCAGTTGAACTTGATGATGTTTCCGTTATTAGGCTGTTAGCTATACTTGGACACTTCCTTGGACACTTAATATTAACTTATACAAAAATAGCAGTCCGTATCGTGAATGAATGGTTGTCTCCAAATCATTGGCATTCCAAATTGCACGTGAAATCTAAAATTAAAACGTTTTATTCCACAAAACATTGTAATACATTAATTGTAAAGTACTTACAGCATTCTTCCACTAGTCCATCGAGTAAGATTTACATGGCACGAATTACACAAAATACTTGGTGTCAACGGTTCGTTCATATTTTTAACTCGTATACCAAAATATTACACATATATTTCTTCTATTATTTTATTAAACGCACGGCGATTTTTTTTAATTACATATTTTCCGCAGAAATTGTCGGGATCATTTACACATTGAAAAGTTCTTTGCCTTTTACTCATACTTCGAAATATAACTTTGTAATATTTTTCAGAAAATCGATTTATCTCTTTAAGGCGCTGAATTACACTAAGAAATTTCATTCATAATTCCGGGTTTAAGGTGGCATCTAGTTTGCTTCGAAAGTAGACACCCAATATTTTCAAGACTGCCGCGTACTACTTTGTATTGTGTACATATAATTTTACTACCTGTATATACGACAGGGATGTCCATGCCCCTAAAAGGCGCAACTGAATGGAAACCTTATAAATAAAAAAACACAAATATTGTTGAATGACCCTCTATCTGAGCGGATCTCATCCAATATAGCTCTCACATTGCATATCATCTTTTATCGAGGGTTACGAACGGCCATAAAACCTCGTCCTCTCTATAATTTTATAATGTCTGACATCAATCCTCATATAATAAAATGCAAGTGCAATGTCTCTTATATGTCTCCCTCACATATGGCGAATTCCATATAAGCAAAAACATCATTTGAACTGTTTATTTTTTGAAGGTGGCGTAAACGCCATTCTGTTTTTAAAGCAAGAGTAGTATCGTTAGAAGGCTAAGTGAATAGTAGAAATATATTATTTACATTCAGTTCACCTCAAGACTTCAACGTTTCAATATTAACTGACAATTTTCGCATTTGAGTTTTATTAACCCACTATTTTCAATGATAAATCGAGTAAAGCAGAGTGGGGTTTACGCCACTTTCAAAATAAACAGTTCATTTAAAAACGAAAAATATGAAACAAGATTTTTTTGAATTTCCCTAACATTTACAAAATGGCTCATAACTTTTACACCTATCCATAGATTTTTCAAATAGACAGTGTTTTCTTCATTAGCATGCTGGCTTTTTAAAAATGTGAATAAATTTTGTCGATTTTTTTTCTATTTTTTATTTTTTTTGTACCAAGAAAAAGTGTTTTAAAAAAAAGCATTTATTTCTCATATTTTTGACGACTGTTACTAAACCAACGATTCTACGTGAAAGCGATATTTGCAGCATATGTAGCCCTATTCCCTAATTCCCTTTAATTTGAGGCATAACACGGCTCAATCAGGCTTATACTTAAAAATTATAGTCCAAATATAGAATGTACTTTTCATGAAAGCTGGAATTTAAAAAAAAAATTTACCATAAAATTTTTTTTTAATATTTGTTTGTGTTTGTGACACCTAATTGCACCAGAAACTGTTATCCACATCCCTTGGACAAAAATGTTGTTGCATAGTGATATCGAGGCTTATATCCAATATCTTCTATATATATATATATAAATGGATCGTGGTTTGTTCGACTGCTTAAAACTTGAAAACTACTGGACCAAATTGGATACTTCCTTCTGCGTTTTTTTTCGCAATTGCTACGCGAAGGGTTAGGAAAAATAAAAGTCACAAAATTCTCAACAGTTGGCGTTGACCACTTGACCGCTGAGGCTACTGTAAGAAGTGGAATGATGAACTTTTGCACAAGCATAGACCAGAGTGTTGTATAAACCACGGACTATTCACGTAGTAATTTTTTGCCCTGTGGCCAGTTCTACCGCTATCAAAAACTTGAGTATTGTTTTTTTCCTTCAAGAAGCGTCTTATATGATTAAAACAAGACAAATATAAACGCGAAAAATAATTTTGAATTCTGTGGTCAGTGTAGCAGTAACCACATTGTTTTCATTATCGCAGTGTTTTTAAAAGTTATTTAAGAGGTAAGAACCTAAATGTACGTACATATCTCCAAGGGGATTCGAAAATGTAGGATTGGTCAAAAGGGTGTATAGCAACCAACATAACCTCGTAATTCGAGAACGGATCGTTCGGTTTTTACGATTGGAGGATTCGTATTGGACCCAGAAGTGACATTGTGGAGGAAATTTTCGGATTGATCAAAGGGGCGCGACAAGGCCAAAACAACCTCACATCTCGAAAATGGATCGTTCGATTTTCGCGAATTTGGTCTTGATGGCTTCTCATTGGCCCCAGGGGGGACACCATGGAAGAATCTTTAGGATTGTTCAAAGCGAAGAGGCGTGGTATGGCCAACAAAACCTCATAACTCGAGAACAGATATTGTATTTCATACAATACAAAGAATTTAATTGACAGAATTACAGGAAGCAACATTAAAGTATTTGGGCGGAACGAAGTTCGCCGGGTCAGCGAGAATATATATATATGTATATATATCATTGTGAATCTATGAAATATAGGTTTGTGAGTGATATTTTTGATCGACATTTGTTACGATGCCAAATGCACCGCTAATCCGAAATGTTGCGCAAAATCACACGAAAGAGGTCCGTGCTATTGAGCGAGAATCAGCTCGGGCGCGACATCAAGAAGCAACAACGATTGAGAAGAAGGGAATACGTTTTTCGAAAGAACTGATGAGAATCGGAGATGGACAAATACCGGTAGATACTCTCAGTGGTTTATATCGATTCCACCCGCCATTTGCCAATTCACTCCAACAAAAGATGAAATGAAATGCTAATGTGAATGAATTGAATTTGGACGATTCAAAATCAAATTCCGGGAGAATTGCATTCATAAAAATTAATCGATGCTGTTGAAAATGAAGACTCAATTATCCTGCTGAATTTCTAAACTGTTTGGATTTGCCTGGCATGCCGCTCCATAATTTACGTCTTAAAGTTGGATCTGTAGTCATTATGTTACGAAATCTTCATGCCCCGAAAGTGTTCAATGGAACACGACAGATTGTGACGAAGCTAATGTGGAAGGATTTTTAATGGACAATTCAAAGAGGTAGAATACCTAATTATGCAAATTCCTTTGACTTGAACGGATTTATCATTCAAGTGCAAACGTCTTCAGTTTCCAGTGAAACTTGCATAAAGAAGGCAGAAGGACAATCGCTGTAAGTGTGTGGGCTAATCCGGAAATGTCATGCTTTTCACACTGCCAGCTGTATGTGGCGTGTTCCTGAGCTGGTAACCATCCTCACTCTTCAAGTACGTTCCAGAGCATAAAACAAAAAAACAAAAAATGATGTACATTAGATAGGGACATTTTCAGAAATTTTTTTTTAATTTTTTTTGGTGCACCCTACATACCTCCCTTTTAGTTTTCTTTATCCTGTGTTGTTATTTGATGTCCGATCGTAACGGGATGCATATCGTTGTTCATGTTTTGGAATTGGCTATATTTGGTCCACTGGCCATTTTTGACTCCGATGTCAAATTCCATAATTGACCTCTGTTATCTCGTTTTCTACCCCCCTTATTTGGACTTATTTTGAAACGATAATAAAGGCATTTAAAAATAATTAATCTTTTGTCTTTAAAGTACTCAGTTTTATTCAGAAACAAAAAAGTTACATAGGGTTCAGAATTGTAAAATATATGCTGGAGTAAAACTCGACTAGTTTCTTTTGACCTCGTTTTCTGTCTCTCTCTCTCTCACACACACATGAACAACCCAATGCCACAAACGCACAACCACTATGGCAGTTCGGTCCAGCATCAACAAACTAAATTTGCGGGATTCTCTAACAAATGTTGAAGCCACTGACTCCATATTTATTATCCTATCTTTACGTATGATACCTCGAAGATCATCTCTTGAAGAGCTACTTTTCTTACATACGTCACTTTGGATTTTTTTTACCAGATATTCTACTGTCGGTGGGCCATTTAAAATTTGAATTACCGATTACTTTGACTTTTGATTTGAGCCCTTTGGATTACTTTCTTTGGGAACCCAATAAGGATAAATGCTATGCAAAGCATCCAGAGACAATAAAAGCGTTGAAACATGAAATCTAATGATGATTTCGTTTGAGCAAAAAAATTTAATTTTTTTTTACATTTTACATTGAAACCGCATTTTTAGATTCGTTTGTAAAATGGTGCAGCAGTATGAATGGGTTTTGATTTCGTTTGTAAAATTATTACATTCCGCAAATGCGAAAATATCGCGTTTTCCACACTCAGCCCAGTTTACGGTGTGGAGTGTTGCACCGTCAAAAAGCAAACTTCAGAACCAAACCTAATTGAAAGCGTGAACAACGATATGCATACCGTTACGATCGGACATCAAATATCAACACAGGATAAAGAAAACTAAAAGGGCGGTATGTAGGGTGCAAAAAAAAATGAAAAAAAAATTTCTGAAATTGCCTTTGAATAATCTTCAAATCTAGGGGGTGACAACCGCAACTTTTTTTTATGACCCTATCTAATGTACATATGTCAGGATTAAATTGATTTCATTAAAACTAATATTATTTATTCATTGAAATTAATACTTGATTTAATTCTATTTTCACCACATATTGGACGAAACAAAGTCTGTCGAATCAGCTTTCTTATAAGTATCAGTTAACAATAGCTAATTTTTGTCCAAACAAATCTTGGTGGAATCGTGAACGTTCAAAATTAATGCAACCAGGAATATATGTTGGGCAAAACGAAGTTTGCCAGGTCAGCTTGTATATTATATTATTAAAATTATAATAATATAATTATAGTTGTTTAGCATTGTGCTAAAGTTTGAGCAGCACTGCATAAATTGAGTGTTTTTTAAAGTGAGCAGGGATGCACCTAATTGAGCCTATGTGCGAAAGCACATATGCACACACACACACAAACATCCAACGGCGGTTAGGTGCATGCCCTTCTCACTTTGTTATTGTTTTTTGTTTGAATGTTGCTGGCAGCCTTGCAGGCGAAGTTACCAGCGACATTCAACAAACAAGACACATTTCTTTCCGAACGAACCTTCAAACGAATAACGTCTCGAATCCTCCCGTGACTTGTAAGTTAAAAATCGCCAGTGAATCAATTGTTAATAAGTTAACATCCAAGCCAGTGACAAATGTGATACTTAAATCTAAACATAAATTGTCTACTTAATTCTAACGTTAAAACAAAACTAAAATTGGCTAAATGAACTACAAGCTAAAATAAATAAGTATTGTGTTAAAACCTAAATCTAATTAAAAACTACATAAAACTTAAATCTATTTAAAAGAGAAAAATACATTGAACATTGAATTAAATTTACACATTGTACAAAAATCTAAACAAAGTGAACAATCATAAATAAAACCAAAACATTGAAATTTGAAAACATTTACAAAACAAAAACACACATTCTTTTACTTACACCAAACAGACAAACAAACACTCGTAAGTAAACATATATGATCCATACGAGCCGGATCAAAGTGAAAAGTGTTAAATCGAAAAATTAAAAATTTGTGGAAAAAAGTGCTAAGTGGACAAAATACAAAAAACCAACAAAAACATTGTGAGCCAAGAAAAGGCAAAATCAACTACAAAAACGGTGATACGGTACGCGTAAAAACCAACAACACAAATTTAAGAACTTTTTAAAAAACAAAAAAATTTTTCTGGAAAAATTCCAGAAAAACAGGTACCGTTGTAACGGTACAAGCAAGCCGCCAGCAGCCAAATACAGAGGACGGACACACATCAACACACACACACACACATCCACGTAAAGTATATATACCTAGATATATACTTTCAAAGTGAGTACCCGTTTTTTGCTACATATATATACATGACCAACGAGGAATACTGGGTGCAGCATTTAATCTGGTTGCCGTCTGACCCTGTATCCCCCGTTTGATCTGGAAAAAAAAGTTTGACTCTTGAAATTTAAATACCCATAATCATTTGCCACGACCCAATTGAGTTCCAAAACTGTAAATTCGGACGGACAAAACCCGTTAGGTAAAGACCCGTTGTCTTCCAATTTCCACCAAATTCGCGAAATCAACGACTCTTTTATACATCATTAAATTTGTTGCCTCAAAATTGCCTTTAATATTGAAGAAGAAAAACGAAAATTTTAATTGTTTAATTTGAAATTTCCATTGTTCAAACTTTTAAAAGACCCCTCGCATCGCCCTTGAAAACTTTGGAAAAAACAACATTGAAAGGAAACTTTCGATACGACCCCTCGTGCTTTGATACAACAACAACTGCAATACGTGTCTGTGAGAGGAAAAATAGCGGATTTTTTCTCCTTCCCCTTTGGTTGCGATTTGAGACAGACAGACAGAAGTCAACGTTCTGCATTTTTTTTGTGGAAGACAAAAACGAATTAGAATAAATAGAAAAGGTTTTCGCAATAACATAAAGAACTGAGAAAGGAAAATAGATTTTGAGAGGGGGAACAACAGAAGGGAACCAAGTCGGCATTATTGGAATTATTATTTTTTCATGATTTTGGAAATTTATACCTGTTGATAAAAATTAAATTTGTGCAATTTTTTGGAAATTACATCTGCCTACAAAAATTAAATTTATGAGAATTTTTGGAATTTACACCAGCATACAAAAAATTAAATTTGTGAGAATTTTCGGAAATTACACCTACATACAAAAAATTAAATTTGTGCAATTTTTTGGAAATTACATCTGCCTACAAAAATTAAATTTATGAGAATTTTTGGAATTTACACCAGCATACAAAAAATTAAATTTGTGAGAATTTTCGCAAATTACACCTACATACAAAAAATTAAATTTGTGCAATTTTTTGGAAATTACATCTGCCTACAAAAATTAAATTTATGAGAATTTTTGGAATTTACACCAGCATACAAAAAATTAAATTTGTGAGGTTTTTTGGAATTTACACCTACAAACAAAAAATTAAATTTGTGCAATTTTTTGGAAATTACATCTGCCTACAAAAATTAAATTTATGAGAATTTTTGGAATTTACACCAGCATACAAAAAATTAAATTTGTGAGAATTTTTTGGAATTTACACCTACATACAAAAAATTAAATTTGTGCAATTTTTTGGAAATTACATCTGCCTACAAAAATTAAATTTATGAGAATTTTTGGAATTTACACCAGCATACAAAAAATTAAATTTGCGAGAATTTTTTGGAATTTACACCTACATACAAAAAATTAAATTTGTGCAATTTTTTGGAAATTACATCTGCCTACAAAAATTAAATTTATGAGAATTTTTGGAATTTACACCAGCATACAAAAAATTAAATTTGTGAGTATTTTCGGAAATTACACCTACATACAAAAAATTAAATTTGTGCAATTTTTTGGAAATTACATCTGCCTACAAAAATTAAATTTATGAGAAATTTTGGAATATACACCTGTTACAAAAATTTAATTTGTTTTGATTTTTTGGATTGACCCTTGCCTACAGAATTTACATTCAGTATAATTTTTGGAAATTACCCTTGCTTACAAAAAATTTAAATAGTGCTAATTTTGAAATTTTCACTTGTCTACAAAAATTTATTAAGTGGTAAGTTTGCAATTTACACTTTACTACGAAAAAAAATTTAGTCCAAAAAATTTATTAAGTGATAATTTTGCAAATTACCCTTTACTACGAAAAATAAATTTAGTGCAAAAAATTTATTAAGTGGTAATTTTGCAATTTACACTTTACTACGAAAAATAAATTTTGCCTAAGAAAATTTTAAGACTCATTCTCGTTCGCAACCTTTGGAATTTATTGCAACTTTATACAAATTTGACCCACTTTCGTCAAATTTATACTTGTTCGAAAATTTTTGAAATTTGCTGCTATTTTTATACGAATTTGACGTGGTTCGTCAAATTTATTATTGAAATTAATTATTTTCGTGTCCGGGCTCTTGGAAAACAACAAAAAAATATAAATTGGCAATTTCAGAGAAAAATTGTATATTTTTCATCTGCAAATTGGCCTAAGACCCACCCTCGGTCGGAACTTTCTTGAAATTTGTTGCTGTTTGAACAAATTTGACGCACTTTCGTCAAATTTATATTTGTACTTGTTCGAAAATTTTTGAAATTTGCTGCTATTTTTATACGAATTTGACGTGGTTCGTCAAATTTATTATTGAAAATAATTATTTTCGTGTCCGGGCTCTTGGAAAACAACAAAAAAATATAAATTGGCAATTTCAGAGAAAAATTATATATTTTCATCTGCAAATTGGCCAAATACCCACCCTCGTTTCGACATTCTAAAAAGATTGAATTTGTAAAATTTACGCTTACTCTAATTTGGAAAATTTGGTATAAGGCACATCAAAAAAGATAGAGTTCTTTTTTGAATTTGGGGCCTAGAATCCAATTATAAAACTTGATCCTTCATTCAAAACCGTCTTACCTTTTTTGGCTGGAACAAAAATTTTAAAAAGACGTTAAAAGTTGATCTAGCGATGGACAAGGTTAAATGCGATAAATTTGCCAATTGTGTAAACGATCTCACCGACTTCGAAAATGTCTACTCTGTTGAAAGCACCGAGGACAACATACATTCATTGGAGATATCGCGAGTGGAACTGAATTCGCTCTGGGATCAAGTAAAAAGAGCCTATTTGGATTGTCGAGATCATGTACCAACAGGCGAGGAAAAGCCTATTGATAAATCGAAGCTGCGAACACACTATAAGGATGCCCTTACAAGCTACAAACGAGTTTTGAGTGCTTTGAATGCTGACATTTGGAGCCTTTCGGAGCAACAAACACCCAAACTGTCGCCCAGGGATTCAGAGAAGAAAGAAGAGGTATCCGAGGCAAACTTCACTCCAATTTCGAGATTACCACCGTGCGACACTGACACTTTTAAAGGAGGATACAATGCGTGGCCACCGTTCCGCGATCTCTTTTCTGCGATATACATAAAAAATTCAAAACTAAGTAATGTGGAAAAACTCTTTCATTTGACTCAGAAGACAGCAGGTGAGGCACGAGAAATAATCAGCAATGTTCCTTTAACAAATGATGGGTTTGAGTTGGCCTGGACGAATCTGATAGATCGATACGAGAATAAACGGATGCAAGTCAATGAGCAGCTGAAGATCCTTTTCAATTTGCCGAATGTGACCTCTGATTCGAGTTCATCAATCCAGAAATTACAACGTACAGTAAATAGCTGCATCAAAATTCTGGAAACTTTGAAGATAGCTGTAAAGGATTGGGACCCGATCTTGATATACTTAAGTTCTGCAAAGCTGCCGCGATCCTTTCTGGAAGATTTCGAAAACTCACTGGAGGATTGTACTAAACTTCCCACTTGGACGGAGTTTGATAATTTTTTGACTCATAAATTTAAGACACTAGAATCCGTTGGAAATATCCGACCATCCACTTCAAAAAATAATTATAATAAACACGATTTAAATAAAAAAGAAAGATACCTTAATTCATTTCAAACAAATATTTCACAAAAGGCACAATTTGCGGGAAATAAAAATAGATTTAACACTAAGTCACAAACAGGGAGTAAATTTCAAACTGAACAATGTTGTCCACTTTGCAAGTCGAATCATTTTATTTGTGATTGCAAACAATTCTTAGAAAAAAGCGTGAATGATAGAATTCACATAGTAAAAATTTCGAACTTATGTTATAATTGTCTCTCCTCAAATCACGGAGTGAGAGAGTGCAAAAGCAAATTTAGTTGCAGGGATTGTAATTTACGGCATCATTCCCTGCTCCACAAGGGTAATGAGACCCAAACATCTAGTCAAGACCCAGCGAGAGATGAGGCACGCCCTAGTACTAGTGCCGCAGCTCTAACTACTCGTATACAGTCCACACAAAACTTAGAACCAACAAACGTTACCACATTGACCCTCCGGGAAAATCATCCTAGTATACCTAACCCGCGAGGAACTTTACTTTTCACTGCCATGATACAAATTGAAGCTCATGGGCAGCTTTATGATGCCAGGGCCATCATTGACCCTGGATCACAGTCAACCTTTATATCGGAAAAGCTCAAAAACCGTTTGAATCTTCCAACAAAACGAAACCTAGTTCATGTTACAGGCCTTAGTCAAATAGTATCGGAAACATCTACGAAATCTTGTCTCTTCAACATACGTTCGCGATTAGACCCTAGTTTTGAATTAGAAGTTTGGGCGCCAGTCTTGAAGACGCTGCCTTCTAATTTACCGCCACATACCTTAGATAGAACCCAACTTAGAGATGCTGCTAACTTTGAATTAGCAGACCCAAGATTTTACGCAAGTCAACCGGTAGACTTATTGATTGGAATGGATATAGGACCTTGCATTTTTACCACTGGAGTCCCAATGAAGTCAATTGGGACACTTCTAGCACAAATAACAGTATTCGGATGGATTATTGGAGGACCAATAGAACAAGGGACTCAAAAGGATCACCGAATTTCGTTATATAATACAATTTCCATTGAAGAAATACTTACACGTTTTTGGGAGGTGGAAGAGACCCAAAAAAGATTTTGCGGACAGAAGAAGACTCATTTTGTGAACAAAATTTCAAAGAAACTACTCGACGAAATCGAGACGGTAGATATATTGTGACCCTACCCTTAAAAAATTGTGAGGAATTAGGAAATTCTAGAAATATTGCATTGGCTCAATTTCATCGAATGGAAAGGAAATTGTTAAAAACGCCAGAAATCAAAGAACAATACGACAAGTCTATTTTAGAATATCTGGAATTAGGGCACATGAGGAAAATTTCACAGCACGAGATTTTTAAAACCCCACATTATTATCTGCCACACCATGCAGTCATTAAGCCTGATAGATTAACCACCAAACTTCGAGTAGTTTTCAACGCGTCAAGCCCAACGTCCAATAAAAGAAGTCTTAATGACAATTTGTATGCAGGACCCATTTTACAACAAGATCTTGTTTTACAAATTCAAAAATGGAGATTTTTTAAATACGTTTTTAACGCTGATGTCACAAAAATGTATAGACAGATTTTATTGGATCCAAACCAAACGCAGTACCAGCGAATTCTCTTTAGAAAATCTCAGAATGAGCCCATAGAAGATTTCGAGTTGTTAACAGTCACATTTGGAGTAAATTGTGCTCCTTTTTTAGCTCTTCGAACACTTCTTCAACTTGCGGAAGATGTGAAAGATACTTACCCCCTAGCATCAAATATTATTCGACAAAATTTGTATGTTGATGACGTATTATCAGGGGGACACACAATAGAGGAAGCCATTATATCTCGAGCAGAATTAATAACGGCGTTAGACTCTGCAGGATTTCAGCTCATGAAATGGACGTCAAACGAACCCCAAATTATTAAAGATTTACCCCCTGAGAGATTACTTCCAGTAAATTGGCTAGACCTTTCAGAAGACACGTCCACAAAAACATTGGGATTGAGATGGAATATTTCAGGGGATTATTTCACTTTTACTCCACCGTCCATAGACAATAAAACTTCGTATACAAAACGCGAGGTTTTATCAACAATTGCAAAATTATTCGACCCTTGCGGGTGGTTAGCCCCAATAATAGTCGTTGCCAAGTTAATCATGCAACAAGTCTGGTTAGACAAAATAGATTGGGATGACCCACTCAAAACTATAACTTTGATGAATTGGCAAAACTTTGTCAAAAATTCCACTGCAATCGAAAATATAAAAATTCCACGGTGGATTCAATTTGAACCGACCTGTCATATAGAAATTCATGGCTTCTGTGACGCGTCAGAAAGCGCATATACTGCGTGTTTATATGTCCGTGTGGAACATACCAATAGTAACACAGATACTTTTCTGTTAGCCGCAAAAACACGCGTTGCTCCGATTAAAAAGATTTCATTACCCAGACTCGAATTATGTGGGGCTGTTCTGCTTTCCAAGTTAGCCTCCTCCACAATATCCAATCTTCAGCCTTACAATATACCCACTCAATACTGGACCGACTCAACCATAGTTTTGGCCTGGCTTCGGAAACCCCCATGTTCTTGGAATACATTCGTTGGAAATCAAGTATCCGAAATTTTGGAGAATGTAGGTAATGAAAACTGGCGCCACGTGGACTCTGAAGATAATCCAGCCGACATTGCAAGTCGAGGAGGCTCACCAGAGGATTTAAAGCCACATCAACTATGGTGGCATGGCCCACAGTGGTTAAAATTACCCAGGAGTAGATGGCCGGCCGCGGATGTTGGAGAAGACACGAGTCTAGAAGCAAAGGCAGTCAAAGTTTTCGCAACAGCAATCTTTGAATATCCCGTAGAACGTTTTTCCTCTTTACCACGAGCTTATAAGGTCTTGGCTTATGTTTTGCGTTTTTGGAGAAACACTGGGACCAATCGTACCCATTTAAGAAGGCAATCTTTAGAAATTACGGCAGACGAAATTCATGACGTGAAGAGGCGACTCATCGTATCGACTCAGAAGCATTTCTTTGCCGCCGAATATCACTCTTTGCAACAAAAAACGAGAATATCCCCAAATAGTACACTTTTGTCACTCAATCCGTTCTTAGACTCGAAGGGAGTAATCAGAGCCAACGGTCGACTTGTTCAATCCCCAGTTTTAACTTACAATGAACGGCATCCTATTCTTCTTCCTTATAGCGCTAAACTGACTCAGTTACTAGTTGAATTCACCCATAAAATAACTATTCATGGAGGGAATCAACTTATGACCCGAGTCTTACGATCTGAATTCTGGATATTTAGATTAAAACCTTTAGTAAAAAAAGTCATTCACAACTGTAGAATTTGCATTTTATACAAACAACACACTCAAAACCAAATTATGGCATCGCTACCTCCAGAACGTACTTTGCTTACCAGACCCTTCAACAATACCGGGGTCGACTTTGCAGGTCCTTTCAATCTAAAAAGCTTTACTGGAAGAGCGTGTCTTATAACCAAAGGATATGTATGCGTTTTTGTGTGTTTTGCGACAAAAGCGATACATTTGGAAGTCACAAGTGACTTATCGACACAATCTTTTCTCGCAGCCTTCTCACGGTTTATAGGTCGTCGCGGTTGTCCCTCTTGTATGTTCTCAGACAACGGTACAAACTTTGTAGGAGCCGCAGAACTTTTAAGGAAAGATCGACTCGAGTTTCTAAAAACCCTTAGATCGTCTCTAGTTCAACAAAATGCTCATCAAAATCTTAATTGGAAGTTTATACCCCCAGGCGCTCCTCACATGGGAGGTCTATGGGAGGCAGGAGTTAAATCCTTTAAGACACATTTGCGAAAGGTCATTCCAAAAATGAACTTTACGTTTGAGGAATTCTCGACAATATTAATTCGTATTGAGGCTTGTTTAAATTCTCGACCATTAAGTTCAGCTAGTAATGACCCTAATGACTTTTCCCCACTAACTCCAGGCCATTTTTTGATTGGTAGTTCCATGCTTGCACCGGCAGAACCCGACATATCTGACCAGGATGTAACCCTAGTTAACAGATGGAAACGTCTCAAAATCATTTCACAATATTTTTGTCAAAGGTGGAAGTTAGAGTACCTTAAAGATCTGCACAGACGTAATAAATGGAAGTATCAACAAGATAATATTAAAATTGACGATTTAGTAGTCATCAAGGATGAAAGATTAGCCCCAAATGAGTGGAGACTAGGTCGGGTCGAAAAGACTTACCCCGGAATTGATCAAAATGCTAGAGTATTGGACATACGAACTGCAAGTGGCATTGTTAACCGACCCATAACTAAAATTGTCAAACTTTTTTGCGACTGACTAGTCGTGTATATCATAATCAAAAAACATAGTACTCGCAAATATTTATTTACAGAAATGGCCGCTTACCTACCCTCACAAGATTGGCGCGATGAGGAGGGCCCCAACCAACGACCCAACGGGAGACCCGGTCAGCGACGTCCCCAGGCTGATGAGAGAAGCCGATCCGCCTCTAGACCCGGACGACAAGCGGAAGGACGAGGGCGTCCAGGTGCGTGGCAATATTCCTGTGGTATTTGTCAGGAGGACCACGCACGACCTGTCGACGATTCCGCGATCAAACCTCCGCGCAACGATATGAAACGGTGGAGCGTAGAGGTTATTGCCGGAATTGTTTGGCCAGGAGCCATTTAGCGCCGGACTGCCCAAGTCTGAATGGTTGCCGACGATGCGACCACCGTCACCATACCCTTCTCCACGGCGCTCCACAGTTGGACAACTCGCTGCAAAGGCCTCCGGTGGTCACAATCCCGTACAAATGGGACCTAGTATTTGTACCGACCGCTATGATAAAGATTATACGAGATGGTGTAGACTCGTATGCCCTTGTGAGAGCCCTGGTCAGCCAATCAGCCACAATGTCAAGGATGGGCTATTCAACTTTTCGGCGACTGGGGCTCCGCTCATTTCTTCATCAGGGCCAGCGTTTTACGAGCTTCAAAATCATGGCTCGTCAGCCCAACAGCACTTGGGCACTCAAAGTAAACGCCCTCATCACAGACGAGCTCCCAACACGACCCTATTCCGACCCTCTTATTGAAGACCCGACCCGCAACTTTGCCGAAACCGCACTTGCCGACCCAGACCCGCGAAGTAACACCCCCATAGACGTAGAGCTTGGCGCCGACACATTCTCGGCCATCAGACGTGATGGATGCAGCTTCTCGGGAATTGGCGATGTCCAAGCCTACAAAACTAGGCTATACATTTTCGGGCCCCATCCGAAATTTACCTAGAAATTAAGTTTAGGATAAGTTTCACATGTCACGGGGGGCAGAATGTTTAGCATTGTGCTAAAGTTTGAGCAGCACTGCATAAATTGAGTGTTTTTTAAAGTGAGCAGGGATGCACCTAATTGAGCCTATGTGCGAAAGCACATATGCACACACACACACAAACATCCAACGGCGGTTAGGTGCATGCCCTTCTCACTTTGTTATTGTTTTTTGTTTGAATGTTGCTGGCAGCCTTGCAGGCGAAGTTACCAGCGACATTCAACAAACAAGACACATTTCTTTCCGAACGAACCTTCAAACGAATAACGTCTCGAATCCTCCCGTGACTTGTAAGTTAAAAATCGCCAGTGAATCAATTGTTAATAAGTTAACATCCAAGCCAGTGACAAATGTGATACTTAAATCTAAACATAAATTGTCTACTTAATTCTAACGTTAAAACAAAACTAAAATTGGCTAAATGAACTACAAGCTAAAATAAATAAGTATTGTGTTAAAACCTAAATCTAATTAAAAACTACATAAAACTTAAATCTATTTAAAAGAGAAAAATACATTGAACATTGAATTAAATTTACACATTGTACAAAAATCTAAACAAAGTGAACAATCATAAATAAAACCAAAACATTGAAATTTGAAAACATTTACAAAACAAAAACACACATTCTTTTACTTACACCAAACAGACAAACAAACACTCGTAAGTAAACAATAGTAATAAGTTATATTAAGATTGTCGAAAATGAGATTTTGATGCCAAAATGCTTCTGTTTCACATGATTGGCCTATGGTGTAAATTTTAAATAAAAAATATATTCTGACACACCTTTTTAAAGTTTTTTGGCTATCTTAATTTGTTTTTTTTTACGAATACTAATCTGGCTATTTCAGCACTTTTTATTTGATTTCCAAATTGCTACAATTTAAAAACCGCAAAACTTAATAATTTTTCGATGTAGTATGAACTATTCCTGCAGATTTTGACAAGCTGATTTTACTTTAGTTTTAAAAATGTTTGCAAAAAAATAGAGAACATTTCTAACTTGATGTATTTTGCAAGCCCGTGTAACACTCATAAATCATGTTTAGCGAAGTTTAAGACGCCTACTGTGAAGAGTGGACTTTACTCCATTGATAAAAGATTTAAATAGAAAAATACTTAAGAGTAATAGTTTTATTATGAAATGCAATTTAAAACGTTATAACGTTGAAGGCATTTTCAATGCGAAAAAAATGCAGAGTGCAATTACCTTAAGAAATGCAATTTGTTAAAAGAACATGAGGTGGTGAAGCATGTATTTAAATAGAAAAATCCTTAAGAGTAATAGTTTTATTATGAAATGCAATTTATATTGCAAAAGTTATAAAGTTGAAGGCATTTTCAATGCATATATAAGAAAAAAATGCGGAATGGAATTTTCTTAAGAAATGCAATTGATTAAAGGAACATGATGTGGTAATGCATATAAGCTAGAAATCACTATATTCAAATAACTTTAAAATAGTTTAAAAAAACATTGCAACAAACTGCGAAATTTTTTTTTGCAGAAATGCAGTTTGCAATTACCTTAAGAAATGCAATTTGTTAAAAGAACATGAGGTGGTGAAGCATGTATTTAAATAGAAAAATACTTAAGAGTAATAGTTTTATTATGAATTGCAATTTATATTGAAAAAGTTATAAAGTTGAAGGCATTTTCAATGCATATATAAGAAAAAAATGCGGAATGGAATTTTCTTAAGAAATGCAATTTATTAAAGGAACATGATGTGGTAATGCATATAAGCTAGAAATCACTAGTTTAAAAAAACATTAAATAGTTTAAAAAAACATTGCAACAAACTGCGAAATTTTTTTTTCGAACTACTAATGCTACCACGGCACCACAACTAATACACCACGGTCAGCATCTAATTTCTGCGAGTAAATAAAAGTATTTATAAGGACGGAAATCTGTGATTCCATCCGATTATAATTACTTTTTTGATAACGTAAGCTACTGAAACAATTGAATTACGTGTACTACTGGTATTTGCAAATATACAAATATCGTTTATACCTTCAGAAAATGTTTTGTCTTCACATTGTATCTAGGAACACTCGCAATCTTTTAAGCTTATGTAATGTTTTTATACAGAATCACGACAAAATCTTCTTTCATTTGCCTTCCCACACTTAGTATTGCAAAATTTCTGCGCATATAGCCCTACCATTAGCCATTTATTTACCATTTAACCACAGACATTTTGGCATTTACTTTCATAAATTTATTTTAATTTGAATTGTGTTCGACATTTTATATTTTCAATATAAATTTAAATTTGAACAGTCAGTCGCCGTCAGTGGTAGCGAACGGACGTGTTATTGCAGAGCGGATAGTTTTTCCAACCTATTACGCAATACTTATTCACCTACCTACTACGCAACCATAAGGTGTTGAATTTGTTGCATCGGTCTCAGGACAGACATTTTGGAAGTAGTCTGGAAGGCCAACATCGAAGTACCTACTACGGGCAAATACTGGCTATGGGGGTCTCTCCCAAAAATTTATGATTAACCCTGATGAAGTAAATGATATTACGGTGCAGGGAAAAATAAACCCAGTACCGACGGAAAGCGTTGATTTACTCGCGAGTCACGTGTCGTCGTTATCAAACAATCGTGAGCAAGTAACTTCTACGGGGTTGGGTGCCTCGGATTCCGTAGTCGAAACAGATACAAGCGCACATCTAGCCTTTGGCAAAATAAACGATGAGGAAGATAAAGAAACCCCAAGGGGGGGCTCTAAGCAACCCCAGCTTTAAAAACCAAGTGGGAACTCGGACTCTGAGTCATCAAGTGATAACAATATTACTATTGTTGAAAATCGGAAAAAACTGTCAGGGGCACAAAGAAGGAAACTAAATAAGATGAACCGGCAGAAGATATTACAGGATGAATCTGACTCTTCTACATCTACTAAAAGAGTCAGATCTCCCGAAGAGCATAGCGATGCGAAATCAACTAAGAAGAAAAAAAGCTCACCGACACCCAGCACTTCGAAGAAACCTATTCAATCTACCAAAAAAGGAGTTTCTAGTCAGAATCCGTTAATGGTGGGAGGAGAAGTTGATCTTGTTGTTGAGAAGGTGAGTAAGTCCACCAAACCATCCATAAAAGAGGGGGCCTCAAACAAAAAGACCCATTCTAAAGGAAAAAGCAAGGTGGCTATAAGAAAGGGTAAGGAAACACCATCTTATTCCCAAATAGCCAAAAAACATATTCAGGACGAACTACACTATGCCATAATTGATAGCAGTAGTGCGTCTGGCAGAATTCCCGAAGAGCAAAAGAGCATCTTCGAAGATTTGTTCTACACAAAGGTATTGGACCACATTCTCGAATCTAATGATGGACCAACAATCCAAGTAATGAGTTGCACGTTTGAGAGGGGCGTTTTGATGCTGAAACTGGCATCACAATGCTGTGTCGATGTCCTCGGAAAACTAGTGGAGAGCATCCCCTCACCTTGGCACGGCGCAAAGCTGAAACTGGTAAGGAAAAGCGATATCCCTGTACTCATAAAAACATCTTTCTATGTCAGAGGATGGGCTAGTAAGGTACCGTCAGAGCGCATACTCAGCGTCATTGGCAAACAATTCGAACCTTAAAGTGGGGAAGTGGGAAGTCTTCCATAGGAAAAATGATCCCGATGGTTCTCTCCTGGTGGTAGGCATAGACCCGTATTCCAGGGATAGCCTTGTCAAGACAAAAGGCATGGCATTTTTCGGGATTTGGAAAATCTTCTTTAAGATTGGAAAAACCCCCATTGGCAGGACAGTTAAGTCGAGCCCAAACACGAACGTACCGCCTGCAGTGGCAAACGAAGATAGTGAACAGAATGAAGCGAGTGAGACAATTCCAAAAAGTGAGGTGGAAGTGGTCGATAACATCGCCAATTTGCCGATAACATCATCAATTTTGCAGAAAGTTCCCAGCAAAGGTGGTGATAAGGATATGAAGAGGAGCACAAAAACTCAAAACAAAGAGAGAGCGACAAAAAACAACACCGCCTTCCAAAAAAAGGTCGATAACATTACCAAATTGCCGATAATATCACCAATTTTGCAGAATGTTCCCAGCAATAGTGGTGATAGGAATAGGTACATAAAGAATCAAAACAAAGAGGGAACGACAAAAAGTAACACCGCCTCCCAAAGAGGTCTTCTTGAAGAGTGTGTAATAGGTAGTAAACGAAAGGAGGAGAAAGACTCACTACCAAATAAAGAGGGAGTGCAACCAAATAGGATAGACGACTCCCAAAGGAAATTTTTACTGGAAAGACAATGATTGAGGTCATCCAGATAAACCTCCACCGGAGCGAAATGGCATCCATTGCTCTGATGGACATAATAAATAAAGGCAGGGTTCATGTTGCTTTGGTCCAGGAACCGTGGACTACTAGTAACAAAGTTACTGGATTAAACCATATGAACTACAATCTTTTCTACGCTAACACAGGTACTCGTCCAAGGACTTGTATTCTGTGCCATAAAAACTTATGCTATCTATTCTCTCCAGAGCTGTCAACATCGGACGCAACTGTGCTGATACAAGGTAATGGAAGTATGTATCTGGCGTCAGTATACCTGCCATTCGATGCGCCGACATTGCCACCTACGTCGGAATTACAACGTCTGGTAAGGGAATCCAAAAATACAAGTAATGTGTTACTAGCTGGTTGTGATGCCAACTCACACCATATTGCTTGGGGTAGTAGTGCCACCAATAAAAGGGGACAAGCCCTTATAGAATTTTTGAATACTAACGATCTCCTAACTCTCAACATAGGGAACAAGGCGACCTTTGTTAACAAAATTGGGGAAGAAGTATTAGATATAACGATATGCTCGGAAAACCTCATTGATGAGATCCATGAGTGGAGGGTTTCGGATGAACACTCCTATTCGGACCACCGTTATATAAGGTTTAAAATTGCACGGCCGCCGCCTAGCCCAATAAGTTTTCGTAATAAGGCTAAAACCGACTGGACCAAATTCGGCAATCTACTTAGAAATCGATTGGCCCAGCCTAAACACGATTATCCAAGTACAGAAGACATTGATATCAATGTGAGGAGGATTACGGAGGCTCTTGTAAAATCATTCGAAGATAGTTGCCCGCCTCGAGAAAGGAAATCTGCCTATGAGAAACCCTGGATGACAGGGCAAATTCGCTCGATTGGCAAGGATGTCCGCAGACTTTACAACAGAGCTCGACGTAAAAAGCTATCAGTATATTGGGATGACTACCACAGAAAGCTCAAAGAATACAATAAAATCATTAGACTGGCGAAACGTAACTCCTGGAGACTTTTCTGTGAGCAGGAAGACAGCGTTAACAGCATGTCCAAAATAAAAAAGTTCCTCCCAAAAACTCATATCCAAACCGAAACACTGGTGGATGAAACGGGTAAAAAGATGGAAACTATAGATGATACCGTAAGGCTTTTGATGAAAACTCATTTTCCGAGTGGTAATGCTGGGCCAATAGAGGAACAGTTACAGACCGAAAATGTAATGCACCATGTACCTATTACGGATGCTATGGTTAAAGAAGCAATAAAAAGCTTCTCTCCTTATAAGGCTGCGGGACCGGACGGAATATTTCCAGCGCTTCTTCAGAATGAGGTGGATCTGGTATCAACTCATCTTGTTGGAGTTTTCACTGCATGCCTAACTCATGTATATACCCCAAAAAATTGGCAGGAATCAAGGGTGGTCTTCATACCTAAGCCTGACAAGGCGAGTTATACGATCCCAAAGGCTTATCGACCTATTAGCCTAACTTCTTTCCTCTTAAAAACAATGGAGCGAATAATTGACGACATGATCAAAAGTAAGATAGCCGATGACAAGCTAAAATTCAACCAACACGCATATGTTAAAGGAAGATCAGTGGAAGCAGCTCTATATGAGGTAGTACACCACATAGAAAAGTCCTTCAGTGAAAAATTTTACACACTTGCCGTTTGTATAGACATTGAGGGCGCTTTTAACAACGTTCAGACCGATACACTTATCCAGTCCTTAGACGAGTTTCAGGTTGACCGGGCGTTGATAAACTGGATCAACAATATGCTAAGGAATAGGTGGATTATTTGTGGGTCATATGACGTAAAAATCAGAGACAAGGTAAATCGTGGTATACCTCAGGGGGGCATTTTATCGCCTCTCCTATGGGGTACGACGATACACAGTCTCCTTAAAGCCCTCACCAATGAAGGACTTAAACCAGTCTGTTATGCAGACGACGTTATAATACTTCTAAGGGGCACACATCCAAACCAACTATGCAGAAGAACTTAATGGCACTTAACATAGCATATAACTGGGCACAACCAAGGGGCTAAATGTCAATCCAGACAAAACAGAAATATGTCTATTTACAAGGAAAAGGAAGATTCATCCTTTTACCGTGCCTCGTTTCCTGGATAAGAATATTGCCATATCTAAAAAGATAAAATACTTGAGAGTAATCTTGGATCAGAAACTGTACTGGAAAGATCATATTGAAGAAAGAGTTACAAAGGCCCACAGATGTTGGTCGTTGTGCAGAAGAGCTATAGGTTCAAAATGGGGACTACGTCCAAATATGACACACTGGCTTTACATGAGCCTGATTAGACCAATAATCACCTACGCCTCTGTAGTGTGGTGGACATCAATGGACAAAAAGTACAACGTAATACCATTGCAAAAAGTGCAACGTATGTGCTGTCTAGGCATAAGCGGAGCAATTAGAACCGCACCAACAAGAGCGTTGGAGACTATACTGCACATCCAACCAATAGATATCCGTATAAAGTATGAGGCAGCCCTCACAGCAAGACGTCTACAAGTGATGGGTGAATGGATAAATCGAGACCACAAGTCGTACCATCAGAAGATATTACAATCACTGGTCGGTCATATTCAAACAACGGAAATCTCCGACCGCATTCCTGAAGTGCGGCTTCAGGACGCTCCTGGGAAAACGGAACACTTGCTCATGGGAACCAGCTGCTACACTGATGGGTCCAGGCAAGGAGGAAGGACGGGTCTGGGACTTTTTATTGATGAACCAGAAGTCGAACTTTACTTCCGCCTCCCAGACCATAACACAGTATTTCAAGCAGAAGTTCGAGCAATCACGGAGTGTGTTAACTGGCTCAGTAATACCACAAAGCCTAAATATGCCACCATATTCACAGATAGCCAAATGGCGATCAAAGCAATAACATCGGAAAAGGTCAAATCCAGAACCGTGTTAAACTGTAAAAGAACGATAAATAATTACTCAGTCCATGGTCAACTGCGTATTTTCTGGGTACCGGGACACAACGGAGTGATTGGAAATGAACGAGCAAACAGCTTGGCTTCAAAGGGCAGAGAACTTCGAGTAATAAACTTGGAAAATTGGAAACCTTTCGAAGCCACGAAGGATGAGTTGAAGCATTGGGCAGTGATGGCTCACAAAACTGTGCGGAATAGAGCAACTGTAGGAGCAACTGCAAAGATACTGTGGGGTGACCCAAATGAGAAGAAAACCAGTAGTTTTCTGAAACTAAACAAGATCGAGATTAGTAAGATGATAAGTGTTCTAACGGGACACTCAAGCTTACAGGCACATCTTCATCGCATAGTACTAGCAGAAAACGACGAGTGCAGGGCATGCAGGGAAAACATCGAAACGATAGAACATTTTCTGTGTCACTGCCCAGCTTTCACACATGCAAGATCCCGATATTTCGGTTCCGACATATTGCCAGACTTGACTCATCTCAGAGGATATGACTGGAAGATACTGAGAAAATACGTGTCTAGTACCGATTTTCTGTAATCCGTGGGGTATGAAAATCATAAATAAGGAGCGCACAACAGGCCGAACCACTGGCTTAAGTGTATGTCCATGGACATGAGACGTTGTAAACGTCTCCTCTATTCAACCTAACCTAACCTAACCTAAATTTGAACAAAAGCTGATATACTTAAAAATTCCAGAAAACCTAGAAATTTTGTTTCTACACTATGTAGAACATATTAGGCATGTTTTCGTTACAAGCTGGCGATTTTAGTTTAGCACTTTGCAACGAAAACAACTTACTTCCACTAACTGGCGCATAAGCAGTAAGTGGCTGATTTCCACTATCTGGTAACAATCATGAGTTGCGAAGAAAGAACAGTGCGACACAGACAAAATATTCGTGAAATGTATTTATAAAACATACTTTTACGATTCTATGTTCAATTGTTTACACTCTTTTTGCAAATATTAAAATAATTTTGCATTTTTGTCCTTCTTCTTCCCGTTAATTCACAACAATCTCTCCAAAAATGAGATGCCATACTGCGAAATATAGGATGCCCAATCTGGCAACACCATACTCTATTAAGACAGGAACACAAGCACCAAACTTCATCGTGAACTAATAATGCTTAAAAGTGCTTAGCTCCTCATACAAATTAGGCACCTACGGTGTAACGAAAACACGCCTATTGTAGAACAAAAAATCCCTGAGACTCAAAAAGCAGCTTTTTTCTCTCCTAAAAAATTTGTATCTATTTAATATAGCAGCATTTGCCATTTGATCACAGTGGTAATTATATATGTGAAAGAAAGTCGACAATTGCAGTGATCTTTGTATGAAATTTTTGAGCAATCAAATTCTGCCCTGCCAAACTTTTTATACCGTACACCCTATTATAACTTTGTGCATTTGTTTGTAACACCCATAAGGAGAAGAAATAGACTCATCGTTTATTACACCGATAAACTTAGAATCACTTTCTGAGTTGATTTAGCTATGTCCGTCTGTCCGTCCGTCCTTCCGTCTGTGCATGTATTCTTGTAATCAAAGTACAGGTCGCAATTATGGTCCGATCCCAACGAAACTTTACACATACCCTCTTCTTGGCCCAAGGACGATCCCTACTGAATTTGCTTAAACTCGGTTCAGATTTTCATATAGCTACCATATATATTTACCTCCGATTTGGCATATATGCACTGTATAAGCAAAATTTTTGAACCGATTTGTACAAAAATTGACAGCGAGCAGTCTCGTGATACACTTAGAGACAATACAAAATTTGGGGAAATCGGTTCAGATTTAGATATAGCCCCCATTATATGTTACCCCCGATTTGACATGTAAGCGCTGTAGAAACTGTATTTTATATCAGATCAGTAAGAAATTCGGCAGAAAGAGGTTTCTTAGTACATTTGAGGAAATCGGTTCATATTTAGATATAGCCCCCATATATACATATGTTACCCCCGATTTGACATGCAAGCGCTGAAAATTCGGCAGAAAGAGGTTTCTTATTACATGAAGGAATTCTGAAAAATTCGGGGAAAATCGGTTCAGATTTAGATATAGTCTCAATACATATGTTTCACCCGATTTGACATGTAAGCGCTGTAGAGACTGCATTTTATATCTGTTCAGTACGAAATTCGACAGAAAGAGGTTTCTCGTTACATGAATGAGCATTCAGGGAAAATCGGTTCAGATTTAGATATAACCTCCATATATATGTTCCTCCGCGCTATAGTAGTTGTATTTTACTTACGATCATTACAAAATTTGGCAGATAGATGGTTCTCAATTTAGGAGCCACCTGAAATATTTTTAAACTTTATTGGAGGTACTGATGACTTTTTCGAAACCGGCTCAGAAGAAGAGACTGATGAAGAATAATTCCTCCTTACCATTTCCATTTTTTGCTAATTGAGCCCAGATTATTTTAAAAGAACTTGTAGATATATGTAATATATTTAAGTTGTTTATATGTACCATATTTGCTAAATACTTTCATATACTACTTGTTCACGTACGCAGCATTGTCTCAACTTCCCGAGCCTGATCAATACCGGTTGCGTATTGACATCACTGGAATCTCCTCTACACCCCTCTTCGGAGAGCTAATTCGCTTAGTACGGATGTGTAGAGTGCGGATTGCCTATGGGTGGTGGTTGTTGTGTGGCTGCCTTGCTCATCTTCGGGTCTTTCTCTCTCTCTCTCTATTCGCAAAATCTATGGTAGTCGAACACTTGTAACGAGCCTCTGCGTTCACCACTTGTCGTTTTGCTCTACGCTCGCGCACACAGGCCTTGTCGCCAACCTCATACACGGTAATAAATCCTTGTTTATTTGAAAATACACCAAATAAAGATCCCCCCACTATTTATATTTAAAACTAAAAATCGTTTGTTTTTATTTATTTATTTCTTTACCACACGCACCCCCCTTTTTGCACCCCTACACCAACATTTTGGTCGTATCGAGCCGGATTGAATTTAGCATCGTTAATCGTGTGTTTTTTTTTCGTTTTGAAGGGATTCGTCGGCATACGGACATCACACACCCCCCATTCCTATCATCACTAAACCAACACATCGCAATAACTTCATGATCATCCTAATCATCGTCATCTTCATTATCAGGTACGTAAACTCAGTTAAAAAGTGAGCATAGCGTTTTCATTTTTGTTTTTCAATAATAAGAACAAGTACAAGAAAATAAAATAAATTGTTTTTCTGTGATACTGGTCGTTTTCGAAACACCCTACCGAGCTTGTCGTTTAAAATACAGTCCACTATCGTTCTAATTTATCGCCCCTTCGAATTTATCGGTGTTCGTATAGTGTTATAAATAAAAATAATGAATTTTCGTTGCAAATCAATCGATTTATTCGTCGGAATTCGATTGGATCTTGGCAAATTGTTTCTAACGATCCTATACACTGTGTATATCGTCCTTTTATTCAGAGGTGTTGCTTTGGTATTTTGGTTTTTTTATTTTTCTCTTCGTTCAATCGCCACTGCTTTGGTTGAGATTACAGCAACAACGTCGTTGCAGTCCGCAGTTTGTAATCATCTAAGCGCCAATTTGAAGCATCGGTCAATAACCGAAGTATGTAAGAACACCACCAATTGCATTTCGTTTATTTGTTTACCAGCGATCATATACAACACGTACATTCACACATAACACCATCGATCGGTTGATGTTTATTCTCCCTCCATTCGCTCCTTCTTTTACTGCTTTCTTGTGAGTATTATTGAACAGCTGACGTGATCCCTACCGTGTGGTTCTGATTGTGAGTATTCTTAAGCAGTTGACTAATATTGTGATTGTCATTGTTTGGATCGGCTGACTGTGGTACTGTGGCTCACGGGTAAAGATCGCGAAAAAAAATATTATTTTTGAAGTTTTTTAATTTCGGTGATAATTGTTGTTTGTTGTACTACTAGTTAGTACATTATTCGGCACTATTTGTCTCCGTGCACCCTACAGCCCGTTTTGCTGACACATACACGTAAAAGAACATTGTATCTATTTTTTTGATTGGAAGAAAATATATTTGAAATTTTGTTTGCTATTTGAACGTGTTGTTTTTGCATTTTAATTCGCGATTCGGCAGTAGTGCACCATACACTCGGTCAACTCGTCACACATAAGTTTTAAAAAAATATTATTTTTGACTTTCTCGGAAATTTTTGATTGTGCGCAAATTTACTTTTGTTGTTTGCTATTTTGGAGCGTTTGGTCATTTTGATTTGATTTCGTTTTACGCTTCCCATTTCATAGATTTTTTTGAAAAATTTACAACCATTTCATTTTTAGGGCCTTCGCGACAGGTTTGAATTTTCAATTTCGTGTGTTATTCTGAAATTGGTTTAACATTTCTTGGGAATTTTAATTAGTTAACTTTTTACTTATCTTCTTCAAAATGCCGCTTACCCCCTTGATTTTTTCATCAGCGCTTCGGAGGCTGTACTGAAATTTGATTCGTCTTTCCGTATTCTGAAGGAAGAAGACCTCGATGTTTATGATCTTGAGGTTCGTAGTACAGAGTTAGATAATATGTGGTCTACAACTCGAGAAATGTTTCAGAAATATCTGGACTATTTGCAATCATCTCCTGACGCGGGGAAATATGATATGGACTTGGCGAACACCAAGTACGACGTGTCTTATCAGACGTACATACATGCCTCGCCGCTATAAAGAGAAAGTTGTCGATGTTCAAACGCTCTCGTAGAACATCCCTGAGTTCGACTATGAGTGGTTCAGTGGTTTCATTGGCACAACAACCTTTCGGGGATACGCGCAATACTGACCAGTTAAACAATATGAGTACCTCCACCCACACGTCTCGTGAAATCGGTACTCAAGCCGATACTTCGAACAATTTAGATCTAAGAAATAGATCTAAATTGTGCTAGGCACGCGGGCATAATTCAGCCAATTAGTGACGTCATGCACAATATTTCGATCCCACCTTGTGACACTGACGTTTTTGAGGGCAATTTTCTTTCGTGGCCCACATTTCGGGACTTATTTACGGCGGTTTATGCGAATAACTCTCGTCTCAACGATATCGAAAGGCTTTGTCATTTGCGTCGGAAAACGTGCGTTGAGGCCAGAGAAATTGTTGAGAAATTTCCCCTCACCCATCGAAGCTTCGATCTAGCTTGGAAAGCTATGAAGGATACATATGATAACAAGCGTATCCTGGTGAATAATCACCTCAAGCTTCTATTTGACCTTCCGATATTAGGAAGTGAGACAAGTTCTGGCTTGAAGACTTTGCAGCGTGGTATCAACGGTTGTCTATTGGCAATGGCCGTATATGACATTGTCACGGTCCACTGGGACCCTATATTAGTATTTCTTTGTATCCAGAGATTGCCAAGCTCACCCTATCTCTATGGGAACAGAGTATCAGGGACAAGTCGTCGTTATCCTCCTGGGAGGCATTAGATTCTTTTCTTACGGAAAGAATTCAAACTCTGGCGTGTCTTCGCGACATCAAAGGCATCGATTCATCAAAAGTCCCCAAGTCTCGAAAAATCAGTACGGATTTTACAAATACGGCGGCTCTAGGAAATTCGAAATCTTCCTACAAAAATTGTTGTAGTTTTTGCCCCAATGAAATCCATCCTATACTGTCATGTCCTCGGTTCAAGAAGTTTCCCTTCGATAAGAAATTTGCTGAAGTGAAGAAACAAGGTCGTTGTCTTAATTGTTTTTCACGGGGTCATTCCGTTAAAGACTGCTCTAGCACTCATAATTGTAATGTGTGTAATGGAAGGCATCACACCCTCCTACACCGCCGTCATCGTTCTGCATCTTCAACTGGTTCGTCGTCTAGCTCTACCTCCTCAACTGTCTCGTCGCCTAGCTCAACCCCTGTTGTTAGTGGTACCTCTCCTAATCATAATCTAGATAATGTAGCTTCCACTTCAAATGCGGATAATCTGAATCGCCAGGTATTTCATACCACCCAGGATAGGAATGTGCTCTTGGGGACCGCCACTGTAAATATCATTCACCGGGGTATTACGTACCCTGCTCGAGCTCTCATTGACCCATCTTCCGAGACGTCCTTAATTACGGACCGCTTTCGAAAACGATTGGGAATTTCAACGCGTTCTACGAACGCTAGTGTTTCAGGCGTAAACTGTACTCTCCTTGGGAATTCAAGAGAAATTTGCTCTCTTGAAATCTCCTCACCTGTAGGTCCATCGCTCGTCTTAGAAACGGTAGCCCTAGTTCTTCCGAACATTTCTGGCAACTTGCCATCACCTTCTGTTGCTACCAACCTTAGATCTCGTCTCCCCAGTCTTCGATTGGCAGATTCATTCGATGACGGTCCTGTAGTTTGCTACTTGGCGCGGATCTTTATCCGCGAATTCTTTTGTGTGAACCACCGCGGATTGTTCTCGAGTCACTACTGGCTCAGAACACAATATTTGGTTACATCCTAACTGGTTCGCTACCACCCGCCTTTCGTGAAATTCATGCTACAAGCACAGCTGTGGACTGGTAGTCGAATTTCACATAGGCTTTTGTTTATTACTTTCTAGTCTCAACCTTCGTATGTACTTTTCGTCGCACCATCTATATGAATTCGTTTGGAATATGTTATCATTTCAACCCGACAACAGAATATTGTTGGTCACATTTCTGACATACCATTCGCTTTTTGCAAACGTTTATAACGCGTAAATGTACGATTATAAATGAAATTGGAATTATCCTTAGAATTTGTTGCTCTCGTCTTTATACGAACTCGAATCTTATTTTTTTGAAACACTTGAAGTTTGCATCTAGTTTCTGAATCTATTCAGCTAATAATGATCGCGCCATCATCCTTCACTTTTGTCGAAGTCCTTATGAACTCAAACTAATTTTGAAATTGTAATTTATTGAACTCGTCAATATTAATAAATTTGTGAATTCTTAATTTAGCCTTGAAATACGTATTGAATTTTTAAATGCTCACTTGTAACTGAATTTACGTTCCTTATTATGTACTTATTTAATCCTAGTTGTAGTTGTAGATTATTTCCATTCCTTTATATTACAACATCGTCGGATGTTGCAAGGTGGCCGGCAATGTTCACGTACGCAGCATTGTCTCAACTTCCCGAGCCTGATCAATACCGGTTGCGTATTGACATCACTGGAATCTCCTCTACCTACACCTCTCTTCGGAGACCTAATTCGTTTAGTACGGATGTGTAGAGTGCGGATTGCCTATGGGTGGTGGTTGTTGTGTGGCTGCCTTGTTCATCTTCGGGCCTTTCTCTCTCTCTCTCTCTATTCGCAAAATCTATGGTAGTCGAACACTTGTAACGAGCCTCTGCGTTCACAACTTGTCGTTTTGCTCTACGCTCGCGCACACAGGCCTTGTCGCCAACCTCATACACGGTAATAAATCCTTGTTTATTTGAAAATACACCAAATAAAGATCCCTCCACTATTTATATTTAAAACTAAAAATCGTTTGTTTTTATTTATTTATTTCTTTACCACACGCACCCCCTTTTTGCACCCCTACACCAACACTACTTAAACAGAAAATTTAGTATAAAGCATACTATATTGAATAGGACCAATCTGTTACTTTAAGGCATTCAATTATATGACTGATTTGGTTTCATCCAATTATGAAGATAGTTAATCTCGAAATTTATTAAATATTTTCGGTATTTGGAACAATGTATTTTTTTTTAATATGAAGATGTTTTAAGTTAAATGTTAAACTTATACGGACACATCGTATACACATTTTCTTTCTATAACTATTAAGCATTAAGAACAATAAAATGTTTATTAAAAGTTAAAATTTGTAAAAAAATGCAATCTTTAGATAAATCGATGCAACTATCCTGAACATGGGGAATATGTTAAGTTGTTTTAATATGATTAAAAGCCTTTTCAAAATTATACTTTTTGAGAAAAAGAAGACAATTATACTTGTTTGTCTTAACCGCGCACATTGCATGCAAAATCACTAACCCAGGGCTTATTACCAAGTTTTGGGCCACGGCCCACTTCCAAGGTACAGAAGACTCTTTGCATTTTTAATATTTACCTACACACATAATACAGTTTAGTTACCTCAACCGAATTATTTGCCAACCGAATTTTGGTAGTTCTACTATCATGCGATTTAATCAGGACAACAAACATTATGGTTGTGTATACTTCTGCTTCCACGTTGACAACAGTCATATTTGGTTGCGCCAACTACGAAAATGGTGGCTAAAATTGTCTGTTGTATGTTGCCACAACCAAAAATTGGTTGTTCTGACAATTTGTCAGTCATATACTGCCGACAATTAATTAAAAACAGTTTTAATTAATTTTTATATTATTTATTGAACAAAAAACCAAACAATTAATAACAAAAAGAAAAATCCCATATTACAAATTCATCACTATTATGAGATGTGGAAATATTTGACACAAATTTTAGTACACGAAGGTTAGGTTAGGTTAGGTTGAAGAGAGGAGACGTTTAAATGTCTCATGTCCATGGACATACACTTAAGCCAGTGGTTCGGCCTGTTGTGCGCTCCTTATTTATGATCTTTTTATACCTTACGAGTTACAGAAAATCGGTACTAGACACGAATTTTCTCAGTATCTTCCAGTCATATTCTCTGAGATGAGTCAAGTCTGGTAATACGTCGGACCCGAAATGTTGGGATCTTGCATGTGTAAAAGCCGGGCAGTGACACAGAAAATGTTCCATCGTTTCGATGTTCTGCATGCCCTGCATTCGTCGTTTCCTGCTAGTCCTATGCGATGAAGATGTACTTGTAAGCTTGAGTGTCCCGTTAGAACACTCATCATCTTTCTAATATCGATCTTGTTTAGTTTCAGAAGACTTCTTGTTTTCTTTTCATTTGGGTCACCCAACAGTATCTTTGCAGTTGCTCCTACTGTTGCTCTATTCCACACAGTTTTGTGAGCCATCACTGCCCAGTGCTTCAACTTATTTTTCGTGGCTTCGAAAGGTTTCCCATTTTCCAAGTTTATTACTCGAAGTTCTCTGCCCTTTGAAGTCAAGCTGTTTGCCCGTTCATTTCCAATCACTCCGTTGTGTCCTGGTACCCAGCCAATACGCAGTAATCATTTATCGTTCTTTTACAGTCCAACACAGTTCTGGATTTGACCCTTTCCGATGTTATTGCTTTAATCGCCATTTGGCTATCTGTGAAGATGTTGGCATATTTAGGTTTTGTCGTGTTACTAAGCCAGTTTACACACTCCGTGATTGCTCGAACTTCTGCTTGAAATACCGTGTTATGGTCAGGAAGGTGGAAGTGAATTTCGACTTCTGGTTCATCAATAATAATAAAAAGTCCCAGACCCGTCCCGCCTCCTCGCTTGGACCCATCCGTGTAGCAGCTGGTTCCCACTGGCACATGGGCCAAAGTTCCATTTTCCCAGGAGCGTCTGTCTGGCACAAACGTATCACAGGTAGCTGTAAGCCGCACTTCAGGAATGCGGTCGGAGATTTCCGGCGTTTGAATGTGACCAACTAGAGATTCTAAAATCTTCTGATGGTATGATTTGTGGTCCCGATTTATCCATTCACCCATCACTTGTAGACGTCTTGCTGAGAGGGCTGCCTCATACTTTATACGGATGTCTATTGGTTGGATGTACAGTATAGTATCCAACGCTTTTGTTGGTGCAGTTCTAAATGCCCCGCTTATGCCTAGACAGCACATACGTTGAATTTTTTGCAAAGGTATTACGTTGCACTTCTTGTCCATTGATGTCCACCACACTACACAGGCGTAGGTGATTATTGGTCTAATCACGCTCATGTAAAGCCAGTGAGTCATATTTGGACGAAGTCCCCGTTTTAAACCTATAGCTCTTCTGCACAACGACCAACATCTGTGGGCCTTTGTAACTCTTTCTTCAAGATGATCTTTCCAGTACAGTTTCTGATCCAAGATTACTCCCAAGTATTTTACCTTTTTAGTTATACCAATTGTCTTATTCAGGAATCGAGGCCGGGTAAAACGTGGGATCTTCGTTTTCCTTGTAAATACACATATTTCTGTTTTGTCTGGGTTAATATTTAATCCCCTTGGTTGTACACGAAAAAAAAACAAAACTTGTATGCAAATATCGCTTAACCCTGTGCTTTCAATTTCATGATTGTTGGTTTTATTTTTTATTTATGTAAAACATTTTGCAAACATATTCTGCATTCCACACGGGATTATTTTTGACTACATATACCGCTCTTGATCAAAATGTTGAAGATTTATTTATGTCGAGTAATTTTACAGCCTGTTTCTCTATGTCGAACGAAAGCGATGCGAACGAAAAACAGCTGATTTTAGACCTACTCACTGGCATCAGCCAGTATGTTTGCATTCACTTTGTCGTTCTGATATCTGTTAGTAGGTCTAAAATCATCTGTTTTTCGTTCGCATCGCTTTCGTTCGACATAGAGAAATAGGCTGTTATTTTTTGTTTGTCATGTATCAGCAAAAGAACAGCAACCAATCTTTCGGTTGTATTTCCCAAAATATATTTAATTATTCTAAATTTGGGAAATTAAAAAAACACGAAACGTACTATAATGAAAGTTTAAAATTGGTTACCACAACAAACCGAGTGTCAATAAAAAAACAATCTTAATTCGATTGATACAACCATCGATTTAGTTGCAAGCAATTTTATTTGATCGTATCCATGTTATTATTGTTGTTTCATAGTAGTGGTATATGCTAATACTATTTTTATACCCTCCACCATAGGATGGGGGTATATTCATTTTGTCACTCCGTTTGTAACACCTATAAATATTGATCTGAGACCCCATAAAGTATATATATATTCTTAATCGTCTTAAAATTCTAAGACGATTTAGCCATGTCCGTCCGTCTGTTGTAATCGCGCTACAATTTATAATACCTGAGCTAGGTGGCTGAAATTTGGTATAGATACTTCTTATAGCTGCAGGTAGCTTGGGATTGAAAATGGGCGATATCGGTCCATAACTAGATATAGGTCCCATATATAGCATCTAACTTGTTGTGATTCCTACTAGCTCAAGTATTATAGATTGTAGCGTGATTACAACAGACGGACGGACGGAAAGACTGACATGTCTGAATCGTCTTAGAAGTTTACGACGATTAAGAATATATATACTTTATGAGCTTTCAGATCAATATTTAGAGGTGTTACAAACGGAGTGATTTCGAGCATCAGTAATTGTCTAGCAATGATACCAAATTATAGAAAGATTAAAGATATTGTCTAACGCACGTGGACTGGTGAGATGTCAAAAACAACCACAGTGAGTCTTTATAAAAGTAGAAAAAGAGAAGTTGCTGCCAGTTTGAAGTACATTTGCAAGTCTCCAACAATCGCAAATAATGGTCATAAAAATCTAAATTCCCAACATGTTACTCCAAAGGCATATACGACATAAGAAGCTTTGGCTTTGTAAATAGATGGAAAATACACAATATTTATACTTCTTATAAAGTATTAGGAGAAGAAAAAGAGCAATGTTATCCTGAAAAATCATCGATTGGTATAACTGATGTGTCTGTGAAACTTCAAGCTCTTCTCGATCACACTACTCAAAGGATTGTCATAATTAAGGATGGATTCCTGACGGAAGTTATCAAAGAAATACCTTTAAAACAGTTTGTTCTGAATTTTAAATGGGTCTGGTCATTCAACGTATAAGCAACCATTTTCACCTAGTAAGAATACTAAGTCAGATGCTAGTTTGCAGTATGCTTAGCGCCTTTGGAACATAAGGTAGGTGAAATTGTTGAATGGAAAAATCAGCGTCCTTCGTCCACTAGATTTTGTCGTCCAGTTAAACTCAGCTTTAAAAAAGAGACACTTCAAATAATTAATTCAGAAATTGATCACATGAACCCACAAATAAAAAACATATCTGCCCCTAAAATCGTGTACCTTGGATTAACTATATAAGTAGAGCATACGTTTTGTCTGACAATGATCGACGGAAAATTTTTAGTGAAATTTATCTTAAATTTTTAAACATACTCCTGCTAAAAAATGCGCCCATTCACTGAGGAGCAGATTTTTCCGCAAGTGACAGTATACAGACAGGTAGTCAAAATGATATGTATGATTCAGCGGCCATCAGCGTTCTTTAATACTTCTCATACTTAAAATTTTGAAAAAATACACCATTTAAAAATAGAATTTCATTTGCGTCACAAGTGCCGCACAGTGGTTCAGAATCGTTTTTTACTGGCCAAAACTCTGTAACTTTGGAACCGATAGAGATATTTTAGTAATTTCCTTAAGCTTTTCGCCAGTTTTTATTTCAATAAAATCGGCTCAGCAGTTATTGAGGAATTCAAGGTCAAAGTTGAACTTTTGAATTTTTTAATATTTGGCATGAAAATGTGGGTTTTTCTTTTGTTTTCTTCTTCTTTATTTATTAAAAGAATGTCATACATAGATAAACAAACCACTTTAATAATAAAGTTTGGAAAACAAAAAAAATATTTTTTTCGACAAAAAAATTTCCTCAATATTTAAAAAAACACCTTGCATAGCAAACATTTTTTATATTTTGTATTTGAACAACATTTAGGGAAAGCATTTATTTTTTACTTATATATTTAACAAAAACAGTAAATTGTAATTTTTATTCGTTCGGTTGTAAAATTGCCTGTAAATATTCCATATTTTGTTCCGTATTATTTCTGTCCTCTGGCAGCCCTCTTGTATCTTCATCTAAGTCCCGAAGTTCTACATTCCATTGATTTCGAATGCTGGAGATGAGGGGATCTGACGTTGCCAACAAAATATTAAATAGATCTTCGTTTCTACAATTTCGAGATACGAGTATTTGTTTGGTATTGTGCTCTCTATAAAACCTGTAATCCTTATATCTTTTTTCCTGGGCTTCCTCTGATAGATCTCCGATTGGTACCAAATGATGCTTAATGACATCTCCTCCATGATAAAGAATTTTGTGAAGAATTTTGAAGAATTCCATGATTGTGAATTTTTGATTGGTATTGCCTGATCCTTGTTTTGGTTGGTCTATAATCAACCCACATTTGAGAAATTCACCCTGAACATGTTTCTTTTTTAAATTTCTTAAATCCTTGTTGGTGTCAGTGTTTCTTATTGATCCTGTAGGTCCAAAATCCAAATCATAACTGATTTTAAGTATGTGTATTCTTGTATGTGTCAGTCAAAGCCTGGCCAACTTTTCCATCTATTCTTGTTAGTACTAATTGGTAGTTAACTTCAATTTCTGCTTCTAATGGCTGTAATTTGGGTTCTTATATCATTGACTTCTTTTTTAATGGTATCATGAGTTTCTTTTTTTAAATTCAAATTTGATTGGTCTGCAGTATTTCGTATTTTTTCCAAATATCCTTAGTCTGCATCGTACTGGTCGAAGGTTCCGAGTCTTCCAAATTCTTTATCAATCGCTATGGCACAAATGACACCATGAACATTTCTGCGTCTGAAGTATTTTCACATACAGATTGCTTGTATTGTTTTTGTCTAGGAGAACCATCACATCTCTATTTGCAAAAGAGAGTTAACTTGCAGTTCCCATATTTCTTCAAATCATGCCCTTTAAATGATTGTAGCAAGCTTGAAGTTTTACCTCTGCCGAACTCGATGTGATTTTAATAGTGTACGTTGGTGGCAAACAGTCCTTTTTAGCAGCAAGTATGTGATGATATGATGGATACAGATTTGAGCCGTTTTCAATCGCACGCAACCTGAGTTGTATATACTGGTGGTTTATTAACTTCAAATCCAAAAATAATGCTATTGCCTCTTCATTTGAGAACCGTTTTTCATCGCTTGGAGTTGGAATACTCTTAATAAAAAAACTTTTTCATCATTTTCGGCTCATGTGCGTTGTTTTTGTGATCGCAATTGATGTAACAAGCTTTCTGCAATAGTTTCACATCCGATTTCTTCATTGATATCCTTAAATTTCCGCTTTTTAGATCTATCGCTAAAGTTGTCGAGTGATTTTGGTGGTCTCCCACAATTGTTTTGATATTTACTTTCTGAAGATACTTGGACACTAAGTTCGCCCTCTAACCATATTGCAAAGGTCTTATAAAATTTTTGTTTATTCCATCCAACTTGTTTGTAGCGCTTAGTTAAGTTGTTGATGAAAATATTTATTTTATTTCGCAGTTCCAATTGTATTTCGATGCTTGAGGAATTTACTTTTCTTTGAGTAACTATATTTTTTGTGTTTTTTTTGGTGTTATTTTCTTTAGGTTTGAGTTATTTTGTGAGGTCACATGCTATCCATGGAGAAGGGTATATAAGATTCGGCATGGCCGAACTTAACGTTTTTACTTGTTTATTGTTATAACCGCAGCGAATGAATTACGGATGCTCGAAACCGAATGTTTACTTTTGAACATTTTCCTGGTTATCAATTTAGGGAAAAAAAATTTATAATAAGTCTGCTAAGTCGCGAATCTTAATTCACTTTGATATCGTGATCACGAATCTGCTTTTGATCTAAAATTGTTCATATAGTTTTTGAGATATGGCGGTTTTAAAATTTGCAAAACATATATTTATTTTTTTAAATGACAGATTCTATATCAAATAGCAGATTCCTGATCACCACAAAACAATTTATTAAATGGCGATATTTGCAAGAATGCGTATGGCAAACTTGGTTTGTTAAATTTTTAAATCAGAACATTATACACAGCGTACCTCAAGCGGTAGAAAGTTGGCCTTGATTGACGCCAAAACGGCTAATGAGGTTCTATCATCAAAATCGGATCTGCTTCGGAGAGTAATCGCAAAATGAGTTTTTTACCCAAAGAGAAAAACTAAATTACTTTGTTTTGTAAAGAAAATGACAGAAAATTTTGAACTGTAAAATAATTTCCTTTATATATGAGCATTTGTTCGTGTTCGCGATATTTGCAATATTATTACATTCGATGTTTCTTTGACGAATTTTTCCTAGGGCTGACCGCACGCGTAATAATTGCAATTTATAGTAAAATAATACTGAAACTAAATGTTTTTTGTTCCAAAATTATTTATCGCGAAAATATTGGTGATGATATATTCCTCAGAGATCATAAAATGCAAATATATCTACTTGATTAAATTCGCTATAATATTTTTGTAAACAATTGTCGGTGAAAATCGGATTTATGGATTAAAAAAATCGCAATGTAATAATATTGCAAATATCGCGGACACAACAAAATATCTTACAAATGGTCTTATTTAAAGGAAATTATGTTACAGTACTAAATTTCTGCGATTTTTTTTACAAAACAATGTAATGTACTAAAAAAATTTGTATCTTTGGGTAAAAATTCTGTTTTCGCGATAACTCTCCGAAAGGAAGCAGATCCCACTTTTATCTCATCATAGTCGAATAGAGAGAGGTCAACCTTCGCTTGAGTTACGCTGTATATAATGTTCTTATTTTAAAATTTAACAACAAAAATTGCCATTAGTCGTAGTGAACGGACGTGTTTCTCACAGAGCGGGTAGTTAAAACCTATTACGCAATCGCAAAAAAATATGTACCAAGTTTGGAAGGCCTACATCGTAGTACCTATTACGGGCTAATACAGACAAAAAATAAATAAATTCCTTGACGGGGTTATCTGGTAGTCTGTGAGCTATATCCAATCTAAGCTCTGCACAGTGTACTCCGAAGCCAACCTTTTCATCAAGCTTTATTTGTTATCCATTAGTAGTTTTCATTCGCCTTATACAGGTCTACTGATCTGGCATCACCGAAGTATAAGAACTTTACTCCCCCCGTTGATACCATCCTGCATCGTTGCAAATTGGTGCCCGGCATTTCTCTACGGACATCGAGGTAATGAGCCATAATGGCTGATTGACATGGCTCCATTTGTCATTGAGGATGTATCCATCCTCACTACTTCTGTCTATAACAGCCATCACTAGACTTTCCTTCACTACTTCACTGAAGGGCTTGGTGAGTTCCCTGTTGATGGTGACATTAGGGCCTCTTACCTTTTTCGAAGGCAGGGTGATCTGATTCTTTTGTCTTTATTAGCCGTTAACACAGCTGAATTTGTGGCTCTCTCATCCGGCTCATTGGCCTTAGAAGCATCTATGACGCCTTTAGCCCAGGTAAGTAGCTCCTTTTGTTTTCCGGTAAGAGTCGAAACCTCAACAGCCTCCAACTTCGTCAAAACTCTGAGCGCTATCCGGTGCTCATTTTGCTTCCGTTTTGACGGTCGGACATGACGTTTTCCCCTCACCGTACCACCTGTTGTGAGTACTGGGGGGAAATTTTCACCATTTTTGGTGTGGTCGGCTTTGGCCAAGACCAACGGACGCACAGTAGGACGATTGGGGAACCCCGTTCCATCGGAACACGAAGGCAACCCCGTCAAGGAATTTATTTATTTTTTGTCTGTATTAGCCCGTAATAGGTACTACGATGTAGGCCTTCCAAACTTGGTACATATTTTTTTGCTATTGCGTAATAGGTACTGCGTAATAGGTTTTAACTACCCGCTCTGTGAGAAACACGTCCGTTCACTACGACTAATGGCAATTTTTGTTGTTAAATTTTAAAATAAGAACATTATATACAGCGTAACTCAAGTGAAAGTTGACCTCTCTCTATTCGACTATGATAAGATAAAAATGGGATCTGCTTCCTTTCGGAGAGTTATCGCGAAAACAGAATTTTTACCAAAGATACAAATTTTATTAGTACATTACATTGTTTTGTAAAAAAAATCGCAGAAATTTAGTACTGTAACATAATTTCCTTTATATAAGACCATTTGTAAGATATTTTGTTGTGTCCGCGATATTTGCAATATTATTACATTGCGATTTTTTAATCCATAAATCCGATTTTCACCGACAATTGTTTACAAAAATATTATAGCGAATTTAATCAAGTGTTATGATCTCTGAGGAATATATCATCACCAATATTTTCGCGATAAATAATTTTGGAACAAAAAACATTTAGTTTCAGTATTATTTTACTATAAATTGCAATTATTACGCGTGCGGTCAGCTCTAAGAAAAAGTCGTCAAAGAAACATCGAATGTAATAATATTGCAAATATCGCGAACACGAACAAATGCTCATATATTAAGGAAATTATTTTACAGTTCAAAATTTTCTGTCATTTTCTTTACAAAACAAAGTAATTAAGTTTTTCTCTTTGGGTAAAAAACTCATTTTGCGATTACTCTCCGAAGCAGATCCGATTTTGATCTCATCCAGGGGAAATAGAGGGGATGATGATATAACCTCATTAGCCGTTTTGGCGTCAATCTAGGCCAACTTTCTACCGCTTGAGGTACGCTGTGTATAATGTTCTGATTAAAAAATTTAACAAAACAAGTTTGCCATACGCATTCTTGCAAATATCGCCATATAATAAATTGTTTTGTGGTGATCAGGAATCTGCTATTTGATATAGAATCTGTCATTTAAAAAAATAAATATATGTTTTGCAAATTTTAAAACCACCATATCTCAAAAACTATATGAACAATTTTAGATCGAAAGCAGATTCGTGATCAGCAATATGGTTAGAGGGCGAACTTATTGTCCAAGTATCTTCACCAAAATCACTCGACAACTTTAGCGATAGATCTAAAAAGCGGAAATTTAAGGATATCAATGAAGAAATCGGATGTGAAACTATTGCAGAAAGCTTGTTACATCAATTGCGATCACAAAAACAACGCACATAAGCCGAAAATGTTGAAAAAGTTTTAAACGCTAGTCCTCTGAGAACAAAACGGATTATTAAGAGTATTCCAACTCCAAGCGATGAAAAACGGTCCTCAAATGAAGAGGCAATACCATTATTTTTGGATTTGAAGTTAACAAACCACCAGTATATACAACTCAGGTTGCGTGTGATTGAAAACGGCTCAAATCTGTATCCATCATATCATCACATACTTGCTGCTAAAAAGGACTGTTTGGCACCAACGTACACTATTAAAATCACATCGAGTTCGGCAGAGGTAAAACTTCAATCTTGCTACAATCATTTAAAGGACATGATTTGAAGAAATATGGGAACTGCAAGTTAACTCTCTTTTGCAAATAGGGATGTGATGGTTTTCCTAGACAAAAACAATACAAGCAATCTGTATGTGAAAATACTTCAGACGCAGAAATGTTCATGGTGTCATTTGTGCCATAGCGATTGATAAAGAATTTGGAAGACTCGGAACCTTCGACCAGTACGATGAAGACAAAGGATATTTGGAAAAAATACGAAATACTGCAGACCAATCAAATTTGAATTTAAAAAAAGAAACTCATGATACCATTAAAAAAGAAGTCAATGATATAAGAACCCAAATTACAAGACTGCAGCCATTAGAAGCAGCAAATGAAGGCCAGAGAATTGAAGTTAACTACCAATTAGTACTAACAAGAATAGATGGAAAAGTTGGCCAGGCTTTGACTGACACAAAGGCTTCATCCAGCTGCATTATATGTCAATCTACATCAAGCAAATTAAACCAAGTCCCGGAAAAATCAGTAGATAATACTGATGCATATGAATTTGGATAATCGCCACTACATACAAGAATACGATTTATGGAACACATACTTAAACTCAGTTATGATTTGGATTTTGGACCTACAGGATCAATAAGAAACAGTGACACCAACAAGGATTTAAGAAATTTAAAAAAGAAACATGTTCAGGGTGAATTTCTCAAATGTGGGTTGATTATAGACCAACCAAAACAAGGATCAGGCAATACCAATCAAAAATTCACAATCATGTGCGTTGTTTTTGTGATCGCAATTGATGTAACAAGCTTTCTGCAATAGTTTCACATCCGATTTCTTCATTGATATCCTTAAATTTCCGCTTTTTAGATCTATCGCTAAAGTTGTCGAGTGATTTTGGTGGTCTCCCACAATTGTTTTGATATTTACTTTCTGAAGATACTTGGACACTAAGTTCGCCCTCTAACCATATTGCAAAGGTCTTATAAAATTTTTGTTTATTCCATCCAACTTGTTTGTAGCGCTTAGTTAAGTTGTTGATGAAAATATTTATTTTATTTCGCAGTTCCAATTGTATTTCGATGCTTGAGGAATTTACTTTTCTTTGAGTAACTATATTTTTTGTGTTTTTTTTGGTGTTATTTTCTTTAGGTTTGAGTTATTTGGTGAGGTCACATGCTATCCATGGAGAAGGGTATATAAGATTCGGCATGGCCGAACTTAACGTTTTTACTTGTTTATTGTTATAACCGCAGCGAATGAATTACGGATGCTCGAAACCGAATGTTTACTTTTGAACATTTTCCTGGTTATCAATTTAGGGAAAAAAAATTTATAATAAGTCTGCTAAGTCGCGAATCTTAATTCACTTTGATATCGTGATCACGAATCTGCTTTTGATCTAAAATTGTTCATATAGTTTTTGAGATATGGCGGTTTTAAAATTTGCAAAACATATATTTATTTTTTTAAATGACAGATTCTATATCAAATAGCAGATTCCTGATCACCACAAAACAATTTATTAAATGGCGATATTTGCAAGAATGCGTATGGCAAACTTGGTTTGTTAAATTTTTAAATCAGAACATTATACACAGCGTACCTCAAGCGGTAGAAAGTTGGCCTTGATTGACGCCAAAACGGCTAATGAGGTTCTATCATCAAAATCGGATCTGCTTCGGAGAGTAATCGCAAAATGAGTTTTTTACCCAAAGAGAAAAACTAAATTACTTTGTTTTGTAAAGAAAATGACAGAAAATTTTGAACTGTAAAATAATTTCCTTTATATATGAGCATTTGTTCGTGTTCGCGATATTTGCAATATTATTACATTCGATGTTTCTTTGACGAATTTTTCCTAGGGCTGACCGCACGCGTAATAATTGCAATTTATAGTAAAATAATACTGAAACTAAATGTTTTTTGTTCCAAAATTATTTATCGCGAAAATATTGGTGATGATATATTCCTCAGAGATCATAAAATGCAAATATATCTACTTGATTAAATTCGCTATAATATTTTTGTAAACAATTGTCGGTGAAAATCGGATTTATGGATTAAAAAAATCGCAATGTAATAATATTGCAAATATCGCGGACATAACAAACTATCTTACAAATGGTCTTATTTAAAGGAAATTATGTTACAGTACTAAATTTCTGCGATTTTTTTTACAAAACAATGTAATGTACTAATAAAATTTGTATCTTTGGGTAAAAATTCTGTTTTCGCGATAACTCTCCGAAAGGAAGCAGATCCCACTTTTATCTCATCATAGTCGAATAGAGAGAGGTCAACCTTCGCTTGAGTTACGCTGTATATAATGTTCTTATTTTAAAATTTAACAACAAAAATTGCCATTAGTCGTAGTGAACGGACGTGTTTCTCACAGAGCGGGTAGTTAAAACCTATTACGCAATCGCAAAAAAATATGTACCAAGTTTGGAAGGCCTACATCGTAGTACCTATTACGGGCTAATACAGACAAAAAATAAATAAATTCCTTGACGGGGTTATCTGGTAGTCTGTGAGCTATATCCAATCTAAGCTCTGCACAGTGTACTCCGAAGCCAACCTTTTCATCAAGCTTTATTTGTTATCCATTAGTAGTTTTCATTCGCCTTATACAGGTCTACTGATCTGGCATCACCGAAGTATAAGAACTTTACTCCCCCCGTTGATACCATCCTGCATCGTTGCAAATTGGTGGTTTGCCCGGCATTTCTCTACGGACATCGAGGTAATGAGCCATAATGGCTGATTGACATGGCTCCATTTGTCATTGAGGATGTATCCATCCTCACTACTTCTGTCTATAACAGCCATCACTAGACTTTCCTTCACTACTTCACTGAAGGGCTTGGTGAGTTCCCTGTTGATGGTGACATTAGGGCCTCTTACCTTTTTCGAAGGCAGGGTGATCTGATTCTTTTGTCTTTATTAGCCGTTAACACAGCTGAATTTGTGGCTCTCTCATCCGGCTCATTGGCCTTAGAAGCATCTATGACGCCTTTAGCCCAGGTAAGTAGCTCCTTTTGTTTTCCGGTAAGAGTCGAAACCTCAACAGCCTCCAACTTCGTCAAAACTCTGAGCGCTATCCGGTGCTCATTTTGCTTCCGTTTTGACGGTCGGACATGACGTTTTCCCCTCACCGTACCACCTGTTGTGAGTACTGGGGGGAAATTTTCACCATTTTTGGTGTGGTCGGCTTTGGCCAAGACCAACGGACGCACAGTAGGACGATTGGGGAACCCCGTTCCATCGGAACACGAAGGCAACCCCGTCAAGGAATTTATTTATTTTTTGTCTGTATTAGCCCGTAATAGGTACTACGATGTAGGCCTTCCAAACTTGGTACATATTTTTTTGCTATTGCGTAATAGGTACTGCGTAATAGGTTTTAACTACCCGCTCTGTGAGAAACACGTCCGTTCACTACGACTAATGGCAATTTTTGTTGTTAAATTTTAAAATAAGAACATTATATACAGCGTAACTCAAGCGAAAGTTGACCTCTCTCTATTCGACTATGATAAGATAAAAATGGGATCTGCTTCCTTTCGGAGAGTTATCGCGAAAACAGAATTTTTACCAAAGATACAAATTTTATTAGTACATTACATTGTTTTGTAAAAAAAATCGCAGAAATTTAGTACTGTAACATAATTTCCTTTATATAAGACCATTTGTAAGATATTTTGTTGTGTCCGCGATATTTGCAATATTATTACATTGCGATTTTTTAATCCATAAATCCGATTTTCACCGACAATTGTTTACAAAAATATTATAGCGAATTTAATCAAGTGTTATGATCTCTGAGGAATATATCATCACCAATATTTTCGCGATAAATAATTTTGGAACAAAAAACATTTAGTTTCAGTATTATTTTACTATAAATTGCAATTATTACGCGTGCGGTCAGCTCTAAGAAAAAGTCGTCAAAGAAACATCGAATGTAATAATATTGCAAATATCGCGAACACGAACAAATGCTCATATATTAAGGAAATTATTTTACAGTTCAAAATTTTCTGTCATTTTCTTTACAAAACAAAGTAATTAAGTTTTTCTCTTTGGGTAAAAAACTCATTTTGCGATTACTCTCCGAAGCAGATCCGATTTTGATCTCATCCAGGGGAAATGGAGGGGATGATGATATAACCTCATTAGCCGTTTTGGCGTCAATCTAGGCCAACTTTCTACCGCTTGAGGTACGCTGTGTATAATGTTCTGATTAAAAAATTTAACAAAACAAGTTTGCCATACGCATTCTTGCAAATATCGCCATATAATAAATTGTTTTGTGGTGATCAGGAATCTGCTATTTGATATAGAATCTGTCATTTAAAAAAATAAATATATGTTTTGCAAATTTTAAAACCACCATATCTCAAAAACTATATGAACAATTTTAGATCGAAAGCAGATTCGTGATCAGCAATATGGTTAGAGGGCGAACTTATTGTCCAAGTATCTTCACCAAAATCACTCGACAACTTTAGCGATAGATCTAAAAAGCGGAAATTTAAGGATATCAATGAAGAAATCGGATGTGAAACTATTGCAGAAAGCTTGTTACATCAATTGCGATCACAAAAACAACGCACATAAGCCGAAAATGTTGAAAAAGTTTTAAACGCTAGTCCTCTGAGAACAAAACGGATTATTAAGAGTATTCCAACTCCAAGCGATGAAAAACGGTCCTCAAATGAAGAGGCAATACCATTATTTTTGGATTTGAAGTTAACAAACCACCAGTATATACAACTCAGGTTGCGTGTGATTGAAAACGGCTCAAATCTGTATCCATCATATCATCACATACTTGCTGCTAAAAAGGACTGTTTGGCACCAACGTACACTATTAAAATCACATCGAGTTCGGCAGAGGTAAAACTTCAATCTTGCTACAATCATTTAAAGGACATGATTTGAAGAAATATGGGAACTGCAAGTTAACTCTCTTTTGCAAATAGGGATGTGATGGTTCTCCTAGACAAAAACAATACAAGCAATCTGTATGTGAAAATACTTCAGACGCAGAAATGTTCATGGTGTCATTTGTGCCATAGCGATTGATAAAGAATTTGGAAGACTCGGAACCTTCGACCAGTACGATGAAGACAAAGGATATTTGGAAAAAATACGAAATACTGCAGACCAATCAAATTTGAATTTAAAAAAAGAAACTCATGATACCATTAAAAAAGAAGTCAATGATATAAGAACCCAAATTACAAGACTGCAGCCATTAGAAGCAGCAAATGAAGGCCAGACAATTGAAGTTAACTACCAATTAGTACTAACAAGAATAGATGGAAAAGTTGGCCAGGCTTTGACTGACACAAAGGCTTCATCCAGCTGCATTATATGTCAATCTACATCAAGCAAATTAAACCAAGTCCCGGAAAAATCAGTAGATAATACTGATGCATATGAATTTGGATAATCGCCACTACATACAAGAATACGATTTATGGAACACATACTTAAACTCAGTTATGATTTGGATTTTGGACCTACAGGATCAATAAGAAACAGTGACACCAACAAGGATTTAAGAAATTTAAAAAAGAAACATGTTCAGGGTGAATTTCTCAAATGTGGGTTGATTATAGACCAACCAAAACAAGGATCAGGCAATACCAATCAAAAATTCACAATCATGGAATTCTTGAAAATTCTTCACAAAATTCTTTATCATGGAGGAGGTGTCATTAAGCATCATTTGGTACCAATCGGAGATCTATCAGAGGAAGCCCAGGAAAAAAGATATAAGGATTACAGGTTTTATAGAGAGCACAATACCAGAAAAATACTCGTATCTCGAAACTGTAGAAACGAAGATCTATTTAATATTTTGTTGGCAACGTCAGATCCCCTCATCTCCAGCATTCGAAATCAATGGAAAGTAGAACATCGGGACTTAGATGAAGATACAAGAGGGCTGCTAGAGGACAGAAATATTACAGAACAAACTGCAAAGCCGATGAACTTGCTAGGAAAGGGACGACATTACAATTTCTCGAAGAATTTGTACATATACATGGTGCGCCACTATCCACGTGCAAGCTTTGGCTTAGGCAAGAGGCAGTCCAATGAAAGATGGACAGAAATCGGCACCTGCAGGGTAGCTAGACAAATCTGGCCAAGGTATGACCTGAAAAGATCAAAATATCTCCTCGCACTAGAGAGGCAAAGATTGTCTACGTTAGTATCAGTTCTGACGGGACACTGCTTGATCGGCGAACACGCCAAAAGATTGGGTATTGACTCTAATGACTTCTGCAGAAGCTGTGGAGACGAGGAAGAAGTGGAGAGCATTGAGCACTTGCTATGCGACTGCCCCGCTCTGAGTAAACGACGACTGGACATACTGGGGTCGGATTTTCTAGGCAGCCTAACAGATCTTTCCAGTACCGATATTCGTATATCAAACAGGTTGGTTTCGATGAGGGGCATTTCAGCCCGTGGTAACACTAGGGACCTAAACTGGTCTATGTGAGCTTGTATAAAAAATACGGCTGCCACCCTAACCTAAACCTAAACCTACTGCTACACCAACCTGTAAAAGGCTGCTCTGAGTCGAGCGGGTGAGGTATGGCCGGGTGTCCAGTTGGATGTTGTCGAAAAAACAACATCCCTAGTTACCCTAGAACCATCACCTGGGATAGCCCTCCAACCCGGCTGACATATTAGAAATAATAAAAGATTCCAATCCTGGTCTGCCGGCCCATAATTGGAGAATCAGCAAGGTGGGTGAGGCTGATGGAAAAAAGCGGCAGGTGAATTTGATCCTTAACGCAGAATCCACCTCCCATATACAACAGGCAAGTGCAACCCTACAAAATGGCTTCGAGACTATAGTCTTGAAGGTATACAAGCAGGATATAGATACCACTGCGGAAGGTGAGTCGTTCACCGTGGTTGATACACGGCTTTCTGGAAGTGCGGAGGTACCCACGCTCATTATTTCTGGTGACTCCAACAGAAGATCTGTAACGTCCTTCTGTGAGGACGAAAGCTCTACTGCTGACACAGAGGGGCTGAGGGGAGTCTCCGGACTCTTTGACGCATCTGGCGGGGACACGCTTCTCGATGATACGGACGAAGAGTTAGATAACACCCTTGTCGGGGTGGATGTTAATCTGTCAATTACCAATGATAGTAAGAATTTTACAGATTAACTTCCATCACGCTAAAGCAGCCTCGGCGGCTGCACCTGTCCGCAGGTGCAGTAGACATCGTCCTGATACAGGAGCCCTACGCAGTGGGAGGAAGGGGTTTGCGGTATCAGGACACCCAACTATAAACTGCTTGTGGCCAACTGTGAAGGCACTCAAAGAACCTGCATTTTGACCAGGAAATATCTAAGTATCTTTCTCCTGGCTAATTTAAGTGGTAAAGACCAAACATCTGCTAGTCTGGAGATCGGTAATCGCATATATTGGGTGGTCTCCATTCAGGGAAGTAGTAGAAGAAGCAACGTCTGACGAGGTCGAGCTGATTGTTGGCGCAGACACGAACGCTCATCATACTATCTGGGGTAGTACGGATATAAACAATAGGGGTGATTCGCTTCTTGACTTTATTCTAACTACCAACCTAAGTATTTGTAACATAGGTAATAAACCGACCTTTACAATTAAAGACAGACAAGAAGTACTGTACGTAACTTTTGCTACTGACCGGCTGTCAGACAAAATTATTGGGTGGAATGTACTGGACGACCACTCATTCTCAGATCACCATTATATTGAGTTCAAACTCGCTGAAAAAGCGCCTGAATCTGCCGTCCACAGAAATGTGAGAAAGACAAAGTGGACCTGTATGAGAAGAATTTCAAGAAAATCCTCAACTCCAAACTTCTGTACGAACCGAATGACAAAGCCTGTCTGGATAATCTGGTCGAGAATATCACGACATCATTCAATAGTTCCCTTGAAGAAGCCTGTCCAAAAACAAGGTACAAGGGTAAAACTAAACCCCAATGGTGGACTTCTGAGCTAACGGCTATGAAAAAGACCTGCAACAAGCTATTCAACAAGGCTAAATATTCTGGGGTCGCTAATGTTTGGGATGCCCATAAAGAGCAACTCAAGATCTATAAGAAGGAGCTTAGAAAGGCGCAAAGACGCTCTTGGTATACCTTCTGTGGCAAAGTGGAAAAGGTCTCCGACGCCGCAAGGCTGAGGAACTACTATCAGCTTCACCCTGTACAGTGGGTTACTTGCAGGATGAGGCAAATAATTGGACCAAAAACAGCGAGCAGTCGCTCAATGTACTGCTAGACACACATTTCCCGGGGAACTCTCTAACAGAACCAGAGGATCAGCAGGACCAACAAGAGTGCGAGTGGACTGCGAGCGTCGCTAGCTTGTTGACTGAGAGATCCAGAATAAGCTGGGCTATTAATAGCTTTGAGCCCTTCAAGTCATCTGGACCAGACGGCATCACTCCAGCAGAAATGCAGAAAATGTTGAAGTACATTATCCCCTGGCTGGAGAAAATGTATGTAGGCTGTATCAGGCTTTCATACATCCCGAATCGATGGAGGGATACCAAAGTGGTATTCATACCTAAAGCGGGGAAGATATCACACACTAGGCCAAAAGACTTCAGACCAATTAGCCTATCCACCTTCCTACTGAAAGGTCTGGAAAGACTTTTAGATTATTTCATTAGGGAAAACCTGGATACAAACACCTGTCGGTGAACCAACATGCTTACAATAAGGGGAAGTCTACAGAATCAGCCCTGCACGAACTTGTGAGGACTATCGAATCGTCCCTGCATTTCAAGGAATTCACCATGGTGGCATTTCTTGACATAGAAGGGGCTTTTAACAACATTCACTCAGATGCTGTAATTACGGCACTGTCACATCTAAAAGTTAACTCTAGTTTGATTAGACTAATTCAAAGTCTGCTCAACAGAAGACGCATAACAGCATGTCTTGGGTCCACAACTCTAACAAGGTTTGTAAACAGAGGGACCCCACAAGGAGGAGTACTGTCTCCACTAATTTGGAACCTAGCGGTCAATGAAATCCTGCTAGATCTAGAACGTTGTGGCTGCAAGGTCGTGGCATATGCGGACGACGTGGCAATCGCAGTGAGTGGCAAATTCGAAAACGTCCTCCGACACATACTACAGGTGACTCTAAACAAATTGGCTAGATGGGCCAGAAGCAGCGGTTTGGGCGTAAACCCAAACAATACAGATACAATACAATTGGTTCTCTTTACTAGGATGAATAATGTCCCACATGTGGACCCTCCACCTCGGATAAATTGAACAGATCTAGTGCAAAATTTTTAGGAATAATTTTTAGGAATAAGTTCAAAATTTTTAGGAATAATCCTAGATAGAAGTGTTATTTAGACTTAACGTATTGGAACGTGTGAGGAAGGCCAACATCGCACAGTGGGCTAAAATGGAAAAAAATCGACATAATTGTGCCATTTCAAAACCACTTATTGTATGAGTTTTTTTATTAGAGAGTTAACTACCAATTAGTACTAACAATAATAGATGGAAAAGTTGGCCAGGCTTTGCCTGACACAAAGGCTTCATCCAGCTGCATTATATGTTAATCTACATCAAGCAAATTAAACCAAGTCCCGGAAAAATCAGTAGATAATACTGATGCATATGAATTTGGATTATCGCCACTACATACAAGAATACGATTTATGGAACACATACTTAAACTCAGTTATGATTTGGATTTTGGACCTACAGGATCAATAAGAAACACTGACACCAACAAGGATTTAAGAAATTTAAAAAAGAAACATGTTCAGGGTGAATTTCTCAAATGTGGGTTGATTATAGACCAACCAAAACAAGGATCAGGCAATACCAATCAAAAATTCACAATCATGGAATTCTTCACAAAATTCTTTATCATGGAGGAGATGTCATTAAGCATCATTTGGTACCAATCGGAGATCTATCAGAGGAAGCCCAGGAAAAAAGATATAAGGATTACAGGTTTTATAGAGAGCACAATACCAGAAAAATACTCGTATCTCGAAACTGTAGAAACGAAGATCTATTTAATATTTTGTTGGCAACGTCAGATCCCCTCATCTCCAGCATTCGAAATCAATGGAAAGTAGAACATCGGGACTTAGATGAAGATACAAGAGGGCTGCTAGAGGACAGAAATATTACAGAACAAACTGCAAAGCCGATGAACTTGCTAGGAAAGGAACGACATTACAATTTCTCGAAGAATTTGTACATATACATGGTGCGCCACTATCCACGTGCAAGCTTTGGCTTAGGCAAGAGTCAGTCCAACGAAAGATGGACAGAAATCGGCACCTGCAGGGTAGCTAGACAAATCTGGCCAAGGTATGACCTGAAAAGATCAAAATATCTCCTCGCACTAGAGAGGCAAAGATTGTCTACGTTAGTATCAGTTCAGACGGGACACTGCTTGATCGGCGAACACGCCAAAAGATTGGGTATTGACTCTAATGACTTCTGCAGAAGCTGTGGAGACGAGGAAGAAGTGGAGAGCATTGAGCACTTGCTATGCGACTGCCCCGCTCTGAGTAAACGACGACTGGACATACTGGGGTCGGATTTTCTAGGCAGCCTAACAGATCTTTCCAGTACCGATATTCGTATATCAAACAGGTTGGTTTCGATGAGGGGCATTTCAGCCCGTGGTAACACTAGGGACCTAAACTGGTCTATGTGAGCTTGTATAAAAAATACGGCTGCCACCCTAACCTAAACCTAAACCTACTGCTACACCAACCTGTAAAAGGCTGCTCTGAGTCGAGCGGGTGAGGTATGGCCGGGTGTCCAGTTGGATGTTGTCGAAAAAACAACATCCCTAGTTACCCTAGAACCATCACCTGGGATAGCCCTCCAACCCGGCTGACATATTAGAAATAATAAAAGATTCCAATCCTGGTCTGCCGGCCCATAATTGGAGAATCAGCAAGGTGGGTGAGGCTGATGGAAAAAAGCGGCAGGTGAATTTGATCCTTAACGCAGAATCCACCTCCCATATACAACAGGCAAGTGCAACCCTACAAAATGGCTTCGAGACTATAGTCTTGAAGGTATACAAGCAGGATATAGATACCACTGCGGAAGGTGAGTCGTTCACCGTGGTTGATACACGGCTTTCTGGAAGTGCGGAGGTACCCACGCCAATTATTTCTGGTGACTCCAACAGAAGATCTGTAACGTCCTTATGTGAGGACGAAAGCTCTACACGCAAAGAAAAAATTCGTTACTCCCAAACGAAAAATTAGACAAACGAATTTCGTTTGTGGCGTATGTTTGTCGCAAACGATTTATGTTTATCCCAAAACCCAAAGAAACGTTTATAGCAAACGGTTAGTATACTTATCGTAAATGATTTACATTTATTACAAACCCTGTGAAACGTTTAGTGCAAACGGTTATTGTGTTTGTCACAAGCAATGCCTGTTTATCCCAAACCCTGTAAAACGTGTGTTGCAAAAAATCATTGCGTTTGTCACAAGCAATGTCAGTTTAACAATAAATGAGAAAACGTTTGTCACAAAAGAATAATTTGATTGAATTATGATATTTAATATGTTTTGTAATATTATGTTTATAATCAAAAATGTCACAATTTTTAGTAAAATGTTCCCGGGAGCTCCCCGACAAACACCTCTGCTATTATTTGGCTGCTATCTTCCAATTGAGTTGTAGACAAACTGTAAAAACGAAAGCATGTATGTTAGAACATATTAAAAATGTAGCGAGATGTTATCTTACCATATATCAAACTTTTTAGTCAAAAGTGAGTTTTATATCAGCAGTTTCCAGAAGTATCCAGTTGTATTGTGCCTGAATAAATTTATTTTACAATTACCATTAGCAGCTTCAGTAACTAAACGTGGGATGATTGATTGTTAATGATTTTAATTAGCTTATTCACAATTTAAGGCGAGTGGAAAAATAACCAGTTAGTCGTTAACAAAAGCAATAGATGGTCTCAGTTTCTGTTAAAATCTATTGTTTTTGTTATTCCGGCTTTCCACAAAGTATTCAATATTTGCATGCAGTGCTCGATCCATTTTTTTGCTATTAACAATTTGGTTATTTTCCCACATGTCTTCACTTAATTTACTCGTACCATTTACCTATAACATTAAATTGGAGTCCGCAGTATATTTGCGAGATATCGCACCTCCGATAATTTAGATTCTTTGATTTAATTAATTCTTTGAATAAAATCATTTTAAGTTAACTGATAAAAACATTTTTAATTTTGCCACACACGCGCACATATACCGAACACCACAAGCGCCAGTACAAAACTAAAGGCCCACCAGCATACGACTCTACGCATGCTGAGTACGATTGCAAATGTTATGAAATTGTATAACAGTGCGGAGGGAGGGATGCAGATAACTAAATCCACTGTCTGTTAATAAAGCAACGCGGACAAACATGTATGCAACGTTGCAACGTTTCTTTTTTTGTGTTTTGTACACACACATCTACATCTTTTTGCAGAAACACTGCAACGTCGCTTTTTGTGTTGTATACACACACATCTGCATCTTTTGAGTTCTGTACACATACATCTACACATATTATTCCGTCATATAAGTAATAAAAAAAGTTATAAAACCGCACTCTCACAAAATGAAAACAAGTTCAGCTCTTTGTTCTCTCAACTCTCTTTAATATATTCAATCATGTTTAAATACAATATGGTTCCGTAAACGTTTTTCGTTTACCATAAAATAAATTACGAACATTTTGGAATGAAAGAATGTTCATTTACAGTAAGAGAAACTACGTTTACGATAAACTTTTGCATTCACCGCAAAAATTTCAACCGTTACGGGAAAAGTAGAGCGTTCGAGACAAACAAAAATGTTTGCCATAAACGACGCCCAAACGTTTTTTTTCTTTGCGTGTACTGCTGACACAGAGGGGCTGAGGGGAGTCTCCGGACTCTTTGACGTATCTGGCGGGGACACGCTTCTCGATGATACGGACGAAGAGTTCGATAACACCCTTGTCGGGGTGGATGTTAATCTGTCAATTACCAATGATAGTAAGAATTTTACAGATTAACTTCCACCACGCTAAAGCAGCCTCAGCGGCTGCACCTGTCCTCAGATGCAGTAGACATCGTCCTGATACAGGAGCCCTACACAGTGGGAGGAAGGGTGTGCGGTATCAGGACACCCAACTTTAAACTGCTTGTGGCCAACTGTGAAGGCACTCAAAGAACCTGCATTTTGGCCAGGAAATATCTAAGTATCTTTCTCCTGGCTAATTTAAGTGGTAAAGACCAAACATCTGCTAGTCTGGAGATCGGTAATCGCATATATTGGGTGGTCTCCATTCAGGGAAGTAGTAGAAGAAGCAACGTCTGACGAGGTCGAGCTGATTGTTGGCGCAGACACGAACGCTCATCATACTATCTGGGGTAGTACGGATATAAACAATAGGGGTGATTCGCTTCTTGACTTTATTCTAACTACCAACCTAAGTATTTGTAACATAGGTAATAAACCGACCTTTACAATTAAAGACAGACAAGAAGTACTATACGTAACTTTTGCTACTGACCGGCTGTCAGACAAAATTATTGGGTGGAATGTACTGGACGACCACTCATTCTCAGATCACCATTATATTGAGTTCAAACTCGCTGAAAAAGCGCCTGAACCTGCCGTCCACAGAAATGTGAGAAAGACAAAGTGGACCTGTATGAGAAGAATTTCAAGAAAATCCTCAACTCCCAAACTTCTGTACGAACCGAATGACAAAGCCTGTCTGGATAATCTGGTCGAGAATATCACCACATCATTCAATAGTTCCCTTGAAGAAGCCTGTCCAAAAACAAGGTACAAGGGTAAAACTAAACCCCAATGGTGGACTTCTGAGCTAACGGCTATGAAAAAGACCTGCAACAAGCTATTCAACAAGGCTAAATATTCTGGGGACGCTAATGTTTGGGATGCCAATAAAGATCAACTCAAGATCTATGAGAAGGAGCTTAGAAAGGCGCAAAGACGCTCTTGGTATACCTTCTGTGGCAAAGTGGAAAAGGTCTCCGACGCCGCAAGGCTGAGGAACTACTATCAGCTTCACCCTGTACAGTGGGTTACTTGCAGGATGAGGCAAATAATTGGACCAAAAACAGCGAGCAGTCGCTCAATGTACTGCTAGACACACATTTCCCGGGGAACTCTCTAACAGAACCAGAGGATCAGCAGGACCAACAAGAGTGCGAGTGGACTGCGAGCGTCGCCAGCTTGTTGACTGAGAGATCCAGAATAAGCTGGGCTATTAATAGCTTTGAGCCCTTCAAGTCATCTGGACCAGACGGCATCACTCCAGCAGAAATGCAGAAAATGTTGAAGTACATTATCCCCTGGCTGGAGAAAATGTATGTAGGCTGTATCAGGCTTTCATACATCCCGAATCGATGGAGGGATACCAAAGTGGTATTCATACCTAAAGCGGGGAAGATATCACACACTAGGCCAAAAGACTTCAGACCAATTAGCCTATCCTCCTTCCTACTGAAAGGTCTGGAAAGACTTTTAGATTATTTCATTAGGGAAAACCTGGATACAAACACCTGTTGGTGAACCATCATGCTTACAATAAGGGGAAGTCTACAGAATCAGCCCTGCACGAACTTGTGAGGACTATCGAATCGTCCCTGCATTTCAAGGAATTCACCATGGTGGCATTTCTTGACATAGAAGGGGCTTTTAACAACATTCACTCAGATGCTGTAATTGCGGCACTGTCACATCTAAAAGTTAACTCTAGTTTGATTAGACTAATTCAAAGTCTGCTCAACAGAAGACGCATAACAGCATGTCTTGGGTCCACAACTCTAACAAGGTTTGTAAACAGAGGGACCCCACAAGGAGGAGTACTGTCTCCACTAATTTGGAACGTAGCGGTCAATGAAATCCTGCTAGATCTAGAACGTTGTGGCTGCAAGGTCGTGACATATTCGGACGACGTGGCAATCGCAGTGAGTGGCAAATTCGAAAACGTCCTCCGACACATACTACAGGTGACTCTAAACAAATTGGCTAGATGGGCCAGAAGCAGCGGTTTGGGCATAAACCCAAACAATACAGATACAATACAATTGGTTCTCATTACTAGGATGAATAATGTCCCACATGTGGACCCTCCACCTCGGATAAATTGAACAGATCTAGTGCAAAATTTTTAGGAATAATTTTTAGGAATAAGTTCAAAATTTTTAGGAATAATTCTAGATAGAAGTGTTATTTAGACTTAACGTATTGGAACGTGTGAGGAAGGCCAACATCGCACAGTGGGCTAAAATGGAAAAAAATCGACATAATTGTGCCATTTCAAAACCACTTATTGTATGAGTTTTTTTATTAGAGAGTTTAAGTTCGGAACTTGGGCCCCCTATCTCACACAGAGGCGGAGCTACAGGGCCCTAAAGTTGACCATCTCGGGTATACAAAATTTTCATCGGCTTCTAACTTTTGAATGGAATGTCCGATTTGAGTGGCGTTTTTTTCTGTGGATATTCCGAGACAAGTCATACAATAAACATTTTATGGTTTGAAGATATCTTGAATAGTTTCCGACGTATGTGGATTTTAAATTTGAATATTTAATTTTTTCGCCGACTTTGCCTTGGAGTTTAGCCAATATCTCAGTCAAAAGTTTACCGATTTTGTTCGCGTGTTTTTTTATGGATTGCCAATAAAATTTACAATATCATGCAATAAAGAATCGATAAGATATGTCAAGAAAAAAGAAAGTTATGGCCATATAAAGTAAAATTTTTGAACAAATGTCATTTTTGGAGATTTTTTGGCGAAAAAAGTCCAATTCGTATTTAGGTCTTGTAGAAAAAGTTTGTTACACAAAGTATATCAAATTGATACTCATTTTAAAGGAGACGTTTCATAGAATCTGTTAGAGAAAATCCGAAGCCAAAATTGTAATTGGTGTGGTTGCCACCCTTCTCCGATTTGGACCTTTTTTACATAAATTTCAAAAGATTGATCAATTTTCTCCAATCGCAAAGCTAAATTGTTAAATTTTATTTATTTGTATTAAGGTGTAACAAAATAGACTGCAAAGAGAATCCCGAGCGCGGCTTTTCATATCGAAGATATAGGACTAAAAGTAAAAAATCAAATTTTTGGGGATTTTTGATGTATTTTTTGGGAATTGAGGGATTTTACATTAGAAATTTCCACATGTTGCGTTTGATTATTAATTCTAATATCAAAATAAAGGACTTTAAAAAAAATTCACCGTATTTACGTTTCTGTCTATATGCAAAATATTTTTTTTAATTGTTCCCTACACACAGAATACAGTTTGGTTGCCTCAACCGAATTATTTGCCAACCGAATTTTGGTAGTTCTGTCTACTATCATGCGATTCCATCAGGACAACCAATATTTTTGTTGTGGCATACTTCTGCTTCCATGTTGACAACAATCATATTTGGTTCCGCCAACTACGAAAATGGTGGCTTAAATTATCTGTTGCAGTTGCCACAACCAACTGTTTTAAAAAATTGGTTGTTCTGGCGATATATACTACCGACAATTAATTAAAACAGTTTTTATTAATTTTTATTTTATTTATTGAACAAAAAACAAAACAATTCATAACAAAATTAAAAATCCCATATTACAAATTCATCACTATTATGAGATGTGGAAATATTTGACACACATTTAGTACACGAAAAAAAACAAAACTTTTATGCAAATATCGCTTAACACAGTGCTTTCAATTTCATGATTGTTGCTTTTATTTTTTTTTTGTGTAAAACATTTTGCACAACATATTCTGCATTCCACACATTATTATCCACACGAAATTATTTTTGATTACCTATAACGTTCTTTAACAAAATGTTGAAGATTTTTTATGTCGAGTAATTTTATTATTTGTTTGTCATGTATCAGCAAAAGAACAGCAACCAATCTTTTGGTTGTATTTCCCAAAATACATTTAATTATTCAAAATTTGGGAAATGATTGGGATAACCAATAAACGATTATTTATTAATGTCTTAATTCGATTGATACAACCATCGATTTAGCAAGCATTTTCATTTGATCGTATCCATGTTATTATTGTTGTTTCAACTAATCTATCTATCTATCTATATATATAAAAGAGAGTGTCTGTTTGTGGGTTTGTTTGTTTGTTTGTTCCGTATAGAGGTCTAAACAGCTGGACCGATCTTCTTGAAATTTTCACAGAATGTACATGTGCGGGGCGTGGTGAAAATAGGGTACTTGAATTTTCGATATATCAAGTGGGCGTGGACCCGCCCATATGGGTCACATTTTGGTATTGAGAAAAATTGTTAACTAGAGTGCTGAAATTTTGTGTGTATGCATTTAGTGTCAGATTATGTGAATTTTCAAAAAATGGGCGGAATCGGACCAATGGGCGTGGCCCCGCCCATATAAGCCAAATTTTGAAATTGAGATATTTTGCACAATTTGATAGCGAGCGTGCTGGAATTTTGTGTATATGCAAAAATGGGCGGGATCAGAACAATGGACGTGGTCCCGCCAATATAAGCCAAATTTTGAAATTGAGACACATATCTTGCACAATTTTTAGCGAGAGTGATGTCTGGTGGTAGTCTTGGTGGTAGTATTGGTCCAAAAATGGTCGGGATCGGATCAATGGCCGTGGCCCTGCCCATATAAACTAAATTTTGAAATTGAGATGTCTTACACAATTGTTTAGCGATAGTTCTGTAATTTTGTGCATATGTATCTGATGAAAGCCTACGTGAATGTTCTAAAAGTTCGGATCAATGGGCCTGGCCCCGCCCATATAAACCAAATTTTGAAATTTAGATATCATGCACAATTTGTTAGCGAGAGTGCTGTGATTTTGTGCATCTCACGCAGTCTACGTGATTACACAAAAAAGGGCGGCACCGCCCATAGGAGCCTAATTTTTAAATTGAGATATCTTGCACAATTTGTTTAAGTAAGCGCTGCAGTTTTGGGTATATGTATCTGATGACAGTCTACGTGATTCGACCAAAAATAGGCGGGATCAGACCAATGGACGTTGCCCCGCCTATGCGAGTATAAGCCAAATTTTGAAATTGAGAGTCATATCTTGCACAATTTGTTATCGAGAGTACTGTAATTTTTTGCATACCGATCTGGTGATAGTCTACGTGAATGGTCCAAAAGGGTTGGGATCGGACCAATGGGCGTGGCCCCACCCTTATAAGCAAATTTCTGAAATTAAAATACCTTGAACAATTTGTTAGCGAGAGTGTTGTAATTTTGTAAATATGCATTTGATGGCAGTCTACGTAATTGGTTAAAAAATTGACGGAATCGAAAATCTGAAGTCTGGGGCAACGAAGTGGACCGGGTCCAGCTAGTCTATCTATATATATAAAAGAGAGTGTCTGTTTGTGGGTTTGTTTGTTCCGTATAGACGTCTAAACAGCTGCATCGATCTTCTTGAAATTTTCACAGAATGTACATGTGCGGGGCGTGGTGAAAATAGGTTACTTGAATTTTCGTTATATCAAGTGGGCGTGGACCCGCCCATATGGGTCACATTTTGGTATTGAGAAAAATTTTTAACTAGAGTGCTGAAATTTTGTGTGTATGGATTTAGTGTCAGATTATGTGAATTTTCAAAAAATGGGCGGAATCGGACCAATGGGCGTGGCCCCGCCCATATAAGCCAAATTTTGAAATTGAAATATTTTCCACAATTCATTAGCGTGAGTTCTGCAAGTTTGTGTATATGTATCTGGTGACAGTCTACGTGATTGGTCCAAAAATGGGCGGGATCGGCTCAATGGGCGTGGCACCGCCCATATAAGCCAAATTTTAAAAATGTGATATCTTGCACAATTTGTTACCGAGAGACCTGGAATTTTGTATATCCGTTGGCGACCTACATGATTGGTCCAAAAATGGGCGCGTTCGGACCAATAGGCGTGGCCCCGCCCATATAAGCCAAATTTTGAAATTGAGATATTTTGCACAATTTGATAGCGAGAGTGCTGGAATTTTGTGTATATGTATATGGTGGCAGTCTTCGTAATTGGTCCAAAAATTGGCGGAATCGGACCAATGGGCGTGGCCCCGCCCATATAAGCCAAATTTTTAAATTGAGATATCTTGCACAATTTGTTAGCTAGAGTGCTGTAATGTTGTACGTATGTATCTGGTAGCAGTCCACGTGATTTTTCCAAAAATGGGCGGGATCGGACCAATGGGCGTGGCACCGCCCATATAAGCCAAATTTTCAAAATGTGATATCTTGCACAATTTGTTACCGAGAGACCTGGAATTTTGTATATATATATCCGTTGGCGACCTACATGATTGGTCCAAAAATGGGCGGGTTCGGACCAATAGGCGTGGCCCCGCCCATATAAGCCAAATTTTGAAATTGAGATATTTTGCGCAATTTGATAGCGAGAGTGCTGGAATTTTGTGTATATGTATATGGTGGCAGTCTACGTGATTGGTCCAAAAATGGGCGGGATCAGAATTGAAGTACCTTGAACAATTTGTTAGGGAGAGTGTTGTAATTTTGTAAATATGCATTTGATGGCAGTCTACGTAATTGCTTAAAAAATTGACGGAATCGGAAATCTGAAGTCTGGGGCAACGAAGTGGACCGGGTCCAGCTAGTTATATATAAATACAACCGACAATGTAGGCAATATACTGTTTGTTGCTAGTACTATTTTTATACTCTCCACCATAGGATGGGGGGTATATTCATTTTGTCACTCCGTTTGTAACACCTCTAAATATTGATCTGAGACCCCATAAAGTATATATATTTTTAATCGTCGTAAAATTCTAAGACGATTTAGCCATATCCGTCTGTCCGTCCGTCCGTCTGTGGTAATCACGCTACAGTCCGCAATAATAGAGCTAGGTTGATAAAATTTGGTATAAATATTTCTTATAGTTGCAGGTTGTTTGGGATTGCAAATGGGCTATATCGGTCCATATTTAGATATAGATATAGCATCTAACTTGTTGTGATTCCTACTGTTCTTATCTACTATATTGTTCCTACTGTTCTCATCTACTATATTTTTTTGGTGTTTTTCGGTGTTACTTTCTTTAGGTTTGAGTTATTTTGTGAGGTCACATGCTATCCATGGTGGAGGGTATATAAGATTCGGCATGGCCGAACTTAACGCTTTTACTTGTTTTATTTTCCTGGGTGTACCATCTTGTACTTATTGGTTATTATATCAGTCAATATGCACTGATTTCTTGTAGATCATGTTTTTATCAAACAATAATAAAATTTAGTAAGATTTACCTTTTAGAAAATATTGTTTTATGGCACTATTTCTAGGAAACCCTTAATCATGGACAGGTATAAAAATATTTGTTGTAATGTTCATTCATATAGTTAATAATATTATTTTTGTAATTTCCTATATTCCCATATTCAGCTTGATGCAGGGTTACCATAAACTTTTTTCGGAAAGGAGGACTTTTGTGCCAGAAAAGGAGGACATTTGTGACATTTACAACGAGAGTTTTGGACTTTCGGAGGACATTTAAAAAGGCAGTAATTGGAAGCGATGGGCATTTTACTAAGCTAAAAAATTAAAATTTAAACCCGTAAGGAAGGTCTAAATTCCGGCAGAGCCGATTATATGATACCGTACGCCACCCTATCTGAGCAGAATATGAAGAAATATTGATTTGTCCAACAATTTGTATTTTAAAGCGCTTAGATGCCAAATCGGAGTACACATATGTGATGCGGAGTACAAATTTGTTCTGCTTAATTTCAAAGTGAAAAGAAAGAAAATATATATGGGGTCTATATATAAATCTTATTCCAGGTGTGAAGGAGTTTGAATGGACAGACAGGCGGACGAACATGGTTAAATCGAATGCGATACTGAGTCGATCGGTACGAGTATACTTTAAAGTGGGTCTAGCTTCAGTATATTTAGGTGTTACAAACATCTGTCTCGAAACAAACTTATATACCCTCCGAATCTACCTGTCGAATCTTATATACCCTCCACCATGGATCGCATGTCAATTGTTTTGGGTGCAATTTTCAGCCCGATCACTAGAAATTTGTGTTAAGAAGTCAAATTGGGAGATTCTACATATTGGGGCTATATCAAAAATGGACCGATATTGCCCATTTTCAATCCCATGGTAACTACAGATGTAAGAAGTATATGTACCAAATTTGTATACCCTCCATCCTATTTTGGAGGGTATACAAATGGACAAATTCACTTACTTTGTACTAAAACTAGTTGCGACTAAAACTAGTTGGATCAGAACAATGGACGTGGTCCCGCCAATATAAGCCAAATTTTGAAATTGAGACACATATCTTGCACAATTTTTAGCGAGAGTGATGTCTGGTGGTAGTCTTGGTGGTAGTATTGGTCCAAAAATGGTCGGGATCGGATCAATGGCCGTGGCCCTGCCCATATAAACTAAATTTTGAAATTGAGATGTCTTACACAATTGTTTAGCGATAGTTCTGTAATTTTGTGCATATGTATCTGATGAAAGCCTACGTGAATGTTCTAAAAGTTCGGATCAATGGGCCTGGCCCCGCCCATATAAACCAAATTTTGAAATTTAGATATCATGCACAATTTGTTAGCGAGAGTGCTGTGATTTTGTGCATCTCACGCAGTCTACGTGATTACACAAAAAAGGGCGGCACCGCCCATAGGAGCCTAATTTTTAAATTGAGATATCTTGCACAATTTGTTTAAGTAAGCGCTGCAGTTTTGGGTATATGTATCTGATGACAGTCTACGTGATTCGACCAAAAATAGGCGGGATCAGACCAATGGACGTTGCCCCGCCTATGCGAGTATAAGCCAAATTTTGAAATTGAGAGTCATATCTTGCACAATTTGTTATCGAGAGTACTGTAATTTTTTGCATACCGATCTGGTGATAGTCTACGTGAATGGTCCAAAAGGGTTGGGATCGGACCAATGGGCGTGGCCCCACCCTTATAAGCAAATTTCTGAAATTAAAATACCTTGAACAATTTGTTAGCGAGAGTGTTGTAATTTTGTAAATATGCATTTGATGGCAGTCTACGTAATTGGTTAAAAAATTGACGGAATCGAAAATCTGAAGTCTGGGGCAACGAAGTGGACCGGGTCCAGCTAGTCTATCTATATATATAAAAGAGAGTGTCTGTTTGTGGGTTTGTTTGTTCCGTATAGACGTCTAAACAGCTGCATCGATCTTCTTGAAATTTTCACAGAATGTACATGTGCGGGGCGTGGTGAAAATAGGTTACTTGAATTTTCGTTATATCAAGTGGGCGTGGACCCGCCCATATGGGTCACATTTTGGTATTGAGAAAAATTTTTAACTAGAGTGCTGAAATTTTGTGTGTATGGATTTAGTGTCAGATTATGTGAATTTTCAAAAAATGGGCGGAATCCGACCAATGGGCGTGGCCCCGCCCATATAAGCCAAATTTTGAAATTGAAATATTTTCCACAATTCATTAGCGTGAGTTCTGCAAGTTTGTGTATATGTATCTGGTGACAGTCTACGTGATTGGTCCAAAAATGGGCGGGATCGGCTCAATGGGCGTGGCACCGCCCATATAAGCCAAATTTTAAAAATGTGATATCTTGCACAATTTGTTACCGAGAGACCTGGAATTTTGTATATCCGTTGGCGACCTACATGATTGGTCCAAAAATGGGCGCGTTCGGACCAATAGGCGTGGCCCCGCCCATATAAGCCAAATTTTGAAATTGAGATATTTTGCACAATTTGATAGCGAGAGTGCTGGAATTTTGTGTATATGTATATGGTGGCAGTCTTCGTAATTGGTCCAAAAATTGGCGGAATCGGACCAATGGGCGTGGCCCCGCCCATATAAGCCAAATTTTTAAATTGAGATATCTTGCACAATTTGTTAGCTAGAGTGCTGTAATGTTGTACGTATGTATCTGGTAGCAGTCCACGTGATTTTTCCAAAAATGGGCGGGATCGGACCAATGGGCGTGGCACCGCCCATATAAGCCAAATTTTCAAAATGTGATATCTTGCACAATTTGTTACCGAGAGACCTGGAATTTTGTATATATATATCCGTTGGCGACCTACATGATTGGTCCAAAAATGGGCGGGTTCGGACCAATAGGCGTGGCCCCGCCCATATAAGCCAAATTTTGAAATTGAGATATTTTGCGCAATTTGATAGCGAGAGTGCTGGAATTTTGTGTATATGTATATGGTGGCAGTCTACGTGATTGGTCCAAAAATGGGCGGGATCAGAATTGAAGTACCTTGAACAATTTGTTAGGGAGAGTGTTGTAATTTTGTAAATATGCATTTGATGGCAGTCTACGTAATTGCTTAAAAAATTGACGGAATCGGAAATCTGAAGTCTGGGGCAACGAAGTGGACCGGGTCCAGCTAGTTATATATAAATACAACCGACAATGTAGGCAATATACTGTTTGTTGCTAGTACTATTTTTATACTCTCCACCATAGGATGGGGGGTATATTCATTTTGTCACTCCGTTTGTAACACCTCTAAATATTGATCTGAGACCCCATAAAGTATATATATTTTTAATCGTCGTAAAATTCTAAGACGATTTAGCCATATCCGTCTGTCCGTCCGTCCGTCTGTGGTAATCACGCTACAGTCCGCAATAATAGAGCTAGGTTGATAAAATTTGGTATAAATATTTCTTATAGTTGCAGGTTGTTTGGGATTGCAAATGGGCTATATCGGTCCATATTTAGATATAGATATAGCATCTAACTTGTTGTGATTCCTACTGTTCTTATCTACTATATTGTTCCTACTGTTCTCATCTACTATATTTTTTTGGTGTTTTTCGGTGTTACTTTCTTTAGGTTTGAGTTATTTTGTGAGGTCACATGCTATCCATGGTGGAGGGTATATAAGATTCGGCATGGCCGAACTTAACGCTTTTACTTGTTTTATTTTCCTGGGTGTACCATCTTGTACTTATTGGTTATTATATCAGTCAATATGCACTGATTTCTTGTAGATCATGTTTTTATCAAACAATAATAAAATTTAGTAAGATTTACCTTTTAGAAAATATTGTTTTATGGCACTATTTCTAGGAAACCCTTAATCATGGACAGGTATAAAAATATTTGTTGTAATGTTCATTCATATAGTTAATAATATTATTTTTGTAATTTCCTATATTCCCATATTCAGCTTGATGCAGGGTTACCATAAACTTTTTTCGGAAAGGAGGACTTTTGTGCCAGAAAAGGAGGACATTTGTGACATTTACAACGAGAGTTTTGGACTTTCGGAGGACATTTAAAAAGGCAGTAATTGGAAGCGATGGGCATTTTACTAAGCTAAAAAATTAAAATTTAAACCCGTAAGGAAGGTCTAAATTCCGGCAGAGCCGATTATATGATACCGTACGCCACCCTATCTGAGCAGAATATGAAGAAATATTGATTTGTCCAACAATTTGTATTTTAAAGCGCTTAGATGCCAAATCGGAGTACACATATGTGATGCGGAGTACAAATTTGTTCTGCTTAATTTCAAAGTGAAAAGAAAGAAAATATATATGGGGTCTATATATAAATCTTATTCCAGGTGTGAAGGAGTTTGAATGGACAGACAGGCGGACGAACATGGTTAAATCGAATGCGATACTGAGTCGATCGGTACGAGTATACTTTAAAGTGGGTCTAGCTTCAGTATATTTAGGTGTTACAAACATCTGTCTCGAAACAAACTTATATACCCTCCGAATCTACCTGTCGAATCTTATATACCCTCCACCATGGATCGCATGTCAATTGTTTTGGGTGCAATTTTCAGCCCGATCACTAGAAATTTGTGTTAAGAAGTCAAATTGGGAGATTCTACATATTGGGGCTATATCAAAAATGGACCGATATTGCCCATTTTCAATCCCATGGTAACTACAGATGTAAGAAGTATATGTACCAAATTTGTATACCCTCCATCCTATTTTGGAGGGTATACAAATGGACAAATTCACTTACTTTGTACTAAAACTAGTTGCGACTAACATGCATGTGGATGATTTAAGTTGAATTTTTAGCAAAAGGAGGATTTAGCATATGGAGGATTTAAGTTGAATTTTTAGCAAAAGGAGGACAAATCCAAGATTTTTGAAAAAGGAGGGAGGACGGGAGGACATTGGTTAAAAAATATGGTAACCCTGGCTTGATGAGAATAGCATAGAATAGAATATCCCCAAAAATGCGGTGGCAGGAAATGGCCAGTGCCTTACTTATGTGATAGTTGGTGACGACGCATTTCCAATGCAAACTCATCTAATGAAGCCATACCCATTCCATACAAACTCGGCGGAAAAACAAGTTTACAACGCACGGCTCTCCCGTGCTAGGCATGTTGTCGAGCATGCTTTGGGATTGTATCCAATAGGTTCCGAATTTGCCTAGCACCAATGAACGTTAGAGTGGAAATTGTCGAGAAAATAACTCTCGTTTGCTGTGCTCTCCACAACACTTTGATGGAGCGTGAGGAAAATTACACAAACAGCTATGAATACTCTCCAGATGGAAGCAGTGGTGTTGCTGTGGCCAGTGTGTACAATCCTTAAAAGTGTGATGCAGAAGTGGTACGGCAGAAATATATGAACTACTTTGTTAACGAAGGCAAATTGGACTGGCTTCACCCTAGTTAAGCACAGAAATTATATTAATTAATATATATATGAACAAAATATATTTGCAATCTAATTTTCTCTAATAAATTAATTATGTGCTCAAAAAAACAAAATTATTGTTTCTATAATTTAGTTTTTAAAACAAAAAATTACAGCACTCTCGCTAAAAAATTGTGCGAGATACCTCGGTTCATATGGGTAGGTTCACGCCTGCTCGATATATCGAAAATTCAAGCACCCTATTTTCACCACACTTTCACCACAAAATTCAAGATCGGTCCAGCTGTTTATGCGTCTATACGGAACACAAAAACAAACCCACACTATATTTTATTTATATATCGTCGCCGTCGTGGCAAAATTAGCTATGTACTCGTATGTGTTAGTTCCTAACTTTTCATATAAAATGTTTAATGTCGCGATAATTTTAATATCATGTGAATTAAGAATTCGAAGAAGGTAGCTTCACCATATGCCACAGTCAACATTCGGAATGCGTCAGCGCACTTTATTTTGTTTTTCACACAAAATTTGATGCAGATTCTTTGATCCATTTTCTGAAATAGATAAAAATCGAAGACAAGTTAAAACATACCTCATATTGTCTGCATATAATAATTCAGGAATCGATATATTAGATGCATACTAAAATGCAGATAATCTTTAAAAACAACAGTCTTTGTTTCGGAGATAAAATGTCTGCTCCTTTACCTGCTACATTTTACCATTTTTACAAAAACATACAAAAAACTTTTAAGTAGCAAAATGTTATAGGTAAAGGTACAGATATAATAATCTCAAATAAAATATTATTATAATTGAAAAAATTGATTAGAAAAACCAGTAAGGAAAGGCTAAAGTCGGGCGTTGCCGACTATATAATACCCTACACCACTCTCGTAATATTGAATAACTCTGATATATAAATTTTGTAATTCATGTATAAATTGTTTACATAAATTTACTGTTGGGACATTTTATACTTAAATAATACCCTGTACCACAGTGTGGTGTAGGGTATAAAAACGATTGGATCTAAAGAGCCAAATCGGATGAAACATATATATGGGAGCTATAGCTAAATCTTAACCGATTTTCTTCAAATTCGGCAGTGTTGGTTCATGGATCAAGAAACTCTACCATTCTAAATTTCAAAACGATTGGATGTAAAATACAGCTTCTATAGAACTAAAGGGCCAAATCGGACGAAACATATATATGGGAGCTATAGCTAAATCTTAACCGATTTTCTTCAAATTCGGTAGTGTTGGTTCATGGATCAAGAAACTCTACCATTCTAAATTTCAAAATGATTGGATGTAAAAAATCGGACGAAACATATATATGGGAGCTATAGCTAAATCTTAACCGATTTTCTTCAAATTCGGTAGTGTTGGTTCATGGATCAAGAAACTCTACCATTCTAAATTTCAAAACAATTGGATGTAAAATACAGCTTCTGTAGAACTAAAGGGCCAAATCGGACGAAATATATATATGGGAGCTATAGCTAAATCTTAACCGATTTTCTTCAAATTCGGTAGTATTGGTTCATGGATCAAGAAACTCTACCATTCTATATTTCAAAATGATTGGATGTAAAATACAGCTTCTTCAGGACTAAAGAGCAAAATCGGACGAAACATATATATGGGAGCTATAGCTAAATCTTAACCGATTTTCTTCAAATTCGGCAATGTTGGTTCATGGATCAAGAAACTCTACCATTCTAAATTTCAAAACGATTGGATGTAAAATACAGCTTTTATAGGACTCAATGGCCAAATCGGACGAAACATATATATGGGAGCTATAGCTAAATCTTAACCGATTTTCTTCAAATTCGGTAGTGTTGGTTCATGGATCAAGAAACTCTACCATTATAAATTTCAAAATGATTGGATGTAAAATACAGCTTCTACAGGACTAAAGAGCAAAATCGGACGAAACATATATATGGGAGCTATAGCTAAATCTTAACCGATTTTCTTTAAATTCGGCAATGTTGGTTCATGGATCAAGAAACTCTACCATTCTAAATTTCAAAACGATCGGATGTAAAATACAGCTTCTATAGGACTAAAGGGCCTAATCGGACGAAACATATATATGGGAGCTATAGCTAAATCTTAACCGATTTTCTTCAAATTCGGCAATGTTGGTGCATGGATCAAGAAACTCTACCATTCTAAATTTCAAAACGATTGGATGTAAAATACAGCTTCTATAGGACTAAAGGGCCAAATCGGACGAAAGATATATATGGGAGCTATATCTAAATCTGAACCGATTTTAACCAAATTCAATAGCGATCTTAATAGCCGCGAAATACTCTAAACTGAAAAATTTCAGAACGATCGGAGTGAAATTGCGACCTGTAGTCGACGAACAACTTTACATGGACGGACGGACGGACGGACGGACGGACGGACATCGTTAAATCGACTCAGCTAGTGATTCTGAGTCGATCGGTATACTTTAAGGTGGGTCTAGCTGTGTTATTTTAAGGTGTTACAAACATCTGCCGTGAAACAAACTTATAATACCCTGTACCACAGTGTGGTGTAGGGTATAACAAACAAAAATTATGGCTACTCTGACTGCTCCAATATCTCCATGGACAGCTCAAGGCAGTATTCGGCATATGTTGGCGTGTTTGTCCTCATATTCGGCTTTCGAACACCATGGGTTTAGACTAGTTCCCGCATTACACGTTGGATTTCCCAGCAAGCAATTGAAAAAATTGATTAGAAAAACAAATAAAAGTTATGGCTACTCTGACTGCTCCAATATCTCCATGGACAGCTCAAGGCAGTCTTCGGCATATGTTGGCGTGTTTGTCCTCATATTCGGCTTTCGAACACCATGGGTTTAGACTAGTTCCCGCATAACACGTTGGATTTCCCAGCAAGCGTCTTCTTGATACTCGGGATCAATCTCATCCATTCCGGAAGCAACAAGATTCCCCAACCGCTCAAATTGTTTTCCCTTTTTCCTATTGGAAAGATTGGTGCTGATATCAGCAAGATCCTTCTGCATATCTATGGGCCGGGTATTCTAAATAAAAGTATTCTAATTATTATAAATAAAAGTATTTAAATTATTTAATTTATTACTTTATAACTTCGTTCGTTTCCTTGCTTGAGTTTCTGAACAAGAGAATCTGTTCTTTTCATCAGAAGAGGAAGCATTTTTGTAACAGTTTGGACTAATATTTTCTATGTTCTGCAATAAAATTACAAAATATTAATTAGAATACATTTTGGTGTACACACTACACCAAAATGTATCCTCAATGAATAGAGCATGTCCGAATAATTTTGACCCAAAAAAGCGAATGGCATTAGCCTTATTTACCGTAAAATCGCATTTTCGGGGTATTTAACAAAGAGGTTAGTAAATTTAGACACAATTTTAGTAATAAAGCATAGATATTCCATGCCAAAGAACAACATAAAGGTGACATTTCTAGAATTATTTCCCCCAAAATACCCGACACCCTTGCTCATCCCCTTTTCCCTGAAAATTCCCTTCCTAAAACATATGCCCGAACTTGTATCATAATCCGTAAATCCTGTTACTGATTATGATACAAAATTAAATTTTCATATTATTTCATAATAAAATTTTGTAGTAGAAAATAGATAAACTTGCCTATAGGCAACATTGGACATGAAAGGGTTAATGATATATAAATGTCGTAGAAATCGAATTATTTTTTGGATGACGTATTCGATAGAAAGATTCCTTGTAAAAAATTACTCAAGGTCCCCAAAATACACTTTTATGTTTTCTTGGGAAATTCTATGCACACATTAACCTGTAAATTACATATCGTCATCAGAAACGGCGTATCATCATGTTTGAAAATTTTACAGGAGAAGCAAAAAACTAAATAAAATGAAAAGTGTTGCCGTTAGAAAAACGTGGTTTTCAGGATAATATCTAAACATAATGATGCATATATAAAATCACGCAAACATGATTTATAACTTGTTTCTGAAAATTGCGTGAAATAGGATTTTTTTAATTATGAAAAAATTTGTCAGGATGTGTGATTTGATGCAGGGTACCGAAATCCATCAAAAACTGAGTTTCCATTTTTCTTGTTGTGACGCCCTTTTTCGTTTCTGATGACGATATACACTAGACCATTTATTAATTTTTCGGTACTGATTTCCGGGCCGAAAAAGTTTCCATTTGACCTACAATCCTTCAATAAAAAATTTGGTGCCGATCGGATAACGCTAAGGTCTGCCCAAAGTTGTTTGAAAACACAAAACTCACTTTACATGAACAAAATTTGGGTTTTAATAAGAAAACATAAGCAGGACTTTGCAGCGCGCTATACGCCCATGCAACAGGGTCGTTTACAGAACGCGCTCTGCCTCCAGCCTTAAGTGAATTGAGAAAGGGACAGCTTCGCACAAAATTTAATTTTAGTCATATTCTTATTAGTCTCCAGATCGACCACATCCAAAATGGTTACTAGATCCAGTGATAAATTTCGCACCGTAGAATCAGTTGGGCATGTATCACATACAATATCTGGAGCCAAACTGCCGTCAAACAGACAGATATTGCAAGTTTTCTTTTTTAATATGCGATTTGTTAATGTTGGCAGAAAAAACTGTGCAAAAGAAAGTGCTACGCTGGCAGTGGATGCAGCTATAATTTTTTGGCAACAGGCGCGAATACCAACACGTGATAAATATAAATGTCAAGATAAATTGTTAAAGTTGTACGGCGACTGGAGAAATGTCCACAAACAAAGTGCAAACAGGAGATCGGATAAATCAAAATTAAACGTGAACATTTTCAAGGAAAAAATGGATGATCTGTTCGATATAGCTAGTGCAAACGCCCTGAACGAGATGTGTATAGAAGAAGACAAGAAGTTTTTGTTGATGCAAAGACAGAAAGGCAGACCAGGGTGCATGGCAGGCGTTGACATGAAATTGTACGGGCGATCACGAGCAACGAATACAAAAAGCAGAATCGCGTAAGAGAAAGCATTCAGAACGTAACAATCAATCTTGTAAGCTAATAAATTGAAGTGTTTTACTCGTAATTCCTTAAAACAACTGTTATTGTGTAGTACTCGATACAGTTTACATTGGAAGTGACGATGAAGATGAGTTCGATGATAGCATTTCGGATACGGATATGACATGCGAGTTTCATACCGATGATGACGATGATCACACCAAACGTCTAAGAGGACGACAACATTGGATCTTACATATGTAAGACGTGATGAGATATAATGCTGCGACGCCTCTGACCTCTGTCGATCTACAATATATGAGCTACGAAAAGAAAATCGTAAGCGAGAAGCGGAGAAGGTGCAAACAGAATTCATTGCAAAAGTAATTTAGTTCAGATCTAAACATATATATAATCTATAGCTTTACGAATCCATCGATTTGTATTTTATTTTTTATACGTAGATCAATAGCGTACATTCATTGATTATTCACTGGGACGGAAAACTTTTGCCGGAGCTATTCGGCAGAAAAATCGTTGATAGAATAGCAATCATCGCACATCAAAATTTTTGGGCGCTCCCAAAATCCCGGCTGGTACTGGAGAAAATATGACCAAAGTCGTTCATGATACACTCATCAATTGGGATATTTCTAATAAAGTTTCCGCCATGGTTTTCGATACCACGTCGTCAAATAAAGGTCAAAACACAGGATCGTGCATTTTGTTGTAGAACAAATTAGATCGAAAATTAATCAAGTTCCCATGTCGTCATCACATAATGGAGATAGTATTGAAACATGTGTTTGAGGTTAAACTTTCGGCGACTTGTGGTCCTGAAGCGCCTATTTTTAATCGTTTTGCTGCCGTATGGGCAAGTCTCGACCACAAATCGTTTAAAAACGGACTCGAAGATCCAATTGTACGCTCAAAAATAAGTACTGCTGACTGCGCAGTCATTAAGAAATTCTGCATTAAACAGCTAAATGAAACACAAATCCGAGCTGATTACAAGGAACTATTACAATTAACAATACTGTTTCTTGGTGGTGTCGGCGATAACTTCCGAACAACATCCCACGCAAGGTTCGTGGGAAAAGGCATTTATGCCTTAAAAATATACCTATTTCGAGAGCAGTTTGCATTGACGAAACGAGAGTCCAGTGGACTATGGGATATATGTATTTTTCTCGTGCGGCTGTATGTCAAAGCGTGGTTTACATGCACAAATGCCATACGAGCACCAAATCAAGATATACACTTGTTGAAAGACTCCATCGCATACGCAGAAATCGACCGAGATGTGTCTGAAGCGGTTTTGAAGAAATGGAAAAATCATTTGTGGTATTTGGCCCCAGAATCAATGTCTTTGGCATTTTTCGATTCGGATGTTTCACTCGAAGAGAAACGAAAAATGGTTAGGCATCTGCAATCAAAAGAACCCGTCGTAAATCTGGAAAACGATCGAAAATTCTCCGACCCGAAACTATTGCTGTGTAATAATTTGAGCGATTTCGTCTCATACAAAACCAAACATTTTTTCGGTGCTTTTGGATTGAGTACTGAATTTTTAAAGCATGACCCATCCATTTGGGAAGTAAATGAAGATTATCAAGATGCTCTCGATGTTTGTCGTAATCTGTTTGTTGTTAACGACACTGCTGAACGCGGTGTACAATTTATGAATGATTACAACAGAATACTTACGAAAGACGAAGAGCAAAATGAATTTATATTACAGTGCATTGAAGAATATCGTAGAAAATGTCTCTCACATAACAAGTCAGATCTAATATAATATTGAAATAATTGTATTTTTTGTTGTTTTTTCACCGATCTCAATATTTAAAAACTATTTATTAATTAATAATAAAAGAAATGTAATTTTACTTACTTAAACATACGATTTTTGAATACAAAAAATATTTCCCCTATAAAGTGTGTTCTAAATTTTGAATGAACTTTGGGCAGACCCTAGGGTTATCCGATCGGCACAAAATTTTTTATGGAAGTCTTGTAGGCCAAGTGGAAATTTTTTCGGTCCGGAAATCAAGGATCGCAGCAACTTTCACTTTTTGCATCATGTGCTATAAACGGTCTAATATACATACATACACTATATCGTTCTATATCTGGTAAAAATTTGGCGGAATTCTACTTTTAGAAAGTGGGCCAAGAGGTATATTTAAAAAATTGTTATTTCCACCCTCTACTATTAACCACTATCAGTCGCCGCCTGTCGTAGCGAACGGACGTGTTATCGCAGAGCGGATAGTTTTTAACCTTCGAAAATTAAACAAGAGCACATCCAGCCGCAGGCAAAACAAATGATAAGACAGGTGAAGCAGAACCCAGCCGGGGCTTTAAGCAACCCCAGCCTTTAAAAGCCAGTGGGGACTCTGACTCTGAATCATCAAATGAAAACAATATCACTATTGTTGCTAACTCAAAGAGACTGTCAGGGGCACAAAGAAGGAAACTGAATAAGTTGAACCGACAGAACCTATTACGGGATGAACCTGACAATTCTACCTCCAATACAAACATGGAGGCCGCTAAAAGAGTCAGGTCTCCCGAAGAACATAGCGCTGTGAAAGTGACTAAGAAGAAAAAGGGCTCGCCGTCTTCCAGTAATTCGGATAAGCCTAACGTAACCACACAAAAGGAGGTCTCTAATCTGGGTCCTTCGATTGTGGGCGGTAAAGTTGACCCAGTAACGCAGGTCAAGTCAACCAAATCATCCGTTAAGGATGAGGCTTTAACCAAAAAGACTCTACAGACACGGAAAAATAAATTGGCCGTAAAGAAGGGTAAGAAGCCACCGTCTTATTCTAATATAGCTAAACAACATTTTCGAGACGATCTATGCTACGCCATAATTGATTGCAGTAGTGCATCTGGCAGAATACCCGAAGACCAAAAGAGTAACTTCGAAGATTTGGTCTATACGAGGGTAGCGGAATACGTCCTCGAATCTAAGGATGATCCACCAATCGAAGTAATGAGTTGCAAGTTTGAGAGGGGTGTTTTGATGCTAAGGCTGGCATCACAACGCTGCGCTGGTGTCCTCGTAAAACTTGTGGATAGCTTCCCCTCACCTTGGGACGGCGCAAAGCTAAAATTGGTAAGGAAAAGCGACATTCCTGAACTCATAAAAACGACCCTATATGTTAGGGGTGTCCCAGTAAGTTCTCATCAGAGTACATACTCGACATCATTGGCAAACAGAATTCAAAACTTTCCGTGAGAAAGTGGGAAGTCTTCTATAGGAAGGATGACACCGAGGGTACTCTCCTCGTGTTAGGCATAGACCCAGAATCCAAGAACAATCTTGTCATGGCGAAGGGCATGGCGTACTTCTTGATGTGGACAATCTTTTTCAAAATTGGAAAGGTCCCGATTGGCAGGACAAATGAATCGAGTCCAAATATACTGTCTGAAGAGGCAAACACTGGTATTGAACGGATAGAGACAAGTGAGACACTACCAAAAACTGATGTGGAAGTAGTCAATAACACCACCAGTTCACCAATAGTACCGCCACTTTTGCAGGAAGTTTCCAGCAAAGGTGGTGATCAAAATAAAAAGAGCCACAAAACGATTCAAACCAATGAGGGAGCGACAAAAAATAACACCGCCTCCCAAAATTGTCGACTGGAAGATGGTGTAATAGGTAGTGAACGAAAGGAGGAGAATGGCCCACTACCAAATAATGAGGGGGGTGCCACCAGATAGGATAGACTCCCAAAAGAAACTTTTACTGGAAAAACAATGATTGAGGTCATCCAGATAAACCTCCACCGGAGCGAGACAGCTTCCAACGCTCTGATGGACATCATAAATAAAGGCAGGGTTCATATTGCTTTGATCCAGGAACCATGGACAACTAGCAACAAGGTTACTGGATTAAACCATGTGAACTATAACCTTTTCTACGCTAACACAGGTACTCGTCCAAGGACTTGTATTCTGTGCCATAAAAACTTATGTTTTATTTTCTCTCCAGAGTTGTCAACATCGGACGCAACGGTGCTGAGGCAAGGTAATGGAAATATGTACCTGGCGTCAATATATCTGCCATTCGATGCGCCGACATTGCCACCTACGTCGGAATTACAACGTCTGGTGAGGGAATCCAAACACACAAGTAATGAGTTATTTCCTGGATGTGACGCCAACTCCCATCATATCGCTTGGGGTAGTACTAACACCAATAAAAGGGGACACGCACTTATCGAATTTTTTGAATACAAATGACCTCATAACTCCTAACATAGGAAACACTGCAACCTTTGTTAACAAAATTAGGGAAGAAGTATTAGATATAACGATATGTTCAGAAAATCTTATTGGTGAGATTCATGAGTGGAGGGTTTCGGATGAACACTCCTATTCAGACCACCATTATATAAGGTTTAAAATTGCACGGCCACCGCCAAACCCCATAAGTTTCCGCAATAAGGCTAAGACCGACTGGACTAAATTCGGAAATCTACTTAGAAATCGATTGGGGCAGCCTCCACGCGATTATCTATGTGCAGAAGACATTGATATCAATGTTAAGAAGATTACCGAGGCTCTTGTAAAATCATTCGAAGATAGTTGCCCACTTCGAGAAAGGAAATCTGCCTTTGAGAAACCCTGGATGACAGGACAAATTCGCTCGATTGGCAAAGATGTCCGCAGACTTTACAACAGAGCTCGACGTAAAAAACAATCAGTATATTGGGACGACTACCACAGAAGACTCAAAGAATACAATAAAATCGTTAGATCGGCGAAACGTAACTCCTGGAGGCTTTTCTGTGAACAGCTAGACAGCGTTAACAGCATGTCTAAAATGAAAAAGTTCCTCTCAAAAACTCATGTCCAAACCGAAACACTGGTGGATGAAACGGGTAAAAGGATGGAAACTATAGAGGATACCGTAAGGCTCTTGATGAAAACTCATTTTCCGACTGGTAATGCTGGACCAACAGAGGAACAGTTACAGAATGAAAATGTATTGCATCAAGTACCTATTACGGATATAACAGATGGTATGGTTAAAAAAGCGATAAAAAGTTTCTCTCCCTTTAAGGCTGCGGGACCGGATGGAATATTTCCAGCATTTCTGCAGAATGAGGTGGATCTGGTATCAACTCATCTGGCTGAAGTGTCCACTGCATGCCTAACCCATTCGTATACCCCAAAAAACTGGCAGGAATCAAGGGTGGTCTTCATACCAAAGCCTGGCAAGGCGAGTTACACGACCCCAAAGGCTTATCGACCCATTAGCCTTAATTCTTTCCTGTTAAAAACAATGGAGCGAATAATTGATGACATGGTCAAAGGTAAAATAGCGGATGACAGGCTAAAATTCAAACAACACGCCTATGTCAAAGGAAGATCAGTGGAAACAGCTCTGCATGAGGTAGTGCACCACATAGAAGAGTCCTTCAGTAAAGAAATGTATACACTTGCTGTTTGCATAGACATTGAGGGCGCATTTAACAATGTACAGACCGATACACTTATCCAGTCCTTAGACGAGTTTCAGGTTGACCGGGCGCTGAAAAACTGGATCAACAATATGCTAAGGAATAGGTGGATTATTTGTGGGTCATATGACGTAAAAATTAGAGACAAGTTAAATCGTGGTATACCTCAGGGGGGCATTTTATCGCCTCTTCTATGGGTTACGACGATACACAGTCTCCTAAAAGCCCTCACCAATGAAGGACTTAAACCAGTCTGTTATGCAGACGACGTTGTAATACTTCTAAGGGGCTTTCATCCAAATATATTATGCAGAAGAGCTGAAGAGGCACTTAACATAGCATATAACTGGGCACAACCAAGGGGATTAAATGTTAACCCAGACAAAACAGAAATATGTCTATTTACAAGGAAAACGAAGATCCCACGTTTTACCCCGCCTCGATTCCTGAATAAGACAATTGCTATAACTAAAAAGGTAAAATACTTGGGAGTAATCTTGGATCAGAAACTGTACTGAAAAGATCATCTTGAAGAAAGAGTTACAAAGGCACACAGATGTTGGTCGTTGTGCAGAAGAGCTATAGGTTTAAAATGGGGACTACGTCCAAATATGACTCACTGGCTTTACATGAGCGTGATTAGACCAATAATCACCTACGCCTCTGTAGTGTGGTGGACATCAATGGACAAGAATTGCAACGTAATACCTTTGCAAAAAATTCAACGTATGTGCTGTCTAGGCATAAGCGGGGCATTTAGAACTGTGAATGGATAAATCGAGACCACAAGTCGTACCATCAGAAGATTTTAGAATATCTAGTTGGTCACATTCAAACGCCAGAAATCTCGGACCGCATTCCTGAAGTGCGGCTTACAGCTACCTGTGATACGTTTGTGCCAGACAGACGCTCCTGGGAAAATGGAACTTTGGCCCATGTGCCAGTGGGAACCAGCTGCTACACGGATGGGTCCAAGCGAGGAGGAAGGACGGGTCTGGGACTTTTTATTGATGAACCAGAAGTCGAACTTCACTTCCGCCTCCCTGACCATAACACGGTATTTCAAGCAGAAGTTCGAGCAATCACGGAGTGTGTGAACTGGCTAGGTAACACGACAAAGCCTAAATATGCCAACATCTTCACAGATAGCCAAATGGCGATTAAAGCAATAACATCGGAAAGGGTCAAATCCAGAACTGTGTTGGACTGTAAAAGAACGATAAATGATTACTCAGCCCATGGTCAATTGCGTATTTGCTGGGTACCAGGACACAACGGAGTGATTGGAAATGAACGGGCAAACAACTTGGCTTCAAAGGGCAGAGAACTTCGAGTAATAAACTTGGAAAATTGGAAACCTTTCGAAGCCACGAAAAATGAGTTGAAGCACTGGGCAGTGATGGCTCATAAAACTGTGTGGAATAGCGCAACAGTAGGAGCAACTGCAAAGATACTGTGGGGTGACCCAAATGAAAAGAAAACAAGAAGTCTTCTGAAACTAAACAAGATCGATATTAGTAAGATGATGAGTGTTCTAACGGGACACTCAAGCTTACAAGCACATCTTCATCGCATAGGACTAGCAGGAAACGACGAATGCAGGGCATGCAGAGAAAACATCGAAACGATGGAACATTTTCTGTGTCACTGCCCGGCTTTCACACATGCAAGATCCCAACATTTCGGGTCCGACATATTACCAGACTTGACTCATCTCAGAGAATATGACTGGAAGATACTGAGAAAATTCGTGTCTAGTACCGATTTTCTGTAACTCGTGAGGTATAAAAAGATCATAAATAAGGAGCGCACAACAGGCCGAACCACTGGCTTAAGTGTATGTCCATGGACATGAGACGTTTAAACGTCTCCTCTCTTCAACCTAACCTAACCTAACCTACTATTAACCCGCCATGGTCCGGATCATGGTGTGTACGCAATCCCTACGTCATGGGGATATGGCCCCCTCGGTCGGAAGGGGCGGGTAAGAGTGGATGCGTTTGGAACGCTCGTTATAAAAACAAAGAAGCCTACGTGCCGATAACGAGTTTTAACTTCACAAGAACTTCAAATGTGATTTTTCCGAAACGACAAAAAAATTATACACTATTTTCTTATTGAAGGGAAAATATATTCCTCATACTTGATACTTTAAATAAGATTTTTGCAAAAACCCAAAACAATGGCGTAGTCACAAGAACCCCTGAAACGTCTAGTATGTACGTATTTATTTATATAATTCACTAGCTGGACCCGGTCCACTTCGTTGCCCCAGACTTCAGATTTCCGATTCCGTCAATTTTTTAACCAATTACGTAGACTGCCATCAAATGCATATTTACAAAATTACAACACTCTCGCTAACAAATTGTTCAAGGTATTTCAATTTCAGAAATTTGTTTATAAGGGTGGGGCCACGCCCACTGGTCCGACCCCAACCCTTTTGGACCATTCACGTAGACTATCACCATTTATGGGCGGTGCCACGCCTATTGGTCCGATCCCGCCCATTTTTGAAAAAAATCACGTGGACCGCTACCAGATACATACGTACAACATTACAGCACTCTAGCTAACAAATTGTGCAAGATATCTCAATTTAAAAATTTGGCTTATATGGGCGGGGCCACGCCCATTGGTCCGATTTCGCCAATTTTTGACCAATTACGAAGACTACCACCATATACATATACACAAAATTCCAGCACTCTCGCTATCAAATTGTGCAAAATATCTCAATTTCAAAATTTGGCTTATATGGGCGGGGCCACGCCTATTGGTCCTAACCCGCCCATTTTTGGACCAATCATGTAGGTCGCCAACGGATATACATATACAAAATTCCAGGTCTCTCGGTAACAAATTGTGCAAGATATCACATTATTAAAATTTGGCTTATATGGGCGGTGCCACGCCCATTGGTCCGATCCCGCCCATTTTTGGAAAACTCACGTGGACTGCTACCAGATACATACACACAACATTGCAGCACTCTCGCTAGCAAATTGTGCAAGATATCGAAATTTCCAAATTTGGTCTATGTGGGCGGGGCCACGCCCATTGAGCCGATCCCGCCCATTTTTGGACCAATCACGTAGACTGTCACCAGATACATATACACAAACTTGCAGAACTCACGCTAATGAATTGTGGAAAATATTTCAATTTCAAAATTTGGCTTATATGGGCGGGGCCACGCCCATTGGTCCGATTCCGCCTATTTTTGGTCGAATCACGTAGACTGTCATCAGCTACATATACCCAAAACTGCAGCGCTCACTTAAACAAATTGTTCAAGATATGTCAACTTAAAAATTAGGCTCCTATGGGCGGTGCCGCCCTTTTTTGTGTAATCACGTAGACTGCGTGAGATGTACAAAATCACAACACTCTCGCTAACAAATTGTGTAAGACATCTCAATTTCAAAATTTAGTTTATATGGGCAGGGCCACGGCCATTGATCCGATCCCGACCCTTTTTGGACCAATAACGTAGACTATCACCAGACATCACTCTCGCTAAAAATTGTGCAAGATATGTGTCTAAATTTCAAAATTTTGCTTCTATAGGCGGGGCCATGGTCTGATCCCGCCAATTTTTGGGCGAATCGTGTAGACTGTCATCAGATACATATGTCCAAAACTGCAGCATTCTCGATAATAAATTATGCAAGATATTTCAATTTCAAAATTTGGCTTATATGGACGTGGCCACGCCCATTGGTTCGATGCCGCTCATTTTTGGACCAATCACGTAGACTACCACCAGATATATATACACGAAATTACAGCACTCTCGGTAAAAAATTGTGCAATATATCTCAATTTCAAAATTTGGCTTTTATGGGCGGGGCCACGCCTATTGGTCCGAACGCGCCCATTTTTGGACCAATCATGTAGGTCGCCAACGCATATATATATACAAAATTCCAGGTCTCTCGGTAACAAATTGTGCAAGATATCACATTTTTAAAATTTGGCTTATATGGGCGGTGCCGCGCCCATTGGTCCGATCCCGCCCATTTTTGGACCAATCATGTAGGTCGCCAACGGATATATATATACAAAATTCCAGGTCTCTCGGTAAAAAATTGTGCAATATATCTCAATTTAAAAATTTGGCTTATATGGCGGGGCCACGCCCATTGGTCCGATTCCGCCAATTTTTGGACCAATTACGAAGACTGCCACAATATACATATACACGAAATTCCAGCACTCTCGCTATCAAATTGTGCAAAATATCTCAATTTCAAAATTTGGCTTATATGCGCGGGGCCACGCCTATTGGTCCGAACGCGCCCATTTTTGGACCAATCATGTAGGTCGCCAACGCATATATATATACAAAATTCCTGGTCTCTCGGTAAAAAATTGTGCAATATATCTCAATTTCAAAATTTGGCTTTTATGGGCGGGGCCACGCCTATTGGTCCGAACGCGCCCGTTTTTGGACCAATCATGTAGGTCGCCAACGCATATATATATACAAAATTCCAGGTCTCTCGGTAACAAATTGTGCAAGATATCACATTTTTAAAATTGGGCTTATATGGGCGGTGCCACGCCCATTGGTCCGATCCCGCCCATTTTTGGAAAAATCACGTGGACTGCTACCAGATACATATACACAACATTGGAGCACTCTCGCTAGCAAATTGTGCAAGATATCGAAATTTCAAAATTTGGTCTATGTGGACGGGGCCACGCCCATTGAGCCGATCCCGCCCATTTTTGGACCAATCACGTAGACTGTCACCAGATACATATACACAAACTTGCAGAACTCACGCTAATGAATTGTGGAAAATATTTCAATTTCAAAATTTGGCTTATACGAGTATGGGCGGGGCCACGCCCATTGGTCCGATTCCGCCCATTTTTTGAAAATTCACATAATCTGACACTAAATGCATACACACAAAATTTCAGCACTCTAGTTAAAAATTTTTCTCAATACCAAAATTTGACCCATATGGGCGGGTCCACGCCCACTTGATATATCGAAAATTCAAGTACCCTATTTTTACCACGCCCCACACATGTACATTCTGTGAAAATTTCAAGAAGATCGGTCCAGCCGTTTAGACGTCTATACGGAACAAACAAACAAACCCACAAACAGACACTCTCTTTTATATATATAGATATACTAGCTGGACCCGGTCCACTTCGTTGCCCCAGACTTCAGATTTTCGATTCCGTCAATTTTTTAACCAATTACGTAGACTGCTATCAAATGCATACTTACAAAATTACAACACTCTCGCTAACAAATTGTTCAATGTATTTCAATTTCAGAAATTTGCTTATAAGGGTGGGGCCAGGCCCATTGGTCCGATCCCAACCCTTTTGGACCATTCACGTAGACTATCACCAGACCGATATGCAAAGAATTACAGCACTCTCGATAAAAAATCGTGCAAGATATGACTCTCAATTTCAAAATTTGGCTTATACTCGCATAGGCGGGGCAACGTCCATTGGTCTGATCCCGCCTATTTTTGGTCGAATCACGTAGACTGCCATCAGATACATATACCCAAAACTGCAGCGCTCACTTAAACAAATTGTGCAAGATACCTCAATTTAAAAATCACGCTCCTATGGGCGTTGCCGCCCTTTTTTGTGTAATCACGTAGACTGCGTGAGATGCACAAAATCACAGCACTCTCGCTAACAAATTGTGCATGATATCTCAATTTCAAAATTTGGTTTATATGGGCGGGGCCAGGCCCATTGATCCGAACTTTTAAAATTGGGCTTATATGGGGGGGGCACGCCCATTGTTTTGATCCCGCCCATTTTTGGACCAATCACGTAGACTGCCACAATATACATAGGTATACACAAAATTCCAGCACTCTCGCTATCAAATTATACAAAATATCTCAATTTCAAAATTTGGCTTATATGGGCGGAGCCACGCCTATTGGTCCGAACCCGCCCATTTTTGGACCAATCATGTAGGTCGCCAACGGATATATATATACAAAATTCCAGGTCTCTCGGTAACAAATTGTGCAAGATATCACATTTTTAAAATTGGGCTTATATGGGCGGTGCCACGCCCATTGGTCCGATCCCGCCCATTTTTGGAAAAATCACGTGGACTGCTACCAGATACATATACACAACATTGGAGCACTCTCGCTAGCAAATTGTGCAAGATATCGAAATTTCAAAATTTGGTCTATGTGGACGGGGCCACGCCCATTGAGCCGATCCCGCCCATTTTTGGACCAATCACGTAGACTGTCACCAGATACATATACACAAACTTGCAGAACTCACGCTAATGAATTGTGGAAAATATTTCAATTTCAAAATTTGGCTTATACGAGTATGGGCGGGGCCACGCCCATTGGTCCGATTCCGCCAATTTTTGGACCAATTACGAAGACTGCCACAATATACATATACACAAAATTCCAGCACTCTCGCTATCAAATTGTGCAAAATATCTCAATTTCAAAATTTGGCTTATATGCGCGGGGCCACGCCTATTGGTCCGAACGCGCCCATTTTTGGACCAATCATGTAGGTCGCAAACGGATATATATATACAAAATTCCAGGTCTCTCGGTAACAAATTGTGCAAGATATCACATTTTTAAAATTGGGCTTATATGGGCGGTGCCACGCCCATTGGTCCGATCCCGCCCATTTTTGGAAAAATCACGTGGACCGCTACCAGATACATACGTACAACATTACAGCACTCTAGCTAACAAATTGTGGAAGATATCTCAATTTAAAAATTTGGCTTATATTGGCGGGGCCACGCCCATTGGTCCGATTCCGCCAATTTTTGGACCAATTACGAAGACTGCCACCCTATACATATACACAAAATTCCAGCACTCTCGCTATCAAATTGTGCAAAATATCTCAATTTCAAAATTTGGCTTATATGGGCGGGGCCACGCCTATTGGTCCTAACCCGCCAATTTTTGGACCAATCATGTAGGTCGCCAACGGATATACATATACAAAATTCCAGGTCTCTCGGTAACAAATTGTGCAAGATATCACATTTTTAAAATTTGGCTTATATGGGCGGTGCCACGCCCATTGGTCCGATCCCGCCCATATTTGGAAAAATCACGTGGACTGCTACCAGATACATATACACAACATTGCAGCACTCTCGCCAGCAAATTGTGGTCTATGTGGGCGGGGCCACGCCCATTGAGCCGATCCCGCCCATTTTTGGACCAATCACGTAGACTGTCACCAGATACATATACACAAACTTGCAGAACTCACGCTAATGAATTGTGGAAAATATTTCAATTTCAAAATTTGGCTTATACGAGTATGGGCGGGGCCACGCCCATTGGTCCGATTCCGCCCATTTTTTGAAAATTCACATAATCTGACACTAAATGCATACACACAAAATTTCAGCACTCTAGTTAAAAATTTTTCTCAATACCAAAATTTGACCCATATGGGCGGGTCCACGCCCACTTGATATATCGAAAATTCAAGTACCCTATTTTTACCACGCCCCACACATGTACATTCTGTGAAAATTTCAAGAAGATCGGTCCAGCCGTTTAGACGTCTATACGGAACAAACAAACAAACAGACACTCTCTTTTATATATATAGATATACTAGCTGGACCCGGTCCACTTCGTTGCCCCAGACTTCAGATTTTCGATTCCGTCAATTTTTTAACCAATTACGTAGACTGCCATCAAATGCATATTTACAAAATTACAACACTCTCGTTAAACAAATTGTTCAAGGTATTTCAATTTCAGAAATTTGCTTATAAGGGTGGGGCCACGCCCATTGGTCCGATCCCAACCCTTTTGGACCATTCACGTAGACTATCACCAGATCGGTATGCAAAAAATTACAGTACTCTCGATAAAAAATTGTGCAAGATATGACTCTCAATTTCAAAATTTGGCTTATACTCGCATAGGCGGGGCAACGTCCATTGGTCTGATCCCGCCTATTTTTGGTCGAATCACGTAGACTGTCATCAGATACATATACCCAAAACTGCAGCGCTCACTTAAACAAATTGTGCAAGATATCTCAATTTAAAAATTAGGCTCCTATGGGCGGTGCCGCCCTTTTTTGTGTAATCACGTAGACTGCGTGAGATGCACAAAATCACAGCACTCTCGCTAACAAATTGTGCATGATATCTAAATTTGGTTTATATGGGCGGGGCCAGGCCCATTGATCCGAACTTTTAGAACATTCACGTAGGCTATCATCAGATACATATGCACAAAATTACAGAACTATCGCTAAACAATTGTGTAAGACATCTCAATTTCAAAATTTAGTTTATATGGGCAGGGCCACGGCCATTGATCCGATCCCGACCTTTTTTGGACCAATACTACCACCAAGATTACCACCAGACATCACTCTCGCTAAAAATTGTGCAAGATATGTGTCTCAATTTCAAAATTTGGCTTATATTGGCGGGACCACGTCCATTGTTCTGATCCCGCCCATTTTTGCATATACACAAAATTCCAGCACGCTCGCTATCAAATTGTGCAAAATATCTCAATTTCAAAATTTGGCTTATATTGGCGGGGCCACGCCCATTGGTCCGATTCCGCCCATTTTTTGAAAATTCACATAATCTGACACTAAATGCATACACACAAAATTTCAGCACTCTAGTTAACAATTTTTCTCAATACCAAAATGTGACCCATATGGGCGGGTCCACGCCCACTTGATATATCGAAAATTCAAGTACCCTATTTTCACCACGCCCCGCACATGTACATTCTGTGAAAATTTCAAGAAGATCGGTCCAGCTGTTTAGACGTCTATACGGAACAAACAAACAAACCCACAAACAAACCCACAAACAGACACTCTCTTTTATATATATAGATAGACTAGCTGGACCCGGTAAACTTCGTTGCCCCAGACTTCAGATTTCCGATTCCGTCAATTTTTTAACCAATTACGTAGACTGCTATCAAATGCATACTTACAAAATTACAACACTCTCGCTAACAAATTGTTCAATGTATTTCAATTTCAGAAATTTGCTTATAAGGGTGGGGCCAGGCCCATTGGTCCGATCCCAACCCTTTTGGACCATTCACGTAGACTATCACCAGACCGATATGCAAAGAATTACAGCACTCTCGATAAAAAATCGTGCAAGATATGACTCTCAATTTCAAAATTTGGCTTATACTCGCATAGGCGGGGCAACGTCCATTGGTCTGATCCCGCCTATTTTTGGTCGAATCACGTAGACTGTCATCAGATACATATACCCAAAACTGCAGCGCTCACTTAAACAAATTGTGCAAGATACCTCAATTTAAAAATCACGCTCCTATGGGCGTTGCCGCCCTTTTTTGTGTAATCACGTAGACTGCGTGAGATGCACAAAATCACAGCACTCTCGCTAACAAATTGTGCATGATATCTCAATTTCAAAATTTGGTTTATATGGGCGGGGCCAGGCCCATTGATCCGAACTTTTAAAATTGGGCTTATATGGGGGGGGCACGCCCATTGTTTTGATCCCGCCCATTTTTGGACCAATCACGTAGACTGCCACAATATACATAGGTATACACAAAATTCCAGCACTCTCGCTATCAAATTATACAAAATATCTCAATTTCAAAATTTGGCTTATATGGGCGGAGCCACGCCTATTGGTCCGAACCCGCCCATTTTTGGACCAATCATGTAGGTCGCCAACGGATATATATATACAAAATTCCAGGTCTCTCGGTAACAAATTGTGCAAGATATCACATTTTTAAAATTTGGCTTATATGGGCGGTGCCACGCCCATTGGTCCGATCCCGCCCATTTTTGGAAAAATCACGTGGACCGCTACCAGATACATACGTACAACATTACAGCACTCTAGCTAACAAATTGTGCAAGATATCTCAATTTAAAAATTTGGCTTATATTGGCGGGGCCACGCCCATTGGTCCGATTCCGCCAATTTTTGGACCAATTACGAAGACTGCCACCCTATACATATACACAAAATTCCAGCACTCTCGCTATCAAATTGTGCAAAATATCTCAATTTCAAAATTTCACCACGCCCCGCACATGTACATTCTGTGAAAATTTCAAGAAGATCGGTCCAGCTGTTTAGACGTCTATACGGAACAAACAAACAAACCCACAAACAAACCCACAAACAGACACTCTCTTTTATATATATAGATAGACTAGCTGGACCCGGTAAACTTCGTTGCCCCAGACTTCAGATTTCCGATTCCGTCAATTTTTTAACCAATTACGTAGACTGCTATCAAATGCATACTTACAAAATTACAACACTCTCGCTAACAAATTGTTCAATGTATTTCAATTTCAGAAATTTGCTTATAAGGGTGGGGCCAGGCCCATTGGTCCGATCCCAACCCTTTTGGACCATTCACGTAGACTATCACCAGACCGATATGCAAAGAATTACAGCACTCTCGATAAAAAATCGTGCAAGATATGACTCTCAATTTCAAAATTTGGCTTATACTCGCATAGGCGGGGCAACGTCCATTGGTCTGATCCCGCCTATTTTTGGTCGAATCACGTAGACTGTCATCAGATACATATACCCAAAACTGCAGCGCTCACTTAAACAAATTGTGCAAGATACCTCAATTTAAAAATCACGCTCCTATGGGCGTTGCCGCCCTTTTTTGTGTAATCACGTAGACTGCGTGAGATGCACAAAATCACAGCACTCTCGCTAACAAATTGTGCATGATATCTCAATTTCAAAATTTGGTTTATATGGGCGGGGCCAGGCCCATTGATCCGAACTTTTAAAATTGGGCTTATATGGGGGGGGCACGCCCATTGTTTTGATCCCGCCCATTTTTGGACCAATCACGTAGACTGCCACAATATACATAGGTATACACAAAATTCCAGCACTCTCGCTATCAAATTATACAAAATATCTCAATTTCAAAATTTGGCTTATATGGGCGGAGCCACGCCTATTGGTCCGAACCCGCCCATTTTTGGACCAATCATGTAGGTCGCCAACGGATATATATATACAAAATTCCAGGTCTCTCGGTAACAAATTGTGCAAGATATCACATTTTTAAAATTTGGCTTATATGGGCGGTGCCACGCCCATTGGTCCGATCCCGACCATTTTTGGAAAAATCACGTGGACCGCTACCAGATACATACGTACAACATTACAGCACTCTAGCTAACAAATTGTGCAAGATATCTCAATTTAAAAATTTGGCTTATATTGGCGGGGCCACGCCCATTGGTCCGATTCCGCCAATTTTTGGACCAATTACGAAGACTGCCACCCTATACATATACACAAAATTCCAGCACTCTCGCTATCAAATTGTGCAAAATATCTCAATTTCAAAATTTGGCTTATATGGGCGGGGCCACGCCTATTGGTCCTAACCCGCCAATTTTTGGACCAATCATGTAGGTCGCCAACGGATATACATATACAAAATTCCAGGTCTCTCGGTAACAAATTGTGCAAGATATCACATTTTTAAAATTTGGCTTATATGGGCGGTGCCACGCCCATTGGTCCGATCCCGCCCATATTTGGAAAAATCACGTGGACTGCTACCAGATACATATACACAACATTGCAGCACTCTCGCCAGCAAATTGTGGTCTATGTGGGCGGGGCCACGCCCATTGAGCCGATCCCGCCCATTTTTGGACCAATCACGTAGACTGTCACCAGATACATATACACAAACTTGCAGAACTCACGCTAATGAATTGTGGAAAATATTTCAATTTCAAAATTTGGCTTATATGGGCGGGGCCACGTCCATTTGTCCGATTCCGCCCATTTTTTAAAATTCACATAATCTGACACTAAATGCATACACACAAAGTTTCAGCACTCTAGTTAAAAATTTTTCTCAATACCAAAATTTGACCCATATGGAAATTTCAAGTACCCTATTTTCACCACGCCCCACACATGTACATTCTGTGAAAATTTCAAGAAGATCGGTCCAACCGTTTAGATGACTATACGGAACAAACAAACAAACAAACCCACAAACAGACACTCTCTTTTATACTCGTATATACTAGCTGGACCCGGTCCACTTCATTGCCCCAGACTTCAGATTTCCGATTCCGTCAATTTTTTAACCAATTACGTAGACTGCCATCAAATGCATATTTACAAAATTACAACACTCTCGCTAACAAATTGTTCAAGGTATTTCAATTTCAGAAATTTGCTTATAAGGGTGGGGCCACGCCCATTGGTCCGATCCCAACCCTTTTGGACCATTCACGTAGACTATCACCAGATCGATATGCAAAAAATTACAGTACTCTCGATAAAAAATTGTGCAAGATATGACTCTCAGTTTCAAAATTTGGCTTATACTCGCATAGGCGGGGCAACGTCCATTGGTCTGATCCCGTCTATTTTTAATCGAATCACGTAGACTGTCATCAGATACATATACCCAAAACTGCAGCGCTCACTTAAACAAATTGTGCAAGATATCTCAATTTAAAAATTAGGCTTCTTTGGGCGGTGCCGCCCTTTTTTGTGTAATCACGTAGACTGCGTGAGATGCACAAAATCACAGCACTCTCGCTAACAAATTGTGCATGATATCTAAATTTCAAAATTTGGTTTATATGGGCGGGGCCAGGCCCATTGATCCGAACTTTTAGAACATTCACGTAGGCTATCATCAGATACATATGCACAAAATTACAGAACTATCGCTAAACAATTGTGTAAGACATCTCAATTTCAAAATTTAGTTTATATGGGCAGGGCCACGGCCATTGATCCGATCCCGACCATTTTTGGACCAATAACGTAGACTACCACCAGACATCACTCTCGCTAAAAATTGTGCAAGATATGTGTCTTAATTTCAAAATTTGGCTTATATTGGCGGGGCCACGTACATTGGTCTGATCCCGCCAATTTTTGGGCGAATCGCGTAGACTGTCATCAGATACATATGTCCAAAACTGCAGCACTCTCGATGATAAATTGTGCAAGATATTTCAATTTCAAAATTTGGCTTATATGGACGTGGCCACGCCCATTGGTTCGAAATTGTGCAAGATATCACATTTTTAAAATTTGGCTTATATGGGCGGTGCCACGCCCATTGGTCCGATCCCGCCCATTTTTGGAAAAATCACGTGGACTGCCACCAGATACATATACACAACATTGCAGCACTCTCGCTAGCAAATTGTGCAAAATATCGAAATTTCAAAATTTGGTCTATGTGGACGGGGCCACGCCCATTGAGCCTATCCCGCCCATTTTTGGACCAATCACGTAGACTGTCACCAGATACATATACACAAACTTGCAGAACTCACGCTAATGAATTGTGGAAAATATTTCAATTTCAAAATTTGGCTTATATGGGCGGGGCCACGCCCATTGGTCTGATTCCGCCCATTTTTGGAAAATTCACATAATCTGACACTAAATGCATACACATAAAATTTCAGCACTCTAGTTAAAAATTTTTCTCAATACCAAAATTTGACCCATATGGGCGGGTCCACGCCCACTTGATATATCGAAAATTCAAGTACCCTATTTTCACCACGCCCCGCACATGTACATTCTGTGAAAATTTCAAGAAGATCGGTCCAGCTGTTTAGACGTCTATACGGAACAAACAAACAAACAAACCCACAAACAGACACTCTCTTTTATATATATATACAGGGTGCCTGATATGTAATGCAACAAAGTAAAGCGCTATATTTTTTTAATTTTTTTTAAATATTATTGTTCAAAAGCAAATAATGTCGAAATAACATAAAATTTTAGAAACAGTTTAGATTTGTTCGAATTGGCCACGTTTGGCACGAATTATGACTGTCTTTAGGACATTTTCCCGATAATATTCGGCATTTATTTTGACTCCATGCTCGATGAATACGAGCGGGGAGCGACCATCGGCCGTTACGGCTGCCCACACCATTACCATCGGCGGCGCTTGAGTTCTGGTGGCCAATAGAAGGTGTACATTTTCAGCTGACCTCTTTAGCAAGTAAACCCGATCATTTTGTTTGTTCACAAACTGCTCAATTTTGGATGGTTTCTCATCGGAGAAAACCAAATTCGGTAACTGGTCACTTTCGTGCAAGCGAAGCAACTCCTTGGCTCTTTCCAGTCTAACTTTTTTTTGTGCGTCGGTGAGCTCTTGCACTTTTTGGAACTTCAATGGCTTTAGTCCAAGCTCATTTTTTAATATGTGTTGTATCCGTTCTCGCGATATGTTCAGCTCACGAGCAATTTTTCTACCACTGCGGCGTGTATTTCGATCAAATCTGGCCTTCACTTTTCGGATCATTTCTGGTGTTGTTACCGTTTTTTTTCGTCCACTTTTGGGACGCGATGCAACACTGCCAGTATCACGGTAACGAGCAATGGTACGAGAAACAAAAGATTTATTCACATTTAAATGCTGGAGGGCTCTAACGATAGCCACTTGTGTTTTTCCACCCAAATATAAAGCAATCACACTATCACGCTGGAATTCCATCACGAATAACTTTTTTCTAAATGCAATAGATCAAAATGCTTTTGTAAGCTTGTAAACAATAAAATGAACTGTCACTGAAATAAATATGTCAGCTATCAGACTAGCGGTTTAGAAATGATAGCAACCTCAAGTTGGTTGCAATACATATCAGCCACCCTGTAGATAGACTAGCTGGACCCGTTCCACTTCGTTGCCCCAGACTTCAGATTTCCGATTCCGTAAATTTTTTAACCAATTAAGTAGACTGCCATCAAATGCATATTTACAAAATTACAACACTCTCGCTAACAAATTGTTCAATGTATTTCAGAAATTTGCTTATAAGGGTGGGGCCAGGCCCATTGGTCCGATCCCAACACTTTTGGACCATTCACGTAGACTATCACCAGATCGATATATGGGCGGGGCCACGCCTATTGGTCCGAACCCGCCCATTTTTGGACCAATCATGTAGGTCGCCAACGGATATACATATACAAAATTCCAGGTCTCTCGGTAACAAATTGTGCAAGATATCACATTTTTAAAATTTGGCTTATATGGGCGGTGCCACGCCCATTGGTCCGATCCCGCCCATTTTTGGAAAAATCACGTGGACTGCTACCAGATACATATACACAACATTGCAGCACTCTCGCTAGCAAATTGTGCAAAATATCGAAATTTCAAAATTTGGTCTATGTGGGCGGGGCCACGCCCATTGAGCCGATCCCGCCCATTTTTGGACCAATCACGTAGACTGTCACCAGATACATATACACGAACTTGCAGAACTCACGCTAATGAATTGTGGAAAATATTTCAATTTCAAAATGTGGCTTATATGGGCGGGGCCACGCCCATTTGTCCGATTCCGCCCATTTTTTGAAAATTCACATAATCTGACACTAAATGCATACACACAAAATTTCAGCACTCTAGTTAAAAATTTTTCTCAATACCAAAATTTGACCCATATGGAAATTTCAAGTACCCTATTTTCACCACGCCCCACACATGTACATTCTGTGAAAATTTCAAGAAGATCGGTCCAGCCGTTTAGATGACTATACGGAACAAACAAACAAACAGACACTCTCTTTTATACTCGTATATACTAGCTGGACCCGGTCCATTTCGTTGCCCCAGACTTCAGATTTCCGATTCCGTCAATTTTTTAACCAATTACGTAGACTGCCATCAAATGCATATTTACAAAATTACAACACTCTCGCTAACAAATTGTTGAAGGTATTTCAATTTCAGAAATTTGCTTATAAGGGTGGGGTCACGCCCATTGGTCCGATCCCAACCCTTTTGGACCATTCACGTATACTATCACCAGATCGATATGCAAAAAATTACAGTACTCTCGATAAAAAATTGCGCAAGATATGACTCTCAATTTCAAAATTAGGCTTATACTCGCATAGGCGGGGCAACGTCCATTGGTCTGATCCCGCCTATTTTTGGTCGAATCACGTAGATTGTCATCAGATACATATACCCAAAACTGCAGCGCTCACTTAAACAAATTGTGCAAGATATCTCAATTTAAAAATTAGGCTCCCTTTTTTGTGTAATCACGTAGACTGCGTGAGATGCACAAAATCACAGCACTCTCGCTAACAAATTGTGCATGATATCTCAATTTCAAAATTTGGTTTATATGGGCGGGGCCAGGCCCATTGATCCGAACTTTTAGAACATTCACGTAGGCTTTCATCAGATACATATGCACAAAATTACAGAACTATCGCTAAACAATTGTGTAAGACATCTCAATTTCAAAATTTAGTTTATATGGGCAGGGCCACGGTCATTGATCCGATCCCGACCATTTTTGGACCAATAACGTAGACTACCACCAGACATCACTCTCGCTAAAAATTGTGCAAGATATGTGTCTCAATTTCAAAATTTGGCTTATATTGGCGGGGCCACGTCCATTGGTCTGATCCCGAAAATTTTTGGGCGAATCGCGTAGACTGTCATCAGATACATATGTCCAAAACTGCAGCACTCTCGATAATAAATTATGCAAGATATTTCAATTTCAAAATTTGGCTTATATGGACGTGGCCACGCCCATTGGTTCGATGCCACGCCCATTGGTTCGATGCCACGCCCATTGGTTCGATTTGGACCAATCACGTAGACTACCACCAGATATATATACACGAAATTACAGCACTCTCGGTAAAAAATTGTGCAATATATCTCAATTCCAAATTTGGCTTATATGGGGGGGGGGCACGCCCATTGTACTGATCCCGCCCATTTTTGGACCAATCACGTAGACTATCACCAGATACATATACACAAACTTGCAGAACTCACGCTAATGAATTGTGGAAAATATTTCAATTTCAAAATTTGGCTTATATGGGCGAGGCCACGCCCATTGGTCCGATTCCGCTCATTTTTTGAAAATTCACATAATCTGACACCAAATGCATACACACAAAAGTTCAGCACTCTAGTTAAAAAATTTTCTCAATACCAAAATTTTACCCATATGGGCGGGTCCACTCCCACTTGTTATATCGAAAATTCAAGCACCCTATTTTCACCACGCCCCGCACATGTACATTCTGTGAAAATTTCAAGAAGATCGGTCCAGCTGTTTAGACGTCTATATGGAACAAACAAACCCACAAACGTGGGCGTGGACCCGCCCATATGGGTCAAATTTTGGTATTGAAAAAATTTTTTAACTAGAGTGCTGAAATTTTGTGTGTATGCATTTAGTGTCAGATTATGTTAATTTTCAAAAAATGGGCGGAATCGGACCAATTGACGTGGCCCCGCGTATACAAGCCAAATTTTGAAATTGAGACACATATCTTGCACAATTTTTAGCGAGAGTGATGTCTGGTATTAGTCTACGTTATTGGTCCAAAAAGGGTCGGGATCGGATCAATGGCCGTGGCCCTGCCCATATAAAATAAATTTTGAAATTGAGATGTCTTACACAATTGCTTAGCGATAGTTCTGTAATTTTGTGCATATGTATCTGATGATAGCCTACGTGAATGCACTAAAAGTTCGGATCAATGGGCCTGGCCCCGCCCATACAAGCCAAATTTTTAAATTGAGATATCTTGCACAATTTGTTAGCTAGAGTGCTGTAATGTTGTACGTATGTATCTGGTAGCGGTTCACGTGATTTTTCCAAAAATGGGCGGGATCGGACCAATGGGCGTGGCACCGCCCATATAAGCCAAATTTTAAAAATGTGATATCTTGCACAATTTGTTACCGAGAGACCTGGAATTTTACCGAGAGACCTGGAATTTTGTATATATATATCCGTTGGCGACCTACATGATTGGTCCAAAAATGGGCGGGTTCGGACCAATAGGCGTGGCCCCGCCCATATAAGCCAAATTTTGAAATTGAGATATTTTGCACAATTTATTATCGAGAGTGCTGCAGTTTTGGACATATGTATCTGATGGCAGTCTACGCGATTCGCCCAAAAATTGGCGGGATCAGACCAATGGACGTGGCCCCGCCAATATAAGCCAAATTTTGAAATTGAGACACATATCTTGCACAATTTTTAGCGAGAGTGATGTCTGGTGGTAGTCTACGTTATTGGTCCAAAAATGGTCGGGATCGGATCAATGGCCGTGGCCCTGTCCATATAAACTAAATTTTGAAATTGAGATGTCTTACAAAATTGTTTAGCGATAGTTCTGTATTTTGTGCATATGTATCTGATGATAGCCTACGTGAATGTTCTAAAAGTTCGGATCAATGGGCCTGGCCCCGCCCATATAAACCAAATTTTGAAATTGAGATATCATGCACAATTTGTTAGCGAGAGTGCTGTGATTTTGTGCATCTCACGCAGTCTACGTGATTACACAAAAAAGGGAGCCTAATTTTTAAATTGAGATATCTTGCACAATTTGTTTAAGTGAGCGCTGCAGTTTTGGGTTTATGTATCTGATGACAGTCTACGTGATTCGACCAAAAATAGGCGGGATCAGACCAATGGACGTTGCCCGCCTATGCGAGTATAAGCCAAATTTTGAAATTGAGTGTCATATCTTGCACAATTTTTTATCGAGATTGCTGTAATTTTTTGCATATCGATCTGGTGATAGTCTACGTGAATGGTCCAAAAGGGTTGGGATCGGACCAATGGGCGTGGACCCACCCTTATAAGCAAATTTCTGAATTTGAAATACCTTGAACAATTTGTTAGCGAGAGTGTTGTAATTTTGTAAATATGCATTTGATGGCAAAAATTGACGGAATCGGAAATCTGAAGTCAGGGGCATTGAAGTGGACCGGGTCCAGCTAGTTCTAAACATAAATTTTAGGCGCCCGACCAACTGATATCATTTTATTCGGGTGATGAATTCAAACGCGGTGAAGCTGAAGAACCCAAATGTTTTAAAGTCCATTTTAATTCCAAGTTTTATTTTAAATTAGTAAAACGAAAAACTATTTTTGATATGCTTGTGTGACCCAAAAAAAGGACTGATTTAGTTTGCCGTTTCATAACATGGGAAGATTTTCATCCTGGTCGAACCCGCTAATGTACAACAACAACTGAAGAATATTATGTCTACAAGCAAGTTTGTCGCTTTAGCAAAATAAACAAAACTCGCAATTAAAGTTTTTGACTCCAAAAATGGAATACTATATGGAAACAGTAGGAAAGGCTGACGATGCTGCACAAAGAAAATGCTACACTTTTTCCAAAAATTAAATCTCCATTATATACCCTCCACCATAGATCACATTCCACAGTATAATAAAGATCAGTTACATGTTAAATATATGTGTATATATACAAAAGAAATTCAGGGTATCATGAATATTCCTAAATGCTACACTTTTTCCTAAAACGAAATTTCCATTATATACCCTCCACCATAGATCGCATTTCACAGTATAATAAAGATTAGTTACATGTTAAATATATGTGTATGTATACATAAGAAACACAGGGTATCATGAATATTCTTAAATATAAAAACGTGTTTACATAACATCTCCCTTTTTAAAATACATTTAATTCAGTATTAATTAATTTCAATATGAGATGCAATACAAAGCAATGAGACGCTCTGAGTCGAGCGGGTGAGGTGTGGCCGGGTGCCCAGGTGGATGTTGTCGAAAAAAACAACATCCCTAGTCACCCTAGAGCCATCACCTGGGTTACAGAAGGGCCCTCCAACCCGGCTGACATATCAGAAATAATAAAAGATTCCAATCCTGGTCTGCCCGCCCATAATTGGAGAATCAGCAAGGTTGGTGAGGCGGATGGTTAAAAGCGTCAGGTCAATTGGATCCTTAACGCTGAATCCACCTCCCATATACAACGTGCAAGTGCAACCCTACAGTATGGCTTCGAGACTATAGTCTTGAAGGTATACAAGCAGGATATAGTTCCAACTGCGGAAGGTGAGTCGTCCACCGTGGTTGATACACAGCTTTCTGGAAGTGCGAAGGTATCCACGCCCATTATTTCTGGTGACCCCAACTCTAACAGAAGATCTGTAACGTCCTACTCTGAGGACGAAAGCTCTACTTCTGATACAGAGGGGCTGAGGGGAGTCTCCGGGCTCTTTGACGCATCTGGCGGGGACACGTTTCTCGATGATACGGACGAAGAGTTCGATAACACCCTTATCGGGGTGGATGTTAATCTGTCAATTACCAATGATGGTAAGAATTTTACAGATTAACTTCCATCACGCTAAAGCAGCCTCAGCGGCTCTATTGCTGCGCCTGTCCGCAGGTGCAGTGGACAGCGTCCCGATACAGTGGGCGGAAGGGTGTGCGGTATCAGGACACCCAACTTTAAACTGTTTGTGGCCAACTGGCACTCCAAGAACCTGCATTTTGGCCAGGAAAGATCTAAGTATCTTTCTCCTGGCTAATTTAAGTAGTAAAGACCAAACATCTGCTAGTCTGGAGATCGGTAATCGCATATATTGGGTGGTCTCCAGTTACTTGCCTTATGAAGCTGTAGTACCAACTGCTCTATTCAGGGAAGTAGTAGAAGAAGCAACGTCTGACGAGGTCGAGCTGATTGTTGGCGCAGACACGAACGCTCATCATACTATCTGGGGTAGTACGGATATAAACAATAGGCGTGATTCGCTTCTTGACTTTATTCTAACTACCAACCTAAGTATTTGTAACATAGGTAATAAACCGACCTTTACAATTAAAGACAGACAAGAAGTACTCGATGTAACGTTTGCTACTGACCGGCTGTCAGACAAAATTATTGGGTGGAATGTACTGGACGACCACTCATTCTCAGATCACTATTATATTGAGTTCAAACTCGCTGAAAAAGCGCCTGAACCTGCCGTCCACAGAAATGTGAGAAAGCCAAAGTGGACCTGTATGAGAAGAATTTCAAGAAAGTCCTCAACTCCAAACTTCTGTACGAACCGATTGACAAAGCCTGTCTGGATAATCTGGTCGAGCATATCACCACATCATTCAATAGTTCCCTTGAAGAAGCCTGTCCAAAAACAAGGTACAAGGGTAAAACTAAACCCCAATGGTGGACTTCTGAGCTAACGGCTATGAAAAAGACCTGCAACAAGCTCTTCAACAAGGCTAAATATACTGGGGTCGCTTATGTTTGGGATGTCTATAAAGAGCAACTCAAGATCTATAAGAAGGAGCTTAGAAAGGCGCAAAGACGCTCTTGGTATACCTTCTGTGGCGAAGTGGAAAAGGTCTCCGACGCCGCAAGGCTGAGGAAAATACTATCAGCTTCACCCTGTACAGTGGGTTACTTGCAGGATGAGGCAAATAATTGGACCAAAAACAGCGAGCAGTCGCTCAATGTACTGCCCGACACACATTTCCCGGGGAACTCGCTAACAGAACGAGAGGATCAGCAGGACCAACAAGAGTGCGAGTGGGCTGCGAGCGTCGCTAGCTTGTTGACTGAGAGATCCAGAATAAGCAGGGCTATTAATAGCTTTGAGCCCTTCAAGTCACCTGGTCCAGACGGCATCACTCCAGCAGAAATCCAGAAAATGTTGAAGTACATTATCCCCTGGCTGGAGAAAATTTATGTAGGCTGTATCAGGCTTTCATACATCCCGAATCGATAGAGGGATGCCAAAGTGGTATTCATACCTAAAGCGGGGAAGATATCACACACTAGGCCAAAAGACTTCAGACCATTAGCCTATCCTCCTTCCTATTGAAAGGTCTGGAAAGACTTTTAGATTATTTCATTAGGGAAAACCTGGGTACAAAACTCCTGTCGGTGAACCAACATGCTACAATAAGGGAAAGTCTACAGAATCAGCCCTGCACGAACTTGTGAACACTATCGAATCGTTCCTGCATTTCAAGGAATTCACCATGGTGGCATTTCTTGACATAGAAGGGGCTTTTAACAACATTCACTGAGATGCAGTAATTGCGGCACTGTCACATCTAAAAGTTAACTCTAGTTTGATTAGACTAATTCAAAGTCTGCTCAACAGAAGACGCATAATAGCATGTCTTGGGCCCACAACTCTAACAAGGTTTGTAAACAGAGGGACCCTACAAGGAGGAGTACTGTCTCCACTAATTTGGAACCTAGCGGTCAATGAAATCCTGCTATATCTAGAACGTTGTGGCTGCAAGGTCGTGGCATATGCGGATGACGTTGCAATCGCAGTGAGTGGCAAATTCAAAAACGTCCTCCGAGACATTCTACAGGTGGCTCTGAACAAATTGGCTAGATGGGCCAGAAGCAGCGGTTTGGGCGTAAACCCAAGCAAGACATAATTGGTTCTCTTTACTAGGATGAATAAAGTCCCACATGTGGACCCTCCACCTCGGATAAATGGAACAGATCTAGTCTTTTCTGAAAGTGCAAAATTTTTAGGAATGATTCTAGATAGAAAACTGTTATTTAGACTTAACGTATTGGAACGTGTAAGGAAGGTCAACGTCGCCTTATATTCCTGCAAAAAGGCTGTAGAGACGCGGTGGGGCCTCTCTCCTAAAATATGGTATGGTGGACGGCAACTGACAAACTAACCATCACCAACCTACCAACAAAGGTTCAGAGAACAGCCTGCCTGAGCATAAGAGGAGCCTTAAGGACTACAGCGACCGAGTCTCTACAAGCCCTACTCCATATACTGCCGATTAATATTGTGGCGAGAGAAGTTGCAACCAAAGCGGCAGTAAGATTAAACTGCCTATCAATGTGGAGGTACAAAAACTACGGTCACATGAGGATATCAAAGTGTAGGGCTATGGTAACCGACCGAGTGGACTATATACCAACGGCGTACACCTTCGAGAGAAATTACATCACTATGATTCCCGCCAGAGATGGGTTGGAAGAATACCGGGTAATAGAAACCATCTCCACTTTTACACGGATGGTTCGAAGCTTGATGAAAAGGTTGGCTTCGGAGTACATTGTGCAGAGCTTAGGTTGGATATAGCTCACAGATTACCAGATACCTGCAGTGTCTATCAAGCCGAAATAATGGCAATATGGGAAGTAGCCAAGTGGCTGAGTCGCAACATAGTAACCAACACTGGCGTTGTAATTTACTCGGACAGCCAGGCTGCCATCAATTCTCTGGAGGCAACATCCCTAAATTCACAAACAGCCCTCGACTGCCGCAGATCTCTTAGCGAGATGGCTGAGCAGTTTAATATACACCTCATATGGGTGCCTGGGCATAGGGATATCCTGGGGAACTGCAAAGCCGATGAACTTGCTAGGAAAGGGACGACATTACAAATTCTCGAAGAATTTGCATATTTTGGTGTGCCACTATCCACCTGCAAGCTTTGGCTTAGGCAATAGGCAATCAAGTCCAACGAAAGATAGACAGAAATCGGCACCTGCAGAGTAGCTAGACAAATCTGGCCAAGGTATGACCTGAGAAGATCAAAATATCTCCTCGCACTAGATAGGCAAAGATTGTCTACGTTAGTATCAGTTCTGACGGGACACTGCTTGATCGGCGAACACGCCAAAAGATTGGGTAATACCACCCTAACCTAAACCTATTTAGAAATATATGAAAAACGTATACATGTTAAATTCAATACGAGTATTTTATAATAAGTTTATATAGTATTCAAAGATTTAATATAGAAGGTGGTTTGACATTTCTACCAGTTCGAGTAGTGTACAAAACAAATCTGTACAAAGTCTGGAAGGCCTACATTGTAGTACCTATTACGGGCTAATACAGACAAAAAAAATAATAAATTCACTTGGCGGGGATGTCATCATGTTTCGATGGAGCGGGGTTTTCAATCGTCCGAACTAAAGAGGGTGGAAATTTCCCCCCAGTACTCACAACAAGTAGTACGGTGAGGGGAAAACGTCATGTCCGACCGTCAAAACGGAAGAACAATGACCACCGGATAGCGCTCATAGTTTTGATGAAGTTGGAGGCTGTTGAGGTTTCGACCCTTACCGAAAAACAAAAAAGAGTCACTTGCCTGGGCTAAAGGCGTAATAGAAGCTTCTAAGCCAACGAGTCGGCTGAAAGAGTCACAAATTCAGCTGTGTTAACGGCTAATAAAGTCAAAAGAATCAGATCACCTGATGAACCCCTGCCTTCAAAAAAGGCAATAGGCCCTAATTTCACCATCAACAGGGAACTCACCAAGCCCTTCAATGAAGTAGTGAAGGAGAGTCTAGTGATGGCTGTTATAGACAGAAGTAGTGAGGATGGATCCATCATCAAGGACAAATAAAGCAATGTGCAATCCGCCATTATGGCTCATTACCTCGATGTCCGAAGAGAAATGCCGGGCAAACCACCAATTTGCAACGATGCAGGATGGCATCAGGGGAGAGTAAAGCTCTTATATTTCGGTGATGCCAGATCTGTATATGGCTGCTCTGAGTCAAGCGGGCTAGGTATGGCCGGTTGCGCAGTTGGATGTTGTGGAAAAAGCAACATCCCCAGTCACCCTAGAGCCATCACCTGGGTTATAGAAGAGCCCTCCAACTCGGCTGACATATTAGAGGTAATAAAAGATTCCAATTCTGGTCTGCCGACCCATAATTGGAGAATTAGCAAGGTGGTTGGTAAAAAGCGACAGGTCAATTTGATCCTTAACGCTGAATCCACCTCCTATATACAACGTACAAGTGCAACCCTGCAATATGGTTTCGAGACTATAGTCTTGAAGGTATACAAACAGGATATAGCTCCCACTGCGGAAGGCGAGTCGTCGATCGTGGTTGATACAAGGCTTTCTGGAAGTGCGGAGGTACACACGACCATTATTTCTGGTGACTCCAACTCTAACAGAAGATCTGTAACGTCCTTCTTTGAGGATGAAAGCACTACTTCGGACACTGAGGGGCTGAGTGGAGTCTCCCGACTCTTCGACGCATCTGGCGGGGACGTGCTCCTCCATGATACGGGTGAAAAGTTCGATAACACCCTTGTCGGGGTGGATGTCAATCTGTCGATTACCAATGATGGCTCTATTGCTGCGCCTGTCCACAGGTGCAGTAGACATCGTTTCTGATCCAGGAGCCCTATGTAGTAGGAGGACGGGTGTGCGGTATCAAGACACCAAACTTTAAACTGCTTGTGGCCAACTATGAAGGCACTCCAAGAACCTGCATTTTGGCCAGGAAAGAGCTAAGTATTTTTCTGCTGACTAATTAAGGTGGTAAAGACCAAACATCTGCTAGTCTGGAGATCGGTAATCGCATTTACTGGGTGGTCTCCAGTTAGTTTCCTTATGAATCTGTAGTACCGACAGCTCTCTTCTGGGAAGTAGTAGAAGAAGCAATGTCTGACGAGCTCGAGCTGATTATTGGCGCAGACACGAACTCTCATCATACTATCTGGGGCAGTACGGATATAAACAATAGGGGTGAGCCGCTTCTAGACTTTATTATAAGTACCAACCTAACTATTTGTAACATTGGCAATAAAGCGACCTTTAAAATTAAAGACAGACAAGAAGTACTAGACGTAACGTTTGCTACTGACCGGCTGTCAGACAAAATTATTGGGTGGAATGTACTGGACGACCGCTCATTGTCAGATCACCATTATATTGAGTTCAAACTCGCTGAAAAGCGCCTAAACCTGCTGTCCACAGAAATGTGAGGAAGACAAAGTGGCACCTGTATGAGAAGATTTTTAAAAAGGTCCTCAACTCTAAACTTCTTAATGAACCGAATGACAAAGCCGGTCTGGATAATTTGGTCGAGCATATCACCACATCATTCAATAGTTCCCTTGAAGAACCCTGTCCAAAAACAAGGTACAAGGGTAAAACTTAACCTCAATGGTGGACTTCTGAGTTAACGGCAAGGGAAAAGATCTGCAACAAGCTATTCAAAAAGGCGAAATATACGGGAGTCGCTAATGATTGGGATGCATATAAAGGGCAACTCAATAAGAAGGAGCTTAGGAAGGCGCAAAGACGCTCTTGTTATTCCTTCTGTGGCGAAGTGGAAAAGGTCTCCGACGCCGCAAGGCTGGGGAAGATACTATCCACTTCACCTTGTACAGTATGATCTTTACAGGATGAGGCAAACAACTGGACAAAAAGCAGCGAGCAATCGCTAAATGTATTACTCGACACACATTTCTAGAGGCCGACCGAATGTTCGGCTTCGGCCTAAACGCGGCAGTCGGCCACAAAATTAGCCGAATTTGGCCGAAGACCGAATTTTTTTTTCAAAAAATACAATTATATGACATTTTAAAGAACATTCTATTATGGAAATCTTCATAAGAGCAGCATTGTGTTCAAAAGTGAACAATACTGCAAAAATAATTGGAGAAATGACATCAAAGGAAGGAAGGACAAAGAAAACATAACTCAGTTCCTCTCCTAAAAGCTCTCGAACTAGTGGAAGCATTCTTGTAAAAGTAGTAAGAATAAATAATAATAAGAAATTAGGTACAAGAATCATTAATATTTAACATTAGTACGGTAACTTGAGACGTTTCAAAAATTTGGAGGTGGTGCCAGAAAAGTACTTGTACCCAAGTGTGCTAGAGAGCAGTAGTTTAATGCTGCTGGGTAGCTGTATTTAAATAAAAGAAATGGTATACAAGGCATCAATGCAGAAAACAATTTTTTGTCATTATAACATTAAGGTTTTTAATTTTATGTGCTAAGTAAATAAATACGTAAGCAGTAAACATGTTTAAAAAACAAATTTTTGGTGCAAAGTTACAATTCTATAACAAATAACAAAACATTCGGCTACGGCTTCGGCCGAAGGTTGTAAATCTAGCCGATGTTCGGCTACGGCTTCGGCCTTAAAATCCGACTTCGGTCGGGCACTACTCATTTCCCGGGGAACTCGTCAACAGAGCCCGAGGATCAACAGGATCAACAAGAGTGGGAGTGGACTGCGAGCGTCGCTAGCTTGTTGACTGAGAGATCCAGAATAAGCTGGGCTATTAATAGCTTTGAGCCCTTCAAGTCACCTGGACCAGACGGCATCACTCCAGCAGAAATGCAGAAAATGTTGAAGTAAATTATCTCTTGCTGCACAAAATTTATGTAGGCTGCATCAGGCTTTCATACATCCCGTATCGATGGAGGGACACCAAAGTGGTATTCATACCAAAGCGGGAAAGATATCGCACACTAGGCCAAAAGACTTCAGACCAATTAGCCTATCCTCCTTTATTAGGAAAAACCTGGATACAAAACTCCTGTCGGGAAACCAATATGCTTACAATAAGGGAAATTCTACGGAATCAGCCCTGCACGAACTTTTGAGAACTATCGAATCGTCCCTACATTTCAAGGAATTAATTCACAATGGTGGCATTTCCTGACATTAAAGGAGCTTTTAACAACATTCACTCAAATGCTGTAATTGCGGCACTGTCACATCTTAAGGTAAACTTGATTAGACTTATACACAGCCTGCTCAACAGAAGACGCATAAGAGCGTGTCTTGGATCCACAACTCTAACAAGGTTTGTAAACAGAAGGACACCACAAGGAGGAGTACTGTCTCCCCTAATTTGGAACCTAGCGGTGAATGAAATTCTGCTAGATCTAGAACGTTGTGGCTGCAACGTCGTGGCATATGCGGACGACGTGGCAATCACAGTGAGTGGCAAATTAGAAAACTTCCTCCGAGAAATTCTACAGATTGCTCTGACGTTGGCTAGATGGGCCAGAAGCAGCGGTTTGGGTGTTAACCCAAACAAGACAGAATTGGTTCCCTTTACTAGGATGGATAATGTCCTACATGTGGACCCTCCCCCTCGGATAAATGGAACAGATCTAGTCTTTTCTGAAAGTGCAAAATTTTTAGGAATAATTTTAGATAGGAAACTGTCATTCAGACTTAACGTACTGGAACGTGTGAAGGCCAACGACGCCATATATTCCTGCACGAAGTCTGTAGGGTCGGGGTGGGGCCTCTCTCCTAAAATTGATATATCGTCGGCTTAATGCTATTTTGGTCCATACGCCATTTTTGTGTTTTTTGAGTTAGAAGTTGATAATATGGGTTCCAAGCATGCTCTTTCAGAATCTGCAATCATTTTTTTCCTATCTCGCCTAGTTTTCGAGATATTGGTAGGGTAAATTTGATTTACTCTGAATAATGGGAAATAATTTCGATATTTTTGTTCTATGTCTCCATTTTTCTATCGCCCTATATTTTTCACTCAGTATTTTATGTTCTTTCGATCACAATTTGTACATTAGTGTCCTTCCATACCGACCCTTTTTGTGGTCCATGTAATACAAATACGAAAAAATATTAAAATAAAAGTGGATATGGACCAAAATGCCAAGTACAAAAATTGTTATAACTTGCTTATTTTTGGATGTAATGGCATAGAAATGCATGAGAATCATACAAACACTGTTGGGAACCCTATGAAATAAAAAGTGTGTAACTCTTCAGCCTCGTTTTTACTCAAACAATAAATTGCGTTTTTCTCCGATCATACAAAATGGCGTATGGAACAAAATAGCATTGAGCCGACGATATATACCAGTAGTTCGTTCAATACTGTTATACGGCATTGTGGTATGGTGGACGGCAACTGACAAACTAACCATCACAAACCTACTATCAAAGGTTCAGAGAACGGCCTGCCTGTACATAAGCGGAGCGTTAAGGACTACAGCGACTGAGTCTCTACAAGCCCTTCTCCATATACTGCCGATTTATGTTGTGGCGAGAGAAGTTGCAACCAAAGCGGCACTAAGATTAAACTGCCTATCAATGTGGAGGTATAAGAACTACGGTCACATGAGGATATCAAAGTGTAGTGCTATGGTAACCGACAGAGTGGACTATATATCAACGGTGCACACCTTTGAGAGGAACTACATCACTATGATACCAGCCAGGGATGAATGGGTTGGCAGAATACCAGGAAATAGAAACCATCTCCACTTCTATACGGATGGTTCCAAGCTTGTTGAAAAGGTTGGCTTCGGAGTACACTGTGAAGAACTTAGCTTGTATATAGCTCACAGACTACCAGATACCTGCAGTGTCTATCAAGCCGAAATAATGGCAATATAGGAAGTCGCCAAGTGGCTGAGACGGAACATATTAATAAAAAATAGCCCTCGCATGCGGCAGATCTCTTATCGCGATGCCTGATACACCTCATATGGGTGCCTGGGCATAGGGATATCCCGGGGAACTGCAAAGCCGATGATCTTGCTAGGAAAGGGACGACTTTACAAATTCTCGAAGAATTTTCATATATTGGTGCGACTGGAGATACTAGTGTCGGCCTTTCTAAGCAGTCTAACAGATCTTTGCGGTATAAATATTCGTACAATCGATATATTTGTATATCAAACAGGTGGTTTCGATGAGGGCATTTTAACCCGTGGTACCACTAGGGACCTAAAATGGTCTATGTGAGCTGAAGGAAAAAAAACGTCTGCCACCCTAACCTAAACCTGAGTAGTGTACATATTATTTTCCAAATTGGATTTATCAATGCTATTATAATCAACATCATCTGTAACAGGCGTTGGCTGTTAGTTCCATTTTCAGAATTGTTACTCTGTGATGTCACTTGCTTTCTTAATCTTATGTGCTCTTGATTTCTCCTGTACAAACTACCCTCTTCATCCCTAACTACATACGACCTCGGTTCATCTGAGCTTTCAGTGATTTCTGCAGGATACCAAAACGACGAAGGATTCTTTTTAAACATTACTTTGTCACCGTTAATAATAATTTTAAGTTTCTTCGAAGTTTTGTTAAGATGGTTGGCACTCTTTTTGGTAGAGTTATTCAAATCTCGTATATATTCTAGTTTATTAATGAGAATGGGTTATAATTTAGAAGTGAGTATTGGTAGATTTGTACACAATTTTCCGGACATGAGCACTTCCGCTGGACTAGGCAACTTTCCTTTCGGTGTTGTCCGATAACGTAATAAAGTCAAGTAGAGATCATAATTGGTTTCTAAACACTTATTTAAGATTTTTTCATTATTTGTATGGAACGTTCCGCAAGACCATTTGACCTTGGTAAGTAAGGACTGGATGTATTTTGAATAATACCCCAATTGGAACAAAACGATTTTAAATCTTTTGAGTTAAATGGCGGACTATTATCTGTAATGAAATGCTGTGGTACCTGAAAACTATCATAGCCTGAACTTAACAAGGATATTTCAAAGTACTTAGAAAAATAATCCACAATTAACAGATATAGCTTGAACCATGGAATATCAATGATGTCATGAGACAACATTTCATTTCGAGTTTGTGAATTTTGAAACCTTTTTTTCCATAACAAAGATAAATAATTAAAAAATGGCGTTTATTGTATAGGTAATGGAAGTTAAGTTCCTTAGTTTTTTATTCGAATTCTATTCCTAAATATAAATGTGTACTTTAGTACGAGATCAGTAAAACTTTTTATAATAAAATACGTAAGAGTTAAAAATGTAATCTTCGATTTTTTGAAAGAAATATATCAATTATTTCATCGATTTTGACTTCATCTTTGTATATAGACATCAAAGCCAGATAAGATAGCCTTTCTTCTTCCATTCTGTTCCGGAGATAAGTTTTTATTCTTCTTAAGAAACTTCGCTCAGTAGATGCCGTTGTCACTGGTATTGTGGCCAGTATCTGCAATAGGGTAAAAACGCTTGGGAACATGTCCTCATCACAAACTGAAATAGCATCTAATGCATTTGATGGCTTATCATTTTCCTGCTTCTAATAATCAATCCATATACTTATTTCAGCTAAAACAGATTTTGCTGAATTTTTTAAATCATTTTTGTAAAAAATTGTGACTTCTTCGAAATCTTCCTTTATTAGATTTACAACTCGTATCGGAACGATATTAAACAGACTTGTAATTATAGCTTCATGTTCGGAAAATCTATTATTTAAATGTGATATTACTTCGTCCAGATATGGTATGAACAATGTTGTCCTAAAATACGCCTTGACATCTGAACCAGGAATATTAGCCTTTTTGAGTGCCTACTCTTCTATGTAGTACAGCTTCTATTCCAAAACTTCTTGCAAGTTGTGTGGATTATCAAACTCCGCATCTGAATTTCTACGCATGTCACTTAATTTAGTCGTTGCCAATTTTATGATTTCGTAAGACTTTATTATATCTAGGTTAATCGTTTGCAAATACCGTGATAAGTTCTGTGTAATGGCCAAAACCGTACTACTTATTACCACACCCAATATAAAGTCAAATTTACATACACGGTTGTGCAAACTCATTCCATCACTGCAACCTACATGTTAAAAAGGTAGATAGATAAGAAATCATAAATGTAATTTTAACATAATTATCACCATATCTGGTTATCATAAATTTAAAGTCAAACAATATTACACCGGTCGATAAAAACAACATTTTTTCTTGAGTTTCTGTTTTAATGCATAGATTCTGATTCTAGACGTCAAAAAACGTCAATATCTCCAATCTTAGCTTTTAAAGTTTGTTTTTGTAAATTTTACATCGATAAGAAAGTTTTAAAGTTAAAACCTTACTAAATTAGCTATAACTTTTTAATGCATCGATTTTCTTCGGAATGGCCTCGTTTTATTCATGACCGAACAGACTTTACGATAAAATTAAAAATATATAACACTTGTTCATTTTTAGATAGTTTTATGAGAGTTTTATTTTAAAAATATTAAAATTATATTACAATTTTTTTTGCAATATTTTGTAATACTCGTATATCGTCGAAACCGCTGAACGGATGGAATATGGTACGGATGGTAGTTGAAGGCTACTTAATATTTAATTCTTTAAAACTTTCCTCAACCAAATCTGATAAATGGTTCTCGAGTTATGCCACTATATGTGGTTCAACCACTAATTTCTTTCCATATCACAGCTTATCGCGAGAATTTAAAGAGACAACCCTCTAGGCTAAGAAAAGAGAGAGGTTGAACCACGTATTATGTCATAACTAGAGAACCATTCATCCGAATTGGTTCAGGTAAGCTTTACAAACTTCAGAATTAAGTAGCCTTCAACTTCGCACAATACAATTTTCCATCCGTTTAGCGGTTTCGACGATATCTTACAAAGTATTGCAAAAAATCTTATTTTTTGAGAAAATTTTAATAATTTTTAAATACGAGGGCGGTTCGGAAACTTCTTAGCCTAGCACAAAAAGCGCGGTATAAACAGAAAAAAGTTAAGTGTTTTGGAAACTTCCATCTCTGCTATGAACACATGTTAAATTTTGTTTCGATCTGGCAACTCCTTCATATAGAAACAGGTGTTCACCAAAGACGCATCCGCGATTTTTTTACAATGGAAAAATTAGAAATGCGTGGTGTCATTAAATATTTACATAAAAAAGGTTTATCGGGACAAGAAATTCAAAATGATATGGTGAATGTGTTAGGTGAAAGTGCTCCTTCATATGCAACAGTAAAAAATTGGGTTGCTGAATTTAAACGTGGTCGTACAAGCATTGAAGATGAACCACGTAGTGGACGTCCAAAAACAGCAACAACAACAGAAATTGTAGCCAAAGTGCATGATATGGTATTAAATGATCGACGAATAAAAGTGCGTGAAATAGCAAATATCATGGGCATCTCAAATCATCGAGTCCATTTAATTTAGCATGAAGAACTACAGATGAAAAAGCTTTCTGCAAGATGGGTGCCGCACTTGTTAACAGTCGACCAAAAACGCATAAGAATTAACATTTCTCAAGCTTGTTTGGATCGTTTTAAGCGAAATAAAATGGATTTTAAGCGTCGTTTCATAACTGTTGATGAGACATGGATCTACCACTATACTCCAGAGACAAAAGAACAATCCAAACAATGGACTGAAGCTGGAGGAAGTGCCCCAAAGAAGACAAAAACAATTCAATCGGCTGGTACGGTTATGGCAACGGTTTTTTGGGACTTAAAAGGTATTTTATTGATTGACTATCTGCAAAAGGGTAAAACAGTAAATTCAGAGTACTATTGCAACCTTTTGGATCAATTAAATGTACAAATTCGAGAAAAACGTCCTGGCTTACAACACAAAAAAATAATTTTTCATCAAGACAACGCACCAGCGCACAAGAGTGTTTTAACAATGGCTAAAATCAACGAATTAAAGTACGAGTTGCTTGACCACACACCTTATTCTCCTGATTTAGCTCCCAGTGACTTTTACCTGTTCCAAAATCTAAAATTCCTTGCTGGCAAGCGTTTTACCTCAAATGAAGATGCAATTACAGTTGTAAACCACTATTTTGAAGACCTTGAGGAAAACTATTTTAATCAATGGAAATAATAACTAGATAAGCGTTGGACTAAGTGTATTGAAGTTTCAGGAGATTATATTGAAAAATAAAAATATTTCTGAAAAACTAACTATTCTCTTCAAGTCTCATAAAAACATCTAGAAAAGCATAATTGTCATATTTTTGTGACATATCGTAATCTCTGCAAGGTTATGAATAAATTGAGACCATTCCGAAGAAAATCGATGCATAATTTAAAAAGTTTTAGCGAGGAAACCATGCACTTATCTTATTTTTAGTTGTTATTACTTTTACTGTTACCATTATTTATTTATTTTTACGGCCTTCCAAATATTTTTCGTGTTTTTTTTAATGATTTTGAAAATTGTAAACAGTTTACGCCTATGTTTAAAACATTTCGGGAGGCCCGGGCCCCCCTCTGGATACGTCCCTGGTCATATGCAGTTAAACGCCATAAGGGAGTAACTGACATATGAAAATTGCGCCGTGTGCCTGTCCGTCCGCGATGTTTACCGGTGATCCGCACATTTGGGAAAGGTTTGTTTTGTGCTGGATGTTTTGTTTGTACTTCGGTTGCCTTACTTTTGTTCGTTATTTTGGCGAAGTAGTAATTTTGGTTATATATTTTTTTATTTAATGTGGCAGGTGGCTGTGTTTTATTTTGTTTTTAAAGTTTCCATTTATTTTGGCACGATTGATGAAAAGTCCAAGAGTTTATTTTGTTTAAGAAAAAAATAAGTTTAATGATTTAACGTGAGTGGTGAGTTATATAAAACCAAAAAGGAATAATGTTAGAAAATAATTTAAATAAATTGACAGGAGTTCGACAGACAAGTCTCACAGGAGCCTTAATTTGTACACCAGCCTTAGACACAAATCTAGCTGCATTTACCTAATGGAAATCCGTAAGTACGGACTTTTGAGTGGAAGTTAGACTTCGAATTAATAAATTTTTAATTTTAACAGAGTGACCAAAGAGAATCATGCCCTATATTTAAGCGGAAAATATTTAAAAGGAGTGGTCACGGATTAAAGGTAATGAGTAAATATTTGATTTGTGTGGTCCGTTAATATAAGGAAAGGCTCGCTTAGGCAGGCAAGTGGCAGCCCAAGTTAAGGCAAGTGGCAGCTTACGTTAGAGCAAGTGGCAGCACCTGATAAAATAAGTTACAGTCCGAGTGGTAACCTCGACATCTTCAGCTGAATTTGCCCAGAACGGGAAAAATATAGTGTTGTGTATGTCCGAGTTGTCTCGTTCCGATAAGTGTTCCATGTTGGAATAATACGTTCCAACATTTTGTTATATTACGTCCCAACGATTGTGTTAAACAATAGAAAGTTGGTGTTATATTTCTTCCAAGAGTACTGTGGATTTTATATCCGTGCTCCGAACCCCGACAGCAATCTTCTGTTATACGCAGGAAGTATAACTGTGTAGGGCACATTGGATCCAATGTTATACTAAGAAGAAAGGGATTCCAATATTTTATAAAATCCATAATTTATCGTTTATCTAGTTTATATTTGTGTATGTTGTACTGTGTGTATATTAATTTATATTTAATTTTTATATTTATTTATATTGTTCAGTTATATTTTTTATGTATCAGCCTTTGTCAACTTAATCGTCGGCGTTAGGGACAACATATTTTGGTTTACCTTTCCATTTTTGACATATAGAGGATCCAAGTCTGTCTTTGTTTTTATCAAAAGAAGAATATCGGTAAACGCGAAACTTATAGCGCTTATCTCTCTTTTAGAGAGCTCGTTATGGAATAATAAGGAAAAAATCGATTAAAAGGGTGTTAATGGGCATACGTAACGAGTAAGTGGAAACTGTTAGTGGAAAATTCAAAATAGTTTGATCCTTTATAGTATTTATGTTTTGTGAGGCTGTAGTTTTAGGCCCTTATTCATAAAAATTTAATGAAGGTTTGAAGAACGTTTTAACACTGCTAAAGCGTTCCTCAAACCTTCTTTAACTTTTTATGAATATGAATTTAATTTTGTTTATTTTCATTTATATTTTTTTTAATTCCATTTCGAAATAGGAGTTTAAGATAGGGATTTAATTAAGTTTATTTTTTTTAAGCCACGAATAGGGTCTTAGTTATCATTTTTTGGTGATGTTTCTTTTGTGTCCGTTTTATCCTTTATTGAACTTATAAATAACTATTGTTTTTTTTTTTATATTTTATTTATATACCTGTATGTCTCTTTGTAATAAATATGTGTTGAAAATTAATATTTAAATATGTTCGGTTTCTAATTGTGGAAATAAGGATTTCGGGTATGGTTGGTCATATGAATCGATATGTGAAGAAAAGGTGAGTTGTTGGTTGGGTGGTTCTAAAGGGGTCATCAAAAACGAGGGAGACATCGGAAGGGAGGGCAACGTAGGTGGAGATGACATCGTTCCACCAGGTTTCTATATGTAGTGGTGAATGTAGGTAATGTTTTGATGTATGAATATTTTGTTTATCTAGATGTGTTAGATTCAGGAAGTTTAAATGTTAAAGCAAGTTAACGTTTATTGTTACCCCCTTGTTGTGTGAATGCGGGTTGGGAAGTCACGCCTTTTTTTTTTTGCTGGAGCTAGCTGAGGCGGCAGCACAAAAACGAAGAAGGAAGGGTTTTGTAACAACTGTTTCTCGGGCAAGACCTTGACTACGCTGAATTCCCATAAATATCCTTACAGAGTGACTTGGGAATAAGAATTCGGTCTTCCATTAAAATTATGTCATCTATTATAGATAAGTTGTGGTAAATTTTAAAATATGGCATGACATCAGTTTCAATATTATTTTTATATTTAGGCTTGTGTATGCAAAAACACAAGACCACAAGACGGCAAATACTTGTGAAATTTTCGGTTTGAAATGGAGTCCCGATCTATGCGATTTTTATATTCTCTAATTCTCTTTTGCTATTCCTGTGTGTATTATTGTTGTTTTAAAGTGCGAATGAAAAACAAAACGTTCAGTCGAATACGAGAGAGTTTTTCCCCTCCCTTTCCAACTGCCACCGCTACAAAAACACCGTTAAGCCGCTGATAAAATTGCCTCGTGTAAAGCGGGAAGAACATAGACCCCATAAACACACGCGGCAATTTTCCAAGGCGATTCGGTGTTTGTAGGAGAGAGGCATGCGGAAGATAATGGGGAAGGTTAGGTTAGGGTGGCAGCCGTATTTTTTTTTACAAGCTCACATAGACCAGTTTAGGTCCCTAATGTTACCACGGGCTGAAATTCCCCTCATCGAAACCAACCTGTTTGATATATAAATTTATCGATAGTACGAATATCAGTACTGGAAAGATCTGTTAGGCTGCCTAAAAAGGCCGACCCCAGTATGTCCAGTCGTCGTTTACTCAACGCGGGACAGTCGCAAAGCAAGTGCTCAATGCTCTCCACTTCTTCCTCATCTCCACAGCTTCGGCAGAAGTCATTGGAGTCAATACCCAATCTTTTGGCGTGTTCGCCGATCAAGCAGTGTCCCGTCAGAACCTGTACTAACGTAGACAATCGTTTCCTCTCTAGTGCGAGGAGATATTTTGACGTTCTCAGGTCATACCTTAGCCAGATTTGTCTAGCTACCCTGCAGGTGCCGATTTCTGTCCATCTTTCGTTGGACTGCCTGATTGCCGCTTGCCTAAGCCAAAGCTTGCACGTGGATAGTGGCGCACCAATATATGCAAATTCTTCGAGAATTTGTAATGTCGTCCCTTTCCTAGCAAGTTCATCGGCTTTGCAGTTCCCCGGGATATCCCTATGCCCAGGCACCCATATGAGGTGTATATTAAACTGCTCAGCCATCTCGTTAAGAGATCTGCGGCAGTCGAGGGCTGTTTGTGAATTTAGGGATGTTGCCTCCAGAGAATTGATGGCAGCCTGGCTGTCCGAGTAAATTACAACGCCAGTGTTGGTTACTATGTTGCGACTCAGCCACTTGGCGACTTCCCATATCGCCATTATTTCGGCTTGATAGACACTGCAGGTATCTGGTAGTCTGTGAGCTATATCCAGACTAAGTTCTTCACAGTGTACTCCGAAGCCAACCTTTTCATCAAGCTTCGAACCATCCGTGTAAAAGTGGAGATGGTTTCTATTACCTGGTATTCTGCCGACCCATTCATCTCTGGCGGGAATCATAGTGATGTAATTTCTCTCGAAGGTGTACACAGTTGGTATATAGTCCACTCGGTCGGTTACCATAGCACTACACTTTGATATCCTCATGTGACCATAGTTCTTGTACCTCCACATTGATAGGCAGTTTAATCTTATTGCCGCTTTGGTTGCAACTTCTCTCGCCACAATATTAATCGGCAGTATATGGAGTAGGGCTTGTAGAGACTCGGTCGCTGTAGTGCTTAAGGCTCCGCTTATGCTCAGGCAGGCAGTTCTCTGAACCTTTGTTAGTAGGTTGGTGATGGTTAGTTTGTCAGTTGCCGTCCACCATACCACAATACCGTATAACAGTATTGGACGAACTACTGCTATATATATCCAGTGGACGATTTTAGGAGAGAGTCCCCACCGCGACCCTACAGCCTTTTTGCACGAATATAAGGCGACGTTGGCCTTCCTTACACGTTCCAATACGTTAAGTCTAAATAACATTTTCCTATCTAGAATAATTCCTAAAAATTTTGGACTTTCAGAAAAGACTAGATCTGTTCCATTTATCCGTGGGGGAGGGTCCACATGTGGGACATTATTCATCCTAGTAAAGAGAACCAATTCTGTCTTGTTGGGGTTAACGCCCAAACCGCTGCTTCTGGCCCATCTAGCCAACTTGTTCAGAGCCACCTGTAGGATGTCTCTGAGGACGTTTACGAATTTGCCACTCACTGCGATTGCCACGTCGTCCGCATATGCCACGACCTTGCAGCCACAACGTTCTAGATCTAGCAGGATTTCATTCACCGCTAGGTTCCAAATTAGTGGAGACAATACTCCTCCTTGCGGGGTCCCTCTGTTTACATACCTTGTTAGAGTTGTGGACCCTAGACATGCTGTTATGCGTCTTCTGGTGAGCAGACTTTGAATTAGTCTAATCAAACTACTGTTAACTTTTAGATGTGACAGTGCCGCATGTTGCCGAATGTTGTTAAAAGCCCCTTCTATGTCAAGAAATGCAACCATGGTGAATTCCTTGAAATGCAGGGACGATTCGATAGTGCTCACAAGTTCGTGCAGGGCTGATTCTGTAGACTTGCCCTTATTGTAAGCATGTTGGTTCCCCGACAGGAGTTTTGCATCCAGGTTTTCCCTAATGAAATGATCTAAAAGTCTTTCCAGTCCTTTCAATAGGAAGGAGGATAGGCTAATTGGTCTGAAGTCTTTTGGCCTAGTGTGTGATATCTTTCCCGCTTTAGGTATGAATACCACTTTGGTATCCCTCCATCGATTCGGGACGTATGAAAGCCTGATACAGCCTACATAAATTTTCTCCAGCCAGGGGATAATGTACTTTAACATTTTCTGCATTTCTGCTGGAGTGATGCCATCTGGTCCAGGTGACTTGAAGGGCTCAAAGCTGTTAATAGCCCAGCTTATTCTGGATCTCTCAGTCGAGAAGCTTGCGACGCTCGCAGTCCACTCGCACTTTTGTTGGTCCTGCTGATCCTCGGGTTCTGTTACAGAGTTCCCCGGGAAATGTGTGTCGAGCAGTACATTGAGCGACTGCTCGCTGTTTTTGGTCCAGTTATTTGCCTCATCCTGTAAATATCCCACTGTACAGGGTGAAGCAGATAATATCTTCCTCAGCCTAGCGGCGTCGGAGACCTTTTCCACTTCACCACAGAAGGTATACCAAGAGCGCCTTTGCGCCTTTCTAAGCTCCTTCTTATAGATCTTGAGTTGCTCTTTATAGGCATCCCAATCATTAGTGACCCCAGTAGATTTAGCCTTATTGAATAGCTTGTTGCAGGTCTTTTTCATAGCCGTTAGCTCAGAAGTCCACCATTGGGGTTTAGTTTTACCCTTGTACCTTGTTTTTGAACAGGCTTCTTCAAGGGATCTATTGAATGATATGGTGATATGATCGACCAGATTATCCAGACCGGCTTTGTCATTCGGTTCGTACAGAAGTTTAGAGTTGAGGACTTTCTTGAAATTCTTCTCATACAGATGCCACTTTGTCTTCCTTACATTTCTGTGGACGGCGGGTTTAGGCGCTTTTTCCGCGAGTTTGAACTCAATATAATGGTGATCTGAGAATAAGTGGTCGTCCAGTACATTCTACCCAATAATTTTGTCTGACAGCCGGTCAGTAGCAAACGTTACGTCGAGTACTTCTTGTCTGTCTTTAATTGTGAAGGTCGGTTTATTACCTATGTTACAAATACTAAGGTTGGTAGTTAGAATAAAGTCAAGAAGCGAATCACCCCTATTGTTTATATCCGTACTACCCCAGATAGTATGATGAGCGTTCGTGTCTGCGCCAATAATCAGCTCGAGCTCGTCAGACGTTGCTTCTTCTACTACTTCCCTGAATAGAGCAGTCGGTACTACAGATTCATAAGGCAAGTAGCTGGAGACCACCCAATATATGCGATTACCGATCTCCAGGCTAGCAGCTGTTTGGTCTTTACCACTTAAATTAGTCAGGAGAAATATACTTAGATCTTTCCTGGCCAAAATGCAGGTTCTTGGAGTGCCTTCACAGTTGGCCACAAGCAGTTTAAAGTTGGGTGTCCTAATACCGCACACCCTTCCTCCCACTACGTAGGGCTCCTGTATCAGGACGATGTCTACTGCGCCTGTGGACAGGCGCAGCAATAGAGCCGCTGAGGCTGCTTTAGCGTGATGGAGGTTAATCTGTAGAATTCTGACCATCATTGGTAATTGACAGATTAACATCCACCCTGACAAGGGTGTTATCGAACTCTTCGTCCGTATCGTCGAGAAGCATGTCCCTGCCAGATGCGTCAAAGAGTCCGGAGACTCCCCTCAGCCTCTCTGTGTCCGAAGTAGAGCTTTTGTCCTCAGAGAAGGACGTTACAGATCTTCTCTTAGAGTTGGAGTCACCAGAAATAATAGGCGTGGGTACCTCCGCACTTCCAGAATGTGCCACGGTGGACGACTCACCTTCTGCAGTGGGAGCTATATCCTGCTTGTATATCTTCAAGACTATAGTCTCGAAGCCATATTGTAGGGTTGCACTCGCACTTTGTATATGGGAGGTGGATTCAGCGTTTAGGATAAGATTGACCTGCCGCTTTTTACCATCCGCCTCACCCACCTTGCTGATTCTCCAATTATGGGCCGGCAGACCAGGATTGGAATCTTTTATTATTTCTAAGATGTCAGCCGGGTTGGAGGGCTCTTCTGTAACCCAGGTGATGGCTCTAGGGTGACTAGGGATGTTGTTTTTTCGACAACATCCAACTGGGCACCCGGCCACACCTCACCCGCTCGACTCAGAGCAGCCTTATACAGGTCTACTGATCTGGCATCACCGAAATATAAGAGCTTTACTCTCCCCTGATGCCATCCTGCATCGTTGCAGATTGGTGGTTTGCCCGGCATTTCTCTACGGACATCGAGGTAATGAGCCATAATGGCTGATTGTACATGACTCCATTTGTCCTTGAGGATGGATCCATCCTCACTACTTCTGTCTATAACAGCCATCACTATACTCTCCTTCGCCACTTCATTGAAGGGCTTGGTGAGTGTCCTGTTGATGGTGACATTAGGGCCTCTTGCCTTTTTCGAAGGCAGGGGTTCATCAGGTGATCTGATTCGTTTTACTTTATTAGCCGTTAACACAGCTGAATTTGTGGCTCTTTCAGCCGACTCATTGGCCTTAGAAGCATCTATGACGCCTTTAGCCCAGGTAAGTGACTCTTTTTGTTTTTCGGTAAGAGCCGAAACCTCAACAGCCTCCAACTTCGTCAAAACTCTGAGCGCTACACGATGCTCATTGTGCTTCCGTTTTGACGGTCGGACATGACGTTTCCCCCTCACCTCACCACCTGTTGTGAGTACTTGGGGGAGATTTTCACCATTTTTGGTGTGGTCGGCTTTGGCCAAGACCAACGGACGGACAGTCGGACGATTGGGGAACCGCGCTCCATCGGAATACGAAGGCATCCCCGTCAAGAGAATTTATTTTTATTTTGTCTGTATTAGACCGTAATAGGTACTACGATGTAGGCCTTACAGACTTTGTACAGATTTTTGCTATTGCGTAATAGGTACTGGTAACTATCCGCTATGTGATAAACACGTCCGTTCACTGCGAATGATCAGCAACGAATATCGAAAATTTTCGGCTTTCGCCTTGAACTTAGGACGTGATCAACCACTGTTCACACGAAACCCTTCTCCACTTCAGTCCTCCAAGGTCTCATTCGATTATTTGCTACTACCACCAAGATCTGTGCCAATGGCGGCTTTGCTGCCTTTATCTTCTACAAACAACGAATTGCCTCGCGTGAATCTGGACATAGACATGCTTCATTAGTTCAGATTCACACTCGGTAACATTTTCCAAGCAAGTGTCAAAGTTTGTAGGAGAAAGAGGCAGAGAGCTCTATCCGCCTGCCTCTCTCTCCAACAAACTTTGACACTTGCTTGGAAAAAGTTGTGTGAATCTGGACTTACGGAAAAAAGAAAATTAAAAAAGAAGCGGCGTTTAATTTATATTCCTTGCCATTGAAACCAATTTTTTCCATTAAAATGTGCTTGTGATAAGTTATACATATGTTCATATTTGAGCAGATGACAAAATTTCATATTAAATGTTTATTTCGCATATCAAAAAATATTGGCAGACGTAATATGCTTTCACTAACATTCAAGATTAGCCCTTTTTGAGAAACGCCGAATAAAATTGAAATTTTCGTTGTGTTTGTTAATTCGCATTACAAAGACATTCCGCTGGCGGAGTAAAGAAATCTTTTTGGCAAAGAGATCACAACTATCAAAGAAGATAATGCAAATGATTTTAATGAGTAAAACGATTACGGGGGACAGCTTCGACCACGCTTACAATTGGCTAAAGAAAGAAATCGGTTTAAGATTGCCCAAAAAGGCGAAATTGTTTGTGCCTTGGAGTATAGAAGGCACAGGACTGAAAATTTTGAACGATGGATGGGTTTTTACGATTTCTTAATGAAATTCATAAGGGATGCGGTACATAAAGAACCACGATATCAATTTATCACTTCGTACGGTGTATTTGTCCACATTTGGTACAGTCTTTTTTCTTTTGACCAATGCTATACGGCATTTTGTTGATTAAATTGATATGTAAGTCCTCTCCTACTTTGTTGAGACTTATGACATTTTCACGAGCAATATTAACTGCCTTTTCAAGTTTTATGGCACATTCACTGAGCAATCTTTCTTTAATGTTTTGATGGTGTCCACAAACTAAAATGTCTTGACTAGATCATCTCTCAGTGATCCAAACTCACATGTCAGACTGAGGTTTTGAAGTGTCGTCACATATGAGTCCGGATTTTCACCTTTGTGCTGTTTCCTTGATACAAAATTGTGACGCTTCATAGCAGTATTCTTTCTGGGCACAAAATTATTTTCCCACGTTTTAACGATGTCATCAAATTTTATTGAATCGATATTAATAGCTTTGTTCCTTTACCTACTACAAGTTACTATATTTACCAGTTTTACTCAAAGCGGGACAGTCGCATAGCAAGTGTTCAATGCTCTCCACTTCTTCCTCATCTCCACAGATTCTGCAGAAGTCATTGGAGTTAATACCCAATCTTCTGGCGTGTTCGCCGATCAGGCAGTGTCCCGTCAGAACTGATACTAACGTAGATAATCTTTTCCTTTCCAGTGCGAGGAGATATTTTGACCTTCTCAGGTCATACCTTGGCCAGATTTGTCTAGCTACCCTACAGGTGCCGATTTGTGTCCATCCGTCGTTGGACTGCCTGATTGCCTCTTGCCCAGGGTTACCATACGTCCTCCTTTCGGAGGACATGTCCTCCTTTCTTACCTTTGTCCTCCCTCCTTTTTCAAAAATGTGATATTTGTCCTCCTTTTGTCACTGACTCAAATGTGTTTATATAGTTCAGCCAATCGTGACTTTCATTATTCAAAGATGTATATAAATATGGCGTATTTCAAGCCAAGTGAGCGAATTTTCAATACCGATGTCTTCTGATCTGCATGAAACTTGTCCCAAGTTTAGTCCTATTAGATAGTAGTTTTGACACAAAATTTTAACCAGGTCGGTTAAGGACTGTCCGATTTGGAGCGTGTTGAATTTAGACAGCGGTATTTTTCCATCCATATAACTACTTACCTATTGTATTTAGAAAATTTTGCCCAAAGTGTTTTCGATAGCCTTTTCTAAAAAACTATTTTATAAAAAAAAAATTCTCAAAAATATTTATCTGTAATTTTGTTTGCGATATTAAAAATTGTTTTCACATTCTGGTCAAAAACTATGTTTTATATGATTTTGCCTTTATTTAAATGCCTGTCGCGGCCCATTCTGGGCCGAACCAAGTTTTGTACACATTTTCGATTGTGTGGCGCTGGTGCAGCACTTATGTATTCTTCTCGTCTCCCCAAAAAAATAGTCCAACTGAATCAAATGCATATTCAAGGCGCCGTTAGTTAAACAGGTAACCGCTAGATGGGCCACACGTTACGAGTATAACATAAATATAACAATGATAAACATCTAAAAATAGAGGTTGAGCCACATATTTTAGCATAACTCGAGAACCATTTATCTTAATTACTTCAAGAATGCTTTAAAAAATTCTAAATTAAGAAGTCTTCATCTTCTTTAAATATCAATTGTTCATCCTATCAGCGGTTTCAAAGAGATCTTACAAGATATTGCGAAAAATACAACCTTTTAAAAAAATTAATTGTTGGTCAAAATAAAATATTTATATTTTCCAATTACTGCTATTTTTTATTTAAAAAAAATGTCCTCCGAAGGTTCCAAGGGCTCTTAGTAAATGTCACTAATGTCCTCCCTTTCTGGCACAAATGTCCTCCATTCAGAAAAATGTTTATGGTAGCCCTGCTCTTGCCTTATCCAAAGCTTGCACGTGGATAGTGGCGCACCAATATATGCAAATTCTTCGAGAATTTGTAAAGTCGTCCCTTTCCTATCAAGTTCATCGGCTTTGCAGTTCCCCGGGATATCCCTATGCCCAGGCACCCATATGTGGTGTATATTAAACTGCTCAGCCATCTCGTAAAGAGATCTGCGGCAGTCGAGGTCTATTTGTGAATTTAGGGATGTGGCCTCCAGAGAATTGATGGCAGCCTGTCTGTCCGAGTAAATGACAACGCCAGTGTTGGTTACTATGTTCCGACTCAGCCACTTGGCGACTTCCCATATTGCCATTATTTCGGCTTGATAGACACTGCAGGTATCTGGTAGTCTGTGAGCTATATCCAAATTAAGTTCTACACAGTGTACTCCGAAGCCAACCTTTTCATCAAGCTTCGAACCATCCGTATAGAAGTGGAGATGGTTTCTATTTCCGGGTATTTTCATCCCTGGCTGGTATCATAGTGATGTAGTTCTTCTCAAAGGTGCGCACCGTTGATATGTAGTCCACTCCGTCGGTTACCATAGCTCTACACTTTGATATCCTCATGTGACCGTAGTTCTTGTACCTCCACATTGATAGGCTGTTTAATCTTAGTGCCGCTTTGGTTGCAACTTCTATCGCCACAACATTAATCGGCAGTATATGGAGAAGGGCTTGTAGAGACTCAGTCGCTGTAGTCCTTAACGCTCCGCTTATGCACAGGTAGGCAGTTCTCTGAACCCGTGATAGCAGGTTTGTGATGGTTAGTTTGCCAGTTGCCGTCCACCATACCACAATGCCGTATAACTGTATTGGACGAACCACTGCTATATATATCCAATGGACAATTTTAGGAGAGAGGCCCCACCGCGACCCTACAGCCTTCCTGCAGGAATATAGGGCGATGTTGGCCTTCTTTACACGTTCCAGTACGTTTAGTCTGAATGACAGTTTCCTATCCAAAATTATTCCTAAAAATTTTGCACTTTCAGAAAAGACTAGATCTGTTCCATTTATCCGAGGAGGAGGGTCCACATGAGGGACATTATTCAACCTAGTAAAGAGAACCAATTCTGTCTTGTTTGGGTTAACACCCAAACCGCTGCTTCTGGCCCATCTAGCCAACTTGTTCAGAGCCACCTGTAGAATATCTCGGAGGATGTTTTCGAATTTGCCACCCACTTCGATTGCCAGGTCGTCCGCATATGCCACGACGTTCTAGATCTAGCAGGATTTTATTCACCGCTAGGTTCCAAATAAGTGGAGACAGTACTCCTCCTTGTGGGGTCCCTCTGTTTACAAACCTTGTTAGAGTTGTGGACCCTAGACATGCTGTTATACGTCTTCTGTTGAGTAGTCTTTGAATTAGTCTAATAAAGCTAGAGTTCACCTTCAGATGTAACAATGCCGCGATTACTGCATCTGGGTATATGTTGTTAAATTATTCCTAAAAATTTTGCACTTTCAGAAAAGACTATATCTGTTCCATTTATCCGAGGAGGAGGGTCCACATGAGGGACATTATTCATCCTAGTAAAGAGAACCAATTCCGTCTTGTTTGGGTTAACACCCAAACCGCTGCTTCTGGCCTATCTAGCCAACGTGTTCAGAGCCACCTGTAGGATGTCTCTGAGGACGTTTACGAATTTGCCACTCACTGCGATTGCCACGTCGTCCGCATATGCCACGACCTTGCAGCCACAACGTTCTAGATCTAGCAGGATTGCATTCACCGCTAGGTTCCAAATTAGTGGAGACATTACTCCTCCTTGCGGGGTCCCTCTGTTTACAAACCTTGTTAGAGTTGTGGACCCTAGACATGCTGTTATACGTCTTCTGTTGAGTAGTCTTTGAATTAGCCTAATCAAGCTAGAGTTCACCTTCAGATGTGACAATGCCGCGATTACTGCATCTGGGTATATGTTGTTAAAAGCCCCTTCTATGTCAAGAAATGCCACCATAGTGAATTCTTTCCAGACTTGTCAATAGGAAAGAGGATAGGCTAATTGGTCTGAAGTCTTTTGGCCTAGTGTGCGATATCTTCCCCGCTTTGGGTATGAATACCACTTTGGTATCCCTCCATCGATTCGGGATGTATGAAAGCCTAATATAGCCTACATAAATTTTCTGCAGCCAGGGGATAATGTACTTTAACATTTTCTGCATTTCTGCTGGGGTGATGCCGTCTGGTCCAGGTGACTTGAAGTGCTCAAAGCTGTTTATAGCCCAGCTTATTCTAGATATCTCAGTCAACAAGCTAGCGATGCTCGCAGTCCACTCGCACTCTTGTTGGTCCTGTTGATCCTCGGGCTCTGTTGATGAGTTCCCCGGGAAATGTGTGTCGAGCAGTACACTTAGCGATTGATCGCTGTTTTTTGTCCAGTTGTTTGCCTCATCCTGCAAATACCCCACTGTACAAGGAGACGCGGATAGTACCTTCCTCAGCCTTGTGGCGTCGGAGACCTTTTCAACTTCGCCACAGAAGGGATACCAAGAGCGTCTTTGCGCCTTCCAAAGCTCCTTCTTTTAAATCTTGAGTTGCCCTTTATATGCATCCTAATCATTGAAGGCTCCTGTAGATTTCGCCTTGTTGAATAACTTGTTGCAGGTCTTTTTCCTTGCCGTTAGCTCAGAAGTCCACCATTGGTGTTTAATTTTACCCTTGTACCTTGTTTTTGGGCAGGCTTCTTCAAGGGAACTGTTGAATGCTGTGGTGATATGCTCGACCAGATTATCCAGACAGGCTTTGTCATACGGTTCATAAAGAAGTTTAGAGTTGAGGACATTTTTAAAATTCTTCTCATACAGGTGCCACTTTGTCTTCCTCACATTCCTGTGGACAGCAGGTTTAGGCATTTTTTCGGCGAGTTCGAACTCTATATAATGGTGATCCGAGAATGAGTGGTCGTCCAGTACATTCCACCCAATAATGTACTCTGACATCCGGTCGGTAGCAAACGTTACGTCTAGTACTTCTTGTCTGTCTTTAATTGTAAAGGTCGGTTTATTGCCAATGTTACAAATAGTTAGGTTGGTAGTTAGAATAAAGTCAAGAAGCGAATCACCCCTATTGTTTATATCCGTACTACCCCAGATAGTATGATGAGCGTTCGTGTCTGCGCCAATAATCAGCTCGAGCTCGTCAGACGTTGCTTCTTCTACTACTTCCCTGAATAGAGCAGTCGGTACTACAGATTCATAAGGCAAGTAGCTGGAGACCACCCAATATATGCGATTACCGATCTCCAGGCTAGCAGCTGTTTGGTCTTTACCACTTAAATTAGTCAGGAGAAATATACTTAGATCTTTCCTGGCCAAAATGCAGGTTTTTGGAGTGCCTTCACAGTTGGCCACAAGCAGTTTAAAGTTGGATGTCCTAATACCGCACACCCTTCCTCCCACTACGTAGGGCTCCTGTATCAGGACGATGTCTACTGCGCCTGTGGACAGGCGCAGCAATAGAGCCGCTGAGGCTGCTTTAGCGTGATGGAGGTTAATCTGTAGAATTCTTACCATCATTGGTAATTGACAGATTAACATCCACCCCGACAAGGGTGTTATCGAACTCTTCGTCCGTATCGTCGAGAAGCATGTCCTCGCCAGATGCGTCAAAGAGTCCGGAGACTCCCCTCAGCCTCTCTGTGTCCGAAGTAGAGCTTTTGTCCTCAGAGAAGGACGTTACAGATCTTCTGTTAGAGTTGGAGTCACCAGAAATAATAGGCGTGGGTACCTCCGCACTTCCAGAAAGTGCCACGGTGGACGACTCACCTTCTGCAGTGGGAGCTATATCCTGCTTGTATATCTTCAAGACTATAGTCTCGAAGCCATATTGTAGGGTTGCACTCGCACTTTGTATATGGGAGGTGGATTCAGCGTTTAGGATAAGATTGACCTGCCGCTTTTTACCATCCGCCTCACCCACCTTGCTGATTCTCCAATTATGGGCCGGCAGACCAGGATTGGAATCTTTTATTATTTCTAAGATGTCAGCCGGGTTGGAGGGTTCTTCTGTAACCCAGGTGATGGCTCTAGGGTGACTAGGGATGTTGTTTTTTTCGACAACATCCAACTGGGCACCCGGCCACACCTCACCCGCTCGACTCAGAGCAGCCTTATACAGGTCTACTGATCTGGCATCACCGAAATATAAGAGCTTTACTCTCCCCTGATGCCATCCTGCATCGTTGCAGATTGGTGGTTTGCCCGGCATTTCTCTACGGACATCGAGGTAATGAGCCATAATGGCTGATTGTACATGACTCCATTTGTCCTTGAGGATGGATCCATCCTCACTTCTTCTGTCTATAACAGCCATCACTAGACTCTCCTTCGCCACTTCATTAAAGGGCTTGGTGAGTGTCCTGTTGATGGTGACATTAGGGCCTCTTGCCTTTTTCGAAGGCAGGGGTTCATCAGGTGATCTGATTCGTTTTACTTTATTAGCCGTTAACACAGCTGAATTTGTGGATCTTTCAGCCGACTCATTGGCCTTAGAAGCATCTATGACGCCTTTAGCCCAGGTAAGTGACTCTTTTTGTTTTTCGGTAAGAGCCGAAACCTCAACAGCCTCCAACTTCGTCAAAACTCTGAGCGCTACACGATGCTCATTGTGCTTCCGTTTTGACGGTCGGACATGACGTTTCCCCCTTACCGCACCACCTGTTGTGTGTACTTGGGGGAGATTTTCGCCATTTTTGGTGTGGTCGGCTTTGGCCAAGACCAACGGACGGACAGTCGGACGATTGGGGAACCGCGCTCCATCGGAACACGAAGGCATCCCCGTCAAGAGAATTTATTTTTATTTTGTCTGTATTAGACCGTAATAGGTACTACGATGTAGGCCTTACAGACTTTGTACAGATTTTTGCTATTGCGTAATAGGTACTGGTAACTATCCGCTATGTGATAAACACGTCCGTTCACTGCGAATGATCAGCAACGCTCTGTGCTAAACACGTCCGTTCACTACGACTGATCAGCGATGTTCAAAATGTCTTTCTCTTTTACTAGTTTTTACTCGACAAATTTTTCCGAGTAAAAGTAGTAGCATTCAAAATACATTGAAAGTAATATAACAAAAACTTCAAATAGAAGAAATTTGTCTGTGCTTGCTATTTGTACCAGATTTCCGTTCCCGTTCTTTTTTAAAACATGTTTACTCAGAGAGAATTTTTAATTATTTCTCTTTTGCTAGTTTTACAATAAAAAAGTAAAGAAACATGTGTCCCAGGTAGTTCAAAAGCAAGGCTACTTTTCGTTGGTCACTTTGTTTTTCATGGTCTGTTTCCCATGTGAATGCAATATTACAGCCTGTTTCTGTAACTTAAAACATTGCTTACGTTCACCTGCCAAACGACAAACAGCTGATTTGGGTTTCAGTAACTACCATCAGAACAACAAGTCGCACGATAATTAACTCGTACGAAAACGTAATCATTTTAGTGTAAATTTTGGTTTCTCTATCTCTCTTTGCTGTCATCTGGGCGAACGCAAATGTCAGCTCGAGTCACTTTATTTTATTTGTCGACTGATAAGAACAATGACAAAAAAACCTTATTGAAATTTAAACCAAGTAGATATTGATATAATTATGGTAAAACCAATTAAATAATAATAAAATTGTATTGATATGTATACATATTTAAGCATAAAGAAGTCAACATTGGCAGCTCGCTAAGATGGAAAAAAATCGTCAGTGCACAATGAGAGAGACGTGAGAGAGAGAGAAAGAAATGAGAGTCTTGGTTCAGCTCAGCAGGGTTGATTTTTTGGCCACCGCCAGTGTAAAGAGTACAGAGGTGTATTAACCGGCATAAATTGTTCTTGTTGTGCAATGGAGTGCGATGTTCCTGCCAACGAATGTTCTGGAGCCATTTTGCAAAAACGTAGACTCTTTTAGTTTCTTTTATAGACTTTTCCGACTTTGTTTTAAAATAAACTTTTTATATTTTCTAATTATTCTTCTTCTTTAATCAACACTTTTACTTGACGGCTTGACACGTTACTTGCACTTTTTGACTTTTTATTGAAAACTGCCGCACAACCTGACACCATGTTGTATTATATGCAAGTGTCTTTATTAGGTCAGTTAAAAGTTACATGTTATATGTATATTTGTGTATGTATACATAAGAAACACAGGGTATCATGAATATCTATCTATATCGTTTTTCACATACAAATAAAGATTTTAGAGCAGTGCGTCAAATGACACTCTGGAGGGATATTTCATGGACTCTCTTGCAGATAAACAACTAATTTCGTAAAGTTGCATTTTGGACCAATTCTTTTGCATTAAAAAAAATATTTCGCAATATCAAAAATATATCACGAAATTTTTTTCTGCAATATTTTTAAAAGAATCTTTGACATGTTTGTTAGTTCATATCAAATTTGTGGAATGTACTTTTTCCACAACAAAAAGATATGATTTTTTTAAAAAAAATTAGTTCGAAAAATTACAGTCAATGCTAACAAAGTTTGTTAAAATCAATATTGCACAGTATGTAAATCACATTGATACATCTCCAAAGTGTCAATACTTCACGATCCATGTACTTACATGTAGTGAACACTCAATGATCATCCGGTTTGATTAAATGTTTAGCTAGTGCCTTTGCAATTGGATTGAAGCTACTTCGTATTTCAAATAATTTTACCATTCAATAAATAAATTTCGTTTATATACGAAATTAAACGTATACATATACATATGTATTTATAAATATAAAAATATTACTGATTTATACAAATCAATTTAAAGGCTGTTTTCATCCAATTCGAAAAAATGTTTAACTAACTCTTCAGTTTTATAAAGTAATTTTCTATCGCATTTCGGCTTTGGGATTGCAAAAATTCCTTGTTCAGAACACAATTTCTTTGAAGTTCTTACTTCCCGTTCAGAAGCGCCGAATTCCTTCATAACATGGTCGTGTCCCCAAGTTGGTGAGGAAAGGGTTAGTAATTGATTTTTTCTTTTTTATCCAACTCTGACAAAATTGAATCACCATCCTATTCGCTGGCTGGATTACGATACTTTTTACATCCAGTCCACTCAACGCCACTTTCACGATCTTCACAATTCAGATATTCAAATTGCTTTTTGGATTTTGAAAGTTGAATCGAACATTTTATGCAAATTTTCGCTTCCTTTGGCAAATTAAAATTGCTCCACAGGTTTTCGGATATTTTGAGTACGGTTTTAGGTTTATGACTTTTAATCCCAAATGCATCGCGTTAAATATGGATTAAGTCTGCTGGACTCCATTGTTGTTAGAAGATGTATTGAAAAATTTAAATAGTTTTCTTTATACTCGTATTCGTACATATGTATTTTCAATTAAAACTTGGTTTGACGAGGTCTGGTATGCCGTACAGTGACAAAGTTTATAGAAATATATGTAAATAATTTTCTGATTTTTTAGAATTTTGTTATTTTTTCGAACTAAATTTGCTAAAAAAAATCATATCTTTTTGTTGCGGAAAAAGTACATTCCAAAAATTTTATATGAACTAACAAACATGTCAAAGATTCTCTTAAAAATATTGCAGAAAAAAAATTTCGTGATATATTTTTGATATTGCGAAATATTTTTTTTTATGAAAAGAATTGGTCCAAAATACAACATTACGTAATTAGTAGTTTATCTGCAAGAGAGTCCATGAAATATACCTCCAGAATGTCATTTGATGCATTGCTCTAAAATCTTCATTTGTATGTGAAAAACGCGTTTGAAAATTTCAATTTTGACAAAAAATATTGCTTTGTTTCTATGCTTGGACAATAAACGAGTAAAATTTCAGGCAAATAGGACAACTTTTATTTTTTACCTGGGACACTTGAGGAATTTTGCCCCATATATATAGAAGAATGTGTGTTTGTTGGTTTGTTTGTTTGTTGGTTTCTTTGTTCCGTATAGACGTCTAAACGGCTGAACCGATCTTCTTGAAATTTTCACAGAATTTACATGTGTGGGGCGTGGTGAAAATAGGGTACTTGAATTTTGGATATATCAAGTGGGCGTGGCCCGCCCACATAAGACAAATTTTAAAATTGAGATATCTTGCACAATTTGTTAGCGAAAGTGCTTTCATTTTGTACATATGCATCTGGTGGCAGTCTACGCGATTGGTCCAAAAATGGGCGGGATCGGACCAATGGGCGTGGCCCCGCCCATATAAGTAAAATTTTGAATTTGAGATATCTTGCACAATTTGTTAGCGATAGAACTGGAATTTTGTGTATATATCTGGAGGCAGTCTACGTGATTGGTTCAGAAATGGGCGGGGTCGGACTAATGGGCGTGGCCCCGCCCCTTTAAGCCAAATTTTGAATTTGAGATATCTATCACAATTTGTTCGCGAGAGAGCTGTAATTTTGTGTATATATATCTGTTGGCGACCTACGTGATTGGGCTAAAAAAAGGCGGGGTCTGACTACTCTGCGATGGATAGCTAGACTGAAATTGTTTGTTCCCGGAAAATTAATTAAATAAATAGTTTAAAGTTGTGGATGTAACGAAATATATTATCCTAGTATAAGAAAGTGATTAATGTATGGCTGTGCGTTGGAGTAATTGAACGGAGATTTATGCAAATGCATTTTTTGTGTTAATGTACGTATGCCTGTGAACTTTGTACTGTGCGAAGCGTAGAAGAAGAAGCAATTTGTGCGCCTCCATTTTGACTACTGTTTGCTGACTGCTGATTTTTGTCTTGAGTAAAAACATTTTTTTTACTTTTGGAGTGTTTATATACAGCTGTTGTGTTGGAATGCGTTTGCAGTGATCAGTTTTCTATGGTGTTTGTTTGTTGTGGATGTCAATTGGTGGATCGTTCGCTGTGTCTGATGTGTTGGTGCTGTATTTCATCGTAACCTTAAATGAGTAACAACAAACAATAATCTGTTTACGTCTCCAATAAATGTCATCCGTTTTCTGTTGTTTTGATTTCGGCCAGAGCTGTACAGTAGATAGGGTCGATGCCCAACCAAGAAAAATAAGTTGCGTTTGTCACCCCCTAGATTTGAAGATTATTCAAAGACAATTACAGAAAATTTTTTTTTAATTTTTTGGTGCACCCTACATACCGCCCTTTTAGTTTTCTTTATCCTGTGTTGCTATTTGAAGTCCGATCGTAACGGGATGTATACCGTTGTTCACGTTTTGGAAAGGGCTATATTTCGTCCACTGGCCATTTTTGACTCCGAGGTCAAATTCGATAATTGACCTCTATTATCTCGTTTTCTACCCCCCTTTTTTTGGACTTATTTTGAAACGATAATAAAGGCAATTAAAAATAATTAAACTTTTGTCTTTAAAGTACTCAGTTTTATTCATAAACAAAAAAGTTACATAGGGTTTAAAATTGTAAAATATATGCTGGAGTCAAATTCGACTAGTTTCTTTTGACCTCGTTTTCTGTCTCTCTCTCACACACATGAATAACCCAATGCCACAAACGCACAATCACTATGGCAGTTCGGTCCAGCATCAACAAATTAAATTTGCGGGATTCTCTAGCAAATGTTGAAGCTTTTTAAGGAAGAATAAAATCACTTTGTTTTCACATTCACCCTACACTCCACTAAAATAGTATTTTTGCCACTGACTCCATATTTATTATCCTATCTTTACGTATGATACCTCGTGGATCATCTCTATAAGGTCTACTTTTCTTCCATACGTCACTTTGGATTTTTTACCAGATTTTCCAGATGCCTTCCCATGTGTTTCAAAATAAGTGTTATTTACGGGGGTTGAAAATCAAATAACTGAAGTCACTAGTAAAAATTTACTTCGGATTCAAAACTGAAGTAAGGAAGAAGTGTTGTCGTTGTCAAGAGATGATCATCGACGTATCATACAAAAAAAAGGCGTGAACAATTATCTCTATGTCCATCACTTGATCTATCATCGGATCATTCGCCTACCATTTTGACACTGCTTTACAACAATCATGAAAATGGGTGTGACAGTTTGCCCAATAAGTATACCAACTGGCTAAAATATAAAAAATACGTTAGCTCACACCTATCCGATGGTGTATCGTTACGTACAACGGATGAAATTGAAGCCGCGGTAAACCTATTCACAGACGTTGTAAACAGTGCTGTTAAAGTGGCTACACGAAAAAGCGCATTCAAAAGAGATAACTCCAATAACCCAATAGGCATCCAAGCGTTAATCAATGAAAAAAGAAGCGTAAGAAGAGAGTGGCAACAATATCGCTCCCCAGCACTGAGAACAAAACTCAAAAATTGCCAGAAGAGATTGAAATCAGCCCTAAAATCAGCCGAGGAAAGTGATCCAAAAATATATTTGCAATCTCTGGATCCAACCCAGAAAACAGATTATAGTCTCTGGAAGGCCACAAAAAATATGCGAGGTCCTGTTGCGCATGAATCCCCAATTCGCCTTGAAAATGGGAACTGGGCTAAAAGCACAGAAGAGAAAGTAAATGCATTCGCAAAATACCTCGAGTCCGTTTTTACACCCAACAGTGATACATCTGAAATCTATCCGCCCGTGATAGATATAATTCCTCGCCCACACTATCCGCCCGTGATAAACGACCCAATTCCTCGCCCAATTTATCCGCCCGTGATAGATGATACAATTTCTCACACAATCTATCCGCCCGGGATAAATGACTCAATTCCTCTCCCAATCTATCAGCCCGTGATAGATGACATAACTTGTCGCCCAATCTATCCGCCCGTGATAGATGATTTAATTCGTCGCCCAATCTATCAGCCCGTGATAGATGATATAATTCCTGGCCCAATCAAGCTTAGAATAAAGGATATTGAAAAATCTGTCAAAGAACTAAAATTAAAGAAATCGCCCGGAGGAGATGGTATAACAGCGAAAATGATTAAAGAACTTCCATTTTCAGCCTTGAAAATTGTGTTATTTTTATTCAATGCAATTCTCCGTGTAGGTTACTTCCCCCTATCTTGGAAGAGGTCTGAAATCGTGATGATACCGAAACCAGGCAAAGATCCAACTCAAGTCAAATCCTATCGCCCTATAAGCTTACTATCGATACTTTCAAAAATGTTTGAGTCCATTCTCATGAAGAAAATCACACCTCATATAATTTCTCACAATATTATACCTGACCATCAATTTGGTTTTAGAAAAAGTCATAATACTATAGAACAGGTACACCGTATCGTAACCTGCATCAAAAGAGCTTTTGAGAATAAAGAATACTGTTCGGCGTTATTCATAGATATTTCCCAAGCATTTGACAAAGTCTGGCACGAAGGACTTTTGTACAAAATATGCGACCTTCTGCCAATCAACACGCATAAACTGTTCAGGAGTTATTTGACTAATCGGTCTTTTCAAGTTAAATCAAATGGCATTTTTTCTAGCCCTAAGAAAATAAATGCCGGTGTCCCACAGGGGAGCATTCTTGGCCCTATACTGTACGTTATTTTTACGGCAGATATGCCCATAACCAACTTTACGCTCACGTCTACTTTTGCGGACGATACTGCTTTCGTCAGTACTCACAAAAACCCTTCAGTTGCGTCCGATCAACTGCAGTCTCATGTCCGAATCCTAGAAGAATGGTTAAAAAAATGGAGAATAATGGTGAATGCCTCAAAGTGTACTCATGTTACTTTTACCCTGCGAAGGGATGCAAGTCCTCCAATTTCTATTTTCAATTCACAGATTCCCCAAAAGGATCATGTAAAATACCTTGGAATCCACTTAGATCGGCGTTTGACGTGGTCGCGCCACATAGACTCTAAAGTAACTCAAATAAAACTCAAAACTAATCAACTTCAGTGGCTTATCAGCCAAGGATCTGCCCTAGATCCAGAGTATAAAGTTCTTTTATACAAAACGGTATTGAAGCCAATTTGGACGTATGGTATCCAGCTCTGGGGTACAGCGTGCGCTTCGAATGTATGCAAATTACAAAGAAGACAATCGAATATTCTTCGTTTAATTACAGGTGCACCATGGTATATAAGAAACGCTAACATCCATATGGATCTCAACATGCCAACAGTAAAAGAGGAAATTGAAAAATATTGCCGGTGTTACGTGGGTAAACTATTCAATCATCCAAACATCCTGGCTCGAGAACTTCTAAATTTTGAAGGTCATGACCGCCTTAGAAGGAGAGATACGCTGGACATGATATAAATTAAAAAAAAAAAACCTAATCAAAATCAAAAACAAAAAAATGAAATGAAATTATGAATTCCTAAATTTGAAATGTTAAATTTGAAATGTTTTGTTTAAGTAAAAAATCGTGCAAAGTCTCAATGGTTTATTCGCAATGGCAATAACCCAGAGATTAGTATTTTAGGTTAAGATTTGTCCACTTATTGTTATTTTCATTGTATAATAATGAAAGATTCAATAAAAAATGTAATGAATTGGAAAAAAAAAATCATACAAAAATATCATACTAGATTAAATCAGGAATTAGTGGAAAAAATACTATTTTGGTGGAGTGTAGGGTGAATGGAAAAACAAAGTGAATGTATTCTTATATTCTTCCTTAAAAAAGATTCAAAATTTGTTAGAGAATCCCGCAAATTTAATTTGTTGATGCTGTAAAGAACCGCCATAGTCGTTGTGTGTTTGTGGCATTGGGTTATTCATGTGTCTGCGAGAGAGTGAGACAGAAACGAGACCAAAAGAAACTAGTCGAATTTGACCTCAGCACATATTTTACAATTTTGAACCCTATGTAACTTTTTTGTTTATGAATAAAACTGAGTACTTTAAAGACGAAAGTTTAATTATTTTTAAATGCCTTTATTATCGTTTCAAAATAAGTCCAAATAAGGGGGGTAGAAAAAGAGATAACAGAGGTCAATAATCGAATTTGACCTCGGAGTCAAAAATGGCCATTGGACGAAATATAGCCCTTTCCAAAACGTGAACAACGGTATACATCCCGTTACGATCGGACTTCAAATAGCAACACAGGATAATGAAAACTAAAAGGGCGGTATGTAGGGTGCACCAAAAAAATTAAAAAATTTTTTTCTGAAATTGTCTTCGAATAATCTTCAAATCTAGGGGGTGACAAACGCAACTTTTTTTTATGACCCTATCTACTGTACAGGGTGGCTGATAAGTATTGCAACCAACTTCAGGTTGCTATCATTTCTAAACCGCTAGTCTGATAGCTGACAGATTTATTTCAGTGACAGTTCATTTTATTGTTTAAAGCTTACAAAAGCATTTTGATGTATTGTATTCAGAAAAAAAGTTATTCGTGATGGAATTCAAATGATAGTGTGATTGCTTTATATTTGGGTGGAAAAACACAAGTGGCTATCGTTAGAGCCCTCCAGCATTTAAATGTGAATAAATCTTTTGTTTCTCGTACCATTGATCGTTACCGTGATACTGGCAGTGTTGCATCGCGTCCAAAAAGTGGACGAAAAAAACGGTAACAACACCAGAAATGATCCGAAAAGTGAAGGCCAGATTTGATCGAAATCCACGCCGCAGTGGTAGAAAAATTGCTCGTGAGCTGAACATATCGCGAGAACGGATACAACACATATTAAGAAATGAGCTTGGACTAAAACCATTGACGTTCCAAAAAGTGCAAGAGCTCACCGATGCACAAAAAAATGTTAGACTGGAAAGAGCCAAGGAGTTGCTTCGCTTGCACGAAAGTGGCCAGTTACCGAATTTGGTTTTCTCCGATGAGAAGCCATTCCAAATTGAGCAGTTTGTGAACAAACAAAATGATCGGGTTTACTTGCCAAAGAGGTCAGCTGAAAATTTACACCTTCGATTGGCCACCAGAACTCAAGCGCCGCCGATGGTAATGGTGTGGGCCGCCGTAACGGCCGACAAACATTTCGGCCGCAGACCATGGACATTCCAACAGGACTCAGCACTATCGCACTCAGCACGCGTCAACCAAGAATGGCTTAAAAAGGAGGTTCCTCGCTTCATTTCTACCGCACAATGGCCACCAAGATCTCCGGATCTCAATCCGTTGGACTTTTGCGCCTGGGGCATTTTAGAGAGTAAGGTTGGCACTAAAAAATACCAAAGTATCGATCATCTCACGACGGCGCTTCGCCGGGAATGGGCCAAAATACCGCAGAGCCACTTTCGTGCAGCGTGTGATGGCTTTGTCGGCCGTTTGAAGGCCATAATTCGTGCCAAAGGTGGCCAATTCGAACAAATCTAAACTGTTTCTAAAATTTTATGTTATTTCCGACATTTTTTGCTTTTGAACAATAAAATTTAAAAAACAATTAAAAAAATATAGCGCTTTACTTTGTTGCATTACATATCAGCCACCCTGTATACACTATATGTCTAAAATTACAATGCCTGCAAAGAAGCAAGTTTACACCTGTCCTAAATGTCTTGCACAAGTTATAGACAACCAGCCAAGCATTGGGTGCTACTTGTGTGATCACATTAAATGCATTAATGTAACAAAAACACAACACTCCTTCCTTTATAAAAATAAGTTGTTTAAGTTCAATTGTATTGATTGTTTGAAAAAATCTTTAACAACTGATACTGCTGCAGCTTCTAATACTGTGACCAGTGATGCACTTGCTGGTGTAACTAATTCTGCTCATTGTGAATTGATGCATAACGACATTACCGAATTTAAATCGTCGTTGGAAAAGCAACAGGAAGCCTTCAGTAATGATGTTAAAAGACATATGCAAGCAATTACAGAAAAAATGGATGAAGTGATTAAGTCTGTCCGCGATGAGTTTAACAAGAAGATATCGAAATTGGAAGATGAAATCCGCAATTGCTTCGCTGTTACTGTCCAGACTGAAAAAACTTGCTGCAGCTCTAACCAAGAACTTCAATTTCAAATTGATGTTTCACGTAGGCGTACATACAGAGCTGATATAGTTATTAATGGATTGCCTGATGGTATTAAGGACTTGCGCGAGCCAGTGGTAAAAACTGCATCTCTATGTAACATTGTCTTGGGCCCTAATGAGGGTAAATCAGTGTTAGTTAAGTTAAATTCTGTCTACACCAGGGATTGTATCATGGTTAATTATCACAATAAAGTCCCGTTGTTGCTGTGTAATGTCATTGGTGGTGCTGTGCGAAGCAGAGTATACCTAAACGATCATCTTAATCAAGCCTCTTCTAAGTTGTTGTAAATTTGTAGACAACTTTGGAAGGCTAAGAAAGTTAAGTAATACAAACTTAAAAATGGTGACATACCAAAAGCTGTTATAACTGGGCTTGATTGAACTACTATGTCGCTTGACATCAATCAATGTGCTGATATTCTTGATCGTGATAATTGTACTCCGCTTTCTAATGGATAGGAGCTTTGCATTTTGTTATTTATAATTTACTTTTGCGACTTTTATTTAAAATAATTTTCTGGTAACGCTTTATGTTCCACTCTTTTCAATATGGATTTTTCTGCTTATGTTTTTCATGAAAACTCTTTCTTAAAGACTCAATTATGCAATCTACAGGGAAATATAAATGTTGGTCATTTTAATTGCCAAAGTTTCAAACTAAATAACAGTTCGTCGAAGGTTAGTGAAATAAGTGCTATTTTGGAAGGTCGATACCTGGATGTAGTTGGAGTAAGTGAGACTTGGTTAAAGCCCTATGTTGCGAAAAAAGTTGTTGATATTCCGGGTTATGTTTGTCTTCGAAATGATCGTCCTAAGGAGAGAGGTGGAGGTGTTGCCATTTATGTTGCTAGGGAAATAAAACACAAAGTTGTCTTTGTGGGTTGTTCTTATTGTGTTGCTGAGTGTTTGTTTGTGGAACTGATGGTTAATAATGTGAAAGTGTTAGTTGGTGTTGTTTATCTTCCTCAGGGAAATGTTCAAGCCCTCGAGCAACAGATTTCTGATATTGTAGTGAAGTACTCCAACGTTGTTATTATGGGAGATTTTAACAGGAATATTTTTGATTTGCGTAAATCGTTTTCTATGCGTGATTTTTGTAGTAGAATAAACCTCTCCATTTTTCATATTTCTTGTCCAACGTATTTTGATGTGGCGCATAACACAACTTCTCTACTTGACTAATTTTTGTTATCAGCTCCGGATCTTGTAAAACTATTTATCAATTTAAGTGTCCTGGAATTTCTCATACTCTTTCATATTTGTTTCCCTGGCTTTACCTAAAAAATCTACGAGACTATTTTATGAATATTTTGATTATGAGGCCATTGACCCCATCGTATTGTCCGAAAATTTGTCTTTGTGCAACCTTGATGGCACTAACAATGTGGACGACTAATTAGTTATACTTAATAGTCGTTTAGAAGTAGCTTACTCCGCAGTGCCTGTAAAAAACGAGCATGCATTTTCTCTGCCAAAGAAGATTGGTTTAATACCCCGAAGATAAGATATTATTTATCATTGAGAGACTTTGCATATAAGGCATATTTGTTTGATAAAAGTGTTGAGAATTGGCGAATTTACTGCAAATATCGCAACAAGGTAAAAAGTGTTATCAGAAAAACTAAGCGGACTGAGCATAGTCGTATGTTTGAGGACAAAACAAATAAAGAAATCTGGTCGTTGTTAAATGCAAATGGTGTATGCAAGAATTCTGACGATATTCATGATGTCAATGTCAATGCAGTTAATTCTGCTTTCATTTCAAATCAAACCATAAACAGCAGGGTTCCTTTGTTCCCCTTAGATACTATTCAGGGATTTTCTTTCCATGCAGTTAGTACGTGTGAAATGGTTAGTGCTTTTCGTAAAATCAAATCTAAAGCGGTTGGGAGTGATGGATTTACGTTGAAATTCCTTAACATGGTGTTCCCTTTAGTCGCTGATATTATTTTGCATCTGGTAAACTCCATTATAACAACATCTGAATATCCTGCTTTATGGAAAATAGCCAAAGTTGTTCCGATCAAGAAGAAGAATTCCGTTCTCCTTGATAGCTATCGTCCTATTTCCATTATGCCTATACTATCAAAAATGGTTGAACATATTCTTAAGGAGCAATTGATTTTCCATATTGAAGTTATGCTACATGATTGCCAATTTGGCTTCAGATGTAATAGAAGCACAACTTCTGCATTGATATGTCTCACTGACAGCATTAGGAAAGCTAGTGCAGTCCGTGATTGCTGTGTTCTGCTTTCCCTAGATTTAGAAAAGGCATTTGACCGATTGTACTTCAAAGCAATATAGACTTTACCTTATCTAATTTAAATAGTTGGTTGACTTGTTATTCTCTATCATTTAATGTTGAAAAAACCAACGCTATGCTATTTGGAAATTGTAATTCTAACGATATTTCCACTTACCTACATCCATTGTCTTGGCCTCACTATTGATAATAAATTGTCTTTTTCTTTTCATGTCAACTCAGTTTTTTCAAAGTAAACTTCATATTAAGAAAGTTGTATAATTTGGAGTTGTTTATCCCACTGCACATTAAAATTAGAGTTGTTCATGCAGTTATAATGCCAATTTTTCTTTATTGCTTGGAGGTTTACTCAGGAACTACAGGCATACTTTTAAAGAAAGTGCGAACTGTTTTCTACCGTGTAATGCGTTATTTATATTCTATTAGAGTGAAACAGCATGTGTCACCTTATGTTAATAGTTTCTTGGGTTGTTCCTTTGCTAATTTTATAAAGATTAGAAATTTATGTTTTTTCTACAAGCTGTTTAAGGCCCAAACACCTGCATTCTTGCTTGAATTCTTCAAGTTTGGGAGATCTGCTAGAAATCCTCAGATAATTCTTCCCCGTTTAAATACTACCTTAGGACAATCATTTCAGGTCAGGGTTACCCGTTCTTACAACAGCTTGCCAATCTCACTAAAACCACTTACATACTCATATCATACATTCAAGGAGAAATTGTTACTGACTGATTGTTTTTGATTCATGTACCTCTGTCTTCTGTAATTGCTGTCATCCTTTTTATACGTATATTAACAGTTATTCAGAATTTACTACTTTTTCTCGCTAATTCATGAGAAAAATATAGTAAGTTATGTCTCATCTTTTTTCCACTCTCTAGATACATTTCACCAGTTTCCGTGCAAAATGAAACTTGTAACAAGTTGGTTTTATCAATGGGCAATCTGGTTTTTCGTTTCTCTTCTTCTTTTTTTGTCTCTTAATTCCGTGTTATAAACTTATCGATTTTTCAAAAGTGGTTTTGTTTCATTGACCTTGTGAGTAGTTTCAATTCTAATTTCTTTTCTTTTGATGTTTCTTTATAATTCCCTTTCTTGCATAATTGAATAGGTTAGGTTTGTCTATTTTTAAGATTTTTATACTTTTTGTAACTTTTGAGGGTAAAAAAAAATAATCCTCGCATAATTAGTTATATAAGATAATTTATAAAAAAATTTTCAATGTATTACACCTTAAGAAGTAATTTGTAACCATATTCGGCCTATGGGGTCGGTTGTTATTGAATATAATAAAATTAAATTAAATTAAATTAATGGGCGTGGCCCCGCCCCTTTAAGCCAAATTTTGAAATCTATATACATATCTGGCACAATTTGTTAGCAAGAGAGCTGTAATTTTGTGTATATATATTTGTTGGCGACCTACGTGATTAGTCTAAAAATGGGCGGGATAAGACCAATGGGCGTGGCCCCGCCCATAGAAGCCAATTTTTGAATTTGAGATATCTTGCACAATTTGCAAGAACTAGAATTTTGTATATATATATCTGGAGGCAGTCTACGTGATTGGTCTAAAATGGGCGGGGTCGGACTAATGGTCGTGGCCCCGCCCCTTTAAGTCAAGTTTTGAAATCTAGATACATATCTGGCACATTTTGCTAGCAAGAGAGCTGTAATTTTGTGTATATATATCTGTTGGCGACCTACGTGATTGGTCCAAAAATAGGCGGGTTCTGACTAATGGGCGAGGCCCCGCCCCTTTAAGCCAAATTTTGAAATCTAGATACATATCTGGCACAATTTGTTAGCGAGAGAACTGGAATTTTGTATATATATCTGGAGGCAGTCTACGTGATTGGTCCAAAAATGGGCGGGATCGGCCAATGGGCGTGGCCCCGCCCATATAAGCCAAATTTTGAAATTAAGATATCTTAAACAATTTGTTAGCGAGAGTGCTGTAATTTTGTGCATATGTATCTGGTGGTAGTCTTCATGATTTGTCCAAATATAGGCGGGATTGGACGAATGTGCGTGGCCCCGCCCATATAAACAAAGATTTTAAATTGTCTTTAGGTTTGGGTTAGGGTGCCAGCCGTATTTTTTATACAAGCTCACATAGACCAGTTTAGGTCCCTAGTGTTACCACGAGCTGAAATGCCCCTCATCGAAACCAACCTGTTTGATATACAAATTTGTCCATAGTACGAATATCGGTACTGGAAAGATCTGTTAGGCTGCCTAGAAAAGCCGACCCCAGTATGTCCAGTCGTCGTTTACTCAGAGCGGGGCAGTCGCATAGCAAGTGCTCAATGCTCTCCACTTCTTCCTCATCACCACAGCTTCTGCAGAAGTCATTAGAGTCAATACCCAATCTTTTGGCGTGTTCGCCGATCAAGCAGTGTCCCGTCAGAACTGATACCAACGTAGACAATCTTTGCCTCTCTAGTGCGAGGAGATATTTTGATCTTCTCAGGTCATACCTTGGCCAGATTTGTCTAGCTACTCTGCAGGTGCCGATTTCTGTCCATCTTTCGTTGGACTGCCTGATTGCCTCTTGCCTAAGCCAAAGCTTGCACGTGGATAGTGGCACACCAAAATATGCAAATTCTTCGAGAATTTTTAATGTCGTCCCTTTCCTAGCAAGTTCATCGGCTTTGCAGTTCCCCGGGATATCCCTATGCCCAGGCACCCATATGAGGTGTATATTAAACTGCTCAGCCATCTCGTTAAGAGATCTGCGGCAGTCGAGGGATGTTTGTGAATTTAGGGATGTTGCCTCCAGAGTATTGGTGGCAGCCTGGCTGTCCGAGTAAATTACAACGCCAGTGTTGGTTACTATGTTGCGACTCAGCCACTTGGCTACTTCCCATATTGCCATAATTTCGGCTTGAAAGACACTGCACGTATCTGGTAGTCTGTGAGCTATATCCAACCTAAGCTCTGCACAGTGTACTCCGAAGCCAACCTTTTCATCAAGCTTCGAACCATCCGTGTAAAAGTGGAGATGGTTTCTATTACCTGGTATTCTGCCGACCCATTCATCTCTGGCGGGAATCATAGTGATGCAATTTCTCTCGAAGGTGTACAGAGTTGGTATATAGTCCACTCGGTCGGTTACCATAACACTACACTTTGATATCCTCATGTGACCATAGTTCTTGTACCTCCACATTGATAGGCAGTTTAATCTTATTGCCGCTTTGGTTGCAACTTCTCTCGCCACAATATTAATCGGCAGTATATGGAGTAGGGTTTGTAGAGACTCTGTCGCTGTAGTCCTTAGGGCTCCGCTTATGCTCAGGCAGGAAGTTCTCTGAACCTTTGTTAGTAGGTTGGTGATGGTTAGTTTGTCAGTTGCCGTCCACCATACCACAATGCCGTATAACAGTATAGGACGAACTACTGCTATATACAGGTTTAGGTTTAGGTTAGGGTGGCAGCCGTATTTTTGATACAAGCTCACATAGACCAGTTTAGGTCCCTAGTTTTACCACGGGCTGAAATGCCCTCATCGAAACCAACCTGTTTGATATACAAATTTGTCGATATTACGAATATCGGTACTGGAAAGATCTGTTAGGCTGCCTAGAAAAGCCGACCCCAGTATGTCCAATCAGTCGCCGCCTGTCGTAGCGAACGGACGTGTTATCGCAGAGCGGATAGTTTTTAACCCATTACGCAATACCTATTCACCTACCTATTACGCAACCAGGAGGTTTGTTGTTTATAAAGCATAGGTTGAATTGGATGCATCGGTCTCTGGACAGATATTTCTGAGCTCAGTCTGGAAGGCCTATACCGACGTACCTATTACGGGCTAATACTGGCTATGGGGATGTCTCCCCCAACCAATTTATGATTAAACCAAAAAAGACGAAGGAGATTACGGCGCAGGGGAGGGAAAACCCAGTGCCGGCGACAAGCGTTGATTCACTCACGAGTCATGTGTCGTCGTTATCGAACAATCGTGAGCAAGCAACTTCTACGAGCTTTGGTGCCTTGGATCCCGTAGTCGAAAATGAAACAAGAGCACATCCAGCCGCAGGCAAAACAAATGATAAGACAGATGAAGAAGAACCCAGCCGGGGCTTTAAGCAACCCCAGCCTTTAAAAGCCATTGGGGACTCTGACTCTGAATCATCAAATGAAAACAATATCACTATTGTTGCTAACTCAAAGACAAAGAGACTGTCAGGGGCACAAAGAAGGAAACTGAATAAGTTGAACCGACAGAACCTATTACGGGATGAACCTGACAATTCTACCTCCAATACAAACATGGAGGCCGCTAAAAGAGTCAGGTCTCCCGAAGAACATAGCGCTGTGAAAGTGACTAAGAAGAAAAAGGGCTCGCCGTCTTCCAGTAATTCGGATAAGCCTAACGTAACCACACAAAAGGAGGTCTCTAGTCTGGGTCCTTCGATTGTGGGCGGTAAAGTTGACCCAATAACGCAGTTCAAGTCAACCAAATCATCCGTTAAGGAGGAAGCTTTAACCAAAAAGACTCTACAGACACGGAAAAATCAATTGGCCATAAAGAAGGGTAAGAAGCCACCGTCTTATTCTAATATAGCTAAACAACATTTTCGAGACGATCTATGCTACGCCATAATTGATAGCAGTAGTGCATCTGGCAGAATCCCCGAAGACCAAAAGAGTAACTTCGAAGATTTGGTCTATACGAGGGTAGCGGAATACGTCCTCGAATCTAAGGATGAACCACCAATCGAAGTAATGAGTTGCAAGTTTGAGAGGGGTGTTTTGATGCTAAGGCTGGCATCAAAACGCTGCGCTGGTGTCCTCGTAAAACTTGTGGATAGCTTCCCCTCACCTTGGGACGGCGCAAAGCTAAAATTGGTAAGGAAAAGCGACATTCCTGAACTCATAAAAACGACCCTATATGTTAAGGGATGTCCCAGTAAGTTCTCATCAGAGTACATACTCGACATCATTGGCAAACAGAATCCAAAACTTTCCGTGAGAAAGTGGGAAGTCTTCTATAGGAAGGATGATACCGAGGGTACTCTCCTCGTGTTAGGCATAGACCCAGAATCCAAGAACAATCTTATCATAGCGAAGGGCATGGCGTACTTCTTGATCTGGACAGTCTTTTTCAAAATAGGAAAGGTCCCGATTTGCAGGACAAATGAATCGAGTCCAAATATACTGTCTGAAGAGGCAAACACTGGTATTGAACGGATGGAGACAAGTGAGACACTGCCAAAAACTGATGTGGAAGTAGTCAATAACACCACCAGTTCACCAATAGTACCGCCACTTTTGCAGGAAGTTCCCAGCAAAGGTGGTGATCAAAATAAAAAGAGCCACAAAACGATTCAAACCAATGAGGGAACGACAAAAAAAAACACCGCCTCCCAAAATTGTCGACTGGAAGATGGTGTAATAGGTAGTGAACGAAAGGAGGAGAATGACCCACTACCAAATAAAGAGGGGGTGCCACCAGATAGGATAGACTCCCAAAAGAAACTTTTACTGGAAGGACAATGATTGAGGTCATCCAGATAAACCTCCACCGGAGAGAGGCAGCATCCAACGCTCTGATGGACATCATAAATAAAGGCAGCGTTCATATTGCTTTGATCCAGGAACCATGGACAACTAGCAACAAGGTTACTGGATTAAGCCATGTGAACTATAACCTTTTCTACGCTAACACAGGTACTCGCCCAACGACTTGTATTCTGTGCCATAAAAACTTATGTTTTATTTTCTCTCCAGAGTTGTCAACATCGGACGCAACGGTGCTGAGGCAAGGTAATGGAAATATGTACCTGTCGTCAATATATCTGCCATTCGATGCGCCGACATTGCCACCTACGTCGGAATTACAACGTCTGGTGAGGGAATCCAAACACACAAGTAATGAGTTATTAGCTGGATGTGACGCCAACTCCCATCATATCGCTTGGGGTAGTACTAACACCAATAAAAGGGGACACGCCCTTATCGAATTTTTGAATACAAATGACCTCATATCTCTTAACATAGGAAACACTGCAACCTTTGTTAACAAAATTAGGGAAGAAGTATTAGATATAACGATATGTTCAGAAAATCTTATTGATGAGATTCATGAGTGGAGGGTTTCGGATGAACACTCCTATTCAGACCACCGTTATATAAGGTTTAAAATTGCACGACCACCGCCAAACCCCATAAGTTTCCGTAATAAGGCTAAGACCGACTGGACTAAATTCGGAAATCTACTTAGAAATCGATTGGGGCAGCCTACACGCGATTATCTATGTGCAGAAGACATTGATATCAATGTTAAGAAGATTACCGAAGATAGTTGCCCATCTTGTAAAATCTTTCGAAGATAGTTGCCCACTTCGAGAAAGGAAATCTGCCTTTGAGAAACCCTGGATGACAGGACAAATTCGCTCGATTGGCAAAGATGTCCGCAGACTTTACAATAGAGCTCGACGTAAAAAACAATCAGTATATTGGGACGACTACCACAGAAGACTCAAAGAATACAATAAAATCGTTAGATCGGCGAAACGTAACTCCTGGAGGCTTTTCTGTGAACAGGTAGACAGCGTTAACAGCATGTCTAAAATGAAAAAGTTCCTCTCAAAAACTCATGTCCAAACCGAAACAGTGGTGGATGAAACGGGTAGAAGGATGGAAACTATAGAGGATACCGTAAGGCTCTTGATGAAAACTAATTTTCCGACTGGTAATGCTGGACCAACAGAGGAATAGTTACAGAATGAAAATGTATTGCATCAAGTACCTATTACGGATATAACAGATGGTATGGTTAAAGAAGCGATAAAAAGTTTCTCTCCCTTTAAGGCTGCGGGACCGGATGGAATATTTCCAGCACTTCTGCAGAATGAGGTGGATCTGGTATCAACTCATCTGGCTGGAGTGTTCACTGCATGCCTAACCCATTCGTATACCCCAAAAAACTGGCAGGAATCAAGGGTGGTCTTCATACCAAAGCCTGGCAAGGCGAGTTACACGACCCCAAAGGCTTATCGACCCATTAGCCTTACTTCTTTCCTGTTAAAAACAATGGAGCGAATAATTGATGACATAGTCAAAGGTAAAATAGCGGATGACAGGCTAAAATTCAAAAAACACGCCTATGTCAAAGGAAGATCAGTGGAAACAGCTCTGCATGAGGTAGTGCACCACATAGAAGAGTCCTTCAGTAAAGAAATGTATACACTTGCTGTTTGCATAGACATTGAGGGCGCATTTAACAATGTACAGACCGATACACTTATCCAGTCCTTAGACGAGTTTCAGGTTGACCGGGCGCTGAAAAACTGGATCAACAATATGCTAAGGAATAGGTGGATTATTTGTGGGTCATATGACGTAAAAATTAGAGACAAGGTAAATCGTGGTATACCTCAGGGGGGCATTTTATCGCATCTTCTATGGGTTACGACGATACACAGTCTCCTAAAAGCCCTCACCAATGAAGGACTTAAACCAGTCTGTTATGCAGACGACGTTGTAATACTTCTAAGGGGCTTTCATCCAAATCTATTATGCAGAAGAGCTGAAGAGGCACTTAACATAGCATATAAGTGGGCACAACCAAGGGGATTAAATGTTAACCCAGACAAAACAGAAATATGTCTATTTACAAGGAAAACGAAGATCCCATGTTTTACCCCGCCTCGACTCCTGAATAAGACAATTGCTATAACTAAAAAGGTAAAATACTTGGGAGTAATCTTGGATCAGAAACTGTACTGGAAAGATCATCTTGAAGAAAGAGTTACAAAGGCACACAGATGTTGGTCGTTGTGCAGAAGAGCTATAGGTTTAAAATGGGGACTACGTCCAAATATGACTCACTGGCTTTACATGAGCGTGATTAGACCAATAATCACCTACGCCTCTGTAGTGTGGTGGACATCAATGGACAAGAATTGCAACGTAATACCTTTGCAAAAAATTCAACGTATGTGCTGTCTAGGCATAAGCGGGGCATTTAGAACTGCACCAACAAAAGCGTTGGAGACTATACTGCACATCCAACCAATGGACATCCGTGTAAAGTATGAGGCAGCCCTCACAGCAAGACGTCTACAAGTGATGGGTGAATGGATAAATCGAGACCACAAGTCGTACCATCAGAAGATTTTAGAATATCTAGTTGGTCACATTCAAACGCCAGAAATCTCGGACCGCATTCCTGAAGTGCGGCTTACAGCTACCTGTGATACGTTTGTGCCAGACAGACGCTCCTGGGAAAATGGAACTTTGGCCCATGTGCCAGTGGGAACCAGCTGCTACACGGATGGGTAGCAGCGAGGAGGAAGGACGGGTCTGGGACTTTTTATTGATGAACCAGAAGTCGAACTTCACTTCCGCCTCCCTGACCATAACACGGTATTTCAAGCAGAAGTTCTAGCAATCACGGAGTGTGTGAACTGGCTCAGTAACACGACAAAGCCTAAATATGCCAACATCTTCACAGATAGCCAAATGGCGATTCAAGCAATAACATCGGAAAGGGTCAAATCCAGAACTGTGTTGGACTGTAAAAGAACGATAAATGATTACTCAGCCCATGGTCAATTGCGTATTTGCTGGGTACCAGGACACAACGGAGTGATTGGAAATGAACGGGCAAACAACTTGGCTTCAAAGGGCAGAGAACTTCGAGTAATAAACTTGAAAAATTGGAAACCTTTCGAAGCCACGAAAAATGAGTTGAAGCACTGGGCAGTGATGGCTCATAAAACTGTGTGGAATAGCGCAACAGTAGGAGCAACTGCAAAGATACTGTGGGGTGACCCAAATGAAAAGAAAACAAGAAGTCTTCTGAAACTAAACAAGATCGATATTAGTAAGATGATGAGTGTTCTAACGGGACACTCAAGCTTACAAGCACATCTTCATCGCATAGGACTAGCAGGAAACGACGAATGCAGGGCATGCAGAGAAAACATCGAAAAGATGGAACATTTTCTGTGTCACTGCCCGGCTTTCACACATGCAAGATCCCAACATTTCGGGTCCGACATATTACCAGACTTGACTCATCTCAGAGAATATGACTGGAAGATACTGAGAAAATTCGTGTCTAGTACCGATTTTCTGTAACTCGTGAGGTATAAAAAGATCATAAATAAGGAGCGCACAACAGGCCGAACCACTGGCTTAAGTGTATGTCCATGGACATGAGACGTTTAAACGTCTCCTCTCTTCAACCTAACCTAACCTAACCTATGTCCAGTCGTCGTTTACTCAGAGCGGAACAGTCGCATAGCAAGTGCTCAATGCTCTCCACTTCTTCCTCATCTCCACAGCTTCTGCAGAAGTCATTAGAGTCAATACCCAATCTTTTGGCGTGTTCGCCGATCAAGCAGTGTCCCGTCAGAACTGATACTAACGTAGACAATCTTTGCCTCTCTAGTGCGAGGAGATATTTTGATCTTCTCAGGTCATACCTTGGCCAGATTTGTCTAGCTACTCTGCAGGTGCCGATTTCTGTCCATCTTTCGTTGGACTGCCTGATTGCCTCTTGCCTCAGCCAAAGCTTGCACGTGGATAGTGGCGCACCAATATATGCAAATTCTTCGAGAATTTGTAATGTCGTCCCTTTCCTAGCAAGTTCATCGGCTTTGCAGTTCCCCGTGATATCCCTATGCCCAGGCACCCATATGAGGTGTATGTTAAACAGCTCAGCCATCTCGTTAAGAGATCTGCGGCAGTCGACGGCTGTTTGTGAATTTAGGGATGTTGCCTCCAGAGAATTGATGGCAGCCTGGCTGTCCGAGTAAATGACAACGCCAGTGTTGGTTACTATGTTGCGACTCAGCCACTTGGCTACTTCCCATATTGCCATTATTTCGGCTTGATAGACACTGCAGGTATCTGGTAGTCTGTGAGCTATATCCAATCTAAGCTCTGCACAGTGTACTCCGAAGCCAACCTTTTCATCAAGCTTCGAACCGTCCGTGTAAAAGTGGAGATGGTTTCTATTACCTGGTTTTCTTCCAACCCATTCATCTCTCGCGGGAATCATAGTGATGTAATTTCTCTCGAAGGTGTACACCGTTTGTATATAGTCCACTCGGTCGGTTACCATAGCACTACACTTTGATATTCTCATGTGACCGTAGTTTTTGTACCTCCACATTGATAGGCAGTTTAATCTTATTGCCGCTTTGGTTGCAACTTCTCTCGCCACAATATTAATCGGCAGTATATGGAGTAGGGCTTGTAGACACTCGGTCGCTGTAGTCCTTAAGGCTCCGCTTATGCTCAGGCAGGCAGTTCTCTGAACCTTTGTTAGTAGGTTGGTGATGGTTAGTTTGCCGTCCACCATACCACAATGCCGTATAGCAGTATAGGACGAACTACTGCTATATATATCCAGTGGACGATTTTAGGAGAGAGGCCCCACCGCGACCCTACAGCCTTTTTGTAGGAATATAAGGCGACGTTAGCCTTCCTTACAGGTTGAGGGTGGAGGGTGCACATGTGGGACTTTATTCATCCTAGTAAAGAGAACCAATTCTGTCTTGTTTGGGTTTATGCCCAAACCGCTGCTTCTGGCCCATCTAGCCAATTTGTTCAGAGCCACCTGTAGAATGTCTCGGAGGACGTTTTCGAATTTGCCACTCACTGCGATTGCAACGTCGTCCCCATATGCCACGACCTTGCAGCCACAACGTTCTAGATCTAGCAGGATTTCATTGACCGCTAGGTTCCAAATTCGTGGAGACAGTACTCCTCCTTGTGGGGTCCCTCTATTTACAAACCTTGTTAGAGTTGTGGACCGAAGACATGCTGTTATGCGTCTTCTGTTGAGCAAACTTTGAATTAGTCTAATCAAACTAGAGTTAACTTATAGATGTGACCGTGCCGCAATTACTGCATATGAGTTCGTGCAGGGCTGATTCTGTAGACTTCCCCTTATTGTACGCATGTTGGTTCACTGACAGGAGTTTTGTATCCAGGTTTTCCCTAATGAAGTAATCTAAAAGTCTTTCCAGACCTTTCAATAGGAAGTAGATAGGCTAATTGGCCTAGTGTGTGATATCTTCCCCGCTTTTGGTATGAATACACTTTGGTATCCCTCCGTCGATTCGGGATGTATGAAAGCCTGATACAGCCTACATAAATTTTCTCCAGCCAGGGGATAATGTATTTCAACATTTTCTGCATTTCTGCTGGAGTGATGCCGTCTGGTCCAGGTGTCTTGAAGGGCTCAAAGCTATTAATAGCCCAGCTTATTCTGGATCTCTCAGTCAACAAGCTAGCAACGCTCGCAGTCCACTCGCACTATTGTTGGTCCTGCTGATCCTCTGGTTCTGTTAGAGAGTTCCCCGGGAAATGTGTGTCGAGCAGTACATTGAGAGACTGCTCGCTGTTTTTGGTCCAATTATTTGCCTCATCCTGCAAGTAACCCACTGTACAGGGTGAAGCTGATAGTATTTTCCTCAGCCTTGCGGCGTCGGAGACTTTTTCCACTTCGCCACAGAAGGTATACCAAAAGCGTCTTTGCGCCTTTCTAAGCTCCTTCTTATAGATCTTGAGTTGCTCTTTATAGGCATCCCAAACATTAGCGACCCCTGTAGATTTAGCCTTGTTGAATAGCATCATTGACCGCTAGGTTCCAAATTCGTGGAGACAGTACTCCTCCTTGTGGGGTCCCTCTATTTACAAACCTTGTTAGAATTGTGGACCCAAGACATGCTGTTATGCGTCTTCTGTTGAGCAAACTTTGAATTAGTCTAATCAAACTAGAGTTAACTTATAGATGTGACCGTGCCGCAATTACTGCATATGAGTGAATGTTGTTAAAAGCCCCTTCTATGTCAAGAAATGCCACCATGGTGAATTCCTTGAAATACAGGGACGATTCGATAGTACTCACAAGTTCGTGCAGGGCTGATTCAGTAGACTTCCCCTTATTGTAAGCATGTTGGTTCACTGACAGGAGTTTTGTATCCAGGTTTTCCCTAATGAAGTAATCTAAAAGTCTTTCCAGACCTTTCAATAGGAAGTAGATAGGCTAATTGGTCTGAAGTCTTTTGGCCTAGTGTGTGATATCTTCCCCGCTTTTGGTATGAATACCACTTTGGTATCCCTCCGTCGATTCGGGATGTATGAAAGCCTGATACAGCCTACATACATTTTCTCCAGCCAGGGGATAATGTATTTCAACATTTTCTGCATTTCTGCTGGAGTGATGCCGTCTGGTCCAGGTGACTTGAAGGGCTCAAAGCTAATAATAGCCCAGCTTATTCTGGATCTCTCAGTCAACAAGCTAGCAACGCTCGCAGTCCACTCGCACTCTTGTTGGTCCTGCTGATCCTCTGGTTCTGTTAGAGAGTTCCCCGGGAAATGTGTGTCGAGCAGTACATTGAGAGACTGCTCGCTGTTTTTGGTCCAATTATTTGCCTCATCCTGCAAGTAACCCACTGTACATGGTGAAGCTGATAGTATTTTCCTCAGCCCAAACATTAGCGACCCCTGTAGATTTAGCCTTGTTGAATAGCTTGTTGCCGGTCTTTTTCATAGCCGTTAGCTCAGAAGTCCACCATTGGGGTTTAGTTTAAGCCTTGTACCTTGTTTTTGGACAGGCTTCTTCAAGGGAACTATTGAATGATGTGGTGATATGCTCGACAAGATTATCCAGACCGGCTTTGTCATACGGTTCGTACAGAAGTTTGGAGTTGAGGACTTTCTTGAAATTCTTTTCATACAGGTGCCACTTTGTCTTTCTCACATATCTGTGGACGGCAGGTTCAGGCGCTTTTTCAGCGAGTTTGAACTCAATATAATGGTGATCTGAGAATGAGTGGTCGTCCAGTACATTCCACCCAATAATTTTGTCTGACAGCCGGTCAGTAGCATTACGTCTAGTACTTCTTGTCTGTCTTTAATTGTAAAGGTCGGTTTATTACCTTTGTTACAAATACTTAGGTTGGTAGTTAGAATAAAGTCAAGAAGCGAATCACCCCTATTGTTTATATCCGTACTACCCCAGATAGTATGATGAGCGTTCGTGTCTGCGCCAGCAATCAGCTCGACCTCGTCAGACGTTGCTTCTTCTACTACTTCCCTGAATAGAGCAGTCGGTACTACAGCTTCATAAGGCAAGTAACTGGAGACCACCCAATATATGCGATTACCGATCTCCAGACTAGTAGATGTTTGGTCTTTACCACTTAAATTAGCCAGGAGAAAAATACTTAGATCTTTCCTGGCCAAAATGCAGGTTCTTGGAGTGCCTTCACAGTTGGCCACAAGCAGTTTAAAGTTAGGTGTCCTGATACCGCACACCCTTCCTCCCACTGCGTAGGGCTCCTGTATCAGGACGATGTATACTGCACCTGTGGACAGGCGCAGCAATAGAGTCGCTGAGGCTGCTTTAGCGTGATGGAGGTTAATCTGTAAAATTCTTACCATCATTGGTAATTGACAGATTAACATCCACCCCGACAAGGGTTTTATCGAACTCTTCGTCCGTATCATCGAGAAGCGTGTCCCCGCCAGATGCGTCAAAGAGTCCGGAGACTCCCCTCAGCCCCTCTGTGTCAGAAGTAGAGCTTTCGTAGGAAGTTACAGATCTTCTGTTAGAGTTGGAGTCACCCGAAATAATGGGTGTGGATACCTCCGCACTTCCAGAAAGCTGTGTATCAACCACGGTGGACGACTCACCTTCCGCAGTGGGAACTATATCCTGCTTGTATACCTTCAAGACTATAGTCTCGAAGCCATACTGTAGGGTTGCACTTGCACGTTGTATATGGGAGGTGGATTCAGCGTTAAGGATCAAATTGACCTCCGCTTTTTACCATCCGCCTCCCTCACCTTGCTGATTCTCCAATTATGGGCCGGCAAACCAGGATTGGAATCTTTTATTATTTCTAATATGTCAGCCGGGTTGGAGGGCTCATCTGTAACCCAGGTGATGGCCATAGGGTGACTAGGGATGTTGTTTTTTCGACAACATCCAACTGGGTACCCGGCCACACCTCACCCGCTCGACTCAGAGCAGCCTTATACAGGCCTACTGATTTGGCATCACCGAAATATAAGAGCTTTACTCTCCCCTGATGCCATCCTGCATCGTTGCAGATTGGTGGTGTGCCCGGCATTTCTCTACGGACATCGAGGTAATGAGCCATAATGGCTGATTGCACATGGCTCCATTTGTCCTTGAGGATGGATCCATCCTCACTACTTCTGTCTATAACGGCCATCACTAGACTCTCCTTCGCCACTTCATTGAAGGGCTTGGTGAGTGTCCTGTTGATGGTGACATTAGGGCCTCTTGCCCTAATGTCACGAAGGCAGGGGTTCTTCAGGTGATCTGATTCTTTTGACTTTATTAGCCGTTAACACAGCTGAATTTGTGGCTCTTTCAGCCGGCTGATTGGCCTTAGAAGCATCTACGACGCCTTTAGCCCAGGTAAGTGACTCTTTTTGTTTTTCGGTAAGAGCCGAAATCTCAACAGCCTCCAACTTCGTCAAAACTATGAGCGCTATCCGGTGCTCATTGTGCTTCCGTTTTGACGGTCGGACATGACGTTTTCCCCTCACCGTACCACCTGTTGTGAGTACTGGGGGGAAATTTTCACCATGTTTGGTGTGGTCGGCTTTGGCCAAGACCAACGGACGGACAGTAGGACGATTGGGGAACCCCGCTCCATCGGAACGCGAAGGCATCCCCGTCAATGATTTTTTTTTCTGTATTAGCCCGTAATAGGTACTACGATGTAGGCCTTCCAGACTTTGTACAGATTTTGTTTTGTTTTTGCGATTGCGTAATAGATTTTAACTATCCGCTCTGTGCTAAACACGTCCGTTCACTACGACTGATCAGCAACGACTCTTAAATTGTCATATATTGCACAATTTATTAACGAGATTGCTCTTATTTTGTGCATATGTATTAGGTCAGTCTACGTGCTTGGTCCAAAAATGGACCAATAACACTATGCAACAAAAAAATTTTTTTTTGTGTCCTAGACCTAAAAAATTATTTTTTTGTATAGATTGTGGCATGCTGTTATATAAAATCAAAACCAAAAATTTTTTTATGGATAAATTTTTAAAAAAAAAAAAATTTATTAATGATGCTATTATCGTCGAAGGTACCCTTAGTATTTGTACTATAATTTTTGGAGTATATGCCCGATCAGGTCGACTTATACGTTAAATTGAAGCTATTAATGTGGGCTACCAATGTTGGAAATATCTCTTTTACTTTGAAATAGTGGTTTAGTAACAGTCATTAAACAAATTGGAAAAAGTAGATTTTGTTCCAAAAAAAAAAATTCCTGGGACAAAAAAAACATTAAAAATAGAAAAAAATCAAAAAAAAAATATTTTATTTTATTTTATAAAAGTTACAATCTGGCAACATAGTTGCGTACAGACGTGTTTATAGTGGCTCTCACAATAATTCTATTAAAAAATTATTTTCTTTAGGATTAACCCTGCTAAAGCATATAAAGCGAGTTAGACGCTATTAACAAGTGATTTGGTTATAATTCTATGTTAAAGTTTATTGCTAAAGTGTAACTTTTTGCAAGAAAAATAATCAAGTTAAAAATCTAAAAATTTACAAAAAACAAATATTCGTGCATGTCTCTCACTCCCTCCGTTGAGAGGCGGTTAAGTCTTAATGGGAGAAATGCGTACATTTCTGTGACAAATACAGAAAGTAACGCAACAACAACGCCTAGAAGAGATGACAGCCTCTTTTTGACCGCCAAAACCCCAAACAATGCGCTCTCTTTCTCACCGCAGTTGTCAAGTAGTGAAACAAATCAAACAGAAATGCTAACAAATACAATGCAAAATAACGTAGAGCCTAAAAGTATGCTTTCAAGTTCAGTAGCTAATCCGAATGGAAATAGTGTTGCCACAGCAACAGGAACAATCCCAAAAGGTACAAATCCAAACAGTTCAACGGGCAAATATGAGAAAATACAAACTGGTATAGATAGATATATTTTAGTGACAAAACGAAAGGCAAGTGCAAGGTCTCCTCATAAGGAACCAGATCCCAAAGTTTCCAATGGAATGAATGCGGTAAGTTCGAACCGATTTGACCTCCTCAGCTCTGATGATAATAATGAAGAAACAAATGAAACTGTAAGAGAACCCAAACCACCTCCGCTTTTCTTGTGGGAACAATCAACTAACGCGTTGGTAAATAAGCTGTCCCAGCTGCTAGGCAAAGAAAACTTCTATGTTGCTTCACTTCGTAGAGGCAATGTATACGAAACAAAAATTCAGACATACACCGAAGTGTCTTATAGAAAGGTGGTTGGGTTGCTCGATCTCGAGAAAAAGAATTACTACACTTACCAGCTTAAGAGTTCAAAAGGTCTTGTGGTAGTAATTAAGGGTATTGATAGTACAGTTTCAACAGCTGAAATAATCGATGAACTTGGTAAAGAGGGTTACGAAGTTAAATCCATAATAAACATTATAAATAAAAAGAAAATTCCTCAGCCCATGTTTAAGGTTGAACTAACATTTGATTCTTCAAGAATAAAGAAAAAAGGCGCACCTCATCCTATTTACGACCTAAGATATTTGTGCAACCGTAGAATTCGAGTCGAGGAACCTTTAAAACGAGCCGATCCTCCCCAATGTACAAATTGTCAAGAATTTGGACACACCAAGGCATATTGTAAATTACCGGCCGTTTGTGTCAGATGTGGCGATGTGCACAAGTCCGTTGACTGTCCCCATCCTTGAACAGATACCGGCGTAAAAAAATGTAGTAACTGCGGTGAGAACCATACAGCAAACTACAGCGGTTGCCGTGCCAATAAGCACATGAAAAAATCAAACAATGTTAATAAAACTCCAACATATGCAAGTTATATTCCATCGCCTTTCTCAGGCTTAAGAACCGTATCTCCTACTGAAAATGCTAGTTCTAGCGACCCAAACGTAAACCGAATCCCAAAGAATACAATTCATCCAAATATGTCATACGCCCGTATGACAAGAAATGGTAATTCGTTACCCCCTCAATTTCCCCTCGAAAACTGAATAGAAAAATTAATAGAAACTATGAATTCATTCATGTTGAATATGCAAAGCATGATGCAAGAAATGATGAGAAATCAAAGTATGCTTATGCAACTCGTGTTATATCAAAAATAAATCCAATGAGAATTTGTTATTGGAATGCAAACGGCCTGAGCCAAACAGAAATGAGGTAGAAAATGTTCTCCGAAACCACTGAATAGATATTTTATTAGTCTCTGAGACACATTTTTCAACCAGAAATTGTTTTAGGATACGTGGTTATTCCACATACGATACTAAGCACCCTAGCGGGAGAGCCTGTGGTGGTACAGCACTCATTGTCCAAAATAAAATCAAATATTATCCTATGCCCGAATATAGGACTGAGCATATACAAGCAACTTCTATCGCTATCACAGGCACAAATTTGTGCCTAGAGGGACAATATTAACAAAGATCAATTCATGGAGTTCTTCTCCACTCTTGGCACAAAGTTTTTGGTAGCAGGTGACTACAATGCCAAGCACACATTTTGGGGCTCTCGCCTCACTACTCCAAAAGGTAGACAACTACTTAAAGCCATAACATCTGCTAAACTAGATGTAGCTTCGAGCGGTCACCCAACATATTGGCCCTCAGATCTGAACAAAACGCCCGACCTTATTGATTTCGCTATAATAAAAAATATAAGTCGTGAACAATTATCTCTATGTCCATCACTTGATCTATCATCGGATCATTCGCCTACCATTTTGACACTGCTTTCCAACAATCATGAAAATGGGTGTGACAGTTTGCCCAATAAGTATACCAACTGGCTAAAAAATAAAAAAAATACGTTACCTCACACCTATCCGATGGTGTATCGTTACGTACAACGGATGAAATTGAAGCCGCGGTAAACCTATTCACAGACGTTGTAAACAGTGCTGTTAAAGTGGCCACTCGAAAAAGCGCATTCAAAAGAGATAACTCCAATAACCCAACAGGCATCCTAGCATTAATCAATGAAAAAAGAAGCGTAAGAAGAAAGTGGCAACAATATCGCTCCCCAGCACTGAGAAAAAAACTAAGGAATTGCCAGAAGAGATTGAAATCAGCCCTAAAATTGTTGTAGAACACACATATATTTATGTCGATGTATATATGTGTGTGATTGTATAACAGCAATGGTATTAACAACAGTCAGCAACAAACAGATATGTTAGTGAAAGGTGAAATGAATGTATCTAGAACATATGTTATTAGTATGTTAAACAATCAGTAGCTAACAGATATGTTAGTGAAAGCTAAATTGAAATGTATGTTATTTGTATGTTAAAGCTTTTGAGTACTTTTACTAAATACATAAAAGAGAAAGACAACATGATCAGATGTTATACTATGTTTATAGTTGCATTAGTAGATTGTATAAAGAAAAGCTTTTTGTAACGTTAGCCCTTTTTTATACAATGTACAAGAAGTAAATGAAGCCAACATTGGTTTGACTTTAATAAAGTGAATTCAGTCGTTTGGATGAAGTTAAATTTGCAACAACCGTCTTCTTAATATTCTTGCTGTTTTTGGTTATTCCAATTGTGACTAATTCCACTGCTGATTGTGGAGTAACTGGATTTGATTTACAACAGGTTATGGGCCCAGTTCCAACAAGTGTTTAATAATGTCAGTAATGGAATTGGTGTTTGCCAAAATCAAGCCGTTTGATGGCCGTAATTTCGACTCGTGGAAATATAGAGTTGAAAACTTTTTGGAGTCTCAGGGAGTGCTCGATGTGTTAACTATTGCGAAGCCAGAGGAGACAGAAACAAATAAAACACAATTAAAGGAATGGAGTGAGAGGAATTCCACAGCGAAGAACCTGCTAATTTGTTTAGTGGATGACAATCACCTGGAATATATAAAAGGTAAAACGACAGCCAAGCAAATGTGGGACGCTTTGGTTAGCACCTTTTCTGGGACGAACATGGCGAAGCAGAATATGTTGCGGACGAGGTTGGACAGGTTGAGGTATGAAATGGGCATTGACATGAAGCGGCATTTCACGAAATTTGATGAGTGTGTTGTTGAATTGGTGGCCGCTGGTGGAAAGATGGAAAATAATGAAGTCCTCTACCACTTGTTTAAGTCGTTTCCCGAAGACTTCCAGCCTTTAATAACGGCTCTGGAAAACTTGCCGGACGAGACCCTAACGTTGGAGTATGCGAAATCGAGGCTGCTAAATGAAGAGATGCAGCAAAAAGTGAATAAGGAATCTGTTGGTGATGTTGCCGGTGGAAATGATGCTGCTTTTTACACGGGCTTTAACGGAGAATGTTTCAGGTGTAAAAAGAGAGGCCATAAGAGCGTCGATTGTCCACAAAACAAGAAAAATAAATTTAAGCGACGTTTTGGTGGTGGCAACAACAGGAACAACGAAAGTTCGGCGGTGGCATTTATGGTGGGGTGTCTCGAAGTTGATAGTGAAGTTTGGATATTGGATTCCGGCTTAAGTGGAGTGGAGATGCTTAAAAAGCCGCTTGCTATTAGCACGGCAGAGGAAGGTGGTTCAATTATGGCGACACACAAAGGTGTTTTTGAAGGGTTCACGAAAGTTCGTGGTAAAAAAGTAAAAATAGCTGTTTATGATGTGTTATACGCTAAGGAACTACGTGTTAACCTACTATCAATTAAAGCCCTACAAGAAAGAGGGTTGGAAGTATTTTTCACCCGTAATCAGCAAGCGGAGGTAAAGAAAAACGGGTGCAGTGTTGCTATTGCGAATATGGTAGATTCGCTGTACGAAGTGAGGCTAGTTAAAGGAAAAACACAGGCAAATATGTGTCAAGTGAGTGATTTGTGGCATCGTCGTTTTGGACACATAAATGATGCCTACATGAAGAAGCTGCAATCAAACAATATGGTGACTGGTTTTGAAGTTGGGGAGGAAAAGGTGACTTGTGATGGCTGTGTTAAGGGCAAGCAGTCTGAATTGCCATACAAAAATCATCGAAAGCCAACTTCAAGAATTCTTGAGAGAATTCACACTGATGTCTGCGGCCCTATTACACCCAATACACATGACGGATATCAGTATTTTCTCAGCTTTATAGATGACTTCAGCCATTTTGCCCAGATATATTTGTTAAAACGTAAGTCGGATGTGTTTAACTGTTTTAAAGATTTCCAATATCACGCAGAAGCCAAATTTGGATGCAGTATTGCTCATCTGAGATGTGACAGAGGAGGGGAATATGTTTCCAATGAACAAAAGAGGTACTACAGCATGAAAGGCATCGAGCTAGAAACAACAGTTGGTTATTGTCCGAGGCAAAATGGTGTGGCTTGGCGATTTAACAGGAGTGTGGTCGAAAAAGCACGAACAATGTTGGTTGATTCCGGTCTATGTAAGAATATGTGGGGTGAGGCAGTGCAAACAGCGGTGTACTTGTTAAACAGAAGCCCAACGAGCAGCGTTCAAAATAAAACTCCCGCAGAAGAATGGTACAAATTTAAGCCTGATGTCGGTAAATTGAGAATTTTTGGGTGTCGTGCATTTGAACTTTTACCGAAAGAGAAGAGATCTAAATTTGATGCAAAGTGTAATGAGATGATTCTTGTTGGCTATGCTGTTAATGGATATCGATTGTGGAATCCAGTGAACAAAAAGGTTGTTGTTGCCAGAAACGTGAAATTTGATGAGTCAAATTTTCTAGCAAAATTAAAACCAGAAAGAAACGCTGAAAGTGATAGTAAAGAAATTGTCGAAGCAGCTGATGACAGTAATACACTGATGATAAAACGTAAACCAGTGCCAGTTCCAGAAGGGGAAGAGGAAGAATACGATTCCATTTTAGATATGGAACCCTTTGAAGGCTTTGATGAAGATGGCAATGGTGGCGATGATGATGTTGGTCCGAATAATGGTGGTGGTGGCTCGAGTGATGGCGATGGCGACGATGTTGATGGTGGTACTTTTCGTGGCAGTGCAAACAACGCAGGTGATGACTCAGTACAACAGGAAGGAGCAGAGGCGCTCCGGCAGCACTCAGTTTTGTTGAATCCAAGGCAAAGCTGCCGTGAGCGCAGAGTCCCAGGCAAGTTAACTTATAATACTTACTTTGACCAGATAAATCTGTCCAAAATAATTTTTCCAGCTGAACCTGCATGCTATAGTGAAATTGAAAAGAGGCCAGACCGTTTGCAGTGGAAAGGCGCTATTGAGGAGGAGCTATTATCTTTGAAAAAGAACAACACTTTTGAGTTGGTTAAGAAGGAGCCAACCATGAAAATCATAAGCTGTCGGTGGGTTTTTAAATTGAAGACCGATCAAGTGGACAACCGAAGCGATACAAAGCAAGATTGGTGGCTAGAGGCTGTCAACAAGTGTATAGCGTAGATTATCAACAAACATATGCACCAGTAGCAAGAATGGCGACCATACGTACTGTGCTCGCAGTGGCAATTCACAAAGGCTATAAAATTTGTCAGATGGATGTGAAAACTGCATTCCTTAATGGAGAACTAAATGAAACAGTTTACATGTCGGTGCCAAAAGGATTAAAAGTTAAAGGCGATGACATGGTGTGCAAGTTAAAAAAATCATTGTACGGACTTAAGCAGTCTTAATTATGTTGGTATAAAAAGTTTTATGATGCTGCGATAAAAATGGGCTTCACACGGTCGCAACATGATTATTGTGTATATACTCGGCTACATAATGGATGCGTGATGTACATGGTTTTGTATGTTGACGATTTACTTATCGTTGGTGGAAATGAAGAGCAGTTCAGTGAACAATTTCTTGGAATTGAAATTAATTATGACGATAAATCGAATGTGATTACTATGTCACAAAAGAAGGCCATTAAAGAGGTACTACGTTTTATGAATATGGAGGAATGCAATGGAGTGGCAACTCCAATGGACAATTCGGAAGTAATAAAAGCGAAGAAAAGTTGAACGTACCATATAGAGAGGTAATTGGCCGAATTATGTATATAATGCTTTGCAGCAGACCAGATATATGCTATGCCATATACGAACTAAGCCGTTATCAGGAATCTCCCTCCATTATACATTGGCAAGGTGTGAAGCGTTTGGTGCGATACTTGAAAGCGAGTATGGACTTGGAATTAGTGTATAAAAAGAGGGTGTATTTTCTCCCATTAATTGGTTTTGTTGATGCCGACTATGCAGCAGATGAAACAAATAGAAAATCAACATCTGGATATTTGTTTAAAGTGTTTGGCAATACCGTTATTTGGACGTCTAAGAAGCAGCAAGTGGTTGCTTGTTCTACAACAGAAGCAGAGTACGTTGCTATGTCATTGGCAGTGCAAGAAGGTGTTTGGTTGCGAGGCTTACTGGCAGATCTCTTAATCAACGTTAACACAATAACTGTTTTCGAAGACAATCAGAGTGCTATCAAATTAGCGTACAATATGGAGAATAAAAGAGTAAAACACATTGATGTGAAGCACCACTTCATAAGGCAGAAAGTTGAAGAAAATATTCTATGTATCAAGCATGTGTGCAGCAATGAGCAGCAAGCTGATATTCTCGCGAAGCCGTTACCAAAAATTCAATTTGTTTACCTCATCGAGAAGCTGTCGTTAAACCACCGAGAAGGGGTGTTGTAGAACACACATATATTTATGTCGACGTATATGTGTGTGTGAGTGTATAACAGCGATGGTATTAACAACAGTCAGCAACAAACAGATATGTTAGTGAAAGGTGAAATGAATGTATCTAGAACATATGTTATTAGTATGTTAAACAATCAGTAGCTAACAGATATGTTAGTGAAAGCTAAATTGAAATGTATGTTATTTGTATGTTAAAGCTTTTGAGTATTTTTACTACATACATAAAAGAGAAAGACAACATGATCGGATGTTATACTATGTTTATAGTTGCATTAGTAGATTGTATAAAGAAAAGCTTTTTGTAACGTTAGCCCTTTTTTATACAATGTACAAGAAGTAAATGAAGCCAACATTGGTTTGACTTTAATAAAGTGAATTCAGTCGTTTGGATGAAGTTAAATTTGCAACAACCGTCTTCTTAATATTCTTGCTGTTTTTGGTTATTCCAATTGTGACTAATTCCACTGCTGATTGTGGAGTAACTGGATTTGATTTACAACAAAAATCAGCCGAGGAAAGTGATCTAAAAATATATTTGCAATCTCTGGATCCAACCCAGAAAACAGATTATAGTCTCTGGAAGGCCACAAAAAATATGCGAGGCCCTGTTGCGCATGAACCCCCAATTCGCCTTGAAAATGGGAACTGGGCAAAAAACACAGAAGAGGAAGTAAATGCATTCGCAAACTACCTCGAGTCCGTTTTTACACCCAACAGTGATACATCTGAAATCTATCCGCCCGTGATAGATATAATTCCTCGCCCACACTATCCGCCCGTGATAAACGACACAATTCCTCGCCCAATCTATCCGCCCGTGATAGATGATACAATTTCTCACACAATCTATCCGCCCGGGATAAATGACTCAATTCCTCGCCCAATCTATCAACCCGTGATAGATGATATAATTCCTGGCCCAATCAAGCTTAGAATAGAGGATGTTGAAAAATCTGTCAAAGAACTAAAATTAAAGAAATCACCCGGAGGAGATGGTATAACATCGAAAATGATTAAAGAACTTCCCTTTTCAGCCTTGACAATTGTGTTATTTTTATTCAATGCAATTCTCCGTGTAGGTTACTTCCCCCTATCGTGGAAGAGGTCTGAAATCGTGATGATACCGAAACCAGGCAAAGATCCAACTCAAGTCACATCCTATCGCCCTATAAGCTTACTATCGATACTTTCAAAAATGTTTGAGTCCATTCTCATGAAGAAAATCACACCTCATATAATTTCTCACAATATTATACCTGATCATCAATTTTGTTTTTGAAAAAGTCATAATACTATACAACAGGTACACCGTGTCGTAACCTGCATCAAAAGAGCTTTTGAGTATAAAGAATACTGTTCGGCGTTATTCATTGATATTTCCCAAGCATTTGATTGATATTTCCCTGGCACGAAGGACTTTTGTACAAAATATGCGACCTTCTGCCAATCAACACGCATTAACTGTTCAGGAGTTTTTTTTGACTAACCGGTCTTTTCAAGTTAAATCAAATGACATTTTTTCTAGCCCTAAGAAAATAAATGCCGGTGTCCCACAGGGGAGCATTCTTGGCCCTAACTGACCAACTTTACGCTCACGTCTACTTTTGCGGACGATACTGCTTTCGTCAGTACTCACAAAAACCCTTCAGTTGCGTCCGATCAACTGCAGTCTCATGTCCGAATCCTAGAAGAATGGTTAAAAAAATGGAGAATACTGGTGAATGCCTCATAGTGTACTCATGTTACTTTTTCCCTGCGAAGGGATGCAAGTCCTCCAATTTCTATTTTCAATTCACAGATTCCCCAAAAGGCTCATGTAAAATACCTTGGAATCCACTTAGATCGGCGTTTGACGTGGTCGCGCCACATTTACTCTAAAGTAACTCAAATAAAACTCAAAACTAATCAACTTCAGTGGCTTATCAGCCAAAGATCTTCCCTAGATCCAGAGTATAAAGTTCTTTTATACAAAACGGTATTGAAGCCAATTTGGACATATGGTATCCAGCTCTGGGGTACAGCGTGCGCCTCAAATGTATGCAAATTACAAATAAGACAATCGAATATTCTTCGTTTAATTACAGGTGCACCATGGTATATAAGAAACGCTAACATCCATAAGGATCTCAAAATGCCAACAGTAAAAGAGGAAATTGAAAAATATTGCCGGTGTTACGTGTGCAAACTATTCAATCATCCAAACATCCTGGCTAGAGAACTACTAAACTTTGAAGGTCATGACCGCCTTAGAAGGAGAAATACGCTGAACATGATTTAAATTAAAACTAATCCTAATCAAAAACAAAAAAATGAAATGAAATGAAATTATGAATTCTTAAATTTGAAATGTTAACCTTTTTGTTTAAGTAAAAAATCGTGTAAAGTCTCAATGGTTTATTCGCAATGGCAATAACCCAGAGAATAGTATTTTAGGTTAAGATTTGTCGACTTATTGTTATTTTCATTGTATAATAATGAAAGATTCAATAAAAAATGTAATGCATTGGAAAAAAAAAATTTATAAAAATTTACATCCTAGCGAAGAAAATAATGCTAAGTAATGAAATTATAGCCCTTTTGGTATAGGTTAGAGAATTTCCAAAATTCTTTTTTTTTTAATTTCTGTTTAAATACCGATTTTATTTATTACTTTCATTTATATTATGTACATTTGAGTTTATTAACATGAACAAGTTTCATTAGAAGTAATTGTGAGTTCTTTGTTGACGTTTGTAGATTTCGGAATCGGTTTCTCTAATGAGGAACCAAATAAAATCTCCCATCATTCTTTCATCCCAGTGCCCTTGGTAACGCCGCTCGATGGACTTCAATTCTTGGTGAAACCTTTCGCCATGTTCGTCACTTACGTCGCCAAGATTCTCCGGGAAAAAGTTTAAATGAGAATGCAATAAATGAATTTTGAGGGACATATTTACACCTGTTGGAATACATAAAGCGAAAAATAAGTTGGGAGAATACATACATATACTACAAGCTTAAACGACCTCCATGCTGTAATTTCATCCGACGAAATTCGAAATTCACATCTTTCATCAGTTTCCTTATTTTAGGCCCATCAAAAACTCCTTCTTCGATTTTTTAAAAGAAGGACTTTTAAATAAACTTTTTAAATATGAGAGTGAATTGCCATCTAAAGAGCCCCAGCTTAATATGCAGTGGTGGCAAAGTATCGGCTATCCCAGAGGCATAACATACCAACTACTTTTAAATCGCAAGAAATTTTCCAGTCATGTTCATATTTTATGTATTTTATCAATTTAGCCATTGTTTTGTATGATTCCTTATGTGGGAATGGGAATCGACGGTTTCTGATTTCCGTTGTGTAAAAGTACTGCTGTCAACAAGTAAACCGCCATTCCTCCAAATTGTATATTTGATTAAGTTCCTGGAACAATCCGGGAATGTCCTTGCAAAAGCATCTGTTATCCACAGTTGTATAAAATTGTTTGTAAGGTATATCACGGACTCTATAATATGATATGTGTAGCATATAACGTTATCAAAAGAAGAAAGCTGTTGTTACTAGCATTTATCAGAAGCATAGCACGTATTTACACCGGCCTTATTGCTCGTCGTTTAGGGTGGGTTCATGGCTTCTATGCTATTTCTTCAGCTAATCACAAATCATTATTTTTTTGTTTTTTTTTGTACGTGCTTCATAAGAAAGAAAGGGAATGATAGGAAAGACAGGAAAGAGAAGAAACCTCCATGGCATACTCACTAGACCTTCAGATGTCGCTAGGTCTAGAATGCCCACCCAACCAAATCACAAGATGGAGAAAATCCTAAATTCTCGATTTTTCTCGCGATACCCATATCAAAAAAACAAGCGAACTACCTAACCTATCAGGAAATCAAACAGGATGTAATTTTCAATTTAAGCGAACACCATCATCATAGGTTTATTAAAAAGGAGTAAAGATTTAGTAAAATTCATAATATGGGTATATTGAAGTAATTCATAATAAAGCCTTATTTACTAGGTACAAAAAATCTATTTCTTTAATTCCAAAAAGCTTATTATATTTTATGTAGCAACAAGATGGATAATAGTTTATTTCTACGATACATTCTATCTGGTTTGTATATCTCATACTATTTGGAGAGAATATTGAGAAACAAAAAAAAATCAAAATGTAAACAAAACAAGAAAACCAAATATGATTGGCAAAAAACTAGTCTAGACAAAAGAATAATGCAATAGGTGACCAGATTAAGCTCAAGTTTTAAAACCATAGCAAAGAAAATAATGAAGACATGGAAATCGTCTTGTAATAACAGTAGGGTCACCTTAACGCTCTCTGAGTGATTTAGCAACAAAATTACACAAAAAACCAATATCAACGGTTTACACTGAGCTTGAAGCTCTCACTTTACAATAATGATGACAACCAAATAAGAGAATTACTCTTACCTACATTACTCCAATGTCCGCTGATCCCACGACGAAAGGCCTTTCGAAGAGCGATTGATGCTGGAAGAGTATAATGAGTATACATATGTATGACCAAGCCGTGTCTTGGTCTTTGCAACACTGTTGATGAGGGTTTTTTTTGTTTATATTAGAGAGAGAGAGTACGGCGCAACAATGCTGCTAGCAGTCTGGCAACATGATCTAAAATTACACTATATTAATAAAGGCCTTAGCATGTATAGATACTACTTTAGCAACACACAGGGAAGAGCACTCTCAGCTGACTACGCAACAATGACAATGATGATTATGAAGTAATCACCAAAAAAAAACAGACTCGAAAACTAGTACCGTAAGAAATTTGTATGTCACAATAATTATGTTTAAATGTGCGTGTACCTAGCTAATAATGTTCTTGCCCATGCCGAAGCTGTATAACATTTTTATATGAAAAAAACGTGGACATATCATTAGGTAATAGAGTTTTTTTTTTATGAAAATTGAAACACAATTCACTTCTGGGTATTAAGATTTTAACAAACTTTTTAACGCGAATTAGGTCGCGAATTTCATACTTAGCGTTATAATTTCTTGGATCAATTTAATTTTTGGATTTGTGGTTCAATTTCTTTTCACAATATTATCACTTTAAGACACTTATCTTATACTTTATAATTTTTTTTGTACACCACGCTCCCGTAGATTTGAGCTCACATTAGCGATGAGCCAGGAAATCTACAAACACAGCAAAATACCTCCAGAGTAAGCCTGTCCCTCCAGAAGAATATTTACATCCACCTATATGATATTTATTTAACAATTTCTCCAAATTTTCCTTTGGTAGCAAACAATTCCATTCCGAGTTTACTAATTCTCATCTTCCTTCTCGACTTGGGTATGGGTTTCAAAAATTATGTGGCATTTTTCTTTAAATAAATTCACTTCAGCAAAGCCTTGCTTTGCTCTGTTAGGCTCAAACAACACAAATGACTGTGACTAAAAGTTTGCCGGCTCTCAGGAACGAAACTAATGCATTCACAGCAATGAGAGCGCCTAACCCAAAAGGTGATAATATTTCTTCTCCCAACCGGTCTACAAGTGGTTTTTTGGAATAGATTCTGAGTGTCAAATCTAAACAACAATAACAAATAAAGCAACGTTGTGATTCATAGAGAGAAATTATTGAGAATTATTGAATTACCGATTATGCGAGATGACACCTGAGAGATTTTAATAACCAAAATTAATAAATCTGGAGAACAGCATAGACAAAGCTCTCAAAAACCAACTTTTCTCAGTGATGAATTGGGAAAATCTCTTTTTTTCCAAGGTATCTAAAGATTGAGTTTGTCAATAAAAAAAAACAAATGGTACACCGTGGACAACTCACCAGCCTTTGTGAAACACAGTATCAACAACAAAACTTTGCACCATTCAAATAAACTAACACTTTGGGTTTATTTATACTTAAAGTGGAACTTGTTCGATTCAGATATAAAAGGAAAAAGACCTACTTAAGATATTAATCAGCCCATGAAACCTCGCAGACGCGATGGGATAACGTAATTATTCCAGATGTCTGGCGAAAGCGCTAACAAACACAAAGTGCAAACGTCAACTGTCGGATACATAACCACTTTAGTTGTAGTTACTTCACAACCAGAGGGCGATGACGTATAACTCAAAATATGAAACAGAAAGATTAGTCTTACAACATGACAAATAAATCCTGTTGCAAGCATTCTTTACATATGTTAACATCTGGGGCCAAAATATTGTACTGTTTCATCCCAGATGTAAGTAGTTCTGCCTTATATTTGCTCAATAATTTATTAATAAGAAATTTCATTCATAAATTCTGGTTTTAAGGTTCATAAGTTGCAGTACCTGTAGCTGACATATAGTTTGCTTCGAAAGTAGATACCCAATATTTTCAAGACTACCGCGTACTATTTGTATTGCGTACATATAATTTTACTACCTGTATATACGACTGGGATGTACATGCCCCTAAAGGCTTAACTGAATGGAAACCTCGTAAATAAAAACCACAAATATTGTTGAATGACCCTCTATCTGAGCGGATCTCATCCAACATAGCTCTCACATTGCATATGATGTTTAATGGAGGGTTAAAACGGCCATAAAACCTCGTCCACTCTATAATTTTATAATCACCCCTATCGCGAATAAATGTTCCCTCAAAATGTGTTCACTTTCCACTAAATTCCAATCGGCAATTTTGTTCCCTGAATAACTCCCTTGTTCGAAAAAATTCCCCCTATCGTGAATTATTTTTGTGTGTGGAATTTTTTCCCTTTTCACTTCGATTTATTCACTTTATTTTTGCTAGCGAACAGAACGGACTCATCGTGAAACTGTTTATTTTTGTCTTCAAATATTGAATAAAGCTAAAAAATATTTATTTTACAGGAGTAGATCAGTTAGAAAATAACAAAGTGATCTATTTTTAAGAATTCCATTTGTCCGTTCTATAATGTTTCAACATTTACCATGGACATAATTAAATTTCAGTTTGACAGAGCCAGCTGCAGGAGTTCTATATGGAACTAACAGTCAGGGCCCCAGTGGGTACCCGCCATCGTCTACAAATGTTGGTCTGATATAGGCATACATATATATACGTATATATATTCGCACCTAATAACGACAATTTGCTTCCACTTTATAAATAGTCTTGTTCCATTACATTTCTAAAATAACTCGTACTTCACACAAAGGAATCGTGACAAGCTCCGTGATATGTCCTATTAACGTGTCGTATCCTCAGTTAACTATCGTTAATCTTTGAAACATATATTTGATTAAATCGGGAAAATATAAAATAAAATGGGGGGCGTACGATTGTCTCATTTAGCTAAACTATCCTTTTCACCTTTTACAGGTGCTTATTTGTCTGTGGTGATAAGATTTTCACGTTTCAATACATCCAAGGACACCCGGTATTCTAAATTTAGTGCATAAATCTTGTGCTATAACATTCCCTTCCTCTTGAGTTCGATAAGTTATCCACCTACGACAAATTCTCGATTCTAATGGAATCAAAACATGGGAGAGTACTTCACTGACTGTGCCATGCCGACTTCAGGATCTCTGTCAAATCCTTTCTGATACCCACCATCTGCAAAGAACAGTAGACAGGCACTCAGTTTTACAATTGGAGTAATCGCAAATGATTTTTTTGTAGTACAGGGTTAGAATTTTTTCGAGTACAGTCAAGAGGTATGTAAAAACCGCCTTGTTTACCCTGTAATGTTGAACAAATCTAAAAAAATAAGGAAAATTGCAGTATATCAGGCAACTCCAAAGGAGTTGATGCATCTCTCAAACTTCACCGCTCGTTGTTCTATACACCCTTCTTGTTCCTCTAATAGAAGAATAATTATTTTTTTAAACATTTAAGTAATATTTTAAACTTAACTTTGAAAAACAAAATGCTTTTCAACTCTTCTTCATGTTTTTTACGCTCACTGTGCACTGATAATTTATTAATTTTGAACAGCTGTTTGTTTTCGATACATCATACAGATTCGAAGTGAACAAACTGTTCCCTAATATTCACTATAGCATATTCCACTTCCCGTGAAGTGAAGAAATCTAGGGAACAAATATTCCACTTATTATTCGCGATAGGGGTGAATGATAGTTGCCTGATATACTGTAATTGTCCTTAGTAGCATACGTTTTTTGTCTAAATTGTTTTTTTAGATTTGTTCAACATTACAGGGTAAACAAGGCGGTTTTTACATACCTCTTGAATGTACTCGAAAAAATTCTAACCCTGTACTACAAAAAAATCATTTGCGATTACTCCAATTGTAAAACTGAGTGCCTGTCTACTGTTCTTTGCAGATGGTGGGTATCAGAAAGGATTTGACAGAGATCCTGAAGTCGGCATGGCACAGTCAGTGAAGTACTCTCCCATGTTTTGATTCCATTAGAATCGAGAATTTGTCGTAGGTGGATAACTTATCGAACTCAAGAGGAAGGGAATGTTATAGCACAAGATTTATGCACTAAATTTGGAATACCGGGTGTCCTTGGATGTATTGAAACGTGAAAATCTTATCACCACAGACAAATAAGCACCTGTAAAAGGTGAAAAGGATAGTTTAGCTAAATGAGACAATCGTACGCCCCCCATTTTATTTTATATTTTCCCGATCTAATCAAATATATGTTTCAAAGATTAACGGTAGTTAACTGAGGATACGACACGTTAATAGGACATATCACGGAGCTTGTCACGATTCCTTTGTGTGAAGTACGAGTTATTTTAGAAATGTAATGGAACAAGACTATTTATAAAGTGGAAGCAAATTGTGGTTTTTAGGTGAGAATATATATACGTATACATATGTATGCCTATATCAGACCAACATTTGTAGACGATGGCGGGTACCCACTGGAGCCCTGACTGTTAGTTCCATATAGAACTCCTGCAGCTGGCTCTGTCAAACACGAATTTATTTATGTCCATGGTAAATGTCGAAACATTATAGAACGGACCAATGGAATTCTTAAAAATAGATCCGTTCTGTTCGCTAGCAAAAATAAAGTGAATAAATCGAAATGAAAAGGGCAAAAATTCCACACACAAAAATAATTCACGATAGGGGGAATTTTTTCGAACAAGGGAGTTATTCAGGGAACAAAATTGCCGATTGGAATTTGGTGGAAAGTGAACACATTTTGAGGGAACATTTATTCGCGATAGGGGTGATTATAAAATTATAGAGTGGACGAGGTTTTATGGCCGTTTTAACCCTCCATTAAACATGATATGCAATGTGAGAGCTATGTTGGTTGAGATCCGCTCAGATAGAAGGTCATTCAACAATATTTGTGGTTTTTATTTATGAGGTTTCCATTCAGTTACACCTTTTAGGGGCATGGACATCCCAGTCGTATATACAGGTAGTAAAATTATATGTACGCAATACAAAGTAGTACGCGGTAGTCTTGAAAATATTGGGTATCTACTTTCGAAGCAAACTATATGTCAGCTACAGGTACTGCAACTTATGAACCGTAAAACCAGAATTTATGAATGAAATTTCTTATTAATAAATTATTGACCAAATATAAAGCAGAACTACTTGCATCTGGGATGAAACAGTACAATATTTTGGCCCCAGATGTTAACATATCATATTATAGAGTCCGTGATATACCTTACAAACAATTTTATACAACTGTGGATAACAGATGATTTTGCAAGGACATTCCCGGATTGTTCCAGGAACTTAACCAAATATACAATTTGAAGGAATGGCGGTTTACTTGTTGACAGCAGTACTTTTACACAACGGAAATCAGAAACCGTCGATTCCCATTGCTCATGCTGTCAACACTAAGGAATCATACGAAACAATGGCTAAATTGATAAAATACATAAAATATGAACATGACTGGAAAATTTCTTGCGATTTAAAAGTAGTTGGTATGTTATGCCTCTGGGATAGCCGATACTTTGCCACCACTGCATATTAAGCTGGGGCTCTTTAAAATTTTTGTAAAAGACTTAAGGAAAGATGGCAATTCACTCTCATATTTAAAAAGTTTATTTAAAAGTCCTTCTTTTGAAAAATCGAAGAAGGAGTTTTTGATGGGCCTAAAATAAGGAAACTGATGAAAGATGTGAATTTCGAATTTCGTCGGATGAAATTACAGCATGGAGGTCGTTTAAGCTTGTAGTATATGTATGTATTCTCCCAACTTATTTTTCGCTTTATGTATTCCAACAGGTGTAAATATGTCCCTCAAAATTCATTTATTGCATTCTCATTTAAACTTTTTCCCGGAGAATCTTGGCGACGTAAGTGACGAACATGGCGAAAGGTTTCACCAAGAATTGAAGTCCATCGAGCGGCGTTACCAAGGGCACTGGGATGAAAGAATGATGGGAGATTTTATTTGGTCCCTCATTAGAGAAACCGATTCCGAAATCTACAAACGTCAACAAAGAACTCACAATTACTTCTAATGAAACTTGTTCATGTAAATAAACTCAAATATACATAATATAAATGAAAGTAATAAATAAAATCGGTATTTAAACAGAAATTAAAAAAAAAAGATTTTTGGAAATTCTCTAACCTCTACCAAAAGGGCTATAATTTCATTACTTAGCATTATTTTCTTCGCTAGGATGTAAATTTTTATAAATTTTTTTTTTCCAATGCATTACATTTTTTATTGAATCTTTCATTATTATACAATGAAAATAACAATAAGTCGACAAATCTAAACCTAAAATACTATTCTCTGGGTTATTGCCATTGCGAATAAACCATTGAGACTTTACACGATTTTTTACTTAATCAAAAAGGTTAACATTTCAAATTTAAGAATTCATAATTTCATTTCATTTCATTTTTTTGTTTTTGATTAGGATTAGTTTTAATTTAAATTATGTCCAGCGTATCTCTCCTTCTAAGGCGGTCATGACCTTCAAAGTTTAGTAGTTCTCTAGCCAGGATGTTTGAATAGTTTGCACACGTAACACCGGCAATATTTTTCAATTTCCTCTTTTACTGTTGGCATTTTGAGATCCATATGGATGTTAGCGTTTCTTATATACCATGGTGCACCTGTAATTAAACGAAGAATATTCGATTGTCTTCTTTGTAATTTGCATACATTTGAAGCGCACGCTGTACCCCAGAGCTGGATACCATATGTCCAAATTGGCTTCAATACCGTTTTGTATAAAAGAACTTTATACTCTGGATCTAGGGAAGATCTTTGGCTGATAAGCCACTGAAGTTGATTAGTTTTGAGTTTTATTTGAGTTACTTTAGAGTATATGTGGCGCGACCACGTCAAACGCCGATCTAAGTGGATTCCAAGGTATTTTACATGAGCCTTTTGGGGAATCTGTGAATTGAAAATAGAAATTGGAGGACTTGCATCCCTTCGCAGGGAAAAAGTAACATGAGTACACTTTGAGGCATTCACCATTATTCTCCATTTTTTTTAACCATTCTTCAAGGATTCGGACATGAGACTGCAGTTGATCGGATGCAACTGAAGGGTTTTTGTGAGTACTGACGAAAGCAGTATCGTCCGCCAAAGTAGACGTGAGCGTAAAGTTGGTCAGTTAGGGCCAAGAATGCTCCCCTGTGGGACACCGGCATTTATTTTCTTAGGGCTAGAAAAAATGTCATTTGATTTAACTTGAAAAGACCGGTTAGTAAAAAAAAACTCCTGAACAGTTAATGCGTGTTGATTGGCAGAAGGTCGCATATTTTGTACAAAAGTCCTTCGTGCCAGACTTTGTCAAATGCTTGGGAAATATCAATGAATAACGCCGAAAAGTATTCTTTATACTCAAAAGCTCTTTTGATGCAGGTTACGATACGGTGTACCTGTACTATAGTATTATGACTTTTTCAAAAACAAAATTGATGATCAGGTATAATATTGTGAGAAATTATATGAGGTGTGATTTTCTTCATGAGAATGGACTCAAACATTTTTGAAAGTATCGATAGTAAGCTTATAGGGCGATAGGATTTGACTTGAGTTGGATCTTTGCCTGGTTTCGGTAGCATTACGATTTCAGACCTCTTCCAAGATAGGGGGAAGTAACCTACACGGAGAATTGCATTGAATAAAAATAACACAATTGTCAAGGCTGAAAAGGGAAGTTCTTTAATCATTTTCGATGTTATACCATCTCCTCCGGGTGATTTCTTTAATTTTTGTTCTTTGACAGATTTTTCAACATCCTCTATTCTAAGCTTGATTGGGCCAGGAATTATATCATCTATCACGGGTTGATTGATTGGGCGAGGAATTAAATCATATATCACGGGCGGAAAGATTGGGCGTGGAGTTATATCGTCTATCACGGGCTGATAGATTGGGCGAGAAGTTATGTCATCTATCACGGGCTGATAGATTGGGAGAGGAATTGAGTCATTTATCCCGGGCGGATAGATTGTGTGAGAAATTGTATCATCTATCACGGGCGGATAGATTGGGCGAGGAATTGTGTCGTTTATCACGGGCGGATAGTGTGGGCGAGGAATTATATCTATCACGGGCGGATAGATTTCAGATATATCACTGTTGGGTGTAAAAACGGACTCGAGGTAGTTTGCGAATGCATTTACTTCCTCTTCTGTGCTTTTTGCACAGTTCCCATTTTCAAGGCGAATTGGGGATTCATGCGCAACAGGACCTCGCATATTTTTTGTGGCCTTCCAGATACTATAATCTGTTTTCTGGGTTGGATCCAGAGATTGCAAATATATTTTTAGATCACTTTCCTCGGCTGATTTTAGGGCTGATTTCAATCTCTTCTGGCAATTCTTTAGTTTTTTTCTCAGTGCTGGGGAGCGATATTGTTGCCACTCTCTTCTTACGCATCTTTTTTCATTGATTAATGCTTGGATGCCTGTTGGGTTATTTGAATTATCTCTTTTGAATGCGCTTTTTCGAGTAGCCACTTTAACAGCACTGTTTACAACGTCTGTGAATAGGTTTACCGCGGCTTCAATTTCATCCGTTGTACGTAACGATACACCATCGGATAGGTGCGAGGTAACGTATTTTTTATATTTTAGCCAGTTGGTATACTTATTGGGCAAACTGTCACACCCATTTTCATGATTGTTGGAAAGCAGTGTCAAAATGGTAGGCGAATGATCCGATGATAGATCAAGTGATGGACATAGAGATAATTGTTCACGCCTTATATTTTTTATTATAGCGAAATCAATAAGGTCGGGCGTTTTGTTCAGATCTGAGGGCCAATATGTTGGGTGACCGCTCGAAGCTACATCTAGTTTAGCAGATGTTATGGCTTTAAGTAGTTGTCTACCTTTTGGAGTAGTGAGGCGAGAGCCCCAAAATGTGTGCTTGGCATTGTAGTCACCTGCAACCAAAAACTTTGTGCCAAGAGTGGAGAAGAACTCCATGAATTGATCTTTGTTAATATTGTCCCCCTAGGCACAAATTTGTGCCTGTGATAGCGATAGAAGTTGCTTGTATATGCTCAGTCCTATATTCGGGCATAGGATAATGTTTGATTTTATTTTGGACAATGAGTGCTGTACCACCACAGGCTCTTCCGCTAGGGTGCTTTCTGGTTGAAAAATTTGTCTCAGAGACTAATAAAATATCTATTCAGTGGTTTCGGAGAAAATTTTCTACCTCATTTCTGTTTTGGCTCAGGCCGTTTGCATTCCAATAACAAATTCTCATTGGATTTATTTTTGATTTAACACGAGTTGCATAAGCATACTTTGATTTCTCATCATTTCTTGCATCATGCTTTGCATATTCAACATGAATGAATTCATAGTTTCTATTAATTTTTCTATTGAGTTTTCGAGGGGAAATTGAGGGGGTAACGAATTACCATTTCTTGTCATACGGGCGTATGACATATTTGGATGAATTGTATTCTTTGGGATTCGGTTTACGTTTGGGTCGCTAGAACTAGCATTTTCCGTAGGAGATACGGTTCTTAAGCCTGGGAAAGGCGATGGAATATAGCTTGCATATGTTGGAGTTTTATTAACATTGTTTGATTTTTTCATGTGCTTATAGACAGGGCAACCCCTGTAGTTTGCTGTATGGTTCTCGCCGCAGTTACTAAATTTTTTTACGCCGGTATCTGTTCAAGGATGGGGACAGTCAACGGACTTGTGCACATCGCCACATCTGACACAAACGGCCCGTTTTAAAGGTTCCTCGACTCGAATTCTACGGTTGCACAAATATCTTAGGTCGTAAATAGGATGAGGTGCGCCTTTTTTCTTTATTCTTGAAGAATCAAATGTTAGTTCAACCTTAAACATGGACTAAGGAATTTTCTTTTTATTTATAATGTTTATTATGGATTTAACTTCGTAACCCTCTTTAGCAAGTTCATCGATTATTTATTTATTTATTTATTTAATCGACATAGTCTAGCACAATGAGAATATAATTCTTATCAATAGTAGTGCTAGTGGTACAAATGATTACATTTTACAATAGATTCTAAATTACATAACAATATAAATATAATCTTAGTATTTTGTGAGAATGTTTTACAATTGTAATTGATTTATAATTTTACATGTTATTTGAAAAAATTGAATAACTCCTTTTTAAAGTGCAGGATGTTGCTTATTGTATATCTTTTTCTCGAGATCGAGCAACCCAACCACCTTTCTATAAGACACTTCGGTGTATGTCTGAATTTTTGTTTCGTATACATTGCCTCTACGAAGTGAAGCAACATAGAAGTTTTCTTTGCCTAGCAGCTGGGAGAGCTTATTTACCAACGTGTTAGTTGTTTGTTCCCGCAAGAAAAGCGGAGGTGGTTTTGGTTCTCTTACAGTTTCATTTGTTTCTTCATTATTATCCTCAGAGCTGAGGAGGTCAAATCGGTTCGAACTTACCGCATTCATTCCTTTGGAAACTTTGGGATCTGGTTCCTTATTAGGAGACCTTGCACTTGCCATTCGTTTTGTCACTAAAATATATCTATCTATACCAGTTTGTATTTTCTCATCTTTGCCCGTTGAACTGTTTGGATTTGTACCTTTTGGGATTGTTCCTGTTGCTGTGGCAACACTATTTCCATTGGGATTAGCTACTGAACTTGAAAGCATACTTTTAGGCTCTACGTTATTTTGCATTGTATTTGTTAGCATTTCTGTTTGATTTGTTTCACTACTTGACAACTGCGGTGAGAAAGAGAGCGCATTGTTTGGGGTTTTGGCGGTCAAAAAGAGGCTGTCATCTCTTCTAGGCGTTGTTGTTGCGTTACTTTCTGTATTTGTCACAGAAATGTACGCATTTCTCCCATTAAGACTTAACCGCCACTCAACGGAGGGAGTGATAGACATGCACGAATATTTGTTTTTGTAAATTTTTAGATTTTTAACTTGATTATTTTTCTTGCAAAAAGTTACACTTTAGCAATAAACTTTAACACAGAATTATAACCAAATCACTTGTTAATAGCGTCTAACTCGCTTTATATGCTTTAGCAGGGTTAATCCCAAAGAAAATAATTTTTTAATAGAATTATTGTGAGAGCCACTATAAACACGTCTGTACGCAACTATGTTGCCAGATTGTAACTTTTATAAAATAAAATAAAATATTTTTTTTATTTTTTTCTATTTTTTGTGTATTTTTTTGTCCCAGGAATTTTTTTTTTTGGAACAAAATCTACTTTTTCTAATTTGTTTAATGACTGTTACTAAACCACTGTTTCAAAGTGAAAGAGATATTTCCAACATTGGTAGACCACATTAATAGCTTCAATTAAACGTATAAGTCGACCTGATCGGGCATATACTCCAAAAATTATAGTACAAATACTAAGGGTACCTTCGACGATAATAGCATCATTAAAATTTTTTTTTTTTTAAAAATTTATCCATAAAAAAATTTTTGGTTTTGATTTTATATAACAGCATGCCACAATCTATACAAAAAAATATTTTTTTAGGTTTAGGACACAAAAAAAAATTTTTTTTGTTGCATAGTGTTATTGGTCCATTTTTGGACCAAGCACGTAGACTGACCTAATACATATGCACAAAATAAGAACAATCTCGTTAATAAATTGTGCAATATATGACAATTTAAGAGTCGTTGCTGATCAGTCGTAGTGAACGGACGTGTTTAGCACAGAGCGGATAGTTAAAATCTATTACGCAATCGCAAAAACAAAACAAAATCTGTACAAAGTCTGGAAGGCCTACATCGTAGTACCTATTACGGGCTAATACAGAAAAAAAATTCATTGACGGGGATGCCTTCGCGTTCCGATGGAGCGGGGTTCCCCAATCGTCCTACTGTCCGTCCGTTGGTCTTGGCCAAAGCCGACCACACCAAACATGGTGAAAATTTCCCCCCAGTACTCACAACAGGTTGTACGGTGAGGGGAAAACGTCATGTCCGACCGTCAAAACGGAAGCACAATGAGCATCGTGTAGCGCTCAGAGTTTTGACGAAGTTGGAGGCTGTTGAGGTTTCGGCTCTTACCGAAAAACAAAAAGAGTCACTTACCTGGTCTAAAGGCGTCGTAGATGCTTCTGAGGCCAATGAGTCGGCTGAAAGAGCCACAAATTCAGCTGTGTTACCGGCTAATAAAGTAAAACGAATCAGATCACCTGATGAACCCCTGCCTTCGAAAAAGGCCCTAATGTCACCATCAACAGGACACTCACCAAGCCCTTCAATGAAGTGGCGAAGGAGAGTATAGTGATGGCTGTTATAGACAGAAGTAGTGAGGATGGATCCATCCTCAAGGACAAATGGAGTCATGTATTATGGCTCATTACCTCGATGTCCGTAGAGAAATGCCGGGCAAACCACCAATCTGCAACGATGCAGGATGGCATCAGGGGAGAGTAAAGCTCTTATATTTCGGTGATGCCAGATCAGTAGACCTGTATAAGGCTGCTCTGAGTCGAGCGGGTGAGGTGTGGCCGGGTGCCCAGTTGGATGTTGTCGAAAAAACAACATCCCTAGTCACCCTAGAGCCATCACCTGGGTTACAGAAGAGCCCTCCAACCCGGCTGACATATTAGAAATAATAAAAGATTCCAATCCTGGTTTGCCGGCCCATAATTGGAGAATCAGCAAGGTGGGGGAGGCGGATGGTAAAAAGCGGAGGTCAATTTGATCCTTAACGCTGAATCCACCTCCCATATACAACGTGCAAGTGCAACCCTACAGTATGGTTTCGAGACTATAGTCTTGAAGGTATACAAGCAGGATATAGTTCCCACTGCGGAAGGTGAGTCGTCCACCGTGGTTGATACACAGCTTTCTGGAAGTGCGGAGGTATCCACGCCCATAATTTCGGGTGACTCCAACTCTAACAGAAGACCTGTAACGTCCTACTCTGAGGACGAAAGCTCTACTTCTGACACGCTTCTCGATGATACGGACGAAGAGTTCGATAACACCCTTGTCGGGGTGGATGTTAATCTGTCAATTACCAATGATGGTAAGAATTTTACAGATTAACCTCCATCACGCTAAAGCAGCCTCAGCGACTCTATTGCTGCGCCTGTCCACAGGTGCAGTATACATCGTCCTGATACAGGAGCCCTACGCAGTGGGAGGAAGGGTGTGCGGTATCAGGACACCCAACTTTAAACTGCTTGTGGCCAACTGTGAAGGCACTCCAAGAACCTGCATTTTGGCCAGGAAAGATCTAAGTATCTTTCTCCTGGCTAATTTAAGTGGTAAAGACCAAACATCTGCTAGTCTGGAGATCGGTAATCGCATATATTGGGTGGTCTCCAGTTACTTGCCTTATGAAGCTGTAGTACCGATTGCTCTATTCAGGGAAGTAGTAGAAGAAGCAACGTCTGACGAGGTCGAGCTGATTTTTGGCGCAGACACGAACGCTCATCATACTATCTGGGGTAGTACGGATATAAACAATAGGGGTGATTCGCTTCTTGACTTTATTCTAACTACCAACCTAAGTATTTGTAACATAGGTAATAAACCGACCTTTACAATTAAAGACAGACAAGAAGTACTAGACGTAACGTTTGCTACTGACCGGCTGTCAGTCAAAATTATTGGGTGGAATGTACTGGACGACCACTCATTCTCAGATCACCATTATATTGAGTTCAAACTCGCGGAAAAAGCGCCTAAACCCGCCGTCCACAGAAATGTAAGGAAGACAAAGTGGCATCTGTATGAGAAGAATTTCAAGAAAGTTCTCAACTCTAAACGAACCGAATGGCAAAGCCGGTCTGGATAATCTGGTCGATCATATCACCATATCATTCAATAGATCCCTTGAAGAAGCCTGTCCAAAAACAAGGTACAAGGGTAAAACTAAACCCCAAATGTGGACTTCTGAGCTAAAGGCTATGAAAAAGACCTGCAACAAGCTATTCAATAAGGCTAAATCTACTGGGGTCGCTACTGATTGGGATGCCTATAAAGAGCAACTCAAGATCTATAAGAAGGAGCTTAGAAAGGCGCAAAGGCGCTCTTGGTATACCTTCTGTGGTGAAGTGGAAAAGGTCTCCGACGCCGCTAGGCTGAGGAAGATATTATCTGTTTCACCCTGTACAGTGGGATATTTACAGGATGAAGCAAATAACTGGACCAAAAACAGCGAGCAGTCGCTCAATGTACTGCTCGACACACATTTCCCGGGGAACTCTGTAACAGAACCCGAGGATCAGCAGGACCAACAAGAGTGCGAGTGGACTGCGAGCGTCGCTAGCTTCTTGACTGAGAGATCCAGAATAAGCTGGGCTATTAACAGCTTTGAGCCCTTCAAGTCACCTGGACCAGATGGCATCACTCCAGCAGAAATGCAGAAAATGTTAAAGTACATTATCCCCTGGCTGGAGAAAATTTATGTAGGCTGTATCAGGCTTTCATACGTCCCGAATCGATGGAGGGATACCAAAGTGGAATTCATACCTAAAGCGGGAAAGATATCACACACTAGGCCAAAAGACTTCAGACCAATTAGCCTATCCTCCTTCCTATTGAAAGGTCTGGAAAGACTTTTAGATCATTTCATTAGGGAAAACCTGGATACAAAACTCCTGTCGGGGAACCAACATGCTTACAATAAGGGCAAGTCTACAGAATCAGCCCTGCACGAACTTGTGAGCACTATCGAATCGTCCCTGCATTTCAAGGAATTCACTATGGTGGCATTTCTTGACATAGAAGGGGCTTTTAACAACATTCACTCAGATGCGGTAATTGCGGCACTCTCACATCTAAAAGTTAACAGTAGTTTGATTAGACTAATTCAAAGTCTGCTCACCAGAAGACGCATAACAGCATGTCTAGGGTCCACAACTCTAACAAGGTATGTAAACAGAGGGACCCCGCAAGGAGGAGTATTGTCTCCACTAATTTGGAACCTAGCGGTGAATGAAATCCTGCTAGATCTAGAACGTTGTGGCTGCAAGGTCGTGGCATATGCGGACGACGTGGCAATCGCAGTGAGTGGCAAATTCGTAAACGTCCTCAGAGACATCCTACAGGTGGCTCTGAACAAGTTGGCTAGATGGGCCAGAAGCAGCGGTTTGGGCGTTAACCCCAACAAGACAGAATTGGTTCTCTTTACTAGGATGAATAAAGTACCACATGTGCACCCTCCACCTCGGATAAATGGAACAGATCTAGTCTTTTCTGAAAGTGCAAAATTTAGGAATAATTCTAAATAGAAAACTGTTATTTAGACTTAATGTATTGGAACGTGTAAGGAAGGCTAACGTCGCCTTTTATTCCTGCAAAAAGGCTGTAGGTTCGCGGTGGGGCCTCTCTCCTAAAATCGTCCACTGGATATATATAGCAGTAGTTCGTCCTATACTGCTATACGGCATTGTGGTATGGTGGACGGCAAACTAACCATCACCAACCTACTAACAAAGGTTCAGAGAACTGCCTGCCTGAGCATAAGCGGAGCCTTAAGGGCAACAGCGACCGAGTCTCTACAAGCCCTACTCCATATACTGCCGATTAATATTGTGGCGAGAGAAGTTGCAACCAAAGCGGCAATAAGATTAAACTGCCTATCAATGTGGAGGTACAAATCTACGGTCACATGAGAATATCAAAGTGTAGTGCTATGGTAACCGACCGAGTGGACTATATACCAACGGTGTACACCTTCGAGAGAAATTACATCACTATGATTCCCGCGAGAGATGAATGGGTTGGAAGAAAACCAGGTAATAGAAACCATCTCCACTTTTACACGGACGGTTCGAAGCTTGATGAAAAGGTTGGCTTCGGAGTACACTGTGCAGAGCTTAGATTGGATATAGCTCACAGACTACCAGATACCTGCAGTGTCTATCAAGCCGAAATAATGGCAATATGGGAAGTAGCCAAGTGGCTGAGTCGCAACATAGTAACCAACACTGGCGTTCTCATTTACTCGGACAGCCAGGCTGCCATCAATTCTCTGGAGGCAACATCCCTAAATTCACAAACAGCCCTCGACTGCCGCAGATCTCTTAACGAGATGGCTGAGCAGTTTAACATACACCTCATATGGGTGCCTGGGCATAGGGATATCCCGCGGAACTGCAAAGCCGATGAAATTGCTAGGAAAGGGACGACATTACAAATTCTCGAAGAATTTGCATATATTGGTGCGCCACTATCCACGTGCAAGCTTTGGCTTAGGCAAGAGGCAATCAGGCAGTCCAACGAAAGATGGACAGAAATCGGCATCTGCAGAGTAGCTAGACAAATCTGGCCAAGGTATGACCTGAGAAGATCAAAATATCTTCTCGCACTAGAGAGGCAAAGATTGTCTACGTTAGTATCAGTTCTGACGGGACACTGCTTGATCGGCGAACACGCCAAAAGATTGGGTATTGACTCTAATGGATTCTGCAGAAGCTGTGGTGATGAGGAAGAAGTGGAGAGCATTGAGCACTTGCTATGCGACTGCCCCGCTCTGAGTAAACGACGACTGGACATACTGGGGTCGGCTTTTCTAGGCAGCCTAACAGATCTTTCCAGTACCGATATTCGTACTATCGACAAATTTGTATATCAAACAGGTTGGTTTCGATGAGGGACATTTCAGCTCGTGGTAACACTAGGGACCTAAACTGGTCTATGTGAGCTTGTATAAAAAATACGGCTGGCACCCTAACCTAAACCTAATGACAATTTAAAATCTTTGTTTATATGGGCGGGGCCACGCACATTCGTCCAATCCCGCCTATATTTGGACAAATCACAAAGACTACCACCAGATACATATGCATAAAATTACAGCACTCTCGCTAACAAATTGTTTAAGATATCTTAATTTCAAAATTTGGCTTATATGGGCGGGGCCACGCCCATTGGCCGATCTGCCCATTTTTGGACCAATCACGTAGACTGCCTCCAGATATATATACAAAATTCCAGTTCTCTCGCTAACGAATTGTGCCAGATATGTATCTAGATTTCAAAATTTGGCTAAAGGGGCGGGGCCACGCCCATTAGTCAGAACCCGCCTATTTTTGGACCAATCACGTAGGTCTCCAACAGATATATATACACTAAATTACAGCTCTCTTGCTAGCAAAATGTGCCAGATATGTATCTAGATTTCAAAACTTGGCTTAAAGGGGCGGGGCCACGACCATTAGTCCGACCCCGCCCATTTTTGGACCAATCACGTAGACTGCCTCCAGATATATATATACAAAATTCTAGTTCTTGCAAATTGTGCAAGATATCTCAAATTCAAAAATTGGCTTCTATGGGCGGGGCCACGCCCATTGGTCTTATCCCGCCCATTTTTAGACTAATCACGTAGGTCGCCAACAGATATATATACACAAAATTACAGCTCTCTTGCTAACAAATTGTGCCAGATATGTATATAGATTTCAAAATTTGGCTTAAAGGGGCGGGGCCACGCCCATTAATTTAATTTAATTTTATTTTATTATATTCAATAACAACCGAGCCCATAGGCCGAATATGGTTACAAATTACTTCTTAAGGTGTAATACATTTAAAAATTTTTTATAAATTATCTTATATAACTAATTATGCGAGGATTATTTTTTTTTACCCTCAGAAATTACAAAAAGTATAAAAATCTTAAAAATAGACAAACCTAACCTATTCAATTATGCAAGAAAGGGAATTATTAAGAAACATCAAAAGAAAAGGAATGGGAATAGAAATTGGAATTGAAACTACTCACAAGGTCAATGAAACATAACCACTTTTGAAAAATCGATAAGTTTATAACACGGAATTAAGAGACAAAAAAAAGATGCAGAGCTAGAGAACCCAAACAAAGATATTTGTTTGGGTTCTCTAGCTCTGCATGTAAGTTGATGCAGTCCTATTTGTGTGGTAGAAGTCAATATGTTTGTTTTAAAGGTCATACATCCGATATTCTTCAAGTGTGTAGTGGTGTGCCTCAAGGTTCTGTGCTTGGTCCTCTTTTGTTTATAATGTTTGTGAATGATTTGTTTCGTTCTATTGAAAGTGTCAATTGTTTACCATTTGCATATGCTGATGATGTGCAAGTTATATTTAAGGGGAATGTAGATGAAGTACTATTTAGATGTACTTCAAAGCAATATAGACTTTACCTTATCTAATTTAAATAGTTGGTTGACTTGTAATTCTCTATCAGTTAATGTTGAAAAAACGAACGCTATGCTATTTGGAAATTGTAATTCTAACGATATTTCCACATCCATTGTCTTGGCCTCACTATTGATAATAAATTGTCTTTTTCTTTTCATGTCAACTCAGTTGTTTCAAAAGTAAACTTCATATTGAGAAAGTTGTATAATTTGGAGTTGTTTATCCCACTGCACATTAAAATTAGAGTTGTTCATGCAGTTATTCTTTATTGCTTGGAGGTTTACTCAGGAACTACAGGCATAATTTTAAAGAAAGTGCGAACTGTTTTCTACCGTGTAATGCGTTATTTATATTCTATTAGAATTTAACAGGAAGTGTCACCTTATGTTAATAGTTTCTTGGGTTGTTCCTTTGCTAATTTTATAAAGATTAGAAATTTATGTTTTTTCTACAAGCTGTTTAAGGCCCAAACACCTGCATTCTTGCTTGAATTCTTCAAGTTTGGGAGATCTGCTAGAAATCCTCAGATAATTCTTCCCCGTTTAAATACTACCTTAGGACAATCATTTCAGGTCAGGGTTACCCGTTCTTACAATAGCTTGCCAATCTCACTAAAACCACTTACATACTCATATCATACATTCAAGGAGAAATTGTTACTGACTGATTGTTTGTGATTCATGTACCTCTGTCTTCTGTAATTGCTGTCATCCTTTTTATACGTATATTAACAGTTATTCAGAATTTACTACCTTTTCTCGCTAATTCATGAGAAAAATATAGTAAGTTATGTCTCATATTTTTTCCACTCTCTAGATACATTTCACCACTTTCACCAGTTTCCGTGCTAAATGAAACTTGTAACAAGTTGGTTTTATCAATGGGCAATCTGGTTTTTCGTTTCTCTTCTTCATGATCTAATCGGTCAAATGCCTTTTCTAAATCTAGGGAAAGCAGAACACAGCAATCACGGACTGCACTAGCTTTCCTAATGCTGTCAGTGAGACATATCAATGCAGAAGTTGTGCTTCTATTACATCTGAAGCCAAATTGGCAATCATGTAGCATAACTTCAATATGGAAAATCAATTGCTCCTTAAAAATATGTTCAACCATTTTTGATAGTATCGGCATAATGGAAATAGGACGATAGCTATCAAGGAGAACAGAATTCTTCTTCTTGATCGGAACAACTTTGGCTATTTTCCATAAAGCAGGAAATTCAGATGTTGTTATAATGGAGTTTACCAGATGCAAAATAATATCAGCAACTAAAGGGAACACCATGTTAAGGAATTTCAACGTAAATCCATCACTCCCAACCGCTTTAGATTTGATTTTACGAAAAGCACTAACCATTTCACACGTACTAACTGCACGTAAAGAAAATCCCTGAATAGTATCCAAGGGGAACAAAGGAACCCTGCTGCTGTTTATGGTTTGATTTGAAATGAAAGCAGAATTAACTGCATTGACATCATGAATATCGTCAGAATTCTTGCATACACCATTTGCATTTAACAACGACCAGATTTCTTTATTTGTTTTGTCATCAAATATACGACTATGCTCAGTCCGCTTAGTTTTTCTGATAACACTTTTTACCTTGTTGCGATATTTGCAGTAAATTCGCCAATTCTCAACACTTTTATCAAACAAATATGCCTTATATGCAAAGTCTCTCAATGATAAATAATATCTTATCTTCGGGGTATTAAACCAATCTTCTTTGGCAGAGAAAATGCATGCTCGTTTTTTACAGGCACTGCGGAGTAAGCTACTTCTAAACGACTATTAAGTATAACTAATTAGTCGTCCACATTGTTAGTGCCATATATTGCATCAAGGTTGCACAAAGACAAATTTTCGGACAATACGATGGGGTCAATGGCCTCATAATCAAAATATTCATAAAATAGTCTCGTAGGTTTTTTAATTAAAGCCAGGGAAACAAATATGAAAGAGTATGAGATATTTCAGGACACTTAAATTGATAAATAGTTTTACAAAATCCGGAGCTGATAACAAAAAGTAGTCAAGTAGAGAAGTTGTGTTATGCGCCATATCAAAATACGTTGGACAAGAAATATGAAAAATGGAGAGGTTTATTCTACTACAAAAATCACGCATAGAAAACGATTTACGCAAATCAAAAATATTCCTGTTAAAATCTCCCATAATAAGAACGTTGGAGTACTTCACTACAATATCAGAAATCTGTTGCTCGAGGGCTTGAACATTTCCCTGAGAAAGATAAACAACACCAACTAACACTTTCACATTATTAACCATCAGTTCCACAAACAAACACTCAGCAACACAATAAGAACAACCCACAAAGACAACTTTGTGTTTTATTTCCCTAGCAACATAAATGGCAACACCTCCCTCCTTAGGACGATCATTTCGAAGACAAACATAACCCGGAATATCAACAACTTTTTTCGCAACATAGGGCTTTACCGAAGTCTCACTTACTCCAACTACATCCAGGTATCGACCTTCCAAAATAGCTCTTATTTCACTAACCTTCGACGAACTGTTATTTAGTTTGAAACTTTGGCAATTAAAATGACCAACATTTATATTTCCCTGTAGATTGCATAATTGAGTCTTTAAGAAAGAGTTTTCATGAAAAACATAAGCAGAAAAATCCATATTGAAAAGAGTGGAACATAAAGCGTTACCAGAAAATTATTTTAAATAAAAGTCGCAAAAGTAAATTATAAATAACAAAATGCAAAGCTCCTATCCATTAGAAAGCGGAGTACAATTATCACGATCAAGAATATCAGCACATTGATTGATGTCAAGCGACATAGTAGTTCAATCAAGCCCAGTTATAACAGCTTTTGGTATGTCACCTTTTTTAAGTTTGTATTACTTAACTTTCTTAGCCTTCCAAAGTTGTCTACAAATTTACAACAACTTAGAAGAGGCTTGATTAAGATGATCGTTTAGGTATACTCTGCTTCGCACAGCACCACCAATGACATTACACAGCAACAACGGGGCTTTATTGTGATAATTAGCCATGATACAATCCCTGGTGTAGACAGAATTGAACTTAACTAACACTGATTTACCCTTAGCAAAATAACAACAATGTCGTATGTCATTAGGGCCCAAGTCAATGTTACATAGAGATGCAGTTTTTACCACTGGCTCGCGCAAGTCCTTAATACCATCAGGCAATCCATTAATAACTATATCAGCTCTGTATGTACGCCTACGTGAAACATCAATTTGAAATTGAAGTTCTTGGTTAGAGCTGCAGCAAGTTTTTTTTTCAGTCTGGACAGTAACAGCGAAGCAATGGGGAGTCGTTGCTGATCATTCGCAGTGAACGGACGTGTTTATCACATAGCGGATAGTTACCAGTACCTATTACGCAATAGCAAAAATCTGTACAAAGTCTGTAAGGCCTACATCGTAGTACCTATTACGGTCTAATACAGACAAAATAAAAATAAATTCTCTTGACGGGGATGCCTTCGTGTTCCGATGGAGCGCGGTTCCCCAATCGTCCGACTGTCCGTCCGTTGGTCTTGGCCAAAGCCGACCACACCAAAAATGGCGAAAATCTCCCCCAAGTACTCACAACAGGTGGTGCGGTAAGGGGGAAACGTCATGTCCGACCGTCAAAACGGAAGCACAATGAGCATCGTGTAGCGCTCAGAGTTTTGACGAAGTTGGAGGCTGTTGAGGTTTCAGCTCTTACCGAAAAACAAAAAGAGTCACTTACCTGGGCTAAAGGCGTCATAGATGCTTCTAAGGCCAATGAGTCGGCTGAAAGAGCCACAAATTCAGCTGTGTTAACGGCTAATAAAGTAAAACGAATCAGATCACCTGATGAACCCCTGCCTTCGAAAAAGGCAAGAGGCCCTAATGTCACCATCAACAGGACACTCACCAAGCCCTTCAATGAAGTGACGAAGGAGAGTCTAGTGATGGCTGTTATAGACAGAAGTAGTGAGGATGGATCCATCCTCAAGGACAAATGGAGTCATGTACAATCAGCCATTATGGCTCATTACCTCGATGTCCGTAGAGAAATGCCGGGCAAACCACCAATCTGCAACGATGCAGGATGGCATCAGGGGAGAGTAAAGCTCTTATATTTCGGTGATGCCAGATCAGTAGACCTGTATAAGGCTGCTCTGAGTCGAGCGGGTGAGGTGTGGCCGGGTGCCCAGTTGGATGTTGTCGAAAAAAACAACATCCCTAGTCACCCTAGAGCCATCACCTGGTGTTCACGTACGCAGCATTGTCTCAACTTCCCGAGCCTGATCAATACCGGTCGCGTATTGACATCACTGGAATCTCCTCTACACCTCTCTTCGGAGACCTAATTCGCTTAGTACGGATGTGTTAGAGTGCAGATTGCCACTGGGCGGTGGTTGTTGTGTGGCTGCCTTGCATTATCCTCCGGTCTCTCTCTCTCTTTCCTCGCACTTTCTAAGGAGTCTGACTCTTCTAACGAGCCTCTGCGTTCACTAGTCGTTGTCGAGCACTCTCCGTGTAAAGTAGTCAATTGCAGTCTTTGTTCGGCGATACTATCGCGTACATTACTACTAGTCATTGTTTTTGCACTACTCTCGCGCACATCTACTTGTCTTTGGCTCGACTACTGAGCATTTCTTGTAGTTTTTGCTATCGAACTATTCGCACCGGCCTAGTCGCCACCCTGATACACGGTAATATACGTTACTACAAATAAAGCTCTGCCTTTATCATAACCAAAATACTAAAGTCTTGTGTTTTATTTATTCTATTTCGCCCTTTGCATTAATGCATCGCCAACATCGGTCACTACGTGAACATACACATCATTCCCCCCACTACTGAGCTATCGTTGTTATTGGAGTTTGCCATAGAAGGGATTTCGTCGCCTCGCCTACCCTCACCTCCCTTGCTGACAAACCCCCCAACTAAACATTTGGTCGAATTCGAGCCGAATTTGTACTCCCTCAACATTTGGTCGCATCAAGCCGGATTTGAGCTGCCTTACATTGTCGTTTTGTTGGTTTTCCTACGGAAAATATCGGATCTTTAACAACCCTCAGAGTACCTCTCATCGGAAAACAATTGCAGCGTCAACTTCATCATCATTAACTTAGAAGGTTAGTAAATCAGTTAAGCCTAGTGAGCGACGCGAGTGTTTTTTGTTTAAATAAATTACAAATACATGCAAAAATACCCTACGGTATAATATTAGTCGACTTTCGGGTACTCTATCGCGAATTTCTTCAAAAAATACAGTCCACTTTGTCGTTGTAATAGTGCTAAATCACTTTAAAATCTACCGGGAATACTTATTCCAATACAAAACATTAATAATTTATTTCGGTTGTTATTTCATATTTCATTTCGGTTGGTTGGTTGGTTAAATTATTAAAACAATTCTTAATTACATATTTCCTTAGTGCGTTGTGTAGTTTGTTGCCCGTTTATTTGTACATTCGGCATTGTTGTATTTTCAGTCTCAGTGCAGTCGTCCCTACCTACATGAGAGGCTATCTAGCATAATTACAACAACAACAGGAACACTCTCCAACCGTCTTGCATTAGAAAAGGCGCGAAAGTCGGCGTCATAAAATTAGCTCCTACTTCTTGCTCTCGTTGACTTCGTTAATCGAATCGGTCGATTGCATTTCCCCCTACCGACAGCTTGTGCGTCTCTCGCCAACAACTTCGCCTTGCATTTGTTGTTGTTTGTCACTCGAAAAGAAACACACACTTACGCACCCACATACTCGAATAGAGAGAGTCGTCGTCACCTGAGCTTGGTTTCATATCCCAGTACGAAAAATAGTCGAAACAGAAAAATATTACGTCTTTTGAAAAATAAATTAAATATTTCTTGTCGTGCTATTTTTGGGAATAGCGTTGGGTGGTACGCTACTCGTTAATTACATTCGGTCGTATACGACCCCGTACACCCTACATTCGGTCAATTGGACATAAATTGGAAATTTTCATAATAAAATTTTATTGTATTATTTTTTGCGTTCTTCTAGCATATGATTTCATGCTGATTACTTCGTTATTTAATCTTGTTGTTGCACTCTACAGTCGACCATAGTCACCCTAAGGCCAGTCCAGTTGGTCAAAATAAAAAATTTATTAATTTTTTTTCGTTTGCTTGTGATTTATCGCATTTTGATTAGCCGTGTACCTCAGCGTACCCTACATTCGGTCCTTATTTGATAAAATTTAATAGTTTTATAGAATGCCTAATTAAGTCATAATATCAATCTACCCCTATCGACATTGACGTTTTCCATGGGGATTTCGTTACTTGGTCTACGTTTCGGGACCTCTTTTCGGCGATATTTATAAACAATTCGCGTCTTAGTGATATTGAACGGCTTTGTCACCTGGTCCAAAAAACCAACAGGAGCTTCGCTTTGGCCTGGAAAGCATTGGAAGATGCGTATGACAACAAACGCATTCTTGTTAACAGTCACCTAAAGCTCCTCTTTGATCTTCCCGTGCTAGACCGCGAGACTAGCTCGGGTTTAAAGACCATACAACGTGGAATAAATGGGTGTATTTCGACAATGGTCTGAATTCTTTCCTCACGGAAAGAATTCAGACTTTAGTTTGTCTTCGGGAGCTCAGGGGTCTTGACTCTGAGAAAAAGCCCGCGGTGAAGGACACAACTTTACATTCTACGAATGTTTCTCCTTTGAGTCCTCCCCGTTCACCTTCGAACACGTGTTGTGTGCTTTGTCCCCAGCAGAGTCACGTATTGCGTTCTTGTTCTCGATTCAAGAACCTTTCGGTTAGTGATAGATTTTCGGTCATAAAAAAGCATGGGTGCTGCGTGAATTGTCTTTCACGAGGACATGCAGTGAAAACCTGCAATAGTAGGCACAATTGCGCTACGTGCAATGGTCGTCACCACACCCTTCTCCATCGAATTGTGGGATCTGCTAGGTTTATGACTGCGTCGTCCCCCCTCCAACCTATAGATAAAGATCCCTCCTTGGACCAGAATTTAAAAACTTCTCCCTCCACTTCGTCGATCGTAAAACCCGCCATTAGTAGACAGGTATTTCATACCACCCAAGATAGAAATGTGCTCTTGGGGACTGCCACCGTGAATGTCATTCACCAGGGTATTTCGTACACTGCCCGGGCTCTTATTGACCCATCTTCCGAGACGTCCATAATTACAGACCGCTTTCGGCAACGACTGGGTATTTCGACGCGTTCTACGAACGCAGGAGTTTCAGGACAAAACTGTACTCTATTAAGCAATTCAAGAGAAATTTGTTCTCTTGAAATCGTTTCGCCCTTAGATACATCGCACGCCTTAAAAACGGTAGCCCATGTTCTGGAAATTTGCCATCGCCTTCGTTTGCTACCATCCTCCAATCTCGCCTCGCCAATCTGCGATTGGCTGATTCTTTGGATAATCGCCCAATAGACGTTCTACTTGGTGCTGATTTGTATCCGAAAATTCTTTTGGCTGAACCCCCACGAATTGTGCTTGAGTCACTACTGGCTCAAAATACCATTTTCGGTTATGTCGTAACTGGACCAATTCCTTCCGCCCTTTTTAACTATTCTACAAGCCCAGCCGCGGTCTTCACCCCTGGCAATAGAACATGTAATTCGGAAGCAAGAAATATTCTGCCTTTCGGGAGTTTCAATCGTTGGTCTGAGAACCGAACTTGAATTCCATTACACCTCGTAGGTTCGATATCATTACTTGCTATATTCACCTTCGTTTGTATTTTTCGTCGCACCTTTATTTGAATTTGTTTGTTGGTCACATTTTGACACCCGCCTCGCTTTTTCTAAATGGTCGCATCGTGAATTTATAAATTATTTGAACTCGAATTTATAGTAATTTTCGTTATCGGGATTTTACGGATTCGAATCGTCTAAAATCAATTAGAAACTTGAAGTTATTTAAACTCAAACTTATTTCGAAATCGCAATTAGATTAGCATCACCTCGCCTATATTAATTATTTTACTAATTCTTAATATACTTTTGAAACTCGCATTAAATTTTTTTGAATTCTCACTAGGAAACTGAATTTACGTTCCTTCCTAATTTACTAACCTAATATTAATTGTAGTTTACTTACTTTTTATTGTAACATAGTCGGATGTTGCAAGTGGCGGCAATGTTCACGTACGCAACATTGTCTCAACTTCCCGAGCCTGATCAATACCGGTCGCGTATTGACATCAATGGAATATCCTCTACACCCCTCTTCGGAGACTTTATTCGCTTAGTTCGGATGTGTTAGAGTGCAGATTGCCACTGGGCGGTGGTTGTTGTGTGGCTGACTTGCATTATCCTAACCTAATATTAGTTGTAGTTAATTTCATATATATTGCAACATCGTCGGATGTTGCAAGGTGGCCGGCAATGTTCACGTACGCAGCATTGTCTCAACTTCCCGAGCCTGATCAATACCGGTCGCGTATTGACATCACTGGAATCTCTTCTACACCTCTCTTCGGAGACCTAATTCGCTTAGTACTGATGTGTTAGAGTGCAGATTGCCACTGGGCGGTGGTTGTTGTGTGGCTGCCTTGCATTATCCTCGGGTCTCTTTCCTCGCACTTTCTAAGGAGTCTGACTCTTCTAACGAGCCTCTGCGTTCACTAGTCGTTGTCGAGCACTTTCCGTGTAAAGTAGTCAATTGTAGTCTTTGTTCGGCGATACTATCGCGCACATTACTACTAGTCGTTGTTTTTGCACTACTCTCGCGCACATCTACTTGTCTTTGGCTCGACTACTGAGCATTTCTTGTAGTTTTTGCTATCGAACTATTCGCACCGGCCTAGTCGCCACCCTGATACACGGTAATATACGTTACTACAAATAAAGCTCTGCCTTTATCATAACCAAAATACTAAAGTCTTGTGTTTTATTTATTCTATTTCGCCCTTTGCATTAATGCATCGCCAACATCGGTCACTACGTGAACATACACATCATTCCCCCACTACTGAGCTATCGTTGTTATTGGAGTTTGCCATAGAAGGGATTTCGTCGCCTCGCCTACCCTCACCTCCCTTGCTGATAAACCCCCCACCTAAACACCTGGGTTACAGAAGAACCCTCCAACCCGGCTGACATCTTAGAAATAATAAAAGATTCCAATCCTGGTCTGCCGGCCCATAATTGGAGAATCAGCAAGGTGGGTGAGGCGGATGGTAAAAAGCGGCAGGTCAATCTTATCCTAAACGCTGAATCCACCTCCCATATACAAAGTGCGAGTGCAACCCTACAATATGGCTTCGAGACTATAGTCTTGAAGATATACAAGCAGGATATAGCTCCCACTGCAGAAGGTGAGTCGTCCACCGTGGCACTGTCTGGAAGTGCGGAGGTACCCACGCCTATTATTTCTGGTGACTCCAACTCTAACAGAAGATCTGTAACGTCCTTCTCTGAGGACAAAAGCTCTACTTCGGACACGGAGAGGCTGAGGGGAGTCTCCGGACTCTTTGACTCATCTGGCGAGGACATGCTTCTCGACGATACGGACGAAGAGTTCGATAACACCCTTGTCGGGGTGTATGTTAATCTGTCAATTACCAATGATGGTAAGTATTCTACAGATTAACCTCCATCACGCTAAAGCAGCCTCAGCGGCTCTATTGCTGCGCCTGTCCACAGGCGCAGTAGACATCGTCCTGATACAGGAGCCCTACGTAGTGGGAGGAAGGGTGTGCGGTATTAGGACACCCAACTTTAAACTGCTTGTGGCCAACTGTGAAGGCACTCCAAGAACCTGCATTTTGGCCAGGAAAGATCTAAGTATATTTCTCCTGACTAATTTAAGTGGTAAAGACCAAACAGCTGCTAGCCTGGAGATCGGTAATCGCATATATTGGGTGGTCTCCAGTTACTTGCCTTATGAATCTGTAGTACCGACTGCTCTATTCAGGGAAGTAGTAGAAGAAGCAACGTCTGACGAGCTCGAGCTGATTATTGGCGCAGACACTAACGCTCATCATACTATCTGGGGTAGTACGGATATAAACAATAGGGGTGATTCGCTTCTTGACTTTATTCTAACTACCAACCTTAGTATTTGTAACATAGGTAATAAACCGACCTTCACAATTAAAGACAGACAAGAAGTACTCGACGTAACGTTTGCTACTGACCGGCTGTCAGACAAAATTATTGGGTGGAATGTACTGGACGACCACTCATTCTCAGATCACCATTATATTGAGTTCAAACTCGCGGAAAAAGCGCCTAAACCCGCCGTCCACAGAAATGTAAGGAAGACAAAATGGCATCTGTATGAGAAGAATTTCAAGAAAGTCCTCAACTCTAAACTTCTGTACGAACAGAATGACAAAGCCGGTCTGGATAATCTGGTCGATCATATCACCATATCATTCAATAGATCCCTTGAAGAAGCCTGTCCAAAAACAAGGTACAAGGGTAAAACTAAACCCCAATGGTGGACTTCTGAGCTAACGGCTATGAAAAAGACCTGCAACAAGCTATTCAATAAGGCTAAATCTACTGGGGTCGCTAATGATTGGGATGCCTATAAAGAGCAACTCAAGATCTATAAGAAGGAGCTTAGAAAGGCGCAAAGGCGCTCTTGGTATACCTTCTGTGGTGAAGTGGAAAAGGTCTCCGACGCCGCTAGGCTGAGGAAGATATTATCTGCTTCATCATGTACAGTGGGATATTTACAGGATGAGGCAAATAACTGGACCAAAAACAGCGCGCAGTCGTTCAATGTACTGCTCGACACACATTTCCCGGGGAACTCTCTAACAGAACCAGAGGATCAGCAGGACCAACAAGAGTGCGAGTGGACTGCGAGCGTCGCTAGCTTGTTGACTGAGAGATCCAGAATAAGCTGGGCTATTAATAGCTTTGAGCCCTTCAAGTCACCTGGACCAGATGGCATCACTCCAGCAGAAATGCAGAAAATGTTAAAGTACATTATCCCCTGGCTGGAGAAAATTTATGTAGGCTGTATCAGGCTTTCATACGTCCCGAATCGATGGAGGGATACCAAAGTGGTATTCATACCTAAAGCGGGAAAGATATCACACACTAGGCCAAAAGACTTCAGACCAATTAGCCTATCCTCCTTCCTATTGAAAGGTCTGGAAAGACTTTTAGATCATTTCATTAGGGAAAACCTGGATACAAAACTCCTGTCGGGGAACCAACATGCTTACAATAAGGGCAAGTCTACAGAATCAGCCCTGCACGAACTTGTGAGCACTATCGAATCGTCCCTGCATTTCAAGGAATTCACCATGGTGGCATTTCTTGACATAGAAGGGGCTTTTAACAACATTCACTCAGATGCGGTAATTGCGGCACTCTCACATCTAAAAGTTAACACTAGTTTGATTAGACTAATTCAAAGTCTGCTCACCAGAAGACGCATAACAGCATGTCTAGGGTCCACAACTCTAACAAGGTATGTAAACAGAGGGACCCCGCAAGGAGGAGTATTGTCTCCACTAATTTGGAACCTAGCGGTGAATGAAATCCTGCTAGATCTAGAACGTTGTGGCTGCAAGGTCGTGGCATATGCGGACGACGTGGCAATCGCAGTGAGTGGCAAATTCGTAAACGTCCTCAGAGACATCCTACAGGTGGCTCTGAACAAGTTGGCTAGATGGGCCAGATGCAGCGGTTTGGGCGTTAACCCCAACAAGACAGAATTGGTTCTCTTTACTAGGATGAATAATGTCCCACATGTGGACCCTCCACCTCGGATAAATGGAACAGATCTAGTCTTTACTGAAAGTGCAAAATTTTTAGGAATAATTCTAGATAGGAAAATGTTATTTAGACTTAACGTATTGGAACGTGTAAGGAAGGCCAACGTCGCCTTATATTCCTGCAAAAAGGCTGTAGGGTCGCGGTGGGGACTCTCTCCTAAAATCGTCCACTGGATATATATAGCAGTAGTTCGTCCAATACTGTTATACGGTATTGTGGTATGGTGGACGGCAACTGACAAACTAACCATTACCAACCTACTAACAAAGGTTCAGAGAACAGCCTGCCTGAGCATAAGCGGAGCCTTAAGGACTACAGCGACCGAGTCTCTACAAGCCCTACTCCATATACATACTGCCGATTAATATTGTGGCGAGAGAAGTTGCAACCAAAGCGGCAATATGATTAAACTGCCTATCAATGTGGAGGTACAAAAACTATGGTCACATGAGGATATCAAAGTGTAGTGCTACGGTAACCGACCGAGTGGACTATATACCAACTGTGTACACCTTCGAGAGAAATTACATCACTATGATTCCCGCCAGAGATGAATGGGTCGGCAGAATACCAGGTAATAGAAACCATCTCCACTTTTACACGGATGGTTCGAAGCTTGATGAAAAGGTTGGCTTCGGAGTACACTGTGAAGAACTTAGTCTGGATATAGCTCACAGACTACCAGATACCTGCAGTGTCTATCAAGCCGAAATAATGGCAATATGGGAAGTAGCCAAGTGGCTGGGTCGCAACATAGTAACCAACACTGGCGTTGTAATTTACTCGGACAGCCAGGCTGCCATCAATTCTCTGGAGGCAACATCCCTAAATTCACAAACAGCCCTCGACTGCCGCAGATCTCTTAACGAGATGGCTGAGCAGTTTAATATACACCTCATATGGGTGCCTGGGCATAGGGATATCCCGGGGAACTGCAAAGCCGATGAACTTGCTAGGAAAGGGACGACATTACAAATTCTCGAAGAATTTGCATATATTGGTGCGCCACTATCCACGTGCAAGCTTTGGCTTAGGCAAGAAGCAATCAGGCAGTCCAACGAAAGATGGACAGAAATCGGCACCTGCAGGGTAGCTAGACAAATCTGGCCAAGGTATGACCTGAGAAGGTCAAAATATCTCCTCGCACTAGAGAGGAAACGATTGTCTACGTTAGTACAGGTTCTGACGGGTCACTGCTTGATCGGCGAACACGCCAAAAGATTGGGTATTGACTCCAATGACTTCTGCCGAAGCTGTGGAGATGAGGAAGAAGTGGAGAGCATTGAGCACTTGCTTTGCGACTGTCCCGCTTTGAGTAAACGACGACTGGACATACTGGGGTCGGCCTTTTTAGGCAGCCTAACAGATCTTTCCAGTACTGATATTCGTACTATCGATAAATTTATATATCAAACAGGTTGGTTTCGATGAGGGGCATTTCAGCCCGTGGTAACACTAGGGACCTAAACTGGTCTATGTGAGCTTGTAAAAAAAATACGGCTGCCACCCTAACCTAAACCTAAACCTAACAGCGAAGCAATTGCGGATTTCATCTTCCAATTTCGATATCTTCTTGTTAAACTCATCGCGGACAGACTTAATCACTTCATCCATTTTTTCTGTAATTGCTTGCATATGTCTTTTAACATCATTACTGAAGGCTTCCTGTTGCTTTTCCAACGACGATTTAAATTCGGTAATGTCGTTATACATCAATTCACAATTAGCAGAATTAGTTACACCAGCAAGTGCATCACTGGTCACAGTATTAGAAGCTGCAGCAGTATCAGTTGTTAAAGATTTGTTCAAACAATCAATACAATTGAACTTAAACAACTTATTTTTATAAAGGAAGGAGTGTTGTGTTTTTGTTACATTAATGCATTTAATGTGAAAAAAGTTATCACACAAGTAGCACCCAATGTTTGGCTGGTTGTCTATAACTTGTGCAAGACATTTAGGACAGGTGTAAACTTGCTTCTTTGCAGGCATTGTGAGTTAAGTAATTTTTAGACATATAGTGTATATGTACAGCTCTGGCCGAAACCAAAACAACAGAAAACGGATGACATTTATTGGAGACGTAAACAGATTATTGTTTGTTGTTACTCATTTAAGGTTACGATGAAATACAGCACCAACACATCAGACACAGCGAACGATCCACCAATTGACATCCACAACAAACAAACACCATAGAAAACTGATCACTGCAAACGCATTCCAACACAACAGCTGTATATAAACACTCCAAAAGTAAAAAAAATGTTTTTACTCAAGACAAAAATCAGCAGTCAGCAAACAGTAGTCAAAATGGAGGCGCACAAATTGCTTCTTCTTCTACGCTTCGAACAGTACAAAGTTCACAGGCATACGTACATTAACACAAAAAATGAATTTGCATAAATCTCCGTTCAATTACTCCAACGCACAGCCATACATTAATCACTTTCTTATACTAGGATAATATATTTCGTTACATCCACAACTTTAAACTATTTATTTAATTAATTTTACGGGAACAAACAATTTCAGTCTAGCTATCCATCGCAGAGTAGTCAGACCCGCCTTTTTTTGGCCCAATCACGTAGGTCGCCAACAGATATATATACACAAAATTACAGCTCTCTCGCGAACAAATTGTGATAGATATCTCAAATTCAAAATTTGGCTTATATGGGCGGGGCCACACCCATTGATCCGATCCCGGCCATTTTTGAACCAATCACGTAGACTGCCACCAGATACATATGCACAAAATTACAGCTCTCTCGCTGACAAATTGTGCAAGATATCTCGATTTCAAAATTTGGCTTAAAGGGGCGGGGCCACGCCCATTAGTCCGACCCCGCCCATTTCTGAACCAATCACGTAGACTGCCTCCAGATATATACACAAAATTCCAGTTCTCTCGCTAACAAATTGTGCAAGATATCTCAAATTCAAAATTTTACTTATATGGGCGGGGCGACGCCCATTGGTCCGATCCCGCCCATTTTTGGACCAATCGCGTAGACTGCCACCAGATGCATATGTACAAAATGAAAGCACTTTCGCTAACAAATTGTGCAAGATATCTCAATTTTAAAATTTGTCTTGAGTTCATCTTTGACCGCTATACGGACAAGACGTGCGCAAACCTCCTACAATTTTCGTAAATTTTTGTATTTTTTTACAAAAACAACATAATTCATTTGTTTACAACAAAATCTATTTTACAACCGGTGTGTAAAAACATACAACAAATAATTTGTTTGTTAAGTCATAAAACTTAAAAAAAAAACAATAACACGGCAGCTACTCCGCTGCTTACCTAGCAGTATGAGTAGTGAGGCCACAACCAAAAACAACACTGTTGACAGTGAAGACATCGCTGATGACAGTGATTCAAGTGTCGAATGGCAAGTTGTGAAACCTCCGAGAAAACGTCATACAGAATCTCCAAAACTTTACCAAAACAAACGACAAGCAGTTTCACAGAATGCAGTGGTAAACAACAACAACACATTTGCCCCTTTAGCCACCAACGACGAAGGCGAAAAAACTACAAATGTGGAAAAAGAAGAAAACAACGAAAGTTCTGAACCCAAACCTCCTCCGATTGTTATACCTGATGTTGCCGACATAAGAATAATGTTAAACAGATTTTCCAAGGTGATTAAAGCAAATGAATTCTCTTACAAATCTTTGAAGGACGGCCAAGTACGTATTATGGTAAAATCTATTGCCGCATATAGGAAATTAATTGATTACTTAGACGATGAAGGTAAAAACTTCCACACGTATCAATTGAAACAAGAACGTGCTTACAGAGTTGTGATCAAGAACTTGCACTTCTCTACGCCAACAGTACTAATAAAAGACGATATTGAAAAACATGGGCATAAAGTCAGAAATGTCATAAACATCAAAAGCAGATTCACCAAAAATCCTATGTCTATGTTTTACGTTGATCTAGAGCCAAATAAAAACAACACAGAAGTTTATAAAATAAGAAATGTATACAACGCCATAGTAAGCATTGAAGCTCCACTCAAGAATGATGACATTATACAATGCTACAGGTGTCAACAATTTGGTCATTCTAAATCCTATTGCCGGAACAAATACAAATGTGTTAAATGTGGTCTAGATCACTCAACATTAGTCTGCACTAAACCTGCGGACGTAAAACCAAAATGCACCAACTGCTTAAATGAGCATACTGCAAACTATAGGGGATGTATAGTATATCAACATCTATTAGGAAGAAAAAATTTTATTAGAAATCAAAATATCCCAAATACCTCTCCAGCTGAATTTAATATGAATAATACCAATTTCCCTACATTTAACAATCACAATCCTAAGCAATACCCAAATAATCAACAATTTCAACAAAATTCATTTTCCGATGCCTTACGAGGTAATAATAACAATCATACCTCAACAAATTTTGAAAAAATCGAAGCTCTTTTACAAAAACAGATTGAACTTACAAATACATTACTAAACATGATGTCAACTTTACTGACCAAGTTATGCAATTAGATTTACGATTAGCAATATGGAATGCCAACGGACTTTCCAATCATATCCGTGAAGTAGAAGTCTTTCTAAATGTAAACAATATTGATATATTCCTGGTATCTGAAACCGATTTCACCAACAGATCTCATTTTAATGTAAGGGGTTATGACCTTGTGTGCACTAATCACCCAAGTAATAGAGCTCATGCCGGTTCATGCATTTTAATACGCAATACCATTGAATATGAATTACATCCAGCAGTCCAAGAAGCATATCTGCAGGCATCAAGCATTAAACTAAAGAGTAATGATGGTGACATTGTGATATCATCAACATATTTTCCTCCAAGACACTCAATCCTTGTTCCACAATATCAGCAATTTTTTAAATCCTTGGGTAATAAATTCTTAGTTGGTGGAGATTTCAATGCGAAGCACCCATGGTGGGGATCGAGGCTCATAAACCCTAAAGGCAGGGAACTTTACAAATGTATCTCTACCTGTAACTACTCTACGCTATCTTCGGGTACCCCCACTTATTGGCCATCAGATCCTCTAAAAATTCCTGATGTTTTAGACTTTGCTGTGTATTGTGGTATACCAAGTAACTATTTAGAAATTGAAAACTCCAATGAGCTGAGTTCTGATCACACACCTTTACACATCAATTATTCTTGCTGTATTAATATAGATACACCGACACATATTCTAACGCCACAATCTGATATAGGATTCTTCCAAAATTGGCTTGAAACTAATCTTAATTTGAACGTAAGTTTGAAAGACGAATACGAGATCGACAACGCAGTTGAGAATTTTACATGCCTTATACATGAAGCTGGCGCTCTATCAACACCGTTGCCAACCAAGAAAAAAAATAGTTTATATATTTCGGCTGAAATTAGAAACTTTATTAAAATGAAAAGAAGACTACGAGCAAAGTGGCAATTAAGTAGGCATCCCCATGACAGAAAAATATATAATAAAGCATGCAAAGACCTTAAACGTCTACTGGATGAATATAAAAACAAATCAACAGCTTCTTTCATTGATGAAATTAACAACTCGAAATATGACGAACATCTTCTGTGGAAAGCAACAAAATATATTAAAAGGCCAATCAAACGAAATGCTCCTATTAAAAATATAGATGGATCATGGTGTCGATCCAATAAAGCAAAATCAGAAGCATATGCTGAACATTTGGAGTTAGTTTTCCGGCCATTTCATTTCGCTAACGCTGATGATAAACAAGAAGTCCTTACTTTTCTAGACACTCCTTGTCAAATGGATCTGCCCATTTGTCACATAACACCTAGTGAAGTCAAAAGAGAAATTACTAATCTAAATGGAAAAAAATCTCCAGGATATGATTCGATAAATGGGTTCGTTATAAAACAATTGCCTAAAAAATGTGTAATCTTCTTAACGTCCATCTTTAATGCTATGTTAAGAAATTATTATTTTCCATCTCAATGGAAGTGTGCCGAAATTATAATGGTACCAAAGCCATATAAACCAGAAGATTTATTGTCATCTTACAGACCCATCAGTCTGCTTTCAATATTTTCAAAAATATTTGAAAAAATTTTTGTAAATAGATTACTTCCTATATTGGAAAAACAAAACATCATTCCTCATCACCAATTTGGCTTTAAACACAAACATGGCACACCAGAGCAGTGTCACCGTATTGTCAATGTTATATCTGATACTCTGGAGAATAAACGTTACTGCTCCGCAGTTTTCCTAGACATACAGCAAGCCTTCGATAAAGTTTGGCATGAAGGTTTGCTATACAAACTGAAGAAATTTTTAACTGCTCCTTATTATCTTTTACTCAAAAATTATCTTACCGAAAGATGCTACTACGTAAAAATAAAAGGTGACACGTCAACTATACGTCAAATTAAAGCTGGTATTCCACAAGGTAGCGTACTTGGACCGATACTGTATACGATATACATGAGCGATATGCCTATCGATCCCGAACTAACAGTAGCGACATACACTGACGATACGGCGTTGATGGCAACAAGTCAGTCGCCTATCGAAGCATCAACAATATTGCAAAATGGGTTGAATATACTGCATACTTGGTTATTAAAATGGAACATAAAAGTAAACTCCGAAAAGTCCAAACATGTCACTTTCGCTTTAAGGCGCGGCGACTGTGCTCCCGTTTCAATTAACCATGAAGTCATTCCAACTGGCAATTCAGTGAAGTATTTAGGTCTAATTCTAGATAGACGACTCACGTGGAAACCACACATAAAGGCAAAACGACTGCAGCTTAATAAAAAGAACAGAAAGCTCTACTGGCTGATTGGGCCTCGATCTCAACTTAATCTTAATAACAAAATAAGAATATATAAATCAATATTAAAACCCGTATGGACATACGGTATTCAATTATGGGGTACGTCAAGTAATTCAAATATTGAGATTTTGGAGAGATACCAGTCTAAAACACTGAGGCTGATTACTGGAGCTCCCTGGTTTGTGTCTAATAAACATATAAAAAAAGATCTCCAAATATCTTCCATCAAAGAAGAAATTCGCAGATTTAGTGAAAGATATCTACAACGGCTAAGCGATCATGTAAACCCTTTGGCCATATCCCTACTTGATGAAAGCAACGAAACAAGGAGACTGAAACGTACTCATACTTTAGATCTACCATTTAGAAGATAATACTTTAATAAAATCATTCAAATTTTGCTAATACTGTCAATTTGTCATAATATCACATTCACTTGAAGATGTCACAATATGTAATAATATGTAATTAACTACAATGAATTATAAACTATTATATTAGTATATTTAAAGTAATGTAAATCATTGGAATTGCATTACTCCTGTCAATTATTATATACCAACAAATTTGCTTATTGTCGAAAGACAGATTGTAAATAAAGATAAACCAAACTAAAAAAAAAAAAAAAAAAAAAAAATTGTCTTATGTGGGCGGGCCACGCCCACTTGATATATCCAAAATTCAAGTACCCTATTTTCACCACGCCCCACACATGTAAATTCTGTGAAAATTTCAAGAAGATCGGTTCAGCCGTTTAGGCGTCTATACGGAACAAAGAAACCAACAAACAAACAAACCAACAAACACACATTCTTCTATATAAATGGGGCAAAATTCCTCAAGTGTCCCAGGTAAAACATAAAAGTTGTCCTATTTGCCTGAAATTTTACTCGTTTATTGTCCAAGCATAGAAACAAAGCAATATTTTTTGTCAAAATTGAAATTTTCAAACGCGTTTTTCACATACAAATGAAGATTTTAGAGCAATGCATCAAATGACATTCTGGAGGTATATTTCATGGACTCTCTTGCAGATAAACTACTAATTACGTAATGTTGTATTTTGGACCAATTCTTTTGCATTAAAAAAAATATTTCGCAATATCAAAAATATATCACGAAATTTTTTTTCTGCAATATTTTTAAGAGAATCTTTGACATGTTTGTTAGTTCATATAAAATTTTTGGAATGTACTTTTTCCGCAACAAAAAGATATGATTTTTTTTTAGCAAATTTAGTTCGAAAAAATAACAAAATTCTAAAAAATCAGAAAATTATTTACATATATTTCTATAAACTTTGTCACTGTACGGCATACCAGACCTCGTCAAACCAAGTTTTAATTGAAAATACATATGTACGAATACGAGTATAAAGAAAACTATTTAAATTTTTCAATACATCTTCTAACAACAATGGAGTCCAGCAGACTTAATCCATATTTAACGCGATGCATTTGGGATTAAAAGTCATAAACCTAAAACCGTACTCAAAATATCCGAAAACCTGTGGAGCAATTTTAATTTGCCAAAGGAAGCGAAAATTTGCATAAAATGTTCGATTCAACTTTCAAAATCCAAAAAGCAATTTGAATATCTGAATTGTGAAGATCGTGAAAGTGGCGTTGAGTGGACTGGATGTAAAAAGTATCGTAATCCAGCCAGCGAATAGGATGGTGATTCAATTTTGTCAGAGCTGGATAAAAAAGAAAAAATCAATTACTAACCCTTTCCCCACCAACTTGGGGACACGACCATGTTATGAAGGAATTCGGCGCTTCTGAACGGGAAGTAAGAACTTCAAAGAAATTGTGTTCTGAACAAGGAATTTTTGCAATCCCAAAGCCGAAATGCGATAGAAAATTACTTTATAAAACTGAAGAGTTAGTTAAACATTTTTTCGAATTGGATGAAAACAGCCTTTAAATTGATTTGTATAAATCAGTAATATTTTTATATTTATAAATACATATGTATATGTATACGTTTAATTTCGTATATAAACGAAATTTATTTATTGAATGGTAAAATTATTTGAAATACGAAGTAGCTTCAATCCAATTGCAAAGGCACTAGCTAAACATTTAATCAAACCGGATGATCATTGAGTGTTCACTACATGTAAGTACATGGATCGTGAAGTATTGACACTTTGGAGATGTATCAATGTGATTTACATACTGTGCAATATTGATTTTAACAAACTTTGTTAGCATTGACTGTAATTTTTCGAACTAATTTTTTTTAAAAAAATCATATCTTTTTGTTGTGGAAAAAGTACATTCCACAAATTTGATATGAACTAACAAACATGTCAAAGATTCTTTTAAAAATATTGCAGAAAAAAATTTCGTGATATATTTTTGATATTGCGAAATATTTTTTTTAATGCAAAAGAATTGGTCCAAAATGCAACTTTACGAAATTAGTTGTTTATCTGCAAGAGAGTCCATGAAATATCCCTCCAGAGTGTCATTTGACGCACTGCTCTAAAATCTTTATTTGTATGTGAAAAACGATATAGATAGATATTCATGATACCCTGTGTTTCTTATGTATACATACACAAATATACATATAACATGTAACTTTTAACTGACCTAATAAAGACACTTGCATATAATACAACATGGGGTCAGGTTGTGCGGCAGTTGTCAATAACAAGTCAAAAAGTGCAAGTAACGTGTCAAACCGTCAAGTAAAAGTGTTGATTAAAGAAGAAGAATAATAAGAAAATATAAAAAGTCTATTTTAAAACAAAGTCTATAAAAAAAACTAAAAGAGTCTACGTTTATGCACAATGGCTCCAGAACATTCGTTGGCAGGAACATCGCACTCCATTGCACTCACGAAAGTCTCTGCGAACGAAAACCAGTCACTCACTTTCGTCAGTAATTTGGTTTCTCTAAGGTTCATTCGCCTGGCCTTACGGCAATGACGTTAGAATTTAACCAATTGGAAAATAATGCAATTGCCATATCAATAATTTCACAACTTCCGGTCTAAAAAAAGCACACATTTTTGCATATTCCACCTTAGAAAATACACCTCTGTACTCTTTACACTGGCGGTGGCCAAAAAATCAACCCTGCTGAGCTGAACCAATACTCTCATTTCTTTCTCTCTCTCTCACGTCTCTCTCATTGTGCACTGACGATTTTTTTTCCATCTTAGCGAGCTGCCAATGTTGACTTCTTTATGCTTAAATATGTATACATATCAATACAATTTTATTATTATTTAATTGGTTTTACCATAATTATATCAATATCTACTTGGTTTGGATTTCAATAAGGTTTTTTTTGTCATTGTTCTTATCAGTCGACAAATAAAATAAAGTGACTCGAGCTGACATTTGCGTTCGCCCAGATGACAGCAAAGAGAGATAGAGAAACCAAAATTTACACTAAAATGATTACGTTTTCGTACGAGTTAATTATCGTGCGACTTGTTGTTCTGATGGTAGTTACTGAAACCCAAATCAGCTGTTTGTCGTTTGGCAGGTGAACGTAAGCAATGTTTTAAGTTACAGAAACAGGCTGTAATATTGCATTCACATGGGAAACAGACCAGGAAAAACAAAGTGACCAACGAAAAGTAGCCTTGCTTTTGAACTACCTGGGACCAGACTGCTAAACCATTTTGGAATTCTTTTAACATTAGACACATGTTTCTTTACTTTTTTATTGTAAAACTAGCAAAAGAGAAATAATTAAAAATTCTCTCTGAGTAAACATGTTTTTAAAAAGAACGGGAATGGAAATCTGGTAAAAATAGCAAGCACAGACAAATTTCTTCTATTTGAAGTTTTTGTTATATTACTTTCAATGTATTTTGAATGCTACTACTTTTACTCGGAAAAATTTGTCGAGTAAAAACTAGTAAAAGATAAAGACATTTTGAACATCGCTGATCAGTCGTAGTGAACGGACGTGTTTAGCACAGAGCGGATAGTTAAAATCTATTACGCACTACCTATTACGCAATCGCAAACAAAAAATCTGTACAAAGTCTGAAAGGCCTACATCGTAGTACCTATTACGGGCTAATACAGAAATTAATAAATTCGAGCGCGGTTCCCCAATCGTCCTACTGTCCGTCCGTTGGTCTTGGCCAAAGCCGACCACACCAAACATGGTGAAAATTCCCCCCCAGTACTCACAACAGGCGGTACGGTGAGGGGGAAACGTCATGTCCGACCGTCAAAACGGAAGCACAATGAGCACCGGATAGCGCTCAGAGTTTTGACGAAGTTGGAGGCTGTTGAGGTTTCGGCTCTTACCGACAAACAAAAAGAGTCACTTACCTGGGCCAAAGGCGTCATAAATGCTTCTAAGGCCAATCAGCCGGCTGAAAGGGCCACAAACTCAGCTGTGATAACGGCTAATAAAGTCAAAAGAATCAGATCACCTGATGAACCCCTGCCTTCGAAAATGGCAGGCAAAAGAGGCCCTAATGTCATCATCAACAGGACACTCACCAAGCCCTTCAATGAAGTGGCGAAGGAGAGTCTACTGATGGCTGTTATAGACAGAAGTAGTGAGGATGGATCCATCCTCAAGGACAAATGGAGCCATGTGCAATCCGCCATAATGGCTCATTACCTCGATGTCCGAAGAGAAATGCCGGACACACCACCAGTCTGCAACGATGCAGGATGGCATCAGGGGAGAGTAAAGCTCTTATATTTCGGTGATGCCAGATCAGTAGATCTGTATAAGGCTGCTCTGAGTCGAGCGGGTGAGGTGTGGCCGGGTGCCCAGTTGGATGTTGTCGAAAAAAACAACATCCCTAGTCACCCTAGAGTCATCACCTGGGTTACAGAAGAGCCCTCCAACCCGGCTGACATATTAGAGATAATAAAAGATTCCAATCGTGGTATGCCGACCCATAATTGGGGAATTAACATGGTGGGTGAGGCGAATGGTAAAAAGCGTCAGGTCAATTTCATCCTTAACGCTGAATCCACCTCCCATATACAAAGTGCAACCCTGCAATATGGTTTCGAGACTATAGTCTTGAAGGTATACAAGCAGGATGTAGCTCCCACTGCGGAAGGCGAGTCGTCGACCGTGGTTGATACAAGGCTTTCTGGAAGTGCGGAGGTCCACACGACCATTATTTCTGGTGACTCTAACAGAAGATCTGTAACGTCATTCTCTGAGGATGAAAACACTACTTCGGATACTGAGGGACTGAGGGAAGTCTCCGGACTCTTTGACGCATCTGGCGGGGACATGCTCCCCGATGATACGGACGAAGAGTTCGATAACACCCTTGTCGGGGTGGATGTTAATCTGTCAATTACCAATGATGGTAAGAATTTTACAGATTAACCTCCATCACGCTAAAGCAGCCTCAGCGACTCTATTGCTGCGCCTGTCCACAGGTGCAGTAGACATCGTCCTGATACAGGAGCCCTACGCAGTAGGAGGACGGGTGTGCGGTATCAAGACACCAAACTTTAAACTGCTTGTGGCCAACTGTGAAGGCACTCCAAGAACCTGCATTTTGGCCAGAAAAGATCTAAGTATTTTTCTCCTGACTTAGTTAAGTGGTAAAGACCAAACAGCTGCTAGTCTGGAGATTTGTAATCGCATATACTGGGTGGTCTCCAGTTGCTTTCCTTATGAAGCCGCAATACCTACAGCTCTCTTCAGGGAAGTAGTAGAAGAAACAACGTCTGACGAGCTCGAGCTGATTATTGGCGCAGACACGAACGCTCATCATACTATCTGGGGTAGTACGGATATAAACAATAGGGGTGATTCGCTTCTTGACTTTATTCTAACTACCAACCTAACTATTTGTAACATTGGCAATAAACCGACCTTTACAATTAAATACAGACAAGAAGTACTAGACGTAACGTTTGCTACTGACCGGGTGTCAGACAAAATTATTGGGTGGAATGTACTGGACGACCACTCATTCTCGGATCACCATTATATAGAGTTCAAACTCACCGAAAAAATGCCTAAACCTGCTGTCCACAGAAATGTGAGGAAGACAAAGTGGCACCTGTATGAGAAGAATTTTAAAAATGTCTTCAACTATAAACTTCTTTATGAACCGTATGACAAAGCCGGTCTGGATAATCTGGTCGAGCATATCACCACATCATTCAACAGTTCCCTTGAAGAAGCCTGTCCAAAAACAAGGTACAAGGGTAAAACTAAACCCCAATGGTGGACTTCTGAGCTAACGGCAAGGAAAAAGACCTGCAACAAGCTATTCAACAAGGCGAAATCTACAGGAGCCTTCAATGATTAGGATGCATATAAAGGGCAACTCAAGATATATAAGAAGGAGCTTAGGAAGGCTCAAAGACGCTCTTGGTTTTCCTTCTGTGGCGAAGTGGAAAAGCTCTCCGACGCCACAAGGCTGAGGAAGGTAATATCCGCGTCTCCTTGTACAGTGGGGTATTTGCAGGATGAGGCAAACAACTGGACAAAAAACAGCGATCAATCGCTAAGTGTACTGCTCGACACACATTTCCCGGGGAACTCATCAACAGAGCCCGAGGATCAACAGGACCAACAAGAGTGCGAGTGGACTGCGAGCATCGCTAGCTTGTTGACTGAGAGATCTAGAATAAGCTGGGCTATAAACAGTTTTGAGCACTTCAAGTCACCTGGACCAGACGGCATCACCCCAGCAGAAATGCAGAAAATGTTAAAGTACATTATCCCCTGGCTGCAGAAAATGTAGGCTATATTAGGCTTTCATACATCCCGAATCGATGGAGGGATACCAAAGTGGTATTCATATCCAAAGCGGGGAAGATATCGCACACTAGGCCAAAAGACTTCAGACCAATTAGCCTATCCTCTTTCCAATTGAAAAGTCTGGAAAGAATTTACCATGGTGGCATTTCTTGACATAGAAGGGGCTTTTAACAACATATGCAGTAATCGCGGCATTGTCACATCTGAAGGTGAACTCTAGCTTGATTAGACTAATTCAAAGACTACTCAACAGAAGACGTATAACAGCATGTCTAGGGTCCACAACTCTAACAAGGTTTGTAAACAGAGGGACCCCACAAGGAGGAGTACTGTCTCCACTTATTTGGAACCTAGCGGTGAACAAAATCCTGCTAGATCTAGAACGTTGTGGCTGCAAGGTCGTGGCATATGCGGACGACCTGGCAATCGCAGTGGATGGCAAATTCGAAAACATCCTCCGAGATATTCTACAGGTGGCTCTGAACAAGTTGGCTAGATGGGCCAGAAGCAGCGGTTTGGGTGTTAACATAGTAACCAACACTGGGCAATTCAGTCCTACGCAGCACAGGTGTGGGGATACGAACACTACGAAGAAGTTGATTCCCTACAAAGATTCTTAGGTTAGGTTAGGTTTGGGTGGCAGCCGTATTTTTTATACAAGCTCACATAGACCAGTTTAGGTCAAGTGCTCAATGCTCTCCACTTCTTCCTCATCTCCACAGCTTCTGCAGAAGTCATTAGAGTCAATACCCAATCTTTTGGCGTGTTCGCCGATCAAGCAGTGTCCCGTCAGAACTTATACTAACGTAGACAATCTTTGCCTCTCTAGTGCGAGGAGATATTTTGATCTTCTCAGGTCATACCTTGGCCAGATTTGTCTAGCTACTCTGCAGGTGCCGATTTCTCTCCATCTTTCGTTGGGCTGCCTGATTGCCTCTTGCCTAAGCCAAAGCTTGCACGTGGATAGTGGCGCACCAATATATGCAAATTCTTCGAGAATTTGTAATGTCGTCCCTTTCCTAGCAAGTTCATCGGCTTTGCAGTTCCCCGGGATATCCCTATGCCCAGGCACCCATATGAGGTGTATATTAAACTGCTCAGTCATCTCGTTAAGAGATCTGCGGCAGTCGAGGGCTGTTTGTGAATTTAGGGATGTTGCCTCCAGAGAATTGATGGCAGCCTGGCTGTCCGAGTAAATGACAACGCCAGTGTTGGTTACTATGTTGCTTGATAGACACTGCAGGTATCTGGTAGTCTTTGAGCTATATCCAATCTAAGCTCTGCACAGTGTACTCCGAAGCCAACCTTTTCATCAAGCTTCGAACCATCCGTGTAAAAGTGGAGATGGTTTCTATTACCTGGTTTTCTTCCAACCCATTCATCTCTCGCGGGAATCATAGTGATGTAATTTCTCTCGAAGGTGTACACCGTTGGTATATAGTCCACTCGGTAGGTTACCATAGCACTACACTTTGATATTCTCATGTGACCGTAGTTTTTGTACCTCCACATTGATAGGCAGTTTAATCTTATTGCCGCTTTGGTTGCAACTTCTCTCGCCACAATATTAATCGGCAGTATATGGAGTAGGGCTTGTAGAGACTCGGTCGCTGTAGTCCTTAAGGCTCCGCTTATGCTCAGGCAGGCAGTTCTCTGAACCTTTGTTAGTAGGTTGGTGATGGTTAGTTTGTCAGTTGCCGTCCACCATACCACAATGCCGTATAGCAGTATAGGACGAACTACTGCTATATATATCTAGTGGACGATTTTAGGAGAGAGGCCCCACCGCGACCCTACAGCCTTTTTGCAGAAATATAAGGCGACGTTAGCCTTCCTTACACGTTCCAATACATTAAGTCTAAATAACAGTTTTCTATCTAGAATTATTCCTAAAAATTTTGCACTTTCAGAAAAGACTAGATCTGTTCCATTTATCCGAGGTGGAGGCTGCACATGTGGGACTTTATTCATCCTAGTAAAGATAACCAATTCTGTCTTGTTTGGGTTTATTCCCAAACCGCTGCTTCTGGCCCATCTAGCCAATTTGTTCAGAGCCACCTGTAGAATGTCTCGGAGGACGTTTTCGAATTTGCCACTCACTGCGATTGCAACGTCGTCCGTATATGCCACGACCTTGCAGCCACAACGTTCTAGATCTAGCAGGATTTCGTTCACCGCTAGGTTCCAAATTAGTGGAGACAGTACTCCTCCTTGTGGGGTCCCTCTGTTTACAAACCTTGTTAGAGTTGTGGACCCAAGACATGCTGTTATGCGTCTTCTGTTGAGCAGACTTTGAATTAGTCTAATCAAACTAGAGTTAACATTAAGATGTGACAGTGCCGCAATTACAACGATACTTCCTTAAAAGGATTCTAAAATTACCTAACGATACGCCAAATTACGTTCTTATGTTGGAAACAAATGTTGAAGCGGCACATCTTTACACTTTAAGTCTGCATCTTAAATATATAGATAAAGTACTGTTTAAATACAATGTCAATAGATTGCCAACACAGATTACAAAAATCTTATTACAGCGTGAAATATTCTGGGTAAAGGAACTCAAAACTAAGGCAATAAACATGAATATAAACTGGCCAGGTTTAAATGTATCGCAGGAAGAATGGAGCCGTTTCAGTTCCGAATTGTTATACAAGGAAAACATACAGATCTTAACTACTAATCTCCAAAGAAAAGAAGCCAGTCAGACGAGAATTTATAGACAGCTTGATTACACAAGAGCACAGTATTATTTAACATATACTCTTCCTACAGAAACTATATCTGTTATACTGAAAGCACGAGCCGGATTAATACGTTTAAATGGTAATCGATTTGGGGCTGCAGAAGGCGACAGAACATGTAAACTGTGCAACATGAATGAAAACGAGACTCTAGAACATTTTCTTGGACGCTGTCCAGTATTTAATGAGAATAGATTATCTATTTTCCAAAAAACAACACTCACCGGAGATGAAATTGTGGATATCCTGGATGGCCGAGAAATAAACTACTGGTACAAATTAGTAAAATACCTTAAATATTGTATAAGATACAGAAACTTTTTAATATTAGAATTCAATTAAAGATTCATATGAATCTTTTCAGACTGACGTTACATAGTAACAATGTCATAACATTAATATATTATGTTCTTTATAAAATTAATTTAATACTTCTTATTGTAAGGCATGAATTTAAACAATAAAGAACTACTACTACTACTACTACTACACTGGCGTTGTCATTTACTCGGACAGCCAGGCTGCCATCAATTCTCTGGAGGCCACATCCCTAAATTCACAAATAGCCCTCGACTGCCGCAGATCTCTTAACGAGATGGCTGAGCGGTTTAATATACACCTCATATGGGTACCTGGGCATAGGGATATCCCGGGGAACTGCAAAGCCGATGAACTTGATAGGAAAGGGACGACTTTACAAATTCTCGAAGAATTAGCATATATTGGTGCGCCACTATCCACGTGCAAGCTTTGGATAAGGCAAGAGGCAATCAGGCAGTCCTACGACGGATGGACACAAATCGGCACCTGTAGGGTAGCTAGACAAATCTGGCCAAGGTATGACCTGAGAAGGTCAAAATATCTCCTCGCACTGGAAAGGAAAAGATTATCTACGTTAGTATCAGTTCTGACGGGACACTGCCTGATCGGCGAACACGCCAGAAGATTGGGTATTAACTCCAATGACTTCTGCAGAAGCTGTGGAGATGAGGAAGAAGTGGAGAGCATTGAACACTTGCTATGCGACTGTCCCGCTTTGAGTAAACGACGACTGGACCTACTGGGGTCGGCCTTTCTAGGCAGCCTAACAGATCTTTCCAGTACCAATATTCGTGCTATCGATACATTTGTATATAAAACTGGTAAATATAGTAACTTGTAGTAGGTAAAGGAACAAAGCTATTAATATCGATTCAATAAAATTTAATGACATCGTTAAAACGTGGGAAAATAATTTTGTGCCCAAATCGTGACGCTATGAAGCGTCACAATTTTGTATCAAGGAAACAGCACAAAGGTGAAAATCCGGACTCATATGTGACCACACTTCAAAACCTCAGTCTGACATGTGAGTTTGGATCACTGAGAGATGATCTAGTGAAAGACATTTTAGTTTGTGGACACCATCAAAACATTAAAGAAAGATTGTTCAGTGAGTGTGCCATAAAACTTGAAAAGGCAGTTAATATTGCTCGTGAAAATGTCATAAGTCTCAACAAAGTAGGAGAGGACTTACATATCAATTTAATCAACAAAATGCCGTATAACATTGGTCAAAAGAAAAAAGACTGTACCAAATGTGGACAAATAAACCGTACGAAGTGATAAATTGATATCGTGGTTCTTTATGTACCGCATCCCTTATGAATTTCATTAAGAAATCGTAAACACCCATCTACCGTTCAATATTTTCAGTCCTGTGCCTTCTATCCTCCAAGGCACAAAAAAATTTCGCCTTTTTGGGCAATCTTAACCCGATTTCTTTCTTTAGCCAATTGTAAGCGTGGTCGAAGCTGTCCCCCGTAATCGTTTTACTCATTAAAATCATTTGCATTATCTTCTTTGACAGTTGTGATCTCTTTGCCAAAAAGATTTCTTTACTCCGCCAGCGGAATGTCTTTGTAATGCGAATTAACAAACACAACGAAAATTTCAATTTTATTCGGCGTAAAATGTTTTACTCTTCAAAGGGTGCTACGTTTCGATGTTTCTCAAAAAGGGCTAATCTTGAATGTTAGTGAAAGCATATTACGTCTGCCAATATTTTTTGATATGCGAAATAAACATTTAATATGAAATTTTGTCATCTGCTCAAATATGAACATATGTATAACTTATCACAAGCACATTTTAATGGAAAAAATTGGTTTCAATGGCAAGGAATATAAATTAAACGCCGCTTCTTTTTTTAATTTTCTTTTTTCCGTAAGTCCAGATTCACACAACTTTTTCCAAGCAAGTGTCAAAGTTTGTTGGAGAGAGAGGCAGGCGGATAGAGCTCTCTGCCTCTCTCTCCTACAAACTTTGACACTTGCTTGGAAAATGTTACCGAGTGTGAATCTGAACTAATGAAGCATGTCTATGTCCAGATTCACGCGAGGCAATTCGTTGTTTGTAGAAGATAAAGGCAGCAAAGTGTGAATGAAACACACAAAAGGGTTTGCCAGTACAAGAATCTACTTTCCCCATTATCTTCCGCATGCCTCTCTCCTACAAACACCGAATCGCCTTGGAAAATTGCCGCGTGTGTTTATGGGGTCTATGTTCTTCCCGCTTTATACGAGGCAATTTTATCAGCGGCTTAACGGTGTTTGTAGCGGTGGCAGTAGGAAAGGGAGGGGAAAAACTCTCTCGTATTCGACTGAACGTTTTGTTTTTCATTCGCACTTTAAAACAACAACAATACACACAGGAATAGCAAAATAGAATTAGAGAATATAAAAATCGTACCGCATAGATCGGGACTCCATTTCAAACCGAAAATTTCACAAGTATTTGCCGTCTTGTGTTTTTGCATACACAAGCCTAAATATAAAAATAATATTGAAACTGATGTCATGCCATATTTTAAAATTTACCACAACTTATCTATAATAGATGACATAATTTTAATGGAAGACCGAATTCTTATTCCCAAGTCACTCTGTAAGGATATTTTAAACCGCTTTCAAGCAAGTCATATGGGAATTCAGCGTAGTCAAGGTCTTGCCCGAGAAACAGTTGTTACAAAACCCTTACTTCTTCGTTTTTGTGCTGCCGCCTCAGCTAGCTCCAGCAAAAAAAAGGCGTGACTTCCCAACCCGCATTCACACAACAAGGGGGTAACAATAAACGTTAACTTGCTTTAACATTTAAACTTCCTGAATCTAACACATCTAGATAAACAAAATATTCATACATCAAAACATTACATACATTCACCACTACATATAGAAACCTGGTGGAACGATGTCATCTCCACCTACGTTGCCCTCCCTTCCGATGTCATCCCTCGTTTTTGATGACCCCTTTAGAACCACCCAACCAACAACGCATATCGATTCATATGACCAACCATACCCGAAATCCTTATTTCCACAATTAGAAACCGAACATATTTAAATATTAATTTTCAACACATATTTATTACAAAGAGACATACAGGTATATAAATAAAATATAAAAAAAAACAATAGTTATTTATAAGTTCAATAAAGGATAAAACGGACACAAAAGAAACATCACCAAAAAATGATAACTAAGACCCTATTCGTGGCTTAAAAAAAATAAACTTAATTAAATCCCTATCTTAAAATCCTATTTCAAAATGGAATTAAAAAAAATATAAATGAAAATAAACAAAATTAAATTCATATTCATAAAAAGTTAAAGAAGGTTTGAGGAACGCTTTAGCAGTGTTAAAACGATCTTCAAACCTTCATTAAATTTTTATGAATAAGGGCCTAAAACTACAGCCTCACAAAACATAAATACTATAAAGGATCAAACTATTTTGAATTTTCCAGTAACAGTTTCCACTTACTCGTTACGTATGCCCATTAACACCCTTTTAATCGATTTTTTCCTTATTATTCCATAACGAGCTCTCTAAAAGAGAGATAAGCGCTATAAGTTTCGCGTTTACCGATATTCTTCTTTTGATAAAAACAAAGACAGACTTGGATCCTCTATATGTCAAAAATGGAAAGGTAAACCAAAATATGTTGTCCCTAACGCCGACGATTAAGTTGACAAAGGCTGATACATAAAAAATATAACTGAACAATATAAATAAATATAAAAATTAAATATAAATTAATATACACACAGTACAACATACACAAATATGAACTAGATAAACGATAAATTATGAATTTTATAAAATATTGGAATCCCCTTCTTCTTAGTATAACATTGGATCCAATGTGCCCTACACAGTTATACTTCCTGCGTATAACAGAAGATTGCTGTCGGGGTTCGGAGCACGGATATAAAATCCACAGTACTCTCGGAAGAAATATAACACCAACTTTCTATTGTTTAACACAATCGTTGGGACGTAATATAACAAAAGGCGTGTTTTCGTTACACCATAAGTGCTTAATTTGTATGGGGAGCTAAGCACTTTTAAGCACTATTAGTTCCCGATGAAGTTTGGTGCTTGTGTTCATGTCTTAATCGAGTATGATGTTGCCAGATTGGGCATCCTATATTTAGCAATATGGCATCCCATTTTTGGAGAGATTTTATCAATTATTGTGAATTAACGGGAAGAAGAAGAACAAAAATGGGAAATTATTTTAATATTTGCAAAAGAGTGTAAACAATTGAACATAGAATAGTAAATATATGTTTTATAAATACTTTTCACGAATTTTTTGTCTGTTTCGCACTGTTCTTTCTTCGCAACTCATGACACCATTGCTACCAGATAGTGAAAATCCGCCACTTATTGCTTATGTGCCAGTTAGTGGAAGTCAGTTGTTTTCGTTGCAAAGTGCTAAACTAAAAGTGCTAGCTTGTAACGAAAACATGCCTAAAATGTTGGAACGTATTATTCCAACATGGAACACTAATCGGAACGAGACAACTCGGACATACACAACACTATATTTTTCCCGTTCTGGGCAAATTCAGCTGAAGATGTCGAGGTTACCACTCGGACGGACTGTAACTTATTTTATCAGGTGCTGCCACTGGCTCTAACGTAAGCTGCCACTTGCCTTAACTTGGGCTGCCACTTGCCTGCCTAAGCGAGCCTTTCCTTATAATAACGGACCACACAAATCAAATATTTACTCATTACCTTTAATCCGTGACCACTCCTTTTAAATATTTTCCGCTTAAATATAGGGCATGATTCTCTTTGGTCACTCTGTTAAAATTAAAAATTTATTAATTCGAAGTCTAACTTCCACTCAAAAGTCCGTACTTACGGATTTCCATTAGGTAAATGCAGCTAGATTTGTGTCTAAGGCTGGTGTACAAATTAAGGCTCCTGCAAGACTTGTCTGTCGAACTCCTGTCAATTTATTTAAATTATTTTCTAACATTATTCCTTTTTGGTTTTATATAACTCACCACTCACGTTAAATCATTAAACTTATTTTTTTCTTAAACAAAATAAACTCTTGGACTTTTCATCACTTTTAAATATTTTAACCTTAATATTTTGGCTTAATTTATAAGTAATTAATTTATGCCAGCGCTGATCCCGACTTGATTTAAACTTTGCCACAGAACGAATGATCGTTTTAAGTCAAAAAACTCTCTACTCAGTTTTCTATTTACTTTAAACATATACCTAACTGAATCTTAGCAACAATTATTGTCCACAATACATAAACAAATAAATATGCTAACATTTCCCGAACACATACATTAACAAATAAGGGCAACGAACGAACATCATTGGCCTTGAAAATCATTTTCTTTACGTCCGCCTTTAAGAAAAATAATTTTCTCTTAAAGGCGGACGCCCAGCAACAAATACCCAGCCTTGCTATTCTTCATACGAATCTTTGACATAATCTATGGGCCCCACTGCGTTGTGGGAGTGAATAAGCTATACCTTAAATATGCAAACGACTAATCTACTCGTTTCACGTGTAAAACCATCATCCCGACCAGACGTTCCACTCAGAAGAAAAAATCGTGCCAAAATAAATGGAAAATTTAAAAACAAAATAAAACACACCCACCTGCCACATTAAACAAAAAAATATATAACCAAAATTACTACTTCGCCAAAATAACGAACAAAAGTAAGGCAACCGAAGTACAAACAAAACATCCAGCACAAAACAAACCTTTCCCAAATGTGCGGATCACCGGTAAACATCGTGGACGGACAGGCACACGGCGCAATTTTCATATGTCAGTTACTCCCTTATGGCGTTTAACTGCATATGACCAGAGACGTATCCAGAGGGGGGCCCGGGCCCCCCGAAATGTTTTAAACATAGGCATAAACTGTTTACAATTTTCAAAATCACTCAATTTTTTTTATTTGGAAGGCCGTTAAAAAAAGAATACAAAAGCGTAAATAATGGTAACAGTAAAAGTAATAACAACTAAAAATAAGAAAAGTGCATGGTTTCCTCGCTAAAACTTTTTAAATTATGCATCGATTTTCTTCGGAATGGTCTCAATTTATTCATAACCTTTCAGAGATTACGATATGACAATTATGCTTTTCTAGATGTTTTTATGAGACTTGAAGAGAATAGTTAGTTTTTCAGAAATATTTTTATTTTTCAATATAATCTCCTGAAACTTCAATACACTTAGTCCAACGCTTATCTAGCAATTATTTCCCTTGATTAAAATAGTTTTCCTCAAGGTCTTCAAAATAGAGGTTTACAACTGTAATTGCATTTGAGGTAAAACGCTTGCCAGCAAGGAATTTTAGATTTGGGAACAGGTAAAAGTCACTGGGAGCTAAATCAGGAGAATAAGGTGTGTGGTCAAGCAACTCGTACTTTAATTCGTTGATTTTAGCCATTGTTAAAACACTCTTGTGCGCTGGTGCGTTGTCTTGATGAAAAATATTTTTTTTGTGTTGTAAGCCAGGACGTTTTTCTCGAATTTGTACATTTAATTGATCCAAAAGGTTGCAATAGTACTCTGAATTTACTGTTTTACCCTTTTGCAGATAGTCAATCAATAAAATACCTTTTAAGTCCCAAAAAACCGTTGCCATAACCGTACCAGCCGATTTAATTGTTTTTGTCTTCTTTGGGGCACTTCCTCCAGCTTCAGTCCATTGTTTGGATTGTTCTTTTGTCTCTGGAGTATAGTGGTAGATCCATGTCTCATCAACAGTTATGAAACGACGCTTAAAATCCATTTTATTTCGCTTAAAACGATCCAAACAAGCTTGAGAAATGTTCATTCTTATGCGTTTTTGGTCGACTGTTAACAAGTGCGGCACCCATCTTGCAGAAAGCTTTTTCATCTGTAGTTCTTCATGCAAAATTTAGCTATTTCACCCATGATATTAGCTATTTCACGCACTTTTATTCGTCGATCATTTAATACCATATCATGCACTTTGGCTACAATTTCTGTTGTTGTTGCTGTTTTTGGACGTCCACTACGTGGTTCATCTTCAATGCTTGTACGACCACGTTTAAATTCAGCAACCCAATTTTTTACTGTTGCATATGAAGGAGCACTTTCACCTAACACATTCACCATATCATTTTGAATTTCTTGTCCCGATAAACCTTTTTTATGTAAATATTTAATGACACCACGCATTTCTAATTTTTCCATTGTAAAAAAATCGCGGATGCGTCTTTTGTGAACACCTGTTTCTATATGAAGGAGTTGCCAGATCGAAACAAAATTTAACATGTGTTCATAGCAGAGATGGAAGTTTCCAAAACACTTAACTTTTTTCTGTTTATACCGCGCTTTTTGTGCTAGGCTAAGAAGTTTCCGAACCGCCCTCGTATTTAAAAATTATTAAAATTTTCTCAAAAAATAAGATTTTTTGCAATACTTTGTAAGATATCGTCGAAACCGCTGAACGGATGGAAAATTGTATTGTGCGAAGTTGAAGGCTACTTAATTCTGAAGTTTGTAAAGCTTACCTGAACCAATTCGGATGAATGGTTCTCTAGTTATGACATAATACGTGGTTCAACCTCTCTCTTTTCTTAGCCTAGTGGGTTGTCTCTTTAAATTCTCGCGATAAGCTGTGATATGGAAAGAAATTAGTGGTTGAACCACATATAGTGGCATAACTCGAAAACCATTTATCAGATTTGGTTGAGGAAAGTTTTAAAGAATTAAATATTAAGTAGCCTTCAACTACCATCCGTACCATATTCCATCCGTTCTGCGGTTTCGACGATATACGATATTGCAAATATTGCAAAAAAAAATGTGATTTTTTGATAAAATTTTAATATTTTTAAAATAAAACTCTCATAAAACAATCTAAAAATGAACAAGTGTTATATATTTTTAATTTTATCGTAAAGTCTGTTCGGTCATGAATTAAACGAGGCCATTCCGAAGAAAATCGATGCATAATTTAAAAAGTTATAGCTAATTTAGTAAGGTTTTAACTTTAAAACTTTCTTATCGATGTAAAATTTACAAAAACAAACTTTAAAACCTAAGTTTGGAGATTTTGACGTCTAGAATCAGAATCTATGCATTAAAACAGAAACCCAAGAACAAATGTTGTTTTTGTCGACCGGTGTAATATTGTTTGACTTTAAATTTATGATAACCAGATATGGCGATAATTATGTTAAAATTACATTTATGATTTCTTATCTATCTACCTTTTTAACAAGTAGGTTGCAGTGATGGAATGAGTTTCCACAACCGTGTATGTAAATTTGACTTTATATTGGGTGTGGTAATAAGTAGTACGGTTTTGGCCATTACACAGAACTTATCACGGTATTTGCAAACGATTAACCTAGATATAATAAAGGCTTACGAAATCATAAAATTGGCAACGACTAAATTAAGTGACATGCGTAGAAATTCAGATGCGGAGTTTGATAATCCACACAACTTGCAAGAAGTTTTGGAATAGAAGCTGTACTACATAGAAGAGTAGGCACTCAAAAGTATAGGGCTAATATTCCTGGTTCAGATGGCAAGGCGTATTTTAGGACAACATTGTTCATACCATATCTGGACAAAGTAATATCAAATTTAAATAATAGATTTTCCGAACATGAAGCTATAATTACAAGTCTGTTTAATATCGTTCCGATACGAGTTGTAAATCTAATAAAGGAAGATTTCGAAGAAGTCACACTTTTTTACAAACCCGATTTAAAAAATTCAGCAAAATCTGTTTTAGCTGAAATAAGTATATGGATTGATTATTAGAAGCAGAAGAATGATAAGCCATCAAATGCATTAGATGCTATTTCAGTTTGTGATGAGGACATGTTCCCAAGCGTTTTTACCCTATTGCAGATACTGGCCACAATACCAGTGACAACGGCATCTGCTGAGCGAAGTTTCTCGACGTTAAGAAGAATAAAAACTTATCTCCGGAACAGAATGGAAGCAGAAAGGCTATCTTATCTGGCTTTGATGTCTATATACAAAGATGAAGTCAAAATCGATGAAATAATTGATATATTTCTTTCAAAAAATCGAAGATTACATTTTTAACTCTTACGTATTTTACTGAGTTTTACTGATCTCGTACTAGAGTACACATTTATATTTAGGAATAGAATTCGAATAAAAAACTAAGGAACTTAACTTCCATTACCTATACAATAAACGCAATTTTTTAATTGTTTATCTTTGTTATGGAAAAAAAGGTTTCAAAATTCACAAACTCGAAATGAAATGTTGTCTCATGACATCATTGATATTCCATGGTTCAAGCTATATCTGTTAATTGTGGATTATTTTTCTAAGTACTTTGAAATATCCTTGTTAAGTTCAGGCTATGCTAGTTTTCAGGTACCACAGCATTTCATTACAGATAATAGTCCGCCATTTAACTCAAAAGATTTAAAATCGTTTTGTTCCAATTGGGGTATTATTCAAAATACATCCAGTCCTTACTTACCAAGGTCAAATGGTCTTGCGGAACGTTCCATACAAATAATGAAAAAATCTTAAATAAGTGTTTAGAAACCAATTATGATCTCTACTTGACTTTATTACGTTATAGGACAACACCGAAAGGAAAGTTGCCTAGTCCAGCGGAAGTGCTCATGTCCGGAAAATTGTGTACAAATCTACCAATACTCACTTCTAAATTAGAACCCATTCTCATTAATAAACTAGAATATATACGAGATTTGAATAATTCTACCAAAAAGAGTGCCAACCAGTTTAACAAAACTTCGAAGAAACATAAAATTATTATTAACGGTGACAAAGTAATGTTTAAAAAGAATCCTTCGTCGTTTTGGTATCCTGCAGAAATCACTGAAAGCTCAGATGAACCGAGGTCGTATGTAGTTAGGGATGAAGAGGGTAGTTTGTACAGGAGAAATCAAGAGCACATAAGATTAAGAAAGCAAGTGACATCACAAAGTAACAATTCTGAAAATGGAACTAACAAAAGACGGCAGCCAACGCCTGTTACAGATGATGTTGATTATAATAGCATTGATAAATCCAATTTGGAAAATAATATGTACACTACTCAGGTTTAGGTTAGGGTGGCAGACGTTTTTTTCCTTCAGCTCACATAGACCATTTTAGGTCCCTAGTGGTACCACGGGTTAAAATGCCCTCATCGAAACCACCTGTTTGATATACAAATATATCGATTGTACGAATATTGGTACCGCAAAGATCTGTTAGACTGCTTAGAAAAGCCGACCCCAGTATCTCCAGTCGCACCAATATATGAAAATTCTTCGAGAAAGTCGTCCCTTTCCTAGCAAGATCATCGACTTTGCAGTTCCCCGGGATATCCATATGCCCAGGCACCCATATGAGGTGTATCAGGCATCGCGTTAAGAGATCTGCCGCATGCGAGGGCTATTTTTTATTAATATGTTCCGTCTCAGCCACTTGGCGACTTCCTATATTGCCATTATTTCGGCTTGATAGACACTGCAGGTATCTGGTAGTCTGTGAGCTATATCCAAATCAGAAATGTAATGGAACAAGACTATTTATAAAGTGGAAGCAAATTGTGGTTATTAGGTGAGAATATATATACGTATACATATGTATGTTATATATCATACCAACTTTTGTAGACGATGGCTAATACCCACTGTAGCCCTGACTGTTAGTTCCATATAGAACTCCTGCAGATGGCTCTGTCAACCAGAAATTTAATTATGTACATGGTAAATGTCGAAACATTATAAAACGGACAAATGGAGTTCTTAAAAATATATCAATTTGTTATTTTCTAACTGATCCACTCCTGTAAAATAAATATTTTTTTTAGTTTTATTCAATATTTGAAGACAAAAATAAACACTTTCACGATGAGTCCGTTCTGTTCGCTAGCAAAAATAAAGTGAACAAATCGAAGTGAAAAGGGAAAAAATTTCACGCACAAAAATAATTCACGATAGGGGGAATTTTTTCGAACAATTCCCTTGTTCGAAAAAATTGCCGATTGGAATTTGGTGGAAAGTGAACCCATTTTGAGGGAACATTTATTCGCGATAGGGGTGATTATTCGCTATAGGGGTGAATGTCTGACGTCAATCCTCATAAAATATAATGCAAGTGCAATGTCTCTTATATGTCTCTCTCACATATGGCGAATTTAATACAAGGTGGCGCAAAAGTAATCCTCCTATCAGAAAATGCTATAAATTTTGCGATTGGCCTCTAATGTCAGTTCTGTTTTGACATTTGTGTAGTAAACACATGCGAAATACACGTTAATAAACAATGTTACGCTACACTGCTCCAGAACGCGGAATATTGCTGACTATTTATTTGACCAATAATCGGTCGGTGACTTTGGCACAAAACATCGAAAGGTTACTTTTGCGCCACCTTGTATAAGCAAAAACATAATTTAAAAACGAAAAAATATGAAACAAGATTTTTTGAATTTCCCTAACATTTACAAAATGGCTCATAACTTTTACATCTATCCATAGTGTTTTCTTCGTTAGCATGTTAGCATATCCATAGATTTTTCAAATATACAGTGTTTTCTTCGTTAGCATGCTGGCTTTTTAAAAATGTGATAAAATATTTTTTTCGTTTTTTTTTCTATTTTTTATGTTTTTTTTTTGTACCAGGAATTTTCTTCGTTAGCATGCTGGCTTTTTAAAAATGTGATAAAATATTTTTTTCGATTTTTTTCTATTTTTTATGTTTTTTTTTTGTACCAGGAAAAAGTGTTTTTTAACAAAAAAATAATTTTTTTCTCATATTTTTGACGACTGTTACTAAACCAAAGCATATGTAGCCATCATAATTCCCTTTAGTTTGAGCATAACACGGCTCAATCAATACTTGAAAACTTATGGTCCAAATACAGAATGTACTTTCCATGAAAGCTGGAATTAAAAAAATTTTACCATAACAATTTTTTAAGTAAAATAATTGTGGCGACCATTGTTCGTGTGAATGGTATAAATAATGGGTACAAATAAAGTAAAATTCCAAATTTGAGCCCGATCAAGGAAGACCGTTGTTGATGTGAATGGTACCGGGTATGAATAAACTCAAATTACCAATTAACAGCCCGATCAGTTGAAATCTGTTGTCTCCATGGGGTTAAGAAATAAAATCGGAGATGTGCTTTACAATGGAGCGATATTTCAAAAGTATTTCTCATATTCGGCGTCTTCTTAAAAATTCCTCAACTATGTAGGGGACCGTATCCGTAGCCCTTGCGCAAATTTGCAACACATTTTCGAATCTCTGACGGAATCTTAAGATCAGTATGAGAACAAAAAATTGTGGAGTGCCCACCTAAAGACTGTAATTTAAAACTGTAAGATCTCAAAATCGAAATATTTATTTAAGATAGATTAAAATGAACCATGTAAAAAAGTAGTGGCTGTAAATATTAAAGACATCTTTGACAGCATCTTTCTTTTAATACGTGATATACAAGATAAATTACCAAAATATGACAAGGCGAGGCAAGTGGTTATAATGTACACTTGTGGTAAAGGGAGCAGCAGCAGCTATTTTTCTTCCAGACTTTTGGTACGAAATCAGTAAGATTTGTTGCCGCTCTCCCATCCATACCTTCTACCCCTCCTTCCTTAAGTGGTAATTTTTATTTACTCCAACCAGGGACAAAAAAAGAAAATGTAGCCCCGTGTTGTTGTGGTTGTTGGTGAATAATTTATTATTATTTACTGTTCAACAGAATTTTAAGTATTGTTTATTTGCCATTATAAATCATGACATTATCAGATTGCCAAGCAGATCAGACCAGGAATGTTATTAGGCCGACCTAAAACCACAATCAAATCGATATTTGTGGTTGCATTTCTTTCACAGTGAAATGCTGCTGTGAATATTTAGTTTTGTATTTGATTCCGGGATTTGCAGCTGTGGCAGAGACAGTCTAAATGCATTCCGACACATCTATTTACAAATGTTGCCAATAACGATGATGTGGTCTGATCGATTGTTTTGTGGAATGGGAGGCCCATTTAAAACAGTGGTTTTCTCATTAATTTTTAATCCGAATGTGGCAACAGACTGTGATCAATATGGCAGACTCGAACATGATTGCCACTGTCAGTTTTCAGTTTAATTGATAATTTTAATAATGGCAAATGTAATAGATGCGTTGCTGATCATTCGCAGTGAACGGACGTGTTTATCACATAGCGGATAGTTACCAGTACCTATTACGCAATAGCAAAAATCTGTACAAAGTCTGTAAGGCCTACATCGTAGTACCTATTACGGTCTAATACAGACAAAATAAAAATAAATTCTCTTGACGGGGATGCCTTCGTGTTCCGATGGAGCGCGGTTCCCCAATCGTCCGACTGTCCGTCCGTTGAACTTGGCCAAAGCCGACCACACCAAAAATGGTGAAAATCTCTCCCAAGTACTCACAACAGGTGGTGCGGTGAGGGGGAAACGTCATGTCCGACCGTCAAAACGGAAGCACAATGAGCATCGTGTAGCGCTCAGAGTTTTGACGAAGTTGGAGGCTGTTGAGGTCTCGGCTCTTACCGAAAAACAAAAAGAGTCACTTACCTGGGCTAAAGGCGTCATAGATGCTTCTAAGTCCAATGAGTCGGCTGAAAGAGCCACAAATTCAGCTGTGTTAATGGCTACAGTTGCACTTTCTGGAAGTGCGGAGGTACCCACGCCTATTATTTCTGGTGACCCCAACTCTAACAGAAGATCTGTAACGTCCTTCTCTGAGGACAAAAGCTCTACTTCGGACACCGAGAGGCTGAGGGGAGTCTCCGGACTCTTTGACGCATCTGGCGGGGACATGCTTCTCGACGATACGGACGAAGAGTTCGATAACACCCTTGTCGGGGTGGATGTTAATCTGTCAATTACCAATGATGGTAAGAATTCTACAGATTAACCTCCATCACGCTAAAGCAGCCTCAGCGGCTCTATTACTGCGCCTGTCCACAGGCGCAGTAGACATCGTCCTGATACAGGAGCCCTACGTAGTGGGAGGAAGTGTGTGCGGTATTAGGACACCCAACTTTAAACTGCTTGTGGCCAACTGTGAAGGCACTCCAAGAACCTGCATTTTGGCCAGGAAAGATCTAAGTATCTTTCTCCTGCCTGTCCACAGGCGCAGTAGACATCGTCCTGATACAGGAGCCCTACGTAGTGGGAGGAAGTGTGTGCGGTATTAGGACACCCAACTTTAAACTGCTTGTGGCCAACTGTGAAGGCACTCCAAGAACCTGCATTTTGGCCAGGAAAGATCTAAGTATCTTTCTCCTGACTAATTTAAGTGGTAAAGACCAAACAGCTGCTAGCCTGGAGATCGGTAATCGCATATATTGGGTGGTCTCCAGCTACTTGCCTTATGAATCTGTAGTACCGACTGCTCTATTCAGGGAAGTAGTAGAAGAAGCAACGTCTGACGAGCTCGAGCTGATTATTGGCGCAGACACGAACGCTCATCATACTATCTGGGGTAGTACGGATATAAACAATAGGGGTGATTCGCTTCTTGACTTTATTCTAACTACCAACCTTAGTATTTGTAACATAGGTAATAAACCGACCTTCACAATTAAAGACAGACAAGAAGTACTCGACGTAACGTTTGCTACTGACCGGCTGTCAGACAAAATTATTGGGTGGAATGTACTGGACGACCACTCATTCTCAGATCACCATTATATTGAGTTCAAACTCGCGGAAAAAGCGCCTAAACCCGCCGTCCACAGAAATGTAAGGAAGACAAAGTGGCATCTGTATGAGAAGAATTTCAAGAAAGTCCTCAACTCTAAACTTCTGTACGAACCGAATGACAAAGCCGGTCTGGATAATCTGGTCGATCATATCACCATATCATTCAATAGATCCCTTGAAGAAGCCTGTCCAAAAACAAGGTACAAGGGTAAAACTAAACCCCAAATGTGGACTTCTGAGCTAAAGGCTATGAAATAGACCTGCAACAAGCTATTCAATAAGGCTAAATCTACTGGGGTCGCTACTGATTGGGATGCCTATAAAGAGCAACTCAAGATCTATAAGAAGGAGCTTAGAAAGGCGCAAAGGCGCTCTTGGTATACCTTCTGTGGTGAAGTGGAAAAGGTCTCCGACGCCGCTAGGCTGAGGAAGATATTATCTGTTTCACCCTGTACAGTGGGATATTTACAGGATGAAGCAAATAACTGGACCAAAAACAGCGAGCAGTCGCTCAATGTACTGCTCGACACACATTTCCCGGGGAACTCTGTAACAGAACCCGAGGATCAGCAGGACCAACAAGAGTGCGAGTGGACTGCGAGCGTCGCTAGCTTCTTGACTGAGAGATCCAGAATAAGCTGGGCTATTAACAGCTTTGAGCCCTTCAAGTCACCTGGACCAGATGGCATCACTCCAGCAGAAATGCAGAAAATGTTAAAGTACATTATCCCCTGGCTGGAGAAAATTTATGTAGGCTGTATCAGGCTTTCATACGTCCCGAATCGATGGAGGGATACCAAAGTGGAATTCATACCTAAAGCGGGAAAGATATCACACACTAGGCCAAAAGACTTCAGACCAATTAGCCTATCCTCCTTCCTATTGAAAGGTCTGGAAAGACTTTTAGATCATTTCATTAGGGAAAACCTGGATACAAAACTCCTGTCGGGGAACCAACATGCTTACAATAAGGGCAAGTCTACAGAATCAGCCCTGCACGAACTTGTGAGCACTATCGAATCGTCCCTGCATTTCAAGGAATTCACTATGGTGGCATTTCTTGACATAGAAGGGGCTTTTAACAACATTCACTCAGATGCGGTAATTGCGGCACTCTCACATCTAAAAGTTAACAGTAGTTTGATTAGACTAATTCAAAGTCTGCTCACCAGAAGACGCATAACAGCATGTCTAGGGTCCACAACTCTAACAAGGTATGTAAACAGAGGGACCCCGCAAGGAGGAGTATTGTCTCCACTAATTTGGAACCTAGCGGTGAATGAAATCCTGCTAGATCTAGAACGTTGTGGCTGCAAGGTCGTGGCATATGCGGACGACGTGGCAATCGCAGTGAGTGGCAAATTCGTAAACGTCCTCAGAGACATCCTACAGGTGGCTCTGAACAAGTTGGCTAGATGGGCCAGAAGCAGCGGTTTGGGCGTTAACCCCAACAAGACAGAATTGGTTCTCTTTACTAGGATGAATAATGTCCCAATGTGGACCCTCCACCTCGGATAAATGGAACAGATCTAGTCTTTTCTGAAAGTGCAAAATTTTTAGGAATAATTCTAGATAGGAAAATGTTATTTAGACTTAACGTATTGGAACGTGTAAGGAAGGCCAACGTCGCCTTATTTTCCTGCAAAAAGGCTGTAGGGTCGCGGTGGGGACTCTCTCCTAAAATCGTCCACTGGATATATATAGTACTGTTATACGGTATTGTGGTATGGTGGACGGCAACTGACAAACTAACCATTACCAACCTACTAACAAAGGTTCAGAGAACTGCCTGCCTGAGCATAAGCGGAGCCTTAAGGACTACAGCGACCGAGTCTCTACAAGCCCTACTCCATATACTGCCGATTAATATTGTGGCGAGAGAAGTTGCAACCAAAGCGGCAATAAGATTAAACTGCCTATCAATGTGGAGGTACAAGAACTATGGTCACATGAGGATATCAAAGTGTAGTGCTATGGTAACCGGAAAAGGTTGGCTTCGGAGTACACTGTGAAGAATTTAGTCTGGATATAGCTCACAGACTACCATATACCTGCAGTGTCTATCAAGCCGAAATAATGGCAATATGGGAAGTCGCCAAGTGGCTGAGTCGCAACATAGTAACCAACACTGGTGTTGTCATTTACTCGGACAGCCAGGCTGTCATCAATTCTCTGGAGGCAACATCCCTAAATTCACAAACAGCCCTCGACTGCCGCAGATCTCTTAACGAGATGGCTGAGCAGTTTAATATACACCTCATATGGGTGCCTGGGCATAGGGATATCACGGGGAACTGCAAAGCCGATGAACTTGCTAGGAAAGGGACGACATTACAGATTCTCGAAGAATTTGCATATATTGGTGCGCCACTATCCACGTGCAAGCTTTGGCTTAGGCAAGAGGCAGTCCAACGAAAGATGGACAGAAATCGGCACCTGCAGGGTAGCTAGACAAATCTGGCCAAAGTATGATCTGAGAAGGTCAAAATATCTCCTCGCACTAGAGAGGAAACGATTGTCTACGTTAGTACAGGTTCTGACGGGACACTGCTTGATCGGCGAACACGCCAAAAGATTGGGCATTGACTCCAATGACTTCTGCCGAAGCTGTGGAGATGAGGAAGAAGTGGAGAGCATTGAGCACTTGCTTTGCAACTGTCCCGCTTTGAGTGAACGACGACTGGACATACTGGGGTCGACCTTTTTAGGCAGCCTAACAGATCTTTCCAGTACTGATATTCGTACTATCGATAAATTTATATATCAAACAGGTTGATTTCGATGAGGGGCATTTCAGCCCGTGGTAACACTAGGGACCTAAACAGGTCTATGTGAGCTTGTAAAAAAAAATACGGCTGCCACCCTAACCTAAACCTAATAGATGCATACGTACATACGTTTGATGGAGTATAGTGCAACATGCAGACATACATTCATAATTTCGTGGATCATTGATAATATAATATGAAGGAAACAAATTATAATCTTGAGTGTGGCAACTATAAAATTATTTTTTCTGTTGTATTGCTAATACATAATAAAAAATATATATTGCTACTGATTTTGGGGAATAAGATATTGCATCTTATTCCCCAAAATCAGTAGCAATATATATTTTTTATTATGTATTAAAATTGTAATTTTTGACGGTGGCACTTATTTTTTATTCCTCGATTTAGTGGAAATTGTGCGGACTAAGTGGTTTTCATGGAGGATAAATTTTTTAAGTGAACTTTGCAAACAATGTTATTATACCACTCTATTAAATGTATTTACTTACCGACAGCGTTGTTGTTTCCTCCCTGTTATCTTTACTTGGTCTCATTTGAACATGTGTGCGGAGGAACGACATCTGGCCGAAACACCAAAGTTTTAGGGCGTATAAATCGGCTCTTCCATAGCCACTTTTTGGACGCAGCAATCTTACGCAGTTCCTGTGTATATTGCGTCCGCAAATTTTTCCGCCTCTTTTTCACATCATACAAAGTTATACCGCTCATAACATGCTGCATTTCTACCCAAATTTTGTTAAATGCCTGAGCCTTTTTTGTCCGGTCAATATATTTCACCGACTTCACATTGTATATGCAAGCATTTTGCTGCACACAAATAATTAATTTTTAAATATCTTCCTTTTGCCATTTCACAGCCATGTTTAAATTGAATTATTAAATGCAATTTTATTTGTAACGGATTTACAACAAAGCAACGAATGACATATATAACGAAATATCAAAAATCTGCAGCCATCTTAAATGCGAAAGAAAAACACAAAAATGGATGCCAGTACGAGATAGATTTTTCCTCGTTCTATTCCTCATGCCTCCCTCTCCCATGAACTCCGAGTTGTGCTATTCACTTTCACTGATGAAGCAATGAGACTAATTATTTACCGTTATCATTCATAGTTTTTTGTTGTTGGTCATTTAAGTGACTAAAGAGGGTTTTGTGGTTGGACAAAGAAATAGAACAATTTGTTTTAATGACCAGTACTTATTCTTCCATCAAAGATTGAAATTGGATTTGATACTGTTTGAGCGCGTTCTTTAATAAAATCTATTTTTTGCAAAAATGGGTAGAGGTCGTCATTGCACCTTGAAAAAAAGTTAGTTTTTATTCGCACTATTCGAAAAGGGCAAAAATCGATCTCAGATAGCCGAAATTGTGGATTGTTCCTGAAAAATGGTACACAATGCCATCAATACGATAAAGAGAAACCCAGATTTATATAATACAAGTAAATATCGCAAAATTCACCCAACTAGAACGACGAACCGAGTCAACAAAGTCATTGTCAGAAAATCACCGGCGATCCTTTCAAGTCCATGCGAATATTAATGATCGAAATAAATGAGGAATTTATCACAAATGTTTCGATTAGACTTGTAAGAAGACGACTCAACGATGTTTGAATGTTTGGACGCACAATCAGGAAAATGTCGCTTCTGTCCAAAAAATATATAAAAGAGCAGCTCCATTTTCAATTTTGGAGTAGAGTACTTAGGAGCGACGGAACTAATATTAATCAGATTGTACCTAATGGGAAAATGTGTTCGTCGTCCAAAATGTAAAGAATTCAAATGGAAGGCATTGATTTATCGATACAAATAAATATGTAATGGGCTTGTACACATTTTGTGTTATTATTAAATTTTCAAAATGGAAACGCTTAGACAGACGTGATTTATACAGATTTTAGTGAAGGTTTTGATAGAGTCAATAACAAACTCTTAATAACTATAAAATAAGCTGGATCTTATTGGTTTTAGTAACAACTTTTTGCGTTGGATATCTTCTTATTTTGATAGTCGTATTTAGATTGTGAAATTTGAAGATCCTGCTCTGATCCGATTTGGTTCCATCTGGGGTTCCCCAAGGTAGCCATATTGGTCTCATTCTGTTTCTGCTATTCATCAATGGTTTGCCAGATTCAATTTCTAGTTCTAATCTACTGATGTATGCAGATGATGTTAAGATATTTTTTCTTATAAAATATCTGAAGATTCGATGCTTCTTCAAAATTATTTGGTTAGTTTTGGCAATTGGTGTGATATAAATTGCATGGACCTTAATCTTAAGAAATGTAAACATATGTTTTTTTCTAGGTCGAGGGCTCAGCGTCATTGGCAAACAAGATTCGAACCTTAAAGTGGGGAAGTGGGAAGTCTTCCATTGGAAAAATTATCCCGATGGTTCTCTCCTGGTGGTAGGCATAGACCCGTATTCCAGGGATAGCCTTGTGAAGACAAAAGGCATGGCATTTTTCGGGATTTGGAAAATCTTCTTTAAGATTGGAAAAACCCGCATTAGCAGAACAGTTAAATCAAGCCCAAACACGAACGTACCGCCTGCAGTGGCAAACGAAAATAGTGAACAGAAAGAAGCGAGTGAGACAATTCCAAAAAGTGAGGTGGAAGTGGTCGATAACATTACCAAATTGCCGATAATATCACCAATTTTGCAGAATGTTCCCAGCAATAGTGGTGATAGGAATAGGTACATAAAGAATCAAAACAAAGAGAGAACGACAAAAAGTAACACCGCCTCCCAAAGAGGTCTACTTGAAACTCTTCAAGTAGACCTCTTTGGTGTAATAGGTAGTAAACGAAAGGAGGAAAAAACTCACTACCAAATGAGGAGGGAGTGCAACCAGATAGGATAGACGACTCCCAAAGGAAACTTTTACAGGAAAGACAATGATTGAGGTCATCCAGATAAACCTCCACCGGAGCGAAACGGCATCCATTGATCTGATGGACATAATAAATAAAGGCAGGGTTCATGTTGCTTTGGTCCAGGAACCGTGGACTACTAGTAACAAAGTTACTGGATTAAACCATATGAACTACAATCTTTTCTACGCTAACACAGGTACTCGTCCAAGGACTTATATTCTGTGCCATAAAAACTTATGCTATTTTTTCTCTCCAGAGTTGTCAACATCGGACGCAACTGTGCTGATGCAAGGTAATGGAAGTATGTACCTGGCGTCAGTATACCTGCCATTCGATGCGCCGACATTGCCACCTACGTCGGAATTACAACGTCTGGTAAGGGAATCCAAAAATACAAGTAATGTGTTACTAGCTGGTTGTGCTACCAACTCACACCATATTGCTTAGGGTAGTACTGACACCAATAAAAGGGGACAAGCCCTTACAGAATTTTTGAATACTAACTATCTCCTAACTCCTTTGTTAACAAAATTAGGGAAGAAGTATTAGATATAACGATATGCTCAGAAAACCTCATTGATGAGATCCATGAGTGGAGGGTTTCGGATGAACAAGACAATTCAGACCAACGTTATATAAGGTTTAAAATTGCATGGCCACCGCCTGACCCAATAAGGTTCCGTAATAAGGCTAAAACCGACTGGACCAAATTCGGCATCTACTTAGAAATCGATTGGGCCAGCCTAAACACGATTATCCAAGTACAGAAAACATTGATATAAATGTGAGGAGGATTACGGAGGCTCTTGTTAAATCATTCGAAGATAGTTGCCCGCGTCGAGAAAGGAAATCTGCCTATGAGAAACCCTGGATGACAGGGCAAATTCGCTCGATTGGCAAGGATGTCCGCAGACTTTACAACAGAGCTCGACGTAAAAAGCTATCAGTATATTGGGATGACTACCACAGAAGGCTCAAAGAATACAATAAAATCATTAGACTGGCGAACCGTAACTCCTGGAGGCTTTTCTGTGAGCAGGTAGACAACGTTAACAGCAAGTCTAAAATAAAAAAGTTCCTCTCAAAAACTCATATCCAAACCGAAACACTGGTGAATGAAACGGGTAAAAGGATGGAAACTGTAGATGATGCCGTAAGGCTTTTGATGAAAACTCATTTTCCGAGTGGTAATGCTGGGCCAACAGAGGAACAGATACAGACCGAAAATGTGATGCACCAAGTACCTATTACAGATGCTAATATTAAAGAAGCAATAAAAAGCTTCTCTCCCTTCAAGGCTGCTGGACCGGACGGAACCTTTCCAGCGCTTCTTCAGAATGAGGTGGATCTGGTATCAACTCATCTGGTTGGAGTTTTCACTGCATGCCTAACTCATGCATATACCCCAAAAAATTGGCAGGAATCAAGGGTGGTCTTCATACCCAAGCCTGGCAAGGCGAGTTATACGATCCCAAAGGCTTATCGACTTATTAGCCTAACTTATTTCCTGTTAAAAACAATGGAGTGAATAATCGACGACATGATCAAAAGTAAGATAGCCGATGCCAAGCTAAAATTCAAGCAACACGCATATATTAAAGGAAGATCAGTGGAAACAGCCCTACATGAGGTAGTACACCACATAGAACAGTCCTTCAGTGAAGAAATGTACAAACTTGCCGTTTGTATAGACATTTAGGGAGCTTTTAACAACGTTCAGACCGATACACTTATCCAGTCCTTAGACGAGTTTCAGGTTGACCGGGCGTTGATAAACTGGATCAACAATATGCTAAGGAATAGGTGGATTATTTGTGGTCCATATGACGTAAAAATCAGAGACAAGGTAAGTCGTGGTATGCCTCAGGGGGGCATTTTATCGCCTCTCCTACGGGTTACGACGATACACAGTCTCCTTAAAGCCCTCACCAATGAAGGACTTAAACCAGTCTGTTATGCAGACGACGTTATAATACTTCTCAGGGGCACACATCCAAACCAACTATGCAGAAGAGCTGAGGAGGCACTTAACATAGCATATAAGTGGGCACAACCAAGGGGATTAACTGTCAACCCAGACAAAACAGAAATATGTCAATTTACAAGGAAAATTCACCCTTTTACCGTGCCTCGACTCCTGGATAAGAATATTGCCATATCTAAAAAGGTAAAATACTTGGGTCAGGAACTGTACTGGAAAGATCATATTGAAGAAAGAGTTACAAAGGCCCACAGATGATGGTCGTTGTGCAGAAGAGCTATAGGTTCAAAATGGGGACTACGCCCAAATATGACACACTGGCTTTACATGAGAGTGATTAGAGACCTACGCCTCTGTAGTGTGGTGGACATCAATGGACAAAAAGTAAACGTAATACCATTGCAAAAAGTGCAACGTATGTGCTGTCTAGGCATAAGCGGAGCAATTAGAACCGCACCTACAAGAGCGTTGGAAACTATACTGCACATCCAACCAATAGATATCCGTATAAAGTATGAGGCAGCCCTCTCAGCAAGACGTCTACAAGTGATGGGTGAATGGATAAATCGAGACCACAAGTCGTACCATCAGAAGATATTACAATCACTGGTCGGTCATATTCAAACAACGGAAATCTCCGACCGCATTCCTGAAGTGCGGCTTACAGCTACCTGTGATTCGTTCGTGCCAGACAGACGGTCCTGGGAAAACGAAACACTAGCTCATGTGCCAGTGGGAACCAGCTGCTACACTGATGGGTCCAGCCTAGGAGGAAGGACGGGTCTGGGACTTTTTATTGATGAACCAGAAGTCGAACTTTACTTCCGCATCCCATACCATAACACAGTATTTCAAGCAGAAGTTCGAGCAATCACGGAGTGTGTTAACTGGCTCAGTACTACCACAAAGCCTAAATATGCCAACATATTCTAAGATAGCCAAATGGCGATCAAAGCAATAACATCGGAAAAGGTCAAATCCAAAACAGTGTTAGACTGTAAAAGAACGATAAATAATTACTCAGTCCATGGTCAACTGCGTATTTTCTGGGTACCGGGACACAACGGAGTGATTGAAAATGAACGAGCAAACAGCTTGGCTTCAAAGGGCAGAGAACTTCGAGTAATAAACTTGGAAAATTGGAAACCCTCCGAAGCCACGAAGGATGAGTTGAAGCACTGGGCAGTGATGGCTCACAAAACCGTGTGGAATAGAGCAACTGTAGGAGCAACTGCAAAGATACTGTGGGGTGACCCAACCCCACAGTATCAACCTAGCGTAACCTAGGTCGAGGCCGATTCCATCTAGGTTTAGTCTTCATAGTTCCAATTTAGATACTGTTGAATCCTTTGTGGATCTTGGTATATTAATGAATTCTAAACTTAATTTCAATAGTCACATAATTACTATGGTGGATAAAGCTTATGGCGTTCTTGGTTTCATTAAGCGATGGGCGAAAGAATTTTTATATCCATATGTAACTAGACAGTTGTATACGTCCCTAGTTAGACATATTCGAGAATATGGGTCTGTAGTGTGGAACCCCAATGCGGGACTTATTATTCGCTTTAAGTCATTTTCATTCTGACTTTAGTCTTCCACCTTATACTAGCAGGTTGAGTTTGATAAGACTACCTACTCTTAAGAACAGACGTATTATGCTGAACACCACCATGGTGCTGAAAGTCATAAATGGTGATGGGTTTTATTCTTTCTAAGGTTAGATTCAATGTACCATATAGAGCTTCCAGATATTACCAATTATTACATATTGATTTTCAACGTACAAATTATGCTTCGCCTGAGCCCATTCGTAGAATGTGCATGGATTTTAACAGCCGTATTAAAAAATCCTTATTATGGTTTAAAGTGGACATTAGTTAACAAACACTTTTGGCCTAATAAACGATTATTAAAAAATTTTCATAAACAGCATTTTAACTAATAAACATTTTTATGACTTCGTCAATGTAATGCTGGCAACACCATCTTTCAATGTTAAAATTCACACATTTAAGATTGATTTACAAAAGGTGTTTTAGGCTAATAATCGGTTATGAATACAGTTTTAAGAAATTTTGCTTAACAAAGGTTTGTAAAGCTGTTTTAAGTTTTTATGAATACGGCCGTAACACTTTATATGAAGTTATCGACATTGATGTAGATATTAATGCAGTAGATCTAAAATAATCTCTTTTTTAAATATCTTTTATACGAGAATGTTTAGAATTTCACTACACATCTATATATAGAAAAACATTGAATTCTTGCATGTGCCGGCTGTTGACATTTTTCCGTAGCTGGTGGTTCCACCCTCTACTATTAACCCGCCATGGTCCGGATCATGGTGTGTACGCAATCCCTACGTAATGGGGATTTGGCCCCTCTCGATCGGAAGAGGCGTGTAAGAGTGGCAGCGTTGGGACCGTTCGTAAAAAAATAGACCACCCTTTATTTAAACCACATATGTTATGTTTTTAGTGAGGTGCACGCTTTGAGTTATTTTGAGCCTAGTTTATTTCATATCTTTGATATGAGCTTATAATTAATGAGTACTTGTGATGGATATGTAAATAAATAACATAGTTGTTATTAAAGGATGTAATTATGTAAAATATGCTAAGTCAATATATTTCATTACTCCCCCCTAAAAAATCAAAGTTAGAAGGAGCTTTCAAATTGCATTATAATTATGTTTTGTAACATTAAATTAAAGTTAAATTTAAAATGTAATTATTATTTACGAAAAATCTCAGGAGAGTATCGAGATACTTCCTTCCTTCTTCTAGTGCTTCGTCTAGGATCCTCAAGATTTCTATCAGTAGAATGGCTTGTTGTTGGAGTTTCCATCACTGGTTCTTCTGTTGGATGTTCGGCTTGTGGTGTCGATAGAAATGAATAATCTTGTAATTCATGGCGAGAAAATGTTGAGTTTCTTAGCTTCATTTGGTTAACGTGACGTCTGCATTTGTCAATTTTTTTATCCACGACGAATACCATTTTACCAAGTTGTTTCTTCATTGTTCCTGGAATCCATTTTCTTTCTCTTCCGCGAAATCGGTTGATTAATTTTGAAATTTGAATTTTTAGATTCTGGAGATTGCTTATATGTCAAGAGTTCAGACCAAATCGTTTTAACAGTTTTACCACGAATAATTTTGGCTGGAGATTTGCCCGTTTCATTAGGCATAAACCTATATGTAGATACATAGATATTTATGTACGGCATCCCTTAATGACAAATTGTCATCTAAGTTCTTTCATACAGATGATTTGAAACTTCGAAAAAAACGTTGTGCTAACCCGTTTGAGGCTGGATGAAATGGTGCTTTGTAATATGTTTTATACCCAGGTTGGAACAAAAATGTTTGAATTCAAGTCAGTTGAGGACCACTGACGCTGATAAGGCTGATGTTGTATCTTTTGTTGTTGTTGTAGACATCTGAGACACCTACGGAAACTGAGAATATGCGTCTACGCAACTGAGCCTCATGAAGTGGGCCCAGCAAAATCAATATGAATCCGTTTCCAAAGTTTATTAACTTTGGGCCAACTTTGAAGTTCTTTTGCATGAGATGGGTTTTCTATTTTGCAAATAGAACATTTTGATACAAGTTGTGTGATGTCATTGTCGATATTGTACCACTTAACATGTGGTTTGGCTAGCTGCTTCATCTTTACTACACCATCACTTTGAATAGTTAATGAATGTCTTCTGTTGAAATACTGCTTTAAATGATGATGGCGTTGCTTCAGCATTTCATTGTCATTGTATGTAAATGCTTATTGGGGTTAAATATGCTTATGATCAGTAATTATAATAAATTTCCGACCAAAGAGATATTGGTAAAAGTGTTGGACACTAAATGCAATACTTAATCCCTCTTTCTTGATCTTGCTATACTTTCATTGATGTTGATCCAATGTTTTTTAAGCAAAATCAATAGGGGTTTCACTGCCATCAGGAGGAAGATGTGAGATAACTGCACCGATACCGAAAGGTGAGGCGTCTGTTGCTAAAATTAATAGTAGGTGATCTTGAAAATGAGACAACTGTGCTGCAATGGCTATACGGTTTTAAAGATTTTCAAAAGCAAGTTGCTACGAAGACTCCCAGACAAATTTTGTGTTCTTTCTGCGAAGAGCATTAAGTGGTGCGGCAATAGTGGAGAAATTCGTCACGAAATTATGATAATAAGTTGCTTTACCCATAAATAACTCCAATTCTTTAAAGTTCGTCGCACAGTGGTTCAGAATCGTTTTCAATTTCAATAAAATCGGGTCAGCAGTTATTGAGGAATTCAAGGTCAATGTTGAACTTTGGAATTTTTTTAATATTTAGCATGGAAATGTGGGGTTTTGTTTTCATCTTCTTTATTTATTAGAATGTCATACTTTGATAAATAAACCATTTAATAATACATTTTGTAAAACTAAAAAAAAATGCTTTCGACAAAAAAATTTCCTCGATATTTAAAAAAACACCTTGCATAGCAAACTTTTTTATATTTTGTGTTTGAACAACATTAAGGGAAAGCATTTATTTTTTACTTATATATGTAACAAAAACAGTAAATTATAATTTTTATTCGTTCGGTTGAAAAAATGCCTGCAAATATTCCATATTATTTCTGTCCTCTAGCAGCCCTCTTGCATCTTCAGTCCCGATGTTCTACTTTCCACTGATTTCGAATGCTGGAGATGAGAGGATCTGACGTTGCCAACAAAATATTAAATAGATCTTCGTTTGTACAATTTCGAGATATTTTTCTGTTATTGTGCTCTCTGATAGATCTCCGATTGGTACCAAATGATGCTTAATGACATCTCCTCCATGATAAAGAATTTTGTGAACTGTTGCAGACATATTTCTCCATGAATATTTGGTATTATATATTCGTGCAGTTTCCTTGGCATATTCATTAATTTTTTAGCATCAATTTGTTTATGACACGCAAGTACATCGATAATTGTTTTAAATCTTAAAATAAGATTTATATCAACACCAGTTATTTCAGATGCTCTTTCGGGATCAGAAAAGAAACTTCTTGCTGTATTCCCATCATTGGTATTGCCTGATCCTTGTCTTGGTTGGTCTATCAACCCACATTTGAGAAATTCATCCTGAACATGTTTCTTTTTAAAATTTCTTAAATCCTTGTTGGTGTCATTGTTTCTTATTGATCCTGTAGGTCCAAAATCCAAATCATAAATGATTTTAAGTATGTGTTCCATAAATCGTATTCTTGTATGTAGTGGCGATAATCCAAATTCATTTGCATCAGTATTATCTACTGATTTTTCCGGGACTTGGTTTAATTTGCTTGATGTAGATTCACATATAATGCAGCTGGTCAGTCAAAGCCTGGACAACTTTTCCATCCATCATCGTTAGCAATAATTGGTAGTTAACTTCAAATGTCTGGCCTTCAATTTCTACTTCTAATGGCTGCAGTCTTGTAATTTGGGTTCTTATATCATCGACTTCTTTTTTAATTGTATCTTGAGTTTCTTTTTTAAATTAAAATTTGATTGGTCTGCAGTATTTCGTAGAAGTTGGTGTTTGATTTTTCCAAATTTCCTTTGTCTGCATCGTACTGGTCGAAGGTTCCGAGTCTTCCAAATTCTTTATCAATGGCAATGGCACAAATGACACCATGAACATATCTACGTCTGAAGTATTTTCACATACAGATTGCTTGTATTGTTTTTGTCCGTTGGTGGCAAACATTCCTTTTTAGCAGCAAGTATGTGATGATATGATGGATACAGATTTGAGCCTTTTTCAATCGCACGCAACCTGAGCCAAAAATAATGTTAATGCCTCTTCATTTGAGAACTGTTTTTCATCGCTGGGAGTTGGAATACTCTTAATAATCCGTTTTGTTCTCGAGGACTAGCGTTTAAAACTTTTTCAACAATTTCGGCTTTTGTGCGTTATTTTTGTGATCGCAATTGATGTAACAAGCTTTCTGCAATAGTTTCACATCCGATTTCTTCATTGATATTCTTAAGTTTTCGCTTTTTAGATCTATTGCTACAGTTGCCGAGTGATTTTGGTGGTCTCCCACAATTGTTTTGATTTTTACTTTATGAAGATATTTGGACACAAAGTTCGCCCTCTAACCATATTGCAAAGGTCTTATAATATTTATGTTTATTCAATCCAACTTATTTGTAGCGCTTAGTTAATTTGTTGATGAAAATATTTACTTTATTTTGCAGTTCCAATTGTATTTCGATGCTTGATGAATTTACTTTGCTGTGAACGTTACTTAAAACATCTTCCTTCTTTTTGTTTCTAAAATACTCTTCGGATAATTCTTTATGGCTGAAGTTCTCCATTTTTTAATATTCTAAAATTTGATTGTTTCTGCTTGGATATCATTTTGCAACTGAGTTTGTATTCGAATACCACTGGATGTCCTATTCTTACATGTACACGGGGCAAAATCGCCTTTTTTGATATGTTTGGAACACAAATTTTTACATATTATATATTTCTGAGCAAATAAATTTTAATCGAAAATCAATAAAATATATTTGGTACTCGTATATTAATATGTTACAACATATAATATTTGCACACTAAATTTCTCAAATAAAACACGTATTTCAATACAAATAAAATTATTGTTTAGGAATTTCTCCAAATATATTTTATTTAAAACAAATTTTCGAAACTTTTGTTGAGTTTTTCGATATTCAGTTTTAGTTTTTTTGGTTTGAACCCCCCAGTTATGATACCAAATGCAGCTTTAACTTATGTTTTAAATCAATCATTTAAAATTTCTTAGTATTCCAAGCCATCATTAGTTGTCAATCCTCCAAGTATATATTTCAATCCAAGATTATATGATTTAAATTATTATTATTTATTATATTTACGAGAAATTTTTTTAAAAAATTAATATTGAATTACTGAAAAATTTAACACAATTTAGGTATTTTCCGAATACTTAAATGCAAATGAATATTTGTTTCGGAAAAAATAGTCCAAAATAAACACATAATAGGATGTAAACTTAGATTTGTTTACAACATCTTTACAACAACATCTTCCCAAATATAAAATTTTTGTGTGTACCAAATATTATATGTTTAGAGTGTACCCTAAAAATATATATGTTTCAAGCCGAATATGTTTGGGACAATATACTACAGAAGCGATTTTTTTCAGCGTGTATAGTGTCATGATCTGTTCATTTTTTTTTATTATTTATTTATTATATTACAACTGAGTAGAGAAAACTCATCTAGTAATTTTAGAATATTGTACGCATGGTACTGAATTTTACACTAAAAAAATTAACATTGCACGGGGCAAAATCGCCTTTTTTGATATGTTTAAATCGAAAGAAAATATATTTGGAACACAAATTTTGAAATATTATATATTTCTGAGCAAATAAATTTTATTTGAAAATCAATAAAATATATTTGGAACTCGTACATTAATATGTTACAACAAACAATTTTTGCAAACTAATTTCTTAAATAATATATGTTTTGAACACAAATAAAATTATTGTTTAGGAATTCTTCCAAATATATTTCATTTAAAAAAGATTTTCGAAACCTTTGTTGAATTTTACGAAATTAAGTTTTAATTTTTTTTTTGGTTTCGAATTAAACCTCCCATGATACCAAATGCAGCATTAACTTCCGTTTTGAAACAATCATTTAAAATCTGAGTATTACACGCCATCATTAATTGTCAATCTTCCAAGTAATATATTTCGATCCAAGATTATACGATTTCAATTATTATTATTTGTTATTTTTACAACATGAAAAATTTCTAAAAAAATAACTGAATTACTGAAAAATTAAACACAATTTAGGTATTTTCTGAATACTTAAATGCAAATAAATATTTGTATCGAAAAAAATAGTCCAAAATAAACACATATTGGGACATAAACAAAGGTTTGTTTAGAACAACATCTTCCCAAAAATATAATATATATATATATGTTTCAAACCGAATATGTTTGGGACAATATACTACAGAAGCGATTTTTTTTCAGCGTGTAGTGAACATTGTTGTTGAGAAGTAATTCAAAAATTACACTCACAGTTTACTTATTGAATATGCTTACTGAACTAGATCCATGGGAATAGTTCGTTGAAGTCTTCTATTGACAGCATAGTTGTGAAAGATGTTATTCAAGTCGGAGTTAACATGTGCCTGTAGTTTATTGGCATGCTTCTGAGCGTTGAGGGATATCTCTTCCACAATTGTTTTTACCCCCAAGTCCCTATGCAGGTCACTATTTCTTACGTACCAAGGAGCTTTGGTAATTGTACGTAATATTTTATTTTGGGTTTTCTGAATTTGTTCAGTCTCCTTTCTCGCAGCACAGCCCCAAAGCTGAATTCCATATGTCCATATTGGTTTAATTATTTGGTTGTATAGCAGTAGTTTGTTTTTGATGGATATTCTGTTATCCACTAATAGCCAGTATATTTGGCTAAATTTTAATTTAATTTCCTTGTTCTTTTTCTTAACTTGTTCCTTCCACTTAATTTTAGTGTCGAGTGTCATTCCTAAATATTTGGCATTATTTGCGAATGGAATCCGCGTGGTGTTAAGAAATAGTGGTGAATGAGTTGTACGTTTATTCGTGAATAATATACGAACAGATTTATTTTCGTTTAGATTCATCCTCCATTTGTTAAACCAATTTAATATTGCATTAGTATTGATTGAAGGGTATTTGTTGCTTCTATTTCATTTTTTGCAGTGGTGAGAACAGCAGTGTCATCGGCGAATGTTGCAGTTGTTGCATTAGTGGGACTAGGAATATCTCTTGTGTATAAAAGGTACAACATTGGTCCAAGAACACTCCCTTGGGGTACACCTGCTTTTATGGTCTTCAGTTTTGAAAATTCATTTTCTATTTTCACGCGAAAGTGCCTATGGCTGAGATATGATTACATTATTTCATAGAAGTTTGTCGGAAGATCATTATATAGTTTGAATAATAATCCTTGGTGCCATACTTTATCAAATGCTTGACCTACGTCAAGAAATACTGCAGAGCAAACTTGTTTGTTCTCGATAGCGTTTTCAGCTACATCTACAATTCTATGAACTTGCTGTATTGTTGAGTGTTGACCTCTAAATCCAAATTGGTGACTAGGAATTAACCTCCTTCGTGTTATTATAAGTTGTAGTCTCTTCGCCAGAAGTTTCTCAAAAATTTTTGAGTGTGGGAAGTAGGGGTCTATAAGATGACAACTCGTTTTGGGGTTTTCCAGGTTTCTGGATAACAATTATTTCAGCCACTTTCCATTCAAGTGGAACATATCTCAATCTGAAACATGCGTTTATTATAAATAATAATTTCTTTAGGGCTTCGTGTGGCAATTTCTTTATTTTTACTTACCTTATTATTACTTAAATCCTTTTCTATGGTATTTTTCAATTCCTTGAGTGTAGCTGGTTTGATAATGAGATGGTCAGTTTTTTCTTTTCTGACTATGTCCTCGCTATTTGATCGACTTTTCAATGGTTGAAAAATTTGTTGGAAATTATTAGCAAACAGTTCTGCTTTATCTTGAGGGCTTCGTGCCCAAGGTCCGTCTATTGTTTTGATTGGTGGTATCTTCGATTCCGATTGATTGAAATGTTTCGTGGCTTTCCATAAGGTATAATTTGTATCTTTGCTGGTTCCTAGATTTCTTAGTTTCGCAGACATAGTTTTATTTTTTGTCTCATTTGTTAAGTTTTTTAGTTGCGTAGTAAATCTGTTTAGAATTGTCTTATTTTCTTGTGTTCTTTCCATTTGCCATTTTTTCCTAGCCTTACGTTTTTTGTCAGTAAATCGCGAATTTCTTTGGGATATATGATATTTCTTGTAGTGTTGTTTAAATCTGGCGTGCTTTCCCATGCTGATGTTTGAATTGCCTCTATCAAAGCTACTAACTCATCTTCTATTTGTGATGTTGTTCTTAGTGGGTTTGTAGATTTATTTGTTCAGTCAGAAGATACTTAAAAAGGTGCCAGTTTGTGTTGTTGTTAGAGAGATAGACTGTCTCTTTTTATTACATTATCACTTACTGTCTTTATAATTGCAGAGTGATCTGATGAAGATAGTGCTGTAGTGTTCTGGATTACTATGTACGATTTTGGTATATTTTGTAGCAAAAAGAAATCAATAAGATCTGGTGTTAATGTTGAATTTGTTGGCCAATAAGTGGGTTCGCTTCCTGAATATATATCGCAATTTAGAAACCGACATGCTTTATATAATTCAAATCCCTTAGGAGATGTTAATCTCTTAAAGTCTCCACCTACTATAAAGTAATCACCGAGTTTATTTAGCAAGTTAATGTAGTGTTCACTTTTAATATTGTGTCTTGGTGGGGAATATATAGCGCATATTTTATATGATTTATTCTCTTTTAGTTGAACTGATACAGAAACTAGTTGAAACATCTCATTTTCGACTTTATCGTCTTCGTGGTGTCTTATATTGTTTTTTATTATTAGAGAAGCTCCACCTCTCGGTTTCTGGGAAGGATGTAGTGCGTGGTACATCGTATATCCTTTGACACATGCGTAGGATTGTTTTGTGAATTGGCTTTCAGATATTAATAAGACGTCAATTTTGTCATCTTGGAGGAAAATTTCTATTTCATGAAGTCGTTTTAGCATACCATTACAGTTCCATGTAGCAATACGTAGGGTCGACATTAGTATGAATTATTAGTTGTGTGAGTTTATTACAATAGCGTTTATACGTTCGATGAGTTTTTCGTTTAGTTCGGCTTGAAAGTCAAGTCGACGATTAATCTTTTCCATATTTTGTAGTATCTGATTCAGAATGCTTGTATTTTCCTGTGCACGAGGATTTAGTATATCTGTTTAGGTTTTTGGATTGAGTTGCTTGTTGTGGAATTATGATCTGTTCATAAGCAGCATAAACATAGGTAAAATAAAAAACGACCCAAAAAAACTAAAAAAGGGTTAAGATGTCATAAATATGGTAAATATTTCATAAAACACACACAACTTGGCTTGGTGAACAGGTAAAATAAAAAGAACAATACAGGCTGGTCGGGGCAGGTACAAAAGTATATACATATAGGCTTAAAGAGGACACTTTCACCTTTCTTCTGGTACCAAAATCTTCTTGATGCTAAAAAGTTTCATTCCACTAAAACTCCAATTTTACAAAAATATAGTACCTCTTGAAATATGTTATAACTAGACCTCGGATTATATGCAAATGCATATTTTTTTTTGCAGATTGATAGAAAAATTCTGATTGGACCAAAATTAGTTTCAAAGACAAATGAATCGACATATGTCGGACCCGAAATTTTGGGATCTTGCATGTGTGAAAGCTGGGCAGTGACACAGAAAATGTTCCATCGTTTCGATGTTTTCCCTGCATGCCCTGCATTCGTCGTTTCCTGCTAGTTATATGCGATGAAAATGTGCTTGTAAGCTTGAGTGACCCGTTAGAACACTCATCATTATACTAAACTCGATCTTGTTTCGAACCAAAGTAGTGCCCACTCCAAAATGTACACCATCGGTAGAGTACATATTGACCATATTTTATAAAAAAATGTAAGGAAAAAAATTAGAACAAATCTGAGATATCGCAATTTATATTTTTATTTCAAAAATCATCCAAAAAAGTGCCTAAATATATGGAAAGTATGGGATAATTCCAAAGGAAAGCGACCCACTCGGAATATTTATGAATTTAGATTTGGATGAAATTTTGCACGCGTATACTACAAGACAATACGGAATTATGACCAAATTCAAAGCAGTTTAGATTTTATGGGGTGCCAAATTGGTCATCTAAACATTTTTTTACAAATTTTGTTATTTTGAAGTCGATATAACTTTTTAATGGAATATCAGATTTGAATGATATTCAGTATATAATAGTTGATAAAATATTGGACCCTTTATACTATAAACGGTCTGTAAATCATGATGGCGGCAATGTCATGGTCTGCGGATAATTTTCCGGTAACGTGGTTGGACCTCTCTATACAATAAACGGAATAATGAACAGGTTTATGTACTGGGAAATCTTAGAGAATTTCATGCGTCCCTATGCTGAGTGGAATGTTGCTCTATTACGGCAATTTCAACACGACAACCACCCGAATAATACCGCGAAATGATTCAAATATTGAGTTAGAAAGGAAGGGGTTGACGTTATGGGGTGGCCAGATCAACCGTAGACTTGAATCCCATTGAAAATTACTGGGAAATTCTCAATCAACACAGAGATAAATCGAGAAAGCGTAGTGCCACAGGTCAAAAATTCGATCTTTCTCAAATTCTCAGAAAATGTTGGCTAGAAAGTGGGAGTAATGCCCCACACTTTTAAAAAATTAAATGAAAATGAAATAAATGAAATAAATGAAATGGTATATCAAAACGTGGACCAATTTGTCGCATTTTTCCAGGAAGAGTTAAAGGCATTGTGCAACATAAGCTGCTCCTTATCCCAAGAATTTCGTAAGGTTTGTTTCCTTTTTTTGAGCAGTACTTTGATTGTCACAGACGGACGGACATGGCTAAATCAACTCAGGGAATAATTCTGCGTCCATCGGTATATAAAATTCATTTTTGCATTCTTCTTTTTCCCCATATTGTAAATCGGTATAATTAATAAATTTTCGCATTCTTTTTTCCTATATTGTTTTATAAAAGTCCATAAACTTATATTGTTGCAAAACCAAAAATAATGAATAATAAGATATGTCATCCCGGAGCGAGTAAGTTGTCAGTTACGAACGAATAGAAATTTCAACGAGTAGGACTTCAAAGAGTGAGGTTTTACGCGGATTTCGGACCGATTTTCCCGAATTTTTTGTAATTGTCACAATTAAAAAATTAATATTAATTGATTAGTGCAAAGAAAGTTCTAACTATGTTCGCGGAAAAGTGTTTTTTCGCGTGTGACATTTCATTCCTATTCGTTCGTAACTGATAGATTTTGACGTTTCGTCCGGACGGCACATCTGCCTAATTTAAGGTATGTGTGCAAAACCACAACACAAGAAATGCAAATTTTACAAAATTCACTATTGATATGTAAACAATCAACATGTGTTAAATATTATTCGAATAGATTCGTTATTCGAGAGATATCGCAATTTATATTTTTATTCCCGCGAACAGTGACCGAAATAAACTGTTTTAGATAAAGTTAGGAAAAAATAAATTTTTCTGAACTTTGACCTCGCCCTCTTCCTTCAATTTTCATTTAATTTTTTTAATATTGTGGGTCATTGCTCCCACATACTAGGGAAACATTTTCTGAGAATTTAAGAAAGATCTAGTTTTTGACCTATGGCACTTGAGAAAGAACTACCCACATACGTACCAAATTTTACGTCATTCGGTCACTCCTTCCCAGAGTCATCGTTAGCACCATTCAGTGGAACTGACAGACGGACGGACATTCATTAATTCATATTTTTTTTAACCCATGGAGACCACTGCTGAAATGTTTAAATTTTTTGGGAAAATATGCGGGTAACTTTGAAAAACATAACAAAAAAAATTTGTGATACGCTTTTCAGGATAATCAAGGTTTAAGGATATTTTCGTCCTTTTGAGTCCCTAATACACAAAAATGTGTAACCTAATATATAATTCTTAGAGAGGTTGTTAAAATCTTTTAAATTGTACTTATATCATTCAAATCTGATATTCCGTTCAAAAGTTATGTCGACTTCAAAATAGCTAAATTTGGAAAATAATTGTAGATAACCAACATTCGCTCCCTATAAAATCTAAACCGCTATGAAGTTGGTCAAACGGTAAAAGGCTTTAATTGCGCATTGTATTTTAATATACGCGTGCAAAATTGCATCCAAATCTACATATGTAAATATTCAGAGTGGGTCGGTTTTATTTGGAATTACCCCATACTTTTCATATATTTAGGCAATTTTTTTGGATGATTTTTGAAATCACCCATTTTTATTTTTGTGACACGATTTTTTAAGTAGTATTGACATATCCTTCTGATATTTTGCATTTTTCGTATATCGCCAACAAATTTTGTATATTTTGTATAATTTTGGCATATTTTGCATATTTTGTGCATATATTTGCATATGTTTGATATGCACTCAAATTATTTAAATTTGAATGATGAAACGTCTAAATACAAATTTTGGTTCAATCGATGAAAATTGAAAGATATGCAAAAATCCGAGGTCTAAGAGTGACATAACTCAAAATTGAAAATTGTCAAAATGTGTAACTTTAAGTCCATATAAAAAGATAAGTAACCTGAAATAAGATATTTAAAAACGCTGGGATAATCCGAAATATGGTTGTTTACTTGTAAACTAAATTTCGCTGAGATTAATTTATGGATATTTGCGAAATTCGCATTTCTGCAAGGCAGCCTCAAAAATTGTAAATTTTGAGTTATGTCACTCTTGAAGTGAGTGAGCGATATGTAAACAGTACAGTAATACTTTTGGCAATTTCTCAAAGAGTACTATCCTACCTAATCCACAACAAAAATAACCCTCTACCGATAATAGTTTGTGAGAAATGACAATTTCTTTCTACAAAAATTACGTTTTTTTCAAAATGACATAAAATATTTGTTTTCAGCAGCACACCACGCCCAGAATAATAAATATTTTCATCTAATTTTTTGGCTACCTTAGTCTCAATATGTTTGATATTGAATGGCATTAAAATTGTAGAAATCGGCGATGACAAAAAATTGGACTTTTGGCCAGTGAAATTCAATTCTGAACCACAGTGCGTCGGTGTAATATTTTTAACTGCGGCTACACCTGATTCATCTGGCAATATTTTTCGCGAACTTATCTGACGACCAAGATAGGTTATCTTGTCGGGCAAAAACTGACATTGTCTGGTTTGCACTTAATTCCTTTGGACTGTAGAATGGATAACACATTTTCCAAACGTTCGAAATTTTCGGCTAAGGTTGGTTTTCTGCAGCACACCACGCCCACAATAATACATTTTTTGATCTAATTTTTTGGCTGCCCTTGTCTCAATATGTTTGATATTGAATGGCATTAAAATTGTAGAAATCGGCGATGACAAAAAATTTGACTTTTGGCCAGCGAAATTCAATTCTGAACCACAGTGCGTCGGCGTAATATTTTTAACTGCGGCTACACCTGATTCATCTAGCAATATTTCTCGCGAACTAATCTGACGACCAGCTTGCACTTAATTCCTTTGGATTGTAGAATGGATAATACATTTTCCAAACGTTGGAAATGTTCGGCTACGGTTGGAGCTGATATAATTAAATCATCGATATAATTAGCACATCCATCAATACCCACTAAAAGTTCTTCAATATATTTGTGGAAAATAGCTGTAGCGCTAGCGATACCGTAATTACCAGGATTTCTTTGGATTCGTCATCCAATTCCATTTGAAGATAGGCACCCTTCAAATTAATTGTTGAAAAATATCGTATTGCATGGAGCAAGCTATCGCGGGTTGGTAAAGTATATTGTTCAAACTCGATTTGTTGATTTACTGCTACTTTAAAATCACCACAAATTCGTATCGCATTATTAGGTTTTTGTGCGATTACAATGGGGATGACCACTGGCTGTATTTGTTTGGCTTTATAATGTTCATGTGTCTTTTAATTTCTTCTTGAAATTTTGGCATTTGTGCAAAAGGGATTTGTCTGCTTCGAAAAAATTGTGGCTTTGCATCTGGCTTAAGTCGAATATTAGCTGAATCAAACACGGTTTTATATTTGTCACATAATTCATTTTTTTTTTGTTTTGTAGCTTTTGGAGATTTTATTTATTTGTTGAATTTGAAACCCGAATTATTAAACAAATCAATTCCGAAAAGATGTTCACCATGTTCAGCATTCACCACAATTAATGTCGCTTGTTCTTCTCGTTTTCCACATTTTATTTTGGTATGTAATTCGCCCAGGATGCGTATTATTTTTCTCCCGAAAACGAATATAATTCGTTTCGATTCTTTTAAAATTGGTTTATTCAATAATTTATACGTTGCTAAATTAATGATTTTGTTTAGTTAAATAATGAACACACATAAAACAGCACTACACTACTGATTTAAATAAGATATGATTCTAGATTTAACTATATCTATTCCTACATTAAAGTCAATAACATCATATAAAGTGTTAAAGTCTATGCACATTCTACGGATGGGATCTGCAGATGCGTAATTTGTACGTTGAAAATCAATATGCAATAATTGGTAATATCTGGGAGATCTGAATGGTACGTTAAACCTTATCTTAGAAAGCATGTAACCAGAAAGCACATCACAATTTATAACCTTCAATTTCATTGTGGTGTTCAGCATAATGTGTCTGCTCTTAAGAAGATAATGGGGGTCCCATACAACAGAACCATATTCTAGATTAGGTCTAACAACAAGGTCTAACAGTGAAGTATACAACTGTTTCGTTACATATGGATCTGAGAATTCTTTCGCCCATCGCTTAATGAAGCCAAGGACACCATAAGCTTTGGTCATCATTGTAATTATGTGATTATGGAAGTTAAGTTTAGGATCCATTAATATACCAAGATCCACAAAGGATTCAACAGTTTCTAAATTGGAACCAAGAAGACGGAATTAAGATGGAATCAATTTCGATCTAGAGAAACACATATGTTTACACTTCTTCAAATTAAGGTCCATGCAATTAATTTCACACCAATAACCAAAGTTGTCTAAGTCATTTTGAAGAAACAAAGAATCATCAGATGTGTTACGAGAATAAAATATCTTAACATCATCTGCATACATCAGTAATCTAAAACTAATAATTGAATCTGGTAAGTCATTTATAAATAGTAGAAACAGCAAAGGGCCAATATGACTACCTTGGGGTACCCCAGATGAAACCAAAATTGAACCAAATTTGCCATAGTCGAGAGTCCCTTACGAAATCCATGTTGGAATGGACTAAGAATAGGTGAAACACTATGAGATAAAATCTCAGTGATCATTTTTTCAAAAAGTTTTGGAATTATACTTAATTTCGCAATTCCCCGATAATTCATAACATCAATCAAGCTCCCAGATTTATGAAGTGGAGTTATAAAAGATTTTCTCCAAAAAAATGGGAAATATCCATACTTCAACGAATTATTGAAAAGCAATGTGAGCGGGACAGCAATACTCTGAGCACATAGCTTCAGGATTACACTCGGTATACCATCAGGGCCGGCACTGTTAGAAGTCCTACGCTTGCCTAAACTTGACGATACAAAAGATAAATCAAAATAAGGAATGTTCAAATGATTCAATGATGGAATATTGTACGGATAGGAAACTAGGTGACACTGTTGACGAGAATAGGTTGATGCAAAGAACTTTGCAAAACAATCGGCGATTGACTGATCACCACAGAATTCTTCACCATCAATTCTAACCCTTGAAGGCCTTGGATTAGACTTAAGTTTCATATTGACAAAATCATAGAACGATCTAGGGTTCATTTTAAAATTGTGAGCTAACTTCTCCAATTAGAGCTCATAGCACTTACGTGATTCAATGTTATACTGTGATCTGGCAACAGAGTACCTGACGTAATAAACATCGGGTCCAGACCTTTTGAATTTCTTAAATAGTCTGCTCTTTACGTTCCTGAGAGCAGTCATATTAGAAGAATACCACGGTGGTCTAGTGGTATTCCTAATACGAATCTTTGGTACAGATTTTACCAAACATTCATTCAAGACATTGTAAAATCTATCAATAGATACATCAATATCAGTCAGGTGATTACAACAACAAACTAAATCCCAGTTAGTATTCAAGAGCAGAGAATTTAGCAACTCAAAATTTGTTCTTTTGAAACAAAAAACTGTACCCTCGTCACGTGGGGGGTATATAGAAGAAGAGTCCGAAATGTCATACATCATGGAAATACCCGGCGTAGGATGGTAACCATCTTCCGGGGTAGAAACCGGATAAATTCTATGAATATCAAAAATCTGAGCGTTATTCACAAATACCAAATCAAGTAATTTTCCAGACGAATTAGAAATCCCGTTAATCTGCAATAGTTCGAGATCGGAAAAACGCCTTACCACATCATAAGTCCACTCGAACGTGATCGAAGAAGAATTCAAGGGAGTAAATGCCTCAGTATCTGGCAATGAAAGCCAAGAAACAGAGGGTAAATTAAAATCCCCCAAGACTAAGATATGGTCCACACCCCTCAACATCAAAACCAATCTGCCTATGGCCTTTAAGTGACCATCATAAACAGATAATTCCGAGTTTGGGGGGATGTAGGAACATGAAACCAATAATTTAGCTTTACCTAATTTAATAGAGACAACAATAAGTTCAATATCATCAATCTCATCAAGAATGACACGCTCAGAAGAAAGCGAACTTTTTACAGCAATAAGAACTCCACCACCAATTTTTTGAATGTGATCTTTTCTATATAGAACATATTCATTCGACAGTATCTCTGAATCAAATATTGAGGGTTTTAACCAGGTCTCAGTGAAACGCAAAATTGAAAAATCAAAGTCAAAGCTATCAGCAAATAGTCGGGTTAATTTAGTATTAAGCTATGTCCAAAGAGCTATTAAGTTTTTTGATGAATTAGAGCTAGGAGGCCTCAAAGGTAATTGCGCTAAATTGTCGACCCTATCAACAAATTCTTTAACAAATGCCTTAGGCGGCCAAAAATCAGAAGATATCAGTTTATCAAAGATCTTCGGTTGCACGATGATCTTAGGTTAGGTTGAAGAGAGGAGACGTTTAAACGTCTCATGTCCATGGACATACACTTAAGCCAGTGGTTCGGCCTGTTGTGCGCTCCTTATTTATGATCTTTTTATACCTCACGAGTTACAGAAAATCGGTACTAGACACGAATTTTCTCAGTATCTTCCAGTCATATTCTCTGAGATGAGTCAAGTCTGGTAATATGTCGGACCCGAAATGTTGGGATCTTGCATGTGTGAAAGCCGGGCAGTGACACAGAAAATGTTCCATCGTTTCGATGTTTTCTCTGCATGCCCTGCATTCGTCGTTTCCTGCTAGTCCTATGCGATGAAGATGTGCTTGTAAGCTTGAGTGTCCCGTTAGAACACTCATCATCTTACTAATATCGATCTTGTTTAGTTTCAGAAGACTTCTTGTTTTCTTTTCATTTGGGTCACCCCACAGTATCTTTGCAGTTGCTCCTACTGTTGCGCTATTCCACATAGTTTTATGAGCCATCACTGCCCAGTGCTTCAACTCATTTTTCGTGGCTTCGAAAGGTTTTCAATTTTTCAAGTTTATTACTCGAAGTTCTCTGCCCTTTGAAGCCAAGTTGTTTGCCCGTTCATTTCCAACCACTCCGTTGTGTCCTGGTACCCAGCAAATACGCAATTGACCATGGGCTGAGTAATCATTTATCGTTCTTTTACAGTCCAACACAGTTCTGGATTTGACCCTTTCCGATGTTATTGCTTTAATCGCCATTTGGCTATCTGTGAAGATGTTGGCATATTTAGGCTTTGTCGTGTTACTGAGCCAGTTCACACTCTCCGTGATTGCTCGAACTTCTGCTTGAAATACCGTGTTATGGTCAGGGAGGCGGAAGTGAAGTTCGACTTCTGGTTCATCAATAAAAAGTCCCAGACCCGTCCTTCCTCCTCGCTTGGACCCATCCGTGTAGCAGCTGGTTCCCACTGGCACATGGGCCAAAGTTCCATTTTACCAGGAGCGTCTGTCTGGCACAAACGTATCACAGTTAGCTGTAAGCCGCACTTCAGGAATGCGGTCCGAGATTTCTGGCGTTTGAATGTGACCAACTAGATATTCTAAAATCTTCTGATGGTACGACTTGTGGTCTCGATTTATCCATTCACCCATCACTTGTAGACGTCTTGCTGTGAGGGCTGCCTCATACTTTATACGGATGTCTATTGGTTGGATGTGCAGTATAGTCTCCAACGCTTTTGTTGGTGCAGTTCTAAATGCCCCGCTTATGCCTAGACAGCACATACGTTGAATTTTTTGCAAAGGTATTACGTTGCACTTCTTGTCCATTGATGTCCACTACACTACAGAGGCGTAGGTGATTATTGGTCTAATCACGCTCATGTAAAGCCAGTGAGTCATATTTGGACGTAGTCCCCATTTTAAACCTATAGCTCTTCTGCACAACGACCAACATCTGTGTGCCTTTGTAACTCTTTCTTCAAGATGATCTTTCCAGTACAGTTTCTGATCCAAGATTACTCCCAAGTATTTTACCTTTTTAGTTATAGCAATTGTCTTATTCCGGAATCGAGGCGGGGTAAAACGTTGGATCTTCGTTTTCCTTGTAAATAGACATATTTCTGTTTTGTCTGGGTTAACATTTAATCCCCTTGGTTGTGCCCAGTTATATGCTATGTTAAGTGCCTCTTCAGCTCTTCTGCATAATAGATTTGGATGAAAGCCCCTTAGAAGTATTACAACGTCGTCTGCATAACAGACTGGTTTAAGTCCTTCATTGGTGAGGGCTTTTAGGAGACTGTGTATCGTCGTAACCCATAGAAGAGGCGATAAAATGCCCCCCTGAGGTATACCACGATTTACCTTGTCTCTAATTTTTACGTCATATGACCCACAAATAATCCACCTATTCCTTAGCATATTGTTGATCCAGTTTTTCAGCGCCCGGTCAACCTGAAACTCGTCTAAGGACTGGATAAGTGTATCGGTCTGTACATTGTTAAATGCGCCCTCAATGTCTATGCAAACAGCAAGTGTATACATTTCTTTACTGAAGGACTCTTCTATGTGGTGCACTACCTCATGCAGAGCTGTTTCCACTGATCTTCCTTTGACATAGGCGTGTTGTTTGAATTTTTGCCTGTCATCCGCTATTTTACCTTTGACCATGTCATCAATTATTCGCTCCATTGTTTTTAACAGGAAAGAAGTAAGGCTAATGGGTCGATAAGCCTTTGGGGTCGTGTAACTCGCCTTGCCAGGCTTTGGAATAAAGACCACCCTTGATTCCTGCCAGTTTTTTGGGGTATACGAATGGGTTAGGCATGCAGTGAACACTCCAGCCAGATGAGTTGATACCAGATCCACCTCATTCTGCAGAAGTGCTGGAAATATTCCATCCGGTCCCGCAGCCTTAAAGGGAGAGAAACTTTTTATCGCTTCTTTTACCATACCATCTGTTATATCCGTAATAGGTACTTGATGCAATACATTTTCATTCTGTAACTGTTCCTCTGTTGGTCCAGCATTACCAGTCGGAAAATGAGTTTTCATCAAGAGCCTTACGGTATCCTCTATAGTTTCCATCCTTTTACCCGTTTCATCCACCAGTGTTTCGGTTTGGACATGAGTTTTTGAGAGGAACTTTTTCATTTTAGACATGCTGTTAACGCTGTCTACCTGTTCACAGAAAAGCCTCCAGGAGTTACGGAAGGCGAACGAATCTTAAATGTCTTAAGATAAAAGTCACCTTCAATCTTAGATCTAATATAAAAGTCTATATCTTCGGAGGATGTGTCGGGAGCAAAGCGCGAAACAAAAGGTGCTTTTTGGCTGGGACCACAGTAAGAATTTTCGATTTCCAACCGGCTCGTGATGCTACATTTGCAGGAGGTTTAGGATTCAGTTCAAGATGTACCACTGAATTCCGCTCCTGTATAGAGACAACCTTATCAAACCTTTGGTTACAGCGAGAGCAACTTTCTGCAGATCAACAGAAACTGAACAAGAAGCACTGACAGAAGCTGATGATGTTGTAGGCTCATCCAACGACATACGGTCAGAAGCAATCGGTGTACCAACGTCGAGCTTCTTAGGAAGCGTCTTTTTCGTCGACCCTTTGTACTTCTGTCTGAAAACGTCAGATGCATTCAATTCTGGGAACCTGTCAAACAGAGATACATATTTATTGAATCTCGAATATAATGACCACATTTTACTTTACCAAATTCAGCCATTTCCGAAGAATAATCTTTAACAAATTTATAGAACTCTACATTAATTTTTCTACACATCTTGCAACACCATTTAAGACCACTATCTCCGCACATAACATCTACAACCGTTGCAGATAAACCTGCACACTTAGCATGCCAAATGTTAGTACAAAGCCAACACTCTGTAGATCGTTCTGTTTCAGAAACAATCTTACAGTTTTCATTTACACACGGCATTTTTTAATTGTAAAACAAACTAACAAAAAGGAATAGGAAGAAAAAACAATAATACACAAAAATTAGTTTTAATATTTCACCCTCTACTATAAGGAGTTAAAGATGAGATATTGGGCAAAAGAAAAAATGCTCGGCAACTCTGTTTGATCAAAATGAAACAATGTAGATACCACACACACAAAAGGAGGGAGTAAGTAGAACAAAAAAAAATGACACAAATGGAACACAACAGGTTTTTTCTAATTGCAATATCAAATAAATCCCAATTTAAAACTTAAAACACAGGAATTTTGACAGAAAGTTAATAATTAATAAAAACAATAGGTGCACTTATTAAAAAATACACTTATCTGTACTTAAACACAATTTCAAAAGGCAAGAAACTATTAAAATCGGTTAAAATTATTTAATTAAATTGTCACGGGAGCACAAACTTAAAAGTCAAACTATTTGAACAGCGTTGCCAACGATATGAACAGGTTGCCAACGATATTCTTGCGTAGACATGCATTTTTTGAGTAGATATGCATACTGGTGATATGTGTCTTTGTTGCAAGTCGCGTTTCTAAACTTACAATTTACTCTAGAATGAGTATAAAACAGAGCACGATTTTAGTTTATTTTGATAGTTATTTTCATTTCATTCATTCATTTATTTATAATAGTAATATAAACAAGCCAATATGGCCAATAATCTTATATTAACTTTATACAAATTTCGATTAATTAATAAGATCTACACTCAAGTAAACCACCTTTAAAGCATTCAGATATAACAGAAGTTAAAACTATAACATAGCTACACAAAAATCGATATATTTACATACTTATGTATAGTAAAATAAAAAATGATTAATAACGATAAAAAGAATTAACCTAAAGAAAATATTTTTCTGAATGTAAATAAAATGACACTCTCTGGGCGTAAATCAAATTTATCCCCTAAATTTCGCTAGTTAAAAGATCCATACTAGTGAAGCTAGGGAGTAAACTGAGAAGAGAGAGAGTAATATTAAAATTATTTCTTTGCTAGATTTTATTCGGAGATTTTTACCGAGTAATAGTAGCAACAATCATGAATATTACAAAACATTCAGTGACAGAAAATTGACTTAAATTAAAACTATGGCTCCCCAGCCATTGTAGCAGATAACAAATTAAATTTTAAGTTAGAAGTAATCGACCCCGTAAACAGAACACACATTGTCATGCAAGTATTATAGGCCACCTAGCAGATATTCAAGACATTTACAACTGAATACATGCGGAGTAAATGAGAAATTGCGCAAATACAACGGAAAATGGTTCCATATTCTTGCAACCCTTACTACAAACGATCTTTAGCCAACTGTCGATATAAAACGTGGTAGTAATAGTTGAGGATTACGGGAAGATCTACAAAAATTTAACATACAACATAGAGATACAACATTGTCGGATGCGAAGATCGACATATTTATTGAAAGGCAAGCCTAAAAATTTAACGACATAAGAAGAAGTATGATCATATCGCCGAAGATTATAAACATACCGCACAATCGAATTAACAATTCTCGACAATTGGACAGCAGATGTACCAGATATAACTTCAAGGCAATAGTTAACATGTGACATTAGCAAAGACGATGCAACTCTCTGTCTGACATAACACGGTTAATACGAATCAAGGCAATATAATCTACGTAGTTTAAATCTGACACGCGCGAGCAGCATGTCAATATGCCCGTTAAAGTCAAGTTTACTATCAACTACGACACCAAGGCACTTCATCTCATCAACAATTTCCACGGACATAGAATTAACACAAATATTAATCACATCATCACTCCTAGAGTTGTTAAATAATAAAGCTTTTGTTTTACTCAAATTAATACTAAGACCATTATTACTCAGCCAGAGAGCAAGCGAAAGTAAGGATGAATTTATAACAATTTCAAGCGAAGAACGAGACTCACTACGAAAGTAGACGTGAATGTCATCAGCGTAGAGAAAAAGATTACAATTACCAACTGAAACAGCACACGAAATATCATTAACATACATAATAAACAGCAACGGGCCCAAAACAGACCCTTGAGGAACTCCACATTCAATACTACGCAAGTCAGACTGAACACCACGATGAACCACAAATTGAAAACGATTAGTTAAATAGGAAGAAATTAATTTACAGGCAGATGGAGAAAATCTATATTGTATTGATGGTTACCAATAAGACCTCGGTCATCAATAAATTCAAGAATGGCATCCTTAATGATATGTTCTACAACCTTAGATATGGCAGGTAAAGCACGGTACTATGTTCCCGTTTCACGGTGAAATCCCATACAAAAACCAAAGTTGTGAAAAACTGAGTGAAATTTTTTCATTTGTGGTACTGTGTTTATTTCAACGTGAGAAATTGACATTTTACGCCGATACAAATTAATTGAACGCCGCAACAAATTGAAGCCGCCAGCATTGTACTCCTATTTATTTACATTCATATTTGTCCGCGAGAAATTGAACTGTTGTAAATATTAGCAATAAAATTTCCTAATAAAGAATACTAAATTAAATTATCTGAAATAAAGAAAATTAATGCAAAGGATGGAAAATAATTATGTACATGGAATAAACGAGAAGAGTGACATTCCGATTGGATAGCAAAGCAAATGTGCAAAACACTGGAAGGACATGTAACTATATGTAATAGTGTGGAATTTGTCTTGTAATTACATGTGTACATTTACGTTTGTATGTTTAGAACAATCGTGACGAAAAGCGTGGAAAAACTTTGTGGACGGTAAACACTACCGAAACAGTAGGACAATGGAATTGGGCAGTGCCTGTGATCTCATATTTAAATGGTTATAAAGAACATAGTGAGTTCTTGCCAGCCATAGGAGTTGGAAGAAGAAAATCCGTTTATGGATAGAAGTATAATTTATATATGTCCACAAATATAATGTAAATCCTTAAAAATAATAATAAAACATATTTTTCGGTTCATCAAAACATCATTTTATTTATTTATATTCGTACAACAGTAGGAAATTATTTTGTTATTTGTAACATTGTATTACCCTGGCTTCTGATGCCTCACAAGCATCGCCATCGTATCAACACAAAATAAATAATTTATTTAATTATAACATTAGCACAATGATCTTCAACCATATTTCCATTCTGCAATTTAAATTAACTATTTTCTAAGTCAGCATTATTCCATTTAATTGCTCATTGATTCTCAATTTTGTGATTCTAATGTAAACTTGTTTTCAAGAAAAGCAAAAAGGAAAAAATGCACATGCTTATACACAGACACATACATATAAAAGTGACATCTCGACACACACACTTCAAAAATGCAATGCGACCTTAATAAAAAAGCGTTCCATTTTTCAACTTGAAATAACATTTTGTGGAATTTTTTCAAGCTGAAAAAACATAGTACCCACCTTAAAACACTAATAGGACGCAAGTTTTAGAAATTATATGACTCTCCTTTTTTGGTACAGGCACAACACGAGCAACTTTCCACGCTTGCGGAAACGTGGAGGTAAGAAAATACAATTAATAAAATGCAACAAATGCTTAGAAATGTAAGAAAAAATACACTTCACAAACTTAAGGTGGGTACTATGTTTTTTCCGCTTCAAAAAATTCCACAAAATGTTATTTCAAGTTGAAAAATGGAACGCTTTTTTACTAAAGTCGCATTTCATTTTTGAAGTGTGTGTGTCGAAATGTCACTTTTATATGAATGTGTGTGTGTGTGTAAGCACGTGCATTTTTTTCCTTTTTGCTTTTCTTGAAAACAAACACGAGTTTAAATTATAATCAATAAACAATTAAATGAAATAATGCCGACTTAGAAAATATTTAATTTAAATTGGAGAAAGGAAATATTTTTGAAGATAATTGTGCTAATGTTATACATACGATGGCGATGCTTGTGAGGCACCAGGGTAATACAATGTTACTAATAACAAAATAATTTCCTACTGTTGTACGAATATAAATAAATTAAATGATGTTTTGATGAACCGAACAAGATGTTTTATTATTATTTTTAAGGATTTGCATTATATTTGTTGACTTATACAAATTATACTTCCATCCATAAACGGAATTTCTTCTTCCAACTTCTATGGTTGGCAAGAACTCACTATGTTCTTTATAACCATTTAAAACATGATCACAGGCACTACCCAATTCCATTCTTACTGGTTCGGTAGCGATAGCCGTCCACAATATTTTTCCAGGCTTTTCGTCACGATTGTTCTAAACATACAAACGTAAATGTACATATGTATTTACAAGACAAATTCCACATTATTACATATAGTTACATGTCCGTCCAGTGTTTTGCACATTTTTTGCTTTGCTATCCAATCGGAATGTCGCTCTTCTCGTTTATTCCATATACACATAATTATTATCCGTTCCAAAGCTTTTCATTAGTCTTCATTGTTTCAGATAATTTAATTTAGTATTCTTTATTAGGAAATTGAATTTCAACAGTTGAATTTCTCGCGGACAAATATAAATATAAATAAATAGGAGTACAATGCTGCCGGCTTCAATTTGTGGCGGCGTTCAATTAATTTGTAGCGGCGCAAAATGTCAATTTCTCACGTTGAAATAAACACAGTACCACAAATGAAAAAATTTCACTCATTTTTTCACAACTTTGGTTTTTGTATGGGATTTCACCGTGAAACGGGAACATAGTACCGTGCTTTAACAGGGATACCATCAACACCAATATCGCCAGATTTCACTCTACTTAACGCCTTAACAACATCTACCTCAAAAACACAATAAAATTGAAAAACATCATCCGAGTTATTCAAAATATCACGCCGGTCAGATAAATGAACATTAGAAGACCGAGAACAACAAAAATAGTCATTAACACCGTTAACATCAATATCTGGAATATCATCACCATCATCCAAACGAACGGAGATTTCCACAGCTGAACGTTGTCCATACAACCAAAAACTTTATTGTAAAATTTTCTCCTCTCATTACGCATTACAGCCTTACAATTATTGCTGTAATGTCGAGAAATCCGTTTATTTTCATCCGAGGGATGTCTACGGTATTCCAAATAGGTAAGATCCCTAAGGGACTTGGAAGAAACTACAGCATCTGACATTAACCATACATCATTCTTGGGAACAACTCTGCGCGTGACGAATGGAACAAATGAAAACAAATTATTCATCAAAGAGTCAATGATAGAGAGTTGTTGATCTACATCACAAGTGGAATATAGTGGGTCAAAGTCGAAATTACATAAATAATTGCATATACCTGAAGTCACGATACTCAATATATCTGTCATCACAAGTCACTGCTATATTTAAAGAACCAAAAATTAATGCATTGTGCGATATACCAGGACATTGTCCCTGTGAAGAAAAATTTAAAGTTAAAGGAACACTTAACAGACAATAATCAATTAAGGATGAAGAGTTGTGAGCCAAATCATAATGGGTGGGCAGTGAATTATGAACTATAGCCAATCCTAATGTACTACATATATTCCTCATAGCAAAAGAATCAGAAGCTCTAAATAAGTTACAATTAAAATCCCCAACAATAATAATATTAGCATATGAGTCAAGTAATTCCTCATGAACACAATGAAAAGAGTTGATATCTCCATGAGGAAGGTATGCTACACCAAAAAGTAAAACAGTTGCATCAATCCGCGCAACTCTATGCACAGATTAATCTGCGCTGACAGCCAGTTTAATTTCAGAAACTGATTTTTTGATGTCACTGACATCGCTTTTCACTTCACGGATTTGAACATTGACTTCTGTCTTGAACTTCTCAATTTCCACCTTGTAGAGCTCAAATAGGGCATCATCATTTCAGCTCAGTCATACACTTCTTCACACACTCATCCATTTGTTGTTTCATGGAGATCATCAAATCGTTTTGACGTCGTTGCAGAATATCCGCATTGCCACTAACATAATCAACAGCGGCACCACCAACAGCAACATCACTGGCATTATTACCAGCGCAGCCAGAAACAACAACATCAACAGCACCAGCACCCCTCAAACAAACAGAATTATCGCCAACTCCCCGATCAATAACACCGGCATCAGCGCCGCCACCTACACAGCTCATGGATGTGTATCTCAGAAATTTATTGGTTCGAGCTTCAACCTCGGAGATACCAACACATCCCGGTGGAAAAAGTGTGGACATCCAGTACATCCCATCTTGTACTTGGATTTAGTTATAGTCTCATTACAAACAGGGCAGACGCAAAGCGGCATATTAATGTGTGTGTGAATGTATGAGTACGAAAAAAAAACGAAACAAAAACAGAAGAGCGATGACACATCAGATCGATCAACACCAAATCGTTGAATTAAGCGACAAACAACAGTTTAAACAATTTACGGTTTTACGACAAATCAGCAATAATTGTTTTATCAAAATCACGGCAAATTACTACTTAGAAATAATCTCTTTTTCAATTTTAATTTATTTATTATTTGACGGAGCGAAGATTTTATAGACTGCACATTGCAGTGTTGCCAACTGTTTTTTGCTCAGTTGGCAGTTAATTTTTTATAACTGTTTCGTTTTTGCACTACATTGACGTTTACATGATTTTCGTTGTGATTGTTTTTCATCGCTGCTACCGTTTTAGTCGCTTCGTAGGATTCTGCTATCAACACAACATCTGCCAACGTCGGTTGCTGCTTCTGTAGGGCTGCTGCGCGAACTGCATCATGAGGTATATGCACAATGATATGATCGCGGATCATCTCATCAGCATAACTAACAGAACAAGAGTCGGAGTTACACACGAACTTACTCTCTCTTGCTAGACCACGGAGATCTGCAACCCAGTATTTGTATGTTTGACTGACCTTCATTTCACATTTGAAGAATTCATATCCTGCTGCTGTAATGTGATGCGAAATTGTAAAATATTTTGTTAACTTCCCCGTTAGTCCACTGAAGTCTTTGTCATCCAAGTTGGAAGTACCAAAAAGGTTTTTAATTAACTCGAATAGTTCTGTCCCACTCCAAGACAAAAAGAATAATTTCTTTTTCTCGGCTTGAGAACGCCATAAACAGAAAAAATATTGATTCAACTGCTGCGAATATAAGTCCCAATTTTGATTGTCTTTGTTGAACGCATGAAAGGCAGAAACTAATTTCTGAAAAATGCTGCCGGTTGGTGATGAAAGATTTTCCATCATAGTTTGCATCCGTTTCTGCTGCGTCCCAAGGTAATTCCTTGCAAAATTTTGTTGTTGCTGTAAAAGCACTTGAAAATTGTCACTTGAACTCGCGTCGTCTGCCATTTTGTTTAATTTTTTATACCCTCCACCATAGGATGGGGGGTATATTCATTTTGTCACTCCGTTTGTAACACCACTAAATATGGATCTGAGACCCAATAAAGTATATATACGAGTATTATTAATAGTCGTAAAATTCTAAGACGATTTAGCCATGTCCGTCTGTACGTCCGTCTGTTGTAATCACATTACAATCTATAATACTCAACATACGTTTCCATATATTTGAGTGAAAGGTTTATTATCCATCGTGTATAACGGTTCAACGAGCAATGTGCATGTAGGGTTGCCAAATGCCCCGAATTGTTCAGTTATTTTGGGTCTTGTTCAGTTTTGAGGAAAAATTTTATTTGTTCAGGAAATATTTAAGTGCTAACTAATCCAAAATATATATAAGTGAAACAAATTTTTCAAAAAAAGAAAAAGAATTAAGAAAAATTGTATCAAAAAACACAAAATATACTCGTATATATGTTCAAAAATTAAGATAAATGTAAATTTTAGCTAACGTAGAGACAAACGTATATATTTTAGGGTATAAACAAGCGGTAACACACAAAAGAGAAGGGATAGACCCATTGTTTATTATACCGAAAGACTTATGGCTAATTCGTTTCTGCAAAAAGTGAATCATATTAATTGCCCTTTTTCCGAAAACGGCACCTTTGGGTTACTTTTTTTAAATTTGGTAATTAAGTTACTCAAATTTAGCACAACTAAAATTTCAAAAAAGGGAAACAATAGTGCAATTTTCGGGAAAAGGGCAATGGAAGTGTTGCACTTTTTTGAAGAAACGAATTCGCCATTAGAATCACATTCACAGTCGATTTAGCAATGCCCGTCTGCCTTTCCCTGTATCCTTGTAATCAAAGCAGAGATTACAATATAAGTCAGACCTCAACGAAATTTTGCACATACATTTCTTTTGCCCTTAGGACGACCCTATTTGATATTCGGAAATTATGAGTTATAGTTAAATTCTTCCAGTTAACATTTGTGTGAATATGGACAATATCGGTTCAAATTAATGTTTATTAATTCGAAAATCTTTATTGCAATGAGTAAACACTAGAGATGTCAAACGGGATTGGTTTTCACAAATCCCGGGATTTGGGATTTTTAAATAGCAAATCCCGGAATCATTTGTTTTAAAGCCACTGAAACCATTTCAATATTCGTAGAAAATATGATTCTTGTATACAAGTTATCACGATAAATTCAAAACACAACACTTCCTTTTTCTAAAAATTGGGTTTGTTATTTTAATAGTAGAAAATACCATGAATGTATAATACATATTACGGATAACTTTCAACATTTTATTAATTAAAACAGTATTTTAGTTGTATGTATAAAGATAAACCGGCCAACACACCATCGAAATATTTGAAGTTTCGTATATTTGTTATCGATTTGTAAACTTATAGTGGATTCATTTTTCTATGTATATGTTCCCAAACATCCATGAGCAATTTTCCTTGGAACCTTAAATGATTTTGGACATTGAATTTGGCTGAAATTTAAATAAAAATTTTATAAAATTGTATACACGCTGAAAAATTGCTTCTGTAGTATATTGCCCAAACATATTCAGCTTGAAACGTACATATGTTTAGGGTACACTCCAAATTTTCCGAAACAAAGATTTATTTGTATTTAAGTATTCTTTGGTAATGTATCAGTGCCTTAATTTAGATGCAAGATTTCTGTTTTTCAGATGTTCAAAGTGAAACAAATTTAATATGTTTGTAAAATTCAATTCAAATTTAAATCGTATAATTTTTCATAGCTATAAATTGCTTTGATGGATTGTCAAAAAGAGGCGAATAGGAATATTTATTAAATAATAATTAGTTAATGCTGCTTACGACATTCTTAATCCTTCTGTTAGATTGGAAAATATGTATAAATCCTAGATTAAGAGACCATTTGGTTCATATTAAATTTTCATAAATTTTCATACGAAACTAATATTTAACAGATTTTTTTATATTTATTTTTATTCAATACTTCGTGAAAAGCAAGTAGCTTATTTACATATTATTTTTGAACAAAAAAGGCTTATTATTTTGATGTCAAAAAAAAAAATATCCCATGGACCAAATTATGAGGCAATATACATATGTATATTAGCGTTTATTAAGGAGACGATGCAAAAATTGGATCATATGGGCCTAATCTAACAACAGGTTTAACTATAAAGTATAACACGAAATCTAGGAAAAATTTAAACTAAAATTCGAAAAAGTCAAAAAGTTTTAAAAATCTTTTTAAATAAAATATATTTGGAAAACTCCTTTAACAATAACTTTGTTTGTTTCAAAACACATATATTATTTGTGAAAGTCAGTTCGCAAATATATTTTGTTCTAATATTTTAATATATACGTTCCAAACTATATTTCTTGATTTTCAAATAAAATAAATTTGTTCACAAATACATAATACTTACAAATTTTGTTTCCAAATATATTTTCTTTCAATTCAAACATTCCCGTGTAGGCGTATGCTCACTTATTTGTTGTAATTTATAAATGGCATTCAGCACTGCATTTTTCATATATCCATAATATTTATCTTCAAATATTGCGCGATCTAAAATTAAAATAATTATTTTTTTCTGAAAAGAAATCAAATAGAAATATACAAATAAATTTTATAGTATCATAATTGGAAAACGCTGTAAACTAAGATAAATATTTCAACCGTTCATATATAATACTTACGTCGAAATATTTGGTAGAATTTGTCACTCTTCTCCAAAAAGACCCATTCTAAAATTGTTTTACTAAAAAATTAAAAAAGATAGTTATATGTATATATTATTAACACAATAATTTTACATTTTTGCATTATGCGCTGTTAGCTGTTATTTTTAATAAATATATACTTTCATTAAAATGTGTTTTGCTGTGTTGTGTTTTGTTAATTTTGTAATTGCCAATAAGTTGTTTATTTCAGGGTTATAATATTATATTTCACGTATCTAGACATTTTCCTATTGTCTATTTCAGTATTACATAACCTATTGCTCACATTTTTATCGTCCATTTTTAGTTTTCGAACAAATTACTTCACTGGGCATACTAACAAGATCTCCTTCAAAAACGTATGTACATCACCATAATAACATGCAGCAAAAATAACTATAACGCACGCACCCCCTTATAACTAGACCTCGGATTTTTGCATATCTTTCAATTTTCATCCGATTTGAACCAAAATTTGTATTTAGACGTTTCATCACTCAATAAATTTTATAATTTGAGTGCATATCAAAAATATGCAAAAATATGCAAAATATATGCACAAAATGTGCAAAAAATTTTGGCGATATATCAATCAAAAATGCAAAATATCAGAAGGATATGTCAATAATATTTAAAAAACCATGTCACAAAAATAAAAAATGGGTGATTTCAGAAATCATCCAAAAAAAATTGCCTAAATGGTTGAAAAGTATGGGGTAAATCCAAATGAAACCGACCAACTCTCAATATTTATACATTAAGATTTGGTTGCAATTTTGCATGCTTATACTACAAGACAATGCGAAATTATGGCCTTTTACCATTTGACCAATTTCTTAGTGGTTTAGATTTTATAGGGTGCCAAAGTTGGTCATCTACAACATTTTTTTACAAATTTAACTATTTTGAAGTCGACATAACTTTTGAACGGAATACTAGATTTGAATGATATAAGTACCATTAGAAAGAATTTAACATCCTCTCTAAGAATTATGAATTAAGTTACCAACTTTTGTGTATTAAGGACTCAAAAGGACGAAAATGTCGTTCAACCTTGATTATCCAAAAAACCATATCTTAGTTTTTTGTTATATTTTTCAAAATTGGTTAAAAAATGAATTAATTAATGTCCGTCCGTCTGTCAATTCGACTGAATGGTTCTTAAAATTTCGTACGTGTATGGGTAGTTCTTCTCAAGTGTCACAAGTCAAAAACTAGATCTTTGTAAAATTCTCTGAAAATGTTGCCCTAGTATGTGGGAGTAATGACCCACAATATTAAAAAAATGAAAATTGTCGAGAATTGTCTTCCACGCTCATATACATTTGCTGCGAGTATGACCCATAAATGTGTTATTGGATTGCAATCGGGATTTTTTCCGAAAACCAAGCTTATGCCATCATCCAAATTTTTCATCAATATGTGTTAGTAAATATTCATTCATTTTGGTCGAATAAAACACAAAAAAAATATTTTCTTACTCCAGCATCTCAAGAAAAATGAGAATGTTTGTTGCTGCGTTCAAACGAATGTCAATTGAAATTGAAATGTAATTTGTAGCGGCGAAAATGTCAATTTCTCACGTTGAAAAAACATAGTACCACAAATGAAAAAAATGCACTAATTTTTTCACAACTTTGTTTTTTGTATGGGATTTGAGCGTGAAACCGGAGCATAGTACCGTGCTTAAGGGCGTATCAGAACAATCTTTGTACTCGTATCTGTCTAACAAGATCTTCCACACGAGGTCAAATCCATTATTGGTCAAGGGGACAAGCGAGACGATGTCTCTAGCCTCACCTCCGGTTTTTTGATTGAGGTAGTAGAGTTTTTCTACATCACTATGTTGTGGGTTTTGTATATAAATGGCAGAGAAGAGGTCTCTAAATGTTGGCCAGGTCTAGGTTGATCAATATTTTTAACTGTGGAGTGGGAGTTATCAGTTCGACTTCGGCATTTATTGCGCTGATAGAATTTGTGTATGCATTTAGAGCTGCTTTATAACGCGAATCGTAACTTTTGAGGTCAATTTGCATTTCTCCTTCTATATGTTTGTGATCCCTACAGTCTTCATAACGTCGTATTACTTGAAACCACAAATAGTCCAAGTGTTCTCGCAAGATTTGTAAAGCGTATATATTATTTTCGGATTTGCAACTGGCTTAAACTTCCTTAAAGTCAATGAGGTAATCACAAGACTTGGTGAATTTGTTAAGGAGATCCATTTTTGTTTAGAGGTCAAAAAGTCACGGAAAGTCGAAAAAATATCTATTTGCGGCTACTTTGTAAAAATGTCGAAAATATTGAAGAAAAGTCACGAGGAACAAAGTTGTCTTCTCAAACGTGCCGGAAAATTTTGTATCTGGATTGATCTGGCAACTCTACTTAAAAATGCACGAAACAACAAGTAAAATAAGTACACAGGATCCGAAGAATTTGTATTTGATTTTGAAGTCGCAATGTACAGCCAAAGTTTTCGGCGCCCACTTCTATTTTGCTTGTTCTTTGTGTGTATATGTGTGTGTACTAACTTAGGTCAAGTCACTATACTTGCTTGTTGTATGCTGCTTTACTTGGTTGTTGTTGTGCGGAGTCATTGAACCTGAGGTCTTATTGCCTGCTCTCTCTCTTTCGCTGCGCTGCGCTGCTGCAGATGTCGCTTTGGAAGACGTCTAAGCTGCCGTTAGGTTTGTTCTTCTTCTTCTCCGTGAAGAAAAACGAAAGATTGCAAAATTTAATGTTGTTGAAGGTCAATTTTTATTTGATATCATTTTTTGAAATTTAAATTTACTTTAGGTACATTTTAGGAAAATTTGTTTTTGTTGCAAAGTAGCTCATGTCGATTTGTTGTTGTATATTTGCCACAAAATATCACAATGTTAGTTTTTGTAGGTTTATAATTAGCGAAATTGTTTTTAATTAATTTTAAAATATAGTAGATTTTGTTTAGTGTAATTGTAGGTTTATTTATTTAGTTAAACAATTTTTAATTATAAATAAGTTTAGGTTTAATGTTAGATTAATTTAAAACAAAAGTTTTTAAAACAAATTTTATTGATGTCTTTTGTTTTCCTTGGATCAAATTTAGATTTATTTTTTGTTATCACAATTTTCAACAAAAGTTTTACAGCCGTATTCATAAAAAAATCCTAATTATCAGGGTTGTTGTGGAATCCGATTGCTGTCGGAATCGGAATTGAAATCGAGAAAAAAAAATAATTTTCTGTGACACAAAATTTATTTTTTTTCTCGTCGTGGAATTCGACTGTTGTGCGAATTGGAATTGAAATCGAAAAAAGTAACCTTTTGTGACACAAAAGTTATTTTCTTTCTCGGTTTCAATTCCGATTCCGACAACAATCGGATTCCACAACAACCCTGTATGATTTAAAGTGCACATTAGTTAACAAACACTTTTGGCCTAATAAACGATTATTAAAAAATCGTATTCATAAACAGCATTTTAACTAATAAACATTTTAATGACTTCGTCAATGTAATGCTGGCAACACCATCTTTTTCACACACCATTTTCCCTCTTAATGATGCATTAATAGGATTATCAATTGTAAGAGTAGTCGAATATGTAAATTATTTTATTGTTTATTTTAAAAACAACTGTATTAATCAACAAAAATGTATGTTCACTTGTCCAATAAATGAAAAAACAACAACTAAAGATCAAATAAATAAACAATTCAGATCATATTTTTTATTGCATACAAAAAGGTAATCGAATAACCAATAATATTTAACACATGTTGATTGTTTACATATCACTAGTGAATTTTGTACAATTTGCATTTCTTGTGTTGTGGTTTTGCAACAATAAAAGTTTTTGGTCTTTTATGAAACAAACTAGAAAAAAAGATGCGAAAATTCAATTATTATACCGATTTACAATATGGGAAAAAGAAGAATGCAAAAATGCATTTTATAAACCGATGGACGCAGAATCATGCCCAGAGCCGATTTAGCCATGTCCGTCCTTCTGTGACAATCTAAGTACTGCTCGAAAAAAGGAACAATCCTTACGAAATTATTGGGATAAGGAGCAGCTTATATTGCACAATGCCTTTAACTCTTCCTGGAAAAATTCGACAAATCGGTCCACGTTTTGATATACCTCCCATTTAATGGTACATTCCGTTTTGACATAAACACGTTCTAGTAGGCACAGCTACGTATTTTATTCTTTTTTACTTATTTTAACCAAAACCATTTCTATAAAATATGTTCAAAAACAGTCTCATAATTATTTTTTTTTTGATTTAATTACAAAATTCTACAAAAATGTTTTGCAAATGTAAACGAAGAAAATGCAAATGTCACTTTAACAAACGCTTAAAGTAAAGGGTCGAGCCATTATTAAAATTCACGCATTTAGCAATGGCTTACAAAAGGTGTTTTAGGCTAATAATCGTTTATGAATACAGTTTTAACAAATTTGCTTAACAAAGGTTTGTAAAGCTGTTTTAAGTTTTTATGAATACGGCTGTTAATACTCTTTTATGTATTCGGGAAAATATGTAGTTAATTGTGCATTTATGTATTTATTCGTTGTTGTTATTATCCAATGGTCACGAATTTATTTGAAAACGAAATTATTTTTATCAGGACCCGTTTTCTAAATTGTACAATATTTTACTAGTTCAGTTCCAGAAAAATGGAAACTTATTGAAAAAGTCTATTTTGTATTTTATTTAGGGCATGTCGATATTTAGCACAGAATTACATCACATATCGCAATTAAGTCAATTTGTTTTTAAGCATAAAGTTACTTCACACGATTAGGTCACTTGGTTCTTTCACTGTAGGTATGTGACTTGTTTAAATAATTGTTTAAACACTTTCTTTAATTTTTAATTAAATCACACCGCGGTTCGAAGGCCCAAAATGTTTAGGTTGGGATGGGGGTTTTTTATGTTTGATTGTTGGTTTTCCTTAAAATGTATGTCTAATTATGGTGTCTTTTTTTACTGTTTTTCTTTGCCTTTCACAAATAAAAAAAAGAAGTTTGGTTTTTGTATTTTAATATATTTATTTCAATATGAATTTTGTTTGATTTTGTATGTTTTAAAACTTTGTTTAATTATATTTAAATTCACTTTTATTTTGTCTAATGTTCAATTTTATATCTAAGTTTTTATTACAGATGTTTGGCTTTTCATTTATTTCTTATTATTATGTCGATAAGTGCTGAAAAAGAACTAAACTCAACTGGCTCTGCTTCTCGGTGGTGAAGCAGAAATCCAGAATTGGGAAACAAATGCAATAGAAACAGCAACATCAACACACTCCGTTGCCTATGCGAGATCATAGGCAAACGGGAATCGTGCATGTTGTTGTTGCAGCTGCTTTCCTTCTCATTCGATGCTTTGCTTGTTTCTCTGCTTTGAACAGAGCAGATAAAGAATGTCCATATTCACACTTGCAATTTTTTTCTGCAATTCTCTTTTGAAATTGCATTTGCGTTCAGACAATATATTCTATTTCGACAATTTTTTATTTTCACCGTTCATTAAAACTCATTAAATTTTATTAAAATGTATGTCGCACAAATTTACAAATGTTGAACCGAGCACAAAACAACGAATATTAAATGAAAAGCAGTGTGGAAATGTCGAAAAACTTTACAGCGAAAGAAAACGCAAAACGCGTTGCAAAAAAATTGCGAGTACGGAAGATTTTTTTCTCCCCCCTTAGTCACCATTTACATGGTACTTTTTTTAAGTAACTTATCGACTTATTCTCTTTTGAAAAAGTATTTACGTTCACACACGCACTTTTTTTCAATACTTATACTTATTTTCATTTGTTTTGTTTCGGCTTTTCCTGTGTGAATTGTTGTTGTTTCCAAGTGCGAACGAAAAACACAAAATGATGAGTACGATAAGTACGAGTACGGCATACTTTTTTCCCCGTTTCCGACTGCCTCTCTCGCCCACAAAACGCCGATAGGTTAGGTTAGGTTAGGTTGAAGAGAGGAGACGTTTAAACGTCTCATGTCCATGGACATACACTTAAGCCAGTGGTTCGGCCTGTTGTGTGCTCCTTATTTATGATCTTTTTATACCTCACGAGTTACAGAAAATCGGTACTAGACACGAATTTTCTCAGTATCTTCCAGTCATATTCTCTGAGATGAGTCAAGTCTGGTAATATGTCGTACCCGAAATGTTGGGATCTTGCATGTGTGAAAGCCGGGCAGTGACACAGAAAATGTTCCATCGTTCCGATGTTTTCTCTGCATGTCCTGCATTCGTCGTTTCCTGCTAGTCCTATGCGATGAAGATGTGCTTGTAAGCTTGAGTGTCCCGTTAGAACACTCATCATCTTACTAATATCGTTCTTGTTTAGTTTCAGAAGACTTCTTGTTTTCTTTTATTTGTGTCACCCCACAGTATCTTTGCAGTTGCTCCTACTGTTGCGCTATTCCACAGTTTTATGAGCCATCACTGCCCAGTGCTTCAACTCATTTTTCGTGGCTTCGAAAGGTTTCCAATTTTTCAAGTTTATTACTCGAAGTTCTCTGCCCTTTGAAGCCAAGTTGTTTGCCCGTTCATTTCCAATCACTCCGTTGTGTCCTGGTACCCAGCAAATACGCAATTGACCATGGGCTGAGTAATCATTTATCGTTCTTTTACAGTCCAACACAGTTCTGGATTTGACCTTTCCGATGTTATTGCTTGAATCGCCATTTGGCTATCTGTGAAGATGTTGGCATATTTAGGCTTTGTCGTGTTACTGAGCCAGTTCACACACTCCGTGATTACTCGGACTTCTGCTTGAAATACCGTGTTATGGTCAGGGAGGCGGAAGTGAAGTTCGACTTCTGGTTCATCAAAACGCCGATAAGTATACTTAATACTTAAAAAAAAGTATCATGTAAATGCAGACTTACCGACTGCGTCCATCTCCCACAAACAAAGCAATTCAGCAGAAAAAATGCAAATGAAATGATGAAATATTGAAGAGGTCAGTTACTTATGTTGATATATGTATATGTACATGAATGCAAAAAAAGAATGTGTGGGCGTACATTAGACAGGGTCGTTACATATGTTATTTTTTACATTGTTGAGACTTAATAACTAAAATGATCAGCATTAATAATAACAAAAGTTTTATGTAATTGAAAAATGGTTTAATGTCGTTTAACATTAAACAGAACATAAAATGCACAAAAACGCCTATTTTCGCAAATGTTTGATATCAGTGGGTAGATCATAAACAAATTAATACATCTATCTAAAAAACTCGAAAATGACATAACTCGATTAAGTGGTTATTTGTAAAAACCACATGTCCATTCCGATTTGACATCTAAGCGCTAATCTCTGCAAAATTTATATCTAAATCGGAGATTTAGATATGGCCCTTCCGATTTGGTCACAAACTACCATATAAGCTTACATCCTATCATTACGAATCTGGTGAAGAGAAGTACTTGGTATAGAAATAAACACTACCAAATTTAAAGAAAATAGGTTCATATTTAGATATATCCACCCTATATACGTATGTATCGTCCGATTTGGTATCAAGGAGCTATAGAAGCCTTATTTTCCATTCGATCATGATGAAATTCAGCAGTGGGGAGTTTCTTTGTGCAGAAACGAACTCGGGCACGATTAAAGAAAATACGTTCATATGTATATACTCGTATAGTCACTACACTAAATACGTATATATTCTTCCCTATTTTGTAATTATGTACTGTATTTATCCATTGAAGAAAAATGGCAACCCTATGTGCATGCCTTTTGTATTCTTTGATTTTGTGTGTAGTTAGGGCCAAAAACAATATAATTTAAGAAGACTCCTTCCTGTAGCTAGTAATTGTCAGTTACGAATGAATAGGAATTTGATTCCAACTAGTAAGGCTTTTCGCGGATTTTCAGACCGTCTTTCCCGAATTTTTTGTAATTGTCACAATTAAAAAATTAATATTAATCGATAAGTGCAAAAAAAGTTCAATCAATGTTCGCGGAATACTGTTTTTCCGCGTGTTACAATTCATTCCTATTCGTTCGTAACTGATAGATTTTGACGTTTCGGCCTGAAGGAATGTCTTCTTATATTCTATTTGTCTTTGGTTAGGGCTGTTTGTATTTGTCGCTGTTTTAGCTATGTCCGTTTGTCTCAAACTCAGAAAGTGATTATAAGTTATTGGAATCAAATATTTTATTAATGACATTTTTTTGGAACAATTTCAATTTCTAACATGATTAAATTATCCAAGTAAAACGTTGGTGTTAATATTACACAAAGATAAACTTAACATAATCGATATAACATCTTTCGTTGCATGCGGTGCTGCAATTCTCCGCGCCTTATCATTGTGTGAATTACTTTAAGTATGGTACGCTCCTCGTATTTCTGACGCAAGAAATCCTACAGAAAACATTAAGAGTACATTAAAACGTACCACAAACTATTTGAAACTTACCTGTACAACATTTTGTTCCGAGACTTGTGACCCAATAGCAAAACGGCGTTTCAACTGTTTTTCTATTCTATTTAGGGTTTCTTGATCTTCTTCTGTGGTAAAACCTTCGGCACCTGCCAAGCTACCAGTCATTGCTGCATCCAAAGTTGATACTTGAAACAATCGCAATGACTCGTTAACATGCTCATCTGTTGCGAATGGTAGCAAATGAATTTTTGCTAATGATTCGGAAATGCGGATTATGGCCTCCAGTTGACGTACCGTAATTGGAATGCTTAATCGTTTGTCAGATGATTTTTCCTGTTGATTGGCGCCACTACGCATGAGTACATAACGACTCTTTAATTTCTCGCCAGCTTCTTCGCTTAAACGTGGCCCACAGTGGGTACGGCAATAGTGAATGTATTTTTTGAAAAGAGATAAAGGAATTTCTCCCACGGCATTTTCTGTTGGACCCGCTTTATTAGATGAAAGATGCACATTTATTATATGCTTAGCTAGTGTTATATCTCTTGATTCATCGTGTACATCTTTAACAATAAAAATCATATCAAAACGTGATAAAATTGTAGGCATAAAATCAATATTTTCTTCTCCTTTGGTGTCGTCCCAGCGACCAAATATGGAATTCGCAGCAGCCAAAACAGAACACCGGGAGTTCAAGGTGGTTGTAATGCCGGCTTTGGCTATAGATATAGTTTGTTGTTCCATAGCTTCGTGAATAGCAACACGATCATCTTCTCTCATTTTATCAAATTCGTCTATGCAGACAACGCCACCATCCGCTAATACCATGGCACCGCCTTCCATAACGAAGTTGCGCTAAATATAAAATAAACATAATTAAAAACAGTTATTCAGGTTAATCAAGATTCGTGTCGACCAATTAGTTGCATTTTTATTTAGAAGAAGCCTTGAAACCTAAAAAACTTCAAATGTACTAATGCCCAATATAACAATCTATATATATAAAATTGTTGCGTGACTGGCTGACTGACTGACTGGCTGACGGACTGATTGACTGACTGATCATCGCCCAGACCAAACGGCTGAAGCTAGAATCATGCAATTTGGTGGGAGGGTAGCCCTTGGGATGTAAACGAGCAATAAGACGGGATTTTTCAAAATTCGTACTATTACCCGCACAATGGTGCAAAAAGGGATAAATATGGTACCACCGCCAAATCTAAACGGAGTGAGCTAGAATCGTGAAATTTGATGTGATGTGTTTTTTAAAATCCGAACATTTACGCGCACAGTGGGGTAAAAAGGATAAATGTGGTACAACAGCCAAATCCAAATGGCAAGAACTAGAATCGTGAAATGTGCTGTTAGAGTAGCTATTGGGACGTAAACTACAACAAGGAGCGATTTTTTGAAAATTTTAGGGGCACAGTGGGACAGAAAGGGATAAATGTGGTACCACCGCCAGCTTTAACGTCTAGAATTAGAATGGTGAAAATTGAAGCGTGGGATGTCCTTAGGACAACGGATCGGCGTTGTCAGCTTTTTTTGTAATCGTACTTTTCGGGGCACAGGGGGCAAAAAAATAGGGTACAGTGGATTAAAAATGTTAGATATGGTCCCATGGTTCTAGGGTAGCTTTTGTAACATAAACTAGAGATCGAAAGTGATTTTTGGAAATTCTAACTTTAGGAGGCACAGTGGGGGCAAAACGTGTTAATTATGATGCATTGGGGCAAAATTGGAACTTAAACTTGAGATGTGAAGAGCACAGTGAGTCAAAAACATTAAATATTGTACAGTGGGACAAAAATGGTACAGTGAATAAAATGTGATTAAATATGCTTCAGTGGGACTTTAAGAGTTAAGTATGGTAGAGTGGGGACAAATTTTAAATACGATACAGTGAGACAAAAAGTGTTAAATATGGTACAGTGAGACAAAAAGTGTTAAATATAGTACAGTGGGTCAGAAAGGGGCGTACGTATGGTAGAGTGCTGAAATTTTTTAAATATGGTACAGTGAGAAAAAGTGTTAAATATGTACAGTGAGACAAAAAGTGTTAAATATGGTACAGTGAGACAAAAAGTGTTAAATATGGCACAGTGTGGTAAAAAGGGTTAACTATGATACAGTGGGGCAAAAATAGTTAAATATTGTAAAGTGAGATAAAATGGATTAAACATTGTACAGGCAAAAATGTATTCACTACGATACAGTGGGGCAAATATGATTAAATATGGCACAGTGTAACAAAAATGGTTAACTATGGTACAATGTGGGTCAAAAAGGGACAAAAATGTGTTAAATATGATACAGTGTAGCAAGCGTTAAATATGTTACAGTGAGGCAAGGGATTAATATTGCACAATGGGTCAAAAAAGGGTTAACCATAGTACAGCGGGGAAAAATAGTTAATAATGGTTGTTAACCGCGGCCCTCTGATCCGGCCCTGTTGAGAGCAATAGTCTGCTTCCTCTTCACTGCCTGTGCATTGCCTGTTTGTACAAGGTGGCGCAAAAGTAATCCTCCTATCAGAAAATGCTATAAATTTTGCGATTGGCCCCTAATGTCAGTTCTGTTTTGACATTTGTGTAGTAAACACATGCGAAATACACGTTAAGAAACAATGTTACACTGCACTGCTCCAGAACGCGGAATATTGCTGACTATTTATTTGACCAATAATCGGTCGGTGACTTTGGTACAGATTTCCAGGCCGTCCAACGCCTACTGGTGAAACACTGCGACGTTTAGCCGCTCGCCTCGAAGAGACTGGCACAACACGAGATGCTGCCAGGCGTGGCAGACCCCGGAGTAGCCGTTCTGCAGAGAATATTGCTGCTGTAGCCGAGGATGTCATGGAAGCGCCGTCGACATCGACCAGACGACGTGCCACGCAAATGGGTATCAGTCGACGGTCTCTACAGCGAATTTTGGTACAAGATTTGAAGATGTTTCCGTACAAAGTCCAGACGGTGCATCAGCTGTTAGCTGATGACCGCCAATCGCGTCTAACATAACATCGAAAGGTTACTTTTGCGCCACCTGTTACATATACTCGTTTACTGCATATGACTGCGTTTAAAGCAGAGCTTATATTTTGTTGTAATTTTCTAATGATGTCTACTGTAAATACAGACATACATACATATGAACGTCGACAGCGTTCATGGTCTGTCTCCCTTTTTCGTATCGTTCTTGCTTATAGATGCACGCACTTCCATACATACATATTTAAATGCCTATTTGCAGAATCATTGCTGCGCAGTCACTTTTTGGCTGTTGGATTTTTGTATGTGAGCATGAATTTGTATGTGCATCTATGTGTCTTTTGTTTACATTATGTTTGGCGCATATCTGGATGCGCACATAGCTGGCTGCGCACATATATGTCGTTAATATGTTTAAGAACTAATTAAATATGTATAAAAAGGAAGCCAATCTAATTATGTAGATTGGAAATTTGATGTTACTTAGCTACAAGTCCTTTAATAAACAAGTTGAATTCTCGGAAATTACAAAATTTCATTTCGCTTTTTATTTCGCTTATTTTCGCAAATATACTAGCCAGTAAAAACGCTTACTGGTTCAAACATTGGTGACCCCGACGTGATATAAATCGATATCACTTCACTAATATTATCATTCGGATAATACATATTAACAATAGAACATTATCATTCGGATAATATTAAACTATCAATTCGGGTAGTATTAAACTGTTTCGTGATTTTTGTACAAAGTTCGCAAGTGTTTCTAACAAGTGAAAATAATGCCTGGTGATAAAAGTAGCAACACAAGTGATGGAGCAGATAGCCCTAACAATCTGCTTCCATACATGACCAAGGTGGCAGCCATGGTGAAGCAGCTCGAGGCGTTAAAACTGTCCCTCACAACCAAGCAATTGGATGACTATGACGCCGCTGATTTGTCCGTCCGGCTGGATTTCGTAGAGCAAGTGAATGCTACATTCGAGGAGGCGCAGTCAGCACTGGAGCAAAAAGTGACTAGTGAGTTGGAGAGCTGCGAACGAATGAAGTTCGTGTCCCTCTATTTCGATGTGAAGGCGAAGTTAACTAGACAGTTAAACTTGACCAGGAAGTGCGACACAATGCCTCGTTCGTCAACGATGCGCCAATTTTCTCTTGATGGGGCGCCATTTTCTGATGCGCCATCTTCCTCATACAAACCTAGGCTTCCTGAAATCCAACTGCCCAAGTTTAGTGGAGCATATGCGGACTGGCCGAATTTCTATGCCCTTTTTTCGACGGTCATTGATGACAACACTGGTTTGAGTGACCTCGAAAAGTTCCACCATCTTCGTTCCAATCTGACTGGTACAGCTTTGGATACAATTTCGTCGTTAGAGCTGAATAACACGAATTACACAGAGGCGGTAAAATTGTTGAAAAATAGATTTGATAATAAGCTTCTTAATTTTCAGACACATGTGATGGAGCTTTTCTCGTTGAAGGCTGTGAACGGTGACTCGGCTGTTGGCTTGCGACACCTCAGCGACAAATTGAATTCGCATCTGTGTGCTATGTTGACCATTGCCAAGAAGGAACAAATTGCTGATGGTTTGTTAATATATTTGGCCACGACGAAGATGGATAAGGCATCTCAAATAAAGTGGGAAGAGTCACAAAAAATGAATGAGCTGCCAACGTGGGAGTCATTGTCCGCCTTTCTGGAAAGGAGATGCCAAATGCTGGAGAATTTGGAAAATTCTGTCGTTGGTGTGTCGGCTAGCCAGCAAATCTTCAAAAAGGCAAATCCCAAAAATCGTCATGTACACGTTGCAGCTTCCGGCTCCTCCGCCGTATGTACATTTTGTGACTCTGCAGGCCACTATATAACGAGTTGTGCTTTGTTTTCGAATCTTGCGCCATCTATTCGATACAAAGAGGCCAAAAGACTGATGTTGTGCCTCAACTGTTTGCGCAAGGGTCATGTATTGAAGAAATGTACTTCTGGAAGTTGTCGCAAGTGTTCATTAAAGCACCATACTATGTTGCACTTAGAGCCTAGCCCGTCCCTCCAGCCTTCAGCGTCACCGTCAGATCCCACTGTTCCACATACATCTCAAACTGTGCTTGTTTCGTCACCATCTAATACATCTGAAACATCAACATCAAATGTAAGTGTTCTGTTGGCTACTGCTGTTGTTTTGGTCAAAAACAAATGTGGAGTTTTTGTTCCCTGCCGGGCAATTTTGGACTCGGCATCCCAACTGAATCTGATGACTAGTCGCTTCATGAATCGTCTGTCCTTGAAGTGCAGACGTGTTTGTACTACCATATCTGGCATTGGCGATGGAAGTGTTAATGTTGACAAGTCTGTTGAGTTCGTAGTGAAATCCAGATGCAGCGATTTTCTGATATCGCTTGCTGCAATGGTGGTGCCCACTATCACGGATTATCAACCGAACGTGAGCATCAGCACTTCTGGCTGGAATATTCCCAAAAATATTCAACTGGCTGATCCTTCTTTCGATAAAGCTGAACGTATCGATATGCTAATTGGTGCTGAGCATTTCTTCGAGCTGATGTCTGTGGGGCAAATAAAATTAGCTGAAAATTTGCCCATTTTGCAGAAAACTGTTTTCGGCTGGGTGGTTGCTGGCGGTGGTTTGCGTTCTCCAAGGTCCTGGTCATTGGCTATTGCGTGCTCAGAAGTAAAGGATGAAGAGGAGGAGTTGTCAGCCATTGTAAAAGGCTCCTGGGAGGTCGAGAACAACTTCCAATCCGTAGCTGAAATCGATGATGAAGCCATTTTGTGCGAAAACCATTTTGTTCGCAATACCGTTCGCCTTGCTTCTGGAGCATATTCTGTTCGACTGCCGTTGGTAGAGGGCAAAACCACCGCCTCACTCGGAGGCTCTTATGAACGTGCCTTGCAACGTTTTCTTAACTTGGAGAAGAAGTTTAGAAGATATCCCGATATTAAGGCTCAATATTCTAACTTTGTCAGTGAGTATGCCGCACATAACCATACGTCTTTAATTTCAACGCAGGTATCAGCCTCTAAATACTTTTTGCCACATCATTGCGTCCATAAGTTGGATAGTACGTCAACCAAACTTCGAGTAGTTTTTGATGGTTCCGGAAAAACTACAACTGGTCTGTCTCTAAATGATATTTTGTTTGCCGGGCCAACTATACAGCCCAAACTCTTCAACACCCTCCTGAGATATAGATTTTTTGAAGTGGCATTGAGCGGTGACATTTGCAAAATGTACAGGTGTGTTCGAATGTCTCATCCTGATGACTATCTACAATGTATTCTGTGGAGAGAAAATGAGGAGGATGAAATCCAAGTCTATAAGCTCAATACGGTTACTTATGGTACGAAGCCTGCTGCATTTTTAGCAATACGTGCCATGCACCAACTCGCTGCTGACGAAGAATGTAATTTTCCGTTGGGAGCAAAAATCGTCAGAGGAGATTTTTATGTGGACGATTTAATTTCTGGCGGTGATTCAGTTCAAGATGTATTGGCGATAAGGCAGCAAGTTTCAGCATTACTTCAGAAAGGTGAATTTTCTATACGAAAGTGGTGTTCTAATGTCCCAGCAGTACTGGATGGCTTACCTTCTGATCAATGCGAAACTATGTTGAAGTTTCACGATGGTACTGATGTCACAAAAACACTTGGACTTGTCTGGGATCCAAAGGATGATGTATTCATTTTCGCAATTCAGCCTCTTAGCGATTGGAAAGTTGTCACCAAGCGCTCAATTCTGTCCTCGATAGCTAGACTATACGACCCATTGGGTTTGGTCGGCCCAATCATCACAAAGGCTAAAATGTTCATGCAGCATTTATGGAAAATTAACTTGGACTGGGACGAAAGTCTACCACAGTCATTGCATTCGGCTTGGATTGATTATGTTTCCAAATTTGATGTCATTCGCCGATTCACATTTCCTCGCTACGTTTCTTTGCCGAAATCGATGATCCAACTCCATGCATTTTGCGACGCCAGCTTGGCTGCTTATGGCGCATGTGTTTATGTTCGTGCTGAGTTGGGTGACTTCCTTATTGTGTTCAAAATCGAGGGTGTCTCCATTAAAAACCCTTACTGTGCCAAAGCTCGAGCTTTTAGCTGCCTCTCTGATGGCTGAGTTGGTAGATTCTGTTTTCAAGTCCTTGCAAAACAGCTGTTCTGTTCACTGTTGGTCTGACTCTATGGTGGTACTATCCTGGCTTCGTGAACAGCCATCAAAGTTCAATGTTTTTGTGGCAAACCGAGTTTCCAGTATTCAGTCATACCCAATTCCAATGACATGGCATTATGTACCAACAAATTTGAATCCGGCCGACATCTTATCGAGGGGTGCATCTCCTGAAGAGCTGTTGTGCTCCAAGCTTTGGAATTCTGGTCCACATTTCTTGCTGGGTGATTCGTCATCTTGGCCAGATAATGTGGAATTTCTGACCGAGTTGCCGGAGTGTCGTAAAAATGTTTTGGTGATGACTTCCCTTACCGATTTGTCGATGCAGTGTAAGTATCACAATACATTTCCCAAAATTCAAAGAATTTTCGCTTACGTTTACAAATTCATTTTTTCTAAATTGCGAGGTCAATCCGAAGTGCTAACTCCTGGTGATATCAAGAATGGAACTTATCTGCTAATCAAAAATATCCAGTTAGTTCACTTCTCGGCCGAATATAAAGCCTTGAAGGCAAATCAAAACGTTTCATCTTCAAGCAAGCTGTATTCCCTGTTGCCAATTTTAGACGACTTTGGCCTGATTCGAGTAGGCGGCCGACTTCAGCATTCGAGCTTGGACTATGATGCTCAGCACCCCATCATACTTCCCAAACATCATTCATTTACGGCATCTATGTTGATGCATTTTCATAAAAAACTGTTGCATGCTGGTTCGCAATGTTTACTGGCATCAATTCGGCAGCAATATTGGCCCATTGGGGGCCGAAAACTTGTAAGCTCGATTATCTCGAAATGCTTACGATGCTTCAAAATGAAGCCGAGATTGAGCCAGCATGTTATGGGATCTCTACCCTCTGGTCGAGTGAAGCCGAATCGCGCCTTTCACACAACTGGGACGAGTAATAGAAGTCATCTGCGGCGAGGATGGTGTTGTTCGCATTGTAAACGTTCGAACGAACAATGGAGTTTTCAAGCGTGCTGTCTCTAAGGTCGCAGTTTTACCAATTGAGAAGTCAGTTGAAGGTCCCTGCCCTTCAACGGGGGGAGGATGTTAACCGCGGCCCTCTGATCCGGCCCTGTTGAGGGCAATAGTCTGCTTCCTCTTCACTGCCTGTGCATTGCCTGTTTGTACATATACTCGTTTACTGCATATGACTGCGTTTAAAGCAGAGCTTATATTTTGTTGTAATTTTCTAATGATGTCTACTGTAAATACAGACATACATACATATGAACGTCGACAGCGTTCATGGTCTGTCTCCCTGTTTCGTATCGTTCTTGCTTATAGATGCACGCACTTTCATACATACATATTTAAATGCCTATTTGCAGAATCATTGCTGCGCAGTCACTTTTTGGCTGTTGGATTTTTGTATGTGAGCATGGTCATGTGGCGACTGTTCCGCTTAACGTAGGACGGTGAATTCTGAGTGTACACCACAATTTGTTTGCCTGAAGTCTTCGCAGAAATTCGAAAAACGAACAAGAGAAGACGAATCATTGTGCACCATGACAATGCGAGCTCTCACACATCGGCCTTTTTGGCCGGCCAAAACATCGAATTGATGGTCATCCGCTGTACAGCCCTGATTTGACACCCAATAACTTCTTCTTATTCACTCACATCAAGAAAAAACTGCTTGGTCAACGTTTTTCGACGCCTGAAGCAGCTGTTGAAGCGTTCAAAAACCATGTTTTGGAGGTGAATTTTCAACACACTGTAACCAAAACAATTCGAGCTCAAATGACAAACAAGAGAAGACGAATCATTGTGCACCATGACAATGCGAGCTCTCACACATCGGCCTTTTTGACCGGCCAAAACGTCGAATTGATGGTCATCCGCCGTACAGCCCTGATTTGACACCCACATCAAGAAAAAACTGCTTGGTCAACGTTTTTCGACGCCTGAAGCAGCTGTTGAAGCGTTCAAAAACCAAAACAATTCGAGCTCAAATGACAAAACGGTCTGAGTGAAGTTATGCTAAAAAATTTCATACTTTCCAATGGAAGTTCTAGTTTTCATCTGGCAGCACCAGCATTGCCAGGACCCAAATATAAATAGCAACCCTCGTATAACGCTAATGCTGTTTTACTTGTTGTTAATATTGTAATGGATTTAGAATAGGTAGTCATCCCCGGTGCGTTCTTGAAATCATCCACAGAGCGTGCTTTAGTCGTCCCCTGCACCTGCTTAAGATTATTAAATTAAAATTAGCGCTTATGGTGTTTAGCGTGTTCTCGAATTCGTAACCAGCACATGCTTTAAATTATCTTCAGTTGGTGATGATTTTGCAAAAAAAGCGTCGCTTATATTTGATGCTTAATTAATATACCACCGTGCATGGATTCGTCACATATGAGGTTTCCCGAATGTACACTGATTATGCACGAATGTGATTTGTTTTTCGCTGGGTAAAGTAGTAAGTGGACGTTAGTAAAATTTTTTGTTAAACTACGATATTTTATCTGAGACTAGCGTTAACCCGGTGCGCTTCGCAGCCCCCATCATTTATTAATTTTCTGTTTAGGGTACTATAGAATATGTAAAAACAAATTACAATTCCATATGGGGAACAATTAATGTGTACAATAGAATACGAAAATCTCCGATAAATTTCTTGTTTATATTCCTGGCATCAAGGTACGATATTTATCTCTTTTCCCTTCTGTGCCTCTAAATGTCAAAAACTATTATTTGGATCATATTTTGCCTTTTTCCCCTAGTTTATATTCCAATAGCTACACTCACACCCTGGTAAAATATAAATCAATGTTTGCCCCACGGTGTCGTTAAAAGCTTTCATTTAAAAAGAAGGTAAAATGAGTGCCTAGTTTAAGTTGCAAGACTTACAATTGCCATTGGGATCATATTTAATCATTTTATCTCCATTGTACTACATTTAACCCAAAGTTTCATAATTAACCATTTTTGCACCACTGTACAACATTTAGTAGTTTGTGCCCCAACAGTGGCACTAAAAGTGTGCATTTAGAGAACATCAAAGTTTATATTCTAAGATCCATATTCCCATCCTTAGGCCGTATTTTACACTTTGTGTCCCATATCTGTGACACGTTTAACTTTTTATGGACAAAATTTCATTTCGCTTATTTTCGCAAATATACTAGCCAGTAAAAACGCTTACTGGTTCAAACAATGGTAAAGTGGGACAAGAAGTGTTAAATATGGTATAGGGGGCCAAAAAGCGTTACCTCGGAAACAGTGAGGCAAAAATGTGTTAACTATGGTACAGTGGGACAAAAATGATTAAATATGGTACAATGTGAAAATATTATTGACTATTGGTGGCAAAATGATAAATGTGGTAAGTTGGAAAAAATGTGTTATATGTTCCAGATATGTATACAATTTCGTACTGCAGAAGAACAGTGGAATAATTAAATACTGAATTAAGTTAAGTAGTAAAATGATTCATGGCCAGAGTGCGAAGGATCTATGTTGTCCATAAAAAGTTAAACGTGTCACAGATATGGGACACAAAGTGTAAAATACGGCCTAAGGATGGGAATATGGATCTTAGAATATAAACTTTGATGTTCTCTAAATGCACACTTTTAGTGCCACTGTTGGGGCACAAACTACTAAATGTTGTACAGTGGTGCAAAAATGGTTAATTATGAAACTTTGGGTTAAATGTAGTACAATGGAGATAAAATGATTAAATATGATCCCAATGGCAATTGTAAGTCTTGCAACTTAAACTAGGCACTCATTTTACCTTCTTTTTAAATGAAAGCTTTTAACGACACCGTGGGGCAAACATTGATTTATATTTTACCAGGGTGTGAGTGTAGCTATTGGAATATAAACTAGGGGAAAAAGGCAAAATATGATCCAAATAATAGTTTTTGACATTTAGAGGCACAGAAGGGAAAAGAGATAAATATCGTACCTTGATGCCAGGAATATAAACAAGAAATTTATCGGAGATTTTCGTATTCTATTGTACACATTAATTGTTCCCCATATGGAATTGTAATTTGTTTTTACATATTCTATAGTACCCTAAACAGAAAATTAATAAATGATGGGGGCTGCGAAGCGCACCGGGTTAACGCTAGTCTCAGATAAAATATCGTAGTTTAACAAAAAATTTTACTAACGTCCACTTACTACTTTACCCAGCGAAAAACAAATCACATTCGTGCATAATCAGTGTACATTCGGGAAACCTCATATGTGACGAATCCATGCACGGTGGTATATTAATTAAGCATCAAATATAAGCGACGCTTTTTTTGCAAAATCATCACCAACTGAAGATAATTTAAAGCATGTGCTGGTTACGAATTCGAGAACACGCTAAACACCATAAGCGCTAATTTTAATTTAATAATCTTAAGCAGGTGCAGGGGACGACTAAAGCACGCTCTGTGGATGATTTCAAGAACGCACCGGGGATGACTACCTATTCTAAATCCATTACAATATTAACAACAAGTAAAACAGCATTAGCGTTATACGAGGGTTGCTATTTATATTTGGGTCCTGGCAATGCTGGTGCTGCCAGATGAAAACTAGAACTTCCATTGGAAAGTATGAAATTTTTTAGCATAACTTCACTCAGACCGTTTTGTCATTTGAGCTCGAATTGTTTTGGTTTTTGAACGCTTCAACAGCTGCTTCAGGCGTCGAAAAACGTTGACCAAGCAGTTTTTTCTTGATGTGGGTGTCAAATCAGGGCTGTACGGCGGATGACCATCAATTCGACGTTTTGGCCGGTCAAAAAGGCCGATGTGTGAGAGCTCGCATTGTCATGGTGCACAATGATTCGTCTTCTCTTGTTTGTCATTTGAGCTCGAATTGTTTTGGTTACAGTGTGTTGAAAATTCACCTCCAAAACATGGTTTTTGAACGCTTCAACAGCTGCTTCAGGCGTCGAAAAACGTTGACCAAGCAGTTTTTTCTTGATGTGAGTGAATAAGAAGAAGTTATTGGGTGTCAAATCAGGGCTGTACAGCGGATGACCATCAATTCGATGTTTTGGCCGGCCAAAAAGGCCGATGTGTGAGAGCTCGCATTGTCATGGTGCACAATGATTCGTCTTCTCTTGTTCGTTTTTCGAATTTCTGCGAAGACTTCAGGCAAACAAATTGTGGTGTACACTCAGAATTCACCGTCCTACGTTAAGCGGAACAGTCGCCACATGACCAGTTTTTTTTAAACCAGTTGTTAACAGTGCTATAGGATGGTGCTTCAGCGCCATACAAAGATTAAAGTTCATCAATGCACTCTTGTCGTGATAATCCACGTCGAAAGTTGTGAAAAAAAGAACGCACGACAATGTTGACGAGTTAATTCTATTTTTTGCCAAATTAATTTTTTCAAGACACTGTAAACAACACAAATGATGGTCGTACGTCAAAACGTTCTGAGTACGTTTATGCTAAAAAATGTCAAACTTTCATATGGAAATGTCAGATGGCGCCAGGCAACACTTAGTGCTGCCTAGGCCAGAAATATATATATAGCAACCCTCGTAAATAAATTTATATTTACTAGTTTTGTAAGTAATAAAAATAGAACAAAACATAAAATAAATACAATTTATACATATTTAATTCTAAAAATGTATATATTTTCATTGTTCATGGACTACTCATGCAGTGGATAAGATATAAAGTCAAAATAAATAATTATATAAATGAATAAAAAGTAAATAAATAAATAAATAAATAATTAAATAAATAAATAAACAAAATAAATAAATAAATACATATATTCTCGAAAATGTTGTTTAGCTATATTAGAATAAGATGGTGTCTTCTTACTCTTCTTTATGGCCAATTGATTTTTCCGTGTCTGTAGTCTTTTTGTTTAAAGCCTTAACTTTTCCGCCCACGAGCGAAGGACCCCGACTAGAGACTTCACTTTGTGTGGTTACGTTAGGCTTCCCGAATTACTGGAAGACGGCGAGCCCTTTTTCTTCTTAGTCACTTTCACAGCGCTATGTTCTTCGGGAGATATGACTCTTTTATCGGCCTCCATGTTTGTATTGGAGGTAGAATTGTCAGGTTCATCCCGTAATTTGCTTCTCTGTGCCCCTGACAGTCTCTTTGAGTTAGCAACAATGGTGATATTGTTTTGGCTGGCTTTTAAAGGCTGGGGTTGCGTAGAGCCCCAGCTGGGTCCTGCTTCATCTGTCTTATCAATTGTTTTGCCTGCGGCTGGATGTGCTCTTGTTTCATTTTCGACTACGGGATCCAAGGCACCAAAACTCGTAGAAGTTGCATGCTCACGATTGTTCGATAACGACGACACATGGCTCGTGAGTGAATCAACGCTTGTCGCCGGCACTGGGTTTTCCCTCCCCTGCGCCGTAATCTCCTTCGTCTTTTTTGGTTTAATCATAAATTGGATGGGGGAGACACACCCATAGCCCGTAATAGGTACGTCGATATAGGCCTTCCAGAGAAATTTCTGTCCAGAGACCGATGCACCCAATTCAACCTACGCTTTAAAAACAACAAACCACGTGGTTGCGTAGTAGGTTGGTGAATAGGTACTGCGTAATAGGTTAAAAACTATCCGCTCTGCGATAACACGTCCGTTCGCTACGAATGGCGGCGACTGACTGGGATTGCAATTTTTAGTACTGGCTCCGTCAATATAATTTTTTTTTAATAAATTTTGTGGGATTAAAATCGATTTTTGTTCTAAATTTTGTTCAGATACGTATATAAGTAAGGTGGTGTACTTATTGGAGATCTGACTCTTTTATCGGCCTCCATGTTTGTATTGGAGGTAGAATTGTCAGGTTCATCCTGTAATTTGCTTCTCTGTGCCTCTGACAGTCTCTTTGAGTTAGCAACAATGGTGATATTGTTTTGGCTGGCTTTTAAAGGCTGGGGTTGCGTAGAGCCCCAGCTGGGTCCTTCTTCATCTGTCTTAACAATTGTTTTGCCTGCGGCTGGATGTGCTCTTGTTTCATTTTCGACTACGGGATCCAAGGCACCAAAACTCGTAGAAGTTGCATGCCCACGATTGTTCGATAACGACGACACATGGCTCGTGAGTGAATCAACGCTTGTCGCCGGCACTGGGTTTTCCCTCCCCTGCGCCGTAATCTCCTTCGTCTTTTTTGGTTTAATCATAAATTGGATGGGGGAGACACCCCCATAGCCAGTATTAGCCCGTAATAGGTACGTCGATATAGGCCTTCCAGAGAAATTTCTGTCCAGAGACCGATGCACCCAATTCAACCTACGCTTTAAAAACAACAAACCACGTGGTTGCGTAGTAGGTAGGTGAATAGGTACTGCGTAATAGGTTAAAAACTATCCGCTCTGCGATAACACGTCCGTTCGCTACGACTGGCGGCGACTGACTGGGATTGCAATGTTTAGTACTGGCTCCGTCAATATAATTTTTATTTTAATAAATTTTGTGGGATTAAAATCGATTTTTGTTCTAAATTTTGTTCAGATACGTATATAAGTAAGGTGGTGTACTTATTGGTATCAGTTTATTTTTGGGTGTTGACTAAATTTGTAGAATTTTGTTCCTGGAAAAAATGCCGCTAAAACACAAGTGTTTTGTGCTTTAGTGTCAAAATAATTGTATTTTAGTGTCAAATTAATTAATTTAGTGTCTTTAATCGCGATTTTGTTAAACAAATATTTGTATCATTTTCTGTTTGTGATTTATTAGTTAATAAATTATTAGTTAATTTTGTTGATTTTTTTTCGGTGAAATATTCTTTGTCGCTACAATAACAAGTGTTGGTGCTTGTCACTGTGTTTGTGCTAGTTGATTATTGTTGCTTTGTGCTTCTGTTTGTTTGAAATATCAACAGAGTTGCCAGTGTAGTGTATTTTGTCTGTTTGTGGGGATATATTTTCGCTTCTCATTTTAAAATAGTAGAGGATTTCTATTTGTTTGGATTTTATTTATTGTTTGGTGTTATTTGTCTGTTTTGGTGTATTTTTACCTAACTTAAAAATCACATGCAAATCGGGAAATTGTAAAATTACTTCCGACAAGGAAACACTAATTGAGTGCTGGCTATGCACTAACTTATGGCATGCCAAGTGTGCTGGCGTGACTGCTAGGATAGTTGACGCTTTATATGGTGAAAAAAATGGTCTTCACTGGTGCTGCATCAAGTGTAGAAAGATTAATATTGAATTTTATAATTTCGTCAAATCGTATACGAATGAGGTTAATGATCTGAACCAAGACATTTTCAATGTCTATATGCGGTTCATGAATTTCTGTGCTTTGATTAAGAATTATCCTAACATAGACGAGTATGCTAGTTCGCCGGCTTCTTCTGGACAGAAACGAAAAAGGTTGATGAACAAATTAAACATTGATCAGCCTAATGTTTCTAATCCAAAAAAGCCGGACACGCCCTCAGCTCTAACAGTGCCACCTAATCCTGTTGATAGGGCAGCTCCATTAACTGCTCCTGCAACTTCACAGGATGTAACTCCAATTCCACCTGTGGTTTCTCCCCTTGTGGTTCCGCAAGTTGTTGTTCCGCCACCGGTTACTAGGAATACGACGCAAAGAGCAAATAGGAAAACGAAAACACTGACTGTGGTGCCAGTCAAGAAAGTAGTTTTTGTTTCACTTTTTGCCTTAGATACGTCCTCTGAAGATTTGGAGAACTATATTAGATCCAAGATTGAGGGTGATTTCTATCTGAAGACAGGCAAGATGAGATTACCTTCAACGGCTACAAGGTCATCATTTAAGGTTATTGTTCAACCTGAAATCTTTGATAGGTTGATAGATCCCAATTTTTTGCCTCCAAAGGCATTTGTGAAAGGGTAGATAACCTGGCTCGTTTACCTGCGAGGCATTCTAACTTGCCAAAAAGCTAATAAACTCTCTGGTCATAGCTTATCAGAATTTAAGAGGGGCTAATACTAAATTAACCCACTCATTTGCTGATAGTTTTGACATCGATTTCTCTGTTTTGTCTTTCACTGAGACCTGGTTAAACCTAATATATTTGATTCGGAAATTTTATCTAATGAATACGTGATATACAGAAGGGATCGTCTTAATAAAATCTGTGGTGGTGTCCTCATAGTTGTAGTTAGTTCGCTGTCGTCTGAACGTGTATATCTTGACATAACTAACGACATTGAATTCATTGTTGTCTCTATTAATTTAGGGGAAACCAAATTATTCGTTAGTTGCTCTTACATCCCTCCAAACTCGGAATTATCTGTTTATAATAATCACTTATCGGCTATCGGCAGAGTTGTTTCGATGATGAGATGTGTTGATCGAATTATCATTCTAGGTAATTTTAACTTACCCTCCGTTTCTTGACTTTCATTGCCCGATACTGAGGCATTTATTCCCCTAAATTCTTCATCAACCTCTTTTGAGTGGACCTGCGATGTAGTCAGGCGTTTTTCTGATTTCGATATATTCCAGATTAATGGTATTTCCAACTCAATTGATAAATTACTTGATTCAGTATTTGTTGATAATTCCCAATTATTCGATGTTTACAGAATTTCTCCAATTTCTACGCCGGAGAATAATTGCCACCCTACCGTGGGTATTTCCATGACGTATGACATGGTGGACGCTCCCTGTCCACACACCCCACGTGATGAGGGTGCAGTTTTTTGTTTTAAAAGAACTAATTTTGATTTTCTTAATGATCTGCTCCTCGACGTTGATTGGGATAGTATCTGCAGTTGTGATCATCTAACTCACATTGACACAGCTATTGAGCAGTCTGTTCCGAAGATTCGTGTTAAAAATCTATCAAGAACTTGAAGAGCAGACTATTTAAAAAATTTAAAAAATCGGGTTCGGAGACCGATTATGCGAAGTATGCTATTGCCAGATCTCAATTTATTATTGAATCTAACAGATGTTATGGAATCACAGAGGGGCTGAGGGGAGTCTCCGGACTCTTTGACGCATCTGGCGGGGACACGCTTCTCGATGATACGGACGAAGAGTTTGATAACACCCTTGTGGGCGGATGTTAGTTAATCTGTCAATTACCATCGTCCTGATACAGGAGCCGTACGCAATGGGAGGAAGGGTATGCGGTATCAGGACACCCAACTTTGTGAAGGCACTCCAAGAACCTGAATTTTGCCAGGAAAGATCTAAGTATCTTTCTCCTGGCTAATTTAAGTGGTAAAGACCAAACATCTGCTAGTCTGGAGATCGGTAATCACATATTTTGGGTGGTCTCCAGTTACTTGCCTTATGAAGCTGTAGTGCCGTTTGCTCTATTCAGGGAAGTAGTAGAAGAAGCAACGTCTGACGAGGTCGAGCTGATTATTGGCGCAGACACGAACGCTCATCATACTATCTGAGGGGTAGTACGGATATAAACAATAGGGGTGATTCGCTTCTTGTCTTTATTCTAACTACGAACCTAAGTATTTGTAACATAGGTAATAAACAGACCTTTACAATTAAAGACAGACAAGAAGTACTAGACGTAACGTTTGCTACTGACCGGCTGTCAGACAAAATTATTGGGTGGAATGTACTGGACGACCACTCATTCTCAGATCACCATTACACTTTTTTTTTTAACGAACGGTCCCAACGCTTCCACTCTTACCCGCCCCTTCCGACCGATGGGGCGGGTAAGAGTGGATGCGTCCCCATGACGTAGGGATTGCGTACACACCATGATCCGGACCATGGCGTGTTAATAGTAGAGGGTGGAAATACCAGCTACAGAAACATTTCAACAGCTTTCTATATATAGACAAAGTTTTTATATATATAGACATTAGGGCGGGTCAAAAAAAATAATGCGGTTGTCCGAATCTCAAATGAAAGCTTGTTTTGTTTAATGAATATCCCCCTAATATATATAGGCTTGATCTTGAGCCGCCAGTGAGCTAGAGCGATATTACATAACCTCTAAAATTCATGTTTTTCTTGAAAATGTCGGACATCGTTGACTCAATCGGGTAAATTTACGCTCTTAAATCGTAAAATTACGCTCTTAAATCGTGAATATCTTTGGTTCTATTATCGCGAGAATCACAATATTGGTATCGTTAGAAGCGGAGTAGCGAGTTCTAGCTGCACACATGGAAATGCTCCCGATTGAGTTAACGATGTCCGAAATTTTCAAGAAAAACATGAATTTTAGAGGTTATGTAATATCGCTCTAGCTCACTGGCGGCTCAAGATAAAGCCTACATATATTAGGGGGATATTCATAAAACAAAACAAGCTTTCATTTGAGATGCGGACAACCGCAATATTTTTTTTTTTTGAACCGGTCTAATAGACATGTAGTGAACCTCTAAACAAATAACATTAGTCTACTTACATATTTAAAAAAGAGATTATTCTAGATATAACTGCATCAATTTCTACGACAATGTCAATAACATCATACATATGCTTCAGAATCAAACCTAATTGAAAGCGTACATTCTTAATGCACTATCAAATGGTTGCGCCATAATGTAGGTATGGGTTTTACTCACAGCACGATTTTTGTTCGATTGTTCGCATGCAAAATGCGAAATCAACAGTGGGTACAAGGGGAATTTTTAAAATGTCGCAACATTATGTTGTGATATTATTTTTCAGAAACGAAATCACCATAAGATTTACTCAGTCTTAGTTCACACTTGACTAAATAATTTTTATTATTATATTTTCTCAATTTACTTATAGTAAAAGTAGGTAAAATGTTTACTGATATCAAGTCACATTTTCTCAAGTTCAAGTATTGCTAAATGGATGTAAACTAAAGTAATTTCCTTACTGATGCTTAGAAAGAATTTCTTAATATTTGACACTCACAAATAGTGTATGTTTCGGGGGATATTGTTTTAATCAAAAATATGTTTCCATTCGAACATTTCTTTATTTGGAACTAATATTTCCGAAAAAATATTAATTTGTATTTAAGTATTTTGGCAATGTATCAATGCCTTATATTCATAAATTTTATATGTTTGTAAAATTCAATTAAAATTTAAATCGTAAAATAAATTGCATTGATAGATTGACAAAAGGAGTTGAATTGGAATATTTGTAAATTAAAAATTATTGATGTAAAACAAAAGCTTATGCTGTCAAAGACATCTTTAACTATAAAGTTTAACACAAAACCTAGGAAAAACTAACCACAATTTGAAAAAGTCAACAAAGTTTTAAAAATCTTTTTGCATAAAATATATTTGGAAAACTTCTTAAACAATGACTTTTTTGTAAGTAAACACAAATTTTATTTGTGAAAGTCAGTTTAAAAATATATTATGTTCTAATATATAAATATATGCGTTCCAAACAAAATTTCTTGATTTCAAATAAAATTTGTTTGTTAACAAATATATAATACTTAAAAAAATCGTTTCCAAACATATTTTCTTTCAATACAAACATATGGAAAATTGCGATTTTTCCCCGTGTAGTAATATTTAAAAGATGTCTGGCGCCGCCAGTCGTAGCGAACGGACGTGTTTTCGCAGAGCGGATAGTTTTTATCCTATTACGCAATACCTATTCACCTACCTACTACGCAACCACGTGGTTTGTTGTTTTTAAAGCGTAGGTTGAATTGGATGCATCGGTCTCTGGACAGAAATTTCTGAGCTTAGTCTGGAAGGCCTATATCGACGTACCTATTACGGGCTAATACTGGCTATGGGGCTAATACTGGACGTGTTATGGCAGAGCGGATAGTTTTTACCCTATTACGCAATACCTATTCACCTACCTACTACGCAACCACGTGGTTTGTTGTTTTTAAAGCGTAGGTTGAATTGGATGCATCGGTCTCTGGACAGAAATTTCTGAGCTTAGTCTGGAAGGCGTATATCGACATTCCTATTACGGGCTAATACTGGCTATGGGGGTGTCTTTACCCAACCAATTTATGATTGAACCAAAAAAAGACGAAGGATATTACGGCGCAGGGGAGGGAAATCCCAGTGCCGGCGACAAGCGTTGATTGCTCACGAGTCATGTGTCGTCGTTATCTAACAATCGAGAGCATGCAACTTCTACGAGCTTTGGTGCCTTGGATCCCGTAGTCGAAAATGAAACAAGAGCACATCCAGCCGCAGGCAAAACAAATGATAAGATAGATGACGCAGAACCCAGCTGGGGCTCTAAGCAACCCCAGCCTTTAAATGGCAGTGGGGACTTAGTTGCTAACCCAAAGAGACTCAGGGGCACAAAGAAGGAAACTGAATAAGTTGAACCGACAGAACCTATTACGGGGTGAACCTTCGGTAGCTTAGTGGTTAGTGCGTTAGACTTGGATCCCGAAGGTGCTGGGTTCAACTCCCAGCCATGGCACCGGAAAAACTTTACATCAGCATTTCATGTTTTCATCATAATTCGAGTTTCTGCAGCTAAAAAATAAACTCACCGGTCGCACTACCACTACAACAACATCTGATCACACAAGTCAACAGGGATGCTAAAAATAGACATAACACCATGACGACTATTAACAGTAATGCAGCGCTTCTAGTGGAGAATAGAAACGGCAACACTCAAATAACATCCATTCCCTGATATTAACAGACGAATTTTAATTTACAACCGGACAACATTGAGTGGATGAAAACAACATAAGGTTCCCGCGATAATCGGATATATGCCGGAACGAAGTCTGTAATAGAAATAGACTTAAGGATTATCAACTCAGCGTCTCCAAGCTGCTACAACAACAACGGGATGAACCTGACAATTCTACCTACCAATGAAGATGTCTTAAAGCGAATAATAACCAGTAAGGAAAGGCAGAAAGTCGGGCGGGGCCGACTATATAATACCCTACACCTCCCTAACAATGCGATAAGGGTCATCGCCATAATAATTTGGAACAATTGGTAAATGGGTAGAAACATATTATTTAATTCTGAAACGATAATCGCTAAATTAAGCAATATTCGCTCCTAAATTGAGAAACATCTTTCTGGAAAATTTTAATGATCGGAAGTAAAATACAACTTCTATAGCGGTTTGATACCAAATCAGGAGGAACATATATATGGAGCTTTAATATAAATCTGAACCGATCTTCCCTGAATACTCATTCATGTAAAAAGACTTCCTTCTGTCGAATTTCGTACTGATCGGATATAAAATACAGTCTCTACAGCGCTTACATGTCAAATCGGGGATAACATATATATGGGAGCTATATATAAATCTAAACCGATTTTCCTTCATGTAATAAGAAACCTCTTTCTGCCGAATTTCGCACTGATCGGATATAAAATACAGTTTTTACAGCGCTTACATATCAAATCGGGGGTAACGTATATATGGGAGCTATATCTAAATATGAACCGATTTCTTCCAAATTTAACAGTGTTCATTCATATAATAAGAAACATCTTTCATACTGATCGGATATAAAATTAAGTTTTTACAGCGCTTACATGTAAAATCGGGGTAACATATATAGGGGGGCTATATCTAAATCTGAACCGATTTTAATCAAATCGGGATCGTCCTTGAGCCAAAAAAAGATATGATTACAAGAATACAGACAGACAGACGGTCAGACGGACATAGCTTAATCAACTCAGAAAGTGATTCTAAGTCGATCGGTATAATAAACGATGGGTCTATTTCTTCTCCTTTTGGGTGTTACAAACAAATGCACAAAGTTATAATACCCTGTACCACAGTGTGGTGTAGGGTATAACAATTGTTTTTGAACCGATTCAATCTTATTAACATAAGTCCCGTATTGGGGGTCCCGCACTACAGACCCATATTCTAGAATAGGTGTAACTAGGGACGTATACAACTGCCATATGGATCTACGAATTCTTTCGCCCATCGCTTAATGAAACCGAGCACGCCATAAGCTTTTTTCACCATTGTAATTATGTGATTATTGAAATTGAGTTTCGGATCCATTAATATACCAAGATCCACAAAGGATTCAACAGTATCTAAATTGGAACCATGAAGACTAAAACTAGATGGAATCGCCCTCGACCTAGAGAAACACATATGTTTACATATAGAGTTCAAACTCGCTGAAAAAGCGCCCACAGAAATGTGAGAAAGACGAAGTGGCACCTGTATGAGAAGAATTTCAAGAAAGTCCTCAACTCCAAACTTCTGTACGAACCGTGTGACAAAGCCGGTCTAGATAATCTGGTCGAGCATATCGCCACATCATTCAACAGTTTCCTTGAAGAAGCCTGTCCAAAAACAAGGTACAAGGGTAAAACTAAACCCCAATGGTGGACTTCTGAGCTAACGCCTATGAAAAAGACCTGCAACAAGCTATTCAACAAGGCTAAATCTACTGGGGTCGCTAATGTTTGCTTAGAAAGGCGCAAAGACGCTCTTGGTATACCTTCTGTGCCGAAGTGGAAAAGGACTCCGACGCCTCAAGGCTGAGGAAAATACTATAAACTTCACCCTGTACAGTGGGTTATTTGCAGGATGAGGCAAATAACTGGACTAAACCAGTCCAGTCCAGAAATCGTTAGCAACCCTGTTCCAATGGTTTGCTTTTTGAGTTTGTGCTCCTGTGACAGTTTAATTAATTAATTTTAGCCGATTTTAATAGTTTCTTGCTTTTTTAAAATTGTGTTTAAGTACAGATAAGTGTATTTTTCAATAAGTGCACCTATTGTTTTTATTAATTATTTGCTTTCTGTGAAAATTCCTGTGTTTTAAGTTGGGATTTATTTGCTATTGCAATTAGATAACAACTGTTGTGTTCCATTTGTGTCATTTGTTGTTGTTATACTTACTCCCTCCTTTCGTGTGTGTGCTTTCACATTGTTTCATTTCTTCAAACAGAGTTGCCATCGAGCATTTTTTCTTTTGCCAAATGTTCTCATCTTTAACTCCTTATAGTAGAGGGTGAAATATTAAATCTAATTTTCGTGTATTGCTGTTTTTTCTTCTTATTCCTGTTTGTTAGTTCGTTTTATTAATTTACAATTAAAAATGTCGTGTGTAAATGTAAACTGTAAGTGTTACCGCCGCCACTGTCTTATTTATTACTTTCAATTATTTTCTAATACTACATTCATATTTCTTATGTCCTCAAATCTTCATGCTTTGTTTATGTAGTCATTACTCTGATTTTACAAATCTATTTATTTTCTATTCCTTCGTTGCCCTCTTGTTTGTTTACCAATTCGGTCATATGTACATACATACATGTGTGTATGTATGTGCGTAGCCCTTTGATATACATTGTATGCAGTTTAATAACGGCAGTGTCTTCTTTTGGAAAATAAGTTGTAAAGGGCAGCGAAGGCGAAAGCTAAGTTCAGTTCGAATGTTAATACAGAGTAAACAAATTGTTTTTAAGCGAAACGCAATCGGATTAACGAAATATTAAATAAATACTTAACTTAATGAAAATTAATTCAAAGTGTTTTTTAATATAAAGGCAGCTAGGAAAAGTTGTTTGTTTCGGTTCGAACTCAACATTCTTAAAAACAATTTAAGTTAAACAATTTTGCGTTTATTTAAAATAAACACCGGCTTTAAAGTGAAACGCGGCTTCGGCAAATAATTGTTCTTTGTGTTAAACAACCACAAAAGCGGTGCTTTAAGAAAACATAAAGTTGTTCAAAGAAAATAAAAATAAAAAAGCTGTGGAAATCAAACCAAATAGCCGTGAAAGATAAATTAAAATCGGAACAAGTGTTTTTCTAATCAAAAAATTAAAAATAATAAATAAATAAATCGTGTTTCATAAATAGCCAAAATAATGTCAGAAACCGATTTTAATTGCAACAAGTGCGATTTAAAAGACACCGAACGTATGGTGCAATGTGATTCTTGTGACAAGTGGTTCTACTTCGAGTGTGTTAAGGTGGACAGTAACGTAGCCGACGTTAGCTGGAGTTGCTCGTGCTGTGGTGAACAACCCGTGGTCCAAAGTGACGAGTTTAATGCAGCACAGCAGATGCCCCCCGTTGACAACACCGCTGATTTCTCCGCCGGTAGGCAGGCTTCCTCATCACCAGCAAACATAGTTCCAGCAGAAGGTGTGATGGGCATGCCCGGTCCGTCGTTTTCGGGAAATTTACCACCACAAAGACAAATGGATGCTGGGCATGAAAATGGTGCATACAAAAAAGCACACAACCCGATTTTAAACAATCATGGCTCCAGCACCATTTCTTCGATTACAACAACGATGTCACAAACCACCGTAATTCCGCCAACAAGAACAACGATGACGCTCCCAACCGACGCGCATAAAAATCAGTATGATACTCGCCATTTTGTGAACCCCAACGGATCGAACGTGGCCCAATCCAACATGTTGTCTCAGACCCAGTTGCAGCTACAAATGTTGGAAGAAGAAAAAGAACTTCAACGGCAGTATTTAGAGAAGAAATACAAAATTCTTTCTCAAGGCAACACAAGCCAGCCATCGTGTTCTTTTTCGAACAGCTTCACGTCGTTCCAACCGACAGCGTCGCAGATTGCAGCCAGGCAAGTAATTCCAAAGGATTTGCCTAATTTCGATGGAAATCCAGAGGATTGGCCCCTGTTCATCAGTAACTATAGGAATAGTACTGAGATTGCTGGTTACACCGATGGAGAAAATTTAATGCGTTTGCAGTCGTGTCTCCGTGGTCGTGCAAAAGAATTAGTAAAAAGTAAACTCTTAATTCCTTCAATGGTGAGTGAAATTATCCAGACTCTGGAAATGTGTTTCGGTCGTCCAGAGCATATTCTGGACAACATGATAGAGAAGGCTACACGAATTCCCCCATTGAAGGACAGACTGGAGAGTATAATTGAGTACGCGCTATCTGTAAAGAATATTTGTTCAACAATGGAGGCCTGCAATATGGTGGCCCATTTAAATAATCCGATGCTTGTGAAGACTTTGGTCGATAAATTGCCAAATAATCATAAGCTTAACTGGGCCATGCATGTTAAAAATGATAAGGTTCCCATCGTGAAAGTGTTCAGTGATTGGATATATGCTATAGCAGCTGCTGCCAGCCAAGTCGTGTCCCCTGTAATCAGTAATAAAGTAGCATCAGTGAACACACATCGAGAAAGTAGCCCAAGCAGACCAATATGTTTTTCGTGCAAGAGTGAGGCTCATAAAATCCAGAACTGTGGTGAGTTTCAATCCATGAATTTGGACGCCAAGTGGAATGTGGTAAAGGAAAACAAATTGTGTCGCCAGTGCTTGAATTTACATCGTCGAAAGTGTTTCTCGAATAAACAGTGTGGAGTTAGTGGATGTGCAGCAAAACATCACCCGTTATTACATAAATATGCCACAACAGCCAGCCCTAGTACGAGTAATGTATCAACGCAAGATCACCGTGGAAGTGTAAATGCGCATAGTGACGGTGACAAAGAAAGACCGTGTTTCAGGATTTTACCAATTCATGTTTTCTTCAACGGTGGTTCAATTAAAACGTTTGCCTTTCTGGATGAAGGATCTTCAGTGACCCTAATGGATCAGGAGTTCTTCAACAAGCTTGACCTAAAAGGTAAAAAGGAGCCCCTTGAGTTGCGCTGGACCGGTAATACGACAAGATGTGAAGACGAATCGGTAAAAATTAATTTGGAAGTTTCCGGTACACAAAGTGAATCGCGTTTTACACTCCACGATGTGCATACGGTGAATAATCTTGGTCTGCCCAGACAGTCTCTAAACTTCGAGGATATCGTCAAGGACAATTCACATTTAAGAGGGTTGCCCATTGAATCTTACGACAATGCCAAACCGATGATTTTAATTGGTGTCAACAACTGGAGGATGGCCGTCCCTATGAAAATTCGAGAAGGTGGACGCAATCAACTGATTGCAACAAAAACTCGTCTGGGGTGGACCCTTCAAGGTAGTGGCTCTGACTTTAGAAGAAGTGCTTCGTTAAATATTCACACGTGTGATTGTGAAGACGGATATAAAAGTTTACATAACGAAGTAAAGGAGTATTTCGCCCTGGAAGTGGCCCAAGAGAAGAATATTTTGTCATCGGAAAATGAAAAGGCCGTAGAAATTCTTCAGAATAATTGTGTAAGAAGAAATCAACAATTTGAAGTAAGTTTGCTGTGGAAGAACGACACGCAAGAGTTGCCTGGAAGTTATGATGTCGCGTGTCATAGATTGAAGTGTCTCCAAAGGAAGTTCAAGAAGGACCCTGAATTAAAGCAGACTATGCAAAAGGAGATCGACAAACTTCTCATGAAAGGATATGCTAGAAAGGTTTTGGACACAGAATTGAATTCATATCCCAGTCGTACGTGGTATCTTCCGATTTTTGTGGCCCTAAACCCAAACAAACCTGGTAAAATTCGTCTGGTGTGGGATGCAGCAGCCAAATCCAACGATAAGTCGCTCAATGATTTTTTAATGAGTGGCTCTGACTTGCTTACATCACTAGTGGATATTTTAATCGAATTTCGAGTTGGCCAAATTGCAGTATGTGGTGACATCGCTGAAATGTTTCACCGCATAAACGTCAGAGACGAAGATATGCATGCTCAACGATTTTTGTGGCTCGAAAATGATGAGGTAAGCAAGCCGAGTGTATTTGTTCGTAATAAAAATGCGGACGAATTTCGAAATATATATCCTCGAGCGGTCAAAGCGGTAGAGACTTACCACTATATGGACGATTTTATCGACAGTGTGCAGACTGAAGAAGAAGCAGTGGAGTTAGCTTCCCATGTTAAAAGGATCCATGCTGCAGGCGGTTTCCATATGAGGAACTGGGCCTCAAATTCGAAAATAGTACGACAACAATTGGGTGAAAGCGGTGTAACGGAAAACAGTTTTGGAGCTATTGAAAAAATTCTCGGTATGTATTGGGAGTCCAATAATGACGTGTTTCAGTATAATTCTAGATTCTCGAGGCTCAGAAGAAATGTGTTCCAAGACGACGTGGTCCCCACTAAGAGGGAAGTCCTCCAAGTCCTGATGTCCATCTTCGATCCACTCGGCTTCGTCTCCCACTACACAATTGGCCTGAAAATTCTACTTCAAGACATATGGCGTTCCGCCATAAAGTGGGACGACGAACTAAATGAAGAATTGAATCTGAAGTGGTCCTCTTGGCTGTCAAATCTGGAAAAAATATCCTCCATCAAGATCCCACGGTGTTACTCTTCCTTACTGAAATTTACATTTGATGTGCAGCTGCATACGTTCGTCGACGCTGGTGAAAATGGATACGCTGCTGTATGCTATTTCCGCATTCAACACAATGATGAGGTCGACGTCTGGCCACGAAAATCAAAAATACGACACGTCTACACTGCTCAGAAAGTTTTTACTGGTCCGACTCTAAAACGGTTTTGAGATGGTTGTCCATGGATCCGAAAAACTTTAAGGCGTTCGTGATGTACCGAGTTGGCGAGATTTTAGAATTAACTAATGTGACTCAATGGAATTGGGTCCCATCGAAATCCAACCCAGCAGATTTCTCTACGAAGGTCTGTACACCCAACGACGACATGTGGTTCAGAGGTCCAGAGTTTCTCAAATTCAACAAAAGTGATTGGCCGAAATGTCTAGATTTAGGAGGCACCAATAAAGAAGAGGTACGTCATCATATTTTACATCAAAATCATGTAACTTCACTCTGAATATTGAGTATTTTTCATGCTGGAGACGACTTTATAGAGCGCTGTCGCTGTTTCTGTTTTACATAGAAAAACTAAAGTCCGTGGTCCGTAGCAATAAAGTACCATCCGAAGCACAATATAAATGTATCCAGAAAGCAAAAAACATTTTGTTTAAAAATGCGCAATTAAGCGAATTTTCTGAAGAAATTTGGTGCCTCAAGAATAATAAGTCTATTGAAAAGGCCAGCAAGGCCTGGACGAGCATGGTGTAATTCGTGCCTCAGGCAGAGCCGACACATTAAGCTGCAATAATGCAATCATTTTACCGCACAGTCACTACATTACTTTCCTTGTGGTCCGATATTATCATGAAAATTTCCATCATTGTCTACACGAAGCAACAGTATCCAGAATAAAGTCCATATTTTATATCTCCAAATTGAGAGTCCTCTACAAAAATGTACGAAGCAAATGTCAACGATGTAAGAATGCAGCAGCCGTACCCAGACCACCACAAATGGCAACTCTACCCTTGGCGAGACTTTCCAGTTTTGAACGTCCATTTACCTACGTCGGTATCGACTTTTTAGGACCCTTATACGTTACCGTAGGAAGACATAAGGAAAAAAGGTGGGGTGTTCTGTTTACGTGTCTGACAGTACGCGCAATTCACATCGAAGTAGCTCATAGTCTTGACACCAGTTCTTGTATAATGTGTATACAAAATTTCATCAGTCGTCGTGGCTCTCCGAAAGAGGTATACACCGATAACGGGACTAATTTTAAATCAGTGGAGAAAATTCTTCGTGAAGAGAAACAAAATATCGACTTTAAAAAAGCTCTCTCCAATTACGATGAAATCAAGTGGCGATTTAACCCTCCGGCAGCCCCGCATATGGGCGGTGCATGGGAGCGTTTAATCCGGTCAGTAAAGTCTACCCTCTACTCAATGTGTCCAGCTTTCAATTTTAACGACGAGACCCTAAGATGTGCCCTGTACGAAATTGAATTTATGATCAACTCTCGTCCATTGACATTTGTGGCCCTAGACTCAGGTGACGACGATGCCCTAACACCAAACCATTTATTACTTGGTTCAGCAGCCGGGCAAAAACCTCTAGTTGAGTTCGACTACGATTTGCGACAACGGTGGCACCAAACGCAGAAATTTGCAAATCATTTCTGGCGAAGATGGGTGCGTGAGTATGGTCCAACTTTGGTTCGGCGAAGTAAGTGGTTCGAGAAAGTACAACCACCATCAGTTGGCGATATAGTCGTCATAGTTGACGACACACTTCCTCGCAATAGTTGGCCCAAAGGTGTTGTCACCAACGTGTTTCCCGCTAAAGATGGTCAAGTCCGCAGTGTCAAAGTCAGAACGAGTTCCAACACGTACGAGAGGCCCGTAGCTAAAGTTGCAGTGTTAGACGGCGGTATAAAGAAGGATGACAGCAAGCTCATGAAGACCTAATTCGCTTACGAGGGGGGGAATGTTACCGCCGCCACTGTCTTATTTATTACTTTCAATTATTTTCTAATACTACATTCAAATTTCTTATGTCCTCAAATCTTCATGCTTTCTTTATGTAGTCATTACTCTGATTTTACAAATCTATTTATTTTCTATTCCTTCGTTGCCCTCTTGTTTGTTTACCAATTCGGTCAATTGTACATACATACATGTGTGTATGTATGTGCGTAGCCCTTTGATATACATTGTATGCAGTTTAATAACGGCAGTGTCTTCTTTTGGAAAATAAGTTGTAAAGGGCAGCGAAGGCGAAAGCTAAGTTCAGTTCGAATGTTAATACAGAGTAAACAAATTGTTTTTAAGCGAAACGCCATCGGATTAACAAAATATTAAATAAATACTTAACTAAATGAAAATTAATTCAAAGTGTTTTTTAATATAAATGCAGCTAGGAAAAGTTGTTTGTTTCGGTTCGAACTCAACAGTAAGATTGTTTCGGAAACCGAACGATCTATAGAGTGTTGGCTTTGTACTAACATTTGGCATTCTAAGTGTGCAGGTTTATCTGCAAAGGTTGTAGATGTTATGTACGGAGATAGTGATAGTGGTCTTAAATGGTGTTGTAAGAACTGTATGAAAATTAATGTAGAGTTCTACAAATTTGTTAAAGATTATTCTTCGGAAGTGGCCGAAATTGGTAAGGAAATGTGGTCTTTGTATTCGAGATTTAATAAATATGCATCTCTGTTTGATAGGTTCCCGGAATTGAATGCATTTGTGTGTCCGCCTGACGTTGTCGGACAGAAGCGCAAAAGGTCGACGAAAAAGACGCTTCCTAAGAAGCTCGATGTCGGTACACCGAGTGCTTCTGACCGTACGTCGTCGGATGAGCCTACAACATCATCAGCTTCTGTCAGTGCTCCTTGTTCAGTTTCTGTTGATCAGCAGAGGGTTGCTCTCGCTGTAACACCAAGGGTTGATAAGGTTGTCTCTATACAGGAGGGAAATTCAATGGGTAATCTTGAAATGAATCCTAAACCTCCTGCAAATGTAGCATCACGAGCCGGTGGGAAATCGAAAACTCTGACTGTGGTCCCAGCCAAGAAAGTCGTTTTTGTTTCGCGCTTTGCTCCCGACACATCCTCCGAAGATATAGACTTTTATATTAGATCTAAGATTGAAGGTGACTTTTATCTTAAGACATTTAAGATTCGTTCGTCTTCCTCTAATTCTAGGTCATCATTTAAGATCATCGTGCAACCGAAGATCTTTGATAAACTGATATCTTCTGATTTTTGGCCGCCTAAGGCATTTGTTAAAGAATTTGTTGATAGGGTCGACAATTTAGCGCAATTACCTTTGAGGCCTCCTAGCTCTAATTCATCAAAAAACTGAATAGCTCTTTTGTCATAGCTTATCAGAATGTAAGAGGGCTTAATACTAAATTAACCCGACTATTTACTGATAGCTTTGACTTTGATTTTTCAATTTTGTGTTTCACTGAGACCTGGTTAAAACCCTCAATATTTGATTCAGAGATACTGTCGAATGAATATGTTCTATATAGAAAAGATCGCATTCAAAAAATTGGTGGTGGAGTTCTTATTGCTGTAAAAAGTTCGCTTTCTTCTGAGCGTGTCATTCTTGATGAGATTGAAGATGTTTAGGTGGGGCGACGAAAGCTCAGTTAATGCGATGTCCAAATCCACCTTTTTAGAGTAATTTGGTACGTGGTTTGCCGGCAAGGGAGGGGGGTAAACAAATCAACGAAGTCCCTTCTATGACAAACTCCGCACCAATTACAATAACAACGATAGCTCAGTAGTGGGGGAATGATGTGTGTGTTCACGTATGTATGTAGTGACCGATGTTGGCGATGCAGTAATGCAAAGGGCGAAATAGAATAAATAAAACACAAGATTTAGTATTTTCGGTTATGATAAAGGCAGAGCTTTATTTGTAGTAACGTATATTACCGTGTATCAGGGTGGCGACTAGGCCGGTGCGAATAGTTCGATAGCAAAAACTACAAGAAATGCTCAGTAGTCGAGCCAAAGACAAGTAGATGTGCGCGAGAGTAGTGCAAAAACAACGACTAGTAGTAATGTGCGCGATAGTATCGCCGAACAAAGACTACAATTGACTACTTTACACGGAGAGTGCTTGAACGCAGAGGCTCGTTAGAAGAGTCAGACTCCTTAGAAAGTGCGAGGAAAGAGAGAGAGAGACCCGAGGATAATGCAATTCAGCCACACAACAACCACCGCCCAGTGGCAATCTGCACTCTAACACATCCGTACTAAGCGAATTAGGTCTCCGAAGAGAGGTGTAGAGGAGATTCCAGTGATGTCAATACGCGACCGGTATTGATCAGGCTCGGGAAGTTGAGACAATGCTGCGTACGTGAACAGAAGATATTGAACTTATTGTTGTCTCTATTAATTTAGGTAAAGCTAAATTATTGGTTTCATGTTCCTACATCCCACCAAACTCGGAATTATCTGTTTATGATGGCCACTTAAAGGCTATAGGCAGATTGGTTTTGATGTTGAGGGATGTGGACCATATCTTAGTCTTGGGGGATTTTAATTTACCCTGTTTCTTGGCTTTCATTGCCAGATACTGAGACATTTACTCCCTTGAATTCTTCTTCGATCACGTTCGAGTGGACTTATGATGTGGTAAGGTGGTTTTCCGATCTCGAACTATTGCAGATTAACGGGATTTCTAATTCGTCTGGAAAATTACTTGATTTAGTATTTGTGAATATCGCTCAGATTTTTGATATTCATAGAATTTCTCCGGTTTCTACCCCGGAAGATGGTTACCACCCTACGCTGGGTATTTCCATGATGTATGACATTTCGGACCCTTCTTCTATATACCCCCCACGTGAAGAGGGTACAGTCTTTTGTTTCAAAAGAACAAATTTTGAGTTGCTAAATTCTCTGCTCTTGAATACTAACTGGGATTTAGTTTGTTGTTGTAATCACCTGACTGATATTGATGTATCTATTGATAGATTTTACAATGTCTTGAATGAATGTTTGGTACAATCTGTACCAAAAATTCGTATTAAGAATACCAATAGACCACCGTGGTATTCTTCTAATATGGCTGCTCTCAGGAACGTTAAGAGCAGACTATTTAAGAAATTCAAAAGGTCTGGATCCGATGTTGATTATGTCAGGTACTCTGTTGCCAGATCACAGTATAACATTGAATCACGTAAGTGCTATGAGCTCTACTTGGAGAAGTTAGCTCACAATTTTAAAATGAACCCTAGATCGTTCTATGATTTTGTCAATATGAAACGTAAGTCTAATCCAAGGCCTTCAAGGGTTAGAATTGATGGTGGGGAATTCTGTGGTGATCAATCAATCGCCGATTGTTTTGCAAAGTTCTTTGCATCAACCTATTCTCGTCAACAGTGTCATCTAGTTTCCTATCCTTACAATATTCCATCATTGAATCATTTGAACATTCCTTATTTTGATTTATCTTTTGTATCGTCAAGTTTAGGCAAGCGTAGGACTTCTAACAGTGCTGGCCCAGGTGGTATACCGAGTGTAATCCTGAAGCTATGTGCTCAGAGTATTGCTGTCCCGCTCACATTGCTTTTCAATAATTCGTTGAAGTTTGGATATTTCCCATTTATTTGGAGAAAATCTTTTATAACTCCACTTCATAAATCTGGGAGCTTGATTGATGTTATGAATTATCGTGGAATTGCGAAATTAAGTATAATTCCAAAACTTTTTGAAAAAATGATCACTGAGATTTTATCTCATAGTGTTTCACCTATTCTTAGTCCATTCCAACATGGATTTCGTAAGGGACTCTCGACTATGACAAATTTAGTTCAATTTACCTCCCAGGTAATTGATGAGTTTGTTCTTGGTAATCAGACAGATGTGTTTTATACTGATTTTAGTAAAGCTTTTGATAGAGTTAATCATAAGCTCTTACTGTATAAGCTGAATCGCATTGGTTTTAGTAATAACTTGTTGAGTTGGATATCCTCTTATCTTAACAGTCGTGTTCAGATTGTTAAATTTGGTAGTTACTTCTCAGGTCCGATTTTGGTTTCATCTGGGGTACCCCAAGGTAGTCATATTGGCCCTTTGCTGTTTCTACTATTTATAAATGACTTACCAGATTCAATTATTAGTTCTAGATTACTGATGTATGCAGATGATGTTAAGATATTTTATTCTCGTAACACATCTGATGATTCTTTGTTTCTTCAAAATGACTTAGACAACTTTGGTTATTGGTGTGAAATTAATTGCATGGACCTTAATTTGAAGAAGTGTAAACATATGTGTTTCTCTAGATCGAAATTGATTCCATCAAAATTCAGTCTTCTTGGTTCCAATTTAGAAACTGTTGAATCCTTTGTGGATCTTGGTATATTAATGGATCCTAAACTTATCTTCAATAATCACATAATTACAATGGTGAACAAAGCTTATGGTGTCCTTGGCTTCATTAAGCGATGGGCGAAAGAATTCTTGGATCCATATGTAACGAAACAGTTGTATACTACACTTGTTAGACCTATTCTAGAATATGGTTCTGTTGTGTGGGACCCCCAATATGGGATTTATGTTGATAAAATTGAGTCTGTTCAGAAACAATTTTTATTATTTGCTTTGAGGCACCTGCATTGGAATAGTGATTTTGTTCTTCCACCCTATACTAATAGGTTGAGCGTGATAAGATTGCCTACTCTTAAGAGCAGACGTATTATGCTGAACACCACAATCGGGCCTGTTCTGTAATCACGAGATTTGTTATCACGGTGATTTCAAAACACCATCGATTTTAAAAACATTATTGGTGCTTGGAAATGATACGATTTATTGTTTAAAGAAAACAATAATCAGTTTAAACCAACTATACCAAAATCGGACTATTTTCGAACCATTCAAGAGTGATTTTAAAATCGGCGATAATACTAAACCACCGTGATATCAAATCGCGTGATTTCAGAACAGGCCCGAATGATATTGAAGGTTATAAATTGTGATGTGCTTTCTGGATACATGCTTTCTAAGATAAGATTTAACGTACCATTCAGATCTTCCAGATATTACCAATTATTGCATATTGATTTTCAACGTACAAATTACGCATCTGCAGAGCCTATCCGTAGAATGTGCATAGACTTTAACACTTTATATGATATTATTGACTTTAATGTAGGAATAGATATAGTGAAATCTAGAATCATATGTTATTTAAATCAGTAGTGAAATTCTGTTTTATGTGTGTTCTTTATTTAACTAAACAAAGGTTCTATATCGTTGGCAACCCTGTTCCAATAGTTTGCTTTTTGAGTTTGTGCTCCTGTGATAGTTTAATTAATTAATTTTAACCGATTTTAATAGTTTCTTGCATTTTTAAAATTGTGTTTAAGTACAGATAAGTGTATTTTTCAATAAGTGCACCTATTGTTTTTATTAATTATTTGCTCTCTGTGAAAATTCCTGTGTTTTAAGTTGGGATTTATTTGCTATTGCAATTAGATAACAACTGTTGTGTTCCATTTGTTGTTGTTATACTTACTCCCTCCTTTCGTGTGTGTGCTTTCACATTGTTTCATTTGTTCAAACAGAGTTGCCATCGAGCATTTTTTCTTTTTTTCTTTTGCCAAATATTCTCATCTTTAACTCCTTATAGTAGAGGGTGAAATATTAAATCTAATTTTCGTGTATTATTGTTTGTACTTCTTATTCCTGTTTGTTAGTTCGTTTTACAATTAATTTACAATTAAAAAATGTCGTGTGTAAATGTAAACTGTAAGATTGTTTCGGAAACCGAACGATCTATAGAGTGTTGGCTTTGTACTAACATTTGGCATTCTAAGTGTTCAGGTTTATCTGCAAAGGTTGTAGATGTTATGTACGGAGATAGTGATAGTGGTTGTTGTTGTTGTTGTTGTTGTTGTTGTAGCAGTATATGTGTTTGTTATCCATTAGTTGTTTTTCATTCGCCTTGTATAGTGGTTTCTGCTGTATTGGTTTCCAGGCCGAGGAAGATGGCTGCTTCCACTGGTTGGGTCCAAAGAGACCTGGGAACAAGTTGAGTAGGTTTGGCAGGGCAGTTAAAGAGGTGTAGTGTGTCGTGTGGTCCCTGGTTACAGGCGGGACATATGTTCGACGTGGTGCCATCAATCCTTGCCCAGTATGAATTGAGGCGGCTACACCAGCCAGATCTTAATTGGGCCAAAAGTACTCTTGTCTGTCGTGGTAATTCCTCTTCCTCTGAGGCCACTGATGGAGGGTGGTCTCCTAGTACGACATTGACTCTGTAGTTATTCACGGCTTCAGCGACTGCGTCAGAGTGTATGTCAGCCAGACCTGCCTTGAAAGCTCTTTGGTCTAGAGGTTCTCTCTTGTAGCGTTGGACCTCGCGCTCTAGATCATGAAGGTCTTTCCTGATCTGCCTGGGAGGTGGGCGCCTATCCACTAGATGGTGATTGGGATGGCTGGGACGGTAGCAACCAAGCAGATACTGCTTCGACAGCAAAAAATTGTGTCGTCGCACGGTTATGATCTTCGTCTCCTCATGTAAGTGGTCCACAGAAGACATGAGGAGGCACCCTGTCGCAGTTCTCAGGGCGGCATTTTGGCAGGTCTGTATATTCTTCCACTGCGTCTCGCTCACATTCGGTGACCACACTGGTGCTGCATAGTTTACCACAGACCGACCTATCGCTTTGTAAGAGGTCAACAAGGTTTCTTTATCTGTGCCCCAAGTGCTGCCGGCTAGCGACTTGAGGACCTTGTTCCTACTTCTCATTTTATTGCAGATAGCTGTGGCATGCGCGTTAGACCTGAAGAGGCTATCAAATGTGACACCAAGAACCTTAGGGTAGTTGGTGGTCGGAATTCTTGTACCATCGACTATCACATTGAGTTGCTCCTTCACTTGCGCTGTCCATGCAGTAAAAAGGGTGGCCGATGATTTGGTGGCGGATATTTTTAAGTTCCTCGCAGCGAAGAAATTGGCAATCTCAGCGAGGTAGACGTTCAGCCTTCCACATATGTCATCGATTAGAGGGCCCGACGCCAGAATCGTACAGTCATCAGCATATGATACGATTTCAACGCCGTCAGGTGGGGGTGGAATTGCAGAAAGGTAGAGGTTAAACAGTGCCGGAGATATCACCCCACCTTGGGGAACTCCCTGTTTCACTCTACGGGGTTTGGACTTCTTGTTTCTGAATTCCACATACGACTGGCGTCCACACATGTAATTGACGGTCCAACGTTTCAAACTATTCGGGAGGGACGTGTTGGCTATGTCCTCAAAAAGCGTGGCGTGGCTGACAGTATCGAAGGCCTTCGATAGGTCTAGCGCCACGAGGACGGTCCTGTCACCGGGCTTGTTCTGGTTAAGACCGCGGCTCACATGCGTGGATATGGCGTGTAAAGCAGTAGTCGTACTATGCTGCTTTCGGAATCCGTGTTGATGATTAGCAATTGGAAAATGTCCAATAAGGCTCGGGAGGATTAACGCCTCAAGCGTCTTTGCTACTGGCGAGAGAAGGGAGATAGGCCTGTACGATTCTCCCTTGCTCGCATCTTTGCCCGGTTTCAGTAGCGGGACCACTCTACCCATTTTCCAGGCTTCGGGTATTATCAGAGTGGCCAACGACAGATTGAGGACCCTAGTCAGGTACTCAACTCCCGGTATGTCCAATTGCTTCAACATCAGCATCGAAATTCCGTCGGGGCCGAGCGCTTTGGATGACTTAGCGCTACGGATGACATCTGCAACTTCTCCAACTGTAAACTGTGGTGGTACTTCTTCAGCTCGGAGAGCATGGATACGACGCATTACTCTCCTTTTCGCTCTGTCACTCACGGGGTGCTCTATAAATTGTCGGTTAAAATAACGCGCGCACCTCTTCGGGTCAGTCACAGTGGTGGCACCAAATGTGACTGCCGTCCGGTCGTCTTTCCTGCCTGGATTCGAGAGTGACTTAACCGTTGCCCACAATTTACTAATACCGGAACTTAAGTTGCATTGCTTCAGTTGATCTAGCCATTTATTCCGCTTATATTCGTCGACTTTCCTACTGATTTCTAGATTCAGTTCCCTGATTCTAGGATCAGCAGGATTAGAACGACGAATTTCATCACGCACGTCTGCTAGTCCCGCTGCATCTGCTGGGAAATTAGGTCGTATCTCGGGTATTCGACCAGCAGGGATAAAGCGAGCGGCTGCTGCGTTGATGATGCCTCGGAATTTCTTCTCAGCTACCCGAACATCTGAGGGGATGGGTAGTTCACTGAAGCTGCGGTTGGTGAATTCTCTGAACCCGTTCCAGTCCGCTTTCCTTTGATTCAGGAAAGTACGGCGTTCAGAGATAATAAAATCGGCTGGTCTGTCTATGGAGAGGATTATGGGGAGGTGGTCTGATCCCAATGAAATGACGGGCTGCCAGGTGACGTCATTTATCAGACCAGGCGACACGATGGTAATATCTGGCGAGCTGCTGCAATCACCCATAATCCGTGTGGGGGCGTCCTCATTCACTGTGCAGAACGTAGAGCCATCTATCTGCTCAGCCAAAGCTATGCCTCTATGGTCATTAGCTAGGAGAGAATGCCAAAGCCAAAGTGATAGTGGTCTTAAATGGTGTTGTAAGAACTGTAGGAAAATTAATGTAGAGTTCTACAAATTTGTTAAAGATTATTCTTCGGAAATGGCCGAAATTGGTAAGGAAATGTGGTCTTTGTATTCGAGATTTAATAAATATGCATCTCTGTTTGATAGGTTCCCGGAATTGAATGCATTTGTGTGTTCGCCTGACGTTGTCGGACAGAAGCGCAAAAGGTCGACGAAAAAGACGCTTCCTAAGAAGCTCGATGTCGGTACACCGAGTGCTTCTGACCGTACGTCGTCGGATGAGCCTACAACATCATCAGCTTCTGTCAGTGCTCCTTGTTCAGTTTCTGTTGATCAGCAGAGGGTTGCTCTCGCTGTAACACCAAGGGTTGATAAGGTTGTCTCTATACAGGAGGGAAATTCAATGGGTAATCTTGAAATGAACCCTAAACCTCCTGCAAATGTAGCATCACGAGCCGGTGGGAAATCGAAAACTCTGACTGTGGTCCCAGCCAAGAAAGTCGTTTTTGTTTCGCGCTTTGCTCCCGACACATCCTCCGAAGATATAGACTTTTATATTAGATCTAAGATTGAAGGTGACTTTTATCTTAAGACATTTAAGATTCGTTCGTCTTCCTCTAATTCTAGGTCATCATTTAAGATCATCGTGCAACCGAAGATCTTTGATAAACTGATATCTTCTGATTTTTGGCCGCCTAAGGCATTTGTTAAAGAATTTGTTGATAGGGTCGACAATTTAGCGCAATTACCTTTGAGGCCTCCTAGCTCTAATTCATCAAAAAACTGAATAGCTCTTTGGTCATAGCTTATCAGAATGTAAGAGGACTTAATACTAAATTAACCCGACTATTTACTGATAGCTTTGACTTTGATTTTTCAATTTTGTGTTTCACTGAGACCTGGTTAAAACCTTCAATATTTGATTCAGAGATACTGTCGAATGAATATGTTCTTTATAGAAAAGATCGCATTCAAAAAATTGGGGGTGGAGTTCTTATTGCTGTAAAAAGTTCGCTTTCTTCTGAGCGTGTCATTCTTGATGAGATTGAAGATATTGAACTTATTGTTGTCTCTATTAATTTAGGTAAAGCTAAATTATTGGTTTCATGTTCCTACATCCCACCAAACTCGGAATTATCTGTTTATGATGGCCACTTAAAGGCTATAGGCAGATTGGTTTTGATGTTGAGGGATGTGGACCATATCTAAGTCTTGGGAGATTTTAATTTACCCTCTGTTTCTTGGCTTTCATTGCCAGATACTGATGCATTTACTCCCTTGAATTCTTCTTCGATCACGTTCGAGTGGACTTATGATGTGGTAAGGTGGTTTTCCGATCTCGGACTATTGCAGATTAACGGGATTTCTAATTCGTCTGGAAAATTACTTGATTTAGTATTTGTGAATAACGCTCAGATTTTTGATATTCATAGAATTTCTCCGGTTTCTACCCCGGAAGATGGTTACCATCCTACGCTGGGTATTTCCATGATGTACGACATTTCGGACCCTTCTTCTATATACCCCCCACGTGAAGAGGGTACAGTCTTTTGTTTCAAAAGAACAAATTTTGAGTTGCTAAATTCTCTGCTCTTGAATACTAACTGGGATTTAGTTTGTTGTTGTAATCACCTGACTGATATTGATGTATCTATTGATAGATTTTACAATGTCTTGAATGAATGTTTGGTACAATCTGTACCAAAAATTCGTATTAAGAATACCAATAGACCACCGTGGTATTCTTCTAATATGACTGCTCTCAGGAACGTAAAGAGCAGACTATTTAAGAAATTCAAAAGGTCTGGATCCGATGTTGATTATGTCAGGTACTCTGTTGCCAGATCACAGTATAACATTGAATCACGTAAGTGCTATGAGCTCTACTTGGAGAAGTTAGCTCACAATTTTAAAATGAACCCTAGATCGTTCTATGATTTTGTCAATATGAAACGTAAGTCTAATCCAAGGCCTTCAAGGGTTAGAATTGATGGTGAGGAATTTTGTGGTGATCAATCAATCGCCGATTGTTTTGCAAAGTTCTTTGCATCAACCTATTCTCGTCAACAGTGTCATCTAGTTTAATATCCTTACAATATTCCATCATTGAATCATTTGAACATTCCTTATTTTGATTTATCTTTTGTATCGTCAAGTTTAGGCAAGCTTAAGACTTCTAACAGTGCTGGCCCAGATGGTATACCGAGTGTAATCCTGAAGCTATGTGCTCAGAGTATTGCTGTCCCGCTCACATTGCTTTTCAATAATTCGTTGAAGTTTGGATATTTCCCATTTATTTGGAGAAAATCTTTTATAACTCCACTTCATAAATCTGGGAGCTTGATTGATGTTATGAATTATCGTGGAATTGCGAAATTAAGTATAATTCCAAAACTTTTTGAAAAAATGATCACTGAGATTTTATCTCATAGTGTTTCACCTATTCTTAGTCCATTCCAACATGGATTTCGTAAGGGACTCTCGACTATGACAAATTTAGTTCAATTTACCTCCCAGGTAATTGATGAGTTTGTTCTTGGTAATCAGACAGATGTGGTTTATACTGATTTTAGTAAAGCTTTTGATAGAGTTAATCATAAGCTCTTACTGTATAAGCTGAATCGCATTGGTTTTAGTAATAACTTGTTGAGTTGGATATCCTCTTATCTTAATAGTCGTGTTCAGATTGTTAAATTTGGTAGTAACTTCTCAGGTCCGATTTTGGTTTCATCTGGGGTACCCCAAGGTAGTCATATTGGCCCTTTGCTGTTTCTACTATTTATAAATGACTTACCAGATTCAATTATTAGTTCTAGATTACTGATGTATGCAGATGATGTTAAGATATTTTATTCTCGTAACACATCTGATGATTCTTTGTTTCTTCAAAATGACTTAGACAACTTTGGTTATTGGTGTGAAATTAATTGCATTCCAATTTAGAAACTGTTGAATCCTTTGTGGATCTTGGTATATTAATGGATCCTAAACTTAACTTCAATAATCACATAATTACAATGGTGAACAAAGCTTATGGTGTCCTTGGCTTCATTAAGCGATGGGCGAAAGAATTCTCGGATCCATATGTAACGAAACAGTTGTATACTACACTTGTTAGACCTATTCTAGAATATGGTTCTGTTGTGTGGGACCCCCAATATGGGATTTATGTTGATAAAATTGAGTCCGTTCAGAAACAATTTTTATTATTTGCTTTGAGGCACCTGCATTGGAATAGTGATTTTGTTCTTCCACCCTATACTAATAGGTTGAGCTTGATAAGATTGCCTACTCTTAAGAGCAGACGTATTATGCTGAACACCACAATGATATTGAAGGTTATAAATTGTGATGTGCTTTCTGGATACATGCTTTCTAAGATAAGATTTAACGTACCATTCAGATCTTCCAGATATTACCAATTATTGCATATTGATTTTCAACGTACAAATTACGCATCTGCAGAGCCTATCCGTAGAATGTGCATAAACTTTAACACTTTATATGATATTATTGACTTTAATGTAGGAATAGATATAGTGAAATCTAGAATCATATGTTATTTAAATCAGTAGTGAAATTCTGTTTTATGTGTGTTCTTTATTTAACTAAACAAAGTTAATACTTTTTATGCATGTATGTATGTACATACCGGCTGTTGATATATATTCTGTAGCTGGTATTCCACCCTCTACTGTTAACCCGCCATGGTTCGGATCATGGTGTGTACGCAATCCCTACGTTATGGGGATGTGGCCCCCGCGGTCGGAAGGGGCGGGTAAGAGTGGCTGCGTTGGGAACGTTAGTAAAAAAAATAAATAAACACAGCGAGCAGTCGCTGAATATACTGGTCGACACACATTTCCCGGGGAACTCACCAACAGAACCCGAAGATCAACGAGACAAACAAGAATGCGAGACAAAACCTGGACCAGACGGCATCACTCCAGCAGAAATGCAGAAAGTGTTAAAATTCATTATCCCCTGGCTGGAGAAAATGTATGTAGGCTGTATCAGGCTTTCATGCATCCCGAACCGATGGAGGGATACGAAAGTGGTATTCATACCTACAGCGGGGAAGATATCACACACTAGGCCAAAAGACGTAAGACCAATTAGCCTATCCTCCGTCCTATTGAAATGTCTGGAAAGACTTTTAGATTATTTCATTAGGGAAAACCTGGATACAAAACTCCCGCCGGTGAACCAACATGCTTACAATTAGGGGAAGTCTACAGAATCAGTACTTGTGAGCACTATCAAATCGTCCCTGCATTTCAAGGAATTCACCATGGTGGCATTTCTTGACATAGAAGGTGCTTTAAACAACATTCACTCAGATGCAGTAATTGCGGCACTGTCACATCTAAAAGTTAACTCTAGATTGATTAGACTAATTCAAAGTCTGCTCAACAGAAGACGCATAACAGCATGTCTTGGGTCCACAACTCTAACAAGGTTTGTAAACAGATGGACCCCACAAGGAGGAGTACTGTCTCCACTAATTTGGAAACTAGCGGTGATGAAACCTGCTAGACCTAGAACGTTGTGGCTGCAAGGTCGTGGCATATGCGGACGACGTAGTAATCGCAGTGAGTGGCAAATTCGAAAACGTCCTCCGAGGCATTCTACAGGTGGCTCTGAACAAATTGGCTAGATGGCGGTAGGGCCTATTTCCTAAAATTGGCCACTGGATATACATATATAGCAGTAGTTCGTCCTATACTTTTATACGGCATTGTGGTATGGTGGACGGCAACTGACAAACTAACCATCACCAACCTACTAACAAAGGTTCAGAGAACAGCCTGCCTAAGCATAAGCGGAGCCTTAAGGACTACAGCGACCGAGTCTCTACAAGCCCTACTCCATATACTGCCGATTAATATTGTGGCGAGAGAAGATGCAACCAAAGCGGCAATAAGATTAAACTGCCTATCAATGTGGAGGTACAAAAACTACGGTCACATGAGGATAGTAGTGTAGTGAAGTGTAGTGCTATGGTAACCGACCGAGTGGACTATATACCACTCTGTACACCTTCGAGAGAAATTACATCACTATGATTCCCGCCGGAGATGAATGGGTTGGATGAATACCAGGTAATAGAAACCATCTCCACTTTTACACGGATGGTTCGAAGCTTGATGAAAAGGTTGGCTTCGGAGTACACTCTGCAGAGCTTAGTTTGGATATAGCTAACAGACTACCAGATACCTGCAGTGTCTATCAAGCCTAAATAATGGCAATATGGGAAGTAGCCAAGTGGCTGAGTCGCAACATAGTAACCAATACTGGCGTTGTAATTTACTAGGGACAGCCAGGCTGCCATCAATTCTCTGGAGGCAACATCCCTAAATTCACAAACAGCCCTCGACTGCCGCAGATCTCTTAACGAGATGGCTGAGCCGTTTAATATACACCTCATATGGGTGCCTGGGCATAGGGATATCCCGGGGAACTGCAAAGCCGATGAACTTGCTAGGAAAGGGACGACTTTACAAATTCTCGAAGAATTTGCATATGCAAGATTTGACTTAAGCAAGAGGCAATAAGGCTGTCCAACGAAAGATGGACAGAAATCGGCACCTGCAGGGTAGCTAGACAAATCTGGCCAAGGTATGACCTGAGAAGATCAAAATATCTGCTCGCACTAGAGAGGCAAAGATTGTCTACGTTAGTATCAGTTCTGACGGGACACTGCTTTATCGGCGAACACGCCAAAAGATTTTGTATTAACTCTAATGACTTCTGCAGAAGCTGTGGAGATTAGAAAGAAGTGGAGAGCATTGAGCACTTGCTATGCGACTTCCCCGCTTTGAGTAAACGACGACAGGGCATACTAAGGTCGGCCTTTCTAGGCAGCCTAACAGATCTTTCCAGTACCGATATTCGTACTATAGATACATTTGTATATCAAACGGGTTGGTTTCGGGACCTAAACAGGTCTACGTGAGCTTGTATCAAAAAAAAAATACGGCTGCCACCCTAACCTAAACTTAAACCTATGGAATCTACTTAGAGAGGTTAGGCCTCAATTTTAAGTCGGATCCTAAATCTTTCTATGATTTTTTAAATATGAAACGTAAATCTAATCCAAAACCTTCTATGGTTAGAATTGATAGTGAGGAATTCTGTGGTGACCAATCAATCGCCAATGATTTTGGAAAATTTTTTACATCAACAGAGACAACTAGACGACTCCTACCCTTATAATACTCCTTCATTGAATCAGTTGAGCATACCTTATTTTCATTTCCGTTTGTATTTTCGAGTTTGGTCAAGCTTAAATCTTCTAATAGTGTTGGTCCCGATGGTGTACCTATTATAATCCTTAAATATTGTGCTCAAAGTCTTGCTGTTCCGCTTACATTGCTATTTAATATTTCGTTACAATTTGGCTATTTCCCATCCATTTGGAGAACATCTTACTTAACCCCTCTTCATAAATCTGGAAGCCTCACTGATGTGGGGAATTATCGTGGAATCGCAAAATTAAGTAAAAATTCAAAACTTTTTGAGAAAATGGTTACTGAGATTTTATCTCAAAGTATCGTCTATTCTAAGTCCATTCCAACATTGATTTCGAAAAAGTCTCTCAACTGTGACAAATTTAGTGCAATTTTCTTCTCAGGTTATAAACGAGTTTGTTCTTGGTAATCAGACAGACGTAATTTATACAGATTTTAGTAAAGCTTTCGACGGAGTCAATCACAAACTATTAATACATAATCTGGATCTTATTGGTTTTAGTAACAACTTATTGCGTTGGATATCGTCTTATCTTGATAGACGTATTCAGATTGTGAAATTTGGTAGATCCTGTTCTGGTCCGATTTTGGTTCCATCTGGGGTTCCCCTTCTGTTTCTGCTATTCATCAACGATTTGCCAGAATCAATTTCTAGTTCTAATTTACTGATGTATGCAGATGATGTTAAGATATTTTATTCTTATAAAACATCTGAAAATGCAATACTCCTTCAAAATAATTTGGTTAGTTTTGGAAATTGGTGTGATATAAATTGCATGAACCTTAATCTCAAGAAATGTAAACATATGTGTTTCTCTAGGTCGAGGGCGATTCCATCTAGTTTTAGTCTTCATGGTTCCGATTTAGAAACTGTTGAATCCTTTGTGGATCTTGGTATATTAATGGACCCGAAACTCAATTTAAATAATCACATAATTACAATGGTGAATAAAGCTTATGGCGTGCTCGGTTTCATTAAGCGATGGGCGAAAGAATTCGTAGATCCATATGTAACTAGGCAGTTGTATACGTCCCTAGTTAGACCTATTCTAGAATATGGGTCTGTAGTGTGGGACCCCCAATACGGGACTTACGTTGATAAGATTGAATCGATTCAAAAACAATTTTTGTTATTCGCTTTTAGACATCTTCATTGGAATACTGATTTTAGTCTTCCACCCTATACTAGCAGGTTTAGTTTGATAGCTACTACTCTTAAGAGCAGAGGTATTATGCTGAACACCACCATGGTGCTGAAAGTTATAAATGGTGATCTGCACTCTAATTTTATTCTATCTAGGATTGGATTCAAGGTACCATATAGACATTCCAGCAGAGTATGAAGCCGCCGAGCCGAGCCGCCGATTTTAGCCGCCGCCGACCTTTTTTCACAAGCCGTAGCCGCCGCCGATCTTTGCGGCTATAATCGGCTGAAACACAGCCGCCGTTCCATAGGAAAACTTTAAAATATGGATAGATACAATTTACATTTTTGATAAGCAAATAGCTATAAAGCAGATATATCGTCCCCTTAATAGAACGCATATACACTATTATTTTTTATTGCATTATAAGAATCTACGCAATTGGTTCTATATCTGGTGAAATTCCACTTCCACAAATTGAATTATTGGGTGTTTGAAATTGTTCATTAATAAATAATAATATCGAGTTTCAATTTCACAAAAACTTCAAATATGATTTTCTCGAAACGACAAATAAATTATACACTATTCATTTATTGGGTGGACGATATGGAAGTGAGTGATTTTCGTTTTGATTCGTTTATTGTCACAAGCGGGAGCTTAACATCAAAGACAAATAGAATATAAGAAGACATTCCTTCAGGCCGAAACGTCAAAATCTATCAGTTACGAACGAATAGGAATGAACTGTCACACGCGAAAAAACAGTATTCCGCGAACATTGATTGAACTTTTTTTGCACTTATCGATTAATATTAATTTTTTAATTGTGACAATTACAAAAAGTTCGGGAAAAAGGGTCTGAAAATCCGCGAAAAACCTCACTCGTTGGAATCAAATTCCTATTCGTTCGTAACTGACAATTACTCGCTACAGGAAGGAATGTGTCTTCTTATATTCTATGTATTTGTCATAATATTGATAGAAATATAAAACTAATTATAAAAATGCTTGTTTACAGGAAAAAATAAGATTTATTACACAGTGCAACAACCAAAATGGGAATGGGATGAAACCAATTGCAAATGAATGTTGACATTATCCCTAACAAAACCTTCAAGGGTTTTTTTCAGTTCAGTGCTAGATTTTTTTTACACGCATTTGAAGTGGGTAATTTTGAACCGCTTTTTCAATGAAAATCGACAAGAAGTAGCACCATTTGCATGTCAGCGCCATCTATCGAGAGTTGTAGGTAATAAATGATTTCCTCGATCCCAAAAACCGTAAGATACCAAAACTTTACATGATAATAAAAAGAAATAATCATAATTTTATTAAATTTTCAATTATCTTTTCTTGTTAGACAGCGTTCCAAAATCATCAACTTCAAACGCGTGTAAAAAAAATCTCGTACTGACCTGAAAAAAACCCTTGAGGGTTTTGTTATGGATAATGTCAACTTCCATTTGCAATTGGTCTCATCCCATTCCCATTCGGAAAGTTCGATTTTGTATCACAGTGTTATTAGATTATGTACATATAGAGATAAAAATATATTTTCCACATTTTCGGAGAAAAATCAATGGAATATTAAAGAATAATATAACATATAAATTAATACCTCCATTCTAAAGAATCTATCAAGTTAAGCTCAAAACAGTAGAGATCATTCTATTTAAACCACAAGGTAATCCACACAAATTTAAAATTTCACTAAAACGTCGATTCGCCTCTCCTGGAAAGAACCTGTTTCGACTTGAGCTATATATAGATGAATGGCGGAAAAATGCAACCCTGTGAACGTACAACCGTGTGAACATACAATTTTTGTCTTGCAACTTTGGCAGAAAAGCCATTGTGAGATAATTGGCAGATTGTAATATCTGCGAAGTTTATGCATGTGACAACGGCGGCAACATTTTATTGTAAGGGTATCTTGCAATCGTCTTCACCTTTGCCTAAAAATCTGTCATTGTCAGTACATTTGCGACACTTTAACAGGGTTGATAAAGTTGTCCGATGTGACAATCGTCTAAACATATGTAGCTTTAGCATACTTTGAAAATAGAGTGTATCATAGAGCCTAGCGGTATGGAATCGATGATTTTTTCACCTCACAAAATCTTACAATTAAAAACATCTATTATTTAAGAAAAAATACCAGAGCTTAGTTTTCAACAATTATTTTAAATGTTAAAATGTCCATCATAGAGCCGTCTTATGTCGATCTGTAATTTTCAATGGCAGCCGCCGCCTCGGCTCGGCTTCATTCTCTGTCTTCCAGATATTACCAACTATAACATATTGATTTTCGGCGTACAAATAATGCTTCGACATAGCCCATTCGTAGAATGTGCATAGATTTTAACACTTTATATGATGTTATTGACATTGATGTAGAAATTGATGCAGTTAGATCTAGAATAATCTCTTTTTTTTGATGCGTAAGTAGACTAATGTTATTTGTTTAGATGAAATGTTTCTGTAGCTGGTATTTCCACCCTCTACTATTAACCCGCCATGGTCCGGATCATGGTGTGTACGCAATCCCTACGTCACGGGGATGTGGCTCCCTCGGTCGGAAGGGGCGGGTAAGAGTGGATGCGTTGGGACCGTTCGTAAAAGAAATAAAACAAAAAATAAAAAGAAGATATAAATATTATTAATGTAGGAGAAGAAATTACCGAAATTAGATTTACTGTTTAAATTACGTTATAAGATATAATCTGACACACATTTGATTGATAATTTACGTTGTTGAAAGATCTATATTCAGCATTATCATCAGCATTTGGCGTTAGGGCAAACTTCTTTTAACTGCAATTTCACATACAAATTTTGCAAGTTCAACTAGTGTAGGAAGGAAACCAGCATCAGTTTCTTTCATGGGTTTGTTTTTAGAGATTTCTCCAACTGACGGAGATGGTACACCCAAAAAAAATTGTTTGCTGTTAATAACAAACAACGTCTGCTAATTTTTAGCAAACATTTTTTCTGCTAATACATCACATTTTCTGCTGTAATAGCAAAAAGTTTGCAGTTTTGCATTAGCAAACGCACTGCTGAAAAATTTACAGTTTGCTGAAAATTTTTGCTGTTAATCAAAATATGCGAAAATAAGACAAAAGTTGCAATAATCTACATGATAAAGTTCAACCACCATTGAAAATCAAAGAGGTTAAGGTCATTCGTGTGATGAGAAAAGTATATTTAAAAAAAATTAAATAATTATTCGGCGATATCTATTTTCCGAGTTACGGTTCTCAATATTTTTATTTTTTCATTGGATTTTAAAAATATTGGAAATAGGAGTCGATTAAAACTGGAAAAAGTAAAACACAAATCGATAACAAATATGATTTGACGATTTCAAAATCTTAGTTCCGAACATACAATTAAAATTAATCTATTGTGTTTAGATTTTAGTTTCTAATTTTTTATATTTTAATGAAACCAAAGCTAAACATTAATATTTTATGTGCGATTTGTAAAAATGTTTATAAAGTCTGATTCACACAAGGCAATTTTATTTCAAGCAAGTGTCAAAGTTTGTAGGAGAGATACAGAGAGCACTTTCCGCTTAGAAGAAATTGCCTCGTGCGATCTAGTACTAAGTATTGTGTATGCAAAAAAAGTAAAAAAAACGAGAGAATTCCTAAAGGCTTAGGGTGAGTATTAAGAGAAAATTTCGCAAGATTGTATCATCCTGTGCAAAGACGATTTGTATACGGTTTCCACGGCTATTACAATGGGGAAAGTAGTTTCTTGTACTGGCAATCCGTTTTGTGTTTTTCATTCGCACTTTGCTGCCTTTATTTCCAACAAACACCGAATTGCCCCGTGTGAATCGGACATTGACATGCTTTATGACGGAAAAAAGAAAATTAAAAAAAGCGGCGTTTAATTTATATTCCTTACCACTGAAACCAATTTTTTTCCATTAAAATGTGCTTGCGATAAGTTACATATATATTCATATTTGTGCAGATGACAAAATCTCATATAAAATGTTTATTTCGCTTATCAAAAAATATTGACGAACGTAATATGCTTTCACTAGCATTCATTAGTTGCCCTCTTTGACAGACATCGTGCGCCGACGCCGGCTATTTAAGTAACACCTTTTGAAGAGTAAAATATTTTACGCCGAACAAATTGAATTGAAATTTTCGTTCTGTTTGTTAATTCGCATTACAAAAGCATTCCGCAGGCGGAGTAAAGTAAACTTTTTGGCAATGAAAAACGAAGATAATGCAAATGATTTTAATAAGTAAAACGGTTCCGGGACAGCTTCGACAACACTTACAAATGGCTAAAGAAAAAAAGGCGAAATTGCGTATGCCTTGGATGATCAATTAATCAAGTTGCAACAGGTAAGCGTACACAAATTGCAAATTTCACTATGATTGTGTCTTATTCTGGTTGTTTTCATGATTCTCAGCAAGCAGTGTCCTATTAAAACCCTCTACTTTCATACGGCTACAAAAGTAAACTAAATATGTATATGCTGTCCATACAAAGAACTTGTGATATCGATGGACTAGCAATTTCTTTCTGTGTCTACTTTTCCAAATCTCATAGACCTCTTAGAAGTGTGGTCCTAACGAAAATATCTGCAACAACGTAAGTAATTGTTTTCTGATTTGTTTACTTATTTCATTAATTAAACCTGTATCACCAGAAATGGCAACATTAATTTTTTACACCATATGCTTCAACGATGGTTGCTAATATCAGCAGCTAATATCATTTAGTCTAATTGGGATGAAATCCATCGATAAGATAATTTTGCCCAATGCTATGGCTCTGGACATGTACAATTACCGTATATATAGGGTGAACCCAATTGGCTAACGCGTAGGAGTCACTGATCTTCATACGGTCTTGGAGAACATCAAATATAACCAAAGGTCGTACGATGTATGTTCTTTATTGTTATCATTCGGACAAAAAGAAGGTAGTTATTAATGCCAGTGACCGGTAAGTATTGTGTGTAGATGCTCCTATTGCTATTTCATTTTCTAAATGATTTATATTTTTTGATCAAGCGCACATAAAGGACCATGTTATCAATTAATCAACACGCAACAGGTAAGCGTACGCAAATTGAAAAATAAATGTACTATGATTATGAGACTTATTTCTGTTTGTTTTCAAGATTCTCACCAAGCAGTGTCCTATTAAAATACGGGTATAAAAGATGATCTGAAATTTCGTAGCAACTACTATGTATAAATTCAGATAACTTGTGTCATGGATGGACTAGCCATTTATTTCCTTGTCTACTTTTCCAAATCGCATACACCTCTTGGAAGTGTGACCCTAATGATAATACCTGCAAGAACTCGTAAGTATTTTTTTCCTATTTGTGATTTGTTTACCGAAATGGCAACATTGATTATTTACTCTATATGTTCCAACGATGGTCGCTAATATCCGAATCACGAAGCAACCTTTTGGCTCCAAAAAACTCAGGATAATTTAGTCTAATTTAGATGTAATCCATGGATAAGATCATTTTGCCCAATGATATGACTCTGACATGTACAATTAGATACCGTGTCTATAGGGTAAACCCAACACATTGGCCAATACTGACAGAGTTCGCGTCGATATCGTACGATTTATGTTCTTTATATTTATCCTTCGGACAAAAATAAGATAGTTGTTAATGCCAGTGGCCGGTAAGTATTGTTTGTAGATACTCCTATTGCTATTCAATTTTATTAAATGATTTATTTTTCATTTATATTTTTAGATCAAGCATACATACAGATTTCACAGTTCAAAACGCTTACCAATACATGGGCTGAATAACTTCAGGTTGGAGTCCTGGTTGATATACTCTTCTCAAATATCAGGAAAATATAAAATTTGTATTTCTTTTATTAAAATAAAAAAAGAAAAAAACGTATGCTAGAATAACAAAAATAGTTTGTTCTCCCAGCCGCTTTTTTCTTTTAAATAATAGCAAAGTTGTTTGCTAAAACGACTGTTCTAGTTTGCTACAGTAGCAGGCAAATTTATGTGCTAAAATAACAACCATAGGGTTGCTAAAATAACAGACGAAGTCTGCTTTCCCTTTTTCAGCAGACACAGACTGTTTAAACAACAAACATTTTTGCTAATGATACTCACAAAATTCTTTGAGTGTATAGATGGTCTCGTTCATTTGCTGTCGTTTCACATTGCACATACATGTACGTAGTATATGCTTGTTCCCCTTAATTTGTGCCTATAGGCACAAATACGTAGTATTAATAGGTGTTCATTGATCGATTTGTGTCATTCATCAAGGGCCGACGAACCCGAAGAGTACAAGTAGTTTAGTTTTTTAAAAGTGAATAGTGAATTATAATTAAGGCCTTTAATAACGGCAAGTCCTTTTCCATTCAAGTTGTTAAGTAGAATACAACAAGTCATTCAAGAAGAGCTCTTCTAACACGGAGAAGAACAAGGAAACAATGTTGTCAGCACCATGTGCTGGATCGCGTTCTTCGCGTTGTCATGGACGATGAGCTCCATGGGTCGATTTAATCACCAAATATCGAGTACTTCTTTATGCAGGATTTGATGAGTAATTATGATCAATTGAAAGCAGCCTTCAGCAATGGTAAAACTGAGATTAAGGAAACAGGCTGCTGGAGAGACATGATGTTTCTCTTCCACCTCACTCGTGTCTTCCGTCACTTCACTGAGAGGAGTGAGATCCCTTTTGTAAAGTTAAAGCAGATCCCAGAAATCTGCGATGCACGCCGGAACTCTCGTGCCATTCTAGCTCTTCTTGCGCTTATTCTGATGGCTGAAACCCGGAACAGGTTGCGTAAAATCTGTTCATTCACTTCATACTCATGGGCTGATCATTGGTTCATTAGTCAATTGTTCCGCGCTGAAGATTTTGAAGAACTATCTGTAGCTCTGAATGACTACCCAACAGCTCTCAAATGCTTGAAGACTCACTGGAAAACAGATGAATTTACGCTTACTTTTGTTTTTTTATAAACTGATTAAAAGTCAGTCTTTTCTTTTTTTGTGCCAATCGATGGTGTTTTGCCATTCAACTAGGAGAAATCAATTGCTTATTCCTAGGGTTGTCCACCTAATGAATGAATCGTTTCAAGTAAGAGTAGCACGACTTTACAATTCATTACCCAATGACATGAACAATTTTAGCATTTCGCTCCCTATACTCTTCAATAGGCTACTTTCACCACTTTCAATAACATTTTTATTTGTTGTTATGCAAAATTGCGCTTAATTAAAGCTACGTAAAAAAATCGTTAAATAATGTTTCTATTTTATGGAACACTTTATACATTTTTCCTTATATTAGGATTTTACTTATGTTTGTTTCGCAAACCGAGTAGCTATTTAGTTATCCTAAATACTTTTCTGTATACCCAATCTGTATTTATATTATTTATTCCTTATAACAGGTGGCGCAAAAGTAATCCTCCTATCAGAAAATGCTATAAATTTTGCGATTGGCCCCTAATGCCTAATGTTGACATTTGTGTAGTAAACACATGCGAAATACACGTTAATAAACAATGTTACGCTACACTGCTCCAGAACGCGGAATATTGCTGACTATTTATTTGACCAATAATCGGTCGGTGACTTTGGCACAAAAAACATCGAAAGGTTACTTTAGCGCCACCTTGTATAATTACTTAGGTTTAAACAAATCAACATATCATTATTTCCCAATGAGTAGTTTTTTACCCTTGGTTAAAAAGCTTAGTTATATGCATATTGTAATTTATGTTTAATTGGCCAGACGGCTTTGAATTACAAGTTTGTACGAAATAAATGAAATGAAATGAATCTCCAATCAACATTGCCCGAAGCAACCAGTGCTGTGAGCGTGCGATCAAAGTTATGCAAGACTTATACAACTCCCGCCACAACAAAGACAACCTCCCACTGAGATTCATCCTCTCCAATGATAACGTGAATAGTGTTTGAGGGTCCTATGTAATGTTACATATATGTGGCTCTAAAGCTTATGTTCAATTATATATGTGCTTACAGTGACTTCTAAAAATTGCCCAAAATGCTGATAAATAAAAATTTTAAAATCATTTTGTGCGTGACGTTTTTTTTATCGAATCACCTTATATGTAAGATTTTATCTAATCTTAAATAAAAACTCATCTAAATATGATACAGGTAAACGAGGTTGTATAAAAGTCATAACCCTAGTGTACACAGCTTCACTCTTATCGACAGCTTATTGAGAAATCAATAATTTCAAAGCTTTCACCATCATGGCGGACGAATTAGCTGATATTTCAGGGGTTGAGCAACTTTCAATGTGTATCTGGTACCTTCCACTTCGTTGCCCCATATTTCCGATTCCGTCAATTTTCGGAAGACTACCTACCACCAGATACATATGCACAAAATTGCAGCACTCTCGCTAACAATTTGTGCAAGATATCTCAATTTCAAAATTTGGCTTATATGGGCGGGGCCACGTCCATTGGTCCAATCCCGACCATTTTTAGACCAATCACGAAGACTCCACCAGATACATATGCACAAAATTACAGCCTTCTCGCTAGCAAGTTGTGGAAGATATCTCAATTTCAAAATTTGGCTTATATGGGCGGGGCCACGTCCATTAATCCGATCCCGTCCATTTTTGGACCAATTACGTAGACTACTACCACATACATATGCACAAAATTACAGCACTATCGCTAACAAATTGTGCGAGGTATGTCAATTTTAAAATTTGGTTTATACGGACGGGGGGGCCACGCCCGTTGTTCCAATCCCGAACATTATTAGACCAATCACGAAGACTACCACCAGATACAGTGGTGGCCACGAATTTAGCACACGTAGTGCATGTAACCTCTTAAAGCTCATATTTTTTTTGGTTTAATTTTTTTATCCACTATTTCATTTCATTTCATTTATTTCATACATTGTAACACAAAAGCCAATAAGGCCAAAATATCCGTATTAAAAACCAAGTACATCCAAGTGGTATTTCATACAAATATAATAAATTATTAAATTAAGTAATAACAAAAGCAAATATATAAATAAATCTAATAACTAAAGATTTAGGAGAAAAAACAAATAAATAATAATATTAAGTTAACATTAAATGAATGGCTCCTCAGCCTAATACAGATGGTATTAACGAATTTATTGTATATAGACCCTCACTGATAAAGCCTAAATCATTAACATATAAATCAGGACTCGTGCAGAACATATTCCAAATATTTCCGCCTAAACGTATGAGCAGGATATGAAAATGTACGCAAACACACAGGAAGCCTGTTCCATATTCTACTAACTCGTACAACGAATGATCGTTCAAACGCAGAAGTGTAAAATCTGGGAATCAGTAATTGGGGGTTTCGAGTTGACCTGGAAAAAATAAATTTTTCACGCAGCAATTCAGGATTGCCAAACCGAACGATCTTATAAAACTTTTGCAAAACGCGTTGTTTAACAAAAATATCAAATGGGGCGCCAATAAACTGTATGGTATGATCTGCTATGTGATCGAAACGAGATAAACCAAAAACAAAGCGAACAACCATATTAAAGAGTTTAACTAGCTTATTAAAATATTCTTGACTTGTGCCTGATACTACTTCAATGCAATAGCAAATGTTTGACATAAGCAAAGCAAACGCAAGTTTCTTCTTAACAAATTGAGGCAAATACAAATTAGTGCTATATAATTTGCGTAGTGTGGTTACTACTTTAGGAAACAGAGACTCAATATAACTGGCGAAGTCAAGCTTGTGATCAAAAATAACTCCTAAGTACTTCATCTCTTCTACAGGTGCAATTGCAGTTCCATTTATATGAATGTGAATGTTAAGATTCATACGTACATCCCAAAACAATAATGCTTTGGTTTTGGTTACGTTGATAGGAAGATTATTATTTATAAGCCATCTACTCACAGATTCCAATAAGAAATTGACGTTATTTTCCAGTACATTTATCGAACTATCGCGGACAAACAAACGTATGTCATCGGCATACAAAAACGCGGAGCAGTGGTTATTGAAACAGTTTGTGATGTCATTAAGATACAGAATGGTGAAGTGGAAAAGGTCTCCGACGCCGCTAGGCTGAGAAAGATATTATCTGCTTCACCCTGTACAGTGGGATATTTACAGGATGAGGCAAATAACTGGACCAAAAACAGCGAGCAGTCGCTCAATGTACTGCTCGACACACACTTCCCTGGGAACTCTGTAACAGAACCCGAGGATCAGCAGGACCAACAAGAGTGCGAGTGGACTGCGAGCGTCGCTAGCTTCTTGACTGAGAGATCGAGAATAAGCTGGGCTATTAACAGCTTTGAGCCCTTCAAGTCACCTGGACCAGATGGCATCACTCCAGCAGAAATGCAGAAAATGTTAAAGTACATTATCCCCTGGCTGGAGAAAATTTATGTAGGCTGTATCAGGCTTTCATACGTCCCGAATCGAAGGAGGGATACCAAAGTGGTATTCATACCTAAAGCGGGAAAGATATCACACACTAGGCCAAAAGACTTCAGACCAATTAGCCTATCCTCCTTCCTATTGAAAGGTCTGGAAAGACTTTTAGATCATTTCATTAGGGAAAACCTGGATACAAAACTCCTGTCGGGGAACCAACATGCTTACAATAAGGGCAAGTCTACAGAATCAGCCCTGCACGAACTTGTGAGCACTATCGAATCGTCCCTGCATTTCAAGGAATTCACCATGGTGGCATTTCTTGACATAGAAGGGGCTTTTAACAACATTCACTCAGATGTGGTAATTGCGGCACTCTCACATCTAAAAGTTGACACTAGTTTGATTAGACTAATTCAAAGTCTGCTCACCAGAAGACGCATAACAGCATGTCTAGGGTCCACAACTCTAACAAGGTATGTAAACAGAGGGACCCCGCAAGGAGGAGTATTGTCTCCACTAATTTGGAACCTAGCGGTGAATGAAATCCTGCTAGATCTAGAACGTTGTGGCTGCAAGGTCGTGGCATATGCGGACGACGTGGCAATCGCAGTGAGTGGCAAATTCGTAAACGTCCTCAGAGACATCCTACAGGTGGCTCTGAACAAGTTGGCTAGATGGGCCAGAAGCAGCGGTTTGGGCGTTAACCCCAACAAGACAGAATTGGTTCTCTTTACTAGGTTGAATAATGTCCCACATGTGGACCCTCCACCTCGGATAAATGGAACAGATCTAGTCTTTTCTGAAAGTGCAAAATTTTTGGGAATAATTCTAGATAGGAAAATGTTATTTAGACTTAACGTATTGGAACGTGTAAGGAAGGCCAACGTCGCCTTATATTCCTGCAAAAAGGCTGTAGGGTCGCGGTGGGGACTCTCTCCTAAAATTGTCCACTGGATATATATAGTAGTAGTACGTCCAATACTGTTATACGGTATTGTGGTATGGTGGACGGCAACTGACAAACTAACCATTACCAACCTACTAACAAAGGTTCAGAGAACTGCCTGCCTGAGCATAAGCGGAGCCTTAAGGACTACAGCGACCGAGTCTCTACAAGCCCTACTCCATATACTGCCGATTAATATTGTGGCGAGAGAAGTTGCAACCAAAGCGGCAATAAGATTAAACTGCCTATCAATGTGGAGGTACAAGAACTATGGTCACATGAGGATATCAAAGTGTAGTGCTATGGTAACCGACCGAGTGGACTATATACCAACTGTGTACACCTTCGAGAGAAATTACATCACTATGATTCCCGCCAGAGATGAATGGGTCGGCAGAATACCAGGTAATAGAAACCATCTCCACTTTTACACGGATGGTTCGAAGCTTGATGAAAAGGTTGGCTTCGGAGTACACTGTGAAGAACTTAGTCTGGATATAGCTCACAGACTACCAGATACCTGCAGTGTCTATCAAGCCGAAATAATGGCAATATGGGAAGTCGCCAAGTGGCTGAGTCGCAACATAGTAACCAACACTGGCGTTGTCATTTACTCGGACAGCCAGGCGGCCATCAATTCTCTGGAGGCAACATCCCTAAATTCACAAACAGCCCTCGACTGCCGCAGATCTCTTAACGAGATGGCTGAGCAGTTTAATATACACCTCATATGGGTGCCTGGGCATAGGGATATCCCGGGGAACTGCAAAGCCGATGAACTTGCTAGGAAAGGGACGACATTACAAATTCTCGAAGAATTTGCATATATTGGTGCGCCACTATCCACGTGCAAGCTTTGGCTTAGGCAAGAGGCAATCAGGCAGTCCAACGAAAGATGGACAGAAATCGGCACCTGCAGGGTAGCTAGACAAATCTGGCCAAGGTATGACCTGAGAAGGTCAAAATATCTCCTCGCACAAGAGAGGAAACGATTGTCTACGTTAGTACAGGTTCTGACGGGACACTGCTTGATCGGCGAACACGCCAAAAGATTGGGTATTGACTCCAATGACTTCTGCCGAAGCTGTGGAGATGAGGAAGAAGTGGAGAGCATTGAGCACTTGCTTTGCGACTGTCCCGCTTTGAGTAAACGACGACTGGACATACTGGGATCGGCCTTTTTAGGCAGCCTAACAGATCTTTCCAGTACTGATATTCGTACTATCGATAAATTTATATATCAAACAGGTTGGTTTCGATGAGGGGCATTTCAGCCCGTGGTAACACTAGGGACCTAAACTGGTCTATGTGAGCTTGTAAAAAAATACGGCTGCCACCCTAACCTAAACCTAAACCTAACAGAATGAAGAGAAGTAGACCCAAAACTGACCCCTGGGGAACTCCACTATAAATGTAACGTGTTTCAGAATTGCAACAATTCAACGAAACAAATTGAGATCGGCCAGTCAGATATGAATAGATTAGCTTACACACAGTGGAAGTAAAATGAAAATAGTTCTCTAATTTGTTAATTAATTTAACATAATCTACTCTGTCGAAGTCTTTGGATAAGTCCAAAGCCACTAATACACCACTATCACCGACATCAGTTGCTTCTCTTATTGTTTCTGTTAGATGTAGGAGATGGGTTGTAGTACTATGACCACGCCTAAATCCATATTGACAATAATTAAGCAATTTCCTATCTTCTAAAAAATTTAGAACCTAGGGATCTATAAATCGAGTTTCGACTAATCGATTAATCGACTTTTGATTGGAAAAAGTCGAAAAGTCGAAATCGATTTTCACCAAGCAAAAAGTTGATAAATCGATTTATCATTTCGACTTTTTTCGATTTTTATCCGACGGCGGAATATCAACCGAAATCGATTACCATTTCGACTTTTGTCGAGTTTGGCCTTACTTAAATAGACGGCGGCTTTGAACTTCTCCAACCAGTTCAAACGCTTTTTAGGAAAGAGTCGGAAAGAGCTCTCTCCAACAAACTTTGACACTTGCTTGGAAAAAATTGCCGAGTATAAATAAATATTTAAGTTGTCTGATCGGAAAATATTGCCAGAAAAATGGTGGAGAAATGCGACCCTGTGAACGTACAAGGGTGTGAACATACAATTTTGGTCTTGCAGCGTTAGCAGAACAAGTCATTGTGAGATAATTTGCAGATTGTTAGATGTGCAAAGTTTATGTATGGGACAACGGCGCAATTGTCAGAAAAACATTTTATTGGTAACACTGTCTATAAAATATTTGTATTATCCTGCATATAAATATTTACAAAATATATTGTAAATATATGAAATTGTATAGTTTTCTTGCAATCGTCTGAACTGTCAATTCACCTTTGCCTAACAATCTATCATTGTCCGTACATTTGCAGCACTTTAACAGGGTTGATAACGTTGTTCGATCAGGCAATCGTGAATATTTAGTTTTAGTTGCTTGGAATCTGCGTAATGGAAAAGAAACAAAAAGGAGACAAAAATCGGTTTAAGACAAAACCGAAAAGACGAAAAAAATCGATTATCCAAATAATTGAAAAGTCGAAAAATCGACTTTTCACTAAATCATGAAAGTTGAAAAGTCGAAAAATCGACTTTTTGTCTCAACTATAGATCCCTATTAGAACCTGTTGCTTTATTAAATGTTCGGCAATTTTTGAAAGTGAAGGAAGAATGCTAATAGTACGCATGTCTTCTACTGCACATTAACCCCGAATCTTAGGTATAGGGACAACACGGGCCACTTTCCAGGCAGATGGAAAGACTGACGTTGTAAACATTGTATTGTAAAGATGAAGTAAGTACCCTGAGACATATGGGAAAATCAACTTTAAGAATTTTATTGGTATGCCATCTACTCCAATAGAATTAGACTTAACTGCGCTCAAGTCATCAATAAGATCGCTATAATAAACACAATTAAAAGAGAATGAGTAGCTATCACCAGCATATCCACTCAAGTCTACTCTGCTTGTATTAATACTAGAGCTCGGCAGAACAAAAAAGTCATTAAGGACATTGACATCATGGGTAACTTCCGAGGCAACTTCATCATACCCTACACAACCACCAGAACAAAGGGTGCTCCAAATTTGGGATGTATTCATGCTACTAAAAATACCTAAAAATGTTTCCTACGCTCACTTCTGAGAACCGATTTAGCTTGGTTTCTGTAGGAACAGAAAACCTGCCAGTTCTCAACCGTTGGATGTCTCATATACTCGCGATATGCAATATCTCTAAGTGATCTAGATAACATAATTGGCCTGCATTTATGCCAAGTATCCAGACCGGATGAAACTCGCCGCCGCACAATAGGTATAAAAGAATACAGGTTTCCAACAAGGGTATCAATGAGCAGGTCAACACGAGCTTGAGAGAGATACGTAAAGAAACCTTCCCAATTAATATTTTTAAAGTCACGATATTCTACAAATTCATCATTTTGTGACACATTGACGTTTAGAGCCCCAAATATTAAGGCATGATGGGAAATAGATGGGCATTGGACCTGATTGGTAAACTCCAAGAAGGGACTGCTGAACAAGACGAAATCAAGCAAAGAAGAAGACGCGTGCGCAATATCATAGTGGGTTGGCAAAGAATTGTGGCTAATGGATAGACCCAAACGGCAAGCAGCTCTAACACTGGCTGACTTAGAACAATCAAAGAGGTTACAGTTAAAGTCACCTACTATAACAATATTTGAATACCTGACAACTGTTGCATATCTTTTGGGCATATCCTCGAAGCTGATACATGCAACACTTCCTAGGGGTTGGGACAAAGTTTTTTTAATATTCTTCCACAAATTTGGAAAACTTTTGGGTTTTACTGCGGTGATATGTTTGTATACATCATTCCGAAGATTCTCAATGGGATTGGAATCCGGCGACAGAGAAAAAACCCGAAAAGAGGACTCTTTAATTTAGAGAGCCTCAGTGGCAGACCCATTATAGAGCTCTACTCCAATTCAAAGAGATATTTTGGCACAATTTGGCATTAAAGTATTCAGAAGAGCTGTTGGAATTTGTTTTCAATTTACTAACAAGCAGAATATTTTAAACATACTGATCCATCCATGCGTCAATTTTGAATATGCGACCAATAGAATGCCCTGAAAATATGGCCGACATCATCACATTTCCAGCAACCGAGCTGTACCGTCTTAGATGTATACTTTAAGGCGTGTTGCATAGATAGAGAACGCCAAACATATTTTTCCTTTAGATCCGACTGATAAAATTTCTATTCGTCCTTGCAGAGAATATTTTTCAAAAAATTAATGGCTTTTTTAATTGCTCACGGACAAACGAAATTCTACACTGTAAATTCTTCATTGGTATGTGTGGGTTATGTTTAACAATGCACCCAATCAAATTGTTTTCATTAGGTCTTCTTCTTATAGCTCTTAAGGTTACGTTTATACAAAATACGGATACTTCAATGCCAAATTGTGCCGAAATATCTCTTTGAATTAGAGTAGAGCTCTATAATGGGTCTGCTACTGAGACTCTTTAAATTAAAAAGTCCTCTTTACGGGTTGTTTTTCTCTATCACCGTATTCCAATCTCATTGAGAATCTTCGGAATGATGCATACAAACATATCACTGGAGTAAAACACGAAAGATTTCCAATTTTGTGGAAGAAGAGTAAAAAACACTTGGTACCCAACCTCTAGGAAGTGTTGCATATATATTAGCTTCGAGGATATGCCCAAAAGATGTGAAACAGTTGTCAAAAATATTGTATATCCAAGCAAATATTATGTTTTAAGTGAGATGTATTAATCAATTTTGTTTTTGTTTGTGTGTGAATAATTTTTTTTAATTTGTGCTAAATTAATGTTCAATCTTTTTTCGTAGTAGTTGTACTTAATAAGGAATAACACCGAAATTCAAGAAAATTACCAAACAAAACCAATACTAAATAATCATGAGCATCGCAAGAAACATCTCAGAAAAAATAGTGGATAAAAAAATTAAACCAAAAAAAATATGAGCTTCAAGAGGTTACATGCACTACGTGTGCTAAATTCGTGGCCAACACTGTACATATGCACAAAATTACAGCCTTCTCACTAACAAATTGTGGAAGATATCTTAATTTCAAAATTTAGCTTATATGGGCGGCGCCACGCCCATTGGTCCGATCTCGCCCATTTTTGGACCAATTACGTAGACTGCCACCGGATACATATGCACAAAATTACAGCACTGTCGCTAACAAATTGTGTAAGATATCTCAAATTCAAAATTTGGCTTATATGGTCGAGGCCACGCCCACTTGATATATCGAAAATTTATGTACCCTATTTTCAACTACACATGTACATTCTGTGAAAATTTCAAGAAGATCGGTCTAGCCTTTTAGTCGTCTATAAGGAACAAACAAACACATTTTCTCTGTTGAAACGCTGTAAAAACGACATGGCGCTTTTTCGATGGTTTGAAGCTAATAACTCCCAAAAAATTTTCTTAATTAAAAAATAATGAATCAAATGAAATATATTATTTTTAAGGTATTCATTTCGATGGCAATGATTTTGAATTCATAATATTAAATTTTTCGCATGTCAAAGACGCACTGTAAAAGCGAATCCCGCAGTCTTTTAAAGAAAAGACAATTTCCACATTAGCAAAAAGAATATTTCCTTATAGGAACTTCTAAATTTTGATCACAAGATTATAATTTTTGACGAAATGCATATGAGCGGAATTACTTCACATGTTTATTTAAAAAAATCGTTTTCGTTAATTTCGGAATTAAGCCTAACTTTTTGCAGGAACATATGTTCCACATTAATTTCATAGAAAATCGTTTCATTTATTAGACTTAAATAATTGGAAAGCCATACAATACTTTAAAAATGTTACTAAGTTAAATTTGTTGCTATTATCCACAGTACCTTAAAGCCTAGCTGTTTCGACTTAGCATGTTTTGGAACGTAGGTATCGATTTAATTACAAACTTAGATACCACTTTCCAAAAAGGATCCATTTTTCTCAAATAATTTGTTCTCAAAGCATTGTAAATCCATCATGAAATAGCGCTTTAAAGACATTTTAAGCAATCGTTGTTAAAGCTTCCAAAGACAGAGCTTTCACAACGCTTTTTTCGTGATACCGTCATAAATTTCTGGCTGGGAAATTGTAGGTTTTCTTGCAATCGTCTGAACTGTCAATTCACCTTTGCCTAACTTTATCCGTACATTGGCAGCACCTTAACAGGGTTGATAACGTTGTCCGATCAGACAATCGTATGTACATAGCTGAAGTTACGCACGCAAAGTAGTCTCAGTTAGAAATTGTCTCGACACTATCCAAACCTATACCACTTTTTTCAATATCCTAACAGGCAAATAGCTCTCCAAGAAGCAATTTCCGAGACGACAAAAAGCTAAAATTAAAGTGGTGTTGCGAACTCGATATGTAGAACAACATGAGTCTGTTGAAATATATTTTCCCCTACAAGTAGCCGTTATCGAGGCTTTGGAATAAATGCATTCCACCTGGTCTGATCAGAAAAGTACAACTTCTGCATTTCAGTTATTTAACAGACGAAAAAATCGCACTAAAATGGAGAGTACAATTTTAGCGAATGTCCATAAATCCCTTTTTCGTATTTTCGGCCAGATGGACGGCTTCAGCTAAATCTTGATTTTCACTTTGCAGAATGCGACTTACTGAAAATGCCAAGCAGTCAACTGAATGAACTACATGGACCGAAACTTGAAAATCCAACGTTTTTATAGCCATGCAGAAGTTGTAGTTTTCTGATCAGACCAGCTGGAATGCATTCATTCCAAACAAGAAACCTAGGATTTCGGCCCGACAAAGTATTTGTTGCAATGTTGATGCAACAAATATTGAAGAATATTATAAGATTTCGACCTATATAGATTTCTTCATCTCGAAGATCGCTTTTTGAAACACCGTGGAATTCTGTCGAATTTCCAATGTAAACGTATCTTTTTAGAAGTCTATCCTATCTGGTGGCACTCCCTCATTATTTGGTAGTGGGTCATTCTCCTCCTTTCGTTCACTACCTATTACACCATCTTCCAGTATACATTTTTCGGAGGCGGTGTTATTTTTTGTTGCTCCCTCATTGTAAAGAATCGTTGTGTGGCTCTTTTTACTTTGATCACCACCTTCGCTGGGAACTTCCTGCAAAAGTGGCGGTACCGTTGGTAAACTGGTGGTGTTATTGACTACTTCCACATCATTTTTTGGCAGTGTCTTACTTGTCTCCATCTTCAGACAGTATATTTGGACTCGATTCATCTGTCCTGCCAATAACGACCTTTCCAATTTCCAAGACTGTCCTGATCAAGAAGTACGCCATGCCCTTCGCCATTACAAAATTGTTCATGTATTTCATTAAAGAAAGTCGAATTAGAACAATAATTTCTCGAAAGTATTTACTTACATACTCGAAATATATATTAATGTCATTATTATGAGATTTTATTTTTTTCACAATACTTCAGCTACATACACAAAATATATATTTCACGATAAAACTCTTCATTAGCTCTTCGAACGGTGGTGACAGCGTGGATACCGTCTGATTTAGATCAGCCGAACATGCTGAAACTGGTCTCGAAACAAAGCCGGTCTCAGGACTGTCGAGTGGACAATGTGCTGAGAATGGTGGGCTGATCGTGAAAACTAACATCGACAAAATAACCGAAGTGTACATACGAGAGAGAGGCTATGCTTGTGGTTCCAGATGAAAACTGGAACTTCCATTGGAAACTATGACATTTTTTAGCATAACTTCACTTAGACCGTTTTGTCATTTGAGCGCGAATTTGTTTGGTTACAGTGTGTTGAAAATTCACCTCCAAAACATGGCTCTTTGAACGCTTCAACAGCTGCTTCAAGCAGTTTTTTCTTGATGTAAGTGAATAAGAAGAAGTCATTGGGTGTCAAATCAGGGCAGTACGGCAGATGACCCATCAATTCGACGTTTTGGCCGGTCAAATAGGCGCTGGTTTGAACCGATGTGTGAGAGCTCGCATTGTCATGGTGCACAATGATTCGTCTTCTCTTGTTCGCTATTCGAATTTCTGCGAAGAACCAGTTTTGCCGAAGAAACAGGCGTCCATTTGCTTCGAAGTGCTTCTTACACGAACCACTTTCATTGGATTTGCTCGTCTTCGAAGACCCACACGGTCGATTTTGTTTCGGGCTTCAAGATTCGTCACCTATGACGATCTTATAAACGTCTTATGAAGCTCCGCGATCCGCGATCGTATTTCAAAATTTCTTTGCACCAATCGACATGAGCCTTTTGAAGCTTTCATCGCCATACAAAGATTTAAGTTCATCGATGCACTCTTGTCGTGATAATCCACGTCGAAATTTGTGAAAAATTATCGCACGAAAATGTTTACGAGTTAATTCAATTTTTTTGCCAAATTGATTTTTTCAAGTCACTGTAAACAACACAAATGATGGTCGTACGTCAAAACGTTCTGAGTACGTTTATGCTAAAAAATGTCAAACTTTTCAATGGAAATGTCAGATGGCGCCAGGCAACACTTGTGTTGCCTAGGCCAGAAATATATATGGGCAAATATCAAAATTGTTTAACACAGGGGTAATGTATGTTGCTTTGCCCTTTTCTGGCTTTGTGTACAGATTTCGGTGCATAAGTTGATGGAATTAGATAAACCACAAACATAAAAGTTTTTTTTCCCAAAAAAGTTTGTTATTATCTAAAAAAACCTTAGAAGTTATAAGCACATACATTTCAAAATTGTGAAAAAAGTCCTAGAAATGTTCATATCTGTATCCATTCTTTTATAACTTGTGACCAAACTATTTATTCTGAAGTTACTGCTCAGTTACAAAAAACACGAGGGACACATGGAGGAAGAATTTTTCGTGAGCACTGTTCATGTGAGATCATTCCGCAAAAAATTATAGCTCATAACTTTTTGAAATGCGATTTCAAGTGTTTTTTGTTTTCTGACCGCGGTCAGCGCGGCCCGCGATGTAATGAAATAACACTAAAGAAGCGGTTATACCGGCTTGGAATACAAATAAATCTGTATAGGTGTCGTTGATGTGCTCTTAATGGAACCACCGCTAAAGATTCCGAAACTTTTGTTAAACTTGCGTGAATTTTTTTTTGATAGTGTATTTCGCGGAGCATATCGACAGTTATGTATAGGTTGAGCTGAATTAATTATCCCAGATGGCTTTTGACCTGGTGAATCAAAAAATCGGGGGACCGTAACAAAATAATGAATCGCTGAAATTTTATTCACTTTTTTTCTATTTTTGCAAAAATTGCAAATTTTGTCCTTGGCATTTTTAATAGTATAAACGTTTGAAATTCATTTATATTTTCTTCGGGCGTACTGCTGTGGTGCACTTAACAATCATGGATACTTATTTGAAGATTGAAGTCTTGTACGCGAAGAACGTGACACCTTTGTCTCAACAATGATCGCACACCCAGTGCGGGGTACAGATATGGCGGATGTGTATATGAAATAAAAGGATTTTTAACGCTCTATTCCGAAATCGGAGGGCCGTCATTTTATTTTGATGATTGTGCAAATTATGCACATTTCAAAAAATATATTTCCAGAAAAATAATGTTCGTATGAAAATTTTACCTGGTCGATTTTTGGATTTTTTAAAACTTTTCTATGTAGTAAAAGTAAATCTGAAACAGGATGTTAGCAGAAAAATAAGCTGTTATATGGAATTTCGCGAAAATGTGTAAAACATTTTCAAAACTTTTTATTATTTTTATTTAAACAAGAAAAACTGCCTAAGCATTCATTGGGAGAAATGTACTTTATAATTAATATTGTTAATTCAAAAACCACAGCACTCTCTAGAAAGACAATCAAAAAAGTTAGTTACTGTTTGTTTTCCAAAAATACACTACTTTTCGCTTAAAGCGAACTTCAAGGGACTGGGTAAACTAGTTCGTTTTAAACGAAGTTCGGTTTAAATTAAGACTTGAAGAAAACTATTTATGTGTGTAAGTGCACATCCATTGATTTATTAAAGACAATTTTGGGATATTTTAATACATATCGACGGCTTATATCCATTTGTGGCTATATTAAAAAACCCAATTTTCCAGGAGAGCAAAAAAACTGTTTTATTGTCACATTATTTGAGCTTCAGCGAACTTTTGTTCTACGATATGTTCTACATATTGCTACTATGTGCTACAACCAAAAAAATTTGAATATAATCAATTGTACGCGAAGGTCTGAAATATAGCCATTATTTTTCTTCGGAAATTGTCTATGTTTTGTGGAATTTGTAGGTATAGCAGCTTTTGTTGAAAATAAAAATTTTGAACACAATTCAAATTAAAAGATATTTTGAAACTAAACTCCAAACTGTCTATGGATAAATAAATGTCTATTGGTATATATTCGCAGAAATTTTTCAATACGAAGTGTGGGTAGCCAAATGAAATACGATTTTGTCGCGATTCTGTATAAAAAGCTTACATACGCTGAAAAGAACGCGAGTGTTCCCACATACAATGTGAAGACAACAACTTTTTACGACGGTATCAACGATTTTTGTATATTTGCAAATAGTACACGTAATGCTATATAGTTATGTTTATATAGTTTATGTTATGATAAACGTTATGATAATCGGATGGAATTAATGACTTCAATTCTTGCAAATGCTTCCATTTACTCATAGAAATCGGAAGCTGACCGGGGTGTAGAGGTTGTTGTTCGAAAAAAATTGAATTTCACGATTTGTTGCAATATTTTAAAGTTATTTAGACATATAGTTTTCTACATTTTCAGCGTTGTCCACATCATATACTTTAAAAAAAAAGCATTTCGCGATTTTTGCAATGTTTTTGCAAATATTTTGAAGTTATTTAAACATATTGATTTCTGCGTTACTCACATCTTTTTCTTAAAAAAAATTAATTTCGCGGTGTTTTGCTATATTTTGCAAATTTTGGACATAGTGTTTTCTAACTTTTCTGCGATACCCCCATATCAATGTAAATAGTTTAGACGTTATGTAGATTTCACACATAACTAGTTTTTCTCATATGTGCATTGAAAATGCATTCAATGTTATAACGTTTTGAATACAACCCGCAATTCATAATAAAAATATTACTCTACGTTTTTTTTGATTTAAATATTTTAAAAATCAATTCATTTTCTCGATTTATAGCGCATTTCAGGTAATATATATTTTAGGATTCTGCAGTCAAAAGCATCAAATTTTCGTTATAAAGACGTCATTGCTTTCAACTATTTTGCAATATATAAAGTAAAATTCACTCTTCACAGTAGGCATCTTAAACTTAGCTTAAGAAGGCTTATGAGTGTTACACGGGCTTGCAAAATACGTCAAATTTGAAATTTTCTTCCGCGGTTTTCTCTAAATGTATGTATTTTGCAAAAATTTTCAATACAGAATTGTAATCAGCGTGTCAAAATCTACAGGAAAAGTTCATACCACATCGAAAAATTATTGAACTTGGCGGTTTTTAAATTGTAAACAATTTGGAAAGCAAATAAAAAATGATAGTATAGCCTGATTTTTCTTCGTAAAAATACATAAAACAACATAGCAAAAAAAGAAAAATGTTAAAAAGGCGTGTTAGGATATTTTTTTCAATCTAAAATTTACACCGTAGGTCAATCATGTGAAGCAGAAGCGTTTGCCATCAAAATCTCATTTTCGAAAATCTAAATATAGCACCTTTTGGATATAAGCCATCGATATGTATAAAAAAATAGTTTTTAAAAAAATCAGTTATTTGAGTTTGCTTAGTACCAATATTAGTTTCATTTATATACACTTCTACTTGAGCCAAGTGATCAAGAATTTGTTGTGGAGTGTCGCGAAAAGTTCTTACATAGCTTACGCTACACATTGCATCCATTACGCTACATTTTGCATCATTGACCACATCAACATTGTCTTCAGCCGCCTCTCCAACAATTTTTGCACTAGTGATGTTGTGGCGTCTTTTAAATCGAACAATCCAACTTTCGCTGCACTTAAAATCGCAGTAGTTAAGCTTTTTTCCAAATTCTTGTGCTGTAGCTTGTAAAACGGCGTTGGTTATAGTCATATTATTGGCTCTTTTCTGAGTAAACCATTTTAGTAGGCAATGGTCCAGTTCCATGAAAGAAGGGGTTTTAACCTTCTTTACATTTGAGGAGTTTTGCTCAAAATTATTTAGCACCAAGTCCTTATTTTTCCAAATTGTAGCAATTGTTGACTTGCTAAGGCCCATTTCTTGACATATTTGTTTTTGTTGTACACCTTGTAGTAATCGTTTAATTATTTCATACTTCTCTTTTAAAGAAAAACACTTTCTTTGCTTTTCAACTCCTACTACGTCCATCTTCTAGCTTTGTAATTTTCAACTGCTGTCTGCACATCGCCTTCACACAAACAAACATTAAACTTAGGGAAATCCCCTAATTCGAGAACATAGGAAAACTAAAACACTGCGTAATACAGTGTTGCCAGGGCAAAAATTCCAGGTTTTATTCATAGCGCCACTTATGGGCTCGTTTTAACCGAAAAATAAACAAATGGGTTCGTTTTAACCGAAAATTAAACAAATTTTGAATGCAAATAAAGTTTGTTATAACCGAAAGTTCGCTTTAAACGGGTTCGTAATAAGCGACAAAAATTTCATGGTTTATTAGAAATAAAGCACGTGCTTTTGAAATTGGTTCGTTTTAGGCGAAAGTTCGTTTTAAGCGGGTTCGTTATAAGCGAAAATTACTTTAAATCAAGAGCAGTAAATGTTTCTGTGAATGTTTAGAATCGTAATGGTTTCTGTGAAAGCAAAAACTTTGCGTGAAAAACGCGCGAATTATGTAATGTATTTGTTTATGAAAATCGTTCATAACTGAACTGATGCAACATATAATTTATTATGTTTGTATAATAGAAATAAAAAACAAACCCTGTTGTTCTAGTTGTGAAATTCATTTAAGAACGATGAAATCTTATTTTTTTTTTGTTAAAATAAAACACATATGATGTGAACTTCGAATTTTGAAACAAACATAGCTTTTGAACTAATAGCGATATTATCCTCATTCCTTTTGTAGGCCACAGAAAATTGCCTCATATGATCGTGAAAATTAGACTTATATTTTTCCGATTTTTATATTTCGCGGTATTCGATATATTACATCATATATTACATTTGATTCGATATATTACATTTGATTCGCTATATTTGTCCGAAAAATTAAGTTACAGGGAATATTTTGTCATAGGCTGATAGAAATGCTAATGTTCTATGATTGTAATTTTAGTTTTCCGAATTCCGCTGAAAATTGCATTTTATACAATTTTTTTTAAATTTCAATTTGGAACCGCTATAACTTTCGCGGCCTTTGATGAAATTTATTTTATCTTGTTTACATTTTTATCTTCGTCTGTTGTAAAAGCCGTTGATGTGCTCGCCAAAAAAATCTTGAAAAAAAATTTACTTCAAAATTAAAAAATTTAGATATTTGCCCATATAGCAACCCTCGTATTGTAGGTAGAAACAATCTTAACTTAATCCTTCAGTACAATTACAGCAATGGAGACCTAACGTCGGTGAGGTTAGAGAATAGACACACCCAACCATTCCTACTCCCATCAGTCTGTCTATCTGCCATACGAGGAAAACAACACGCCAAATGAGTCAGTGCGCAAGCTCGTGCACCACTGTCTATGGGGAAGTACGAACATTAACACTAGAAGTGAGTCACTTTATGACTTTATTTTGAATTCTGGGTTAAAGATTTGTAATATTGGTAATGATCCATCTTTCCAAGTCAGAAATAGGTCGGAAGTAATAGACATAACATTGACGAACCTAGACGACACTGTTCTTTCAGGTTGGAGTGTCCAAGGAGAACTCCTTCTCGGACCATAAATATATACTCTTCAATCTGATAATGGTTACAGGTGATGAAATACCTTTCAGGAAAACTAACTGGATAGAGTATAATGACCTTGATGACAGGCAGCTCCAATCGATGGATAACAATTTCGTTGACACGGGGAGGTAAGAAAGAGCAGTAGACAATTAGATAGTTAGATAGTCTTGAGAGAACATGTCCCCTTACATATCCAGGAAAAGGTCACAACCTGCATGGTGGACCAAAGACCTTCGTAAGTCAAGGCAGACTACCAGGAAATTGTACAACAGAGCCAATAGAACCAAAGCAAGTACTGATTGGAATCGCTATAAAGATGCTTTCAACATGTACAAGATCGAGGTCAAACGGGCGAAACGCGTCTCCTAAGTCAATTTCTGTGACAGCATAGAAGGGGTAAACGAGTCCTCCATTTTCGAAGATTGCTATCAAAAGATCCCAAGTCGTTTGGTAGCATCAAAAAGAAAGATGGAAGTTGGACTGAGTCTAGCTCTGATACCCTGGACCTCCTGGCTATGACAAACTTCTCCGGGTGGTCGAACCTGGTCCGGGATACATGTCCTAATAACGGTACAGAACACAGAATCACAGTGCGATGACCGCGCTCTTTAGACTGTCAACAGTTTAGTAACCAAGAAGAAAAAACTGTGGGCCATTAATTCCTTCGAATCTTTTAAATAGATTGGACCAGATATCATATAATTGGCCATGTACAAAACGCAGGGTCACGAGCGATATGCTTACTCTTAACGATTTTTAGGGAGTGCCTACTGAGGAATTTTATTCCCTCCAAATGGCGTGAATTTAGAGTGGTTTTCATCCCCAAAGCGGAAATACCTAGTCACTCAATGCCTAAGGACTACAGACCAATCAGTCTCTCATCGTTTTTACTGAAAACTTTGGAGAGACTGATTGACATCTATATCAGGGATCGATTAGACCCATCTTTAGTCAGCAGTAGTCAACATCCGTACATCAGGGGTCGGTCTGTTGACAGTGCTCTTCATGACGTGGTGAGTTATATAAACGGTAATCTAGGAAAAAACCAATACACTTTGGCTACTTCCCTTGACATAGAAGAAGCCTTCAATAATGTGAAGTTGGAATAGATACATAACTCCTTTATGGAAGTGGATATTCCCCCTCTACTGGTTGATTGGATTGATTCAATGTTAAACAGAAGAATCATAAACGCATCATTTGCAGAGGGTTCCATTAGGAAGATGGTAACCAGAGGAACTTCTCAAGGAGGGGTACTGTCACCTCTCCTGTGGCTCTTGGTACTAAATGGAATACTCAGATCATCTGAGGAAGAAAGAGTAAAAGTTGTCGCCTACGCAGATGATGTTGTCATCATGGTTGGAGCAAATTTCTCTCGACTATCACCGACCTTATTCAGGGTGCTCTTAGGAGGCCATCTAGATGGGCAACGGAAAATGGGCTGGGCATCAACCACATGGAGACCGAGCTAGTGCTATTCACCAGAAAGAATAAGATACCACATTTCACCAAACCAATTCTGGACGGAGTGGAGCTGAACTGTCCAACAGACTATTTGTCACCAGTTCAAAAATTCTCCTCAAATCTCGACATACTGATCCCCTAGAACAGACTGGTCATGCGGCAACCTTCCTTTGGAGGGCCATGCAATATACACTGACGGTTCAAAGATGGACAAAGGCACAGAGGCAGGCATTTTCAGCGATTCTCTTGGCATAAATACGTCCTACAGGTTAGCCGACACCTGCGGCGTTTTGCAGGTGAAGATCTTTGCTTACAGCAAGCCCTCAGCTTGATGAATCTACGAAAACACGGGCAAGGTGATCACATCAGTCTATGTTGACAGTCAGGCTGCTCTGAAGGCACTGAAGTCAATCACTATTAAGTTAAAGGTGGTTAATGAGTGCCGTTTGGAACTACAGCATTTGGCAGACATAATCAGGACTGTGCTTGGTCCCCGGACACTGTGATCTCGTGGGGAACGAGAAGCCTGACGAACTCGCGCGTAATGGATCAGCAATGGGCGCTGCAAGGGTTGAGCCATCACTATATCCCCACTCATGCGAATTGTTGACAAACATAAGTGTTTCTACAAAGACCTGGTAAACCAGAAATGGTCGAGCAGATCTGACTGTAAAAACACTAAATCTCTATGGCCAGCCATATCGAAATCAAGGACCAAAGATCTTCTTAACCCCACAAAGAGGGACACTCGTTTAATGATAGGCACGCTGACTGGCCACTGTAATGGAAAAAAGTTAGGCTAGTGGGTGGATAAGCCTTTGGGGTCATATAACTCGCCTTGCCAGGCTTTGGTATGAACACCAGCCTTGATTCGTGCCAGTTTTTGGGGGTATAAGCATGGGTTTGGCATGCAGTGAATACTCCAGCCAGATGATATGAATACTCCAGGTTTGGATATGACTTTCTGGGAGGAACTTTTTAATTTTAGACATGCTGTTAACGCTGTCTACCTGATCAGAGCCTTCAGGAGTTACGTTTCGCCGATCTGATGATTTTATTGTATTCTTTGAGTCTTCTGTGGTAGTCGTCCCAATATACTGATTGTTTTTTACGTCGAGCTCTGTTGTAAAATCTGCGGACATCCTTGCCAATCGAGCGAATTTTTCCTGTCGTACAGGGTTTTCTCATAGGCAGATTTCCTTTCTCGAAGTGGACAACTATCTTCGAATGATTTTACAAGAGCCTCCATAATCTTCTTCACATTGATGTCAATGTCTTCTGTACATAGATAATCGCGTGTAGGCTGGCCGAATCGATTTATAAGTAGATTTCCGAATTTAGTCCAGTAGGTGTTAGCCCTATTACGGAAACTTATTGGGTTTGGCGGTGGCCGCGCAATTTTAAACCTTATATAACGGTGGTCCAAATAGGAATATTCATCCGAAACCCTCCACTCATGGATCTCATCAATAAGATTTTCTGAACATATTGTTATATCTAATACTTCTTCCCTAATTTTGTTAACAAAGGTTGCCTTGTTTTTTTTTGTTAAGAGTTATGAGGTCGTTTGTAATTAAAAAATTCTATAAGGGCGTGTCCCCTTCAAAATTATATACAAGTGCAACTTAGTCCAGTCAGACATGGTTAAATCGAATCAGCCATTGATTCTGAGTCGATCGGTATACTTTATGTTGGGTCTAGCTATAGTATTTTCAGGTGTTACAAACATCTGCCATGAAACAAACTTATAATACCCTGTACCATAGTGTGGTGTAGGTTATAAAAATAAAAATGCAATTGTCGTAATATCTGTCAAGTCGGAAAAATACTTTAGTCTATAAAAATTAAAAAATTGGTAATCAGCGATCAGTTACAAAACATGTACCCGAAATATATTATGAAACTGTTAAAATATACTACCGCGAATTTCTTGCAGATCTAGGAAAATAAAAGCATTGGGCAAGTTAATGCTTTTATGACAGTCCTACGAAAATGTTTATCTTATGTAAGTTATTTCTAAACATACCGTTGCAGGATCCTTCATAACCGATGCAGTCAAGCCAGCTGCACTGGAACCTTTTCCAGAAGTGTAAACTCCAATAGGTGCAACCTTTTCAACGAACTTTAATAATTGTGATTTAGCAGTGCCGGGATCTCCAAGCAATAGAACGTTGATATCACCGCGTCGACACAGCCCATCTGGCAAACGTTTACGGGAACCGCCGAAGAGCATACAAGTTATAGCCTTTTTTATATCATCTGAGCCAAAAATACTTGGAGCTAATGACTTTGAGAGGCGTTCATATATATCGGATGATGCTGCCATACGACGGAACGTTTCTTCCTCATCACTAGTAATGTTGCTATATCGTGAAATGGCACCAGACCCTTCGGTATCGACGGTAATTCCAACTACCCGCATATAAGGAGCTCTAACGCCAACAACGGCTTTCTCACGTCCATCCTGACGCGATGGTTTACCTACTTTTCGAATAGAGTAGATACCTTGTATCAGCACACGGTTTCCTGGAACGACTCGTTCACACAAAGAACGTTCACAAAATAGTTGCAAATGTCTGGGAATTTCTCCCTGTGGAACAAAGTCGGGCAATTCTTGAAGTTTAAGTATTTGAAAGTCAACACATTTGCATTTATCAGGCATAATAAAAAATGGGTCTAGTGGGCACTTTGGTCTTCCTGCCTGGTCCGTTGTACATTTGCGGGGAAGTGCATAACCCTCCAGACCTGGATTCACTTTTAAATTCGGAATAACAGTATGGCAAGAACGACACATTAGAGAAATGCGTGTGGCCTTCGCATCGATTCCGGAAGCCGCCACAATTATGCCTGCTATTTTCACCAATTTCGACACACTATCTGATTTAATATCACGAATATTTGTCGGATTAGCATTAGACATTAATAATACTTGAATGTCGTGCATATTTTCTTCCTGTTCTGGTCGCGGTGAAGTTATTTCATCTGCCACTTCACGGGCTGCTTCCTCGAAGATTTGCAAATGCTCCGTCGGTTGTTTTGTCAACTTATCAGCCAATGTCTCATCAAATCCGGCCAAATCTTCCATTTCCACTTCCAGAAAATAACGTCCATTTAGATAATTTCTCTTCAATGTATCACTGTAAAAAAAACGATGTAAGTAATACATAAGGATGATTTTATTTTTTAAATGTCACCGATATTTATAGAAGAAGTTATCTTCATTAAAAGTACGTAAGAAATCCTTGTACTTCTTTTTCACAGCTTGCATATTAATTTGGTTTCCATCTTGCTGTCCGTCTCCTAGCAAATTATCCGAGAAAAATATTCCAGCTTCATCAAATCCTTCCATTTTCAACTCAAAAGTGCTTTTATTTTCACAAATTTGATTTTAATTGAATGAAGCTCCCTGACTTTCTGTACCCGAGGATCAAGGAAAATTTCCCGCGAAATGTTGTTTGCCGATAGAACGACTAAGCGCCGATATCGACAAGCAGGGATGGAAAACTTGTGGTTTGAAATGGTACGTTTTAAGCTGAAAAGGTACTCTTTTATGATATTAATTTGATTTCCATCTTGCTGTCCGTCTCCTAGCAAATTATCCCAGAAAAATATTCCAGCTTCATCAAATCCTTCCATTTTCAACTCAAAAGTGATTTTATTTTCACAAATTTGATTTTAATTGAATGAAGCTCCCTGACTTTCTGTACCCGAGGATCTACGAAAATTTCCCGCGAAATGTTGTTTGCCGATAGAAGGAGCAAGCGCCGATATCGACAAGCAGGGATGGAAAACTCGATGGTTTGAAATGGTACGTTTTAGGCTGCAAAGGTACTCTTTTAATGTTATCTTTTGAATAATTTGTATGTGTAAAATTATGCTTAAGTGCCTCACATACGGGTACCGCCACAGGAGCGGCTATATGTGTATTGGTGAATTTGACACAACATGAGAATGGATTTGTTGCAGTCATGATTCAATAATAGAAGAGGCTAAAATGCAGTTCACGGGGAATATCTCAGAAAATAAAAATTGTATCACCAACCCTTCAAAATGACCCAAAAACACAAAAATTAGGTCAAAATTTGTCGGTTGGACTTATGGGGCCCTCAAGACCCAAAAATGGACCGGGTTTCTGACAGGTTACAGTATATTACAAATATGCGAAAAACTATATCAAAAGCCCCTCGAGAGGGCCCTAGAGGGTCTTGCGGTCATGCGACACATCAAATAAAGGAAATTTTGAGTATATTACGAATATCAAAGAGAAAATTTCGAGATCGTTATAGAAAAAGCCACAAGAGACTCTTGAAAATAGGATTTGACATATATGAAAAACAAGATAAAATTTAAAATTTTTGGGACATCCCCCGTAAACTGAATTTTTGCCTATTTTGTAAATATTTATATGCAGGATTGACAATCATAAAATTTTATAGTTATTGATTCCAATCTCTGACAATGGCGCCATTGTCGGCTGAATAAACTTCGCACATCTTACAACGTCTTAGAATTTATTGACGATGACTTTTCTGCCAACGTTGCTGGACAAAAATTGTACGTTCACACGGTTGTAAGTTCACAGGGTTGCATTTTTTCGCCATTTTCCTGACAATATTGTAAGATCTGACAACCATGTGTGCATAGCCTAAGGTGTATAATGAAGTAGAGAGACTTCCTGAATACTTTTCTGACCAATTTTGCAGGCTTCATAGATTTGAGCGGCAACCTCGAAGAAGAAGCCCTTTTCCAAAAGAAAGGGGGGGTCCAAACACACCGTCTAAATTGTTGAAGAATGGGTATCCTCACCCAATTACCAGTTAATGGTGTGGTCGGCACAATCCGCCGATCTCAATCCAATTGAGAATTTGCGACTGATATTGAAAAGACGGGTGAGAAAAAATCCAAGGGTTAAATTAAAAATGTGAATGGGTGTAATGATAAATCGCTTCCACGTAGTGCACCCTGTGTAACGCCAAATGATCTACCAAATAGCGGTTCTACTTAAAAAAAAACTCCCATAACACCGGGGTGTAATGCGACCTCGTAGGGCTATGACGTGATGGACCTACCCTACTCCCCACACTCGTGAAACATATATGCAACCATTTAAATTAACAAAATTGGACACACTACAACAACCAATCGATACGACTACGGATACAAGAACTGATAACGATACAACTACAACGAATACGACGACTATGCTACGACAAATACACGAGGATCTAAACCTTGGCTTGGAGCCAAGGTTTAGATGTCCAAAGTTTTAAAGAATTAAATATTAAGTAGCCTTCAACTTCATATAATACCATATTCCATCCGTTCAGCGGTTTCGACGATATACAAGTATTACAAAATATTGCAAAAAAAAATGTGATTTTTTGATAAAATTTTAATATTTTTAAAATAAAACTCTCATAAAACAATCTAAAAATGAACAAGTGTTATATTTTTATGATTTTACCGTAAAGTCTGTTCGGTCATGAATTAAACGAGCCCATTCCGAAACCTTCATTACATTTTTATGAATAAGGGCCTAAAACTACAGCCTCACAAAACATAAATACTATAAAGGATCAAACTATTTCGAATTTTCCAGTAACAGTTTCCACTTACTCGTTACGTAGGCCCATTAACACCCTTTTAATCGATTTTTTCCTTACTATTCCCTAACGAGCTCTCTAAAAGAGAGATAAGCGCTATAAGTTTCGGTTTTACCGATATTCTTCTTTTAATAAAAACAAAGACAGACTTGGATCCTCTATATATCAAAAATGGAAAGGTAAACCAAAATATGTTGTCCCTAACGCCGACGATTAAGTTGACAAAGGCTGATACATAAAAAATATAACTGAACAATAAAAATAAATATAAAAATTAAATATAAATTAATATACACAAATATAAACTAGATAAACGATAAATTGTGAATTTTATAAAATATTGGAATCCCCTTCTTCTTAGTATAACATTGGATCCAATGTGCCCTACACAGTTATACTTCCTGCGTATAACAGAAGATTGCTGTCGGGGTTCGGAGCACGGATATAAAATCCACAGTACTCTCGGAAGAAATATAACACCAACTTTCTATTGTTTAACACAATGTGGGACGTAATATAACAAAATGTTGGAACGTATTATTCCAACATGGAACACTTATCGGAACGAGACAACTCGGACAGACACAACACTATATTTTTCCCGTTCTGGGCAAATTCAGCTGAAGATGTCGAGGTTACCACTCGGACGGACTGTAACTTATTTTATCAGGTGCTGCCACTGGCTCTAACGTAAGCTGCCACTTGCCTTAACTTGGGCTGCCACTTGCCTGCCTAAGCGAGCCTTTCCTTATATTAACGGACCACACAAATCAAATATTTACTCATTACCTTTAATCCGTGACCACTCCTTTTAAATATTTTCCGCTTAAATATAGGACATGATTCTCTTTGGTCACTCTGTTAAAATTAACAATTTATTAATTCGAAGTCTAACTTCCACTCAAAAGTCCGTACTTACGGATTTCCATTAGGTAAATGCAGCTAGATTTGTGTCTAAGGCAATCTTATCCTAAACGCTGAATCCACCTCCCATATACAAAGTGCGAGTGCAACCCTACAATATGGCTTCGAGACTATAGTCTTGAAGATATACAAGCAGGATATAGCTCCCACCGCAGAAGGTGAGTCGTCCACCGTGGCACTTTCTGGAAGTGCGGAGGTACCCACGCCTATTATTTCTAGTGACTCCAACTCTAACAGAAGATCTGTAACGTCCTTCTCTGAGGACAAAAGCTCTACTTCGGACACAGAGAGGCTGAGGGGAGTCTCCGGACTCTTTGACGCATCTGGCGGGGACATGCTTCTCGACGAAACGGACGAAGAGTTCGATAACACCCTTGTCGGGGTGGATGTTAATCTGTCAATTACCAATGATGGTAAGAATTCTACAGATTAACCTCCATCACGCTAAAGCAGCCTCAGCGGCTCTATTGCTGCGCCTGTCCACAGGCGCAGTAGACATCGTCCTGATACAGGAGCCCTACGTAGTGGGAGGAAGTGTGTGCGGTATTAGGACACCCAACTTTAAACTGCTTGTGGCCAACTGTGAAGGCACTCCAATAACCTGCATTTTGGCCAGGAAAGATCTAAGTATATTTCTCCTGACTAATTTAAGTGGTAAAGACCAAACAGCTGCTAGCCTGGAGATCGGTAATCGCATATATTGGGTGGTCTCCAGCTACTTGCCTTATGAATCTGTAGTACCGACTGCTCTATTCAGGGAAGTAGTAGAAGAAGCAACGTCTGACGAGCTCGAGCTGATTATTGGCGCAGACACGAACGCTCATCATACTATCTGGGGTAGTACGGATATAAACAATAGGGGTGATTCGCTTCTTGACTTTATTCTAACTACCAACCTTAGTATTTCTAACATAGGTAATAAACCGACCTTTACAATTAAAGACAGACAAGAAGTACTCGACGTAACGTTTGCTACTGACCGGCTGTCAGACAAAATTATTGGGTGGAATGTACTGGACGACCACTCATTCTCAGATCACCATTATATTGAGTTCAAACTCGCGGAAAAAGCGCCTAAACCCGCCGTCCACAGAAATGTAAGGAAGACAAAGTGGCATCTGTATGAAAAGAATTTCAAGAAAGTCCTCAACTCTAAACTTCTGTACGAACCGAATGACAAAGCCGGTCTGGATAATCTGGTCGATCATATCACCATATCATTCAATAGATCCCTTGAAGAAGCCTGTCCAAAAACAAGGTACAAGGGTAAAACTAAACCCCAATGGTGGACTTCTGAGCTAACGGCTATGAAAAAGACCTGCAACAAGCTATTCAATAAGGCTAAATCTACTGGGGTCGCTAATGATTGGGATGCCTATAAAGAGAAACTCAAGATCTATAAGAAGGAGCTTAGAAAGGCGCAAAGGCGCTCTTGGCATACCTTCTGTGGTGAAGTGGAAAAGGTCTCCGACGCCGCTAGGCTGAGGAAGATATTATCTGCTTCACCCTGTACAGTGGGATATTTACAGAATGAGGCAAATAACTGGACCAAAAACAGCGAGCAGTCGCTCAATGTACTGCTCGACACACATTTCCCGGGGAACTCTGTAACAGAACCCGAGGATCAGCAGGACCAACAAGAGTGCGAGTGAACTGCGAGCGTCGCTAGCTTCTTGACTGAGAGATCCAGAATAAGCTGGGCTATTAACAGCTTTGAGCCCTTCAAGTCACCTGGACCAGATGGCATCACTCCAGCAGAAATGCAGAAAATGTTAAAGTACATTATCCCCTGGCTGGAGGAAATTTATATAAGCTGTATCAGGCTTTCATACGTCCCGAATCGATGGAGGGATACCAAAGTGGTATTCATACCTAAAGCGGGAAAGATATCACACACTAGGCCAAAAGACTTCAGACCAATTAGCCTATCCTCCTTCCTATTGAAAGGTCTGGAAAGACTTTTAGAACATTTCATTAGGGAAAACCTGGATACAAAACTCCTGTCGGGGAACCAACATGCTTACAATAACGGAAGTCTACAGAATCAGCCCTGCACGAACTTGTGAGCACTATCGAATCGTCCCTGCATTTCAAGGAATTCACCATGGTGGCATTTCTTGACATAGAAGGGGCTTTTAACAACATTCACTCCGATGCGGTAATTGCGGCATTCTCACATCTAAAAGTTAACACTAGTTTGATTAGACTAATTCAAAGTCTACTCACCAGAAGACGCATAACAGCATGTCTAGGGTCCACAACTCTAACAAGGTATGTAAACAGAGGGACCCCGCAAGGAGGAGTATTGTCTCCACTAATTTGGAACCTAGCGGTTAATGAAAACGTGGCAATCGCAGTGAGTGGCAAATTCGTAAACGTCCTCAGAGACATCCTACAGGTGGCTCTGAACAAGTTGGCTAGATGGGCCAGAAGCAGCGATTTGGGCGTTAACCCCAACAAGACAGAATTGGTTCTCGTTACTAGGATGAATAATGTCCCACATGTGGACCCTCCACCTCGGATAAATGGAACAGATCTAGTCTTTTCTGAAAGTGCAAAATTTTTAGGAATAATTCTAGATAGGAAAATGTTATTTAGACTTAACGTATTGGAACGTGTAAGGAAGGCCAACGTCGCCTTATATTCATACAAAAAGGCTGTAGAGTCGCGGTGGGACTCTCTCCTAAAATCGTCTACTGGATATATATAGCAGTAGTTCGTCCAATACTGTTATACGGTATTGTGGTATGGTGGACGGCAACTGACAAACTAACCATTACCAACCTACTAACAAAGGTTCAGAGAACTGCCTGCCTGAACATAAGCGGAGCCTTAAGGACTACAGCGACCGAGTCTCTACAAGCCCTACTCCATATTTTGCCGATTACTATTGTGGCGAGAGAAGTTGCAACCAAAGCGGCAATAAGATTAAACTGCCTATCAATGTGGAGGTACAAGAACTATGGTCACATGAGGATATCAAAGTGTAGTGCTATGGTAACCGACCGAGTGGACTATATACCAACTGTGTACACCTTCGAGAGAAATTACATCACCATGATTCCCGCCAGAGATGAATGGGTCGGCAGAATACCAGGTAATAGAAACCATCTCCACTTTTACACGGATGTTTCGAAGCTTGATGAAAAGGTTGGCTTCGGAGTACACTGTGAAGAACTTAGTCTGGATATAGCTCACAGACTACCAGATACCTGCAGTGTCTATCAAGCAGAAATAATGGCGATATGGGAAGTCGCCAAGTTGCTGAGTCGCAACATAGTAACCAACACTGGCGTTGTAATTTACTCGGACAGCCAGGCTGCCATCAATTCTCTGGAGGCAACATCCCTAAATTCACAAACAGCCCTCGACTGCCGCAGACCTCTTAACGAGATGGCTGAGAAGTTTAATATACACCTCATATGGGTGCCTGGGCATAGGGATATCCCGGGGAACTGCAAAGCCGATGAACTTGCTAGGAAAGGGACGACATTACAAATTCTCGAAGAATTTGCATATATTGGTGCGCCACTATCCACGTGCAAGCTTTGGCTTAGGCAAGAGGCAATCAGGCAGTCCAACGAAAGATGGACAGAAATCGGCACCTGCAGGGTAGCTAGACAAATCTGGCCAAGGTATGGCCTGAGAAGGTCAAAATATCTCCTCGCACTAGAGAGGAAACGATTGTCTACGTTAGTACAGGTTCTGACGGGGCACTGCTTGATCGGCGAACACGCCAAAAGATTGGGTATTGACTCCAATGACTTCTGCCGAAGCTGTGGAGATGAGGAAGAAGTGGAGAGCATTGAGCACTTGCTTTGCGACTGTCCCGCTTTGAGTAAACGACGACTGGACATACTGGGGTCGGCCTTTTTAGGCAGCCTAACAGATCTTTCCAGTACTGATATTCGTACTATCGATAAATTTATATATCAAACAGGTTGGTTTCGATGAGGGGCATTTCAGCCCGTGGTAACACTAGGGACCTAAACTGGTCTATGTGAGCTTGTAAAAATAATACGGCTGCCACCCTAACCTAAACCTAAACCTAAGGCTGGTGTACAAATTAAGGCTCCTGTGAGACTTGTCTGTCGAACTCCTGTCAATTTATTTAAATTATTTTCTAACATTATTCCTTTTTGGTTTTATATAACTCACCACTCACGTTAAATCATTAACTTATTTTTTTCTTAAACAAAATAAACTCTTGGACCTTTCATCACTTTTAAATATTTTAACTTTTATATTTTGGCTTAATTTATAAGTAATTAATTTATGCCAGCGCTGATCCCGACTTGATTTAAACTTTGCCACAGAACGAATGATCGTTTTAAGTCAAAAAACTCTGTACTCAGTTTTCTATTTACTTTAAACATATACCTAACTGAATCTTAGCAACAATTATTGTCCACAATACATAAACAAATAAATATGCTAACATTTCCCGAACACATACATTAACAAATAAGGGCAACGAACGAACATCATTGGCCTTGAAAATCATTTTCTTTACGTCCGCCTTTAAGAGAAATAATTTTCTCTTAAAGGCGGACGCCCAACAACAAATACCCAGCCTTGCTATTCTGCATACGAATCTTTGACATAATCGATGGGCCCCACTGCGTTGTGGGAGTGAATAAGCTATACCTTAAATATGCAAACGACTAATCTATGTAGTGTGCGCCCTTAAAGGGGTTAAAAATTCAAATAAAATACAACAGTTGAATTGATAGCGTAAAAAGAAGAAGAAGAAGGTTTTCCTATGAACAGCTGTTTTGCTATAAACACATAGGGATAATGACAGGTGAAAGCAGGAAGAAATAGGAAAAGTAGGAAAGCGAAGGTTTGGACGGTGGAAAATGGGAAAATGTCGGCCCTTTTTGATTTACCGAGAAGAACGATTGGACGTGTGGCTCCCCCATTATATACTTACGAAGAGATTTCCATCGAAATAAAAGAAGTACTTCCGGCTTTAAATTCGTTTTTATTTATCCACTTTGAAAGTAGCAAAGTGAAAATAACTAAATCATATATTGTACTTACACACAAATAAATCTGAAATTTAAAAAAAAAATCTTAACACTAAATACTACACCAGCGGGAGCCACTGCAACACCGGATCCAGTCCAACGAGGGAGGAGCTGTTCCGCATAGCCAATCCTGGCATGCATGGTATCCCCAAACAACTAGACCAGACATCACCGTTCACACTCGGACAGACACACGTACGGTCGGACGGACAAATATATGTGTATATATTTGAGTGCTGAAAATTAAAAAGAACATAAAGTGGTTAGGAGGTAGAACCAATTCTGGTCATCAGTTTTTTTATACAGACCTTTTTCAGAATTAGTGGAGAAAGTGCGCGAGTGTACTCGGGGTTGAGCTCAGGCCAGGGTAGAGTTCCGTAGAAGATTGCTAGGGTGATTTTTAGGCCCGTAAAAGAAACCCAATTGGTTGTTCCGCCTGGAAGAGAAAAAAAAAACCATTAATGACCACCATTTAAAGAAAATAATAATATAAAACTATTAACAAAATTACAAATATATATTAATATAATTGAGACAAAAGAAGGAATACTTACATACTATTCGGACAGACGGATTTATACGGACGACACCATTTGGGGGTCAAAAATCCAGCGCGAATCGTCAGCCTGTTCCCGACATCATCCACATCATCAATTTCCTGGAAAGAAGAAGAAAATTAATTACACTGAGAAGAAAACCCCACGTGAATTGAAAACAAATTATCTTGCCGAATTTTCATCCTTACCGCCACCGGGGAATCTGACATTTCCTGACTTACCTTCATATTCATTCAGTGGCCGATGTCCGTCACTTTGGTATCCCCATAATCCTGGGCCAATATACGCTTTGTCATTCCTGGAAAGATACACAGAAAAAATTAGAAATTAATAATAATATTATTGTTTGGAATTTGCGGTATTAGGAAAGATTTATATAAACGCCTTAGTTTTTTTTTATTAATATTTTCTTTTTGGAGTTTTTTTATAATGCTACGCCTATTTCATTTAAATTTGCATATTCTTTTACGGAGGATGATGTAAATAAAGTTAGAGCCCTTCAGTCAGACCAATCGCTTAATAAAGAATGGAACATTGTAACGTTTTAAACGAAATTTAAAAAATGTGTTTGGCTTAAAGCCTTTTGAATGGTGGTAGGGAAAGGGTAAAGGAGGGGTAAGTAAAGGGTCGAATTTGGGATGCCAAAAAAAAGTAACAGAGGCATCATGGTGAGACCAATAGTGGTTTCTGTGGGAGGGCCAACCTTGGCACTACATCAGCCAGGGAAAGTGTTTCTATTTGTCGAAGTGTTCGTGAGTGTCCTTGCCTGTCATCCTTTCCTTTCGCTTCTGTCCCCTTTTTTTTTTGACTTATTTCGGGTACCCCCTTTTCTGTAATGTTTGAAAGCCCGGTATGATTAAATTTTTGTCTCTGTGTCAACGTCCACAACGCCGGCAAGAACACCACCCCAAGCCGACGAGCCATAGCCGCGCGAACGCCAGCATACCGGCAACGCCGACGAAGTGGACCCAAATAATGCTAGATCAAATTGACCCGTGCACAGTACATCTACTCGTTTCACGTGTAAAACCATCATCCCGACCAGACGTTCCACTCAGAAGAAAAAATCGTGCCAAAATAAATGGAAAATTTAAAAACAAAATAAGACACAGCCACCTGCCACATTAAACAAAAAACAAGTAAGAAAGTTTCAGTCGGGTAAACCGACTAAGGTATACCCTCACTTTGTGAGTAATGTAATATTGAATATTACTCGAATTATTCTGTCTATTTGTGTGGGAGGTACCAGAAGGGGTTTATAAAATACACCTTTTTTTTGCTGAACATTAGATACTTTAAATTCATTGCACTGTGCCGACTTATAAGCATTTATGTGCACTGGTATAAACGTTATGAGACATTAAATTGTGGTATGATTTGGGCATTTTGTGTGGGAGGTACAAAAAGGGGCGTGGCAATAACGCCCATTTTTCACATGGCTATAGACACTATAAAAACATTACACTGTACAAAATTTCAAGTATTTTTATACACTGGTTTTAATGTTATAAGCTGTTAACTTTTGGTGCAAAGAGGTACCTTTGTGTGGGAGGTACCAAAAGGGGCGTGGCAACAACACCCATTTTTCCCTGGACTGTAGGCAATATAAAAGCATAATACTGTACAAAATTTCAAGTATTTTTATACACTGTTATTAATGTTATAAGCTGTTAACTTTTGGTGCAAAATGGTGCATTTGTGTGGGAGGTACCAAAAGGGCCGTGGCGACTTCGCCCATTTTTCTCGAGTTGATAGCGACTACTAAGCTTATACTATGTGTGGAATTTCAAAAGATTCGAATAAGTAGTATAGCAGTTATTAAAGAATCAATATTTCACAACATTTTAACCCTTTGTGGGGGAGGTACTAGAAGGAGTGGACCAATATGGCCCATCTTCGAACTTAGCCGGAGATAGAAAAAAATATTACCCCATAACAAATTTGAGGTCAATCGGTTACTCCTTTCGAGAGTTATCGTGCGCACCAGCCAGCAGACAGACAGACAGACAGACAGACAGACAGACAGACAGACAGACGGACGGACATTGCTCATTCGACTTAAAATGACCCAAAACGAATTTCCTCCGAACATACTTGGGGTCTTAGGTCACTCCTTCGACGTGTTACACTTTTTTCCGTAGCAAATGATATATACCCTCGTCACACTAAAGTGAGGGTATAAATATATAACCAAAATTACTACTTCGCCAAAATAACGAACAAAGGCAACCGAAGTACAAACAAAACATCCAGCACAAAACAAACCTTTCCCAAATGTGCGGATCACCGGTAAACATAGCGGACGGACAGGCACACGGCGCAATTTTCATATGTCAGTTACTCCCTTATGGCGTTTGACTGCATATGACCAGGGACGTATCCAGAGGGGGGCCCGGGCCCCCCGAAATGTTTTAAACATAGGCATAAACTGTTTACAATTTTCAAAATCACTCAAAAAACACGAAAAATATTTGGAAGGCCGTTAAAAAAAGAATACAAAAGCGTAAATAATGGTAACAGTTAAAGTAATAACAACTAAAAATAAGAAAAGTGCATGGTTTCCTCGCTAAAACTTTTTAAATTATGCATCGATTTTCTTCGGAATGGTCTCAATTTATTCATAACCTTTCAGAGATTACGATATGTCACAAAAATATGACAATTATGCTTTTCTAGATGTTTTTATGAGACTTGAAGAGAATAGTTAGTTTTTCAGAAATATTTTTATTTTTCAATATAATCTCCTGAAACTTCAATACACTTAGTCCAACGCTTATCTAGCAATTCTATCCCTTGATTAAAATAGTTTTCCTCAAGGTCTTCAAAATAGTGGTTTACAACTGTAATTGCATCTTCATTTGAGGTAAAACGCTTGCCAGCAAGGAATTTTTTTAGATTTGGGAACAGGTAAAAGTCACTGGGTGCTAAATCAGGAGAATAAGGTCAAGCAACTCGTACTTTAATTCGTTGATTTTAGCCATTGTTAAAACACTCTTGTGCGCTGGTGCGTTGTCTTGATGAAAAATTATTTTTTTTTGTGTTGTAAGCCAGGACGTTTTTCTCGAATTTGTACATTTAATTGATCCAAAAGGTTGCAATAGTACTCTGAATTTACTGTTTTACCCTTTTGCAGATAGTCAATCAATAAAATACCTTTAAAAACCGTTGCCATAACCGTACCAGCCGATTGAATTGTTTTTGTCTTCTTTGGGGCACTTCCTCCAGCTTCAGTCCATTGTTTGGATTGTTCTTTTGTCTCTGGAGTATAGTGGTGGATCCATGTCTCATCAACAGTTATGAAACGACGCTTAAAATCCATTTTATTTCGCTTAAAACGATCCAAACAAGCTTGAGAAATGTTCATTCGTATGCGTTTTTGGTCGACTGTTAACAAGTGCGGCACCCATCCTGCAGAAAGCTTTTTCATCTGTAGTTCTTCATGCAAAATTAAATGGACTCGATCATTTGAGATGCCCATGATATTAGCTATTTCACGCACTCTTATTCATCGATCATTTAATACCATATCATGCACTTTGGCTAAAATTTCTGTTGTTGTTGCTGTTTTTGGACGTCCACTACGTGGTTCATCTTCAATGTTTGTACGACCACGTTTAAATTCAGCAACCCAATTTTTTACTGTTGCATATGAAGGAGCACTTTCACCTAAAGCACGGTACTATGTTCCGGTTTCACGCTGAAATCCCATACAAAAATCAAAGTTGTGAAAAAATGAGTGACATTTTTTCATTTGTGGTACTATGTTTTTTCAACGTGAGAAATTGACATTTTGCGCCGCTACAAATTAATTGAACGCCGCAACAAATTGAATGCCGCCAGCATTGCACTCCTATTTATTTATATTCATGTTTGTCCGCGAGAAATTCAATTGTTGTCAATCCTAGCGATAAATTTTCCTAATAAAGAATACAAAATTAAATTATCTGAAGGAAAACTAATGCAAAGCTTTGGAACAGAAAATAATTATTTATATTGAATAAACGAGAAGAGCGACATTCCGATTGGATAGGAAAGCAAAAAAGTGCAAAACACTGGAAGGGCATGTAACTATATGTAATAATGTGGAATTTGCCTTATAATTACTTATGTACATTTACGTTTGTATGTTTAGAACAATCGTGACGAAAAGTCTGGAAAAACTTTGTGGACAGCAAACGCTACCGAAGCAGTAGGACAATGGTATTGGGCAGTGCCTGTGATCTCGTTTTTAAATGGTTATAAAGAACATAGTGTGTTCTTGCCAGCCATAGGAGTTGGAAGAAGAAAATCCGTTTATAGATGGAAGTATAATTTATATATGTCCACAAATATAATGTAAATCCTTAAAAATAATAATAAAACATATTTTTCGGTTCATCAAAACATCATTTTATTTATTTATATTCGTACAACAGTAGGAAATTATTTTGTTATTTGTAACATTGTATTACCCTGGCTTCTGATACCTCACAAGCATCGCCATCGTATCAACACAAAATAATTTATTTAGTTATAACATTAGCACAATGATCTTCAACCATATTTCCATTCTGAAATTTAAATTAACTATTTTCTAAGTCGGCATTATTCCATTTAATTGCTTATTGATTCTAATTTAAACTCGTGTTTGTTTTGAAGAAAAGCAAAAAGGAAAAAATGCACATTACTTATACACACATACATATAAAAGTGACATTTCGACACACACACTTCAAAAATGCATTGCAACCTTAGTAAAAAAGCGTTCCATTTTTCAACTTGAAATAATATTTTGTGGAATTTTTTCAAGGTGAAAAAACATAGTACCCACCTTAACACATTCACCATATCATTATGAATTTCTTGTCCCGATAAACCTTTTTTATGTAAATATTTAATGACACCACGCATTTCTAATTTTTCCATTGTAAAAAAATCGCGGATGCGTCTTTTGTGAACACCTGTTTCTATATGAAGGAGTTGCCAGATCGAAACAAAATTTAACATGTGTTCATAGCAGAGATGGAAGTTTCCAAAACACTTAACTTTTTTCTGTATATACCGCGCTTTTTGTGCTAGGCTAAGAAGTTTCCGAACCGCCCTCGTAAAATGCTGAAGGTTTGCAATCCCGAGCTTCCAACTGGCTACTGGAAGGTCGGTCGATTGGATGAAGCGGATGGGCATCGGAGGCACGCAGTATTTATACTGAATTCCAAGTCTCTACCCCATCTCGTCAAGTCCGAAGGCATGGTTTCATATGGATTCAGCAAAATCCGACTTAAGGTGTACAAGAGCGATGTGGGAGGACATTCGAAAAATACTAGTATCTAATGAAGAACCTCCTTCGCAAGTATCGGAGCAGCATCTGGCGGGAACTTGCGTTTCACCTTTTACCGATGTGTCGAGAAGCCCTCCATCACGGGTTCGGAAGAATCTTGTGTGGATGAATCTGGTGAGGATGAGCTTCTAGCGGACACAGACGACGAGGCAAATACTCGTATAACGGTGGCGGAGAAATCTGACCAAAGATATGAATACTAAATACAACAATAAATTTTTCACAATTTCAAAGAGATGTCGTAGCACCTTGTTAAAAATGGAAAATTTTCTGTGTCTCCCTGTTAACCAGAGTTGCCGCTGACCACTTTTATATTTCACGCCCATAATGATCTCGGAAACTGCCCAAATTTATTGGAATATTTAAGTAAAAAACTTGTCCACTGCATTTAAATGAGTTTCTGAATCTAATAATTTCTTAATTATATTTCAGTGAAGTATTTTTAATTTTTGTGATAACATTATCTATTTCAGAAATTTCAACGTAACTGAAAATCTAATATGTCCAAGGAAGCAGACGTACGGCAAAAAAACTCGCCAGCTAACGATTAGATAACCCAACTTGTCAATTAAAAATTAGATAACCAAACTGGCCATATACAAAGGAATCAAATACGAATTTGGGTGCCACCTAATGAGTATTTAACCCAACTGGTCGTCTAAGGAGTCGTAAATATTGATCAGCAAGTTTTCAAAAATATTTAATTTTGTATTATGCCAGCGCGCCAGAGATTCTTCTTACAATATTTACTTTTTTTAAGATTAGATTCATTTTTGAGATTTGCGTTTTTGTGATTGTTTGGAAATTTCTGAAGGCATATTTAACACTGTGATGTCTATTAGTCGAAAAAATGAAATAAAAACACTGAAATAATGTAGATTTGTTTAATATTATTGCCAAAAAGCAGTGGAGAACCATTTGAAAAAATTTAATAATTTTCAAATTAAACGTATATTGTCAAACACATATAATAAAACATTCCATACGTAACAAAAACATCGACTTTCCTACAAAGCATTATTTTTCTGTATACAAACTTTTTTCATTTTACATATGCATATAGTTGCCGATGTAGTAATAAGACGTCCGTATTTATATTTAACAACTATCTAATTCTATTTATTATTACTAAAACTAGTTCACAAAATCTTACGAAGTATTACTAAAAATGTTACCGTTGACGGCGAAGACTTCTCTTGGAATCAGCTGTTGTTTTCTCCTCCTCTGATTTGTTACAATGTTGTCAGATTGTTTGTCATTCGATTACGGCGGTCTTGGTGCTGCCACATGCACATACATTTTATTTTCTCCAGTAAAATGTTCAAATTATTTTCTCCAGTAAAATCGGCAACACCAAATATTTGAATTCATGTGTAATGGCTACCCTGTTGTTTATTTACGCCATCTGCAAAGTCTGCATTTACATGATACTTTTTTTTTAAGTATTAAGCATACTTATCGGCGTTTTGTGGGCGAGAGAGGCAGTCGGAAACGGGGGGAAAAAAAGTATGCCGTACTCGTACTTATCGTACTCATCGTTTTGTGTTTTTCGTTCGCACTTGGAAACAACAACAATTCACACAGGAAAAGCCGAAACAAAACAAATGAAAATAAGTTAAGTATTGAAAAAAAAAGTACGCGTGTGAACGTAAATACTTTTTCAAAAGAGAATAAGCCGATAAGTTACTTAAAAAAAAAGTACCATGTAAATGGGGACAAACTAGTTGCAACCTGCAGAACGCTATCTATGAACTAGTTGTGAAGAATTCGTTGTGAATGGATACCGTTGTATCTTAGTCCCGATTTACACTGGCTGAATGTTCAGCAGATTATCGGCGTTTTGTGGGAGAGAGAGGCAGTCGCAAGAGGGGGAAAACTCTTCCTTAACGTTTTGAGTTCTTCGTGCAAGTTCAAAAGAGAATTTGTTGATAAGCTGCTGAAAAAATTGCCTAGTGTAAATCTGAACTTAGTATTCATATCTTTGATCGGTTACTACAGAAAAACCTCCACCACTCAAAGGAAGCATCAGTAGCCTTTAAAGACCTCCTGATGCAAAGAGGGGCTGACCTGGTTCTAATCCAGCAACCATGGTTGAAGGGAGATATGGTTTGTGGGCTCATGACGCCAGGGTTTAAGCTGCTTCAAGGTACAGGCAAAGATATAAATACCAAGATACAACAATAAATTGTTTACAATTTCCAAAAGATGTCGTAGCACGTTGTTAAAAGTGGTAAATAGATGTCGATAGGCAGCTTTTCTATGTCTCCCTGTTTACCAGAGTTGCAGTTGGAAAATTTTATATTTCACGCCCAAAATTATCTCAGAAAGTGCCCAAATTAATTGGAATATTTTATGTTTTTTATTTTTCTCAAAAGAGTTCTCTGCATTTAAATGATTTTGATTTGAATCTTATTTCTTATTTATATTTTAGTGAAGAAAGTGGTTCTAATTTTTTTAATAAAATTATCTATTTCCATTCGAAAAATGTATTAATTTTCAAATAAAAGGTATTTTGTCAAACATATATATTTAAAACATTTCATACAAATAAAAAACGTAGACCTTTCTACAAAACATTATCTTTCTGTATACAAACTTTTTTCATTTTAGAGACACCCTTGAATACCGGTGAATTGCGTCCTGCGTCTGTCAAAGTGTTGTTGTATGCACAGAAAACAATAGGATGAAATTTGAGTTTGACAGACGCCGGACGCATTCACTGGTATTTAAGGGTGTAGTACTGACATCAATGACAGGGGCGAATTACTTATCGACAGGAGGTGCTCGATGTCACTTTTGTCTCCGAGAATTTAAGTGGAACGATTTCTGATTAAAAGTTTTAGAAAAAATAGTTATATTAGCTTCTGCTTGAATGCGAAGCCTCCTGATACCGTCTTCCCACCCAATATTAGGAAGGCCAATTGGGAAAAATTTAGGCACATATTCAACAGGTCTCTTCCAAAAAGTCCTGAACGGTGGAACGAGTAACAGCAACTTTTAACGACTCGTTACAAGCCGCATGTCCCAAACAGAAGCCAAGGGGCAAGCAACGACCGCAATGGTGGTCGTCTCAATTAGTTATGCAGAGGAAGTGCTGTAGGGACTTATACAAGGGAAATATCAAACGGTACAAAAAGAGTTGAGAACGGCTTAAAATAAATCCTGGATAGATTTCTGTAGTAGCGTAAAAAGCTCATCCGAAGCCTCAAGGTTAAGGAAAATTTTAGACTCAACACCTTGTACTACTGAGTACATCAAGAAAAATAGTTTCTGGACTACATCCAGTGAGGAATCACTGGGAGTGCTCCTGGATACACATTTCCCGGGCAACTCTGAAGAGGCATTGAATACTTCAGTTGGAGATTCTCTTGAAGTACAGCCATCAGAGGTTGCCAACGAGATTGTAGCCGAATCTAGAACTATTTAGGCTATCAAAAGCTTTAAACCTTTTATGTCGCCAGGGGCAGATAATGTCTCGCCGGCAGAGCTACAGGCAGGGGCTGATACAATTGCTCCCTGGCTCAGAGAGATATACACATGTTGTATCAATCAGGTATACATACCAAGAAAATGGAGAGAAACCAAGGTTGTTTTCATTCCAAAAGCGGGAAAGCCGTCCCACACTGGAGCTAAGGATTTCCGGCCAATTAGTCTATCGTCCTTTCTGCTTAAAACTCTGGAGAGATTAATAGATAGTTACCTTAGGACTAAAATTGATCACAGGATACTGTCCACTCAACAGCATGCCTACAGCTATGACAAGTCCACCGCAACCGCCCTGCATGATATAGTCAGCTTTATTGAAGGATCCCTCTTTGTTAAGGAATATACAATATAGCTTTCTTAGTTATAGAAGGGGCCTTCAATAACATTAATCCAGCGGCTATAAATACGGTTTTAGAAACCCTGGGGGTTGACAGCAGTATACGTAGGCTCATTCATAAGCAGCTTTTCAGCTAGTTTAGGGTCAACTGACCTACATAGAAGGGGAACGCCCCAAGGGTGTGTTCTGTCTCCTCTGCTATGGAATCTCTTCATGCACAATATTTTGCTTTCTCTGGAGATGATGGTCGTCAGAGTTGATGCCTATGCAGATGACGAGGCAATATCTGTTAGAGGAAGTTTCTAGATACTCTCAGAGACATCCTACAGCAGGCCCTTCATACAACCGCAAGATGGGCTTCCGGAAATGGTCTTAGGTATTTTACTAGACAGGAAGTTGCACTTGAAACCAAACATTTTGTAAAGAGCAAATAAGGCTGTGATAGCGCTATTTGCCTGTAAAAAGGCAATAGGAAAACGCTGGGGTCTGAACCCTCGTATAGTTTATTGGTTGTATAATGCAATAGTCAGACTGATAATACTGTACGGCATTGTCGTCTGGTGGACAGCTCTGCAGAAATCCACCTTCTGTGCGATACTAAACAAGGTCAGCGAATGGCTGCTATATGTACCACATGCGCTGAGAACGACACCAACTGCGGCACTAAATGTTATACTACACTTAACCCTAGAACACTAAACCTCTTTTTTTACACTTTAATACTAAACCTCGCCTGTGAGGCTACCTTTTCAAAAAGAACAAAATTTTCCTAGTTTACATTTTTTTTTTTTTTTTAAGACTTTTTTTATGGAGAATACACTTATTTATTTAGAAATCAAAAGGGAACTCATTTATTTTTTTATACATTTCATAAAGAAAATTACATTAAAATGCACAACTTTTTTTTGTTTGTTTTTAAAAAGAGATTATTTAAAAAAAATAAATAAAAATAAATATTTCAGTTCATAAACTTAAATTTATCAAATTCTTATACGTATTTGTACTTACTTCCATTAAAAAAAAACAAAAAAATTATATAATGTATATTTTACCTTGTACATAAAAATTAAATCAGGTATTTTTTTTTATATATATATATATATTTTTTTTATATTTTTATATATATTTTTTATATATAGTTCTTCCAGCCATTTTTGTATTTGGGAATCGGGAACACACATCTCAAAAAATTAATTAAAAACGGACTAAATCTTAATTATATACTTACAATTGGACCAAGAATTTAAACAAGAATTCGCAAAAATATTTACCTTTAATACTAAACCTCGCCTCACAGGCGACAAGCATATGTATATATCAGTAACTAAAAGACACAGAGCTATGAGCGTCCACTCACATACTCATACAGCAGTCGACTGAGTTGACACGAAACCACGTGTTGATTTTTGCAACCGATCGTAAGATATCGTGTCAACAAAAAAAAGAGTCGCCTCACAGACCGGGTTTAGTGTTCTAGGGTTAACGCCGCTAGATATTATAGCAGTGCAATATGCCGCATGTTTTGCGATTAGACTCAGGGAACTGTCACTATGGTCAGGAAATGGAAACGGGCATAGTGTCATTCTAAACAGAATGCCTAACTTTCTATACGGACAGTTCCAAACTCGATAACCAAGTGGGCTTTGTTGTCTTTTCTGAGGAAAACTTCAGCTATCACTTGCAAAAAGACTGCCAGATCACTGTAGTGTTTACCAGACAGACATCTTAGCTATTAAAGAGGCTAAGGAATGGCTAAAAACTGAAGTGCTGACCAAAGTCGGTATACATATTATCTCTGCTTCAAGCCCCTGGAAATAATATTCCTGAAATAAAAAACTGCCCTCGACTGTCGCAGATCTCTTAACAGTTCAATATTCACTTGATATGGGTGCCGGGCCACAGGGATACACCAGGGAACTGCAAGGCAGATTAACTTGCAAGACTAGGAACTACCTTACACGCTCCAGGGGAACTGGAATATGTGGGCATGCCTCTAGCAACCTGCAAGCTCCTCTGGAGAAATAGTGCACTTCCGTCTACAAATGACAGGTGGTCACTAGTTTGAAGCTGCATACATTCCAGGTCGATGTGGCCAAGTTTAAACACCAAAGCACTGCTGTCGATGTCGAGAACGGACGTCTCGCTTATCGTGTCTGTCATGACAGGTCAATGTCGTATTGGACGGCACGCTGAGAGATTAAAGGTCTTGCTGTGGATACGAAGAGGAAACTTTTTTTAGTTTAATTTTTGAATGGAGAACCTCTTTAAGATATTGAGATGAATCGGAGCAAAACTAACGAAGATACAGCAGTCTAGGTTAAATTAGGTTATTGGAGGATGACACCGGAGCCCGTCCGATGTCCAAACCAGACCATGCTGGATCCATTGTTATTCCTCATTGCTTTTTAGTTTCTTGCTTCTCGTCTACTCCTTTAATTCCCCAGGCAATGCCCTTCCAGTATCGCCAGCTTACTTCATGTAGTTCTATGGATTCCATCTAGATGCTTTTACAAGTATCAATATTTTATCAGGTTCGATCCCTCGAATTTCCGTCAGAGTCTAAAGGCCGGAAACTGACAGAGGAAGTAATAACTATCATCCGAGTATTCTGCCGCGCCACATCATCTACATATGTCATCATTTCTAATACCAATTCTTACCATGTGTTTCCCAAGGGTATTATGTCCAGTTATCACACCTATAGTTGCCTTCAAATCCTCCCTCCTCATCATCAGCATAAACTCTGAACTTTCGTCCCACAGTAGTTTGGTCTGCTCACAGTTTGGTCTGTAGATGTAATCCAAGGTCTGTGCCACTTCTCTTTATTCCTCTCTTTAATTGTATAAAAATAATGAGATAACGATGCTAAAACATGAGGAACGGCGCCACCTGAAAGGTGCGTTCCATACTTAGCTAAAGCGTTCGCTTCTTCATTACCTGGGATATCCTAGTGGCCTTGCACCCAGCATAGAGAAATTGTATGCTGTTCAGTGAGAATCCTCAATTCTCTACGACAGCGGCTGATTATCTTTGACTTTATAACCGACACCTGTAACGCCTTTATACCTGCTTGAATATACTGATATCACTGTAGTATAGCGGTCTCATTTATATTAGTTCAGCAGCTTTTAAAATAGCGTGTATTTCCGCTTGAAATATGCTACACTCGTCTCATAACTTATATGATTCTCGTATATCTAACTACTTGCAAAAAATGGCACGTTCGTTTCCACAATCCATTTTTGTAATGTTTTTACTTTTCCAGTCTTCGATGGAGGGAATTTTTGTGGTGAAATCTTCCCCTATAAATGTTTCACTCGTTGTGTAGTCGGTGTAGGGATGAATATCTCCATAATTGTGTATCTTTGTGTGTCTAACTTGTATCATGCCCTTCAGTCGCCCTTTAACTCACCTAGTCTTAGAACTATCATTTCCGCAGAAGATGTCCAAAGGAGTGATATTCGTCACAATTTCAAGCGCTGCTGTAGCAGTGGTCCTCATCGCACCCGTTAGGTGAAGCATTATAACTCTATGTATCTTGCTTAATTTCTCGAATGTGTCCGAATATTTGTTATTGGCCACCAGACATGGCATCCATATGAGACAATTGGTGGGACTACCGCTGTGTAAATCCAGTGAGGAAGTTTTGGTTTCATTCCCATTTCCTCTTTCATTGGTGTTCACAATCCAGTTACGCTTTCAATCGAGTATTACACCAAGGAATTTCGCAGATCCTGATAACTGAAGGTGCTGTAAAGCCTTGTATCTTTCTATTTCTTGTAAAAAGTACTAATTTTGTCTTCGTTGGATTTACTCCTAATCCGCATTTGGGTGACAATTCTGACAGTATATTTATGGCTCCCTCCATGATATTAGAGATGGTCTGGGGGAATTTGCCTGAAGTCATGATAACAATGTCATCTGCGATTACCTTTATTCCAATTTTTCTTATTTCTCTTTTAATGAAGTCCTCTAAGACTTCATTGATGGTGCTGGGTTCGTTTTGGTAAGTATAACCTCAAACAAAATTACATGGGCTGTTTGGTAAAGGCATCATACTTTTCTTCATTTTCAGTTCTGAAGATTGAATGAAGTGTTTGGGGCTTCTGCGCTCCTCTCCAGTTCGCCAAAGGGGCCCAAAAGGTTCTCAAACAGTGTAGATTATATACGTATATTTGCTTTGCTCGTTTTTTGTTGTAAAAAGGTAATGTTTGCGGTTTCTTTTATTTTCTAGGAGAGACGAACAATTGGCCCCACAAAGGCAGGTTTGGCAATGCGTATCTACTCCTCCTTCGGTGGATCGGACGCTGGGGCTGTGGCGGTGGTTTCTTCAACTTGTTGTATTTTAATTCTTATTTATTTGTTATTAGTTCTTTTATTATGTGTATAGTACAATTTGTATGTTCACTTTAGTTGAGTTTATGATGTTTGTTTGATTTAGTTTTGCAATATATATATGCTTACTTTAATTTTAAACTTTTTAGTTCGTAAGTTTTTGCTTGTTTTACTTGTAAACTATTTAATTCTTTTTAGTTCGTAAGCTTTTGCATGTACACAAACTTATTAAACTTATTATTTCACCAAATAAAAGATTTGAAATCAATGCACATATCCGACTTATTTTCTTTATTCGGTTTTTGGAGGGTAAGTATGTCTCTGAATCACTGCGTCCGATCGGAATCCAATCCAAATCAAAAAAGGAAGAAGTTTCTTTCCATAATCAAGACAGAAGAGTAAAAAGGTGGCACCAAAAATGTGAAAAGTGACACATTAAGTATCACAAAAGAAAACGGGCGCAAAATTATCACGGTTGAAAAAAAGGGGCAAAATTGGCCTTTAGTCGCCCAACGGTAACACTGTACATACTTACATTTAAGGGTGTCTCTTAAATACCAGTGAATTCGTCAGCGTCTGTCAAAAAACGCTCTACGGTTAATTTTTAACGCGCGCTGTACCCAAATACGCAGTAAACAAAAAACAGCCGACTTTTCATCCCCATTCCAGAAACATTTTGTTTTGTCTCCTCCTTACTTTGTAAACGCCATCCAATCTATAGAAGCTGTCGGTTCCATGGTGGCACTTGGCATGTTGGGACCAAATCGTGCTTTATTTCACATGGCAGTATCGCTATTAAATCAAATTCTATCTTTTAATCATGCTTAAAAGTAGAGAATTGTTTATTGGCCAGTTTCAATTGATATTTCCAAATGTCCTCGTTGAACATGAAATTCAAATGCGTTGCAGCATCGTAAAGCTATGGAAATAAAAACTGTTCGGAACAAGCTCGCGTCACATGCTTCATTGTAGGAAGAACAAACACCTGGACTAAAGATTTTCTTGGGTTCGATCCGACCGGAATCAAAATGTGTTCTTGAAAACAGATTCCTTGCGTCCAAGCATCATGAATAGGTTCCCCAAGGATTCTGTCGATGTTGTGCGATGACAGAGCTTCGAGATCTGCGATAATAAAGTCACCTAGACAGCGGTTTCTTCTTCTAGATAGTGAACAGTTCTATATTGGCTTTTGTCACGCACGGTCGTAAGCATCGCAGTAGACAAGAGCACAGTTTAAAACAAATCTCACAACTAATTTGTTTCGTTAGTTTTTTTTTCTTTTTCTTTGCTCTCGTGTGTGAATTATTTACTATAGTGAATAATATTACAAAAACAAAAATACAAATGGCCCGTGGGCCTCCATAGTCTGGATCTCGCTCCAAGAGCAAGACAAATGTTTTTAAGCACCTCAAACCGTCTCTAATATATGGCGGCAACCTGGATCTAACCGACCATCAACGTCGAGGAATAATAGATTCAGCGCTTTGTCCAATCAAGATGACATGGATGTGGCACAAGATTCTAACTTTGCTGAAGAAGTGAAGCATCCAAAGCCTCCTGCAATCGTTGCCGATGCTGCCATCTCGCTTAGGGAAGTACAGTGCTTATTGGGAAACGATTGCCAATTTAAACGGATTTCGATAGGAACGAAGATTTTCCCACAGAGTTACGAGAAATATGAGTATTGCAAGAAAACCCTCAAAGAAAGTAAAATCGAATGCCATTCGTACAATTCGAAGAAAAATAGACTTTTCACTGTATTCCTACATGAACTGCCAAAAATGGATACAAAAGAGATTACTGATGACCTCAAGGGCTACAACCTTTCTCCGTTTGCAGTAACCGAGGTAAATACAAAATACAGCAACATTAACGATGCGGTGTACAAAGTGCAGTTTACACGCAAAAACTTTAGTCCAAATCATTTGCAAAATGTGAAGACAATAAACAGTGTAATAAGCCCATGTGATGGCAATCGCATTTCGCCTAAAATTGGCGATTGTGATTTCAAGTCGCAAAATGAATGTTCTGAATTCTTTTTTAGCACAACAATTTGGATTTATTAAAATCAAATTATTAATTACAGTGATAAATAACTACATCCATGTGTGCATTTTATAAAAATTTAATTTCGAAGACCATTAAAATTGAAGCGGAAATTTTTGCGTTTTGTGATTTGAACTCACGCGATTGTCATCACATGGGCGATAATCTCTTGGAAAAAACGTAAACCAAGGAAAGATAAAAACCCCACGCAATGCTGGAATTGCCTAATGTATGGACATGGTGGGCAGCATTCTAATAGACAATCTGTGTGCATGTTATGTGCCAAACCACATCATACTGAAGACTGTCCGTTTAACAAAAATGACAAAAGGCCTGCTATATGTTCATGCTTTAATTGTAAGAAGTTCGGGAAAGAGAGAACAGATCACTCTGCCAACGATGTAAATTGCCCACTTCGTGCACATTATCTCGAAGTAAGAGAGAAAGCAACAAGCAGTCAAACAAGGAGAGCAACAACTGCACGTAGACGTTCGTACATTGCACACGAATCAGATCGTTCTGTTGCCAGCAGAAACATCAACACCAACAACTATGAGCAGACTGAAGATCGTCGATTTTACTTTGCACAAGATCGAAGATCTTACTCTGCACAAGTGAGAAACAATTATTGTAACGATCTCTTCAGCATTGACGAGCATTTTCACCTCCGCTCTTGATGAGCTGAGTAAATGCACATATAAAGTGCAACAGATATATGTAGTAATGTCCATGGTTAAACATGCCTATGATATTAAATAATAACTGCACGTTTAGACTTCTTCATTTAAATTCAAATGGAATTTCAAACTATTTTCTTCTCAAACAGCTCGAACTCTTACTCGAAACACACCGTATCCATATAGCATCATTGAACGAAACTTTCTTCAACTCAAATCATAAACCGTACTTCGATAACTATATAATTTATCGCAATGACGAAACAAGAGGTGGTGGTGTAGCTACTCTAATTCCTCTTACTGCAACATCTTCAATCGAAATCTTATCTGTAGAAGTTTTCTTAAACCATAGGCGGGTAGTAATTACCCCAGCGAACTTCAGCAACGACGTGATAGCTCTAACCCCAAGTAATAAAAAAATTATTCTCATTGGCGATCTAAATGCCAAACATTTGACATGGAAATGTGATAGGAACAATACTGCTGGTACTTTTTTGAATGATCTGCAACAAAGTCGAAATATCTTTATTTATAACCCCGACAGCCCTACTTAATATCCACATCAGAGACACTGCAATCCTTCCGACCTAATATTAAGCAATTCTAGTTTGTCAATGAGACTAAAAACTCTTGCAAATGAGATTCCTTCGGATCATCGGCCAATTATGTGCACTATCGAATGTTCATCATTTAACTGTGTTAATATTAGTAGACACATATATAATGAATGCAATTGGAGCCTTTACAAGAATGAAATTGAAAGCAAAATCAGAATAGTAACTAATGTATACCATGCGAAATCAGCCATTGACAAGGAAATTGAAGCATTTGTGAAACTCTTACTTTCCGCTAGAGATATTGCCACGCCCAAAAAAACATCATTCCAAAGATATTTCATTGCCAAGATACATATTGAAATACATTGGTGAAAGAAATAAATTTAAACAGAAACAGCAACGTCATTAGATAACCAAAGTGCAAAATTCTATGAACAATGTACACAATTTTTTAATAAGGTTACAAAATTCTAGGATAACCATAAACGAAATCGTAAATGGTCAAACCTACTAGAAAAAATTAAACCAGGAGACAAACGGAGGACAAACTACCTAAGTAGAAATCTGAGAGGAAAGCGAAAGAACCAAATTCCACATCAAAAAGTCGGAAACCAAAAACTGGTAGCCGATGAAGAATAGGCAGAGACATTAGCTAGTTCTTGTGAAAAATCACAGTACCTTACAATGAACTACGTACATCCTTCTGAATCCAAAATAAATAATGTTGCAGAAAAAATTAAACGAGAATCTCCAAATACAGAAAATGCTGATTCCATAAGTATGGATGAATTGTCCGGTATAGTATTACATCTTAACACATCTAAATGCCCTGGAAATGACAACGTTACAAACATTCTGCTTAAAAAACTCAAAAAGCAATAAAGTTCCTTATGATAATTTTAATAGTTGCATCCGTCTAAACTATTTTCCATCTGCCTTTAAAAGAGCAAAAGTTATAGCAGTTCATAAACCATTTAAACCTAGTAGTATACCGACCTATTAGCCTTTTAAGTAACATTGGGAAGGTGTTCGAGAAATGCAGACTTTCTAGAAAACAGGACATTTTCTGTAACAGTAAATAATGCTACTTCGTCTACAAAAAATATTTCTGCCGGTTTACCACAAGGGACAATTATATCCCCTATATTGTATACGCTATATACCTCCGACTTCAAAGCCCCAAAAATTATTGATGTGGCATATTACGCTGACGATAAGGCCTTGATAACACAATCCAACATAAAAAAAATTTTTTGTGTACTACACATAAAAATTATTTTTTTATGTTATATAAAATCAAAACCAAAAATTTTTTTATGGGTAAATTTTTTTTAAAAAAATTGTTTAATGAAAATTCTATTATCGTCGAAGGTACCCTTAGTATTTGCACTATAATTTTTGGAGTATATGCCCGATCAGGTCGACTAAATTGAAGCTATTAATGTGGGCTACCAAATATTGATTGGAAATATCTCTTTCACTTAGAAACAGTGTTACTAAACCAACAGTTATTAAACAAATTGGAAAAAGAAGATTTTTTAAAAAAAAATATCCTGGGACAAAAAAAATATTTTATTTTATTTTTTAAAAGTTTGCATCCTAGCGAAGAAAATAATGACTTTTTGAAAAAAATCTATGGATAAATGTAGAAATTATAGCCCTTTTGGTAGAGGTAAGAGAATGTCAAAAAATCATTTTTTTTTTTAATTTCTGTTTAAATAGCGATTTTATTTATTACTTTTATTTATATTATGTACATTTGAGTTTACTTACATGAACAAGTTTCATTAGAAGTAATTGTGAGTTCTTTGTTGACGTTTGTAGATTTCGGAATCGGTTTCTCTAATGAGGAACCAAATTCTTTCATCCCTGTGCCCTTGTTAACGCCGCTCGATGGACTTCAATTCTTGGTGAAACCTTTCGCCATGTTCGTCACTTACGTCGCCAAGATTCTCGGGGAAAAAGTTTAAATGAGAATGCAAGAAATGAATTTTGAGGGACATATTTACACCTGTTGGAATATATAAAGCGTAAAATAAGTTGGAAGAATACATACATATGTGTCATATACATAAATATAAAAAAAATTTAGCAAATCATTAATCATACGCAATATGAAAATTGCGGGCTTTTATTGGATCCAAGGAAATTTGAAACTGCAAGCTTAAACGACCTCCATGCTGCAATTTCATCCGACGTCAAATATGATTCGAAATTGACATCTTTCATCATTCACATGGGCCTTATTTTAGACCCATCAAAAACTCCTTCTTCAATTTTTTGAAAAGAAAGACTTTTAAATAATCTTTTTAAATATGAGAGTAAATTGCCATCTTTCCTTAAGGCTTTTACAAAATTTTTAAAAAGTCCCAGCATAATGTGCAGTGGTGGCAAAATATCGGCTATCTCAGAGGCATAACATACCAACTACTTTTAAATCGCAACAAAAGTTCCAGTCATGTTCATACTTTATGTGTTTTATCAATTTAGCCATTGATTCGTATGATTCCTTAGTGTTGACAGCATGAGCAATGGGAATCGACGGTTTCTGATTTCCGTTGTGTAAAAGTACTGCTGTCAACAAGTAACCGCCATTCCTTTGAACTGTATGATTGATTAAGTTCCTCGAACCATCTGGGAATGTCCTTGCAAAAGCATCTGTTATCCACAGTTGTATACAATTATTTGTAAGGTATATCACGGACTCTATAATATGATATGTTAACATCTGGGGCCAAAATACTCGTATTGTATTGCCTTATCTTTGGTCAGTTCCAAATCTCTCACTAGATCAATGAGTTGAAACTGAGGTAAAAGCGATGACTTCTGACTCAAACTTGAATCGCTCAGAGTTGAGTACTCAGTTGAACATGATGATGTTTCCGTTATTAGGCTGTTAGCTATACTTGGACACTTCCTACTTCAATCTATTAACTTAGACAAACATAGCAGTCCGTATCGTGAATGAATGGTTGTCTCCAAATCATTAGCATTCCAAATTGCACGTGAAGTCTAAAATTAAAACGTTTTATTCCACAAAACATTGTAATACATTAATTTTAAAGTACACCCAAAAAAAAAGTTTGCTGTTAATAACAAACAACGTCTGCTAATTTTCAGCAAACACTTTTTCTGCTAATACAGCAAAAAGTTTGCAGTTTTGCATTAGCAAACGCACTGCTGAAAAATTTGCAGTTTGCTGAAAATGTTTGCTGTTAATCAAAATATGTGAAAATAAGACAAAAGTTTTAATAATTTACATGATAAAGTTCAACTACCATTGAAAATCAAAAAGGTTAAGGTCATTCGTGCGCTGAGAAAAGTATATTTTGAAAAAAATTAAATAATTTGTCGGCGATATCTATTTTCCGAGTTACGGTTCTCAATATTTTTATTTTTTCATTGGATTTTATAAATATTGGAAATAGGAGTCGAATAAAACTACAAAAAGTAAAACACAAATCGATAACGAATATCATTTGACGTGGAAATAGAGCGATTTCAAAATCTAAGTACCGGACATACAATTGAAATTAATCTATTGCGTTTAAATTGTACTTTCTAATGTTTTATATTTTAATGAACCCAAAGCTAAACATTAACATTTTCAGTACGATTTGTAAAAATGTTTATAAAGTCCTGATTCACACAAGGCAATTTTTTTCAAGCAAGTGTCAAAGTTTGTTGGAGAGAGTGGCAGAGAGCTCTTTCCGCCAGCCTCTCTCTCCTAGTAATTTGGTCAATTGCTTGGAAAAAATTGCCTCGTGGGATCCAGGATTGTCTTGTGTATGCAAAAACACAAGACCACAGCAGAGAACGAAGCCAGCCAGGTTTTAGCCGATAAGCCCCCGAAGGCGATTTTTTTTATTGAGCCACGCCGCCGCCGATAGGTCGGCTAAAATTGACTTGAAATCGCCGCCGTTCTCATCGGCTCATACCGGCTTAAAATCGCCGCCGTTGTAATTTTTTAATTGCGCCTTTCATTTAAATACGACCAAACTCGTACATGTTTGTGCATGTTTTGTATGCATCATTGTGATATTTTGTATACATTGTGATATTTATGTATACAAATAATATACATACATACAAAGTTAAAACCTTACTAAATTAGCTACAACTTTTTAAATAATGCATCGATTTTCTTCGAAATGGTCTCATTTTATTTATGACCGATCAGAATTTACGATAAAATCCTAAAAAGGTAATATTATTAAAATTTTCTTCAAAAATAGGATTTTTCACAATATTTTGTAGGATATCGTCGAAAAGGCCGAACGGATGGAAAATGGAATGGAAGAAGTTCAAGGCTACTTAGTTTTGAATTCTTTAACAGTTTCCTGAACCAATTCGGATAATTTTTCAATATCACGATTTAGCGCGAGAATTCTAAAAAGTAATCCTTTAGTCTAAGAAAGAAAAGAGGTTGAACCACATATTATGGCATAACTAGAGAACCATTTCTCCTAATTGGTTCCGGAAAAAAATCAAATTAAGTATTCAACTTCCTACAATACAATTTTCTATCCGTTCAGCGGTGGAAACAATATCTTACACAATATATTGCGAAAAAATCCTATTTTTTTGGAAAATTTTAATAATTTTCATACTACTGTTATTTTTTTATGATTTTATAGTAAAGTCTGATCGGTAATGAATAAAATGAGACCATTCCGAAGAAAATCGATGTATAATATAAAATGTTATAGCGAGGAAAACAATTCCATTTTCTTGAAATTCGAAAATTTGCTCTAATTTCTACAAAATAGATTTTAGCAAACAAAACATTTTTTCCCTTTATTAGTAACAAAAAATAAACCAAAATTTTACACTTAGCAAAATCCCAAAATCGTGCAAAATCCCAAAATCGTGTCGAATTGAAAATAATCGGTATTTAATATCAAAAATTTACAAATATAAATTTAATATTGTATTGCATTACAATATGTGTATATCAGCATTAAGCTTTGTGTTCAAAATGTGTTCAAGTTTTTCTATAACAAAAAATAAATATTTTTAAAAAGAAGAAAAAAAAATAGAAAACTAGTTTAACTTTGTGTTTACTTTTTTCGATCAATGAACTAGTAAAAGTATTAGGCAAATTTAAGAGAGAATTTACAAAATGTCTTTTCCTTTGCCAGTTTTTACTCGACGAGTGAAAGTAGTAACATTCAAAATATTTTGGAAGGCATATAAAATAAACTTCAAATAGAAGAAGTCTTTCAGATCTTTCTAGATTTGTCAGATATACGTTTGTACAGCAAACATGTTTAATTTCAGACAATTTTTAATTACTTCTCTTTTGCTCGATTTAATTTTTAAGGGAAAAATCTATTTTTACACTGTGCTCATACTTCCAACTAAGTTGTACAATAAATGTGTATCTGTTATGTTGCACAATAAATCGTAAGCCGAAATCAAGCCGAAAAGCCGCCGCCGCCGCCGACAATTTTGCCTCGGCTTCGTTCTCTGGACCACAGGACGGCAAATACTTGTGAAACTTTCGGTTTGAAATGGAAAGTCCCGATTTACGCGGGGCGATTTTTATATTCTCTAATTCTCTTTTGAACTTGCCTTTGCGCTCCCACGGCTATTCCTGATTGTATTGTTGTTGTTTCAAAGTGCGAATGAAAAACAAAACGTCCGATTGATTCCAAGGAGGTTTTTCCCCTCCCTTTCCAACTGTGAATCGTGTGAATCTGAACTTACGGAAGAATGAAAATTAAAAAAAGAAGCGGCGTTTAATTTATATTCCTTGCCATTGAAACCAACTTTTTCCATTAAAATGTGCTTGTGATAAGTTATACATTTATTCATATTTGTGCAGATGACAAAATCTCATATTAAATGTTTATTTCGCATATCAAAAAATATTGACAGACGTAATATGCTATCATTAACATTCAAGAGTAGCCCTCTTTGACAGACATCGTGCGCCGACGTCGGCTATTTAAGTAGCACCCTTTAAAGTGTAAAATATTTGACGCCAAATAAAATTGAAATTTTCGTTGTTTGTTTATTCGCGTTACAAAGGCATCCCGCTGGCAGAGTAAAGAAATCTTTTTGGCAAAGAGATCACATCCATCAAAGAAGATAATGCAAATGATTTTAATGAGTAAAACTATTCCGGGGGACAGCTTCGACCATGCTTACAAATGAAAAGAAAGAAATCGGTTTAATATTTTCCGAAAAGGCGAAATTGTTTATGCCTTGGAGGATAGAAGGCACAGGACTGAAAATATTGAACGGTGGATGGGTGTTTACGATTTCTTAATGAAATTCATAAGGGATGCGGCTCATAAAGAACCACGATATCAATTTATCAAGTCGCAACAGGTAAGCGTACACAAATTGCAAATTAAATTCACTACAATTGTGAAAGGCTTATTTCTGGTTGTTTTCACGATTCTCAACAAGCAGTATCCTATTAAAACCCTCTACTTAAATACGGCTACAAAAGATAACTTAAATTTCATAGCAAATATATGCTGTCCATGCAGAGAACTTGTGAAAGCGATGGACTAGCAATTTATTTCCCTGTCCACTTTTCCAAATCGCATACAACTCTTGGAAGTGTGACCCTAATGAAAATACCTGCAACAACTCGTAAGTATTTTTTTTCCTTTTTGTGATTCGTTTAACGAAATGGCAACATTGATTTTTTACTCCATATGCTCCAACGATGGTCGCTAATATCCGAATCACGAAGCAACCTTTTGGCTCCAAAAAAACTCAGAATAATGTAGTCTAATTTGGATGCAATCCATGTATTAGATAATTTTGCCCAATGATTTGGCTCTGGACATGTTCATTTACTGTGTCTATAGGTTGAACCCAACACATAGGCCAAAATTGACAGGGTTCGCGTCGATGTCGTACGATTTATGTTCCTTATATTTATCCTTCGGACAAAAATAAGATAATTGTTAATGCCAGTGACCGGTAAGTATTGTTTGTAGATATTCCTATTGCTATTCAATTTTACTAAATGATTTATTTTTCATTTATATTTTTAGATCAAGCGTACACATACAGATACAGATTTCACAGTTCGAAACGCTTATCAATACATGGGCTGAATAACTTCAGGTTGGAATCCTAATTGATATACTCTTCTCAAATATCAGGAAAATATAAAATTTTTACTTCTTTTATTAAAATAAAAAAGAAAAAGACGTATGCTAGAATAACAAAAATAGTTTGTTCTTCCAGCCGCTTTTTTCTGTTAAATAATAGCAAAATTGTTTATTAAAACGACTGTTTTAGTTTGCTATAGTAGCAGGCAAATTTGTGTGCTAGAATAACAACCATAGGGTTGCTAAAATAACAGACGAAGTCTGCTTTCCCTTTTTCGGCAGACACAGACTGTTGAAACAACAAACATTTTTGCTAATGATACTCACAAAATTCTTTGAGTGTACTTACCGCATTCTTCCACTAGTCCATCGAGTATGATTTACATGGCACGAATTACACAAAATACTAGGTGTCCACCGTTCGCTAATATTTTTAACTCGTATTCCAAAATATTACACATATATTTCTTCTAATATTTTACTAAACGCACGTCGATTTTTTTAATTACCTATTTTCCGCAGATGTAGCAGAAATTGTCGGGATCATTTACACATTAAAAAGTTCTTTGCCTTTTACTCATACTTCGAAATATAACTTTGTAATATTTTTCAGAAAATCGACTATCTCTTTAAGGCGCTGAATTACACTAATTTATTAATAAGAAATTTCATTCATAAATTCCGGGTTTAAGATTCATAAGTTGCAGTACCTGTAGCTGACATATAGTTTGCTTCGAAAGTAGACACCCAATATTTTCAAGACTGCCGTGTACTACTTTGTATTGCGCACATATAATTTTACTACCTGTATATACGACTGGGATGTCCATGCCCCTAAAAGGCGTAACTGAATGGAAACCTCATAAATAAAAAACCACAAATATTGTTGAATGACCCTCTATCTGAGCGGATCTCATCCAATATAGTTCTTACATTGCATATCATGTTTTATGGACGGTTACGAACGGCCACAAAACCTCGTCCTCTCTATAATTTTATAATGTCTGACAGCAATCCTCACAAAATAAAATGCAAGTGCAATGTCTCTTATATGTCTCTCTCACATATGGCGAATTCAATATAAGCAAAAACGAAAAAATATGAAACAAGATTTTTGTGAATTTCCCTAACATTTACAAAATGGCTCATAACTTTTATATCTATCCACAGATTTCCAAATAGACAGTGTTTTTGTCGTTAGCATGCTGGCTTCTTAAAAATGTGAGAAAATGATTTTTTCGATTTTTTCTATTTTTTATGTTTTTTTTGTACCAAAAAAAAAAAATTTCTCCTATTTTTGACGACTGTTACTAAACCAAAGATTCTACGTGAAAGCGATATTAGCAGCATATGTAGGCCTCATAATTCCCTTTAATTTGAGGCATAACACGGCTCAATCAGGCTTATACTTGATAAATTATGGTCCAAATACTGAATGTACTTTCCATGAAAGCTGGAAAAATTTTGTGACACCTAATTGCACCAGAAACTGTTATCCACATCCCTTGGACAAAAATTTTGTTGCATAGTGTAACCGCAAGTAAACTGACATCCTCATTGTTGAAGAAAATGGAGAAAAAGTATGATATCTTGCAACAAATATTTCTCAAAATGGAAAATCAAAATAAACCACAATAAAACTCAGTCGATAATCTTCCCTTAAAGCAAATCGCCCAAAAGGTAGCTTACTTTTAATGGTAATACGATCGAAATCTAGAAACAAGTCAAATACTGGAGTTATACTTGACCACAAACTGTTATTCCGCCAACATATCGCTGCTTCTTGTGATAAAGCCATAAAATCGTTGCCTTATGGCCACGTCTAAATCGGCGCTCAGGTCTTAGTTTAAAAAATAAAAACGTATTATATAAATGTGTAATAAGACCAATTCTGACGTATGCCTCGCCAGTGTGGTACAAAGCAGCTAACTGTCACATAAAAAAGATGCAAATTATCGAAAACAAATGTTTAAAAATAATTAATAATAAGAACTATATGTATTCCACACATCTTTTGCATAATGAAACCGGATACGAAATGTACTCCGAGTTTTTAGAGAGGCAAAATTCAAATTTTGTAACCAGAATCAGAAATTCCTCTTATGACATAATAAGAGATTGCTTAATTTAATTACTTGGAAATTCCACATAAACTTGAAACTTATCAATCTGAAAAGTCTATGATATATGGAAGTACACACGATTTGCAGATCGGTTAATATTGCCAGAAAAATGGTAACCCTGTGAATTCACAACCGTGTGAACATAAAATTTTTTTTTGCAACGTTAAGGTAAGTACAGACGATTTGCAGATCGGACAACATTGCCAGAAAAATGGGGGAAAAATGCAACCCTGTGAATTTACAACCGTGTGAACATACAATTTTTGGTTTGCAACGTTAGCAGAAAAGTCATTGCGAGATAATTTGCTGATTGTTATATGTGCGAAGTTTATGCATGTTGAAACGGCGCCATTGCCAGAAAAACATTTTATTTGCAACACTGTCTATAATGTACTTTTATTAGCAATCCTGCAATAAATATTTACAAAATCGTCTGAACTGTCGATTCACCTTTGCCTAAAAATCTGTCATTGTCAGTATATTTGCAGCACTTTAACAGGGTTGATAACGTTTGCCGATCTGGCAATCGTCTATACTCAGCTTTAGCAGAATAGTCATTGCGAGATAATTTGCAGATTGTTAGATGTGCGCAGTTTATGCATGTGACAACGGCGCCATTGTCAGAAAAAAAAGTTATTGGCATCTCTGTCTTTAAAATATTTTTATTGGTCATCCTGCATATAAATATTTACAAAATATATTGTGAATATATGTAATTGTAAGGTTTTCTTGCAATCGTCTGAACAGTCAATTCACATTTGCCTAACAATCTGTCATTGACCGTACATTTGCAGCAATACAGTGTTACAGCAAAACAGTGTTGATGACGTTGTCCGATCTGACATCGCTTAGCTTCAATCGTCTCCAGCTCCCCCTCATCTGCACAGAGCGACAGTAGTAATCGGAATCACGTTGCCACATTGATGTTAGTGCTCTAAGTCCCCATTTACATGGTACTTTTTTTTACAAGTAACTTATCGACTTATTCTCTTTTGAAAAAGTATTTACGTTCACACACGTACTTGTTTTCGATACTTATAGTTATTTTCATTTGATTTGTTTCAGCTTTTCCCGTGTGAATTGTTGTTGTTTCCAAGTGCGAACGAAAAACACAAAACGATGAGTACGACAAGTACGAGTACGGCATACTTTTTTTCCCCCGTTTCCGACTGCCTCTCTCGCCCACAAAACGCCGATAAGTATACTTAATACTTAAAAAAAAGTATCATGTAAATGCAGGCTAACATTACAGTGACCTGTGAGTACGCCCACCAACAGGCGAATATCCCTCTATGTGAGATTAACAAATCGTTTGTTCGGGTTTGTGATATGAATGGCCAAAGAGACCTAGTGATCTTACAGTCCGATCTGGTTGACCATTTCTGGTTAGGTAGATCTCTGTAGAAGCGCTCTATCTTGCCGAAGAATTCACACAGTGGAGGATATAGTGATGATTCTGCTTCTGTGGCATCCATCGCCGACCCTCCCCGTGCGAGTTCATCAGCCGTCTTATTCCCTTCAATGTCACAGAGTCCGAGAACCCAGCACAGTTTTACATCAACTGGCATATTTTGCATTTGCAGTATACAATCATTTACCACTTTGTATTTAATAACGTTTGACTTCAGTGCCTTCAGAGCAGCCTGACTGTCAACATAGGCTGCTCTTGGCATAAGATCTACTTATGCCAAGAGATTCACTTTGCTTGTCCCGTGCCTACATCCATTTTTTATCCATGTGTATAAATTGCGTGACCATTCTGTCCTAGAGGGTATCGTCATGTCAAACCTGGTGGAAAAGTTTAGAACTGGCGACAAATAGTCCGTTTGTCCTGCTATTCCCTCAGATTGGTCTTGGCCGATGCCTCATTCGGATTTTCGAGTGAACCCAGTCTGAGTTGCGCCACATATGTGACACGCGGAGTCTAATTGCACACTTTGTGGCGCCACACTTAATGAATTGACCTATCGGTTGAAGGTTCAGTAAAGTATTTATTGCAGCCTGTGGTGTACTCCTTCTCGCGCCGGTTATGAACAAGGATGCGATCCTTTGAACTTTCTCAGTCGGTTTCCACCACTCCACGGAACCATAGGTGAGAATAGGACGCACAATCGCTGTGTACATCTAATGGATAGTACTTGTGCGGAGCCCCCCGCTTTTACCTATGGGGTTTCTACAGGAGTAGATTGCGTTTAATCCCTTTTTGACTGTTTCCTCGGTGTTCCTTTTCCAGTTTAGCTTCTGGTCAAGGATGACGCCAAGGTATTTTGCCTCCGGGGACAATTTCAATTCCACTTCGTCAAGAATGGGTTTGTGGAAAGGTTTGATCTTATTCTTCCTAGTGAATAGTACTAATTCTGTCTTAGTCGGATTTATTCCTAGCCCGGTTGCCGTTGTCCAACCTGATAGTTTCCTAAGTGCACCTTGAGTAAGATCAGTAAAGGTTGGAAGAAATTTACCTCCAACCATGATAATAACATCATCGGCATATGCGACATATTTCCCTCTTTCCTTCTCGAAGGATCTGAGTATCCCGTTTATGACCAGAAGCCACAGGTGAGATGATAGTACCCCTCCCTGTGGGATTCCCCTGGTCACAATTGTTATGATACCCCATTTTTTTGAATCCGTCATGTGTGGCAGCCTCAACTAGCTCAAGCTTATCGGCGTGGATACTCAACCCGCTCACACCAATCTGGGTATTAACAATAACCATTAACAAAACGTTAATGTTTGAATAAAACGGAAATTACTCTACTAACCTCATTACCTATCTAAACTTTTTACCTTGAAACACGTTTGGATAGTGATACTCACAATGGGTTCGGTGTTACACCCACTTACGCAGCCCAATTCCCAACCTACGTCACCCTCCATTTCATGATGACTCCCTTTCATTCCATCAGCAACTCACCTTGCTATCTTTATTTCATATCACGTACCTTGGTCACCTGTACCTAGAATCCTTATAACAAATATTTACCAACACATTTTTAATTTAATTTTATGATTCACAACATATTTATTCCTTAATCAAACTACAACTAAAATATACAACAACTTATTTAGTGGCTTGGCCTAAAGATTTGATAATAACAAAAAAAAAATTAACGATAACTAAGCTTAAAAAAATTTAATAACAATAGTGACTTAACCTATATGTCCTTTTCTTCCTCCTGTGGAAGACAATTTTGTTCAGTTTTTTATCAGCCAACGCTGTAATCGAACGGTTTTACACCAACAACTAAATTATAACTAGCCTTTTCTTCAGTTCAATAAAAATCACTAAGTCTATTTAGACTCCTGTATTAGAATTGTCCCTTATAAGAAACAAAACGAATCTTAAAACATTTATTGAATAATTCTCGACCTTTCCTTTTTATACGGAAATTACCTTCCTATTCTATCCGAACTAACAAATGTTAAGAATCACCGAAACAAATTGACAAAGGACGGAACTAGTTGCCTAACATTCTTTATAATGGTGCCTTTTGCACCTTTTCATGCTATTAATATTTATTTCGATTCCCTGAAAGAGCTCTTTAAAGGACCTTTCTCACTTGCGGCGTTTATTTGTGCGCGTTACGCCTTTTCTTGTTATACTTCTACTAAATTTTATTAAGGCCTAGTTCAATCCTTCTTACATATCCTTTTAAAATTAACAAGAATAAATACATAAATTACCTAAATTAGAACATATAACATTATAAAAAACTAACATAAAATATCACTACCTGCCACTTATTCTATTAATTTACTCTAATAAGTAAAATTCTTAAAAAAAAATAATAAAATTTTCTGGCCTTTGGCTATTTGAAGTATTTCAGTAATATTACTGTCCCATGCAAACAAAAAACTTTACAAGGTTCCCGTATAACAGCATTTAATTATGTTTTAGGTTTTGGAATCCGATACTGAACTTACTAACTGGGGAGCAAATAATTTAGTCCCCACGGTTGAAGTCTCCATGAGGACAATCCAATTGGATTCCCATCAGATCACCAATCACAATTGTCTTTCCAATTTTGGACTTTCTATTTTATTTTAACCTTTCCAATTTGGTGTTACCACTGGGAACGGCTTTTCTATTGCTCAACTATTGCCACCTTTGAATTACTGCCTATCCGGAATCTCACAACACATACAAATCTTTTAACGTTACCTTTTATAATTTCGTTATCCTGTGGCCAACTCTATTGCATTACGCTCCACGTTTTCCTCCTGGCCACACTGAGAAATAATAAATTTTACTCTTAAATTCAACTTTTTTTTTTTTTTTTTTGTAACTACTTACGTAATAATTATAAAAGGGATAACTTATGTGTTGCGTTTTTCTCCTAGCCAGCTTCCAAATTCGCATTCCCCGCAATAGTCTACTTTTACACAAAACTTATAATATTTTTGAATTTAACAGAAGGATTTCTTAACCAAACTCACTTATTTTGGTGTTGTTCAGTCTACTTTAAAACTACTTGAACACTTAATTTAATTTCAAATAATGTCAAGCTTCTTTTGACTATCGGACTGAGAGAATGATCGCCACTTCTTTAAACAACCACTGATCAAGCCTCTAAAAGTAATTTTACACAAACTACCATTAACTGTACATCATACCCAACATCTTTACAACAAAAAATCCATATACATTACTTGGGTTACTGACCGTCATGCTTTGGCCTTGAAATTCAGTAAAATTTTCTTTTAAAGTTGTTCGTTTCCTCGCCTTAAGAGAAGCAACCTTCTCTTCCCATTCAAGTTAAAGAAACAAATTCTTTCTGAGATTGGCAATGCTGTCCTTTCCATACCTAAATACAACCCTGTTGGTATTCCAGAGTATCATTCACAATGATCGAACATCTGGTAAACACACCTTCACCGACAAACCAAAAAAAAACATACAGAAGCGACCCGAAAGAATAACATAAAACTAATAAGGTACCCAACGTTGTTCCATGGACGTACCATGCGCCCTTAACGACGCGCATAAGCAAGGCAAGCCGCACGAACATGTAATCTACCCCGGACTATCAAACAACACCGCCCACTCCACACTCCTCGTGAATACCATCTGTACGTCAAACACATCAACCGTAGGTATGTGATATTTATGTTTGTTTCTGTCATTCTACGCCAAACTTAAGTCTCCATACATTCACTCGTTTTGTATAACAGTTTAGGTAGCCCCGTAAAACAGGCAATACTGCTCCTACATCAACAATGAAAAATGTCCCTCTGCCACAAAATATCCGGGGCAAACTGTAACCTAAGCCTTAAGTCTTATACCAATAGAGGTGAGGAAATTAAAGACAAATACCAATACGATATATCCTTCTAAAATCTGCCGTCGTTTTAAATTCCACGCTGCCGTTACGTACACACCCTCAACAAACCTCTGCTGTTACAAATCATGATGAAGGAACAGCAGTGTGATGGGTGTGGGGAGAGATTTCTCTACATTTTGTATAAACTGTTGTCTATGCAAAAGGAGTTTCCTGTTTCTTGACAGCGCCCAACGTAGGCTACACCCACCATCAGTAAAAGAGTTAGCCGGGCATTAATTACAATTGTCATACCACTGTATTTAACTCACACAGATCATTCCTCGAGATCAGGGAAGTGTCTGGAATATCTCACTTATGCTTAAGAAATTACTTGGTGTTGTCTTATTCTCATTTTCAGTCATCTATACGGTTAAAATTACTCTAAGAGGGACTCATCAATAAAAACAACTAATTGTGCTACCATAACATGATTGGACTGACATTACTTATATAACTATATTGCAATGGTTTTATTATTGCACAGGTATGATGTATAAAAGTGTTCCTATAAGCATTGCAGTTACCCTTGGAATAATCTTTAGCATGGTACACTCCTATGGGTTTTCCTGCGAGAGATTCCAATTGATACATGTTATTCCCCAAGACCCTTAACACCCTACATTTCGTAAACTTTCTGCAAAATTTTGAGTTTATGTTATTCTTAAAGTCGCTTAGCACAAAGTTCCGCTTGAATATTTCTTGACCCGGTATAAATCGGACTAAACGGGCTCCTCTGTTATATCTAAGGGCACTTTTTTCGTATGCCTTATGCATATTGGTTTTCAGACTGTCTCTTATCAAACCTATTCGGTCTACTCTGTCTAATAGGCAAAGTTCACTGTCATCAAGGGCTTTTAATTTTTTTGCTAATTTATAATCCTGCCCTGATGTGAACAAACTATGTCCAAATAATGCCATGAAAGGACTCACACCCGTTGCCGTGTGCACTGACGTTCTAAGGGCCAATTCAATTGATGGTAAATGCAGGTCCCATTCTCTATGATCATCATTTAGATAGGTCCTGATGGCCGCTAAAATGCTTTGGTTGACCCTCTCCGCTGCATTGGATTGTGGAGAATGTACCGCTGTTCTCATGTGAGTTATTTTATAATCCTTTACCATTTTCTCAAATTCCTTTGATGTAAATTGCTGCCCATTATCTGAGTGTATAATCTCGGGTACTCCAAAATGGTGAAATACCTGTTCTACCAAAAACTCGATTACGTTTTTCGCTGTCGCCTCCCTCATAGCTTTTAGGAACAAAAATTTCGTCATATGGTCAACAACAATAAATATGTATGCATTCCCTTTCTTCGAACGAGGGTATTTTCCCAAGAAATCTATATATATCTTTTGAAAGGGTCTATCCGTCAGTACCTCATTTCCTATTTCTGGCATTAGATTTCTATTTGTGGGCTTACATTCCTTACATAAATTGCAATTATTTACAAACAATCTCACTTGTGCTGTCATGTTTGGCCAATAGTACTTAGTCCGAAGGGCATGCAACGTTTTGAATATTCCCCCGTGTGCTTTGTCAGGTGGTTCGTGAGCTTCCTTAATCAAAGAATTAGTTAATGACGCTGGAATCCAGAGTTTCCAAGGAAATTCTTCCAAATCTATAGAATCTCCTTGAATTTTAGTCCTCTTAAAAACTTTTCCATCAACCACTTTAATATCTGGTAAAACGTCTTTGTTGTTCGCAACCGTTTCAATTAGATCTAAATATTCCTTAGAACGAAACTCTCCATTTTCTAAACTAAATGAATCCTCGATTTCTTCCAATTCCTCTACCATTCGGGACAGCGTGTCGGCAACTATGTTCTCAACGCCTTTTCGATGTTCTATATCAAAATCGTAGGATTGCAGTTGCAAGGCCCACCTGGCTAACCTGCCATTTAAATCCCGTAAAGACATAAGCCATTTTAGGCTGGCGTGATCTGTGATCACCGAGAATGGCATAAGTTCTATGTACGGTCGGAACCGTTTTATGGCCAAAACTGCTGCCAGACATTCCTTCTCGGTGACACTGTAATTCTTTTGTGCGGGATTGAGTTTTTGAGAATAAAATGATATTGGTCTCTCGTTTCCCTCCTCATCTTTCTGGAAGAGTACCGCGCCCACCCCGTAATCTGAAGCATCACATTGTACAAAAAACCTCTTCTTGAAATCGGGGTGAGCCAACAGAGGAGCAGAAGTCAACGCTTTCTTTAAATTTTTGAAACTTTCTATAGCCTCCTCTGATATTTTAAATGTAATACCCTTTTTAATTAAATTGGTCAGTGGGGTCGTGAGCATGGAGAAATTACGGATGAATCGGCGATACCATCCCGCGGTTCCCAAAAAGCTTCTCACTTCTCTTACCGATTTAGGCAATGGTATTTTCTGGATTGCTTCTATTTTCTCTGGGTCCGTTCTCATACATCCACCTCCTACTATAAATCCTAAGTAGCGCAACTCCTTAAAACAGAATCTTGATTTACCCATTCCTATTGTCAAATTTGCCTTTCTTAAGCATTCAGACACTTTTTCTAATATCCTCATGTGTCCATCAAAATCTGCAGAAATAATGAGCAGGTCGTCCAAGTACACAAATACATTAGCTTTCAGTTCTTCTGGTATAACTCTATCCATCAGTCTACACAACCTTTGCGCCGCGTTGCATAACCCAAATGGCATTACAACATATTGGTACAACGGTCTTCCTGGCACTGCAAAGGCTGTGTAGGACCGAGATTTTTCCTCCAACTGAATTTGCCAAAATGCAAATTTTAAATCAACGCTGCTAATATAATGTGTCTGGTCTAACCTGCTCAAAATTCCCTCAATATTTTGTATCGGGTATGCGTCTTTTATGGTTCTTTCGTTGAGTTTCCTTGCATCTAAGCAAAGTCTGTTCTTTTCTGGTTTTCTTACCAAGGTACACCTATTGCACCAAGGACTTTGGCTCTCCTCTATAACGCCTAACTTAAGCATTTGATCTATCTCCGCGTATATTAACTCTTGAACGGCAGGTGAAACTGGGTATTGCCTTTCTTTAACTGGAGTAGCACCCTCAACTAATTCAATTTTATGGGTCTCGAAACTTGTTTTCCCCAATCCATTTTTTTCATAGGATAGAAACAACCCTTTTACTCTATCTAATTCCTCTACCTCAGCTTTGGAAAGCTCGTGTGGTACTACTTTATTCAGATTAAGCGGAAATTCTTCTGCAAGCTTTTCCGGATTTATTTCATTTATACTGAACAAATCAGATGCTAAGGAAAACGTTTGCCAAAAGTCTACCCCTAAGTAAGCCTCTTGAGTTAGCTCGGGGCATAAATAAAACTCAATATTTTTACACGAATCTTTATACTTAACCGGTAAAACAACCTTTCCTAAAACTTGATAAGCTTTTCCAGCGGCTGTTCTAACATTGGTTAACAATGGCTTTACAGACATTTTTAATCTTTCTATAATCCCCTCGCAGTTTTTCCCCAGTAAACTAATAGAAGCACCGGTATCTAATAAGCCCTTTATCGTAATATCGCCTATTTTAATTTCTGCGAATGCCCTTGGGTCCATATCCTTTTTTTTACTTATTTCGTTACACTCCAAAACAGATTTCTTAATTTTCGTATACGCTGACTTCTTTTCCTTAAATTTCGTTCTTAATCGCTTAATCTTCTCTAACTTATTATCCTTACCCTCCACACCAAATATTCTCGATCTTACATTATCATAATTCTCCTTTCTTTCATTGTATGACTTCATAATTGGGTCTAGAGCTTCTTTATAACTGTCACCCATTTCATTCAACTGGTTTTCCGAGATTGCTCGCTTCAACAAAGAGTACTTTGATTTCCCTACACCCCTACCCAAATTCTTTGTAGTTTCTCGAATATCTATTTGGTCTACTGTTCCTCGTCGGGATTCCTGTTGGAGCGTGGCTCCCCCGTCCTTGCCACACCCCATCTGGAGTTTTCCGTGCATTTAGGACAGGTTGGGACGGTAACGTCTGCTAACCCACACTTGTAACAAAACAAATTCCTTTGTTCAGACGGACAGTCCATGAAAATGTGTCCGGCCAAACGACAATTCCAACAAATGACTCCTGGCGATTTTTTTCTGGAAATCTCTTTCAGCTGAATTTCCTCGATTACTTCATCTCTTTTACTTTCGTCTTGATCTTCTACAATTTCGTGGACATACCGTTTTGGGGGTAAGGATTTTACTCCCGGTGTCATAGCAGTGTATTCTTTTTTAAAATATTGTTTTTCCACCTCTTTGCACACATCGCGCAATTGCTCGACTGTATATATATGCATCGAGTACACTATTTGAGACACATTCCGGTTTAAGTTCCTTTTTAATATTCTAATCATTTCATGTTCCAGTAGTTGTGTCTTTATTCGTGCTCTCAGCATCACCATGGCATGGAAGTAGGAGTCGATGGATTCTCCAGGTCGCTGACGGCGTTCCTCCAGATCCCTCATAAATTCGAACTCACTACGGTTTGTACTATACTGTTGACGTAAAGCATGTTTAAGATCCTGCCATCCATGAATCTTATTCGATTCTACCATCAGCCAGAACCATTCTCTTGCCTCCCCTTTAAGCAAGCGGTGAAAGTCCCTAAGTATGTCAGACCAAGGACATCCATAATGTCCTTGCAGATACTCCAGACGAAATATGAAATTGTCCACATATAAATGGTCTGGATTTCCGTCAAAAATTAAATCCCATTTATCGACTAAGATTGGACCTCCTGGCTTCCTATTATTAGTAATGTGTTCTTCTATTTCATCATTCGCCATAAACTCGTATGGTGTATAGGCAGCTTGTGTATGGTCAAAACTATTACCCTGATTTCTATTAGACTCATCTGGAAATTCCAGTCTTCTTTGTGTATTCGAAACCGGCGCATTCCTAACGCTTTTCTTCGGGGCACCTAATATATCTCCTTGCCTGCCACTGTGAACTGGTGGCTCTTTGTTAGGCAACTCATTTGGTGCTATGTTAAATTTTTGCAATCCCGTCATCATTGACTCAAATCCTACTTTGAACCCTTCTTTAATCTTTTTATCAATGGTTTGCTCTAGTTCTGACCTATATTTAGAGTTCGCCTCTGTTATCAACCCTTTGATCAAATTGGTGTAATGTAGTGGAGTCTTCTCCCTAGGTCTTGCCTTTAACGGGGGTGGTAATAAAAAATCAGATGTTTCTGGTTGTCTCATTACATTCTTGGGTATCGTCCCGGTTTGTAACATTGGCGGATCTACAACTGATTCGTCTAATAGAGAATGGACAGGATTGCTAATCGCCCCAATGGAATCTATTGAACTTTCTTCGTCCATTATTCCCTGAATGGTTTTCTTCGGCGTCCTTGAAATAGGCATTTCCCAGGACAGGTATCACTTTAAAATTACCTAGAAGAGCTTTTGCTATTTAGAAACCTAGACGTATCCTCAGAAAGAAGGTCAACACTTCGAACAACTTAATAATTTTGATAGCTCAAGATTAAGAATATTTTAAATAATTTCTATCACCCAAAAAAAATTACTTAAAAAAATGAATAACACTTAGTATAAATACTACAAACTAATTTCACAAACTCTTCTAATGAACAAATTTTAAGGATTTTCAGTACGGTGACCTATTTGATTTGGTCGTGAACTGTGGGTTTATTGTTGCTGATGTTTCTTTACATACGCGTTGTATCCTTTACCGCTATCCGGAAAGTGTCACATTCTAGTATTTTTTCTGACTACTAAGGTACTAATTAAACTTAGGATCACATTTTTCTTATGGATTCCTTTTATGCAATCTAATCATCTTGTCGACAGTTAGGCCATAAAAAAAATCCTTAAATATTGCTACAACAAAACAAATTGTATCCGTTCTTGATAAGTCCGTAACCTACCGAAAGCATTCAATCTTATATAGATTGAGACTTTTTGTAAAGCGCGGTCATAATATGTCTGTAGTTGTCCATCATATCCATATCACATAATGCAATTCAAGTACAATCATCTCAAGACATTATATGTTACTCGACAGATAGACAACTGTCGACGTTTGGGCTATTGTTCTGTTGGATTTTCCTTATTTACAATGGGCGCCATTTATTGTTATGATACCCCATTTTTTTGAATCCGTCATGTGTGGCAGCCTCAACTAGCTCAAGCTTATCGGCGTGGATACTCAACCCGCTCACACCAATCTGGGTATTAACAATAACCATTAACAAAACGTTAATGTTTGAATAAAACGGAAATTACTCTACTAACCTCATTACCTATCTAAACTTTTTACCTTGAAACACGTTTGGATAGTGATACTCACAATGGGTTCGGTGTTACACCCACTTACGCAGCCCAATTCCCAACCTACGTCACCCTCCATTTCATGATGACTCCCTTTCATTCCATCAGCAACTCACCTTGCTATCTTTATTTCATATCACGTACCTTGGTCACCTGTACCTAGAATCCTTATAACAAATATTTACCAACACATTTTTAATTTAATTTTATGATTCACAACATATTTATTCCTTAATCAAACTACAACTAAAATATACAACAACTTATTTAGTGGCTTGGCCTAAAGATTTGATAATAACAAAAAAAAAATTAACGATAACTAAGCTTAAAAAAATTTAATAACAATAGTGACTTAACCTATATGTCCTTTTCTTCCTCCTGTGGAAGACAATTTTGTTCAGTTTTTTATCAGCCAACGCTGTAATCGAACGGTTTTACACCAACAACTAAATTATAACTAGCCTTTTCTTCAGTTCAATAAAAATCACTAAGTCTATTTAGACTCCTGTATTAGAATTGTCCCTTATAAGAAACAAAACGAATCTTAAAACATTTATTGAATAATTCTCGACCTTTCCTTTTTATACGGAAATTACCTTCCTATTCTATCCGAACTAACAAATGTTAAGAATCACCGAAACAAATTGACAAAGGACGGAACTAGTTGCCTAACATTCTTTATAATGGTGCCTTTTGCACCTTTTCATGCTATTAATATTTATTTCGATTCCCTGAAAGAGCTCTTTAAAGGACCTTTCTCACTTGCGGCGTTTATTTGTGCGCGTTACGCCTTTTCTTGTTATACTTCTACTAAATTTTATTAAGGCCTAGTTCAATCCTTCTTACATATCCTTTTAAAATTAACAAGAATAAATACATAAATTACCTAAATTAGAACATATAACATTATAAAAAACTAACATAAAATATCACTACCTGCCACTTATTCTATTAATTTACTCTAATAAGTAAAATTCTTAAAAAAAAAATAATAAAATTTTCTGGCCTTTGGCTATTTGAAGTATTTCAGTAATATTACTGTCCCATGCAAACAAAAAACTTTACAAGGTTCCCGTATAACAGCATTTAATTATGTTTTAGGTTCTGGAATCCGATACTGAACTTACTAACTGGGGAGCAAATAATTTAGTCTCCACGGTTGAAGTCTCCATGAGGACAATCCAATTGGATTCCCATCAGATCACCAATCACAATTGTCTTTCCAATTTTGGACTTTCTATTTTATTTTAACCTTTCCAATTTGGTGTTACCACTGGGAACGGCTTTTCTATTGCTCAACTATTGCCACCTTTGAATTACTGCCTATCCGGAATCTCACAACACATACAAATCTTTTAACGTTACCTTTTATAATTTCGTTATCCTGTGGCCAACTCTATTGCATTACGCTCCACGTTTTCCTCCTGGCCACACTGAGAAATAATAAATTTTACTCTTATATTCAACTTTTTTTTTTTTTTTTTTTTGTAACTACTTACGTAATAATTATAAAAGGGATAACTTATGTGTTGCGTTTTTCTCCTAGCCAGCTTCCAAATTCGCATTCCCCGCAATAGTCTACTTTTACACAAAACTTATAATATTTTTGAATTTAACAGAAGGATTTCTTAACCAAACTCACTTATTTTGGTGTTGTTCAGTCTACTTTAAAACTACTTGAACACTTAATTTAATTTCAAATAATGTCAAGCTTCTTTTGACTATCGGACTGAGAGAATGATCGCCACTTCTTTAAACAACCACTGATCAAGCCTCTAAAAGTAATTTTACACAAACTACCATTAACTGTACATCATACCCAACATCTTTACAACAAAAAATCCATATACATTACTTGGGTTACTGACCGTCATGCTTTGGCCTTGAAATTCAGTAAAATTTTTTTTTAAAGTTGTTCGTTTCCTCGCCTTAAGAGAAGCAACCTTCTCTTCCCATTCAAGTTAAAGAAACAAATTCTTTCTGAGATTGGCAATGCTGTCCTTTCCATACCTAAATACAACCCTGTTGGTATTCCAGAGTATCATTCACAATGATCGAACATCTGGTAAACACACCTTCACCGACAAACCAAAAAAAACATACAGAAGCGACCCGAAAGAATAACATAAAACTAATAAGGTACCCAACGTTGTTCCATGGACGTACCATGCGCCCTTAACGACGCGCATAAGCAAGGCAAGCCGCACGAACATGTAATCTACCCCGGACTATCAAACAACACCGCCCACTCCACACTCCTCGTGAATACCATCTGTACGTCAAACACATCAACCGTAGGTATGTGATATTTATGTTTGTTTCTGTCATTCTACGCCAAACTTAAGTCTCCATACATTCACTCGTTTTGTATAACAGTTTAGGTAGCCCCGTAAAACAGGCAATACTGCTCCTACATCAACAATGAAAAATGTCCCTCTGCCACAAAATATCCGGGGCAAACTGTAACCTAAGCCTTAAGTCTTATACCAATCGAGGTGAGGAAATTAAAGACCAATACCAATACGATATATCGTTCTAAAATCTGCCGTCGTTTTAAATTCCACGCTGCCGTTACGTACACACCCTCAACACAATCTACCTAATAGAACCCTCTGCCAATGTTGTGTTGATGGAAAATGTTCAAACGTATGTTGGAATGGCTATATGTACATTCAAATGGCTTTTCTGTTTATAACGCATGATCTCTAAACCATAAGAGCGAATGACCTAAGAATTTCATGATAGATTCAGTTCGGGGCCATTTGAGTTATAGAACTATTTACAACGCGATAAATGTCGGAGTGGTAAAGTTTATGAAAACTTCACATTTACAGTGCGATTTGGTTGAAATCTAAAATCTATGTCAGATTTGTTTTGAAAATATTTGAAAGATTTGTTTTGAAAATAAAGTTGCGGACTGAAACTCGGAATGTATGGATTTTTGAACGAAATATCAATAAATTACAAATCAACACATCCCACTTCATAACATTTGTTATTGTATCTTTCATTATTAAACAATGAAAATGTCAATAAGTGAATAAATCTTAACCTAGTATATTATTATCTGGGTTATTGCCAATGCGAATAGACCATTGAGACTTTACACGATTTTTTACTTTAACAATCATAATTTAATTTTTGTTTTGTTTTAATTTAAAATCAAGTCCAGCGTTTCTCTCCTTATAAGGCGTGTATGACCTTCAAAATTTAGTAGTTCTCGAGCCAGGATATTTGGATGATTCAATAGTTTACCCACGTAACACCGGCAATATTTGTCAATGTCCTCTTTTACTGTTGGCATGTTGAGGTCCTTATGGATGTTAGCGTTTCTTATATACCAAGGTGCACCTGTAATTAAACGAAGAATATTCGATTGTCTTCTTTGTAATTTGCATACATTTGAAGCGCACGCTGTACCCCAGAGCTGGATACCATATGTCAAAATGAGCTAGAATACAGTTTTGTATAAAAGAACTTTACACTCTGTATCTAGGGCAGATATTTGGCTGATAAGCCACTGAAATTGATTTGTTTTAAGTTTAATTTGAGTTACTTTGGAGTCTATGTGATGCGACCACGTCAAACAACGATCCAAATGGATTCCAAGATATTTTAAATTCTCCTTTTAAGAAATCTGTGAATTGAAAATAGAAATTGGATGTATCCCTTCGTAGGGTAAAAGTAACATGAGCACGTTTTGAGGCATCACCATTATTCTCCCTTTTTTAACCATTCTTCTAGGGTTAGGACTTGAGACTGCAGTGGGTCGGACGCAACTGAAGGGCTTTTGTGAGTACTAACGAAAGCAGTATCGTCCGTAAAGGTAGACGTGTGCGTAAAGTTGGTTATGGGCATATTAGCCGTAAAAATAACGTACAGAAAGAGCCAAGAATGTTCCCCTGTGGGGAATGCAGTGTGGGACGGCTTTCCCGCTTTTGGGATGAAAACAACCTTGGTTTCTCTCCATTTTGTTGGTATGTATGCCTGATTGATACAACATGTGTATATCTCTGAGCCAGGGAGCAATTGTACAGCAACTGCCTGTAGCTCCGCCGGCGAGACATTGTCTGGCCCTGGCGACTTGAAGGTTTAAAGCTTTTGATAGCCCAAACAAATGAAAACCTCTGATGGCTGTACTTTAAGAGAATCTCCAACTGAAGTATTCAATGCCTCTTCAGAGTTTCCCGGGAAATGTGTATCCAGGAGAACTCCCAGCGATTCCTCACTGATAATCTATAATTTTCCTATCCGGAACTATAATTTTTCTTGATGTACCCAATAGTACAAGGCGTCGAGGCTAAAATTTTTCGTAACATTGAGGCTTCGGATGAGCTTTCTACGCCACTACAGAAATCTATCCAGGATTTATTTCAAGCCGTTCTCAACTCTTTTTTGTACCGTTTGAGTCCCAGTCCTGTAGGGTTCTGGTGGCCTTTGCCCTATTGAAGAGCTTCCTACAGCACTTCCTCAGCATAACTAATTGAGACGACCACCATTACGATCGTTGTTTGCCCCATGGCTTCTGTTTGGGACATGCGGCTTGTAACGAGTCGTTAAAATTTGCTGTTACTCGTTCCACCGTTTCTTCTATATCCCGGATAGTTTGCATTTGCATTTCAGGACTTTTTGGAAGAGACCTGTTGAATGTGTGCCTAAATTTTTCCCAGTTAGCCTATCCTTTTTTATATTGGGTGGGAAGGCGGTATCAGCAGGCCTCACATTCAAGCAGAAGCTAATATGACTATGGTCGGAAAAGCTATGAATGTCCAAAACTTTCCAATCAGAAACCCTACCACTTCAATTCTCGGAGACAAAAGTGATATCGAGCACCTCCTGTATGTTTCTAGTAATAAAGGTAGGTTCATGCCTTCTATTACAAATCACAAGGTTACTACTTATAATATAGTCGATAAGGAATTCTCTCCTGTCGTTGATGTCAGTACTACCCCACATATCATGGTGTGCATTGACATCACTTGACACAATTAGGTCCTTGTTCTTCTCGTTCGTACCAGTGATTTCAATGCACAGGGTGGCGTATCAGTGTTATGTGCCATATAAACGGAGGCCAACAAAACATGAGAGTTTTCTAACTCGAAGCTGGCTGATACTATGTCTTCACTACTAAAAGAAGGAATAAGGTATATATTAAGGACGTTCTTGGCAAGTGTACAGGATCTACGTCTTCCATTACCTGTACATTGAAGCAGCTTAAACCCTGGCGTCCTGAGCCTACAAACCATATCTCCATTCAACAATGGTTCCTGGATTAGGACCAGGTCAGCCCCTCCTTGCATCAGGAGGTCTTTTAAGGCATCTGATGCTTCCTTAGAGTGTTGGAGGTTTATCTGTAGGAACCGGACCATTGTCAGATTTCGCCACCACCGTTCATTTGACTCGTCGCCTGTGTCCGCTAGAAAATCATCCTCACCGGATTTATCCCCACAGGATTCTTCCGAACCCGTGATGAAGGGCTTCACGACACATCGGTAAGGGTGAAACGCAAGTTCCCGCCAGATGCTGCTCTGATACTTGCGGAGAGGGAGGTTCGTCTTTAGTACTACACCAGTGTTATCTGGAGAAGTATTTTTCGAATTTCGTCTCCATCGCTCTTGTACACCTTAAGTCAGATTTTACTGAATCCATATGAAACCATGCCTTCGGACTTGACAAGGTGGGGTAGAGACTCGGCATTCAGTATAAATACTGCGTGCCTCCGATGCCCATCCGCTTCATCCAATCGACCGACCTTCCAGTAGCCAGTTGGAAGCTCGGGATTGCAAACCTGGTGTAGCCGGAATTCATGCATGAGTCCTGGGCCGAGACGGGATGTTCTCCTTGCTGACAACACCCTCCGCCGCACCAGGCCAGATTTCGCCAATTTTATTCAAAGCGCAGCGATAGCACTCAACAGAGCGCATACCAGCCTGCGTCGGCACAATCGGGAGCCGGACCCGGCATCTCCTCAAGAACATCGATGAAAACAAAGCACAGTGCGTACTCTACCTCACTCCACCTGCTGGAGAGCGCAGCCTTTTAATTGACTGCTGCCGTATGGAATTTGATGCGGAATACTGTTCACTTCATACTCCTTGCCCACTTCAGGTATTCTCTCTGCTTGTTGGTCAGAGCTTCAGGATCGGCTTTCTTAAGTCTCTCAAGGATGCTGAGAGCCTTGCGCCGATCAATAAACTTCCTCTTTGAAGGGCGGGTATGCCTACCATAGGAAACCGAAGTGCCAGGTAATGCTGCCGCCTTAGAAGAGGTCTTTGGATCACTTGGCTTGTTAACAAGCCAAGGTTTAGATCCTCGTGTATTTGTCGTAGTTGTATCGTTATCAGTTCTTGTATCCGTACTCGTATCGGTTGGTTGTTGTAGTGTGTCCATTGTTAGTTTAAAGGGTTGCATAGGTCCATCACGTCGTAGCCCCCAAATACTTCACAGGGACTGAGTCGTTGCTGAGGCGTCCAGGTATCAACAAAGGTAGCCGTCAAAACACAGTCTCTGGTAACCCCTGACTGCGAACCGGTGAGCATGGTACGCTTAACATTCCGGACGTAGGGGAGTTTGTTTTAAGTACTACTGCTACTGTAGGGGAGAAACATGTCCACCACAGCATAGCCCCCGGTACTGCGGCAAGGGCTGGGTGGCACAACACCTATCACTTGCTGAGGCGTCCAAGTATTAGCAAGGCTCCGTCGATTACCCGTGACTGCAAACCATACACCGATGGGCACGAGGTCGCATTACACCCCGGTGTTAGGGGAGATTTTTTAAAGTAGAATCGCTACTTGGTAGATCATTTGGCGTTACCCAGGGTGCACTACGTGGAAACGATCTATCATTACACCCCTTCTTGACGCTCTAGAAAACACATTTTTAACCCTTGGATATTTTCCCACCCGTCTTTTCAATATCAGTCGCAAATTGTCAATTGGATTGAGGTTGTGCCGACCACTCCATTAACTGAAAATTGGGTGAGGATAGCCATTCTTTAACAATTTAGACGGTGTGTTTGGACCCCCTTCCTTCTTCTTCGAGGTTGCCGCTCAAATCTATGAAGTCTGGAAAATTGGTCAGAAAAGTGTTCAGGAAGTCTCTTTACTTCATTATACATCTTATATTAACGAGTGACCAAACACGCCACCACATGAAGCAGCCCAACACCATCAAACTGACTTCTCCATGCGTTAAAGTTTTCGACACTTGATGTTTTATTTATATCGACGATAGTTATAGCGTATCCCATTACACTGCAATCGATTATTTTCCACTTCATTGGTTGCGAATTAATATTTATCCAGAGCTTTAAAGTTTAAATTCTTAAACATTTGCTCAGTTTTGCACGGTACTGTATCATATAGCATAAAATCGTCCGTGTAAAATTGATTCATATCGATCCAAGTTTTAACAAAAAATTTATTGCCTTTACAATTTATATTGTTCAGTATCGCCCATTGTTAGGCTCTTTACACATGGTTGTCAGATCTTACAATATTGTCAGGAAAATGGCGAAAAAAAAACTTACAACCGTGTGAACTTACAATTGTTGTCCAGCAACGTTGGCAGAAAAGTCATCGCCAATAAATTGTTAGACATTGTAAGATGAGCGAAGTTTATGAACTGACAATGGCGCCATTGCCAGAGAAATATTTTATTCGAAACACTATCTGTCAAATATTTTAATTGTCAATCCTGCATATAAATATTTACAAAATATACAAAAATTCAGTTTACGGGGGATGTATCAGAAATTAAAAATTTAATCTTGTTTTTCATATATGTCAAATCATATTTTCAAGAGTCTCTTGCGGCGTTTTCTATAACGATCTCGAAATTTTCTTTTCAATATTCGTAATATACTCAAAATTTCCTTTAATTTTATTTGTCGCATGACCGCAATACACTCTAGGGCCCTCTCGAGGAGGTTTTTTACATATTTCTTCGCATATTTGTAATATACTGGCTATTTCCTTTAATTTGAGTATAATATTGACCCTGTCAGGGACCGGGCCCATTTTTGGGTCTTGAGGGCCCCATTAGCCCAACCGACAAATGTTGACCTAATTTTTGTGTTTTTGGGTCATTTTGAAGGGATGGTGATAACATTTTTAATTTCATCCCCCGTAAACTGCACTTTAGCTTTATTGTAAGCCTATTGTAGTCTACTGGCTATTTCCTTTAATTTGAGTATAATATTGACCCTGTCAGGTACCGGGTCCATTTTTGGGTCTTGAGTGCCCCATTAGTCCAACCGACAAATTTTTACATAATTTTTGTGTTTTTTGAAGGGATGGTGATAAAATTTTTAATTTCATCCCCCGTAAACTGCACTTTAGCATCTTGTATTATTAAATCATGACTGCAACAAATCCATTCTCATGTTGTGTCAAATTCACCAATACACATATAGCCGCTCCTGCGGCGGTACCCGTCTGTGGGGCGCTTAAGCATCATTTTACATATACAAATTATTCAAAAGCATATTATTCAAAGCACTATCTCTCAAGAGGAGCTTGCAGGTTGCTAGAGGCATGCCCACATGTTCCAGTTCCCCTGGAGCGTGTAAGGTAGTTCCTAGTCTTGCAAGTTCATCTGCCTTGCAGTTCCCTGGTATATCCATGTAGCCCGGCACCCATATCAGGTGAATATTGAACTGTTCAGCCATCTCGTTAAGAGATCTGCGACAGTCGAGGTCAGTTTTGAATTCAGGAATATAGTTTCCAGGGACTTTATAGCAGCCTGACTATCAGAGAAAATATTTATACCGACTTCGGTCAGCACATTAATTTTCAGCCATTCCGCTACCCCTTTAATAGCGAAGATGTCTGTCTTGTTAACACTACAGTGATCAGGCAGACTTTTTGCAAGTGATAGCTGTTTATCGAGTTTGGAACCGTCCGTATATAAGTTAATAAATCTCCTCTGTTCTGGGATAGGACCATTCCATTCTGATCTATGAAGTATAAGAGTGAGATACTTCTTGTCAAAGAGTGGTTCAGTAATAGTGTAATCAACAGTGCCCGAAAGGTCAGGCATTCTGTTTAGAATGGCACTATGTCTGTATCCATTTCCTGACCATAGCAACAGTTCCCTGAGTCTAATCGCAGTACATGCGGCATATTGCACTGCTAACATATCTAGCGGCATTAAAAGTAGTATAACATTTAGTGCCGCAGTTGGTGTCGTTCTCAGCGCGTTTCCCTATTGCCCTTTTACAGGTATACAGCGCAATCACAGCCTTATTTGCTCTTTCCAAAATGTTGGGTTTGAAGTGCAGCTTCCTGTCTAGTAACATACCAAAGAATTTTGCACTTTCAGAGAAGGGAATTTCAATACCCCCAAGGAGACAGGTGTAACTTGTGGCACATTATTTCTCCTGGTAAAAAGAACTTGTTCAGTCTTGGTCGGGTTAACACCAAGACCATTACCGGAAGCCCATCTTGCGGTTGTATGAAGGGCCTGCTGTTGGATGTCGCCGAGAGTATCTTAGGGCTAGAAAAATTCCATTTGATTTAACTTTGAAAGACCGGTTAGTCAAATAACTTGAACAGTTTGTGGGAGTTTATTGGCAGAAGGTCGCATACTTTGTACAAAAGTCCTTCGTGCCAGACTTTGTCAAATACTTGGGAAATATCTATGAATAGCGTCGAACAGTATTCTTTTTTCTCAAAAGCTCTTCTGATGTACTTTACGATACGGTGTAGCAGTTCTGTAGTATTATGACTTTTTCGAAAACAAAATTGACTCATAGGCAAATGACAACCGCAGCCTGCTCGTGGCGAATCCTGCTTGTACTAAGGAGGCTCTGACTACCGACTAGGGCGGTATAACCCACCGTCGTGAGCCAATGAGGTGACTGAATCCCCACATGTCATTTCTGGGACAAGCGACGTACAAAACACTTTAAGATCAAGGTGGTGAAGGAGTTGTGCTGAGGATCTGAATGACTGGCAAGTGTCGAAAGAAGCTGGCAAATTTGGAGACAAAATTTGTCTCCAGCAAATTTGGAGACAAATTTAAATTAGTTTAATAGTAAACACTCCAATTAGATAAAATATAAAGTTTTTCTTTGATACGCCAAGCGGTTTTTATGTTACTGTATCTCAATGTTGGTAGTTATTAGCAAATGCCTGTAAAGTGCTGAAATTTTGAGTTTTCTTGGTGTGAATTCAAATATTTAAAGTAACTGTCGGTATAAATTTTACTAGAATTATAAGTTTGGTGAGTATTTAATCTGGCAACACTGTTTCTGATTCACAAAATTTGTTCATATGATAAGTATCGTTAGCAAATAAATAAATTAAAAACAAAGTGCTGTGTTGAACGAAAATTAAAAGTTTAGTGGACAATTAAAAATATATATCTCAAAAGACCTTCTCAATTTTTTCATATTTTGTTACTAAAAGTATGTATTTACATATATATAAATATCAGCTGCAGCTACGGTTTACGAGCCAAAATTCTAACACATCGAAGGTGTAACCTAAGACCCCAATTATGTTTGGTGAAAATTTGATTTGCGTCATTTTAAGTCATTTGAGCAATGTCCGTCCGTCGGTCTGTTTGTCTGCCTGTGTGTGTCTGTGGGTATGTCTGCTAACTGGTGTGCACGATAACTTCAAAGGAATATCCGATTGACTTCAAATTTGGTATGCGGTAGTATTTTTCACCATTTCAGGCTAATTTCGAAGATGGGCCATATTGGTCCACTTCTTCTAGTACCTCTCTCACAAAGGGTTAACATTTAGTGAAATATTGATTCTGTAATAACCTCTATACTAACAGTTAGAAATTTCACACATGGTATTAGTTTATTAGTCGCCATCACATACCCTAACTTAGACAGATGTGCCGTCCGGACGAAACGTCAAAATCTATCAGTTACGAACGATTAGGAATGAAATGCAAAGTTGCCAAGCCCCTTTTGGTACTTCCCACACAAATGGACTATTTTGCACCAAAGGTTACCCGCTTGTAACTTTAAAATAAGTGCATACTTTAAATTTAATAAATGCAATTCAAATTGACACTAATTTAATTAAAACGAAAAAATTCGTAAGTCGGTTTACCCGATTGAACTTTCTTACTTGTCTTTGGCAATCATTACTACGAAATTAAATTCATGGACATATGAGGGCGTATCTTTTGGGAAAAATTCCTGAGATTCTTCATACAAAACTCTACGTCGAACATAAATACTTTCATATTTGGTCCAATTCTGGCAACAATTTCAAAAAAATATGCGATTTTTTGTTTCGTGGTATATGGGAGTTGGGCGTATCCTTTGAGATAATTTTCTGAAATTCTGCAAAACTATTTGTTATACACAGTACATAAGTCGTGCCAATTTTGGTTCAATAATTTCAAAAGTTATGCAATATTTTCATTTCAGGATGAAAGGGAGGCATGCCTGTCCTGGACCAATTTCCACAGAACTTTATATATTTTGTTTCTTACTCACAAAAATGACTTGTACCACTTTTCATTCGCCTACGAAAACTCCTTCAATTTTTGGCCAACGTTTACATGAAATCACGACACTGTGCGATAGTCCTTCTCCTTACGCACATCCCACAGTGTGAGGAATTCCAAAAAAAAAAAGAAATAATTCTGCCGTTTCTTAACCAGACAACCGATTGTGACCAAAGCGAGGTTTCAGATTTCCTTTGCAGTTCAACTTACAACACCTTACCACACATAAATATGCCAAAAGTTTTAATATTTTAGCTTTGCGATTGGAGAAAATGGGGCTTACTTTTGAAATTTGTCTAAAAAATTGTGTAAATTGGAGAAGCTTGGTGTTTAAGCCAAAACCCCATAAAATGCTTCCTCAAATTGTCACTGACTTTTTACAGTGCACCGATTGTACAATTCACTCCTTCAGATCAGCTTACTCTTTTGTGCATCCTTGCAGAGTAATTGCCTTGATCTTGACGAATGAATTTACCGGTTATTTTGAGTATTCGCTACCTTCGTCATCTGGGTGTGTTTACTTTTTAACGAGTATTACTCACTCTTTTACTCTTGCTCTTACAACTCAACAACCATCTTGTCCTTACAAGGTAATTTTGCTTTTAATAAAGCTTTTTATTTAGTTTATGGAAAAAACTTAACACCCGTGTTTTATTTCTATTTATTTTAATAAAACCCTCGCTCACGGCGAAACATTTTGGTCATTCAAACCGGATTATTGGATTTTTCGAGCCTATTTAATCGGTCTACTTTTTTCTTCCTTACAAGTGTTTGCGGATCACGTCCAACAACAACCTCCAAATCTCACATTAATTTCCTGCTTTTATTTTAATATTTCATCTATATGAGGTATGTATAGTGCAGAGTATAATTAAGTGTGAGCTCGCGTATTTTATCGCAATAAAGAATCGCAAAAAATTCCCTACGCAAATTGCCAAAGGGCCGCCTAACAACGTTCGCGAAACAAACGAACGTACATACATACATACGTGCGAAAACATATGTGCTTTAAAATAAATAAACGCACATAGAAACGGACGGACAAAATTATAAAAGATCGGTCGCTGCCCTTTATGGCAACAAACGTCGGGCACATAATTATTATTGGAAATAAAGCGAACAAAAATAATAAAGTGCAGTGCTATTGTTTGAAGTGAAATTTTGTGATTTTTGTTGCTTAAATAATTTGGTGGAATTTGCAAAAAATAATAGTGTTGTGTTAAAATAAATTTCTTAAAGCTGTCCGCGAAGTTTTCGTTCAAAAACATAATTATTGTGAAAGTTTTCTGAAATATCCACCTTTAATTTTTGCAATAAGTTTCGGTTCTATATAATAAACAAACATACGTATTCTTTCTCGATCAACGACAGCAACAACAACAACAATAAATATCCAGTCACCAAAGCACCACACATAATTTCATTTCCATCAACAAGTGCCTGCTACTTAATATACATATATTCATATATATTTACAAATGACATATGTACGTACTTAATACCTACGCTTACAGCCATACACATACGTTTATACATACATACATTTTTTTCTTCTATTTTATTTTGTTTCCATATTCGTTGGTTTCTATTAACCCTTTCAGGTGACGTCCCGCACGTGACGTCTGTGAATAAATCGTTTATTTACAGAATAAAATAATTTAGTGTCGAAAAAAAATATCGGTTTGGGTGTGATATATATATATACGGATCGGTTTGAAATCCTATATATCCGCGTGCACCCTACAATCGGTCAACTCGACTCAAATTAATACTTTTGAAAAAAATATATATATTAGTTGCAAATTTTTGGTTGTTTTCGAAAAGTAACGCCTTCACCCTACAGTAGGTCAATCCGACAATAATAAACAAAAACATTGTTTTAACGTTTATTTTCGATTTATAAACGGATTTTTTATTTATTTATATTAATTTTTCGGCGTTTAGTCCCGTTTTCGAGTAGTTGCTGTATTGGTAGGCGAGTTTAGCTGAATAATACGTACACCCTACAATCAGTGCTTTCAGACGATTTGACACATTTAAAGTGCTAAATCGACTATTTTCGCGCGAATTTAAAAATTTTAAGCATTTTGGGTCCTAAAAGATTCAGTGCTGCTCTGCTTTCACACATTTTTAATCTTTTTCGAGATTAAACGTAAATTTAGTTGGGTTTTCTTGCTTTATAAGTAAGTTTTGTGCTTTTTCGTAATACAAAATGTCGGTTACGCCTCTTGATTTCTTTATCAGAGCTTCGGACGCTCTGGTAAAATTTAATACACATTTTAATGCATTGAAAGACGAGGACCACGATGTATATAGTCTCGAAGTTCTCAGTACAGAAATTAATAAAGTGTGGGCTAGGACCCAAGAGACTTTCGAGGCCTGTCTGAATCATTTTAAAATCTCGGCAGATACGAAAACCGAACAACTCGATTCTGTCCAAAGCAAATACGATGTTTTATATCATATATATGGATTGCTTATCGGTTATTAATAGAAAGTTAGCTCTGCTCCGTAGTCCTCCCAGGTCCTTAACACGCGCATACTGGTTCATAACCAACTAAAAACTCTTTTTGCACTTCCGGTTATCGACGTTGAAACGAGCTCGGGTCTGAAATCAATTCAACGTGAATTAATGCCTGCCTTTCTGCGATGTCTATTTACGATGTCCCCACCGAGAATTGGGATCCGATTTTGGTGTTCGTCTGCCTTCAGCGATTACCAAATATAACCACAACGCTGTGGTAAAAAATAAATCCGCTCTATCAACGTGGAAAGATTTGGACGCCTTTCTGAACGAAAGGATTCAAACTCTCGCGTGTCTCCGGGATATAACTAGGGGTGATACTAATAAAAAGCTGTCTGACAAGAAGGTCAAAGCTCACTTCACAGGTGCTAGTTCTTCTTCATCGGGTACTACCAAGTTGACCTCTAGTCATACTTGCCCGATCTGTCCAAAGCAGAATCATCTTCTTCGAGTCTGTGCGAAATTTCGCAAAATGTCCGTCACTGAAAGATTCTCCCTTGTTAAAAAACAGCGTTGTTGCGTCAATTGTTTATCTCGGTCGCATGAATTTAAAGATTGCACTAGCACAAATTCTTGCGCTTTGTGTCAAAAGCTACACCATACGCTCTTTCATCGCGATTCATCTTCGTCAACGACTAACACTCCAAATACGTCTACTCCCAGAACAATGACGAATTCCGTTTCCAATTCCGAAACTTCGCGTCATGCTGTTCTGCCATCAAATGGTGATCAAGGCCCGTCAACGTCTGCTAACGCGTATTCGTCCGCGGTAAATCGCCAAACATTCCATGTCTCCCAAAACCGTGCGGTATTATTGGGCACATCCATGATAAATATATACCATAATGGCGTTTTATACCCTGCCCGAGCACTGATTTACCCAGCTTCTGATGCATCTTTCATTTCGGAACGATTGCAAAATCGGTTAAACCTTTCGGTGCATTCCACGAATGCTACCATATCTGGCGTCAGTCTTGCTGTTTCGGCTACTTCCCGAAAACTTTGTCCTATAGAGATTCGGTCTCCGCTCGATTTCTCTGTTCGTCTAGAAACCGTAGCGTTGGTTCTACCGACCATTTCTGGAAACTTACCATCGTTTTATGTGCCAGCAGATTTAAAAACGCGACTTCCCAGATCTGCAGATCTGTATTCCCGGATTAATTTAGAGGGAACTTACCAAGGTCTGCTGGGCTCATTGTTTGGTCAAAAGACAATCTTCGGTTGGGTTATAACCGGTCCGATGTCCTCTACCCAGGTCCATACCTTTGGGACGACCACATCAGTGGATGCCATATAGATGCCTGCACTGGCAATTGCGCCAATTAGAACCGCTGTGACGTCTAAGGTTTCCGCGTCGAACGGGGCTTCGAAGATCGGGTTCTCGGAAATGGATGAAACGTCGGTGTCCATCTCTGAAAAAAATAGCGACTTCCGCCATTCGGGACAAAAGCGGAAAACAATGCCGGGTTTGCCAAAAACTTCACCCTCTTCGATCTTGTCGAATTTTTCGGGCTATGTAATTAGAGGCGAGACTACGGGCAGTCGTTAAATCTGACTCGTGACTGTAGGAGCCCTCATAAGTGCCGCGACTGTCGGGGCGAACATCATAATCTCCTGCATTCCGTTAATGAAAAGCCCTCTTCACAGAATTCTCGTCACAACCGCGCTCCGCAACTATCTCGCCAGCAGACGAATTCGCGCAGTTCCCCTAAATATCCAGAATCGCGAACTACACCCTATTCGTTTGGGTATAAGCGATTTGGGTATAAGCCACCACGATGCTCCTAACAGGGGCCACACCAACAGTCAGGCTGAAAACAAGTTCCAGGAGCTCCTGACACCCGTGGTACCAGAAATAGCCTCTGGTCAGACTTCGTAGATGAAACTACTACCAGTTGCACTCCATACAATGCCGGGACTGGTAACCCTTTAGATGTGTAAAGCTGCGGCCGTGAGATGGTTAGCGTAGACACGCTGATGGAACGGTCTGGATTCACACTGCGTAGGTGTGAACCCCCACCGTGAAGAGACGAGGTCCATCTCAACCTCTTCCGCTCTGAGTCGGTGAGCGGCACCCAATAAAGGCATTAGCCCGGCCGAGCCCCCAACAAGACCTACGTCTTCTAGCACATGGGGAGCCTTGGGACGGACTCCGTATACTTATGCCCGTGGTACCAGAAACCTCTGGTCAGGTTCCGTAGCCAAAGAAGCTACTCCCAGTTTCTGCACTACACAGACATAATGTCACTCAGCCAAACCAACCTGCGCGAAAAATCCCGCAAGTGGCCCGCTACTTTACACTAACAAATTACGAACTAAGGCACTCTATAAGGAACCTTAGTGAATTCCAATTTGTTACCAAAAAATACACAGCTAACTTGTAGCAACAATTTCAATTATCAACTACACTATTAGACTCTGACGAGTCAAATGTAGTACAATTCACAATTTCACAAATTAAAAACCTTACCAATCCAATTCAGCACCAAGTCGCAATCAATTTAAGCAATCACAAAATAATAACGAATCCAATCAAATCCAATTCAAAAGTGCAGTCCAAATGCCAAATCAAACAGATTAATTTACCAATCAATTAAATTTCTTTAATTAATTGGCCAATTAATACACTTAACGCACTATCGATCAAAGATCCACTGCCCAATCACTTTGATCAGCTAATCAATTATTAATTCCTATTTCCGAAAGGGCACTAAGCATGCACCTTAAGGTATATTCAATATAAACACTCGATAAGGGAATCTGCGTATTTCACAACCGAACAATTTTATTTTCCGCTGAAGCAAAACACACGTCTGATCACCTCAAGAGTTCACAGTCGGGAGTGTGCAACTGCTACGGCGAACATCACCGATGGAGCCCCTGGCTCTCATGGCCCCCTTGGGTCTATCAATAAAATACACCGTCCTGGCTATGATCCTCTTGGATCAACAAATGCAACCCCTTGGTTCGCAAGGTCCCCTTTGGCCTCCAAAAACACAAAGAGCCCCTTGGCACACAGTCCCCTTCGACTTTGTTTTTGAAAAAATTTATTTAAAAAATAACAATAATGATAAAAAAAAATTAAATGTGTATTTAAAAAAGCTCACAAGAACTGCAGTATATAATGCCTTTTCTTTATTTTAAGCTTTATTTAAGTAGCATCCCTTGACGTTTCCTATAATATTAATTACAACATCCCCTGATGTTGCAAGGTGGCCGGCAATGTTTAAGCCAAAACCCCATAAAATGCTTCCTCAAATTGTCACTGACTTTTTACAGTGTACCGATTGTACAATTCATTCCTTCAGATCTGCTTACTCTTTGGTGCATCCTTGCAGAGTAATTGCCTTGATCTTGACGAATGAATTTACCGGTTATTTTGAGTATTCGCTACCTTCGTCATCTGGGTATGTTTACTTTTTAACGAGTATTACTCACTCTTTTACTCTTGTTCTTACATCTCAACAACCATCTTGTCCTTACAAGGTATTTTTGCTTTTTAATTAGTTTATGGAAAAAACTTAACACCCCGTGTTTTATTTCTTTTGTCCTGTTGGTTATATCGAACCATTTTTTTCATCATATAGGAATTTTATTGCCAATCAAGGCATGCTTAAGTGGATAAAATTGGTGCATATTCTGCTTCGATATTTACACAATACTAGCACAAGGTCGGGGAAAAAATAAAAATTCAATTTTCAAATGCAGATATCTCGGTAAGTATACAAGATAACTGTAGGTGCGAAACGTCTTTTGTAGACCTCGGTTATTAGAATACACATGAATCGGCCGGAAAATACGAAAGTTACACGCGCTTAAACATTTAGTTCAACCGAGGTGGCCAACTTTGCGACCCTGCGGCTCCGCCCCGGAGTACCACAGGTGGCCCTTTTTTTGGAATTCCTCCCACTGTGCACCCGTGGGAACAAACATGGATACAAATTTAAACGAACAATAAAAAACACACAAAACGTAACACCTCGGATGCAGTCTTGCAACTCATCAGAGGATGATCTCTTAGCCTCGTCAGGAATCGGAAGTAAGCCAAACAAGTCTAGTCGGCACTGGAAATGATGTCACTACACTTCAACAGACAACATCTAAGACAACTCCGGTTCTGTCCTTCCCGGACGATAGACAGGCTGGCAACAAAAATAGTAAGCGAAAGTGTCCGTCCGACGTCCGGAAGTCAAAGCACCAGAAGCCTTAGTTCTTCCTCGACAAGATTGTCAAGAATGTAGCAACTGGCACAGTGCACGAACGTGATGAGTCGAACAAGAAAACATACACGAAAATTGTTAAGGAGTACGAGAAAAAGAAAAACTCCCAATAGGGTAGTCAACCTTCAACCTCAAAGCGAGAAAGGTCCCAGACGGAGGATGCTAAGCCCGCTAAGCGTAAGAAGGTCAATGCCTGTCTCATCAACCACGAAACAACCTCGGAATGGGGGAATCTAACTTCCACACTTGTTATGGAGGTAAGCCAAGATCGTGCCTAATCGTAAAAACAACATAAACGTCTTTTAATGTCCCAATTTAGCACAGCAGACTTCACCGTAGCAAGAGTTGAGTTAGAAAGTGAAGAAAAGTTAGAAAGTGAAAAAGAAAAACTACCCGCCATGGTGGACGTCTGAGCTAACACAGCTACGAGGAGAATCACGCAAAACTTTCAATGCAAGTTACCGATGCGGATCCCGGCAGTCGAATGAAACAGCCAGACTGAGCAAAATAATATCAAAATGTCACTCGAATCCTTGTTATATTAAGAGAGACGACGGTACTGAGCAAAATAATATCAAAATGTCACTCGAATCCTTCTTATATTAAGAGAGACGACGGTACATGGTCAAATAACTCAGCCGAATCACTTCACATTCTTCTGAAAACGCATTTCCCAGGATGTATGGATACAGCTAATGAAGAAAAAACCCAATAACTCAACAAGAAAATAGTGTTGAAGATGATAAGATAATTAGTCATAGTAAAGTCACTTGGGCTATAAACAGTTTCTCACCTTACAAGTCTCCAGGGCCAGATGGCATTATACCAAAAATGATTCAAAGTGCGGAGAGCATAATCAACTCATGGCTAGTGTTTTGGACTGTACCTATCCCTCAACTACATAACACTGAGTTGGAGACAGGTAAAGGTTGTCTTCATACCCAAGGCAGGAAAATGTAGTCACGTAGTATTTGAGAAAAGATGAATAGTTCAAACAACATATCCACTAGCCAATGCCTATCTGAAGGGACGTTCGACAGACACAGCCTTACATGAAGTTGTCAGGACAGTCGAGAGATCCATTGAACATAAACAATACACTTTAGCTGCCTTCTTAGATATAGAAGGCGCTTTCCACTAGGTAAAATTGGCGTGGAACCATTCCTCAAGAACTGAATAGTCACCATGCTGCAGAATAGAATCATAAACGCTACAATGGGTAACGCAAGCTGTCAAAGCTCGTCAATCGGGGCACTCTACAGAGTGAGGTAGTCTCGCCTTTGCTGTGGCTTCTTGTCATCAATGAAATACTATTCAAATTCGGCCACGTGGGGATTAAGGTTATAGCATATGGACTCACTTAATAACAGGGCCACAAGCAGTGGCCTGGGAGTGAATCCGGGAAAACTGAGATGATTGTGTTTACCACAAGAACCAAATATGGATCCCTTAAGCCACGGTTACGCGGTCAAGAAATACCACTATCGGATCATGCCAAGTACTTGACGTAATCCTGGACTTAAAGCTATCATGGAAACTTAATATGGAACACGGGATTCTGAAATCAACTGTTGCATAGTGATGTTAAAATGGAAGTGGTAGAATACAAACAACCAATATGTTTAAGTTTCTGAATGAAAAACTAAAAAGCAAAGCATACTTGATAATTCAAAACAAGTAATATAATAAATAATTTTCAACACATAGCCTGTCGCAAGATGTTTGGCAGCCGTTGGGGCCTGAAACCTAATATGGTACTATGGATGTACACAAGCATAATCAGACCGATACTCACAAATAGGGCACTCGTGTGGTGGCCGGTAACGGAAAATAAAACCGCACAAAAGAAACTATATAGCATACAAAGATCTGCATGCATCGGGGTGACAGGAACAATACGTACTTGTCCTGCCAAAGCACTTACCATATGATACACATATTGTCAAAAGATCATTACACATTAAAGCTAGTGCGGCTTTGGAATTTGGAAAGATAGAACATACGGACATGCTCGTATCCTTCAGAAACTCCCCAGCGGAACAATAACTACAGTAGACTTCTGCACTCTCGCAATGATCTGCGAACAGCCATTTGAAGTCAAATTCTCTAGCAGAACAGAATGGGATATCGGAATTCCGTTGACGGGATACGACACCAAGGTATACACGGACGGCTCCAAAATGAGTTGTGGAGTTTATTCAGATGTCTTCTCCGAGGAAACAATCATATTAATCTCAATAAAACTTCCTGATTATTGCAATGTTTTATTAATGTTATGTTACTACAGCAGAATCATACAACAGAGAACACTGGCACATAAGAACTTGTGGCAGACTGTAAGCAAGAACTTGCTTAGCTAGGTCGTGTATCAAAAGTAGTTCTCACATGGATCCCAAGTCATAGAGGACTTGAGGGTAATGAAAAGGCAGACGAAATAGCTAGAGCAGGATCCTCTTCTAACAACCACCAGATGGCATCAGACGCAACGCCTCTGGGAGTCGTTAAAAAGGATATACTCGTATTCAATTACTACTTGAAACACTCAGAGACCAGTTGGGATATGACTGAAGCGTGTTGAATATCCAAAAGCACCTACAACACTCAACGAACAAAGTTTCTGATCAGCCAAAATCGGCGGAACTTGTCACGACTATCGCAGTTGCGACAACGAGGAGGAAGAGGAGACAGTCGAACACCTTATCTGTTCCTGCCGACCACTAATTAAGCGCAGACTTTAAGCTTCTGATATAGGTCTGGGAGACCTTCTTAAGTACCTCAACCTATCAGGCTGGATATAAAGACACAAGAGTATAGCAGACACTACGCGAGTGAGGTGGTTATCAATGGTATTTGAATATACTTATTTAGGCTAGGGAACGGTTCTTAGCCACCGTGTTAACCACCCAACAAACCAGACTTATAGGGCGATAGGATTTAACTTGAGTTGGATCTTTTCCTGGTTTCGGTATCATCACGATTTCTGACCTCTTCTAAGATAGGAGAAAGTAACATAAACGCAGAAAAGCATTGATTAAAAATAACACCATTCTCACGGCTGAAAACGGAAGCTCTTTTATCATTTTCGCTGGTATACCATCTACTCCGGGCGATTTCTTTAATTTTAGATCTTTGACAGATTTTTCAACATCCCTCATTGTTAGCTTGATTGGGCAAGGAATTATATCACCTATCACGGGCTAATAGGTTGGTCGAGGAATTAAATCATTTATCCCGGATGGAGAGATTGGGCGAGGGATCGTATCAACTATCACGGGCGGATAGATTGGGCCAGGAATTATGTCGTCTATCACGGATGGATAGATTGGGCGAGGAATTATATCATCTATCTATAAATAAAGAGGGGGTGCCACCAGATAGGATAGACTCCCAAAAGAAACTTTTACTAGAAGGACAATGATTGAGGTCATCCAGATAAACCTCCACCGGAGCGAGACAGCATCCAACGCTCTGATGGACATCATAAATAAAGGCAGGGTTCATATTGCTTTGATCCAGGAACCATGGACAACTAGCAACAAGGTTACTGGATTAAACCATGTGAACTATAACCTTTTCTACGCTAACACAGGTACTCGTCCAAGGACTTGTATTCTGTGCCATAAAAACTTATGTTTTATTTTCTCTCCAGAGTTGTCAACATCGGACGCAACGGTGCTGAGGCAAGGTAATGGAAATATGTACCTGGCGTCAATATATCTGCCATTCGATGCGCCGACATTGCCACCTACGTCGGAATTACAACGTCTGGTGAGGGAATCCAAACACACAAGTAATGAGTTATTAGCTGGATGTGACGCCAACTCCCATCATATCGCTTGGGGTAGTACTAACACCAATAAAAGGGGACACGCCCTTATCGAATTTTAGAATACAAATGACCTCATAACTCTTAACATAGGAAACAGTGCAACCTTTGTTAACAAAATTAGGGAAGAAGTATTAGATATAACGATATGTTCAGAAAATCTTATTGATGAGATTCATGAGTGGAGGGTTTCGGATGAACACTCCTATTCAGACCACCGTTATATAAGGTTTAAAATTGCACGGCCACCGCCAAACCCGATAAGTTTCCGTAATAAGGCTAAGACCGACTGGACTATATTCGGAAATCTACTTAGAAATCGATTGGGGCAGCCTACACGCGATTATCTATGTGCAGAAGACATTGATATCAATGTTAAGAAGATTACCGAGGCTCTTGTAAAATCATTCGAAGATAGTTGCCCACTTCGAGAAAGGAAATCTGCCTTTGAGAAACCCTGGATGACAGGACAAATTCGCTCGATTGGCAAAGATGTCCGCAGACTTTACAATAGAGCTCGACGTAAAAAACAATCAGTATATTGGGACGACTACCACAGAAGACTCAAAGAATACAATAAAATCGTTAGATCGGCGAAACGTAACTCCTGGAGGCTTTTCTGTGAACAGGTAGACAGCGTTAACAGCATGTCTAAAATGAAAAAGTTCCTCTCAAAAACTCATGTCCAAACCGAAACACTGGTGGATGAAACGGGTAAAAGGATGGAAACTATAGAGGATACCGTAAGGCTCTTGATGAAAACTCATTTTCCGACTGGTAATGCTGGACCAACAGAGGAACAGTTACAGAATGAAAATGTATTGCATCAAGTACCTATTACGGATATAACAGATGGTATGGTTAAAGAAGCGATAAAAAGTTTCTCTCCCTTTAAGGCTGCGGAAACGGATGGAATATTTCCAGCACTTCTGCAGAATGAGGTGGATCTGGTATCAACTCATCTGGCTGGAGTGTTCACTGCATGCCTAACCCATTCGTATACCCCAAAAAACTGGCAGGAATCAAGGGTGGTCTTTATACCAAAGCCTGGCAAGGCGAGTTACACGACCCCAAAGGCTTATCGACCCATTAGCCTTACTTCTTTCCTGTTAAAAACAATGGAGCGAATAATTGATGACATGGTCAAAGGTAAAATAGCGGATGACAGGCTAAAATTCAAACAACACGCCTATGTCAAAGGAAGATCAGTGGAAACAGCTCTACATGAGGTAGTGCACCACATAGAAGAGTCCTTCAGTAAAGAAATGTATACACTTGCTGTTTGCATAGACATTGAGGGCGCATTTAACAATGTACAGACCGATACACTTATCCAGTCCTTAGACGAGTTTCAGGTTGACCGGGCGCTGAAAAACTGGATCAACAATATGCTAAGGAATAGGTGGATTATTTGTGGGTCATATGACGTAAAAATTAGAGACAAGGTAAATCGTGGTATACCTCAGGGGGGCATTTTATCGCCTCTTCTATGGGTTACGACGATACACAGTCTCCTAAAAGCCCTCACCAATGAAGGACTTAAACCAGTCTGTTATGCAGACGACGTTGTAATACTTCTAAGGGGCTTTCATCCAAATCTATTATGCAGAAGAGCTGAAGAGGCACTTAACATAGCATATAACTGGGCACAACCAAGGGGATTAAATGTTAACCCAGACAAAACAGAAATATGTCTATTTACAAGGAAAACGAAGATCCCACGTTTTACCCCGCCTCGATTCCTGAATAAGACAATTGCTATAACTAAAAAGGTAAAATACTTGGGAGTAATCTTGGATCAGAAACTGTACTGGAAAGATCATCTTGAAGAAAGAGTTACAAAGGCACACAGATGTTGGTCGTTGTGCAGAAGAGCTATAGGTTTAAAATGGGGACTACGTCCAAATATGACTCACTGGCTTTACATGAGCGTGATTAGACCAACAATCACCTACGCCTCTGTAGTGTGGTGGACATCAATGGACAAGAAGTGCAACGTAATACCTTTGCAAAAAATTCAACGTATGTGCTGTCTAGGCATAAGCGGGGCATTTAGAACTGCACCAACAAAAGCGTTGGAGACTATACTGCACATCCAACCAATAGACATCCGTATAAAGTATGAGGCAGCCCTCACAGCAAGACGTCTCCAAGTGATGGGTGAATGGATAAATCGAGGCCACAAGTCGTACCATCAGAAGATTTTAGAATATCTAGTTGGTCACATTCAAACGCCAGAAATCTCGGACCGCATTCCTGAAGTGCGGCTTACAGCTAACTGTGATACGTTTGTGCCAGACAGACGCTCCTGGGAAAATGGAACTTTGGCCCATGTGCCAGTGGGAACCAGCTGCTACACGGATGGGTCCAAGCGAGGAGGAAGGACGGGTCTGGGACTTTTTATTGATGAACCAGAAGTCGAACTTCACTTCCGCCTCCCTGACCATAACACGGTATTTCAAGCAGAAGTTCGAGCAATCACGGAGTGTGTGAACTGGCTCAGTAACACGACAAAGCCTAAATATGCCAACATCTTCACAGATAGCCAAATGGCGATTCAAGCAATAACATCGGAAAGGGTCAAATCCAGAACTGTGTTGGACTGTAAAAGAACGATAAATGATTACTCAACCCATGGTCAATTGCGTATTTGCTGGGTACCAGGACACAACGGAGTGATTGGAAATGAACGGGCAAACAACTTGGCTTCAAAGGGCAGAGAACTTCGAGTAATAAACTTGAAAAATTGGAAACCTTTCGAAGCCACGAAAAATGAGTTGAAGCACTGGGCAGTGATGGCTCATAAAACTGTGTGGAATAGCGCAACAGTAGGAGCAACTGCAAAGATACTGTGGGGTGACCCAAATGAAAAGAAAACAAGAAGTCTTCTGAAACTAAACAAGATCGATATTAGTAAGATGATGAGTGTTCTAACGGGACACTCAAGCTTACAAGCACATCTTCATCGCATAGGACTAGCAGGAAACGACGAATGCAGGGCATGCAGAGAAAACATCGAAACGATGGAACATTTTCTGTGTCACTGCCCGGCTTTCACACATGCAAGATCCCAACATTTCGGGTCCGACATATTACCAGACTTGACTCATATCGGAGAATATTACTGGAAGATACTGAGAAAATTCGTGTCTAGTACCGATTTTCTGTAACTCGTGAGGTATAAAAAGATCATAAATAAGGAGCGCACAACAGGCCGAACCACTGGCTTAAGTGTATGTCCATGGACATGAGACGTTTAAACGTCTCCTCTCTTCAACCTAACCTCAACCTAATATCATCTATCACGGGCTGATAGATTCGGCGAGGAATAAAATTATTTGTCCTGGGCGGATAGATTGGGCGAGGAATTATATCATCTATCACGGGCGGATAGATTGGCTGATGAATTATTTCGTCTATCACGGGCGGATAGATTGGACAAGGAACTATATTATCTATCACGGGCCGATAGATTGGGCGAGGAATTATATTATCTGATTATGTGGGGTGGTGAAGTTTACACTGAGTATGTGAGCTGGGAAGATGATACCATTAAACGGTGGTGACCAAGAATTATCACCTCGATAGTTGCCAAATGTCCAAACAAGAAATTGAATGATGTGATCTTGTTCGTGGTTGAATATAAAGATGGCGATTTATTACAATTTAACTTAAAAGGTTAACAATAATATTAGCAATGACATTAGTTTCGAAAGTTAACGAAGGCATGGATGCGCCATCTGAATGTGATGATACTTTTAAATTTAAAATTCATAGGTTTGTTCCCATAAACTTTTCGGGCCCCTTGATGGGTACCAGCAATAAGAGTTTGATGTAATTCAGTAATTTGAGTTCAAAGTTTCTTCTTAAGTAGTGATATAAATTATAAAAATCCAATTATTAAGCTTTTATAGATATTTGATTTCCTAATATGTTTAGGGTTACTAATTAAAATGTTGGTTATTAATCCGCCAAGAATGATTTTAGGATATACATACGCACCTTATATCACGGAGATGTTTCTGCATTCATAAAAAGTGGGATCGGCCAATATCAAATTCAAAAATGTGTGGTTGAGTGGTTCTGCCAACGACCCCGTTGGGGGTTCACCTAGAGTGACGATCAGAATGAGATCGAATTATCACCTGGCACATTGCGGAATCTCCAACCCGGTTTGTAGGAATTGCCAGTTTTGTAACCATTGCTTGGGATATGCGGCTCACAGCAGAACCAGTGTCAATCAGAATTCGTATAGGATGTAGACGTCCAGCGTGGGCTATTTTGGCCACAGTCATGGGCAAAATTGGAACCATTTGTTGGGGTAGATTCGCTGAGGTTGTTGGGGGGTAGTTTATGTATAGCTCGGTTTGATGTCTTGTGGCTCATGTGCGTGGTTGTGGAGTAATGTGTGATGTTGTCGGTGACATACCCGGCATCCTGAATTTGAAAAACATCCAGATTGAGAATGTAGATGTGCCAAACCATTTCGGCAATAATGAAATCACTCGACAGCTTCTTGCTATTCTTTTACATCCATATAAAGGAATTTCTTGCAAGTTCGGAGTGGATGTGTCTTAGTGCAGATGCGACATTGGTAACGTTTCTGCGAGATTCCTTTGTTCGATGGCTTATTCACAGGTCGGTTGTTTACTATACGTGGCATTCTGGAAATAAATCTATGAGTAAATTTAAAGAAAATATGAGAAGCTATTGACTGGGAAGAATAAAGAGTTTAATGATTGGACGAGTTACAGTTCCCTTTTGCGTGAATATCTCAGCAACTCTATCTCTGTTGTCTTTTCCTGGAAAAGTCGAATTACTCGACCAATCCTCCATTCATTCGGAGGGGTATTTTCTTCTCGAATAACTACTACGGTGTCCACTTCTATGCTTCTTTCCGCATTTTTCCATTTATTACGTTTGTGGAGCTCTTTTAAGTATTCCGTTTTCCACCTCTGGCAGAAATGTTGATGTAATACTTTTACACGCTGCCACCTGTTTAAAATGGATTCAGGACGACCCCGACTTAACGGTTCAGGTGCCGCCAAGATCCGACCTTCTGTAAGGAAATGACCTGGTGTCAAGGGGTTTAAGTCAGTGGGATCATTGGACATAGATGAAAGTGGTCTGGAATTCAGGCAAGCTTCAATCTTCGACAATAAGGCACAAAATTCTTCAAAGGAATATTTGAATGATGCAGCTACATTCCTGAAATGGGTCTTGAAGCTTTTAACCCCTGCTTCCTACAAACCCCCATTTGAGGAGAACCTGGAGGGATGAAATGCAACGAGACGTTTTGGTGAACAAACTGTGTCAACAAGTTGGATCTTGAAGCTAGGAGAAAGTCTCTGGCATTTTCTTTCGAAGCGCCAACAACATTTGTCCCATTATCGGAATAAATGTGGAGGACAGCCGCGTCTGGAAACAAATCTTTGGAAAGCGGAGGGGAACATCGGAGTGGACAATGATGAGGCTGCTTCCAAATGAATAGCTTTGGTCGCAAAGCAAACGAACACACAAACATATCCCTTAGTGATCTTGATTACTCTACCAACAAAGCTTTTGAGATCGAAAGTACCTGCGAAATCAACGCCAGTTGTGTGGAATGGACGGTGAAATGTGGTACGCTCAGGTGAAAGAGCTGCCATAATTTGAGATTTTACTTTCGTTTTATGGAGAACGCATACTTTGCAGTTTTGACCAAGTTTTTCAATTTTGGAATCCAAAATTCTCTTCGAACGAGACCTACTTACCACCTGTTGGTTGCCCCTAACAATGTGTGAAATGTGATGTGTAAAGTGAACTAAAAGCCTGCTAAGCTTACAATTATATGGAAGTATTATAGGAAATTTTTCATTGTAGCTTAAAGAAGGCGAATATGCAAGTTGACCAGAGGATCGAATTATTCCATCTTGGTCTTAAAACGGATTTAAATTAGGAGTAGTAGAAGACTTTGGTATGTCTATCCTACGGTGTAGTGCTTGTCAACTTCAGGAAATGCTTTTCTTGCGTCAGTACAATCAATCATTTAGAGAGGTACCTGGAGGAAGTGGGATATGAAGCGTTGGACACCACTCGAATCTTCGTAGTGGTGCTTTCTGGCTTTATTACCGCATGATGTGGAAGATAGTAGTGTGCAGGAAAGTTTTCTGGGAGAGGAGTAGGGACCTTTTCCATGTGGCCTAATTCCAGATATTCCTTTAGGACCAAATCATACTTCGCTTTTTGCCCAACATTCTTTAACAGCCGATGTTCGTTCCTTAAGAACTGAGCATTGGTTATGGCTCTGGATTGGCCTAATCGAATTGACTTGTCAGAGAATGATGAATGAGCACGATTCCACACTATTTGCGGGAGTTGAAGGAGTGGTCGAAAGATCAGTCATTTGAGTTGGATTCCGTTGAAAGGCAGGATAAGTGGACTGTAATGAATTAGAGTTGGAATGATGGTCACCTGACTGAATTGCGTTATCCCTATGTAGAAGTGTATTATGTCGTTTGTGACACGAAAAGCAGTTGTGCAAACTTTTACAATTCTTTACAGAATGGCCTCGAGCGAAACAATTCAGACATAGATTAAGATTTCGGATGTATGAATTTCTTTCGTTGATGGACATTGCGAGAAATTTTGGACATTTGCGTATAGGATGCGCTATGTGTATGCATAAGTTACAAATGGTATTTGAAGTATTTGAAACAATCTTAGCGTGGTTGCTATTAATTTTCTTGGATGGATCGGAGATCGGTTTTTATAAGCAGATTGGGATGTTGTGGACTTAAAGGACCATTTATCTCACAGACAGTTTCAAGGGTTTGAAATCTACTTGAAAGAAATGAGTCTAAGTCAGTCAGAGTAGTACGAGGTAGCTTTGTGGAACAACCATAAACAAAAATTGCATCCCTACTGGATATGTTAATATCTAAGACTAAAAAGGAGACGGAGTTGACTATGGACGAGCACTCGCTTATTTTCGAACCGTTCTTGGAGATTTTTCCAAGCGATTTCAAAGCCGCTATTAGTCAAAGGGCATTTCCGCACTATATCAAAGGATCCCCTTCGGTTTTCTTCCTTAGATGAAACAACTTTTGAACCCTAGACAGACTTGAATTGTTAATATATGTATCGCCGAGAACATGTCTATAAACGATGGCCATGACTGATGTCTATAAACTGATGTCACCTCAAAAGGATTCGGTATCACAATGGGGTAAATGAAAGTTGGAACTTTTAGATTGATTATTAATCTTAATAATTCGGTTTATTTGTTCATATAAATAAATGTTTTATCTCATTGAGGACAAGAGTACACGGTGTAATCAAAAGAAAATAACGATAAGGGGAATGAGAAAAAGAGAATAATAAAAGCTTTAGTTTTTGCTTTGATTCTTCGAACGCCCAGTCATTAAAATCGAATTTGTAGTTGTGTGAAGTATGCCGAAATAAAGTTTTAATTAAAAAAAGTTGATACCATGTTTATTAATAGATTATGATATTTTCACGATATTATTGTTACTATTTGTTTTATCAAAGATTTGGGGAAATGTTATCGATTACCTAATAATCGACACTATATGGATTCAGAAGTATATACTGATGTAGCGATTTAAATATGAAAACGAGTGGATGTTTTTCTATTGGAGTGCTTTGTTTACAATTGATATTTCCACTGCGAGTAACGATTATTTGTAATGTAACGAATATATATTCCCAACGAACTAAGAGCGAGTAGTAAGTTGATAATTTGAGAGCTTTGGAAATAACACTGTACAACAATTTCAAACTTTTTTCAAAATAACAGGGTTCTGTCAGTGGATTCTGGTAGGGGAGACCAAAAAAATATATACGTGTATCGGCGTTTTGAAAGATCACATCAGAATTTTATTTTAGGGGGGGTTAAAGTTTTCCCCCTTTTGCTTGTTCGTGCAGAATATCGGTATATAAAACTATGTGTTCTATTCATCTGAGGTGTAGGGTATCTTCAGCAGCTTTGTAGCAAATGTTAAGGACTATATTTTTGTGGAATATATTAACCCTCTAGCTTCCCCCCATAACGGTGATTTTTGCCTATATTTTAACAAATCATAAAAAACTCCCCTAAAAATGGGTGGGACGGGGTTGAAATGTTCTACAAAAATGTCGGCCATAAAATTTTACTATATGTGTCGGAACACATCAAAGCCCAAAACTTAACGCAAACTCCAAAAAACGCCCAAATTTAAGATAGCCTGTTAAGGGTTAATTTGTTATTCCTAGCATATGTAGGTTCTCCCAGCTCTGCAGAGAAGGTTGTTATTCAACAACTACCAAGAGTACTTTTGTTCTTTTTCATTATTTCTGTCATTATATTTTTGTCACTCAAAATTACCATAACGGAACTTTTGAGTGGCACGTTACTTATGAACGTTAACGTTTGACATCGTGGGTCAGCCAGTTAATCTTTTTATTTTCTTACAATATTCTACAAGGGAATTTGTAAAAATAATAATGACTGACTGTTTGGGAAAACTTGACTGGTTTTGCAAGCATACCCTTATGGAACATAGGGTTTCATTTTTTACGAGCAAAGTGGAGGATATATATTAAATTTATTTTGAACTGGAAGTTTTTCCAGATGAGCCATGGGTGCCAAAACATATATGCCGAAATTGCTATATCGGTTTGATGCTGTGGTCTAAAGGTAATATAAGTTTTGATTTATATTTGATTATACATATATATTTATATTTTGATTTTCAGTTTTCAACTGAAACTGATGAGCATGGCGAACGGTTCCATCAGATATGTCTTCCTATTGGAAAACGCTATAAAGGCAAGAGCATTTTGTCTCTTATAACAGATTTATGTTGGACATTGTTTGATAATGGCGTCGAATTGCCAAGAGTGAAAAGAAAAGTGAATTAAAAATAAATGAACTTATGTATTTAATAAGTATTTCTCCTTGTATATGCGTTATTAATAGATTTTTTTGTTTATAGTCCTGAAGTATAATTTAATATAAAATACATATTATTTAATTGTAAAATAAAATCATTATTTATTTTTGCATCTCTCACATCAACCCCGAAAAATCCAATTTTTAAAGACATTTTTACACTAACATACTAACACTATATAATATCTAAATTAACCCTTAACAGGCAATCTTGAATTTGGCCGGTTTTTTTGTGTTTGTGTTAAGTTTTGGGCTTTGGTGTGTTCTGACATATATAGTAAAATTTTATGGCTATCATTTTTGTAGAACATTTCAACCCCGCCCCACCCACTTTTAGGGGAGTTTTTTACGATTTGTTAAAATATAGGCAAAAATTACCGTTATGGGCTAGAGGGTTATTATATTCCACAATTGTATAGGCCTTAACATGTGCTATGTTGCTGAAGATACCCTACACCTCAGATGAACAGAACACATAGTTTTATATACCGATATTCTGCACGAACTAACAAAGGGGGGAAAACTTTAACACCCTAAAATAAAATTCCGATGTGATCTTTCAAAACGCCGATATACGTATATATTTTTTTGGTCTCCTCTACCATAATCTATTGACAGAACCCTGTTATTTTTTTTGTGTTGTACTGTGTAATCACTGGAATGTACTCGTTATCTCTCATTCTTTCGGTTTCTTTATTCTCTCAGTTAAGTTTGGATGATGTATCTACATATGTGAGAATATGTATAATGAAAGAACTGAAGGTACATACCGAAAACTATCTGTTTAAGTTAGAATGTTCCTTTGAATTTCGTTTATGCCATTGATTTCTTTCGGTGCATATATTAGCCAATTTATCGGGCATACATACTCGTTATCTGCCTACTCCTCATTACTAGAGTTGGGTAGAGTTGGGTCGTTCCGGAACGAACTCGTTCAATTGAACGATTCCCTTAAAGGAACGATTGGAACTGGTTCCTGCTATGTTGTTCTTTTAGTTCCATCGTTCACTTCGGATCTTTTGCTGTTATTCATCTTTCGTTTATCTTTCGTTTATTCGCTCGTTCATTTTACCATTCTTCTCTTTCGAACAGCTGTTTAATTGTTGCCAAATTTACCGAACAATGATTTCTCTAGTGGTGTCACACTAAATTTATAACAATATTAAATGCTGGTGTCGTTCGGTGGTATTAATTTTTTTGACATCCTTTTAGTTTTAGATTTGCAGATTTTAACGAGTAACGATTCGTTTTCTTGTTCTTTGAGACTTGCTCCGCAACCTCTCTCCATCTTGGACCGTCGCTCGAATAAGTACATCTTGCTGTACAATTGTTATAAAGGTAAATCTTCGTTACCAAACTTAGCAGCAAAAACAACAATAGGCGTGTTTTCGTTACACCATAAGTGCTTAATTTGTATGGGGAGCTAAGCACTTTTAAGCACTATTAGTTCCCGATGAAGTTTGGTGCTTGTGTTCCTGTCTTAAACGAATATGATGTTGCCAGATTGGGCACCCTATATTTAGCAATATGGCATCCCATTTTTGGAGGGATTTTATCAATTATTGTGAATTAACGGGAAGAAGAAGAACAAAAATGGGAAATTATTTTAATATTTGCAAAAAGAATGTAAACAATTGAACATAGAATAGTAAATATATGTTTTATAAATACTTTTCACGAATTTTTTGTCTGTTTCGCACTGTTCTTTCTTCGCAACACATGACACCATTGCTACCAGATAGTGAAAATCCGCCACTTATTGCTTATGTGTCAGTTAGTGGAAGTCAGTTGTTTTCGTTGCAAAGTGCTAAACTAAAATTGCTAGCTTGTAACGAAAACATGCCTAATAAACCTCAGGGACCTTGCCTATTATTACACTGTCCAACAAATTAAGACTTTTTGATTGGAACAGAATATCGACCCTATAATTCTGAAAGGGCATGTTGAGTAGATCATTTTTGTAGGATAAACTTATGGTCCAGCTGGTCTGAGTTTTTTTTTACAGTTGGTCAAAGTTTTCATTTTTTGGTTGAAGGTAGCATTATAATATATGAAAAAAATTATGTAAGTTAATGTCTGAGAGATTTCTCATTGTCAGAGTTACATAGAGGAATTTTATGAGGATCATTTTTGTGGAAGATCTTAACCATCTTGCTCCCACCTTAACGGGTCAATTTGGCCCTGTTTTTGAAAAAATAAAAAAAAATCCTTTCAAAAGGGACATTTAAGGATTAAAATATTCTACGAAAATTTTTGCCGGAAAATTTCACTGGGGGTCGCCAAGGACACCAAAGTTGTAGTTATAGCTCTTTACGTTTAATAAGCAAACTTACATGCCAACTAATATAAAAAATACTATAATGTAAACTTAAAGCTGCGATATCTGTGGAATTATTGGAGCAGAAGAGCGACTCTATAATTCTGAAAGGGCATGTTAAGTAGATTATTTTGTAGAATAAACTTATGGTCCAGCTGGTCTATGTTTTTTTTACAGTGGGTCAAAGTTTTAATTTTTTTGTTAAAGGGAGTACGAGTATTATGATTGGAACAGAATATCGACCCTATAATTCTGAAAGGGCATGTTGAGTAGATCATTTTTGTAGGATAAACTTATGGTCCAGCTGGTCTGAGTTTTTTTTTACAGTTGGTCAAAGTTTTCTTTTTTTGGTTGAAGGTAGCATTATACTATATGAAAAAAATTATGTAAGTTAATGTCTGAGAGATTTCTTATTGTCAGAGTTACATAGTGGAATTTTATGAGGATCATTTTTGTGGAAGGTCTTAACCCTCTAGCTCACCTCTTAATGGGTCACTTTGGCCGCTTTTTTGCGAAAAAGTCAAGAAAGTCCTTTCAAAAAGGACATTTAAGGATTAAAATAATCTACGAAAATGTTTGCTGGAAAATTTCAGTGAGCTCTTTACGCTTAATTAGCAAAATTACAGGCCAACTTATACAAATAAATAATCTAATGTAAATTCAAAGTCGTAGTAAATTAAAATATGTTTAACGAAGTCTGTTTGCTAAAACATTTATTAAGAAATGACGAGGAATATTTGGTAACATCTTCATGATTTTTTTAATATTATTTATTTTTTGCTTCAAAGTTTTCGAGTAAAAAAGAATTGGTAAAGACTAAAATGAGGACGATTTATCTGTGGATAAATACATAAGTTATTACCCATATTCTAAAAATAAGAAAAATTAAAAAAAAAACATTTTTCATATTTTTTTATTTTGGCCATATTATTTAAGAGGTACCAGGTATGGCAGTAACGCCAATTTTTCAATAGACCGTGGTTAAATTAAATTTAAATTTACATTATACGAGTATTATTTATTTATAAGTTGGCCTTTAATTTTGCTAATTAAACGTAAAGAACTATATTTACAACTTTGGAGGCTATGGCGACCCCACCTGAAATTTTCCAGAAAACATTTTCGTAAAATATTTTCATCCTTAAATGTCTTTTTTGAAAGGACTTTCTTGACATTTTCCGAAAAAAGGGACAAATTGACCCATTAAGAGGGGAGTTAATGGGTTAAGATCTTCCACAAAACTGATCCTCATAAAATTCCACTATGTAACTCTGACAATAAGAAATCACTCAGACATTAACTTACCGCATTTTTTTCTTTTAATATAATGTTCCTTTCGACAAAAAACAGAAACCTTTGACCTACTGTAAAAAATAACTCGGACCAGCGGGACCATAAGTTTATTCTACAAAAATAATCTACTCAACATGCCCTTTCAGAATTATAGAGTCGCTCTTCTGATCCAATAATTCCACAGATATCACGGCTTTAAATTTACATTATAGCATTTTTTTGTATAAGTTGGCATATAATTTCGCTAATTAAATGTAAAGAGCTATAATTACAGCTTTGGTGTCCTTGGCGACCCCCACTGAAATTTTCCGGCAACAATTTTCGTGGAATATATTCATCCTTAAATGTCCTTTTTGAAAGGACTTTTTTTAGTTTTTTCGAAAAAAGAACGAAATTGACCCATTAAGAGGGGAGCTAGAGGGTTAGGATCTTCCACAAAAATGATCCTCATAAAATTCCACTATGTAAATCTGACAATAAGAAATCACTCAGACATTTATTTACAGCATTTTTTTCATTTAGTATAATGCTCCCTTCGACCAAAAAATGAAAACTTTGACCCACTGTAAAAAAAAACTCAGACCAGCTGGACCATAAGTTTATTCTACAAAAATGATCTACTCAACATGCCGTTTCAGAATTATACGGTCGCTATTCTGTTCCAAAAATGCTGTTGGACAGTGTTATTACATGAAACTAATCGTGTTTTATTTATATTCTATTTCTCTTACTCTCTTTTTATTTGCACTCGCGGTAACAACTCTTTGCTCCCCTACGCATCCACCGGCGTAATCATTGGTCCTTCGAGCCGGATTTGAGCTGCCGCTGCCCTACATCGTCGTGGAATTGGTTTTTGCTGTATTTTCGTCAAGGAAAACATCCCTCAGTCATCAACAAACCATCATTTTACAACAAAATCATTGGTACGTACATTCAGTAGACTAGTGAGCGTCGCGAGTGTTTTTATTTATTTAAAATAAAACAAAAGATTTTGGTCGGCTATCAAAAACCCTATCGCGTTTTTTTGTTAAAATATACAGTCCACATCATTGTCATTTCGTTGCTAAATCGCGCTTAAAATCAATCGGGAATAATTCTATTCCATATACAAAACATTAATATTCGTTTCGGTTTGATTTTTTCGCTTTAAATTGTTAAAATAATTCCAAATCATTTCTGTCATGCAGAGTGTAGTGCTCAGTGTCATCTCTATCCAAAATTACCGTCTATAAAATTTCAAGTCACCACGCCCCTCAGTTTGTGGGCTGGAAAATGATGCTTGTGAGCAACATTGGGCAAAAGTGGTATACAAAATAAAAAATCTAAATTTTTAAACCGTTAAATTAAACATTTTAGTTGCATATTTTTATCTATGAAGGGATAAAAATAGAGTTTCTCTTGAAGTTTCAGCATAGATGGGTGATACAATTTTTACTTAGGGATATAATTTGAACTTTTGTGACAGTGCAAGTCCCAAAAGTTCTAATTCCTTTCAACGCTATCATTAGGCTCACTAATGTAAACCTGTTGCCAAAAAATAGTTCATTATTGTTATGCTTTGGCAGAGTTATATCTAAATATAAAACAAAAACTGAAGATATTCTTAGTCCATAGGAGAGACAGATACCAATATAATGTGTAATACAATATACCGTGCCAGAACCCTCCGGGCGTATGCGTTTCAGACACCATTTATGTGGCTTAGCTGTCTTATACTGTTTCAGAATCGAAGGTTTCAGTCGGTTTTTCCAGTTCACATAAACCATTTTGGGTCAATAGTTTTACCAAGGTCTCACATGCCCCGCATGGAAACCAACTCTCACATGCCCCTCATGATATGCAAAGTTATCAATAGTACACGGAAAGACCTGCAAACCTCCTTGAATGTCGACCCTAGTATATCCAGACGTCGTTTACTCAATGCGGAACAGTGGCAAAAAAGTGATTAATGCTCCCCATTTCCTCATCACATTCACAGCTTTTGCAGAAGTCATTGGAGTCAATACCCAAACTTTAAGCGTGTTCGCCGATCAGGCAGTGTCCCGTCATAACTGACACTAATGTAGACAGTCCTTTCCTCTCTATTGCGAGAAGATATTTTGACCTTCTCATATCTTGGCCAGAAAGTTGCGGAAAATCAGTGGGCACCTCGAAAAAGGCGTAATCAGCTTTTGTCCAACAACTTATTTAGACTTGGTGATACCGCTTAAGTATGTTTGGCAATAATGTAGCTAAAAATATACTGAACAAAGTTTCTTCAAATTTTTTGGGAAAAAAATTTTTTTCCGGTACTTTTTTTTGAAAAGGTGAAGGAAAAAAATATTTGTTTTCGCTTTTTTCAGCACAACTTCCAGGGCCTCGTAATTTTTTACTAACAATGTTTGGCAACATTGTAGCCAACGTAAATCTGACCAACTTTTGTGAACATATCAATACAATCTGAACGTGTATAGGCACCCTAAATATCTCAAAAAACCACATTGTACCCCAAAAATGTTAGTATTTTACTATTATGTAACAGAAATATATTTTTTTTGGAATAGGGTATGTTCAGCAACTTTATAGAAAATATTAAGCCAATATTTTTGTGGAACATATTAACCCTCTAGCTCCCCCACATAACTGTAATATTTGGCCCCATTTTAACAAATGGTAAAAAACCCTTTGGCGGGTTCTGACACATATAGTAAAATTTTCTGGCCAGTATTTTTGTAGAACATTTCATCCCCGCCCTCCCCATTTTAAGGGGTGTTTTTTACAATTTGTTAAAATGGGGCCAAATATTATAGTTATGTGGGGGAGCTAGAGAGTTAATATGTTCCACAAAAATATTGGCCTTAATATTTTCTATAAAGTTGCTAAACATACTCATACTATAACAAAAAAATATATTTCTGTTACATAATAGTGAAATACTAACATTTTTGTGGTACAATGTGGTTTTCTGAGCTATTTAGGGTACCTAGACACGTTCAGATTGTATTGATATGTTCACAAAAGTTGTTCAGATTTACGTTGGCTACAATGTTGCCAAGCATTGTTAGTACAACATTACGAGGCCCTGGAAGTTATGCTGAAAAAAGTGAAAAAAAAATATTTTTTTCCTTCACTTTTTCCAAAAAAAGTACCGGAAAAAATTTTTTTTTGCAGACAATTTTAAGAAACTTTGTTCAGCATATTCTTAGTTACATTATTTCCAAATATACTTAAGCGGTATCACCAAGTCTGAGTTAGTTGTTGGACAAAACCTGATTACACCTTTTTCGAGGGGCCCACTGATTTTCAGAAACTTTGGAGGCCCATAAAAAAAATTGGTCACCAATTTCGCCAAACTGAGTATAGGGTTATACTACCCTTTGATAGTAGAATCGAACCTATACTGTCAAGTCCGTGTATTTTTTTTACTGTTGCACAGTGTTATTATTAATTATTTGTTTGTTAATAGTTTGTAATTCTTTTTGAGGGGAATTGTTAAATTTTTTATTGAGAAGACTCAGTAATGGTCGTATTAGTTGGCATCGTTTTTTTGTCTGAATTATTCTATTGCTGTAGTTGTGTCCGTTATCGTTGACTTATTGCCACATATTCGGTAGCTATAAATGACTTTGATATAAATGATATCTCCACGATATCATTCACATTAAAAATCCTTATTCAGGAAATATTTCCTAATTATACATTCTTCGTTTGCCGATACATCAACTCTAAAATACACTTGATTTCATTGGAAGTTAACAATTTCTCATGAGGACTCATTCAAAAAATAAACATATTTTTTACCACAACTGCCCAATGTTGCTCACAAGCAACTTTTGGATTTAAAAAATTCGGTACATTATTTTGAAAATGAGAAAACAAAAACTTATTTACAAAATGGGGTTAATGAATATATATTTATTAATATTTAGTTGCCACTTTTAACTGTATTTTTTTTTTACTCACGAGGATGTTTTTAATACACTCTTAACTTGTACTAGTAAAATTTTCAACGATCAGTCTTCACTGTAACAAAAATAAGTGTGAAAGTGGTAGTAAAATGTTTGACGTTTGTTTTGATTCTCATTCTTAAGCAGTCAATCCGAACATAGCAACTTACATTTTAGAAAAGTTTTATTCAGATTTGCCACATGGAGGTATTAAAACCTCGAAGTTGCTCACAAGCAACGTCAGGGGTGAAAGGGTTAAAGCGCTGTATCGTGATGGATTTACAATGCTTTGAGAACAAATAATTTGAGAAAAAGAATCCTTTTTGGAAAGTTAGTCATTAAATCGATACCTCCATTCCAAAACATGCTAAGTCGAAGGCTTTTAGGTTTTAGGTTCTAGGTTTTTAGTGAACTGTGTGTAAAAGCAAAAAATCTAATTTAATAACATTTTTAAAGTAACGTCACCACCATACACTAAAACATTAAAATTGCGTGGCTTTCCAATTATTTAACTATAATAAATTAAAAGATTTTCTATGAAATGAATGTGGAACATCTTATCCTGGAAAAATTAGGCTTAATTCCGAAATAAACGAAAACGATTTTTTTTAAATAAACATGTGAAGTAAATCCGCAAACAAGTATTTTACGATTTTGTTATCAAAATTTATAAGTTCCTTTTTTTCATCTAAAGAATGAACAAGCTGGCACGTTGCAGGAAAAAATATTACATTATTAATTCATTTAAATGAAAACCTTAAAAATAATATATTTCATTTGATTCATTGATTTTTAAATAAATTGGAAAAATTTATTGGGAATTATTACCTTCTAACCATCTGAAAAGCGTCATGATTTTTTTTTACAACGTTTCAACAGCGTTGTAAAATACCGCCGTCACACCTTATATCGGTGTTATCATTTTGACGCTTTAAAAACGCTTGATCCCAGCGTGTGATGACGGCGCACAGTGCTTTCACAACGCTTTGAGGATGGTATTTTTCTGGCTGGGCGTGTCTTTCATCGTGGGAAGAGTTGGATGCCTTCTTGACTGAGAGAATTCGCACTCTTTGGTGCCTTCATGGTATGAGGGGAGATGAATCTCCAAAGCACTCAAAAGGGAAGAAGGTCCATGCTCATACTAACGCAGCGTCTTCGGAATCTTGTCGTTCTTCTCCAGCGGGTTGTATTCTTTGCCAAAATCAGAATCACAAAATTTACGCGTGCCCACGTTTTTCAAGATCTACGCCTTCGGATCGATTCACTACAGCCAAACGTCACCGTTTATGCGTAAATTGCCTGCGTAAAGGCCACGAAGTCAAGAATTGTGATAGCAAACGTCGTTGTTTGAGATGCAATAGGAATCATCATACTTTGTTGCATCGCGACGAAACCACTCCGAGTAATTCGACTCTATTGGCAAGCACAGCCAACGCGAATGTTCTTCCTGCTCCTCCACTTGAACATTTTGAACCATCCACATCGGCTGGATGTGCATCTCGTCAATCTTTTCATGTCGCGCAGAATAAACCTGCCATATTGGGAACGGCTATGGTGAATATCGTTCATCACGGTGTTTGGTATTCTGCTAGGGCGTTGATTGACACAGCTTCGGAGGGCTCTTTTATATCGGACAGTCTTCAAAATCGGTTGAAGCTTCCGTCAAATCGTACCATCGCTAATAATATTTCTGAATAAACGGTGTAGTTTTCTTCTAGAAAAAGTTGTCAATTGAATATAGGCTCTTCTATTGATTCCTCTATCCTACTAGAGACCACTGCCATTGTCCTTCCTTCCGTTTCGGGAAACCTGCCTTCCTTTACGGTCACTTCGGACCTCAAAATACCTTTACCCAATATTCGTTTGGCTGATTCCAATTTGTTTGATTCCCGCCCAGTAGATATTTTGATAGGAGCTGACATATATCCTAAAATTCTTCTAGAAGGTTTTCTTCGAAATTCGTCAGGATCGTTGATCGCTCAAAATACTGTATTTGGTTGGGTAATTACTGGGACCCTTCCTACCTAACAAGTTCGTGCATTTTCGTTAAAAGCCAATATATCTTCAATTACTTGCCTTTCGTTCGTACTTATCGTCGCACCTCCTTTAAATTCGCATCGTTTTTTTAATTTACATCGTATATTTGAACTTTTTGAAATCGAAATATTACTAGAACTTGTCGTGATCGGGTTTATGCGGGCTCGAATTATATTAAATCTATTGGAAACTTCAATTTCATATCTCGATTTGTCGTCGGAGTCTACCAGGTATGGCAGTAACGCCAATTTTTCAATAGACCGTGGTTACTATAAACGCTTTTCACTGCACAAAATTGCAAGTGTTTGTATTTTAAATTATCCCGACTTTAAATTTACATTATACGAGTATTATTTATTTATAAGTTGGCCTTTAATTTTGCTAATTAAACGTATTTATATATTATATTAAATATTTACAACTTTGGAGGCTTTGGCGACCCCACCTGAAATTTTCCAGAAAACATTTTCGTAAAATATTTTAATCCTTAAATGTCATTTTTGAAAGGACTTTCTTGACATTTTCCGAAAAAAGGGCCAAATTGAACCATTAAGAGGGGAGCTAATGGGTTAAGATCTTCCACAAAACTGATCCTCATAAAATTCCACTATGTAACTCTGACAATAAGAAATCACTCAGACATTAACTTACCGCATTTTTTCTTTTAATATAATGTTCCTTTTGACAAAAAAATGAAAACTTTGACCTACTGTAAAAAATAACTCGGACCAGCGGGACCATAAGTTTATTCTACAAAAATAATCTACTCAACATTCCCTTTCAGAATTATAGAGTCGCTCTTCTGATCCAATAATTCCACAGATATCACGGCTTTAAATTTACATTATAGCATTTTTTTTTGTATAAGTTGGCATATAATTTCTCTAATTAAATGTAAAGAGCTTTAATTACAGCTTTGGTGTCCTTGGCGACCCCCACTGAAATTTTCCGGCAACAATTTTCGTGGAATATATTGATCCTTAAATGTCCTTTTTGAAAGGACTTTTTTTAGTTTTTTCGAAAAAAGGGCGAAACTGACCCATTAAGAGGGGAGCTAGAGGGTTAGAATCTTCCACAAAAATGATCCTCATAAAATTCCACTATGTAAATCTGACAATAAGAAATCACTCAGACTCGGTAACAACTCTTTGCTCCCCTACGCATCCGCCGGCGTAATCATTGGTCCTTCGAGCCGGATTTGAGCTGCCGCTGCCCTACATCGTCGTGGAATTGGTTTTTGCTGTCTTTTCGTCAAGGAAAACATCCCTCAGTCATCAACAAACCATCATTTTACAACAAAAACATTGGTACGTACATTCAGTAGACTAGTGAGCGTCGCGAGTGTTTTTATTTATTTAAAATAAAACAAAAGATTTTGGTCGGCTATCAAAAACCCTATCGCGTTTCTTTGTTAAAATATACAGTCCACATCATTGTCATTTCGTTGCTAAATCGCGCTTAAAATCAATCGGGAATAATTCTATTCCATATACAAAACATTAATATTCGTTTCGGTTTGATTTTTTCGCTTTAAATTGTTAAAATAATTCCAAATCATTTCTGTCGTGCAGAGTGTAGTGCTCAGTGTCACTCGTTTATATATTTGATTGTTTGTTTTGGTTTTCAATTGCAATGCCTTCGGCTAGCTACATGCGAGTCTATTTAGTGTAACAACAACAAATTCGATAGAGCACCTCTCCTCTTGCTACTCCCTTCACTCGTTGTTTGGTCCTTCGTACATTTATGTTGTCGCTTTTGCTTGGCTCGGTTTAACCAACATACTCGTACATACATTCAATCAACATTGCTCGAAGGTGGCGCTTCGAACCTGAGCGAACATAACCACTCCATATGAGGTTGCATCGAGCATATTTCGATCTCATACCTACAGTGGGTTCTAGGAAACGTGCTTCTTATGAAAAATAAATTAAATATTTTTGTGGTGATATTTTGAAAATAGTGATAGATTATACATACATTATTTTCTTATACGACACAGTGCACCCTACATTTGGTCAATTAAAAGTGTGACTTTTGAACTTTTTCGTTTTTGATTCGGTTGATTGTCTTTTTGGTGGGTTTTCGGCACATGATCAACGTGCACCCTACAGTCGGTAAACTCAACCTATAATCGACATTTAAATTACTGATATTTCGGTACACCGCGAGAAATTTATTGAATATTTTTAGACTTTTTGCAACATCTGATTTTTTTAATTAAATTTTCTAAATATACCTATAAAAATGTCTTCAACACCCCTTGACTTATTTGTAAGAGCTTCGGATGCTCTAGTCAAGTTTGATACATATTTCCGTCTTCTGAAAGATGAGGATATAGATGTATATGGTCTTGAGGTTCGCAGTTCCGAGTTGAACAAACTGTGGACGGGCACCCAAGAAATGTTCGAAAAGTGTATTGATTACTTGTCCTCTTCCTAAGACGCGGGGAAAGCGGACATCGATTCAGTGGACAGTAAATATGATGTGTCTCATCAAACATATATGAATTGTCTGTCCGCTATCAATAGAAAACTTGCAGTTTAAAAATATCTCTCGTAGATTGTCCCTCAATTTGACTGATCGTAGCTCGGTTGATTCACAAGAAACTTTCGGGGACTCACATAATACAGACTTTTTGGACAATATGAGTACGTCGACTCACACTTCTCGTGAAATCGGTACTCATGTCGATTCTCCGACTGCATTACGTTTTGAAAATTGTGATAGCAACTTTCGCATGGGAAGTGACCAACTAACTAGTGACAGCGTACATAATCTTTCGCTTCCGCCATGTGACATAGACGTTTTTGAGGGCGATTTCTTATCATGGCCCACCTTTCGAGACTTGTAAACCGCAGTCTACATAAATAACACTCGTTTAAGTGACATCGAGCGCTTGTGTCATTTGGTTGCCAAAACTAGTGTGGAAGCTCGCGAGATTTTCTCGAAATTTCTACTAAATCGTAGTTTCGTTCTCGCGTGGAAAGCTTTAAGAGACACGTACGACAATCCTCGGCTTCTAGTACATAATCAATTGAAAATATTTATTTTCGCTTCCGGTACTCGAAATCGAAACAAGTTCGGGATTGAAATCGACTGATAATTGGGATCCGATAGTAGTGTTTATTTGCCTCCAACGGTTACCTAAACTTACACAAAAGTTGCGGGAACAAAGTGTGAAGGATAAATCGCCCAGCCAGAAATTTATGACGGTACCACGAAAAAAGCGTTGTGAAAGCACTGTTTTGGGACGCTTTCACAACGCTTGGACGCTTTCACAAATGCTTTGAGAACAAATAATTTGAGAAAAAGAATCCTTTTTGGAAAGTTAGTCATTAAATCGATACCTCCATTCCAAAACATGCTAAGTCGAAGGCTTTTAGGTTTTAGGTTCTAGGTTTTTAGTGAACTGTGTATAAAAGCAAAAAATCTAATTTAATAACATTTTTAAAGTAACGTCACCACCATACACTAAAACATTAAAATTGCGTGGCTTTCCAATTATTTAGGTTAGGTTAGGTTAGGTTAGGGTGGCAGCCGTATTTTTTATACAAGCTCACATAGACCAGTTTAGGTCCCTAGTGTTACCACGGGCTGAAATGCCCCTCATCGAAACCAACCTGTTTGATATACAAATTTGTCGATATTACGAATATCGGTACTGGACAGATCTGTTAGGCTGCCTAGAAAAGCCGACCCCAGTATGTCCAGTCGTCGTTTACTCAGAGCGGGACAGTCGCATAGCAAGTGCTCAATGCTCTCCACTTCCTCCTCATCTCCACAGCTTCTGCAGAAGTCATTAGAGTCAATACCCAATCTTTTGGCGTGTTCGCCGATCAAGCAGTGTCCCGTCAGAACTGATACTAACGTAGACAATCGTTTCCTCTCTAGTGCGAGGAGATAGTTTGATCTTCTCAGGTCATACCTTGGCCAGATTTGTCTAGCTACTCTGCAGGTGCCGATTTCTGTCCATCTTTCGTTGGACTGCCTGATTGCCTCTTGCCTAAGCCAAAGCTTGCACGTGGATAGTGGCGCACCAATATATGCAAATTCTTCGAGAATTTGTAATGTCGTCCCTTTCCTAGCAAGTTCATCGGCTTTGCAGTTCCCCGGGATATCCCTATGCCCAGGCACCCATATGAGGTGTATGTTAAACTGCTCAGCCATCTCGTTAAGAGATCTGCGGCAGTCGAGGGCTGTTTGTGAATTTAGGGATGTTGCCTCCAGAGAATTGATGGCAGCCTGGCTGTCCGAGTAAATGACAACGCCAGTGTTGGTTACTATGTTGCGACTCAGCCACTTGGCTACTTCCCATATTGCCATTATTTCGGCTTGATAGACACTGCAGGTATCTGGTAGTCTGTGAGCTATATCCAATCTAAGCTCTGCACAGTGTACTCCGAAGCCAACCTTTTCATCAAGCTTCGAACCATCCGTGTAAAAGTGGAGATGGTTTCTATTACCTGGTTTTCTTCCAACCCATTCATCTCTCGCGGGAATCATAGTGATGTAATTTCTCTCGAAGGTGTACACCGTTGGTATATAGTCCACTCGGTCAGTTACCATAGCACTACACTTTGATATTCTCATGTGACCGTAGTTTTTGTACCTCCACATTGATAGGCAGTTTAATCTTATTGCCGCTTTGGTTGCAACTTCTCTCGCCACAATATTAATCGGCAGTATATGGAGTAGGGCTTGTAGAGACTCGGTCGCTGTAGTCCTTAAGGCTCCGCTTATGCTCAGGCAGGCAGTTCTCTGAACCTTTGTTAGTAGGTTGGTGATGGTTAGTTTGTCAGTTGCCGTCCACCATACCACAATGCCGTATAGCAGTATAGGACGAACTACTGCTATATATATCCAGTGGACGATTTTAGGAGAGAGGCCCCACCGCGACCCTACAGCCTTTTTGCAGGAATATAAGGCGACGTTAGCCTTCCTTACACGTTCCAAGACATTAAGTCTAAATAACAGTTTTCTATCTAGAATTATTCCTAAAAATTTTGCACTTTCAGAAAAGACTAGATCTGTTCCATTTATCCGAGGTGGAGGGTGCACATGTGGGACTTTATTCATCCTAGTAAAGAGAACCAATTCTGTCTTGTTTGGGTTAATGCCCAAACCGCTGCTTCTGGCCCATCTAGCCAATTTGTTCAGAGCCACCTGTAGAATGTCTCGGAGGACGTTTTCGAATTTGCCACTCACTGCGATTGCAACGTCGTCCGCATATGCCACGACCTTGCAGCCACAACGTTCTAGATCTAGCAGGATTTCATTCACCGCTAGGTTCCAAATTAGTGGAGACAGTACTCCTCCTTGTGGGGTCCCTCTGTTTACAAACCTTGTTAGAGTTGTGGACCCAAGACATGCTGTTATGCGTCTTCTGTTGAGCAGACTTTGAATTAGTCTAATCAAACTAGAGTTAACATTAAGATGTGACAGTGCCGCAATTACTGCATCTGAGTGAATGTTGTTAAAAGCCCCTTCTATGTCAAGAAATGCCATGGTGAATTCCTTGAAATGCAGGGACGATTCGATAGTGCTCACAAGTTCGTGCAGGGCTGATTCTGTAGACTTCCCCTTATTGTAAGCATGTTGGTTCACTGACAGGAGTTTTGTATCCAGGTTTTCCCTAATGAAATAATCTAAAAGTCTTTCCAGACCTTTCAATAGGAAGGAGGATAGGCTAATTGGTCTGAAGTCTTTTGGCCTAGTGTGTGATATCTTCCCCGCTTTTGGTATGAATACCACTTTGGTATCCCTCCATCGATTCGGGATGTATGAAAGCCTGATACAGCCTACATAAATTATCTCCAGCCAGGGGATAATGTATTTCAACATTTTCTGCATTTCTTCTGGAGTGATGCCGTCTGGTCCAGGTGACTTGAAGGGCTCAAAGCTATTAATAGCCCAGCTTATTCTGGATCTCTCAGTCAACAAGCTAGCGACGCTCGCAGTCCACTCGCTCTCTTGTTGGTCCTGCTGATCCTCTGGTTCTGTTAGAGAGTTCCCTGGGAAATGTGTGTCGAGCAGTACATTGAGCGACTGCTCGCTGTTTTTGGTCCAATTATTTGCCTCATCCTGCAAGTAACCCACTGTACAGGGTGAAGCTGATAATATTTTCCTCAGCCTTGCGGCGTCGGAGACCTTTTCCACTTCGCCACAGAAGGTATACCAAGAGCGTCTTTGCGCCTTTCTAAGCTCCTTCTTATAGATCTTGAGTTGCTCTTTATAGGCATCCCAAACATTAGCGACCCAGATGATCCAGACCGGCTTTGTCATTCGGTTCGTACAGAAGTTTGGAGTTGAGGACTTTCTTGAAATTCTTTTCATACAGGTGCCACTTTGTCTTTCTCACATTTCTGTGGACGGCAGGTTCAGGCGCTTTTTCAGCGAGTTTGAACTCAATATAATGGTGATCTGAGAATGAGTGGTCGTCCAGTACATTCCACCCAATAATTTTGTCTGACAGCCGGTCAGTAGCAAACGTTACGTCGAGTACTTCTTGTCTGTCTTTAATTGTAAAGGTCGGTTTATTACCTATGTTACAAATACTTAGGTTGGTAGTTAGAATAAAGTCAAGAAGCGAATCACCCCTATTGTTTATATCCGTACTACCCCAGATAGTATGATGAGCGTTCGTGTCTGCGCCAACAATCAGCTCGACCTCGTCAGATGTTGCTTCTTCTACTACTTCCCTGAATAAAGCAGTCGGTACTACAGCTTCATAAGGCAAGTAACTGGAGACCACCCAATATATGCGATTACCGATCTCCAGACTAGCAGATGTTTGGTCTTTACCACTTAAATTAGCCAGGAGAAAGATACTTAGATCTTTCCTGGCCAAAATGCAGGTTCTTGGAGTGCCTTCACAGTTGGCCACAAGCAGTTTAAAGTTGGGTGTCCTGATACCGCACACCCTTCCTCCCACTGCGTAGGGCTCCTGTATCAGGACGATGTCTACTGCACCTGTGGACAGGCGCAGCAATAGAGCCGCTGAGGCTGCTTTAGCGTGATGGAGGTTAATCTGTAAAATTCTTACCATCATTGGTAATTGACAGATTAACTTCCACCCCGACAAGGGTGTTATCGAACTCTTCGTCCGTATCATCGAGAAGCGTGTCCCCGCCAGATGCGTCAAAGAGTCCGGAGACTCCCCTCAGCCCCTCTGTGTCAGAAGTAGAGCTTTCGTCCTCAGAGTAGGACGTTACAGATCTTCTGTTAGAGTTGGAGTCACCCGAAATAATGGGCGTGGATACCTTCGCACTTCCAGAAAGCTGTGTATCAACCGCGGTGGACGACTCACCTTCCGCAGTGGGAACTATATCCTGCTTGTATACCTTCAAGACTATAGTCTCGAAGCCATACTGTAGGGTTGCACTTGCACGTTGTATATGGGAGGTGGATTCGGCGTTAAGGATCAAATTGACCTGCCGCTTTTTACCATCCGCCTCACCCACCTTGCTGATTCTCCAATTATGGGCGGGCAGACCAGGATTGGAATCTTTTATTATTTCTAATATGTCAGCCGGGTTGGAGGGCTCTTCTGTAACCCAGGTGATGGCTCTAGGGTGACTAGGGATGTTGTTTTTTTCGACAATATCCAACTGGGCACCCGGCCACACCTCACCCGCTCGACTCAGAGCAGCCTTATACAGGTCTACTGATCTGGCATCACCGAAATGTAAGAGCTTTACTCTCCCCTGATGCCACCCTGCATCGTTGCAGATTGGTGGTGTGCCCGGCATCTCTCTACGGACATCGAGGTAATGAGCCATAATGGCTGATTGCACATGGCTCCATTTGTCCTTGAGGATGGATCCATCCTCACTACTTCTGTCTATAACGGCCATCACTAGACTCTCCTTCGCCACTTCATTGAAGGGCTTGGTGAGTGTCCTGTTGATAGTGACATTTGGGCCTCTTGCCTTTTTCGAGGGCAGGGGTTCATCAGGTGATCTGATTCTTTTGACTTTATTAGCCGTTAACACAGCTGAATTTGTGGCTCTTTCAGCCGACTGATTGGCCTTAGAAGCATCTAAGACGCCTTTAGCCCAGGTAAGTGACTCGTTTTGTTTTTCGGTAAGAGCCGAAACCTCAACAGCCTCCAACTTCGTCAGAACTCTGAGCGCTATCCGGTGCTCATTGTGTTTCCGTTTTGACGGTCGGACATGACGTTTTGCCCTCACCGTACCACCTGTTGTGAGTACTGGGGGGAAATTTTCACCATGTTTGGTGTGGTCGGCTTTGGCCAAGACCAACGGACGGACAGTAGGACGATTGGGGAACCCCGCTCCATCGGAACGCGAAGGCATCCCCGCCAATGAATTTTTTTTCCGTATTAGCCCGTAATAGGTACTACGATGTAGGCCTTCCAGACTTTGTACAGATTTTGTTTTGTTTTTGCGATTGCGTAATAGGTACTGCGTAATAGATTTTAACTATCCGCTCTGTGCTAAACACGTCCGTTCACTACGACTGATCAGCAACGAGTCATCTTCCAATTATTTAACTAATGTGGAACATCTTATCCTGGAAAAAATTAGGCTTAATTCCGAAATAAACGAAAACGATTTTTTTTAAATAAACGTGTGAAGTAAATCTGCAAACAAGTATTTTACGATTTTGTTATCAAAATTTATAAGTTCCTTTTTTTCATCTAAAGAATGAACAAGCTGGCACGTTGCAGGAAAAAAATATTACATTATTAATTCATTTAAATGAAAACCTTAAAAAATAATATATTTCATTTGATTCGTTGCAGGAAAAAAAAATATTACATTATTAATTCATTTAAATGAAAACCTTAAAAATAATATATTTCATTTGATTCATTTAAATAAATTGGAAAAATTTATTGGGAATTATTACCTTCTAACCATCTGAAAAGCGTCATGATTTTTTTTACAACGTTTCAACAGCGTTGTAAAATACCGCCGTCACACCTTATATCGGTGTTATCATTTTGACGCATTAAAAACGCTTGATCCCACCGTGTGATGACGGCGCACAGTGCTTTCACATCGCTTTGAGCATGGTATTTTTCTGGCTGGGCGTGTCTTTCATCGTGGGAAGAGTTGGATGCCTTCTTGACTGAGAGAATTCGCACTCTTTGGTGCCTTCATGGTATGAGGGGAGATGAATCTCCAAAGCACTCAAAAGGGAAGAAGGTCCATGCTCATACTAACGCAGCGTCTTCGGAATCTTGTCGTTCTTCTCCAGCGGGTTGTATTCTTTGCCAAAATCAGAATTACAAAATTTACGCGTGCCCACGTTTTTCAAGATCTACGCCTTCGGATCGATTCACTACAGCCAAACGTCACCGTTTATGCGTAAATTGCCTGCGTAAAGGCCACGAAGTCAAGAATTGTGATAGCAAACGTCGTTGTTTGAGATGCAATAGGAATCATCATACTTTGTTGCATAGCGACGAAACCACTCCGAGTAATTCGACTCTATTGGCAAGCACAGCCAACGCGAATGTTCTTCCTGCTCCTCCACTTGAACATTTTGAACCATCCACATCGGCTGGATGTGCATCTCGTCAATCTTTTCATGTCGCGCAGAATAAACCTGCCATATTGGGAACGGCTATGGTGAATATCGTTCATCACGGTGTTTGGTATTCTGCTAGGGCGTTGATTGACACAGCTTCGGAGGGCTCTTTTATATCGGACAGTCTTCAAAATCGGTTGAAGCTTCCGTCAAATCGTACCATCGCTAATAATATTTCTGAATAAACGGTGTAGTTTTCTTCTAGAAAAAGTTGTCAATTGAATATAGGCTCTTCTATTGATTCCTCTATCCTACTAGAGACCACTGCCATTGTCCTTCCTTCCGTTTCGGGAAACCTGCCTTCCTTTACGGTCACTTCGGACCTCAAAATACCTTTACCCAATATTCGTTTGGCTGATTCCAATTTGTTTGATTCCCGCCCAGTAGATATTTTGATAGGAGCTGACATATATCCTAAAATTCTTCTAGAAGGTTTTCTTCGAAATTCGTCAGGATCGTTGATCGCTCAAAATACTGTATTTGGTTGGGTAATTACTGGGACCCTTCCTACCTAACAAGTTCGTGCATTTTCGTTAAAAGCCAATATATCTTCAATTACTTGCCTTTCGTTCGTACTTATCGTCGCACCTCCTTTAAATTCGCATCGTTTTTTTTTAATTTACATCGTATATTTGAACTTTTTGAAATCGAAATATTACTAGAACTTGTCGTGATCGGGTTTATGCGGGCTCGAATTATATTAAATCTATTGGAAACTTCAATTTCATATCTTGATTTGTCGTCGGAGTCTACCAGGTATGGCAGTAACGCCAATTTTTCAATAGACCGTGGTTACTAGAAACGCTTTTCACTGCACAAAATTTCAAGTGTTTGTATTTTAAATTATCCCGACTTTAAATTTACATTAAATAACTATATTTACAACTTTGGAGGCTTTGGCGACCCCACCTGAAATTTTCCAGAAAACATTTTCGTAAAATATTTTAATCCTTAAATGTCTTTTTTGAAAGAACTTTCTTGACATTTTCCGAAAAAGGGCCAAATTGACCCATTAAGAGGGGAGCTAATGGGTTAAGATCTTCCACAAAACTGATCCTCATAAAATTCCACTATGTAACTCTGACAATAAGAAATCACTCAGACATTAACTTACCGCATTTTTTCTTTTAATATAATGTTCCTTTTGACAAAAAAAAATGAAAACTTTGACCTACTGTAAAAAATAACTCGGACCAGCGGGACCATAGGTTTATTCTACAAAAATAATCTACTCAACATGCCCATTCAGAATTACAGAGTCGCTCTTCTGATCCAATAATTCCACAGATATCACGGCTTTAAATTTACATTATAGCATTTTTTTGTATAAGTTGGCATATAAATTCTTTAATTAAATGTAAAGAGCTTTAATTACAGCTTTGGTGTCCTTGGCGACCCCCACTGAAATTTTCCGGCAACAATTTTCGTGGAATATATTGATCCTTAAATGTCCTTTTTGAAAGGACTTTTTTTAGTTTTTTCGAAAAAAGGGCGGAACTGACCCATTAAGAGGGGAGCTAGAGGGTTAGGATCTTCCACAAAAATGATCCTCATAAAATTCCACTATGTAAATCTGACAATAAGAAATCACTCAGACATTTATTTACAGCATTTTTTTCATTTAGTATAATGCTCCCTTCGACCAAAAAATGAAAACTTTGACCCACTGTAAAAAAAAAACTCAGACCAGCTGGACCATAAGTTTATTCTACAAAAATGATCTACTCAACATGCCCTTTCAGAATTATACGGTCGCTATTCTGTTCCAAAAATGTTGTTGGACAGTGTTATTACATGAAACTAATCGTGTTTTATTTATATTCTATTTCTCTTACTCTCTTTTTATTTGCACTCGCGGTAACAACTCTTTGCTCCCCTACGCATCCGCCGGCGTAATCATTGGTCCTTCGAGCCGGATTTGAGCTGCCGCTGCCCTACATCGTCGTGGAATTGGTTTTTGCTGTCTTTTCGTCAAGGAAAGCATCCCTCAGTCATCAACAAACCATCATTTTACAACAAAAACATTGGTAAGTACATTCAGTAGACTAGTGAGCGTCGCGAGTGTTTTTATTTATTTAAAATAAAACAAAAGATTTTGGTCGGCTATCAAAAACCCTATCGCGTTTTTTTGTTAAAATATACAGTCCACATCATTGTCATTTCGTTGCTTCATCGCGCTTAAAATCAATCGGGAATAATTCTATTCCATATACAAAACATTAATATTCGTTTCGGTTTGATTTTTTCGCTTTAAATTGTTAAAATAATTCCAAATCATTTCTGTCGTGCAGTGTGTAGTGCTCAGTGTCACTCGTTTATATATTTGATTGTTTGTTTTGGTTTTCAATTGCAATGCCTTCGGCTAGCTACATGCGAGTCTATTTAGTGTAACAACAACAAATTCGATAGAGCACCTCTCCTCTTGCTACTCCCTTCACTCGTTGTTTGGTCCTTCGTACATTTATATTGTCGCTTTTGCTTGGCTCGGTTTAACCAACATACTCGTACATACATTCAATCAACATTGCTCGAAGGTGGCGCTTCGAACCTGAGCGAACATAACCACTCCATATGAGGTTGCGTCGAGCATATTTCGATCTCATACCTACAGTGGGTTCTAGGAAAACGTGCTTCTTATGAAAAATAAATTAAATATTTTTGTGGTGATATTTTTAAAATAGTGATAGATTATACATACATTATTTTCTGTCTTATACGACACAGTGCACCCTACATTTGGTCAATTAAAAGTGTGACTTTTGAACTTTTTCGTTTTTGATTCGGTTGATTGTCTTTTTGGTGGGTTTTCGGCACATGATCAACGTGCACCCTACAGTCGGTAAACTCAACCTATAATCGACATTTAAATTACTGATATTTCGGTACACCGCGAGAAATTTATTGAATATTTTTAGACTTTTTGCAACATCTGATTTTTTTAATTAAATTTTCTAAATATACCTATAAAAATGTCTCCAACACCCCTTGACTTATTTGTAAGAGCTTCGGATGCTCTAGTCAAGTTTGATACATATTTCCGTCTTCTGAAAGATGAGGATATAGATGTATATATTCTTGAGGTTCGCAGTTCCGAGTTGAACAAACTGTGGACGGGCACCCAAGAAATGTTCGAAAAGTGTATTGATTACTTGTCCTCTTCCTAAGACGCGGGGAAAGCGGACATCGATTCAGTGGACAGTAAATATGATGCGTCCCATCAAACATATATGAATTGTCTGTCCGCTATCAATAGAAAACTTGCAGTTTAAAAATATCTCTCGTAGATTGTCCCTCAATTTGACTGATCGTAGCTCGGTTGATTCACAAGAAACTTTCGGGGACTCACATAATACAGACTTTTTGGACAATATGAGTACGTCGACTCACACTTCTCGTGAAATCGGTACTCATGTCGATTCTCCGACTGCATTACGTTTTGAAAATTGTGATAGGAACTTTCGCATGGGAAGTGACCAACTAACTAGTGACAGCGTACATAATCTTTCGCTTCCGCCATGTGACATAGACGTTTTTGAGGGCGATTTCTTATCATGGCCCACCTTTCGAGACTTGTAAACCGCAGTCTACATAAATAACACTCGTTTAAGTGACATCGAGCGCTTGTGTCATTTGGTTGCCAAAACTAGTGTGGAAGCTCGCGAGATTTTCTCGAAATTTCTACTAAATCGTAGTTTCGTTCTCGCGTGGAAAGCTTTAAGAGACACGTACGACAATCCTCGGCTTCTAGTACATAATCAATTGAAAATATTTATTTTCGCTTCCGGTACTCGAAATCGATTGAAAATATTTATTTTCGCTTCCGGTACTCGAAATCGAAACAAGTTCGGGATTGAAATCGACTGATAATTGGGATCCGATAGTAGTGTTTATTTGCCTCCAACGGTTACCTAAACTTACACAAAAGTTGCGGGAACAAAGTGTGAAGGATAAATCGCCCAGCCAGAAATTTATGACGGTACCACGAAAAAAGCGTTGTGAAAGCACTGTTTTGGGACGCTTTCACAACGCTTGCTCTTTAAAGCGCTGTTTCGTGATGGATTTAAAATGCTTTGAGAACAAATAATTTGAGAAAAAGAATCCTTTTTGGAAAGTTAGTCATTAAATCGATACCTCCATTCCAAAACATGCTAAGTCGAAGGCTTTTAGGTTTTAGGTTCTAGGTTTTTAGTGAACTGTGTATAAAAGCAAAAAATCTAATTTAATAACATTTTTAAAGTAACGTCACCACCATACACTAAAACATTAAAATTGCGTGGCTTTCCAATTATTTAACTAATGTGGAACATCTTATCCTGGAAAAAATTAGGCTTAATTCCGAAATAAACGAAAACGATTTTTTTTAAATAAACATGTGAAGTAAATCCGCAAACAAGTATTTTACGATTTTGTTATCAAAATTTATAAGTTCCTTTTTTTCATCTAAAGAATGAACAAGCTGGCACGTTGCAGGAAAAAATATTACATTATTAATTCATTTAAATGAAAACCTTAAAAATAATATATTTCATTTGATTCGTTGCAGGAAAAAATATTACATTATTGGAAAAATTTATTGGGAATTATTACCTTCTAACCATCTGAAAAGCGTCATGATTTTTTTTTACAACGTTTCAACAGCGTTGTAAAATACCGCCGTCACACCTTATATTGGTGTTATCATTTTGACGCATTAAAAACGCTTGATCCCACCGTGTGATGACGGCGCACAGTGCTTTCACAACGCTTTGAGGATGGTATTTTTCTGGCTGGGCGTGTCTTCCATCGTGGGAAGAGTTGGATGCCTTCTTGACTGAGAGAATTCGCACTCTTTGGTGCCTTCATGGTATGAGGGGAGATGAATCTCCAAAGCACTCAAAAGGGAAGAAGGTCCATGCTCATACTAACGCAGCGTCTTCGGAATCTTGTCGTTCTTCTCCAGCGGGTTGTATTCTTTGCCAAAATCAGAATCACAAAATTTACGCGTGCCCACGTTTTTCAAGATCTACGCCTTCGGATCGATTCACTACAGCCAAACGTCACCGTTTATGCGTAAATTGCCTGCGTAAAGGCCACGAAGTCAAGAATTGTGATAGCAAACGTCGTTGTTTGAGATGCAATAGGAATCATCATACTTTGTTGCATAGCGACGAAACCACTCCGAGTAATTCGACTCTATTGGCAAGCACAGCCAACGCGAATGTTCTTCCTGCTCCTCCACTTGAACATTTTGAACCATCCACATCGGCTGGATGTGCATCTCGTCAATCTTTTCATGTCGCGCAGAATAAACCTGCCATATTGGGAACGGCTATGGTGAATATCGTTCATCACGGTGTTTGGTATTCTGCTAGGGCGTTGATTGACACAGCTTCGGAGGGCTCTTTTATATCGGACAGTCTTCAAAATCGGTTGAAGCTTCCGTCAAATCGTACCATCGCTAATAATATTTCTGAATAAACGGTGTAGTTTTCTTCTAGAAAAAGTTGTTAATTGAATATAGGCTCTTCTATTGATTCCTCTATCCTACTAGAGACCACTGCCATTGTCCTTCCTTCCGTTTCGGGAAACCTGCCTTCCTTTACGGTCACTTCGGACCTCAAAATACCTTTACCCAATATTCGTTTGGCTGATTCCAATTTGTTTGATTCCCGCCCAGTAGATATTTTGATAGGAGCTGACATATATCCTAAAATTCTTCTAGAAGGTTTTCTTCGAAATTCGTCAGGATCGTTGATCGCTCAAAATACTGTATTTGGTTGGGTAATTACTGGGACCCTTCCTACCTAACAAGTTCGTGCATTTTCGTTAAAAGCCAATATATCTTCAATTACTTGCCTTTCGTTCGTACTTATCGTCGCACCTCCTTTAAATTCGCATCGTTTTTTTTTAATTTACATCGGATATTTGAACTTTTTGAAATCGAAATATTACTAGAACTTGTCGTGATCGGGTTTATGCGGGCTCGAATTATATTAAATCTATTGGAAACTTCAATTTCATATCTTGATTTGTCGTCGGAGTCTACCAGGTATGGCAGTAACGCCAATTTTTCAATAGACCGTGGTTACTAGAAACGCTTTTCACTGCACAAAATTTCAAGTGTTTGTATTTTAAATTATCCCGACTTTAAATTTACATTATACGAGTATTATTTATTTACAAGTTGGCCTTTAATTTTGCTAATTAAACGTAAATAACTATATTTACAACTTTGGAGGCTTTGGCGACCCCACCTGAAATTTTCCAGAAAACATTTTCGTAAAATATTTTAATCCTTAAATGTCTTTTTTGAAAGGACTTTCTTGACATTTTCCGAAAAAGGGCCAAATTGACCCATTAAGAGGGGAGCTAATGGGTTAAGATCTTCCACAAAACTGATCCACATAAAATTCCACTATGTAACTCTGACAATAAGAAATCACTCAGACATTAACTTACCGCATTTTTTCTTTTAATATAATGTTCCTTTTGACAAAAAAAATGAAAACTTTGACCTACTGTAAAAAATAACTCGGACCAGCGGGACCATAGGTTTATTCTACAAAAATAATCTACTCAGCATGCCCATTCAGAATTATAGAGTCGCTCTTCTGATCCAATAATTCCACAGATATCACGGCTTTAAATTTACATTATAGCATTTTTTTGTATAAGTTGGCATATAATTTCTCTAATTAAATGTAAAGAGCTTTAATTACAACTTTGGTGTCCTTGGCGACCCCCACTGAAATTTTCCGGCAACAATTTTCGTGGAATATATTCATCCTTAAATGTCCTTTTTGAAAGGACTTTTTTTAGTTTTTTCGAAAAAAGGGCGAAACTGACCCATTAAGAGGGGAGCTAGAGGGTTAGGATCTTCCACAAAAATGATCCTCATAAAATTCCACTATGTAAATCTGACAATAAGAAATCACTCAGACATTTATTTACAGCATTTTTTTCATTTAGTATAATGCTCCCTTCGACCAAAAAATGAAAACTTTGACCCACTGTAAAAAAAAAACTCAGACCAGCTGGACCATAAGTTTATTCTACAAAAATGATCTACTCAACATGCCCTTTCAGAATTATACGGTCGCTATTCTGTTCCAAAAATGTTGTTGGACAGTGTTATTACATGAAACTAATCGTGTTTTATTTATATTCTATTTCTCTTACTCTCTTTTTATTTGCACTCGCGGTAACAACTCTTTGCTCCCCTACGCATCCGCCGGCGTAATCATTGGTCCTTCGAGCCGGATTTGAGCTGCTGCTGCCCTACATCGTCGTGGAATTGGTTTTTGCTGTCTTTTCGTCAAGGAAAACATCCCTCAGTCATCAACAAACCATCATTTTACAACAAAAACATTGGTACGTACATTCAGTAGACTAGTGAGCGTCGCGAGTGTTTTTATTTATTTAAAATAAAACAAAAGATTTTGGTCGGCTATCAAAAACCCTATCGCGTTTTTTTGTTAAAATATACAGTCCACATCATTGTCATTTCGTTGCTTCATCGCGCTTAAAATCAATCGGGAATAATTCTATTCCATATACAAAACATTAATATTCGTTTCGGTTTGATTTTTCGCTTTAAATTGTTAAAATAATTCCAAATCATTTCTGTCGTGCAGTGTGTAGTGCTCAGTGTCACTCGTTTATATATTTGATTGTTTGTTTTGGTTTTCAATTGCAATGCCTTCGGCTAGCTACATGCCAGTCTATTTAGTGTAACAACAACAAATTCGATAGAGCACCTCTCCTCTTGCTACTCCCTTCACTCGTTGTTTGGTCCTTCGTACATTTATGTTGTCGCTTTTGCTTGGCTCGGTTTAACCAACATACTCGTACATACATTCAATCAACATTGCTCGAAGGTGGCGCTTCGAACCTGAGCGAACATAACCACTCCATATGAGGTTGCGTCGAGCATATTTCGATCTCATACCTACAGTGGGTTCTAGGAAAACGTGCTTCTTATGAAAAATAAATTAAATATTTTTGTGGTGATATTTTTAAAATAGTGATAGATTATACATACATTATTTTCTGTCTTATACGACACAGTGCACCCTACATTTGGTCAATTAAAAGTGTGACTTTTGAACTTTTTCGTTTTTGATTCGGTTGATTGTCTTTTTGGTGGGTTTTCGGCACATGATCAACGTGCACCCTACAGTCGGTAAACTCAACCTATAATCGACATTTAAATTACTGATATTTCGGTACACCGCGAGAAATTTATTGAATATTTTTAGACTTTTTGCAACATCTGATTTTTTTAATTAAATTTTCTAAATATACCTATAAAAATGTCTCCAACACCCCTTGACTTATTTGTAAGAGCTTCGGATGCTCTAGTCAAGTTTGATACATATTTCCGTCTTCTGAAAGATGAGGATATAGATGTATATATTCTTGAGGTTCGCAGTTCCGAGTTGAACAAACTGTGGACGGGCACCCAAGAAATGTTCGAAAAGTGTATTGATTACTTGTCCTCTTCCTAAGACGCGGGGAAAGCGGACATCGATTCAGTGGACAGTAAATATGATGTGTCCCATCAAACATATATGAATTGTCTGTCCGCTATCAATAGAAAACTTGCAGTTTAAAAATATCTCTCGTAGATTGTCCCTCAATTTGACTGATCGTAGCTCGGTTGATTCACAAGAAACTTTCGGGGACTCACATAATACAGACTTTTTGGACAATATGAGTACGTCGACTCACACTTCTCGTGAAATCGGTACTCATGTCGATTCTCCGACTGCATTACGTTTTGAAAATTGTGATAGCAACTTTCGCATGGGAAGTGACCAACTAACTAGTGACAGCGTACATAATCTTTCGCTTCCGCCATGTGACATAGACGTTTTTGAGGGCGATTTCTTATCATGGCCCACCTTTCGAGACTTGTAAACCGCAGTCTACATAAATAACACTCGTTTAAGTGACATCGAGCGCTTGTGTCATTTGGTTGCCAAAACTAGTGTGGAAGCTCGCGAGATTTTCTCGAAATTTCTACTAAATCGTAGTTTCGTTCTCGCGTGGAAAGCTTTAAGAGACACGTACGACAATCCTCGGCTTCTAGTACATAATCAATTGAAAATATTTATTTTCGCTTCCGGTACTCGAAATCGATTGAAAATATTTATTTTCGCTTCCGGTACTCGAAATCGAAACAAGTTCGGGATTGAAATCGACTGATAATTGGGATCCGATAGTAGTGTTTATTTGCCTCCAACGGTTACCTAAACTTACACAAAAGTTGCGGGAACAAAGTGTGAAGGATAAATCGCCCAGCCAGAAATTTATGACGGTACCACGAAAAAAGCGTTGTGAAAGCACTGTTTTGGGACGCTTTCACAACGCTTGCTCTTTAAAGCGCTGTTTCGTGATGGATTTAAAATGCTTTGAGAACAAATAATTTGAGAAAAAGAATCCTTTTTGGAAAGTTAGTCATTAAATCGATACCTCCATTCCAAAACATGCTAAGTCGAAGGCTTTTAGGTTTTAGGTTCTAGGTTTTTAGTGAACTGTGTATAAAAGCAAAAAATCTAATTTAATAACATTTTTAAAGTAACGTCACCACCATACACTAAAACATTAAAATTGCGTGGCTTTCCAATTATTTAACTAATGTGGAACATCTTATCCTGGGAAAAATTAGGCTTAATTCCGAAATAAACGAAAACTATTTTTTTTAAATAAACATGTGAAGTAAATCCGCAAACAAGTATTTTACGATTTTGTTATCAAAATTTATAAGTTCCTTTTTTTCATCTAAAGAATGAACAAGCTGGCACGTTGCAGGAAAAAATATTACATTATTAATTCATTTAAATGAAAACCTTAAAAATAATATATTTCATTTGATTCGTTGCAGGAAAAAATATTACATTATTGGAAAAATTTATTGGGAATTATTACCTTCTAACCATCTGAAAAGCGTCATGATTTTTTTTTACAACGTTTCAACAGCGTTGTAAAATACCGCCGTCACACCTTATATTGGTGTTATCATTTTGACGCATTAAAAACGCTTGATCCCACCGTGTGATGACGGCGCACAGTGCTTTCACAACGCTTTGAGGATGGTATTTTTCTGGCTGGGCGTGTCTTCCATCGTGGGAAGAGTTGGATGCCTTCTTGACTGAGAGAATTCGCACTCTTTGGTGCCTTCATGGTATGAGGGGAGATGAATCTCCAAAGCACTCAAAAGGGAAGAAGGTCCATGCTCATACTAACGCAGCGTCTTCGGAATCTTGTCGTTCTTCTCCAGCGGGTTGTATTCTTTGCCAAAATCAGAATCACAAAATTTACGCGTGCCCACGTTTTTCAAGATCTACGCCTTCGGATCGATTCACTACAGCCAAACGTCACCGTTTATGCGTAAATTGCCTGCGTAAAGGCCACGAAGTCAAGAATTGTGATAGCAAACGTCGTTGTTTGAGATGCAATAGGAATCATCATACTTTGTTGCATAGCGACGAAACCACTCCGAGTAATTCGACTCTATTGGCAAGCACAGCCAACGCGAATGTTCTTCCTGCTCCTCCACTTGAACATTTTGAACCATCCACATCGGCTGGATGTGCATCTCGTCAATCTTTTCATGTCGCGCAGAATAAACCTGCCATATTGGGAACGGCTATGGTGAATATCGTTCATCACAGTGTTTGGTATTCTGCTAGGGCGTTGATTGACACAGCTTCGGAGGGCTCTTTTATATCGGACAGTCTTCAAAATCGGTTGAAGCTTCCGTCAAATCGTACCATCGCTAATAATATTTCTGAATAAACGGTGTAGTTTTCTTCTAGAAAAAGTTGTCAATTGAATATAGGCTCTTCTATTGATTCCTCTATCCTACTAGAGACCACTGCCATTGTCCTTCCTTCCGTTTCGGGAAACCTGCCTTCCTTTACGGTCACTTCGGACCTCAAAATACCTTTACCCAATATTCGTTTGGCTGATTCCAATTTGTTTGATTCCCGCCCAGTAGATATTTTGATAGGAGCTGACATATATCCTAAAATTCTTCTAGAAGGTTTTCTTCGAAATTCGTCAGGATCGTTGATCGCTCAAAATACTGTATTTGGTTGGGTAATTACTGGGACCCTTCGTACCTAACAAGTTCGTGCATTTTCGTTAAAAGCCAATATATCTTCAATTACTTGCCTTTCGTTCGTACTTATCGTCGCACCTCCTTTAAATTCGCATCGTTTTTTTTTAATTTACATCGTATATTTGAACTTTTTGAAATCGAAATATTACTAGAACTTGTCGTGATCGGGTTTATGCGGGCTCGAATTATATTAAATCTATTGGAAACTTCAATTTCATATCTTGATTTGTCGTCGGAGTCTACCAGGTATGGCAGTAACGCCAATTTTTCAATAGACCGTGGTTACTAGAAACGCTTTTCACTGCACAAAATTTCAAGTGTTTGTATTTTAAATTATCCCGACTTTAAATTTACATTATACGAGTATTATTTATTTACAAGTTGGCCTTTAATTTTGCTAATTAAACGTAAATAACTATATTTACAACTTTGGAGGCTTTGGCGACCCCACCTGAAATTTTCCAGAAAACATTTTCGTAAAATATTTTAATCCTTAAATGTCTTTTTTGAAAGGACTTTCTTGACATTTTCCGAAAAAGGGCCAAATTGACCCATTAAGAGGGGAGCTAATGGGTTAAGATCTTCCACAAAACTGATCCACATAAAATTCCACTATGTAACTCTGACAATAAGAAATCACTCAGACATTAACTTACCGCATTTTTTCTTTTAATATAATGTTCCTTTTGACAAAAAAATGAAAACTTTGACCTACTGTAAAAAATAACTCGGACCAGCGGGACCATAGGTTTATTCTACAAAAATAATCTACTCAACATGCCCATTCAGAATTATAGAGTCGCTCTTCTGATCCAATAATTCCACAGATATCACGGCTTTAAATTTACATTATAGCATTTTTTTGTATAAGTTGGCATATAATTTCTCTAATTAAATGTAAAGAGCTTTAATTACAGCTTTGGTGTCCTTGGCGACCCCCACTGAAATTTTCCGGCAACAATTTTCGTGGAATATATTCATCCTTAAATGTCCTTTTTGAAAGGACTTTTTTTAGTTTTTTCGAAAAAAGGGCGAAACTGACCCATTAAGAGGGGAGCTAGAGGGTTAGGATCTTCCACAAAAATGATCCTCATAAAATTCCACTATGTAAATCTGACAATAAGAAATCACTCAGACATTTATTTACAGCATTTTTTTCATTTAGTATAATGCTCCCTTCGACCAAAAAATGAAAACTTTGACCCACTGTAAAAAAAAAACTCAGACCAGCTGGACCATAAGTTTATTCTACAAAAATGATCTACTCAACATGCCCTTTCAGAATTATACGGTCGCTATTCTGTTCCAAAAATGTTGTTGGACAGTGTTATTACATGAAACTAATCGTGTTTTATTTATATTCTATTTCTCTTACTCTCTTTTTATTTGCACTCGCGGTAACAACTCTTTGCTCCCCTACGCATCCGCCGGCGTAATCATTGGTCCTTCGAGCCGGATTTGAGCTGCTGCTGCCCTACATCGTCGTGGAATTGGTTTTTGCTGTCTTTTCGTCAAGGAAAACATCCCTCAGTCATCAACAAACCATCATTTTACAACAAAAACATTGGTACGTACATTCAGTAGACTAGTGAGCGTCGCGAGTGTTTTTATTTATTTAAAATAAAACAAAAGATTTTGGTCGGCTATCAAAAACCCTATCGCGTTTTTTGTTAAAATATACAGTCCACATCATTGTCATTTCGTTGCTTCATCGCGCTTAAAATCAATCGGGAATAATTCTATTCCATATACAAAACATTAATATTCGTTTCGGTTTGATTTTTCGCTTTAAATTGTTAAAATAATTCCAAATCATTTCTGTCGTGCAGTGTGTAGTGCTCAGTGTCACTCGTTTATATATTTGATTGTTTGTTTTGGTTTTCAATTGCAATGCCTTCGGCTAGCTACATGCGAGTCTATTTAGTGTAACAACAACAAATTCGATAGAGCACCTCTCCTCTTGCTACTCCCTTCACTCGTTGTTTGGTCCTTCGTACATTTATATTGTCGCTTTTGCTTGGCTCGGTTTAACCAACATACTCGTACATACATTCAATCAACATTGCTCGAAGGTGGCGCTTCGAACCTGAGCGAACATAACCACTCCATATGAGGTTGCGTCGAGCATATTTCGATCTCATACCTACAGTGGGTTCTAGGAAAACGTGCTTCTTATGAAAAATAAATTAAATATTTTTGTGGTGATATTTTTAAAATAGTGATAGATTATACATACATTATTTTCTGTCTTATACGACACAGTGCACCCTACATTTGGTCAATTAAAAGTGTGACTTTTGAACTTTTTCGTTTTTGATTCGGTTGATTGTCTTTTTGGTGGGTTTTCGGCACATGATCAACGTGCACCCTACAGTCGGTAAACTCAACCTATAATCGACATTTAAATTACTGATATTTCGGTACACCGCGAGAAATTTATTGAATATTTTTAGACTTTTTGCAACATCTGATTTTTTTAATTAAATTCTCTAAATATACCTATAAAAATGTCTCCAACACCCCTTGACTTATTTGTAAGAGCTTCGGATGCTCTAGTCAAGTTTGATACATATTTCCGTCTTCTGAAAGATGAGGATATAGATGTATATGGTCTTGAGGTTCGCAGTTCCGAGTTGAACAAACTGTGGACGGGCACCCAAGAAATGTTCGAAAAGTGTATTGATTACTTGTCCTCTTCCTAAGACGCGGGGAAAGCGGACATCGATTCAGTGGACAGTAAATATGATGTGTCCCATCAAACATATATGAATTGTCTGTCCGCTATCAATAGAAAACTTGCAGTTTAAAAATATCTCTCGTAGATTGTCCCTCAATTTGACTGATCGTAGCTCGGTTGATTCACAAGAAACTTTCGGGGACTCACATAATACAGACTTTTTGGACAATATGAGTACGTCGACTCACACTTCTCGTGAAATCGGTACTCAAGTCGATTCTCCGACTGCATTACGTTTTGAAAATTGTGATAGCAACTTTCGCATGGGAAGTGACCAACTAACTAGTGACAGCGTACATAATCTTTCGCTTCCGCCATGTGACATAGACGTTTTTGAGGGCGATTTCTTATCATGGCCCACCTTTCGAGACTTGTAAACCGCAGTCTACATAAATAACACTCGTTTAAGTGACATCGAGCGCTTGTGTCATTTGGTTGCCAAAACTGGTGTGGAAGCTCGCGAGATTTTCTCGAAATTTCTACTAAATCGTAGTTTCGTTCTCGCGTGGAAAGCTTTAAGAGACACGTACGACAATCCTCGGCTTCTAGTACATAATCAATTGAAAATATTTATTTTCGCTTCCGGTACTCGAAATCGAAACAAGTTCGGGATTGAAATCGACTGATAATTGGGATCCGATAGTAGTGTTTATTTGCCTCCAACGGTTACCTAAACTTACACAAAAGTTGCGGGAACAAAGTGTGAAGGATAAATCGCCCAGCCAGAAATTTATGACGGTACCACGAAAAAAGCGTTGTGAAAGCACTGTTTTGGGACGCTTTCACAACGCTTGCTCTTTAAAGCGCTGTTTCGTGATGGATTTAAAATGCTTTGAGAACAAATTTATTTGAGAAAAAGAATCCTTTTTGGAAAGTTAGTCATTAAATCGATACCTCCATTCCAAAACATGCTAAGTCGAAGGCTTTTAGGTTTCAGGTTCTAGGTTTTTAGTGAACTGTGTATAAAAGCAAAAAATCTAATTTAATAAAATTTTTAAAGTAACGTCACCACCATACACTAAAACATTAAAATTGCGTGGCTTTCCAATTATTTAACTAATGTGGAACATCTTATCCTGGAAAAAATTAGGCTTAATTCCGAAATAAACGAAAACTATTTTTTTTAAATAAACATGTGAAGTAAATCCGCAAACAAGTATTTTACGATTTTGTTATCAAAATTTATAAGTTCCTTTTTTTCATATAAAGAATGAACAAGCTGGCACGTTGCAGGAAAAAATATTACATTATTAATTCATTTAAATGAAAACCTTAAAAATAATATATTTCATTTGATTCATTGATTTTTAAATAAATTGGAAAAATTTATTGGGAATTATTACCTTCTAACCATCTGAAAAGCGTCATGATTTTTTTTACAACGTTTCAACAGCGTTGTAAAATACCGCCGTCACACCTTATATCGGTGTTATCATTTTGACGCTTTAAAAACGCTTGATCCCACCGTGTGATGACGGCGCACAGTGCTTTCACAACGCTTTGAGGATGGTATTTTTCTGGCTGGGCGTGTCTTTCATCGTGGGAAGAGTTGGATGCCTTCTTGACTGAGAGAATTCGCACTCTTTGGTGCCTTCATGGTATGAGGGGAGATGAATCTCCAAAGCACTCAAAAGGGAAGAAGGTCCATGCTCATACTAACGCAGCGTCTTCGGAATCTTGTCGTTCTTCTCCAGCGGGTTGTATTCTTTGCCAAAATCAGAATCACAAAATTTACGCGTGCCCACGTTTTTCAAGATCTACGCCTTCGGATCGATTCACTACAGCCAAACGTCACCGTTTATGCGTAAATTGCCTGCGTAAAGGCCACGAAGTCAAGAATTGTGATAGCAAACGTCGTTGTTTGAGATGCAATAGGAATCATCATACTTTGTTGCATCGCGACGAAACCACTCCGAGTAATTCGACTCTATTGGCAAGCACAGCCAACGCGAATGTTCTTCCTGCTCCTCCACTTGAACATTTTGAACCATCCACATCGGCTGGATGTGCATCTCGTCAATCTTTTCATGTCGCGCAGAATAAACCTGCCATATTGGGAACGGCTATGGTGAATATCGTTCATCACGGTGTTTGGTATTCTGCTAGGGCGTTGATTGACACAGCTTCGGAGGGCTCTTTTATATCGGACAGTCTTCAAAATCGGTTGAAGCTTCCGTCAAATCGTACCATCGCTAATAATATTTCTGAATAAACGGTGTAGTTTTCTTCTAGAAAAAGTTGTCAATTGAATATAGGCTCTTCTATTGATTCCTCTATCCTACTAGAGACCACTGCCATTGTCCTTCCTTCCGTTTCGGGAAACCTGCCTTCCTTTACGGTCACTTCGGACCTCAAAATACCTTTACCCAATATTCGTTTGGCTGATTCCAATTTGTTTGATTCCCGCCCAGTAGATATTTTGATAGGAGCTGACATATATCCTAAAATTCTTCTAGAAGGTTTTCTTCGAAATTCGTCAGGATCGTTGATCGCTCAAAATACTGTATTTGGTTGGGTAATTACTGGGACCCTTCCTACCTAACAAGTTCGTGCATTTTCGTTAAAAGCCAATATATCTTCAATTACTTGCCTTTCGTTCGTACTTATCGTCGCACCTTCTTTAAATTCGCATCGTTTTTTTTAATTTACATCGTATATTTGAACTTTTTGAAATCGTAATATTACTAGAACTTGTCGTGATCGAGTTTATGCGGGCTCGAATTATATTAAATCTATTGGAAACTTCAATTTTATATCTCGATTTGTCGTCGGAGTCTACGAGGTATGGCAGTAACGCCAATTTTTCAATAGACCGTGGTTACTATAAACGCTTTTCACTTCACAAAATTGCAAGTGTTTGTATTTTAAATTATCCCGACTTTAAATTTACATTATACGAGTATTATTTATTTATAAGTTGGCCTTTAATTTTGCTAATTAAACGTAAATAACTATATTTACAACTTTGGAGGCTTTGGCGACCCCACCTGAAATTTTCCAGAAAACATTTTCGTAAAATATTTTAATCCTTAAATGTCTATTTTGAAAGGACTTTCTTGACATTTTCCGAAAAAGGGCCAAATTGACCCATTAAGAGGGGAGCTAATGGGTTAAGATCTTCCACAAAACTGATCCTCATAAAATTCCACTATGTAACTCTGACAATAAGAAATCACTCAGACATTAACTTACCGCATTTTTTCTTTTAATATAATGTTCCTTTTGACAAAAAAAAATGAAAACTTTGACCTACTGTAAAAAATAACTCGGACCAGCGGGACCATAAGTTTATTCTACAAAAATAATCTACTCAACATGCCCATTCAGAATTATAGAGTCGCTCTTCTGATCCAATAATTCCACAGATATCACGGCTTTAAATTTACATTATAGCATTTTTTTGTATAAGTTGGCATATAATTTCTCTAATTAAATGTAAAGAGCTTTAATTACAGCTTTGGTGTCCTTGACGACCCCCACTGAAATTTTCCGGCAACAATTTTCGTGGAATATATTCATCCTTAAATGTCCTTTTTGAAAGGACTTTTTTTAGTTTTTTCGAAAAAAGGGCGAAACTGACCCATTAAGAGGGGAGCTAGAGGGTTAGGATCTTCCACAAAAATGATCCTCATAAAATTCCACTATGTAAATCTGACAATAAGAAATCACTCAGACATTTATTTACAGCATTTTTTTCGTTTAGTATAATGCTCCCTTCGACCAAAAAATGAAAACTTTGACCCACTGTAAAAAAAAAACTCAGACCAGCTGGACCATAAGTTTATTCTACAAAAATGATCTACTCAACATGCCCTTTCAGAATTATACGGTCGCTATTCTGTTCCAAAAATGTTGTTGGACAGTGTTATTACATGAAACTAATCGTGTTTTATTTATATTCTATTTCTCTTACTCTCTTTTTATTTGCACTCGCGGTAACAACTCTTTGCTCCCCTACGCATCCGCCGGCATAATCATTGGTCATTCGAGCCGGATTTGAGCTGCCGCTGCCCTACATCGTCGTGGAATTGGTTTTTGCTGTCTTTTCGTCAAGGAAAACATCCCTCAGTCATCAACAAACCATCATTTTACAACAAAAACATTGGTACGTACATTCAGTAGACTAGTGAGCGTCGCGAGTGTTTTTATTTATTTAAAATAAAACAAAAGATTTTGGTCGGCTATCAAAAACCCTATCGCGTTTTTTTGTTAAAATATACAGTCCACATCATTGTCATTTCGTTGCTTCATCGCGCTTAAAATCAATCGGGAATAATTCTATTCCATATACAAAACATTAATATTCGTTTCGGCTTGATTTTTTCGCTTTAAATTGTTAAAATAATTCCAAATCATTTCTGTCGTGCAGAGTGTAGTGCTCAGTGTCACTCGTTTATATATTTGATTGTTTGTTTTGGTTTTCAAGTGCAATGCCTTCGGCTAGCTACATGCGTGTCTATTTAGTGTAACAACAACAAATTCGATAGAGCACCTCTCCTCTTGCTACTCCCTTCACTCGTTGTTTGGTCCTTCGTACATTTATATTGTCGCTTTTGCTTGGCTCGGTTTAACCAACATACTCGTACATACATTCAATCAACATTGCTCGAAGGTGGCGCTTCGAACCTGAGCGAACATAACCACTCCATATGAGGTTGCGTCGAGCATATTTCGATCTCATACCTACAGTGGGTTCTAGGAAAACGTGCTTCTTATGAAAAATAAATTAAATATTTTTGTGGTGATATTTTTAAAATAGTGATAGATTATACATACATTATTTTCTGTCTTATACGACACAGTGCACCCTACATTTGGTCAATTAAAAGTGTGACTTTTGAACTTTTTCGTTTTTGATTCGGTTGATTGTCTTTTTGGTGGGTTTTCGGCACATGATCAACGTGCACCCTACAGTCGGTAAACTCAACCTATAATCGACATTTAAATTACTGATATTTCGGTACACCGCGAGAAATTTATTGAATATTTTTAGACTTTTTGCAACATCTGATTTTTTTAATTAAATTTTCTAAATATACCTATAAAAATGTCTCCAACACCCCTTGACTTATTTGTAAGAGCTTCGGATGCTCTAGTCAAGTTTGATACATATTTCCGTCTTCTGAAAGATGAGGATATAGATGTATATATTCTTGAGGTTCGCAGTTCCGAGTTGAACAAACTGTGGACGGGCACCCAAGAAATGTTCGAAAAGTGTATTGATTACTTGTCCTCTTCCTAAGACGCGGGGAAAGCGGACATCGATTCAGTGTAAATATGATGTGTCCCATCAAACATATATGAATTGTCTGTCCGCTATCAATAGAAAACTTGCAGTTTAAAAATATCTCTCGTAGATTGTCCCTCAATTTGACTGATCGTAGCTCGGTTGATTCACAAGAAACTTTCGGGGACTCACATAATACAGACTTTTTGGACAATATGAGTACGTCGACTCACACTTCTCGTGAAATCGGTACTCATGTCGATTCTCCGACTGCATTACGTTTTGAAAATTGTGATAGCAACTTTCGCATGGGAAGTGACCAACTAACTAGTGACAGCGTACATAATCTTTCGCTTCCGCCATGTGACATAGACGTTTTTGAGGGCGATTTCTTATCATGGCCCACCTTTCGAGACTTGTAAACCGCAGTCTACATAAATAACACTCGTTTAAGTGACATCGAGCGCTTGTGTCATTTGGTTGCCAAAACTAGTGTGGAAGCTCGCGAGATTTTCTCGAAATTTCTACTAAATCGTAGTTTCGTTCTCGCGTGGAAAGCTTTAAGAGACACGTACGACAATCCTCGGCTTCTAGTACATAATCAATTGAAAATATTTATTTTCGCTTCCGGTACTCGAAATCGAAACAAGTTCGGGATTGAAATCGACTGATAATTGGGATCCGATAGTAGTGTTTATTTGCCTCCAACGGTTACCTAAACTTACACAAAAGTTGCGGGAACAAAGTGTGAAGGATAAATCGCCCAGCCAGAAATTTATGACGGTACCACGAAAAAAGCGTTGTGAAAGCACTGTTTTGGGACGCTTCCACAACGCTTGCTCTTTAAAGCGCTGTTTCGTGATGGATTTAAAATGCTTTGAGAACAAATAATTTGAGAAAAAGAATCCTTTTTGGAAAGTTAGTCATTAAATCGATACCTCCATTCCAAAACATGCTAAGTCGAAGGCTTTTAGGTTTTAGGTTCTAGGTTTTTAGTGAACTGTGTATAAAAGCAAAAAATCTAATTTAATAACATTTTTAAAGTAACGTCACCACCATACACGAAAACATTAAAATTGCGTGGCTTTCCAATTATTTAAATATAATAAATTAAAAGATTTTCTATGAAATTAATGTGGAACATCTTATCCTGGAAAAAATTAGGCTTAATTCCGAAATAAACGAAAACGATTTTTTTTAAATAAACTTGTGAAGTAAATCCGCAAACAAGCATTTTACGATTTTGTTATCAAAATTTATAAGTTCCTTTTTTTCATCTAAAGAATGAACAAGCTGGCACGTTGCAGGAAAAAATATTACATTATTAATTCATTTAAATGAAAACCTTAAAAATAATATATTTCATTTGATTCATTGATTTTTAAATAAATTGGAAAAATTTATTGGGAATTATTACCTTCTAACCATCTGAAAAGCGTCATGATTTTTTTTTACAACGTTTCAACAGCGTTGTAAAATACCGCCGTCACACCTTATATCGGTGTTATCATTTTGACGCTTTAAAAACGCTTGATCCCACCGTGTGATGACGGCGCACAGTGCTTTCACAACGCTTTGAGGATGGTATTTTTCTGGCTGGGCGTGTCTTTCATCGCGGGAAGAGTTGGATGCCTTCTTGACTGAGAGAATTCGCACTCTTTGGTGCCTTCATGGTATGAGGGGAGATGAATCTCCAAAGCACTCAAAAGGGAAGAAGGTCCATGCTCATACTAACGCAGCGTCTTCGGAATCTTGTCGTTCTTCTCCAGCGGGTTGTATTCTTTGCCAAAATCAGAATCACAAAATTTACGCGTGCCCACGTTTTTCAAGATCTACGCCTTCGGATCGATTCATTACAGCCAAACGTCACCGTTTATGCGTAAATTGCCTGCGTAAAGGCCACGAAGTCAAGAATTGTGATAGCAAACGTCGTTGTTTGAGATGCAATAGGAATCATCATACTTTGTTGCATCGCGACGAAACCACTCCGAGTAATTCGACTCTATTGGCAAGCACAGCCAACGCGAATGTTCTTCCTGCTCCTCCACTTGAACATTTTGAACCATCCACATCGGCTGGATGTGCATCTCGTCAATCTTTTCATGTCGCGCAGAATAAACCTGCCATATTGGGAACGGCTATGGTGAATATCGTTCATCACGGTGTTTGGTATTCTGCTAGGGCGTTGATTGACACAGCTTCGGAGGGCTCTTTTATATCGGACAGTCTTCAAAATCGGTTGAAGCTTCCGTCAAATCGTACCATCGCTAATAATATTTCTGAATAAACGGTGTAGTTTTCTTCTAGAAAAAGTAGTCAATTGAATATAGGCTCTTCTATTGATTCCTCTATCCTACTAGAGACCACTGCCATTGTCCTTCCTTCCGTTTCGGGAAACCTGCCTTCCTTTACGGTCACTTCGGACCTCAAAATACCTTTACCCAATATTCGTTTGGCTGATTCCATTTGTTTGATTCCCGCCCAGTAGATATTTTGATAGGAGCTGACATATAAACGTGCTTCTTATGAAAAATAAATTAAATATTTTTGTGGTGATATTTTTAAAATAGTGATAGATTATACATACATTATTTTCTGTCTTATACGACACAGTGCACCCTACATTTGGTCAATTAAAAGTGTGACTTTTGAACTTTTTCGTTTTTGATTCGGTTGATTGTCTTTTTGGTGGGTTTTCGGCACATGATCAACGTGCACCCTACAGTCGGTAAACTCAACCTATAATCGACATTTAAATTACTGATATTTCGGTACACCGCGAGAAATTTATTGAATATTTTTAGACTTTTTGCAACATCTGATTTTTTAATTAAATTTTCTAAATATACCTATAAAAATGTCTCCAACACCCCTTGACTTATTTGTAAGAGCTTCGGATGCTCTAGTCAAGTTTGATACATATTTCCGTCTTCTGAAAGATGAGGATATAGATGTATATATTCTTGAGGTTCGCAGTTCCGAGTTGAACAAACTGTGGACGGGCACCCAAGAAATGTTCGAAAAGTGTATTGATTACTTGTCCTCTTCCTAAGACGCGGGGAAAGCGGACATCGATTCAGTGTAAATATGATGTGTCCCATCAAACATATATGAATTGTCTGTCCGCTATCAATAGAAAACTTGCAGTTTAAAAATATCTCTCGTAGATTGTCCCTCAATTTGACTGATCGTAGCTCGGTTGATTCACAAGAAACTTTCGGGGACTCACATAATACAGACTTTTTGGACAATATGAGTACGTCGACTCACACTTCTCGTGAAATCGGTACTCATGTCGATTCTCCGACTGCATTACGTTTTGAAAATTGTGATAGCAACTTTCGCATGGGAAGTGACCAACTAACTAGTGACAGCGTACATAATCTTTCGCTTCCGCCATGTGACATAGACGTTTTTGAGGGCGATTTCTTATCATGGCCCACCTTTCGAGACTTGTAAACCGCAGTCTACATAAATAACACTCGTTTAAGTGACATCGAGCGCTTGTGTCATTTGGTTGCCAAAACTAGTGTGGAAGCTCGCGAGATTTTCTCGAAATTTCTACTAAATCGTAGTTTCGTTCTCGCGTGGAAAGCTTTAAGAGACACGTACGACAATCCTCGGCTTCTAGTACATAATCAATTGAAAATATTTATTTTCGCTTCCGGTACTCGAAATCGAAACAAGTTCGGGATTGAAATCGACTGATAATTGGGATCCGATAGTAGTGTTTATTTGCCTCCAACGGTTACCTAAACTTACACAAAAGTTGCGGGAACAAAGTGTGAAGGATAAATCGCCCAGCCAGAAATTTATGACGGTACCACGAAAAAAGCGTTGTGAAAGCACTGTTTTGGGACGCTTCCACAACGCTTGCTCTTTAAAGCGCTGTTTCGTGATGGATTTAAAATGCTTTGAGAACAAATAATTTGAGAAAAAGAATCCTTTTTGGAAAGTTAGTCATTAAATCGATACCTCCATTCCAAAACATGCTAAGTCGAAGGCTTTTAGGTTTTAGGTTCTAGGTTTTTAGTGAACTGTGTATAAAAGCAAAAAATCTAATTTAATAACATTTTTAAAGTAACGTCACCACCATACACGAAAACATTAAAATTGCGTGGCTTTCCAATTATTTAAATATAATAAATTAAAATTTTTTCTATGAAATTAATGTGGAACATCTTATCCTGGAAAAAATTAGGCTTAATTCCGAAATAAACGAAAACGATTTTTTTTAAATAAACATGTGAAGTAAATCCGCAAACAAGCATTTTACGATTTTGTTATCAAAATTTATAAGTTCCTTTTTTTCATCTAAAGAATGAACAAGCTGGCACGTTGCAGGAAAAAATATTACATTATTAATTCATTTAAATGAAAACCTTAAAAATAATATATTTCATTTGATTCATTGATTTTTAAATAAATTGGAAAAATTTATTGGGAATTATTACCTTCTAACCATCTGAAAAGCGTCATGATTTTTTTTTACAACGTTTCAACAGCGTTGTAAAATACCGCCGTCACACCTTATATCGGTGTTATCATTTTGACGCTTTAAAAACGCTTGATCCCACCGTGTGATGACGGCGCACAGTGCTTTCACAACGCTTTGAGGATGGTATTTTTCTGGCTGGGCGTGTCTTTCATCGCGGGAAGAGTTGGATGCCTTCTTGACTGAGAGAATTCGCACTCTTTGGTGCCTTCATGGTATGAGGGGAGATGAATCTCCAAAGCACTCAAAAGGGAAGAAGGTCCATGCTCATACTAACGCAGCGTCTTCGGAATCTTGTCGTTCTTCTCCAGCGGGTTGTATTCTTTGCCAAAATCAGAATCACAAAATTTACGCGTGCCCACGTTTTTCAAGATCTACGCCTTCGGATCGATTCATTACAGCCAAACGTCACCGTTTATGCGTAAATTGCCTGCGTAAAGGCCACGAAGTCAAGAATTGTGATAGCAAACGTCGTTGTTTGAGATGCAATAGGAATCATCATACTTTGTTGCATCGCGACGAAACCACTCCGAGTAATTCGACTCTATTGGCAAGCACAGCCAACGCGAATGTTCTTCCTGCTCCTCCACTTGAACATTTTGAACCATCCACATCGGCTGGATGTGCATCTCGTCAATCTTTTCATGTCGCGCAGAATAAACCTGCCATATTGGGAACGGCTATGGTGAATATCGTTCATCACGGTGCTTGGTATTCTGCTAGGGCGTTGATTGACACAGCTTCGGAGGGCTCTTTTATATCGGACAGTCTTCAAAATCGGTTGAAGCTTCCGTCAAATCGTACCATCGCTAATAATATTTCTGAATAAACGGTGTAGTTTTCTTCTAGAAAAAGTTGTCAATTGAATATAGGCTCTTCTATTGATTCCTCTATCCTACTAGAGACCACTGCCATTGTCCTTCCTTCCGTTTCGGGAAACCTGCCTTCCTTTACGGTCACTTCGGACCTCAAAATACCTTTACCCAATATTCGTTTGGCTGATTCCATTTGTTTGATTCCCGCCCAGTAGATATTTTGATAGGAGCTGACATATATCCTAAAATTCTTCTAGAAGGTTTTCTTCGAAATTCGTCAGGATCGTTGATCGCTCAAAATACTGTATTTGGTTGGGTAATTACTGGGACCCTTCCTACCTAACAAGTTCGTGCATTTTCGTTAAAAGCCAATATATCTTCAATTACTTGCCTTTCGTTCGTACTTATCGTCGCACCTCCTTTAAATTCGCATCGTTTTTTTTAATTTACATCGTATATTTGAACTTTTTGAAATCGAAATATTACTAGAACTTGTCGTGGTCGGGTTTATGCGGGCTCGAATTATATTAAATCTATTGGAAACTTCAATTTCATATCTCGATTTGTCGTCGGAGTCTACCAGGTATGGCAGTAACGCCAATTTTTCAATAGACCGTGGTTACTATAAACGCTTTTCACTGCACAAAATTGCAAGTGTTTGTATTTTAAATTATCCCGACTTTAAATTTACATTATACGAGTATTATTTATTTATAAGTTGGCCTTTAATTTTGCTAATTAAACGTAAATAACTATATTTACAACTTTGGAGGCTTTGGCGACCCCACCTGAAATTTTCCAGAAAACATTTTCGTAAAATATTTTAATCCTTAAATGTCTTTTTTGAAAGGACTTTCTTGACATTTTCCGAAAAAGGGCCAAATTAACCCATTAAGAGGGGAGCTAATGGGTTAAGATCTTCCACAAAACTGATCCTCATAAAATTCCACTATGTAAATCTGACAATAAGAAATCACTCAGACATTTATTTACAGCATTTTTTTCGTTTAGTATAATGCTCCCTTCGACCAAAAAATGAAAACTTTGACCCACTGTAAAAAAAAAACTCAGACCAGCTGGACCATAAGTTTATTCTACAAAAATGATCTACTCAACATGCCCTTTCAGAATTATACGGTCGCTATTCTGTTCCAAAAATGTTGTTGGACAGTGTTATTACATGAAACTAATCGTGTTTTATTTATATTCTATTTCTCTTACTCTCTTTTTATTTGCACTCGCGGTAACAACTCTTTGCTCCCCTACGCATCCGCCGGCGTAATCATTGGTCCTTCGAGCCGGATTTGAGCTGCCGCTGCCCTACATCGTCGTGGAATTGGTTTTTGCTGTCTTTTCGTCAAGGAAAACATCCCTCAGTCATCAACAAACCATCATTTTACAACAAAAACATTGGTACGTACATTCAGTAGACTAGTGAGCGTCGCGAGTGTTTTTATTTATTTAAAATAAAACAAAAGATTTTGGTCGGCTATCAAAAACCCTATCGCGTTTTTTTGTTAAAATATACAGTCCACATCATTGTCATTTCGTTGCTTCATCGCGCTTAAAATCAATCGGGAATAATTCTATTCCATATACAAAACATTAATATTCGTTTCGGTTTGATTTTTTCGCTTTAAATTGTTAAAATAATTCCAAATCATTTCTGTCGTGCAGTGTGTAGTGCTCAGTGTCACTCGTTTATATATTTGATTGTTTGTTTTGGTTTTCAATTGCAATGCCTTCGGCTAGCTACATGCGAGTCTATTTAGTGTAACAACAACAAATTCGATATAGCACCTCTCCTCTTGCTACTCCCTTCACTCGTTGTTTGGTCCTTCGTACATTTATATTGTCGCTTTTGCTTGGCTCGGTTTAACCAACATACTCGTACATACATTCAATCAACATTGCTCGAAGGTGGCGCTTCGAACCTGAGCGAACATAACCAATCCATATGAGGTTGCGTCGAGCATATTTCGATCTCATACCTACAGTGGGTTCTAGGAAAACGTGCTTCTTATGAAAAATAAATTAAATATTTTTGTGGTGATATTTTTAAAATAGTGATAGATTATACATACATTATTTTCTGTCTTATACGACACAGTGCACCCTACATTTGGTCAATTAAAAGTGTGACTTTTGAACTTTTTCGTTTTTGATTCGGTTGATTGTCTTTTTGGTGGGTTTTCGGCACATGATCAACGTGCACCTTACAGTCGGTAAACTCAACCTATAATCGACATTTAAATTACTGATATTTCGGTGCACCGCGAGAAATTTATTGACTATTTTTAGACTTTTTGCAACATCTGATTTTTTTAATTAAATTTTCTAAATATACCTATAAAAATGTCTCCAACACCCCTTGACTTATTTGTAAGAGCTTCGGATGCTCTAGTCAAGTTTGATACATATTTCCGTCTTCTGAAAGATGAGGATATAGATGTATATGGTCTTGAGGTTCGCAGTTCCGAGTTGAACAAACTGTGGACGGGCACCCAAGAAATGTTCGAAAAGTGTATTGATTACTTGTCCTCTTCCTAAGACGCGGGGAAAGCGGACATCGATTCAGTGGACAGTAAATATGATGTGTCCCATCAAACATATATGAATTGTCTGTCCGCTATCAATAGAAAACTTGCAGTTTAAAAATATCTCTCGTAGATTGTCCCTCAATTTGACTGATCGTAGCTCGGTTAATTCACAAGAAACTTTCGGGGACTCACATAATACAGACTTTTTGGACAATATGAGTACGTCGACTCACACTTCTCGTGAAATCGGTACTCATGTCGATTCTCCGACTGCATTACGTTTTGAAAATTGTGATAGCAACTTTCGCATGGGAAGTGACCAACTAACTAGTGACAGCGTACATAATCTTTCGCTTCCGCCGTGTGACATAGACGTTTTTGAGGGGGATTTCTTATCATGGCCCACCTTTCGAGACTTGTAAACCGCAGTCTACATAAATAACACTCGTTTAAGTGACATCGAGCGCTTGTGTCATTTGGTTGCCAAAACTAGTGTGGAAGCTCGCGAGATTTTTTCGAAATTTCTACTAAATCGTAGTTTCGTTCTCGCGTGGAAAGCTTTAAGAGACACGTACGACAATCCTCGGCTTCTAGTACATAATCAATTGAAAATATTTATTTTCGCTTCCGGTACTCGAAATCGAAACAAGTTCGGGATTGAAATCGACTGATAATTGGGATCCGATAGTAGTGTTTATTTGCCTCCAACGGTTACCTAAACTTACACAAAAGTTGCGGGAACAAAGTGTGAAGGATAAATCGCCCAGCCAGAAATTTATGACGGTACCACGAAAAAAGCGTTGTGAAAGCACTGTTTTGGGACGCTTTCACAACGCTTGCTCTTTAAAGCGCTGTTTCGTGATGGATTTAAAATGCTTTGAGAACAAATTTATTTGAGAAAAAGAATCCTTTTTGGAAAGTTAGTCATTAAATCGATACCTCCATTCCAAAACATGCTAAGTCGAAGGCTTTTAGGTTTTAGGTTCTAGGTTTTTAGTGAACTGTGTATAAAAGCAAAAAATCTAATTTAATAACATTTTTAAAGTAACGTCACCACCATACACGAAAACATTAAAATTGCGTGGCTTTCCAATTATTTAAATATAATAAATTAAATGATTTTCTATGAAATTAATGTGGAACATCTTATCCTGGAAAAAATTAGGCTTAATTCCGAAATAAACGAAAACGATTTTTTTTAAATAAACATGTGAAGTAAATCCGCAAACAAGCATTTTACGATTTTGTTATCAAAATTTATAAGTTCCTTTTTTTCATCTAAAGAATGAACAAGCTGGCACGTTGCAGGAAAAAATATTACATTATTAATTCATTTAAATGAAAACCTTAAAAATAATATATTTCATTTGATTCATTGATTTTTAAATAAATTGGAAAAATTTATTGGGAATTATTTACTTCTAACCATCTGAAAAGCGTCATGATTTTTTTTTTACAACGTTTCAACAGCGTTGTAAAATACCGCCGTCACACCTTATATCGGTGTTATCATTTTGACGCTTTAAAAACGCTTGATCCCACCGTGTGATGACGGCGCACAGTGCTTTCACAACGCTTTGAGGATGGTATTTTTCTGGCTGGGCGTGTCTTTCATCGTGGGAAGAGTTGGATGCCTTCTTGACTGAGAGAATTCGCACTCTTTGGTGCCTTCATGGTATGAGGGGAGATGAATCTCCAAAGCACTCAAAAGGGAAGAAGGTCCATGCTCATACTAACGCAGCGTCTTCGGAATCTTGTCGTTCTTCTCCAGCGGGTTGTATTCTTTGCCAAAATCAGAATCACAAAATTTACGCGTGCCCACGTTTTTCAAGATCTACGCCTTCGGATCGATTCACTACAGCCAAACGTCACCGTTTATGCGTAAATTGCCTGCGTAAAGGCCACGAAGTCAAGAATTGTGATAGCAAACGTCGTTGTTTGAGATGCAATAGGAATCATCATACTTTGTTGCATCGCGACGAAACCACTCCGAGTAATTCGACTCTATTGGCAAGCACAGCCAACGCGAATGTTCTTCCTGCTCCTCCACTTGAACATTTTGAACCATCCACATCGGCTGGATGTGCATCTCGTCAATCTTTTCATGTCGCGCAGAACAAACCTGCCATATTGGGAACGGCTATGGTGAATATCGTTCATCACGGTGTTTGGTATTCTGCTAGGGCGTTGATTGACACAGCTTCGGAGGGCTCTTTTATATCGGACAGTCTTCAAAATCGGTTGAAGCTTCCGTCAAATCGTACCATCGCTAATAATATTTCTGGAATAAACGGTGTAGTTTCGGCCTCTTCTAGAAAAAGTTGTCAATTGAATATAGGCTCTTCTATTGATTCCTCTATCCTACTAGAGATCACTGCCATTGTCCTTCCTTCCGTTTCGGGAAACCTGCCTTCCTTTACGGTCACTTCGGACCTCAAAATGCCTTTACCCAATACAGGCAAATCCCGGTATAACGAACGATATATTGTCAGACCAATTCGTTATACCGAATAATTCGTTATATCGCGAAGTTTTTTAGATGTGTTTCGTTGGATTTTAAACATAACATTTAATTAATTGTACGATTATACAAATTGTTTAGCTTTAACATACAAAATGGCATAGATTTGTGAAGTTGTGTTCCATTTTATATATAATATTTAAAAACCCATTCATGAAGCTTCCTATGTAATTCTATGGCTTTAATTTTAGTGCTTTTCCATTTACTGGAACATCAAGAAACCACTCGTAGTTTCTTTTCCATCTGTGAATTACCTTTTTTAAGAATTCGACGATTTTTGATACATTGTTATTTGCTTATAAATTAAAGAACATTTAATTTCGCATTTCTTTAATGTGCATATTGATGCTTTTGGAATCGAATTTTTCTTCGAAATCACTGAAATCTAACATTCATCTAAAATTGAAATTTGTTTCTGTTTCTTCTGTCCTTTCTGATTAATGATACTCTGTCGGCAATGTTAAAAGTAAAATTACAAATTTCGCTATCGGCGTGTATGTAGGTATGAGTCAAAAATGAGCAATTAATAAAAACTAACGGTTCTGCAACGACTTTGGAGTGTTTTTCCTTCTTCTTACATTCTTTTATTTTAGTTTTGTCTTCAATTTTAATAATTTTTTCGCAATCGTTCGTTATATGGGGTACAAATAATTGAAGTCGTTCGTAATATAAGGTACTCAATGTAAACATTTTGATCGTGCGTTATATCGGGTTTTCGTTAAACCGAGTATTCGTTATACCGCGAGTTGCCTGTATTCGTTTGGCTGATTCCAATTTGTTTGATTCCCGCCCAGTAGATATTTTGATAGGAGCTGACATATATCCTAAAATTCTTCTAGAAGGTTTTCTTCGAAATTCGTCAGGATCGTTGCTCGCTCAAAATACTGTATTTGGTTGGGTAATTACTGGGACCCTTCCTACCTAACAAGTTCGTGCATTTTCGTTAAAAGCCAATATATCTTCAATTACTTGCCTTTCGTTCGTACTTATCGTCGCACCTCCATTAAATTCGCATCTTTTCTTTAATTTACATCGTATATTTGAACTTTTTGAAATCGAAATATTACTAGAACTTGTCGTGATCGGGTTTATGCGGGCTCGAATTATATTAAATCTATTGGAGACTTCAATTTCATATCTCGATTTGTCGTCGGTGTCTATATAAAAAGCAACTAACTAAACTATTATCATCTCGCCTACATTTGAATGCTCGCTAGGAAACTGAGTTTACGTTCCTTACTAATTTACTTACAATATACATATTATATTGGGGCGACGAAAGCTCAGTTGATGCGATGTCCGAATCCACCTTTTTAGAGTAATTTGGTACGTGGTTTGCCGGCAAGGGACGGGGGGGGTAAACAAATCAACGAAGTCCCTTCTATGACAAACTCCGCACCAATTACAATAACAACGATAGCTCAGTAGTGGGGGGAACGATGTGTGTGTTCACGTATGTAGTGACCGATGTTGGCGATGCAGTAAATCTAAGGGCAAAATAGAATAAATAAAACACAAGACTTTAGTATTTTTGGTTATGATAAAGGCAGAGCTTTATTTGTAGTAACGTATATTGCCACCCTGATGGCGACAAGGCCGGTGCGAATATTTCGATAGCAAAAACTACAAGAAGTGCTCAGTAGTCGAGCCAAAGACAAGTAGAAGTGCGCGAGCGTAATGCAAAAACAACGACTAGTATGTAGTAATGTGCGCGATAGTATCGCCGAACAAAGACTACAATTGACTACATTACACGGAGAGTGCTCGACAACGACTAGTGAACGCAGGGGCTCGTTAGAAGTGTCAGACTCAGTGTTGCCACTGGAAAAATTTTTTCCGACCAAAATTTTCCCTAAAACCGACCAAAATCCGTTGTAGCCGACCAAATTTATAAAATTAAAGTTGTTGGTATCTTGGAAAGTTTGGTGACAACTTTTTCAGATATTGATGAAACTTGGAATGTTTCGAAAAATTAATTACCATAAAAAATGCTATCATTGAATGTATTTTAAAACAAGTAAAAATGTGGCCCGTCTGAATCGTATATATAATCATGGATCGCAATAAATTATGTAATATAAAAAATATCTATCTAAATAAGGGGAACGTGGCTAAATCTTAATATGTATATCCCCTTCAGTAAAATCGTAGCTTTTGATATTTTATGTATTTTAAGCAGAAAAGCCAATTTATAAATTGCAAAGGAATTTGAAATAATAAAAAGGAATTCTGCATTTAAATTTTCAATATATTTTCGTTGTGATTGTTTACATTTTTGTTATCAATGCATTCCTATATAAATATAGAGTGTGCAATAAAACTGATAGAAGTCTAAAACGCTAAAGTGGTATGACCTAGTTTGACAAAAGGACTTGGTGAGTTTAACGACGATATTGATTGTGGATGAACAATTTTACATAAAAAGGCATAACAAGTTACGATTTCTTGAGAAGACTTCAACGTTAAAACGTAATTTATGACGAATGCCTATAAGTTCTATAATACTATACTACCCAATTTCGTTAATTGTAGGACTTTAAAAGTTAAAATAATTAGTAAAGTTTCGAAATTTCAACATAACAATCAAAATTAAATATACACCGCTGAATCTACCGGTATTTGACATGCTATACAACTAGTCAAGGATACTAAACGGTAAACTATAATTGTTACCGATAGTCTATCTGCACTATAAACTATCTTAAATCTAGCTACCCACAGTTGGTCTACTATTAATAAAATTAGAGATTTAGTAACAAAAACAAAATGTTGTTTGCTGGGTACCTGGATACGTCGATCTAACTGGTAACAATTATGGGGACTCCGCAGCTAAACAAGCTTGTTCCTCGCCCTTTATTACTTATTGCAATTATTGAAAAACAGGATAAAAATAAATTTCAATTGTGCTTACGGAACATTATTCGGACAACAATAAATTCATTCAACACCAACACTACAATTATATAAACCCCAAGATGATTGTTACTATATATCCTACTAATATCGATAAAAGTAAGATAAGAACATTTTCCCCGACTTCTGATGGGCTATACTTTTGCCATACATCAACACTTATCAATTGCTTTTCTTCCTTATTAATCTTATATCTACTGAAGGCTTAATGTAAATAAATAAAATTCCGCAATTATGGTGAGATTTGTCAACCAAAATTTCGGTTTAAATTCGCTCTCGGAATACAGAACAGGGTGAAAGCAAAAATTCTTTCTTCAGGGCCACTACAAAACACTTTTGTCGAACCTGAAATAAATACTTTCAAACTAATTATTATTACAATATATTCGTTTACAATTTCGATCGATACTGCTTTCAGCGATCAACATAAATATTGGAATTCACAATCGTCATTTGGGAGTATTCCAAACGGTGAATGGCTTTAACTTTCAGTAATTTACTTTGATATTAAACTTAAAATTATTCTGTATTATAATACGAGTTAAATTTTCTAGAATAAAACCGACCAAAATGGAATTGGTCCGACCATCCGACCAAATATAAAAATTTCAAATCTATCCGACCAAATTTGGTCGGAAATGATCAAAACGGCAACGCTGGTCAGACTCCTTAGAAGATACGAGGAAATAGAGAGAGACCCGAGGATAATGCAAGGCAGCCACACAACAACAACCGCCCAGTGGCAATCCGCACTCTAACACATCCGTACTAAGCGAATTAGGTCTCCGAAGAGAGGTGTAGAGGAGATTCCAGTGATGTCAATACGCGACCGGTATTGATCAGGCACGGGAAGTTGAGACAATGCTGCGCACGTTAACATTGCCGGCCACCTTGCAACATCCGACGATGCTACAATATAAAGGAAATAAACTACAACTAATATTAGGTTTGTAAATTAGGAAGGAACGTAAATTCAGTTTCCTAGTGACCATTCAAAAAAATCAATTCGAGTTTCAATGTTATATTAAGAATTTGTAAATTAATGGGATATAAGCGGGGTGATGCTAATAGTTATTGCGATTTCGAAATAAGTTTGAGTTTAAATAGACTACTACGAAAATTATAGAACAATAATTTCAAGTTCCTAATTGATTTAAGACGATTCGAGTCCAGATAATTTATAAATTCACGAGATGTGACCGTTTATAAAAAGCGAGGCGGGTGTCAAAATGTGACCAACACACAAATTCAAATAGGGGTGCGACGAAAAATACAAACGACGGAGAGTCTAGCAAATTATGATATCAAACCTACGAGGTGTGATGGAATTCAAGTTCGGTTCTCAGACCAACGATTTAAATTCCCGAAAGGCAGAATATTTCTTGCATCCGAATTACATGTTCTATTGCCAGGGGTGAAGACCGCGGCTGGGCTTGTAGAATAGTTAAAAAGGCCGGAAGGAATTGGTCCAGTTACGACATAACCGAAAATGGTATTTTGAGCCAGTAGTGACTCAAGCACAATTCTCAAGAATCAGCCAATCGCACCGTTTTTAAGGCGTGCGATGTATCTAATTGCGAAACTATTTCAAGAGAACAAAATTTCTCTTGAATTGCCCAATAGAGTACAGTTTAGTCCTGAAACTCTAGCATTCGTAGAACGCGTCGAAATACCCAGTCTTTGCCGAAATCGGTCCGTAATTATGGACGTCTCGGAAGATGGGTCAATAAGAGCTCGAGCAGGGTACGTAATACCCTGGTGAATGAAATTCACGGTGGCAGTCCCCAAGAGCACATTTGTATCTTGGGTGGTATGAAATACCTGTCTTCTAATGGTGGGTTTTTTGATCGACGAAGTGGAGGGAGAAGTTTTTAAATTGTGGTCCAAGGAGGGATCTTTATCTATAGGTGGGAGGGGGACGACGCAGTCATAAACCGAGCAGATCCCACAGTTCGATGGAGAAGGTTGTGGTGACCACCACGTTGTATGGTCTATTATTGCAGGTTTTCACTGCATGTCCTCGTGAAAGACAATTCACGCAGCACCCATGCTTTTTTATGACTGAAAATCTATCACTAACCGAAAGGTTCTTGCATCGAGAACAAGAACGTAATACATGACTCAGCTGGGGACAAAGCACACAACACGTGTTCGAAGGTGACCGGGGAAGACTCAAAGGGGAGACATTCGTAGAATGTAAAGTTGTGTCCTTCACCGCGGGCTTTTTCTCAGAGTCAAGACTCCTAAGCTCCCGAAGACAAACTAAAGTCTGAATTCTTTCCGTGAGGAAAGAATATAAGTCGTGCCAGGAAGTTAGGGACGACTTATTTTTTACACTCTGTTCCCATAGAGTAACCGTAAGTTTCGGCAAACGACGGAGGCATTGAAAGACCAATATGGGATCCCAATGGTTAGTTACGACATCGTACACCGCCATTGTCGAAATACTCCCATTTATTCCACGTTGTATGGTCTTTAAACCCGAGCTAGTCTCGCGGTCTAGCACGGGAAGATCAAAGAGGAGCTTTAGGTGACTGTTAACAAGAATGCGTTTGTTGTCATACGCATCTTCCAATGCTTTCCAGGCCAAAGCGAAGCTCCTGTTGGTGAGAGGGAATCTCGAGACTATTTCCCTTGCCTCACCGCTGGTTTTTTGGACCGGGTGACAAAGGCGTTCAATGTCACTAAGACGCGAATTGTTTATAAATATCGCCGAAAAGAGGTCTCGAAACGTAGGCCAAGTAACGAAATCCCCATGGAAAACGTCAATGTCGATAGGGGGCAAGTTCAAATTATGACTGTCAGAATTTTCCAAATTAGACATTCTACAAAATTATAAAATGAGGACCGAATATAGGGTACGCGAAGGTACACGACTAAATAAATTGCGATAAAGCACAAGAAAAACGACAAAAATAAAAATAATTTTTTTGTTCAACTAGACTGATCGTAGGGTGACTATGGTTGACTGTAGAATGCAACGACAAGATTAATCAACGAAGTAGTCAGCAAGAAATTACATCGCGAAGGTCGCGAACGAAAAAAATAATACAATAAAATGTTATAATGAAAATTTCCAATTTATGTCCAATTGATCGAATGTAGGGTGTACGGTGTCGTATATGACCGAATGTAAGTAACGAGTAGCGTACCACCCAACCCTATTCCCAAAAATAGCACGACAAAAAATATTTAATTTATTTTTCAAAAGTCGTAATATTTGTCTGTTTCGACTATTTTGCCTACTGGGATATGAAACCGAGCTCAAGTGACATCGACTCTCTCTATTCTAGAATGTGGGTGTGTACATGTGTGTTTCTTCGCGAGTAACATGTAACAACACTATGCAAGGCGAACTTGATGGCGAGAGACGCACAAGCTGTCGGTAGGGGGAAATGCAATCGACCGATTCGATTAACGAAGTCAACGAGAGCAAGAAATAGGAGCTGAAATGTTGTAAATTGTATGATGCCGACTTTCGTGCCTTTTCTAATGCAAGATGATTGGAGAGTGTTCCTGTTTTTGTTGTAGCTAGATAGCCTCTCATGCAGTAGGGACGACTGCACTGAGACTGAAAATACAACAATGCCGAATGTAGAAATAGAAATATGTAATTGAGAATTGTTTTAATAATTTAACGCGAACAAAACCAACCGAAGTGAAATATGAAATAATTTAAGGCAAACAAAAACAACCGAAATAAATTATTAATGTTTTGTATTGGAATATTAGTATTCCCGATAGACTTTAAAGAGATTTAGCACTATTACAACGACAAAGTGGACTGTATTTTTTGAAGAAATTCGCGATAGAGTACCCGAAAGTCGACTAATATTATACCGTAGGGTATTTTTGCATGTATTTGTTATTTATTTAAACAAAAAAACAAATCAACGAAGTCCCTTCTATGACAAACTCCGCACCAATTACAATAATAACGATAGATCAGTAGTGGGGGGAACGATGTGTGTGTTTACGTATATAGTGACCGATGTTGGCGATGTAGTAAATCAAAGGGCGTAATAGAATAAATAAAACACAAGACTTTAGTATTTTTGGTTATGATAAAGGCAGAGCTTTATTTGTAGTAACGTATATTGCCATGTATCAGGGTGGCGACAAGGCCGGTGCGAATATTTCGATAGCAAAAACTACAAGAAGTGCTCAGTAGTCGAGCCAAAGACAAGTAGAAGTGCGCGAGCGTAATGCAAAAACAACGACTAGTAGGTAGTAATGTGCGCGATAGTATCGCCGAACAAAGACTACAGTTGACTACTTTACACGGAGAGTGCTCGACAACGACTAGTGAACGCAGAGGCTCGTTAGAAGTGTCAGACTTCTTAGCAGAGCTGCCAGTTTAGGGGATTTATCCCCAATTTGGGGATTTTTCTTCGCAAATGGGGATATAGTTTTTGGTTTGGGGATCCGGGGATTTGGCGGGGATTGCAATTTTTAAATATTAAATGTCTTTTAGAAAATGCGTCCGTAAAAATGTGTCAAAAGTTCCTACAAAAAGTAGCTTGACTCGCAGTGTATTAGAGTACGACTTAAATAGACAACCTGTAGTAATTGCCAATACGTATTTCTATAGATATCTATATGTAAATCTTAATGGAAACCAAATGCGGTTTATAAAATGGAAAGAATTCTTCCGAGACGACATTACGAAAATCGAGTTGGATTCTGCTTGTCCAACTCGATTTTAAAGAACCGGAATCGCTAGTATTAAGCCTTTGATGTACTTTAAAAAAATTCAGTGTGTTATCAGTTATTTAGTCCATTGGCAGAAATGATCAAACTTTTAATACCAAAAACATGTACAAAAAAAATAGATGATGTAGATGAGATGGAAGATTTTGAATCAGATATATTTGGTAATTTGACAACGTAGATTTTGTACAAAGAAAATGAATTTTAGTACAAAGTACATTGGATTTAAAAATACACCATTCACATAAGTTAAAATATTTTCTGGGGATTTTTTTGGGGATTTAGGGGATCAAAAATAAAAATTTGGGGATTCGGCACTAAAAAAAATTGGCAAGCCTGCTCCTTAGAAGATACGAGGAAATAGAGAGAGACCCGAGGATAATGCATGGCAGCCACACAACAACAACCGCCCAGTGGCAATCCGCACTCTCACACATCAGTACTAAGCGAATTAGGTCTCCGAAGAGAGGTGTAGAGGAGATTCCAGTGATGTCAATACGCGACCAGTATTGATCAGGCTCGGGAAGTTGAGACAATGTTGGGCATAAACAAAGAAGTACTAGATGGTCCGTCCGACTATTTAAAAGGTGACAGTTACGAACGATTAAATTTTTGACATTTGTTTTGCACTCTTCGAGTTATTTTGGCATTCTCTTATTAGCACTCGAGATTTAATTTGCTGATTTAAAAATGTGTTTTTGCTATTTTATTTTAAAAATCAATTGTGTTTGCTCCAATTGTGATTGTAAAGTGATATGTTTGAGGAAAAATGCCAAAAATATGAATAAAAAATAAAAACAAATTGTGCTCTTTTTTCTCTTAACTACTAATGTCAAAAATTTAATCGTTCGTAACTCGAGAAATTTGCTTAAGAGTACGACGGACCATCTATTATTTCTTTGTTTATGATGCTGCGTACGTGAACACTAATCGTGTTTTATTTATATTATATTTCTCTAACTCTCTTTTTATTTGCACTCGCGGTAAGAACTCTTTGCTCCCCTACGCCCCCGCCGGCGTAATCACTATCCAATGACTTTAATTTAGGGTAACTGGTAAATGAGTATGGCGCAAAATATATGTACATATGTACGTTGGGGTATATATGTATAGAAATATATATAGATCGGTAATGTGAGGTTAGGGTTTGTCTGCACTTTGCGGTTATGACAAATTACTGGGCTGTTTCGATTTTCCTTTATATCTGGATTTGTTGCATTCGTTTTCGCTACACTGAATAAACCAAACTTAAGCCTCTATTAGGTGTTAACATCAAGATTGACACCAGCAATATTTTCAGTGCGTACACAACGAGGGACGATTTCACGAATATTTCTGGAACTATGAGTGATACTCTATTACAGAAAGTTTGAACGAGACGTAAATCTTTAAAAGACACTGTTTTCATACACAAGACTTCCGAACATACGGCTTTGGCTTTGAAAGCGTTTTTTCGTACCTCAGTTAGTTTTCTTCTAATTAGTGGACAGTTAGATTGACTTGTGCGAAAACATTTTACGTTTAACACAGAGCTGAGAAGACTTCTTCTTTTCTTTTTTGTGATATGAATTAGAAACTAGTTTACGTCGTCCATCCGCACTTTAGCAACTAATTAGGTGAGACTTTGTTTGATGTTTCATACGTACATAAACCAGAATGGAATGAATACCTGGAATAAGGAAGTAGCGAGATAATCCGAGAGTGATGTAGGAATAATGGTTGAATCGATGACCGATATTTATTGGGAAATTGGGTACTCAGTATTTCTGAGAATCCGGGTCGATGGGACCAACAATGATTGTGTGGGGTGGTGAAGTTTACACTGATAGTTGCCAAATGTCCAAACATGAAATTGAATGAAAGCACGGAATATGCTTTATATATGGAATAAAGTCATAAGGAAAGGAAAAGTCTTACCGATGTGATCTTGTTCGTAGTTGAATATAAATAGGGCGATTTATTTCAATTTAACTTAAAAGGTTAACAATAATATTAGCAATGACATTAGTTTCGAAAGTTAACGAAGGCATGGAAGCGCCATCTAAATGTGATGATACTTTTAAATTTAAAATTCATAGGTTTGTTCCCATAAACATTATCTATCACGGGTCGATAGATTGGGCGAGGAATTATATCATCTTTCACGGGTGGATAGATTGGGCGAGGAAGTATATCGTCTGTCACGGCGGATAGATTGAGAGAGGAATTATATCATGTATAACGTGCGGATATATTTCAGATGTACCACTGTTGGGTGTAAAAGCATGAATGCATTTACTTTCACGTCAGTGATTTTTGCCCATTTCCGGTTTTCAGTGCGAATTGGGAATTCATGCGCAACAGGGCCTCGCATTTTTTGTGGCCTTCAAGAGACTATAATCCGTTTTCTGGGTTGGATCCAGAGATTGCAAATATTTTTTTAGATTTTAGGGCTGATTTCAATCTCTTCTGGCAATCTTTTAGTCTTTTTCTCAGTGCTGGGGAGCGATATTGTTGGCACTTTCTTCTAACGCCTCTGTTTTCATTGATTAATGCTTGGATGCTTGTTGGGTTATTTTAGTTATCTCATTTGAATGCGCTTTTTCGAGTAGCCACTTTATCAGCACTGATTACAACGTCAGTGAGTAGGTTTACCCCGGCTTCAATTCCATCCGTTGTTCGTAACGATACACCATCGGATAGGTGTGAACTAACGTATTTTCTTTTGTCAAAATGGTAGGCGAATGATCTGATGTTAGATCAAATGATGGACATATAGATATTTGTTCACGTCTTTTATGTTTTATTATAGCGAAGTCAAAAAAATCTGGCGTTTTATTCAGATCTCAGGGCCAATATGTTGGGTGACCGCTCGACGCTACATCTAGTTTAGCATATGTTATGACTTTTAGTAGTTGTCTACCTTTTGGAGTAGTGAGGCGAGAGCACCAAAATTTGTGCTTGGCATTTTAGTTACCTGCTACCAGAAACTTTGTTCCAAGAGAGGAGAAGAACTGCACGAATTGGTCTTTGTTAATATTGTGCCTAGGTGGCGACGATATCACCAGATTTGTGCCTGTGATCGCGATGTAAGTAGCTTGTATATGCTCATTCCTATATTCGGGCATAGGATAATGTTTAAATTTATTTTGGACAATAAGAGTTCTACCACCACAGGCTCTCCCGCTAGGGTGTTTAGTGTCGTATGTGGAATAAAAAAATGTGTCTCAGAGACTAATTAAATATCTCTACAGTTGTTTCGGAGAAAATTGTCTACCTCGACATAGTTGGAGAAATTGTGTTCTTTAGGATTCGGTGTCTATTTGGGTCGCTAGACTGCGATTTTCCGTAGGATATACGGTTTTTAAGCCTGGGAAAGGCGATGGAATATAGCTTGCATATGTTGGAGTTTTATTAACAGTGTTTAACATTGTTTGATTTTTGCATGTGCTTGTAGACAGGGCATCCCCTGTAGATTGCTGTATGGTTCTCACCGCTGTTGCTAAATTTTTAACGTCAGTATCTGTTCTTGGATGCGGACATTCAACGGACTTGTGCACGTCGCCACATCTGACACAAACGACCGGTAATTTACATTAGGCCTTGTTGTGTCCAAATTCTTGACTATTTGTACATTGGGGAGGATCAGCTCGTTTAAGGTTTCCTCGACTCTAATTCTACGGTTGCAGAAATATCTCAAGTCGTAAATAGGATGAGGTGCACCTTTTTTCTTTATTCGCGAAGAATCAAATGTTAGTTCAAGTTTGAACATGGGCTGAGGAATTTTATTTTTATTTATAATGTTTATTATGGATTTAACTTCGTCGCCCTCTTTGGCAAGTTCATCGATTATTTCAGCTGTTGAAACTGAACTATCAATACCCTTAATTACTACTACAAGACAATTCCCTTGCGAACTTTGGAATGAGGTTCCTTATGTGTGGACCTTGAGTTTGTTTTGTCACTAATATGTAGCGATTTTGTTTTCATCCGGTTAAAAAGAGGATGTCATCTCTTCTAGGCGTTGTTGTTCCTTTATTTTCTGTAGTTGTTACAGAAATGTACGCATTTCTGAGAGTGTACAAATCTGTGAGCTGCTGTAAGTGGACTGTATACTTTAATTCGATATTCTCTCACAGATTGTAAAGATATGATTTTCGTATGAAAATAAAAGAAATAAGAAGACACAGGAAGATTTTAATTTATAATTCAAGTTGGATTTATTGAAGTAAAGCTATAAAGTGTTTGAACGTAGTTCAAAAGCGCCGTAGAGCGCGAGCTTCTTACCCTGGTTGAGAATGTAGCAAAAGTGAAGTTTCTGTCGATCCAGAAACTTCATGAACCAAACAAAAGCTGGAAAGTTGATTTCAAGATGGATGCTCTTAGTCCAATTGAGTGAAAGCCTTTTCAGCTATTCTCAATTGGATGAAGAGTCTCCATTAGTATGTAGATACTTAACGAGTAATTTATCTTAAAACAACGGTTAAGTTTAAATTCTTCGTTTAATTCATTAATTCAGTAATTCAATTGACTTATAACTAGTGCTTGTTGAACACGGTTCAACATTCTCCCGCCTCTTGTGTGGTCCATCCGAAGACGGTACTCTGCGCTATGGGCATGTTCGTGGAGGTTTGTATCAGGCCAGCTTTCAGTATCTTCGACATTTGGTCGATTGCGAGAAGGATCTCCACGCTGACGGGACTATGAAAATTTGGATCTGCGAGATCGGGGATGTGATTATAGATCTCAGCTAATCTCTTGTCGGTTGTTTTCTTAGGGAGGGGAGTATTCTTCTTAGGGAGGGGAGTATTCAGGTATCTAACACGGTATTCCGACATTATGCAACCGTCATTCTTAAAAAGTCCGCACAGAGCCGTAAATGATGCCGATTTTGACAGACGTGACATTTTGGAGAGCTAAATAGAATCATGTATGTTAAGGTTCACTGTGCAAGGACGAAACATGGTTTGGAATAGTTGGTATTGTTTTTATTGGTTTTACGAAATTGGCAGAATACATAGTTTAACTAAGGGACGAGTAATCATTCCACTCTGAGTGCGTATTTCCGCTACTCTAATTTGTGAGTCACTGCCCGTAAAGACCTTAACTATCCTGCCTTATCTCCACTCTGTAGGTGGTAAGTAGTCGTCTTTGGCAACTACTAAATCATTCTCTTGTAGATTTTGCTGAGTGGTTTTACACTTGTACCTCATCAGCAGTTCGGAGATGTATACATTTTTCCACCGCTACGCAAATTGGATCTGCAAAAGCTTTAGCCTTTGCCATCGATTGATAATTGAGAGGTTATCAGATTATTCTTCTGGTGGCGCAACAAGTGAAGGACCCCTCAGCAAATGACCTGGTGTTAATGCAACAAGCTCCGTAGGAGTTTCCAATATACGGGACATTGGTCTTGAATTGAGAACACTCTCAATTCTCACCAATAGTGTACAAAATTCTTCATATGTAAATTTCAAGTTATTGGCAACCTTCTTTAAATGGGACTTCATACTCTTTACTCCCGCTTCCCATAATCCACCCATGTGGGGTGCCTGGGGAGGAATAAAGTGCCAATGAAAACCCGTGTATATTGTGTTCATCCACTAAAGACTTTTCCGCAGATTTCAAAAAATTCGCATACTTTTTTGTTAAAGCTCGACTTGCACCAACGAAATTGGTGCCATTGTCGGAAAACGTTTTGGCTGGAAGACCTCTTCTACCTACGAACTGGTCAAACGTTGCTAAAAATGCTTTGGAAGATAACGCCGAACAGACTTCTAAATGTATAGCACTGGTAGATAAACACACAAAAATTGCAGCATATCCTTTCTGTACCTTTGCATTTCCTAATTTGGACGTTTTTAACTCAAAAGGTCTAGCGAAATCTACACCAGTATTAGTGAATAGGAGGGAAAATGTACATAGTTCTGGAGGAAGCGCAGCCATTATTTAGTTCCCTATTCGATGCTTGTATATTGTGCATATCTTACAGTTTTTTATGAAATGCTTTACGGCATTTTTTAATCGGATCACATAACATTCTTGTCGGATAAATCGTAACATGCCTTGATGTTTTGCATGCAACAAGATTTTATGTGCGAATTCAATGAACAATTTGCAAAGTCTGGATTTCTCTGGGGTATTATCGGATGCCGTTTGTTGTAACTGGGATCGGAATCAGCCAACCGTCCATTGACTCGAAAAAGTCCATTTTTATCACGAAAGGGACTGAGGGTTAGAAGTCGGCATTTAGAGTTTATCGGTGAACGAGATGCTAGCAGCTGACACTCTTGATGGGAAGTACCTCAGTTGTGCGATCTTCACCAAACGATACTTCACGAATTTCAAACTCTCGGCTGTGATCAAATCTTGTAAAGATTGTGGACTCACTTTCCGTTGACACCTTCGAACGAACCGAAACACATAGACGAGGACGGGTAACGCCCTGCGGTAAGAAGAAAACGTATCTAAAATGTCCTCAGACTCCGTGAGAGTCTGGAAAAGGTTTGTTTTCTTCTCCAATGATTGTTCCTGCACCGGGGGTTGCTGTGGCCAGAATGACATTTCCTTCATAAGCCAGGTTGGCCCGTGCCACCACAGATTACTGTCTTTTAATTCTGAAGCGGTGCATCCTCGTGTTTCTAAATAGGCTGGATTCTCGGAAGTCGGTACGTGCATCCAGGTTGAATTCCCGACGTGATCGAGAATTGTCGCAACCCTGTTTGCTACGTACGTTTTCCACATGTATGGAGGCTTACAAAGCCAAGCCAAAGCAATAGTAGAGTCGGACCACAAGTAGATGTATGGGTTATACATATCCGAATTTTGACACGTACTCTTCATAATCCGAGATAAAAGCACAGCCCCACAAAATTCTAATCTTGGCATACTAAGTGTTTCAAGGGGGCTACCTTATTTTTGCAACCAATAAGTGGGAAGTAAATTCGTTTCTTGACTGGGTCGTTGTTATGTAGATGCTTGCACAATATGCTTTTTAAGAAGCATCGCAGAAGCCGTGAATTTTAACTTCTTTGTTCGGAGAATATGAAGTCCACCGTGGTATTTCAATGGAGTATATATCGGCAAAGCTTTCTTGAAACATTTTCCACTTTTCCAAGGAATGTGGTTTCACCCTTGGTCCCAGTCTGTTCTGTCTATCCAAAATTGCTGTAGTAACATTTTTGTCGTGATTATGATAGGAGCTAGCCAACCAGCAGGATCGAACAACTTTGCCACAATGGACAAAATTTTTCGTTTCGTAGTGTGTTCGTCAGGGACTCTAATATCGGAGACATTATAGAAGAAGGAATCGGACATCGTATTTCAACGAATTCCCAGCGTTTTAGTATCACTTGTATCTTCGAATTTAAGGAAATTTTCCTCTAGAAGATCTTCACAGGCAACATCCTGAATAATTTCAGACTGATTTGCCGTAATTTTTTTTAATGGAAATCCTGCTGACGCTAGCAACTCCCTTAATTCTCGTAAATTTCCTTTGGCTTCCTTAATCGTATGAGCTCCCGAAAGTATGTCGTCCACATATATTTGCTTTCGAAGCATAGCCGCGGCCGCAGGATGACTTATTTGTCCGTCTTCACTTAATTGCAATAGCGTCCCGATCGCAAGGTACGGAGCGCAGTTGACCCCGAATGTGACGGTTTTCAGTAAAAAATCCTGAACGGGTTCCGAGAATGATGTTCGAAACGGAACTCGTTGGTATTGGCGGTCCCGTTCATCAACAAGTATTTGTCGGTACATTTTTTGAATATCTCCAATAAATACGAACTTAAACAGCTGCCATCGTAGAATGACATTGGTTAAGTCGTTCTGGAGTGTGGGCCCCGTACGGCGGACTTTCGTCGATGTACTTTCCGGTTTTACTACTGCATGATGCGGTAAGTAAAATGAAAAGTAAGTAGAACTATACTGTATTTCGATCGACTGAGTTTGTATCATGTGATCTAGCTGAATGTATTCGCTCAAAACCTTTGAGTATTCATTCTAAAAAACTGACCTAGCGCGGTGCGTTTGGAAGAATCCAAGGAAATCTTACTTGGAAATTCATTTTTAAACGGTAATCGCACGACATATCTACCATCCTCCTGGCGTATTGTGGTTTCCTTGTAGAAGTTCTCACATCGAATATCGGCCTCGGACATCTCAGGTTTGTCGGTGATTTCCTTAATTTCCCAGAATTTTCGTACTTCATCGTTTAGTGTGGTTGCCGGGTTGCTCACCCAGGTGGCAAATGTTGTGACCGTTCTTGAGTCTAAGGGTACGCTAACGAACCAGCCGAACTCAGACTCCTATGCTAGGAGTCCGCCACAGACGTTCTTTTGAACCCCAAGATTTTAGAATCGATGGAAGTAAATCGCTTCCTATTAGTATGTCAATTTTTTCCGGCTTGTAGAACAGCGGATCAGCCAAATCTAAATTACTCAGCCCGTTCCATTCAGCGATAGATGGGGCTGAAGAAGGCATGAGGTTGCTGAGGTTCGAGATGACGATCGCGTTGTTTTTAAATAAAAATGTGATTTAAGTCACAGCGCACATTTTTGAAGCATTCTCAAGAACGGTAACTCCCAATCCAGAAATCCTCCTGAAGGATTTCGTAGTTGGGATTTATAGTTATGATGATAAGATGATAAGAACGTTTCTTGAGAACCTTGGTCAATGAATGCACGAATAGTGTAACAAGTCCATTTATGTTCCAAGTCGACTAATGCAGTTGGAAGTATTGTTCCGTGTCATAATTCGGAGAAATTGTATTGAACTTGACCAGACGAAGTAGAAGGCGTAGGATGATCTTCCTCTTGCGTGACAAGATGGAAAGATGTTGCGATCTCTGGGATGTGGAATTCGTACTGGACGATGGCTTACGTATGTCGGAAATGGACTCTAACATATCTAGCCTGTTTGTAATGAAGTCATTTAATTTATCCCAAGATGACATTTCTTTATGATTATCGATGGAATTCTCCCAGGCCGTAAGTGTTTCTTCAGGCAATTTCGAAGAAACCCAAAACACCAGAATGGGGTCCCAGGATAGAACCGATATACTATATGATCTCAGTACAACCAAACAATTGGTTACGGTGTACTGGGGATTTCGTAAAGACTTACTTCGTTCAGTGGAAACGGACTCAAGCTCGAAATCTTCCTATTCTCATACCTTTCTTTTAGAGCATCCCACGCCAATACGTAGTTTGCATCAGTCGGTGGAAATCTCTTGATAATTTGATTGGCTTCACCCCTGGTTTTTGCTCTAAGATGGAATAGTTTCTGAACTGGAGATTACTTTGGGTGATTACCATAAATGGCAGAGAACATGTCTCAGAAAATTGGCCATTTATCGTAACCATCGCTGAACAGTTCGGTGTCGCAAGGGGGGACCTTCAAGGAATATGCGCAATCTTCCGGGGCGCTCACTGCTTCGGATTTTACGAGCTTCTGTTTCTCAATATGTAAGAGATCTAAAATGGATGCCTTGCATTCCTTTTACGATCTACAGTGTGTGCCAAAGTTGAAATATGTTGACTCTTGCTCTTGTGCTGTATTATTCAGATCATCAGAGGTCATCACAGTTTCATAGACTTGGAGTAAATGTCGCCAACGGCGCTCCAAATCTTATCAAAGGAAGCACAGAATGTGGCCACTTGGTTCGCAAAAAATTTAATTTTTTTGAACTCATCTTGAAATCTTGTATATTCTCAAATGTGATAATAAATAATATCCCGATAGCGTAATTGATAAGTTTACGTACGATAGAAAATTATCAACAATAATTTTTGTACGAAACATATTCAATGTTGCTATGCCCTGAATATGAACTTGAAAAAAACGCAATTCAAGTTTCCTCAATTTCCCTCATAGAAATTGCAAAATTAAATTGATTTCAGAATGTTTAGGAATAAACAATAATATTTCGCTCAATTTTATTTTTTTTGGATGATTGTATCGAAAGCTTTTAAAATGCTTGTTCTTTTTATATTTCTTTCCAATGGAAGATCTGCCAAAGAGATCTAATTTAAAATTCTCTCGGAGTAAACATATTTAAACCGAAAGGACTGGAAATCTAGTGAACTTCCAGTCGTCAATAATTTCTTTTACTTGAAGGCAATAAATATAGCAATCAATGTTTTTTAAAAGCTACTATTTTTCTTTGAAGCAATCGATAGCAACCGCCGAACAATCACTTTTACTTCAAGGCAATAAATATGGCAATCAATATGTTTTGATGGTTACTATTTTCCCTCAAAAATTTCAATTGAAAACTAGTAAAAGAGCAAAACGAATTGAAATGTATTTCTCTTTCAATTGTTCTTCTAACTAGTAAGTTGTAGTATGTGAAGGAACAAGCTAAACGACGATGTATCTCTAAGCAGACAAGTTTTCTTTTATTGAAATAATTTTCTCTAGTTCCAGTCGCTTCAACTGTAGATCTCGTTGTTGTTGTATATTTTTACTAATCTTCTCGAGTTTTCTTGTCTATCGACGAAAACATAAAGCACATTTGCTATTTTTAGTATCAAATTTTCCAATGGTCCGTAGTGCTTCCTCAGGTATGGCTATTTTTTTAATAGCATAAATTGAAACAAGACGCAGTAATTGCCAAACCAAGCGGCGGGCGGAAAAGTTGAATAAATTTCAACTTTTCTGTAACGCCGCGCCGTCTTCCGCTTGCATTGGCCCTTCACCATAAGATTAATCGCGGCGAAAATTTATCAAGATAAAGTGATTTTTTGTTGTAAATTGTTGTAAATAATGCCTTTATATGTTTTCCGTATTTCAATATATACGTACATAACTGGTATATTAATTGATATGAATGTAAAAATAGTAAAATAACCATGTAAAAATGCGGAATAACGAATTCAAAACCTTCATGAATACAACTGCTATGCAGGAGCTTCAATCCAACTGACTGATATGGAAGCCTTCCTTTGATATGTTCTTCTTTCTTAAACCCGCAACTTGCAGACCTTTGCGAATTTCAGTTTTCAGAGTTTCCGATTTCGAGTATGCATTTCCAACAAAAAAAAATATTTATTGTTTCAATATCTGAAATCATCATTTGTCATCTTTTGCACAATTTTGTAGTTGTTCAAATTTTTTTCTCTCAAATATGAAGACTTTTATACTGCTATGGAAAACAATATATTTCACTTTTATGGAACCAATTTTAAGTTACCGAAGAACTCAAAAGTTGCCTCAAGCAGTTATTATCCAAAAAATTATAGATATACTAGCTGACCCCAGCAGACGTTGTCCTGCCCGTCCTATTTGGGATGTATTGGTTTGTTATTCATTGATATTTCATTAAAAAATCATACATCCCGAGTTTCAGGAAAAAATCACCAAAAAAATATATTGACCATATGTCCAGTACAGCGCCATCTACCGGAGACATATATACAAACTATTATCACGACAAACCACACATACACATTAAATTTCAGTCAAATCGCTCTGGAAATGCGAATTTTGCAAATAACTTGACCACTCTGCAATTAATCGCGGTGAAAATAATTCTAAAACACAAATGACCCCAAATCGAATATATTGTTAAATTTTCAGCCCATTCGCTTTTATGGTTTCGGAGATCATGCTTTACTAACAAACGTACAAAGGATTTTATATATAAAGATTTGAAACAAACAATCGCAAATAAAAATTGTATAATGGAAAGAAACTTTGTTTATGTGCATATGTCTATCTATCGTTATTGACAGCTACTTCACTTCACAGTTTACCTTTTGTTCTTTATTTCGTGTTTTTATTCTTGCATTTTCAATCTTTCCATCCTTCTGTTGACTTTCGCAAAGAGAACTGTCAAAAGTACCCACCCAACGAACTTAAGCCATGCTCGCTACTCGTTGGCACCCCATGTACATCGGTAGCCGTTTGTCTCCACCTTCTTTGCTCACACAGTGAATTGGTTGGTAAAGACCCGTTACATTGGAGCATCTGTCCGCGCCTCCTTTGCTTTCCTCACCAGAGTATAATAATTGGCTTGCTTGGTAACAAATTCGAAGGTGGGGGAACGAATAATCCCAAGATTTTTTGGATTCAACAGCCTTTTGACTGGACACCGATGATTTCTCACTTAAAATATTCCCCACCTTAAAGGGGTTTTGCTGGTAATGGATTATGAAGGGACTGGTAATTCGCTATTGTGCCCTTGCCGATATATTTTTTTGTATTTTCGCTGGAGAGGAAGTTTAACTAACATTTCGAGTATATCGGTTGAGTATATATTTTTTATACTTCTTTAACTGATTTTTTCTGCTGACAAATTGTCGTTGTTGGTATAAAAGGTTGAAAAGAAATATTTTAGTTTTGTTTACGACGTTTTACGAACATATACATTTTTGAACTTGTTTAGGTCTTTTACCCCAACTTCTTATTTCTTTATTGGGCAGAATTCTTTGGTGTCCGTTCAAAATCTAGATACAAACTCCGTCCGCCTTCGCTTTCAAATTCAAATGATTAGTCCTCTTTTTTATTCTTGGATATGAAGTCGGTCTAATCTACTAAATGAGATACCGGCTACGTCAGCGCAGACATGAAACGCTGTGCTGCGCAAATGATTGAAGTCGTTATATTTGTTCGCCAACACGAAGAGACTAGAAACGGCTGATGTATGCGTTTTTGTCTTTGATGGTAACGTTAGGAGAATCTTAACTTTACGCTCAACTATGCGTGCGTCTCGGCTCTTACTAAGAGCACCTGTTAGACCGTTTCAACCATAAACAAAGAAGTACTAGATGGTCCGACTCTTTAAAAAGTGACAGTTACGAACGATTAAATTTTTGACATTTGTTTTGCACTCTTCGAGTTATTTTGGCATTCTCTTATTAGCTCTCGAGATTTATTTTGCTGATTTAAAAATGTGTTTTTGCTATTTTATTTTAAAAATCAATTGTGTTTGCTCCAATTGTGATTGTAAAGTGAAATGTTTGAGGAAAAATGCCAAAAATATGAATAAAAAATAAAAACAAATTGTGCTCTTTCTTCTCTTAACTACTAATGTCAAAAATTTAATCGTTCGTAACTCGAGAAATTTGCTTAAGAGTACGACGGACCATCTATTACTTCTTTGTTTATGGTTCCAACAACGAGCTTTTGTAATGCTCTTATGTGCGTAGCACGAGCGTTGTGTGGATGTGAGTTTTCTTAGTGCTCTGCTGTCTGTCACTCTCATAGAGATTGAACGACGCAGGCAAAGTGTTGGTAATGGTAAGTATTGGGTGCGTATACTTTGACTTGATGACGCGACAGACGTACAATGACGACTGCACTTAAAGCATAAAGACGAGTATTATGAGAGAGCGTCTGTTTCGACGCAAAGTGCGCTCACTTTTGAATATAGCGTGTGTGAATGTAGCTTAAGTTGAAAGCACTTTGCTTAAGTCCAAATCTAAAGAAACTTTGGAAGACGGAACAGTTTGCTCCTTACAACCGAAACTTTACATTGGCTATTTGTTTGCCTTTTTGAACACTATAGATTTCTAAAGCCTTGTAGTACCGAGCTACCACTTCTTTATCTTGCCCACACGATGGATATGACCAACTATTCCAAACACATAACATTTGCACAACAATCGTTAACATACCTTCTTTCGTTGTTCATTCTCGAACTTATGTATGTATATGAATCTTGCTTGGATGGATGAAAATATGCTATCGCCCTTCCTCTTTTTTAACTTAATCCTTGTAGTTCCTCGTGAAGGCTCGTAGGACCATGTAAATTTTTGTTCGATATTCTCTCACATATTGTAAAGATATGATTTTCGTATGAAAATAAAAGAAATAAGAAGACACATGAAGATTTTAATTTGTTATTCAAGTTGGATTTATTAGAGCGCGAGCTTCTTACCCTGGTTGAGAATGTAGCAAAAGTGAAGTTTCTGTCGATCCAGAAACTTCATCAGCCAAACAAAAGCTGGAAAGTTGATTTCAAGATGGTAGTTCTTAGGCCAATTTAGTGAAAGCTTTTTCATCTATTCTCAGTATATACATAACGGTTAAGTTTAAATTCTTCGTTTTATTCATTAATTGATTTATAACTAGTGCTTGTTGAACACGGTTCAACAGAGAGACATGCACGGATATTTGTTTTAGTAAACTTTCTGTGTTTATTTTCACTATGTAAAAAATTAACACTTTTTGAAAAATACACGGTGTTTAAGTACGATTTGAATGAATTTCGTTTATATCATTAATTTTTCTCGGTGCATATATCGGCACATTTATCTTACGTTTATGCCCGTTGAAATCTGCCTACTCCTCGTTACTACATCCTTGTAATATTTGTTTGTCAGATTTCAACGAGTAATTATTTGTTATTCTTTGACACTTGCTCCGCCACCTCTCTCCATCTTGGACTTTCGTTCGGTAAAGATCATACATTTCGCTCGCTTAAGTAAGGTAAATCTTCGTTACCATTAAAACTAAATAAAGCTCTGCCTTTATAAACATCGAAAATACTAAAATCTTGTGTTTTATTTATTTTCTATTTTACTCTATTTGCATTTCATTTCTGCATCGCCTATTTCGCCAACACCGGTCACTACGTGAACACACACACATCGTTCCCCCACTCCTGAGTTATCTTTGATCTTGTAATTCGGTTGGAGTTTGTCATAGAAGGGATTTCGTCGCATCGCCTACTCTCACCTCCCTTGCTAGCAAACCCCCACCTAAACACACGGACTTGACAGTATAGGTTCGATTCTACTATCAAAGGGTAGTATAACCCTATACTCGGTTTGGCGAAATTGTTGGTAATTCTTTTTATGGGCCTCCAAAGTTTCTGAAAATCAGTGGGCCTCTCGAAAAATGTGTCATCAGCTTTGCCAAACAACTAATTCAGACTTGGCGATACCGCTTAACTATATTTGGAAATAATGTAACTAAGAATATGAACAAAGTTTCTTAATATTATACGCAAAAAAAAAATGTTTCCTGTACTTTTGTTTTTAAAAGTGAAGGAAAAAATATTTTTTTACTTTTTTCAGCATAACTCGTAATTTTTCACTAACAATATTTGGCAAAATTGTAGCCAACGTAAATCTGAACAACTTTTGTGAACATATCAATACAATCTGATCTAGGCACCCTAAATAGCTCAAAAAAACACATTGTACCTCAAATATTTTTTTGGTGTAGGGTATGTTTAGCACCTTTATAGAAAATATTAAGGCCAATATTTTGTATGACATATTAACCCTCTAGCTCATAACTGTTATTTTTGGCCCTATTTTACAAATCTAAAAAAACACCCCTAAAATGGGGAGGGTGGGGATGAAATGTTCTTCAAAGTGTTGGTCATAAAATGTTACTATATATTTCAAGTCCTCCGTTGCCGAACAACCAGGCGAAAAACACAACAGCAGCACTAAAACATACAAAAATCGTCATCGACAACATGAGGTAATATCTCCACTCTCTCTCTCTCTATCTGCATAGTTAGTTGTGTCTACGGTGCCGGTAAGTGCAAACATTTTCTTTATTTGCATAAACAAAAAGAACGTTGCAAACACAGAAAACGCGAAAAAAATTCAAAGTAAATAAATGCCCAAAAACTATATTAAAAATTGTGACAAAAAAAAACAAAGAAAAAGCAGTGTAAAAACGAAAAAAAAGAGACAGCACAGTGTCTAAAGTTTGTGTAAGTAAAGTAAAAGTGGAAACGTTGAAAATCGTGTAAAGATTCCACAGAGTAAATGAGAAAAAATGAGCTTATACACCGAAAAAATTAATAAAATTAAAAAAAAATGTGATTGCATCGGATTCTTTTAAATCATCAAAAAGCGGCCGAGAAAACCTTAAAAAAATAAAATTATTAAATTTAAACAAAATTACAAGTTCCAAAAAAAATTATAAAGTACCAAAAATTAGTGGAGTGCTAAGTGGTGTCCGTTCGCGAAAAACGGTGTAAAAACCACATAATCTGTTTGTCTTTCCGCCAAACAAAAAAACAGCGAAGTTTTTTGAAAGAAAAAAAGAAAAATTAATTTTTAAAATTTTCAAAATTTCCAAAAGTGCTATGTAATGTAAAAATAGCGGCTCCAGTTTTACATAAATTTTACATAAAAGTTTTACATATGTACTTAAGCATATATACATATATATCCATTTATATATATACTCGTATGTATTACATACTTCTCAATCTCATTTCGTGCGCATAAAACAGGAAGAAAGCTCGGCTCAAATAATACGTAGAAAGAACTATAAAAAAATACGATTCTCTTGGCACTTCAATTAATTTTCTTTTAATTTTTGGCACCCCAATTGATCGATTTATATGAAGGTAAAATCTCTTATATTACTCTCTTTACAGCACTCACATTATTAACAAAAGAAAAAAAATTAAATTTTTTAAAACAAAGAAATAAAATATAAATGGATTTATAACCATAATGGGCACCGAAGGCAGATCACATGATAAAGCGAATTTGCCTTCGGTGCCCATTATGGTTATAAATCCATGGGAATACTATCATCCTTGTTTCGCCTTACATCTTTCAAATGTTTGTAACGAATTAGTATAAATCAATCCAAACACTTGAATTTGGATTGTATTAATAATTTGTTTTTGAATTCTTCAAACACTTGTAACTTGAAGAGGTGAACAGATAGATAAAACGGGTTTTTACTTTCTGACATAAAAATTGATTCTTTATTGCAGGTATTTATTCCATAATTATGCTGACATTAAAATTTTACAAAGTTAAAATTTATGGCAAATTGACCAATCAAAATCAATTACTTAAAATTGCAATCAGTGCAGTTTTGTAATATGATACATTATTGGAAAAACAGAATTAAGGGTATTCACTTAATGTTTACGGCTTATTAAAATAATTATTGGCATTCAATAAATTGTGTTTTAACATTCTCCCCCGCGCTGAACGGAGGTTTAAAACAAGTTGTTAAGAATTGTATATGTTTTGAATGCAGTTTAAGTGGTTAAAGATAACTCGTGATTTTAGGTTAGGCTATTAATAATTTGTTTTTGAATTCTTCAAACACTTGTAACTTGAAGAGGTGAACAGATAGATAAAACGGGTTTTTACTTTCTGACCAAAAAAAATGATTCTTTATTGCAGGTATTTATTCCATAATTATGCTGACATTAAAATTTTACAAAGTTAAAATTTATGGCAAATTGACCAATCAAAATCAATTACTTAAAATTGCAATCAGTGCAGTTTTGTAATATGATACATTATTGGAAAAACAGAATTAAGGGTATTCACTTAATGTTTACGGCTTATTAAAATAATTATTGGCATTCAATAAATTGTGTTTTAACATTCTCCCCCGCGCTGAACGGAGGTTTAAAACAAGTTGTTAAGAATTGTATATGTTTTGAATGCAGTTTAAGTGGTTAAAGATAACTCGTGATTTTAGGTTAGGCTACTGAGATGCTGAAATCTGACGTTGTTGACCTTTGTTGTGGTACCGGGTGAATAATTTGTGGCTCCGCTGGTTTGAGTTTGTAGAGCTTTGATTTCTTCTTCCAAATGTTGTAAATTATCAAAACTATTGACAAAATGAGTGCAGTATACCCCACTATAGAGTATTGAAGATGGATGTTTTGGATTTGTGCCGGCAGATTTAGATCCCTTTGTTGTGCGAGCAAATGTTGAAGATCAGTTATGTTTTCAAACTGAGTACTGAATGGAACTGTTTCAGGTAATAATGGGACCAGATGATTGGGTCTGGTAATATCTTCCAGATTGATTAGGCTGGTGTATGATTCATAGCGGTTACTGGAAATTGACTGGTGTCCCTGAATAGTGATTGAACCATCATTGATAACGCATTGAGGCCGTAATATCAATAATCCAGAACCAGCTAAAGTAAGTTGTTGTCCATGCCTTCCACATACGGCATTGATTCGCTTAGGAGAATTGAAGGCATACATCCACTTGTTGTTATACTTCAATTGAGTCCATGTTGTATTTGTTTTCAGACGTTTTATGTTACAGGCTGAGCGCGTGTTGTTGTTTAAAAACTGGATCTCGCATGAGCATATTTCAGAACCCTTGTTGTATTTTGATTGAATGTTAGAGCACAAATATGTGTCGGCTTTCGTATGAGTACATGAATGTAGCATTGCTGTATTTATCGGAAAGTATTGATCAAAATGTGCCTTTAAAGCAAGAATTTCATCACAGAGTTCAATCGCAATGAGGCAGTTGTTAAAAACATAAGGAACTGGGAAGAGTTTGTATAACTCAAAAGGCTCCTGGTCACATAAGGGAATTGAAATCTTAAATATGACATGATCCTTAGTCAATACCCCTTCCATTGTCATCAGTTTGTACAGTTGGAGATGATTGTCAAAGTCGACAGGTATTTCCAATGATGACGGTAAATAATTTCGAATCTTTATTAATTCTTCTTGTAGTTGTTTAGGAGGTAATAAACTGGGACTTATTTTTTCGTGATGGGTGTCAGTAAGCACGTCCAAAATTGATGATTTTATTCGCTGTAAGTTTGCTGCTGCGATTGTGAGTTGCAAGGCTAATGAAATAAATATTTCAAAAAGTCGTACTTGGTAGTCCGTTTCTTCGATGTTATGTATCCTTGACAATATTTCAGAACTATGTGCGTCAAGGTCGTCTAACTTCTTGTTAATGGCTGCTTCATCTTGTTTGATTATGTTAATGGTAGCATCGAGGATAGATGTTTGGTTTTTCAGCAAGTTGTGAAGGTGGTCTTCATTTTCTTTGACTGATTCAATGGTATTAGTCATTTGTTGTGCATATTCAGAATCTAATACACCAAACAAGGAATTGGCGATGTTTCCAACTATGTTCAATGCACCCCTCTTTGTTCTCTTTGTGGGCAAAACACCATCGTCCAGTTTGAATCCACCCTCAACGTGATTTAAAGCAGTTAATACATTTCTGCAGGCATTTGTTTGGTTCAATTCTTGACATAACTGCCGTAGAGCTAGTGTACCATCTGAAAAAGGCCCAATTTCCTCCCAATACGGTGCAAGCTCATAATAGACAACGAGATTCCAATTTGTTCTAGACATCGTGACCTGTCCTATCCCTTCGAAGTGTATTCCAACATCTGAAGTGAATTTAGTGTCTATGATTTCAGAAGCCCAAACATGTGGCATCATGAGCATAATCAGTTAAAATGCTGTTGTTAAATTGAAGTTGGAGGTTCTTCGCCGTTTGGATGGTACATCTTCCGTAGTGGCTTTAGTCTTCTTGCTGTCATACTATTAGATGTGCCGTTAGTTTTATTTTCCTTTACAGGTAGAGGAGCTAGGCGGTGTGTCGGGCGTTTGAATACGCCTTTAGTGGTTTTAAATCGACGACTCTTACAACATTATCGTCTCCTTTGTAAACGTTCACGACCCTACCAAGTGGCCATTCCAGCGATGGTAGATTGTCTTCTTTGATTATCACCATATCTCCAGTTCTTAAATTAGAGAAAGGTTTTTTCCAATTAGCACGTTGCTGCAGTTTACTTAGGTACTCTGTGGACCATCTATTCCAGAATTCATTTTTTAGATGACTCACGAGTTTCCAATGAGATACTCCGGAAAGCTTTATTGGTTGTGCCCTGTAGTCTACATGTGATGTGAGTGGTTCGCCGATGAGGAAATGGCCAGGAGTTAATGCCTCAAGATCATTTGAAATGGGTGTAAGTGGACGAGAGTTAAATATCGCTTCAATTTCCACAAATACGGTCTGGAGTTCTTCCTGAGTTAATGATGCTGTTGCCACACTTCGAAGTAGAAGATGTTTTGTAGATTTAACTGCTGCCTCCCACAAACCCCCAAAATGTGGTGCTCTAGGTGGAATGAAATGGAATTGTATTCCTTTTGAGCTGGAGGTAGAAATGATTGCATCTTGCGCTTCTTTTGAATATACATTATCAGTTAGTTCTGAAAGCTGATTTTTTGCTCCTATAAAGTTGGTTGCATTTTCAGAATATATGTTTTGACAATGACCACGACGGCCAATGAATCTTTTTAAAGCGCCTATAAACGCTTCCGTAGTTAAATCCGTTACTAATTCGAGATGTACGGCCTTTGTTGCACAACAACAAAGTACGGCCAAATATGCCTTTGTCGGTTTTTTACCTCTGACCTTATAATGGATCCAGAAAGGTCCGCAGTAATCAACACCAGCGTTGATAAATGGCATAGCCGGAGTAACTCGGTTTTTTGGATGGTTACCCATGATTTGTTGGAATAGTTGTGGTCGTGCTCGCGTATATTTAATACATTTTTGAACCGTTGAACTTGCTGTTATTTTTCCTTTCACAGGCCAGAATTGCTGTCTCATTGTGTTCAAAAAGGCTTGAGGACCACAATGTTTATTTTCAAAATGTATCGCTTCGAATAAAAGCTTTATCAAAGGATCATTATAAGGGAGCAATATTGGATGTTTTGTGTCGTATTGTAGCATTGAGGCTTCCAAACGGCCTCCCACACGTAATATGTGTTCTTCATCAGGAAAAGGGGCCAAACTACTAATCGAGCTTTTTTCGATTTCTGTATGTTTTTGAAGTTGGCTGATTTCCGACGAGAAGTCAGAATACTGAACGGCTTTAATTATTATGAATAGTGCCTTGTTCAGTTCATCAGGAGTCAAGGAGTTGGTCTAAACTCTTTTTTCTGTCTTGTATTTTTTATGAATCTGAGAACATATCCCAGAATTCTTTGTCACTTTCTGAAGGAGTTTTTGTGTTGAATGTTATATACGAAGTCGGTGTTGCTGGAGACTGTAATGGCTGAAATAGGTACCACCTTCCTCTTTTCCAAGTCATTCTGTGTATGTAGTTGTTTAGTAAATCTAGGTGGCCACATTTCTTCTCTTCCATGAAGAAAGAGTGGTCCATGAAACCACAAATTACACGAAGAAAGTTGATCTGCTGTTAATCCTCTAGACAGTATATCAGCCGGATTTTCTTTTGATCTGACATGACGCCATTGTTCAGGCAAAGTTAACGATTGAATTATGGCTATTCGATTGGCTACAAACGTGTGATACAATGAGGATTATGCATTTATCCAAGACAGCACAATTTCTGAGTCCGTCCATATGAATATTGGTGGATTTCTAACCTGAAGATCCGTTTTGATCCTGTGAGCAAGCTAAGCAGCCTTGACGCAGCACAAAGTAATCGTACAATAAGTGTTCTATTTTTAAGAATAGCACGGATGTAAGCTACTGCACCGAAAGCCTTTTCGGATGCATCTGCAAATATGTGTAATTGCGTTGTTTCTGGAATTTCCCCTTGGAAGACATGTCGTGGGATTTTCATGTTATTTAAGTTGTCTAATCCGGTTCGGAAATTGATCCAAGTCGAATGAAGATCCTCGGGAAGGGGTTCATCCCAGTCTAACTTCTGTTGCCATAAGTGCTGGATGAAGATTTTTGCCTTGACAACCACGGGAGCTAATAGTCCGAGCGAGTCGAATAATCTTGCGATATCGGATGTTGACGTACGTTTTGTGACCACTTGTTTTGGAATCAATTTCACCTTGACGCATAGATGATCAGTTTTTGGTAGCCAAGATAATCCTAGTGTTTTTATTGTGTTTGAGTTGTTGTTGCTGAAGTCTAAGTTAACTTCTTGATCGCCAAGTGGAATATTTTCGAGTAGTCGTGGATGATTTGAACACCATTTTTTTAAATTAAAGCCATGACGCTTTAGAATTTCTATTAGTTCCACTTGTATTTAATTGCCACGCTAAGGCTATTTGAGCCTCCAAGACCATCATCCACGTAAAAATTATCTTTCAGCATCTGAGACCCATATGGGTAATTTTCAGCGTTTTCTTCAGCAATTTTCTGTAAGCATCTCGTTGCGAGATATGGTGCTGCTCGTGTCTGGCGATACATTTTCTCAATATCGGTTGTGAAAACAAATTTGGGAAGCCGAAACGAAGCATAATTGAAAATAATTCACTTTAGACAGTTGGTCCAGTATACATTAGGTCGTTCAATGAATAACCGGATGACGTCTTTGATGATGCGTCTAAAACTACTCTTAGTTTTGTTGAGGTGCTATCAGGTTTTAGAACACAACGGTGCGGAATGAAGTACCTAGGATCTGAAACCATATCGATGTTGATCTTTTGCATATGACCTAGTTCTTCATACTCTTGCACGAACTGAGTATATTGTGTCCCCACTTCCTCGTTTTTTAATAATCGCCGCTCCAGGGCGAGAAATCTGTTGTATGCCAACCCGTGTGACTCCCCTAGTGCAGCTGGCCCTTCTCGAATAGGAAGACTTACAACGAAGCGACCATCCTTGTTGTTATATATGTACATGCTGAGTATAATGAGACTCACATATATGCTGAAATGCTGGAATGGCAGTATGGAACGCTTAACGAATAGTAGGAATACCCGAAGAAACGCAGGAACCCTTAATGAATGGCTGGGATAACTGACGAAAAGCTGGAACGCTTGATGAATGGCTGGATGCCTGATGAAAATCTGGAACGCTTGATGTAGTATCAGGAACGCCCGAAGATAATCTGGAACGCTTGATAGTGGCTGGATGCCTGATGGTAAGCTGGAACGCTTGATGCCTGATGATAAGCTGGAACGCTTGATGAATGGCTGGATGCCTGATGAAAATCTGGAACGCTTGATGAGTGGCTGGATGCCTGATGATAAGCTGGAACGCTTGAAGAATGGCTGGATGCCTGATGAAAATCTGGAACGCTTGATGTAGTATCAGGAACACCCGAAGATAATCTGGAACGCTTGTTGAGTGGCTGGATGCCTGATGATAAGCTGAAACGCTTGATAAAAGGTGCTATCAGGTTTTAGAACACAACGGTGCGGAATGAAGTACCTAGGATCTGAAACCATATCGATGTTGATCTTTTGCATATGACCTAGTTCTTCATACTCTTGCACGAACTGAGTATATTGTGTCCCCACTTCCTCGTTTTTTAATAATCGCCGCTCCAGGGCGAGAAATCTGTTGTATGCCAACCCGTGTGACTCCCCTAGTGCAGCTGGCCCTTCTCGAAGAAGAAGACTTACAACGAAGCGACCATCCTTGTTGTTATATACATGCTGAGTAAAATGAGACTCACATATATGTTCTGGTGGGGAAAGAATTTTTTCGGAGGTTTCAATTTCATCTAATTTCCACAGTTGTTCTATTGTTTCTTCTAGCGTTGTGGCGTTTTCAAATATTGCACATGTGAGTGCACGGTTGAATACGTTCGTTGTAATATTCTGGGGTTGATTTTCTATCGGACGAATCCTTCTTAAAGTTGAGGATGATCTGCTGAATGATCTCACCCGTCTTTTTTTGAGAATCCAATAATTGTGCAGATGCTTCCATGTTAATCAATTTAGTTTTATTTTACCTGGAATATATATGCTTGAAGAATAGCTGGACAGTTTGATGAAAATCTGGAAAGCTTGATGGATGTCAAGAACGCCTGAAGAAATGCTGGAATGGCAGTATGGAACGCTTAACGAATAGTAGGAATACCCGAAGAAACGCAGGAACCCTTAATGAATGGCTGGGATAACTGACGAAAAGCTGGAACGCTTGATGAATGGCTGGATGCCTGATGAAAATCTGGAACGCTTGATGTAGTATCAGGAACGCCCGAAGATAATCTGGAACGCTTGATAGTGGCTGGATGCCTGATAGTAAGCTGGAACGCTTGATGCCTGATGATAAGCTGGAACGCTTGATGAATGGCTGGATGCCTGATGAAAATCTGGAACGCTTGATGTAGTATCAGGAACGCCCGAATATAAGCTGGAACGCTTGATGAGTGGCTGGATGCCTGATGATAAGCTGGAACGCTTGATGAATGGCTGGATGCCTGATGAAAATCTGGAACGCTTGATGTAGTATCAGGAACACCCGAAGATAATCTGGAACGCTTGTTGAGTGGCTGGATGCCTGATGATAAGCTGAAACGCTTTATGAATGGCTGGATGCCTGATGAAAATCTGGAACGCTTGATGTAGTCTCAGGAACGCCCGAATATAAGCTGGAACGCTTGATGAGTGGCTGGATGCCTGATGATAAGCTGGAACGCTTGATGTAGTATCAGGAACGCCCGAAGATAATCTGGAACGCTTGATGAGTGGCTGGTCGCCTGATGATAAGCTGGAACCCTTGATAAATGGCTGGATGCCTGATGAAAATCTGGAACGCTTGATGTAGTATCAGGAACGCCCGAATATAAGCTGGAACGCTTGATGAATATCCAGTCACCAATGTTTTGATGTCAGAAATACGTTTTTGACTGCGTGTTAATATCCACTAATGAAATTTTTGAGTTCCTTACCACTGGTGGGGGGAAACTCGTATTCAACTAGTGTTTTTTGGGGTCACCAAATGTTTGTAACGAATTAGTATAAATCAATCCAAACACTTGAATTTGGATTGTACTAATTTTTTGTTTTTGAATTCTTCAAGCACTTGTAACGTGAAGAGGTGAACAGATAGATAAAACGGGTTTTTACTTTCTGACCAAAAAAATGATTCTTTATTGCAGGTATTTATACCATAATTATGCTGACATTAAAATTTTACAAAGTTAAAATTTATGGCAAATTGACCAATCAAAATCAATTACTTAAAATTGCAATCAGTGCAGTTTTGTAATATGATACATTATTGAAATGAGACTCACATATATGTTCTGGTGGGGAAAGAATTTTTTCGGAGGTTTCAATTTCATCTAATTTCCACAGTTGTTCTATTGTTTCTTCTAGCGTTGTGGCGTTTTCAAATATTGCACATGTGAGTGCACGGTTGAATACGTTCGTTGTAATATTCTGGGGTTGATTTTCTATCGGACGAATCCTTCTTAAAGTTGAGGATGATCTGCTGAATGATCTCACCCGTCTTTTTTTGAGAATCCAATAATTGTGCAGATGCTTCCATGTTAATCAATTTAGTTTTATTTTACCTGGAATATATATGCTTGAAGAATAGCTGGACAGTTTGATGAAAATCTGGAAAGCTTGATGGATGTCAAGAACGCCTGAAGAAATGCTGGAATGGCAGTATGGAACGCTTAACGAATAGTAGGAATACCCGAAGAAACGCAGGAACCCTTAATGAATGGCTGGGATAACTGACGAAAAGCTGGAACGCTTGATGAATGGCTGGATGCCTGATGAAAATCTGGAACGCTTGATGTAGTATCAGGAACGCCCGAAGATAATCTGGAACGCTTGATAGTGGCTGGATGCCTGATAGTAAGCTGGAACGCTTGATGCCTGATGATAAGCTGGAACGCTTGATGAATGGCTGGATGCCTGATGAAAATCTGGAACGCTTGATGTAGTATCAGGAACGCCCGAATATAAGCTGGAACGCTTGATGAGTGGCTGGATGCCTGATGATAAGCTGGAACGCTTGATGAATGGCTGGATGCCTGATGAAAATCTGGAACGCTTGATGTAGTATCAGGAACACCCGAAGATAATCTGGAACGCTTGTTGAGTGGCTGGATGCCTGATGATAAGCTGAAACGCTTTATGAATGGCTGGATGCCTGATGAAAATCTGGAACGCTTGATGTAGTCTCAGGAACGCCCGAATATAAGCTGGAACGCTTGATGAGTGGCTGGATGCCTGATGATAAGCTGGAACGCTTGATGTAGTATCAGGAACGCCCGAAGATAATCTGGAACGCTTGATGAGTGGCTGGTCGCCTGATGATAAGCTGGAACCCTTGATAAATGGCTGGATGCCTGATGAAAATCTGGAACGCTTGATGTAGTATCAGGAACGCCCGAATATAAGCTGGAACGCTTGATGAATATCCAGTCACCAATGTTTTGATGTCAGAAATACGTTTTTGACTGCGTGTTAATATCCACTAATGAAATTTTTGAGTTCCTTACCACTGGTGGGGGGAAACTCGTATTCAACTAGTGTTTTTTGGGGTCACCAAATGTTTGTAACGAATTAGTATAAATCAATCCAAACACTTGAATTTGGATTGTACTAATTTTTTGTTTTTGAATTCTTCAAGCACTTGTAACGTGAAGAGGTGAACAGATAGATAAAACGGGTTTTTACTTTCTGACCAAAAAAATGATTCTTTATTGCAGGTATTTATACCATAATTATGCTGACATTAAAATTTTACAAAGTTAAAATTTATGGCAAATTGACCAATCAAAATCAATTACTTAAAATTGCAATCAGTGCAGTTTTGTAATATGATACATTATTGGAAAAACAGAATTAAGGGAATTCACTTAATGTTTACGGCTTATTAAAATAATTATTGGCATTCACTAAATTGTGTTTTAACAAACTCATTAATTTTTTTGAGTGTACAAAACGGTTACCAACCAACCAAAATAAATAACCAAACGAATAAGAAAACAAAACGACCAAAGCAAGAGCGGCGTCACCACCACTCAATCAGCCATACGCTCTCACTCACGGCAGAGCCGACTGCTGCGAACAAATAATTAAATACCACTCACCCATCAAGTACACTCAAAATAAAAAGAGAGTAAATACATAAAGAGTATACATGTCGAATACTCTTAAATAAAGATGACAACGAATAATGAAATTAAATAAATGAAAATAATATTGCTAATGTAAATAATGCAAAGAAAAATGAAGTGAAATAAGCGAATGAAAATTAAACTATTAATGGCAATTTAAACAATAACACAAAAATCACAAATAACACAATTTTCTCTGTTATTTGTTTCTAGCATACTTTTTCTCATTGATTTTGACCTACTAAACACGAAAATGAGTTTTAAAAATTTTTCTGTCGATTGGTTTTCGAGATACAAATTTTTGAACTTTTTTTTTTAAATTTTTGGAGGTACACTTACAATTTTGAGCATATCTTTCGTTTTCTTTGACGTATTTGATCCTACTACTACTCAAATTAAAGCAAATTGAGCCGTCTACAACTCATTCTCAGAAAATTTTCAAATCGGGTGAGTAGTTTTGATGTTGGCGGCTCAAAAAGGTTAAAAAACTGCGTTTTTTTAGTAAAAATGTGGCAGAAAAATTCATATAAAAATTCATATAAAATATAAAACGCGATGCTAACAGCGATTTTGGTTTTTTTACGTATAGCTGGCATTTTTCCAAAGAAAATAAGCACTTACTTAACAAAATCTGACAACAAATGGCGGACTTATAATTTTTTTGGTAAAAGACCGAAATTCCGCTATTTCACGATATTTTGATTTTCATTATTTGCACAGCTTACCTACCCAACGCAAATGAATAAATACATTTGAACTTAATTTAAAATAAACAAATTAGTCTTAGTATATTATTTTTTAATTTATTTAGAGCACTACATACTCAATGTATGGCACATTGAAATGGATGTGCCAGGTTAGCTAAACTAACGAAATTAACCAAATCAACGCCCAAAAAAAATGAGTAGAAACAAAGATATAACTGTACATTTGATGCCATGTGGAAAAACGGCTGACTTCTTCTTTGTTTTTTGTATTCGCTGCAATTGGTCTCACGTATTAGGGTCCAAATGTAGTCACCCATCATAGCCGTGTCATAGATGCCCTGATAGCGTCGTTCCATAGCCTTCAATTCCTGATGAAAGCGCTCGCCGTGTTCGTCGCTCACGTCTCCTAAATTCTCAGGGAAAAAATCCAAATGAGAATGCAGAAAGTGTATTTTAAGTGACATGTGCACTCCTACCCAAAAATGAAAAAAAACGAGAATTAAAACGCTATTTAAATTAACATTTGTTTCAAAAAAAAACCTACCCATTGCTTCATAGTTCTTTACCAGATCCTCAACTATGTCCTTATAATTATCGCTTTTGTTGTTTCCTAAAAAGTTTTCCACAACAAGCCTGAAGGAATTCCATGCTGCGGCTTCGATGGGTGATAACAGCTTCGGGAATGTTTCATCTTTCAACATTTTTTCTATCTCGGGTCCTGCGAAGACTCCTTCTTTAATTTTTGCCAGCGAAAGGTAAGGGAAAATTGACCGTAAATAGGCAAAAGCTTCACCTTCTTTGTCCAATTTTTTGACAAAATTTTTTATCAAACCCAATTTTATGTGCAGCGGCGGAAGTATTATATTTTCACGGTTCTCTATTAGTGGTTTGCGCTGAACATTCGCTTCTCCAACTACAGGTTTCGTTCGTTCCGGCCATTTTTTTTTTGAATATAATGCTGATCATCAGCGCTGCTATTCCAAAGGCACAGAAAACAGCAATGTCGCGTATAGCCTCCTTGGAGTCCACACAGAATGGCCACAACTTTGAGGTCGGCGCATATTTTCCAATTATATTTGCTATACTCTATGCATTTCAGCAAAATGTTCATAGTTTCATAGTTCTCCTTTGAATGAACCGCATGAGCAATAGGAAGAGATGGCTTTTCATTCCCATTATGTAAGAGAACTGCCTTCAAGCTCTCTTTGTTGCTGTCAATAAACAACCTCCATTCATTGGGGTTGTGAATTTGGTGAAGCTCTTGGAACAAGCCGGAAATGTCGCTGCAAAAACATATTTCGTCTTTCTTTGTATAAAATTTTGCATACTGCTGGTGACGCTTCCTGTACGCTGTTACTTTCACTTCTGAATCCGCAAATCCACACTGTACCATCCGAGACGCAAAATGTTCGGATTTCTCCTTAGTGAGACCAAAATCGCGCACCCAATCGTTTAGTTCGGCCTGTGACAGTAATTTTCGCTTTCTGCACGCCCCAAATTCGCTTGCACTTGACTCGGACTCTTGATCTGACGATTCTGCTTTTTGAAGAGATGCACCAGGGCACACTGGATATGGTACATCATTCGAATGTGGTACTGGAAGTGCAAACGATCCCACTTGAGCGTAGTTCCATTTTAAAAATCTCCCTACCCCACTGTTTGTGGTGAGGCAAAAATAACAGTCTGTGGAATGGCATAGCGGCTTTTTCACATCATTGGTGTATCGAATTTCATATGGCGCCTAAAATTAAAATAAATTACTATATTTGCTTTGCTTAATGTGTTTAAATAAAAATTCTTACCTTCCGCCAGCTGCCCAGTTGGTAAGGATTATATAACAAAGATCACATAGCGACTTAGGTGTCCATGGTTCTGTGATATTTGGTGAAATACCAAAATAATTCAAATAGTGCAATTGCACTGCTGGAGTAAACGTGTGTGCGTGATTATTCTTTATAAACTCGCCACAAACATTGCAGAAATTGTCTGGATTGTTCAAACACTCGAACACACGTAGTCTTTTACTCATTGTCTTACTTGTTGGGTAGGTATTATATGCACTTAAATTCAATTTGTTTCACTTTTTACTCGTACTACTCGCGTTCGTAGATACTTGTTGAATGACAAAAAACAATAAATGAACACCTATAAATACTAAGTATGTTACAATATTTTCCTGACAGGTACTTATGAATGGGCGCATCTTTTAAGGGTGGCTATATACCTGATTCAGCAAGTGTGCGTTTCAAATTGTGGAAAAGTTTCCAAATAATGACCACTCACAAATGTGGGGGGAATTTCTGTAAAAAAATCCGATACAGGTAGCCATCGGGAAAACACACATCAATAAAAAAGTGTAATTCCCTTTTTTCCCTTTAATTGACTGTGAACGGAGTAGCAGTCATAAAGGAACACGAAGAGCGTCCACGCACATTCAGAAGCGTATATTACTCTGCAACCATAATCATAAAAATTAAATAACTATTTGTGTATTACTTATTTTTTTTAATTCTGAGAATCATAAAAATTACGTAAACGTTTTTTCCAAACAATTTTGTACATGTAAAGTGGGTTTGCCAAAATTCGTATCGTAAAATGCACCTGTGTTTCTATGTTCTGCATTTTCATTATACCATTTTCGACGAAACGTCCCTACGGTATTGTAAATAGGTTTTTTACAATTATGAAATATTTGTGTTATTAATATTAATTTAAAAATTTTATCAAAACTGCAAAGTGCTGTGACATTTGAAAAAAATTTCCAAAAAAAATTGCTGATTTCACAAAATTTTTGAAATTTCACGTCCCTTGCCAGAACAGAAGACATTAACCCAGGGTGGTGAAATTTTGAACAGAAGTTACTTATGTATAGGAGCAACTGTTCCGTTCTATTCCAAAAGGATTATAAAAAACTTGCTTTTTCGATCCCTCCTAGTAGGTTAGCTGTGCAAATAATGAAAATCAAAATATCGTGAAATAGCGGAATTTCGGTCTTATACCAAAAAAAGTATAAGTCCGCCATTTGTTGTCAGATTTTGTTAAGTAAGTGCTTATTTTCTTTGGAAAAATGCCAGCTATACGTAAAAAAACCAAAATCGCTGTTAGCATCGCGTTTTATATTTTATATGAAATTTTATATGAATTTATCTGCCACATTTTTACTAAAAAAACGCAGTTTTTTAACCTTTTTAAGCCGCCAACATCAAAACTACTCACCCGATTTGAAAATTTTCTGAGAATGAGTTGTAGACGGCTCAATTTGCTTTAATTTGAGTAGTAGTAGGATCAAATACGTCAAAGAAGACGAAAGATATGCTCAAAATTGTAAGTGTACCTCCAAAAATTTAAAAAAAAAGTTCAAAAATTTGTATCTCGAAAACCAATCGACAGAAAAATTTTTAAAACTCATTTTTGTGTTCAGTACGTCAAAATCAATGAGAAAAACTATGCTAGAACCAAATAACAAAACGACTGTTGGCTAGTGTAATTAAACAAAAGATCAAAAAATATTTAAAAACTAACCGCATGCTTTTTAAATTAAATTTTTTAATATTTTAAAAATTTTGCAATATTTACAGCTTGTAAAAAGTGAAGTATTTTCACATTTAAATTGTTGATGAAGTAAAATTAGAAATTTCAAAATATTTTCTGTGAACTGTCGCATACAGTTTTTATTTATTTTTGCTGTGAAAATTTGTGAATCAAATTCTGTGAATAATTACCGGCTCAATAGTGAAAAAAGTGCATATACACACCAAAAACGAAAAATGATTTTTTTAATAGAAATAAATAACTTTTTAAATCCAAATTTACTTCGAATGTGACTGAAAGTGAACACTGTGAATGGAAAAGTGAATGTTTAAAATAAATATTGGAGTTAATTTAAATATTCCAATTTTCAATAGCCCGTCTCAATACACAGGGAGAAATTTTGATGGTGAAATAGAATAATTAAATTAAAACCAGCCAATTCGACATAAAACAATTTTAATAAATATTTTTTTGGTGGTGTTGTGCAACTTAATAACTTGACTCGTGTTATATTTATAGCTTTTCTCGTCTCAAGATATCTGGTGAAAATATTTAAGTGTAAATTTATATGGAAATTGAATTTTAAATCAATTAAATTAAGCACGAATTATTAATTGCTTATGGAATTTTTAATTGCTTATGGTTTGATGGTTAATGAATATTACCATCCACGTTTCTCAAAGTTTATTGCGTTAAGTGATTTTTCTACAAAATAGAAATTGAATTACACGGTGCAATGCGGCTTAAAAAAAAAACTTTGATTGAAATAAATAAAATTTAAATTTTCCTGTTCTATTATGAATAAAAGTTCAATTAATTAAAAGAAATTTAACTTTTTTCTGCGATTCTAAATTTAATTAAAATAAAAATTTACATAAGTTCGCAAAGAAACTCGTCTCTTGACAACTACGCCTGCTACCTAGTTAGGTTTAGGTTAGGGTGGCAGCCATTTTTGTTGGTGAGATGAACTTTGTAGAAGGTCCGAAACGGTTCAAAAAATAGCATATGACTGGGCTCGACCGTCTAGACGTGAACCCGGACAAGACAGAAATACGGGGTCTGTTCAATAGAAAAGATTAATTTTGAAATTTGATTAGCGTTTTTTGTTTTGTTGGCACATTTGTCTCGAACATATGTTCTTAGTTGAGTTTGTTTGTGAGAGACATAACATATAGACATGTTTTGCTTGTTCGGCGATTTTATACTGTAAAAAAACAGATCAAAGCATTTGCATCAAATTGTATGTACAAAATTAAATTAAGTGCTCAAAAGCACTAGAACAGATACTCACTGCTCATCTCAAAGTATTAAAAATGGGACAGTATAGATTACCTCGTATATTGGCTGAAGAAATCATAATACGAAATATTTGCTGGGCAAATCAATGGTCAAAACTCTGCGATAAGATAAAATTTTCTCTAGAAATTACAAAAGTTGCAATCTGTCTGGAATGGAACCCTATACTGAACGTGCTGAAAGTATGGGAGCGTAACAACCTTACCAACGTAACATAACCTAACCTTACCTATCCCAAAGTCAATTATGACGCAGTGCTTCCATTGACTAATGATCATCGCGTGCTAAAAGTCTTTTGATCAGAGCGAGAGGTGGACTGCTCGATTTAAATGCTAGAGCTTTTATATCAAACTCTGTGGGTATTTACTCTGTATGTAATTTGGATTCTGCGGAAAATACTTTCCATTTAATTTGTGTATGTCCTATATACAAACATTTTAGATTAACATATTTTGGTAAAAATTGCTTTAGTATTAACGAAGTGCTTGAAATATTAAATGGATTAAATTTATCATCTTTGTACAAATATATTGTAGTATAGCTTAAATATAGAAAGATTTAACGTTATACATAAATATCTTCAATATTAATTGTATTTTTTCTTTGGAGTTATAAACTAGAAATGTGCCGTTCTGGCAACTAATAATGTTAAGCCAAAAATGGATATATACTTAATGAATCAGTCGCCGCCAGTGGTAGCGAACGGACGTGTTATTACAGAGCGGATAGTTTTTTCAACCTATTACGCAGTACTTATTCACCTACCTACTACGCAACCACAAGGTGTTGTTCCTAAAGTGGGGGTTTAATTTGTTGCATCGGTCTCAGGACAGACATTTTGGAAGAAGTCTGGAAGGCCAACATCGACGTACCTATTACGGGCAAATACTGGCTATGGGGGTCTCTCCCAAAATTGTATGATTAACCCTGATGAAGTAAATGATATTACGGTGCAGGGAAAAATAAACCCAGTACCGGCGGAAAGCGTTGATTTACTCAGGAGTCACGTGTCGTCGTTATCAAACAATCGTGAGCAAGTAACTTCTACGGGGTTGGGTGCCTCGGATCCAGTGGTCGAAACAGATACAAGAGCACATCTAGCCTTTGGCAAAAGAAACGACGAGGAAGATAAAGAAAACCCCAGGGGGTCTCTAAGCAACCCCAGCTTTTAAAAGCTAGTGGGAACTCGGACTCTGAGTCATCAAGTGATAACAATATTACTATTGTTGAAAATCGGAAAAGACTGTCAGGGGCACAAAGAAGAAAACTGAATAAGATGAACCGGCAGAAGATATTACAGGATGAATCTGGCTCTTCTACATCAACTAAAAGAGTCAGATCTCCCGAAGAGCATAGCGATGCGAAATCAATTAAGAAGAAAAAAGCTGACCGACTCCCTGCACTTCGGAGAAACCTATTCAATCTACCAAAAAAGGAGTTTATAGTCAAAATCCGTTAATGGTTGGAGGTGAAGTTGATCCTGTTGTTGAGAAGGTGAGCAAGTCCACCATCCATAAAAGAGGGGGCCTCAAACAAAAAGACCCATTCTAAAGGAAAAAGCAAGGTGGCTATAAAAAAGAGTAAGGAAGGACCATCTTATTCCCAAATAGCCAAAAAACATATTCAGGACGAACTACACTATGCCATAATTGATAGCAGTAGTGCGTCTGGCAGAATTCCCGAAGAGCAAAAGAGCATCTTCGAAGATTTGTTCTACACAAAGGTATTGGACCACATTCTCGAATCTAATGATGGACCAACAATCCAAGTAATGAGTTGCACGTTTGAGAGGGGCGTTTTGATGAAACTGGCATCACAATGCTGTGTCGATGCCCTCGGAAAACTAGTGGAGAGCATCCCCTCACCTTGGGACGGCGCAAAGCTGAAACTGGTAAGGAAAAGCGACATCCCTGTACTCATAAAAACATCTTTCTATGTCGAAGGATGGGCAAGTAAGTTACCGTCAGAGCGCATACTCAGTGTCATTGGCAAACAAGATTCGAACCTTAAAGTGGGAAGTCTTCCACAGGAAAAATGATACCGATGGTTCTCTCCTGGTGGTAGGCATATACCCGTATTCCAGGGATAGTCTTGTCAAGACAAAAGGCATGGCATTTTTCGGGATTTGGAAAATCTTGAAAAAAAGAAAAGATTGAAAAATCGCAGTGTCAAACGAAAATAGTGAACAGAAAGAAGCGAGTGAGACAATTCCAAAAAGTGAGGTGGAAGTGGTCGGTAACATCGCCAAATTGCCGATAACATCATCAATTTTGCAGAAAGTTTCCAGCAAAGGTGGTGATAAGGATATAAAGAGGGGCACAAAAACTCAAAACAAAGAGGGAGCGAAAAAAACAACACCGCCTTCCCAGAAGTGGTCCATAACATTACCAAATTGCAGATATTATCACCAATTTTGCAGAATGTTCCCAGCAATAGTGGTGATTGAAATAGGTACATAAAGAATCAAAACAAAGAGGGAACGACAGAAAGTAACACCGCCTCCCAAAGAGGTCTACTTGAAGAGTGTGTAATAGGTAGTAAACGAAAGGAGGAGAAAGGCTCACTACCAAATAAGGAGGGAGTGCAACCAGATGGGATAGACGACTCCCAAAGGAAACTTTTACTGGAAAGACAATGATTGAGGTCATCCAGATAAACCTCCACCGGAGCGAAACGACATCCATTGCTCTGATGGACATAATAAATAAAGGCAGGGTTCATGTTGCTTTGGTCCAGGAACCATGGACTACTAGTAACAAAGTTACTGGATTAAACCATATGAACTACAATCTTTTCTACGCTAACACAGGTACTCGTCCAAGGACTTGTATTCTGTGCCATAAAAACTTATGCTATCTTTTCTCTCCAGAGTTGTCAACATCGGACGCAACTGTGCTGATGCAAGGTAATGGAAGTATGTACCTGGCGTCAGTATACCTGCTATTCGATGCGCCGACATAGCCACCTACGTCGGAATTACAACATCTGGTAAGGGAATCCAAAAATACAAGTAATGTGTTACTAGCTGGTTGTGATGCCAACTCACACAATATTGCTTGGGGAAGTACTGACACCAATAAAAGGGGACAAGCCCTTATATAATTTTTGAATACTAACGATCTCCTAACACTCAACATAGGGAAAAATTAGGGAAGAAGTATCAGATATAATGATATGCTCGGAAAACCTCATTGATGAGATCCATGAGTGGAGGGTTTCGGATGAACACTCCTATTCGGACCACCGTTATATAAGGTTTAAAATTGCACGGCCACCGCCAAACCCAATAAGTTTCCGTAATAAGGCTAAAACCGACTGGACTAAATTCGGCAATCTACTTAGAAATCGATTGGGCCAGCCTAAACACGATTATCCAAGTACAGAAGACATTGATATCAATGTGAGGAGGATTATGGAGGCTTTTGTAAAATCATTCGAAGAAAGTTGCCCGCTTCGAGAAAGGAAATCTGCCTATGAAACCCTGGATGACAGGGCAAATTCGCTCGATTGGCAAGGATGTCCGCAGACTTTACAACAGAGCTCGACGTAAAAAGCTATCAGTATATTGGGATGACTACCACAGAAGACTCAAAGAATACAATAAAATCATTAGACTGAAATAAAAAAGTTCCTCTCAAAAACTCATATCCAAACCGAAACACTGGTGGATGAAACGGGTAAAAGGATGGAAACTATAGATGATACCGTAAGGCTTTTGATGAAAACCCATTTTCCGAGTGGTAATGCAGGGCCAACAGAGGAACAGTTACAGACCGAAAATGTAGTGCACCAAGTACCTATTACGGATGATATGGTTAAAGAAGCAATAAAAAGCTTCTCTCCTTTTAAGGCTGCGGGACCGGACGGAATATTTCCAGCGCTTCTTCAGAATGAGGTGGATCTGGTATCAACTCATCTGGTTGGAGTTTTCACTGCATGCCTAACTCATGCATATACCCCAAAAAATTGGCAGGAATCAAGGGTGGTCTTCATACCCAAGCCTGGCAAGGCGAGTTATACGATCCCAAAGGCTTATCGACTTATTAGCCTAACTTATTTCCTGTTAAAAACAATGGAGTGAATAATTGACGACATGATCAAAAGTAAGATAGCCGATGACAAATTCAAGCAACACGCATATGTTAAAGGAAGATCAGTGGAAACAGCTCTACATGAGGTAGTACACCACATAGAACAGTCCTCCAGTGAAGAAATGTACAAACTTGCCGTTTGTATAGACATTTAGGGCGCTTTTAACAATGTTCAGACCGATACACTTATCCAGTCCTTAGACGAGTTTCAGGTTGACCGGGCGTTGATAAACTGGATCAACAATATGCTAAGGAATAGGTGGATTATTTGTGGTCCATATGACGTAAATATCAGAGACAAGGTAAATCGTGGTATACCTCAGGGGGGCATTTTATCGCCTCTCCTATGGGTTACGACGATACGCAGTCTCCTTAAAGCCCTCACCAATGAAGGACTTAAACCAGTCTGTTATGTAGACGACGTTATAATACTTCTAAGGGGCACACATCCAAATCAAATATGCAGAAGAGCTGAGGAGGCACTTAACATAGCATATAACTGGGCACAACCAAGGGGACTAAATGTCAACCCAGACAAAACAGAAATATGTCTATTTACAAGGAAAAGGAAGATTCATCCTTTTACCGTGCCTCGTTTCCTGGATAAGAATATTGCCATATCTAAAAATATAAAAACTTGGGAGTAATCTTGGATCAGAAACTGTTTTGGAAAGATCATATTGAAGAAAGAGTTACAAAGGCCCACAGATGTTGGTCGTTGTGCAGAAGAGCTATAGGTTCAAAATGGCGACTACGTCCAAATATGACACACTGGCTTTACATGTGCGTGATTAGACCAATACTAACCTACGCCTCAGTAGTGTGGTGGACATCAATGGACAAAAAGTACAACAATATAGCAATGCTGCACATCTATACTGCACATCCAACCAATAGATATCCGTATAAAGTATGAGGCAGCCCTCACATCAAGACGTCTACAAGTGATGGGTGAATGGATAAATCGAGACCACAAGTCGTACCATCAGAAGATATTACAGTTACTGGTCGGTCATATTCAAACAACGGAAATTTCCGACCGCATTCCTGAAGTGCGGCTTACAGCTACCTGTGATTCGTTCGTGCCAGACAGACGCTCCTGGGAAAACGGAACACTAGCTCATGCGCCAGTGGAAACCAGCTGCTACACTGATGGATCCAGGCTAGGAGGAAGGACGGGTCTCGGACTTTTTATTGATGAACCAGTAGTCGAACTTTACTTCCACCTCCCAGATCATAACATAGTATTTCAAGCAGAAGTTCGAGCAATCACGGAGTGTGTTAACTGGCTCAGTAATACCACAAAGCCTAAATACTCGTATGCCAACATATTCACAGATAGCCAAATGGCGATTAAAGCAATAACATCGGAAAAGGTCAAATCCAGAACAGTGTTAGACTGTAAAAGAACGGTAAATAACTACTCAGTCCATGGTCAACTGCGTATTTTCTGGGTACCGGGAAACAACGGAGTGATTGGAAATAAACGAGCAACCAGCTTGACTTCAAAGGGCAGAGAACTTCGAGTAATAAACTTGGCAAATTGGAAACCTTTCGAAGCCACGAAGGATGAGTTGAAGCACTGGGCAGAGATGGCTCACAAAACAGTGTGAAATAGAGCAACTGTAGGAGCAATTGCAAAGATACGTGGGGTGACCCAAATGAAGAAGAAACCCAGTAGTTTTCTGAAACTACACAAGATCGAGATTAGTAAGATGATAAGTGTTCTAACGGGACACTCAAGCTAACAGGCACATCTTCATCGCATAGGACTAGCAGAAAACGACGAGTTCAGGGCATGCAGGGAAAACATCGAAACGATGGAACATTTTCTTTGTCACTGCCCAGCTTTCACACATGCAAGATCCCGATATTTCGGTTTCGACATATTGCCAGACTTGTCTCATCTCAGAGGATATAACTCGAAGATACTGAGAAAATACGTGTCTACAGGATGGCTGATATGTATTGCAACCAACTTCAGGTTGCTACCATTTCTAAACCGCTAGTCTGATAGCTGACAGATTTATTTCAGTGGCAGTTCATTTTATTGTTTACAAGTTTACAAAAGCATTTTGATCTATTGCATTCACAAAAAAGTTATTCGTGATGGAATTCAAGCGTGATGGTGTGATTGCTTTATATTTGGGTGGAAAAACACAAGTGGCTATCGTTAGAGCCCTCCAGGATTTAAATGTGAATAAATCTTTTGTTTCTCGTACCATTGCTCGTTACCGTGATACTGGCAGTGTTGCATCGCGTCCAAAAAGTGACGAAAAAAACGGTAACAACACCAGAAATGATCCGAAAAGTGAAGGCCAGATTTGATCGAAATCCACGCCGCAGTGGTACAAAAATTGCTCGTGAGCTGAACATATCGCGAGAACGGATACAACACATATTAAAAAATGAGCTTTGACTAAAGCCATTGAAGTTCCGAAAAGTGCAAGAGCTCACCGATGCACAAAAAAAGTTAGACTGGAAAAAGCCAAGGAGTTGCTTCGCTTGCACGAAAGTGGCCAGTTACCGAATTTGGTTTTCTCCGATGAGAAGCCATTCCAAATTGAGCAGTTTGTGAACAAACAAAATGATCGGGTTTACTTGCCAAAGAGGTCAGCTGAAAATGTACACCTTCGATTGGCCACAAGACCTCAAGCGCGCTGATGATAACGGTGTGGGCCGCCGTAACGGCCGATGTTCGCTCCCCGCTCGTATTCATCAACCATGGGGTCAAAATAAATGCCGAATATTATCGGGAAAATGTCCTAAAGACAGTATTGAAGCCCTGGGCAGACAAAAATTTCGGCCGCAGACCATGGACATTCCAACAGGACTCAGCACCATCGCACTCAGCACGCGTCAACTAAGAATGGCTTAAAAAGGAGATTCCTCGCTTCATTTCTACCGCACAATGGCCACCAAGATCTCCGGATCTCAATCCGTTGGACTTTTGCGCCTGGGGCATTTTAGAGAGTAAGGTTCGCACTAAAAAATACCAAAGTATCGATCATCTCAAGACGCCGCTTCGCCGGGAATGGGCCAAAATACCGCAGAGCCACTTTTGTGCAGCGTGTGATGGCTTTGTCGGCCGTTTGAAGGCCATAATTCGTGCCAAAGGTGGCCAATTCGAACAAATCTAAACTGTTTCTAAAATTTTATGTTATTTCCGAAATTTTTTGCCTTTGAACAATAAAATTTAAAAAAAAAAATTCAAAATATAGCGCTTTACTTTGTTGCATTACATATCAGCCACCCTGTAGTACCGATTTTCTGTAATCCGTGGGGTATGAAAATCATAAATAAGGTGCTCACAACAGGCCGAATCACTGGCTTAAGTGTATGTCCATGGACATGAGACGTTTTAAACGTCTCCTCTATTCAACCTAACCTAACCTAATGTACGTATATGAAATATACCTTATTATATTGAATATAAATGAACTAATGTTAATATCTATTAATAAATAATGAAATAATAATTATAAGCTTTCAAAATTATATCGACATTTCCATGACCAATAACACTATGCAACAAAATGTTTGTCCAAGGGATGTGGATAACAGTTTCTGGTGCAATTAGTCACAAATACGAACAAAATATTTAAAAAAAATTTTATGGTAATTTTTTTTTAAATTCCAGCTTTCATGGAAAGTACATACAGTATTTGGACCATAATTTTTCAAGTATATGCCTAATATCGCTTTCACGTAGAATCTTTGGTTTAGTAACAGTCGTCAAAAATATGAGAAAAAAAATGATTTTTTTTAAATAACACTTTTTCCTGGTAAAAAAAACCATAAAAAATATAAAAAAATATCGAAAAAATTATTTATCACATTTTGAAAAAGCCAGCATGCTAACGAATTAAACACTGTCTATTTGATAGATGTACAAGTTATGAGCAATTTTGTAAATGTTAGGGAAATTCAAAAAAGTCTTGTTTCATATTTTTTCGTTTTAAATTATGTTTTTGCTTATATTGAATTCGCCATATGTGAGAGATACATATAAGAGACATTGCACTTGCATTTTATTTTATGAGGATTGATGTCAGACGTTATAAAATTATAGAGAGGACGAGGTTTTATGGCCGATCGTAACCCTCCATAAAACATGGTATGCAATGTGAGAGCTATATTGGATGAGATCCGCTCAGATAGAGGGTCATTCAACAATATTTGTGGTTTTTTATTTATGAGGTTTCCATACTGTTACGCCTTTTAGGGGCATGATAGTAAAATTATATGTACTCAATACAAAGTAGTACGCGGCAGTCTTGAAAATATTGGCTGCCTACTTTCGAAGCAAACTATATGTCAGCTACAGGTACTGCAACTTATGAACCTTAAACCCGGAATTTATGAATGAAATTTCTTATTAATAAATTAGTGTAATTCAGCGCCTTAAAGAGATAAGTCGATTTTCTGAAAAATATTACAAAGTTATATTTCGAAGTATGAGTAAAAGGCAAAGTACTTTTTAATGTGTAAATGATCCCGACAATTTCTGCTACATCTGCGGAAAATATGTAATTAAAAAAATCGACGTGCGTTTAGTAAAATAATAGAAGAAATATATGTGTAATATTTTGGTATACGAACGGTGGACTGCTAGCATTTTGTGTAATTCGTGGCATGTAAATCTTACTCGATGGACTAGTGGAAGAATGCGGTAAGTACTTTAAAATTAATGTATTACAATGTTTTGTGGAATAAAACGTTTTAATTTTAGACTTCACGTGCAATTTGGAATGCCAATGATTTGGAGACAACCATTCATTCACGATACGGACTGCTATTTTTGTCTAAGGTAATAGATTGGAGTAGGAAGTGTCCAAGTATAGCTAACAGCCTAATAACGGAAACATCATCAAGTTCAACTGAGTACTCAACTCTGAGCGATTCAAGTTTGAGTCAGAAGTCATCGCTTTTAACTCACTTTCAACTCATTGATCTAGTGAGAGATTTGGAACTGACCAAAGATAAGGCAGAACTACATGCATCTGGGATGAAACAGTACAATATTTTGGCCCCAGATGTTAACATATCATATTATAGAGTTCGTACCTTATAAACAATTTTATACAACTGTGGATAACAGATGCTTTTGCAAGGACATTCCCGGATTATTCGAAGAACTTAATCAAACATACAATTCAAAGGAATGGCGGTTACTTGTTGACAGCAGTAAAGAAAGTTTGAAAACAGTACTTTTAAAGAACGGAAATTAGAAACCGTCGATTCCCATTGCTCATGCTGTCAACATTAAGGAATCATACGAAACAATGGCTAAATTGATAAATTACATAAAATATGAAAATGACTGGAAAATTTGTTGCGATTTAAAAGTTGCTGGTATGTTATGCCTCTGGGATAGCCTATATTTTGCCACCAATGCATATTAAGCTGGGGACCTTTAAAAAATTTGGAAATGCCTTAAGGAAAAATTCACTCTAATATTTAAAAAGTTTATTTAAAAGTCTTTCTTTTCAAAAAATCGAAGGAGTTTTTGATGGGCCTAAAACAAGGAAACTGATGAAAGATGTGAATTTCGAATCATATTTGACGTCGGATGAAATTGCAGCATGGATGTCGTTTAAGCTTGTAGTTTCAAATTTCCTTGGATCCAATAAAAGCCCGCCATATGAAACAATGAGTAATGATTTGTTAACAAATTATGAAAACATTTTTAAGAAATATATTTCTCTATATTTATGTATATAACACATATGTATGTATTCTTCTAAATTATTTTTCGCTTTATGTATTCCAACAGGTGTAAATATGTCCCTCAAAATTTATTTCTTGCATTCTCATTTAAACGTTTCCCCCAAGAATATTGGCGACGTAAGTGACGAACATGGCGAAAGGTTCCACCAAGAAAAGAAGTCCATCGAGCGACGTTACCAAGGGCACTGGGATGAAAGAATGATGGCAGATTATATTTGGTTCCTCATTCCGAGGAACCAAATATAATCTGTTTGTAGATTCCGATTCCGAAATCTACAAACGTCAACAAAGAACTCACAATTACTTCTAATGAAACTTGTACATGTAAATAAACTCAAATGTACATAATATAAATAAAAGTAACAAATAAAATCGCTACTTAAACAGAAATTAAAAAAAAAGATTTTTTGAAATTCTCTTACCTCTATCAAAAGGGCTATAATTTCTACATTTATCCATAGATTTTTTCAAATGGGCATTATTTTCTTCGCTAGGATGTAAACTATTAAAAAAAATCTACTTTTTCCAATTTGTTTAATGACTGTTACTAAACCACTGTTTAAAAGTGAAAAAGATATTTCCAATATTGGTAAACCACATTAATAGCTTCAATCTAACGTATAAGTCGACCTGATCGGGCATATACTCCAAAAATTAAAGTACGATAATAGCATTTTTAATAAAAAATTTTGTAATAAAAAAATTAATCCATAAAAAATTTTTGGTTTTGATTTTGTAAGCCACAATCTAAACAAAAAAATAATTTTTAGGTCTTGGACACAAAAAAAAATTTTTTGTTGCATAGTGCAATGGAAGACATTTTATTGGGGCAAGCCGTAATCTACTACAACAATTTTCAAAATTCATCAAACTACCGCCAGTGATCTTTCTGATAAATATTCGTCTCATGGATTTGAATGGTAATTTATACCCCCTCATGCACCTCATGTAAATAGTTTCAAACACCACTTTAAAAGAATCACTTTGAGCAACTTGCGACCGTACTGGCCAGAATAGAAGGAGTTCTCAATTCACGACCAATGTCAGCTGTATCCGAGGATCCGCCAGTTTAACAGCATTGACCCCAGGATATTTTCTAAAAGGGTCACCCATAATGTAGTTTCCGGAGCCAATATCCAATAACATATTCCTCACTAACAGATTGCTAAAATTGAAAGCGATCCATCACCAATTTGCCCTACGATGGAAGGATGACTAACTAAAAGCACTACACAAGCGTTATAAATGGAAAAACGCGGTTTAAAATCTGCAAGCTGGAGATCTTGTAGTAATTATAGATGATTTACTTCCCCCAAGCGACTGGCGTCTCGGAAGAATAGTAAAAACGCATCATGGCTCAGATAAAAATATCAGAGTCGCTGATATCCAAACTACTTCTGGCACACTTACTAGGCCAATTGTTAAATTATGCTATCTACCTTTCCTAAATCAACCAAATTCCAACTCATAACTATTTTAATCGCTTCTAGCTCGTTCCAAATATTTATTCTCATCTCATACATTACCTTTCATCTCATATTCCAAACAGATACTAACACCATTCTCATTTCAGAGTCAGAAGAGTAGCCCCCAGTATCGTGAGCGAGATCTACCAGTGCGTACTGTGTTATCAGCGCCACTCGCTGCGATACTGCCCAGACTTCGTCCTCATAAGGATCTCGAGCCGGCGATCGGTCATCCGCACCCACGCATACTCCAGAAACTGCTTGGCCAGAAGCCACACGGTAGAGGAGTGTCATTCCCAGATGACGTGCCGAAAATGTGGCTTTCGACATCACACGATGCTGCACCCCAACCAGTAGGAGATAGTTCGGCCTCGGTGCGCACCACATCCCCGACCAGACCGGAGCGGTCCAGCATTTTGGCAAGGCTAGGGGCACGGCCGCAACAAAGACGTCCCGCTGCTCAAATTCGAAGGAATCGCGTGAGTCAAAAACCCATCCGTTTCTACTCCCCGATTCGCCCGCCATCACACCACTCCCCTCCAAGGCAAGAAGATTGGCCAGAATTCCCTCCGCCAGGAAACTATTCACCAGCACGCAGCCCTTCACCATCACGTCGCCTATCACATCGCTGTCCGCAGCCAACTCGCCGTCCGCAATCAACTCGCCGTATTCAGCCAGCTCGCCGCCAACAGCATCCACCACAACACCAAAACCCATGCCGACAGCCACGCCGCCAAGGGTTCCAACAGGCGGCCCCACAGTTGCACCCGATTCCCAACCAGCGGGTCCTGTCCAAGCCATCATCTCCCTCGCCTCGGTCTTGTGCGCTACATCGTCTGTTGCACAGGTGCAAGGCCGGGGCCATGGACAAATATGATTTGTCGCACAACTATTATGAATTATTTTACTAGCATAAGCAACCCTTAGTATAAGACAGCTGAATTCTAATAGATTAAGAATTAGGGGTGTAACGAATATTCGCATATGCGAAAGCGAATTATTCGCATCATTTTAACCATTCGCTTCGCATTCGCAAGAACAATTTTGAAATATTCTCCCTCGCATTCGCTTTCGCAAAAATATATTTCAGTATTCGCTTCCGTTTGTTAAAATTGTCATATCTTCTTAACCGCTTCACATATTTTAAAGTTTAATACCAATTAAAACCTTTGATACTTCCACTCAAAACAGTTGTAACAGGAGGTCAGGTCCTTGTGGTAACAGGAGGTCAAAATAAAGAAAACATCCGTAATACTTGAATATCCTGGAAAAGTATCAATTCAGTTCCCTAATTTTGTTGGTACTAAAGGGTCAGTCAGACTATTATTTACCATGAAAAACTTGAAATGGATTCTTGATGGACCCAAAAGATTACCAATTTGTTGAGTCAATTTTATAAATGTTTTTGTATATTTTTATATACAAAGAATATTAGATTCAACAGTTGGACTAGGGTAACTTCTAATACATACACCCTTGAATTATCGTGCCACATTTTATTAAAATAAAAACGGTCATTTTTAAAATGTGTATTTTTGATACATTTGCTTTGGAATTGCCCAACTACAATACATACATTGCATTTAAATGACAGAATTTTGGAATGAATCTAAATTGTTCGCATTCGTAAATAAATTTTTGAAAATTCGCTTCGAATTCGCAAAAACAAAAAAAATATTATTCGCTTTCGCAAAAATTCATATTTAACTATTCGTTTTCGCATCCGCATTCGCAAGAAATATATTTCAATATTCGCATTCGCTTTCGCTAAAGCCACTTTCGTTACATCCCTATTAAGAATGGACTTCGTGAATTAAAAGTCCGAAATTACAGTTATAAATGAAATGTAAAACTAACTTGGTGAGCAAAAATATGCTTCTCTTTCACTTGGCTGATATCATAAAAAGGGTGAGCATCTCAACTCGTCTCTAATAAAATGGAAACAAAATCTTAATACTTGCGTTTTTTCCTATTTGTCTTTCTTTTCGCTTTGTGTGAAATTATTCCTCTGGATACGAGGAATACATCCTGCAACATCTCTTAATTATAGTCCACTGTCCAAAGAAGAAGTACCAGCAGATCGCCACGCCAGCTGATTTGATCCGCCACTCACAGCAGGAATGTTTAAAAGAATTACAATGGTTAGGAATGGTACTTAGTTGTTGATCGCTCGAGAGTCCAAATAGGAGAGAGCGGTTCAATTTAAAATTCTACATTACTAACTCAAAAAATGTTTAAACTATATAAAATACATTATATGCCCATTCCATATATTTGCATTACATTGCAAAATATATGAATGTGCATTTTTGCAACTGACGTCCAACACTTTTGAAGTCACTGACTACATAACAAACTCAAGCCCAGCATCAACAAAATCAATCATATGCTAATGCAAGCGAAGAAAATGTTCAAACGTATGTGCGAATGTTTGTATGTACACTCATATGTTCGTGCCATACTCGTCGTTCCCACCCAGCAAAATCTTGGTAAGTACCTGTCATTAACAGAAATAAGTGATTTTTTTATCAAAAAATTTTTTGCCAAATTTTAGTATAATGCAATTTTGGCTATATGTGGGTTATTGTAGAAGATTTATTTATTTTCAACAAGTTTTCCAAAAATACGTGCAAATTGAATGAAAATACCAAAAATATTTATGATGTTAGACCATTAAAGAATTTTTCACATGGAGGTTTGGGTTCAGAAATTCGAAATATGCGCGACAATATGCACAAAATTACTTTAAATGGTCATCTCTACATATCTACCATTTCTACTACGTATTTTGTAACGTATTGGTAATGCATTAGTACTTAAAATCGTGAAAACAAAAGCACATATTTGTGTGGTATGCCTATGCTACAAATAAGTACTTATTATGCTACTTTATTGTATGCTTTTGGGAAGTACTTCCCTCCAATGACATCCCCATGTTAAAATAATGAGAAAAGTGGCTAAATAATAAGTACTTACCATTATCGAACTTTGCTTACTCGTCGGATTATTTGGTAATGAGAAATTTTGCTGGGCAAATATTGATGTTTGAATGGCTATACATTAGTTAGCACACAGAACAGCTATGTAAGTCCTGACATACACGAGGCAATTTTTTTTCCAAGCAAGTGTCAAAAAGTGTAGGAGAGGGAGGCAAGCGGAAAGAGCTCTCTGCCTCTCTTTCCTACAACTTTGACACTTGCTTGGAAAAAATTGCCTCGTGTGAATCAGAACTACCAAAGCGAAGCATACTGCACACTATTGAAATTGTCCATCATTCTATGCAACACGCACTTCTTAAATCCCATAGCGATATTACATCCAATTTAAGAAATCAAATCTGTACTGTGGCTATATCATTAGATATAGAGAAAGCATTTGATTCCGTATGTCATACCGGGATCCTGTACAAACTGATAGAACTTGACGTTGCACAGTGGGCTAAAATGAAAAAAAAAAATGGACATAATTCTGCCATGTCAAAACCACTTATAGTATGGCGATGAAATTTTAGTTGTGTATACAAGAGGTGTTAGAGAGTTTAAGTTCGGAACTTGGGTCCCCTATCTCATACAGGGGCGGAGCTACAGGGCCCTAAAGTTGACCACCTCGGGTATACAAAATTTTCGTCGGCTTCTAACTTTTGAATGGAGTGTCCGGTTTTAGTGGCTACTCCTAGACCAGACCTACAATAAACATTTTATAGGTTGAAGATATCTTGAATAGTTTCCGAGATATGTGGATTTTAAATTTGAATTTTTCATTTATTCGCCGACTTTGCCTTGGAATTCAGCCAATATCTCAGTCAAAAGTTTACCGATTTTGTTCGTGTGTTTTTGTATGGAGTGCCAATAAAATTTACAATATCATGAAAAAAAGAATCGATAAGATATGTGAAGAAATAAGATAGTTATGGACCTATAAAGTCAAATTTTTGAAAAAATTTCAATTTTGGAGATTTTTTGGCGAAAAAAGTCCAATTTGTATTTAGGTCTTGTAGAAAAAGTTTGTTACACAAAGTATATCAAATTTATATAATTAAAAAAAATATTTTGCATATAGACAGAAACGCAAATACGGCATAAAATTCTTAAAAAAGTATATATTTCGATGAATTTTTTTAAAGTTCTTTATTTTGATATTAGAAATAATAATCAATCGCAACATTTGGAAATTTCTAATGAAAATCCCTCAATTCCCAAAAAATACATCAAAAATCCCAAAAAATGGGATTTTTTACTTTTAGTCCTATATTTTCGATATGAAAAGCCACGCTCGGGATTCACTTTGTAGTCGATTTTGTTACACCCTAATACAATTAAATAAAAAGAAAAATTTAGCAATTTAGCTTTGCGATTGGAGAAAATCGATCAAACTTTTGAAATTTATGTAACAAAAAGGTTCAAATCGGAGAAGGGTAACCACACCAATTAAAATTTTGCCTTCGGATTTTTTTCTAACATATTCTGTGAAACGTCTCCTTTAAAATGAGTATAAATTTGATATACTTTGTGTAACAAACTTTTTCTACAAGACCTAAATACGAATTGGACTTTTTTCGCCAAACAATCTCCAAAAATGAAATTTTTTAAAAAATTTGACTTTATAGGGCCATAACTTTCTTATTTCTTCGCATATCTTATCGATTCTTGTTTTCATGATATTGTAAATTTTATACGCGAACAAAATCGGTAAACTTTTGTCTAAGAGTATCCACAGGAAAAAACGCCACTAAAACCGGACACTCCATTCAAAAGTTAGAAGCCGATGAAAATTGTGTATGCCCGAGGTGGTCAACGTTAGGGCCCTGTAGCTCCGCCCCTGTATGAGATAGGGGGCCCAAGTTCCGAACTTAAACTCTCTAACACCTCTTGTATACACACCTAAAATTTCATCGCCATACGATAAGTGGTTATGAAATGGCAGAATTATGTCCATTTTTTTCCATTTAACCCACTGTGCGTTGATCAATTTCTGGTGAAATTAGCTCACAATTTCTGTCAAAATCGGAAATTTTCTGTACAAATCCAAGTCCAATCCAACATCAACATTTGGTATGGTACATAGTGGTGTGCCCCAAGGAAGTGTCCTAGCCCCTTACCTTTTCAACCTCTTCTTGAATGATTTTCCTCACTTCACTCCTGATTCTCAAGCGATTTTCTATGCCGACGACTGCCTGATTTATGCCCATACTTGTTCTCCATCTGTTGTCTTGAACAAAGCCACTTCCCACCTAAGACTCATTAATGAGTATTACAAGACTTGAGGCATAAAAATCAATGCTGTAAAATCAGAGGCCATAGGCAGCAGGAACGCCTCAGGAAAGTGCCCAAGAACAGTGGTGCCCCAAAGCAAAACGCTTCGACTTTGCCTGGAAGAAATCGACATTCCATTCAAAACAAACATAAAGTATCTGGGAGTTTCATTTGACAAGTTAATGAAATTTAACTTACATGCACGATCCGTTCTTCAGAAGGCGCAAACAATATCAGGAATGTTTTCCTATATACTTAATAATAAGTATCTGCCTCAACAAACAATATTACTGCTGTACAAAGTGGCAATATGACCTGTATTGCTATACGGATTTCCAATCTGGTTTGCTATATCTCCAATAGTAGCCAAAGAGCTGGAAATCGTTGAACGAAAATTTTTGCGAAAGTGTATAAACAAACAATACGCAACCCGCACCAAACAATTTTCCAATGCATACATATACGATGTTTCAGGAGTCCAACCGCTCTTTAGCTATGAATTACATCACCATAAGTTGTTTGTTGAGAGGCTCGCCACACATGAAAACGTTCTAATGAAACAAATATATAAATTAGAGATGCATATTTGCTGGCCTGGCTCAGCTTACCTTTCTCCGATTGGTATCATCAATGAGATTCCTGACAACGACTCGGACCACACCATCTTAAGATTGTCACGATTCTACAAACACACATAAGTGTGTTTGTGTGAGAGGGACGCAGTCGGTTACCGATTACCCCCTTACCAGGGAAAATTTCAAGTGTGAATCATGATACAATAATAGAAGGTAAAATCACTTGCCCAACAACAAAACTGAGATACAACCCTGTACATTATTTTCGTACAATAGCTTGTCAAAATAGGCAGCCGACTCGAACAGCTGACCAACAATTGGTTGTCAAATAAATTTTTTATTTGAAATTTGATTTTCTATGAAAAGGATAATTTTTTCTAATATTTCAAACTTACGTGCAATTACACTTTAAAGTAAATCTGGTGACTGCAATTTTATTCAGTATAACAAGTTTTCCCTTGTATTGGGATACACACACAATGTAAGTTTTGTCTTTAATTATAAAATTTAAATAATTTCCTCATTTTAATCTCGGAAGGATAGTGTCATTATCCTTCATGGCACCCAGATGTTTTTGCTGTTACAGTATTGAGTAGCATTGATGATGGATGGCATATAATGCAATACTGCCCGGTCGAGCTTTCCAACGATTTTACTTCTTTGGAATACTTTTTTTAAAAGGTTTGTCTCTTCAGAGCTTGTCCTTACAAATAAGTGGCGAGAGGCATAAGCTGAATGCGGCCATACGTGTCACACATATCACACATGTGTGTGTGATATGTGTGACATATCACACACACATCGCGAGATCGTGCGATGTGACCCAATTAGTATTTTTTGTGGAGTTTTGTTAAGTGGCACGTCTATGAGAACAATCTACAAACCATAACTGCCAACACAAGCCTTGACATCGGTAAAATTCAGCTTGTCTCATGCGCCAAAGTCATGGCAAATTCGATATTACGGATTCGCGACTCTGCGAAACCGTGGCATACATTTGCAAGATATTATATTCCATTTATAATGACATCAATAGGACTTTAAAACGAAATTAATAAAGTTATGTGATATCACACATACACACTTTGCTTTATTTACATTTAAATATAGGAAATGTTAAATACAATATACATTATTTTTAATTTGCGTGAATTTTGTTTGATTGTACACTATTTTTTAAAACGCTCCCAACAACAAAATGGAAACAAATAATCAAACGTCATCTATGAGGTTGACAGTTCATTGAGCTCTGAAAAAATGGCGTTTCAAGTGGTATTTAACGGATTTAACACCTGCTTCCCATAGACCACCAAAATTGGGAGAAGCATGTAAAATAAAGTGCTAAGTGGTACAGTTCAAACTTAAAGCTTGGCGAAGTTCATCAGGCAATAATTTTTGGCCACTATTATGTAGTACTTTTAATTCTTTTGAAGCTCCTACAAAGTTCATACCAAAATCAGAGTAAAGATCTGGACATGTGCTTCTTCGAGATATAAAGCGTCTAAACGCAGCAAGAAAAGTATTTGTTGTAAGATCAGAAACCGCTTCTAAATGCACGGCTTTGGTAACCATACATTTAAACAAATATGTATGTATGTATATATGTATCCCTTAGAGACGGGAGATGATCGTATATTTGAATTTTTTATTGAAATTGGGCCTGCATAGTTGACTCAACTATGCTCAAACGATCGTATTACATTTAAGCGTACTGATGGCAAATTATCCATAATTTGTGGGGATCTCTTTGCAGTTAATCTAAAGCATTTGTAAACGCCCAACTACGCGAATTAAGCCATTATCGTCTAGAAATGGCATTACTTTTCAAATGGGGCTAGGTTTAATCTCCCTATTGGATAGTAATTCTGATATTTCCCTAGGAAAATCATTTTTATGTGTAAGTTTAACAAACCTATTTAAAGATTTTTGCAATTATTCGCAAATCTAAAACACAAAGAAGTTACTCGCAGCAATGGCTGTAGTTTTGAAAACCTGGAAAATATTTCGGGGTATACATATTTTCTCAGTGGCTACATGGGTAGGAATTTTTGATTTTCTTTCTTCCTTAGCTGGATGCAAATTGGGAAGAATTTCAGGACAAGAAGATTGTGATTCATAAAGAAATTGAGGACCAAACCACCATGTGTGATTTTCGATTAATTCCTCAGCTAGAATTCCTCTTGAAGAACAATCAGCGGGATTAAGGACGGAAAGAACCTATTTCCATTGAATTACTCATGCGCTGAATGTCATCAATTGGCCACGTAAACAGTCCATTTAGATGGCGATTTGCGAATCCAACTTAGAACAGTATAGCTGTCGCTCCAGTAAAAAACATATTGTATCTTTAAATCTGTGAGAGATTCCCTTGCCTTCTGTGTCAATTTAACGCTAAGGGCGGCAGCATAACGTTCAAGCCTGGGAATTGAAACAGTCTTGATTGGTGATACTTTAGATGTTGCTTGCAAAATGTTGACAGATATGCCATTACGAGTTGAAACTCTACCATAAACAACATCAGCGTAGGCAACGGTGGAAACATCACAAAAACAGTGAAATTGAGTTTCAGTTCTTTGCGACCATTTAATCCTCAATGCTCAAATTATCCAATTCGGAAGCGAAAATCTATGTTTCCGCCACTGGTTTTCAAAGTCTTGTGGGATTTTTTCATCCCAATCCATGCCATGCTCCCAGATTTGCTTCTTTTGAAGAAGAAGCCCTTTGGAGTTAGTAATCCATTTACGAAGATTGCAACCTCAATTTTTCAATAACACAAGCCTTTGTATAATGGAATTGCGTTTTCCAGAGTATCAGCTCCAGATGTAATGTCGTCGACATAAGAGTCTTGCTTTAAGACTCGAGCAGCATTTGGAAAACATTCTTCAAAGTCTGATGCTATTTGTTGCAAGACGCGAATAGCGAAATAAGGGGCAGATGTGGTACCATATGTTACAGTGTTTAGTTCGTAGATAGAAATTGACTGAATCGCCAAAGAATTTGTTCAAATTTTCTATGAATCTTACACACATCTATTTGACCAAATATTTTCTCAATGTCCGCATTAAAACCAATTTTATGCATACTGCATTTGGCCATAATACCAGAAAGGTCATTTTGAATGGCAGGTCCAGGAGAGAGTTCAACTCTTAATTTCTACTCTCCTTTTACTACTCTCCTATAAACCCCCTTATGTGGCAAAAAGTAAGAGTTATCGCAAACATCATTGGGATAAATACCTATCTTTGACATGTGTCCTAATTACACATATTATCGCATGAAGATTTTGTAGTTTCCAGAGTACAGAAGTCTTTTGGAAAATGAAATTTCCAATTGTCTTAGGCGTCGAAATGCGTTTTAGGCAATATTTTGATGTTTTGATTTGATCCATCTTTCAAAATAGATTTAAAGGGTAAGTTGACCCTTGTGGTACCTTTGAAATAATGTTCACATTCCAGCTCATCGCTGGTAAGATTTCTTTTATTGCATATTTCCTCTTGTTCCCAAAAAGATTTTAGGACAGTCTCAAAGTTCGCATTATGAATGTGAACTCTACTTTAAATTGAAGAGTTGTCAGGTCCTGAGAAAACCCAGGCAAAATATGTATTTTGGATGAAGAGATCGTTATGTAGAGAAATGGAAGAGAAATATGTTTAAATGTAGGGTCAGGTGTGTAAGATGATAGATTTAAAAGTACAAGGGCTGTGCATGAAAGCACTAACTCTTGTTTTCTTGTGAACAAATCAAGTTCCACTGAGAATTTAGATAGGTTTTCACCACCATTCCCAATACCAACCATTTTGCAGTGAGATTTGGCCTTTTCGAGTCCCAAAAGTTGTACAATTGGCTCAGAAATTAAGCTGCCCTGTGAGCCAGGGTCAAGTAAAGCCCATAATGTAAATTTACCACGATTGGTAACGACGCACAGTGGGCTAAAATGGAAAATGTGGGGTCCCTCTGTGGGGTCCCTCTGTGGGGGTTTTTCTAATGAAAAATCCCTCAATTCCCAAAAAATACACTGTACTGTACTGTCTCCACTAATTTGGAACCTAGCGGTAAATGAAATCCTTCTAGATCTAGATCGTTGTAGCTGCAAGGTCGTGGCATATGCGGACGACGTGGCAATCGCGGTGAGTGGCAAATTCGAAAACGTCCTCCGAGACATTCTACGGGTGGCTCTGTACAAATTGGTTAGATGGGCCAGAAGCAGCGGTTTGGGCGTAACCGCTGCTTCTGGCCCAAACCAAACAAGACAGAATTGGTTCTCTTTACTAGGATAAATAATGTCCCAGATCTAGTCTCTTCTGAAAGTGCAAAATTTTTAGGAATAATTCTAGATAGAAAACTATTATTTAGACATAACGTATTGGAACGTGTAAGGAAGGCCAACGTCGCCTTATATTCCTGCAAAAAGGCTGTAGCGTCGCGGTGAGACCTCTCTTGCATTGGCATTGTGGTATGGTGGATGGCAACTGACCATCACCAACCTACTATCAAAGGTTCAGGCTGAAATGCCCCTCATCGCAACCAACCTATTTGATATACAAATTTATCGATAGTACAAATATCGGTACCGGAAAGATCTGTTAGACTGCCTAGAAAGGCCGACCCCAGTATGTCCAGTCGTCGTTTACTCAAAGTGAGACAGTCGCATATCAAGTGCTCAATCCTCTCCACTTCTTCCTCATCTCCACAGCTTCTGCAGAAGTCATTGGAGTCAATACCCAGACTTTTGGCGTCTTCGCCGATCAAGCAGTGTACTTCAGAACTGATACTAACGTATACAATATTTTCCTCTCTAGTGCGAGGAAATATTTAGACCTTCTCAGATCATACCTTGGCCAGATTTGTCTAGCTACCCTGCAGGAGCCAAGTTCTGCCCATCTTTCGCTGAACTGCCTGATAGCCTCTTGCCTGAGCCAAAGCTTGCACATGGATAGTGTATACAAGAGGTGTTAGAGTTTAAGTTCGGAACTTGGGCCCCCTATCTCATACAGGGGCGGAGCTACAGGGCCCTAAAGTTGACCACCTCGAGTAAACAAAATTTTACTTTTAAATCTATCATCTTACACACCTGACCCTACATCTAAACATATTTCTCTTCCAAACATAAAAATCTAGAGCTCAGCTGACCCCTTCTTTTACAAATATGTTCCAAAATAAAAATTCCCACGGAATCGTTTGTACATAACGATCTCTTCATCCAAAATACATATTTTGTCTGGGTTTTCTCAGGACCTGACAACTCTTCAATTTCAAATAGAGTTCACATTCATAATGCGAACTTAGAGACTGTCCTAAAATCTTTTTGTCGATGGCTGTTTGTGAATTTAGGGATGTGGCCTCCAGAGAATTGATGGCAGCCGGGCTGTCCGAGTACATTAGAAAGTCAGTGTTGGTTACTATGTTGCGACTCAGCCACTTGGCGACTACCCATATCGGCATTGTTTCAGCTTGATAGACACTGCAGGTATCTGGTAGTCTGTGAGCTATATCTTAACTAAGTTCTTCACAGTGTACTTCGAAGCCAACCTTTTCATCAAGCTTCGAATCATCCGTATAGAAGTGGAGATGGTTCCTATTACCTTGTATTCTGCAAACCCATTCATCTCTGGCTGGAATCATAGTGATGTAGTTCCTCTCGAATGTCTACACAGTTGGTATATATATATATATATATATATATATATATATATATATATATATATATATTCACACCGTGTATTATGAGGACAGTTTTTCAATACACCGTTTATTATGCGGACATTTGTTGTCTTTGGGGACTGTACCCAAACTTTTCGTAGGTCTTGCGTTTACTTTGAGGACATGTGAGTTTGGGGACATTTTTTCCACTTTTCTAATACTTGGTTCCTTCTAACACTCCTTCATTCTTTTGCATCCTTACATGGTTATTTTGTATATATATATACACTTTTAATGTACTTTTACCGCGTTAAAAAAAATATAACCCTCGTCATTACATTGCCACCCTTTCTCAAAACCACCTCTTTTGGACGGCGTCAAAATAAAAAACTTTGTTCGGCTTAGTGTTGTCGTTTTTATAAAGCAGCGGTTGTTGGTACACACATACTGCCGTTTGTGTGAGGCTGTTAGGTATATATATATATAGATGGATGTAAGTACGTTTGTGATTGGCTTACGTGGACAAAGAGTTGGCGTTGTTATAAAGCAGCGGTGGTTGATACACACATACTGCCGTTTGTGTGAGGCTTTATAGGTATATCTATAAATAGATTGATGTAAGGACGTTTGTGATTGGCTTACGAGGATGCATACCGACATACCTTATGTTATATGTGCACTAATATTTTGTATTGCCTATATGCATTGTGTGCAAATGGACATCACAGTTTATTGCCAACAGTTTGGTGTTGGCTATAGTAGTCTAGTGGTTAGAGTGCGTGGCTCGGAGCTTTGAGACCCAGGTTCGAAACGCGGAGAGGGCAATTCGATTTTTGCAATTTATTTTTTATAATCAATTTTTACAGCAGACTACCACTAACCTGATATTCCTGGTTAATGTATTTCTTATTTTTTTTTAATTTTTTATTTTTTTTAAATTTTTTAATTCAAAAAAACAGGAATTGTAACATACTTACAGAAAGCGTGATCACATTAAGTTTTGGAAAAGACATTTATTCTATTATTAATTATGTCGATTTTTTGGTGTAAATAGATCACTATACTAGGGAAATTAAGCCAATTTCAGAAAAATATGTGATTTGTTTTTTTTCTCCAAAAAATCGTTTTTAGGGTCGAACAAACCATAAATAAGTAAGAAAGTTTCAGTCGGGTAAACCGAATTGAATATTACTCGAATTTATCGGTCAATTTGTGTGGGAGGTACCAGAAGGGGTTTATCAAATACACCTTTTTTTCGCTGAACATTAGATACTTTAAATTCATTGCACTGTGCCGACTTATAAGCATTTATGTGCACTAGTATAAACGTTATGAGACATTAAATTGTGGTATGATTTGGGCATTTTGTGTGGGAGGTACAAAAAGGGGCGTGGCAATAACGCCCATTTTTCACAGGGCTATAGACACTATAAAAACATTACACTGTACAAAATTTCAAGTATTTTTATACACTGGTTTTAATGTTATAAGCTGTTAACTTTTGGTGCAAAAAGGTACCTTTGTGTGGGAGGTACCAAAAGGGGCGTGGCAACAACACCCATTTTTCCCTGGACTGTAGGCAATATAAAAGCATAATACTGTACAAAATTTCAAGTATTTTTATACACTGTTATTAATGTTATAAGCTGTTAACTTTTGGTGCAAAATGGTGCATTTGTGTGGGAGGTACCAAAAGGGACGTCGCGACTTCGCCCATTTTTCTCGAGTTGATAGCGACTAATATGCTAATACTCTGTGTGGAATTTCAAAAGATTCGAATAAGTAGTATAGCAGTTATTAAAGAATCAATATTTCACAACATTTTAACCCTTTGTGGGGGAGGTACTAGAAGGAGTGGACCAATATGGCCCATCTTCGAACTTAGCCGGAGATAGAAACAAATATTACCACATACCAAATTTGAGGTCAATCGGTTACTCCTTTCGAGAGTTATCGTGCGCACCAGCCAGCAGACAGACAGACGGACGGACATTGCTCATTCGACTTAAAATGACCCAAAACGGATTTCCTCCGAACATACTTAGGTCACTCCTTCGACGTGTTACACTTTTTTCCGTAGCAAATGGTATATACCCTCGTCACACTAAAGTGAGGGTATAAAAATAGGGAAAAGTTGTCTGTTCCATTTTTTGAAGCTATTATCTTAACGAAGAGAAAAATGCCTATTTGAAAATCTATGGATAAATGAAGAAATTATACTCCTTCTCCTTTCAACAAATTCATGTTTTTATAATCAAACATTGTGAACAAGGCATCGCAGTAGTGACCTAACAGACCACAAGTATATTGTCGGAAATTCGTTTCGGGCAATTTTAAGCCATTTGAGCAATGTCTGTCTGGCTGGTGCGCACGATAATTTTCGAAATGAGTAACCGATTGACTTCAAATTTGGTATGTGTTGAAATTTTTTATTCCACTCCTTCTAGGACCTCCCCATAAAGCGTCAAAATTCAGTGAAATGTAGATTCTTTAATATCGTATATACTATTTATCAATTTCTTCCAATCACTTTCACACATAGTATTATTTTCTAGATCGCTACCTCCTTGAGAAAAATGGGCGAAGTTGCCACGACTTCTTAGGTACCTCCACATTTTGTGTGGGAAATTCCAAAGGGGGCATGACAATATCGCCATTTGTCAATGGAATGTCGGTAATATAAATCATTACGCTGCACAAAATGTCAAGTATTTGTATGCACTGGTATTAAATTTATAAGCCGTTCACTTTTTGTTCAAAATGATCCATTTATGTGAGAGGTACCCAAAGTTATAGTGAAAATGAGTGTTAGTCGAACTTAAAATCAAAATTATAACCAAAGTGATTTTATAGTCAAATGTAAATATGGATATTATAGTATGTTTTTTTACGGATTAAGCAAAATGGTGACCAGATCAAATCCTTTTGTCTGTCTGGTTGGTGCGCACGATAACTTTCGACAGGATTAACCGATTGACTTCAATTTAGTATGTGAGTAATGTTTTTATAGTACCCATAATATATTAAAACAGTGGGAGTTATGCCACTCCCCTTTTGGTACCTAACGAACAAAATTGCCAAAACAAAATATGATTTTTTTAATTTCTCTATTTTTATTATATAATATTTATACATTTATCCCTAAACTTTTTGCAAATAGACATTGATTTCTTCGTTAGGATGCTAGCTTAAAAAAAGTGGAACAAACATTTTTTTGCGAATTTTTTCCAGCAAAAAACGCTTTTTTGAAAAAAATCTAATTTTTTCTAATTGTGTTAACGACAGTTGCTAAAAAATATGGTCCAAATACTAAAAGTAACTTCCATGAAAATTGGAATTTAAAAAACAACTTTACCATAAAAAAATTTTGTTTTGCTTTCATAAAATAGTCTGCCTTAATAAATACAAAAAAGTTTTTCGGGAACAAAATAAATGTTTGTGCATAGTGTAATCATTGTATGTAGACACTATCATCATTTCCATGTAAATGCAAACGTTCTTCGATTAAGCCAGATAGTGGTAACTAAATCAAATCACAGACCCGGAAACATATTTATTTTCTAAGTCCAGATTCACACGAGACGCAAGTGTCAAAGTTTGTAGGAGGGAGAGAGGCAGGCGGAAAGAGCTCTCTCCCCCACAAACTTTGACACTTGATTGGAAAAAATTGTCTCATTTGAATAACGACTTATTATTATGTTTCAAGAAAAGAAAAATATTTTTATTACTTTTTTACGAAAGTGTGTTTTAGGAGAATATATTAGAAATACCCAAATAAGCAAAAAACTAAATAATTAAAAAAAATAATTAAGCAAATTAGTCAACAAAGTGGACACTTCGTGGATTTAGCAAAGTGGCGGCCAAATCAAATCCCAGCCGGGCAGAAAAAATTGGAATCATATGCGAATCGACAAATTCGGGTTTTTTTTTTAAATATTTTTTAATAAAGTACAATTAAATACTTAGTAAAAACCTAGGAAAACTAATTAATTAAGCAAATTACCCACCAAACCGAAAAATTCGTGGTTGATGGTTATTTCTACTGCCCCTAAGCTTAAACGAAAAGTTCCGACCTACTTTATGAATTTTTGGGCATAAAAATCCGAAATTCTAAAATTTTGGTCTGAGCATACAATAAGCAAAGAATCATATGCGGCTTGACTAATTTCTGGATTAAGCAAAATGGTGACCCGATCGAATCCCAGCTAGGACAAAAACAATTTTTATTTAATTATTTTTCGAATAATATATATTTTTTAATTAAATACAATCTAAATTAATCAAAAATGAACAATTAAAGACTTATTAAAAAGATATTTAACTCTATGCAACAATTTTTTTGTCGAATGGCTATGCATAACATTTTCTGATGTAATATGGTGTTCTAAACACGAAAAAAAATATTTAAAAAAATGGTATTTTTTAATATTTTTTTTCAAATTCCCATTTTCTTGGAAAGTAGCATTAATATTTGGACCACATTTTTGTAAGTATATGCTCGATAATGATACATTCACGTGGAAACAGAATTTTAGTAACTGTCGTTAAAACTATTAGAAAAAAAGATTTTTTTAAAAAAACACGTTGAAAATCTAGCTTCCTAACGAAGAAAACAATGCCTAGTTGAATAAATGTAGAAATAATTTTACTTTTGGAAGAAATAAGTGAATTTCAATATAATCCGTTGTTTATACTCCCACCATTATGAACAAGGGTATATCAAATGCTGCGGGCCAAAAGGGTAACACATCGATGGACTGATCTAAGAGAGCCTAAGAATATTTGGCGGAAATCCATTTTGGGTCATTTGAAGTCGTTTCAACAATGTCCGTCTGTCTGTCTAGTTTGTGCGCACGATAACTTTCGACAGGATTAACCGATTGACTTCAATTTAGTATGTGTCAATATTTTTTTCTATCTCAGGCTAAGGTCGAAGATGGACTATGTTGGGTCAAAATTTAGTGAAATAGTGATTATCTCATGACTTCTATACTACTACCCAGAATCTTTCACAATTCCACACAAAGTATTTCATTTCATTTATTTCGTACAATCTTGTAATTAAAAGCCGTCTGGCCAATTAAACATAAATTACAATATGCATATACATAACTAAGCTTTTTAACCAAGGGTACTACTCTTGGTCGTTATAATCATGAGAAAAATGGGCGAAGTTGCCACGCTCCTTTTGGTACTTCCCATACAAATGGACGATTTTGCACAAAAAGTAAACGGCTTATAACTTGGATTCCAGTCCATAAAAATATTTAACATTTTGTGCAGTGCACAGTACCTACAGTCCCGTAAAAAAAATAACGTTATAGCCATAGCCCATTTGGTACCTTCCATACAAATGGGCCATTTTGCACAAAAAGTTAACTGCTTATAACTTTGATTCCACCTATACAAATACTATAGGGTCGTTTCTGCCACGTCCCGCAAAAAAATTGCCCAAAAAAATATTAACATTTATTTTTGTGAATTTCCCTATTTTTATACCCTACATTACACTGGTACAGGGTATTATAACTTTGTGCATTTGTTTGTAACACCCAAAAGGAGATGAGATAGACCCATCGATTATTATACCGATCGACTTAGAATCACTTTTTGAGTTAATTTAGCTATGTCCGTATGTATGTAAGATATAGCCCGCATATATATGTTACCCCCGATTTGCAATGTAAGCGCTGTAGAAACTATATTTTATATTGGATCGTTAGGAAACTCGGCAGGAAGAGGTTTCCTATTACATGAATTAACACCGCTAATTTTGGGGGAAATTGGTTCAGATTTAGGTATAGCCCCCATATATATATTACCCCCGATTTGACATTTAAGTGATGTAGAAACTGTATTTCACATCCGATCAGTACGAAATTGGGCTGAAAGAGGTTTCTTATTACATGAATGAACACAGCCAAATTTGGGGAAAATCGATACAGATTTAGATATAGTCCTCATATATACGTAACCCCCGATTTGATATGTAAGCGCTGTAGAAGCTGTATTTTATATCCGACCAGTACGAAATTCGGCAGAAAGGGGTTTCTTATTACTTCAATGAACACATACACACATATGTTCCTCATATGCCCATATATATGGTATCAAAGCGCTATAGAAGTTGCACTTTACTTCCGATCATTAAAAAATTTGACAGAAAGAACGAATACTGCAAAATTTGGGGGAAATCGGTCCAGATTTATATGTTGCTCCCATATACTTGTTCCTTCCTACTTAGTATTTAAGTGCTATTATATATGTAATTTGGCAGAAATTAGGTTTTTGATCTAAGTTTATGATCTGTTTATAAGAACACATTATATATAAGAACACTGGTCATTTTAACTGAAACGTAACCAATTCTTCCAAATTATTATCGCAATGCCCCTTTTTGCATTGTAAGGGAGGTGCAGCGTATTATATAGTCAGCCCCGCCCGACTATCTGTCTTTCCTTTCTGCCATAGAGACCACAAATGTCAACGGATCGGGCTGAAAATTGGTAACTGGGATTTATTTATACCAGCAACCAGTGCTGTCAGAATTAGACCGAAAATTGTCAAAATAGGGGCAGAAAAATCGTCAAAATTTTCGAAATCGTCAACACTACCAGTCACATACAGTTTTAGATTTTTTTCGGGCGAAGGGCATATTTCAGAGACAGATATGTCTTTAAAGGTACTCTCAAATGCTTATGCGGATCCTCAAAGTGAGCTTAAAAAAATTGTGAGCCGATCTCATATTCTTGAACTGCAATAATAATCAAATTTTGCGGAAACATATTTTATATATATCAGTTTCTTAGGATTGAGAATGGTCCATATTTCGATATATCCCAGTCGATTTTATTTATTTACGTCATAGAAGCCGCAAACTTCATTCGATTGGTACGAAAGTTGACAAAATAAATAGAACCATTCATTGTTTTAGCCCCCATACAAAGGATCCACTAAATGCAGGGTTACCATACGTCCTCCTTTGGGAGGACATGTCCTCCTTTTTAACCAGTGTCCTCCCGTACTCCCTCCTTTTTCAAAAATGATGGATTTGTCCTCCTTTTGTTACAAATTAAAATTTCTCACAAATAGTAAACCTCCACATGAATTATACTCGCAACTACTTTTAGTACAAAGTTGGTACTACAATAATTGAGCTCGATAACTGAAATTTGGTACAGATACTTCTTATAGATGCAGGTAACTTGGGATTGAAATGAGCAAAATTTTTAGCATCTGTCCGATTTGACTTATTAACGCCATATAGACTGCAAATTTCAACTGGTCAAAATTGGTAATTGCGGAGTATGTATATCCAGAATCCTTCAGACGAACAATGGTCGTTATAGGTCCATGTTTTAATATAGGTCCACACGAAGGTACCTCAAGATTTTACTTCTTAACGCAACAAATTTCAAAGAATCCATAAACAGTTGACATGCAATCTATGGTGTAGGGTATGCAAAAATCGGCTTATCAGATCTTAACGCCGCTTCACTAATTTATTATAATTAACACCTAAAAATACTGGTGCTAGACCCATTTTAAAGTACGCCGATTGTCTGTCTGACTATTTAAAATTGTTCCTTAAGTACAGGTCGCACTTTCATTCCGATCTTGCTGAAATTTGACAATAAGGGCTATTTCATACCTGGGAAGAAATTGGTCAAAGTCGTTTCAGATTAAGATATAGGCGCTATATAAATTTTCTTTCCGATTTGGCCTTTTATAGCCACAGAAGCTTTTTCATATCCAATCACTTTGAAATTAAGCAGGATGGAGTTTCTTGATCCAAGGGCCCACATTGCCGAATTTGGTGTAAATCTGCACAGATTTAAATGTAGCACCCAAGAACAAACCTTGCCGAATTTGAAGAAAATTTGTTCAGATTTAGATATTGTCCTCCGATTTGGCATCTAAGCGCTACAAAATACAAATTGTTGTACAAATCATTATCATAGGAAATTATATTTTTTAAATGTCCTCCGAAAGTTTCAAACTATCTTTGTAAATGTTACAAATGTCCTCCTTTTCTGACACAAAAGTCCTCCTTTCCGAAAAAAGGTTATGGTAACCCTGACTAAATGCGACTTCTTGACGCATTAGAAACCACAAGTTGATTAGGCTGAATTTTGAGAATATATACATAATTTTGCCCACATTTTTATATAGAAACCACATAACCGATTGGACATTTTCGTTTAATTTTACATAAAATCATTCATATTGCCCTCACCCGATTTTCTGTTTTAGCAACGTAGAAACCACAGATACGTATGGATTGAGTTTACCCAGAACCATTTTAAGGTGTAAGTGACATATTTTGACAAAGGCCGCATTCGACTTTACTTTTTGGACAAAAATAAAATATTCCCATTTGGGTTGAAAGAATTATATTATGCGATTTATTTTAACTGAAACTATTTGTTGGAATAAATACCTCCTAAGTGCAAGTTTGGATATAGCCTTTACTTTACTTAAAATGTCCACTGCAATTTCCTCAACCGATTTTTGCAACATAACAAAATTCCAGAGACTTTTCCTGTTATGTCATTGAATGCGATCGAATTATATTTGATTCTTATTTCTAACATTTCTAATTTTAATTTTAAAAAGATAAATGAAAGTGTAACTTATATGTGGGAGGAGTTATGAAAAATCCTTAGTTAAAGAAACATTTGATAAGTTTTCCTTACTTTTTTTCATATCACAAAAAATCGTCATTTCGGTGCAAAAATCGTCAAATCGTCATATCCTATTTTTTGGCTCTAAAAATCGTCAAAATGGTGATAAATCGTCATTTCTGGCAACACTGCCCGGAACCCTTCACACGAACAACGGTAGCCATAGGTCCAAGTTTTGATATACCCCCATACAAAGGTCCCTCTAAATTTGACTTCCTAACGCCACAAAACCACAAATTTCAACGAATCGTGCCCGAAACTTTATTTGTGTCCGAAACCATTCACATGCTATCCATGGTGAAGGGTATACAATTAATAATATAATAATATATTGTTTTTGTTTATTTTCTTTCAAAATGTCAATCACAAACAATTTTGCTTAGTTAAAATTTGTATCCGTAACAACTTTTTAGCCCCATTTTCATTACCGGGATAAGAAGGTTGTTTAAACGTATATAAGTCGGAACGAGACCGACTATATAATAACCTACATCTTCCTAACAATGCAAAAAGGGGCATTGCGATAATAACTTGGAATAATTGGTTTTGTTTCAGTTAAATGCACATTCTTTCATAGATCAAGATATACAGTTTCTACAGCGCTTACATATCAAATCGGGGTAACGTATATAAGGGGGCGTAGATATAGCCGTACCGATTTTCCTCAAATTTAGTAATGTCTCTAAGTATATCAGGAGACTTCTCTCTGTCAATTTTTATACAGATCGGTTCAAAAATGTTGTTTAAACAGTGCAAACATGCCAAATCGGAGGTGCATATATATGGGAGCTATATGTAAATCTGAACCGATATAAACTAAATTCAATAGGGATCGTCCTTGTGCAAGGTTTCGTTAACATCGGACCATAATTGCGACCTGTACTTTGATTACAAGAATACATACACAGACGGATATAGCTAAATCTACTCAGGAAGTGATTCTAAGTCGATCGGTATAATAAACGATTGGTCTATCTCATCTCCTTTTGGGTGTTATAAACAAATGCACAACGTTATAATACCCTGTACCACAGTGTGGTGTAGAGTATAAAAAAGTATTTATAATTAAGCACAGTGGTGAACAATTCGAATCTTAGCAAGGGAAGAAAAAGTATGTTTTTTATTTACTTATTTTTTTAAGAAAATATGTTTTAATTTAAAAAATAATAAATACATTAAAAATAAACAATTGGGCAAACATCTAAATAATTAAGAAAACAAATTACTTAAGCAAACAAGTCACCAAACCGACCAATACGTGGTTGATGGTTATTTCGATATACATATTTCTATTGCCCCCAAGCTTAAACGAAAAGTTTCGACCCATGACTTTTTGATTTTTGGGATGCCAAGGGTAGTAAATAATACAGAAATGCTGAAATTTTGGACTGAGCATACAATAAGCAAATAATCATATGGTATCATAAAATTACCAAAAAGTCTACCAGAAAAGATGTAATGGGCTTAATACTTCTTCGCTAGAATTAACTGAAGCGCGTCCACTGGCCACTGTGGCCGTAAGGAAAATTCTGTTAGATATTCAGTATCAGCGGAAAGCACTCTTCGAGAGCTACTGAATGGTAAAAAACAATTAAGAATACATAAATTGACATATAAATAAAAAATAAAAACGCATCGAGCCGGGGATCGAACCAGGGGACTCTGCAGCCTAACTCGGATGTTCTAACCAACCGACCACATCCACTCCGTGCTGCGCCTCGGCAAAAAATGGGTTGCTATTTTGCTGAGACTGATAGGAGTGACTAAACACAAACAAATGTTGACTACACATACCTACTCATATGTAACTGGTTTTTAGCAGAAATGTGATTCGTTGACATTGCTGTTCACATAATTTGTTGTTTGTTTCAAAAAATCTGTGGGGGTGGGAAAATACATTGATATTGATGACAAAGAGAAAGACTTTATTTTATACAATTGTGTTACCGTGTATCGGTGGTGTACTGTGGGTAAAAGTATAAAAAGAGCCAAGCAGAATTAAATATATTTCTTATAAACCGCAATAGTATGTATGTATGGCAACACATCGTAAAAATATCGAAAATATTCAAACGATAATTAACAATAAATAAAAATGATCAGTGTATACCGCCGAATATGGATATGGATTGTTGATATTTTTTTATTCCGTCACTGCATGTAATATATTTATATAACAAACGAAATTTTGTAGAACAATTAAACGAAAAATGCACCTTTACCACTTTTTCCATAAAAATTTAATTTTCTAAAAACAATTCTATTTCAAAATATTTTGCGGGAAAAAAATAAATGTCATCAAAATTTTCTGAAGTTTTGTACAAAAACGCTATTAACCATTTTTTTAGAGAATCTTTTTTAAGGAATGTAAATGTTTGGCAAAAATGCAGTTTATCGAGGTCAGCTCAGAAAAAAAATTTTTTACCACCCCTTTAAAATGACCCCAAAAACACAAAAATGAGGTCAAAATTTGTCGGACGGACCCATGGGGCCCTCAAGACCCAAAAAATGGACCCGGTCCCGGACAGGGACAAAATAAAGGAAATTGTCCGTAGATTCCAAATATGCCCAAAAAAATGTCAAGCGCTCTCTAGGAAAGGTCCTAGAGGGCCTTGAAAAATTACCCTTGGGTCCATATAGCATGCGACCCCTCAAATTAAAGGAAATTTTCCGTACATTACGAATATGTAAGAATAAACTTGGAAATGTTTATGCATGCAAAATGTTATCCATGCAAAAATAAAAGTTGGACAAAAGTAAATTTACCAATGACGCTATAAAATTGTAAAGTAATGTTTTGTTCTATCCTTTTTAAATAAATGAACGATTTTTATGGAATAATATAACAAAAAAAATTTATTTAATATATTTAAATAAATTATGTACAATTTCAAAAAAGAAAACTCCGTCCCATGCAAAAATAAAAGTTGGACAAATGGAAACTTAGCAATGAAACTGTATAATTATTAATGGTTGTATTAGAAATTTGTTTTTTTGTGGGGAAAAGCGCCGAGGGCGAAAATTTTTTTCAAAAAATCGCGCGATTTTAGAATTGTAATTGTACAAGAAAAATTACATTTTACCCATTTTTCTGTTAAAAAAATTAAAATTTTTGCAAAAGAATTGAATTTTTAGGAAATTTTCAAGAAAAATCCTTTTTGTACAAAAAGTCAGCATAACAAAATTTTATAGAAAAATATTTATTCTACGGGATTTTTAAGATATAATCAATTTAAAAATAATTTTGCAAAAAACGTAGTTTCCGTGAAATTTTTTTGGTGAATTGTTAAAGATTTTTTTAAAAAAATTCTTTTCATATTCTTTTAAATTAACCTTTTTAAATTTTAAAGAAAAATAAAATTTCAATGACGTTTTGTAGAAAAAATGAGTTTTTGAAATTTTAAGAAAATGTTACATCGACAAAAACTAAAAAATGTAACATCTAGTTTTAAGACATTTTGTGAAAAATAGAAATTTTGTTGAAAAATTATCGATGAGATTAAAAACAAGTAAGAAAGTTCAGTCGGGTAAGGTAAACAGACTTAATTATCCCCTCACCTTTCAGTCCCAAAAAATCGTATGTAGTACTATAAAAACACTACTCTGTACAAAATTAGGGAGTAATAAACTAATACTAATGTGGATTTTAAGAAGATTCGAGTAAGTAGTACAGAAGTTATTAAAGAATCAATATTTTTCAATATACTTGGGGTCTTAGGTCATCCTTCGATGTGTTACACTTTTGGTTGAAAGGAAATATATATATTTTATACATGTGAATAGATACACCAATAATAGTTAACCCTACAAATTCAACATGATTAATATTATAATACAGAATGGATTTTAGTTTTATTATAATTTAAAAAAAAATACCAAATGCGAGGAGGAATTAAAGTTTACCTCGAGACAATACCAAAAACATATTTGAATTTCCGAGCTCGTGGAATCGGCCAAAAATCGTTTTTTATCGTATTTTTTTGTTTGTACCTCAATGTTGTTCTCGGGTACCACATTTTTTCTACAAAATGCCTAATATTGAATGTTAATTTTTTTAAAAAAAATTCTTAGGTCTTTGATTTTTAATTTCATTAAATGATTAAAATATTTTTTTTTTCATGAAAGCTGTTTCTAAATTTATTTTTCATAAATTTAACATTCCTTAAAAAATTAAAATTGTTCTATAAAAAAATTCTTAATAGCAATTTTGTAGAAAATTTCATTATAATTGAATCTTTCTACAAAACCTAAAATTATATGATTTAAAAAAATCCATTTATCCAGAAATGTTTGTTGTAATTTATTTTTTCCTGCAAAATTGTTTAAAGTTGTATTGTTTTTAAAAAAATTATTTTTTCTGGAACAAATTAGTAAAGGTGCATTTCTTGTTTAATTGTTCTAAAAATTGCATTCCTCTTGAAAAAATATATGCGGTATATATATACACACGTATTATTAATTATCCTTTCATAATTTTTCGGTATTCGATATTTTTACGATTTATTCCCCTACATAGTTCGGCTTTAGCAATTTATAGGAAATATATTGAATTCGGCTTGGCTCTTTTTAGACTTTTGCCCACAGTGCACCACCGATAAACGGCAACACAATTGTATAAAATATGGCCTTTGGCGTTTTCATCAATATCAACGTATTCCACCACCACAGTTTTTAGCTACAGACAAAAAATATCTGAACAGCAATATCAACGAATCACATTTCTGCAAAACAACAGTTACATATATGTAGGTATGTGTACTCAACATTTGTTTGTACTCCGTCACTTCTAGCAGTCTCAGGAAAAAACAAGGCATTTCTTTGCTGCATCGGCATACGCGGTGGTCGTGGTCGGTTGGTTAGAGCATCCGACCAACGACCCAGTGTCCCGGGTTCAATCCCCGGTCGTCCCGTTTCTCTTACATGTTCACTTTTTCGTATTTACTTATTATTTATATGTGAATTTCGTATTTTTAACTATTGTTAATACTATTTAACAATGTGTTAATACTCTTTAAATGGGTATTTGCAAAAGGCATCGGTATGGATGTGATCTCAGCTCTTTACAGAGCATGCCCAACACCGGTTCTTGGCAATTATACCCTCACTGATACGAGGGTATATATCATTTGCTACGGACCAAAAGTGTAACACATCGAAAAAATGTGTTGGGACTTTTTTAACATTATATTTTGATGGAAAACCATGGGTTTTCTAGTTTAGAAAGCGCAAATATGTCTAAATAATAAGAAAATAAGTGAATGCTATCACATAACATGTATTACGAGTATTTATAAGGTAAATTGTCGTAAAAAGAATGACAATCCTTAGTTAACTAAAGCTACAAAGCCTCCATCAGTCTCATCCCACACGTACTTTTCAGATTAATGAGTTATCATATTATATATGGTAAAATTATGAACCTTTAATTTAATTTTATAATATGTGGCGTTTGCATTTAATTGCGGTATTAGTTTCACCGCTTGCATATCTATGCAAAAAAACAGCACATAACCCTGTTCCAGCATGTAGCAAATCATTATGCTTCGCGCATCTTTTCTATTTCTATTCCGTGCTTCATATAGATTTCATTGATATATATTTTTGGTTTATATGATACACACATGTCACACTCATCTTTCCTAGGTTAAAATATTACGTAATTTGATTCCTTCATCACATTTGAAAAAATAGGATATGATAAATTTGTTAACACATTTACTTTTGATGATGCACATTCGTTCTCGTAAAGTTTGCAAATCTCTTGAATGGATGAAAACGGATGTTCAAAATACAATTTCTTGGTTTTCTTTCTGCAGTAATGTGACTCTAACTTTGGCAATTCGTCAACCCATTTTTGAAGAAATGCATGTCTTTCGTATTCTAGGGATCAAAATAAGAAACTTTGCCGAAGGAACCATACCTCTAAAACGAGTTCTGATGTCCCGGAAAAAATCCCACTTTGACCCATTTAGAGTGCTCCAATCGAGTCCAAATGTATGACCGACCCCCACTCAGTGAAGTGCTCAGTGAAAATCGTATTCTAGGGATCAAAATAAGAAACTTTGCCAAAGGAACCATACCTCTAAAACGAATTCTGATGTCCCGGAAAAAACCACACTTTGACCAATTTAGAGTGCTCCAATCGAGTCCAAATGTATGACCGACCCCCACTCAGTGAAGTGCTCAGTGAAAATCGTATTCTAGGGATCAAAATAAGAAACTTTGCCGAAGGAACCATACCTCTAAAACGAATTCTGATGTCCCGGAAAAAATCACACTTTGACCAATTTAGAGTGCTCCAATCGAGTCCAAATGTATGACCGACCCCCACTCAGTGAAGTGCTCAGTGAAAATCGTATTCTAGGGATCAAAATAAGAAACTTTGCCAAAGGAACCATACCTCTAAAACGAATTCTGATGTCCCGGAAAAAATCACACTTTGACCAATTTAGAGTGCTCCCTCCAATCGAGTCCAAATGTATGACCGACCCCCACTCAGTGAAGTGCTCAGTGAAAATCGTATTCTAGGGATCAAAATAAGAAACTTTGCCGAAGGAACCATACCTCTAAAACGAATTCTGATGTCCCGGAAAAAATCCCACTTTGACCCATTTAGAGTGCTCCAATCGAGTCCAAATGTATGGAACCCCAGGGGTGTGCCACTGGCATGGGTGGGTCGGGCCTCCAAAGTTAGTGGGGGTCGGTCATACATTTGGACTCGATTGGAGCACTCTAAATGGGTTAAAGTGGGATTTTTCAAAATTTGCCCCTACCCAAAAGTTCGACACAAATTGCGGGACATCAGAATTCGTTTTAGAGGTATGGTTCCTTCGGCAAAGTTTCTTATTTTGATCCCTAGAATACGATTTTCACTGAGCAATGGCGACTTTTTTTGCCTCCCCACAAATCGACCCGGCCTAGTGTACACTGTTGGTATATAGTCCACTCGGTCGGTTACCATAGCACTACACTTTGATATCCTCATGTGACTGTAGTTCTTGTACCTCCACATTGATAGGCAGTTTAATCTTAGTGCCGCTCTTGTTCCAACTTCTCTCTCCACATTATTAATCGGCGGTTTATGGATTAGGGCTTGTAGAGACTCAGTCGCTGTAGTCCTTAATGCTCCGCTTATGCTCAGACAGACAGTTCTCTGAACCTTTGATAGTAGGTTGGTGATGGTTAGTTTGTCAGTTGCCGTCCACCATACCACAATGCCGTATAACAGTATTGGACGAACTATTGCTATATATATCCAATAGACGATTTTAGGTGAGAGGCCTCACCGCGACCCTACAGCCTTTTTGCAGGAATATAAGGCGACGTTGGCCTCACTTACACGTTCCAATACGTTAAGTCAAAATGACAGTTTCCTATCTAGAATTATTCATAAAAACTTCGCAAGAAAAGACTAGATCTGTTCCATTTGTCTGAGGTGGAGGGTCCACATCATCCTAGTAAAGAGAACCAATTCTGTCTTGTTTGGGTTAACACCCACGCTGCTGTTTCTGACCCATCTAGCCAACTTGTTCAGAGCCACCTGTAGGATGTCTCTGAGGACGTTTCTGAATTTACCACTCACTGCGATTGCCAAGTCGTCCGCATATGCTACGACCTACAACGCCACAACGTTCTAGATCTAGCAGGAATTCATTCACCGATAGGTACCAAATTAGTGGAGACAGTACTCCTCCTTGTGAGGTCCCTCTGTTTACAAACTTGTTAGAGTTGTGGACCCAAGACATGCTGTTATGCGTCTTTTATTGAGCAGGCTTTAAATAAGTCTAGAGTTAACATTTAGATGAGACAGTGCCGCAATTACCGCATCTGAGTGATTCAAGGAATTCACCAGTGCCACCATGGTGAATTCCTTGAAATGCAGGGACGATTCGATAGTGCTCAGAAGTTCGTGGAGGGCTGATTCTTCCCCTTATTGTAAGCATGTTGGTTCTCCGACAGGAGTTTTGTATCCAGGTTTTCCCTAATGAAATAATCGAAAAGTCTTTCAAGACCTTTCTGAAGTCTTTTGGCCTAGTGTGCGATATCCTTCCCGCTTTGGGTATGAATACCACTTCGGTATCCTTCCATCGATTCGTATATTGTAATTACGTCTATAACGAACTAAATAGCGCTATATAACCCTATTATATCCCTATTCTACTGTATATGTTTTACTCATAATAATTTGTATACTCGTTAAGACTAGACTGAATTTAGATAACATTTATGAATAAAGTCAAAGCATTTTTTCAAAGTTTTTAGTTTTTATTCTGAACAAACCCTTTAAAATATCAAAGTTGAGAGGGGACTTAAAAGATATTTTGTTCTTTATAAAGTTTTATGGAAATAAAAAACTAAGAATTTCTTTGAAGAAGCAGAAAGGTGGTGGCTTTTAACAAACCGACCGTTTTTCTTCACTGGATTTGATCATTGTAGTACAGAAAATTAATAATTCACTTACTTACGTTTTATTATGTAGTCTCATGGCTGGGACTACAGTAATCCATAACTGTTTTTTCAATTTTAAATAATTGTCATCCGTTTAAAAGGGGATATGGTTTCTATTACCTAGTATTCTGCCGAATGTGTACCTTCCTCTCAAATGTGTACACTAGGGCGGGTCGATTTAAATATCGCCCATTGCTCAGTGAAAATCGTATTCTAGGGATCAAAATAAGAAACTTTGCCAAAGGAACCATACCTCTAAAACGAATTCTGATGTCCCGGAAAAAATCCCACTTTGACCAATTTAGAGTGCTCCAATCGAGTCCAAATGTATGACCGACCCCCACTCAGTGAAGTGCTCAGTGAAAATCGTATTCTAGGGATCAAAATAAGAAACTTTGCCGAAGGAACCATACCTCTAAAACGAATTCTGATGTCCCGGAAAAAATCCCACTTTGACCCATTTAGAGTGCTCCAATCGAGTCCAAATGTATGGAACCCCAGGGGTGTGCCACTGGCATGGGTGGGTCGGGCCTCCAAAGTTAGTGGGGGTCGGTCATACATTTGGACTCGATTGGAGCACTCTAAATGGGTTAAAGTGGGATTTTTCAAAATTTGCCCCTACCCAAATGTTCGACCCAAATTGTGGGACATCAGAATTCGTTTTAGAGGTATGGTTCCTTCGGCAAAGTTTCTTATTTTGATCCCTAGAATACGATTTTCACTGAGCAATGGCGACTTTTTTTGCCTCCCCACAAATCGACCCGGCCTAGTGTACACTGTTGGTATATAGTCCACTCGGTCGGTTACCATAGCACTACACTTTGATATCCTCATGTGACTGTAGTTCTTGTACCTCCACATTGATAGGCAGTTTAATCTTAGTGCCGCTCTTGTTCCAACTTCTCTCTCCACATTATTAATCGGCGGTTTATGGATTAGGGCTTGTAGAGACTCAGTCGCTGTAGTCCTTAATGCTCCGCTTATGCTCAGACAGACAGTTCTCTGAACCTTTGATAGTAGGTTGGTGATGGTTAGTTTGTCAGTTGCCGTCCACCATACCACAATGCCGTATAACAGTATTGGACGAACTATTGCTATATATATCCAATAGACGATTTTAGGTGAGAGGCCTCACCGCGACCCTACAGCCTTTTTGCAGGAATATAAGGCGACGTTGTCCTCACTTACACGTTCCAATACGTTAAGTCAAAATGACAGTTTCCTATCTAGAATTATTCATAAAAACTTCGCAAGAAAAGACTAGATCTGTTCCATTTGTCTGAGGTGGAGGGTCCACATCATCCTAGTAAAGAGAACCAATTCTGTCTTGTTTGGGTTAACACCCACGCTGCTGTTTCTGACCCATCTAGCCAACTTGTTCAGAGCCACCTGTAGGATGTCTCTGAGGACGTTTCTGAATTTACCACTCACTGCGATTGCCAAGTCGTCCGCATATGCTACGACCTACAACGCCACAACGTTCTAGATCTAGCAGGAATTCATTCACCGATAGGTACCAAATTAGTGGAGACAGTACTCCTCCTTGTGAGGTCCCTCTGTTTACAAACTTGTTAGAGTTGTGGACCCAAGACATGCTGTTATGCGTCTTTTATTGAGCAGGCTTTAAATAAGTCTAGAGTTAACATTTAGATGAGACAGTGCCGCAATTACCGCATCTGAGTGATTCAAGGAATTCACCAGTGCCACCATGGTGAATTCCTTGAAATGCAGGGACGATTCGATAGTGCTCAGAAGTTCGTGGAGGGCTGATTCTTCCCCTTATTGTAAGCATGTTGGTTCTCCGACAGGAGTTTTGTATCCAGGTTTTCCCTAATGAAATAATCGAAAAGTCTTTCAAGACCTTTCTGAAGTCTTTTGGCGTAGTGTGCGATATCCTTCCCGCTTTGGGTATGAATACCACTTCGGTATCCCTCCATCGATTCGTATATTGTAATTACGTCTATAACGAACTAAATAGCGCTATATAACCCTATTATATCCCTATTCTACTGTATATGTTTTACTCATAATAATTTGTATACTCGTTAAGACTAGACTGAATTTAGATAACATTTATGAATAAAGTCAAAGCATTTTTTCAAAGTTTTTAGTTTTTATTCTGAACAAACCCTTTAAAATATCAAAGTTGAGAGGGGACTTAAAAGATATTTTGTTCTTTATAAAGTTTTATGGAAATAAAAAACTAAGAATTTCTTTGAAGAAGCAGAAAGGTGGTGGCTTTTAACAAACCGACCGTTTTTCTTCACTGGATTTTATCATTGTAGTACAGAAAATTAATAATTCACTTACTTACGTTTTATTATGTAGTCTCATGGCTGGGACTACAGTAATTCATAACTGTTATTTCAATTTTAAATAATTGTCATCCGTTTAAAAGGGGATATGGTTTCTATTACCTAGTATTCTGCCGAATGTGTACCTTCCTCTCGAATGTGTACACTAGGGCGGGTCGATTTAAATATCGCCCATTGCTCAGTGAAAATCGTATTCTAGGGATCAAAATAAGAAACTTTGCCGAAGGAACCATACCTCTAAAACATACCGCTTTGGGTATGAATACCACTTCGGTATCCCTCCATCGATTCGGGGTGTATGAAAGTCGGATACAGCCTACATAATACATAAAATTTTCTGCATTTCTTCTGGAGTGATGCCGTCTGGTCCAGGTGACTTGAAGGGCTCAAGGCTGTCAATAGCCCAGCTTATTCTGGATCTCTCAGTCAACAAGGTAGCGACTCGCAGTCCACTCCCACTCTTGTTGGTCCTGCTGATCCTCGGGTTCTTTTAGAAAGTTCCCCGGGAAATGTGTAGCGGGCAGTACATTGAGCGACTGCTCGATGTTTTTGGTCCAGTTATTTGCCTCATCCTGTAGATAACTGTGCAGGGTGAGTAGATTTCGCCTTGTTGAACAGCTTGTTGCATGCCTTTTTCCTAGCCGTTAGCTCAGTCCACCTTGTACCCGTGTACCTTGTTTTTGAAAAGGCTTCTTCAAGGGAACTATTGAATGATGTCGTAATATTCTCGAACAGAAGTTTAGAGTTGAGAACTTTCTTGAAATTCTTCTCATACAGGTGCCACTTTGTTTTGCTCTCATTTCTGTGGACGGCAGTTCAAACTCGCGCTTTTTCAGCGAGTTTGAACTCAATATAATGGTTATCTGAGAATGAGTGGTCGTCCAGTACATTCCACCGAATAATTTTGTCTGACAGCAGGTCAGTAGCAAACGTTACGTCGAGTACTTCTTGTCTGTCTTTAAATGTAAAGGTCGAATTATTACCTATTTTACAAATAGTTAGGTTGGTAGTTAGAATAAGGTCAAGAAGCGAATCACCCCTATTGTTTACAGGGTGGCTGATATGTATTGCAACCAACTTCAGGTTTCTATCATTTCTAAACCTAGTCTGATAGCTGACAGATTTATTTCAGTGACAGTTCATATTATTGTTTACAAGTGTGATTGCTTTATATTTGGGTGGAAAAACACAAGTGGCTATCGTTAGAGCCCTCCAGCATTTAAATGTGAATAAATATTTTGTTTCTCGTACCATTTCTCGGTACCGTGATACTGGCAGTGTTGCATCGCGTCCAAAAAGTGGACGAAAAAAACGGTAACAACACCAGAAATGATCCGAAAAGTGAAGGCCAGATTTGATCGAAATCCACGCCGCAGTGGTAGAAAAATTGCTCGTGAGCTGAACATGTCGCGAGAACGGATACAACACATATTAAAAAAGAGCTTGGACTAAAGCCATTGAAGTTCCAAAAAGTGCAAGAGCTCACCGATGCACAAAAAAGTTAGACTGGAAAGATCCAAGGAGTTGCTTCGCTTGCACGAAAGTGGCCAGTTACCGAATTTGGTTTTCTCCGATGAGAAAAGCAGTTTGTGAACAAACAAAATGATCGGGTTTACTTGCCAAAGAGGTCAGCTGAAAATTTACACCTTCGATTGGCCACCAGAACTTAAGCGCCGCCGATGCTAATGGTGTGGGCCGTAACGGCCGATGGTCGCTGCCCGCTCGTATCCATCGACCATGGGTCAAAATAAATGCCGAATATTATCGGGAAAATGCCCTAAAGACAGTATTGAAGCCCTGGGCAGACAAACATTTCGGCCGCAGACCATGGACATTCCAACAGGACTCAGCACCATCGCACTCAGCACGCGTCAACCAAGAATGGCTTAAAAATGAGGTTCCTCGCTTCATTTCTACTGCAAAATGGCCACCAAGATCTCCGGATCTCAATCCGTTGGACTTTTGCGCCTGGGGCATTTTAGAGAGTAAGGTTCGCACTAAAAAATACCAAAGTATCGATCATCTCAAGACGCCGCTTCGCCGGGAATGGGCCAAAATACCGCAGAGCCACTTTCGTGCAGCGTGTGATGGCTTTGTCGGCCGTTTGAAGGCCATAATTCGTGCCAAAGGTGGCCAATTCAAACTTCAGCTTTTGAACAATAAAATTTAAAAAAAATTAAAAAAATATAGCGCTTTACTTAGTTGTATTACATATCAGCCACCCTGTATATCCGTACTACCCCAGATAGTATGATGAGCGTTCGAGTCGGCGCCAATAATCAGCTCGACCTCGTCAGACGTTGCTTCTTCTACTACTTCCCTTAAGAGAGTTGTCGGTACTACGGCTTCATAAGGCAAGTAACTGGAGACCACCCAATATATGCGATTAACGATCTCCAGACTAACAGCTGTTTGGTCTTTACCACTTAAATTAGTCGTGAGAAAGATACTTAGATCTTTCCTGGCCAAAATGCAGGTTCTTAAAGTGCCTTCACAGTTGGCCACACCCAGTTTAAAGTTGAGTGTCCTGATACCGCACACCCTTCCTTGATGATGGATCCATCCTCACTACTTCTGTCTATAACAGCCAACACTAGACATTCCTTCGTCACTTCATTGGTGAGTGCCATGTTGATGGTGACATTGGGCCTCTTGCGTTTTTCGAAGGCAGGGGTTCATCAGGTGATCTGATGCTGAATTTGTGGCTCTTTCAGCCGACTTAGTGGCTTTGAGCCAATAAGAGCACTGCATAGAGCTCCTGTATCAGGACGATGTCTACTGCACTTGTGGACAGGCGCAGAAATAGAGCCGCTGAGGCTGCTTTAGTGTGCTGGGGGTTAATCTGTGGAAGTCTTACCATCATTGGTAATCGACCTGCCGCTTTTTAGCATCAGCCTCTCCCACCTTGCTTATTCTCCAATTATGGACCGGCAGACCAGGATTGGAATATTTTATTATCTTTAATATGTCAGCCGGGTTGAAGGGTTCTTCTGTAACCCAGGTAATGGCTCTAGGATGACTATGTTGTTTTTTTTTTCACAAAATCCAACAGGGCGCCTGGCCACACCTCACCCGCTCGACACAGACCAGCCTTATACAGGTCTACTGATCTGTCATCACTGAAGTATAAGAGCTTTACTCTCCCCTGATGCCATCCTGCATCGTTGCAGATTGGTGGTTTGCCCGGCATTTCTCTAAAGACATCGAGGTAATGAGCCATAATGGCTGATTACACATGGCTCCATTTGTCCTTGCTGATGGATCCATCCTCACTACTTCTGTCTATAACAGCCAACGCTAGACATTCCTTCGTCACTTCATTGAAGGGCTTGGTGAGTGCCATGTTGATAGTGACATTAGGGCCTCTTGCGTTTTTCGAAGGCAGGGGTTCATCAGGTGATCTGATGCTGAGTTTGTGGCTCTTTCGGCCGACTTATTGGCTTTGAGCATCTATGACGCCTTTAGCACATGTAAGTGACTCTTTTTGTTTTTCGGTAAGAGCCAAAACCTCAACAGCCTCCAACTTCGTCAAAACTCTGAGCGCTATCCGTTGCTCATTGTGCTTCCGTTTCGACGGTCTTACATGACGTCTTTCCCTCACCGTACCAGTTGTTGTGAGTACTGGGGAGAATTTTCACCATTTTTAGTGTGGTCGGATTTGGCCAAGACAAACGGACGGGCAGTCGGACGATTTGGGAACCCCGCTCCATTGGTACATGAAGGCATCCCCGTCAAGAGAATTTATTTATTTCTTTGTCTGTTTTAGCCCGTAATAGGTACTACAATGTACGCTTTCCAGACTTTGTACACATTTTTTGCGACTGCGTAATAGGTTTTAACTATCTGCTCTGTGATAAACACGTCCGTTCACTACGACTGATCAGCAACGAGTTTTCTGTCCTCGGAGTCATAATGTGACATAATTTCTCTTGATAAATAAATTTCTATTAATAAATAGGTTAGGTTAGGTTGAAGAGAGGAGACGTTTAAACGTCACATATCCATGGACATACACTTAAGCCAGTGGTTCGACCTGTCGTGCTTATTTATGATCATTTTATACCTCACGAGTTACAGAAAATCGGTACTAGATACGAATTTTCTCAGTATCTTCCAGTCATATCCCCTGAGATGGGTAAAGTCTTGTAATATGTCGGACCCGAAATGTTGGGATCTTGCATGTGTGAAAGTCGGGCAGTGACACAGAAAATGTTCCATCGTTTCGATGTTTTCTCTGCATGCCCTGCATTCGTCGTTTCCTGCTAGTCCTATGCGATGAAGATGAGCTTGTAAACTTGAGTGCCCCGTTAGAACACACATCATCTTACTAATATCGATTTTGTTTAGTTTCAGAAAACTTCTTGTTTTCTTTTCATTTGGGTCACCCCACAGTATCTTTGCAGTTGCTCCTACTGTTGTGCTATTCCACACAGTTTTGTAAGCCATTACTGCCCAGTGCTTTAACTAATTGTTTGTGGTTTCGAAAGGTTTCCAATTTTCCAAGTTTATTACTCGAAGTTCTCTGCCCTTTGAAGCCAAGCTGTTTGCCCGTTCATTTCCAATCACTCCGTTGTGTCCTTGTACCCAGCAAATACGCAGGTGACCATTGACTGAGTAATCATTTATCGTTCTTTTACAGTCCAACACAGTTCTGGATTAGACCCTTTCGATGTTATTGCTTTAAATTTGGATATCTGTGAATATGTTGGCATATTTAGGTTTTTTGGTGTTACTGAGCCAGTTCACACACTCCGTGATTGCTCGAACTTCTGCTTTAAATACCGTGTTATGGTCAGGGAGGCGGAAGTGAAGTTCGTCTACTGGTTCATCAATAAAAAGTCCCAGACTCGTTCTTCCTCCTCGCTTGGACGCATCCGTGTAGCAGCTGGTTCCCACTGGCACATGGGCCAAAGTTCCATTTTCACAGGAGCGTCTGTCTGGGTCAAGCGAATCACAGGTAGCTGTAAGCCGCACTTCAGGAATGCGGTCGGAAATTTCTGGCGTTTGAATGTGACCAACTAGGGATTCTAAAATCTTCTGATGGTATGACTTGTGGTCTCGATTTATCCATTCATCCATCACTTGTAGACGTCTTGCTATGAGGGCTGCCTCATACTTTATACGAATGTCTATTGGTTGGATGCGCAGTATAGTCTCTAACGCTTTTGTTGGCGCACTTCTAAATGCCCCGCTTATGCCTAGACAGCACATACGTTGAATTTTTTGCAATGGTATTACGTTGCACTTCTTGTCCATTGATGTCCACCACACTACACAGGCGTAGGCGATTACTGGTCTAATCACGCTCATGTAAAGCCAGTGAGTCATATTTGGACGTAGTCCCGATTTTGAACCCATAGCTTTTCTGCACAACGACCAACATCTGTGGGCCTTTGTAACTCTTTCTTCAAGATGATCTTTTCAGTACAGTTTTTGATCTAATATTACTCCCAAGTATTTTACCTTTTTAGTTATAGCAATTGTCTTATTCAGGAATCGAGGCCGGGTAAAACGTGGGATCTTCGTTTTCCTTGTAAATAGACGTAACCCATAGAAGAGGCGATAAAATGCCCCCCCCCCCCTGAGGTATACCACGATCTACCTTGCCTCTAATTTTTACATCATATAACCCACAAATAATCCACCTATTCCTTAGCATATTGTTGATCCAGTTTTTCAGCGCCCGGTCAACCTGAAACTCGTCTAAGAACTGGATAAGGTCTGTACATTGTTAAATGCGCCCTCATTTTCTATACAAACAGCAAGTGTATAAATTCCTTTACTGAAGGACTCTTCTATGTGGTGCACTATCTCATGCAGAGCTGTTTTTCACTGACCTTCCTTTGACAGAGGCGTGTTGTTTGAATTTTAGCCAGTCATCCGCTATTTTACTTTTGACCATGTCATCAATTATTCGCTCCATTGTTTTTAACAGGAAGTCTCCATCCATTCACTACCAGTGTTTGCCTCTTCAGACAGTATATTTGAACTCGATTCATCTGTCCTGCCAATCGGGACCTTTCCAATTTTGTAAAAGTCTGTCCAGATCAAGAAGTACGCCATGCCCTTAGCCATGACAAGATTGTTCTTGAATTCTGGGTCTATGCCCAACACGAGGAGAGTACCCTCGGTATCATCCTTCCTATAGAAGACTTCCCACTTTCTCACTGAAAGTTTTGAATTCTGTTTGCCAATGATGTCGAGTATGTACTCTGATGAGAACTTACTGGGACATCCCTTAACATATAGGGTCGTTTTCATGAGTTCAGGAATGTCGCTTTTCCTTACCAATTTTAGGTTTGCACCGTCCCAAGGTGAGGGGAAGCTATCTACAAGTTTTACGAGGACACCAGCGCAGCGTTGTGATGTCAGCCTTAGCATCAAAACACCCCTCTCAAACTTGCAACTCATTACTTCGATTGGTGGTTCATCCTTAGATTCGAGGACGTACTCCGCTACCCTCGTATAGTTACTCTTTTGGTCTTCGGGGACTCTGCCAGGCGCACTACTGCTATCAATTATGGCATAGCATATATCGTCTAGAAAATGTTGTTTAGCTATATTAGAATAAGATGTTGGCTTCTCACCCTTCTTTATGGCCAATTGATTTTTCCGTGTCTGTAGAGTCTTTTGTTTAAAGCCTCATCCTTAACGGATGATTAGGTTGACGTGACCTGCGTTACTGGATCAACTTTACCGCCCACGATCGAAGGACCCCGACTAGAAACTTCCTTTTTGTGAGGTTACGTAAGGCTTCTCCGAATTACTGGAAGACGGCGAGCCCTTTTTCTTCTTAGTCACTTTTACAGCGCTATGTTCTTCGGGAGACTTGACTCTTTTAGCGGCCTCCATGTTTGTTTTGGAGGTAGAATTGTCAGGTTAATCCCGTAATAGGTACTGTTCGTTCAACTTATTCAGTTTCCTTCTTTGTGCCCCTGACAGTCTCTTTGAGTTAGCAACAATAGTGATATTGTTTTCATTTGATGATTCAGAGTCCCCACTGGCTTTTAAAGGCTGGGGTTGCTTAGAGTCCCAGCTGGGTTCTGCTTCATCTGTCTTATCATGTCTTTTGCCTGCGGCTGGATCTGCTCTTGTTTCATTTTCGACTACGGGATCCAAGGCACCAAAGCTCGTAGAAATTGCATGCTCACGACTGTTCGATAACGACGACACATGACTCGTGAGTGAATCAACGGTTGTCGCCGGTACTGGGTTTTCCCTCCCCTGCGCCGTAATCTCCTTCGCCTTTTTTGGTTTATTCATAAATTGGTTGGGGGAGACACCCCCATAGCCAGTATTAGCCCGTAATAAATAATTCTCGAGAAAAATAAAAAGTTTCATTTTAGCAATTCTCTAATTCTATTTGTTCTAAAACTGTAGTTAAATCCATAAAACAAATTACATATTTCTGTTAACAGAGCTCTATATTAAGCTTCTTTTGCTCTCGACTCCACAAATAAAGCATCTCATTGTGTTTATTGTTCATACGAATAATATTTATCGACCAACTGAATTATTTTTCCAATCAATAATGTATACCTCATTTCTATCAGGACGTCACGGCTCCCATGATATGTCGCGGAACCCCAGTGGGCCGCAGACCACCATTTGAGAAGCTCTGATCTAATTTAATTGATATTTACCTTCGAATGCAAGAATAATAAAGCCGTATTAAATCATAAATTTTCCTCCTAGTTAACTTTAAAATATATATTATAATACGAACATATTTTAATATCGTCAGAACTGACGTTTTCCACTTTTGTTCTAAAATTACGATTTTGAATTATGTGAAAAAAGACTTAAGAAAATGTTTTTCATAAAAAGTTTTTTTTTATTTATTTATTGAAATTTCCAATTTGGGGAAAAAATATAAATTTTCAAAATTCTCTTATGAAATATTACAAAGAAATACAAATTGTAGTAAGTCAAATCTGATGGGACATTTGTATGGGCGCTATAACAAATCGCGGACATATGGTGGCATATGTAAGTATATTAAAGTTAAAGTTTCTGGCTCCTGTGGCATGAGACCTTCCGTGGTGACTATTCGGATCATATTAAATCTCAAATAACTCACATATATTGAACGCACTATAGGCCGTTATATTTGTAAAATATATATTCCTAGAAGATATTATTACATATTTCAGATTCAGTTGAAGTGTGAGGGGCTAAGTATATCATTTAAATAATTAATTGTCAAGTTCAATAAGGTGTATATCTCCTAAACACTTTATGTGTAAAAAACGCATGGATGTATTTTAATGTGTATTTTTATGCAGATTTCTGAGGAAAATATATACTACAAAAAAATGCTTCATTGATACATAACTTTTCTGAGACATTTTGTTGTTGTTATTTATTGTTTTTCTCCATCTGTGTCTTGGATAAGCTTAAGTTCCAAAGTATACATTTTTTAAAATTTAAAAACAGATAATTGCACAATTTTAAAAAATTAGAAAATATCATATCGGGGATGGGTGACATTAATTACATATTATTGTTTTCTTTCTTTTAAAAATGTGTCAACTCTCGGATAGAATATTTGGTAAAGGTCATATAGTATTTAAATATATTGAAGGCAAGTCTTCTCACTTCATATAATTCGATAACAAGTGTTATAAGAATAGTGTTTAAGTCCGCTCCAGGTAGGCGGGACTTAAAAAAAACAACAACAAATTAACTTTATGCAAAGTAATTTAAATTATTTATTTTGACGGAGTGGTTTGATGTAATGTAATTCACAACAGCGCTACGAACAACAGAGTTGTTCCAACGCTGTTCCTAGTTTTGCTCTCTCATCGGCTACGTAACCGGATTTTTATATGTGAACTGTTTAAGCATAAGTCGCTTAAACATATTCCCCGCCTTGCATTAGTGCAACAAGTTGACATTTTCTCGCCAGCGATGTTAACGGCGGAATTTGTTTCTTCTTAGTAACTCGTTGTTGGATATGTGCTACCGCGATCTAACTGTATTCTCCAGGGGTTCTTGTTGACACTGTATACTGCGTAGATTAATTCGTTGAACAGATCGTCTCGTAGAGACTCTGGCGGATGCGTTGGCCGTGATTGATGCCACGGGATGACAAAACAAACTGATATCGTAATCCTAAAACACTGTTACCTCGTAAAGCTTATGCCACGTGATGGAGCGTGGCATAAGCTTTAGGGAGTGACAAATGACATATGGGCAAATCCGAAAACTGTATATCAAAATTGTAAAAAAATGTCATGTGTCAATATTTTTCGCTACCACCTTTTTTGGTAGCTCCCATACAAAGGGACCATTTTGCACAAAAAGTGGACGGCTTATAACTTTGATTCCAGTCAATACAAATATCACTGTCCAACAAATTAAGACTTTTTGATTGGAACAGAATAACGACCCTATAATTCTGAAAGGGCATGTTGAGTAGATCATTTTTGCAGAATAAACTTATGGTCCAGCTGGTCTGAGTTTTTTTTTACAGTGGGTCAAAGTTTTCATTTTTTGGTCGAAGGCAGCATTATACAAAATGAAAAAAATTATGTAAGTTAATGTCTGATAGATTTCTCATTGTCAGAGTTATATAGCGGATTTTATGAGGATCTTTTTTGTGGAAGATCTTAACCCTATAGCTCCCCTCTTAATGGGTCAATTTGGCCCTTTTTCGAAAAAATTAAAAAAGTCATTTTAAAAAGGACTTTAAAGGATTAAAATAATCTACGAAAATGTTTGCCGGAAAATTTCAGCGGGGGTCGCCAAAGACGTCAAAGTTGTAAATATTTATACATACATATAATTTACATTACATATACGAATATTACACTCGTATAATGTAAATTTAAAGTCGTAATAAATTAAAATATGTTTAGCGAAGTCTGGTTGCTAAAACATTTATTAAGAAATGACGAGAAATATTTGGTAAAATCTTCATAATTTTTTAATAGTATTTATTTTTTTAGCTTCAAAGATTTCGAGTAAAAAGGAATTGGTAAAGACTAAAATGAGGAAAAATAGCAGTATGGTATTTATGAATAAATATATAATTTATTACCCATATTATACAAATAAGGGAATTTAAAAAATTTTTCATGTTTTTTATTTTGGCCATATTATTTAAGAGGTACCAGGAATGACAATAACGCCAATTTTTCAATAGACTATGGGTACTACTGTGCAAAATTGTAAGTGTTTGTATTTTAATTTATCGCGACTTTAAATTTACATTATATTATTTATTTATAAGTTGGCGTGTAATTTTGCTAATTAAACGTAAAAAGCTTAAACTACAACTTTGGTGTCCTTGGCAACCCCTACTGAAATCGTATGGCAAACATTTTCGTAGAATATTTTAATCCTTAAATGTCCTTTTTGAACGGACTTTTGTTAATTTTTTCGAAAAAAGTGCCAAAAACTCTGGCAATGAGATATTAACTTACTTACTCTCAGATATTAACTTACATCATTTTTTCATTTCGACCAAAAAATGACAACTTTGACCCACTGTAAAAAAACTCAGACCAGCTGGACCATAAGTTTATTCTACAAAAATGATGTACTCAACATGGCCTTTCAGAATTACACGGTCGCTATTCTGTTCCAAAAATGCTGTTGGACAGTGTAATTAAAATTTTATGAAGTGTAATGCTTTTGCAGTACCATAGTCCCGTGAAAAATAGGCGTTACTACCACACCCCTCTTGGTACCTACTATACAAATGGATCATTTTGCACAAAAAGTTAAAGACTTATAACATTGATTCCAGTCAATAGAAATACTTAACCCCGTGAAAAATGTCGTTACTATCACGCCCCTTTTAGTACCTCCTACACAAATGTATCATTTTGCACAAAAAGTAAACGGCTTATAACTTCGATTCCTGCGTAAACAAACACTTGCAATTTTGTACAGTGTAATGATTTTTTAGTACCCAAGCCACTTTTGGTACCTTCCAAACAAAACTAAAATAAAAAATATGAAAAATGATTTTTTGAGTTTCCCTTACTTTTACAGTATCTGTCATAATTTATACATTTATTTCTTCTTTAGGATACCAGCTTTACCGGGAAAATCGTTATCGAATTTATTTTAATATAATGTTACAATAACATCTGAAGATATTGGTACTAGTAACCCATTCATCGACGAAATTTTGAAAATTGCTAACATTATCTGCAATCCAGAGCCTATATCTTTAGAAGATAAATTAAAGAAAATTTAATAATATAAATCAATACCTAAAGCAGAGGCACGAGGGAGATGCTTTTCCCTATTGAATTTATATTAGTTCCCGATGAAGTTTGGTGCTTGTGTTTCTGTCTTAATCGAGTATGGTTTTGCCTGATTGGACATCCTATATTTCGCAGTGTGGCATCTCATTTTTGGAGAGATTGTTGTCAATTATGGTGAATTAACGGGAAAAAGAAGAACAAAAATGGAAAACTATTTTAATATTTGCAGAAAGAGTGTAAACAATTGAACCTAGAATAGTAAATTTATGTATTATAAATACATTTCAGCACAGATAATTGCACAATTTTAAAAAATTAGAAAATATCATATCGGGGATGGGTGACATTAATTACATATTATTGTTTTCTTTCTTTTAAAAATGTGTCAACTCTCGGATAGAATATTTGGTAAAGGTCATATAGTATTTAAATATATTGAAGGCAAGTCTTCTCACTTCATATAATTCGATAACAAGTGTTATAAGAATAGTGTTTAAGTCCGCTCCAGGTAGGCGGGACTTAAAAAAAACAACAACAAATTAACTTTATGCAAAGTAATTTAAATTATTTATTTTGACGGAGTGGTTTGATGTAATGTAATTCACAACAGCGCTACGAACAACAGAGTTGTTCCAACGCTGTTCCTAGTTTTGCTCTCTCATCGGCTACGTAACCGGATTTTTATATGTGAACTGTTTAAGCATAAGTCGCTTAAACATATTCCCCGCCTTGCATTAGTGCAACAAGTTGACATTTTCTCGCCAGCGATGTTAACGGCGGAATTTGTTTCTTCTTAGTAACTCGTTGTTGGATATGTGCTACCGCGATCTAACTGTATTCTCCAGGGGTTCTTGTTGACACTGTATACTGCGTAGATTAATTCGTTGAACAGATCGTCTCGTAGAGACTCTGGCGGATGCGTTGGCCGTGATTGATGCCACGGGATGACAAAACAAACTGATATCGTAATCCTAAAACACTGTTACCTCGTAAAGCTTATGCCACGTGATGGAGCGTGGCATAAGCTTTAGGGAGTGACAAATGACATATGGGCAAATCCGAAAACTGTATATCAAAATTGTAAAAAAATGTCACGTGTCAATATTTTTCGCTACCACCTTTTTTGGTAGCTCCCATACAAAGGGACCATTTTGCACAAAAAGTGGACGGCTTATAACTTTGATTCCAGTCAATACAAATATCACTGTCCAACAAATTAAGACTTTTTGATTGGAACAGAATAACGACCCTATAATTCTGAAAGGGCATGTTGAGTAGATCATTTTTGCAGAATAAACTTATGGTCCAGCTGGTCTGAGTTTTTTTTTACAGTGGGTCAAAGTTTTCATTTTTTGGTCGAAGGCAGCATTATACAAAATGAAAAAAATGATGTAAGTTAATGTCTGATAGATTTCTCATTGTCAGAGTTATATAGCGGATTTTATGAGGATCTTTTTTGTGGAAGATCTTAACCCTATAGCTCCCCTCTTAATGGGTCAATTTGGCCCTTTTTCGAAAAAATTAAAAAAGTCATTTTAAAAAGGACTTTAAAGGATTAAAATAATCTACGAAAATGTTTGCCGGAAAATTTCAGCGGGGGTCGCCAAAGACGTCAAAGTTGTAAATATTTATACATACATATAATTTACATTACATATACGAATATTACACTCGTATAATGTAAATTTAAAGTCGTAATAAATTAAAATATGTTTAGCGAAGTCTGGTTGCTAAAACATTTATTAAGAAATGACGAGAAATATTTGGTAAAATCTTCATAATTTTTTAATAGTATTTATTTTTTTAGCTTCAAAGATTTCGAGTAAAAAGGAATTGGTAAAGACTAAAATGAGGAAAAATAGCAGTATGGTATTTATGAATAAATATATAATTTATTACCCATATTATACAAATAAGGGAATTTAAAAAATTTTTCATGTTTTTTATTTTGGCCATATTATTTAAGAGGTACCAGGAATGACAATAACGCCAATTTTTCAATAGACTATGGGTACTACTGTGCAAAATTGTAAGTGTTTGTATTTTAATTTATCGCGACTTTAAATTTACATTATATTATTTATTTATAAGTTGGCGTGTAATTTTGCTAATTAAACGTAAAAAGCTTAAACTACAACTTTGGTGTCCTTGGCAACCCCTACTGAAATCGTATGGCAAACATTTTCGTAGAATATTTTAATCCTTAAATGTCCTTTTTGAACGGACTTTTGTTAATTTTTTCGAAAAAAGTGCCAAAAACTCTGGCAATGAGATATTAACTTACTTACTCTCAGATATTAACTTACATCATTTTTTCATTTCGACCAAAAAATGACAACTTTGACCCACTGTAAAAAAACTCAGACCAGCTGGACCATAAGTTTATTCTACAAAAATGATGTACTCAACATGGCCTTTCAGAATTACACGGTCGCTATTCTGTTCCAAAAATGCTGTTGGACAGTGTAATTAAAATTTTATGAAGTGTAATGCTTTTGCAGTACCATAGTCCCGTGAAAAATAGGCGTTACTACCACACCCCTCTTGGTACCTACTATACAAATGGATCATTTTGCACAAAAAGTTAAAGACTTATAACATTGATTCCAGTCAATAGAAATACTTAACCCCGTGAAAAATGTCGTTACTATCACGCCCCTTTTAGTACCTCCTACACAAATGTATCATTTTGCACAAAAAGTAAACGGCTTATAACTTCGATTCCTGCGTAAACAAACACTTGCAATTTTGTACAGTGTAATGATTTTTTAGTACCCAAGCCACTTTTGGTACCTTCCAAACAAAACTAAAATAAAAAATATGAAAAATGATTTTTTGAGTTTCCCTTACTTTTACAGTATCTGTCATAATTTATACATTTATTTCTTCTTTAGGATACCAGCTTTACCGGGAAAATCGTTATCGAATTTATTTTAATATAATGTTACAATAACATCTGAAGATATTGGTACTAGTAACCCATTCATCGACGAAATTTTGAAAATTGCTAACATTATCTGCAATCCAGAGCCTATATCTTTAGAAGATAAATTAAAGAAAATTTAATAATATAAATCAATACCTAAAGCAGAGGCACGAGGGAGATGCTTTTCCCTATTGAATTTATATTAGTTCCCGATGAAGTTTGGTGCTTGTGTTTCTGTCTTAATCGAGTATGGTTTTGCCTGATTGGACATCCTATATTTCGCAGTGTGGCATCTCATTTTTGGAGAGATTGTTGTCAATTATGGTGAATTAACGGGAAAAAGAAGAACAAAAATGGAAAACTATTTTAATATTTGCAGAAAGAGTGTAAACAATTGAACCTAGAATAGTAAATTTATGTATTATAAATACATTTCAGCAATTTTTTGTCTGTTTCGCTCTGCCCTTTCTTCGCAACTCATGACACCATTGCTACCAGATAGTGGAAATCCGCCACTTACTGCTTATGCGGCAGTTAGTGGAAGTAAGTTGTTTTCGTTGAAAACTGCTAGACTAAAATCTCTAATTTGTAACGAAAACATGCTTATTATAATGCTATCGACTTGCATTCAATCGGGATACACAAATGAAGGAGAATCATAGAAAACTATACAATTTTAAGAGATAGTAGTTCACTGTGATGGTTTTACGTAGATCTTACAAATTTTCATTGATTAACATACCCAACATATGAGTATTAAATATATTATCAACGAAGTTGAGAAAAGATTTATTTTTGGTCTGTCTATATCCCTACACATAATTTGATATATAACGGACTCTCTGATATATGTGAGGATGCACTAGAATATGACGGTATGTTTGTCGGTGGAGACCTTAATGCCAGACACATTTCATGCGGAGACTAGATAGCAACATTACGGGAACAGTCTTGAACATGGTTCGAGTCACCAACTCTACCCCAACCTTTCCAAATAACACTATGCAACAAAAATTTTGTCCGAGGGATGTGGATAACAGTTTCTGGTGTACATTTATGGTAAATTTTTTTTAAATTCCAACTTTCATGGAAAGTACATTTAGTAGTTGGACCATAATTTTTCAAGTATAAGCCTGATTGAGCCGTGTTATGCGTTAAATTAGGGAATTTTGAGGGCTACATATGCTGCAAATATCACTTTCACGTAGAATCTTTGATTTAGTAACAGTCGTCAAAAATCTGAGAAAAAAATGATTTTTTTTAAAAATTGCTTTTCCTGGAACAAAAAAAACATAAAAAATAGAAAAAAAGTCGAAAATTATTTTATCACATTTTTAAAAAGCTAGCATGCTAACGGAGAAAACACAGTCTATTTCTATGGATATATGTAATAGTTATGAGCCATTTTTTAAATGTTAAGGAAATTCAAAAAAATCTTGTTTCATATTTTTCCGCTTTTAAATGGTGTTTTTGCTTATATTGAATTCGCCATACATATAAGAGACATGCACTTGCATTTTATTTTATGAGGATTGATGTCAGACATTATAAAATTATAGAGAGGACGAGGTTTTATGGCCGTTCGTAACCCTCCATAAAACATGGTATGCAATGTGAGAGCTATATTGGATGAGATCCGCTCAGGTAGAGGGTCATTCAACAATATTTGTGGTTATTTATTTATGAGGTTTCATTCAGCTACGCCTAGTAAAATTATATGTACGCAATACAATGTAGTACGCGGCAGTCTTGAAAATATTGAGTTTCTACGTTCGAAGCAAACTATATGTCAGCTACAGGTACTGCAACTTATGTACCTTAAACCCGGAATTTATGAATGAAACTTCTTATTAATAAATTAGTGTAATTCAGCGCCTTAAAGAGATAAGTCGATTTTCTGATAAATATTATAAAGTTATATTTCGAAGTATGAGTAAAAGGCAAAGAACTTTTCAATGTGTAAATGATCCCGACAATCTGCGGAAAATATGTAATTAAGAAAATCGACGTGCGTTTAGTAAAATAATAGAAGAAATATATGAGCAATATTTTGGTATACGAGTTAAAAATATGAACGAACCGTGGACACCTAGTATTTTGTGTAATTCGTGCCATGTAAATTTTACTCGATGGAGTAGTGGAAGCATGCGGTAAGAACTTTACAATTAATGTACTACAATGTTTTGTGGAACAAAGCGTTTTAATTTTAGACTTCACGTGCAATTTGGAATGCCAATGACTTGGAGACAACCATTCATTCACGATACGGACTGCTATTTTTGTCTAAGTAAACAGATTAGAGTAGGAAGGAGCATTCGCTGGAATTGCGCTGAAGTTAAATCTGTCACTTTGCCAGTTGCACATTCGGAAACAATACCAATTCCCAAGTGTCCATGTATAGCTAACAGCCTAATTACGGTTCATCAAGTTCAACTGAGAACTCAACTCTGCGCGATTCAAGTTTGAGTCAGAAGACATCGCTTTTAACTCAGTTTCAACTCAATGATCTAGTGAGAGATTTGGAACTAACCAAAGATAAGGCAGAACTACTTGCATCTGGGATGAAACAGTACAATATTTTGGCCCCAGATGATATTATAGAGTCCGTGATATACCTTACAAACAATTTTATACAACTGTGGATAAAATGTGCTTTTGCAAGGACATTCCCGGATTGTTCGAGGAACTTAATCAAACGTACAATTCAGTTATTTGTTGACAGCAGTAAAGAAAGTTTGAAAGCAGTACTTTTGCACAACGGAAATCAGAAAAAGTCGATTCCCATTGCTCATGCTGTCAACACTAAGGAATCATACGAAACAATGACTAAATTGATAAAATACATAAAATATGAACAACATGACTGGAAAATTTGTTGCGATTTAAAAGCAGGATGTAATGTGGAATGCAAGGCGGATATACAAAATATTGCTGTTTTTTGCCTCTGGGACAGCAGTGCTCACGAAGATCATTACAGAAGAAAGAAATGGCTAACAAGAAAACACATTACATTGGGTGAAATCAACATAAAATACACACCTCTCGTCCAAAAAGAAAACATTATTTTGCCACAAATGCATATTAGGCTGGGCTCTTTAAAAATTTTGTAAAAGCCTTAAGGAAAGATGGCAATTCACACTCATATTTAAAAAGTTTATTTAAAAGTCTTTCTTTTCAAAAAATCGAAGAAGGCGTTTTTGATTGGCCTTAAATAAGGAAACTGATGAAAGATGTAAATTTCGAATCATGTTTGACGTCGGATGAAATTGCAGCATGGAGGTCATTTAAGCTTGTAGTTTCAAATTTCCTTGGACCCAATAACAGCCCCCAATATGAAACAATGATTAATGATTTATTAAAAAATTATGAAAAAATTGCTAAGAAATATATTTTTCTATATTTATGTACATATATAACACATATGTTTGTATTCTTCTAGTGAACAGAAAGAAGCGGGTGAGACAATTCCAAAAAGTAAGGTGGAAGTGGTCGATAACATCGCCAAATTTCCGATAACATCATCAATTTTGCAGAAAGTTCCCAGTAAAGGATGTGAAGAGGGGCACAAAAACTCAAAACAAAGAGGGAGCGACAAAAAACAACAGCGCCTTCCAAGAAGTGGTCGATAACATTGCCAAATTGCCGATAATATGACCAATTTTGCGGAATGTTCCCAGCAATATTGGTGATAGAAATAGGTACATTAAGAATCAAAACAAAGAGGGAACGACAAAAAGTAATACCGCCTCCCAAAGGGGTCTACTTGAAGAGTGTGTAATAGGTAGTTCGTGTTGCTTTGGTCAAGGAACCGTGGACTACTAGTAACAAGGTTACTGGATTAAACCATATGAACTACAATCTTTTCTACGCTAACACAGGTACTCGTCTAAGGACTTGTATTCTGTTCCATAAAAACTTATGCTATCTTTTCTCTCCAGAGTTGTCAACATCGGACGCAGCTGTGATGATGCAAGGTAATGGAAGTATGTACCTGGCGTCAGTATACCTGCCGTTCGATGCGCCGAAATTGCCACCTACGTCGGAATTACAACGTCTGGAAAGGGAATCCAAAAATACAAGTAATGTGTACTAGCCAATAAAAGTTAAGAAGCCCTTATGGGTAAAAATAAAACAAGTGTGTCAACATTTTTTGAAAGGTCAAGATTTTTTCGAAATTTGTTATTAATCTGGTTGAAAATTTTAAAAAAATAAAACAATTTGAACCGTTTTGCTAAATTTTGATTTTTTCGCGAGATATGACCTATTAAATTTTTCCGAGTGTGTTTAGAAAGCTGCAATTTTCTCCGGAAATATTGAGCGGATTCGACTGAAATTTTTGCAGGTCGGTCCGAAACATTTCCTAAAATCTAAATATATCATAAAATTTAATTACCAACTGACCATATGAAAAATATTGCAAAATATTTTTTGCATATGCGAATAATTTCACTTTCTGGAGCAGTAATTTTAAATAAATATTGTATATTTAGAATGTGTCCTATATTGACGTCCACCAGAAACAGGAAAAAATTTTTGGTAGATCGCGCTTTGTAAAAATTTACAGCAAATTTACGGACACTACCTTTTTGAAAATATTTTTTGTTCATTATTACAGGGCCTCAAGGACCTTACCAATTTTGTCCAAATTTACACAATAGCTGAATCCATTAGTTCTGAGTCCAAAAACGCATTAATTTTTGATGGGCGGATCAAGTTCTCAGCATCGCGAGCTTCCAAACTGTGTATATATAATTTGCAATATCTCCGCCAATTCCTAATCAATCTGTACAAAATCAACGACAAAAGAGACGTGAGAAAAGTCACTTTCATATGTTGTTTCCTAATATATGTTTTCTTAACCCACTAAGAGCCATTTTTTAAGTTTTTGTGTTAAATGCAATGGTTTTGGAAAATGCGTTATGGACTGGACTGTTCGTGCGGTGGAAGTATAAATTGGCGATTCTATTAATACAAACAACATCTTAGGGCCGGTTTTTGTAACTTATTTTTTGCCACTTCGCACGTCAAATGGCAAGCGAATGAAATTTTTGGTTTTTGCACATTTTGTTTAGTATATAAACAAAGAAGCTTTCAATTATCGCCAACATTTTGGTTCTTATAAGACAACAACGAACGAAATGAAATGTCAAATCAGACTATCAGAAAAATTCATTCGTGTCGGTTATGTTTACCGTCCTTTTGAAAGATAAAGTGAAAATTGTTGGGAAAATGAATAAAAAATGGATAAATGAACCAAACAACATTAACATGTATCTTGTGCTGAAGTATCCACCATAATTTCAAAAAACCTCTGTTTATTATTGTGTATAAAATGTATTGAAATCCTACAACTACACTGTAAATTGTTTCATAATACCTTAAATTAGGTGACCCAAACAATCGTTTATTATACCTATCGACCTAGAATCTCTTTCTGAATTGGTTTGGTTTTGTCCGTCCGTCTGTTTGTAAATGTATTCTTGTTACCAAATACAGGTCACAATTATGCTCAGATCACTATGAAATTTAGCAAGTACTTTCTTTTTAACTCTATGATTTACTGAAATGTGTACAGAAGGTTTCCGATTTATATATAGCCCCTATATATTCATATATGATCAATCAAGCAAACAATTGTATTTATAAAGAAAATAAATATATTATAGACAATGAGAAATAATTATTTCTCATGGTCTAATATCAGCTGTTGCTACTTTTACAGCTGTTGGATAGGGTTGCCCCCGTTCTTATATTTTCATGTGGAAAAAGCTTTAAGAAATGTCAATAACAACATGTAGGTAATATTGGTATTTGACAGGAAGACGATGAAGAAAAGAGCTTTCTTACCCGAACGATAAGTGACAATGAACCAAATTAAAAACATGATCGCTTGGGTGAGAATAAGAAGAAGAAAATTATTGCTTGGGTAGCTATCGCACGTCTGCGTTTTGTTACATTTAGCTGAACAGGCTGTTAAGCTTTATTTCAATGTATTATATGACCAATGTTTCTCATAAGAACATAAAATATTACTATTTTATTGTAACCCATACAAAATTTTATCATTTAGTAATGAAATAATACAGAATTGACTTTAGAATTTTTAACATAATTTTAGTTTCAATGTATGACAAAAGTTTTAGAGGCAATATGCTAAATTTTATAGTTGTTTTAAAGGTTTATACCTTGAAATAAAGCTTAAGGTGTTGTCTGTATTAATAGAATCGCCAATTTATACTTCCACCGCACGAACGGTCCAGTCCATAACGCATTTTCCAAAATCATTGCATTTAACACAAAAAGTAAAAAAATTGACTCTTAATGGGTTAAGAAAACCTATATTAGGAAACGAGATATGAAAGTGACTTTTCTCACGTCTCTTTTGTCGTTGATTTTGTACAGATTGATTAGGAATTGACGGAGATATTGCAAATTATATATCCACAGTTTGCAAGCTCGCGATACAGAGATCTTGATCCGCGGAAAAAAAAATTAATGCGTTTTTGGACTCAGATGCGTTTGGACAGAATGCGTTTTTGGACTCAGAACTAATGGATTCAGCTATTGTGTACATTTGGACAAAATTGGTAAGGTCCTTGAGGTCATGTAATAGTGAACCAAAAATATTTTCAAAAAGGTAGTGTCCGTAAATTTGCTGTACATTTTTACAAAGCGCGATCTACCAAAATGTTATTTCTGATTCTGGTGGACGTCAATATAGGACGCATTCTAAATATAAAATATTTCAAATTACTGCTCCAGAAAGTGAAATTATTCGCATATGCAAAAAATATTTTGCAATATTTTTCATATGGTGAGTTGGTAATTAAAGTTTATGATATATTTAGATTTTAGGCAATGTTTCGGACCGACCTGCTAAAATTTCAGTCGAATCCGCTCAATATTTCCGGAGAAAATTGCAGCTTTCTAAACACACTCGGAAAAATGTAATAGGTCATATCTCGCGAAAAAATCAAAATTTAGCAAAACGGTTCAAATTGTTTTATTTTTTTTTAATTCTCAACCAGACTAATACCAAATTTCAAAAAAATCTTGACCTTCCAAAAAATGTTTGCACACTTGTTTTATTTTTACCCTTATAGAATTTTTGAATACTAACGATCTCCTAACTCTCAACATAGGGAACATGGCGACCTTTGTTAACAAAATTAGGGAAGAAGTACGATATGCTCAGAAAACCTCATTGATGAGATCCATTAGTGGAGGGTGAACACTCCTATTCGGACCACCGTTATATAAGGTTTAAAATTGCACGGCCACTGCCTGACCCAATAAGTTTCCGTAATAAGGCTAAAACAGACTGGACCAAATTCGGCAATTTGGGCTAACAGAGGAACAGTTACAGAACGAAAATTCGATGCACCAAGTACCTATTACGGATGCTATGGTTAAAGAAGCAATAAAAAGCTTCTCTCCTTTCAAGGCTGCGGGACCGGACGGAATATTTCCAGCGCTTATTCAGAATGAGGTGGATCTGGTATCAACTCATCTGGTTGGAGTTTTCACTGCATGCCTAACGCATGCATATACCCAAATCTTTTGTGTATCGATACACGATACACAAAAAGTACAACGTAAAACCATTGCAAAAAGTGCAACGTAAGTGCTGTCTAGGCATAAGCGGGGCAATTAGAACCGCACCAACAAGAGTGTTGGGGACTATACTGCATATCCAACCAATAGATATCCGTATAAAATATGAGGCAGCCCTCACAGCAAGAATCGAGACCACAAGTCGTACAATCAGAAGATATTACAATCACTGGTCGGTCATATTCAAACAACGGAAATCTCCGACCGCATTCCTGAAGTGCGGCTTACAGTTACCTGTGATTCGTTCGTGCCAGACAGACGCTCCTGGAAAAACGGAACACTAGCCAGTGGGAACCAGCTGCTACACTGATGGGTCCAGGCTAGGAGGAAGGACGGGTCTGGGACTTTTTATTGATGAACCAGAAGTCGAACTTTACTTCCGCCTCCCAGACCATAACACAGTATTTCAAGAAGAAATTCGAGCAATCACGGAGTGTGTTAACTGGCTCAGTAATACCACAAAGCCTAAATATGCCAACATATTCACAGATAGCCAAATGGCGATCAAAGCAATAACATCGGAAAAGGTCAAATCCAGAACAGTGTTAGACTGTAAAAGAACGATAAATATTTACTCAGTCCATGGTCAACTGCGTATTTTCTGGGTACCGGGACACAACGGAGTGATTGGAAATGAACTAGCAAAAAGCTTAGCTTCAAAGGGCAGAGAACTTCGAGTAATAAACTTGGAAAATTGGAAACCTTTCGAAGCCACGAAGGATGAGTTGAAGCACTGGGCAGAGATGGCTCACAAAACTGTGTGGAATAGAGCAACAGTAGGAGCGACTGCAAAGATACTGTGGGGTGACCCAAATGAGAAGAAAACAAGTAGTTTTCTGAAACTAAACAAGATCGAGATTAGTAAGATGATGAGTGTTCTAACGGGACACTCAAGCTTACAGCCACATCTTCATCGCATAGGACTAGCAGAAAACGACGAGTCAGGGCATGCAGGGAAAACATCGAAACGATTGAACATTTTCTGTGTCACTGCCCAGCTTTCACACATGCAAGATGCCGATATTTCGGTTCCGACATATTGCAAGACTTGACTCATCTCAGAGGATATGACTGGAGTATACTGAGAAAATACGTGTCTAGTACCAATTTTCTGTAACCCGTGGGGTATACCAATCATAAATAAGGAGCGCACAACAGGCCGAACCACTGGCTTAAGTGTATGTCCATGGACAAAAGACGTTTAAACGTCTCCTCTATTCAACCTAACCTAACCATTCTTCTAACTTATTTTTCGCTTTATGTATTCCAACTGGTGTAAATATGTCCCTCAAAATTCATTTCTTGCATTCTCCCCCGAGAATCTTGGCGACGTAAGTAACGAACATGGCGAAAAGTTCCACCAAGAAATGAAGTCCATCGAGCGACGTTACCAATGGCACTGGGTAGAAAGAATGATGGGAGATTATATTTGGTTCCTCATTAGAGAAACCGATTCCGAAATCTACAGACGTCAATAAAGAACTCACAATTACTTCTAATGAAACTTGTACATGTAAATAAACTGAAATGTACATAATATAAATAAAAGTAACAAATATAATAGCTATTTAAACAGAAATTAAAAAAAAAAGATTTTTTGAAATTATTTTACCTCTACCAAAAGGGATATAATTTCTACATTTATACATAGATTTTTTTCAAATAGGCTTTATTTTCTTCGCTAGGGTGAAAACTATTAAAAAATAAAATAAAATATTTTTTTTCTATTTTTTAAGTTTTTTTCGTTTCAGGAATTTTTTTTTAAATCTACTTTTTCCAATTTGTTTATTGACTGTTGCTAAACCACTGTTTCTAAATGAAAGAGACCTTCCACATTAATAGCCCACATTAATAGCTTCAATTTAACGTATAAGTCGACCTAATCGGGCATATACTCCAAAAATTATAGTGCAAATACTAAGGGTACCTTCGACGATAATAGTATTTTTAATAAACAATTTTTAAAAAAAAATTTATCCGTAAAAAATTTTTGGTTTTGGTTTTATATAACAGTATGCCTCAATCTATACAAAAAAAATTAAGCTCTGAGACACAAAAAAATTGTTTTTGTTGCATAGTGTAATGTCTTTTTTAGACCAATTTCTCTTAAGTTCTTATTTAATTAACGCTAGAAGACAACATTTGACAATTTGTGATCTGCCCACCGTTTTAGATCACTTGTCAAACAAATTAGAATTTAAAATAGATAATTTTGAAAGTTTAATAAACCCACCGCTATTGTTTAATTCTTTTAGAATTACAAACTGGGATGATTTTAGGAATGAATTTCGAGAGGTCAAAATTTAGTGAAATATTGATTCTTAAATACGGGCCTGTTCTGAAATCGCGCGATTTGATATCACGGTGGTTTAGTATTATTACCGATTTTAAAATCACTCTTGGTTGGTTCGAAAATCGGCCGATTTTGGTATAATTGGTTTAAATTGATTGTTGTTTACTTTAAACAATAAATCGTACCATTTCCGAGTACCAATAATGATTTTAAAACCATATCGTGTTTTGAAATCACCGTGATATCAAATCGCGTGATTACAGAACAGGCCCGATAAATTCTATACTACTCATAAGAGTTTCATAGTTTCTTAGTCTTTGCCACCTTGGGAAAAATGGGCGAAGTTGCCACGACCCTTTTGGTACCTCCCATACAAAGGGACAATTTTGCACAAAAGAATAACGGCTCATAACTTTGATTTCAGTCAATACAAATTCTTAAAATTTTGTCTAATGCTTTTACAGTGCCAGTAGTCCCGTGCAATATGGACGTTACTACCACGCCTCTAATTTAGCACAAAAAGTTAAAGGCTTATGACTCGATTGTTGCGTAAACAAGCACTTGAAATTTTGTACAGTGTAATGATTTTATAGTACCCACGCCACTTTTGGTACCTCTCAAATAATATTACCAAAATAAAAAGTATGAAAAATGTTTTTTTTGCGTTTCCCTTACTTTTACAATATCATCGGTCATAATTTATACATTTATCCATTGTTTTCTTCGTAATAGAAGAAACATTTTTTTGGTGATTTTTTTCTATTTTTTATGTGTTTTTTTGTGCCAGCAAAAAACATTTTTTTCTTTAAAAATATTAAATTTTTCCAATTGTTTTAACGACAGTTACTAGAGATGGAATATCTCTTCGTTAAAGTGATTTTTTCAACGTTTCTAGACCTCATAATTTCCTTTAATTTAAGTGGTATCGAAGTGGCTTTATCGAACTTGTACTTAAAATATATGGTATAAACAGTTTTTTAAAAAGTTTTGAGCAATGGGATTGTTTAAAATTCAAATTTCATTTCGTGTTACTATGAAGTACAAGGAATTTGTGCTGGTAGCATTGACAAAGAAATTATTAGCAGGGCTAAAAGCTATTTTTTCATTCTAACGTATATTCTACACGTTATTAATAATTTGAACAAGGAAATTCAAGCGGAAAGTTCACGTTTGCGCTACCTATATACGACAACTGATCGGGCTGAGAAATGATAACAGGGGCTTATTTACATATACCCGGAATTCTTCAGACGAACAATGGTAAACATAGGTCCATGTTTTAATATAGCCCAAATACCTCTAGGTCTGACTTCGTAACGCCCAACGAATAGGGTTGAAATGTGATCCATGGTAGAGGGTATCTAAGATTCGTCATGGCCGAACTTAATCCGTCTTTACTTGGGTTTTATTTGGGCAGATGAAGCCCATTTTGGGCAGTTTTTGGGAAAATTTTGGTGCGTATAAAAACAAACAGTTGTCCATTTAGTCGAAGAGTGCGAATCCCGGATGTGTGAGTGCGGATTGCCACCGGACGATGAATGTTATGTGGCTGCCTTGAATTATCCTCGGGTCTCTCTCTCACTTTCCTCGCACTTTAACTAACGAGCCTCTGCGTGCAATAGTCGTTGTCGAGCACTCTCCGAGTAAAGTAGTGAATTGTAGTCTATGTTCGGTGATACTATCGCGCAGATCGCTACTAGTCGTTGTTTTTGCACTACGCTCGCGCACTTCTACTTGTATTTGGCTCTGCTACTGAGCACTTCTTGTAGTTTTTGCTATCGAACTATTCGCACGGCCTTGTCGCCACCCTGACACTTGGTAATATACGTTACTAGCTGGACCCGGTCCACTTCGTTGCCCCAGACTTCAGATTTCCGATTCCGTCAATTTTTTAACCAATTACGTAGACTGCCATCAAATGCATATTTACAAAATTACAACACTCTCGCTAACAAATTGTTCAATGTATTTCAATTTCAGAAATTTGCTTATAAGGGTGGGGCCACGCCCATTGGTCCGATCCCAACCCTTTTGGACTAAATTGCTAAACAATTGTGTAAGACATCTCAATTTCAAAATTTAGTTTATATGGGCAGGGCCACGGTCATTGATCCGATCCCGACCATTTTTGGACCAATAACGTAGACTACCACCAGACATCACTCTCGCTAAAAATTGTGCAAGATATGTGTCTCAATTTCAAAATTTGGCTTATATTGGCGGGGCCACTTCCATTGGTCTGATCCCGCCAATTTTTGGGCGAATCGCGTAGACTGTCATCAGATACATATGTCCAAAACTGCAGCACTCTCGATAATAAATTGTGCAAGATATTTCAATTTAAAAATTTGGCACGCCCATTGTTGTGATCCCGCCCATTTTTGGACCAATCACGTAGACTGCCACCATATACATATACACAAAATTCCAGCACTCTCGCTATCAAATTGTGCAAAATATCTCAATTTAAAAATTTGGCTTATATGGGCGGGGCCACGCCTATTGGTCCGAACCCGCCCATTTTTGGACCAATCATGTATGTTGCCAACGGATATATATATACAAAATTCCAGGTCTCTCGGTAACAAATTGTGCAAGATATCACATTTTTAAAATTTGGTTTATATGGGCGGTGCCACGCCCATTGGTCCGATCCCGCCCATTTTTGAAAAAAATCACGTGGACCGCTACCAAATACATACGTACAACATTACAGCACTCTAGCTAACAAATTGTGCAAGATATCTCAATTTAAAAATTTGGCTTATATGGGCGGGGCCACGCCCATTGGTCCGATTCCGCCAATTTTTGGACCAATTACGAAGACTGCCACCATATACATATACACAAAATTCCAGCACTCTCGCTATCAAATTGTGCAAAATATCTCAATTTCAAAATTTGGCTTATATGGGCGGGGCCACGCCTATTGGTCCGAACCCGCCCATTTTTGGACCAATCATGTAGGTCGCCAACGGATATATATATACAAAATTCCAGGTCTCTCGGTAACAAATTGTGCAAGATATCACATTTTTAAAATGTGGCTTATATGGGCGGTGCCACGCCCATTGGTCCAATCCCGCCCATTTGTGGAAAAATCACGAAGACTGCCACCAGATAAATATACACAACATTGCAGCACTATCGCTAGCAAATTGTGCAAGATATCGAAATTTCAAAATTTGGTCTATGTGGGCGGGGTCACGCCCATTGAGCCGATCCCGCCCATTTTTGGACCAATCACGTAGACTGTCACCAGATGCATATACACAAACTTGCAGAACTCACGCTAATGAATTGTGGAAAATATTTCAATTTCAAAATTTGGCTTATATGGGCGGGGCCACGCTCATTGGTCCGATTCCGCCCATTTTTTGAAAATTCACATAATCTGACACTACATGCATACACACAAAATTTCAGCACTCTAGTTAAACATTTTTCTCAATACCAAAATGTGACCCATATGGGCGGGTCCACGCCCACTTGATATATCGAAAATTCAAGTACCCTATTTTCACCACGCCCCGCACATGTACATTCTGTGAAAATTTCAAGAAGATCGGTCCAGCTGTTAAGACGTTTATACGGAACAAACAAACAAACAAACAAACCCACAAACGGACACTCTCCTTTATATATATAGACTAGCTGAGCCCGGTGCGCTTCGCTGCCCATGTCAAAATTAGCGCTGTAGAAACTGTATTTTATATCCGAAGAAATACTGCCAAATTCGGAGAAAATCGGTTCAGATTTAGATATAGCCCACATATATATGTTACCCCCGATTTGACATGTAAGCGGTGTAGAAACTGTATTTTATATCCGATCAGTACGAAATTCGGCAGAAAGAGGTTTCTTATTACATGAAGGAATACTGCCAAATTCGGAGAAAATCGGTTCAAATTTAGATATAGTAACCATATATATGATACCCCCGATATGAAATTCAAGCGCTGTAGAAACTGTATTTTATATCCGATCAGTAAGAAATTCGGCAGAAAGAGGTTTCTTATTACATGAAGGAATACCGCAAAATTCGGAGAAAATCGGTTCAGATTTAGATATAGCCCCCATATATATGTTACCCCCAATTTGACATGTATGCGCTGTAGAGACTGTGTTTTATATCCGATCAGTAGGAAATTCGACAGAAAACAGGTTTCTATTTTACATGAATGAGTATTCAAGGAAAATCGATTCAGATTTATACATAACCTCCATATATATGTTCCTCCAGATTTGGTTACAAAGCGCTATAGAAGTTGTACTTTACTTCCGATCATTACAAAGTTTTCCAGAAAAATGTTTCTCAATTTAGGAACGAATATTGCTTAATTTAGCGAGTATCGGTTCAAAATAAGATATACATACACACACACCACATTTACCATTTATTCCAAATTATTATCGCAATAACCCTTATCGCATTGTTAGGGAGGTGTGGGGTATTATATAGTCGGCCCCGCCCTACTTTCTGCCTTTCCTTACTGGTATTAGTAATAAATTCACTGAATGAAAAAATACCGAATTCAGTGGAAAGTCCAGAAAATAGAAATGTATACTTATAAAATTTCCAAATTCTTGTTTCATTGGTCATGCATCACATTATCATATTGCGATTGTATTGGAGTGAGCAGCTGTAATTATCGCATACCGAGCATTTATGTTCATGTATTTCCTATATAATACTTGCAAGATATATCAAAATATGGGCTGTGCCACGCCCACTGGTCCTATTCCGCCCATTTGTAAGCCAATCACGTAGACTGCTACCAGATACATATACGCAAAATTTCAACACTCTCGCTAACAAAATGAGCAAGATAATTCAATTTCAAAATTTGCCTTATATGGGCGGTGGCACGCCCATTGGTCAGATCCCGCCAATTTTTGGACCAATCACGCCCATTCGGTCGATCCCGCCAATTTTTGGACCAATCTCGTAGACTGCCACCAGATACATATACACAAAATTACAGCATTCTCGCTACTAAATTGTGCAAGATAGCTCAATTTTGGGTTATATGGGCGGGGCCACGCCTTTTGGTCAGATCCCGCTCACCAGACACATTTTTAAAATTTGGCTTATCCAGCACTCTAGCTGACAAATTGTGCAAGATATTTCAATTTCAAAATTTGGCTTATATGGGCGGGGCCACGCCCATTGGGTCGATCCCGCCCATTTTTGGACCAATCACTTAGACTGCCACCATATACATATACACAAAATTCCAGCACTCTCGCTAACAAATTGTGCAAAATATCTCAATTTCAAAATTTGGAAAATTCACATAATCTGCCACTAAATGCATACACACAAAATTTCAGCACTCTAGCTACAAATTTTTCTCAATATCAAAATTGGACACATATGGGCGGGTCCACGCCCACTTGATATATCGAAAATTCAAGTACCCTATTTTCTGCACCCCCTACACATGTACATTCTGTTCAAGATGATCGGTCTAGCCGTTTAGACGTCTATACGGAACAAACAAACATACAAACAAACAAACCCACAAACAGACACTCTCTTTTATATATATAGACTACATATACAAAATAAAGCTCTGCCTTTATCATATCCGAAAATACTAAACTCTTGTGTTTTATTTATTTTCCTTTTCTATTTCGCCCCATGCATTACTGCATCACCAACATCGGTCATTACATATACATTAGATAGGGTCATAAAAAAAAGTTGCGTTTGTCACCCCCTAGATTTGAAGATTATTCGAAGACAATTTCAGAAAAAAATTTTTTAATTTTTTTGGTGCACCCTACATACCGCCCTTTTAGTTTTCATTATCCTGTGTTGCTATTTGAAGTCCGATCGTAACGGGATGTATACCGTTGTTCACGTTTTGGAAAGGGCTATATTTCGTCCAATGGCCATTTTTGACTCCGAGGTCAAATTCGATTATTGACCTCTGTTATCTCTTTTTCTACCCCCCTTATTTGGACTTATTTTGAAACGATAATAAAGGCATTTAAAAATAATTAAACTTTCGTCTTTAAAGTACTCAGTTTTATTCATAAACAAAAAAGTTACATAGGGTTCAAAATTGTAAAATATGTGCTGAGGTCAAATTCGACTAGTTTCTTTTGGTCTCGTTTCTGTCTCACTCTCTCGCAGACACATGAATAACCCAATGCCACAAACACACAACGACTATGGCGGTTCTTTACAGCATCAACAAATTAAATTTGCGGGATTCTCTAACAAATTTTGAATCTTTTTTAAGGAAGAATATAAGAATACATTCACTTTGTTTTTCCATTCACCCTACACTCCACCAAAATAGTATTTTTTCCACTAATTCCTGATTTAATCTAGTATGATATTTTTGTATGATTTTTTTTTTCCAATTCATTACATTTTTTATTGAATCTTTCATTATTATACAATGAAAATAACAATAAGTGGACAAATCTTAACCTAAAATACTAATCTCTGGGTTATTGCCATTGCGAATAAACCATTGAGACTTTGCACGATTTTTTACTTAAACAAAACATTTCAAATTTAACATTTCAAATTTAGGAATTCATAATTTCATTTCATTTTTTTGTTTTTGATTTTGATTAGGTTTTTTTTTTTAATTTATATCATGTCCAGCGTATCTCTCCTTCTAAGGCGGTCATGACCTTCAAAATACCGTTTCAATACCGTTTTGTCTAAAAGAACTTTATACTCTGGATCTAGGGCAGATCCTTGGCTGATAAGCCACTGAAGTTGATTAGTTTTGAGTTTTATTTGAGTTACTTTAGAGTCTATGTGGCGCGACCACGTCAAACGCCGATCTAAGTGGATTCCAAGGTATTTTACATGATCCTTTTGGGGAATCTGTGAATTGAAAATAGAAATTGGAGGACTTGCATCCCTTCGCAGGGTAAAAGTAACATGAGTACACTTTGAGGCATTCACCATTATTCTCCATTTTTTTAACCATTCTTCTAGGATTCGGACATGAGACTGCAGTTGATCGGACGCAACTGAAGGGTTTTTGTGAGTACTGACGAAAGCAGTATCGTCCGCAAAAGTAGACGTGAGCGTAAAGTTGGTTATGGGCATATCTGCCGTAAAAATAACGTACAGTATAGGGCCAAGAATGCTCCCCTGTGGGACACCGGCATTTATTTTCTTAGGGCTAGAAAAAATGCCATTTGATTTAACTTGAAAAGACCGATTAGTCAAATAACTCCTGAACAGTTTATGCGTGTTGATTGGCAGAAGGTCGCATATTTTGTACAAAAGTCCTTCGTGCCAGACTTTGTCAAATGCTTGGGAAATATCTATGAATAACGCCGAACAGTATTCTTTATTCTCAAAAGCTCTTTTGATGCAGGTTACGATACGGTGTACCTGTTCTATAGTATTATGACTTTTTCTAAAACCAAATTGATGGTCAGGTATAATATTGTGAGAAATTATATGAGGTGTGATTTTCTTCATGAGAATGGACTCAAACATTTTTGAAAGTATCGATAGTAAGCTTATAGGGCGATAGGATTTGACTTGAGTTGGATCTTTGCCTGGTTTCGGTATCATCACGATTTCAGACCTCTTCCAAGATAGGGGGAAGTAACCTACACGGAGAATTGCATTGAATAAAAATAACACAATTTTCAAGGCTGAAAATGGAAGTTCTTTAATCATTTTCGCTGTTATACCATCTCCTCCGGGCGATTTCTTTAATTTTAGTTCTTTGACAGATTTTTCAATATCCTTTATTCTAAGCTTGATTGGGCCAGGAATTATATCATCTATCACGGGCTGATAGATTGGGCGACGAATTAAATCATCTATCACGGGCGGATAGATTGGGCGTGGAGTTATATCGTCTATCACGGGCGGATAGATTGGGCGACAAGTTATGTCATCTATCACGGGCTGATAGATTGGGAGAGGAATTGAGTCATTTATCCCGGGCGGATAGATTGTGTGAGAAATTGTATCATCTATCACGGGCGGATAAATTGGGCGAGGAATTGGGTCGTTTATCACGGGCGGATAGTGTGGGCGAGGAATTATATCTATCACGGGCGGATAGATTTCAGATGTATCACTGTTGGGTGTAAAAACGGACTCGAGGTATTTTGCGAATGCATTTACTTTCTCTTCTGTGCTTTTAGCCCAGTTCCCATTTTCAAGGCGAATTGGGGATTCATGCGCAACAGGACCTCGCATATTTTTTGTGGCCTTCCAGAGACTATAATCTGTTTTCTGGGTTGGATCCAGAGATTGCAAATATATTTTTGGATCACTTTCCTCGGCTGATTTTAGGGCTGATTTCAATCTCTTCTGGCAATTTTTGAGTTTTGTTCTCAGTGCTGGGGAGCGATATTGTTGCCACTCTCTTCTTACGCTTCTTTTTTCATTGATTAACGCTTGGATGCCTATTGGGTTATTGGAGTTATCTCTTTTGAATGCGCTTTTTCGTGTAGCCACTTTAACAGCACTGTTTACAACGTCTGTGAATAGGTTTACCGCGGCTTCAATTTCATCCGTTGTACGTAACGATACACCATCGGATAGGTGTGAGCTAACGTATTTTTTATATTTTAGCCAGTTGGTATACTTATTGGGCAAACTGTCACACCCATTTTCATGATTGTTGTAAAGCAGTGTCAAAATGGTAGGCGAATGATCCGATGATAGATCAAGTGATGGACATAGAGATAATTGTTCACGCCTTTTTTTTGTATGATACGTCGATGATCATCTCTTGACAACGACAACACTTCTTCCTTACTTCAGTTTTGAATCCGAAGTAAATTTTTACTAGTGACTTCAGTTATTTGATTTTCAACCCCCGTAAATAACACTTATTTTGAAACACATGGGAAGGCATCTGGAAAATCTGGTAAAAAATCCAAAGTGACGTATGGAAGAAAAGTAGACCTTATAGAGATGATCCACGAGGTATCATACGTAAAGATAGGATAATAAATATGGAGTCAGTGGCAAAAATACTATTTTAGTGGAGTGTAGGGTGAATGTGAAAACAAAGTGATTTTATTCTTCCTTAAAAAGCTTCAACATTTGCTAGAGAATCCCGCAAATTTAATTTGTTGATGCTGGACCGAACTGCCATAGTGATTGTGCGTTTGTGGCATTGGGTTATTCATGTGTGTGAGAGAGAGACAGAAAACGAGGTCAAAAGAAACTAGTCGAATTTGACTCCAGCATATATTTTACAATTTTAAACCCTATGTAACTTTTTTGTTTATGAATAAAACTGAGTACTTTAAAGACAAAAGTTTAATTATTTTTAATTGCCTTTATTATCGTTTCAAAATAAGTCCAAAAAAAGGGGGGTAGAAAACGAGATAATAGAGGTCAATTATCGAATTTGACCTCGGAGTCAAAAATGGCCAGTGGACGAAATATAGCCCTTTCCAAAACGTGAACAACGGTATACATCCCGTTACGATCGGACTTCAAATAGCAACACAGGATAAAGAAAACTAAAAGGGCGGTATGTAGGGTGCACCAAAAAATTAAAAAAAAATTTTCTGTAATTGTCTTTGAATAATCTTCAAATCTAGGGGGTGACAAACGCAACTTATTTTTCTTGGTTGGGCATCGACCCTATCTAATATACATACACACACATCGTTCCCCCTCCTGAGCCATCGTTGTTATTGTAATTGGTGTGGAGTTTGTCATAGAAGGGACTTTGTCGCATCGCATACCCTCCCCTCCCTTGCCGGCCAACCCCGCACCAAACTACTCCAAAAAGGTGGATTCGGACATCGTAACAAATGAGCTTTCGTCGCCCCACCTAAAAATTTGGTCGCATCGAGCCGGATTGAATATGCTCTTCGCTTGGTTTTTGCTGCTTTCCTACGGAAAACATCGGTGCTTCAACCACTCATCACCAATCGTACTAACAAAATCGCAGGTGACGTACACTCAGTTTTTCTAACTAGTGAGCGCCGCGAAGGTTTTTTGTTCAAAAAATAAATTAAATACATACATACAAAAATATACACTACTGTATAATATTAGTCGACTTTCGAGTACTCTATCGCGATTTTCCTCAAAAATACAGTCCACTTTGTCGTTGTAATAGTGCTAAATCACTTAAAAATCTATCGGGAATAATTATATTCCAATACAAAAATTAATAACGGGTGATCCAAGTACTTTTTTCAATAGCCTTTTTTGACAGATCACGTGTGAGTCGTGTCATGCTGTCATGTTATTTTTGTTAAGTATTGTTTGTCATTTCATCATGGAAAGACTTACGCCTGAACAAAGTTTACAAATCGTTCAATTTTATTACGAAAATTCACGTTCTGTGAGGAACGTGTTTCGTGTATTTCGCTCAACTTATGATCAACATAATCGGCCTACTGAGCGTACTATTCGCAACACCATCACCCATCTTGAGACCCAGCATTCATTATTGGATAATATTCGACCGAATAGACCACGTCCAGCACGCAGTGAAGAAAATGTAGCGGACGTAGCTGAGAGTGTACACGAAGACCGTGGAGAGTCGATTCGGCGCCGTTCGCAGCAACTCGGACTGACGTCCACTTTGAACGACTTGGCGCATTTTACGTCGAGATCTTAAATTGAAAGCATACAAAATACAGCTTGTGCAAGAACTGAAGCCGCCCGACCTTCTTGAAAAGTTCCAAGAAAATCCGACGTTTTCGAGCCAAATTTTGTTCAGCGAGGAGCCCCATTTCTGGCTCAAAGGGTATGTAAACAAGCAAAATTGCCGCATTTGGGACGAAGAGCAACCTGAAAAGATTCAAAAGCTGCCACTTTATCCAGAAAAAACAACGGTTTGGTGTGGTTTGTGGGCCGGTGGAATCATCGGTCCATATTTCTTCAAAAATGATGCCGGTGAGAACGTAACCGTCAATGGCGACCGTTATCGTGCCATGATAACCGACTATTAGATGCCTGAAATTGAAGCTCGTGATCTCGGCGACATTTGGTTTCAACAAGACGGCGCCACGTCCCACACATCGCATCAATCAATTGATTTATTGAGAGAACACTTCGGTTGAGCAGATGTTTTCACGTTTTGGGCCGGTCGATTGGCCACCAAGAGCGTGTGATATTACACCGTTAGACTTTTCCTGTGGAGATATGTAAAGTCTAAAGTTTATGCGGACAAACCCGCATCGATTCAGGCATTGGAACAAAACATCACTCGTGTCATTCGCCAGTTACCAGTCGAAATGCTCGAACGAGTCATCGAAAATTGGACTCAACAGAGAGACGTAGCCGCGGCCAACATTTGATAGACATAATCTTCAAAAAATAAATGCCAAAGAATGTTCTTTCAAATAATAATAAACATTCCCCATTCAATTTGAATTTTCTGTGTTTTTTTCTTTAAAAAAGTAGGGAACCTCGAAATGGATCACGCTATATTTTATTTCGGTTGCTTTTTTTTTTTGCTTTGAATTATTTCATATTTCATTTGGTTTGTTTTCTTCGCGTTAAATTATTAAAACAATTCATAATTATGTGATCAACCTCTTTGATGAGTCTGGCGGAAATGGTACAATGGTGTTTTGCTGCGGCTTAGCTCGCCGGATGGGGAGGTTCTTCTTCCACCAGAGGTTGTACATTTTTATTTTTTTGTACCGGGTAATTTATAATGACATTAAAAATTCAAATATTGCAACGGAAACTTCTGGCAACTGCTTTTCAAAATTATTATAATCTATCACAATTCAACCAGATCGAACCCTCTTGAGGACTTGATGTTGGTGTCACTCGGGCTGCCCACCCCATATGACTTCGGCAGTCATCCGTGGCATTTTTGTAGCCTAATTTTGATGAAAAATGCCCCTAACTAATCTTTCCTAAAAGATCTGACCGTTACATCTTCTGCCTTTTAAAAAAAATTATTACCACATATTTTCTTATAATGTTGACTTACATAATAAACATTTTTTTTATTAATTTAATTTTTCTTAAATAAAAAAAATATTTCAATTCATACTAATTTTCAAGAATAATCTATAAATAAATTTTCTTAAATGGATTATTTTGTTGATATTTCTTTTTTTTTTTATATTTTTAAAAATATTTATATACATATATATAATTAGGCCTTTTCATATATATATAATTCTTTACAAAAAAAATATTTTTGAATGATTTTTTTTAAATTTTTATAATTAATTTCGACAAAAAAAAATAAAAGCAATTGATTTGATTAAAATTAACTTTCTTTGTAGAATTAATTTTTAATTAAAAAAAAAAGATTATTACTTATTTTTAGATTTTTAACAATTTTTTTAAACTATAAATTTTAGCAAAATTTTAATGATTTAAAAGTTTTTAAATTATTTAGATTTTAATTCAAATTTTAACATTTAATTTTAGTATTTTTAAATATAGATTTTATTATGGTTTTATTCATATTTTTTTAAATATTTATTTAAATTTTGTTTGTATATTTTTGTTTTTTTAATAATTTATTTTATATATAATATTATTCAATAATCTATGGCAAATTTTAAATGTAATATTTCTTCAATTATTTATGTTAGATTATTAATTTTTAATATATATTTATAGAATATATTTTATTATTACTTTCCCATAATTTTTTTTTTTAATTAATTTATTATTTTTAATTATTTTTATTAATATTCTTTTATATATATTTATATGATAGTATTGTTTTTTTTATACCTTACTTTATTTTGTTTTTCATAATTTTTAAAATTTTTACATAATTTTAATGTGATTTTATTTATTATATATTTTTTTATAATTGACGATTTCTATTTTATTCTTGTATCTTTTTTATTATAGTTTGTGTATATTTGTTTTTTTTTTTTGAACAATATATACATTTTCTAACGATTTTTAAATAATACTTTTAATTACAATTGTCTTGATTTTGGCTTACTTTTGATTTTTATTTATTTTAATTTAATCCAAAAATAATTATTTTTATTCAAATTTTAATAATTTTTGATTATATGTTTTAACGATTCTTACAGTCAATCTTTTTTTTTTTTAATTTTTTTTTTTTTAGAATTTTTTGTATGTTAATCTTAATAGTATACCAAAAACAGTTTTTGGGTACCCTCTGTATATAAGGTTTCGCAAATGCACATAAATCATGTGCTGGGGATGAATTGTGATCCTTTTACATAAGGTACCATGTGGTTTTTCTTTTATATTTTTACACTGAACACAAACAGGACAAAACAATGACAAGACTATATTTCTGATTTCCTATTTTCTTAATTCCACTCACATGTAGCAATTTTTACAGCCGGGTCGATTCCTATCGCCTTTGCTGTATAAGGAATCTCTCCACTAGTCTGTTCATCGACCAGATGTAATGTGGGGTTATGTCTTTGCTACTGAAATTTTTACCACGTTCTCTTGATGTCACCAGGTGGTGCTAAATCTTGTGGGGAATCCCTTTTTTGTGCTATACACAAACAAAATTACACCTGTTTGTTCAAATATTATTATTATTCACTTTATCGAAATAATTTGCCTTTAATTGAATGAAACAAAAAAATATTTTATCGAAATTTTGAAATTTGTTTTATTACACTATTAACCTTTTTAATGGTTAGGTGTGATGTAAGTCTCACGTTAGATTAAATTGAAACGCAGATTTTCACCCACTCCACTAAAAATGTTGACTTTGTCCCGAGTACCAAGGTCAGTTACAACTCCACCTCAATCTACCAATCCCTACATTTTTTCATAAGTTATGCTTGGCAAGCCTGTATTGTTCCTTCCCCAGTATTTTCTGTACAACTACCGACCTATCGTACAACATTTTGTTAGGGGATTGCATCATGTCGTGGATCTACAGTCATTATAATGGAGTGATTCTCTGACAAGAAATGTCCGCAGGGACTTGTCTGATAAAAAAAAATCAGTCCGTACAATTTGGAAACATTACTCGGTCGGCAGATATGTTGTACGGGTTTCGACTGCTGCGATGGCAATGCCGTTTTTCTTCGCCCTTGGGCGTATAACAGATTCAATACTTCGCACTACCTAAATAATCTATACCAATGATCAGTACTTGGTACTCGATTGTTGGCAATTGTCAAAACTCACTTACACACACACATCTTGGGTGATACAACCAAAATCACACTATTTGTATTATCGTAGTGTAAGGTAAAATTTTCTGTCGTCACAAAGCCAGCCCTTTTCGCGCAGCCTGTGGAGCGCAAAAGGGTTGGGAACACGAATCTCCTAATTAGGACTCCGTACTTAATATTGGTGTCTTCGAAAATCAAACAGGTAATTCTATAAGATATCATTCACCTACTGTTTCACCAAATCTACTTGTTGTTTTCTTTCCTTTTCTCAGTCTAAATTTTCGAATTCCTGGAACACATTCCATCATTGACCTGCTAAATGACTCCTTGCAACGTACTTCTGTCTTGCAATCCTTTTTCTTCACTAACAGTTGTTGAGGACCTCATATCCACATTTTATTGCCGGAGGATTTCTTTCGTTATGGGATTCAAATAGGGTAAATGTAAGTCTTAAATTTAATTTATTCTATATGTGGCAAATTTCCCATTTTGTTCATTACCGGTATGAGTGATGTTGCTGGTGGTGGTGATTATATATTATAGAAACATAAAAGGACATTGGATACTCTACTCAAGTTAAGTAAATAGAATAAATATTTTTTTGCCACTTTCAATACTAATTGTTTTCATTTCAACCCTTATTTTTTTTTACGTTCGTGTCTTAAGTCCTTTGTTTTCTTTTAAAGATAATGGCATGCAATTCAACAGTATGTCCCTTATTCTTTGAGTGTTGATGTATTCTCAATCAATGTATCGTTTTGTGGTGTTACAGTAACTTTTAAGTAGAAGTTGAATTTACTTATTGATGGAATAGATATTAGAGCTTTGTATGAATTTAAAAAAAAAGCTGAAAATATTCCAATTGGAATATTTAACTGATATCTTGTGCAAGAATTCATTGTCTCAAGTGTTGAGCATGGTAGGTTCCAATTAGATTTCCTCTTAGGTTTTCAATTTCATATTGGCTATTGCCAATTACTCTTCTAATCCTACATTTTAACCAGGGTCTACATAATTTTGAATTAATTCCTTTCGAAAAATTACTTTGAATAAAATTCTTCCTGAATACTTCTTGTCCCTGTTTATAAGTGACAGGTCTGCTCCTCTTGTTATAACTTTTGACATTCCGCTCATAAGCTTCATGCATCTTCTCACCTATTTTCCTGTGGATTAGTTGCATTTGTGCCGCTTTAGGAACCACCATAATTTCACCGTTTTGCAAAGCATCTAATTTCTTAAGGATTGTATATGCGTCTGCATGTGTAATCATATTATAGCCCATTAAAGCAAAGTAGGGCGTTATACCTGTTGATGTGTGTACAGTGGATCTTAAAGAACATTCTATTTTTGACAAGTTTTCGTCCCATCTGGTTTGATCTGACTGCAGGTAGTGTCTTATACTGCTCAGAATGCTTTGGTTCACCCTTTCACTCGCATTTGCCTGCGGTGAGTGGATAGCTGTCTTCATGTGTTTGATTCCAAACAATGTAAGCAGATTCTGAAAGGCTTCTGATGTGAATTGCCTGCCGTTGTCAGAGTGTAAAACCTCTGGCACACCGAATTTGTGGAATATTTCTTCTACTAGAAATTTATTTACTGATTTCGCAGTTGCTTTCGCCATGACCTTTAGAAGAACAAATTTGGTTTTGTGGTCAAGCACAATGAAGATGAAAGCCTTTCCAGATTTAGTCCGGGGATATGGTCCTAAGAAGTCGACATAAATCTTTTGAAAAGGTCTTTGTGTGATGACTTCTTTTCCCATTGGTGGTCTTAACGTCTGTTTAGGATGTTTTATTTCTTTGCATGTGTCACATTTTGTGACAAACTCTTTTATTTGCGTTGCCATAGATGGCCAAAAGAAAAATTCGCGAATGTTGTGCAGAGTTTTTGCTGTACCTCCATGAGAAGTGTCATTCTCATGAGATTTTCTTATTATCTCGTTTGTTAGCTCCGTGGGTACCCAAATTCTCCAACAGTCGTTTTCGCTTTCAACATCGTCTCTATTGTACTTGACTCTTTTATAAACTATCCCATCACATATCTTAAGATCAGGTAATTGATTTTTATTTTGCTCTATGGTGTCAATGAGCGATAAATATTTTTCATTTTTGAACTCGTTTGAGTTAAAATCAATAACCCCTGTTGTGTTTAGAGTGATTTCTTCCATATCGAGTCGAGACAACATATCGGGTACTACATTCTGCGAACCTTTTCTGTGTTGGATGCTGAATTTATACCCTTGGAGTTTTAGACTCCATCGAGCTAGACGACCATTCAGATCATGCTGTCTCATCAGCCATTGCAGGCTTGAGTGATCAGTAATCACTGTAAAGTCCATTAGCTCGATATACTGTCTAAATCTTTCAACAGCAAGAATAACGGCTAAACATTCTTTTTCTGTAGTTGAATAATTCCGTTGTGCGGAATTCAACTTTTTAGAAAAATATTCTATTGGGTGCTCTTCTTCATCTTCACCTTTTTGGAATAGTACAGCACCAATTCCAACATTTGAAGCGTCGCATTGAACGAAAAATGGTTTTGAAAAGTCAGGGCTCGTCAAGACCGGACTAGAGACTAAACGCATCTTTAATTCTTCAAACGATTTAAGGGCTTCTGTTGTCAAAACAAATTTGGGAGACTTTTTTAAAGTGTCGGTTAGTGGTGCTGTCAGAGTGGAGAATTCATGGATGAATCTACGGTACCATCCTACTGTACCGAGAAATTTTCTAACATCCCTTGGGTTTTTGGGTGGTTTTATATTCATTATCGCCTCTATTTTACCAACATCTGGCTTTAGCTTTCCACCTCCTACGATGTATCCTAGATACCTTAACTCTTTGTGACAAAATTTAGATTTTTGCATATTAATCGTAAGTCCTGCTGCTGTTAGCTTCCTGCCCACTACATTTAACATGTCTATATGCTGGTCAAAGTCAGGCGACACCACAAGAAGATCATCCAGGTATACAAATACACGGTCTCTCAACTCTGAAGGAATCACTTTATCCATCAGGCGGCACATACGTTGCGCAGCATTGCACAGTCCGAAAGGCATCACTTTAAATTGATAATGGGGCCTTCCTTGAACTGTGAACGCTGTCAACGGACGGCTTGATTCCTCCAGAGGAATCTGCCAAAATGCATCCTTTAGATCGATTGCGGATATGTAGTGTGTGTCACCAAGCCTTGCCAGCAAACCGTCAATGTTAGGCAGTGGATAGGCGTCCTTACGTGTCACCTTATTGAGCTCTCTAGCATCTAGGCATAATCGGTTTTTATTAGGTTTTATAACCAAGGTCACCCGATTATTCCACTCAGCGTTTTCTGCCACTTCTATCACGTCTAATTCTAGCATCCTGTCAAGTTCTTCGTACAGAAGCTTCTGTATAGCAGGACTTACAGGGAAATATCTCATCTTTTTGGGCATCGCATTTCCTACATCTATGAAATGTCTCTCAATATCCGTTTTGCCTAATCCAAATTTGGTGTAACATCGAAAAGAAAGTTTGACGTTTTCGAGTCTTATAGATTGTTCCTCCGTCAACTGATGTATATTAGAGTTATTTTCATCTTCAATGTCGATCTGTTCTAAATGTTTGTCACTAAAAGAAATGCTTACACCAAGTTTTTGCCAAAAATCATATCCCAATATAAGTGTTTGCGTAAGATTTGGAACTAAATAGAACATCATTTCCTTCGTGTCGTTTCCACATTCCACAGAAACTAAAATTTTGCCTATAATGAGTTGACCTCTCCCATCAGCTGTCCTGATGGTCGATTTGAAATCTATAATGTTAGCCTTCATTCTGTCTACATTGTCCAAACAGTCCTTTCCCAGGCAACTTATGGAGGCTCCACTGTCCATCAATCCATTTAGTTGTATGCCATTTAGTTTAACATTTAGATACGGTCTGATATCCCTATCAGTCCTTATGCATGCAGAAGCTATTTCCCTACGCTCCTGTTTTCTTTTGGCGTATCCTTGTCTGGCTTTTGATACCTTTTTACTGAGGACAGGTTCAAAATCTTTAAATATTTCCTCCCTTCTGGCATTATACTGTCTTAATCTTTCTTCATATGGGATAATAGTTTTTAAAATTTTATTTTCGCTATGATTATCTTTTTTGTTAGGATTTTTAAGCAGAGTGTTACACACATTTGGCATTGTATCTTCAACATGGGCGGGAGTGTTTGTTGGGTTATGGTCTTTGATCGCTCTATTGTCTGATGCGTTTTCTATAATATTGGGTTCATAATAATGGGTGCTAACATTGTCAGAATCTGTTTCAATATTTAGTATTACGTCATGATTGTTTGGGTTGAAATTATTTGGGTTTATGTCGAGATTACTGCCTACAGACTCTTCTTTCACTGGGTTGTCTCTTGGTTTGAACATGCTGTCCCAGTCCTCACCATGTTCCCTGGTTGGTTTCCCGAACATCGTGGGCATTTGGGTGAAGTCACTCCATCGAACCCACATTTGAAACAGAATATGTTTCGTTGTTCGAGAGGACAGTCAAAGAAGGTATGGCCCGTTTGCCTGCAGTTCCAGCATGTGTACTGCCTAGTTGGGAAAGAGTTTTTATGCAAGGCTTCAATTTCATGAACATTTTCATAGTTTCCTATGTCATTGTCCAATTCATTAACCCTTCTGTTATGGTACTGCTGATTCTGTTGACGATACAATACCCTTTTTGCAATATTCCGCTCGGCACGTTTGCATTCCTCAACTAACTCATCTATAGTTTCAATATTCTTCGGGAAGATTAGTTGAACTAATCCTTCCTTCAGATTATCCTTTATAATACGGACTAGTTCGTATTCATGCATCGGGAATCGCATTTGGTTTTTCAGGCGGTTGACTTCTGATATATATGTATCCGCAGATTCTGAGGGTAATTGTCGTCGTTCTACAATCTTCCTTTGAATATCGAAATCACTTTCGTAAGATCGAAATTTCTTAAGGAAGTTGTACTTGAGATGTTCCCACTCACATCTGGGATTCTGTTGACGGAATTCCCATACCCAATCATACGCTCTTCCGGATAACAAATGATGAAACCCTTTTACAAATACGTCCCAGGGACAATTATAATCTGTTCTTAGGGACTCGGCTCTAAAGATGAAGTCTTCTACGCTGACTGTCTTTGACGTACCATCGAATTTCAGTCCCCATTTTTGGAGTTGAATTGGAGTTAGGGGTTTGTATCCCATAGTGAAGTTCTGCGAAACGTATTGGTTGTGTGGTTCATGGTTTTGGTTTGGAAATTGATATCGTTGTTGATGCTGATAAGTATTTTGTTGTCGAGGATAATGTGATGGATTGTCTTGGTGTTGTTGTGGCTCATTTGCTGAATTATAGTGACGCTGTTGACTCAATGGGATTTGTTGTGTACTTAAATTATGCCTATTGGTCTCATTATGGGTACTATTGGGAAAAGACGCATTTCTTTGAGAATCTATAGAGTCCCTAATGGCTCTAGGAATCATTATAGCCAGATTTTCCTCTATAGATCTCATGATACTTGCTTGAGCTGCTCCGACAGAAGCGTTAACATAGTCACGTATACTCAATCCATTCACGTTTATTGAGGCATTTGGATTGACTTGTTCTTCCTCTAGAGGAGGGAGATTCAGTCTAGCGTTTGGTCTCGACATCCTTGAAAATTCCCTTCTGATTTCTTGGGCAGTTAAACTGCTATATTCTGGTGTCGGTATTGATTCTGGGGAAGATGTCGTTTGTGGACCAAGAGGTGGTTGTGGAAATTGTATCGACATGAGAGGGGTTATAGCCGGTTGGTTTTCTATGATCGTCTGGTTAGCTCCAGACGTATTTGCAGGGGAATTGTGGTTTAAATTTCTAGAATTGTCCACTGCTGTATTGGTGGAAGTTTCAGTTCTGAAGGTCTCTATGTTAGATGTTGATTGTTGTATAGCGTCCGAGTTAGTCCTACCTGCTAATCTACTAGACTGTCTTCTAGGAGGTCTTCCATCTTCAGAAGGCATCGTCTATACAGAATACTAGTACCTAGTAATAGTCTACGAACGTCTGTTTCCTATTTTATACTGAAGAGTTTTTAATGGACTTTGTTATAAAAAAAAATACTAAACTGACGGAAATGAAGGGATATTAATCGACGGGAAATATTCTTCCTAGAATCAAGACTGATATCGTATGAATTTGAATTGGTATATATAGTAGAAAATTACAACAAATTTAAGAAATTAATTTAGGTTAGTATTAAATGATGTAAATATTTTTATAACATAAATTCTAAGTTAATTAGTAAGTACGCCAAAAATCTAATCACTACAAATATCTACAATTTTTTCAGATATAAACATATATATTCAGGCCGAAGATCAGTAACGGATGCAGACATTTTATGGTTTTTATTGAGGTTCGATAACAATCTTATAGTTGTTAAGTATTATTATGTATTTCTAAACTAATTTAGAAAAATAATAATTTAGAACAAAGAATTGTTTCAATAATATTCATAAATATTTCTTTTTTTAATAAAACATAGTGAAAATTTGGCTGAACTAAGACAGGATGGTGTTTATATTTAATATTTTGGGAGAATGTATAATTTTGAAGGTATCCCGACGAAGTTAAATCTACGAAACAAAAATTTAATACAAATCAAAAATGTATTCGGAATCATTTCTTACAACGTTTCAAATTCAAAACTAATGTTTACGCAGCTTTTTAGCTATTATAAATATGATTTTGATATGAACATTGCTTGATCTGATTTGTAGGTACTTAATACTCAAATGATCTCTTGAGATCGCTGCTACACTGACATGGCATGAATGTGCCTTTCGGGACATCGACTAAGGAATCTATCTTCGTATCAAGATTTGGGCTATTGAATCTATATTTTTTTTTTTTAAAATGCCCCACGTTGGGCGCCAAAATGTGATCAACCTCTTTGATGAGTCTGGCGGAAATGGTACAATGGTGTTTTGCTGCGGCTTAGCTCGCCGGATGGGGAGGTTCTTCTTCCACCAGAGGTTGTACATTTTTATTTTTTTGTACCGGGTAATTTATAATGACATTAAAAATTCAAATATTGCAACGGAAACTTCTGGCAACTGCTTTTCAAAATTATTATAATCTATCACAATTCAACCAGATCGAACCCTCTTGAGGACTTGATGTTGGTGTCACTCGGGCTGCCCACCCCATATGACTTCGGCAGTCATCCGTGGCATTTTTGTAGCCTAATTTTGATGAAAAATGCCCCTAACTAATCTTTCCTAAAAGATCTGACCGTTACATCTTCTGCCTTTTAAAAAAAATTATTACCACATATTTTCTTATAATGTTGACTTACATAATAAACATTTTTTTTATTAATTTAATTTTTCTTAAATAAAAAAAATATTTCAATTCATACTAATTTTCAAGAATAATCTATAAATAAATTTTCTTAAATGGATTATTTTGTTGATCTTTCTTTTTTTTTTATATTTTTAAAAATATTTATATACATATATATAATTAGGCCTTTTCATATATATATAATTCTTTACAAAAAAAATATTTTTGAATGATTTTTTTTAAATTTTTATAATTAATTTCGACAAAAAAAATAAAAGCAATTGATTTGATTAAAATTAACTTTCTTTGTAGAATTAATTTTTAATTAAAAAAAAAAAGATTATTACTTATTTTTAGATTTTTAACAATTTTTTTAAACTATAAATTTTAGCAAAATTTTAATGATTTAAAAGTTTTTAAATTATTTAGATTTTAATTCAAATTTTAACATTTAATTTTAGTATTTTTAAATATAGATTTTATTATGGTTTTATTCATATTTTTTTAAATATTTATTTAAATTTTGTTTGTATATTTTTGTTTTTTTAATAATTTATTTTATATATAATATTATTCAATAATCTATGGCAAATTTTAAATGTAATATTTCTTCAATTATTTATGTTAGATTATTAATTTTTAATATATATTTATAGAATATATTTTATTATTACTTTCCCATAATTTTTTTTTTTAATTAATTTATTATTTTTAATTATTTTTATTAATATTCTTTTATATATATTTATATGCTAGTATTGTTTTTTTTATACCTTACTTTATTTTGTTTTTCATAATTTTTAAAATTTTTACATAATTTTAATGTGATTTTATTTATTATATATTTTTTTATAATTGACGATTTCTATTTTATTCTTGTATCTTTTTTATTATAGTTTGTGTATATTTGTTTTTTTTTTTTTGAACAATATATACATTTTCTAACGATTTTTAAATAATACTTTTAATTACAATTGTCTTGATTTTGGCTTACTTTTGATTTTTATTTATTTTAATTTAATCCAAAAATAATTATTTTTATTCAAATTTTAATAATTTTTGATTATATGTTTTAACGATTCTTACAGTCAATCTTTTTTTTTTTTAATTTTTTTTTTTTTTAGAATTTTTTGTATGTTAATCTTAATAGTATACCAAAAACAGTTTTTGGGTACCTTCTGTATATAAGGTTTCGCAAATGCACATAAATCATGTGCTGGGGATGAATTGTGATCCTTTTACATAAGGTACCATGTGGTTTTTCTTTTATATTTTTACACTGAACACAAACAGGACAAAACAATGACAAGACTATATTTCTGATTTCCTATTTTCTTAATTCCACTCACATGTAGCAATTTTTACAGCCGGGTCGATTCCTATCGCCTTTGCTGTATAAGGAATCTCTCCACTAGTCTGTTCATCGACCAGATGTAATGTGGGGTTATGTCTTTGCTACTGAAATTTTTACCACGTTCTCTTGATGTCACCAGGTGGTGCTAAATCTTGTGGGGAATCCCTTTTTTGTGCTATACACAAACAAAATTACACCTGTTTGTTCAAATATTATTATTATTCACTTTATCGAAATAATTTGCCTTTAATTGAATGAAACAAAAAAATATTTTATCGAAATTTTGAAATTTGTTTTATTACACTATTAACCTTTTTAATGGTTAGGTGTGATGTAAGTCTCACGTTAGATTAAATTGAAACGCAGATTTTCACCCACTCCACTAAAAATGTTGACTTTGTCCCGAGTACCAAGGTCAGTTACAACTCCACCTCAATCTACCAATCCCTACATTTTTTCATAAGTTATGCTTGGCAAGCCTGTATTGTTCCTTCCCCAGTATTTTCTGTACAACTACCGACCTATCGTACAACATTTTGTTAGGGGATTGCATCATGTCGTGGATCTACAGTCATTATAATGGAGTGATTCTCTGACAAGAAATGTCCGCAGGGACTTGTCTGATAAAAAAAAATCAGTCCGTACAATTTGGAAACATTACTCGGTCGGCAGATATGTTGTACGGATTTCGACTGCTGCGATGGCAATGCCGTTTTTCTTCGCCCTTGGGCGTATAACAGATTCAATACTTCGCACTACCTAAATAATCTATACCAATGATCAGTACTTGGTACTCGATTGTTGGCAATTGTCAAAACTCACTTACACACACACATCTTGGGTGATACAACCAAAATCACACTATTTGTATTATCGTAGTGTAAGGTAAAATTTTCTGTCGTCACAATTACATATTTCGTTAGTGCGTTGTGTAGTGTGTTGCCCGTTTATCTGTACTTTCGGTATTGTTGTATTTACAATCTCATTGCAGTCGTCCCTACTGCATGAGTGGCTATCTAGCTTAAATATAACAACAAAAACGAGAACACTCTCCAACTGTCTTGCAACACTCTCCAACTGTCTTGCAACCGATATTTGTACTATCGATAAATAAAAATTTATCGATAGTACAAATATCGGTACTGGAAAGATCTGTTAGGCTGCCTAGAAAGGCTGACCCCAGTATGTCCCTTGAGAACTGATACTAACGTATACAATATTTGCCTCTCTAGTGCGAGGAGATATTTTGATCCTCTCAGGTCATACCTTGGCCAGATTTGTCTAGCTACCCTGCAGGTGCCGATTTCTGTCCATCTTTCGTTGGACTGCCTGATTGCCTCTTGCCTAAGCCAAAGCTTGCACGTGGATAGTGGCGCAAATTCTTCGAGAATTTGTAACGTCGTCCCTTTCCTAGCAAGTTCATCGGCTTTGCTGTTCCCCGGGATATCCCTATGGCCAGGCACCCATATGAGGTGTATATTAAACTGCTCAGTCATCTCGTTAAGAGATTTGCGGCAGTCGAGGGTTGTTTGTGAATTTAGGAATGTTGCCTCCAGAGAATTGTTGGCAGCCTAACAGTGATGTACTTTCTCTCGAAGATGTATACAGTTGGTATATAGTCCACTCGGTCGGTTACCATAGCACTACACTTTGATATCCTCATGTGACCGTAGTTCTTGTACATCCACATGCAACTTCTCTCGCCACAATATTAATCGGCAGTATATGGAGTAGGGCTTGTAGAGAGCTTGTAGTCCTTAAGGCTCCGCTTATGCTCAGGCAGGCTGTTCTCTGAACCTTTGTTAGTAGGTTGGTGATGGTTAGTTTGTCTAGTTAGTATAGGGCGAACTACTGGTATATATATCCAGTGGACGATTTTAGGAGAGAGGCCCCACCGCGACCCTACAGCCTTTTTGCAGGAAAATAAGGCGACGTTGGCCTTCCTTACACCTTCCAATACGTTAAGTATAAATAACAGTTTTCTGTCTAGAATTATTCCTAAAAATTTTGCACTTTCAGAAAAGACTAGATCTGTTCCATTTATCCGAGGTGGAGGGTTCACATGTGGGACATTGTTCATCCTAGTAAAGAGAACCAATTCTGTCTTGTTTGGGTTTACGCCCAAACCGCTGCTTCTGGCCCATCTAGCCAATTTGTTCAGAGCCACCTGTAGAATGTCTCGGAGGACGTTTTCGAATTTGCCACTCACTGCGATTGCCACGTCGTCCGCATGTGCCACGACCTTGCAGCCACAACGTTCTAGATCTAGCAGGATATCATTCACCACTAGGTTCCAAATTAGTGGAGACAGTACTCCCCCTTGTGGGGTCCCTCTGTTTACAAACCTTGTTAGAGTTGTGGACCCAAGACATGCTGTTATGCGTCTTCTGTTGAGCAGACTTTGAATTTGTCTAATCAAACTAGAGTTAACTTTTAGATGTGACAGTGCCGCAATTACTGCATCTGAGTGAATGTTTTTAAAAGCCCCTTCTGTGTCAAGAAATGCCACCATGGTAAATTCCTTGAAATGCTCACAAGTTCGTGCAGGGCTGATTCTATAGGCTTCCCCTTATTGTAAGCATGTTTGTTCACCGACAGGTGTTTTGTATCCAGGTTTTCCCTAACGAAATAATCTAAAAGTTTTTCCAGACCTTTCAATAGAAAGGAGGATAGGCTAATTGGTCTGAAGTCTTTTGGCCTAGTGTGTGATATCTTCCCCGCTTTAGCTATGAATACCACTTTGGTATCCCTCCATCGATTCGGGATGTATGAAAGCCTGATGAATGTACTTCAACATTTTCTGTATTTCTGCTGCAGTGATGCCATCTGGTCTAGGTGACTTGAAGGGCTCGAAGCTGTTAATAGCTCCCCTTATTCTGGATCTCTCACTCAACAAGCTAGCAACGTTAGCAGTCCACTCACATTCTTGTTGGTCTTGCTGATCCTCGGGTTCTGTTTGTGAGTTCCCCGGGAAATGTGTGTCGAGCAGTACATTCAGCGACTGCTCGCTGTTTTTTGTCCAGTTATTTGCCTCAACCTGCAAGTAACCCACTGTACAGGGTTGGTAGTATTTTCTTCAGCCTTGCCGCGTCGGAGACCTTTTCCACTTCGCCACAGAAGGTATACCAAGAGTTTCTTTGCGTGTCTTTGTGTCCTTTCTAAGCTCCTTCTTATAGATTTTGAGTTGCTCTTTATAGGCATCCCAAACATTAGCGACCCCAGTAGATTTAGCTTTGTTGAATAGCTTGTTGCAGGTCTTTTTCATAGCAGTTAGCTCAGAAGTCCATCATTGAGGTTTAGTTTTACCCTTGTACCTTGTTTTTGGACAGGCTTCTTCAAGGGAACTATTGAATGATGTAGTGATATGCACGACCAGATTATCCAGACCGGATTTGTCATTCGGTTCATAAAGAAGTTTAGAGTTGAGGACCTTTTTAAAATTCTTTCCATACAAATTCTTGTCTTCCGCACATTTCTGTGAACAGCACTTTTTCAGCGAGTTTGAACTCTATATAATGGTGATCTGAGAATGAGTCTAGTACTTCTTGTCTGTCTTTAAATGTAAAGGTCGGTTTATTACCTATGTTACAAATACTTAGGTTGGTAGTAAGACTAAGGTCAAGAAGCGAACACCTATTGTTTATATCCGTACTACCCCAGATAGTATAATGAACGTTCGTGTCTGCGCCAATAATCAGCTCGACCTCGTCAGACGTTGCTTCTTCTACTACTTCCCTGGATAGAGCAGTCGGTACTACAGCTTCATAAGGCAAGTAACTGGAGACCACCCAATATATGCGATTACCGATCTCCAGACTAGCAGATGTTTGGTCTTTACCACTTAAGTTAGCCAGGAAAAAGATACTTAGATGGCTGGCCAAAATGCAGGTTCTTGGAGTGCCTTCACAGTTGGCCACTAGCAGTTTAAAGTTGGGTGTCCTGATACCGCACACCCTTCCAACCACTGCGTAGGGCTCCTGTATCAGGACGATGTCTACTGCACCTGTGGACAGGTGCAGCAATAGAGGCGTTGAAGCTGTTTTAGCGTGATGGAGGTTAATCTGTAGAATTCTTACCATCATTGGTAATTGACAGATTAACATCCACCCCGACAAGGGTGTTATCGAACTCTTCGTCCGTATCATCGAGAAGCGTGTCCCGCCAGATGCTCAAAGAGTCCGGAAACTCCCATCAGCCCCTCTGTGTCAGAAGTAGAGCTTTCGTCCTCAGAGAAGGACGTTACAGATCTTCTGTTAGAGTTGGAGTCACCAGAAATAATGGGCGTGGGTACCTCAGCACTTCCAGAAAGCCGTGTATCAACCAGTGGAGCTATATCCTGCTTGTATACCTTCAAGACTATAGTCTCGAAGCCATATTGTAGGGTTGCACATGCACGTTGTATATGGGTGGTAGGTTCAGCGTTAAGGATCAAATTGACCTGCCGCTTTTTACCATCCGCCTCACCCACCTTGCTGATTCTCCAATTATGGGCCGGCAGACCAGGATTGGAATCTTTTATTATTTCTAATATGTCAGCCGGGTTGGAGGGCTCTTCTGTAACCCAGGTGATGGCTCTAGGGATGTTGTTTTTTCGACAACATCAAACTGGGCACCCGGCCACACCTCACCCGCTCGACTCAGAGCAGCCTTATACAGGTCTACTGATCTAGCATCTCCGAAATATAAGAGCTTTACTCTCCCCTGATGCCAGCGTGCATCGTTGCATATTGGATGTTTGTCCGGCATTTCTCAACGGACATCGAGGTAATGAGCCATAATGGCTGTTTGCACATGGCTCCATTTGTCCTTGAGGATGGATCCATCCTCACTACTTCTGTCTATAACGGCCATCACTACACTCTCCTTCACCACTTCATTGAATCGCTTGGTGAGTGTCCTGTTGATGGTGACATTAGGGCCCCTTGCCTTTTTCGAAGGCAGGGGTTCATCAGGTAATCTGATTCTTTTGACTTTATTAGCCGTTAACACAGCTGAATTTGTGGCTCTTTCAGCCGGCTCATTGATCTTAGAAGCATCTATGACGCCTTTAGCCCAGGTAAGTGACTTTTTTGTTTTTCGGTAAGAGCCAAAACCTCAACTGCCTCCAATTTCGTCAAAACTCTGAGCGCTATCCGGTGCTCATTGTGCTTCCGTTTTGACGGTCGGACATGACATTTTCCCCTCACTGTACCACCTGTTGTGAGTATTGGTGGGAAATTTTCACCATTTTTGGTGTGGTCGGCTTTGGCCAAGATCAACGGACGGACAGTAGGACGATTGAGGGATCCCCGCTTCATCGGAACACGAAGGCATCCCCTCAACGAATTTATTTATTTTTGTGTCTGTATTAGCCCGTAATAAGTAGTACGATGTAGGCCTTCCAGACTTTGTACAGATTTTTTTGCGATTGCGTTATAGGTATTCCCTAAATAGATTTTAACTATCCGCTCTGTGCTAAATACGTCCTTCGCTACGACTGATCAGCAACGACACCTAGCGTCAGTTAACAAATATGAAATTATCAGCATTTCAGCTCCTATTGCTCTCGTTGACTTCGTTAATCGAATCTGTCGATTGCATTTCCCCCTACCAACAATTGTGCGTCCCTCGCCAACAACTTCGTTGCATTTTGTTGTTTGTTACTCGCGAAGAAACACACACCCTAATACTCGAATAGAGAGAGTCGACGTCACTTGAGCTCGGTTTCATACCCCAGTAGGAAAAATAGTGAAAACAGACATATATTACGTCTTTGAAAAATAAATTAAATATTTTTTGTCGTGATATTTTTGTGAGTATCGTTGGGTGGTACACTTCTTTTTATTTCCTTTCCATCATATACGACACCGTACACCCTACATTCGGTCAATTTGACTTGCTTTGAAAATTTTCGTAATAAAATTTATTGTGTTATTGTTTTTCGTTCGCGCTCTTCTAGCTTATAATTTCTTGCTGACTACATACTTCGCTGTATAATCTTGTTGTTGCACTCTACAGTCAACCATAGTCACCCTACGGTCAGTCTAGTTGATCAAAATTTGGTGCACCCTACATATGTAAACAAGCAAAATTGCCGCATTTGGGACGAAGAGCAACCTGAAAAGATTCAAAAGCTGCCACTTTATCCAGAAAAAACAACGGTTTGGTGTGGTTTGTGGGCCGGTGGAATCATCGGTCCATATTTCTTCAAAAATGATGCCGGTGAGAACGTAACCGTCAATGGCGACCGTTATCGTGCCATGATAACCGACTATTAGATGCCTGAAATTGAAGCTCGTGATCTCGGCGACATTTGGTTTCAACAAGACGGCGCCACGTCCCACACATCGCATCAATCAATTGATTTATTGAGAGAACACTTCGGTTGAGCAGATGTTTTCACGTTTTGGGCCGGTCGATTGGCCACCAAGAGCGTGTGATATTACACCGTTAGACTTTTCCTGTGGAGATATGTAAAGTCTAAAGTTTATGCGGACAAACCCGCATCGATTCAGGCATTGGAACAAAACATCACTCGTGTCATTCGCCAGTTACCAGTCGAAATGCTCGAACGAGTCATCGAAAATTGGACTCAACAGAGAGACGTAGCCGCGGCCAACATTTGATAGACATAATCTTCAAAAAATAAATGCCAAAGAATGTTCTTTCAAATAATAATAAACATTCCCCATTCAATTTGAATTTTCTGTGTTTTTTTCTTTAAAAAAGTAGGGAACCTCGAAATGGATCACGCTATATTTTATTTCGGTTGCTTTTTTTTTTTGCTTTGAATTATTTCATATTTCATTTGGTTTGTTTTCTTCGCGTTAAATTATTAAAACAATTCATAATTATGTGATCAACCTCTTTGATGAGTCTGGCGGAAATGGTACAATGGTGTTTTGCTGCGGCTTAGCTCGCCGGATGGGGAGGTTCTTCTTCCACCAGAGGTTGTACATTTTTATTTTTTTGTACCGGGTAATTTATAATGACATTAAAAATTCAAATATTGCAACGGAAACTTCTGGCAACTGCTTTTCAAAATTATTATAATCTATCACAATTCAACCAGATCGAACCCTCTTGAGGACTTGATGTTGGTGTCACTCGGGCTGCCCACCCCATATGACTTCGGCAGTCATCCGTGGCATTTTTGTAGCCTAATTTTGATGAAAAATGCCCCTAACTAATCTTTCCTAAAAGATCTGACCGTTACATCTTCTGCCTTTTAAAAAAAATTATTACCACATATTTTCTTATAATGTTGACTTACATAATAAACATTTTTTTTATTAATTTAATTTTTCTTAAATAAAAAAAATATTTCAATTCATACTAATTTTCAAGAATAATCTATAAATAAATTTTCTTAAATGGATTATTTTGTTGATATTTCTTTTTTTTTTTATATTTTTAAAAATATTTATATACATATATATAATTAGGCCTTTTCATATATATATAATTCTTTACAAAAAAAATATTTTTGAATGATTTTTTTTAAATTTTTATAATTAATTTCGACAAAAAAAAATAAAAGCAATTGATTTGATTAAAATTAACTTTCTTTGTAGAATTAATTTTTAATTAAAAAAAAAAGATTATTACTTATTTTTAGATTTTTAACAATTTTTTTAAACTATAAATTTTAGCAAAATTTTAATGATTTAAAAGTTTTTAAATTATTTAGATTTTAATTCAAATTTTAACATTTAATTTTAGTATTTTTAAATATAGATTTTATTATGGTTTTATTCATATTTTTTTAAATATTTATTTAAATTTTGTTTGTATATTTTTGTTTTTTTAATAATTTATTTTATATATAATATTATTCAATAATCTATGGCAAATTTTAAATGTAATATTTCTTCAATTATTTATGTTAGATTATTAATTTTTAATATATATTTATAGAATATATTTTATTATTACTTTCCCATAATTTTTTTTTTTAATTAATTTATTATTTTTAATTATTTTTATTAATATTCTTTTATATATATTTATATGATAGTATTGTTTTTTTTATACCTTACTTTATTTTGTTTTTCATAATTTTTAAAATTTTTACATAATTTTAATGTGATTTTATTTATTATATATTTTTTTATAATTGACGATTTCTATTTTATTCTTGTATCTTTTTTATTATAGTTTGTGTATATTTGTTTTTTTTTTTTGAACAATATATACATTTTCTAACGATTTTTAAATAATACTTTTAATTACAATTGTCTTGATTTTGGCTTACTTTTGATTTTTATTTATTTTAATTTAATCCAAAAATAATTATTTTTATTCAAATTTTAATAATTTTTGATTATATGTTTTAACGATTCTTACAGTCAATCTTTTTTTTTTTTAATTTTTTTTTTTTTAGAATTTTTTGTATGTTAATCTTAATAGTATACCAAAAACAGTTTTTGGGTACCCTCTGTATATAAGGTTTCGCAAATGCACATAAATCATGTGCTGGGGATGAATTGTGATCCTTTTACATAAGGTACCATGTGGTTTTTCTTTTATATTTTTACACTGAACACAAACAGGACAAAACAATGACAAGACTATATTTCTGATTTCCTATTTTCTTAATTCCACTCACATGTAGCAATTTTTACAGCCGGGTCGATTCCTATCGCCTTTGCTGTATAAGGAATCTCTCCACTAGTCTGTTCATCGACCAGATGTAATGTGGGGTTATGTCTTTGCTACTGAAATTTTTACCACGTTCTCTTGATGTCACCAGGTGGTGCTAAATCTTGTGGGGAATCCCTTTTTTGTGCTATACACAAACAAAATTACACCTGTTTGTTCAAATATTATTATTATTCACTTTATCGAAATAATTTGCCTTTAATTGAATGAAACAAAAAAATATTTTATCGAAATTTTGAAATTTGTTTTATTACACTATTAACCTTTTTAATGGTTAGGTGTGATGTAAGTCTCACGTTAGATTAAATTGAAACGCAGATTTTCACCCACTCCACTAAAAATGTTGACTTTGTCCCGAGTACCAAGGTCAGTTACAACTCCACCTCAATCTACCAATCCCTACATTTTTTCATAAGTTATGCTTGGCAAGCCTGTATTGTTCCTTCCCCAGTATTTTCTGTACAACTACCGACCTATCGTACAACATTTTGTTAGGGGATTGCATCATGTCGTGGATCTACAGTCATTATAATGGAGTGATTCTCTGACAAGAAATGTCCGCAGGGACTTGTCTGATAAAAAAAAATCAGTCCGTACAATTTGGAAACATTACTCGGTCGGCAGATATGTTGTACGGGTTTCGACTGCTGCGATGGCAATGCCGTTTTTCTTCGCCCTTGGGCGTATAACAGATTCAATACTTCGCACTACCTAAATAATCTATACCAATGATCAGTACTTGGTACTCGATTGTTGGCAATTGTCAAAACTCACTTACACACACACATCTTGGGTGATACAACCAAAATCACACTATTTGTATTATCGTAGTGTAAGGTAAAATTTTCTGTCGTCACAAAGCCAGCCCTTTTCGCGCAGCCTGTGGAGCGCAAAAGGGTTGGGAACACGAATCTCCTAATTAGGACTCCGTACTTAATATTGGTGTCTTCGAAAATCAAACAGGTAATTCTATAAGATATCATTCACCTACTGTTTCACCAAATCTACTTGTTGTTTTCTTTCCTTTTCTCAGTCTAAATTTTCGAATTCCTGGAACACATTCCATCATTGACCTGCTAAATGACTCCTTGCAACGTACTTCTGTCTTGCAATCCTTTTTCTTCACTAACAGTTGTTGAGGACCTCATATCCACATTTTATTGCCGGAGGATTTCTTTCGTTATGGGATTCAAATAGGGTAAATGTAAGTCTTAAATTTAATTTATTCTATATGTGGCAAATTTCCCATTTTGTTCATTACCGGTATGAGTGATGTTGCTGGTGGTGGTGATTATATATTATAGAAACATAAAAGGACATTGGATACTCTACTCAAGTTAAGTAAATAGAATAAATATTTTTTTGCCACTTTCAATACTAATTGTTTTCATTTCAACCCTTATTTTTTTTTACGTTCGTGTCTTAAGTCCTTTGTTTTCTTTTAAAGATAATGGCATGCAATTCAACAGTATGTCCCTTATTCTTTGAGTGTTGATGTATTCTCAATCAATGTATCGTTTTGTGGTGTTACAGTAACTTTTAAGTAGAAGTTGAATTTACTTATTGATGGAATAGATATTAGAGCTTTGTATGAATTTAAAAAAAAAGCTGAAAATATTCCAATTGGAATATTTAACTGATATCTTGTGCAAGAATTCATTGTCTCAAGTGTTGAGCATGGTAGGTTCCAATTAGATTTCCTCTTAGGTTTTCAATTTCATATTGGCTATTGCCAATTACTCTTCTAATCCTACATTTTAACCAGGGTCTACATAATTTTGAATTAATTCCTTTCGAAAAATTACTTTGAATAAAATTCTTCCTGAATACTTCTTGTCCCTGTTTATAAGTGACAGGTCTGCTCCTCTTGTTATAACTTTTGACATTCCGCTCATAAGCTTCATGCATCTTCTCACCTATTTTCCTGTGGATTAGTTGCATTTGTGCCGCTTTAGGAACCACCATAATTTCACCGTTTTGCAAAGCATCTAATTTCTTAAGGATTGTATATGCGTCTGCATGTGTAATCATATTATAGCCCATTAAAGCAAAGTAGGGCGTTATACCTGTTGATGTGTGTACAGTGGATCTTAAAGAACATTCTATTTTTGACAAGTTTTCGTCCCATCTGGTTTGATCTGACTGCAGGTAGTGTCTTATACTGCTCAGAATGCTTTGGTTCACCCTTTCACTCGCATTTGCCTGCGGTGAGTGGATAGCTGTCTTCATGTGTTTGATTCCAAACAATGTAAGCAGATTCTGAAAGGCTTCTGATGTGAATTGCCTGCCGTTGTCAGAGTGTAAAACCTCTGGCACACCGAATTTGTGGAATATTTCTTCTACTAGAAATTTATTTACTGATTTCGCAGTTGCTTTCGCCATGACCTTTAGAAGAACAAATTTGGTTTTGTGGTCAAGCACAATGAAGATGAAAGCCTTTCCAGATTTAGTCCGGGGATATGGTCCTAAGAAGTCGACATAAATCTTTTGAAAAGGTCTTTGTGTGATGACTTCTTTTCCCATTGGTGGTCTTAACGTCTGTTTAGGATGTTTTATTTCTTTGCATGTGTCACATTTTGTGACAAACTCTTTTATTTGCGTTGCCATAGATGGCCAAAAGAAAAATTCGCGAATGTTGTGCAGAGTTTTTGCTGTACCTCCATGAGAAGTGTCATTCTCATGAGATTTTCTTATTATCTCGTTTGTTAGCTCCGTGGGTACCCAAATTCTCCAACAGTCGTTTTCGCTTTCAACATCGTCTCTATTGTACTTGACTCTTTTATAAACTATCCCATCACATATCTTAAGATCAGGTAATTGATTTTTATTTTGCTCTATGGTGTCAATGAGCGATAAATATTTTTCATTTTTGAACTCGTTTGAGTTAAAATCAATAACCCCTGTTGTGTTTAGAGTGATTTCTTCCATATCGAGTCGAGACAACATATCGGGTACTACATTCTGCGAACCTTTTCTGTGTTGGATGCTGAATTTATACCCTTGGAGTTTTAGACTCCATCGAGCTAGACGACCATTCAGATCATGCTGTCTCATCAGCCATTGCAGGCTTGAGTGATCAGTAATCACTGTAAAGTCCATTAGCTCGATATACTGTCTAAATCTTTCAACAGCAAGAATAACGGCTAAACATTCTTTTTCTGTAGTTGAATAATTCCGTTGTGCGGAATTCAACTTTTTAGAAAAATATTCTATTGGGTGCTCTTCTTCATCTTCACCTTTTTGGAATAGTACAGCACCAATTCCAACATTTGAAGCGTCGCATTGAACGAAAAATGGTTTTGAAAAGTCAGGGCTCGTCAAGACCGGACTAGAGACTAAACGCATCTTTAATTCTTCAAACGATTTAAGGGCTTCTGTTGTCAAAACAAATTTGGGAGACTTTTTTAAAGTGTCGGTTAGTGGTGCTGTCAGAGTGGAGAATTCATGGATGAATCTACGGTACCATCCTACTGTACCGAGAAATTTTCTAACATCCCTTGGGTTTTTGGGTGGTTTTATATTCATTATCGCCTCTATTTTACCAACATCTGGCTTTAGCTTTCCACCTCCTACGATGTATCCTAGATACCTTAACTCTTTGTGACAAAATTTAGATTTTTGCATATTAATCGTAAGTCCTGCTGCTGTTAGCTTCCTGCCCACTACATTTAACATGTCTATATGCTGGTCAAAGTCAGGCGACACCACAAGAAGATCATCCAGGTATACAAATACACGGTCTCTCAACTCTGAAGGAATCACTTTATCCATCAGGCGGCACATACGTTGCGCAGCATTGCACAGTCCGAAAGGCATCACTTTAAATTGATAATGGGGCCTTCCTTGAACTGTGAACGCTGTCAACGGACGGCTTGATTCCTCCAGAGGAATCTGCCAAAATGCATCCTTTAGATCGATTGCGGATATGTAGTGTGTGTCACCAAGCCTTGCCAGCAAACCGTCAATGTTAGGCAGTGGATAGGCGTCCTTACGTGTCACCTTATTGAGCTCTCTAGCATCTAGGCATAATCGGTTTTTATTAGGTTTTATAACCAAGGTCACCCGATTATTCCACTCAGCGTTTTCTGCCACTTCTATCACGTCTAATTCTAGCATCCTGTCAAGTTCTTCGTACAGAAGCTTCTGTATAGCAGGACTTACAGGGAAATATCTCATCTTTTTGGGCATCGCATTTCCTACATCTATGAAATGTCTCTCAATATCCGTTTTGCCTAATCCAAATTTGGTGTAACATCGAAAAGAAAGTTTGACGTTTTCGAGTCTTATAGATTGTTCCTCCGTCAACTGATGTATATTAGAGTTATTTTCATCTTCAATGTCGATCTGTTCTAAATGTTTGTCACTAAAAGAAATGCTTACACCAAGTTTTTGCCAAAAATCATATCCCAATATAAGTGTTTGCGTAAGATTTGGAACTAAATAGAACATCATTTCCTTCGTGTCGTTTCCACATTCCACAGAAACTAAAATTTTGCCTATAATGAGTTGACCTCTCCCATCAGCTGTCCTGATGGTCGATTTGAAATCTATAATGTTAGCCTTCATTCTGTCTACATTGTCCAAACAGTCCTTTCCCAGGCAACTTATGGAGGCTCCACTGTCCATCAATCCATTTAGTTGTATGCCATTTAGTTTAACATTTAGATACGGTCTGATATCCCTATCAGTCCTTATGCATGCAGAAGCTATTTCCCTACGCTCCTGTTTTCTTTTGGCGTATCCTTGTCTGGCTTTTGATACCTTTTTACTGAGGACAGGTTCAAAATCTTTAAATATTTCCTCCCTTCTGGCATTATACTGTCTTAATCTTTCTTCATATGGGATAATAGTTTTTAAAATTTTATTTTCGCTATGATTATCTTTTTTGTTAGGATTTTTAAGCAGAGTGTTACACACATTTGGCATTGTATCTTCAACATGGGCGGGAGTGTTTGTTGGGTTATGGTCTTTGATCGCTCTATTGTCTGATGCGTTTTCTATAATATTGGGTTCATAATAATGGGTGCTAACATTGTCAGAATCTGTTTCAATATTTAGTATTACGTCATGATTGTTTGGGTTGAAATTATTTGGGTTTATGTCGAGATTACTGCCTACAGACTCTTCTTTCACTGGGTTGTCTCTTGGTTTGAACATGCTGTCCCAGTCCTCACCATGTTCCCTGGTTGGTTTCCCGAACATCGTGGGCATTTGGGTGAAGTCACTCCATCGAACCCACATTTGAAACAGAATATGTTTCGTTGTTCGAGAGGACAGTCAAAGAAGGTATGGCCCGTTTGCCTGCAGTTCCAGCATGTGTACTGCCTAGTTGGGAAAGAGTTTTTATGCAAGGCTTCAATTTCATGAACATTTTCATAGTTTCCTATGTCATTGTCCAATTCATTAACCCTTCTGTTATGGTACTGCTGATTCTGTTGACGATACAATACCCTTTTTGCAATATTCCGCTCGGCACGTTTGCATTCCTCAACTAACTCATCTATAGTTTCAATATTCTTCGGGAAGATTAGTTGAACTAATCCTTCCTTCAGATTATCCTTTATAATACGGACTAGTTCGTATTCATGCATCGGGAATCGCATTTGGTTTTTCAGGCGGTTGACTTCTGATATATATGTATCCGCAGATTCTGAGGGTAATTGTCGTCGTTCTACAATCTTCCTTTGAATATCGAAATCACTTTCGTAAGATCGAAATTTCTTAAGGAAGTTGTACTTGAGATGTTCCCACTCACATCTGGGATTCTGTTGACGGAATTCCCATACCCAATCATACGCTCTTCCGGATAACAAATGATGAAACCCTTTTACAAATACGTCCCAGGGACAATTATAATCTGTTCTTAGGGACTCGGCTCTAAAGATGAAGTCTTCTACGCTGACTGTCTTTGACGTACCATCGAATTTCAGTCCCCATTTTTGGAGTTGAATTGGAGTTAGGGGTTTGTATCCCATAGTGAAGTTCTGCGAAACGTATTGGTTGTGTGGTTCATGGTTTTGGTTTGGAAATTGATATCGTTGTTGATGCTGATAAGTATTTTGTTGTCGAGGATAATGTGATGGATTGTCTTGGTGTTGTTGTGGCTCATTTGCTGAATTATAGTGACGCTGTTGACTCAATGGGATTTGTTGTGTACTTAAATTATGCCTATTGGTCTCATTATGGGTACTATTGGGAAAAGACGCATTTCTTTGAGAATCTATAGAGTCCCTAATGGCTCTAGGAATCATTATAGCCAGATTTTCCTCTATAGATCTCATGATACTTGCTTGAGCTGCTCCGACAGAAGCGTTAACATAGTCACGTATACTCAATCCATTCACGTTTATTGAGGCATTTGGATTGACTTGTTCTTCCTCTAGAGGAGGGAGATTCAGTCTAGCGTTTGGTCTCGACATCCTTGAAAATTCCCTTCTGATTTCTTGGGCAGTTAAACTGCTATATTCTGGTGTCGGTATTGATTCTGGGGAAGATGTCGTTTGTGGACCAAGAGGTGGTTGTGGAAATTGTATCGACATGAGAGGGGTTATAGCCGGTTGGTTTTCTATGATCGTCTGGTTAGCTCCAGACGTATTTGCAGGGGAATTGTGGTTTAAATTTCTAGAATTGTCCACTGCTGTATTGGTGGAAGTTTCAGTTCTGAAGGTCTCTATGTTAGATGTTGATTGTTGTATAGCGTCCGAGTTAGTCCTACCTGCTAATCTACTAGACTGTCTTCTAGGAGGTCTTCCATCTTCAGAAGGCATCGTCTATACAGAATACTAGTACCTAGTAATAGTCTACGAACGTCTGTTTCCTATTTTATACTGAAGAGTTTTTAATGGACTTTGTTATAAAAAAAAATACTAAACTGACGGAAATGAAGGGATATTAATCGACGGGAAATATTCTTCCTAGAATCAAGACTGATATCGTATGAATTTGAATTGGTATATATAGTAGAAAATTACAACAAATTTAAGAAATTAATTTAGGTTAGTATTAAATGATGTAAATATTTTTATAACATAAATTCTAAGTTAATTAGTAAGTACGCCAAAAATCTAATCACTACAAATATCTACAATTTTTTCAGATATAAACATATATATTCAGGCCGAAGATCAGTAACGGATGCAGACATTTTATGGTTTTTATTGAGGTTCGATAACAATCTTATAGTTGTTAAGTATTATTATGTATTTCTAAACTAATTTAGAAAAATAATAATTTAGAACAAAGAATTGTTTCAATAATATTCATAAATATTTCTTTTTTTAATAAAACATAGTGAAAATTTGGCTGAACTAAGACAGGATGGTGTTTATATTTAATATTTTGGGAGAATGTATAATTTTGAAGGTATCCCGACGAAGTTAAATCTACGAAACAAAAATTTAATACAAATCAAAAATGTATTCGGAATCATTTCTTACAACGTTTCAAATTCAAAACTAATGTTTACGCAGCTTTTTAGCTATTATAAATATGATTTTGATATGAACATTGCTTGATCTGATTTGTAGGTACTTAATACTCAAATGATCTCTTGAGATCGCTGCTACACTGACATGGCATGAATGTGCCTTTCGGGACATCGACTAAGGAATCTATCTTCGTATCAAGATTTGGGCTATTGAATCTATATTTTTTTTTTTTAAAATGCCCCACGTTGGGCGCCAAAATGTGATCAACCTCTTTGATGAGTCTGGCGGAAATGGTACAATGGTGTTTTGCTGCGGCTTAGCTCGCCGGATGGGGAGGTTCTTCTTCCACCAGAGGTTGTACATTTTTATTTTTTTGTACCGGGTAATTTATAATGACATTAAAAATTCAAATATTGCAACGGAAACTTCTGGCAACTGCTTTTCAAAATTATTATAATCTATCACAATTCAACCAGATCGAACCCTCTTGAGGACTTGATGTTGGTGTCACTCGGGCTGCCCACCCCATATGACTTCGGCAGTCATCCGTGGCATTTTTGTAGCCTAATTTTGATGAAAAATGCCCCTAACTAATCTTTCCTAAAAGATCTGACCGTTACATCTTCTGCCTTTTAAAAAAAATTATTACCACATATTTTCTTATAATGTTGACTTACATAATAAACATTTTTTTTATTAATTTAATTTTTCTTAAATAAAAAAAATATTTCAATTCATACTAATTTTCAAGAATAATCTATAAATAAATTTTCTTAAATGGATTATTTTGTTGATCTTTCTTTTTTTTTTATATTTTTAAAAATATTTATATACATATATATAATTAGGCCTTTTCATATATATATAATTCTTTACAAAAAAAATATTTTTGAATGATTTTTTTTAAATTTTTATAATTAATTTCGACAAAAAAAATAAAAGCAATTGATTTGATTAAAATTAACTTTCTTTGTAGAATTAATTTTTAATTAAAAAAAAAAAGATTATTACTTATTTTTAGATTTTTAACAATTTTTTTAAACTATAAATTTTAGCAAAATTTTAATGATTTAAAAGTTTTTAAATTATTTAGATTTTAATTCAAATTTTAACATTTAATTTTAGTATTTTTAAATATAGATTTTATTATGGTTTTATTCATATTTTTTTAAATATTTATTTAAATTTTGTTTGTATATTTTTGTTTTTTTAATAATTTATTTTATATATAATATTATTCAATAATCTATGGCAAATTTTAAATGTAATATTTCTTCAATTATTTATGTTAGATTATTAATTTTTAATATATATTTATAGAATATATTTTATTATTACTTTCCCATAATTTTTTTTTTTAATTAATTTATTATTTTTAATTATTTTTATTAATATTCTTTTATATATATTTATATGCTAGTATTGTTTTTTTTATACCTTACTTTATTTTGTTTTTCATAATTTTTAAAATTTTTACATAATTTTAATGTGATTTTATTTATTATATATTTTTTTATAATTGACGATTTCTATTTTATTCTTGTATCTTTTTTATTATAGTTTGTGTATATTTGTTTTTTTTTTTTTGAACAATATATACATTTTCTAACGATTTTTAAATAATACTTTTAATTACAATTGTCTTGATTTTGGCTTACTTTTGATTTTTATTTATTTTAATTTAATCCAAAAATAATTATTTTTATTCAAATTTTAATAATTTTTGATTATATGTTTTAACGATTCTTACAGTCAATCTTTTTTTTTTTTAATTTTTTTTTTTTTTAGAATTTTTTGTATGTTAATCTTAATAGTATACCAAAAACAGTTTTTGGGTACCTTCTGTATATAAGGTTTCGCAAATGCACATAAATCATGTGCTGGGGATGAATTGTGATCCTTTTACATAAGGTACCATGTGGTTTTTCTTTTATATTTTTACACTGAACACAAACAGGACAAAACAATGACAAGACTATATTTCTGATTTCCTATTTTCTTAATTCCACTCACATGTAGCAATTTTTACAGCCGGGTCGATTCCTATCGCCTTTGCTGTATAAGGAATCTCTCCACTAGTCTGTTCATCGACCAGATGTAATGTGGGGTTATGTCTTTGCTACTGAAATTTTTACCACGTTCTCTTGATGTCACCAGGTGGTGCTAAATCTTGTGGGGAATCCCTTTTTTGTGCTATACACAAACAAAATTACACCTGTTTGTTCAAATATTATTATTATTCACTTTATCGAAATAATTTGCCTTTAATTGAATGAAACAAAAAAATATTTTATCGAAATTTTGAAATTTGTTTTATTACACTATTAACCTTTTTAATGGTTAGGTGTGATGTAAGTCTCACGTTAGATTAAATTGAAACGCAGATTTTCACCCACTCCACTAAAAATGTTGACTTTGTCCCGAGTACCAAGGTCAGTTACAACTCCACCTCAATCTACCAATCCCTACATTTTTTCATAAGTTATGCTTGGCAAGCCTGTATTGTTCCTTCCCCAGTATTTTCTGTACAACTACCGACCTATCGTACAACATTTTGTTAGGGGATTGCATCATGTCGTGGATCTACAGTCATTATAATGGAGTGATTCTCTGACAAGAAATGTCCGCAGGGACTTGTCTGATAAAAAAAAATCAGTCCGTACAATTTGGAAACATTACTCGGTCGGCAGATATGTTGTACGGATTTCGACTGCTGCGATGGCAATGCCGTTTTTCTTCGCCCTTGGGCGTATAACAGATTCAATACTTCGCACTACCTAAATAATCTATACCAATGATCAGTACTTGGTACTCGATTGTTGGCAATTGTCAAAACTCACTTACACACACACATCTTGGGTGATACAACCAAAATCACACTATTTGTATTATCGTAGTGTAAGGTAAAATTTTCTGTCGTCACAATTACATATTTCGTTAGTGCGTTGTGTAGTGTGTTGCCCGTTTATCTGTACTTTCGGTATTGTTGTATTTACAATCTCATTGCAGTCGTCCCTACTGCATGAGTGGCTATCTAGCTTAAATATAACAACAAAAACGAGAACACTCTCCAACTGTCTTGCAACACTCTCCAACTGTCTTGCAACCGATATTTGTACTATCGATAAATAAAAATTTATCGATAGTACAAATATCGGTACTGGAAAGATCTGTTAGGCTGCCTAGAAAGGCTGACCCCAGTATGTCCCTTGAGAACTGATACTAACGTATACAATATTTGCCTCTCTAGTGCGAGGAGATATTTTGATCCTCTCAGGTCATACCTTGGCCAGATTTGTCTAGCTACCCTGCAGGTGCCGATTTCTGTCCATCTTTCGTTGGACTGCCTGATTGCCTCTTGCCTAAGCCAAAGCTTGCACGTGGATAGTGGCGCAAATTCTTCGAGAATTTGTAACGTCGTCCCTTTCCTAGCAAGTTCATCGGCTTTGCTGTTCCCCGGGATATCCCTATGGCCAGGCACCCATATGAGGTGTATATTAAACTGCTCAGTCATCTCGTTAAGAGATTTGCGGCAGTCGAGGGTTGTTTGTGAATTTAGGAATGTTGCCTCCAGAGAATTGTTGGCAGCCTAACAGTGATGTACTTTCTCTCGAAGATGTATACAGTTGGTATATAGTCCACTCGGTCGGTTACCATAGCACTACACTTTGATATCCTCATGTGACCGTAGTTCTTGTACATCCACATGCAACTTCTCTCGCCACAATATTAATCGGCAGTATATGGAGTAGGGCTTGTAGAGAGCTTGTAGTCCTTAAGGCTCCGCTTATGCTCAGGCAGGCTGTTCTCTGAACCTTTGTTAGTAGGTTGGTGATGGTTAGTTTGTCTAGTTAGTATAGGGCGAACTACTGGTATATATATCCAGTGGACGATTTTAGGAGAGAGGCCCCACCGCGACCCTACAGCCTTTTTGCAGGAAAATAAGGCGACGTTGGCCTTCCTTACACCTTCCAATACGTTAAGTATAAATAACAGTTTTCTGTCTAGAATTATTCCTAAAAATTTTGCACTTTCAGAAAAGACTAGATCTGTTCCATTTATCCGAGGTGGAGGGTTCACATGTGGGACATTGTTCATCCTAGTAAAGAGAACCAATTCTGTCTTGTTTGGGTTTACGCCCAAACCGCTGCTTCTGGCCCATCTAGCCAATTTGTTCAGAGCCACCTGTAGAATGTCTCGGAGGACGTTTTCGAATTTGCCACTCACTGCGATTGCCACGTCGTCCGCATGTGCCACGACCTTGCAGCCACAACGTTCTAGATCTAGCAGGATATCATTCACCACTAGGTTCCAAATTAGTGGAGACAGTACTCCCCCTTGTGGGGTCCCTCTGTTTACAAACCTTGTTAGAGTTGTGGACCCAAGACATGCTGTTATGCGTCTTCTGTTGAGCAGACTTTGAATTTGTCTAATCAAACTAGAGTTAACTTTTAGATGTGACAGTGCCGCAATTACTGCATCTGAGTGAATGTTTTTAAAAGCCCCTTCTGTGTCAAGAAATGCCACCATGGTAAATTCCTTGAAATGCTCACAAGTTCGTGCAGGGCTGATTCTATAGGCTTCCCCTTATTGTAAGCATGTTTGTTCACCGACAGGTGTTTTGTATCCAGGTTTTCCCTAACGAAATAATCTAAAAGTTTTTCCAGACCTTTCAATAGAAAGGAGGATAGGCTAATTGGTCTGAAGTCTTTTGGCCTAGTGTGTGATATCTTCCCCGCTTTAGCTATGAATACCACTTTGGTATCCCTCCATCGATTCGGGATGTATGAAAGCCTGATGAATGTACTTCAACATTTTCTGTATTTCTGCTGCAGTGATGCCATCTGGTCTAGGTGACTTGAAGGGCTCGAAGCTGTTAATAGCTCCCCTTATTCTGGATCTCTCACTCAACAAGCTAGCAACGTTAGCAGTCCACTCACATTCTTGTTGGTCTTGCTGATCCTCGGGTTCTGTTTGTGAGTTCCCCGGGAAATGTGTGTCGAGCAGTACATTCAGCGACTGCTCGCTGTTTTTTGTCCAGTTATTTGCCTCAACCTGCAAGTAACCCACTGTACAGGGTTGGTAGTATTTTCCTCAGCCTTGCCGCGTCGGAGACCTTTTCCACTTCGCCACAGAAGGTATACCAAGAGTTTCTTTGCGTGTCTTTGTGTCCTTTCTAAGCTCCTTCTTATAGATTTTGAGTTGCTCTTTATAGGCATCCCAAACATTAGCGACCCCAGTAGATTTAGCTTTGTTGAATAGCTTGTTGCAGGTCTTTTTCATAGCAGTTAGCTCAGAAGTCCATCATTGAGGTTTAGTTTTACCCTTGTACCTTGTTTTTGGACAGGCTTCTTCAAGGGAACTATTGAATGATGTAGTGATATGCACGACCAGATTATCCAGACCGGATTTGTCATTCGGTTCATAAAGAAGTTTAGAGTTGAGGACCTTTTTAAAATTCTTTCCATACAAATTCTTGTCTTCCGCACATTTCTGTGAACAGCACTTTTTCAGCGAGTTTGAACTCTATATAATGGTGATCTGAGAATGAGTCTAGTACTTCTTGTCTGTCTTTAAATGTAAAGGTCGGTTTATTACCTATGTTACAAATACTTAGGTTGGTAGTAAGACTAAGGTCAAGAAGCGAACACCTATTGTTTATATCCGTACTACCCCAGATAGTATAATGAACGTTCGTGTCTGCGCCAATAATCAGCTCGACCTCGTCAGACGTTGCTTCTTCTACTACTTCCCTGGATAGAGCAGTCGGTACTACAGCTTCATAAGGCAAGTAACTGGAGACCACCCAATATATGCGATTACCGATCTCCAGACTAGCAGATGTTTGGTCTTTACCACTTAAGTTAGCCAGGAAAAAGATACTTAGATGGCTGGCCAAAATGCAGGTTCTTGGAGTGCCTTCACAGTTGGCCACTAGCAGTTTAAAGTTGGGTGTCCTGATACCGCACACCCTTCCAACCACTGCGTAGGGCTCCTGTATCAGGACGATGTCTACTGCACCTGTGGACAGGTGCAGCAATAGAGGCGTTGAAGCTGTTTTAGCGTGATGGAGGTTAATCTGTAGAATTCTTACCATCATTGGTAATTGACAGATTAACATCCACCCCGACAAGGGTGTTATCGAACTCTTCGTCCGTATCATCGAGAAGCGTGTCCCGCCAGATGCTCAAAGAGTCCGGAAACTCCCATCAGCCCCTCTGTGTCAGAAGTAGAGCTTTCGTCCTCAGAGAAGGACGTTACAGATCTTCTGTTAGAGTTGGAGTCACCAGAAATAATGGGCGTGGGTACCTCAGCACTTCCAGAAAGCCGTGTATCAACCAGTGGAGCTATATCCTGCTTGTATACCTTCAAGACTATAGTCTCGAAGCCATATTGTAGGGTTGCACATGCACGTTGTATATGGGTGGTAGGTTCAGCGTTAAGGATCAAATTGACCTGCCGCTTTTTACCATCCGCCTCACCCACCTTGCTGATTCTCCAATTATGGGCCGGCAGACCAGGATTGGAATCTTTTATTATTTCTAATATGTCAGCCGGGTTGGAGGGCTCTTCTGTAACCCAGGTGATGGCTCTAGGGATGTTGTTTTTTCGACAACATCAAACTGGGCACCCGGCCACACCTCACCCGCTCGACTCAGAGCAGCCTTATACAGGTCTACTGATCTAGCATCTCCGAAATATAAGAGCTTTACTCTCCCCTGATGCCAGCGTGCATCGTTGCATATTGGATGTTTGTCCGGCATTTCTCAACGGACATCGAGGTAATGAGCCATAATGGCTGTTTGCACATGGCTCCATTTGTCCTTGAGGATGGATCCATCCTCACTACTTCTGTCTATAACGGCCATCACTACACTCTCCTTCACCACTTCATTGAATCGCTTGGTGAGTGTCCTGTTGATGGTGACATTAGGGCCCCTTGCCTTTTTCGAAGGCAGGGGTTCATCAGGTAATCTGATTCTTTTGACTTTATTAGCCGTTAACACAGCTGAATTTGTGGCTCTTTCAGCCGGCTCATTGATCTTAGAAGCATCTATGACGCCTTTAGCCCAGGTAAGTGACTTTTTTGTTTTTCGGTAAGAGCCAAAACCTCAACTGCCTCCAATTTCGTCAAAACTCTGAGCGCTATCCGGTGCTCATTGTGCTTCCGTTTTGACGGTCGGACATGACATTTTCCCCTCACTGTACCACCTGTTGTGAGTATTGGTGGGAAATTTTCACCATTTTTGGTGTGGTCGGCTTTGGCCAAGATCAACGGACGGACAGTAGGACGATTGAGGGATCCCCGCTTCATCGGAACACGAAGGCATCCCCTCAACGAATTTATTTATTTTTGTGTCTGTATTAGCCCGTAATAAGTAGTACGATGTAGGCCTTCCAGACTTTGTACAGATTTTTTTGCGATTGCGTTATAGGTATTCCCTAAATAGATTTTAACTATCCGCTCTGTGCTAAATACGTCCTTCGCTACGACTGATCAGCAACGACACCTAGCGTCAGTTAACAAATATGAAATTATCAGCATTTCAGCTCCTATTGCTCTCGTTGACTTCGTTAATCGAATCTGTCGATTGCATTTCCCCCTACCAACAATTGTGCGTCCCTCGCCAACAACTTCGTTGCATTTTGTTGTTTGTTACTCGCGAAGAAACACACACCCTAATACTCGAATAGAGAGAGTCGACGTCACTTGAGCTCGGTTTCATACCCCAGTAGGAAAAATAGTGAAAACAGACATATATTACGTCTTTGAAAAATAAATTAAATATTTTTTGTCGTGATATTTTTGTGAGTATCGTTGGGTGGTACACTTCTTTTTATTTCCTTTCCATCATATACGACACCGTACACCCTACATTCGGTCAATTTGACTTGCTTTGAAAATTTTCGTAATAAAATTTATTGTGTTATTGTTTTTCGTTCGCGCTCTTCTAGCTTATAATTTCTTGCTGACTACATACTTCGCTGTATAATCTTGTTGTTGCACTCTACAGTCAACCATAGTCACCCTACGGTCAGTCTAGTTGATCAAAATAAAAATGTAATTATTTTTTTAATTTCTTGTTGTTTTTCTTGTGGTTTATCGCATTTTATTTAGTCGTGTACCTTCGCGTACCCTATATTCGGTCCTAATTTTATAATTTTGTAGAATGTCTAATTTGAAAAATTCTGACAGTCATAATTTGAACTTGCCGCCTATCGACATTGATGTTTTCCACGGTGATTTCGTTACTTGGACTACGTTTCGGGACCACTTTTCGGCGATATGCATAAACAATTCGCGTCTTAGTGATATTGAACGGCTTTGTCACCTGGTCCAAAAAATCAGCGGTGAGGCAAGGGAAGTAGTCTTGAGATTCCCTCTCATCAACAGGAGCTTCGCTTTGGCCTGGAAAGCATTGGAAGATGCGTATGACAACAAACGCATTCTTGTTAATAGTCACCTAAATCTCCTCTTTGATTTTCCCGTGCTAGACCGCGAAACTAGCTCTGGTTTAAAGACCATACAACGTGGAATAAATGGGTGTCTTTCGACAACGGCAGTCTACGACGTCGTGATTGACCATTGGGATCACATATTGGACTTTCAATGCCTCCGTCGTTTACCGAAACGTACTGTTACTCTATGGGTACAGAGTGTAAAAAATAACCTCCTGGCACGACTTGGATTCTTTCCTCACGGTAAGAATTCAGACTTTAGTTTGTCTTCGGGAGCTCAGGGGTCTTGACTCTGACAAAAAGCCCGTGGTGAAGGAGACATATTTACATTCTACGAATGTCTCCCCTTTGAGTCCTCCTAGTCACCTTCGAACATGTGTTGGTGCTTTGTCAAAAGCAGAGTCATGTATTGCGTTCTTGTTCTAGATTCAAAAACCTTTCGGTTAGTGATAGATTTTCCAGGGTATTACGTAACCTACTTACTATTTTAATTTTAGGCGCCATATGAAATTCGATATACCAATGATGTGGAAAAAGCCGCTATGCCATTCCACAGACTGTTATTTTTGCCTCACCACAAACAGTGGGGTAGGGAGATTTTTAAAATGGAACTACGCTCAAGTGGGATCGTTTGCACTTCCAGTACCACATTCGAATGATGTACCATATCCAGTGTGCCCTGGTGCATCTCTTCAAAAAGCAGAATCGTCAGATCAAGAGTCCGAGTCAAGTGCAAGCGAATTTGGGGCGTGCAGAAAGCGAAAATTACTGTCACAGGCCGAACTAAACGATTGGGTGCGCGATTTTGGTCTCACTAAGGAGAAATCCGAACTTTTTGCGTCTCGGATGGTACAGTGTGGATTTGCGGATTCAGAAGTGAAAGTAACAGCGTACAGGAAGCGTCACCAGCAGTATGCACAATTTTATACAAAGAAAGACGAAATATGTTTTTGCAGCGACATTTCCGGCTTGTTCCAAGAGCTTCACCAAATTCACAACCCCAATGAATGGAGGTTGTTTATTGACAGCAACAAAGAGAGCTTGAAGGCAGTTCTCTTACATAATGGGAATGAAAAGCCATCTCTTCCTATTGCTCATGCGGTTCATTCAAAGGAGAACTATGAAACTATGAACATTTTGCTGAAATGCATAGAGTATAGCAAATATAATTGGAAAATATGCGCCGACCTCAAAGTTGTGGCCATTCTATGTGGACTCCAAGGAGGCTATACGCGACATTGCTGTTTTCTGTGCCTTTGGAATAGCAGCGCTGATGATCAGCATTATATTAAAAAAAAAAATGGCCGGAACGAACGAAACCTGTAGTTGGAGAAGCGAATGTTCAGCGCAAACCACTAATAGAGAACCGTGAAAATATAATACTTCCGCCGCTGCACATAAAATTGGGTTTGATAAAAAATTTTGCCAAAAAATTGGACAAAGAAGGTGAAGCTTTTGCCTATTTACGGTCAATTTTCCCTTACCTTTCGCTGGCAAAAATTAAAGAAGGAGTCTTCGCAGGACCCGAGATAAAAAAAATGTTGAAAGATGAAACATTCCCGAAGCTGTTATCACCCATCGAAGCCGCAGCATGGAATTCCTTCAGGCTTGTTGTGGAAAACTTTTTAGGAAACAACAAAAGCGATAATTATAAGGACATAGTTGAGGATCTGGTAAAGAACTATGAAGCAATGGGTAGGTTTTTTTGAAAAAAATGTTCATTTAAATAGCGTTTTAATTCTCGTTTTTTTTCATTTTTGGGTAGGAGTGCACATGTCACTTAAAATACACTTTTTGCATTCTCATTTGGATTTTTCCCTGAGAATTTAGGAGACGTGAGCGACGAACACGGCGAGCGCTTTCATCAGGAATTGAAGGCTATGGAACGACGCTATCAGGGCATCTATGACACGGCTATGATGGGTGACTACATTTGGACCCTAATACGTGAGACCAATTGCAGCGAATACAAAAAACAAAGAAGAAGTCAGCTGTTTTTCCACATGGCATAAAGTGTACAGTTATATCTTTGTTTCTACTCATTTTTTTTGGGCGTTGATTTGGTTAATTTCGTTAGTTTAGCTAACCTGGCACATCCATTTCTAATTGTGCCATACATTGAGTATGTAGTGCTCTAAATAAATTAAAAAATAATATACTAAGACTAATTTGTTTATTTTAAATTAAGTTCAAATGTATTTATTCGTTTGCGTTGGGTAGGTAAGCTGTGCAAATAATGAAAATCAAAATATCGTGAAATAGCGGAATTTCGGTCTTTTACCAAAAAAATTATAAGTCCGCCATTTGTTGTCAGATTTTGTTAAGTAAGTGCTTATTTTCTTTGGAAAAATGCCAGCTATACGTAAAAAAACCAAAATCGCTGTTAGCATCGCGTTTTATATTTTATATGAATTTTTCTGCCACATTTTTACTAAAAACACGCAGTTTTTTAACCTTTTTAAGCCGCCAACATCAAAACTACTCACCCGATTTGAAAATTTTCTGAGAATGAGTTGTAGACGGCTCAATTTGCTTTAATTTGAGTAGTAGTAGGATCAAATACGTCAAAGAAGACGAAAGATATGCTAAAAATTGTAAGTGTACCTCCAAAAATTTAAAAAAAAAGTTCAAAAATTTGTATCTCGAAAACCAATCGACAGAAAAATTTTTAAAACTCATTTTCGTGTTTATTAGGTCAAAATCAATGAGAAAAAGTATGCTAGAAACAAATAACAGAGAAAATTTTGTTATTTGTGACCTAGTGATATTATCCAATAATGAATGCTGGGTCTCGAGATGGGTGATGGTGTTGCGAATAGTACGCTCAGTACTATTGTTCAAGTTGAACGATTTGTAAACGTTGTTCAGGCGTAAGTCTTTCCATGATGAAATGCCAAACAATACTTAACAAAAATTACATGACAGCATGACACGACTCACACGTGATATGTCAAAAAAAGGCTATTGAAAAAAGTATCTCTACTTGGATCACCCGTTATAAGAAAGATAAACATGATGAACATGAACCACATATTTTAGCATAACTCGAGAACCATTTATCCTAACTACTTCAAGAATGCTTTAAATAATTCTAAATTAAGTAGACTTCATCTTCTTTTAATATGAATTGTTCATCCCATCAGCGGTTTCAAAAAGATCTGACAAGATATTGCGAAAAATACAACGTTTTTAGAAAATGTTAATAACTGAAATAATGAATTTTTGACAATAATAAAATATTTATTTTTTCAAATTACTGCTATTTTTGTTTAAAAAATGTCCTCCGAAGGTTCCAAGGGCTCTTTGTAAATGTCAGTAATGTCCTCCTTTTTTGGCACAACTGTCCTCCATTCAGAACAATGTTTATGGTAACCCTGCACATTTGTGACTTTAACACTATTCTGCCATTCAAAAAACTGTACACTTGTTGTGGTAGGGTATGTTGAGTGATGCTCTGCTGCTTACTTAGATGTAAATAATAACGCAGCTGATGGACAAAAGAGAACACCATTCGGAGTTTCGACACTTTCTTTCGATCTGCAAATTCGCGTGGTACAACAAACGGATAAGTTGAAGTGCTCCAATATTTTTTTGCCCGCAAATCAGTATCAACGACAACATTATGCGAGCCCAGCTTTTGTGTTTAATTTAAGTGTGTGGCTGTGGCAAGTAAAACCTTTGACTGTACCACGAAATCTACTGAGGAGTTGTGCTGTAGCACTTCTATAATTTTATGTGGCCTACCGTGTATTGTGTTTCCGTGGTGCTAAGGAGTCATTAAACCCCTACCCCACCACATAAACTCTTTTTGGAATAGCCTTGGAAGCTAAACCCAACTTGTTGTATTGTAAGCGTACGGTGACCACATAGACAGCTATAGCAGTCCAATTCCTAGCGGATATCATTCTACGCTGCGTGTTGAATCAACGACGAGAAACTAGCTAAAGTTGCAGCGACCTGAATGAGTGCGTGAATGGCATGTGTCAATAACTACATCGGCGCTGCATTCTTCGCCACCTCTACTGTCAACACCATCATCCAGAGGGACTAAAATCTTGGGGTCTTCAACAACTTCAACTTCTTCACCAACCATTACCACTGGCACTACTAATATTGCTGCTAAATATGACGACTGTTGCCTGAGAAGCTCAGCTCTCCACCTTCTATTCCTTTCTGCAGATCTTTCAGCGCTTGGCCTTCGTATCTGCGGAATTATGGATTCACAGGCATCATATTACTTATATGAATATATAAGAATGATAATTTTGTAAACTAAATTACTTATAATTTATACTTAAATTTTCAAAATCACATTCTAATTTGTCTATACATAAAATATTAAAATTTCCTTTCTTGTTTTTCCGCCAGAGAAAATGCACCATGTTTCATATTTGAAAGAACAGAAACGTATTCATCAGTAGTAAAGTTGATTTCATGGGATTTTAAAACATCTACCACACTACCAACACGACGATTTTGAGCGCTCAATATCGGCAGGGAAGAAAGGGTGCATTAACCTAATAAATTTCGTGACATCAACATAAAGAAATTCCATCATCCTTCTTTGAAAAGGATCAGAAAAAGTAAGTCTTGCAATAATTTGATTCAAACTTGGTATTCTTTCTGGCTGGAAAACACTAAACTAAATAAACTTAATGTAAACGTAAATCGATTTTCAAATATTAAATACATATAAAGAAGACTATTAAATCATGAACTATAATAAGAATATATTAATTAGTTATATACAAATCTAATTTAAATATATTACTATGAAGTGGTAAATTAACCTGTTTAATTTGGGAAAGATGCCGGGAAAACAGTATGAAGCCTAATTGTAGAATTGAGTTCAATTTTGGGGCTATTGCAAAAATAGGTCAAACAATAGCCAAGGATATGTAATTTACTTATAAGGAGAGGGTAGACCCAAGGATTATAACATCTATAAAATCCTCGAGAACTGGTGGAATGTATGAAAAGAAGAGGAAAATTGTGATCGTTGCTTAAAGACATCTTAGATTTTTTTTGTGTATAGTTCTGGTGAGAGACGATCCCACTAGCCAGGCCATTGCTGTTTTGGGCAATTGGACGACCCAGGACCATAACAAAATGGCACCCAACGTGGGGCTGATTCTCTACCAAGGGGAAGTGATCCCTACCAACAAGAAGAGTGTTTCCAAAAATAAAAATATTTTAAAATCATGTGAGATCTATAATTAATGAATTTTTGAACATCACCAGGATAGTTTGAAGAGTTGTGATTAGGAATAAGAGTTGCTAAAGTTTTGTGTCTTTGATAGCCTGTGTGCTAACTATGATTAATCGTCAGATTTTCAAATTGTAATATTACTAAGCGTAGTACTACTAAGTGTGGTATCTTGACTTGTGAAGCACATGACTTCCGGCAATAGTGTTTTCTTCTTAGTACAGAGTTTAGAATATTAGTAATTTTGGTGGTATCCAAAACTTCAACGACATAAATTTGTGGTAATCTTATTGTTGATTAAAAGAAAATGACATCACTAATAATTGCATCTGTGATGTTAAGTTTGTGTCAAAGTTTGATAGGACGTCAGAATATCGTACATACCCTAAGAAAAAAATTGCGTCTGTAGTATATATTCTGGAAACATATTATATTTGGGAAAAATTACTGTTTTCCTATAGGTAGGAAAACAAATTCTGTAGCCGATTTAGATATTTCCCCGTTTTTTAAGATAATTTGCACCAAAACTCCGAAAAAAATATCATTGATAAGAGAGATATTCAAACTTTTTTTCCGGTATGTAAATATAAAATACTTGCACTAAAGTATATTCTATTTAAATTTTGATCCCAAACATATTATGTTTCCTGTTTTTTTCTCCGTGTAATCAGGCCGAATACTTCGGCAATCAAATTTTCGTAGTTGTTTTTGTTCGATATATCTTAGATTACTGACTACACCCAGTTTAGCTACATGTTGATAAAGCCATGGCATCTTAACCCAAATGTAGAATTTTATGAAAGTTTTGAAAACTAAAAAAATATTGTTTTGCATGTTGTGATTTGAACATATAATTCTCCGACATTGTATTACAAAATAAATCTTAATGAGACCAACTACTCGTTCGCAAGCTAGGCAAGAATAGGAAATAGAGCCAGCACACCAGATCAATTTGATGATTCGATTTCAAATACTACAGTATTAGAAGGTTTTAGTGAAACGAACTCAACAATTGTAGAGGTACATAGTGAACTTGAAAGAGGAAACATGTCTAACGAAGAAGGCAATCCAAACTCGAGCGATAGACAGCCATCAGTCGAATCTTTACTTCCTAGTATTTCCCAACGAATTCAAAGCGAAGCCTCGTCGATGGAGGAAAGACTCCTCTTAAAAATTTCAACACTTTTGGAATCTCAGAGACAAGAGATACCCGAATTTCCACAAGACATGCCAATACACAGACAATGTTCTAGAGGAGGTAGGGGTATAAACCGTAATAGGAACTCGGGAAATTTTAATGCTCATATGCCAACAAACTCAAATACACAAACGACTTCGAGTCAATCTCTAAACCATGAAAGTGTAGAAACCCAACCTCATACTTTAGCTGATTTAGATGAATTGCTTCGACGGATACAAACTATGAGTTGTGATAGAAATGATGTTAGGCGACTTGAAATGCAACGTTGGAATATTTCATTCTCTGGTGACGGTTCAGGTCTACGAGTAGATGAATTCCTTATTCGTGTAGAACACATTGCAATCACTCAAAGATATTCTCTAGAAGAAGTTGTTCGCAACATTTACATATTATTGCAAGGATTGGCTGCATCGTGGCTCTTTTCTTGGCAGGCACGCAATCCAAATCCATCTTGGAATGAATTCAAAAATAAATTAAGAGATCATTTTTGCACTGCTGATACAGATTGTGACATCGAACAGATTGTGAATAGATCTCAACGATCGGATGAAACATTTGATCAGTTCTACCATGTAATTACTAAATTAAATTCCAGAATGGAAAATCAGAGATCGGATGCAGATTTAATTGAAATTTTGAAGCGAAATGTTAATCCTAAAATGACAGTATTTATTCATAATTCTAAAACTAGAATTGTATCGGAATTTGTAAAGGAATATCGACGAGCAGAACGTGACATAGCAAAAGTTGAGGGGAGCATTAACCGAAATCGTTCAAGGATAAATGAAATCAATTTCATTGACGAATTTGAGCCTTCAAGCGATGATATACCTCAAATTGATGCGATGATTTCTACTAAGAAACGTGAACTCCCTGATCGTTCCAAATTAACTTGCTTTGACTGTAAGAAGATCGGACATATTGCAATTAATTGTCAAGAGAAGTCTAATAGGATTTTCTGTTATCGATGTGGAAAGAACAATTATGTGGTTTCCAATTGCACTGACTGTAACGGAAAAAACTTTCGAACTCATAGATAGCTCTCCCGGAATCGACACATATTTTAATCTACCAAATCAGAATCAAAATAAAACCGGCTATGCCGAAAATATTTACCCTGACTTACAACAACTTAATGCGACACTAGAAGATATTCCACCAGATTTCCGCGATTCATTTGTAAAAAGATGGCAACATGGCAAAAGGTCCGGAATCGTATTTTTAATGAAGAAGACAAAACAGAAAGAGAAAATACTTTGTCAGCCCGTATTTTGAAGACACGCCAACGTCATAAGAATCTTAGAGCTGAATATAGTCGTATAGTCAGTTCTGTTATTAATATGAATAAAGTTGATACAAGACCATATGCTCAAGTCACCCTATGGGGAAAACCCATTTCCGGCTTGCTTGATAGTGGTGCTAGCATGTTACGTGATCACAAAATAAACTTCCGTCCTTTAAAATCGTCACTTAAAGTTGCTAGTCGCTCTTCTTTACCGGTAATTGGAAGGATTGAGACTGATATTACATATCGAGGTGAAACAAGAAATATCACATTGTACATTGCTGCAGATTTAAGTCAAAACTTATACTTAGGATTTGATTTCTGGATTCCTTTTTGATTGGACAAATTTACCGTATCGGAGATATGTACTCCATGTTGCACTGCAGATACAAATACCCACCAATTGAATCCAGATCAAAAACAAATGGTAGAAAGAATAAAGTCAATATTCCCTCGTTTTCAAAGTAAGGTCTGGGTAAGACTCACTTAATGGAACATCATATCGACACTGGAATGGCGACACCTATTAAAAAAAGGCACTATCCGATATCTCCTGCTATGGAGGCTCTCTTCTATATGAGGAATTGGATAGGATGCTTAAGTTGGGCGTAATTGAGGAAAGTAAAAGCCATCAAAAGGTCATCTCCAGTTGCTACAGTAGTAAAGCCTGCGAAAACGCGAATATGTTTAGACAGTCGAGACCTCAATAAAGTTACCGTTAAAAATGCATATCCAATTCCCCATATAGAAGGCCTACTTATGCGTCTGTCCGATACGTTTTACATTTCTGCAATTGACTTAAAGTATGCCTTTTGGCAGATCCCTCTGTCGAAAAAATGTAGAGAAAAACCAGTAAGGAAAGACAGAAAGTCGGGCGGGGCCGACTATATAATACCCTACACCTACCTACCAATGCGAAAATGGGCATTGCGATAAGAATTTGGCATTATTCATACATGTAATAAGCAAACTCTCTCTGCCGATTTTCGTACTGATCGGATATAAAACACGGTTTCTACAGTGCGTACATGTCAAATCGGGTGTAACATATATATTGGGACTATGTTTAAATCTGAACCGATTTTCCCCGAATTTGGCAGTGTTCATACATGTAATAAGAAAACTCTCTCTGTTAAAATTCGTACTGATCGGATATAAAACACGATTTCTACAGCGCTTAAATGTTAAATCGGGTGGAACATATATATGGGGGCTATATCTAAATCTGAACCGATTTTCCCCGAATTGCGCAGTGTTTTTTCATGTAATAAGAGAACTTTCTCTGCCGAATTTCGTACAGGTCGGTTGTAAAATACGGTTTCTACAGCGCTTTCATGTCAAATCGGGTGAAACATATATATGGGGACTATATCTAAATCTGAACCGATTTTCCCCGAATTTGGTAGTGTTTATTCATGTAATAAGAGAACTCTCTCTGCCAAATTTCGTACTGATCTGATTTAAAATACAGTTCCTACAGCGCTTACATGTCAAATCGGGTGAAACATATATATGGGGGCTATATCTAAATCTGAACGGATTTTCTCCGAATTTGGTAGGGTTCATTCACGTAATAATAAAACTCTCTCTGCCGAATTTCATAAAGATCAGATGTAAAATGTGGTTTCTACAGCGCTTACATGTCAAATCGGGTGAAACATATATATGGGGACTATATCCAAATCTGAACCGATTTTAACCAATTTCAACAGGGATCGTCCTTGGGCCAAAAAAGAGCACTATGCTAAATTTCATCACAATCGGACCATAAATACGACCTGCACTTTGATTACAAGAATACATGGACAGACAGACGGACATGGCTAAATCGACTCAGAAAGTGATTCTGAGTCGATCGGTATATTAAACAATGGGTCTATCTCTTCTCCTTTTAGGTGTTACAAACAAATGCACAAAGTTTTACTCGATTTACTCGTCTTTTCGCGAACATTCGATGAACACATAAATCTTTTGGAAAGAGTAGCAAAGTGCATTCAGTTGAGTGGTCTAACCATAAACTTGGAAAAATCTCGTTTTTGTATGAAGGAAGTTAGGTTAGGTTAGGTTAGGTTGAAGAGAGGAGACGTTTAAACGTCTCATATCCATGGACATACACTTAAGCCAGTGGTTCGGCCTCTTGTGCGCTCCTTATTTATGATCTTGTTACACCTCACGAGTTACAGAAAATCGGTACTAGACACGAATTTTCTCAGTATCTTCCAGTCATATTCTCTGAGATGAGTAAAGTCTGGTAATATGTCGGACCCGAAATGTTGGGATCTTGCATGTGTGAAAGCCGGGCAGTGACACAGAAAATGTTCCATCGTTTCGATGTTTACTCTGCATGCCCTCTAGTCCTATGCGATGAAGATGTGCTTGTAAGCTTGAGTGTCCCGTTAGAACACTCATCATCTTACTAATATCGATCTTGTTTACTTGACTTTTTTCTTTTCATTTGGGTCACCCTACTGTTGCGCTATTCCACGCAGTTTTGTGAGCCATCACTGCCCAGTGTTTCAATTAATTTTTCGTGGCTTCGAAAGGTTTCCAATTTTCCAAGTTTATTACTCGAAGTCCTCTGCCCTTTGAAGACAAGCTGTTTGCCCGTTCATTTCCAATCACTCCGTTGTGTCCTGGTACCCAGCAAATACACAATTCACCATGGGCTGAGTAATCATTTATCGTTCTTTTACAGGCCAACACAGTTCTGGATTTTACCCTTTCCGATGATATTGCTTTAATCGCCATTTAGCTATCTGTGAAGATGTTGGCATATTTAGGCTTTGTCGTGTTACTGAGCCAGTTCACACACTCCGTCATTGCTCGAACTCCGTGTAGCAGCTGGTTCCCACTGGCACATGTGCCAAAGTTCCATTTTCCCTGGAGCGTCTTTCTGGCAAAGCCGCACTTCAGGAATGCGGTCGGAGATTTCTGGCGTTTGAATGTGACCAGCTAGAGATTCTAGTCTTCAGATGGTACGACTTGTGGTCTCGATTTATCCATTCACCCATCACTTGTAGACGTCTTGCTGTGAGGACTGTCTCATACTGTATACGGATGTCTATTGGTTGGATGTGCAGTATAGTCTCCAACGCTTTTGTTGGTGCAGTTCTGAATGCCCCGCTTATGCCTAGACAGCACATACGTTGAATTTTTTGCAAAGGTGTTACGTTGCACTTTTTGTCCATTGATGTCCACCACACTACCCAGCGTAGGTTATTATTGGTCTAATCACGCTCATGTAGAGTGATTCATATTTGGACGTAGTCCCCATTTGAAACCTATAGCTCTTCTGCACAACGACCAACATCTGTAGGCTTTGTAACTCTTTCTTCAAGATGATCTTTCCAGTACAGTTTCTGATCCAAGATTACTCCCAAGTATTTTACCTTTTCAGTTATAGCAATTGTCTTATTCAGGAATCGAGGCCGGGTAAAACGTGGGAGCTTCGTTTTCCTTGTAAATAGACATATTTCTGTTTTGTCTGGGTTAACATTTAATCCCCTTGGTTGTGCCCAGTTATATGCTATGTTAAGAGCCTCTTCAGCTCTTCTGCATAATAGATTTGGATGAAAGTCCCTTAGAAGTATTACAACGTCGTCTGCATAACAGACTGGATTAAGTCCTTCATTGGTTAGGGCTTTTAGGAGACTGTGTATCGTCGTCAGGGACGTATACAGAGGGGGGGCCCGGGCCCCCGAAATGTTTCAAACATAGGCATAAACTGTTTACAATTTTCAAAAACACGAAAAATATTTGGAAGGCCGTTAAAAAAACAATACAAAGCGTAAAAAATGGTAACAGTAAAAGTAATAAAAACTAAAAATAACAAAAGTACATGGTTTCCTCGCTAAAACTTTTTAAATTATGCATCGATTTTCTTCGGAATGGTCTCAATTTATTAATAACCTTGCAGAGTTTACGATAAAATCACAAAAATATGACAATTATGCGTTTCCAGATGTTTTTATGAGGCTTTTATTAAAAAATTATTAAAATTTTCTCAAAAATATGATTTTTTGCAATACTTTGTAAGATATCGTCGAAACCGCTGAACGGATGGAAAATTTTATTGTGCAAAGTTGAAGGCTACTTAATTCTGAAGTTTGTAAAGCTTACCTGAACCAATTCGGATGAAAGGTTCTCTAGTTATGCCATAATATGTGGTTCAACCTCTCTTTTTTCTTAGCCTAAAGGGTTGTCTCTTTAAATTCTCGCGATAAGCTGTGATATGGAAAGAAATTTGTGGTTGAACCACATATAGTGGCATAACTCGAGAACCATTTATCCGATTTGGTTGAGGAAAGTTTTAAAGAATTAAATATTAGTAGCCTTCATTCACTTCATATAATACCATTTTCCATCCGTTCAGCGGTTTCGACGATATACGAGTATTACAAAATATTGCAAAAATATTTGATTTTTTGATAAAATTTTAATTTAAAAAAAAAAAAAACTCGTATAAAACAACCTAAAAATGAGTAAATGTTATATTTTTATGATTATATCGTAAAGTCTGTTCGGTCATGAATTAAACGAGCCCATTCCGAAGAAAATCGATGCATAATTTAAAAAGTTATAGCTAATTTTGTAAGGTTTTATCTTTAAAACATTCTTATCGATGTAAAATTTACAAAAACAAACTTTAAAAGCTAACATTGGAGATTTTGACGTTTAGAATCAGAATCTATGCATTAAAACAGAAACCCAAGAAACAATTTTGTTTTTGTCGACCGGTGTAATATTGGTTGACTTTAAATTTATGATAACAGATATGGCGAAAATTAAGTTAAAATTACATTTATGATTTCTTATCTATTTACCTTTTTAACATGTAGGTTGCAGTGATGGAATGAGTTTGCACAACCGTGTATGTAAATTAGACTTTATATTGGGTGTGGTAATAAGTAGTGCGGTTTTGGCCATTACACAGAACTTATCACGGTATTTGCAAACGATTAACCTATATATAATAAAGGCTTACGAAACCGTAAAATTGGCAACGACTAAATTAAGTGACATGCGTAGAAATTCAGATGCGGAGGTTGATAAACTGTTTGAAGAATCCACACAACTTGCAAGAAGTTTTGGAATAGAAGCTGCACTACCTAGAAGAGTGGGCACTCAAAAGTATAGGGCTAATATTCCTGGTTCAGAAGCCAAGGCGTATTTTAGGACAACATTGTTCATACCATTTCTGGACGAAGTAATATCACATTTAAATAATAGATCCGAACATGAAGCTATAATTACAAGTCTGTTAAATATCGTTCCGATAGGAGTTGTAAATCTAATAAAGGAAGATTTCGAAGAAGTCAAACTTTTTTTCAAAAACGATTTAAAAAATTCAGCAAAATCTGTTTCAGCTGAAATAAGTATATGGATTGATTATTGGAAGCAGAAGAATGATAAGCCATCAAATGCATTAGATGCTATTTTAGTTTGTGACGAGGACATGTTCCCAAGGGTTTTTACCCTATTGCAGATACTGGCCACAATACCAGTGACAACGGCATCTGCTGAGCGAAGTTTCTCGACGTTAAGAAGAATAAAAACTTATCTCCGGAACCGAATGGAAGGAGAAAGGCTATCTTATCTGGCTTTGATGTCTATATACAAAGATGAAGTCAAAATCGATGAAATAATTGTTATATTTCTTTCAAAAAATCGAAGATTACATTTTTAACTCTTATGTATTTTATTATAAAAAGTTTTACTGATCTCGTACTAAAGTACACATTTATATTTAGGAATAAAATTCGAATAAAAAACTAAGGAACTTTACATCCATTACCTACACAATAAACGCAATTTTTTAATTGTTTATCTTTGTTATGGAAAAAAAGGTTGGTTTCCTATGTTAAGAGTTATGAGGTCATTTATATTCAAAAATTCGATAAGGGCGTGTCCCCTTTTATTGGTGTTAGTACTACCCCAAGCGATATGATGGGAGTTGGCGTCACATCCAGCTAATAACTCATTACTTGTGTGTTTGGATTCCCTCACCAGACGTAGTAATTCCGACGTAGGTGGCAATGTCGGCGCATCTAATGGCAGATATATTGACGCCAGGTACGTATTTCCATTAGCTTGCCTCAGCACCTTTGCGTCCGATGTTGACAACTCTGGAGAGAAAATAAAACATAAGTTTTTATGACACAAAATACAAGTCCTTGGACGAGTACCTGTGTTAGCGTAGAAAAGGTTATAGTTCACATGGTTTAATCCAGTAACCTTGTTGCTAGTTGTCCATGGTTCCTGGATCAAAGCAATATGAACCCTGCCTTTATTTATGATGTCCATCAGAGCGTTGGATGCTGTCTCGCTCCGGTGGAGGTTTATCTGGATGACCTCAATCATTGCCTTTCCAGTAAAAGTTTCTTTTGGGAGTCTATCCTATCTGGTGGCACTCCCTCACATTGGCGTAGCAATGGATTTATGCTGGGGAGGGCTATAGCTCCCAGAATAAAAGTTTGTTTTTATGGTTTAAAATAATTCACAAATGAAATTGTCAGCAAAAATTAGGAAATTATATCATATTGAAATATAATTTCTTACAACCTTTCTATGATAAATTAATATATTGCATTAAGAATAATTCGGACTTTTAAATGTTTAAAGAAAAAGCAAGTAAAAGCGTTAAGTTCGGCCATGCCGAATCTTATACTCGTACATATAACCTCCACCATGCATAGCATGTGAATGGTTTCGGGCACAAATAAATTCGTATTGCCAAATTTCAGCCCGAATCGTTGAAATTTGTGGTTTTTGTTGAGTTAAAAATTAAAATCTAGAGGGACTTTTGTATGGGGGCTATAACCAAACATGGACCCCAGTTACCAATTTTCAGACCGATCAGTTGAAATTTGTATCGTTAAGCAGTCAAATCGGAGAAATGACTAAATCGTCTTAAAATTTTACGAATTTTTTAATTTCACTAACAATTTTACTACATAGTTTTCGATATAAGATGTTTCGATGTCGATCTTAGTCATGTTTTAATTCGACGCATCGCAACGATGTCTTTTACAGCCAGAAGATCTTAGTTGCAACATGCATTTGGATAAATATTTAAAAAGATTTTGTTTTTATACTATCTTTTTTTGAATCTACAATTTATGTATTTTTATCAACCTTTTCTTTCTCTGATTAGCTTATTGTCATAACGAGTCTTGAAGATATTTTTAGCACAATAATTTCTGCAGTTAGTGATCCCATATCAATTTGCACGATACTTCTATTATCATCTATGCATTCAAAAGTTAAACGCAATCGGTTTTATGTCATGTTCATGTTTTATCTCAAATTACATTTGCACCATTATAAGACTTTCAATTATTGAAATATTTTCCATTTTATTCGTCCACAAAAAATCCAGAAAAAATGTATGAAAAGAATTGGCATTGCAAGTAGATGCAGAACAATTTACGACGCCTAAGAATCGTTCTTATACAGGGTTTACCAACGAGAGTTGTTATTTTGCATCACCTGGTATTCCGGTAGCTGTCACTTTTGAAGCTTTTATTCTTTGACATTTGAAAGTAGAAACTACGCCATTACAAAAATGGAACGATACACGATTCAACAACGCATTGAAATTATTAAAATTCGAAAATCATCGAAAAGTCATCGTGACTGATGATGATTGGACCTTACTTTTTCGAAAATGAGTTACGGTGAATGGATTGCGTTATCGAGAGATGATTAATGATTTTATATGGTCGGAGTTGGATGGTATTGATCTGGACAACGTTTACTTTCAACAAGACGGCGCTACGTGCCACACAAGCAACGAAACCATTGCTCTGTTACGGGAAAACTTTCCGGACCGTGTTATCTCTCGAAGAGGTGATCACAATTGGCCACCGAGATCTTGTGTTTTAACACCTTGCGACTTCTTCCTTTGGGGCCACGTGAAAGATAAGGTCTACGCCAACAGCCCAGCGTCATAGGGCAGCCACTTTGCGATTTGGTCATGGAAAATGTCATGAAAAGGATATGGTCCTGTAAGCGTGGTCGTGGTGCCCATTTGGTTGATGTTGTTTTTCATTACTAAAGGCATACCTTCCTCTTTATTATGAAATAAACATCCGATAATTTGTCTCAAAAAATTGCATTTTTCTTTGAATACCAAATTAACACCTCTTGTTGGAAAACCCTTTACATCCAAATTGATTGCAAACCCTTGAGTTTTGAGATTCATTACAGCATTTGCAAAAATTTATATTATTTCTGGCATTGGTAACAGTAAAATTGATAGATGATTGGCGTTGATCAAATTAAAACATCCAGCTGAAATACCTGTGGGGGGGGGGGCTAAAAAACTTCTGGGGTGGTATTAGACCACCCCAGCCACCCCCTTCCTACGCTTATGCTCCCTCATTATTTGGTAGTGGGTCATTCTCCTCCTTTCGTTCACTACCTATTACACCATCTTCCAGTCGACAATTTTGAGAGGCGGTGTTATTTTTTGTCGCTCCCTCATTGTTTTGAATCGTTTTGTGGCTCTTTTTATTTTGATAACCACCTTTGCTGGGAATTTCCTGCAAAAGTGGCGGTACTATTGGTGAACTGGTGGTTTTATTGACTACTTCCACATCAGTTTTTGGCAGTGTCTCACTTGTCTCCATCCGTTCACTACCAGTGTTTGCCTCTTCAGACAATATATGAGGCGCTCAGCGCCAAAACGGCCTAAGCCCAAAAATATGGTTCTGAGAAAAACGAAGTTAAAAGAAAATAAGTTTTTAACATATTTTTTTTTATTAATCGTAAATAAATATTAGTTGTAATATTTGTTTTAGGTTAATCATTACGTCTTAATTAACTTACGAGTAGATAAAAACTGTTTTAAACAGTTAATACAAAAATTAAAGTGGCTTAGGCCATTTTGGAATCCATTTAAAAAAAATATATTGATAGGACTGAGGGTTAGTCCATTTTGGCTCCATTTATTAAAACATACAAAATTTCTTCAGATAAATAATAAAAATAATTTGTAGCGTTTTAACTAATACAAATTAATAATAATAATTATTCGTCTTCTTCCTGAATATCTTCTTCTTCGGCTCTCGAATTTGTTTTTAAATTATTATAAAATACATGCTTTATAGGAGGTATGAACTCTTCGAGCTCCTGTAAATCCTTAAACTTTGCAGCTTCAATGAATCCTCCTACAGGATAAAGCGGTTGCAGTTCATAATTTACGAACTTGCTGAAGTTCCTCTTTGAAATATTAACTTCTTGAAATAAAACATCTATGTTATTTGAATATTTGTATTGAATTATAAATGACTTCACATTTTGGAATCGAAGCCACTGAATCTTAAGCCATTCAACTTTTGAAGTCTTGTCTGCGGAGATTTTTCTGTTATTCACTAGTTTCTTGATTAAGGATATACTTTTAATATCATCTGCCGTCATCTTTACCAAGTGAAATGGTTCCCTTTTTTTGTCAGCATCAGACATGTTTATATTTTTCTTTTTATTTCGTGATATTTTTGGTTTAATAAAGAACAATAACAAAGCAAATGAGGAAATAGTTTCAAACAATAAGAATAATACAATTCAAAATTACATTTTGACATTTAAGGAAGTTGATTTTTACAAATCAACAGACATTTCTCGGCCTGCTCAATCGTTTCGCTTCAGGAAAATTCAAAAATTTGAACGCCCATTGCTAACTTGATTTATTTTTGAATATACTCTTGACTAAAACGTAACATGCGTTTTTGGCCTAACCCACACATATTTTTTATTTCTAGGATTGGATTTGGCCTAAGCGACTTAGGCCATTATGGCATCCACATTTTTTTTAACTTTGAATACAGGAAAAACAGTTTTCAGCAGGTAGTATAACCTAGTGTTATACTATGCAATAGGGATTTTTTTAGTATTTATTTCAAAGGGTTCCGGTTAGATCAGCATATTCAGTTTGATTTTTTTGAAAATGAGGGTTAGGCCGTTTTGGCACTGAGCGCCTCATATTTGGACTCGATTCATCTGTCCTGCCATTCGGGACCTTTCCAATTTTGAAAAAGACTGTCCAGATCAAGAAGTACGCCATGCCCTTCGCCATGACAAGATTGTTCTTGGATTCTGGGTCTATGCCCAACACTAGGAGAGTACCCTCGGTATCATCCTTCCTATAGAAGACTTCCCACTTTCTCACGGAAAGTTTTGAATTCTGTTTGCCAATGATGTCGAGTATGTACTCTGATGAGAACTTAATGGGACATCCCTTAACATATAGGGTCGTTTTTATGAGTCCAGGAATGTCGCTTTTCCTTACTAATTTTAGCTTTGCGCCGTCCCAAGGTGAGGGGAAGCAATCCACAAGTTTTACGAGGACACCAGCGCAGCGTTGTGATGCCAGCCTTAGCATCAAAACACCCCTCTCAAACTTGCAACTCATTACTTTCATTGGTGGTTCATCCTTAGCCCTTCCGCAAGCCCTTTTTCTTCTTAGTCACTTTCACAGCGCTATGTTCTTCGGGAGACCTGACTCTTTTAGATGCCTCCATGTTTGTGTTGGAGGTAGAATTGTCAGGTTCATCCTGTAATAGGTTCTGTCGGTTCAACTTATTCAGTTTCCTTCTTTGTGCCCCTGACTGTCTCTTTGAGTTAGCAACAATAGTGATATTGTTTTCATTTGATGATTCAGAGTCAGAGCCCCCATAGCCAGTATTAGCCCGTAATAGGTACGTCGATATAGGCCTTCCAGACTGAGGTCAGAAATTTCTGTCCAGAGACCGATGCATCCAGTTCAACCTACGCTTTAAAAACAACAAACCACGTGGTTGCGTAGTAGGTAGGTGAATAGGTATTGCGGAATAGGTTAAAAACTATCCGCTCTGCAATAACACGTCCGTTCGCTACGACAGGCGGCGACTGAAGGAAGTTAACTACTTAGGATTCTTAATAGGAAATGGTGTGATTCGGACTAGCGACGAAAAGATTGGGGCTATACGAGAATTTAAACCTCCAAAAACCCCTAAGGAAGTTAGACGATTTCTTGGCATGACTAATTACTACAGGAAGTTCGTCAAAGACTTTTCAACGCTTAGTGCTGTTTGCCTGATCTCTTACAAAAGAAAAATAAGTTCGTAATGTCAAAAAGTGCCTTAAAGTCCCTTGATTTGCTTAAGGAAGCTCTTTGCTCAGCACCGGTACTTATACATCCAAATTACTAAAAGCCGTTTATCATCCAGTGTGACGCTTCGTGTTCGGGAATTGGAGTGGTTTTGTGTCAGATGGGCGAAGAAGGGTCGGAAAACACTATCTACTACTACTCGAAAAAGTTGAACAAGACCCAGCGTAATTACTCGGTGACCTAGTTAGAGTGTTTCAAAATCATCACCGACCATGCAAGCTTGCAGTGGTTGATGAGTCAGAGAGATCTCTCTGGTCGGTTAGCTGGTTGAAGCTTGTCGCTGGCTGCATATGATTTTGAAATCGAGCATCGCAAAGGCAGTGAACACGTAGTACCGGACACTCTTTCTAGGCATTTGGTGATGAGCTGGCTTCGGTTGAACTTTGTGTGGTAGAGGTGAATCTTGAAGGTCCAGAGTTCGATGGAGACGACTATGTTGATTTTCGTAGAAATGTTCAGAATAATCAAGAATCTTTACCAGATGTAAAGGCCGTAGACAAATTCGTCTACAAAAAGACCGATTTTTCAACTGGTTATGACATAGACGGTACTCTATCGTGGAAACTGTGGATACCAACAGGGCTAACGGAGTCTTTGATTAGGTCTGCGCATGACCTTCCGCAGGCTGCATACGGTGGAATTGGTAAAACACTTTGTAGGTTACGACAAAATTATTACTGGCCACAAATGGCAAATCAAGTAAGAGCGTACTCTATGTAGATCTGTTAGGACCATAGCCACGTTCCAAACACGGACATTAATCTACACTAGTTTGCCTAGATCATTGTTCAAAATTTGTTTTTGCTCAACCATTAAGAAAAGCTAACAGTTTGTATATAGTTCGATTTTTAGAAAAATACGTATTTTAAATTTTTGGTGTTCCAGAATCGGTCCATTCCGATAATGGCCGTCAATTCGTTGGTAAAGAGTTTAAGGACTTCTGCGAGAAATATGCGGTAAAACAAGTGTTTACAGGTGTTCATGCCCCGCAGAGTATTGCATCGGAACCGGTGAACCGTTCAATTTTGGCAGCGATTAGGTCATACATCGACAACGATCACTCCGCATGGGATGAACATCTGCATTCCATTTCCTTATCTCTCCGAAGCTCATTGCACTCTGCCATCGGAATGTCGCCATATTACGCTTTATTTGGAAGACAAATGATTGTACTTGTAAACGATAGTGAAATGTATTTAATTTCAAAACCTTATGCAATGAAGATAATTGATGAAACCGTAAGAAAAAACTTGAAGAAGGTATATGACACATCGGCCAAAAACTATAACTTACGAACTAGGAAGGTGAACTATAATCCCGGACAGGAAATTTATAGGAGAAACTTCCATCTTAGCGATTTTAGCAAGGCATTTAATGCAAAGTTAGCTCCCAAATACTTGAAAGCAAGAATTCATTCATAAGTTGGTAATAACTTATATCGATTGGAAGACCTTACAGGAAAGATTATCGGCGTATATCGTTCGAAAGATTTAAGACAATGACCCGGCTAGAGTCGATTCGTGGGTCGAGCCACACAGGGAAGTGATTAGCATTGCAACAAACCCACCAGTTCTCAAAATTTTTCCTATCTCAGGTTCTGGAAACATTTTGATGTTGTTGTGGTTGGGTATGTTGGGTGATGCTCAGCTGCTTACTTAGATGTAAATAATAACACAGCTGATGGACAAAAGAGAACACCATTCGGAGTTTTGACACTTTCTTTCGATCTGCAAATTCGCTAAATGCGGCGAAGAATATTTTTGAAGATGATATTGTTGAAGGGCAGATAACGGTATTGTGGTCTGACGAGTTAGTCACATGCAGACTAACAAGAATACATTTTGCCAATCTAGAGTGGTACAACAAACGGATAAGTTGAAGTGCTCCATAAGATTAATATTTTTGGCCCGCAAATCAGTATCAACGACAACATTACCCGAGCCCAGCTTTTGTGTTTAATTTAAGTGTGCGGCTGTGGCAAGTAAAACCTTTGACTACCACGAAATCTACTGAGGAGTTGTGCTGTAGCACTTCTATAATTTTGTGTGGCCTACCGTGTATTGTGTTTCCGTGGTGCTAAGGAGCCATTAAACCCCTACCCCCCACATAAACTATACAACTTGTTGTATTGTAAGCGTACGGTGACCACATAGACAGCTATAGCAGTCCAATTCCTAGCGGATATCATTCTACGCTGCGTGTTGAATCAACGACCAGAAACTAGCTAAAGTTGCAGCGACCTGAATGAGTGAGTGAATGGCATGTGTCAATAACTACATCGGCGCTGCAGTCTTCGCCACCTCTACAGTCAACACCATCATCCAGAGGGACTAAAATCTTGGGGTCTTCAACAACTTCAACTTCTTCACCAACCATTACCACTGGCACTACTAATATTGCTGCTAAATACGACGACTGTTGCCTGAGAAGCTCAGCTCTCCACCTTCTATTCCTTCCTGCAGATATTTCAGCGCTTGGTCTTCGTATCTGCGGAATTATGGATTCACAGGCATCATATTACTTATATGAATATATAAGAATGATAATTTTACTTGTAAACTAAATTACTTATAATTTATACTTAAATTTTCCAAATCACATTCTATTTTGTCTATACATAAAATATTAAAATTTCCTTTCTTGTTTTTCCGCCAGAGAAAATGCACCATGTATCTTAGTTGAAAGAACAGGAACGTATTCATCAGTAGTAAAGTTGATTTCATGGGATTTTAAAACATCTGCTTAAAGACATCTTAGATTTTTTTTTTGTATAGTTCTGGTGAGAGACGAACCCACTAGCCAGGCCAACAGAAGGGCGAAACTCCATCATATGCCTTCTCTCTTTCCATTGCTGTTTTGGGCAATTGAACGTCCCAGGACCATAACACACTTCAGAAAATTGCTTTAATAGATTTGTAGTATATGATGATCATTTACGGCAAAATAGTACAATTTATCTTACAGAAAAATTTATATGTGGATTCCATTACGAAGTTCATCCTACGAATATGTTTGGTACAAATTTTCTTTATATTATTCAATAGTATATAAATGTATTTTTCAGACAAAAATAATCAGAAAATTTTTAACAATAGTTTAGATGATGGAATTGTTAATAATGAACAAGAAATTTTAGTTGAAAATAGCACAGAAATATTAAATCTATATATGGGCAAAATCTATATACACACAAAATGTACAATAATAATTGTTTGCAAATATTAAATTTTCAAATTTTTTTCTCGGGCCTAATGTTTTCCTCGCGATTTAAATTGTGTTCCGCGGATGGGATTCTATATCTTCGAACTACAAAAACAAAGCCAATTCTGTTTACTATATCAATACGAATTTTCGTAATGGGATGACAACCAGCGAACTGATATAGGAACTGATCTCGAAGGATCATGATGTTCTAAATCCGAATTTAAAATCAAAAATGCAATATATATTCCCGTTTTTGAGATAATATGTGATAAAAATGTTGATTTCACGCTTTTTTGAAAATAGAATCGCGACAAACGCTTTTTTACCAAAAAAAGTTCAGGTTTCGCAAAACAATCGCTTTCCTATTAAAACGAGTGTCTAAAAACTGTAATAATCGTAAGTCATCTCCCTATGCTCTTTGTAAAATTTATATTTAAAAGCTTTTTAAAGCATATTTCGTGAAAAAATTTTCAGTGAAATTAAAATTTGAGTATGCGGTCTTCAACTTCATGTATTTAGTTAATTTTTGGTAAATTATTTAGAGTAAAAAAAGTGATTAGCTATTTCCAAAAATATAATTTTTTTTTAGGTCCACCTAATTTGCCTATTTCGAATATATATGTAGATAGACATATAGTTAATTGTATAAGTAAACTTAGATTAAGGTCTTGTTTCTCCTCATTTGGTGGATTGTTTACATTAACCCAGTCAACATTTAGGTTACCCTTTTTCGATTTATTGCCCTTTTTGCTCAACAACCCGTAGGGCAGAAATACTCAGTTCGTTGATTTTTATGTGTTGTTGTATTATAGATTTGTTTTACTTAATTAGCTACAACTTTTTAATCTATTCATAGATTTTCTTCTGAGTGGTCTCTTTTTATTCATCACCGAAGCTTTTAAAATTATTACTTAAAACATGGATTTTTCGCAGTGTCTTGGAGGATATCGTCGAAACAGCTAAACGGATGAAAAAATTATATTAGAGAAAATTGAAGGCTACTTAATTCTGGATCTTTCAAAGCTGTCCTGATAAATGGTTCTCGAGTTCGGATAAATGGTTCTCGAGTTATGATAAAATATGTGTTTCTCTATATTGTTAGATGTTTATCTTTATTTTGATAGAAATGTAAACAAGTCCAATTCTACTGATAGACCAAAAAGATCTTGAAAGAATAGACCTAAGCTTTCATTTGAGCAAATCACCCATATATTAAAATTTTGTCACTAAAATGTATAATGAAATAGTTTTTTACTTAATACATTGTGAAGTATTAAAATAAATTTAAAAATACTATGTGGGAGGCTTGTCTGAATTAATACCAAATACCCGAGTGTGTGCCGTGTCAATTTATAAAACATTAATACAATTAATATATTATTTAAATTAATACACATAATATAATATTTAAGTACAGAAACGTTAAAATGAGTTCACGGTATGTCCAATATTTTTGTTTGGAGTATCTTAACATACAATTTAAGTTAAACATTAATTTTCGGAAGTCATTTTTATACTCAAAAACACACACTATATTTTGTCTTTGAATAATTCTTCTTGAAAATTTTTTATTTTTTAATGTTAATGACTATAAATATATGCATATGCATTAAAAATGTCAACCATCGATTTAAAAAAAATGGGTCCATATGTGAAACCCCCCCAAAAGAAAATCCTGCGCACGGCCCTGTGCGTTCAATAGTCGTTGTCGAGCACTCTCCGAGTAAAGTAATCAATTGTAGACTTTGTTCGGCGATACTATCGATCACATCACTACTATTTGTTGTTTTTGCAATACGCTCGCGCACTTCTACTTGCATTTGGCTCTGCTACTGAGCACTTCTTGTAGTTTTTGCTATCGAACTATTCGCACGGCCTTGTCGCCACCCTGATGCATGGTAATATACGTTACTACAAATACAAAATAAAGCCTTTATCATAACCGAAAATACCAAAGACAAATAGAATATAAGAAGACATTCCTTTAGGCCGAAACGTCAAAATCTATCAGTTACAAACGAATAGGAATGTATTGCAAAACGCGAAAAACGGTATTCCGCGAACATAGCTTAAACTTTTTATGCACTTATTTATTAATATTAATTTTTTAACTGTGGGTGTTACAAAAAATTTAGGAAAATTGGTCTGGAAATCCGCGAAAAACCTCACTCGTTGAAATCAATTTCCTATTCGTTCGTAATTGACAATTACTCGCTACAGGAAGGAATATCTTCTTAAATTATATTGTTTTTGGAAAATACTAAACTTATTTGTTTTCCTTTTCTATTTCTCCCCTTGCATTACTGCATCACCAACATCGGTCATTACATACGTGAATACACACACATCGTTCCCCGACTACTGAGCTATCGTTGTTATTGGAGTTTGTCATAGAAGGGATTTCGTCGCATCGCCTACTCTCACCACCCTTGCTGGCAAACCCCACACCTAAACAGTGTTCGTAAGCGTAGGAAGGGGGTGGTCTAATACCATCGATAATACCGACATTTTGATCTTCTCAGATCATACCTTGGCCAGATTTGTCTAGCTACCCTGCAGGTGCCGATTTCTGTCCATCTTTCGTTGGACTGCCTGTTTGCCTAAGCCAAACTTGCACGTGGATAGTGGCGCACTAATATATGCAAATTCTTCGAGAATTTGTAATGTCGTCCCTTTCCTAGCAAGTTCATCTGCTTTGCAGTTCCCCGGGATATCCCTAAGCCCAGGCACCCATATGAGGTGTATATTAAACTGCTCAGCCATCTCGTTAAGAGATCTGCCGCAGTCGAGGGCTGTTTGTGAATTTAGGGATGTTGCCTCCGGAGAATTGATGGCAGCCTGGCTGTCCGAGTAAATTACAACGCCAGTGTTGGTTACTATGTTGCGACTCAGCCACTTGGCTACTTCCCATATTGCCATTATTTCGGCTTGATAGACACTGCAGGTATCTGGTAGTCTGTGAGCTATATCCAAAATAAGTTCTGCACAGTGTACTCCGAAGCCAACCTTTTCATCAAGCTTCGAACCATCCGTGTAAAAGTGGAGATGGTTTCTATTACCTGGTATTCCTCCAACCAATTCATCTCTGGCGGGAATCATAGTGATGTAGTTTCTCTCGAAGGTGTACACAGTTGGTATATACATAGTCCACTCGGTCGGTTACCATAGCACTACACTTTGATAACCTCATGTGACCGTAGTTTTTGTACCTCCACATTGGTAGGCAGTTTAATCTTATTGACATTGGTAGGCAGTTTAATATTAATCGGAAGTATATGGATTAGGGCTTGTAGAGACTCGATCACTGTAGTCCTTAAGGCTCCGCTTATGCTCAGGCAGGCTGTTCTCTGAACTTTTGTTAGTAGGTTGGTGATGGTTAGTTTGTCAGTTGCCGTCCACCATACCACAATGCCGTATAGCAGTATAGGACGAACTACTGCTATATATATCCAGTGGACGATTTTAGGAGAGAGGCCCCACCGCGACCCTACAGCGTTTTTGCAGGAATATAAGGCGACGTTGGCCGTCCTTACACGTTCCAATACGTTAAGTCTAAACAACAGTTTCCAATCTAGAATTATTCCTAAAAATTTTGCACTTTCAGGAAAGACTAGATCTGTTCCATTTATCCGAGTTGGAGGGTCCACATGTGGGACTTTATTCATCCTAGTAAAGGGAACCAATTCTGTCTTCTTTGGGTTTACGCCCAAACCGCTGCTTCTGGCCCATCTAGCCAATTTGTTCAGAGCCACCTGTAGAATGTCTCGGAGAACGTTTTGAATTTGCCACTTACTGCGATTGCCACGTCGTCCGCATATGCCACGACCTTGCAGCCACAACGTTCTAGATCTAGCAGGATTTCATTCACCGCTAGGTTCCAAATTAGTGGAGACAGTACTCCTCCTTGTGGAGTCCCTCTGTTTACAAACCTTGTTAGAGTTGTGGACCCAAGACATGCTGTTATGCGTCTTCTGTTGATCAGACTATGAATTAGCCTAATCAAACTAGAGTTCACTTTTAGATGTGACAATGCCGCAATTACTGCATCTGAGTGAATGTTGTTAAAAGCCCCTTCTATGTCAAGAAATGCCACCATGGTGAATTCCTTGAAATGCAGGGACGATTTGATAGTGCTCACAAGTTCGTGCAGGGCTGATTCTGTAGACTTCCCCTTATTGTAAGCATGTTGGTTCACCGACAGGAGTTTTGTATCCAGGTTTTCCCTAATGAAACAATCTAAAAGTCTTTCCAGACCATTCCCGAGTTCCCCGGGAAATGTGTGTGGAGCAGTACATCGAACGACTGCTCGCTGTTTTTGGTCCAATTATTTGCCTCATCCTGCAAGTAACCCACTGTACAGGGTGAAGCTGATAGTATTTTCCTCAGCCTTGCGGCGTCGGAGACCTTTTCCACTTTGCCACAGAAGGTATACCAAGAGCGTCTTTGCGCCTTTCTAAGCTCCTTCTTATAGATCTTGAGTTGCTCTTTATAGGCGACCCCAGTAGATTTAGCCTTGTTGAATAGCTTGTTGCAGGTCTTTTTCATAGCCGTTAGTTCAGAAGTCCACCATTGGGGTTTAGGTTTACCCTTGTACCTTGTTTTTGGACAGGCTTCTTCAAGGGAACTATTGAATAATGTGGTGATATGCTCGACCAGATTATCCAGACCGGCTTTGTCATTCGGTTCGTACAGAAGTTTGGAGTTGAGGACTTTCTTGAAATTCTTCTCATACAGGTGCCACTTTGTCTTTCTCACATTTCTGTGGACGGCAGGTACAGGCGCTTTTTCAGCGAGTTTGAACTTAATATAATGGTGATCTGAGAATGATAGGTCATCCAGTACATTCCACCCAATAATTTTGTCTGACAGCCGGTCAGTAGCAAACGTTACGTCTAGTACTTCTTGTCTGTCTTTAAATGTAAAGGTCGGTTTATTACCTATGTTACAAATACTTAGGTTGGTAGTAAGAAAAAGGTCAAGAAGCGAACACCTATTGTTTATATCCGTACTACCCCAGCTAGTATAATGAAAGTTCGTGTCTGCGCCAATAATCAGCTCGACCTCGTCAGACGTTGCTTCTTCTACTACTTCCCTGGATAGAGCAGTCGGTACTACAGCTTCATAAGGCAAGTAACTGGAGACCACCCAATATATGCGATTACCGATCTCCAGACTAGCAGATGTTTGGTCTTTACCACTTAAGTTAGCCAGGAGAAAGATACTTAGATCTTTCCTGGCCAAAATGCAGGTTCTTGGAGTGCCTTCACAGTTGGCCACAAGCAGTTTATAGTTGAGTGTCCTCATACCGCACACCCTTCCTCCCACTGCGTAGGGCTCCTGTATCAGGAATATGTCTAGTGCACCTGTGGACAGGCGCAGCAATAGAGCCGCTGAGGCTGCTTTAGCGTGATGGAGTTTAATCTGTAGAATTCTTACCATCATTGGTAATTGACAGATTAACATCACCCCCGACAAGGGTGTTATCGAACTCTTCGTCCGTATCATCGATAAGCGTGTTCCCGCCAGATGCGTCAAAGAGTCCGGAGACTCCCTCAGCCCCTCTGTGTCAGAAGTAGAGATTTCGTCCTAAGATTAGGACGTTACAGATCTTCTGTTAGAGTTGGAGTCACCAGAAATAATAAACCACGGTGGACGACTCACCTTCCGCAGTGGGAGCTATATCCTGCTTGTATACCTTGTATAGTCTCGAAGCCATACTGTAGGGTTGCACTTGCACGTTGTATATGGGAGGTGGATTTAGCGTTAAGGATCAAATTGACCTGCCGCTTTTTACCATCCGCCTCACCCACCTTGCTGATTCTCCAATTATGGGCGGGCAGTCCATGATTGGAATCTTTTATTATTTCTAATATGGCAGCCGGGTTAGAGGGCTCTTCTGTAACCCAGGTGATGGCTCTAGGGTGACTAGGGATGTTGTTTTTTTCGACAACATCCAACTGGGCACCCAGTCCATGATTGGAATCTTTTATTATTTCTAATATGGCAGCCGGGTTAGAGGGCTCTTCTGTAACCCAGGTGATGGCTCTAGGGTGACTAGGGATGTTGTTTTTTTCGACAACATCCAACTGGGCACCCGGCCACACCTCACACGCTCGACTCAGAGCAGCCTTATACAGGTCTACTGATCTGGCATCACCGAAATATAAGAGCTTTACTCTCCCCTGATGCCACCCTGCATCGTTGCAGATTGGTGGTTTGTCCGGCATTTCTCTACGGACATCGAGGTTAGGGATGTAACGAAAGTGACTTTAGCGAAAGCGAATATTGAAATATTTCTTGCGAATGTGAAAGCGAATAGTAAAATATGCATTTTTACGAAAGCGAATGCGAATAATACAGGCATGTCACAGGTTTTGTACGAAATTGGTTCGTTTTCGTTTTTCAAAATCGTATCGTTTTAGTTTTGCTTCTACCGCTCTTGTACGTTTTCATGAAATCGAAAGAAAATGAAAACCGAAAAACACTATCAAAAATATGGCAGAATAGAAATCAGAAACAGCTGTTTCAGCCACGGCCGTAAACAATATCGTTTCGACTCCAGATTCTGATTGACGGTACTGAAAATAAATAAAACGTTAAAGCCAAAAATAAACAAAAGAAAATAATGCCTGGAATTTCAATTGCTGCATTGATGGAAGAAGAGAGAAATATACATTCTGAAACAAAATTACACCGCAGAAGTTTGCGAGATGCATCAGATCCATTGTCCCAAACAAATGGAGTGTAAGTAAATAAGTATATCCATTTAATTGTATATTCGCTTCAATTTTTTGTTTAGTTAGCATTTAAAGTTCGAAACCCACTGGAAAAAATTGAACCGTTCCTGAAGAGCTCCACAATACCGGGAATTATTCAATTGGCAACAACTCTTCGTTTTCTTGCTACAGGATCGTACCAAGGTGTTATAGCCAAGGACGTATAGCTAAGTATGGGAAGAAGCACCGTTTCAGTTATTCTATGGAGAGTTATGAATGCTATCGAGAGTAAGATAGCATTCATAACTCTATGTTCACATTTCATAAAACTAAGAATGACGCCTGAAGAGAAGACGAACTCAAAATTACACTTCTTTCCAAAATACCAGATACCCGGCATAATTGGATGCATAGACGGTAGTCACATAAAAATTTCGAAACCCACAGAAGATGAGTCTCTCCATTACAATAGGAAAGGAACAAAACGCAATGATCGTAAGTAATAGCTATTTTCAAAGAAATGAATTAGATATGTGATTACATGTTTTTAGATATGTAATTACAACATGAAAGTAAGAGCTGTGAATGCTTGGGGCTAAAGTGGAGCAAGAAAGTATTTTTTAAATGAATACAGAAATGGTGATACGAATTCTCGTCTATTGGGTGATTCTGGCTATGGATTCGAACCTTTCTTAATTACGCCATACAAAGATGTAACCGTCGGAACTATGCAGCACAAATTTAACAAAAAAAAAAAGCGTGTAATTGGCGTAATAAAAAGCCGGTTCAAATGTTTAGTGGTAACATTGGTCTATAAATTGGCCCGAAAAAGGTTATTAAATTAATCAACGTGTGCTGTGCTTTCCATAACATCTGCAGAGAATACAACGTTGAACTTGAGGAAACCCATATTTTGAACATCAATGAGGAAATTGAAGTAATGGATGAAATTGATTATGACGTGGGAGATACTTCTCAAAGAAGTCTGTTCAACGCAGGTACTCTTATAAGAGACAGTATAGCAAACCAAATTAATTTCTAAAATAAATTTTATTTGTTTAAGTAAAAAGTAAAAAAAAAGACATGAATTCAATAAGTTTTTTATAATTAGTATGTATAAAAAAACTGTCTAACCGTATTTAATACGAAAAAGGCACATTAATAAATGAGATCAAAAAAATTTCTACGTTTTTGTTTTTGGTTTTAGTTGCAATTTTTGGATTTATCCTTTTCAATGCTCAGTCTTAGTTCCTCGATTCCAATAAGCTTTAGCTTCATTTCATTTTTCTCGCACAAACTTTTTTGTACTGCTAGGTTGTGTAGTTGATCATTTTCAGCTTTTCTCCAAAATATTACATAGCCTATCCAGTTTGTCATTCATAATTTTGGATTCATTTTTGTGTTCCTCCAGATGTCTGCAAATATTTTCTAAATATTTATTTTCTTCAGACAGAAGGCTACTGAAGTCCGGTTTTGGTGTATTGCAAAGGTTGCGTCCTTTTGGAGTGCTTGTAGTTTTTGGGACAATGTTTGAAGATGGAGTACATGGTCTGCTTCTTTTTGGACTTGGCTGACGCTGAGTTTGATGAATTTGTAAGAGGCTCTGTAGAGCGTGGGGTGCTAGATTTGGCTCTTTTAGAATCGAAAGTGAGTGGGGATCTTGTTCATCGTCTTTTTGAATGAGTTATAGTGCCAGAGTTTGCTTGTTTTGATGTTGACGCAGAAAAACCAATTTCTTCATTCTCTTTATCACTATCTGAATCTCCATCATTCGAATTACAAAGCATATTCATACTTTGTTCGAAATCCAGCTCGCCAAAGCTTCTTCCACCATCGATTCCGTCTACAGGAGTGTAAAAAGGCACAAATTCTGGCGATTATTTCCTCCTGATCAGACAAAACATACTGATTATATTCTCCACCGCCAGTTTTTTTTATTCTCTCTCTTTTGTGATATATCCTTTTCTTTACATTAGCCTTCCAATCCGCGCAGTTTTTTTTTCCATTCACAAAGACTTTATTGGTGGTCCGGCACAATTAATTTGGTTTGACAATTCTTTCCACAGAGACTCCACAACCACCTTGTCTCCTTTAACATACGCCCTGGCCTTTGTGGCATTCCATAAAATTGACCAAAATCTTGGCCTGATTACTGTTTCTGTTTTTGCCCCTTTAAATATATAACAATTATTATTATTAATTAAGTTTAACATTAAAATAAAAACTTACATTTCATTGGTCGAATCTTCTTTTTTGATTTTTGTTTCTTTTTTTAGTTTCAGGGTTGCATTTTCTCTTATTTTTTGTTTGTTTTATGGTTGCTTTAGAGTGTATAGCACTTCGAAGACCAAAAGTATAAAAATTTTCGTACGAAAAGTTTATTTTTTGATTGAAATTATTACAAGTATTATTCATACTTAATCCTTAGTAGATTTTTCAACTTTTCTGGAGTTTAAATTACTAAAAACATAAATTTCACTTCAGATTTTGTGAACGTTTTAAACCGACATTTTTTTTCGTTTACGTTTTCTGTAGAAGCTAAAAACGTTTTCGATTTCAAAAATGTAAATTCTTGTACGATTTTGCACTCTGTGACATGCCTGATAGTTTGACCTTTTAGTACGAGCAAATTTAAGGAACTGAACCGATACTTTTCCAGGATATTCAAGTATTATTTGACGCATTCGCGTCAAAACTCTGAGCGCTATCCGGTGCTCATTGTGCTTCCGTTTTGACGGTCGGGCATGACGTTTTCCCCTCACCGTACCACCTATTGTGAGTACTGGCGAAAAATTTTCACCATGTGTTTAAGTTCGTAACATTGTCGCGCAACTTCCCCAGCTTGTACATCTCCTTCGTTGATTGGCAGCCCTAGTGGGTTGAAGGAGAAGAAGCCTCTGATACGACACTCCCAGGACGATATTCGCTTGTACGGAGGGCTTTTCAGCGTCTGGTGCTCTCCTTCGACTCTCTTGGGACGAATTCGCTCAGCACGGATCTTAGAGGGATTAAAAGAATCTCTCTACAAACTCTCCCAAGACGATATTCGCATGGCACGGATTGTAAGGAGAGACTTCCAGCGTTGTATCTCTCTCCGACTCTCCCGGGACGTTATTCGCATAGTTCGGATGTAGAGAGGGACTTCCCGCAAGCAGAGGCTGTTGCGGATTTTCGACTCCTTGCTTCATCTGGCTCTCGTATTGAAAGTAGTCTTTGTTAGGCGATACAATCGCGCACATCACTAATAGTCGTTGTTTCGCACTCGCGCATACATATATCTTGTCGTTTTGCTATCGTGCCGTTTGGATTTCTACGGATCCTACGCATCGCTACATGGTAATATACGTTATCATTAATACGAAATAAAGCTCTGCCTTTATCACTATCGAAAAAACTAAACTCTTGTGTTTTATTTATTTTCCTTTTCTATTTCGCCCTTTGCATTACTGCAACGCCAACATCGGTCACTACACACGCATGAATAAATGCATACGTAAACACCCACACATCGTTCCCCCACTACTGAGCTATCGTTGTTATTGGAGTTTGTCATAGAAGGGATTTCGTCGCCTCGCCTACCCTAACCTCCCTTGGTGGCAAACCCCCCACCTTAACATTTGGTCGTATTCGAGCCGGATTTGTACTCCCTTAACATTTGATCCAATCGAATCGGATTTGAGCTGGGATACATCGTCGATTAATTGGTGATTTGCTGCTTTCCTACGGAAAACCTCGGTGTTTCAACCACTCATCATACTAACAAAATCGCAGGTAACGTACTCTCAGTTTTCCTAACTAGTGAGCGCCGCGAGTGTTTTTTGTCCAAAAAATTAATTACAAATACATCCAAATATACCCTACGGTATAATATTAGTCGACTTTTGATTACACTATCGCGATTTTCCTCAAAAAATACAGTCCACTTTGTCGTTGTAATACTGCTAAATCACTTTCGAATCTATCGGGAATAATTATATCCCAATACAAAACATTAAAATTTTATTTCGATTGTTTTTGTTCGCTTTAATTTATTTAATATTTCATTTCGATTTGTTTTGTTCGCGTTAAATCTTAGAACAATTCTTGTTTACATATTTCTTTATTGCGTTGTGTAGTGTGTTGCCCGTTTATTTGTACATTCGGCATTGTTGTATTTATTTCCAATCTCAGTGCAGTCGTCCCTACTGCATGAGAGGCTATCTAGCTTAATTACAACAAAAACAGGAACACTCTCCAACCGTATTGCATTAGAAAAGGCGCGAAAGTCGGCGTCATAAAATTAGCTCCTATTTCTTGCTCTCGTTGACTTCGTTAATCGAATCGGTCGATTGCATTTCCCCCTACCGACAGCTTGTGCGTCTCTCGCCAACAACTTCGCATTGCTGTTGTTTGTTACTCGAAAAGAAACACACGTACGCACCCACATACTCGAATAGAGAGAGTCGTCGTCACCTGAGCTTGGTTTCACATCCCAGTTGGAAAAATCATCAAAACAGCCAAATATAACAGCTTTTGGAAAAATAAATTAAATATTTTTTGTCGTGCTATTTTTGGGAATAGCGGTGAGTGGTACGCTACTCGTTAATTAGAATCGGTCATATACGACACTGTACACCTTACATTCGGTCAATTGGACATTACTTGAAAATTTTCATAATAAAATTTTATTGTATTATTTTTTGCGTTCTTCTAGCTTATAATTTCTTGCTGACTACTTCGTTGTTTAATCTTGTTGTTGCACTCTACAGTCGACCATAGTCACCCTACAGCCAGTCTAGTTGATCAAAATTGCAATTTTATTAAATTTTTGTCTTTTTTTCTTCTGGTTTATCGCATTTTGCTTAGTCGTTGTTGCACTCTACAGTCGACCATAGTCACCCTACAACCAGTCTAGTTGATCCAAATTACAATTTTATTAAATTTGTGTCGTTTTTTCTTCTGGTTTATCGCATTTTGATTAGTCGTGTACATCCACGTACCCTACATTCGGTCCTTATTTGATAAAATTTAATAGTTTTGTAGAATGTCTAATTTAGAAAATTCTGACTTAAGTCATAATTTGAATCTACCCCCTATCGATATTGACGTTTTCCATGGGGATTTCGTTACTTGGCCTACGTTTCGGGACCTCTTTTCGGCGATTTTTATAAACAATTCGCGTCTTAGTGACATTGAGCGCCTTTGTCACCTGGTCCAAAATACTAGCGGTGAGGCAAGGGAAATAGTCTCGAGATTCCCTCTCACCCACAGGAGCTTCGCTTTTGCCTGGAAAGCATTGGAAGATGCGTATGACAACAAACGCATTCTTGTCAATAGTCACCTAAAGCTCCTCTTTGATCTTCCCGTGCTAGACCGCGAGACTAGCTCGGGTTTAAAGACCATACAACGGGGAATAAATGGGTGTCTTTCGACAATGGCAGTCTACGATGTCGTGACTGACCATTGGGATCCCATATTGGTCTTTCAATGCCTCCGTCGTTTGCCGAAACTAACCCTTACTCTTTGGGAACAGAGTATAAAAAATAAGTCATCCCTATCCTCCTGGCACGACTTAGATTCTTTCCTCACGGAAAGAATTCAGACTTTAGTTTGCCTTCGGGAGCTCAGGGGTCTTGACTCTGAGAAAAAGCCCGTGGTGAAGGACAAAACTTTACATTCTACGAATGTCTCTCCCTTGAGTCCTCCCCGGTCGCATTCGAACACGTGTTGTGTGCTTTGTCCCCAGCAGAGTCATGTATTGCGTTCTTGTTCTCGATTCAAGAACCTTTCGGTTAGTGATAGATTTTCGGTCATAAAAAAGCATGGGTGCTGCGTGAATTGTCTTTCACGAGGACATGCAGTGAAAACCTGCAACAGTAGCCATAATTGCACTACGTGCAATGGTCGTCACCACATCCTTCTCCATCGAACTGTGGGATCTTCTCGTTTTGTACCACCTTCGTCCTTCATCCCTCCTATTGTTAAATATCCCTCCTTGGACCAGAATTTGAAAACTTCTCCCTCCACATCGGCTATCGTAAAACCCACAATTAGTAGACAGGTATTTCATACCACCCAAGATAGAAATGTGCTCTTGGGAACTGCCATTGTGAATATCGTTCACAAGGGTTTTACGTACCCTGCTCGGGCTCTTATTGACCCATCTTCCGAGACGTCTATGGTTACGGACCGCTTTCGGCAACGACTGGGTATTTCGACGCGTTCTACGAACGCTGGAGTTTCAAGCCTAAACTGTACTCTATTGGGCAATTCAAGGGAAATTTGTTCTCTTGAAATCGTTTCACCATTAGATCCATCGCACGTTTTAAAAACGGTAGCCCATGTTCTTCCGAACATTTCTGGAAACTTTCCATCGCCTTCGCTTGCTACCATCCTCCAATCTCGCCTCGCCAATATGCGATTGGCTGATTCTTTTGACAATCGCCCAATAGACGTTCTACTTGGTGCTGATTTGTATCCGAAAATCCTTTTGGCTGAACCCCCACGAATTGTGCTTGAGTCACTACTGGCTCAAAATACCATTTTCGGTTATGTCGTTACTGGACCAATTCCTTCCGCCCTTTTTAATATTTCTACAAGCCCAGCCGCGGTCTTCACCCCTGGCAATAGAACATGTAATACGGAAGCAGGAAATATTCTGCCTTTCAGGAATTTCAATCGTTGGTCTGAGAACCGAACTTGAATTCCATCCCACCTCGTAGGTTTGATATCTGATTCATTACTTGCTAGACTCACTTTCGTTTTATTTTTCGTCGCACCTCTACTTGAATTTGTTTGTTGGTCACATTTTGACAACCTCCTCGCTTTTTATAAATTATTTGAACTCGAATTAATAGAAATTTTCTTGATCGGGTTTCTACGAACACGTATTTTCTTGAATTAATTTGAAACTTGCCTTTTGTATCTCTCGAATTTGTGTCACAAATTAATATCGCAACCCTTTATTTTTTGTCGGAGTCTATATAAACTCAAACTAATTTTTGAAATCGAAACTAGCTATGTTAGCATCACCTCGCCTATATTAATTATTTTACGAATTCTTAATATAACGTTGAAGTACGAATTGAATTTGTTTAATGCTCACTAGGAAACTGAATTTACGTTCCTTCCTAATTTACTAACCTAATTTTCGTTATAGTTTACTTATATAATTTTGCAACAGAGCTAGATGTTGCAAGGGGGCCGGTAATGTTTAAGTTCGTAACATTGTCGCGCAACTTCCCCAGCTTGTGCATCTCCTTCGTTGATTGGCAGCCCTAGTGGGTTGAAGGAGAAGAAGCCTCTGATACGACACTCCCAGGACGATATTCGCTTGTACGGAGGGCTTTTCAGCGTCTGGTGCTCTCCTTCGACTCTCTTGGGACGAATTCGCTCAGCACGGATCTTAGAGGGATTAAAAGAATCTCTCTACAAACTCTCCCAAGACGATATTCGCATGGCACGGATTGTAAGGAGAGACTTCCAGCGTTGTATCTCTCTCCGACTCTCCCGGGACGTTATTCGCATAGTTCGGATGTAGAGAGGGACTTCCCGCAAGCAGAGGCTGTTGCGGATTTTCGACTCCTTGCTTCATCTGGCTCTCGTATTGAAAGTAGTCTTTGTTAGGCGATACAATCGCGCACATCACTAATAGTCGTTGTTTCGCACTCGCGCATACATATATCTTGTCGTTTTGCTATCGTGCCGTTTGGATTTCTACGGATCCTACGCATCGCTACATGGTAATATACGTTATCATTAATACGAAATAAAGCTCTGCCTTTATCACTATCGAAAAAACTAAACTCTTGTGTTTTATTTATTTTCCTTTTCTATTTCGCCCTTTGCATTACTGCTACGCCAACATCGGTCACTACACACGCATGAATAAATGCATACGTAAACACCCACACATCGTTCCCCCACTACTGAGCTATCGTTGTTATTGGAGTTTGTCATAGAAGGGATTTCGTCGCCTCGCCTACCCTAACCTCCCTTGGTGGCAAACCCCCCACCTTAACACCATGTTTGGTGTGGTTGGCTTTGGCCAAGACCAACGGACGGACATAGGAGTCGAGTGTTTTAAGTGCGTACCCGCCGCAATGGCCTTACCGCACTGTGCTCTTAACACAGGGTGAATACAATACGTCTACCAACGCCCCCACACACAAGTGTATGAGTACCAATTCGACTTCATGTTTTTGACATGTCGTCCCCTTTGGTTAAGGGCGGAGTCTACCTAAAACTCCTTCCATTCTATGGGTCATGGCACCCGGTTGAAATGCAACTCCACATCGAGCTTGCGCTCTCCCCGCGATTTGGGTCTAAACCTCAGCCACCACGAAATGCTCCCCAAGGGGCCACACCAACAGCCAGGCTGGAACCGAAGTTCCAGGGGCTCCCGGCTCCCGTGGTACCAGATTATAGTCTCCGGTCGGACTTCGTAGCCGAAGCTACTACCAGTTGGTCCTCCAAAAAAGGTCCGGGACTGGTGGCCTATAATTTAGGGTGGGTAAACACCAACTAAACAAGAATTTACACAACACATAAAACAACAATTAACACAGCCATCCTCACGGGTGACTCACCAGTCACTATCGTGACGCCGCTCCGGACAACACACAGCCACTGAGAATCAGTGACCCACAAAAACATAAAACAACAATAAACACGAACACCCTCTCGGGTGAACGACAACAAACATCAAACATACAGGTAACAACTGTTACCTCAACACCAGGAACATCGGCAGGCATCAACAAAGTCAGCATCAGGGCGCAGATGGAGAAATCTGTGCCGCTTTTCGCGATCACAAAACAACAACAACCGACTGGGCAGGCTATGTCGACAGTAGTGCAATCGGCAACCTCCACTAAATGTCTCTTAGTCGTCTCCTGTTAAACACAATCCGAGCAAAAATGCCCATCGCCCTTAACGTCCGACCGTCCTCTACAACCCTAGTGAAATTCCACACCCCCTGGGAGTGGAAGATTCCCATACTAGCTAAATCCCTAACATCATGATAGTGCGAGCATTCCGTAAGTATATGCCGCCAGTCCTCAGGTCCCCTCCCACAACCACAGTCCGGACTAGCGGACAGGCCTCTCGAATGCAAAAATGCACTGAGAGAGCCATGTCCCGTCAGTAAAAAGCCGAGACTTAGACCGAAGCCAAAGTCTGGGCGCTCCCTAACAAACGTCGCGTCGCGTATAAAAGCGTACGTCGCCCGCCCCTTATCGCTCTCTGTCCATCTTGTCCGCCACCTAGACACAAGGCACTCATCCAAGAGTTCCTTGTTCCTCCTAACATCCCCTTCTACCAGCTGATCAGCAGGAAACCAATCTAAACTTGGATGTGGCAGGCCCCTCTTCATCCGGAATGTGATGCCGCAACGCAACACATCCAGATCAAGTGGGAGTGCACCCAGCAACACTTGCAATGCGTCTGTAGACACCGTACGACATACTGGCATACAAGCCAAATTCGCCACCCTCTGGCACGATAAGACCTTGCGAAGGCCATGAGCAGTCAGTACTGTCTCGCACCACATAGATGCACCATAAGTTACACAGGTAACTAACAGTCCATGATATATGGTGCGGACAGCACGCCTGCTAAGGCACCAGTCTCTCCTAAGCATGCATTTGACTCTCCCCACAATCTCGGTCAACTTGGCTCTAACTGCACTCAGATGAGGAAGGAAGTTCATCTTCTCACCCATGGTAATACCCAGGTATTTCACCTCACTCACTGAGTGGAGGACGCCCCGCAGACAATTTACCCTTGAACAACATTGTCGAGGACTTCTCCACCGACACCTAGACGCCAACACGTGCACTCCACTCACCGACAGTACGCATGGCCGCCGCACCTTTTCCCTCCAGCTCAGCACGAGACTGGCCTTCGATCAAGATGAGGAGGTCATCAGCGTATGCACACAGCTTGTAAGAAACGGCAAGCGACTGTAACAAGGGATCCATTATGAGGTTCCACATAAATGGACTACAAATAGAACCCTGGGGACAGTCGCGTGTCACCTCCTTCCAAACTGTGCCGCTGCCACCCGCCACATAAACTTTCCTATCCTTAAAATAGCTTTGCCAAAGCCTAAGCTCACAGCAACCAATCTGCATTAATCTCTGGAGCACGCTGTCCCAAAGGAGATTATCAAATGCACCGCGGAAATCGACAAATATATCCAGCACATATGTACTTGGCTGTCGACTCGCTAACGCTACGACTTACATGCCTTAAAGCATCATCGGTAGATCGGATAAACTTAAATCCAAACTACAGTCGCTCAGAGAGAGTGCTCTCATCGATGCGCTGCTTCAGCCGTGACACCATTATTCTCTCGAGAACTTTTCCAAGCTCCGAGAGAAGACTGATGCCCTGATAAGAGCGAGGATCACTCCTCACCTTATCGGGAGACTTAAGCAGCACAACAACTCGGACAATCTTCCAAGCTCCTGGGAATAAGCCATCTACTAAGCACCTCTGATAGATACTATCCAGGCAATACCACCTTCCAGATGGCTTTCACCATCTCTCCAGTAATACCGTCTGTACCTGGTGACTTCCTACTTTTCACCCGATAGACACTGTCCGAAATCTCATGTCTTTCCAGGATTGGAGGGTGAGTTATAGCCTCACGAGAAGGAGAATAACTAACCGGATCCGCACCCGGAAAGAGAACCCCCAACAGTTCATCCACGCTTTCCCTCCAAGAACGTAACGTCCCCTCGGCCCGAGTAAAACACGCGATGTCTCCCTGCTTGTCACGCCCTCGACATATTCTGTAAGCCAACCCCCATGGGTCATCCCTATTGTCCTGTACGATATTCCTAAGATGTCCCTCCTCACTCCTAATCAGCATGTCCTTGTACGTACGAAGGCCAGCACGATATTCAGCTTTCCGCGTAGCCATCAACTCAACATTGGAATGCCTGACCCTCTGGAATCTCCTCCTAAGGCGTCGGACATTCCGCCGCATCATCTCCATCGACGTCGACCAAGTTGCACATCATTCACCGCGCACAGACATCCATCCAATCGGCTGACCTGGTCATCTAACGTCAGTGACCTAAACTCAGCTATTGGCGTCTCCAAGACCGCCTCCCTAACACAATCCGAATAACGTTGCCAGTCCACGGATCGGTGATCACTCACGCCCCATCGATCACACACCCTACGCTGTCATCGCCGCCCCGTTTACAGCTGTCAAAACCGTACGCTGTCATCGCCGCCCCGTTTACAGCTGTCACGTCTATGTCACTCCTCCCATTGAGCCCATTGAAGGTATATAGATCGCTGGGCTCATTCAGCACCCCTACTCCGCGCGTCACCATCCACTCGGTGAGCATCTCTCCTCGTATATAGTTATGATGGCCAGCAGAATGCCGGTTCATCTTAGAGAACCACGAGAGGACGCATTTGCATCCAAACCGATAACTGGATAACCGGAATGCTACTCGCTAGTAGTAGCACGGTATCCATATACCCTAGATACGGCTCCAATGGAGCTCCAAACCTACAATAGATGCTAGCCAAAAGCATCCTCCCAAAACTTCCTTCCACAGAAACACAAACCCCGTATTGGCTACCCGCCACTACCGTACAGTCCATGTCCATACTGTCCACCACGATTGCCGAGCGTGTACCCTCGTCCGTGAACACTCGCATACCCCCCGGCAAACCAACTACACTACCATCTACAGCATACGGCTCCTGTAGCAGAGCCAAGGAGGCACCTACCCTCCTCATCTCCTGCCCCAGATCGGCCATCACCGCCTGCGACCGCTGGCAGTTGTATTGCACAACCAGGATGTCCTCCATCTCAATATCTCGCCCTTGAAATCAGCCCTGCGTACACCGGACACAGTAGCGACAGCATACTGTGTCCGGCCGCATATCCGCGGAGCTCACAGTTTCTGCACCGCGCCTCTTACATACGTTCTGCCTCTGCCTGCAGTCGCGGATCACATAGTCGAAAACATAGCACCGGTGACACGCTGGCACCTCCTCCTGAAGACGCACCACAAACCTATGCCACCAAATATAGGCACCTCCAGACTCCAGTAGCTTTTCTGCTACTCGTGGCGTACACTCCAGCTCAACATCTGTGTCACCGGTCGGGCTTACCTGCCAAGCCTTGGAGGCGAGGCGGACGTTCGAACGCGGCGAACTCCATCTCCGGACCGAAATTCTGCCGGTACAGCTCCTCCATAAATTTCTCCGGGCTGATTGCCTTGCTCACATCCCTCACAATCAACTTAGGTCCGAGCTTGTCATTGGCCGACACCGTATTTCGCCGTGCACTCCAGAATCTGACGCACCCCTGACGTCGATACGTTCTCAGAGAACGCCACCTCCATCAGGGACTGCGTCAGCTCCTTCAGCTTCCTCACCGAATCTCCATTCGGCACGGCATCTCCACGAAATCGTTGACGGCTCTCACGTACCACCTTCCTCGCGTCGCCGACTCATCGACGCTCATCATTCCCAACGCAGCCACTCTTACCCGCACCCTCCGAACGCGGGGGCCACATCCCCATAACGTAGGGATTGCGTACACACCATGATCCGAACCATGGCGGGTTAATAGTAGAGGGTGGAATACCAGCTACAGAATATATATCAACAGCCGGTATGTACATACATGCGTAAAAAGTGTCTCATTTTGTTTAGTTAACTAAAGTACACACATAAAACAAAACTTCACTACTGATTTAAATAAGATATGATTCTAGATTTCACTATATCTATTCCTACATTAAAGTCAATAATATCATATAAAGTGTTAAAGTCTATGCACATTCTACGGATAGGCTCTGCAGATGCGTAATTTGTACTTTGAAAATCAATATGCAATAATTGGTAATATCTGGATAATCTGAATGGTACTTTAAATCTTATCTTAGAAAGCACATCACAATTTATAACCTTCAATATCATTGTGGTGTTCAGCACAATACGTCTGCTCTTAAGAGTAGGCAATCTTATCAAGCTCAACCTATTAGTATAGGGCGGAAGAACAAAATCACTATTCCAATGCAGGTGCCTCAAAGCAAATAATAAAAATTGTTTCTGAACGGATTCAATTTTATCAACATAAATCCCATATTGGGGGTCCCATACAACAGAACCATATTCTAGAATAGGTCTAACAAGTGAAGTATACAACTGTTTCGTTACATATGGATCTGAGAATTCTTTCGCCCATCGCTTAATGAAGCCAAGGACACCATAAGCTTTGTTCGCCATTGTAATTATGTGATTATTGAAGTTAAGTTTAGGATCCATTTACATATCAAGATCCACAAAGGATTCAACAGTTTCTAAATTGGAACCAAGAAGACTGAATGTAGATGGAATCAATTTCGATCTAGAGAAACACATATGTTAACACTTCTTCAAATTAAGGTCCATGCAATTAACATCACACCAATAACCAAAGTTGTCTAAGTCTTTTTGAAGAAACAAAGAATCATCAGATGTGTTACGAGAATAAAATATCTTAACATCATCTGCATACATCAGTAATCTAGAACTAATAATTGAATCTGGTAAGTCATTTATAAATAGTAGAAACAGCAAAGGGCCAATATGACTACCTTGGGGTACCCCAGATGAAACCAATATCGGGCCTGAGAAGTAACTACCAAATTTAACAATCTGAACACGACTGTTAAGATAAGTGGATATCCAACTCAACAAGTTATTACTAAAACCAATGCGATTCAGCTTATACAGTAAGAGCTTATGATTAACTCTATCAAAAGCGTTACTAAAATCAGTATAAACCACATCTGTCTGATTACCAAGAACAAACTCATCAATTACCTGGGAGGTAAATTGAACCAAATTTGTCATAGTCGAAAGTCCCTTACGAAATCCATGTTGGAATGGACTAAGAATAGGTGATACACTATGAGATAAAATCTCATTGATCATTTTTTCAAAAAGTTGTGGAATTATACTTAATTTTGCAATTCCACGATAATTCATAACATCAATCAAGCTTCCAGATTTATGAAGTGGAGTTATAAAAGATTTTCTCCACATAAATGGGAAATAGCAATACTCTGAGCACATAGCTTCAGGATTACACTCGGTATACCATCTGGGCCAGCACTGTTAGAAGTCTTAAGCTTGCCTAAACTTGACGATACGAAAGATAAATCAAAATAAGGAATGTTCAAATGATTCAATGATGGAATATTGTAAGGATAGGAACTAGGTGACACTGTTGACGAGAATAGGTTGATGCAAAGAACTTTGCAAAACAATCGGCGATTGACTGATCACCACAGAATTCTTCACCATCAATTCTAACCCTTGAAGGCCTTGGATTAGACTTACGTTTCATATTGACAAAATCATAGAACGATCTAGGGTTCATTTTAAAATTGTGAGCTAACTTCTCTAAATAGAGCTCATAGCACTTACGCGATTCAATTTTATACTGTGATCTGGGAACAGAGTACCTGACGTAATAAACATCGGATCCAGACCTTTTGAATTTCTTAAATAGTCTGCTCTTTACGTTCCTGAGAGCAGTCATATTAGAAGAATACCACGGTGGTCTATTGGTATTCTTAATACGAATCTTTGGAACAGATTGTACCAAACATTCATTAAAGACATTGTAAAATCTCTCAATAGATACATCAATATCAACAAACTAAATCCCAGTTAGTATTCAAGAGCAGAGAATTTAGCAACTCAAAATTTGTTCTTTTGAAATAAAAAACTGTACCCTCGTCACGTGGGGGGTATATAGAAGAAGAGTCCGAAATGTCATACATCATGGAAATACCCAGCGTAACCATCTTCCTGGGTAGAAACCGGAGAAATTCTACAAATATCAAAAATCTGAGCGTTATTCACAAATACTAAATCAAGTAATTTTCCAGACGAATTAGAAATCCCGTTAATCTGCAATAGTTCGAGATCGGAAAAACGCCTTACTACATCATAAGTCCACTGGAACGTGATCGAAGAAGAATTCAAGGAAGTTAGGTTAGGTTAGGTTAGGGTGGCAGCCGTACTTTTTATACAAGCTCACATAGACCAGTTTAGGTCCCTAGTGTTACCACGGGCTGAAAAGCCCCTCATCGAAACCAACCTGTTTGATATACAAATTTGTCGATATTACGAATATCGGTACTGGAAAGATCTGTTAGGCTGCCTAGAAAAGCCGACCCCAGTATGTCCAGTCGTCGTTTACTCAAAGCGGGACAGTCGCATAGCAAGTGCTCAATGCTCTCCACTTCTTCCTCATCTCCACAGCTTCTGCAGAAGTCATTAGAGTCAATACCCAATCTTTTGGCGTGTTCGCCGATCAAGCAGTGTCCCGTCAGAACTGATACTAACGTAGACAATCGTTGCCTCTCTAGTGCGAGGAGATATTTTGATCTTCTCAGGTCATACCTTGGCCAGATTTGTCTAGCTACTCTGCAGGTGCCGATTTCTGTCCATCTTTCGTTGGACTGCCTGATTGCCTCTTGCCTAAGCCAAAGCTTGCACGTGGATAGTGGCGCACCAATATATGCAAATTCTTCGAGAATTTGTAATGTCGTCCCTTTCCTAGCAAGTTCATCGGCTTTGCAGTTCCCCGGGATATCCCTATGCCCAGGCACCCATATGAGGTGTATGTTAAACTGCTCAGCCATCTCGTTAAGAGATCTGCGGCAGTCGAGGGCTGTTTGTGAATTTAGGGTTGTTGCCTCCAGAGAATTGATGGCAGCCTGGCTGTCCGAGTAAATGACAACGCCAGTGTTGGTTATTATGTTGCGACTCAGCCACTTGGCTACTTCCCATATTGCCATTATTTCGGCTTGATAGACACTGCAGGTATCTGGTAGTCTGTGAGCTATATCCAATCTAAGCTCTGCACAGTGTACTCCGAAGCCAACCTTTTCATCAAGATTCGAACCATCCGTGTAAAAGTGGAGATGGTTTCTATTACCTGGTTTTCTTCCAACCCATTCATCTCTCGCGGGAATCATAGTGATGTAATTTCTCTCGAAGGTGTACACCGTTGGTATATAGTCCACTCGGTCGGTTACCATAGACACTTGATATTCTCATGTGACCGTAGTTTTTGTACCTCCACATTGATAGGCAGTTTAATCTTATTGCCGCTTTGGTTGCAACTTCTCTCGCCACAATATTAATCGGCAGTATATGGAGTAGGGCTTGTAGAGACTCGGTCGCTGTAGTCCTTAAGGCTCCGCTTATGCTCAGGCAGGCAGTTCTCTGAACCTTTGTTAGTAGGTTGGTGATGGTTAGTTTGTCAGTTGCCGTCCACCATACCACAATGCCGTAAAGCAGTATAGGACGAACTACTGCTATATATATCCAGTGGACGATTTTAGGAGAGAGGCCCCACCGCGACCCTACAGCCATTTGCAGGAATATAAGGCGACGTTAGCCTTCCTTACACGTTCCAATACATTAAGTCTAAATAACAGTTTTCTATCTAGAATTGATTGGCTGATTCTGTAGACTTCCCCTTATTGTAAGCATGTTGGTTCGCTGACAGGAGTTTTGTATCCAGGTTTTCCCTAATGAAATAATCTAAAAGTCTTTCCAGACCTTTCAATAGGAAGGAGGATAGGCTAATTGGTCTGAAGTCTTTTGGCCTAGTGTGTGATATCTTCCCGCTTTTGGTATGAATACCATTTTGGTATCCCTCCATCGATTCGGGATGTATGAAAGCCTGATACAGCCTACATACATTTTCTCCAGCCAGGGGATAATGTATTTCAACATTTTCTGCATTTCTGCTGGAGTGATGCCGTCTGGTCCAGGTGACTTGAAGGGCTCAAAGCTATTAATAGCCCAGCTTATTCTGGATCTCTCAGTCAACAAGCTAGCGACGCTCGCAGTCCACTCGCACTCTTGTTGATCCTGCTGATCCTCTGGTTCTGTTAGAGAGTTCCCCGGGAAATGTGTGTCGAGCAGTACATTGAGCGACTGCTCGCTGTTTTTGGTCCAATTATTTGCCTCATCCCACCCACTGTACAGGGTGAAGCTGATAATATTTTCCTCAGCCTTGCGGCGTCGGAGACCTTTTCCACTTCGCCACAGAAGGTATACCAAGAGCGTCTTTGCGCCTTTCTAAGCTCCTTCTTATAGATCTTGAGTTGCTCTTTATAGGCATCCCAAACATTAGCGACCCCAGTAGATTTAGCCTTGTTGAATAGCTTGTTGCAGGTCTTTTTCATAGCCGTTAGCTCAGAAGTCCACCATTGGGGTTTAGTTTTACCCTTGCACCTTGTTTTTGGACAGGCTTATTCAAGGGAACTATTGAATGATGTGGTGATATGCTCGACCAGATGATCCAGACCGGCTTTGTCATTCGGTTCGTACAGAAGTTTGGAGTTGAGGACTTTCTTGAAATTCTTTTCATACAGGTGCCACTTTGTCTTTCTCACATTTCTGTGGACGGCAGGTTCAGGCGCTTTTTCAGCGAGTTTGAACTCAATATAATGGTGATCTGAGAATGAGTGGTCGTCCAGTACATTCCACCCAATAAGTTTGTCTGACAGCCGGTCAGTAGCAAACGTTACGTCGAGTACTTCTTGTCTGTCTTTAATTGTAAAGGTCGGTTTATTACCTATGTTACAAATACTTAGGTTGGTAGTTAGAATAAAGTCAAGAAGCGAATCACCCCTATTATTTATATCCGTACTACCCAAGATAGTATGATGAGCGTTCGTGTCTGCGCCAACAATCAGCTCGACCTCGTCAGATGTTGCTTCTACTACTTCCCTGAATAGAGCAGTCGGTACTACAGCTTCATAAGGCAAGTAACTGGAGACCACCCAATATATCCGATTACCGATCTCCAGACTAGCAGATGTTTGGTCTTTACCACTTAAATTAGCCAGGAGAAAGATACTTAGATCTTTCCTGGCCAAAATGCAGGTTCTTGGAGTGCCTTCACAGTTGGCCACAAGCAGTTTAAAGTTGGGTGTCCTGATACCGCACACCCTTCCTCCCACTGCGTAGGGCTCCTGTATCAGGACGATGTCTACTGCACCTGTGGACAGGCGCAGCAATAGAGCCGTTGAGGCTGCTTTAGCGTGATGGAGGTTAATCTGTAAAATTCTTACCATTGGTAATTGACAAATTAACTTCCACCCCTACAAGGGTGTTATCGAACTCTTCGTCCGTATCATCGAGAAGCGTGTCCCCGCCAGATGCGTCAAAGAGTCCGGAGACTCCCCTCAGCCCCTCTGTGTCAGAAGTAGAGCTTTCGTCCTCAGAGTAGGACGTTACAGATCTTCTGTTAGAGTTGGAGTCACCCGTTGGAGTCAAGGAAGTAAATGCCTCAGTATCTGGCAATGAAAGCCAAGAAACAGAGGGTAAATTAAAATCACCAAAGATTAAGATATGGTCCACATCCCTCAACATCAAAACCAATCTGCCTATAGCCTTTAAGGGACCATCATAAACAGATCATTCCAAGTTTGGGGGGATGTAGGAACATGAAACCAATAATTTAGCTTTACCTAAGTTAATAGAGACAACAATAAGTTTAATATCATCAATCTCGTCAAGAATGATAAGCTCAGAAGAAAGCGAACTTTTTGAGGTGTGGCCGGGTGCCCAGTTGGATGTTGTCGAAAAAAACAACATCCCTAGTCACCCTAGAGCCATCACCTGGGTTACAGAAGAGCCCTCCAACCCGGCTGACATCTTAGAAATAATAAAAGATTCCAATCCTGGTCTGCCGGCCCATAATTGGAGAATCAATTACCAATGATGGTAAGAATTCTACAGATTAACCTCCATCACGCTAAAGCAGCCTCAGCGGCTCTATTGCTGCGCCTGTCCACAGGCGCAGTAGACATCGTCCTGATACAGGAGCCCTACGTAGTGGGAGGAAGGGTGTGCGGTATTAGGACACCCAAATTTAAACTGCTTGTGGCCAACTGTGAAGGCACTCCAAGAACCTGCATTTTGGCCAGGAAAGATCTAAGTATCTTTCTCCTGACTAATTTAAGTGGTAAAGACCAAACAGCCGCTAGCCTGGAGATCGGTAATCGCATATATTGGGTGGTCTCCAGCTACTTGCCTTATGAATCTGTAGTACCGACTGCTCTATTCAGGGAAGTAGTGGAAGAAGCAACGTCTGACGAGATCGAGCTGATTATTGGCGCAGACACGAACGCTCATCATACTATATGGGGTAGTACGGATATAAACAATAGGGGTGATTCGCTTCTTGACTTTATTCTAACTACCAACCTTAGTATTTGTAACATAGGTAATAAACCGACCTTCACAATTAAAGACAGACAGGAGGTACTCGACATAACGTTTGCTACTGACCGGCTGTCAGACAAAATTATTGGGTGGAATGTACGGGACGACCACTCATTCTCTCTTGGTATACCTTCTGTGGTGAAGTGGAAAAGGTCTCCGACGCCGCTAGGCTAAGGAAGATATTATCTGCTTCACCCTGTACAGTGGGATATTTACAGGATGAGGCAAATAACTGGACCAAAAACAGCGAGCAGTCGCTCAATGTACTGCTCGACACACATTTCCCGGGCAACTCTGTAACAGAACCCGAGGATCAGCAGGACCAACAAGAGTGCGAGTGGACTGCGAGCGTCGCTAGCTTCTTGACTGAGAGATCCAGAATAAGCTGGGCTATAAACAGCTTTGAGCCCTTCAAGTCACCTGGACCAGATGGCATCACTCCAGCAGAAATGCAGAAAATGTTAAAGTACATTATCCCCTGGCTGGAGAAAATTTATGTAGGCTGTATCAGGCTTTCATACGTCCCTAATCGGTGGAGGGATACCAAAGTGGTATTCATACCTAAAGCGGGAAAGATATCACACACTAGGCCAAAAGACTTCAGACCAATTAGCCTATCCTCCTTCCTATTGAAAGGTCTGGAAAGACTTTTAGATCATTTCATTAGGGAAAACCTGGATACAAAACTCCTGTCGTGGAACCAACATGCCTACAATAAGGGCAAGTCTACAGAATCAGCCCTGCACGAACTTGTGAGCACTATCGAATCGTCCCTGCATTTCAAGGAATTCACCATGATGGCATTTCTTGACATAGAAGGGACTTTTAACAACATTCACTCAGATGCGGTAATTGCGGCACTGTCACATCTAAAAGTTAACAATAGTTTGATTAGACTAATTCAAAGTCTGCTCACCAGAAGACGCATAACAGCATGTCTAGGGTCCACAACTCTAACAAGGTATGTAAACAGAGGGACCCCGCAAGGAGGAGTACTGTCTCCACTAATTTGGAACCTAGCGGTGAATGAAATCCTGCTAGATCTAGAACGTTGTGGCTGCAAGGTCGTGGCATATGCGGACGACGTGTCAATCGCAGTGAGTGGCAAATTCGTAAACGTCCTCAGAGACATCCTACAGGTGGCTCTGAACAAGTTGGTTAGATGAGCCAGAAGCAGCGGTTTGGGCGTTAACCCCAACAAGACAGAATTGGTTCTCTTTACTAGGATGAATAATGTCCCACATGTGGACCCTCCACCTCGGATAAATGAAACAGATCTAGTCTTTTCTGAAAGTGCAAAATTTTTAGGAATAATTCTAGATAGGAAAATGTTATTTAGACTTAACGTATTGGAACGTGTAAGGAAGGCCAACGTCGCCTTATATTCCTGCAAAAAGGCTGTAGGGTCGCGGTGGGGACTCTCTCCTAAAATCGTCCACTGGATATATATAGCAGTAGTTCGTCCAATACTGTTATACGGTATTGTGGTATGGTGGACGGCAACTGACAAACTAACCATTACCAACCTATTAACAAAGGTTCAGAGAACTGCCCGCCTGAGCATAAGCGGAGCCTTAAGGACTACAGCGACCGAGTCTCTACAAGCCCTACTCCATATACTGCCGATTAATATTGTGGCGAGAGAAGTTGCAACCAAAGCGGCAATAAGATTAAACTGCCTATCACTGTGGAGGTACAAGAACTATGGTCACATGAGGATATCAAAGTGTAGTGCTATGGTAACCGACCGAGTGGACTATATACCAACTGTGTACACCTTCGAGAGAAATTACATCACTATGATTCCCGCCAGAGACGAATGGGTCGGCAGAATACCAGGTAATAGAAACCATCTCCACTTTTACACGGATGGTTCGAAGCTTGATGAAAAGGCTTCGGAGTACACTGTGAAGAACTTAGTCTGGATATAGCTCACAGACTACCAGATAACTGCAGTGTCTATCAAGCCGAAATAATGGCAATATGGGAAGTCGCCAAGTGGCTGAGTCGCAACATAGTAACCAACACTGGCGTTGTCATTTACTCGGACAGCCAGGCTGCCATCAATTCTCTGGAGGCAACATCCCTAAATTCACAAACAGCCCTCGACTGCCGCAGATCTCTTAACGAGATGGCTGAGCAGTTTAATATACACCTCATATGGGTGCCTGGGCATAGGGATATCCCGGGGAACTGCAAAGCCGATGAACTTGCTAGGAAAGGGACGACATTACAAATTCTCGAAGAATTTGCATATATTGGTGCGCCACTATCCACGTGCAAGCTTTGGCTTAGGCAAGAGGCAATCAGGCAGTCCAACGAAAGATGGACAGAAATCGGCACCTGCAGGGTAGCTAGACAAATCTGGCCAAGGTATGACCTGAGAAGGTCAAAATATCTTCTCGCACTAGAGAGGAAACGATTGTCTACGTTAGTAAAGGTTCTGACGGGACACTGCTTGATCGGCGAACACGCCAAAAGATTGGGTATTGACTCCAATGACTTCTGCCGAAGCTGTGGAGATGAGGAAGAAGTGGAGAGCATTGAGCACTTGCTTTGCGACTGTCCCGCTTTGAGTAAACGACGACTGGACATACTGGGGTCGGCCTTTTTAGGCAGCCTAACAGATCTTTCTAGTACTGATATTCGTACTACCGATAAATTTATATATCAAACAGGTTGGTTTCGATGAGGGGCATTTCAGCCCGTGGTAACACTAGGGACCTAAACTGGTCTATGTGAGCTTGTAAAAAAAATACGGCTGCCACCCTAACCTAAACCTAAACCTAACCTAAGCGAACTTTTTACACCAATAAGAACTCCACAACAAATTTTTTGAATGCGATCTTTTCTATATAGAACATATTCATTCGACAGTATCTCCGAATCAAATATTGAGGGTTTTAACAGGGTCTCAGTGAAACACAAAACTGAAAAATCAAAGTCAAAGCTATCAGCAAATATTCGGGTTAATTTAGTATTAAGCCCTCTTACATTCTGATAAGCTATGCCCAAAGAGCTATTCAGTTTTTTGATGAATTAGAGCTAGAAGGCCTCAAAGGTAATTGCGCTAAATTGTCGACCCTATCAACAAATTCTTTAACAAATGCCTTAGGCGGCCAAAAATCAGAAGATATCAGTTTATCCAAGATCTTCGGATGATCCGATGATCTTAAATTATGACCTAGAATTAGAGGAAGATGAACGAATCTTAAATGTCTTAAGATAAAAGTCACCTTCAATCTTAGATCTAGTATAAAAGTCTACATCTTCGGAGGATGTTTCGGGAGCAAAGCGCGAAACAAAAACTACTTTCTTGGCTGGGACCACAGTCAGAGTTTTCCATTTACCACCGGCACGTGATGCTACATTTGCAGGAGGTTTAGGATTCATTTCAAGATGACCCACTGAATTTCCCTCCTGTTTAGAGATAACCTTATCAACCCTTGGTGTTACAGCGAGAGCAACTCTCTGCTGATCAACAGAAACTGAACATGGAGCACTGACAGAAGCTTATGATGTTGTAGGCTCATCCAACGACGTACGGTCAGAAGCACTCGGTGTACCGACATCGAGCTTCTTAGGAAGCGTCTTTTTCGTTGACCTTTTGCGCTTCTGACCGACAACGTCAGGCGAACACACAAATGTGTTCAATTCCGGGAACCTATCAAACAGAGATGCATATTTATTAAATCTCCAATACAATGACCACGTTTCTTTACCAATTTCAGCCATTTCCGAAGAATAATCTTTAACAAATTTATAGAACTCTACATTAATTTCCCTACAGTTCTTGCAACACCATTTAAGACCACTATCACTATCTCCGTACATAACATCTACAACCTTTGCAGATAAACCTGCACACTTATCATGCCAAATGTTAGTACAAAGCCAACACTCTATAGATCGTTCGGTTTCGGAAACAATCTTACATTTTACATTAACACACGACATTTTTTAATTGTAAATTAATTCTAAGACAAACTAACAAACAGGAATAGGAAGAACAAACAATAATACACGAAAATTTGATTTAATATTTCACCCTCTACTACAAGGTGGCGCAAAAGTAATCCTCCTATCAGAAAATGATATAAATTTTGCGATTGGCCCCTAATGTCAGTTCTGTTTTGACATTTGTATAGTAAACACATGCGAAATACATGTTAATAAACAATGTTACGCTACACTGCTCCAGAACGCGGAATATTGCTGACTATTTATTTGACCAATAATCGGTCGGTGACTTTGGCACAGATTTCCTGGCCGTCCAACGCCTACTGGTGAAACACTGCGACGTTTAGCCGCTCGCCTCGAATAGATTGGCACAACACGAGATGCTGCCAGGCGTGGCAGACCCCGGAGTAGCCGTTCTGCAGAGAATATTGCTGTTGTAGCCGAGGATGTCATGGAAGCGCCGTCGACATCGACCAGACGACGTGCCACGCAAATGGGTATCAGTCGACGGTCTCTACAGCGAATTTTGGTACAAGATTTCAAGATGTTTCCGTACAAAGTCCAGACGGTGCATCAGCTGTTAGCTGCTGACCGCCAATCGCGTCTAACATAACATCGAAAGGTTACTTTTGCGCAACCTGTTATAAGGAGTTAAAGATGAGAATATTAGGCAAAACTAAAAAATGCTCGATGGCAACTCTGTTTGAACAAATGAAACAATGTGAGAGCAAACACACGAAAGGAGGGCGTAAGTATAACAACAAAAAATTACACAAATGGAACACAACAGTTGTTATCTAATAGCAATAGCAAATAAATCCCAACACAGGAATTTTCGCAAAAAGTAAATAATTAATAAAAACAATAGGTGTACTTATTGAAAAATACACTTATATGTACTTAAACACAATTTTAAAGAAGCAAGAAACTATTAAAATCGGTTAAAATTAATTAATTAAATTGTCACAGGAGAACAAACTCAAAAGTCAAACTATTGGAACAGGGTTGCCAACTAAACTGAAATTTACGGCAACTATAAGTACTATTAAAGATTATAAAAATATATTTAACAATATTTGAAAAGAATATTTTGCCAACAAAAATTACATCCCATTAGAGCCTAATTTCGAGAAGAAAAAACAAAATCTACATATTGGTTAAAAGCCAATATGTAGATTGCCTGATGATTCGATAGCATTTTAATTGTGAAGAACAGTTTTAAATATTCCACTAGGTAAAGTAGTACGTTATTTGGTAAAGCTTTGAATGGAACTTCTGAATTTATTGATGATTACACCGGTCGACAAAAGGAAATTTTTTTGGGTTTCTGTTTTAATGCTCAGATTCTGATATAAAATTGAATGTGTGTGTGTGTATGTTACGTATGGCCTCCAAAACGGCTGGTGTTGACGAAATTTTCAGGGAATCTTCAAATAAGCCTAGAGGGTGACATAGGCTTCATAAGATTTTGATTAAGGGGGCGTGGCCCCGCCCATATCAGCCAATTTGGAGTTATAATTTGTTGAGTGATTCCTATTGTCTGTACCTACGAATAGATTAACGAGAGTCCCTATTGGGACTGGACCGTGGAACCAGGTGGTCCACCAATCCTGGGCTTTCTGGTGTCCAACTGGAAGTAGCTGGGAGTCTATGTGATTGGTCAAAAAATGGGCGGGATTGGACCAATGGGCGTGGCCCCATCCATATAAACAAAATTCAGATATCTTGAACGATTTGTGAGCGAGAGTGCTGTAGTTTTGTGCATATGTATCTAGTGTCAGTCTACGTGAACGGTCCAAAAATGGGCGGGATCGTACCTATGCGCGTGCCCCCGCCCATGTGAGCCATGTTTTGGAATGTAGATATCTTGAACAATTTGTTACCGAGAGTGCTGTAATTTTATGTATATGGATTTGGTGGCAGTCAACGTGAGTACTCCAAAAATGGACGGCATCTAAAATCTGTGGTAACGAAGTGGACCGGGTCGGCCAGTACAATATAAATTATAACATTATTTAAAAATTTTCCGCAGAATATTGTCGTTTTAACGTGGTAAATTTGTTGTGTAACATCTCGAACAGACGAATTTATAGTTTTTAATGAACCCCGAAGTGTTTTATTCTAATAAGATCTATATTAATATCCTTAAATATTCCTCTTTTTTTAATGTACTTCTATTTTTCTGACTACTATGCTAAAAAACATGCAAATTTACGTTAACTTGAAAACCTACTTTCATTATTTATAACGTCCGCAACGGAACTTTCGCAGCGAATATCGCATTTATCAAAAGTATTTAGGTTAATATTTGATTGTCATTTGAAAGGGATGAATATTAGTAAAACAAAATGCGTACAAATGCAACGACCGCAACCCAGGATTTGCCCATATCAAACATACAAACTAATCATAACCTGGGATTTTATTCAATATGTATACAATATCTACGCCACAGTCGGGCAGGCACGTATTACATACATGCATTCATCTACAACGTTGCTCTGAAATCAGCAATATGTGTTTCTAAAAGGGGGATCCTATCTGAAGTCGCTTTGAAATCGACAGACGGACAAACACAATAAAACAACAGATAGTGTGTGAGGTGAACGTCTGAAATAAAAACAACCGAATCACAATCTTACATTATATTATTGAAAAGGGGGAAAATCTGGAGAAGTCTCACACTCACTCACGCACAAAATTCAACACCATCAACATTTTTTAATCACATTTATCAAAACCGAGCTCCCAATTAGAGATGCTCATATCTTTGGAGTTAAACCGATTCTTCCATACTACTTTCGGACTTGACGAGGTGGGGAAGAGACTCGGCATTCATTATAAATACTGCGTGCCTCCAATACCCATCCACCTCATCCAATCTACCGCGAGTTGGAAGCCTGGTATTGCAAACCTTCAGCATCCTAGTCACGGTTTCCACATGGGCTGGTATAGCCGGAATTCATGCAAGTGCCCTGGGCCGAGACGGGATGTCCTCCTTGTTGACAACATCCAGCGACGCACCCGGCTAAATTTCACTAATTTTCTTCAGTGCGCAGCAATAGCACTCAACAGAGCGCATATTGCTAAATCGTATTAGCTCCTCAAGAACATCGAAGAAAACAGAGCACATTGCATACTCTATCTCACTCCACTTCCTCTTGGGGATGTTGCCGTATTCCTCTTCACTGTTGATGACCGCCAGTGTCAAGCTGTCCTTAGTAACGTTAGCAATTCGTTGCTGATCATTCGCAGTGAACGGACGTGTTTATCACATAGCGGATAGTTACCAGTACCTATTACGCAATAGCAAAAATCTGTACAAAGTCTGTAAGGCCTACATCGTAGTACCTATTACGGTCTAATACAGACCAAAAAAATAAATTCTCTTGACGGGGATGCCTTCGTGTTCCGATGGAGCGCGGTTCCCCAATCGTCCGACTGTCCGTCCGTTGGTCTTGGCCAAAGCCGACCACACCAAAAATGGTGAAAATCTCCCCCAAGTACTCACAACAGGTGGTGCGGTGAGGGGTAAACGTCATGTCCGACCGTCAAAACAGAAGCACAATGAGCATCGTGTAGCGCTCAGAGTTTTGACGAAGTTGGAGGCTGTTGAGGTTTCGGCTCTTACCGAAAAACAAAAAGAGTCACTTACCTGGGCTAAAGGCGTCATAGATGCTTCTAAGGCCAATGAGTCGGCTGAAAGAGCCACAAATTCAGCTGTGTTAACGGCTAATAAAGTAAAACGAATCAGATCACCTGATGAACCCCTGCCTTCGAAAAAGGCAAGAGGCCCTAATGTCACCATCAACAGGACACTCACCAAGCCCTTCAATGAAGTGGCGAAGGAGAGTCTAGTGATGGCTGTTATAGACAGAAGTAGTGAGGATGGATCCATCCTCAAGGACAAATGGAGTCATGTACAATCAGCTATTATGGCTCACTACCTCGATGTCCGTAGAGAAATGCCGGGCAAACCACCAATCTGCAACGATGCAGGATGGCATCAGGGAAGAGTAAAGCTCTTATATTTCGGCGATGCCAGATCAGTAGACCTGTATAAGGCTGCTCTGAGTCGAGCGGGTGAGGTGTGGCCGGGTGCCCAGTTGGATGTTGTCGAAAAAACAACATCCCTAGTCACCCTAGAGCCATCACCTGGGTTACAGAAGAGCCCTCCAACCCGGCTGACATCTTAGAAATAATAAAAGATTCCAATCCTGGTCTGCCGGCCCATAATTGGAGAATCAGCAAGGTGGGTGAGGCGGATGGTAAAAAGCGGCAGGTCAATCTTATCCTAAACGCTGAATCCACCTCCCATATACAAGGTGCGAGTGCAACCCTACAATATGGCTTCGAGACTATAGTCTTGAAGATATACAAGCAGGATATAGCTCCCACTGCAGAAGGTGAGTCGTCCACCGTGGTACTTCCTGGAAGTGCGGAGGTACCCACGCCTATTATTTCTGGTGACTCCAACTCTAAGAGAAGATCTGTAACGTCCTTCTCTGAGGACAAAAGCTCTACTTCGGACACAGAGAGGCTGAGGGGAGACTCCGGACTCTTTGACGCATCTGGCGGGGACATGCTTCTCGACGATACGGACGAAGAGTTCGATAACACCCTTGTCGGGGTGGATGTTAATCTGTCAATTACCAATGATGGTAAGAATTCTACAGATTAACCTCCATCACGCTAAAGCAGCTTCAGCGGCTCTATTGCTGCGCCTGTCCACAGGCGCAGTAGACATCGTCCTGATACAGGAGCCCTACGTAGTGGGAGGAAGGGTGTGCGGTATTAGGACACCCAACTTTAAACTGCTTGTGGCCAACTGTGAAGGCACTCCAAGAACCTGCATTTTGGCCAGGAAAGATCTAAGTATCTTTCTCCTGACTAATTTAAGTGGTAAAGACCAAACAGCTGCTAGCCTGGAGATCGGTAATCGCATATATTGGGTGGTCTCCAGCTACTTGCCTTATGATTCTGTAGTACCGACTGCTCTATTCAGGGAAGTAGTGGAAGAAGCAACGTCTGACGAGATCGAGCTGATTATTGGCGCAGACACGAACGCTCATCATACTATCTGGGGTAGTACGGATATAAACAATAGGGGTGATTCGCTTCTTGACTTTATTCTAACTACCAACCTTAGTATTTGTAACATAGGTAATAAACCGACCTCTCCAGCTACTTGCCTTATGAATCTGTAGTACCGACTGCTCTATTCAGGGAAGTAGTGGAAGAAGCAACGTCTGACGAGATCGAGCTGATTATTGGCGCAGACACGAACGCTCATCATACTATCTGGGGTAGTACGGATATAAACAATAGGGGTGATTCGCTTCTTGACTTTATTCTAACTACCAACCTTAGTATTTGTAACATAGGTAATAAACCGACCTTTACAATTAAAGACAGACAGGAGGTACTCGACATAACGTTTGCTACTGACCGGCTGTCAGACAAAATTATTGGGTGGAATGTACTGGACGACCACTCATTTTCAGATCACCATTATATTGAGTTCAAACTCGCGGAAAAAGCGCCTAAACCTGCCGTCCACAGAAATGTAAGGAAGACAAAGTGGCACCTGTATGAGAAGAATTTCAAGAAAGTCCTCAACTCTAAACTTCTGTACGAACCGAATGACAAAGCCGGTCTGGATAATCTGGTCGATCATATCACCACATCATTCAATAGTTCCCTTGAAGAAGCCTGTCCGAAAACAAGGTACAAGGGTAAAACTAAACCCCAATGGTGGACTTCTGAGCTAACGGCTATGAAAAAGACCTGCAACAAGCTATTCAATAAGGCTAAATCTACTGGGGTCGCTAATGATTGGGATGCCTATAAAGAGCAACTCAAGATCTATAAGAAGGAGCTTAGAAAGGCGCAAAGGCGCTCTTGGTATACCTTCTGTGGTGAAGTGGAAAAGGTCTCCGACGCCGCTAGGCTGAGGAAGATATTATCTGCTTCACCCTGTACAGTGGGATATTTACAGGATGAGGCAAATAACTGGACCAAAAACAGCGAGCAGTCGCTCAATGTACTGCTCGACACACATTTCCCGGGCAACTCTGTAACAGAACCCGAGGATCAGCAGGACCAACAAGAGTGCGAGTGGACTGCGAGCGTCGCTAGCTTCTTGACTGAGAGATCCAGAATAAGCTGGGCTATTAACAGCTTTGAGCCCTTCAAGTCACCTGGACCAGATGGCATCACTCCAGCAGAAATGCAGAAAATGTTAAAGTACATTATCCCCTGGCTGGAGAAAATTTATGTAGGCTGTATCAGGCTTTCATACGTCCCTAATCGGTGGAGGGATACCAAAGCGGTATTCATACCTAAAGCGGGAAAGATATCACACACTAGGCCAAAAGACTTCAGACCAATTAGCCTATCCTCCTTCCTATTGAAAGGTCTGGAAAGACTTTTAGATCATTTCATTAGGGAAAACCTGGATACAAAACTCCTGTCGGGGAACCAACATGCCTACAATAAGGGCAAGTCTACAGAATCAGCCCTGCACGAACTTGTGAGCACTATCGAATCGTCCCTGCATTTCAAGGAATTCACCATGGTGGCATTTCTTGACATAGAAGGGGCTTTTAACAACATTCACTCAGATGCGGTAATTGCGGCACTCTCACATCTAAAAGTTTACAATAGTTTGATTAGACTAATTCAAAGTCTGCTCACCAGAAGACGCATAACAGCATGTCTAGGGTCCACAACTCTAACAAGGTATGTAAATAGAGGGACCCCGCAAGGAGGAGTACTGTCTCCACTAATTTGGAACCTAGCGGTGAATGAAATCCTGCTAGATCTAGAACGTTGTGGCTGCAAGGTCGTGGCATATGCGGACGACGTGGCAATCGCAGTGAGTGGCAAATTCGTAAACGTCCTCAGAGACATCCTACAGGTGGCTCTGAACAAGTTGGTTAGATGGGCCAGAAGCAGCGGTTTGGGCGTTAACCCCAACAAGACAGAATTGGTTCTCTTTACGAGGATGAATAATGTCCCACATGTGGACCCTCCACCTCGGATAAATGGAACAGATCTAGTCTTTTCTGAAAGTGCAAAATTTTTAGGAATAATTCTAGATAGGAAAATGTTATTTAGACTTAACGTATTGGAACGTGTAAGGAAGGCCAACGTCGCCTTATATTCCTGCAAAAAGGCTGTAGGGTCGCGGTGGGGACTCTCTCCTAAAGTCGTCCACTGGATATATATAGCAGTAGTTCGTCCAATACTGTTATACGGTATTGTGGTATGGTGGACGGCAACTGACAAACTAACCATTACCAACCTACTAACAAAGGTTCAGAGAACTGCCTGCCTGAGCATAAGCGGAGCCTTAAGGACTACAGCGACCGAGTCTCTACAAGCCCTACTCCATATATTGCCGATTAATATTGTGGCGAGAGAAGTTGCAACCAAAGCGGCAATAAGATTAAACTGCCTATCACTGTGGAGGTACAAGAACTATGGTCACATGAGGATATCAAAGTGTAGTGCTATGGTAACCGACCGAGTGGACTATATACCAACTGTGTACACCTTCGAGAGAAATTACATCACTATGATTCCCGCCAGAGATGAATGGGTTGGAAGAATACCAGGTAATATAAACCATATCCACTTTTACACGGATGGTTCGAAGCTTGATGAAAAGGTTGGCTTCGGAGTACACTGTGAAGAACTTAGTCTGGATATAGCTCACAGAATACCAGATACCTGCAGTGTCTATCAAGCCGAAATAATGGCAATATGGGAAGTCGCCAAGTGGCTGAGTCGCAACATAGTAACCAACACTGGCGTTGTCATTTACTCGGACAGCCAGGCTGCCATCAATTCTCTGGAGGCAACATCCCTAAATTCACAAACAGCCCTCGACTGCCGCAGATCTCTTAACGAGATGGCTGAGCAGTTTAATATACACCTCATATGGGTGCCTGGGCATAGGGATATCCCGGGGAACTGCAAAGCCGATGAACTTGCTAGGAAAGGGACGACATTACAAATTCTCGAAGAATTTGCATATATTGGTGCGCCACTATCCACGTGCAAGCTTTGGCTTAGGCAAGAGGCAATCAGGCAGTCCAACGAAAGATGGACAGAAATCGGCACCTGCAGGGTAGCTAGACAAATCTGGCCAAGGTATGACCCGAGAAGGTCAAAATATCTTCTCGCACTAGAGAGGAAACGATTGTCTACGTTAGTACAGGTTCTGACGGGACACTGCTTGATCGGCGAACACGCCAAAAGATTGGGTATTGACTCCAATGACTTCTGCCGAAGCTGTGGAGATGAGGAAGAAGTGGAGAGCATTGAGCACTTGCTTTGCGACTGTCCCGCTTTGAGTAAACGACGACTGGACATACTGGGGTCGGCCTTTTTAGGCAGCCTAACAGATCTTTCTAGTACTGATATTCGTACTATCGATAAATTTATATATCAAACAGGTTGGTTTCGATGAGGGGCATTTCAGCCCGTGGTAACACTAGGGACCTAAACTGGTCTATGTGAGCTTGTAAAAAAAAAATACGGCTGCCACCCTAACCTAAACGTTAGCAAAGGGCCGAGGAGCAACGTTACCAATAAACCCTTTGTTCCATTTGGAACAATAAACCCTTGGCTTGTTTCCAAGCCAAGGGTTAGATTGTCGTGTATTTGTAGTATTCGTCGTATTTGTTGTAGTTGTATCGTTATCAGCTCTTGTATTCGTAGTGGTATCGGTTGCTTGTTGCATTGTGGCCGTTTTTGTTGGTTTAATGGTTTCATATAGGTCCCACGAGTGTGAGGGGTAGGGTAGGACCACCACGTCTTAGCCCCAAAAACGTGACATGGGCTGAGTCATTGCTGAGACGTCCATGTATCTGCAAAGGCAGCCGTCAAAACACAGTTTTTGGTAAACACTGACTGCGAACCGAAAAGTCCGATGAGCACGGTACACATTACACTCCGGACTTGGCGGAATTTGTTTTAAGTATAACCACCACTGTAAGGGAGAAAAATGTCCACCACAGCATAGCCCCCGGTAATGTGGCAAGGACTGAGTGGCACAACGCCTACATATTACTTGTTACTCAGAGGAAATTTATTCAATTCATCGCAACGTTAATCTTTCATTAAATTTACTCCATAAAATTTACTTAAAGAATACATTAGAATATTTTTCATAATAATTCTGTTTACTACCGGGCTTTCCAATAGGGACATAACAATTTCTTTATCTTTATGTCAACACGCCCTCAAACATTTTAAATGGTCTTTCAGCGATGAAACTCATATTTGCCTGAGTGGTTTGTAACGACGTGTTTTAACTTTGAAGCTGGGGTAGAACTCAGCGATGCCGGGACGTTACAAACTATTTTATTTGACTGAGAGAGAGAGAAACACGCTCTTAGTTTTTTTCTTTTCAAAAACGTTACAAAATGTCTTTCATAATTTCTAAACAATAATCACAATTTTAACAACACTAATATTGCTGGGTAGTATTTACGGCAGCATTGGTGGTAAGGACGGTGTAGTACGAGTACTAATTTCTCAGCAGCGATCCGATACACAGGGACAGCGGTGTTACACACAAGCCAATGTAGCGAGACACACACAAGCTACCAGGAACAGCAGCGAGTTACACGCAAGCCAATCTAGCGAGTCACGCACAAGCTACCAGGAACAGCGGAGAGCAGGGTTGCCAGGACTGGGGTTTTGACCCCAATACTGGGGTTTTGTCGATGCAAATTGGGATAAAAAAATATAATTTGGGGATGGGGTTTTTGTTAGGGGATTTTTGTAAATTTTCTTAGGGTTTACTTGATGCAATATAAACATTTTCTTAATCATTAAGTTTTTAATAAAAAACTCAATAAGTGCTGTAAGTTGCTAAGAATTTATACGAGAGAACGAATTTGTAATTGATAGATTTGATTATAATGTTACAATCTTTTGGCTTTTCAAAGTCCTTTAGTAATCGAAACACTTTCTTGAAAATATAATGTTTTTGAAACATTTTTTAACAAGTGTTTTCTTTAATTACCAAATCTGAACTTCTTATTAAAAAATAGTACGAGACTTTGCACTATTAGGTATAAATTGCCATCAAATTAAATTCTAAAAAAAAATTTTTTTCAAAACCATTTACAATACATATGAGACTTGAGGTATTGATGGTGATGCTGAAGTATATAAACTTTTAAATGACTAAAATTTATTACTACATTGCTATATATATAGATGGCATGCATAATTATTTTAAATGTTTATAAGTTACACTAGTCCGACCGACGAATCTGAAATTCTATATAAAAAAGTACAAGAAATATTCTAACATTGAAATATTAAATATTATTTTTAAGGTCAATCAAGGCTCCATTTAAAGTTTTCCATCGTCAGTTGGCAATAGTATCAACAAAATTTAAGATACTGTTATATATTGATTCTCTTCATGATTGAGGTTTTCTATATTCTGACCTCCTGTCACCACAAAAAGATATGTGAAGCTGTTAAGAAGATGTGACAATTTTAACAAATGGTATTTTTAGAAAAAAAAACCAGAGATCTGTATCATAAAAACTACATCGAAATTTGAAAACTAAAAACGCCAAAAAAAACCCTAATAGAGGAATGTTTAAAGTTTATTAAAATCAAAAGGGGTAATTTTTAAAATGTGTGTTTTTTTATTCATTTCGAGTCTGCAGTTTTTTATATGTTTGACTTGTTTTCAATAAAAAATAGATTATGTGGGGTTAAGTTGGGGATTTTCTTGTGATTATGTGGGGATAACAGCAATTTTTTTCTGGCAACCCTGGCGGCGGGTCACACATAAGCCAATGTAGAGAGTCACACATAAGCTACCAGGAACAGCGGCGAGTTACACACAAGCCAATGTAGCGAGTCACACACAAGCTACCAGGAACAGCGGCGTGTTACACACAAGCCAATGTAGCGAGTCACACACAAGCTAGCAGGAAGGACTATAGCGAGTCACACACATGCTATGGTAGTCCCGACAGTTCACTATCCACTGGCGAACAGTCCAAATGCACGCCTTTTATACTTTTTCTCTGGGTGCAAAAACAGCTGATGTCCGTCAGGTGGTCGAGCATAGCTGTGTTCAGTTTGTTCACTGTCATTCATTGTAGCCATTCATTTCTTATATTTTCCTGGATTAACCGAATGAAACACTGTCATCCATTCCGTTAAGTTCAAATTTGAACTAACTGGTTAAATAAAAATTATTTTAAATTGTGCTTTAAAATAATTATGAGCGATGCAGGCAGTGATTTTGAAATAAATACTAACTATATTAATATTGAAGAGTCTTATCTCAATATAATATATTAATAAATAATATTAAGTAATTATTTATCTAGTATTCAAAATGTTGGCAACAACGAGCCTCGTGACTTTTGACGTTACATTGCCTCTCTTCTTCCGATTACGACGATGATAATAATAGTGTAGCTGTCGTGATGAAATGTGGCCTCGAAAAGACGTTTATGATGATGGTGACGATCGCGATGAGATGATGGTTGTATGTAAATATAAATCAATATAGGATATCTTGATGATGTTATGAATTCGAGTCCTCGTAGGGTTTCAGATCGCTTACATGTGCTACGCTGGTTTCCTTTGTTGCCCTCTTGACAATCTGCATTATGACTAGTGACACAAACTCCTTTATAATGAACGGTCCACCATACCTTGCTAGCTTCGCTGCAAAGTTTTCACTGGCTTTAGATAGTTGGTAGAACCAGTTTTTTTCTCCAGGTACGTCCACGGAGATTGTAGTGCCTTTTTTGGTCTTGCGAGGTTACGACGGACAATGGAAAATACCTATTTTAGTTCTCATGCTCTTTCCTCCACTTGTAAGTACCTGGCCGGTTGTCACCTCATCATATAGTGCTTTTGGCAGACGTGGCTCTCGTCCTTGAGTTAAATATGCTGGAGAACAACCAGTGGACTCAGATGCGCTGGTATTCATGGCCAGCATTATTTCTGGTAATGATTCTTCTCATTTGGCGTACCGCTGTCCGCAAATTTAAGCAATCATTGTCTTTAAGGTGCGGTTTGCTCTTTCAGTGGGATTTTCTTGGAAAGTATACGGGCGGTGAGTTGATGTTGAATTCCCATTTCCTCAAGAAATCGCCTAAATATTCGACTAGTAAACTGTGTACCGTTATCCGTAATGATCACCTTTAGTACTCCATAACAAGCAATGATTTGCCCTCTACATGCCTTTAAATATCCTTCCGATGTTGCCTTTCTTAAGGGAATTAGCTCTGTCCATTTCGAAAAGCGATCAACAATTACCAAAAGTGTTCCTCTAAGCGCGCGGTTCCATGTCGGGGCCAATAACTCCATCTAATGCTCTTTGGAAAGTGGCTGGGGCGGAGTGAAGTCCAAAAGGACTTCACTTTCCACTGGTAGAGACCTCTGCCGGTGAATGAAAATGGAGTATATTGGAGACTTTCTTTGGCCATGGGAATTTGCCAATACCCATCGTTCAAATCGAGACTGCTCATAAACCTTGCATTACGTAGTCGATTTGGTATTGCGTCATTTCGAGGTAGAGTATATGCATCCGGTACTGATTTTGTATTCAATTGCTGGAAATCCATACACGTACGCCAATCTTCTTCTTGACAATCGTAATTGGAAAACTGTAAGGGCTCGTCGATGGCTCAATGCAACCACGGGTAATAAGTTTATTAACATCTGCATCGATTATGGCCTGCGTCGCGGGCTTCCGAGGCGCATATCGCAGTTTGATTGGGCGATCATCCGTCATTGTTATTTTATGTTCGGCTATAGAAGTGACACCGGATAGGTGTTAAAACTTGGGTATTTCTTCAGCTAAAGATGTGTTAATTTGGCATTGCATTACATCGCTTAATTTTGAACCGATATCTCGCCTAACCTCTGGACCTACGGTTTGCACTTTTATACTAAAGGAGTCGTCTCTGCTTCCCTCATTCACGGCATCTTTATTTAATGAGGCTGTAGGTTGCTCCCGTGTCAATCGGTGCTATGACAACTTCACCCTCAATGAAAATTGAAGCTGTAAGCCGCAGTTCTTCGTATTGTAAGGATGTCGAATTGTGTTGTTGGCGTCTATGGAATGATACGTTTTCTTCTGGTGTCTGTCTCGATGCTTGTTCCTCTGTTTCTCCCCGATAAAAATGGTGTCGGTGTTGAGCACTGAATCGATGAAGGTGTGTTTGAGTGCAAGGAAGTTCGAATCGATTAGGATACGGATAGCCGGGATACTTTCCAGTTCATTTGCCAATGTTAGAAGTTCATACAAGGACTTGAAATTTCCTACTGTTGTATACATAATTGGTATTCTGGTTGTGCATTATGGAATACTCTTTCAAGTTTTTGTTCCTCGGACAAATCAGCATATCTCATCAAGTTTTGAATAGCGAGTACATATTTTTTAAAGCTTCTTTAGGTCGTTGCGATCGTTTGCGGATCTCCTCTTCTAATTTCTTGAAGTATCTGGGAAGCAAAAAGAATTTACAGAAATATCTTTTAAAACGTTTCCACTTATTCCAGAGCTTGTTATTATTCCTCAACCAGATTAGGGCCTTGTCCCTAAGAAATTCGGGCATAATACGCGGCAATTAGTCTAGATCAATATCATACATAGTCGCCAACTCTTGAAGTCCCAAGGGACACGTCCATTATCGAATTTGACTCCCCATTTGCGTACTTGATCAATAACTGTAACTTGACTCCCAGCAGGACCATGTGATGGATCTGTAGGAATTTCGGGTTGCGTCGAGACTTTCCACTTCATGGGTGATGATAAAGAGGTTCCACTATCAGTCTCCAGTTTCACAGGGGTTGTTGGTTGCGTGGGTCCAATATCCGGGATCCTTATTTCAGATTGGTTTGCGTTTCCCATTTTTATCGTTGGTAAAGATAGCGATAATTGTGTTTCGCTTTGCTTGAAGGGCTAGTAATCTGGGCAACGCCCCCGCTTCCTCGACTTTTCCGGTACTTTTTTGGTTGAATTCTGTCAAATAAGTTACAATTTCTTCTTGTCTTAATCCGTATGCCCACGATACTTTCAGCATTTGTTTTTTTTTTCTTATTTAATTGATACAGTCTATTATTTTTTTTACGCAACACATAGATTGATTCTTTTCTTCGTTAGTTTTTTTTTCTCCCTCTCTCTAGTCTGAAACAGTTAAAAATGTCCCTGATCGGAGGCCGTTGTAACGACGTGATTTCACTTTGAAGCTGGTGGAGAACTCAGCGATGCCAGGGTCGTTACAAACTATTTTATTTGACTGAGAGAGAGAAACACACTATTAGTTTTTTTTTTTCTTTTCAAAAACGTTATAATATATACGACGGCAGCATAGGTGGTAAGGACGTCGTGGTACTAATTTCTCAGCAGCGGTCTGATAAACAGGCGACGGCCACGGATTGTCACACACACGCGACGGCAACAGCGACTGGTCACATACAGGCGACGGCAACGGCTAGTCACACTCACGCGACGGCAACCATTAATCACACAAGCTACGACGACAGCAACGGCGAGTTACATAAAAGTCAATGTAGCGCGTCACACACAAGCTACCAGGAACAGCGGCGAGTTACAAATAAACCAATGTAGCGAGTCACACACAAGCTACCAGGAACAGTGACGAGTTACACACAAGCCAATGTAGCGAGTCACACACAACCTACAAGGAGCAGCGGCGGGTACACACAAACCAATGTAGCGAGTCACACACAAGCTACCAGGAACAGCGGCTAGTCAAACACAAGCCAATGTAGCGAGTCACACACAAGCTACCAGGAACAGCGGCGTTTTACACACAAACCAATGTAGCGAATCACACACCAGCTACCAGGAACAGCGGCGAGTCACACATAAGCCAATGTAGAGAGTCGCACTCAAGCTACCAGGAATAGCGCGAGTTACACACAAGCCAATGAAGCGAGTCACAACAAGCTACCAGGAACAGCGGCGAGTTACACACAAGCCAATGTAGCGAGTCACACAAGCTACCAGGAACGACATAGCGAGTCACACACAAGCTATGGTTGTCCCGACAGTTCACCATCCACTGGTGAACAGTCCAAATGCACGCCTTTTATACATTTTCTCTGGGTGCAAAAACAGCTGATATCCGTCAGGTGGTCGAGCATAGCTGTGTTCAGTTTGTTCACTGTCATTCATTGTTGCCATTCATTTCTTATATTTTCCTGGATTAGCCAAATGAGACACTGCCATCCATTCCGTTAAGTTCAAATTTGAACTAACTGGTTCAATAAATATTATTTTAAATTGTGCTTTAAAATAATTATGATCGATGCAGGCAGTGATTTTAAAATAGATACTACCATTATTAATATTGAAGTGTATTATCTCAATATAAGAAAATAATATTAAGTAAATATTTATCTATTATTCTAAATGTTGGCAACAACTAGCCTCTTGACTTTTGTCGTTACAATAAACAAACTATGCGTTATTTAAAAGCAACATACCCACTTGTGCTTCAAGAGACACAATTGCATCGGCAAAAAAATTACTGTGTGGTGTGGTTTTCATGCCGGAGGTGTGATTGAGCCGTATTTTTTCGCCGATGAATATAATCGTCAATGGAGAGCACTATCGTGCCATGTTAGAAAATTATTTTTGGCCAGAATTGGATAAGCTTGACATCGCCGATATGTGGTTTCAACAAGACGGTACCACTAGCCCGCGTTATAATCGATTTAGTGAAAGGCAAATTCGGTGAACGTGTTATCTCGAGAAATGGTCCGGTCGAATGGCAACCTCGTTCATGCGATTTAACGCCATTGGATTTCTTTCTATAAGGCCACTTCAAGTCATTGCCAACAAGCCAACGAAACGAGCTCAGAGACAACATCCAACGCGAAATTGCCAACGTTCCAGTCGAAATGTGTGCAAGAGTGGTGGAAAATTGGGTCCAACGTATAGATCGCTGTAGATGGGCTCGACCGAAATCTGATTTCATTCTTAAAATGTAAAATTTGCACTACACCTGGAATAAATTTGAACTCTATATCTTAAATATTCTGTGCTTTGTTAATATATAAAATTGATATGTCCTTAATGGAAAACCCTGATTTTATTTCCAGTTGTTGTTATTTACTAAGGTAAATACAACCGTAGACCGGTTAAACTTGACTTGGACGACATGATTAGAAAGATACAAAGTCGTAGTAGGGACTTTCTGATTTTAAATGGGGGGAGGCAGTTACCACAGTTATGTTATTACCGACTTATTACACCAACTTCAACACCAAGTTATTCTCACCTCATTAGACCTACCCCATAAACACTCACGAATGGCATATCATATTTCGGCAATGCACAGGTAGCTGGTTTCGAAATGATGATTCGCTAGTTCCACTTGCTTGGGAATAGGAATATTCGTTGGGTGAATGCAAAGTCAGCAGTTTCCCATTCTTATGGTTATTTCGTTTGTGCAAAAAAAAAAATTTATTCATTTTACACTGAAACCGCATTTTTTATTTCGTTTGTAAAAATGGTGCAGCCGCGTAAACGGGTGTTGTTTTCGTTTGTAAACTTATTACACTCCGAAAATGCGAAAATATCGAATTTTCCACACTCAGCCCCCATGATACAATAATTGTAAATGTAGTCTCATAAGCCCAACAACAAAACGTCAGTGCAACCCTCCGCATTTGTTTCCATTTTGGTTGTCAAATTGAACTGACAGATAGACGTCAGTCACAGTGAGCACAACAACAACAATCAGGGAGTTTTGTTTGTGAAATATGAAAAGTTTGTGAAGAACAATTATTTTGTGAAATAATACCCGAATAAATAAAAACTTGACTCCATGTCTTATAGGTTACCACATTTACACAATGGGTGGCAAGTGGATCAGGCCATTATATCGGAGGAAAAAGAGTTGTGATATGTTGTGTTTTCGTTTACCCGACGGCAGTATGTGATTTCTTGGCCACAATGCCATAGCTTAAATCCTTCCTTGCCGCCTGGACGTTTTTGTTCGCTGCATTTCATCAGCAAATTTCTCTCCCCACCCAGTAGCACTCAATCGATGAATAGTCTGAAGCAGGTAACGGAGGCTGTAACAAAAAAAGATACCGCTTGGTAGGATTGGTGTGGCATATTGCCACAAATCACGCCGAAGATTTGACACTCACTGTTAAAACAAAACACAATTCTCCTCTGCCCTAGAAATAGAATCCGAATCATCTTCGAGTATTTGAACATTCAGTAGAATTTGACATAGAAATGCCACCCATGACTAAACAAACCGATTTGGGGGGTACGGCATTAGTTACTAAAGCAGAAGAACAAGAGCTTCACAGAAAAGGCAGCAAAAACAAACGGCCAACAGGTTTTAGAATCTGTTGAATTAAACTGGAGAAAAATTGATATCCAAAATAAATCGCAAGAAAATCAATCGTACCGGTTTTCCGACAGCACAACACAAGAAACGCAAAATACAGGAACATTTACTATTGGATTGGATATTAACACTATAGATAACGGTGAAGAAATTCAAGAGGGAGTGTAAATCAAGAAACGGCGGCCACGGGAAAAAGATGGCAAACCATTCAGCGCCCTGAACTATGTGACTTTGTACCGCAAGAAGGAGAAACGTTACAAGCTTTCCTTTTACTCGAAGAAAAAGTAAAAAAGCCCCGGAGGAGCAACCTCCAACTTCCAAGGCAAATGTATTGTATGTTTAACCAGTAAGTAAAGGTAGAAAGTCGGTCGGGGCCGACTATATAAAACCCTTCACCTCCCTAATAATGCGATAATAATATGATATATATGTGGCTTTATCTAAATCTTAACCGATTATCGCTAAATGAAGCAGTATTCGTTCCTAAATTGAGAAACATCGTTCAGGCCCAAATTTTGTAATGATCGAAAGTAAAGTACAACTTCTATAGCGCTTTGATACCAACTCAGGAGGAAAATATATATGGAGGTTATATCTAAATCTTAACCGATTTTCCCAGAATGCTCATTCATGTAATAAGAAACCTCTTTTTTGTTGAATTTCGTACTGATCGTATATAAAATACAGTCTCTACGCCGCTTAATTGTCAAATCGGGCACAACATATCTATGGGGGCTATATCTAAATCTGGACCGATTTTTCCCGAATTTGGCGGTATTATTTCATATAATAACAAACCTCTATCTGCCGAATTTCGCACTGATCAGATATAAAATACAGTTTCTACAGCCATTACATGTGAAATCCGGGGAACATATATATGGGGGCTATATCTAAATATGAACCGATGTCCTCCAAATTTGAAAGTGTCATTCATGTAATAAGAAACCTCTTTCTGCCGAATTTCGTACTGATCGGATATAAAATACAGTTTTTACAGCGTTTACATGTCACATATATGGGGGCTATGTCTAAATCTGAACCAATTTTCCCCAAATTTTGTATTGTATCTAAAGCTGAGTATAGACGATTGCCAGATCGGCAAACGTTATCAACCCTGTTAAAGTGCTGCAAATAAACGGACAATGACAGATTGTTAGGCAAATGTGAATTGACAGTTCAGACGATTGCAAGAAAACATTACAATTTGATATATTTACAATATATTTTGTAAATATTTATATGCAGGAGGTACATATATATGGGAGCTATATGTAAATCTGAAACGATTTTAACCAATAAGGATCGTCCTTGGGCCTAAATAAAGATATGTGTAAAGTTTCGTTGAGATCGGACCATAATTGCGACCTGTACTTTGATTACAAAAATGCATCTACAGACAGACAGACGGACGGCTAAATCGACTCAGAAAGTGATTACAAGTCGATCGGTATTTCGGTGTTACAAACAAAAGCACAAAGTCATAATACCCTGTACCACACTGTGGTGTACAGTATTAAAATTTACCTATGTCTTGTTAAAAATTTATATTTATAAAAATATATTTTATAATAATAAATTTAAGCAATCATTGTCTTTAAGGTGCGGTTTGCTCTTTTTCGATGGGATTTTCTTAGAAAGTATACGGGGCGGTGAGTTGATGTTGAATTCCCATTTCCTCAAGAAATCGCCTAAATATTCGACTAGTAAACTGTGTACCGTTATCCGTAATGATCACCTTTAGTACTCCATAACAAGCAATGATTCGCCCTCTACATGCCTTTAAATATCCTTCCGATGTTGCCTTTCTTAAGGGAATTAGCTCTGTCCATTTCGAAAAGCGATCAACAATTACCAAAAGTGTTCCTCTAAGCGCGCGGTTCCATGTCGGGGCCAATAACTCCATCTAATGCTCTTTGGAAAGTGGCTGGGGCGGAGTGAAGTCCAAAAGGACTTCACTTTCCACTGGTAGAGACCTCTGCCGGTGAATGAAAATGGAGTATATTGGAGACTTTCTTTGGCCATGGGAATTTGCCAATACCCATCGTTCAAATCGAGACTGCTCATAAACCTTGCATTACGTAGTCGATGTGGTATTGCGTCATTTCGAGGTAGAGTATATGCATCCGGTACTGATTTTGTATTCAATTGCCGGAAATCCATACACGTACGCCAATTTTCTTCTTGACAATCGTAATTGGAAAACTGTAAGGGCTCGTCGATGGCTCAATGCAACCACGGGTAATAAGTTTATTAACATCTGCATCGATTATGGCCTGCGTCGCGGGCTTCCGAGGCGCATATCGCAGTTTGATTGGGCGATCATCCGTCATTGTTATTTTATGTTCGGCTATAGAAGTGACACCGGATAGGTGTTAAAACTTGGGTATTTCTTCAGCTAAAGATGTGTTAATTTGGCATTGCATTACATCGCTTAATTTTGAACCGATATCTCGCCTAACCTCTGGACCTACGGTTTGCACTTTTATACTAAAGGAGTCGTCTCTGCTTCCCTCATTCACGGCATCTTTATTTAATGAAGCTGTAGGTTGCTCCCGTGTCAATCGGTGCTATGACAACTTCACCCTCAATGAAAATTGAAGCTGTAAGCCGCAGTTCTTCGTATTGTAAGGATGTCGAATTGTGTTGTTGGCGTCTATGGAATGATACGTTTTCTTCTTGTGTCTGTCTCGATGCTTGTTCCTCTGTTTCTCCCCGATAAAAATGGTGTCGGTGTTGAGCACTGAATCGATGAAGGTGTGTTTGAGTGCAAGGAAGTTCGAATCGATTAGGATACGGATAGCCGGGATACTTTCCAGTTCATTTGCCAATGTTAGAAGTTCATACAAGGACTTGAAATTTCCTACTGTTGTATACATAATTGGTATTCTGGTTGTGCATTATGGAATACTCTTTCAAGTTTTTGTTCCTCGGACAAATCAGCATATCTCATCAAGTTTTGAATAGCGAGTACATATTTGTTAAAGCTTCTTTAGGTCGTTGCGATCGTTTGCGGATCTCCTCTTCTAAGTTCTTGAAGTATCTGGGAAGCAAATAGAATTTACAGAAATATCTTTTAAAACGTTTCCACTTATTCCAGTGCTTGTTATTATTCCTCAACCAGATTAGGGCCTTGTCCCTAAGAAATTCGGGCATAATACGCGGCAATTGGTCTAGATCAATATCATACATAGTCGCCAACTCTTGAAGTCCCAAGGGACACGTCCATTATCGAATTTGACTCCCCATTTGCGTACTTGATCAATAACTGTAACGTGACTCCCAGCAGGACCATGTGATGGATCTGTAGGAATTTCGGGTTGCGTCGAGACTTTCCACTTCATGGGTGATGATAAAGAGGTTCCACTATCAGTCTCCAGTTTCACAGGGGTTGTTGGTTGCGTGGGTCCAATATCCGGGATCCTTATTTCAGATTGGTTTGCGTTTCCCATTTTTATCGTTGGTAAAGATAGCGATAATTGTGTTTCGCTTTGCTTGAAGGGCTAGTAATCTGGGCAACGCCCCCGCTTCCTCGACTTTTCCGGTACTTTTTTGGTTGAATTCTGTCAAATAAGTTACAATTTCTTCTTGTCTTAATCCGTATGCCCACGATACTTTCAGCATTTGTTTTTTTTTCTTATTTAATTGATACAGTCTATTATTTTTTTTACGCAACACATAGATGGATTCTTTTCTTCGTTAGTTTTTTTTTCTCCCTCTCTCTAGTCTGAAACAGTTAAAACTGTCCCTGATCGGAGGCCGTTGTAGCGACGTGATTTCACTTTGAAGCTGGTGGAGAACTCAGCGATGCCAGGGTCGTTACAAACTATTTTATTTGACTGAGAGAGAGAAACACACTATTAGTTTTTTTTTCTTTTCAAAAACGTTATAATATATACGACGGCAGCATAGGTGGTAAGGACGTCGTGGTACTAATTTCTCAGCAGCGGTCTGATAAACAGGCGACGGCCACGGATTGTCACACACACGCGACGGCAACAGTGACTGGTCACATACAGGCGACGGCAACGGCTAGTCACACTCACGCGACGGCAAACATTAATCACACAAGCTACGACGACAGCAACGGCGAGTTACACAAAAGTCAATGTAGCGCGTCACACACAAGCTACCAGGAACAGCGGCGAGTTACAAATAAACCAATGTAGCGAGTCACACACATGCTACCAGGAACAGTGACGAGTTACACACAAGCCAATGTAGCGAGTCACACACAACCTACAAGGAGCAGCGGCGGGTACACACAAACCAATGTAGCGAGTCACACACAAGCTACCAGGAACAGCGGCTAGTCAAACACAAGCCAATGTAGAGAGTCGCACTCAAGCTACCAGGAATAGCGCGAGTTACACACAAGCCAATGAAGCGAGTCACAACAAGCTACCAGGAACAGCGGCGAGTTACACACAAGCCAATGTAGCGAGTCACACACAAGCTACCAGGAACGACATAGCGAGTCACACACAAGCTATGGTTGTCCCGACAGTTCACCATCCACTGGTGAACAGTCCAAATGCACGCCTTTTATACCTTTTCTCTGGGTACAAAAACAGCTGATATCCGTCAGGTGGTCGAGCATAGCTGTGTTCAGTTTGTTCACTGTCATTCATTGTTGCCATTCATTTCTTATATTTTCCTGGATTAACCAAATGAGACACTGCCATCCATTCCGTTAAGTTCAAATTTGATTTAAATATTATTTTAAATTGTGCTTTAAAATAATTATGATCGATGCAGGCAGTGATTTTAAAATAGATACTACCATTATTAATATTGAAGTGTATTATCTCAATATAAGAAAATAATATTAAGTAAATATTTATCTATTATTCTAAATGTTGGCAACAACTAGCCTCTTGACTTTTGTCGTTACAATAAACAAACTATGCGTTATTTAAAAGCAACATACCCACTTGTGCTTCAAGAGACACAATTGCATCGGCAAAAAAATTACTGTGTGGTGTGGTTTTCATGCCGGAGGTGTGATTGAGCCGTATTTTTTCGCCGATGAATATAATCGTCAATGGAGAGCACTATCGTGCCATGTTAGAAAATTATTTTTGGCCAGAATTGGATAAGCTTGACATCGCCGATATGTGGTTTCAACAAGACGGTACCACTAGCCCGCGTTATAATCGATTTAGTGAAAGGCAAATTCGGTGAACGTGTTATCTCGAGAAATGGTCCGGTCGAATGGCAACCTCGTTCATGCGATTTAACGCCATTGGATTTCTTTCTATAAGGCCACTTCAAGTCATTGGTCTATGCCAACAAGCCAACAAAACGAGCTCAGAGACAACATCCAACGCGAAATTGCCAACGTTCCAGTCGAAATGTGTGCAAGAGTGGTGGAAAATTGGGTCCAACGAATAGATCGCTGTAGATGGGCTCGACCAAAATCTGATTTCATTCTTAAAATGTAAAATTTGCACTACACTTGGAATAAATTTGAACTCCATATCTTAAATATTCTGTGCTTTGTTAATATATAAAATTGATATGTCCTTAATGGAAAACCCTGATTTTATTTCCAGTTGTTGTTATTTACTAAGGTAAATACAACCGTAGACCGGTTAAACTTGACTTGGACGACATGATTAGAAAGATACAAAGTCGTAGTAGGGACTTTCTGATTTTAAATGGGGGGAGGCAGTTACCACAGTTATGTTATTACCGACTTATTACACCAACTTCAACACCAAGTTATTCTCACCTCATTAGACCTACCCCATAAACACTCACGAATGGCATATCATATTTCGGCAATGCACAGGTAGCTGGTTGCGAAATGATGATTCGCTAGTTCCACTTGCTTGGGAATAGGAATATTCGTTGGGTGAATGCAAAGTCAGCAGTTTCCCATTCTTATGGTTATTTCGTTTGTGCAAAAAAAAATTTATTCATTTTACACTGAAACCGCATTTTTTATTTCGTTTGTAAAAATGGTGCAGCCGCGTAAACGGGTGTTGTTTTCGTTTGTAAAATTATTACACTCCGAAAATGCGAAAATATCGAATTTTCCACACTCAGCCCCCATGATACAATAATTGTAAATGTAGTCTCATAAGCCCAACAACAAAACGTCAGTGCAACCCTCCGCATTTGTTTCCATTTTGGTTGTCAAATTGAACTGACAGATAGACGTCAGTCACAGTGAGCACAACAACAACAATCAGGGAGTTTTGTTTGTGAAATATGAAAAGTTTGTGAAGAACAATTATTTTGTGAAATAATACCCGAATAAATAAAAACTTGACTCCATGTCTTATAGGTTACCACATTTACACAATGGGTGGCAAGTGGATCAGGCCATTATATCGGAGGAAAAAGAGTTGTGATATGTTGTGTTTTCGTTTACCCGACGGCAGTATGTGATTTCTTGGCCACAATGCCATAGCTTAAATCCTTCCTTGCCGCCTGGACGTTTTTGTTCGCTGCATTTCATCAGCAAATTTCTCTCCCCACCCAGTAGCACTCAATCGATGAATAGTCTGAAGCAGGTAACGGAGGCTGTAACAAAAAAAGATACCGCTTGGTAGGATTGGTGTGGCATATTGCCACAAATCACGCCGAAGATTTGACACTCACTGTTAAAACAAAACACGATTCTCCTCTGCCCTAGAAATAGAATCCGAACCATCTTCGAGTATTTGAACATTCAGTAGAATTTGACATAGAAATGCCACCCATGACTAAACAAACCGATTTGGGGGGTACGGCATTAGTTACTAAAGCAGAAGAACAAGAGCTTCACAGAAAAGGCAGCAAAAACAAACGGCCAACAGGTTTTAGAATCTGTTGAATTAAACTGGAGAAAAATTGATATCCAAAATAAATCGCAAGAAAATCAATCGTACCGGTTTTCCGACAGCACAACACAAGAAACGCAAAATACAGGAACATTTACTATTGGATTGGATATTAACACTATAGATAACGGTGAAGAAATTCAAGAGGGAGTGTAAATCAAGAAACGGCGGCCACGGGAAAAAGATGGCAAACCATTCAGCGCCCAGAACTATGTGACTTTGTACCGCAAGAAGGAGAAACGTTACAAGCTTTCCTTTTACTCGAAGAAAAAGTAAAAAAGCCCCGGAGGAGCAACCTCCAACTTCCAAGGCAAATGTATTGTATGTTTAACCAGTAAGTAAAGGTAGAAAGTCGGTCGGGGCCGACTATATAAAACCCTTCACCTCCCTAATAATGCGATAATAATATGATATATATGTGGCTTTATCTAAATCTTAACCGATTATCGCTAAATGAAGCAGTATTCGTTCCTAAATTGAGAAACATCGTTCAGGCCCAAATTTTGTAATGATCGGAAGTAAAGTACAACTTCTATAGCGCTTTGATACCAACTCAGGAGGATAATATATATGGAGGTTATATCTAAATCTTAACCGATTTTCCCAGAATGCTCATTCATGTAATAAGAAACCTCTTTTTTGTTGAATTTCGTACTGATCGTATATAAAATACAGTCTCTACACCGCTTAATTGTCAAATCGGGCACAACATATCTATGGGGGCTATATCTAAATCTGGACCGATTTTTCCCGAATTTGGCGGTATTATTTCATATAATAACAAACCTCTATCTGCCGAATTTCGCACTGATCAGATATAAAATACAGTTTCTACAGCCATTACATGTGAAATCCGGGGAACATATATATGGGGGCTATATCTAAATATGAACCGATGTCCTCCAAATTTGAAAGTGTCATTCATGTAATAAGAAACCTCTTTCTGCCGAATTTCGTACTGATCGGATATAAAATACAGTTTTTACAGCGTTTACATGTCACATATATGGGGGCTATGTCTAAATCTGAACCAATTTTCCCCAAATTTTGTATTGTATCTAAAGCTGAGTATAGACGATTGCCAGATCGGCAAACGTTATCAACCCTGTTAAAGTGCTGCAAATAAACGGACAATGACAGATTGTTAGGCAAATGTGAATTGACAGTTCAGACGATTGCAAGAAAACATTACAATTTGATATATTTACAATATATTTTGTAAATATTTATATGCAGGAGGTACATATATATGGGAGCTATATGTAAATCTGAAACGATTTTAACCAATAAGGATCGTCCTTGGGCCTAAATAAAGATATGTGTAAAGTTTCGTTGAGATCGGACCATAATTGCGACCTGTACTTTGATTACAAAAATGCATCTACAGACAGACAGACGGACGGCTAAATCGACTCAGAAAGTGATTACAAGTCGATCGGTATTTCGGTGTTACAAACAAAAGCACAAAGTCATAATACCCTGTACCACACTGTGGTGTACAGTATTAAAATTTACCTATGTCTTGTTAAAAATTTATATTTATAAAAATATATTTTATAATAATAAATATATTTATAAAAATACTAGCTGACCCCAGCAGACGTTGTCCTGTCCGTCCTTTTTGGGATGTATTGGTTCGTTATACATTGATATTTCATTAAAAAATCATACATCCCGAGTTTCAGGAAAAAATCATGAAAAAAATATATTGACCATATGTCCACTACAGCGCCATCTATCGGAGACATACATTCAACTATTATCAAGACAAACCACACATACTCATTAAATTTCTGTCAAATCGCTCTGGAAATGCAAATTTTGCAAATAACTTGACCACTCTGCAATTTATAGCGGTGAAAATAATTCTAAAACAGAAATGACCCCAAACCGAATATATTGTTAAATTTTCAGCCCATTCGCTTTTATGGTTTCGGAGATCATGCGTTACTAACAAACGTACAAAGGATTTTATTTATAAAGATAACAGAACCAAACCTGAATGAGAGCGTACATTCTTAATATACTACCAAAAAAATGGCTGCGCAATAATGTACGTATGGGTTTTACTCACCGCACGATTTTTGTTCGATTGTGCTCACGCAAAAGCAAAATTAGCAGAGGGTGCAGGGGGAATTTTTAAAATGTCGCAACATGATGTAGTAACATTATTTTTCAGAAACGAAATCACCACTAGTCCTGATGGACATGAGGCGGAAACAGCTCTCTGCCTTCTTTTCTACAAACTTTGACGCTTGCTTGCAATTTGTTTACTCCTTGTGTGACGACCGAGATCAACTTTTATTTTTACATTATTTATTTGTTTAATGTACATTTAAAATATAATTTCTATGGCACGCAATTTCGGTCGAGCGGTGTGTTTGGGAAAAGAAAAATGACAATTCACAATAGGAATCGACAGGGGTGATTTTGAAAATTGGCAAGGATAGGGATTTGCCAACGTCATGGTTATCCTAAGACAGAGTTGTTAGGTACGCCCTTCACTTAGAACGTGAAACTGATCTTTGGACGGACGTTAAGATTTGAGAAATGATCTTTCACGTTCTGGCTCACGTGTGACTTACATCGTCGTTAATGAAATAAGAGTGCTATATAAAAACTCTATATCTCTAACACTATATAAAAACATAAGTCCGGTTTATTTTAAAACTGTGTCAATTAGTGATTTAAAATAAAATGTAAACCGTTTTCAAAAGTACAGCCTTTTCTTTGAGCACATTTTGAATAAAATATAGAAATTATATATATTTATTCCTTTTGAACGAATATAAAGAGGGACGCAGAATATCAAGGGTGCCATCTTACGGGATATGTGTTATCCGAGACAGTCAACTTAGAGGTGAATAGATACCCATTTTAAAAGCACGTGGGACACCCTGTCTTCTTGGACATACACCATTTACTACTGCCCGAAAATAGAGGTAAACGAGAAAAGGTTTGAAAAGCACTGTGAGCACACTAGGAGACGTAGAAAAAAATTAGATACATATTATTACAAGTATCTTGTCCTGTGTTTTGTCCTTGAATGTTAGAACGTGAAATTAACAATTATAACACGTGTACCTCCGAGTATAAAATTGTATAATCCAACAACAATAAAAAAAGACGAAATTAAAAATTTAATAATCAAGAACAATGTCTGAAAAGATTGTCAATATTTTATATGTCGAAGGTACACGAATTTAAATAATAATAATGATAAAAACAAATAAAAAGATAACATACATTTAAATCCATATATTTATGTTAAATGCCCTATGATATAATTTATAGATATATTGATCTACAAAAAATAAATTAAAGATACATTTCTTAAAATTTAAATATACAAATTTCAATATAATCAGATTAAAATGTTGTTAAAAAGAATAAGTAGTACTTAATTTGACGGAGCTAAAAATATGTCAGTAAAAACCAAAAAAAATAAGTTGTTATAAAACCATAGCAAGACAAAAACATTTAGAAAATATTAAGAAACAAAAAAAATTAAAACATGAAAGAGTAATTTTAAAAGTAGTTTCAAATAAATTAAAAAGGCCTAAAATTCTGTTAAATTAAACAAGAAAAAACGAAACTAAAAATATACTGAATTATTTAAACAAAATATGTTAACTTTAAAACGAAAGTATTAAAATACCATTATTGTAATAATTTAAATCAAATTTATATTATTATTAAGAATAAGGAGTTATTTACTACATTGTTCAAAGTGCATGCAACCTTTTTTTTAATCAATAAATTTTTATAACGTGCTTTTGTTTAGAAATTATGATGTGGTAATTGTTTTAAAATTAGGCTGAAATGTAACGGTCATAAAAAGATGATTTGAACGCATTTATCAGGGGTATTTCCAAACATATTTTTTTAGGCACTGAAAATACCACGGAAGACTGAATAAGTCATAAGGGGTGGGCCAGCCTAATAGAGACAACAAAATCAGTCTCTCTTTTCAACGGAAATCTGACAAGGTTGACTTTAAAGAGGAAGAATAAGAAAATACGAAGTTTCATCCGTTTCATACTAAGATTAATATTTTTTGCCATTTCCAGTTCCCTTATTTTTTTCTTATAATTTTTTTTACGGTACGAACAAATATTAAAATGTGCATCCTCAGCGGATAAAGAACCTCCCCATCCGGCGAGCTAAGCCGCAGCTAAGACCATCGTACCAGTTCCGCTTAATCTGTATAGAGATATGTCACATTTTTGGCGCCCAACATGCAAGCAGTTACAATTTTTGATACTTCCATAGCCCAATCTTAACATGAGAACTTCTTTCTTCATATTGGTATCCCGGTAGGTTCCATAAGTAGAAACCATGCCAGAGTAGCAACGATATCAGAAATTATTCGAGTATTGAGTTACCAATCGGAATAGATCAGCTTGAATTCGAATCAGAAATCATGATTTAAAATAGCTATATAGCTAAATACTCATTAGCTTCTCTTTTGATATTCAACAAGAACTAATTTTGAAAGGTAAAGTCGCACAAAATTTTGAATCTCCTTTATTGTGAACTTCGCAATAGTATATTTCTTCCATATTAAATACTTCTCTATTAAAGAGATATAACGGGTGTTTTTTTACAGCTTTGTTTTTCGAATAGAGATAAAACTGGCATTTTGTGGTCAAATCTGGCAACTCTAATGTCATTTATGTTCAGTTTGGTTTGCCATTTCATCATGAACAGGTTGACAAAAGAACAACGCTTGCAAATCGTGCAAATTTATTTCGAAAATAATGGTTCAGTTCGCGAAGTTTACCGCAAGCTCCGTCCACTTTATGGTCGACATAATCGCACTACGTTTACTCTATGTGATAACACGCATCCGCAGAGACGTCGAACAGTGCGCACCGAAGAAACAATTGCCGCTGTAGAGCAAAGTGTTGAAGAGGACCCGAATGAATCGATTCGCCACCGTGCACAGCAATTGGAGCTGTGGAGAGCTAATGGAGACTGGTATAGAGCCATGATAACCGACTATTTTGTTCCCGAATTGGATGGCATGAATGTGGATGAGTTGTGGTTCCAACAAGACGGCGCTACATGCCACACAGCGCACGTCACAATCGATTTATTGAAGGAAACATTCGATGAGCGCATAATTTCGCGGAATGGACCTATCAATTGGCCACCAAGATCGTGTGATTTGACACCATTGGATTATTTTCTTTGGGGATATGTGAAGTCGCTCGTCTACGCCAACAAACCAGAAACGTTAGGGGAATTGGAAGCCAACATTCGTGGCGTTATTGCCGACATACGGCCCCATATGCTCGAAAAAGTGGTTGAAAATTGGACCTGTAGAATTGGCTTTATTCGAGCCAGCCGCGGCGGCCACATGCCCGAAATCATATTTAAACATTAATGGCATAAAATTATCCTTCCAATAAAGCCAAATTGATGGACCTTAAAACGATTTTCTTGTGTTTTATTTCAGTTCGAAGTTCTATACCCCTAAAAAAAACACCTGATACATCAAAAACCATATTTTATGTCAATCAAATTTCCTTTTTGTTTTATTAATAAAACAAAGCAGACAATTAAAACAATCTTATTTTCTTTAATATTAACTTTCTAAATGAAATTAGAAAAAAATAATGTTTACGAAAATTAACAGGATTGCACTCAGATTTCCAAAAGCAAAGCATCTTTTATCGATCAGTTTGAATATTTCAGCCTTGTAACCCTAGTATTTGTATCTGAAAAAAAGGATAAACCAGTGTGTAGAAATTAATGCTTAACATATATTTATGTATTTGTATATCTAATGTAATACTAATGTTAATATTAATTTAATGGTCTAAATAATATGAAATATAGCTTCCGAATTATTGAATAAATACTATTTCAAATATTTTAGTTCCTTGTGTATATTGAAATAATAAATATCTGAATAATTCTAAAACTATAATTACCTCAATTTTTTTCCTAAAATATAAAATTTTAAAGATCCCAAAGTTTTTTTACACAATTTTTTTTTTTTTGAAAACTTCGTTTTGTTGAATTTATGATCTTGTATTACTTAACATAAAAAAGTAGCGAAATTATATACACTTTTAGGCAACCGAGAAAAATTTATATACATTGAATTTGCCCCTTTACTAGTCCAAATTTATACAAATAGAAGAAAATTAAAGAGAAATAATATTGAATAACCAAATAAGAAATAAATTTTGCCACTAAATTCATTTAGGAACTATTCCAGATTTAATAACGTTCTGCTGTACGAATAGAAAATTTGTCATCCCGCAAGGACATCCTTGTTGAACAAAAAGTTGGAATATTCTTAAATGTCCATGTTAGATATGCCCAATATACCACCACCAATCGCTCCGTCTAGATCGTCAAGTCGAATAGCAGCCAGAAATAACTTGTTAGGGATAGGAACAAGTGTTTCGAATACGTATCCGACTAATTTGACCACATCAGAGAACATAATAACGTCTGCCAATAACTCTGTTAACTCGAATTCCCATCTGTCAACAGCAGGTATAAATAGGACAGTGTTAGAAACCAACGGAGTTACACCCTTAATGTCGCTTAGATTTCCTAGACAGCTTGGTCCACATACTACTTCTTCGCCCGAAACTATAAACTCAATTCCGACTCCGGAATATAGTAGTCTCACAGCGCAAGAGATTAGGAGAGAATTCTCAAGAATGTATCGACAAAATAATAGACTTCCAACATTGGATGAGGATGTCGATCCAGGAAACACAATGAATGCGGAAGAAATTAGTTTGAGAAACTATGTGGATGCATCCGTAGGAGCTGCTCAGGCAAACATTATGAGAATTATCGAGCAAAGTTTGGCAGTTATGATACCACAAGCTATTCGAAACTCGATAGGCTCTCAAAGGGATACTTCACACAACAATAGCAATAATCACGAACAAAGTCGTACTCTGCATAATGAGCAAAATCAGCAACAACAATACCCTCAACCATATACCAATACAGACCAACAACAATTTTCTCGACGACAACAACAATGTTATCAGCAACAACCAAATGGTCAACAACATGAACTACATAACTTCTTCAGAGGGCCATCCACCCAATATGTCAACCAAAATTTAGCATTGGGTTATAAACCAATAACTCCTTTCCAGCTACAAAAGTGGGGTTTGAAATTTGATGGTTCAACTAAGTCGGTTAGCGTAGAGGATTTCGTTTTTAGGGCTGAATCGCTGAGATTAGATTATAATTGTCCTTGGGATATTTTTGTGAAAGGATTTCACCATTTGTTGACAGGACGAGCACATGACTGGATTTGGGAATTTCGCCAACAAAATCCTATGTGTCATTGGGACCATATTAAGTATCATTTCATTAAAAAATTCTGAAATTTCGAAAGTGACTTCGAAATTCAACGTCGCATTATGGACAGAAGACAAATGTCCTCTGAGTCAGCTGATGTGTTCATCCCTGAAATCGTCAGACTCAAGAACCAAATGCGTATCCCTATTCAGGAATATGAGATCGTTCAGGTAATAAAGGACAATCTTAAAGAAGGATTAGTCCAGTTAGTCTATCCCAAGAATATTGAAACTATTGATGAACTCTTGGAAGAATGTAAAAGAGCAGAGCGAAACAAAGCTAAAAGGATTTCTTACCGCCACCAACAACAACATAATCACTACAAGCGCATCAATGAACTAGACCATGAGGAGATTCCACCTATAATTGAGGAACATGAGGTTGAAGCTATAACTACAACATCAGGTAGGCAATTAGTCTGCTGGAATTGTAGAAAACATGCCCATTCGTTCATTGATTGCCCCTTAGAACAAAGAAACATATTTTGTTTCAAATGTGGGTTCGATGGCGTTACTTCCCCGAAATGCCCACGATGTTCGGGAAACCCCATGCGGAACATGGCGAGAGCTGGGCAGACATGTTCACAACAGGATACAACCCAGTAGAGAAAATCCCAGAAAACAAAGTAGACATATTAAACAGAACTCACTATGAAACTAGAAATGCGCTACAATTACAAGATAAGACAAGTTTAAATCATGTTGAGGATCATGGTACTGAAAGACAAGGGAATAATTCAATACAAATTTTTAAAAATGGGCAAACACAAAATTTTCCAACTCTTAGATTGAAGACGATAATACCATACGAAAAACGACTTGAAATATACAACAGAAGACGAAGGGAGATCTTTAAAGATGACGTATCTGTTATGAGTAAAAATGTAGAAAAGGCTAGAAAGGGCTATTTGCGCAGAACGAATGAGAGGAAAGAAATCGCATCTGCATGTATTGCCACTAATAACGACATACGACCATACCTAAATGTGAGATTAAATTAAATTAAATTAAATAAATTAATTAAATAAATACAGTTTCGAGGACTAATGGATAGTGGCGCCTCTATAAGTTGTATAGGCAAAGACTGTATTGAAAATATTGAAAGGATGAATGCCCAAATATTAAACTTCAAGTCTATGATAAAAACGGCCGATGGAAACAAACAACCTATCATAGGCAAAGTAAAACTGTCAGTTCAATGTGGGAGCAATTCACAAGAAATGACGTTTTATTTAGTACCAAGTTTGAAGCAAAACTTGATACTCGGTTATGATTTTTGGCAACGACTAGGAATAAGAATATGTCTAGACAATGACAACTATGGAATAGATGAACTTGAAAATCCACAAGACGAAATAAAAACACATATATTAACAAAAGAACAGAATATTGTACTTGAGAACGTTAAACTTTCTTTTTGCTGCTATACGAAACACGGACTAGGCACAACTCATCTGGAAAAACATTCAATTAATATTGGCAACGCTTCTCCTAAAAAGATGAGGTATTTTCCCGTAAGCCCAGCCGTTCAGAAATTGATGTACCACGAACTGGACAGAATGTTATAGTTAGATGTCATAGAGGTAGCAAAAAATGCAGACTGGAATAACCGTGTTACACTGGTAATAAAGCCAATCAAGAATCGTTTGTGTTTAGATGCCAGGGAATTAAATAAGGTTACAAAGAAAGATGCGTACCCCTTACCTAACATCGATGGATTGTTAGCGAGGTTGGGTGACACACATTTCATTTACGCCATAGATCTAAAGGACGCATTTTGGCAAATTCCTCTGGAGGAATCAAGTCGACCGTTGACAGCATTCACTGTCCAAGGAAGGCCACATTATCAGTTTAAAGTGATGCCTTTTGGACTGTGTAATGCTGCACAACGTATGTGTCGACTAATGGATAAAGTGATTCCTTCAGAGTTGAAAGACCGTGTGTTTGTGTACCTGGACGATCTATTGGTTGTGTCACCAAATTTCCAGGTTCACATGGAAATGCTTAATATCGTAGGAAATAAGTTGACAGCAGCCGGACTAACGATAAACATGGAAAAATCTAAATTTTGTTACAAAGAATTAAGATACCTTGGGTATATAGTTGGAGCTGGTAAACTAAAACCAGATCCAAGCAAAATTGAGGCTATCATGAACATCAAACCACCTAAAAATCCAAAAGATGTCCGAAAATTTCTTGGTATAGTCGGATGGTACCGTCGGTTCATCCATGAATGATTTTAATGCCTATCATCAGAGGCATTAAAATCATTTGAAGAACTAAAAACAAGATTAGTGTCAAGTCCTGTACTTTCAAGTCGAGACTTTTCAAGACCTTTCCTTGTTCAATGTGACGATTCTAACGTCGGAGTAGGACGATGAAGACGGTGAACATCCCATCGAGTACTTCTCCAAGAAACTTAATACAGCACAAAAAAACTACTCGACCACCGAAAAAGAATGTTTAGCTGTTATCTTGGCCATCGAGCGGTTTAGACAATATATAGAACTGATGGATTTTACGGTAATTACCGACCATTCTAGTCTGCAATGGCTAATGAGACAGCATGACCTCAATGGACGACTTGCCAGGTGGAGTCTAAAACTTCAAGGGTATAGATTTACTATTGAACACCGTAAAGTATGCGAGGGAATAGTATACAAACGAGTTAAGTTCAACCGTGACGACGTTGAAAATGAGGATGAGTGTTGGAAGATATGGCTTCCAGAAGGACTTACAAACGAAACCATACAGAAAGCCCATGAGGACAATACATCTCATGGTGGAAATGCGAAAACTCTACATAATGTCAGATAATTTTTTTATTGGCCTTCAATGGCGACACAAATAAGGAATTTTGTAAGAGAATGCGATTCGTGCAGGGAGATAAAACACCCGAAACAAACTCTAAGACCACCTATGGGAAATGAGGTCCTTACACAAAGGCCATTTCAAAAAATTTATGTAGACTTTTTAGGTCCTTATCCACGGACGAACACCGGTAAAGCCTTCATTTTTGTTGTATTAGATCACAAGACCAAATTTGTTTTGCTGAAGGCAATGGCAAAGGCAAATGTAAAATCTGTGAACAAATTTTTTATTGAAGAAATTTTTCATAAGTTCGGAGTACCTGAAACCATACACTCCGATAATGGTAGACAGTTTACATCCGAATCCTTCCAGGACCTTTTAAAACTATTTGGTATACGACATATACGAACTGCCATTCATGCACCACAGGCCAATGCAAGTGAAAGGGTTAATCAAACAATACTCAGCGGCATTCGCAGCTACCTGAACACTGACCAAGCGAAATGGGATGAGAAATTATCGAAGATAGAATGTTCGTTAAGGTCATCAATACATTCCACGACTGGAACGTCACCATACTTCGCTTTGACTGGTTATAACATGATAACTCACGCAGACGCGTACAAAATTTTGAGGAAGCTAGAGGCTTTAGAAGATGGTGATACTCTAATTCTACCTAGAGCAGATAGTATGCAAATAATTCATGACAAAATGAAAAAAGGATGCATGAGGCATACAATCGTAATGTTAGGTCTTATAATAGGCGGAGTAGAATAACAACATTTAAACCCGAACAAGAAGTTTTCAGAAAGAACTTTGTGCAAAGTAATTTTGCAAAGGGGATAAATGCGAAATTATGTAAACCATGGTTGAAATATCGTATTAGAAAGGCCATAGGAAATAGTCAATATGAGGTCGAGAATTTACAAGGTAAACTAATCGGAATGTATCACGCACAACATCTAAGACAATAATTTACAAGAATTCTTTACCTGACTTATGTAATACACATACAACTTTCACTATTTGAATTTGTTGACGCATTCTCGTTGTGATGTGTTGTTGAGATTTGAGCCAGTTTGTTTTGGTGACTCATCAAGTCGGCAATAACAAACCACATTGTATGTACCTGTGAAGTGATAAACAGATAAGACTTTAGAAAAAGAATAAAATATATTTGAAATGTCTTATACTTGTTAAGAATCTAAACTTGCATTTGGTATCCTTTTCTTTTCATTCTCCCCTTGATGCCGAAGTCATTTCTTAAGATAAGTTCAGTCGTATTTGTGCATAATAACCACAGGCACAGGTGTTACAAGTATACCTGTAACTGAGAATTATGTCTGTATTAAAAGAGAAGTTAGTACTATTTGAAAGAACACTTAAAATGTAAGGTACTTATAATAATAGAAAAGAAATATCAGTAACCATGAAACAATTTCGTTCATCATGAAATACAGGATACATTTATGTATGCAATTCACGCCATTCAATCGTCAATGGTATTATTATTTTCCTTTACATACATTGACACACAGCTCTACACGCATCGACAATATTTGTCCCATTATGTACGTCGATAAACGGCAGCTGAACAAAATCACGTACAAAAGGAAATCATTTCAGAGAATGATTTAAAAATGTTTTGGAAAAACACCAACGTTATAAACTGAAATGAAAACGATATGATATGTACATTTAGGGTGTAAGAAATGAGTGTATATATACATGCATACATTATGTACAGACCTTTTACTGTGTGTTATTGTCAGGAACAGCGAAATGATGGTAGTTGTGCATTTAGGTGCATGGCTATTTCCATTATTTTTTTCCTTTTGCAAACCGAGTTACTTTCTCATCCAAGTGTGTGGTCAACATATCATCACATATTTTTTTTATGAACCAAGTTCACTTCATAAAACAAAATTTGTCGATGTAAACAATTGAATACACACACACACACATACTGGTATCGGGGTAATTGGTAATTCTTGTCACATTGGCTTTCCTTTTTTCCCAACGCTTTGTGCTCCACAGGATGCGCAAAAAGAGTTGGCTTTGTGACGACCGAGATCAACTTTTATTTTTACATTATTTATTTGTTTAATGTAAATTTAAAATATAATTTCTTTGGCACGCAATTTCGGTCGAGCGATTTGTTTGGGAAAAGAAAAATGACAATTCACAATAGGAATCGACAGGGGTGATTTTGAAAATTGGCAAGGATAGGGATTTGCCAACGTCATGGTTATCCTAAGACAGAGTTGTTAGGTACGCCCTTCACTTAGAACGTGAAACTGACCTTTGGACGGACGTAAAGACTTGAGAAATGATCTTTCAGGTTCTGGCTCACGTGTGACTTACATCGTCGTTAATGAAATAAGAGTGCTATATAAAAACTCTATATCTCTAACACTATATAAAAACATAAGTCCGGTTTATTTTAAAACTGTGTCAATTAGTGATTTAAAATAAAATGTAAACCGTTTTCAAAAGTACAGCCTTTTCTTTGAGCACATTTTGAATAAAATATAGAAATTATATATATTTATTCCTTTTGAACGAATATAAAGAGGGACGCAGAATATCAAGGGTGCCATCTTACGGGATATGTGTTATCCGAGACAGTCAACTTAGAGGTGAATAGATACCCATTTTAAAAGCACGTGGGACACCCTGTCTTCTTGGACATACACCATTTACTACTGCCCGGAAATAGAGGTAAACGAGAAAAGGTTTGAAAAGCACTGTGAGCACACTAGGAGACGTAGAAAAAAATTAGATACACATTATTACAAGTATCTTGTCCTGTGTTTTGTCCTTGAATGTTAGAACGTGAAATTAGCAATTATAACACGTGTACCTCCGAGTATAAAATTGTATAATCCAACAACAATAAAAAAAGACGAAATTAAAAATTTAATAATCAAGAACAATGTCTGAAAAGATTGTCAACTTTTTATATGTCGAAGGTACACGAATTTAAATAATAATTATGATAAAAACAAAAAAAAGATAACTTACATTTAAATCCATATATTTATGTTAAATGCCCTATGATATAATTTATAAATATATTGATCTAAAAAAAATATATTAAAGATACATTTCTTAAAATTTAAATATACAAATTTCAATATAATCAGATTAAAATGTTGTTAAAAAGAATAAGTAGTACTTAATTTCACGGAGCTAAAAATATGTCAGTAAAAACCAAAAAAAAATAAGTTGTTATAAAACCATAGCAAGACAAAAACATTTAGAAAATATTAAGAAACAAAAAAAATTAAAACACGAAAGAGTAATTTTAAAAGTAGTTTCAAATAAATTAAAAAGGCCTAAAATTCTGTTAAATTAAACAAAAAAACCGAAACTAAAAATATACTGAATTATTTAAACAAAATATGTTAACTTTAAAACGAAAGTATTAAAATACCATTATTGTAATTATTTAAAAAATCAAATTTATATTATTATTAAGAATAAGGAGTTATTTACTACATTGTTCAAAGTGCATGCAACCTTTTTTTTGTAATCAATAAATTTTTATAACGTGATTTTGTTTAGAAATTATGATGTGGTAATTGTTTTAAAATTAGGCTGAAATGTAACGGTCATAAAAAGATGATTTGAACGCATTTATCAGGGGTATTTCCAAACATATTTTTTTAGGCACTGAAAATACGGAAGGCTGAATAAGTCATAAGGGGTGGGCCAGCCTAATAGAGACAACAAAATCAGTCTCTCCTTTCAACGGAAATCTGACAAGGTTGACTTTAAAGAGGAAGAATAAGAAAATACGAAGTTTCATCCGTTTCCTACTAAGATTAATATTTTTTGCCATTTCCAGTTCCCTTATTTTTTTGTTATAATTTTTTTTACGGTACGAACAAATATTAAAATGTGCATCCTAAGCGGATAAAGAAACTCCCCATCCGGCAAGCTAAGCCGCAGCTAAGATCATCGTACCAGTTCCGCTTAATCTGTATAGAGATATGTCACACTTGCACACTGTTCAGCTTAAAAAAGATTTGTCTTCTTCTGTTGATGTAGCAAGCATGGTTAACATCACGTCAACCACAATGAAAAAGAAGCAATTATGCAACACGACTGACTTTGTGATAAGTTCGGTTTTACGTCTTTTATTTATCAATAAATTTTAATTGAGCGCCCCAGTAGGTGAGGTGGTAGCGTACTCGCCTATGAGTTTGGGGGTCGTGGGTTCGATTCCCACCAGAGGCTCTGGTCTGTCGCTGCAAAATCTAGCCACATGGTCTTTGTAACCCGGCTTTTCCCTGGACCGTAAAATTAGAATATAAATTTACTTTGTATTGTAATTCATATATATAAATAAATATATATAAATAAAATTTTAATTTTTTCATATTAAAAAAAACAATGAACTTTGAATAACCGCGAATAGAATAAAGTGTATAAATACATCGTAAAAGGAAGTAAATAAAGCAACGAACAGCTGAGATACTCACACATCAAAGACAATCGAAGGTATACATAGACACCTTATCGGAGTTGACTTTTAAACTAACAACAAAGCTTTCTGTAGATGGCTACCTAAAAATCTTGACTTTTCACCCATCTTTTGGTAAAAAATTTCAAATACACTGGGGTGTCTATACCTTCGATTGTCTTTGCACACACTTCAATTCAGGCATAGGTTCCGTAACGAATCACCTGATTCAGTCTGCCAACGAAACGTAACGGACGGCTGAATCTGCTGAAACTTGATTTGGTTTAAGTGATTTGGTTTTGGTTTGCCAACAAAATAACGAAAAAAGAAGACTTTTATGCTAAACTTTTATAATGGAATAATAAACAAGCAATAACATTTTAACATAAGAGCAAGAAAATATTAAGAAAATTAAGTGCAAAACACAAAATATGTAAAATGAAGATGTTATAATTTTTGTTGTGAATGTCTGAAGCTGTGTACAAACTAACCAACACAAAACATAAGTCGGGTTGTGCGGCTTTAATGTGGCAGCCCCACTTCCAACCTAGGATACGATGGACCAATCACCCGTCTATCTGAAGAACAAACGATTTTCGAATCTTCTACAAGAGAAAACATAATACCAAACCCATCAACGTTGACGACACTTGGCATACGGAAAATGATACGAATAGGACAATGGAATTAGAGAAATCACAAGGCTAGAGGCAGAAATTGCAAAAATTAAATTAAACATATTAGGAATAAGTGAAATACGATGGCTTAGAAATTGAGAGTATATATCAGCAAATGGAAACACAATTATATATAGCGGCAAAGAGAAAAAACATGAAGTGGTGTTGCCGTCTTGATAGCAAAGGATAAAAGGAAATCACTTAGTTCCTGGGAACCTGTCAACGATCGAATTAGAGTGGCTCGGTTTCATACCAAAATAAAGAAACCACTAACTATCGTCCAGTGCTACGCACCCACAGAGGACGCAGAGGAAACCACTAAGGATGATTTACAATTAGTTGCAACTTTACACAAAATACCCTTGCGCGATATACTAATCTTATCTGGAGACTTCAACGCAAAGGTGGGAACAGATAACACGGACGTGAAGAACGTTATGGGAAGACATGGCTTAGGAACGAGGAACAGCAACGGGGAACGCCTTATTGGACTCTGTCAAGAGTTTCATCTGGTGATTGGAGGCTCAATATTCCCCCACAAACAGATTTATAAATATACGTGGACATCTCCCGACGGAAACACCAAAAACCAAATTGACCACATCTGCATACGACAGATATGGAGAAGATCATTGATGGTTGTACGCACCAAACGTAGCGCTGATATTGATTCGGATCACGAACTATTCATAGCTTCAATCAAGATTAAATTATGCAGGAATTACAAACACAACAACCGGAAAGCACACAAGCGTTTTGATATGAAGAAACTTGCCAATGAAGGAAAGCGTAGCGAAATAGCAAACGCAATGAGGGAAAGACTGCTTTCCAACAGACACGGCACGTGGGAAGAACGTGTGAAAAAATTAACAACATAGCAGAAGAAACAGTTGGATATGTAAACAACTGTGCTCGGAAAATATGGATATCCGACGTAACATGGAGTCTTATTCAACAAACAAATGAACTCAAACAACAATACCTATCGGATAACAGACTAAAGCCACAATACAGAACAATTGCTAAAGACGTTAAATGATCTGCACGTGTCGATAAAAGAAAATACTACGAAAATCTCGCTGGTGAAGCAGAGAATGCAGCCGGTGCAAACAACATGCGACATCTCTATCAGATTATAAGTCGTCTTTCCAAACAAAATGTTAACTATAATAATGCAGTAAAAGACTGCAACGGACACCTGCTTACCACAGTAGAACAGCAAACCAAAAGGTGGAAAGAACACTTTGAAAATATTAGCAACACAACCATTACCATCGAAAAACACAACTTAAACATAGACCAACCCGAGTTTTTGACGGAAGCCATAAACATTAATCCGCCTAGTTTAGACGAGATCATGAACGCAATAACCTCAATGAAGAGGAACAAAGCACCCGGCGAGGACGGTATACGAGACGAACTTTTACAAATTGATCATGTAGCCTCAGCCGACATTTTTCAGCCGTTTATCACAGAAGCTTGGCAAAGTGAGAGATTCCCAAATGATTGGTTAAAAGGCACTATCGTAAAACTTTCCAAAAAAGGCGATCTAAGCGATTGCAACAATTGGAGAGGTATTACACTTCTAAATTCAATATATATCAGGTAATGGCAACAATAATAAACAGCCGCTTGAAATGTGTTAGCAAGCTTTACGTGATGAACAAGCTGGCTTCCGACCACATCGAAGTTGCGTCGACCAGATCAACACGCAACGCATCATAATCGAGTAGTCCGTGGAATGGCGCTCCCCTTTTTATCTTGTATTCATAGATTTCCAAAAGGCTTTCGATACAATTAAACGTAGTGCCATATGGACAGCCTTAAGAAATAAAGATGTTCCCACAAAGCTGATTAACCTAATTAAATGCTACGATCCAAGTAAGACACGATGGAAATAACAGTGAAGCATTTACCACAAACGTTGATGACAAACAGGGATGTCCTTTATCGCCCTTACTATTTGCGGTTAACTTAGACAATGTAATGGCTGACATTAGCAAAAAAGGAAAGGAATAGTGTGGAACCTACACAAACATCTCGAAGATTTCGATTTCGCGGACGACATATGTCTACTCTCTCACAAACACAGCGATATGTAAAGCAAATTATATGATCTTACAGTTCTCTCCAAAGCTGTCGGACTAGAAGTAAACATAAAGAAAATCAAAGCTATGTGCATCAACAATAACAACATCGATCCCTTTTTAATAAACAACGAAGAAATTGAGTTTGTAAACACCTTCTGTTATCTTGGATGTATGATGACTATATCCGGAGGCATAGATGAAGACGTTCTTTTCAAACTAGGCAAAGCGAGGGCTGCGTTTGTAAGATTAAAACACATATGGCACTCACAGCAAATATCTCTGCAAACCAAGTTGCGCATCTTCAATGCATGTGTAAAAACACCACTGCTTTTAGAAGTGAGACGTGGTTTATTACAAACTCGATCATGCAGAAAGTATATACAAGCACAAATAAACAAATTCGTAAGAACTATATGCCATATATTCTGGCCAAACACAATAACTAACACAGACCTTTGGAGGAAAACCAAAGAAACTACCACCGGAAACCAAATCAAAAAAGGAAATGGAAATGGATTGGACATACACTCCGAAAGCCCATCGATAGTATTTCCAGAGCAGCACTGGAATGGAACCCGCAAGGCAGCAGAAACTGAGGCCGGCCGGCGAACACTTTTCGACGAACAATACCAATGGATGCAATAAAGCTAAATGGGAAGAAATAAAAACATATTGTAACGATAGAGTAAGATGAAATAATCTTGTCGAATCCCTATGTTCCCTAGAGGAAAAAAATGTACCACGGTGGTCGGATCTTACAATATTGTCAGCAAAATGTCTAAAAACTGCAACCATGTGAATATAACAGGTGGCGCAAAAGTAATCCTCCTATCAGAAAATGTTATAAATTTTGCGATTGGCCCCTAATGCCTAATGTTGACATTTGTGTAGTAAACACATGCGAAATACACGTTAATAAACAATGTTACGCTACACTGCTCCAGAACGCGGAATATTGCTGACTATTTATTTGACCAATAATCGGTTGGTGACTTTGGCACAAAAAACATCGAAAGGTTACTTTTGCGCCACCTGTGAACTTACAATTTTTGTGTTGCAAGGTTGGCAGATAAGTCATCGTCAGTACATGCATCTGTCAGAGAAACAACACTGCCTATAAAATATTTTTATTGGCAGTCCTGCATATAAAAATTTACAAAATATATTGTAAATATATGAAATTGTAAGGTTTTATTGCAATCGTCTAAACTGTCAATTCATCTTTGCCTAACAATCTGTCATTGTCCGTACATTTGCAGCACTTGACCATGGTTGATAACGTTGTCCGATCTGACAATCGTCTTAAGGTTTCGTTTGCCTAACCACGCGGGTTAAGTATTCAGTTACTCGCGGCGTTTTGATGGTAAGAGGGATAGTCGGAAAAAAGTATGCCGTACTCGAAATTATCTTACTCAACGTTTTGTGTTTTTCATTCTCAGTTAAGTTTATTTTGATATTTCGTTTTATGTAAGTCCAGATTCACACGAGACACCTTTTTTCAAACTTTGTAGGAGAGAGAGGCAGGCGAAAAGAGCTCTCTCCTACGAACTTTGACACTTGCTTGGAAAAAATTGTCTAGTGTGAATCTAAACTGATATTCGTTGTTTTGTATTCGGTTCGGTTGTACCAGCAAAGGAAAAAAATAATAATTCTAACATTAATAAAATATTTATTAATAAAATAAAAACAAAAATAATTTCACAAATAAATTCATATTTTTAAAGTAGCAGATTAATAGAATCAGCGTTCGGAAAAAATATTAAGGTACAGTACGTTAGCGTTCTGTACTGTACTTCATGGCGAACAGTACGCATTTCACACTAAAGAAATTATTAGTGAAAGTGTATGTATGCGCAAACAGAATACCGTACATTAAGATTTTGAGATGAGGATCGCAAACACTATGATAACGTACGGTTCTTCGAATGAAAATTGGTACAGAATCATAAATTAGACTAGGGACGGCCCCTATTGAAAATGGGACACATCGGTCCATGTATTGATATAGCCCCCATATAAAAGTCCCCACCGATTTCGCTAATTTTTGGAGATTTGGCGTTTTTAAAATTTGCAAAAAAAATATATATTTTTTTTTAATGAGTAAAACCCCTATATCTCCAAAACTATATGACAGATTCTAGATCAAATAGAAGATTCTTGATCACCTCACAACAAATTATTAAATGACGGTATTTTGAAGAATGTTTATTCAATTTTGTTTGTTTAATTTTTTATTCAGAACATACAACGGCTAATAAGGTTTGTTCGGAATCATTCCCGTCTATTCGACCATGAAGAGATCAAAATCGGAACTGCTTCTTTTCGGAGTAATCGCGAAATGAGTATTTTTACCCAAAGAGACAAACTTAATTTCTTTGTTTTGTAAAGAAAATCGCAGAAATTTTGAACTGTAATATAATTTTTTTTTAAATATGAGCATTTGTAAGTCGAGATTCACACAAGGCAAAGAGCTCTTTCCGCCTGCCTCTCTCTCCTACAAACTTTGACACTTGCTTGGAAAAAATTGCCTCGTGTGTAGTACGACTAAGATGTGTTGTTGTGTTCGCGATATTTTCAATATTATTACATTGCGAATTTTTTTACCTCTTCATGGTCGAATAGAAAGGATGATTATAAACAAAACTTCATTAGCCGTTTTTAGCTTCAATCAACGCCAACATTCACTTGAGGCACGCTGTATATAATGTTCTGATATAGAAATTTAACAAAAAATTGCCATAAACCGTCTTCCAAATACCGCCATTTAATAATTTGTTGTGTGGTGATCACGAATCTGCTCTTTGATCTAGAATCTGTCATATAGTATTGAAAATATAAGGGGTTTGAACATATAAAAAAAATATATATATTTAGCAAATTTTAAATCCGCCATCTCTCAAAAATTATTTAAGAAGTTGTCTCCTATCTTTTTCCTCAAAATGTTAATTCATTGATTTGAAACCGAACACTATCAATATTAAATATTCTTATTTGTTGTAATACTTTTGTTTTATCTCAAAACTTGTTAAAAACTAAAATTGTAAACTATTTTATACATGTAATAATAGATGATTATATACAAATAAGAAAACCGCCATATCTCAAAAACTATATGACCAATTTTAGATCAAACAGCAGATTCGTGATCACGACATTAACGTGAACTAAGAACCCCAACTGAGCAGACTTAATATAAAAAATGTTTTTCTTAAATTTGAAAATCAAGAAAAAAATCAAAACTAAAAATTCGGTTTCGTACATCAGTAATTGCATTCGGTGCGGAAGTTTTTGGTCGCAAAGTAAAAAAAAATAGTTATTTGAATCTGGTTCAGCATTCCCTACATCGTAATGGGATGAGCATTTGCCGAGAGAAAAAAGTGACTAACCCTACTCTACATATTTTTCCATTAATTGGCTTGCAAATAATGGTGGTGGTTTTTTCAAGCGAATGCACACAGAATATACTACGTTTAATGTACTTGTGACTTTCAATTAATTTGACACGCACCCAATCGGTGGGGACCTTTATATGGGGATATATCAAAACATGGACCGATGTTCCCCATTTTTGCTAGGGACGATTAGATTCAATATATCGTGTAAATTCTTAAATTTCAGCCAGATCAATTGAGAAATCTGTTTTCCAAAACGTTAAGAATTGAAATCGGTGGGGACTTTTATATGGGGGCTATATCAATACATGGACCATGTGCCCCATTTTCAATAGGTGCCGTCCCTAGTCTAATATATGATTCTGTACCAATTTTCATAAAGATCGCTTCATTTTTGCGACCTGTGGTGTCCCGTATAAAAAAGAACAGAACGCTAAACGTACTGTATTCTGTTTGCGTTCTCATAAAAAAGCCACAACAACCACGAGGTAGAAATAGCACCATTTGTATGACAGCGCCATCTAGCGTGAGTTGTAGGTAAAAATAAATATCAAAAATGAAATCCTCGACCGTAAAAACAGTAAGATACAACAACTTTCCATAATAATAAAAAAATAAGCATTATTTTATCAAATTTGCAATGATCTTTTCTTGTTAGATAGCGTTCCTAAATCACCAATTTCAAATGAGTGTAAAAAAATCTCGCACTGAACTGAAAACAAGTGATGATCGCCACAACTACAAGCTCACACTGTGTTGCTTTTCTGTTGTATTCCAGGAATAAACATCCCCAGACCGGCTGCCTTCCAGAAGAAAAAGAGGTTTTTGGATTTTTAATTTTAAACGGCTATGTTTATTTATTTGTTTGTTGAGGCATAAAACTCGTTTATTATGGTAGTTGTATGGGAGTTGTTTGTTTATTCACTACACAATGAAATAAATAAATTAGATTAATTTATAATATTTCGCAAATAAAAAATTTAAAAACACTTAAAGATTTTGAATTAATAAATTAAATTTCTTTACAAACTCTTACATGTTTTATTGGTAACACAAACAGAAAGGATAAGTATTTGCCTTAAGGGCCTATTTATATGATTTGAATTCTAAGGATTGCCAACAACAAAAATAAAAAGAAAATGAAGTTTTGGGGCAAAAGCTTGGGATTTTTTAAGCCATGTTTGCCCAATATGAGTCCAGATTTACACTAGTATATTTTTTTCAGCAGCTTATCCGCTTATTCTCTTTTAAACTTGTCTCTGCTTTTAGACACATAATTTTGTTTCGGATATTTCTGTGTGAATTGTTGTTGTTTCAAAGGCCGAGTGAAAAACACAAAACGTTCAGACCGATAAGCCCGAGTACGGGAGAGTTACCCCCCCCCCCTCTGCCTCTCTCCTACAAAACGACGATAATCTGCTGAACATTCAGCCAATGTAAATAGGGACTAACATTCGCTCAAGCATGGCTAACTGCAGGGTTACCCTACTACACCACAAAAACCTCTCTTTCGAAAGGAAAAGTTGATCGAAAAAGCTGAACAATTGGATAGTGAAAACATTCAATAAATCTAATAAAAATTAAATCGATCATTAAAAAAAAACTTCTAAAAAAACATTTATTTAATAGGATCAACCCGCCTAATACAATTAGAAAGAAGCTGCTCATAATGAATTCTAAATAATAACATACAAAATTTGGTATTTCACAAAAAATACTATGCTAGTCTGTATTCACACATGCAATTTTTCCCCGCTGAATTGCAGTGCTTGTGAGAGAGGGACGCAGTCGGTAAGGGGGGAGAAAAAAGTCTTCCGTACTTGCAATTTTTTTGCAATGCGTTTTGTGTTTTCTTTCGCTGTGAAATGGTGATTTTTTTTGGAATTTCCGCATTCCTTTTTATTAAATATTCGTAGTTTTGTGCTCGGTTCAACATATGTAAATTTGTGCGACATACATTTTAATGGAATTTAATGAATTTAATAAATTTTAATGAACGACGAAAATAAAATTGTCGAAACATAATACGTTGTCTGAACGCAAAGGCAACTTCAAAAGAGAATTGCAGAAAAAAGTGTGAATCTGGACTTACTGAAATGTAGTAAAGTCTTTCTAATCGTCCAACTAATCTTAGAATCCACGCCATCTACTGGCAATTGGTGTAGAGACAACTGTGTCGAACTGGCAACCATTACCAGTCACATGGGTGGTGAAGATGGTGAATTTAAGTCTCGCTTGGAGCTTTGGCTGTGTGACTTGTAAGCTTTTTTCGTAGGTATATAATTCCCATATGCACATTTCTTTGTAGATTGGTATATATACAAGTGATGATCGCAACAACTACAAGCTCACACTGTGTCATGTATAAGTCCCTCTGATGATATCCCCGCACAGGATTGAAATACGTATAAGGATATGTGTTTACAAGGCTTTCAAAAAGGATCAGCCCACCTAATACAATTAGAAAGAAGCTGCTCATATTCAACACGTAGTGTTAGTCTGCATTTATATGATACTTTTTTTTTAAAGTATTAAGTATTGTATAATTTTGAGCTTCCTCTGCAAAGTGGACTGTATAATTATTCTCGAAATCGCCCAAAATTACAAGTTTTTCATGAAACAAAGAAAAGAACAAAGCACAGATTTCAGGTTTTAGTAAAGAGAGTTCAGTCTCAGTTTATTCAGTTTCGGTTCTTACCGCTTTCAAGTCTGCTGCGCAAGTGAAGTTGGGTTGCAGAGCGAGAAAGCGTCAGGGACTCAATTCTGTATAAAAAAGGGAATTCAGCAACACAGTAATTGGAATCTAAAACTAAGATGGAAACTCTTTATCCAATGAGTGAAAACTTTTCAGTCGGAGCAATCATCGGATAAAGAGTTGCCATAGATACAGACTAATTAAACTAGAGCGGAATTAAATGCTTGTCGTAGCGACCGTTAACTCAATTTATAGTTCGATTCATATAAAATATATTTTTCAAATTCATGACATGAGCTTAAATACTAAAAAATTGTTGAACGCGGTTCAACATGCCGCCTCTCTTGCAGGATTGCAACCTAGTATTGGCATGCACCGGAGATTGTCCATCCAAACAGGGTACTTTGGGCGATCGGCATGGTGGAAGAAGTCTGGATGAGACCAGCTCGTAGTATTCGACAAATATGGTCGTTGCCGAGCATCACCTCAATATTTGTGGGTTGGAAGAAATGGGGGTCAGCGAGATCTTCTAGGTGATTGTAGACGGCTTGAAGCTTTTTTTCAGTAGTGGCAACCGGCAGCGTCGCGTTGAGCTGTGTTCTTACCACTCCGGTGACCTGGATTTTCGCCGCCAGATCGTGGTAAGACTGCAGATTAATGGTGCACCACTCCTTTCCATCACGTTTCGTGGTCTGCAGCTCCAACCGCTCCACGAGACTCTTCATAATTATGGTATGAGCCGCCCCCGAGTTGAGTATCAGCCGTGCTTTCTCTGTCCCTGTGGCGGTTAGGACGCGCGCTATAGCCGTGGGCATGAAGATGTGAGTCCGGGGACGGATACTTAAGCGCTCGCTCACTGAAGACGGCTTGCGGGTTGATGCAGTAGAGCTAGATGCAGCGGATCCTCGTCGCTGCGAGTGTTGGTGGTTATGTTCCGCTTTGCTCGGCGCGAACTTGTCGAATCGCTTTCGTTCTGCGGCTGCAGACGTGGTGGGGGGAGAGTGGTGACGGTGGTGATGTGGGCAACAGGTTGGACATGGCTCTGGCGAAGGTTCCTTCTTAACCGTGGGTGGCTTCACGGGAACCTTGCGCTTAGGACCGTCAGTGTGAAGGTAGGTGTGATGGTTGTTGTTGCAAACCATACAAGTCTTCCGGGATGGGCACCAATTTCGATTATGGGAAGCGCACAAGCAGTTGAAGCAGTACCCCTTTTCTTTTGCCGCATCTCGGCGTTCTTGGACCGACATATTTTTGAATTTGGTGCAGTTGCTCAAGAAGTGCCTTTCATGGCATACGCGGCACTTAGGGAGGCTAGGAGAGTTGCTAGAAAGTAAGTTTTATTAAATATGTGAACGATAAGTATGGAAAAGCGATTATGCGTTCGGAAGAATACACAGCTTAACGAGAGGCCTAACTATTGTACCGTTCTGAGTTCGGATTTCAGCAACACGAACTCGAGAATCAGTACCAGAGAACACTTTAATAACCCGACCTAGTCGCCATTCAGTTGGTGGCAAGTTGTCCTCCCGCACAATGACAAAATCGTCTTCCTTCAGATTTTGTTGCGCAGATTTCCATCTTCTTTGGAGGTCACAGATATATTCAGTTTTCCATCGTCTTGCGAAATGCAGTTGCACTACCTTTAATCGTTGCCATCTATTGATCAGTGAGATATTCTCAGAGAATTCTTCAGGGATACTGACTAGGGCAGATCCCTTCAACAGATGACCTGGGGTCAAGGGGTTCAATTCAGTGGGATCCTCACTCATGGGAGAAAGTGGCCGAGAGTTAAGCACACTTTCGATCCGGACCAGTAAGGTTGAAAATTCTTCGAAAGTAAATTTTAGGTTACCTGCGACCTTTCTCAAAGATTTCTTTCTTTTCTACAAGAGATTATTCAGCTAATTTCAAGAAGTTTTTGTACTCAGTTGTCAGTGTGCGATTGGCTCCGACAAAGTTTGTCCCATTGTCTGAGAAAACTTTGTTCGGAAAACCTCGTCGAGCTACGAATCTATCGAATGTAGCCAGAAATGCTTCAGTCGATAAATCAGAACAAACTTCTAAATGGATAGCCCGTGTAGACAGACAGACAAATACAGCAGCATATCCTTTCAGAAACTTTGCATTTCGCAATCGAGAGGATTTTAGGTCAAATGGTCCAGCGAAGTCAACTCCTGTGTTGGTAAACGGTAACGAGAAGGTGCACCTTTCAATGGGAAGGGCAGACATGATCTGATTCCTGACTCGATGTTTGTAAATTGCACAGGTTTTGCAATTTCGTATACAGTTTCGTACAGCGCTTTTTAACCGAATAACGTAAAATTCTTGTCGAATTGCACGAAGCATACTTTGATGCTCAGCATGTAACAACATTTTATGGGTGTATTCGATAAAAAGCTTACAGAATCGTGAATTCTCAGGCAAAATTATGGGATGTCGTTCATTGTAGTTCAAATCAGAATTAGCGAGACGGCCATTTACACGAAGTAACTTATCCTGGTCCAGAAATGGATTCAAAGTTAACAACCTGCTTTTCGAACTTATTTCCTGATTTGCTGCGAGAGCTTGGTATTCAGCGTTATAATGGGAGGCTTGAGCAACTTGTAGAAGTCGTCGTTTAACCAAGGAGATTTCTTGCGCAGTTATGAGATTCGTTAGCATGTCACCGCATGGGCGTTTTTGGATTCTCCTAATGAAACGAAACATGTAACATAGGACTCGCAACGCACGATCAAACGACGAAAATCGGTCTAAAATGTCTTCCAGCTGCAGTTGAGTTTGGAAAGTGTTAACCTTCTTCTCCAGCGACGGTTCTTTGACGATTGTTTGCTTGGGCCAGAATTCTGAAGACCTGATGAGCCATTTCGGTCCATGCCACCAAAGTTCACTCGAGCTCAGTTCTGCTGCCGTACATCCTCGTGTTCCGATATCCGCTGGGTTTTCCGCAGTTGGAACGTGTTTCCCACATTATCAAGTACCTCAGAGACTTTGTTGGCCACGAAAGTTTTCCAGTGAAACGGAGGTTTACTGAGCCAAGCTAAAGTGATTGTGGAGTCTGACCACAAATAGATTTCCGGAACAATCAAACTCAGATTTTGGCAAACCGATTTTAATAAGCGGGATAGCAAGGCAGCTCCACACAACTCCAATCGGGGTAGACTCACCGTTTTTAACGGAGCCACTTTACTTTTGGATGCCAGCAGATAGGAATAAACTAAATTTTCCGATGACTTTGACCGAATGTATAAGCAAGCGCAGTACGCCTTTTCAGAGGCGTCGCAAAATCCATGAATTTGAATCTTCGTCTCAGATGAGTACTGGATCCAACGTGGAATTTTTATATTTTCAATTTCATGGAAATTGGAAATGAAGAAATTCCATTTTTCGAGAGAATGTGGCTTGATTTCTTCGTCCCAGTCAGTGCCATCTATCCAGAGTTGTTGCATTAGGACCTTTGCCACGACTATAATTGGGGCTAGCCAGCCCGCCGGATCGAATATCTTTGCAACTATTGACAAAATTTTCCGTTTTGTTAGTGGCGTAGATGGTACAGCAATATTGGATACCTTATAAAAGAATGTATCATTCATGGCGTTCAACGAATCCCTAATGTCTTCGTTTCACTGGCATCTTCCAATTTGAGAAAATCTTCGTCTAGAAGATCCTCCGGGGGCATGTTATGAAGTATTTGATGATGATTAGCGGTAAGTTTTTTCAGGGGGAATCCAGCAGAGTTCAGCAAATCAATCAGCTCCACCATGTGCGATCTCGCTTCGGCAACCGAATGTCCTCCAGACAGTACATCATCAACATATATCTGCTTTTCCAGAATGCTTGCCGCGGTAGGGTGAGTCGTCTTTCCGTCCTCACTTAGCTGCAATAAGGTTCTTATCGCAAGATATGGTGCACAATTTACCCCAAATGTTACAGTTTTCAGGCAGAAATCGTCAACTCCGTGTTTGGGAGATATTCTAAAAAGAATCCGCTGAAACTGCCTATCTTCGTCATGAACCCAAATTTGGCGGTACATCTTTTGGATGTCTCCGTTAAAGACATATTTGAAAAAGCGCCATCGCAGAATTACATTCATTAAGTCATTTTGTAATGTGGGACCAGTATACAAGATATCATTTAACGAAAATCCAGTGCTAGTTTTCTTAGAAGCGTTGAAAACTACGCGCACCTTGGTGGATTTGCTTTCTGGTTTTACCACCGCATGATGAGGCAAATAAAACGAGGTAGAACACGAATCTTCAATAAGTTCAGTCTGGGTAATGGGTTCCATATGACCCAGTTTCAAATATTCGGACAGCACATGTGTATACTCTGACGCTAATTCGACATTGTTCCTTAAAGTTTTCTCCATCCTGAGAAATTGACCAAGAGCAGATTTCCTTGACGGACCGAGATGAACATCCCGAGGTAAGTTTTGCTTGAACGGCAACCTCACTGTGTATTTTACATCACTGCGACGTCTAGTTGTGGCCTTGTAGAACTCCTCGCACCAGAGCTCATCCTCAGATTGATCTTTGTGGTTAGGTATTTCCTCAAGTTCCCAAAACATCTTTAAATCGTCGTTCAGCGAATCAGGTGTTGCAACCCAGGACGCGAATTACCTTACTGATCGAACAGTAGGTGGCCCACTAATCAGCCATCCGAATTCTGTCTCTTGAGCTAAAAGATTTCCACAGACATTCTTTTGAACTCCAGATTTCAGTATAAGCGGCAGCACATCGCTCCCTAAGAGCATGTCGATCTGCGCCGGTTTGAAAAACTTCGGATCTGCTAGATCCAGGCGATCTAGGTTTGACCAATCCGAAATATTTGTAGGAACTGCCGGCATCAGATGATTAAGACTTGAGATTACGATTGCATTCATATTCAGTTTAAAATCAGATTTTCTTGATTTCAGAGTAATCTGACAGGTTCTTGAGGCGTTCTCCAGAACAACACCACCAAGTCCCGAAATCCTCGTGAAGGATTTTGTTGTCGAAATGGAAAACTGATTAATAATCCTACTCGATATGAAAGATTCTTGAGAACCTTGATCAACGAAAATTCTAATGGTAAAGATGATTCCGTGGTGTTCAATGTCAACCAAGGCAGTCGGCAGGACCGTCCCTTCTCCGGAATCAGAAAAGTAGTTTTGGACGTTAGGTCTAGCAGCATTAGCGGTAGCTGACGTGGTCGGCTGTTCATCATATTGGGTATCAATATGGAATGATGCTGCATGGGATTGCAATTCCCGCCGATTCTGCGAGAACCTGGGCCGGTTGACCCCGAATTTACATCCTGACGTCCAGCGTGACCAGATTCAGGATGTAAAATCGTGTGATGAGGCTGTTGACACTTTTGGCACAATCTCTCGCTTTGACAATTTTGTGTACCGTGTCCGTAAGACAAACAGTTTTCACAAACTTTGTTAGCGGAGATGAATTTTCGTTGTTCAGTGAGCGGCCATGTTCTGAATTTGTGGCAATTCCGTAACGCATGGTTCTGCCGGCAGACTTTACAGGGTCGAAAATTGGCTTCAGATTTCGCATGATAGTTTTGTGACTTCTGAGAAGGTGTAGAGGTTGATGGCTTTCTCATATCGGATATGGATTCCAACATGTTCAGCCTTTTCGATATGAACTCGTCCAGTTGATCCCAAGTCGGCAACTGTTTGTGATCATCCAGTGAATTTTCCCAGGCAGTTAACGTCTCTTCTGGCAACTTTTAGGAAACCCAATATACCAAGAATGGATCCCAGGCGATAACAGCTATGTTATACGTCCTCAGAACGGACAGACAGTTATTTATGGTATATTGCAAGTTTCGCAATGATTTGCCTCTCTCAGAAGACACATTTTCAATTTCGAAAATTTTCCTCAACTGGTGGTTTATGAGAATTCGTCTATTTTCGTATCTCTGGCGAAGAGATTCCCACGCAAGTTCAAAATTGTCGTCAGTCAAGGCAAATTGTTTAACAATTTGACTCGCTTCCCCACGGGTTTTCGCCCTTAAGTGAAACAATTTCTGGGCAGGTGACAATTTTGGATGTTTGGATGTGGCCGCAATGTCATCCGAGGTCATCTCGGACTCATAGATATTGATCAGTTGGCGCCAGCGCCTTTCCAAATCATCAAGCTCAACCTGCAAACTTGAAGCAGAATGCTCTTCGAGAGGTATCTCATTGAAATTTGAGCAGAACTGATCTACTTGAGTAGAGAAAAACGCGAATTTTTTTGAGCTCATCTTTGATTTCTTAGTCAAACCAGACAGAAGCAGAAAAAAGAACTAATGTGACTCGATTATTCAGATATTCCCCCGGACGAAAAGCAGAAAAAGTGTACTAAGAATTCCAAAATATTTACTAGGGAATATAGCGGGCTTAGACTTTTTCGCTGTACCAATTAAATAGAGGTTTCGTAAAAGAAAACAAACGTGGCAGACTTTTACGGGAGGGGATTCGAATAAATTCCTGAAATTACTCTCGATTCCAAGATTATAACCGTTGTATTATAATGTTGTGAGATAATTCAGAAAGGTCGTGAAATCAGCACAGAAAAAGAAAATGGAAACTAAGGTAAATTATGAAAACAGAGAAGATTCAGAATCTGGCTGGTAACTTCTCTCGTCTTCTGTGCAAATTTCGAACCCAATCAAAAAGTTGACGCCCTTTAACAGAGAGTGACTACTCCTTTCTGATGAATATGAGAACAGATTATGAACCACAAACTGTGTGTCCCCGTTGAACAAACAGACAAACAAATGATCGGAAATCGCTATGCGAATAAATACGTCGTTCGACGCTTTCCCCGGTGTTTTGGTAAAATATTCCACCGCTGAGACCAGCACAGATATGTGATCTGGCGTTCTGATTCCAAATCTAATCCACGAATGCAGGTTGGCGGTTTCCTTTTGTTTCTCTTTTTTTAAATACTTTCAATAATTTTGGAAAAAAAAACGAATTCAAATTCAATTATTGTTTTCCCAACAATCTCAAACTTTCACGACCGACTTGTGTTTTTTCTCTTGATGTTATTTACAGGTGTTTATTTTTCTTTGTTCTTAATTTTATTTCATTATCTGCGTAACGAATTTGTCGCTATGCACTTAAAATTATAGAATATAACAGTAAAATAGTATAATTTTATATAAATAATTGTTGGTGAAATACTTAACTTTGAGGGTAAATGGGTAGTAAACACATAACTTTATTGACACAATTACAAATGGTAACAAGGGTTAGATAAACGATTGCGTACGTTTGCTTCTTGATGTGCACTGAATTTCCATTATAACAATTAATTCGCTCAGTCAGAAAACTCTTCTTTTTCTGTGTGGAACGACAGAATAGGTTTTTTTGTTATGGAGAATGTTTCTGCTTTCCTGCTGTTGTGTGTTGAGCTTGTTTCTAAATCCACAACGGCAATCCAGAAAAAATACATATATATGAAAATACGTGATACGATTCTGATGATATTTTCTAGACAAATGTGAATTCCACGAAAATTTTCAGAAAAAAAACGCTTTTGACTAATTTCTATAAACAATCGTTAAAATAGTAGATAATTCCAGGAGTGGCACCATTCTTCTGGTACGTGATATCTTCTTCTGTAGAAATTTGAAACAGTACTTCTTCAGAACAGGATGGATACTATGTTATGTAGTGTATATACTCCAGGAATCGGACCTAAGTTTTAAGCATCAGTCCCAATATACAATATCCGTATTCTGTGGCTATATCCTAATCTAACACGGTTTGGCACAGAATTCTTCTGTATTTGCCAGTCAGAACATTCTCACAGACCCTGAACTTGTCCAGGGAAAGTAAATATTTCGGACGCAGAAATGTATTATAGATGCACAGGGAACAAAAAATTTGAAATTTTTTGCGAAACATGTAACTATTCGGGCATAGAGAAAATGTTTGGTATATGTATGCGTTATTTATTTCGGTGCAAATCTAGAAATTTATTTATAATACTTCCTGAAACGAACAGAATCAAACAACCGAGTATTGCGAACTAGTACATGTGTTCATCAACCTTTTTCAATATGGTCTTTGATTTTAAAGCGAAAGATACTGAATTATCTCACACCTTTAATTATTCGTCACTTTTCGATTTTCCTTTAATTTATTTTTTTCCCTTTAATTGTATGTTCAGTTACCATGAACTTCACAGGTCCACAACACCGGTTCCAATATATTCGAAAAGACACACATTCGAAAACAGGATTTTCAAATTTTATATACTATAAAACAAGAAAAATTTTGTTTCACAATCACTAAATGTTACTTGGAGCACATATGCTAATAATGTTAACCTTAATGTAATGTAATGTTAACTTTCTCAACTTTTCAAAAATATGGGTTTTCAGAAAATGAAGTTATTATTTAGGGTTTTCTTTAAATATATTATTCAAACAACACAACGTTTGCTGACTCTTTTCTAACTTAAGTTGTACTTCTTCTATGGCTCTGGATCACGCCAGTTACAAAAAAATGGCATAGGTATAAAACATCACGTTACCATTCACTGTTAGAAAATCGAACAATTTGCTGTAATACCGATTGTGTAGTTCCAATTAACAGGGGATTTCTGACAATTCAAAATATCAAAACAATCAGCCCAGAGTCCATAAAACCTTCCGTCATGTCGTACCACAATAGTATATATGTACTTTCTTATACTGCAATGTAAGTAACTAAATACTCTCTGGAAACCATGGGCCAAGTACAAAAAATAATATGATGGGCCAATGTTTTGTTCAGCACATTTTCCCAACCATTCATTTGCTCGTTCCAAATGGCATATGTATACTCCCGAGAAACTCTAAATACTTATGTATGTACGAGTATTCCAAGCAGCAGATGTTTGGGACAGTACAGAATCATTTATTTGCAATTTTTCCATAAAAAAGAACCTAACACACATATCATCCAAGAACTGAGACATAGACCAATCGATTATATATAGGTTTATTTTACTCTTATGGCGACTCCGACGTAAATCGATACCTCTTACTTAACACACTGATGTACGCTTCAGATCTTGATTGTCAACGCGCTAATTGTGATTAGATCCAAACCGAGAAATTTGTGTTGACTTTGACACTTGTACGAAAGTACTCAACTTAAGTAGATATGAGAACTGCCTCAGTAAATCTCTAATTTGATATCTATCTAATATATGTTGTAAACTTCTTGGTACTCTTCATATAAATATTCAAATCATGAACATACACAGGCTGGGACATACACAAACTACCTCGTATTTCTTACTGCTGTTGTCCGTCCTGTTTGAATTCCCTCCAGCTGATCACTCACTCCCCTTCTTGCTATGCTTCTGGGCTGATATAGTTGTTGCTATCAGAATTGCTGCTTGTTATTGGCACTGGATTTATCTTCTTGATTCTTCTTCTGCTTTGCCTCGATGATGTCACAAAATACCGTTTTCTTGGCGTAGGCAATTGATATTTGTTCTTCCTTTTGTGCTGCTGTTTCTTATATTTTTGTGATTTATTCACGGTGCGGGTTCCACTTAATTTATTTTTGTGTGCAAACCTCCGTTAGAGGTGGGAATTAAAATACACTTTTCCTTATTTAAACAAATTAAGATGCTCTATGGCCAAGCACACGGCTATATGCTCTTTTCTGTTCATATTCCGTGGGGTTTTCTCCCCTTTTGCTTGCTTCAAAGCCTTTATTGTCTTATGTTTGCACTTCACACAGAACCTTTATGTATTTCTAAAGGTCTTTTTGTTAGCTGAAAACCTCACGAGTTTTTTGCACAAAAATATTCCTATCTAACAGCGTTTAAATAGAAACGCAAGCTCCACACCGGTTGACATTCATTTCCCAATGACCGATTGATTAGCCGAAAACATATAAAGCCGGTTGCAGCGGAGTGCATTCAACGCCAAAGAGAAGGGAGAGTAAGCGACGTGAGTATGTGCTCGAGAGCTCCGCCGAGTCTGTGTGCCTGACTACTTGTGAGCTCTTGGGTGCGAAAAGCTCTTCTTTGAAGAGCATACAAGCTCTTTATTTAGGCACTCGTACGTATGCGTGCGGCAGAGATGCTATGTCAAACCAGAGCGAGTACAGTGTCTTGTATCTTAGTGAAGATAGGTTAATATGTGAGGGCTATGTGTGTCTGACTCGGGTTTTTTATGTTGTCCCTCTCAAGATATCTACGCAGCGAAGAGCACTGTGCTACACTCTATGTGAATGATAAGCTCTTGTAAAGAAACAGTTTAACCAACGCAGTTTATTTTGAAGAAGAATTTTTGCGATAACCGGGCAGTGGCAATTGATGTGGCAATCATTACGTACATATGTTATATGACTTGGCAATATAATTATTTTCTCCTTTGTATTATTTTGTGCAGTTCAATTTTGTTATGACACAATCGCAACCTGCATCTTGCAAAATAAGATTTTGTGTGGAAAATTTATGGGAATGTCCGTCCGTTCGTGAAGTAATGGGATCAAATGCTATCAATTGTTCTTAAAAAGAGACGAATTTCTCTGTCTAAAGATTTTAAGATCGGCGCTTATTTGCACTGTGCAACAGTACTAGTGTTAGAAACCCCGACAACGTTTAACAAAAAACAAAGAGATAAAAGATAAAGAGCCTTCGTGAAAGGCGTTACTCTTTTCGCAAAGCGACACAAATGGAAGAGGTAGCAACTTTTTTTCCTTCCCTGAGAAGCTTTTTCTCTTTTCCCTGAGAGTAAAAATAGTTGTTACTTGAAATTTGCGTGCGCAAATAGAAACACTGAGAGTTGAGAAAACGAGTGTTATGCAGTTCTATTCTAGCAAGAGCGGATGCTGATGTCGCGTACTCTTACCTCAGATATTTAAAACCCACCCAAATATCTTTTCGACTTCGCTAACAAGTCTTACTTAATGCAACAGCTTTCGAAGGGTTTCATGTACAAATATATGTAGGTATCAGATATCTTTCAAACATGGGTTGCCATACAGCGATATTTCTTCCGAAAGCAAATCCCTACCGTTCACAAATCAATAAAACTTCACATACCTTTGCTCCATACTGAAGAAATTGAAGTTGACTATTTTATTATTTTTCTGCGGTGGACGTGATCCAAATTTTATTTAGCAAACTCCAGTTCTTTGACGGTTCAGAAGGACCATGTATAATTTTGAGCTTCCTCTGCAAAGTGGACTGTATAATTATTCTCGAAATCGCCCAAAATTACAAGTTTTTCATGAAACAAAGAAAAGAACAAAGCACAGATTTCAGGTTTTAGTAAAGAGAGTTCAGTCTCAGTTTATTCAGTTTCGGTTCTTACCGCTTTCAAGTCTGCTGCGCAAGTGAAGTTGGGTTGCAGAGCGAGAAAGCGTCAGGGACTCAATTCTGTATAAAAAAGGGAATTCAGCAACACAGTAATTGGAATCTAAAACTAAGATGGAAACTCTTTATCCCATGAGTGAAAACTTTTCAGTCGGAGCAATCATCGGATAAAGAGTTGCCATAGATACAGACTAATTAAACTAGAGCGGAATTAAATACTTGTCGTAGCGACCGTTAACTCAATTTATAGTTCGATTCATATAAAATATATTTTTCAAATTCATGACATGAGCTTAAATACTAAAAAATTGTTGAACGCGGTTCAACAAGTATACTTATCGGCGTTTTGTGGGCGAGAGAGGCAGTCGGAAACGGGGGGAAAAAGTATGCCGTACTCGTACTTATCGTATTCATCGTTTTGTGTTTTTCGTTCGCACTTGGAAACAACAACAATTCACATAGGAAAAGCCGAAACAAAACAAATGAAAATAAGTATAAGTATTGAAAAAAGTACGTGTGTGAACGTAAATACTTTTTCAAAAGAGAATAAGTCGATAAGTTACTTAAAAAAAAAGTACCATGTAAATGGGGACTTAATGAATTCTAAATAATAACATCCAAAATTGGTATTCAACAAAAAATACTATGCTTACTGAAATGTAGTAAAGTCTTTCTAATCGTCCAACTAATCTCAGAATCCACGCCATCTACTGGCGATTGGTGTAGAGACAACTGTGTCGAACTGGCAAACCTTACCAGTCACATGGGTGGTGAAAATGGTGAATTTAAGTCTCGTTTGGAGCTTTGGCTGTGTGACTTGTAAGCTTTCTTCGTAGGTATATAATTCCCATATGCAAATTTCTTTGTAGATTGGTATATATACAAGTGATGATCGCCTCAACTACAAGCTCACACTGTGTCATGTATAAGTCCCTCTGATGATATCTCCGCACAGGATTGAAATACGTATAAGGGTATGTGTTTACATGGCTTTCAAATCGCAGTGTATTATCTTTTCCAATACACCACAAAAACCTCTCTTTAATAACTTAAAAATAACACTTAATAATACTATATACAAGTGGGGGGAGTGCAAAAAACAGTCGCGATTTTTGGCGCGTACTATAAACGGAGTCGTCCAAGTCGCAGCTATCTATCCGACGATGATAGAATAGCAGTTGGTCGCCACTGTATAGTCCGCCGTCTCTATTCAGAGTTAAAATACTGGTAGTTTAACTCGGTTAGCCTGTCTAGATTTAGGCATGTTCTCATCAATTCATTATCGAGAGGAAGAGCGCTCAAGATGCCGAATTGCTGTTTTGGTTAAAAACACGTCTATACGATCGAAGTCAATAGCGCCGTAGAGAGACCGCTTCGAAGGTCGCCGTACCGTCGTCCGCGATGGTGTTTCGAAGACCGAGGGATGCCACGAGAATTCGTCGTTCTCATCGCCTAAGCCTTTGCATTTGGCTGGAAGAGATTCCAAACCAGGACGGAAAAGCATAGGCCATAATGGGTCTGATGATCTGTTTATAGATCAAAAGTTTAACGTCATTGCTGAGTCCTCTCATCAGCGACGTAAAGGGAAAATAATCGATTGCCTTTTGCCAAAGTGTGATCCATATTTGAAGTCCATCGAAAATTTGAAGTCCATCGAAAAGACGACGCCAAGGTATTTTGTACTGGCTGACGTCCGATGTCATTTCCTATGCTATTGACAGGAATATATTGTTTTGCATTAGAATAAAGGAGCTTGCGCTTGCCTTTAAATATGATGCTATAACATTTTGATATATTCAATCTGAGTCTCCATCTGTCGAAATAGTTCGATAACTCTAAAATATAAGAATTTAACCTACAGTTTACAGTTGAAGCTACTGGGCCGGAAGAGGCAATGAGTATATCATCTGTGTAGATCAAAAGCAAGTCACCAGATGGTGGATGCGGAATGTCACACAGAAAAATATTGTAGAGTACTGGACCGAGGAGAGAGCCCTGCGGAACTCCAGCCACTACATTCTCTCTCAGAGTGGTCGTTGCCGACCTTAACTCTGTATGAGCGATCTTTTAAAAAGTTTGCTACCGTCCGACTGGTGTTGCCACCGAAGCGTTGCTGATCAGGCGTAGTGAACGGACGTGTTTAGCACAGAGCGGATAGTTAAAATCTATTACGCAGTACCTATTACGCAATCGCAAAAACAAAACAAAATCTGTACAAAGTCTGGAAGGCCTACATCGTAGTACCTATTACGGGCTAATACAGAAAAAAAATCATTGGCGGGGATGCCTTCGCGTTCCGATGGAGCGGGGTTCCCCAATCGTCCTACTGTCCGTCCGTTGGTCTTGGCCAAAGCCGACCACACCAAACATGGTGAAAATTTCCCCACAGTACTCACAACAGGTGGTACGGTGAGGGGAAAACGTCATGTCCGACCGTCAAAACGGAAACACAACGAGCACCGGATAGCGCTCAGAGTTCTGACGAAGTTGGAGGCTGTTGAGGTTTCGGCTCTTACCGAAAAACAAAAAGAGTCACTTACCTGGGCTAAAGGCGTCTTAGATGCTTCTAAGGCCAATCAGCCGGCTGAAAGAGCCACAAATTCAGCTGTGTTAACGGCTAATAAAGTCAAAAGAATCAGATCACCTGATGAACCCCTGCCTTCGAAAAAGGCAAGAGGCCCAAATGTCACTATCAACAGGACACTCGCCAAGCCCTTCAATGAAGTGGCGAAGGAGAGTCTAGTGATGGCCGTTATAGACAGAAGTAGTGAGGATGGATCCATCCTCAAGGACAAATGGAGCCATGTGCAATCAGCCATTATGGCTCATTACCTCGATGTCCGTAGAGAGATGCCGGGCACACCACCAATCTGCAACGATGCAGGATGGCATCAGGGGAGAGTAAAGCTCTTATATATCGGTGATGCCAGATCAGTAGACCTGTATAAGGCTGCTCTGAGTCGAGCGGGTGAGGTGTGGCCGGGTGCCCAGTTGGATATTGTCGAAAAAAACAACATCCCTAGTCACCCTAGAGCCATCACCTGGGTTACAGAAGAGCCCTCCAACCCGGCTGATATATTAGAAATAATAAAAGATTCCAATCCTGGTCTGCCCGCCCATAATTGGAGAATCAGCAAGGTGGGTGAGGCGGATGGTAAAAAGCGGCAGGTCAATTTGATCCTTAACGCTGAATCCACCTCCCATATACAACGTGCAAGTGCAACCCTACAGTATGGCTTCGAGACTATAGTCTTGAAGGTATACAAGCAGGATATAGTTCTCACTGCGGAAGGTGAGTCGTCCACCGCGGTTGATACACAGCTTTCTGGAAATGCGGAGGTATCCACGCCCATTATTTCGGGTGACTCCAACTCTAACAGAAGATCTGTAACGTCCTACTCTGAGGACGAAAGCTCTACTTCTGACACAGAGGGGCTGAGGGGAGTCTCCGGACTCTTTGACGCATCTGGCGGGGACACGCTTCTCGATGATACGGACGAAGAGTTCGATAACACCCTTGTCGGGGTGGAAGTTAATCTGTCAATTACCAATGATGGTAAGAATTTTACAGATTAACCTCCATCACGCTAAAGCAGCCTCAGCGGCTCTATTGCTGCGCCTGTCCACAGGTGCAGTAGACATCGTCCTGATACCGGAGCCCTACGCAGTGGGAGGAAGAGTGTGCGGTATCAGGACACCCAACTTTAAACTGCTTGTGGCCAACTGTGAAGGCACTCCAAGAACCTGCATTTTGGCCAGGAAAGATCTAAGTATCTTTCTCCTGGCTAATTTAAGTGGTAAAGACCAAACATCTGCTAGTCTGGAGATCGGTAATCGCATATATTGGGTGGTCTCCAGTTACTTGCCTTATGATGCTGTAGTACCGACTGCTCTATTCAGGGAAGTAGTAGAAGAAGCAACATCTGACGAGGTCGAGCTGATTGTTGGCGCAGACACGAACGCTCATCATACTATCTGGGGTAGTACGGATATAAACAATAGGGGTGATTCGCTTCTTGACTTTATTCTAACTACCAACCTAAGTATTTGTAACATAGGTAATAAACCGACCTTTACAATTAAAGACAGACAAGAAGTACTCGACGTAACGTTTGCTACTGACTGGCTGTCAGACAAAATTATTGGGTGGAATGTACTGGACGACCACTCATTCTCAGATCACCATTATATTGAGTTCAAACTCGCTGAAAAAGCGCCTGAACCTGCCGTCCACAGAAATGTGAGAAAGACAAAGTGGCACCTGTATGAAAAGAATTTCAAGAAACTCCTCAACTCCAAGCTTCTGTACGAACCGAACGACAAAGCCGGTCTGGATCATATGGTCGAGCATATCACCACATCATTCAATAGTTCCCTTGAAGAAGCCTGTCCAAAAACTTCTGAGCTAACGGCTATGAAAAAGACCTGCAACAAGCTATTCAACAAGGCTAAATCTACAGGGGTCGCTAATGTTTGGGATGCCTATAAAGAGCAACTCAAGATCTATAAGAAGGAGCTTAGAAAGGCGCAAAGACGCTCTTCGTATACCTTCTGTGGCGAAGTGGAAAAGGTCTCCGACGCCGCAAGGCTGAGGAAAATATTATCAGCTTCACCCTGTACAGTGGGTTACCTGCAGGATGAGGCAAATAATTGGACCAAAAACAGCGAGCAGTCGCTCAATGTACTGCTCGACACACATTTCCCGGGGAACTCTCTAACAGAACCAGAGGATCAGCAGGACCAACAAGAGTGCGAGTGGACTGCGAGCGTCGCTAGCTTGTTGACTGAGAGATCCAGAATAAGCTGGGCTATTAATAGCTTTGAGCCCTTCAAGTCACCTGGACCAGACGGCATCACTCCAGCAGAAATGCAGAAAATGTTGAAATACATTATCCCCTGGCTGGAGAAAATTTATGTAGGCTGTATCAGGCTTTCATACATCCCGAATCGATGGAGGGATACCAAAGTGGTATTCATACCAAAAGCGGGGAAGATATCACACACTAGGCCAAAAGACTTCAGACCAATTAGCCTATCCTCCTTCCTATTGAAAGGTCTGGAAAGACTTTTAGATTATTTCATTAGGGAAAACCTGGATACAAAACTCCTGTCAGTGAACCAACATGCTTACAATAAGGGGAAGTCTACAGAATCAGCCCTGCACGAACTTGTGAGCACTATCGAATCGTCCCTGCATTTCAAGGAATTCACCATGGTGGCATTTCTTTGCATAGAAGGGGATTTTAACAACATTCACTCAGATGCAGTAATTGCGGCACTGTCACATCTTAATGTTAACTCTAGTTTGATTAGACTAATTCAAAGTCTGCTCAACAGAAGACGCGTAACAGCATGTCTTGGGTCCACAACTCTAACAAGGTTTGTAAACAGAGGGACCCCACAAGGAGGAGTACTGTCTCCACTAATTTGGAACCTAGCGGTGAATGAAATCCTGCTAGATCTAGAACGTTGTGGCTGCAAGGTCGTGGCATATGCGGATGACGTTGCAATCGCAGTGAGTGGCAAATTCGAAAACGTCCTCCGAGACATTCTACAGGTGGCTCTGAACAAATTGGCTAGATGGGCCAGAAGCAGCGGTTTGGGCATTAACCCAAACAAGACAGAATAGGTTCTCTTTACTAGTAAGAATAAAGTCCCACATGTGCACCCTCCACCTCGGATAAATGGAACAGATCTAGTCTTTTCTGAAAGTGCAAAATTTTTAGGAATAATTCTAGATAGAAAACTGTTATTTAGACTTAATGTATTGGAACGTGTAAGGAAGGCTAACGTCGCCTTATATTCCTCCAAAAAGGCTGTAGGGTCGCGGTGGGGCCTCTCTCCTAAAATCGTCCACTGGATATATATAGCAGTAGTTCGTCCTATACTGCTATACGGCATTGTGGTATGGTGGACGGCAACTGACAAACTAACCATCACCAACCTACTAACAAAGGTTCAGAGAACTGCATGCCTGAGCATAAGCGGAGCCTTAAGGACTACAGCGACCGAGTCTCTACAAGCCCTACTCCATATACTGCCGATTAATATTGTGGCGAGAGAAGTTGCAACCAAAGCGGCAATAAGATTAAACTGCCTATCAATGTGGAGGTACAAAAACTACGGTCACATGAGAATATCAAAGTGTAGTGCTATGGTAACCGACCGAGTGGACTATATACCAACGGTGTACACCTTCGAGAGAAATTACATCACTATGATTCCCGCGAGAGATGAATGGGTTGGAAGAAAACCAGGTAATAGAAACCATCTCCACTTTTACACGGATGGTTCGAAGCTTGATGAAAAGGTTGGCTTCGGAGTACAAGTTAATATAGCTTACCACCACACCACATACATATAATGAGTCATACATGACACGCCCATGATTAACGTAAACAAAACAATTAAATCATATATGACACGCTACTGATAAGCATAAACAATAGTACACGAGTACTTAGCAACAGATTCAAACATAATATTTAATTACATATTTTAAACGGAAATTCGAATACGAGCCATTAAGTTTTATTACCTTTTCGAATGGAAAAGTACTTAATGTCTTTCCAAATAATCAGATGATCTTATTGTCCATAATTCTGACCAATAGGAATAAGACACATCTTCAGATAATCAAATAACTTCTTATTTGATTATAATAAATACATAGAACAAATCATAATTGAATCAGTTCAGTTGGAGACACTACAAGGAGCACATCTAGCTTCAAGGAAATCGGTTCGCGATCGCGTATTCATAACTTTGAGTTCATCTTCAGAATTCTACTCTTAACTTGCAAAAGAATCTACACAAACTTAGGATTAAGGGATTTTATTAATAAAGTGTTTAAAAATAAAAATATATTTTTTTACCAAAATCCTTCCTCAAAACATTAATTGGCGCCCAACTCGTGGAGCAAGAAAAGTGTTAAGTGTGAAACGCGTGTGATCAATCCAGTGTATCCTTCGGCTCAAAAACATTACCAAGTACCTTTTAAATAAAAAAGCGAAAAAGGAACATTACCAAGTATCCTTAAAAGAAAAGGAGAAAGCGGAAAAAACAAAAAACATACCAAGTACCTTTTAAATAAAAAAGCGAAAAACGGAACTTACTAAGTATCCTCATCGACAGGAGAAAACAGAACTTTAAAATATTTTTTGCGATTCCTACGGGACCCTCCAAAAAATATAGAAATATTTATAATTGTTAAGTGATCTTTTTAATTAAAGAATACATCTCTTTTGCGACTCCTACGGGACCCTCCAGAGGATGAGACAATTATAAAAAATTCTCAAGAAACATTTAAGTAAAACATATGGAAAAGTTTTTTCAACGGTCTAGAGAAAACACGTCAGACCTAAGTTTAAATTCGTTAGAAAGAATTGAAATCGAAAAATTCGATAGTGTGTACGATTCCGAAGAAGGATACACTAGTGATTATCAAAAACCGAAAAGACAAAATCTCAAAAGAAGATACAGTGAAATAAATACTGAAAATAACATTCCGCGCAAAACACAACAACAAAATAATTAAACCAACGTAAACGTTCGTTCAACAAAAACATTAAATAAAAAGTGAAAGTGAAAAGCACCACAAGAAGAAAAAACCATCAATTGCCGTAAGACAGGAAGATCAATTGCCGTAAGACAGGAAGATCAATTGTAAGACAGGAAGGAGGAAAATCTCAAAGCCGTGAGAGAATAGAAGAAGAAGAAGAAAAATACCAAAGCCGTATCAGTTACCAAAGAAGGACGAAGTAAGTCAACATACTAAAAAGACGACCATAATTAAGTTAAAATTAAGATTTTTTTAAAATTATATGAACGATCTTTGTAAGAGTTTTGAGCAACTAAAGATGCCAGGTACTACAGGAAATACTAGCCAGACGGTAGTGACGTTAGGGATTACTGACATCAGAGACCTAATCAGCGAACAGACTAAACAGTTAGGGGATCAATTGAAAAACCTACAGAAAAAATTAGAATCCTATACGGGAGAGACAAAATACTATGATTATAAAGATGAAGAGGTAGATGATACCATAGATGATAAGACAGATTCATCATTAGCAAACGCTTTACCAGAATTAAAAAACCGAGAAGGATATGTTTCATGGAGGCAAGCGGCCCATAATATAATGAAACTACATAAGAAATCTAGTAGACCATATATTTATTCATTAAATAAAATAAGGATAAAATGTGTAGGAGATGCAGACGCGGTCCTAAACAGTCACAACACTCCTCTAAATTTTCAAGCGATAATAGCAAGACCAGATTGTGCCTTTGCAGACAAACGTCCTAGACACATCCTAGAAACAGAATTGAATATGTTGAGACAAGGAAGTATGTCCATAATGGAATACTATAACAAGGTTAACGAGAAACTTACGCTTCTTATAAATAAAACAATAATGACATACGGAAATGATAGTTCAATGACAAAGGATTCAAATGAATTCCACAGACAAACAGCACTTAAGGTGTTCGTATCAGGATTGAACCATCCTTACAACAATATAGTCTCATCAATGCAACCAATAGACTTACCAAACGCTTTAGCGAAAGCGCAGGAACAAGAATCAAATTATCATAGAGCTCAGATAGCTATTAACTATGAAAGAAATATGAAAGGCCATATGCATCAAAAGAATAAACATGATAATAGACACGAAAATAATATGAGATATCCGACAAATCCACAGAATAATAATAATAAAAATTTTCCACCGAAACAATTTCCTAAACCGGAACCAATGGAAATAGATTCTAGCGGACATAGACAAAATAATAACCGAAATGATAGAGCTTACAAACAGCCAGTCTATAGGAATAATTTTAATCCAAACTACAACAATTACAATCGGGATAACCAAGGAGTTAAAAGACCATTTAACGGTTCAAATCAAGTGCAAATGCAACCACAGGTGAAGGCTCATAGAGTTAATAATATAAATAGTAATCAGGAAGAAAATAGTAAAACTAACAATATTAATGAAAGTCATTTTTTAGATTAAATGATGACTTGCCTTACTTAATAAAGAAAGATGCAAAGACAGGTCAGAAATTTAGAATATTAATAGACACAGGTGCGACAAGCTGTTATATAAAAACAGGCATATACGAGAATAGAAAAGTTCTACCAATCCAGAAAAAAGTACGAACAATTAACGGATCAAAATCATTACAATATTATCACGAAATAACATTGCTAGGAGAAAAAGCTATTTTTTATGAAATAGATACACTAGAATCAGATTTACTGATAGGATATAATTTTTTAAAGAAAATAAATGCGGAAGTAGACATTGCAAATAGAAAGCTAAAATATAGCAAAGGAATAGAAAAAATAATTAGTTCAGACGACGAAACTGTAGTTAATGAAAGTATAGCCAAATACTATAAGCCAGAAGATTATAATACAAAAGACATTGATGAAACCAAAGACAAAGAAACGCAACAAAATGCAGAAACTAAAGAAAAGCATAGGAAAAAAAAGGACAAAAAAGGAAAAAGATTTATACTCGTAAAACTAGAAGTAGTACGAAGAATAATAAGGATAGTGAAGAATCAGGTGAAGATTCAAGACTATTGAACAACATAGAAGAACAGAAAACTAATTCAAAAAATAACGATGAAGAAATACAGGTTTTAAGAAATCAAATAGAGAATGAAATACAGGAGTTACATTCTACAATAGACATGAATTTGCCATTCAGAACAGACGTGAGAGCAGAAATTAGAACTGAAACAGAAGAGCCCATATGGAGTAGGCAATATCCTTACCCATTTGCAGCAAGCAAATACGTAAATGAAGAAATAGAGAGACTTTTAGAAGATGGGATAATCAGAGAAAGTAAGAGCCCATATAACTCACCAATATGGATAGTACCGAAAAAAGGTTTAAATGAGGATGGTACACCAAAACAAAGAATGGTTATAGATTACAAAAAACTCAATGAAATAACAATATCGGATAAATATCCAATACCAGAAGCAGATATAATACTATCTAACCTAGGACAGTCAAAGTACTTCAGTACAATCGATTTAGAATCAGGATTCCATCAGATTTTAATGTCAGAAAGGGATATAGAAAAAACAGCATTCTCAGTGAATAATGGAAAGTACGAATATGTACGAATGCCATTTGGTTTAAAAAATGCACCGAGCATATTTCAAAGAGCAATGGATAATATATTGCGAGAATTTATAGGAAAATCTTGTCACGTATACATTGACGACATTATTATATTTTCGAAAACCCTAGAAGAACATACCAGACATTTGAAAACAATAGTCCAAAGATTAAAGGAATCAAACATGAAGATTTCATTAGAAAAATCGAAATTCTATAAAAAGGAAGTAGAATTTTTAGGCTACATAATAGCAGAGGGTATTATTAAAACAGATCCAAAAAAGATAGAAACCATAAACAATTATCCATTCCCAACTACGTTGAGACAACTAAGAGGATTCTTAGGTATAACAGGATACTACAGAAAATTTATAAAAGATTATGCTAAAATTGCCAAACCATTGACAAAACATTTATCAGGAAAGGGTCAAGTCTCACAACAAATGTCAAAAAAGACACCAGTAGAATTAGACTACACAGCAGAAAAAGCTTTCGAACAATTAAAGAAAATGTTAACCGACACAGTGGAACTTAGTCAACCAGACTACAATAAAAAATTTATCTTAACCACAGACGCATCAAACGAAGCAATAGGAGCTGTATTATCACAAGATAACAGACCAATAATATTTATCTCAAAGACTTTAGATAAAACAGAACAGAACTACGCTACAAACGAAAAAGAACTATATGCTATAGTATGGTCATTGAAAACGCTAAGGAATTACCTATATGGAGCGAAAGAATTAGAAATCCATACTGACCATCAACCATTGACATTCTCGATGTCACCTAGAAATCCAAATGCAAAGATTAAACGATGGCTTCTATTATTAGAAGAATATGCACCAAAAATTATTTATAAACCAGGTAAAACAAATGTAGTAGCCGATGCTTTATCACGACAGCATATGAATCAGATATCAGATACGACATCCGATAACGAATCGACAAGCTCGATAGATACCCAACACTCATGCGAAAGTGTTGATACCAATCAAATTCCAGAAACGGGAAAACCACTAAACCAATTTAAACAACAAATAGTAATACATACAGGAAATCTCACAGTACATGAGCAAATGAATATTTTCGACAAAAAGAGACATTTAATTAGCTTTGACGAAACAGAAAATTTGATACCAATATTAACAGAATATCTGAAACCCAATGTAGTAACAGCAATTCACTGTACACCCGAGGTACTATATAGAATCAAGGACATGTTATTAGAAACATTTCCAACAATGAAATTTGTTTATACGAAGCACATGCCATTAGATGTAACAGACGAAGTAGATAGACGTAATGTAATTGAAAAAGAGCATACTAGAGCTCATAGGAATTACTTTGAGAATTATAAACAAATTAGGGTAAAGTTTTACTGGCCCAACATGATTAGAGAATTAAAAGAATTCATACGTAATTGTAACATATGTAATAGAAATAAATACGTTAGACATCCAGTGAATATACCAATAGGCGAAGCACCAATTCCAGAAAGAGAAGGTGAACAACTGCACTTAGACATATTTTATGCAGAAGGAAAAATATTTTTGACATGCATAGATGCATATTCAAAATTCTTGACAATAAAACAGATTGAAGATAGAACAAATTTAGATGAAAAGGTTCTAGAAATTTTACAGATATTTCCAGAAACGACGACATTAATGTTAGATAATGAGGGAGGATTTACTTCATTACAATTCAAATCACTCATGCAAAGAATGGGAATACAACTGAAATACTGCAGCCCAGGACACAGTAAATCAAACGGACAAATAGAAAGAGTTCATTCAACATTAATAGAAATGTCAAGATGCTTAAAGGAAGAATATCATATAATTGATACTATAGAATCGATATACAGAGCAGCCCAACAATATAACAAATCTATACATTCAATCACAGATTTACAACCAGCCGATATATTATTTAATAAAGTAGACCATACCGAGGTCAAAGACAAGTTAAAGAAAGCACAGACTCAAATGTTAGAAAGAGAAAACAAAAATAGGAAAATTAGAAATTTCGAAAAAGGAGAAATTATTTACGAAAAGATACTTAACGAAAGAAACAAATTAAGACCAAGATATAGGAAACAGAAGGTAAAAGAAGACATGGGAAAAACAGTTGTAATATTTAAGAATAATAGAATAATTCATAAGGATAATATAAAATGATCTTTACAGATGAATTTATTAATAATAACACTCCTAATACCAATGATTGGAGCAGACATAGTGGATTACACCAGAGAAGACTACGTTCTTATCGAAAATGGGGAATGCGCAATCTACGAAAAATATGGAAAAATATTCCACGTAACTAACTTATCTTATTACTCAGATATAATTAGGGAAAATAAGAATATGATGAATAAGGTACTTAAGAATTATTATGAAGTAGACATAAAATTAGAAGGAAGAGAACCAATAACTCAGAAAACAGATATAGACGTACAATGGACAACATTAGAAGTTGAAGTTGAATTAATAGAAACACTATTAGAAGAATTAAGAATAAATACGAGAATTAAACGAGGAATTAATGAATTAGGAACATTATGGAAATGGATAGCAGGAACTCCAGACCATGACGACATGATACAAATAGATGACAAAATTAAAGAATTAGTAATCAACAGCAACAAACAATTTGTAACCAATTCTCGAATATTTTCAATAATAAGTAATATGAGTAAATCACTAGATATAATGAGAAATGGAAAAGGAAATTTGAAATTAATTAAAAGAAGAAACAGATTAATCCTGACAGATTTAACGAATATAATACATGCAATTAGTTTAGCTAAGGCAGATATCATTTTTACAGGAATTCTTAATTTAAAAGAAATAAGGGAAATAATGAAACTAGAACAGGACAAAGTAATACTGACAGACATCTTAGATGCATCAAAATTTAAAATGGTTCAAACAATAGATTGTATAATTATGTATATTAAATTCCCAATAGTTAAAAAAGTATGTAAACTTTACGATGCTAGAGCAATAAGTAAAAATAATACCGAATTATTAATTGAAAAACAAATTGCAAAATGTCATAACAAATATACTAATATAAAGAATTGTAAAACTGAAATGAGAAATACTTTTTGTAAAACATTGAATGAAGAGACATGTTTAAGTAATATATTGAATAATAACCATGCAAAATGTAAAAATATAAAGAAAAAGACTCCTAGAGTAGAAATAATTAAAGACGGAGCAATTATAATATCTGGAAACAATACAGTAGATAATATTAAAATAGAAGGAACATATCTTATAACTTTTGAAAATAACGTAACAATAAATAATGTAACTATAGAAAATCCTTCAGCGATAATTCAAAATTATGTAAAAAATAATCGCATACCTATATTTGAAATAACAGATACTATACAGAATAATACATTACAATTAGAAAACATTGATTATATTGCAGTCCAGAATGAATTAAAAAATGGGAATATTAAGTTTATTATAACTTTAAATATAATAATGATATTAATAATAGTATATATATCAAACAAAATACGAAAATATGTAACACAGTATATAAGAAAGAAAAGAGAAATTGTAAAGAAAACCGAAGATGAAATTAGAGAAAATACTTTATACGAATTACGCAAACAAATTAACGAAGTACAAGTAAATTAAAAGTATAAAGTAATTTAAAGAATTTAAAGATAGAGAAGCGGGGCGCATCTCTTTAACAAAGGGGGGAGTTAATATAGCTTACCACCACACCACATACATATAATGAGTCATACATGACACGCCCATGATTAACGTAAACAAAACAATTAAATCATATATGACACGCTACTGATAAGCATAAACAATAGTACACGAGTACTTAGCAACAGATTCAAACATAATATTTAATTACATATTTTAAACGGAAATTCGAATACGAGCCATTAAGTTTTATTACCTTTTCGAATGGAAAAGTACTTAATGTCTTTCCAAATAATCAGATGATCTTATTGTCCATAATTCTGACCAATAGGAATAAGACACATCTTCAGATAATCAAATAACTTCTTATTTGATTATAATAAATACATAGAACAAATCATAATTGAATCAGTTCAGTTGGAGACACTACAAGGAGCACATCTAGCTTCAAGGAAATCGGTTCGCGATCGCGTATTCATAACTTTGAGTTCATCTTCAGAATTCTACTCTTAACTTGCAAAAGAATCTACACAAACTTAGGATTAAGGGATTTAATTAATAAAGTGTTTAAAAATAAAAATATATTTTTTTACCAAAATCCCTCCTCAAAACATTAATTTACACTGTGCAGAGCTTAGATTGGATATAGCTCACAGACTACCAGATACCTGCAGTGTCTATCAAGCCGAAATAATGGCAATATGGGAAGTAGCCAAGTGGCTGAGTCGCAACATAGTTACCAAAACTGGCGTTGTCATTTACTCGGACAGCCAGGCTGCCATCAATTCTCTGGAGGCAACATCCCTAAATTCAGAAACAGCCCTCGACTGCCGCAGATCTCTTAACGAGATGGCTGAGCAGTTTAACATACACCTCATACGGGTGCCTGATAATAGGGATATCCCGGGGAACTGCAAAGCCGATGAACTTGCTAGGAAAGGGACGACATTACAAATTCTCGAAGAATTTGCATATATTGGTGCGCCACTATCCACGTGCAAGCTTTGGCTTAGGCAAGAGGCAATCAGGCAGTCCAACGAAAGATGGACAGAAATCAGAGTAGCTAGACAAATCTGGCCAAGGTATGACCTGAGAAGATCAAAATATCTCCTCGCACTAGAGAGGCAAAGAATGTCTACGTTAGTATCAGTTCTGACGGGACACTGCTTGATCAGCGAACACGCCAAAAGATTGGGTATTGACTCTAATGACTTCTGCAGAAGCTGTGGAGATGAGGAAGATGTGGAGAGCATTGAGCACTTGCTATGCGACTGTCCCGCTCTGAGTAAACGACGACTGGACATACTGGGGTCGGCTTTTCTAGGCAGCCTAATAGATCTTTCCAGTACCGATATTCGTAATATCGACAAATTTGTATATCAAACAGGTTGGTTTCGATGAGGGGCATTTCAGCCCGTGGTAACACTAGGGACCTAAACTGGTCTATGTGAGCTTGTATAGAAAATACGGCTGCCACCCTAACCTAAACCTAAACCTAAAGCCACCGAAGCCGCAGGTTCCACTCATGTACGCACATTCCAATGACGCCTACATAAGGTACTATCCTTTCCTTCTTGTGTCGTCGTTTGTTTGTTCGCTGCTTGCGGTCGATTTGTTTTAAGCTAAGCTTACATCTAATGGACGGCAATCAGCTGCTTGCCGTGATAAAGTGTTAAATAAAATCAGTGTAATTTTAAAGTGTTTTTTGTTATAGAAAAAATGACCCTTAACAAAAAGAAGACCCTGATTTATGGACCCGACACAAACATTGAAAAACGAATACAAATGAAAAACTTTAAATACAATAAGAACAAAAGTTTGAAATTATTTAAACTAACAATACATTGAATTACTTTACAATAAATAAATTTATTAACATTCACACACTTTCCTCGTTCACACACATACACATACTACATCTAATATAAATATGCTAAATAAAATAAGAAATTTGAATTTGGAATTTTAACCCCCACGAGTTCTTCCTTCGAAAGGCCAAACCACAAGTGAAAAGTGAGCCCTTCTGAAGATTCAAAGACAATAAAACAAACGATTTTAAAAATATAACGACACGACCCAGCACAACATCAGACACAAAAAAACACCAACAACCCTAGAAGGAAGGAAGTACCAGCGACCTACGCCATCAGGAACAAAAAGCCGGTAACACAAAAACCAGAACCAGGAACAAAGTGAGTAACCAAAAAGTTGTACAAGAAGCGTTCGTTACTTAGGATGCCAAACCCATTTTTTCGAACTCCGCCATATTGATATATGAAGGAGATTTTGGCGGGTCTGGCCCTATGTACGACGCTGGCTTGGTTTTCGCCTTTTACATACGAGTATATACAAAAATAACTGAATAATTAAGTGCGGTTAACTTGTACTTACCTATCACCTTGATATACATACATAAGTGCAGTTAGCTTGCAGTTACATACCTACACATTGCTATACATACATACCTACATAAGTGCAGTTAGCTTGCACATACATACCCTTCTACATATATACTAACCTCTTGCATAACCTACATGCGTTCTAACCTATGAAAGTTTTTTGACGATTTCTTTGGTAGCAACGCGCGACTTTACTGTTTTCTAGTTTTCGAAACTTTAGGAAAATAGCGACCCGACCTTTTTGAAAACCCTTCGATAATATGCTCAAATAATTTATTACGCATTCTGATGATTTTTCCTGAAAGCCAGCGGCTAGTCGAGTCGATTTATTCGGTCAAGTTATTTTTAAGATAAGATTATTAAGATTCGTTTCGGACGCGCGGACGGACACCAATTGACTTATTCCGAAAACCTCAGTAAAAATTTCAGATAATTTTGTGCTGAATAACGCGTGGACGGACAACTTTCTTGCGAAACATAAGAGCGAAAATTTCTTGAATCTTTTCGTCTGCTTAAATCGCGATTATATATACTTTTTTTGTTTTCTTTATATGAGATTTTCTGAGGGAGAAATCGACCGTATGATATTAGCTTATGCTTTGGAGACGCTAAAATCAATCCCAATCAATAAATTAAAAAGAAAAAATTAATAAATTTTTTTTTGCTTTAGAAAATACGTGTTCCATCTTTTTGAACGACCTTCGTACTGCCTTAGTTTCAATAGAATAACTTTTTTGAAAAACGTCGAAAAATTTGAGATTTTTAAATTTCCTTTTGCATTAATGTGTGTGGTTTGTGCTATAAGCCATTATTGTAATTTCCAACCACTTTGAAGCGAACATTTTGATTTATTAAAAAAAGTTCCTGTGTCGACACTTTCAACCCGATCCCTCGTACCATTAAACCAACAACAACAGCAGTCTATGTACACAAATGCATACGAGACAATAGGTAGCGGATTTGTATACCCTCCACCATAGGATGGGGGGTATATTCATTTTGTCACTCCGTTTGTAACACCTCTTAATATTGATCTGAGACCCCATAAAGTATATATATTCATAATCGTCGTAAAATTCTAAGACGATTTAGCCATTTCGGTCTGTCCGTCCGTCTGTGGTAATCACGCTACAGTCCGCAATAATACAGCTAGGTTGATCAAATTTGGTACAAATACTTCTTATAGTTGCAGGTTGTTTGGGATTGCAAATGGGCCATATCGGTCAATGTTTTGATACAGCTCCCATATAGAGCATCTTACTTATTGCGATTCCTACTGTTCTCATCTACTATACACATACTACATTTTTTTCGTTGCTGATCATTCGCAGTGAACGAACGTGTTTATCACATAGCGGATAGTTACCAGTACCTATTACGCAATAGCAAAAATCTGTACAAAGTCCGTAAGGCCTACATCGTAGTACCTATTACGGTTTTATACAGACAAAATAAAAATAAATTCTCTTGACGGGGATGCCTTCGTGTTCCGATGGAGCGCGGTTCCCCAATTGTCCGACTGTCCGTCCGTTGGTCTTGGCCAAAGCCGACCACACCAAAAATGGTGAAAATCTCCCCCAAGTACTCACAACAGGTGGTGCGGTGAGGGGAAAACGTCATGTCCGACCGTCAAAACGGAAGCACAATGAGCATCGTGTAGCGCTCAGAGTTTTGACGAAGTTGGAGGCTGTTGAGGTTTCGGCTCTTACCGAAAAACAAAAAGAGTCACTTACCTGGGCTAAAGGCGTCATAAATGCTTCTAAGGACAATGAGTCGGCTGAAAGAGCCACAAATTCAGCTGTGTTAACGGCTAATAAAGTAAAACGAATGACCCACTACCAAATAAAGAGGGGGTGCCACCTGATAGGGTAGACTCCCAAAAGAAACTTTTACTGGAAGGACAATGATTGAGGTCATCCAGATAAACCTCCACCGGAGCGAGACAGCATCCAACGCTCTGATGGACATCATAAATAAAGGCAGGGTTCATATTGCTTTGATCCAGGAACCATGGACAACTAGCAACAAGGTTACTGGATTAAACCATGTGAACTATAACCTTTTCTACGCTAACACAGGTACTCGTCCAAGGACTTGTATTCTGTGCCATAAAAACTTATGTTTTATTTTCTCTCCAGAGTTGTCAACATCGGACGCAACGGTGCTGAGGCAAGGTAATGGAAATATGTACCTGGCGTCAATATATCTGCCATTCGATGCGCCGACATTGCCACCTACGTCGGAATTACAACGTCTGGTGAGGGAATCCAAACACACAAGTAATGAGTTATTAGCTGGATGTGACGCCAACTCCCATCATATCGCTTGGTGTAGTACTAACACCAATAAAAGGGGACACGCCCTTATCGAATTTTTGAATACAAATGACCTCATAACTCTTAACATAGGAAACAGTGCAACCTTTGTTAACAAAATTAGGGAAGAAGTATTAGATATAACGATATGTTCAAATCTTATTGATGAGATTCATGAGTGGAGGGTTTCGGATGAACACTCCTATTCAGACCACCGTTATATAAGGTTTAAAATTGCACGGCCACCGCCAAACCCGATAAGTTTCCGTAATAAGGCTAAGACCGACTGGACTATATTCGGAAATCTACTTAGAAATCGATTGGGGCAGCCTGCACGCGATTATCTATGTGCAGAAGACATTGATATCAATGTTAAGAAGATTACCGAGGCTCTTGTAAAATCATTCGAAGATAGTTGCCCACTTCGAGAAAGGAAATCTGCCTTTGAGAAACCCTGGATGACAGGACAAATTCGCTCGATTGGCAAAGATGTCCGCAGACTTTACAATAGAGCTCGACGTAAAAAACAATCAGTATATTGGGACGACTACCACAGAAGACTCAAAGAATACAATAAAATCGTTAGATCGGCGAAACGTAACTCCTGGAGGCTTTTCTGTGAACAGGTAGACAGCGTTAACAGCATGTCTAAAATGAAAAAGTTCCTCTCAAAAACTCATGTCCAAACCGAAACACTGGTGGATGAAACGGGTAAAAGGATGGAAAATATAGAGGATACCGTAAGGCTCTTGATGAAAACTCATTTTCCGACTGGTAATGCTGGACCAACAGAGGAACAGTTACAGAATGAAAATGTATTGCATCAAGTACCTATTACGGATATAACAGATGGTATGGTTAAAGAAGCGATAAAAAGTTTCTCTCCCTTTAAGGCTGCGGGACCGGATGGAATATTTCCAGCACTTCTGCAGAATGAGGTGGATCTGGTATCAACTCATCTGGCTGGAGTTTTCACTGCATGCCTAACCCATTCGTATACCCCAAAAAACTGGCAGGAATCAAGGGTGGTCTTTATACCAAAGCCTGGCAAGGCGAGTTACTCGACCCCAAAGGCTTATCGACCCATTAGCCTTACTTCTTTCCTGTTAAAAACAATGGAGCGAATAATTGATGACATGGTCAAAGGTAAAATAGCGGATGACAGGCTAAAATTCAAACAACACGCCTATGTCAAAGGAAGATCAGTGGAAACAGCTCTGCATGAGGTAGTGCACCACATAGAAGAGTCCTTCAGTAAAGAAATGTATACACTTGCTGTTTGCATAGACATTGAGGGCGCATTTAACAATGTACAGACCGATACACTTATCCAGTCCTTAGACGAGTTTCAGGTTGACCGGGCGCTGAAAAACTGGATCAACAATATGCTAAGGAATAGGTGGATTATTTGTGGGTCATATGACGTAAAAATTAGAGACAAGGTAAATCGTGGTATACCTCAGGGGGGCATTTTATCGCCTCTTCTATGGGTTACGACGATACACAGTCTCCTAAAAGCCCTCACCAATGAAGGACTTAAACCAGTCTGTTATGCAGACGACGTTGTAATACTTCTAAGGGGCTTTCATCCAAATCTATTATGCAGAAGAGCTGAAGAGGCACTTAACATAGCATATAACTGGGCACAACCAAGGGGATTAAATGTTAACCCAGACAAAACAGAAATATGTCTATTTACAAGGAAAACGAAGATCCCACGTTTTACCCCGCCTCGATTCCTGAATAAGACAATTGCTAGAAACTGTACTGGAAAGATCATCTTGAAGAAAGAGTTACAAAGGCACACAGATGTTGGTCGTTGTGCAGAAGAGCTATAGGTTTAAAATGGGGACTACGTCCAAATATGACTCACTGGCTTTACATGAGCGTGATTAGACCAATAACCACCTACGCCTCTGTAGTGTGGTGGACATCAATGGACAAGAAGTGCAACGTAATACCTTTGCAAAAAATTCAACGTATGTGCTGTCTAGGCATAAGCGGGGCATTTAGAACTGCACCAACAAAAGCGTTGGAGACTATACTGCACATCCAACCAATAGACATCCGTATAAAGTATGAGGCAGCCCTCACAGGAAGACGTCTACAAGTGATGGGTGAATGGATAAATCGAGACCACAAGTCGTACCATCAGAAGATTTTAGAATATCTAGTTGGTCACATTCAAACGCCAGAAATCTTGGACCGCATTCCTGAAGTGCGGCTTACAGCTAACTGTGATACGTTTGTGCCAGACAGACGCTCCTGGGAAAATGGAACTTTGGCCCATGTGCCAGTGGGAACCAGCTGCTACACGGATGGGTCCAAGCGAGGAGGAAGGACGGGTCTGGGACTTTTTATTGATGAACCAGAAGTCGAACTTCACTTCCGCCTCCCTGACCATAACACGGTACTTCAAGCAGAAGTTCGAGCAATCACGGAGTGTGTGAACTGGCTCAGTAACACGACAAAGCCTAAATATGCCAACATCTTCACAGATAGCCAAATGGCGATTAAAGCAATAACATCGGAAAGGGTCAAATCCAGAACTGTGTTGGACTGTAAAAGAACGATAAATGATTACTCAGCCCATGGTCAATTGCGTATTTGCTGGGTACCAGGACACAACGGAGTGATTGGAAATGAACGGGCAAACAACTTGGCTTCAAAGGGCAGAGAACTTCGAGTAATAAACTTGAAAAATTGGAAACCTTTCGAAGCCACGAAAAATGAGTTGAAGCACTGGGCAGTGATGGCTCATAAAACTATGTGGAATAGCGCAACAGTAGGAGCAACTGCAAAGATACTGTGGGGTGACCCAAATGAAAAGAAAACAAGAAGTCTTCTGAAACTAAACAAGATCGATATTAGTAAGATGATGAGTGTTCTAACGGGACACTCAAGCTTACAAGCACATCTTCATCGCATAGGACTAGCAGGAAACGACGAATGCAGGGCATGCAGAGAAAACATCGAAACGATGGAACATTTTCTGTGTCACTGCCCGGCTTTCACACATGCAAGATCCCAACATTCAAACTCCTCTCTTCAACCTAACCTAACCTAAAACGAATCAGATCACCTGATGAACCCCTGCCTTCGAAAAAGGCAAGAGGCCCTAATGTCACCATCAACAGGACACTCACCAAGCCCTTCAATGAAGTGGCGAAGGAGAGTCTAGTGATGGCTGTTATAGACAGAAGTAGTGAGGATGGATCCATCCTCAAGGACAAATGGAGTCATGTACAATCAGCCATTATGGCTCATTACCTCGATGTCCGTAGAGAAATGCCGGGCAAACCACCAATCTGCAACGATGCAGGATGGCATCAGGGGAGAGTAAAGCTCTTATATTTTGGTGATGCCAGATCAGTAGACCTGTACAAGGCTGCTCTGAGTCGAGCGGGTGAGGTGTGGCCGGGTGCCCAGTTGGATGTTGTCGAAAAAACAACATCCCTAGTCACCCTAGAACCATCACCTGGGTTACAGAAGAGCCCTCCAACCCGGCTGACATCTTAGAAATAATAAAAGATTCCAATCCTGGTCTGCCGGCCCATAATTGGAGAATCAGCAAGGTGGGTGAGGCGGATGGTAAAAAGCGGCAGGTCAATCTTATCCTAAACGCTGAATCCACCTCCCATATACAAAGTGCGAGTGCAACCCTACAATATGGCTTCGAGACTATAGTCTTGAAGATATACAAGTAGGATATAGCTCCCACTGCAGAAGGTGAGTCGTCCACCGTGGCACTTTCTGGAAGTGCGGAGGTACCCACGCCTATTATTTCTGGTGACTCCAACACTAACAGAAGATCTGCAACGTCCTTCTCTGAGGACAAAGCTCTACTTTGGACACAGAGAGGCTGAGGGGAGTCCCCGGACTCTTTGACGCATCTGGCGGGGACATGCTTCTCGACGATACGGACGAAGAGTTCGATAACACACTTGTCGGGGTGGATGTTAATCTGTCAATTACCAATGATGGTAAGAATTCTACAGATTAACCTCCATCGGGCTAAAGCAGCCTCAGCGGCTCTATTGCTGCGCCTGTCCACAGGCCCTGATTGTTGGCGCAGACACGAACGCTCATCATACTATCTGGGGTAGTACGGATATAAAAAATAGGGGTGATTCGCTTCTTGACTTTATTCTAACTACCAACCTTAGTAACATAGGTAATAAACCGACCTTCACAATTAAAGACAGACAAGAAGTACTCGACGTAATGTTTGCTACTGACCGGCTGTCAGACAAAATTATTGGGTGGAATGTACTGGACGACCACTCATTCTCAGATCACCATTATATTGAGTTCAAACTCGCGGAAAAAGCGCCTAAACCCGCCGTCCACAGAAATGTAAGGAAGACAAAGTGGCATCTGTATGAGAAGAATTTCAAGAAAGTCCTCAACTCTAAACTTCTGCACGAACCGAATGACAAAGCCGGTCTGGATAATCTGGTCGATCATATCACCATATCATTCAATAGATCCCTTGAAGAAGCCTGTCCAAAAACAAGGTACAAGGGTAAAACTAAACCCCAATGGTGGACTTCTGAGCCAACGGCTATGAAAAAGTCCTGCAACAAGCTATTCAATAAGGCTAAATTTACTGGGGTCGCTAATGATTGGGATGCCTATAAAGAGCAACTCAAGATCTATAAGAAGGAGCTTAGAAAGGAATTTATGTAGGCTGTATCAGGCTTTCATACATCCCGAATCGATGGAGGGATACCAAAGTGGTATTCATACCTAAAGCGGGGAAGATATCACATACTAGGCCAAAAGACTTCAGACCAATTAGCCTATCCTCCTTTCTATTGAAAGGTCTGGAGAGACTTTTAGATTATTTCATTAGGGAAAACTCTGTCGGTGAACCAACACTCCTGTCGGTGAACCAACATGCTTACAATACGGGGAAGTCTACAGAATCAGCCCTGCACGAACTTGTGAGCACTATCGAATCGTCCCTGCATTTCAAGGAATTCACCATGGTGGCATTTCCTGACATAGAAGGGGCTTTTAACAACATTCGCCCAGATGCAGTAATTGCGGCACTGTCACATCTAAAAGTTAACACTAGTTTGATTAGACTAATTCAAAGTCTGCTCACCAGAAGACGCATAACACCATGTCTAGGGTTCACAACTCTAACAAGGTTTGTAAACAGAGGGACCCCGCAAGGAGGAGTACTGTCTCCACTAATTTGGAACCTAGCGGTGAATGAAATCCTGCTAGATGTAGAACGTTGTGGCTGCAAGGTCGTGGCATATGCGGACGACGTGGCAATCGCAGTGAGTGGCAAATTCGTAAACGTCCTCAGAGACATCCTACAGGTGGCTCTGAACAAGTTGGCTAGATGGGCCAGAAGCAGCGGTTTGGGCGTTAACCCCAACAAGACAGAATTGGTTCTCTTTACTAGGATGAATAATGTCCCACATGTGGACCCTCCACCTCGGATAAATGGAACAGATCTAGTCTTTTCTGAAAGTGCAAAATTTTTAGGAATAATTCTAGATAGGAAAATGTTATTTAGACTTAACCTATTGGAATGTGTAAGGAAGGCCAACTTCACCTTATATTCCTGCAAAAAGGCTGTAGGGTCGCGGTGGGGACTCTCTCCTAAAATCGTCCACTGGATATATATAGCAGTAGTTCGTCCAATACTGTTATACGGTATTGTGGTATGGTGGACGGCAACTGACAAACTAACCACCACCAACCTACTAACAAAGGTTCAGAGAACTGCCTGCCTGAGCATAAGCGGAGCCTTAAGGACTACAGCGACCGAGTCTCTACAAGCCCTACTCCATATACTGCCGATTAATATTGTGGCGAGAGAAGTTGCAACCAAAGCGGCAATAAGATTAAACTGCCTATCAATGTGGAGGTACAAGAACTATGGCCACATGAGGATATCAACTGTAGTGCTAGTGCTATGGTAACCGACCGAGTGGACTATATACCAACTGTGTACACCTTCGAGAGAAATTACATCACTATGATTCCCGCCAGAGATGAATGGGTCGGCAGAATACCAGGTAATAGAAACCATCTCCACTTTTACACGGATGGTTCGAAGCTTGATGAAGAGGTTGGCTTCGGAGTACACTGTGAAGAACTTAGTCTGGATATAGCTCACAGACTACCAGATACCTGCAGTGTCTATCAAGCCGAAATAATGGCAATATGGGAAGTCGCCAAGTGGCTGAGTCGCAACACTGGCGTTGTCATTAACTCGGACAGCCAGGCTGCCATCAATTCTCTGGAGGCAACATCCCTAAATTCACAAACAGCCCTCGACTGCCGCAGATCTCTTAACGAGATGACTGAGCAGTTTAATAAACACCTCATATGGGTGCCTGGGCATAGGGATATCCCGGGGAACTGCAAAGCCGATGAACTTGCTAGGAAAGGGACGACATTACAAATTCTCGAAGAATTTGCATATATTGGTGCGCCACTATCCACCCAGCGGTAAAATGGTCCAGGCCTTCTAGGCATCAGGCCTGATAGAAGGGCTTCCAACACCTTCTATTGGAAGGCACGCATGCCTTCTTTATGAAGGCCTGAAAAATGTGCAATCTCTCACTTCTAAAAAAGTAACCGTGCCTCCTGCTCCCGTCTTTTTTCAAACATGTCTAACGCCTTCTAAAAGATGTCAGAGAAAAGTCGTTCTTCATGGTCAGCAGTCAAATTGAATTATTGACAACCACCGCCGATATATATTCATATATTGATGCGTTTCGTTCTCCCTCTCTCTCAAGTTTTTGCATATGTAGAAAAATGTACACTCTGCCTTCCTTCTCCCTTCTTTTATCAGGCATGATTCTGTCCTTCTAAAAATATATCATATCGAAGGTGCTTAGCACACAACATTTAAATGTTGTGTGGACATAATCATGCATGATAAAAGACGGGAGAAGGAAGGCAGAGTGTACACGAATTCGTTCTCCCTCCCTCAAGTTTCTCAAGCATGAACTTTGTTGCTACTGCGAGAGTTCAAAACCAGTTTTATGCAAAAAAAAGAAATACCGCTACACAAATTGAAAAGTGAAGGTGAAGACAATTAAAATTAACAAACAATTAGTCGTTGCAAAGGTTTTGTAGAGTTCAGTTGCTTTTTGTTTTTGATAGATTAAGATAGATTCTTATCAAAATTATTCTATATTTTCTTTGCGAACTCCTATACATATTATGCATTTGAAGTGCTGAATGTGACATTCATTTAAAACACATTATTTGGTCTGCATTTTGATTTACTGTAGGACTTTCCTTCGAAGCTGTACATCAGACCTTCATTTCGAAGCTCTAAATCATACCTTCATTTCGAAGCCCTTCTTAAGACCTTCCTTTCGAAGTCCTATATCAGACCTTCATTCGACAATCCTTTGTTAGGCATGATTTTTACCGCGAGATGCAAGGCCTGGCCTCGCAATGTCACTCCATGTAAAAAAGAAATAAAGATTGAATGCGGCTGCCAGGCCTCGTGGCTCTTAAATCAGGCCTGATAGCTTGCCGCCTAAGACCTGATTTTTACCGCTGGGCACATGCAAGCTTTGGCTTAGGCAAGAGACAATCAGGCAGTCCAACGAAAGATGGACAGAAATCGGCACCTGCAGGGTAGCTAGACAAATCTGGCCAAGGTATGACCTGAGAAGGTCAAAATATCTCCTCGCACTAGAGAGGAAACGATTGTCTACGTTAGTACAGGTTCTGACGGGACACTGCTTGATCGGCGAACACGCCAAAAGATTGGGTATTGACTCCAATGACTTCTGCCGAAGCTGTGGGGATGAGGAAGAAGTGGAGAGCATTGAACACTTGCTTTGCGACTGTCCCGCTTTGATTAAACGACGACTGGACATACTGGGGTCGGCCTTTTTAGGCAGCCTAACAGATCTTTCCAGTACTGATATTCGTACTGTCGATAAATTTATATATCAAACTGGTTGGTTTCGATGAGGGGCATTTCAGCCCGTGGTAACACTAGGGACCTAAACTGGTCTATGTGAGCTTGTAAAAAAAATACGGCTGCCACCCTAACCTAAACCTAAACCTAGTGATGCTGCAGATGCTGTTTTTCATTAGAGAAGAACGGAAATATTAGTAATCGTGGAGTATCTAAACATGTTGGTTTTGTCCACAGAAGTAAAATTATATTTCCTAAACTCTTTATTGGTGGTGCAATATGTAAAGACCTGTAATTCACCTCTTGATTTTGTAAACGCCATCCAAATCTATCGAAACTGTCGGTTCTTTGGCGGCACTTGCCATGTTGGGACAAAATCGTGCTTTATTTCACATGGCGGTATCGCTATTGAATCAAATTTTATCTTTTAATCATGCTTCAAAGTAGAGTATTGTCTATTGGCCAGTTTCAATTGATATTTCCAAATGTCCTCGTTGAACATGGAATGCAAATGCGTTCCAGCATCGTAAAGCTATGGAAATAAAAACTGTTCGGAACAAGCTCGCGTCACATGCTTCATTGTAGGAAGAACAAACACCTGGACTAACGATTTTCTTGGGTTCGATCCGACCGGAATCAAAATGTGTTCTTGAAAATTGATTCCTTGCGTCCAAGCAGCATGAATAGGTTCCCCACGTTTTTTTGCACATTTGTGGGGAGACTCCTTTGTATTCCATAAGTGGGCAGTGTCCCAGCTATTTTAATCATTTCTTCGCTGTTAATCTGAAAAGCACATTTTAATATAAATTATAATAGTAAAATATTAAATTCTTAGCTGTTTGTATTTAGTATTTCCAGCAAATTTAACATTTAATATTTTGTAATCAGGCCCTTAAGCATACCCTCAATCTGGCCCTTAAGTAATCAGGGCCTTAAGCATAGTGAAATATAAAAGCGAAATTTGTAACGTATTTATTAAAAAACAAGTAATACAGTTCAGTCGGGTAAACCGACTTAAGAATCCCCACCTTTGTGGGGGAGGTACTATAAGGAGTGGACCAACATGGCCCATCTTCGAACATAGATAGAGCAAAATATTACCGCATACCAAATTTGAAATCAATCGGTTAATCCTTTTGAGAGTTATCGTGCGCACCAGCCAGCAGACAGAGACACAGACAATGGATGGACATTGCTCAACTTAGTTAAAATTACCCAAATCGAATTTCCGCCAAATATACTTGGGGTCTTAGGTCACTCCTTCGATGTGTTACACTTTTGGCTCGTAGCAAATGATATATAACCTTCTCTCTAAGGTGAGGGTATAAAAATGGGTAAAAAAACTGCACGTGAATTAAATTAAAAGGATATTCGTACAAAAATACAGTCTTAAAATATTAAGATACAAATGGTTAAGATCCGGGTCGTGGATTTATCGTAGATTTGTCTTCGCGAGGACCGAGCTGAAGGCCACCGGACGGGTCACAGGTTACGGATAGTGAATGGTCTTTAGATATAAAGGTTAGCTGCGAATAAGTGCTGTAGCTCAAATAACCAGTCCCGGACAATCAGCGGTCGATAGCACCCTTTGGTTCATCGTCATCAGGCAAAAGGTTTTATACGAGGTAATTCCCTCTCACCATGGGCCTCCTCTATAGCTCCATTTGCTAGATTTAGTAGTGATACTCAACTATAAAAGTATCCCCCCAATGTCGAGGTGTTATGCGATCCTGTGCATGTCCATGTTTATTAAAAATTTCGTAGTCGGGGGTAAATGACTATGTTTGAAGGGAGCCTCGATGATACGTGAGCGTCTCATTGAGTACAAGGCTTCTTCGCCAAGTCCTTACCATAGTAATGGGGGCTATGTTATGGCCGACCTCTCTTCCCCTACACTCATGGGACCAAACTATGAATTCGAATAAATCAACAAAAACAAACACAACCAGTACAACTGCAACAATTACCAGTAGCATTAGGGTTTCATCCCAAACAATGCCTACTGACTGTCATTGTGTTAGTCCGATCTCCATCTCAATCTGCTCCTGTCTTCTACCTAGCAGTTATATTGCCCGTCCGAATATAGTCCGTCATAACGTTACAAATCCGTCACCTCTGAATATCGTAATGGATGAGATCATGCGAGGTAAACAACCCGGCTCAGGGACATCGATTCGCTGAACAGAGAAATATCCGCCCAATATGGTAAGCTCTGTCAGCAATTGTCAGGAGTGATGGATCTCTCATCGGACTCATTCGGGAAAGCGTGCCTGCGGGATTGGTGGATGACCTTACCCTATCGGATGAGGATTTAGAAACTTCGGTTATCTCTGCCCCGAAATTCGATAGTGGGAGGCAAGACAAATCTACGCCGGTGGCAAACAAGACTGTAGTCGCGATCAATGTCATTGCTATCTCACCGAATCCACCTACCGTGGGTAACGAGCCTTCAAGTGTCGGTGGCTTGTCTCTGATGCGACAAGGAGCTCAGACTCAGGATCTCCTGTGAGTAAACTCCCTAAAAACGGAAGACGTAAGTCAACTGCAAAAAAGGCTCGCGGTGCCTACCACAGGGCTTGTTCTTATCTTCGCAAGTTTGAAGGAAAGAGCGAGACCGATTTAACCACGAGAGATAAAGGTTTCATCAGAACAAACTGGAACACGATTCTTCGACATGAGCGACGACATCCCGCCTGTTGACGGAAATACCCATCAACCCACTATGTTGTCATCATCATCATCATTAAAGTCATCATCATTATTAACGTCATCATCATTATTATTATTATCATTAATTTCCATATTTATGTATTATACTTATAGCGCTTTGTATTTTTATATTTTTATAAAAATATTTAAGTACTCATATTTAAATGACCCATAGTGTGGCTAAAACCATCAGTTTGTATGTACATGCATACTGCATACTCAATAGAATGTTTGTGCGTCGCTACCCTCTCCACCGTTCCATAAGCTTCGCTTTGTTACATAGCTGTTATGTGTGCTAGCTAATGTATATCCATTCGAACATACATATATGGGAACGACGGGTATGGTACGAACTGATGAGTGTACGTCCATACAAACATTCGTACATACGTTTGAACATTTGCCAATACCTAAGCCTCGCTTGCATTAGCATATGATTGATTTTGTTGATGCTGGGCTAGGGTTTGCTATGTGGTCAGTGACTTCAAACGTGTTGGACGTTTGTTGTAACAATGCACATACATATTTTTGCAATGTTTGCAAATATATGGAATGGACATATAATGTAGTTTTATATAGTTTAAACATTTTTTGGGTTAGTTAAGTAGAATTTCAAGTTGAATCGCTCTCTCATTTTTGGACTATCAAGCGATCAACAACTAAGTATCATTCCTAACCATTGTAATTCTTTTACAGCATAAATCAATAAATTCTGTGCAACCCTTTTGTTTATGAAACCACTTTGCTTTTCTTTTGAAATCATTTTTAAATAAAAGGGAAAATAACTCAACATTTTACTGGTGCCGAAACCCGGGAATTATCGTCGGTTTTATTAATTCAAATTAATTAACTTTTTTCTAAAATAAATAAAATATCGTGTGCTTGTTGGAGAAAATAATAATATAATCGTGATTCCGCTGATCGAAAAATTTCGTGGTTTTAAATAATTTAAATAATAAAAAATATAGTCGCGATAAATTAATTCAATTAGTTTTCTTTTCGAAAATCTTAAATTTCTATCGTGAAAATAGTGACCGTGATTTTGTGATCCGAAAAGATAAATAAATAAATTAATTGTTCGTGGTGTTTTGTGTTTTAATCAACAATTAATTTAAAGTTTTTAATTTTGAAAATATTTTCTCCGTATTAAGCCCAATAAATAATCGTGATTTTTATAAAAAATACGTCGGTTCTTAAATAAATTAATTAAATTCATCCGGTTTTTTTATTGACTATTTTTTGTTAATTTTTTGCTGCTTTTCTTGAAACAAAAAAAATATTTTCTGCGAATTTTGGTGAAAGTAAAATAAAGCTGAAACTATTGTGTGTGTGTGCGTGTGAAAAATAAACATGAGCGATATTTCTAATTACATCAAAGAGCAAAGGGATTTGTTAGATTTATTAACAAAATACCAATGCCGCTTCGATGCAAAAAATTCCTCTGATAAGACTCATGGTTACGTAAATGCGTTGGCTCAAAGGGAAGACGATATTTTTAGTCGTTTTGAAACGCAACACGAGATTAATAAGCGACTCTTCTTTAAATGCCAGTGATGTGCCTTATATTAATGAGGATGTGTATTTTGATTTCTCTGAAAGATATTTATCTTTCAAAGGGAAATTGATCGACTCCCTTCCTGATCATTCTGTTACACAATCACCAATGGCAAGTAATTTCGTTGCATCTCACAGTCGTTCTAAAATCTCACTGCCAAAATTCTCTGGAGAATATATGGAGTGGATTCCATTCCAAGATATATATTTCTCCCTCGTTCACCAAAATGATTCATTAAATAAAATCCAACAATTTTATTCTTGCGAAGCACACTTGTTGGCGAAGCTGCAAATTTAATTAGAAATATTTCCGCTACTGAAGCGAATTATGTCTCCGCGTGGAAGATACTACAATCAAGATATCACAACAAACGAATGCTTGTTGGTAACTTGATTTCTAAGTTGTTTAATATACCAAAATTGGATGGTGGGTTTCAGTCTGTTAAGACTTTGCTTGGCTCTGCACAAGAATGCATTTCGTCTTTACAAAATTTGGATGTAGATACCAAAACATGGGACCCGATTTTAATTCACCTTCTTGTTCAGAAGTTAGATCTTCAATCTCGCAGGGATTGGGAACAATCTCTTAAATCATCAACAGAACTACCCTTGTTATCAGAATTATTTTCGTTTTTGGAAAGAACTTTCCGAACGTTGGAGTCAATGACTGACGAATTCCCTTCTACTTCAAAACAGACCCCTACTCGAGGTAACAAAAACTTCAAAAACTTTTCTCAAAATAAGAAAACTTCCTGTAATTCTGGAAAGTTTTCTAAACAAAATATTCCAGTTTGTTCATTTTGTGAGAAGAATCATTCTCTTGCAAAATGCTTTAAATTTCTTGCCTTGTCTTTGACAGCAAAAACTAATTTCTTGGCTGGCAAAAATGCCTGTCGCAATTGTTTTGTGGTCGGCCATGATCACAACAATTGCAAATCTCCTTTTCGTTGCATAACATGCAAACAACCTCACCATACAGTGATTCATTCCGATAAGCCTGTAAATCAAACCTCATCTAATCAAGTCACTTCACATTGTGCACAAACTTTTCATTCCGTTTTGCTTTACACGATTAGATTTAACGTCGTTACCCATCGTGGTAAATTTACATTACGGGTTTACTTGACCCTGGCTCCCAGGACAGTTTAATTTCTGAGCCAATTGTACAACTTTTGGGACTCAAAAAGACCAAATCCCACTGCAAAGTGGTTGGTATTGGGAATGGTGGTGAAAACCTATCTAAATTCTCAGTGGAACTTGATTTGTTCACAAGAAAACAAGAGTTAGCGCTTTCATACACAGCCCTTGTACTTTCAAATCTATCCTCTTACACACCTGACCCTACATCTGAACATATTTCTCTTCCTAACATCAAAATTGAGAGCTTAGCTGACCCTTTCGTTTACAAATCTGACTCTATAGATTTGATTCTTGGATCAGATGTCTGTTCCAAAATAAAAATTCCCACGGAATCGTTTGTACATAACGATCTCTTCTTCCAAAATACATATTTTGGCTGGGTTTTCTCAGGACCCAATAACTCTACAATTTCAAATAGAGTTCACATTCATAATGTGAACTTAGAGACTATTCTGAAATCCTTTTGGGAACAAGAGGAAATATACAATACAAGAAATCTTACCAGCGAGGAGCTGGAATGTGAAGATTATTTCAAAAGTACCACAAATCGAACCGAAACTGGCCGATATATGGTCAGCTTACCTTTTAAATCTATTTTGAAGGATAGATCAAATCCAAAACTTCAAAATAATGTCTTAAATGCGTTTCGACGCCTAAAGCAATTGGAAATTTCATTTTCCAAAAGACCTCTGTTCTGCGAAAACTACAAAACCTTTATGCGAGAATATGAGTCGTTAGGGCACATGTCGAAGATAGGTATTTATCCCAATGATGTTCGCGATAACTCTTACTTTTTGCCACATCATGGGGTTTTAAAGGAGAGTAGTACTACTACGAAATTAAGAGTTGTTTTCGACGGTAGTAGTCATTTAAGTGACCACAAACCACTGAACGATGAACTCTCTCCTGGACCTGCCCTTCAAAATGGTCTTCCTGGTATTATGACCAAATGGAGAAGGCATAAAATTGCTTTTAGTGCGGACATTGAAAAAATGTTTCGCCAAATAGATGTGTGTAGGAGTCATAGAAAATTTCAACAAATTCTTTGGCGTTTCAGTCAATTTGAAGAAATTTCTATCTACGAACTAAACACCGTGACATATGGTACTACATCTGCCCCTTATCTCGCTATTCGCGTCTTGCAACAAATAGCATCAGACTTCGAAGAAAGTTTTCCAAATGCTGCTCGAGTCTTAGTGCAAGACTCTTATGTCGACGACATTATATCTGGTGCTGATACTCTGGAAAACGCAATTCCATTATACAAAGATTTGTGTTCTCTATTGAAAAATGGAGGTTGCAATCTTCGTAAATGGATTACTAACTCCAAAGAGCTTCTTCTTCAAATACCAGAAGAGCACAGGGAAACCTCTGTTACGCTTAACTTTGACCGCGATAATGTTGTAAAGACCCTTGGTATTCAATGGAATACAAGCGTTGACTCGTTTTCTTTTAAAGTCAACCTTGACGAGATTCCACTTGCCTCTAAACGAGCAATTCTCTCTGAATCTGCCAGACTCTATGACCCTTTAGGCTGGTTGACTCCTTCTACTGTCGTCGCAAAATCTCTTTTCAAGCAACTCTGGGAGCATGGCATAGATTGGGATGAAAAAATCCCGCAAGACATTGAAAACCAGTGGCTGAAACATAGATTTTCGCTTCCGAAATTGGCTAAATTGAGCATTCCGAGATGGATTCAGTGGTCGCAAGGATCTGAAACACAATTACACTGTTTTTGTGATGCTTCCACCGTTGCCTACGCTGCCGTCGTCTATGCTAGAGTTTCAACTCCTAATGGCATATTTGTCAACATTTTGCAAGCAAAATCTAAAGTATCACCCATCAAGACTGTTTCAATTCCCAGGCTTGAACTTTGTGCAGCCGCCCTTGGCGTTAAATTGACACAGAAGGCAAGGGAATCTCTCACAGATTTAAAGATACAAGATTTTTTTACTGGAGCGACAGCTCTACTGTTCTAAGTTGGATTCGCAAATCGCCATCTAACTGGACTGTTTACGTGGCCAATCGCTTTGCTGACATTCAGCGCATGAGTAACCCAATTCAATGGAAATATGTTCCTTCTGCCCTTAACCTCGCTGATTGTGCTTCAAGAGGAATTCTAGCTGAGGAATTAATCGAAAGTCACACATGGTGGTTTGGTCCTCAATTTCTTTATGAATCACAATCTTCTTGGCCTGAAATGCTTCCCAATTTACATACAGCTGAGGAAAAAAGAAAATCAAAGATTTCTACCCATGTAGCCACAGAGAAAATATACCCCGAAATATTTTCCAGGTTTTCAAAACTACAGCCATTGCTGCGAGTAACTTCTTTATGTTTTAGATTTGCGCATAATTGCAAAAATCCTAAATGTAAAATAACTGGACCCGTGACTCTGCCAGAAATTAACAAAACCTTAAATAGGTTTGTTAAACTTACACAAAAAACTGATTTCCCTAGGGAAATATCAGAATTACTAGGGAGTTTAAATCTAGCCCCATTTTAAAGCTAATGCCATTTCTAGACGATAATGGCATAATTCGTGTAGGTGGGCGCTTACAAAATTCTAATTTTCCGTACGATGTAAAGCATCCAATAATTTTATCGAAACACAATCCGTTGTCACTATATATTATTGCAGACACATGAAAAAACTCTACACGGTGGTGTGACATTGACAATGTCTTTTGTAAACCGTAAGTTTTGGATAGTGTCTGGCAACCAAATAGCTAAGCGTGTGATTTATAAATGCATGAAATGCTTTAGATTCACTGCAAAGACATCCCAACAAATTATGGGCAATTTGCCATCAGTACGCTTAAATGTGACACGACCCTTTAAACATAGTGGAGTCGACTATGCAGGCCCAATTTCAATAAAAAATTCAAATCTACGATCTTCTGCCGTCTCTAAGGGATACATATGTTTGTTTATATGTATGGTTACCAAAGCCGTGCATTTAAAAGCGGTTTCTGATCTTACAACAAATACTTTTCTTGCTGCGTTTAGACGCTTTATATCTCGAAGAAGCACATGTACAGATCTTTACCTGATTGTGGCATGAACTTTGTAGGAGCTTCAAAAGAATTAAAAGTACTACATAATAGTGGCCAAAAAGTATTGCCTGATGAACTTCGCCAAGCTTTAAGTTTGAACTGTACCACTTAGCACTTTATTTCACATGCTTCTCCCAATTTTGGTGGTCTATGGGAAGCAGGTGTTAAATCCGTTAAATACCACTTGAAACGCCATTTTTTCAGAGCTCAATGAACTGTCAACCTCATAGATGACGTTTGATTGTTTGTTTCCATTTTGTTGTTGGGAGCGTTTTAAAAAATAGTGTACAATCAAACAAAATTCACGCAAATTCCCAATTTGCATCCAGCTGAGGAAGAAAGAAAATCAAAAATTCCTACCCATGTAGCCACTGAGAAAATATGTATACCCCGAAATATTTTCCAGGTTTTCAAAACTACAGCCATTGCTGCGAGTAACTTCTTTGTGTTTTAGATTTGCGAATAATTGCAAAAATCTTTAAATAGGTTTGTTAAACTTACACATAAAAATGATTTTCCTAGGGAAATATCAGAATTACTATCCAATAGGGAGATTAAACCTAGCCCCACTTGAAAAGTAATGCCATTTCTAGACGATAATGGCTTAATTCGCGTAGTTGGGCGTTTACAAATGCTTTAGATTAACTGCAAAGAGATCCCCACAAATTATGGACAATTTGCCATCAGTACGCTTAAATGAAATACGATCGTTTGAGCATAGTTGAGTCAACTATGCAGGCCCAATTTCAATAAAAAATTCAAATATACGATCATCTCCCGTCTCTAAGGGATACATATATACATACATACATGTTTGTTTAAATGTATGGTTACCAAAGCCGTGCATTTAGAAGCGGTTTCTGATCTTACAACAAACGCTTTTCTTGCTGCGTTTAGACGCTTTATATCTCGAAGAGGCACATGTACAGATCTTTACTCTGATTGTGGCACCAACTTTATAGGAGCTTCAAAAGAATTAAAAGTACTACATAATAGTGGCCAAAAATTATTGCCTGAAAAACTTCCCCAAGCTTTAAGTTTGAACTGTACCACTTGGCACTTTATTCCGCCTGCTTCTCCCAATTTTGGTGGTCTATGGGAAGCAGGTGTTAAATCCGTTAAATACCAATTGAAACGAATTACCAATGATCGAAATCTAACGTTTGAAGAATTGACAACTCTGCTATGTCAAATAGAAAGTTGCTTAAATTCTCGCCCTCTGTGTCCATTATCGTCCGACCCATCAAATTTTAAAGCGCTTACTCCAGCGCATTTTCTTGTAGGTGAGCCCACAACTTGTTTACCAGAGGAATCTCTTTTGGATAGCAACATAAACCACTTAACTCGCTGGAAAAGTGTTGAAAAATTGAAGCAGCATTTTTGGAAGAGATGGCACAACGAATACTTAAACCGCCTACAAACGCGCCCGAAATGGTTAAAAAGCAAGGTTGACCCTAAAATTGGAGATTTGGTGCTAGTAACAGACGAGCGATGTGCGCCAGGACAATGGATACTTGGTCGTATTGAAAATACTCATCCAGGACCTGATGGACGTACAAGGGTGGTATCAGTTCTAATTAAAAATAAAATCATAAAACGACCCATTACTAAAATTTGTTTTCTTCCAGATAACTCGCCTCAGCCTGATGAAACCTTTAAAAATCCACACAATTAACTTCAACTTTTGCCTATTGAATGATGTACGCACCCTGATGAAGAACCCCTACTGGTTGGTAATTAAGGATGGAGCCTACTGAAAATCGCTGTGAGTCGGAGCATAGCGGAGGTTTGACCTCGACTAAAATCCTCCCAACGATAGGCCATCCTTTCACCAGCAACAACCTGCTATGTGGTCAGTGACTTCAAACGTGTTGGACGTTTGTTGTAACAATGCACATACATATTTTTGCAAATATATGGAATGGACATATAATGTAGTTTTATATAGTTTAAACATTTTTTGGGTTAGTTAAGTAGAATTTCAAGTTGAATCGCTCTCTCATTTTTGGACTCTCAAGCGATCAACAACTAAGTATCATTCCTAACCATTGTAATTCTTTTATAGCATAAATCAATAAATTCTGTGCAACCCTTTTGTTTCTGAAAACACTTTGCTTTTCTTTTGAAATCATTTTTAAATAAAAGGGAAAATAACTCAACACCGCCATTGTGAAGAGATCGGTTCTGTTGAAATCCCCGCTGAAGCCTTCTTCTCTCATCTCTCAGGCTGAGACTGCAACCCCTACGCCCTCTGTGGTAGCGGTGACAGCAGCTCCCACCGATGTACCTCCAACGGAACAGATCAGTGTTGGCTCACAAAAGACCACACATACTAACAAACAAGATACTGGCAGTAAATTTCTGCCTTTTTTCGAAGGTCCCTCATCCTCACGGCAAGCTGCGGCCTCAATACGATCTTCTACTTTACAGAATACTGTGAAACGGACGAGGTCAAACGAGGAGTCGCAGCCGGCTGCGAAGATGCCTCAGCATGTGACCTCCGAAACCGAAGCAGGAAAGTTAATACCTATCCATCAAGTCCAACAGAGCGTAATACCTTCTGATGGTAAAGAACCCTCTGGGTCTAGACCAGCAAGGAAGGTGGTTAAGCCCTATTCAAGACCTCAAGGTAGGAAACCGGATATCCCTTCCGAGAAAACCTTAGACCAGCAGGTGGCGGTAGTAGACATGGCTGACCCCGACAGGAGGATCAGCCCTTCCAATTGGAAGCTACTAGTACCGAAGTTGCTCAAACTAACACTTCCAGATAGGTGGAGCAGTAGCGATGTAATCTTAGATGGAGCGCAATGGAAAGACGGTGTTAAGCTTATCAAATGTACCAACAGCGAGTCCTTGCACTTTCTTGAATGGCCCGCACATAATGTGGAAGCCCCCTGGCCTGGCGCACAAATCAAAGTTCTGCCTCATACTTATTTACCTCTTCGAACGACAGCGACAGCTTGGATCCCAACTGAATTAATTCAGACTGATCCACTAAAACTGATCGCGAAGCAGAACGCCGGTCTCAGTACATCTCTTTGGACGATACAATCGACTAAGGAGTGTGCTGAAAGTGGTGGTCTGATCTTCAAAGTTGCTATTGACAAAAAATCAGAAGAGTACTTAAGAGAAAGAGGGGGCAAGGTAAGATGGGGCTTTGGTTTCTGCCACTTCCACATGCAAAACTCAAAAGGAAACTAGTTCGAGTAAGCTAAGAGTAGTGCAGGTTAATCTGCATCATTCTATGGCAGCCTCGAACGAACTTCTAATTGCCCTCTCTAACTCTTCAGTTGACATCGCTCTAATCCAGAAACCCTATATCGTTAAGAATAAGGTAACTGGAATGCGCAATGTAAATTTTATCACGTACTCACCTACCACTACAGATAAGGTGAGGACTTGTATTGTAGGTAGGAAAAAAATTTAAACCTAATCCTTCCACATAATTACAGCAATGGTGATCAGACAACTGTGAGGTTAGAGACGAAAAACAACTAAGCGTTACTACTCGCATCAGTTTATTTACCATATGAAGAAATTAACCCGCCAAACGAGTTAGTGAGCAAGCTGGTGCACGACAATAGACGCTTAACAAGGCTGGTTTTGGGATGCGACGCCAATTCCCAACACTCTCTATGGGGAAGCTCTAACATTAAAACTCGAGGTGAGTCACTTTATGATTTTAAATTCTGGTCTAAAGATTTGTAACGTTGGTAGTGATCCCACTTTTCAGGTCAAAAATAGATCGGAGGTAATAAACATAACCTTGACTAATCTTGATGATAATGTTCTTTCAGGATGGAGAGTGTCCAAGGAGAATTCGTTCTCGGACCACAGGTACATTCTTTTTACCCTGAATATGGTAACTTGCAATGAACACCCCTTCAGAAACCCAAGGAAGACTAACTGGGCTCAGTATAATGAACTTGTTTGCAGACAGCTACTGTCGTTGAAGCGTAATTTATACCGAGCTGGAAGCGGCAGTCGATGATTTTACTGCAGCCTTGGTAGTTAACTTTGAGAAATCATGTCCCTTACATACCCGGGTAAAAGGTCTCAACCTTCATGGTGGACCAAAGATCTTCGTAGTTTGAGGCAGAATGCAAGGAGACTGTATAATAAAGCCAACAAAACCAAATTGAGTGCAGATTGGGATTGCTATAAGGAGTCTTACAAACAGTACAAGAATCAGGTCAAAAAGGGTAAGCGAGTCTCTTGGATCAACTTCTGTGAAAGTATAGAAGGTGTGAACGAGTCCTCAAGATCCCGACGATTGCTTTCAAAAGATCCAAAGGCGCTGGGTAGCATTAAGAAGGAAGATGGTACTTGGACCGAGCCCAGCTCAGAACCTCTGGACCTTTTAGCGACGACACACTTTCCCGGGTGTTCGAACGTAGTCAAGGAGGAATTTTCCCAATGTCAGTACTAGAACAAGGGCACCACATTGTGATGAAAGCGCGTCCACCGTGGTAAATGACTTAGTAACCGAAAAGAAAACTCTGTGGGCTATTAACTCCTTCGAACCCACCAGCTACAGAATGCAGGGCCAATAGCAATTGATATGCTGTCGCTGATTTTTAGAAAATGCCTACTTAGTAATTATATACCCTCAAAATGGCGAGAGGTCAAGGTGGTTTTCATTCCCAAAGCGGGAAAACCCAGCCACTCCACGCCCAAGGTCTCTCATCGTTTGGTTTAAAAACGTTGGAAAGACTTATTGACATCTATATTAGGGGTAGTTTACAACCGTCATTAATCAGTAACTGTCAACATGCCTACATCAAAGGCCGCTCAGTTGATAGTGTTCTTCATGAAGTGGTTGGCTACATTGAAAATAACCTGGAGAAAAGCGAATTCACTTTGGCAGCCTTCTTAGATATTGAAGGGGCTTTTAATAATGTAACTTTGGAATCCATACACGAATCTTTGTTGAATGTGAGCACATCCCCTCTGCTGGTAGACACAACGCTGAAAGGCAGGATCATCAACTCAACTCTAGCAGTGGGTTCCATTAGGAAGTCAGTGACTAGAGGTACACCACAGGGAGTGGTTCTATCTCCTCTCCTGTGACTTCTAGTCATAAACGGGATACTCAAATCATTCGAGAAAGATAGAGTGAAATTTGTCGCATATGCCGACGATGTGCTTATCATGTTTGAAGACGAATTCTTCTCAACCATTACTGATCTTATTCAAAGTGCACTTAGGAAGCTGTCTAGATGGGCAACGGATGGGAACGGGCTATGAATTAATCCAACTAAGACAGAGTTAGTCCTATTCACTAAGAAAAATAAGATAGAAGATTTCCATAAACCCATTCTCGACGGGGTGAAGTTGAAACTGTCCCCATAGGCTAAGTTCTTTGGCGACATACTTGACCAGAAATTAAACTGGAAAAGCAACACCAAGGAAAGAGTCAAAAAGGGAGTGAATGCAATCTACTCCTGCAGAGGTTCCATAGGTAAAAGTTGGGGGCTCCGCCCAAGTACTATCCACTGGATTTACACCGCGATTGTGCGTCCCATCCTCACCTATGGTTCAGTAGTATGGTGTAAAGCAACTAAATATAGACACCAGCTAAAATCTTTAGAGAAAATTCAAAGAATTGCAAGCGGCGATGAGAACTTTACTAAACCTTCAACCGATAGGTCAATATATTAAGTGCGCGCCACCAAGTGTGCTATTCGACTCCTCGAATCACTTGTGTGGCGTAACTCAAACGCCACACAAGTGGCGGACACTCAAAGATCCTTAATGAGCCATCTAACAGGCCCAGGCTGATGGTTCTAGCAGGACAAACTGATTATTTGCCACTTGTTCTGAATTTCTCCACAAGGTTGGATTGTGCGTCCCATCCTCACCTATGGTTCAGTAGTATGGTGTAAAGCAACTAAATATAGACACCAGCTAAAATCTTTAGAGAAAATTCAAAGGATTGCAAGCGGCGATGAGAACTTTACTAAACCTTCAACCGATAGGTCAATATATTAAGTGCGCGCCACCAAGTGTGCTATTCGACTCCTCGAATCACTTGTGTGGCGTAACTCAAACGCCACACAAGTGGCGGACACTCAAAGATCCTTAATGAGCCATCTAACAGGCCCAGGCTGATGGTTCTAACAGGACAAACTGATTATTTGCCACTTGTTCTGAATTTCTCCACAAGGTTGGACACGACGATCCCTTCTACATCATATTGGCTGGGTGGTGATCTCCCCTTTCGTGGTCACGCTATTTACACAGATGGATCTAAGATGGATGTGGGAACGGGGCATCTTTAGTGAATCTCTTAGCATTAGCAGATCTTACAAATTGCCAGACGCCTGCGGTGTCTTTCAGGCGGAGGTTTTTGCCATCCTGGTTACCTTGCATTTAATCAACGAGGGTTGTTCCAGGCAGGGTGAAAACATAACTATCTATGTTGATAGTCAAGCTGCTCTGAAGGCACTGAACTCCAACGTCATTAAATCCAAGTTAGTAAATGATTGCATATTAAAAATGTAAAAATTAACAGTTAACGTCAAGCTCTGCTGGGTCCCAGGGCACTGTGACATCACCGGAAACGAGAAGGCTGATGAGCTCGCACGGAATGGGTCAGCGATGGAAACCACTAGTGCGGTGTCATCACTGTATCCACCAATGTGTGAGTTCTTCGGCATGATAGAGTGCTTCTACAGGGATCAAGTCAATGAGAATTGGTTAGCCAGACCGGACTGTAAAATCGGTAGGTCTCTCTGGCCTCGAATGTCACAAACCAGAACAAGGGACTTGCTGAACCTCACAAAGAGGTATTTACGCCTGTTAGTGGGTGTTTTCACAGGCCACTGTAACGTTAGAGCGTTTACATCAAAGTGGCAACGGCAAAGTGTACGGACGAAGAGGAGCTTGAAACAATCGAGCACCTTCATAGCCAATGTCCTTTTCGTTCTAGAAGAAGATACTGCTACCTAGGTGACTTTACGATCGAAGATCTCGAAGCTCCGTCATCGCAAAAAATCGTCGGTATCCTCAATTATATTAGCTGCCTGAAGTGGCTGGGGATGACAACCGCTCATCCATCTGCCTAAACGGCATTGTCTACTGCAGGAACTTCTCTACCCTCTATCCTCTCCTCTTTTAATTCAACATTTCTTTTTTCCACTCTTCTCACTTATTATTTTTTCATCTGTTTTCTCCAAATCTTCAATTCATTACAGGACTATCACAATGGACCTTTAGGTCTCCGAGTGGAGTGGTGCACGCCAAATTGATAGTGTCCTTTAACCTAACCTAACCTAATGGTTAAGATCTAATAATATATTAACGTAATGGTAATAAGCTCCTAGAAGATTATAGCAGCATAGTATTTTTGGTTCGTACTAAACAAGATACTGTGGAAACGTTCAAAAGAAATGACTCATGTCATATGTATAAATGTCATTAGCCGATTATAATGACATTTATACATACATATATTGTTCACAAACATAAAATCGTCCATAGTAAAGATGATTCATATGGACTCTACATTTTATTTTGTCCAGTATCGCTTCTTGTTAGGTGTTTAATGATAATACTTATGGTTTGGCCTTTCGATGGAAGAACTCGTGAGGGTTACAATTCCAAATTCAAATTTCTTATTTTATTTAGCATATTTATATTATTTGTGAACGTGAAAAGTGTGTGAATGTTAAAAAAATTATTTATTGTGAAGTAATTCAATGTATTGTTAGTTTAAATAATTACAAATTTGTTGTTCTTATTGTATTTAAAGTTTTTCTTTTGTATTCGTTTTTCAATGTATGTGTCGGGTCTATAAATCAGGGTCTTCTTTTTGTTAAGGGTCACTTTTTCTATAACAAAAAACGCTATAACTATAACAAAATTACACTAATTTTATTTTACACTTTATCACTTAATCACGGGGGAGAATGGTCACGGTTTTAAGTTTGACTGTTGCGAAAGAACTTCAGCTGCTTGCCGTCCATTAAATGTAAGCGTAGCTTAAAACCAATCGACCGCAAGCAGCGAACAAACAAACGACGACACAAGAAGGAAAGGGAATGTGCGTACATGAGTGGAATGGAACGCACTCATTCAAGGGCGTAGCCAGGTATGGGCAGGGGGGCAGCTGCCTGTTCTGTCTGTTTGTTGGTTGTTTTTGGTTCAGTTTATTTCGGTTTGAGACACCGTGTTTCTACTCATAACAAAAGTAGAAACAAAAATTTTTGCAAATAATTGAAAAAATAATTCTTTACTGTTGGCGTTGAAAGACTGCGCAATTTCGGTGGACGCTTCTCCATGCTCTTCAGACCCATTCAACAGTTTTGGACATGCCGTTGACTTGAAGTTTAAATTAATATTCGTTACATCTCTACATTTACATCTCTTGGATGTGGGACGAATTTAACTCACGAATTTATCTTCACACCCTTAATAAATAAAACATATTAAATAAATAAGGAAGGTGTTTTTACTTTAAACGGGTATAACTTTTTTCACTGGCTCTAATCTAGATAACCAACATGACATTATGTTTAGTGAATATTATTAGGTTTTAAAAACCGTTAAGAGTGTTGAACTAGCAAAAACCGTTTTGGAGTTGTGTTTATGTTGGCTATGCGGCTTTTTAAAGCTAATCCTACAATAAACCTACAATGTACTTGGGCTTTTAATTCGAAGCAATTTTAAGAGTTCTCAACGTTCTCCGAACGTTTTTTATAAAGACTCATTACATACATACTTAGAATACCATCAACAAAATTCGTCTGAAGAAAGTATTTGGTAGTAAAAAAACGACTGAATAAAAGTGAGTTCTTCCAATATAGCTTCATATACATATACATATTCCTACATTATGACAAAAGCACTGTTTTAAAGTTATATACAAATCTTAAGAAAAATTAAATGACATCTTGCTGTTTTAAATACACATGAAAACAAATCATTTAAAAATAAATAATACTACTAATTACATGAATTCTTAATTTAAAATCATACAATTTTTCTAATAAAATTTACTTTTTTTGGTTTATCTTTATTTAATATATTTTCAAAACAATGAGCATTAATTTTTTTCATTACGTACTTTAAGTTTTAAATTTTTTTGTGTTTAAAAATAATATTAAGAAAAAACAAGAACTTCTGCCCCCCTAATTTAGATCCTGGCTACGCCCTTGAACTCATTTACACTCACACAAACGCACACACATCGTTGTTGATAAAAATAGCAGCGTTTTGTTTAACGATTGGGGACAATCTCTAAACATTCTCCCCCCCCCCGTGATTTTGTGTTTACAATTCATACCTGGGTATATTCGTTGTTAGAAAGGGCACTGATGACGGGTCCCGCAAAGACGTAGCCCAAGGACGTCTGGAACGCGCTGACCGCTCCCAGGCATGTGGCACGCACTTCTCTTCTTCTCAGATAGGCATAGGCGTCGCCCCCAATTTCTACTTCCACTGGATCGTTTCTCCTAGGGTCCACATCGGCCAGTGTGGCCCGTCTGAATTCGGTGGTCGGATCTTCGAGAATAGAGTTTGAATAGGGTACCCTTGGCAGCTCACTGGTGACAAGGGCAGTCCTGATTATCCTGGAGGGACGATCATGATAAGGTTTAATTGTAATTTTTGTAAGGGTATGCCCTTGCCGTTGCCTTGTGGCCAAACCCAATCTGCAGACTGTGGTGGCCGCGATCCCTGATATGGTGGTGGCCTGGCACAGAAGGGCTCGTACCACTTTGAACTCTCCTGAATCACAATCCTGATGGTGGCCGTGGGGATAAACACGCTTGCCCTTCGAAAGACGGACTTCGTTGGCGCGACTCTGCCCAGCTGGTCCTCCAGTTGCGGGGCCTCATGCGGTTGTCACACTCACGACAAGCCGTAAGGGCCGGGCAGTCAGGCGCCAGGTGACTTCGGGCCAAACAATTGCGACAATAGCCCCGTCTCTCTACGGTCTCGTACCTCTGATAAGCGGTGAGTCGGCGGAAAGAAGGACACGTCCTTATTGCGTGGTCGGCCTGGCACAGACCGCAGGAGTATTGCCAAGTCGAGGGGCGATGGCGAGGATCCGTACTCCGACTCCGATTAGTGGCTCTTCTCTGGTGACTTGAGGGTTCCCGATTGTGCTGGTTGGGTAGTAAGTCGCCCGAGAGTTGGCGAATCGGGGATAGATCGGGCGTGAATATCAAGACCTTTTACATAGAAATAAGTTGTTAGTAAATAGGTGGGTAGTGAGTAAGTTGTTAGTCAATTGGAAAACAATTTGACGATTTTCGTAATCGCTAATCCGTTGGCTGTCCGAATATCCACGACCGTAATGTTTTGATCTGATCCTGTGTAAGTTCATTCTATACGGCCTAATTTCCTTTCAGTCGGGGCCATATAAACTGAGTTTTCCATCTTTGGCAAAAATATTGAGAAATAATTTTTAATCGTTTCCATCTATTGGCTAGGCGTGAGTATCAAGACCTTTTACATAGAAATAAGCTGTTAGTAAATAGGTGGGTAGTGAGTAAGTTGTTAGTCAATTGGAAAACAATTTGACGATTTTCGTAATCGCTAATCCGTTGGCTGTCCGAATATCCACGACCGTAATGTTTTGATCTGATCCTGTGTAAGTTCATTCTATACGGCCTAATTTCCTTTCAGTCGGGGCCATATATACTGAGTTTTCCATCTTTGGCAAAAATATTGAGAAATAATTTTTAATCGTTTCCATCTATTGGCTAGGGTGAGGTTTCCGTCTGAAACATCTGGTTCTGCTGGGGTCAAAATGGAAGTGCCTATCAGAAAATGATCTGGGGTAAGAGGATTTAAGTCGGAAGGGTTGTCACTGGCTGGACTTAGGGGTCGAGAATTAAGACATGCTTCAATTCGCACTAAAATGGTCGTGAATTCTTCAAAGGTAAAATTCATTTGTGGTACAAATTTTCGTAGATGTGTTTTGAATGATTTAACTCCCGCCTCCCATAATCCTTCCATATGAGGGACACCTGGAGGAATAAACCTCCACTCTAAATTTTCATAAATGTTGTTTTGGGTTTCGTCTTTTTTCAGAGTTTCCATATATTCTCTCCTATCTTTCTTTACCAATTCTGCTGCTCCTACAAATTTGGTACCATTATCAGAGTAAACCTTTGCTGGGCATCCACATCGCCCGATAAAAAAAAACACAAGTTCGACAATTATGAATTACCTTCTTAATTAAGGGCTTCAATCTAAATATCCAGAATTCAGTCATGTCATGAGTTGATTTCCGCCATGCATGGTAATTTTGTGAATAAATTCTACTAACAAAAGGCTAATTTCGATTCGTATGGGATAAGAATTGGATGGCGCTCGTTATATGTAAGTGCTGGGGACTGAACAAGGCGGCCATTTGCTCCTTTTGAATCAATAAATGGATTGAGGGATAGAAGACTGCTACTAGGTGAGAGATTTTTCTTTTGGGTTAAAGCTAAATACTCCTCAGCGAAATAATGTTTCTGTGTTAAACCAATAAGACGATCTTTGATATCTTGGATTTCACCGTGGGTGCTCTCTGCTGAAGAAATTCTAAGTCAGGTCCGATTGACGCCGGTATTTCTCTAAAACGAATCGCAAATGCTAAGACTTTATATGCTCTAGAGAGAGAAGATAATCTATTTAAGGGATCTTCAAACATAGTTGTCGAGAAAACTTTAACTGCCTTCGCTTCTAACTCTGTGTCGCTCATAATGTCGTGTCTAGGCCATCGGTCTTTTGGAAACTTCAGCCATTGGGGTCCAGTCCACCACAAATGATGTGACTGCAAATCATTTGGCGTACATCCTCGACTAGCCAACTGGGTTGCTTTCTGAATCGATATGCTTCCAATTTTCGTTGCCCACATTATCTAAAATATCTGAAATTCTATTTCCTACAAAGGCACTCCATGAACACGGTGGTTTTTTGAGCCATGCTAACACGATCGTAGAGTCGGTCCAAAAGTGAGTTGAAATATTTTCAACTTGTATGTTGGGAACCACCGCTGTGGTTAATTTTGCTAAGAGAACTGCTCCGCATAATTATAATCTAGGCAGAGATATTTTTTTGATTGGTGCTACTCGAGTTTTCGCTGTCGACGGTTTGATCTTCTGATGACGAAAGTCACGCATTCGTTTTCGTCCACACTTAGGCTAAGTTATTGTAATTAATAAATGGAAATGGATTATAAATAAATATATTGGATTGAATGTTATAAACTTTTGCCGAGAGGATCTCCCAGAGGAGGTAGTGTCGGCCTTAGTACCCCACATCCAAGCCGCCGTTAAAGCCCACAAGCCGAGCACCCAGTATAAGAAAGTCGTCGTGGTCAGTGGACGGAGGTATCGAGTGCTGGTGGGACGTCGAGGACATGTCATCATAATGCCCCTGTGATGCAATGCCCCAACTCCCGGAGAGGGGGGGTAGTGTGATGACGAAAGTCACGCATTCGTTTTCGTCCACACTTAGTGGACACGGCTAAGTTATTGTAATTAATAAATGGAAATGGATTATAAATAAATATATTGGATTGAATGTTATAAACTTTTCCTTATTATTTGTGATTGTCCATAATTGTTTTGTCTCCCTCGTCTGTATGTTCCCCGCCCGTGTTTTCCCTCCCTCATACTTGTTTTGATGGTTTTGTGCCGGCCCGTTAGGTCGCGAGCCAACCAACCAAGCATACAGGAACAACAACAACAGAGAGACACATGTGGGATATGCAGTAGAATGAATGCATATTGTAGTCAGTGGCGATGCGTGCAACAATAACAACAGGCAAACGCACGTGTTGCTTATATTCAGACGAGCCAGCCAGACAAGGGGAAACAATAACAACAGCGAATAAACACGCATGGTAGTCAGTGGCGATGCATTTAAGCAGTAACAAAACCAGACAGGCGCACTTATTGGATATTCAAACCAACGGGAAAGCAACAATGTTCGTCAACAACACAAAATAGTTCGAAAACAACGAAAAATAGTTCGAAAACAAAGCGAACAGACAAACGAACAATGTTGGGTTCGGGCAAATGACAGCACTAAGGGCATGAGTATAACATTGTCATGGTTGTCTGGAGGTTCGACAGCGATATTGGCATGTGATGTTGGAGGCTGGCTATAAAAGGGGCACGTGACTTCAAATCGAGGTCAGTCGGTCAGCCAGCTAGCAGCAGTACGGTTCAAGGAAGGAACTCAGGTGAGTAAAGTGCCAAAGTGAAAATACTATCGGGGAGTACTGGAGTACTGTCGCAGGTCTCTGTCGTTTTCCTGATCTGCCCAACCGCGTGCCCGGAGTACTGTCGCAGGTCTCTGTCGTTTTCCTGATCTGCCCAACCGCGTGCTCGGAGTACTGTCCCAGGTCTCTGGCGTTTCCTTATCTGCCCAACCGCGTGCCCGGAGTACTGTCGCAGGTCTCTGTCGTTTTCCTGATCTGCCCAACCGCGTGCCCGGAGTACTGTCGCAGGTCTCTGTCGTTTTCCTGATCTGGCCAACCGCGTGCCCGGAGTACTGTCGCAGGTCTCTAGCGTTTACAGGTCTGCCCAATCGCGTCCCGGGGTACTGTCGCAGGTCTATAGCGTTTACAAGTCTGCCCAATCGCGTCCCGGAGTACTGCCGCAGGTCTCTGTCGTTTCCAGGTGTGTCCAATCGCGTGCCCAGAGTACTGCCGCAGGTGTCTGTCGTTTCCAGGTGTGTCCAATCGCGTGCCCAGGGTACTGCCGCAGGTCTCTGTCGTTTCCAGGTGTGTCCAATCGCGTGCCCAGGGTACTGCCGCAGGTCTCTGTCGGTTCCAGGTGTGTCCAATCGCGTGCCCAGAGTACTGTCGCAGGTCTCTGACGCTTCCAAGTCTGTCCCAGCGCGTGCCCGGAGTACTGTCGCAGGTCCCTGACGCGTCCAGGTCGGTCAAACCGTGTGCCCAGAGTACTGCCGCAGGTCTCTGACGTCTCCAGGTGTGACCAATCGCGTGCCCGGAGTACTGTCGTAGGTCTCTGCGCTAGTAAATATCCTATAGATTTCATGGGAGCTCCTACTGTGTAAATTAAGAGTCCTATGTCTAAACCTATCAGAAGATCTATGGGTCGGCTTTCGTAAAAACGAGGATCTGCTAACTCGAGTTGAGTTGTTTCTCTGTGTTGATTTTTATCTAGGGTGCGCGACGGCAAATTAGAAGAAAGGGTCTTCAAAACGGGTGCCCAAACTTCTAATTCAAAACTAGGGTTTGTACGAGAACAAAGGTTGAAAAGACAAGCTTTTGTTGAAGTCTCTGAAACGGTTTCACTTAAACCGGTAACATGAACAAGATTCCTAGTTGGAAGCTTTAATTTGTTTGTAATCTTTTCCGAAATAAATGTTTATTGAGATCCAGGGTCGATTATCCCTAGAGCGTCATATCGCTGTCCTCTAGATTCAATTTGAACAATCGCTGTGAAGAGTAGTGTTTCTTTCGATTGCTGATGACTAAGTTGTGAATTTTCCTTGAAAGTTAGAGCCGTTATACTAGGAGTTTTAAAACTAGGTGTGGACTGTAAACTAGGAGTGGGTTGTACTAGGGTGGTTAGAGCTGCCGCACTGGTACTAGGTCGCACGTCATCTCTAACAAGTTGTGGATTTGTAGGTCGGGTCTCGTTACCCTTATGTAATAAAGTGTGATGTCTTTGATTACATTCCCTACAAGTGAAACGACTCTTACAATCTCGAAGTGAAGCAGTTGTAACAAATATTGTGAAGTTTTACTAAATGAATGCGACTGTTCCTATAGATTCTAAAGTTTTGAACTTGTGCGTTAAAAATGCATTCAAATCTTTCCAATACGGTAGTATGGAACAATCTTCCAAACCGTTTTCAAATTCTTCTAAGAAGTTTCTCGGCAGTTTCGTAGAAGTAAGGTAAACTAAAATTGGGTCCCACCCTTTTACATCTACATTGAGTGTCTCTAGTGTCTGAACGCAACCGTCAATCGTGCGTTGAAGTTTTTGGATCGAAGATCCTGAATCTGCAGAAACTGGTGGTAAACTAAGTAGAGTCTTTAGCTGTTCATTAACCTACATTCGTTTATTTTCGTATCTATTTTCTAAGTTTTTCCACGCTAAATCAAAACATTCATTTGTTAATTGTACGTTACTAATAACTTCCCGTGCCTCCCCCGCGGTTATCTGTTTCAGATGGAAAAGTTTTTCTACCTTACTAAGTCTAGAATTATTTTTTACAAGGCTGAAAACAAATCCCGAAAAGTAAGCGCTGTATCCTCCATGAAATGTGTCGATGTCGCATGGTGGTAAACGTAACGATAGATGGTTGTTTAACTCCACTGTTTCCTTTTTTCGGGTCTCCGATTCTCGTTCGAACTTTTCCCGCTGCCTTTCGTCGGTTGGTGTTAAAATTAGTAGTAAAGTGTAATTTCCAAAAATTACCACTTAATAAATTTTTGAGCAAATTTATTTTTCGTAGTAAAGTGTAATTTCCAAAAATACCACTTAATAAATGTTTGAGCAAATTTATTTTTCGTATTGCTGGCTTATGGCACAAACCACACACATTAATGAAAAAAGAAATTTAAAAACCGCAAATTTTTTGCCGTTTTTCAAAAAAGTTATTCTATTGAAACTAAGGCAGTACGAGGGTCGTTCAAAAAGTTGGACACGTATTTTCTAAAGCAAAAAAAATATTTTTTCTTTTAAATTTATTGATGGGGATTGATTTTAGCGTCTCAAAAGCATAAGCTAATATCATACGGTCGATTTCTCCCTCAGAAAATCGGGTTTGTAAACTTGTGTCGTTTGTACGAAAATTAAGATATTTTAGCGAAATAATTTTTATAGACTTGGGTCTTTTGGAGAAAAAAAATATAAAAAAATCTTGACGAAAGTAATTTTCTGTAGACTAGTGTATTTCAAAAAATATCAATCAACTTTTTAGCAAAAAAAAAACAAATTTTGTAGGAAAGTGCTTTTTCCACCAAAAAATATCAATCGACTTTTTGACCAAAAAACAAATTTTGTAGAAGTGTTTTTTCAAATAAATAAACAATAAAAAAACGAATTTTGTATGACAGTGATTTTTCCAAAAAATATAACAAGCAAAAAAAAAATACTTGGTAGGAAAGTATTTTTTCCAAAAACAAATCATTTAATAAATTTTTTGAGCAAATTTATTTTTCGTAGTAAAGTGTAATTTCCAAAAATTACCACTTAATAAATTTTTGAGCAAATTCATATTTCGTAATAAAGTGTAATTTCCAAAAATTACCACTTACAAAATTTTTGAGCAAATTTAATTTTCGTAGTAAAGTGTAATTTCCGAAAATTACCACTTATAAATTTTTGAGCAAATTTATTTTTCGTAGTAAGGTGTAATTTCCAAAAATTACCACTTAATACATTTTTTGAGCAAATTTATTTTTCGTAGTAAAGTGTAATTTCCAAAAATTACCGCTTAATAAATTTTGGAGCAAATTTATTTGTCGTAGTGAAGTGTAATTTCCAAAAATTACCACTTAATAAATTTTTGAGCAAATTTATTTTTCGTAGTAAAGTGTAATTTCCAAAAATTACCACTTAATAAATTTTTGAGCAAATTCATATTTCGTAATAAAGTCTAATTTCCAAAAATTACCACTTACTAAATTTTTGAGCAAATTTAATTTTCGTAGTAAAGTGTAATTTCCGAAAATTACCACTTATAAATTTTTGAGCAAATTTATTTTTCGTAGTAAGGTGTAATTTCTAAAACTTACCACTTAATACATTTTTTGAGCAAATTTATTTTTCATAGTAAAGTGTAATTTCCAAAAATTACCGCTTAATAAATTTTGGAGCAAATTTATTTGTCGTAGTGAAGTGCAATTTCCAAAAATTACCACTTAATAAATTTTTGAAAAAATTTATTTTTCGCAGTAAAGTGTAATTTCCAAAAATTTCCACTTAATAAATTTTTGAGCAAATCTATTTTTCGTAGTAAAGTGTAATTTCCAAAAATTACCGCTTAATAAATTTTGGAGCAAATTTAATTGTCGTAGTGATGTGTAATTTCCAAAAATTACCACTTAATAAATTTTTGAGCAAATTTATTTTTCGTAGTAAAGTGTAATTTCCAAAAATTACCACTTAACAAATTTTTGAGCAAATCTATTTTTCGTAGTAAAGTGTAATTTCCAAAAATTGCCACTTTATAAATTTTTGAGCAAATTTATTTTTCGTAGTAAAGTGTAATTTCCGAAAATTACCACTTATAAATTTTTGAGCAAATATATTTTTCATAGTAAAGTGTAATTTCCAAAAACTACCACTTAAAAATATTTTGAGCAAATTTATTTTTCGTAGTAAAGTGTACTTTCAAAAAATTACCACTTTATAAATTTTTGAGCAAATTTATTTTTCGTAATAAAGTGAAATTTCAAAAAATTACCACTTAATACATTTTTCAGCAAATTTATTTTTCTTAGTAATGCGTAATTTCCAATAGGGATGTAATGAAAGTGACTAGCGAAAGCGAATATTGAAATATATTTCTTGCGAATGCGAAAGCGAATAGTGAAATATGCATTTTTGCGAAAGCGAATGCGAATAATAGTTTGACCCCTTAGTACCAAATTTTAGGAACTGAATTAGGATATTCAAGTATTAATAATGTTTTCCATAGTTTTACCTCCTGTTACCACAAGGACAAACATATTTTTTCAACTGTTTTGACGAGAAGTGGTAGAGGTTTTCATTGGTATTAATATCTTCAAATTGTGTGAAGGGAATAAGGAAGGGGATACTGAAATATATTTTTGCGAAAGCGAATAATCCAAAGATGTTTTTTGCGAATGCGAAAGCGAATGTTAAAATGATGCGAATTATTCGCGTTCGCATATGCGAATGCGAATATTCGTTACATCCATGATTTCCAATACTTAAAGTAAGTTTCAATAAATGTAAATTATTGTGTTAGTGCTGTTTAGCTTTTACCGAAATCACTGGCCGAACCCATCAACCATCAAACCATATGTTTTTTCATTCCTTTCTTTACGACTGAAATTATGTTTTCCTATTTCTCCTTTTTTCTTGCGTTTTTTCTTCCTACTTCACAAAAAACTCCAGTGGCACATTAACCTTTGGGTTCTCTAATCAAGCCAAGAAGTGAAAACGAATGAAAAAACAACGAGAAACCAACGAGAAAAAACAAGTAAAAGCGTTAAGTTCGGCCATGCCGAATCTTATATACCCTCCACCATGGATAGCATGTGACCTCACAAAATAACTCAAACCTAAAGAAAATAACACCGAAAACACACAAAACAAAAATATTGTTGTTACGTTTATCTCAAAAGGTGTTATTTGACACGGTGGCTAAAACGGCTACTCGTCGGATTTGGGTGGATACTTAACAACGAGAGTTACACAAACAAACATAAACATTCGTGTCAAAAATGTTATCTTTACTGGATATTCTAATAATCGGACGGACAAAAATAAAGAGACATAAAAAAACAATAATTTATTACACAACATGTATGACCGTCGTTTTGATATGAGTCTCCCACCCCATCTGTTGTTCAGCGAACTAACAGCCATGCATTGCCCTTGGCTCTATAAAATTCTGAGCAATACCCTATCAAAATATCGGTCCATCTGTCCGTCTATGTCATTATACTTTCAAATTCATCTAAATTACACTTCCCTCTTCACGACTCTAAACTACATCACCCGCAACACCCTGTATCTACACGAAAGAAAACAAGTAAAAGCGTTAAGTTCGGCCATGCCGAATCTTACATACCCTCCACCATGGATAGCATGTGACCTCACAAAATAACTCAAACCTAAAGAAAATAACACCGAAAAACACAAAAAACATATAGTAGATGAAGAACAGTAGGGACCACAACAAGTTAGATTCTATATATGGGAGCTATATCTAAATATGGACCGATATCGCCCATTTGCAATCCAAAACAACCTGCAACTACAAGAAATATGTATACAAAATTTTATCAACCTAGCTCTATTATTACTGACTGTAGCGTGATTACAACAGACGGACATGGCTAAATCGTCTTAGAATTTTACGACGATTAAGAATATATATACTTTATGGGGTCTCAGATCAATATTTAGAGGTGTTACAAACGGAGTGACAAAATGAATATACCCCCCATCCTATGGTGGAGGGTATAAAGATTACTCCGACATGATATCGTTGCCACTCAAGAGAACAAGATATTCATTCACAAAAGAAAACCAAATTTCAATCAAATTCATACATGGTTTTACTTAAGCTTAGTAAAAGTACGAGTGTTTGTAATAATCTTAAACATTAGTAGAAAGTGAATAATTACATAGGAAATATATTAACTTATTCTAAATGGATTTTATGATAGAAATGTATACATTTATAAAATAGTTTAACTCTCTGTTATTTTTGCTTTATATCTCTCTCTCTCTCTTTGAGTTATAATTTTACTCACCCTTTCACAGTACTGGCCAATACTGAAAAAGAGTTAAAGAGAGTGTACAATTCTCTTTAACAGAGACATTTCCTCAGTCTTTTTTCTTACTTATGACGTTTCTCTGTTACGATTTTTTTTGTTTTGACGTTATACCTATTTTTATTTTATATGCCTTCTTTTTATTTCATCTTTATTTTCTTTGCCTCATTTTTTTTTTGTTTTACATTCTTTGTAAGTAAATTTAAAAAATGAATAATTAAACATATGTTAAATATGTATTATTTATTAATTAAGGTGTTCTTGTTTTTTTCTTTCTTTTATTCTTATGTACATATGTATGTATGATAAACATACTATACCCTGCAGAGAAATTGGACACAGTCTATGAAAAGGACCGGATCTGAGCTGGTCCAAAATGAACTAGATCCAGACTAGAGCAAAAGTAATGCACCCAGAAACAGTTGAGCGCAAAAAAACAAGAGAATTCAAAGAAATCTGCCTAGGCAGCGCTGCTTTTGTTTAATTTTGTACAGCGTGAATATTTGTTTGTGTTTTTTCGTCTGCATTGAAATAATTCTAAGTGTTTACCGTTAGGAATTTATGGTGGTGCTTGTCATTTCAGTCTTGTGTTCATTGTTAAGTGGAAATTTGAACAAGTAAGACGTTATAATGATAATAATAATTATAACTATTTCAAGTTTCCCTTTTCTAGGAATTAAAATAATTTATTTCCGTTTCTCAAATAATAAATATATTTCAATTTAGTTTTTATAAATATTATAAAAATAAAAACCAATCAATAAATATTTTCTTTTTAATTCTTAAATTTTATAATAAAGGCAAGCTGAAAAGTGGTTCTAGACTGGTCCATAACCAAGAGAGCATGAACTAATTATAATATATTTTTTCCAGCAAGCAACTGTTTCTTTTTACATGTGCTTGTCCTAGGAAGAATCAAATTTTCTCCGGGTGCATTCGTTTGGAACAGTTCTGGAGAAGTTTAGTATATTCCTGAATAACTACATATATCAGAGCTAGTTCCCTAGAATTAATTCTAAACTATTCCATTCTGAACTATATCAGAACTGTTCCAAACGAATGCAGCTGGAGACAATTGATTCTTCCTAGGACAAGCCCATGTAAAAAGACACAGTTGCTTGCTGGGCAAAGGGTATTATGTAGAACTAGTTCATACATTCTCATGGACCAGTGTAGAACTATTTATGAACTGCTCCACTTCGCTGCAGGGTATATATAAATTGGATTTTTAACATATGTACATATGTATTTGAATAGTCTCTGTTAAATATGTACATATATTATTGTCTTTTTTTTGCTTCAAATTCGCACTGCTATTTTCCTATTATACTTTTCATTTCGTTTTCTTGATTTATTTTTATATATACTACATTCGAAGGTGTCAATATTTGTTAGTTATAAAGGAGTACAACGGCTCTGCTCGAATTACGCCACTGTCTTCGCTGTTTGGAGTTTTCTTTTCTTTGCTGTATCTTACTCCGATCACCAACTAAATATATACAGGCGGCGAAGAGTTCACTTTGGTGTCTGCACTTGACTTTTTTGTACATGTTCTGTATTTATTCTATTTTGTGGTACAATATTATTTTACACTTTTGATAATAATTGTAATGTATTGATATCGCGAGAGAAGAATAACCGTTTGGTTTTGTGTTCACAATATGACTGATGTTTTATTTATATTTATGTATTTCTTATTGACTATTTAGTACAGTGATTAGATACGTAGATGCAAATGTGTGTTAGAATAACATAACATAAAGAGAGTGATATGAATATGGTAGATACGATGCTGTTAACATTTATGGTTTTGATTAGCATTTATGTTCATAACATTGATTAGGTTGACTGAAATCTATCAATATCTCATATGCTCCTCCTAAAGCTGTTATCAATAATGACAATAGGAATAAGAATTAAGGTACATTTCAAAACAAAAATTAAAATTCAAATTTTAATTGGAATTTAAAACAAAGTATATGAAATGTTAATTTTGCAAATTTTAAGTGTTATTAATAGCTTTTACTACTCTACCTCCTTCTCGTGGTCTGAGTTCCCTTCTAGAGTGTGCATCATCTTCCAGTCTTGGCATTTCCTCGGACACTGCATTATTGTGTGTTATTATTTGCATGTTGCTTTTGACAGGCGGTTGTTGTTGTTGTTGTCGAATTTGTTGAGTTCTGATCTGGTCCAAATGACGTTTGATAATGTGTTTGTTGTGGACCAAAACGCAAGAGTATGATTGAGGACCAAGTTGTTGATCTACTGTTGCCTGAGTCCAACTGGCCTTATTTGGGTTGCGGTAATCACGCACCATTACTTGCTGTCCTTTTTGAAAGATTTCATGACGATTTCCTTTGTGATTTCTTACGTTGTTGTGCTGAGACTCAATAATCTTCTCTATTGTTGTTGGAGGTTTGAGGTTGCTGAAACGATTTTTAAGGTTTCTGCCAAAAAATATTTTTGCTGGAGTTTCACCTGTAGAACAATGTGTCATATTTCGGTAATCCATTAAAAATCTGCATAAAATTTGGTCTAAATTACCATTATTGTTTTGATCTAAATTGGCAAGTATTGCTTTTTTAAACGTTTTCACAAAATTTTCTGCTTGGCCATTTGTAGACGGATGCCCTGGCGCAGTAAGTATGTGATTTATTCCATTCAATAGCAAAAATCTTTGAAGATGTGAATTGCCGACCATTATCGCTTACAATTGTGTCGACCAATCCATAACGCGAAAACATTTCCCTTAATTTTGTGACCGTGAACGATGTGGTAATTTTCCCAGTTCGTTGAAAACTTCAACGAACTTGGAATGCGAATCAACCACAATTAAGAAGTAAAAATTTTTTATAGGTCCCGCATAGTCGATATGGATGCGGCTCCATACGGAACCACTTGGTGTCCACGGCATTAAATTGCTTTTCTCGGGGCTAGGCTGGAGTTTCTGACATGGTAAACAATTTCTAATCAAGTGTTCAATGCTTTTATCCAGACCGGGCCACCATAAATATGATCTTGCAAGAGATTTTGTTTTCACTATTCCTAAATGCGAGGCATGTACCCAGCAAAAAATAAAAGAAGTACTTCCAAAAGAATAACATTATAAGTACTTCCAATTCATATGTATGAACATTTTTTCGGCATTTAATGAAGTTCTTCTAAATAACTAACCAAAATGTAATTTCGGAATATAAATGATTAACCCAAGAATGCATAATTTTAAAACGATTGGATGTAAAATTAATCTTGTGAAGTGATAAAAGTCCAGATCGGAAGGAACATTTGTATGAGGCCTATGATATATATGTAAAATACTGCGTCTATAGTGCTAAAGGGAAGAAATATATATTTATATGGCGGCTATATCAGAATTAGTGAATGGTTCTGGAAGCTAGTCGACTTTTTCATCAATTAAATTTCGTTTCAGTCGACTAGGTCGATAAATCGGACCTACAAGTCGACTTTTTCATAGTCGATTAAAATAACATAAAGTCATTTCAAAGTATGCTGATTTTCTTCGAAATATGTTAAAATAGCGTCACCAGAAATGCCCAAGAGCGTAACCCTCAAAAAATGAAAATTCGTTTTTCGTCAAAAAATCACGATTTTATTCAAGAAAAAAAGACGTAACATCAAGTGCTCGTTTTTGATAAAGAACAAAAGGCGTAACTCACATTGTATTAAACAGAACGTACTGCATTCATCTATTTAACCTTTGTAGTTGTTCTCTTGTTGCTGTTTTGATTTTTGTAAATCGTGTTTGACACCTATTTTAGATGCAAAATTCTGTATGGGTCTGTATTTAAATTTGGCCTTTATCTGAAGGGTATCCATTTTTTATCAAATTTCGATGTGTTCGTGATTCTATAAACTAATCTCTGCCAAATTTAATAATGCTCTGATGTAAAACATGAAAACACATTTTTCCAACCTTGCTAGTGACCGTTTATTCTCGGATTAAAAAATCCTTTGTGCAAAATATAGTACATTTGACTAAAATATGACTTCTATGGAGATTAGATGCTAAATCGGAAGGTACACATCCATGCGAGTATGTGGGGCTATATGTAAATTTGAACCGATATTGTTCACACAGATATTAACTGTTAAAATAAGACACTCTTTACCAAATTTCATGAACATCGAAAGGAAATTATATCTTCTATAGAGGGTATAAGCTAAATCGAAGGTACATTCATATATATTACGATATCTGGTTCTAAACTGATATTCAAATAGTTGAGAGATTTTTCATCGTTCGCCGTAGACGAAAGAAATACGGATTGTCTTCTTTGAGATCGGATTATATTTGTGACCTGCACATAGATTACAAGAATGCATGCACAAACTGACATAGCTAAATCGGTTCAGAAAGTGATTCTAAGTCGATCGGTATAATAAACGATGGTTCTACATACCTCTTCTCATTTTTGGTGTTAGAAACAAATGCATAAATCATAATAAATTGTACCACAGTGTGGTGTAGGTTATAATTAAATAATTTTAAAACAAATTATGGTAATTAAATATACTATACCATACATACTGTACCACACTACGGAAAACTTTTTTTTGAGAGAATGTTAATTACACTATGGGGTCACACTTTTCAAGAGCCATCTACACCATACAGATTACAGACATCTTCAAATGTCCTAAACATACATACATATATATGATCGTTGATCTCTTTGGCCAATAGTATATTATTTATACGTTCCCTTCCCTATGTCAACATTTGTACTCCTTTAAAATATGAAATCTCTGGACCCAAAGATGTTAATAAGAACGACATACATTCATCAAATAAATACAACACCAAAAAAGCAAATCTTACAGTGATTTAAAAGAGTTGTGCAAAAGTGGTGCCAAAGAAGTACTTCCCCGGCGCGACAACCCCTTGTTAAATTCATTGGTGAAAATCCAAATTAGAACAACTTCCGGATCATAAGTTGGGGATTTTTATTGCTTCTTTGGATGGTCTTTTTTTGCTGGGTAGTTTATTTAAAACTGTATCTTTCAATTTCTCGACACCAAGTTGAGTATATTTTTCAATAAACGGAGTGAACTTATCATCCTTCAGGTTGCATAACGTTCCATCTAAAACGCATTCAACCACCTTAGACAACATTGGGTCTCGTCTGGTCTCTCGAGCGATGTCCTTGAAACTCATTTTTACACCCGTTCCAGACTCAACTAAGTTCACATAAGTAAATTCCGTGTTATTGTTTTCAAAATTTTGTTGAGGCATTCTTGAAATAGCATCAGCCTCATTATGCTGTCCTTTAACATATTCAATATTATATTCAAAACCGGACAAAATTAGTGCCCAGCGATGCATTCTTGCTGAAGCCATAATGGGCAAACCTTTATTATTATCAAAAATGGTTAAAAGTGGTTGCTGATCAGTTTTTAAAATGAATTTGTTTCCTAACAAGTACTGGCGGAGCTTTGTAACACAAAACACAATTGATAAGGCTTCCTTTTCAAGGGTACTGTAATCTTTCTCGCACTTGCTCAACTATCTAGAGACAAATGCAATAGGTTTCGAACCACTGGCAAACTTATGTGACAAAATACCACCCACCGCCGTATTAGAAACATCAGTGGTTAACACCAACGGCAGGCTTGGGTTGAAATGGACCAAATCTTGGTCTGACGTTATAGCTTTCTTGATAGTTTCATATGCCCTCTGGCAATCTTTTGACCATAAAAACGGCACATCCTTTCTCAACAAATTGTAAAGTGGAGACATCGTAGTTGCAAAATTACCGATAAATTTTGAATAGTAATTTGCCATACCGACAAAAGCTCTAACTTCGGAGATATTACTCGGAATAGGCGCAGCAACAATGCTCGAAATTCGATCATCATTTTTGCTCAATCCGTTTTTATCAATATTGAAGCCCAAGTAAGAAATTTTTGGTTGAAAGAAAACTGACTTCTTGACATTTAATTTTAAACCAGCAGACTGTAGCTTTTGGAGTACTAGCCTCAACGTACTAATGTGATCCTGCATAGTCTTGCCAGTGACCGTGATATCATCCTGATACACAACCACAAATGGTATGTTCCTCAATAGATTCTCCATAGTCTTCTGAAATATCGCTGCTGCAGTCTTAATACCAAAAGGTAAACGTTTAACTTTTAACGTTCCTATGTGTGTGCTCCAAGCACATAACAATTGTGACTCATCGTCGAGAACTAACTGATTATACGCGTTAGACAAATCAAGCTTTGTGAAAACTTCACCACCCTCTAAAGATGCGAATATCTCATCTATTCTTGGCAACGGATATTTAAAATCCATTAAAAATTTGTTAACAGTTACTTTGTAATCTCCGCATATTCGCAAGCCACCGTTGGGCTTTAAAACTGGTACTAAGGGAGTACCCCATTCAGCATTGTCGACTGGTTCTAAAACACCAGAACTAATTAAATTACGCAACTGTTTTTCCACGCGATCTTTCCACGCCAATGGCAACGGTCTGGGTTTACAAAACACAGGAGCTGCATTCTCAACAACTTTCAAAGAAATTCTCGCGTTTTTAAATTCCCCCAACTTATCTTTAAAAACCCCAAAAAACTCATTTCTCAATTGATCAACAATTTCACTTCGATTTACAAGATTTATATTATTTACTTGTAACAACTCAAAATTAAAGGCTCGTAAAAACGAACGGCCAAGTAATGGAGGGTTTGTAGAATCTACAACAACAACAGACTTGGTGTTACCTTTATATGTAATTGACGCATTATATTCTCCAACCAGCTTCAACTTAACCCCACTGTAGTCAACATAGGGCACATTGCATGGTCGCAGCCTTTTATCTGTAGTGTTTTCCTCGTAAAACGATTTAGGCAAAAGTGTACACGGTGCACCCGTGTCACAAACAACATTTAATTTTTGGCCATCAATGACGACTGGAAGTGAATACACGCCACCAGAATTTTGCTCAGCCACACTAAAAATGGAATAATTAAAAACATCATTATCATCACAATCATTATCATTATTATCATTTGAAACAAAATTGACACTTCTCTTTTTATGGTGACACACAGATGCCAAATGGCCCAGTCTCCCACACGAATGGCACTTGCTATCTTTGAACTTGCACAGCTGAGATGTGTGTGTTCGCCATCCACAATGAGAACAAGCAGATTTTCTGTCTCCGTCACCTCTCATGTCTCTGCCGCTGCCTCTGTTGCCACCATCACCGCTGCCTCTGCTGTCGCTTCCCCTTCTGCCTCCGCTGCTGTTGTTAAAACTGCCTCTGCTATTTCCACCACCATTACCTCTATTGCTGTTATAACTGCCGTTACCTCTTATCTGATTATTTGGCTTCTTGACAAAGTTCACCGAACTATCTTCTTTAGCTCCTTTTCCTGCATTCTTCGTCTCTAATAACATCGCCTTCCGTAGTGCCATTTGAATTGTGAGACTCTCATCTTCTTCACATATTCTTTCAAACATGTAATCTGGTAAACCCATAACAAATTGGTTTAACACAAATGCATCCAGATAAGCACCAAATTTACAATTGAGAGCCAGCGTTTTTACCCGAGCATACCATTCCGCCACAGACTCCCCTTGTTGCTTTGTTGCGCTGTGAAATATTTTCCTTTCGCTAAATATGATTGTAGGTGGAGTGTACTGTGTGTCTAATATTCCACACAAATCTTTAAATGTTTTTGACACAGGGGTTGCTGGACTGCACAAACTGTGCAAAACTTTATACGGCACCGCACCAATCGATTTTAATAACATCGATTTCTTCACATTATCATCTGTGCAACTAATTTCACAGAAGCGAATCTCCAAATGCTCCTTCCATACCATCCACGATTCCAAGTTAGGGTTGAACTCCGGTACACCTGTTGACTGAAGCATTGTGACCGGTGCCACCATCAGGCTGCTATTTGTTGTTGCATCGCCACTAAGCGACATCTTTTTCCTTCCTTTTTTTACTTAGAAAACTTTTTATTTAATTTCTTCTTTTCTCTATTTAATATGTAATAACATATATTCCGTTGCCTTTCTGCTTTATTATTTTTAACCTCGTCGCCAATATGTAATGTATTGATATCGCGAGAGAAGAATAACCGTTTGGTTTTGAGTTCACAATATGACTGATGTTTTATTTACATTTATGTATTTCTTATTGACTATTTAGTACAGTGATTAGATACGTAGATGTAAATGTGTGTTAGAATAACATAACATAAAGAGAGTGATATGAATATGGTAGATACGATGCTGTTAACATTAATGGTTTTGATTAGCATTTATGTTCATACCATTGATTAGGTTGACTGAAATCTATCAATATCTCATAATAATATTTGATTCGTCAATATCTGTAAACTATCATTTATTTAATCAGATATACAGGGTGGCTGATATGTAATGCAACAAAGTAAAGCGCTATATTTTTTAATTTTTTTTTAAATTTTATTGTTCAAATGCAAAAAATGTCGGAAGTAACATAAAATTTTAGAAACAGTTTAGATTTGTTCGAATTGGCCACCTTTGGCACGAATTATGGCCTTCAAACGGCCGACAAAGCCATCACACGCTGCACGAAAGTGGCTCTGCGGTATTTTGGCCCATTCCCGGCGAAGCGCCGTCTTGAGATGATCGATACTTTTTTAGTGCGAACCTTACTCTCTAAAATGCCCCAGGCGCAAAAGTCCAACGGATTGAGATCCGGAGATCTTGGTGGCCATTGTGCGGTAGAAATGAAGCGAGGAACCTCCTTTTTAAGCCATTCTTGGTTGACGCGTGCTGAGTGCGATGGTGCTGTGTACTGTTGGAATGTCAATGGTCTGCGGCCGAAATGTTTGTCTGCGGCCCACACCATTACCATCGGCGGCGCTTGAGTTCTGGTGACCAATCGAAGGTGTAAATTTTCAGCTGACCTCTTTGGCAAGTAAACCCGATCATTTTGTTTGTTCACAAACTGCTCAATTTGGAATGGCTTCTCATCGGAGAAAACCAAATTCGGTAACTGGTCACTTTCGTACAAGCGACGCAACTCCTTGGCTCTTTCTAGTCTAAATTTTTTTTACTGTAACTGTTGTTACCGTTTTTTTCGTCCACTTTTTGGTCGCGATGCAACACTGCCAGTATCACGGTAACGAGCAATGGTACGAGAAACAAAAGATTTATTCACATTTAAATGCTGGAGGGCTCTAACGATAGCCACTTGTGTTTGCCACCCAAATATAAAGCAATCACACTATCACGCTTGAATTCAATCACGAATTACTTTTTTCTGAATGCAATAGATAAAAATGCTTTTGTAAGCTTGTAAACAATAAAATGAACTGTCACTGAAATAAATCTGTCAGCTATCAGACTAGCGGTTTAGAAATGATAGCAACCTGAAGTTGGATGCAATACTTATCAGCCACCCTGTATACATATTTTTCTTTTCAATGTTACATTTGTGTTGAAATTTGTTATTTAGGATACAATTTCGGGGAGAATTCATTCTCTATCTTTATTTTTTCTTCTCCTGCATAATATGGTTGTTCTTTTTTCTGTCGACAAATCTTCTCAAAAAAAATATCACGTGTCGTAAAAGTATTCTTCCTCTTTTTTTCTTGCTTCAATTCTAAGAACACTTACCAACACTTCTTGGATCCCGAGTTGTATTTCTAAAAATGAACCTCCTCATAACAACACTATAAGGGTGGGTTTTAGAGTCAAACTTAACTTTTATTTTCAGATAATTGCGAATATTCGATCTACTTTATTCCCGAAAGTACTACAATTAATCGGAAGAATATTGCTATACAACCAATCAGTTTTGAACACGATACTTGATTTTAAGAGCACTTTTGCCTCTAAGAGATAGATAATTGTAGAATCTCAGCCTTGGTCCTCAAGTCTCAAACGATACATTACAGGCTCGCAACCGTCGATACCAATCCTGGTATGGAACGTGGGCGTAGGAAAATAAACGTTTGAGAATTGTAAGATGGTTTACAAGAACAATATATTCATGTGTCTTCAATAGGTATCGTGCAGTTCCGCGTGGCTTCGACCCATGCAACTTCAGCTGGCCGTAAAGTAATTGAAGTCATAGGTTTCATGCAAATAGATCCTGACCATGATATACGTCCATAACCACCAAGGGCGTATACCACCAAGTTTATGTAGGGAATTACCTAGAACTTCTAGCACAACACATTTGACATTCGCTGGTGCTAATTTCGAGTTAAAATTATTTGTTTTACTACTTAACTTAAAATTTCGTCGATACACCAGCTGACCTTTCATAAATGATATTTTTTAGCTCTCAAATTGTATCTACGTGAGGACTGCTCATGTGCTATTTTTAAATTCCTTACTATTTGTTCCCTGATTAATTGAAGTTTATCTGAGGCACTATTTATCGTAAAGTCGATATCTTTAACATAACCCAATTTTCTATGGAGACCATAAGAGGAGTCATGCTGTACCATATTTAAACCGAATATGGCATAGTAGGGAGATCCCTATAGAACTGTGGTGTGTACTCCGTAATGCGAAAGCAACGTCCCTAATATGCTGATCCCAGTTGCGTTGATCGGAACCAATAAATGACCGTAGCATCTGTAAAACTGACCTATTCACCCTTTCAGCAACATTTGATTGTGGAACATACAGGCCAGTTTTAATGTGCTTCACACCATATTTATTCAAAAAATCTCGGAAGAGATCAGAAGTAAACTGTTTGCCATTGTCTGAATGGACAAACTCTGAAACTCCGAATAAATGAAAAACTCGCTTTTCGATAAATTTGGTGACATTAACAGCAGTGGCTGCATGCATAGGTTCAAGAAGAATAAATTTGCTAAAATGATCCAGACAAACAAATATAACCGTATTTCCATCTTTTGTTCTTGGTTATGGACCCATAAAATCAATATAGATCCTTTGGAAAGGACGTTCCGTTACGTGACCCCCGTCACGGGTAACAATCTTGTCGCGATGCGGGGCTTACGGGTTGCATAGGGTTGTTGATGTCTCCAGGTAGCAGTGGTAAAGCTAAAGTAATCAGCTACGGCCTAACCACTCCTATCTGTACACACTGACAATCATATGTAACCTCAACTAAAGGTTACCCAACCACAAAAAATGATGAGTACAAATATAAATTTTAACTCTCCAGGCGGGAACTGGTAATCCACCCAATTCATCATCTGCCGGTGATGATTTGGCAGGGGCAGAATATCTGCAGGCCCCAAACTCATCTGACCCAAAAACATTAACAAAAAACGCACAAAAAACAACACCAACCACTCAAAACGCTACTGATACACAAACAAGACTAACGAGACAAGACAGCATTGAACTCTACCTCAGCGACGATACAAATGACGGACTTTCTGCACTTGGCAAAATCCAGCTAGCTGAAACCGATGAAGATGACATCACGACGATGGAATCGGATAGGTCTGGACTGGTAGCCAAGTCAGACAAGGAAGACATGGGTACCGTCGCGGGGGGAAAGTCAACTAAGACGGACGAGCAGAGAATGGAGGCTGGGTACAAGCGCTCGCAGCGGTACCTGAGGAGTATGCAGTCGAAAGACCCAGCATCCCTCACAGTACGCGACATGCGCTTAATCCGGAAGCATAGATTCCACGTACGGAAGTACGAGTATCTCGTTAATACTACGGTCGTGGAAGTATGCCCTCCACCTGCGACAAAGGACAGGAATACATACTGACTCAAACACTAAGACACATACCGACGCACACAACACAGCACAAAAAAGTACACATGCGACGAAACTTTTTAAAAAGGCCAGCAATCCACCGGCGCCGGCAGCTAAGGATGATGGCAATAACACGTCTCCAGGCCCTTCCAAAGGCAGGAAAGCTAGCCATAAAAGAAAAGTCCAACCTGCCGCGGCAGGCACCTCTTGCCATACTGATGACAAGAACGCCGTCAAAAGACAACGTTCTAACGACTCACAGGTTCCAGAAGGCAAGCGGATTAAAAAATCTGCAGGCCTGAACTGCAAGTAGCGATCCTTGACCGGAGTAATCCAGAAGGCAGGATCTCTACGGAAAGATGGATGTTAGTAGAAGAAGGCATTCTGCTGAAAATGCATGAAGCCCTTGCTACGGACGAGGATGATGCGTTCACCGAGTTCGACGGGGCCAAATGGCATAAGGGCGTGAAGATTGTTGGATGCGGCAATCCTAGAGCTCTAGAGTTCTTAACGGCATGCGTCAACAATCTAAGCGGACTCTGGCCAGATATGGACATCAGCATAGTGCCACTCGAAGAAATCCCTAGCTGGACCACTATTAAAGTATGGGTCCCACCTCCAATCCTGGAGGACAAGGATTGGAGGTGGGACCTCCTCAAAAGGCAGAATAAGAGCCTACAAGCTGGGGATTGGAAGATAGTCCGAGGTCGTGCGAGAGACAAGGGAGATGGAAAGGACCTCTGGATCAAGATAGGTCCGGAGTCCCTAAATCTCCTAAGGCTCTCAAATGGAACAATCAAGTTCGGACTAAACCGACTCCGGACGTTCGTCCCCGACGTGGAAGAAGAGAGCAGCAGCCCCGGGCGGCATGAAAGTGGTGCAGCTAAACCTACACCACTCTGATGAGCTGTTGAGAGTAATGGGGAAAGATAGGATAGACGTGGCCCTTATACAGGAACCTTGGTTGGCGAGCAACAAAGTCCGCGGTCTCAGGTCACGTAATCTCACGCTCATTTCCCCGAAGACAGAAGGTAAGATTCGTAGCTGTATCGTAGCCTGTAGAAACATAACTCTGACAATGATCTCCCGCTACAGCAACGAAGACCTCACAGTGGTAGCAATGGAACGCCAGGGTAAATCTACACTGGTTTTCGCTTCCATGTACCTGCCTTATGAATCCGCCGATTCCCCCTCAGATAAGGTACATTCTCTGGTAAGTTGGTGCAAGAGTAAAGGGCACGACCTAATCATCGGAGAAGATGCAAACGCGCACCATACCATATGGGGCAGCACAGACATAAACAAACGAGGTGAGTCACTACTTGAATACTTATTATCCACTGATCTAGTTATCTGCAATAAGGGCAATAGGCCCACATTCTTTAATAAAATCAGGGAACATGTTATAGATTTAACTTTAGTATCTAATAGCGATTCAATAAGAATATCCAAGTGGAGAGTGTCAAAAGAATGTTCCTTCTCGGATCACCTTATGATGCACTTCAACATAGAGCATGAGGCTACTAAGGGGAAACTCCAGACTCCGCAAAGTCCTGTCCAAAGACCCCAGCACACCAGACTTCCTTTTGAGACCAGACGGACTGCTCACGGAAAACAACCACGAGACTCTAGAACTTCTGAAATGGGTGTCCATTTTCCGGGTTGTAGCGAAGTTTCAGATGCCGTGGAAGCGTGCGCAGACACCCCCACACGGAGGAACTTATTAGAACTGTTATATATGACGAGAAAATATGCTGGGCGGTGAGATCTTTCAAGCCTTTCAAATCGGCAGGCCCGGATGGCATCATTCCAGCTCTTTTACAAGAGTCCTTGGAACTCATTCTAACATGGCTACGCGCAATTTTTTTCTGCAAGTCTGAAATGGTCACCCAAGGCAGGGAGAGAAGTCAAGGTGGTCTTTATCCCCAAGGCGGGAAAAATAAACCATAGTACGACAAAGGACTATAGACCAATCAGTCTATTATCGTTTCTGTTGAAAATCATGGAAAGACTATTTGATCTAAACGTTAGGGGAAAACTGACACCAAACAACTTCAGTAGGGCACAACACGCCTACCTGATAGGTAAATCTGTGGAAACGGCCTTACATGAACTGGTAGGTTTTGTCGAGGACTCCCTTCATTACAAAGATTACACCATGGCGGCGTTCCTCGATGTGGAGAGCGCTTTTAATAATGTTAAGATAGCATCTATACTCAACGCACTTGACAGCATAGGCTCACACCCAGGCATAACCAAGTGGACAGGTAACATGCTCAAAAGCAGAATCATTAACTCAACCATGGGCAATGGTTCGGCAAGAAGGCGAGTCACGAGAGGTACTCCGCAAGGTGGAGTGGTCTCACCGATATTATGGAATCTAGTGATAAACGAAATCCTAATGGATCTCAGCAATACAGGAATTAAAATCACAGCGTATGCAGACGACGTCGTGACTTTGATTAGAGGCAAATTTATGCCTACGGTCAGCGAGATCATGGAAAGTTCACTAAAACGATTATCACGTTGGGCAGATAAAAATGGACTAGGAGTCAACCCAGCGAAGAAAGAACTAGTCCTCTTTACTAGAAGAAATAAAATTCCGAAATATCAGCTCCCTACACTACAGGGAAAGGTACTTGAACTATCGAAAGAGGCTAAGTACTTGGGCATCACCCTAGACTCTAAGCTGTCCAGGAAAAGGAATTTGGAGGAAAGGGGAAAGAAAGCGTTATGCGCCTTCTATGCCTGCAAGAAAATGTTTGGACGCAAATGGGGTTTGCAACCGAAAATGTGTATACTGGATGTATACATCGATCATTAGACCGATACTCACCTGCGGATCAGTTGTATGGTGGAAAGCGGTAATGAAGAAATCACATCTCTCGCATCTAGCCAAAGTGCAAAGACTGATTTGCGTCGGGATAACTGGCGCCCTCAGATCTGCTCCACAAATGGCACTGGAGACGATGCTGAACCTTCAACCAATCGATATATACATAAAGTGTACCGCGGCGAAAGTGACCCTTCGGCTAAGGGAATCAGGTATGGCTATCAATACCACACACGGACATGGCTCAATCCTGGAAAGCATGGGCATAACAGACAAAATCAATAGGCCCACGGACTACTTGGCACCAACGACAATTCGAGATAGGAATTTTAATGTAACGTTTCCTAGCCGGGAGGACTGGGCATCAAATAGCGTCATGGAGGACGACGAGATCTCAATCTTCACGGACGGATCGAAAATGGAGACGGGCACGGGATCAGGAGTATATTCCGAAAACCTTAATCTCAGAATCTCCACCAGACTCCCAGATGAATGCACTGTCTTCCAGGCAGAGATCTATGCCATTAATATTGCCGCGAAACAGATTTTGGAACGGGATATTTCTCCGAAAAAATTCAAGATCTACGTCGACAGTATGGCAGCTCTCAAGGCCTTGGGCTCTAGAACTATCAAATCACGCTGCACGATGGACTGCTTTTTATCCTTAACCCATATTCAGGCGCACGAAATCACGCTCTGCTGGGTGCCAGGACATAGCAACATACAGGGCAACGAATTAGCAGACGAATGTGCCAGGATAGGATCCGGCGCACGAAATGAAATCGCGACTCTGGACGTGCAAATTCCGTTCGTGGAACTTAAAAACCAAATCGACGAACGCGGAGCAGCACTAACCAGATCGAGGTGGGATATCGTACAAAACTGCAGGACTGCAAGAACCCTTTGGCCATCAATTGATGTGAAGCGTACCGAAGAGTTGCTGTCCTTCAGGAAGAACACACTTAGCATCCTCACGCATGAAGCACGCATGAAGCTTCCTTACGAAGACTTCTGTATAAGCTGCTTGGATGAAGTAGAGGAGGAGTGAGTACATCACCTGCTATGTTCATGTAAAGGACTGTAAGAGTACCGTTTGGCCTTTTTAGGGCACCGGCTCTTCGAAAACCTAGATGAAGTAGCAGATGCACCGCTCAAACCCCTTCTCAATTTCATCAGAAAATCTCTCTGGTTTAGTAAGGCCACAAAGACAAACGAAAACACGAGTCACTAGATCTTCTCTCCCTCTTCCTAAATCTTCTCTCCCTCTTCCTAAACCTTCTCTCCCTCTTCCTAGTCTGTCTACCTCCAACTATTTCTTCTATTTTTCTATTCTACTCACGGGAAACACAATGGACCGAATTGTCGGCCCCGAGTGAACTCGTCCGTTGTATGCTGACGGGCGTCCCTTTCAACCTAACCTAACCATTTGTATACCCATAATGGACCTTTTAAAAGTATTGGTGTGTTTGTTAACACAACACACGTCACACCCTTTCACAACCATTTGTACATCTTTGACCATTGCTGGCCAATAGTACTTTTCGCGTAGCCGTGATAACGTTTTATGGATGCCTCCATGTCCTGATGACGGTGAATCACTTCGAAGATTTATGGGCACCCAGAGTTTCCATGAACAGTCTTCCTGTATGGCATCCCCTGTTGCGAAATTGGTACGTTTGTAGACATACTTCTCAGATACACATACATCCGGTATTATACCCTTGTGTTCAACTATATTCTCCCTTAGTTTAACGTATTCCTCAGAGTCAAAATATGGGCTTTCAAGATCTATGTCACGACTTCCTCCTTGTGAGCTCTGGATAATGCATCGGGTACAACATTCTCAGACCCTTTACGATGCTCGATATTAAATTCGAAAGCTTGGAGTTTTAGGCTCCACCTAGCCAGTCTACCGGTCAACTCGGTTTGACTCATAAGCCATTTGAGACTGGTATGATCCGTTATTATAGTAAACGGTAATCCTTCGATGTAAGGTCTAAACTTTCTAACACTGAGCACAGCTGCATAGCACTCTAACTCCGTCACGCTATAATTTCGTTGAACCTTATTCAGCTTAGCCGACATAAATGCTATGGGGTGCTCATAACCTTCACCGTCAATCTGGTATAAAACACCACCTACACCAAGAGTAGATGCATCGCATTGGACGTAAAAGTGCTTGGTAAAATCGGGGTTTACCAATACAGAAGCAGACGTCAAGCTATCCTTCAGCCTTTCAAAAGAAACATTGGCTTCCTCAGACAAAGCTAAATTTCTAATACGATCTTTAACTGGCATAATCCTGGATAAAGCGGCGATACCACCCACACATACCCAAGAATCTGCGCAATTGTTTGGGGGTTTTAGGAGTAGGAAAGTCTTTAACAGCCTTTATTTTGGTCGTGTCTGTCCGTATGCATCCGTCACCAACAATAAAGCCTAAGTATCTTACCTCTTTCTGACAAAACTTACTTTTCTCTACATTAATTGTAAGACCGGCGTCGGATAGATATTTCGCAACCCTGATTAGTAGGTCCAAATGCGAATCGAAGTCGGCAGATACCACCAGCAGGTCGTCGAGGTAGACAAGAACGTTATTCCGTAGAGACGCAGGAATAACATTGTCCATGAGGCGACACATTCTCTGGGCGGCATTACACAGTTCAAACGGCATTACTGTATACTGGTATAGAGGCCGCTCAGGAACTGTGGACGCGGTTTTTTCTCTCGAATTCTCTTCCAGTGGTATCTGCCAAAAATCTATGGCAGATATAAACTTTGTTTCCTGAAGCCTACTAAGGATCCCCTCTATATGAGGGACGGGGTATGCATTCTTGATCGTTCTGGCATTAACCTTCCTCGCATCCAAGGATAAACGGTTTTTTGTCTCTTTCCCCACAAGAGTCACGGGTGAACTCCAAGTACTGGGTTCAATAACCCCCAAAGCGAGCATTCTATCTAATTCGTCGAAGAATAGCTTTTGAATGGCAAGGGACACAGGATAGTGTATCTGCTTTATAGGAATATAATTATCCATCATTTCTATTATATGTTGTTCCACAGAGGTTCTGTCCAAGCCTATAATAGAGAATGAAGGAAATTTTAATTTGACATTTTCAAGTTCTCGCTGTAGTGGTGTCAATACGTGCTGCTTTTGATCTATATCAGCAACCTCACAAATGTCAGCAACACTGCAACTATTTTAATTGTACTCACCCACTAATGACAAACCGAAAACACGCCAAAAATCAATTCCAAAATAGAATTATTGTTACAATCTTGGGACAATTAAAAAATCAATGTTTCTAGTCTTGGCTTTCCAAACAACGGGTAAGGTAACTATACCCATAACTGGAACAGTCTCACCATTTGCTGTCCTCACATTCTGATTCCGGAGTTTGACAATATTTTTCTCTTGCCCTTCTAGGAATTTTTCAGAATTTTTGCCAATGCAACATGCCCCTGCGCCAGAATCCAACAATGCTGTAACCTTTTTCCCGCCTACCATTGTTCTCACAAAGAATCTATTGTCAGCATCTAGTGACACTACTGTTTCAACAACTAGCCTCTTTCCTTTCTTTATCCTTAAAATCTTCTTCCTTAACCTATCAATTTTCTTATACTTTTTACTACTTTTGTTAATTTCATCAGAAAAAAATTCTTGCCCTTGCCTTTTCATACTCCATCTTCCTTTGATGCAAGGACTTCCTCTCCAAGGATGGTTTCTTCTCTGCACTAACCAAATCATCCTTCACCCTATGCAATAACTTTACTCCGGAGTTTTCATGTACTGGCAGAAGCTCCCGGTCAGTTCCGCACTGCCCACAAGCAAAACATTTCATTTGGTGGAACGTTGATTTACACATATTTTGAGGGTTGAGATTTTGAACATTTTTACGGTAAAAATCACCTGGCATGCCACAAGTGAGCAGAGGTTCAAGTGGAATGGTGAAGAACCAAACTTTTCGCCTTGTGGAAGATTTATAGACTGCTGATCAGACGCTATAACGACTTTAGTACAGTGTTGTTTACTAGAAGTTACATTCCTATCAGGGATGCTTTGTGGAATTGACGTTCTTGGAAATTTCTTTTCAGCGATATCTCTGGTTGGTATCCTTATAGCATCCACATTTAGCACTCCGCCATCTGTCTCAATATCTCGCGAATCAAGTTCATTGATTTGTCTTGTACGGTGTTTATTTTCCTTCAAAAGTTGTTCTTCTCTTTTGCATTCGCTCCTCAACTCAGCGATGGAATCTATGTTTGCCGAGAAAGTTAGGCCAGCTAAATTGCTGCGCAAATTTCCCCTTACTATTTTAACCAACTCACGCTCCGGTATCCTTCTACGAAGTCGAAATTTAAGGTTATGAATATCAGTATAAAATTCTTCGAAATCTTCTCCATATTGCTGTTTCCGTTCCATAATCTCCCGTATAATTTCATAATCCGTATCAGAAAACCTAAATTGCTTTAACAACCCCTTCTTGAGATCAAAGTATCCGAAATCCATATCATCTGCATTATCTTCTAACACCTGCCAATACCACTTTGCAGCGCCACCTGTTACCAGACATTGGAAATCACTGAATAGTTGACTGTGTGGGATTTTGTACTGCTCCCTCATTTTCTCAATCCGAAATATAAAACTTTCTACTGTCATGTCACGCCCAGTCCCGTCAAAATATGCCACCGATCCAAGTTCGTGGCGGCTATAAGTTACATCGACTCCCCTGTCGGGTTTATCATTCATCGTATTACGCCTACACTGAAAAAATAATAGTAATAAAATTAATGACGACACATTCTTAAATTAAGTATGCGACCTCGGCATCAATTAAATCCCAATTTTCATAAAAACAATGAAAATTTACATGTTTTTTACGAAATTTTCCTTAATTTAAAGTTTTTTCAATTTGAATTAATGACTATCTCATTCATTAGTTTTGTGTACGCGCATCTTTAAATGTACGCCTTTAAATTGAAGAAACTAATCATAATTTTTGTGACAATCCGCTTTATTTTAAATAATATTTCAATACTTTTAAGGATTTTCTGCATTTAAACTATGATGTAGACATGTCATAGTTTTAATGCCGAACCGGACTTAATTGACAGTATGAGATATTCGAGTAATTAATTTAAGGCTATGCTCCCCTTAAAGGAAAGACTGTCTTAGTAATAAATTTTATGACAATTGCCATTATTTTTAAGAATACATACGAGATAATTATACAATCTTTCTCCCTCTCTCGCTCGGAGAATCAGTTTTGTTTGTTAATGTGTAAATCAATTATTGTTATGGTTTTGCGAGAGCTCTTCTACTCTCCGAAAATAGAAAATAATTCTGTGGTTCGTTTTCTTTCAAATCGTCAGTCATTTACAAGCGATGGAGGGAGACGGTTGTCTGTGAACGCGGATTGTGAAAAAATGAGATTGCGGCGAATATGTAAGCATACGTGTATACATACGTGCATATTGCACCGAAAATTATTTTATTATGGGCTGTTAACAGTTATTTTTGCTAAAGCATAGTAACAACAACAAATGCAACCGTCGGGTACATGTGTGTATGTGGTTATGCCGTCGGCGTCACCATCGATCTTGGTGATGAGAGAGTGCGTGCGTCATAGTTATTTTTGCTGCATATTATTTATGGTGATGCACATACGTTTTTATAGGAGATCTTTTTAGTAAGATAAAAATGTGAGTAATACGTTTTGTAATACTGAAAGAGACAATAGGAAAATGTTTAGATACGTGAAATATAATATTATAACCCTTAAATAAAGAACTTATTGACAATTACAAAATTAACAAAACACAACACAACAAAACACATTTTAATTGAAAAGTATATTGTTAAGGTGGGGGATTTTCCAGCAAGGGAGGTGAGGGTAGGCGAGGCGACGAAATCCCTTCTATGACAAACTCCAATAACAACGATAGCTCAGTAGTGGGGGAACGATGTGTGTGTGTTTACGTATGCATTTATTCATGCGTGTGTAGTGACCGATGTTGACGATGCAAAGGGCGAAATAGAAAAGGAAAATAAATAAAACACAAGAGTTTAGTATTTTCGATAGTGATAAAGGCAGAGCTTTATTTCGTATTAATGATAACGTATATTACCATGTAGCGATGCGTAGGATCCGTAGAGATCCAAACGGCACGATAGCAAAACGACAACATATTTGTATGCGCGAGTGCGAAACAACGACTATTAGTGATGTGCGCTATTTTATCGCTTAACAAAGACCACCTTCAATACAAGAGCCAGATGAAGCAATGAGTCGAAAATCCGCAACAGCCTCTGCTTGCGGGAAATCCCTCTCTACATCCGAACTATGCGAATAACGTACCGGGAGAGTCGGAGAGAGATACAACGCTGGAAGTCTCTCCTTACAATCCGTGCCATGCGAATATCGTCTTGGAAGAGTTTGTAGAGAGATTCTTTAGCACTAGACGCTGAAAAGCCCTCTCACAATCACAAACGAATATCGTCATGGGAGAGTCCTAGCAGAGGCTTATTCTCCTTCAACCCACCAGGGTTGCCAATCAACGAAGGAGTGCACAAGCTGTGGAAGTTGCGCGACAATGTTACGAACTTAAACATTACCGGCCCCCTTACTATAACGAATATTAGGTTAGTAAATTAGGAAGGAACGTAAATTCAGTTTCCTAGTGAGCATTAAACAAATTCAATTCGTATTTCAATGTTATATTAAGAATTCCTAAAATAATTAATATAGGCGAGGTGATGTTAACATAGTTAGTTTCGATTTCAAAATTAGTTTGAGTTTATATAGACTCCGACAAAAAATAAAGGGTTGCGATATTAATTTGTGACACAAATTCGAGAGATACAAAAGGCAAGTTTCAAATTAATGCAAGAAAATACGTGTTCGTAGAAACCCGATCAAGAAAATTTCTATTAATTCGAGTTCAAATAATTTATAAATTCACAAGATGTGACCGTTTATAAAAAGCGAGGCGGTTGTCAAAATGTAACCAACAAACAAATTAAAGTAGAGGTGCGACGAAAAATACAAACGAAAGTGAGTCTAGCAAATAATGAAGCAGATATCAAACCTACGAGGTGGGATGGAATTCAAGCTCGGTTCTCAGACCAGACGATTGAAATTCCCGAAAGGCAGAATAATTCTTGCTTACGAATTACATGTTCTATTGCCAGGGGTGAAGACCGCGGCTGGGCTTGTAGAATAGTTAAAAAGGGCGGAAGGAATTGGTCCAGTTACGACATAACCGAAAATGGTATTTTGAGCTAGTAGTGACTCAAGCACAATTCGTGAGGGTTCAGCCAAAAGGATTTTCGGATACAAATCAGCACCAAGTAGAACGTCTATTGGGCGATTGTCCAAAGAATCAGCCAATCGCATATTGGCGAGGCGAGATTGGAGGATGGTAGCTAGCGAAGGCGATGGAAAGTTTCCAGAAATGTTCGGAAGAACATGGGCTACCGTTTTTAAAACGTGCGATGGATCTAATGGTGAAACGATTTCAAGAGAAAAAATGTCCCTTGAATTGCCCAATAGAGTACAGCTAAGGCTTGAAACTCCAGCGTTCGTAGAACGCGTCGAAATACCCAGTCGGTGCCGAAAGCGAACCGTAACCATAGACGTCTCGGAAGATGGGTCAATAAGAGCCCACGCAGGGTACGTAAATCCCTTGTGAACGATATTCACAATGGCAGTTCCCAAGAGCACATTTCTATCTTGGGTGGTATGAAATACCTGTCTACTAATTGTGGGTTTTACGATAGCCGATGTGGAGGGAGAAGTTTTCAAATTCTGGTCCAAGGAGGGATCTTTAACAATAGGAGGGATGAAGGACGAAGGTGGTACAAAACGAGAAGATCCCACAGTTCGATGGAGAAGGGTGTGGTGACGACCATTGCACGTAGTGCAATTATGGCTACTGTTGCAGGTTTTCACTGCATGTCCTCGTGAAAGACAATTCACGCAGCACCCATGCTTTTTTATGACCGAAAATCTATCACTAACCGAAAGGTTCTTGAATCGAGAACAAGAACGCAATACATGACTCTGCTGGGGACAAAGCACACAACACGTGTTCGAAGGTGACCGGGGAGGACTCAAGGGAGAGACATTCGTAGAATGCAAATTTTTTTCCTTCACCACGGGCTTTTTCTCAGAGTCAAGACCCCTGAGCTCCCGAAGGCAAACTATAGTCTGAATTCTTTCCGTGAGGAAAGAATCTAAGTCGTGCCAGGAGGATAGGGATGACATATTTTTTATACTCTGTTCCCAAAGAGTAAGGGTTAGTTTCGGCAAACGACGGAGGCATTGAAAGACCAATATGGGATCCCAATGGTCAGTCACGACATCGTAGACTGCCATTGTCGAAAGACACCCATTTATTCCCCGTTGTATGGTCTTTAAACCCGAGCTAGTCTCGCGGTCTAGCACGGGAAAATCGAAGAGGAGTTTGTCGTCATACGCACAAGAATGCGTTTGTTGTCATACGCATCTTCCAATGCTTTCCAGGCAAAAGCGAAGCTCCTGTGGGTGAGAGGGAATCTCGAGACTATTTCCCTTGCCTCACCGCTAGTTTTTTGGACCAGGTGACAAAGGCGCTCAGTCACTAAGACGCGAATTGTTTATAAAAATCGCCGAAAAGAGGTCCCGAAACGTAGGCCAAGTAACGAAATCCCCATGGAAAACGTCAATGTCGATAGGGGGTAGATTCAAATTATGACTTAAGTCAGAATTTTCTAAATTAGGCATTCTACAAAACTATTAAATTTTATCAAATAAGGACCAAATGTAGGGTACGTGGAGGTACACGACTAATCAAAACTCGATAAACCAGAAGAAAAAACGACAAAAAAATGTAATAAAATTTTAATTTTGATCTACTAGACTGGCTGTAGGGTGACTATGGTCGACTGTAGAGTTCAACAACTACTAATCAAAATGCGATAAACCAGAAGAAAAAACGACAAAAAATTAATAAAATTGTAATTTCGATCAACTAGACTGGCTGTAGGGTGACTATGGTCGACGGTAGAGTGCAACAACAAGATTAAACAACGAAGTAGTCAGCAAGAAATTATATGCTAGAAGAACGCAAAAAATAATACAATAACATTTTATTATGAAAATTTCCAATTTATGTCCAATTGACCGAATGTAGGGTGTACGGTGTCGTATATGACCGACTGTAATTAACGAGTAGCGTACCACCCACCGCTATTCCCAAAAATAGCACGACAAAAAATATTTAATTTATTTTTCCAAAAGCTGTTATATTTGGCTGTTTTGACTATTTTTCCTACTGGGGGTATGTTCTATCGGTAAGGGCAGCAGCAGAATAAAGCCGAGCTCAAGTGACGTCGACCTCTCTATTCGAGTATGTGGGTGTATTTCTTCGCCGGTGAAAAAAACAATAACAAAATGCAAGGCGAAGTTGTGGGTGAGAGACGCACAAGCTGTCGGTGAGGGGAAATGCAACCGACCGATTCGATTAACGAAGTCAACGAGAGCAAGCAATATAGGAGCTAAAATGCTGGTAATTTTATGTTGGTTAACCGACGCCGCCTTTCGCGCCTTTTCTAATGCAAGATGGTTGGAGTGTTCCTGTTTTCGTTGTATTTAAGCTAGATAGCTTCTCATGCAGTAGGGACTACTGCACTGAGATTGGAAATAAATACAACAATGCCGAATGTACAAATAAACGGGCAACACACTACACAACGCAATAACGAAATATGTAAACAAGAATTGTTCTAAGATTTAACGCGAACAAAACAAACCAAAATGAAGTACTAAATAATTATAAAGCGAATAAAAACAACCGAAATAAATATTAATGTTTTGTATTGGAATATAATTATTCCCGATAGATTTTAAGTAATTTAGCACTATTACAACGACAAAGTGGACTGTATTTGTTGAGGAAAATCGCGATAGAGTGCTCGAAAGTCGACTAATATAATACCGTAGGGTATATATGTATGTAATTGTATTGTAAAAACACTCACGGCGCTCACTAGTTAGGAAAACTGAGAGTACGTTACCTGCGATTTTGTTAGTATGATTCGTGATGAGTGGTTGAAGCACCGAGGTTTTCCGCAGGAAAGCAGCAAAATCACCAATTAATCGACGATGTGTAGCGCAAATCTAATGTCACTGATACCGACACACAGTTAACTAAAAGAGGATATCAAATTACCTCGACATGCAGACAGTCACTGTCCCATGTGAAGGTTGTTCATTGACGTTGGAATTTGACGACGCCAACATAAATGCATATTTTGAATAGGAATAGTACATACATACATATATAAGTAAATATATTAATATGTAAATTAACATTAAGTAAATCCATAAGAATAGTATGTACATACATATATATATATTAATACGTTAATCAGCGTTAAGTAAATCCATTTGAATATGGTATAAAAGGGAGGCATTTCGCTTCCCAAAAATCAATTGTCAATTGTCAAGATATCATCAAGTAATAAAAACGGGCGACTAAAGTTGCCCTCAAAAAAATACAAACCATTCATTTACTACGTCCAATCATTTACATGGCGATCCTGCCAGGTTATTAGCTCCTGGTTGAGCTACGAACATAACCACAAACAGCTCCCTGCTGAGCTGATAAAGAATAAATTTTTGAAGATACTGATAAAACCTCAGTCCAATCCAAGCCGTGGATTGTGGAAAAAAGGAAAAATTGTCTTGCCTAAAAGATAATGCCAGGACAACAGAAGACGCATCTACCCGGACCACAGCCGTTGACGATCCAGCAGTATCGACTACGCCAGCAACTAGCGACTGAACAAAAATTGACGGCAATACCGCCTACAGGAAAACCAAAACATCGAAGAGGAGGTAAAACTGTGCGGCTAAGGAGGAGATTGGCTTTCCTGAAAAGCATTATAAACGCGGATCCACCACCACCATGGTACCTATCAGGCGAGATGTGGTTAGAGGTTGAAGCAATTGAAAAAGAATTACATCCGGGCAAGCAGAAAATTTAGAATAAATATTATAATATTTTAAAATAATATATGTAAATTTGTCTTGTCTCGGCACTTTTGAGCGCCGACAAGATAGATACGGCCACAAGGCGTTTTTAAGCGCCGGCAATGAAAAAATATAGGTAGAAAATAGAAATAAATACATTTTTTTATTAATTGTATGAAAAGGAAAATATAAAAGGAAAAACCGTAGAAACTAATAATAATTTGTAGAATAATTTTAATTATGGGTCATAGAAACTCAAAAATAAGTAACCCGACTGCAAATGTCGTTAATAATGTGGAAGTGGTCGATCACACTACACAAATAGATTCATTATGGTATATCCTATTGGCCTCGACAACATTGAGTGCAGTAGACTTATTACTGAAACTATACCTCCTGCATAAGAGATCTCTAAGGAAAAGATACACGAGTCGTGCGGATAACTTAGACAAAATCTAAGCACCACGGGACAATTTATGGATTGGGATAAAATAGTTACCCACTGTAGATATATAAGGGAAAAATTTGATAGGTCACACAAATGTCTCAACACCGACAGACCGACTAGTGATGAGACGGTAAATAAACATCTAATAAACCTTTTCCAGAGCCTAGAGGAAATTAGAGTCTTGCTGAATGTAAATTACGGAAAATTCAGCACAGCACATAAAACTGCAGCGGAAAGTTTCTTCTCCGATGTAAGAGGAAGACTGATAAGCGTTGCGGCGAGACGGGGAATAGACATTGAGTTACCAACAACTCATCAGATAGAGATAAAATTACCTTCTTTTCTCGTTACAAATGAACCGATCATGTCTCAAACTCCGATTGAGTTTTTAAACACCGCTTCAAGGTTAGTACCGGAATTTGACGGGAAACCCGAGAATTTGCGATCATTCACAGATTCTCTGAGATTACTGGATTCTCTCAAAGGCACCCACGAAACAGTGGCGGTGAGCCTAATAAAGACAAAATTAAAGGGTCATGCGAGAAACCTCGTTAATGAGGAAACGACTATAAATCAGATAATAAATACGTTGAACAAATCAGTAAAAGGTGAATCAGTGGATGTATTATCCGCTAAGATTCAAAATGTTAGGCAAAATAACAAATCCGCTAACGCATATTGTAGTGAAATTGAGTCGCTGACAAAGTCACTAGAAGGCGCATATATATCGGATGGCCTGCCTTGTGAACTCGCGGCGAAATATTCAACGCAAGTCGCAGTAAAGGCAATGTCAACAAATTGCAACCTTGAGAAGGTTAAACTTATCATGGAAGCAGGTAAATTTGACAATATGAACGAGGCAGTAGGCAAGTTCATAAGCAGCTGTACTGCTGCCACAGGCCAGCAAAATACTGTATTATATTACGGGCAGAGACCCAATAATAACCGCAATCGCAGGAATGACAAAAGATTCCGTGGTAGAGGTGGAAGCTACAGGAATCAGAACAATCGCGGGTACAATGAAAACAATGGTAGAGGTCGACAAGGGCGCGGCCGAAATTCGTACAATCGCGGCGCCTGGAACAATAACAATGATAATAATGTAAGAACGACTCACACGGACGAAACTAGTTCGGAAAACCCGAATACACCCCTAAGATAGATGGAAAAGTGTATAACCTTAACCTCAACTTAAGCTCTTTCATACATGTGAAAATAGACCAAACCAATACAACACTAACATTACTGGTAGATACAGGAGCGGACGTCTCGTTAATAAAATTAATACACTTCACTAACGACCAAATTAACACAAATAGGATAACAACATTAAGCGGAATAGGACAAGGTAAAATAAGATCAATTGGAACAACATTTTTCGACCTGAAATTCAAAAATTTCTTAATTCCTCATACTTTTCATGTGGTATCTGATGATTTCCCAATACCTTGTGATGGAATCATAGGTATGGATTTCATTAAAAAGTACAATTGTGTACTGGAATTCAATGAGGATCACGATTACCTTATCCTACGCCCCTTTAATTTCCCACAGCACATCGAAATACCAATATCGAATACATGCAATGACAACATAACGCTGCCGGCAAGGTCTGAAGTCATTCGTCAAGTGAAATTTTTAACCTCACATAGAGAAGTATTAGTACCAAATCAAGAACTTCAACCTGGAGTTTTTGTGGCAAGTACATTAGTAAAATCTGACAGAGCATTTATTCGAATTGTAAACACAAACATACATCCTGTTACACTTACAAAACCCGACATCCAAACCGAAGATATCAATAATTATGATGTTTTAAAAAACAACACTAATAGCGATAATAGAAAATCAGAAATTTTACGAATTTTGAGGGAAAATTTTCCAAAAACCTTTGAAAATACGCTATCTGATCTTTGTTCAGAATATAGTGATATCTTTGGCTTAGAATCGGAAACAATCACAACTAACAACTTTTATGAGCAAGAGCTAAGAGTTAAGGATAAAAACCCAGTATACATTAAGAACTACCGTATACCACATACACATAAGGACGAAATAGACAAACAAGTAGAGAAACTTCTAAACGATGGAATAGTTGAACCATCGCAATCGGAATATAATAGTCCAATTCTACTAGTACCAAAGAAATCTCTGCCTAATTCTGATAAAAAGAGATGGAGACTAGTAATAGATTATAGACAAATAAATAAGAAATTGGTAGCGGATAAATTTCCATTACCAAGGATAGATGACATCCTAGACCAACTTGGAAGGGCTAAGTATTTTTCTTGTCTTGACTTAATGTCAGGATTCCACCAAATCCCATTGAGGGAGAAGTCTAGGGATCTCACGTCATTTTCAACGGGCAATGGTTATTACAGATTCACTAGATTACCATACGGACTGAAAATAGCGCCTAATTCTTTTCAAAGAATGATGACTTTAGCTTTTAGTGGTTTAAAACCAGAACAAGCATTCTTGTACATGGATGACTTGGTTATTTTGGGTTGCTCAGAAAAACATATGCTTTCGAATTTGACTGATGTTTTTAAAATATGTCGAAGGAATAATCTCAAATTACATCCCGGAAAATGTTCATTCTTTATGCGAGAGGTAACATATCTCGGACATAAATGCACGGATAGAGGGATATTACCGGACGATAGCAAATATTCGGTGATTGAGAATTACCCAACACCTAAAGACGCAGACGCTGCAAAGAGATTTGTAGCTTTCTGTAACTATTATCGCAGGTTCATAAGGAACTTTTCCGAATACTCAAGACATCTTACGAGATTATCGAGGAAAGGTGTGCCATTCGAGTGGACAGAAGACTGTGATATTGCGTTCAAATATCTAAAGAAGGCACTAATGAGTCCCACATTACTGCAATACCCGGACTTCGGTAAACAATTTTGTATTACCACAGACGCAAGCAAATATGCCTGCGGCGCGGTGCTGACTCAGGAATACAACGGGAAACATCTACCCGTGGCATATGCGTCAAAAACTTTTACAAAAGGTGAAAGCAACAAGTCCACTATTGAGCAAGAGTTAACTGCAATACATTGGGCCATTGCACATTTCAGACCATATATATATGGAGAACATTTCCTTGTTCGTAGTGACCATAGACCACTTTCGTATTTATTTTCTATGAGAAACCCAAGTTCTAAATTGACGAGGATGAGACTCGATTTAGAAGAATACAACTTTACTGTAGAATATCTTAGGGGTAAGGACAACTATGTAGCTGACGCGCTATCGCGTATAACGATAGAAGACCTTATGGACATGAACAGGGAGATAACCTGCGTACTTAAAGTCACGACGAGGTCGATGACGCGACAGGATAAGGGTACAAATGGAAATAATACCTTGAATAGCCAGCATGAATCAAATAATATGGAAAGGCCCAGTATATATGTTCCTTTGAATAACACTGACGTCAGGAAATATTATAAATTAAAGATTTTCCCCGGTAAATGTTACATAAAACGAGGAAAATCTATAATTGCATATATACAAATCAATGACTTGTTTATAAATGGGAAATTTGACTTAGGACAATTTTTCCCAAGGCTCGATGAAGTGGCCTGTAAACATGGAATTGATAATTTACAAGTGGCACCTAGTGAGCAGATTTTCGAATTTGTCTCAATTGATGAATTTAAAAATATGGGCAATAAAGAATTGATGAATATTAAAGTAGCGCTACTAAATAAGGTGACCCACATTGATTGCAAAGATGCTGAGAATATTCAAGACATTATGAAGAAGTACCATGATGACCCCATTCAAGGTGGTCACTGTGGAATCTTTAGGACAATACAGAAGATTAGACGATATTATTTCTGGAAAAATATGACAAAGGACATAACTAGATATGTCAAAACATGTCATAAATGTCAGACAGCTAAGATTACTAAACATTTGAAAAGTCCATTGATAATAACTCCAACACCAGTAGGAGCTTTTGATACGGTTTTTGTAGATACCATTGGCCCATTTCCAAGATCTATCTACGGAAACGAATACGCCATTACCATAATATGTGACCTGACTAAGTATTTAGTCACCATACCAATACCCGACAAAAGCGCTAAAACAGTCGCTAGGGCAATTTTCGAAAACTTCATCCTAACCTATGGTCCAATGAAGACGTTCATTTCGGACATGGGAACGGAGTACAAAAATGCCATAATTACTGAACTATGTGATATACTCAAAATTCGAAAACTAACATCAACGGCATACCATCACCAGACACTTGGTACCATTGAAAGGAGCCACCGAACTTTCAATGAGTACGTACGATCTTACATATCTGTGGATAGGAGCGACTGGGATGAGTGGTTAAAGTATTTTACGTATTGTTTCAATACAACGCCCTCAACGGTACATAATTATTGCCCGTACGAATTAGTGTATGCGAAACTCCCTAACGGTTTTCATGAATTTAATGAAGTTGATCATATAACACCACTATATAATGTTGACAATTATGCCAAAGAGGCAAAATTTAGAATGGAGGTCGCTCATAAAAGAGCACAACAATTATTGGATAAGAATAAATTAAGGCAAAAACAAATTTATGATAAGAATAGCATAAGTTTCAATTTTAATGTAGGAGATTTAGTATTATTGAAAAATGAATCAGGGCATAAATTAGACCAAAAATACATTGGCCCTTTTAAAATTAAAAAACTACTTTTAAGAGATAATGTTAATATAATAGATGTATCAACAAATAAAGAACAAATAGTACATAAGAATCGGATTAAGTTTTATAATCAATGAACATGAAAAACAATATTACAATTGGATCCAATATAAATAATAACAGTAATAATAAAATTCTTGATTTAAGGAGATTAGATTTATCTTACTTGGAATATGTAAAGAATGATCATAAATTCAACATTATATGACCATTCTTCTGAAAGGCGGAGGTGTAGCGCAAATCTAATGTCACTGATACCGACACACAGTTAACTAAAAGAGGATATCAAATTACCTCGACATGCAGACAGTCACTGTCCCATGTGAAGGTTGTTCATTGACGTTGGAATTTGACGACGCCAACATAAATGCATATTTTGAATAGGAATAGTACATACATACATATATAAGTAAATATATTAATATGTAAATTAACATTAAGTAAATCCATAAGAATAGTATGTACATACATATATATATATTAATACGTTAATCAGCGTTAAGTAAATCCATTTGAATATGGTATAAAAGGGAGGCATTTCGCTTCCCAAAAATCAATTGTCAATTGTCAAGATATCATCAAGTAATAAAAACGGGCGACTAAAGTTGCCCTCAAAAAAATACAAACCATTCATTTACTACGTCCAATCATTTACAGATGTATCCCAGCTCAAATCCGATTCGATTGGATCAAATGTTAAGGGAGTACAAATCCGGCTCGAATACGACCAAATGTTAAGGTGGGGGGTTTGCCAACAAGGGAGGTGAGGGTAGGCGAGGCGACGAAATCCCTTCTATGACAAACTCCAATAACAACGATAGCTCAGTAGTGGGGGAACGATGTGTGTGTGTTTACGTATGCATTTATTCATGCGTGTGTAGTGACCGATGTTGACGATGCAAAGGGCGAAATAGAAAAGGAAAATAAATAAAACACAAGAGTTTAGTATTTTCGATAGTGATAAAGGCAGAGCTTTATTTCGTATTAATGATAACGTATATTACCATGTAGCGATGCGTAGGATCCGTAGAGATCCAAACGGCACGATAGCAAAACGACAAGATATTTGTATGCGCGAGTGCGAAACAACGACTATTAGTGATGTGCGCGATTGTATCGCCTAACAAAGACCACTTTCAATACGAGAGCCAGATGAAGCAAGGAGTCGAAAATCCGCAACAGCCTCTGCTTGCGGGAAGTCCCTCTCTACTTCCGAACTATGCGAATAACGTCCCGGGAGAGTCGGAGAGAGATACAACGCTGGAAGTCTCTCCTTACAATCCGTGCCATGCGAATATCGTCTTGGGAGAGTTTGTAGAGAGATTCTTTTAATCCCTCTACGATCCGTGCTGAGCGAATTCGTCCCAAGAGAGTCGAGAGAGAGCACTAGACGCTGAAAAGCCCTCTCACAATCACAAACGAATATCGTCATGGGAGAGTCCTAGCAGAGGCTTATTCTCCTTCAACCCATCAGGGTTGCCAATCAACGAAGGAGTGCACAAGCTGGGGAAGTTGCGCGACAATGTTACGAACTTAAACATATATATTTATTAAAAATAACTGCTAACAGCGCATAATGCAGAAATGTAAAATTGTTGTGTTAATAACATGTTATACATAAAACTATCTTTTTTAATTTTTTTAGTAAAACAATTTTAGAATGGATCTTTTGGGAAAAGAGTGACAAATTCTACCAAATATTTCAACGTAAGTATTAACTATGAACGGTTGAAATATTTCTCTTAGTTTTCAGTGTTTACCAATTGTGGTACGATAAAATTTATGATTGTTTTTTATATTTGATTTCTTTTCAGAAAAAATTTGATTATTTTAATTTAAGATCGCGCAATATTTGAAGATAAATGTTATGGATATATGAAAAATTCAGTGCTGAATGCAATTTATAAATTACAACAAATAAGTGAGCATTCACCTACACGGGAATGTTTGAATTGGAAGAAAATATATTTGGAAACAAAATGTGTAAGTATTTTGTATATGTGAACGTATTTGGAACGTATATATTAATATATTAGAACAAAATATATTTGCGAACTGACTTTCAATAATAATATATGTGTTTTCACACAAAGAAAGTTATTGTTAAAGGAGTTTTCCAAATATATTTTATTTAAAAAGATTTTTAAAACTTTTTGACATTTTCGAATTTTAGTTTAAAATTTTCCTAGATTTCGTGTTATACTTCATAGTTAAACCTGTTGTTAGATTAGGCCTATTTGGTCCAATTTGCATCGTCTCCTTTGTAAACTGTAATATACAGTAATTCACAGTTAAATGCGTTCATATAAAATGCCAAAGCTGAACGCATATAAGTGAGAAACGCATTTATAAAAGCTCTCTTAAATGCGTTACGGACGCATTAAGAAAATCTTGGTTAAATCCGTTATTGACGCATTTAATATAATTCTCTCTTAATTGCGTCCACAATGCAGCTATGGATACTATAGTTTAATAATTTTATTGAAAATAATAAACAATTCAGTTGAGTCCATATACATATAATAAGAGATCATCGTTTTATTCAATTCAAATTAGGATTAAAATAGTTTGATAAAAAAATTATTATTTTGAAAAAAGGTTATTTTAAAACAAACAAAAATTTAATTTTTAAAAGGTTACAAACATAACAAAAATTCGTTTCAAGAAAAAAATTGAAAATCAGTTTGACAAAAATAAAATTAAATTCAAGGCAACAAGTTTTATAAATATTCATACGAGTTACTTTTTTTTTTAAGAAATCAAGTATTTTCATTTGTATAAAGTTTTCTGATTTCTTTTTCAAAAAGTACTCTTCAATTTCATCCAATTCATGCATAAATTTATTATCCGGCATTAATGTATGGCGAAGAATATTTACTGACCTCAAAACTTCCAGTACAGAGTGAGCTTCTTTTGGATCATCACATTCCTCTTCTTCAGCAGACGACTGCCCTTCGTCCTGAATAACATCAGCGATTATTTCTTCATCGGTAAGCGATCCAAAGCAGGGTAAATCGTCGTCAAAGCTTACAAAATGTTCGTATTCTTGTAAAGCTTCATAACTCTCCGATTCTTCTACTACTTCAATTAATTCCTCTTGTGACTCACTTTGATTTTCAGAATAGTTATAAAATTTGCACTATAAAATATAAATACTAATAAAAAGGAAACAATGATTATGGCAAGAACTTACTTTTTTGAAACAATTTTGAATACAACTTGGTTTTACAAGCCACCAAGCCCGCTGTCAAAAGGGTAATATTTTTTTTAAATTCCTCAACAGTTTTTCCTTCTTCGACTGCTGTCAATTGTCTTCGAATAATATTTTGACGATAATATGCTTTAAATGATCTGATTATTCCTTGGTCAAGAGGCTGAGCTATCGGAGTGGTATTAGGAGGTAAATATTCTATTCGAACATGAGACAAATCGGCTTGCTTGTGGGGAGCAGCGTTATCAATAAATAAGTTAACGTTACGATTTTTTTGAGCCATTTCCTCATTTTCTCCCAAATTTCTTGTGTCATCCAGGCCTTTGGTTGCGAAAAATATTTAAGAGGTAACATTTTATTTTTAAAACATCGGGGATTTTTCGGCTTTCCTATAACAAACACATTCTTGTACTCGCCAGTTGCATTGCAGATAAATGTAAGCGTAATACGTTCCTTAGAGCTTTTAAATCCCTTTATCTGCTGCCCCTTACTGGTCAGAGTTGATGTAGGCAAAGCTTTAAAAAGCAAACCACACTCGACAGCTTAAACACATTCTCAGGTTCATAATCTTTTAATACATTTGGAAGCAGTTCTTGAAAAGCACTAGCACCCAGGTCGTCTGCAGAGGACCCTTCCCCATGTATTTTTTTTTAATGTTATGCCCTTTCTTTTCTGCCAGCGCCATAACCAGCCCGTATTTGCCGTCAAATTTTGTTTCATTTAAACTGCGAACTGATTCGCCTTTTCCATTACCATCACACCTGAAATATTCTGTTTAAAGTTGACCGCGAACACCCGTATTTTTTACAAATATCGTCTTTGGAACAATTTTTAATTTCTGCACAAATGCGTAATTTTTGTTTGAGCGATAGCTGCACTTTCTTCGTAGCCATTTTGACGAAAACTTATGTACGAGTATGAAAACAATGATTCACTGTGATTTTGACGAGCAATACACAAGGCACACATACATACTCACACGCACATGAAATGTTGACAGTTTCTAGGAATCCCCGAATTTGTAATTGAAGCTTGTCACATTGACATTTTCTGCCGAGTTTCGATTAGGTAAACACGTATGATTTTAATAAAATTGTAATATGGCAATGCTTCAAAAAATTCGTTAGTGTATTTAGCCGTGGAATTTTGTTTGATAGTTTGTTTTTGTTTCCCAGGTATATGACCCATTTATGAGTGTAACGCAATTAAGCGGGATGCATTTAAAAGAAAAAAATATACACAGAGTAAATGGATCAAGTAAAATGTTTCGTTTTAGATTTACTTAAGCGTTAAACCTTCTTAAGCGGGAAGCATTTATACGTGAAGTACTGTATATATATTGCCTTATAATTTGGTCCAAGGGATTTTTTTGTTTTTTTTTGACATCAAAATAAGCCTTTTTGTTCAAAAATAATATGTAAATAAGCTTCTTTCCTTTCACGAAGTATTGAATAAAAATAAATATAAAATTTTGGGATAAATATTCGTTTTGTATTAAAATTTAATATGGACCAAATGGTCTCTTAATCTAGGATTTGTACATATTTTCCAGTCTAACAACAGGATTAAGAATGTCATAAGTTGCATTAGCTAATTATTATTTAATAAATATTCCTATTCATCTCTTTTTAACAATCCATCAAAGTAATTTATAGCTACGAAAAATTATACGATTTAAATTTAAATCGAATTTTACAAACATATTAAATTTGTTTGCACATTGAACATCTGAAAAACAGAAAACTTGCATCTAAATTAAGGCACTGATAAATTACCAAAAAATACTTAAATACAATTAAATCATTGTTTAATATTACTTCCAAATTAAAAATATTAGGATGGAGTCATAGTTTAGAACAATATCCTCCCAAAGGTATAATATTTGTGTGTTTCAAATATTATATAGGTATTTTGGGTGTATCCTAAACATATGTACGTTTCAGGCTGAATATGTTTGGGGCAAAATACTACAGAAGCAATTTTTCAGCGTGTATACAATTTTATAATATTTTCATTTTAATTTCAGCCAAATTCAATGTTCAAAATCATTAAAGGTTCCAACGAAAATTGTTCATGGATGTTTGGGGAACATATAGAAAGGTGAATCCACTATAAGTTTACAAATCGATAACAAATATACGAAACTTCAAATATTTCGATGGTGCGTTGGCCGGTTTATCTTCATACATACAACTAAAATACGGTTTTTAGATTATAAAATGTTGAAAGTTATCCGTAATATGTGTTATACATTTATTGTACTTTCTAATATTAAAATAATAAAACTAATTTTTAGAAAAAGGAAGTGTTGTATTTTGAATTTATCGTGGAAACTTGTATACAAGAATAATATTTTCTAAGTATAAGTGACATTCGAATAAAAACAATGTAAGGAATTTTCCCTACATATTTTAAAAAACTTTATTTATGCTTTAAATTAATTACCAGTATATGCTTATATCAAGGACATACATTTTAAAATTTAATACGATAATGTTTTAAATTTTATGATATCAAAAGCACGAGGCATACTTCAATTTACGCCAAAACGTGCTTATTTTAAGACCAAACTTAATTAGTTTTATTACCAAATGTTCTTGATTCTATGAAATGCATCATCAAAACAAGTACTATTCATGTCTTTGAATTTACTATAAAACATTCTTATTTTTATAGCGATTGTCTTTGGCTCGAAATCATTGCCGAAATCTTGAACTTTACGACAAATTCTTAGATTTTCAGTACGCTTTTTTTTTTAGTGTACGAACATTATCCGGAAATAACATTGAGTGATCACGCAAATCGGTGCGAATTCTGACCCCCTTTATCACCCCTATCAACATTATATGTATGTGGTCTGTCCTGATGATCTTGAGAATCATTCTCGTGTCCATGTGAGTTCTGACTCAATATATCACCGCCATCAACGAATTCTGACCCCCTTTATCACCCCTATCAACATTATATGTATGTGGTCTGTCCTGATGATCTTGAGAATCATTCTCGTGTCCATGTGAGTTCTGACTCAATATATCACCGCCATCAACATTAGTCTGAAGAGGTCTGTCCTGATGACCTTGAGAATCAATCTCGTGTCCATGTGAGTTCTGACTCAAAATATCACCGCCATCAACATTAGTCTGAAGAGGTCTGGCCTGATGACCTTGACTACCTGTGTCCGTGGCACCCTTGCTTATAGCATTGTCTGGGGTAGAACTCAACCCAGGCGGTGGAGCAAGCGCGGAAGTATTTCCAGACCCTTCTACTTCTGCGATGCGGTTACTAAGTGAAGCCACATCTCCTCGCATCTTAACAATCTGATCCATGCAATTAGACATCATTTGCTTTTGTTGGCATAAAAGGCCCATCAAAAGCCTAAATTGATCCGGTGATGTAGAACCACCACTGGGGTTATCGCCATTCTCATGGAGCGCCATTCTTCTGTACTAAGCTGGTCTTGCGACATGTCGACTATTTTTTCCAACTTTCGAGAGAAGCTTAGAGAGCTATCACTATCATCTATGGTCAACTCATCCGGTACTCTTACCTTGGACACTGTACCTGTCTTTGTAGGCCCGCCAAAAATTAGATTAGCGCACCTATTAAAATAATCTGTAGGAATAAAATCTACCCTCCTCCCTATGCCGGTGTAAATTTGTTTCAAGGTGGATCCTAAGACCTGAGTTTCCGAAGCGCGTGTCACGCTCCTAGTCACTCGCCTATCCTGTGGCAAGATTTCATCAACTGAGTTTTCAGTTTGTCCTTTTGGTTTATCCATACAATAGTTTAAATAAAAAGTTCTAATCAAGGGATAACAATCCAACAAAATCCAAGAAATATTTCAAGTGTGCTTATCTTAAAATAAGTATCAAAAATATTTTATATATATATATATTTTTTAGTATGATCAAAAATTGTGTCGATATAATCGGGTGCTGCAGTTGATTTCATTTATTGGAGGAAGAGAAAAAAGTGTAATTCGACCCCCATTTATATGAACAAGATATGAACACATCTTAAAAATACCCTAGAAATAAACAAAAATATTTAAAAGGTTGCTCAATATTTCCAGGAAATATAACCCACTCTAAAGAATCACACTGAAACGTTACCACACATTCCAGAGGGACTCTTTAATGAGATAACAAAAGTTAGGGACGGTAGAGTGCAACAACAAGATTAAACAACGAAGTAGTCAGCAAGAAATTATATGCTAGAAGAACGCAAAAAATAATACAAAAAATATATTATTATGAAAATTTCCAATTTATGTCCAATTGACCGAATGTAGGGTGTACGGTGTCGTATATGACCGACTGTAATTAACGAGTAGCGTACCACCCACCGCTATTCCCAAAAATAGCACGACAAAAAATATTTAATTTATTTTTCCAAAAGCTGTTATATTTGGCTGTTTTGACTATTTTTCCTACTGGGGGTATGTTCTATCGGTAAGGGCAGCAGCAGAATAAAGCCGAGCTCAAGTGACGTCGACCTCTCTATTCGAGTATGTGGGTGTATTTCTTCGCCGGTGAAAAAAACAATAACAAAATGCAAGGCGAAGTTGTGGGTGAGAGACGCACAAGCTGTCGGTGAGGGGAAATGCAACCGACCGATTCGATTAACGAAGTCAACGAGAGCAAGCAATATAGGAGCTAAAATGCTGGTAATTTTATGTTGGTTAACCGACGCCGCCTTTCGCGCCTTTTCTAATGCAAGATGGTTGGAGTGTTCCTGTTTTCGTTGTATTTAAGCTAGATAGCTTCTCATGCAGTAGGGACTACTGCACTGAGATTGGAAATAAATACAACAATGCCGAATGTACAAATAAACGGGCAACACACTACACAACGCAATAACGAAATATGTAAACAAGAATTGTTCTAAGATTTAACGCGAACAAAACAAACCAAAATGAAGTACTAAATAATTATAAAGCGAATAAAAACAACCGAAATAAATATTAATGTTTTGTATTGGAATATAATTATTCCCGATAGATTTTAAAGTAATTTAGCACTATTACAACGACAAAGTGGACTGTATTTGTTGAGGAAAATCGCGATAGAGTGCTCGAAAGTCGACTAATATAATACCGTAGGGTATATATGTATGTAATTGTATTGTAAAAACACTCACGGCGCTCACTAGTTAGGAAAACTGAGAGTACGTTACCTGCGATTTTGTTAGTATGATTCGTGATGAGTGGTTGAAGCACCGAGGTTTTCCGCAGGAAAGCAGCAAAATCACCAATTAATCGACGATGTATCCCAGCTCAAATCCGATTCGATTGGATCAAATGTTAAGGGAGTACAAATCCGGCTCGAATACGACCAAATGTTAAGGTGGGGGGTTTGCCAACAAGGGAGGTGAGGGTAGGCGAGGCGACGAAATCCCTTCTATGACAAACTCCAATAACAACGATAGCTCAGTAGTGGGGGAACGATGTGTGTGTGTTTACGTATGCATTTATTCATGCGTGTGTAGTGACCGATGTTGACGATGCAAAGGGCGAAATAGAAAAGGAAAATAAATAAAACACAAGAGTTTAGTATTTTCGATAGTGATAAAGGCAGAGCTTTATTTCGTATTAATGATAACGTATATTACCATGTAGCGATGCGTAGGATCCGTAGAGATCCAAACGGCACGATAGCAAAACGACAAGATATTTGTATGCGCGAGTGCGAAACAACGACTATTAGTGATGTGCGCGATTGTATCGCCTAACAAAGACCACTTTCAATACGAGAGCCAGATGAAGCAAGGAGTCGAAAATCCGCAACAGCCTCTGCTTGCGGGAAGTCCCTCTCTACTTCCGAACTATGCGAATAACGTCCCGGGAGAGTCGGAGAGAGATACAACGCTGGAAGTCTCTCCTTACAATCCGTGCCATGCGAATATCGTCTTGGGAGAGTTTGTAGAGAGATTCTTTTAATCCCTCTACGATCCGTGCTGAGCGAATTCGTCCCAAGAGAGTCGAGAGAGAGCACTAGACGCTGAAAAGCCCTCTCACAATCACAAACGAATATCGTCATGGGAGAGTCCTAGCAGAGGCTTATTCTCCTTCAACCCATCAGGGTTGCCAATCAACGAAGGAGTGCACAAGCTGGGGAAGTTGCGCGACAATGTTACGAACTTAAACATATATATTTATTAAAAATAACTGCTAACAGCGCATAATGCAGAAATGTAAAATTGTTGTGTTAATAACATGTTATACATAAAACTATCTTTTTTAATTTTTTTAGTAAAACAATTTTAGAATGGATCTTTTGGGAAAAGAGTGACAAATTCTACCAAATATTTCAACGTAAGTATTAACTATGAACGGTTGAAATATTTCTCTTAGTTTTCAGTGTTTACCAATTGTGGTACGATAAAATTTATGATTGTTTTTTATATTTGATTTCTTTTCAGAAAAAATTTGATTATTTTAATTTAAGATCGCGCAATATTTGAAGATAAATGTTATGGATATATGAAAAATTCAGTGCTGAATGCAATTTATAAATTACAACAAATAAGTGAGCATTCACCTACACGGGAATGTTTGAATTGGAAGAAAATATATTTGGAAACAAAATGTGTAAGTATTTTGTATATGTGAACGTATTTGGAACGTATATATTAATATATTAGAACAAAATATATTTGCGAACTGACTTTCAATAATAATATATGTGTTTTCACACAAAGAAAGTTATTGTTAAAGGAGTTTTCCAAATATATTTTATTTAAAAAGATTTTTAAAACTTTTTGACATTTTCGAATTTTAGTTTAAAATTTTCCTAGATTTCGTGTTATACTTCATAGTTAAACCTGTTGTTAGATTAGGCCTATTTGGTCCAATTTGCATCGTCTCCTTTGTAAACTGTAATATACAGTAATTCACAGTTAAATGCGTTCATATAAAATGCCAAAGCTGAACGCATATAAGTGAGAAACGCATTTATAAAAGCTCTCTTAAATGCGTTACGGACGCATTAAGAAAATCTTGGTTAAATCCGTTATTGACGCATTTAATATAATTCTCTCTTAATTGCGTCCACAATGCAGCTATGGATACTATAGTTTAATAATTTTATTGAAAATAATAAACAATTCAGTTGAGTCCATATACATATAATAAGAGATCATCGTTTTATTCAATTCAAATTAGGATTAAAATAGTTTGATAAAAAAATTATTATTTTGAAAAAAGGTTATTTTAAAACAAACAAAAATTTAATTTTTAAAAGGTTACAAACATAACAAAAATTCGTTTCAAGAAAAAAATTGAAAATCAGTTTGACAAAAATAAAATTAAATTCAAGGCAACAAGTTTTATAAATATTCATACGAGTTACTTTTTTTTTTAAGAAATCAATTATTTTCATTTGTATAAAGTTTTCTGATTTCTTTTTCAAAAAGTACTCTTCAATTTCATCCAATTCATGCATAAATTTATTATCCGGCATTAATGTATGGCGAAGAATATTTACTGACCTCAAAACTTCCAGTACAGAGTGAGCTTCTTTTGGATCATCACATTCCTCTTCTTCAGCAGACGACTGCCCTTCGTCCTGAATAACATCAGCGATTATTTCTTCATCGGTAAGCGATCCAAAGCAGGGTAAATCGTCGTCAAAGCTTACAAAATGTTCGTATTCTTGTAAAGCTTCATAACTCTCCGATTCTTCTACTACTTCAATTAATTCCTCTTGTGACTCACTTTGATTTTCAGAATAGTTATAAAATTTGCACTATAAAATATAAATACTAATAAAAAGGAAACAATGATTATGGCAAGAACTTACTTTTTTGAAACAATTTTGAATACAACTTGGTTTTACAAGCCACCAAGCCCGCTGTCAAAAGGGTAATATTTTTTTTAAATTCCTCAACAGTTTTTCCTTCTTCGACTGCTGTCAATTGTCTTCGAATAATATTTTGACGATAATATGCTTTAAATGATCTGATTATTCCTTGGTCAAGAGGCTGAGCTATCGGAGTGGTATTAGGAGGTAAATATTCTATTCGAACATGAGACAAATCGGCTTGCTTGTGGGGAGCAGCGTTATCAATAAATAAGTTAACGTTACGATTTTTTTGAGCCATTTCCTCATTTTCTCCCAAATTTCTTGTGTCATCCAGGCCTTTGGTTGCGAAAAATATTTAAGAGGTAACATTTTATTTTTAAAACATCGGGGATTTTTCGGCTTTCCTATAACAAACACATTCTTGTACTCGCCAGTTGCATTGCAGATAAATGTAAGCGTAATACGTTCCTTAGAGCTTTTAAATCCCTTTATCTGCTGCCCCTTACTGGTCAGAGTTGATGTAGGCAAAGCTTTAAAAAGCAAACCACACTCGACAGCTTAAACACATTCTCAGGTTCATAATCTTTTAATACATTTGGAAGCAGTTCTTGAAAAGCACTAGCACCCAGGTCGTCTGCAGAGGACCCTTCCCCATGTATTTTTTTTAATGTTATGCCCTTTCTTTTCTGCCAGCGCCATAACCAGCCCGTATTTGCCGTCAAATTTTGTTTCATTTAAACTGCGAACTGATTCGCCTTTTCCATTACCATCACACCTGAAATATTCTGTTTAAAGTTGACCGCGAACACCCGTATTTTTTACAAATATCGTCTTTGGAACAATTTTTAATTTCTGCACAAATGCGTAATTTTTGTTTGAGCGATAGCTGCACTTTCTTCGTAGCCATTTTGACGAAAACTTATGTACGAGTATGAAAACAATGATTCACTGTGATTTTGACGAGCAATACACAAGGCACACATACATACTCACACGCACATGAAATGTTGACAGTTTCTAGGAATCCCCGAATTTGTAATTGAAGCTTGTCACATTGACATTTTCTGCCGAGTTTCGATTAGGTAAACACGTATGATTTTAATAAAATTGTAATATGGCAATGCTTCAAAAAATTCGTTAGTGTATTTAGCCGTGGAATTTTGTTTGATAGTTTGTTTTTGTTTCCCAGGTATATGACCCATTTATGAGTGTAACGCAATTAAGCGGGATGCATTTAAAAGAAAAAAATATACACAGAGTAAATGGATCAAGTAAAATGTTTCGTTTTAGATTTACTTAAGCGTTAAACCTTCTTAAGCGGGAAGCATTTATACGTGAAGTACTGTATATATATTGCCTTATAATTTGGTCCAAGGGATTTTTTTGTTTTTTTTTGACATCAAAATAAGCCTTTTTGTTCAAAAATAATATGTAAATAAGCTTCTTTCCTTTCACGAAGTATTGAATAAAAATAAATATAAAATTTTGGGATAAATATTCGTTTTGTATTAAAATTTAATATGGACCAAATGGTCTCTTAATCTAGGATTTGTACATATTTTCCAGTCTAACAACAGGATTAAGAATGTCATAAGTTGCATTAGCTAATTATTATTTAATAAATATTCCTATTCATCTCTTTTTAACAATCCATCAAAGTAATTTATAGCTACGAAAAATTATACGATTTAAATTTAAATCGAATTTTACAAACATATTAAATTTGTTTGCACATTGAACATCTGAAAAACAGAAAACTTGCATCTAAATTAAGGCACTGATAAATTACCAAAAAATACTTAAATACAATTAAATCATTGTTTAATATTACTTCCAAATTAAAAATATTAGGATGGAATCATAGTTTAGAACAATATCCTCCCAAAGGTATAATATTTGTGTGTTTCAAATATTATATAGGTATTTTGGGTGTATCCTAAACATATGTACGTTTCAGGCTGAATATGTTTGGGGCAAAATACTACAGAAGCAATTTTTCAGCGTGTATACAATTTTATAATATTTTCATTTTAATTTCAGCCAAATTCAATGTTCAAAATCATTAAAGGTTCCAACGAAAATTGTTCATGGATGTTTGGGGAACATATAGAAAGGTGAATCCACTATAAGTTTACAAATCGATAACAAATATACGAAACTTCAAATATTTCGATGGTGCGTTGGCCGGTTTATCTTCATACATACAACTAAAATACGGTTTTAGATTATAAAATGTTGAAAGTTATCCGTAATATGTGTTATACATTTATTGTACTTTCTAATATTAAAATAATAAAACTAATTTTTAGAAAAAGGAAGTGTTGTATTTTGAATTTATCGTGGAAACTTGTATACAAGAATAATATTTTCTAAGTATAAGTGACATTCGAATAAAAACAATGTAAGGAATTTTCCCTACATATTTTAAAAAACTTTATTTATGCTTTAAATTAATTACCAGTATATGCTTATATCAAGGACATACATTTTAAAATTTAATACGATAATGTTTTAAATTTTATGATATCAAAAGCACGAGGCATACTTCAATTTACGCCAAAACGTGCTTATTTTAAGACCAAACTTAATTAGTTTTATTACCAAATGTTCTTGATTCTATGAAATGCATCATCAAAACAAGTACTATTCATGTCTTTGAATTTACTATAAAACATTCTTATTTTTATAGCGATTGTCTTTGGCTCGAAATCATTGCCGAAATCTTGAACTTTACGACAAATTCTTAGATTTTCAGTACGCTTTTTTTTTTAGTGTACGAACATTATCCGGAAATAACATTGAGTGATCACGCAAATCGGTGCGAATTCTGACCCCCTTTATCACCCCTATCAACATTATATGTATGTGGTCTGTCCTGATGATCTTGAGAATCATTCTCGTGTCCATGTGAGTTCTGACTCAATATATCACCGCCATCAACGAATTCTGACCCCCTTTATCACCCCTATCAACATTATATGTATGTGGTCTGTCCTGATGATCTTGAGAATCATTCTCGTGTCCATGTGAGTTCTGACTCAATATATCACCGCCATCAACATTAGTCTGAAGAGGTCTGTCCTGATGACCTTGAGAATCAATCTCGTGTCCATGTGAGTTCTGACTCAAAATATCACCGCCATCAACATTAGTCTGAAGAGGTCTGGCCTGATGACCTTGACTACCTGTGTCCGTGGCACCCTTGCTTATAGCATTGTCTGGGGTAGAACTCAACCCAGGCGGTGGAGCAAGCGCGGAAGTATTTCCAGACCCTTCTACTTCTGCGATGCGGTTACTAAGTGAAGCCACATCTCCTCGCATCTTAACAATCTGATCCATGCAATTAGACATCATTTGCTTTTGTTGGCATAAAAGGCCCATCAAAAGCCTAAATTGATCCGGTGATGTAGAACCACCACTGGGGTTATCGCCATTCTCATGGAGCGCCATTCTTCTGTACTAAGCTGGTCTTGCGACATGTCGACTATTTTTTCCAACTTTCGAGAGAAGCTTAGAGAGCTATCACTATCATCTATGGTCAACTCATCCGGTACTCTTACCTTGGACACTGTACCTGTCTTTGTAGGCCCGCCAAAAATTAGATTAGCGCACCTATTAAAATAATCTGTAGGAATAAAATCTACCCTCCTCCCTATGCCGGTGTAAATTTGTTTCAAGGTGGATCCTAAGACCTGAGTTTCCGAAGCGCGTGTCACGCTCCTAGTCACTCGCCTATCCTGTGGCAAGATTTCATCAACTGAGTTTTCAGTTTGTCCTTTTGGTTTATCCATACAATAGTTTAAATAAAAAGTTCTAATCAAGGGATAACAATCCAACAAAATCCAAGAAATATTTCAAGTGTGCTTATCTTAAAATAAGTATCAAAAATATTTTATATATATATATATTTTTTAGTATGATCAAAAATTGTGTCGCTATAATCGGGTGCTGCAGTTGATTTCATTTATTGGAGGAAGAGAAAAAAGTGTAATTCGACCCCCATTTATATGAACAAGATATGAACACATCTTAAAAATACCCTAGAAATAAACAAAAATATTTAAAAGGTTGCTCAATATTTCCAGGAAATATAACCCACTCTAAAGAATCACACTGAAACGTTACCACACATTCCAGAGGGACTCTTTAATGAGATAACAAAAGTTAGGGACTCAAAACTGATTTTGTTGGAAACTATGGTTCAATTCGCTATCCCTAAACTAACACAAACTGTCTGAAGTCAGAACGAAACCTGCTGGCAATTTTCTAGCGCACTTCAAACTTCCAGATGTGTATTTCATACAAACAGTATCAATAAACAAAAACAAACCAGGTATCCTGTCGTTGGGCGCCATATATTACGTTTGCCTGGTGTAGGGTGTATATCTCAAAAGGTGTTGTTTGACACGGTGGATAAAACGGCTACTCGTCGGATTTGGGTGGATACTTAACACCGAGAGATACACAAACAAACATAAACATTCGTGTCAAAAATGTTATCTTTACTAATTCTAATAAGCAGACAGACAAAAATAAAGAGACATAAAAAAACAAGAATTTATTACACAACATGTATGGCCGTCGTTTTGATTTGAGCCTCCTACCCCATGTGTTGTTCAGCGAACTAACAGCCATGCATTGCCCTTGGCTCTATAAAATTCTGAGTAATACCCTATCAAAATATCGGTCCATCTGTCCGTCTATGTCATTATACTTTCAAATGCATCAAAATTACACTTCACGGCTCTAAACTACATCACCCGCAACACCCTGTATCGACACGAAAGAAAAAGATTACTCCGACATGATATTGTTGCCACTCAAGAGAACAAGATATTCATTCACAAAAGAACACCAAATTTCAATCAAATTCATACATGGTTTTATTTAAGCTTAGTAAAAGTACGAGTATTTGTAATAATCTTAAACATTAGTAGAACTTATTCTAAATGGATTTTATGATAGAAATGTATGCATTTATAAAATAGTTTAACTCTCTGTTATTTTTGCTTTATATCTCTCTCTTTCTCTTTGAGTTATAATTTTACTCACCCTTTTACAGTACTGGCCAATACTGAAAAAGAGTTAAAGAGAGTGTACAATTCTCTTTAACAGAGCAATTTCCTCAGTCTTTTTTCTTACTTATGACCTTTCTCTGTTACGATTTTTTTTTTTGTTTTGACGTTTATACCTATTTTTATTTTGTATGCCTTCTTTTTATTTCATCTTTATTTTCTTTGCCTCATTTTTTTTTGTTTTACATTCTTTGTAAGTACATTTAAATGTATGTATTATTTATTAATTAAGGTGTTCTTGTTTTTTTTTTCTTTCTTTTATTCTTATGTACATATGTATGATAAACATACTTATATATATAAATTGGATTTTTAACATATGTACATATGTATTTGAATAGTCTCTTTTACATATGTACATATATTATTGTAATTTTTTGCTTCAAATTCGCACTGCTATTTTCCTATTATACTTTTTATCTCGTTTTCTTGATTTATTTTTATATATACTACATTCGAAGGTGTTAATATTTGTTAGTTATGAAGGAGTACAACGGCTCTGCTCGAATTACGCCACTGTCTTCGCTGTTTGGAGTTTTCTTTTCTTAGCTGTATCTTACTCCGATCACCAACTAAATATATACAGGAGGCGAAGAGTTCACTTTGGTGTCTGCACTTGACTTTTTTGCACATGTTTTGTATTTATTCTATTTTGTGGTACAATATTATTTTACACTTTTGATAATAATATTTGATTTGTCAATATCTGTAAACTACCATTTATTTAATCAGATATATATTTTTCTTTTCAATGTTATATTTGTGTTGAAATTTGTTATTTAGAATACAATTTCGGGGAAAATTCATTCTCTATCTTTATTTTTTCTTCTTCTGCTTAATATGGTTGTTCTTTTTTCAGTCGACAAATCTTCTCAAAAAAATATCACGTGTCGGAAAAGTATTCTTCCTCTTTTTTTCTTGCTCCAATTCTAAGAACACTTACCAACACTTCTTGGATCCCGAGTTGTATTTCTAAAAATGAACCTCCTCATAACAACACTATAAGGGTGGGTTTTAGAGTCAAACTTAACTTTTATTTTCAGATAATTGAGAATATTCGATCTACTTTATTCCCGAAAGTACTACAAATAATCGGAAGAATATTGCTATACAACCAATCAGTTTTGAACACCATACTTGCTTTTAAGAGCACTTTTGGCACTAAGAGATAGATAATTGTAGAATCTCAGCCGATACATTACATTGTAGATGAGAACAGTAGGAATCACAACAAGTTAGATGATATATATGGGACGGACCTATATCTAAATATGAACCGATATCGCCCATTTGCAATCCCAAACATTCTGCAACTATAAGAAATATTTATACCAAATTTTATCAACCTAGCTGTATTATTACGGACTGTAGCGTGATTACAACAGACGGACGGACGTAGTACAGACGGACATGGCTAAATCGTCTTAGAATTTTACGACGATTAAGAATATATATACTTTATGGGGTCTCAGATCAATATTTAGAGGTTATTATACTTTTTATCTCGTTTTCTTGATTTATTTTTATATATACTACATTCGAAGGTGTTAATATTTGTTAGTTATGAAGGAGTACAACGGCTCTGCTCGAATTACGCCACTGTCTTCGCTGTTTGGAGTTTTCTTTTCTTAGCTGTATCTTACTCCGATCACCAACTAAATATATACAGGAGGCGAAGAGTTCACTTTGGTGTCTGCACTTGACTTTTTTGCACATGTTTTGTATTTATTCTATTTTGTGGTACAATATTATTTTACACTTTTGATAATAATATTTGATTTGTCAATATCTGTAAACTACCATTTATTTAATCAGATATATATTTTTCTTTTCAATGTTATATTTGTGTTGAAATTTGTTATTTAGAATACAATTTCGGGGAAAATTCATTCTCTATCTTTATTTTTTCGTCTTCTGCTTAATATGGTTGTTCTTTTTTCAGTCGACAAATCTTCTCAAAAAAATATCACGTGTCGGAAAAGTATTCTTCCTCTTTTTTTCTTGCTCCAATTCTAAGAACACTTACCAACACTTCTTGGATCCCGAGTTGTATTTCTAAAAATGAACCTCCTCATAACAACACTATAAGGGTGGGTTTTAGAGTCAAACTTAACTTTTATTTTCAGATAATTGAGAATATTCGATCTACTTTATTCCCGAAAGTACTACAAATAATCGGAAGAATATTGCTATACAACCAATCAGTTTTGAACACCATACTTGCTTTTAAGAGCACTTTTGGCACTAAAGATAGATAATTGTAGAATCTCAGCCGATACATTACATTGTAGATGAGAACAGTAGGAATCACAACAAGTTAGATGATATATATGGGACGGACCTATATCTAAATATGAACCGATATCGCCCATTTGCAATCCCAAACATTCTGCAACTATAAGAAATATTTATACCAAATTTTATCAACCTAGCTGTATTATTACGGACTGTAGCGTGATTACAACAGACGGACGGACGTAGTACAGACGGACATGGCTAAATCGTCTTAGAATTTTACGACGATTAAGAATATATATACTTTATGGGGTCTCAGATCAATATTTAGAGGTGTTACAAACGGAGTGACAAAATAAATATACCCTCCATCCTATGGTGGAGGGTATACAAATGTAGTTTTAGGTTAGGGTGGCAGCCGTATTTTTTTTACAAGCTCACATAGACCAGTTTAGGTCCCTAGTGTTACCACGGGCTGAAATGCTCCTCATCGAAACCAACCTGTTTGATATATAAATTTATCGATAGTACGAATATCATTACTGGAAAGATCTGTTAGGCTGCCTAAAAAGGCCGACCCCAGTATGTCCAGTCGTCATTTACTCAAAGCGGGACAGTCGCAAAGCAAGTGCTCAATGCTCTCCACTTCTTCCTCATCTCCACAGCTTCGGCAAAAGTCATTGGAGTCAATACCCAATCTTTTGGCGTGTTCGCCGATCAAGCAGTGTCCCGTTAGAACCTGTACTAACGTAGAAAATCGTTTCCTCTCTAGTACGAGGAGATATTTTGACCTTCTCAGGTCATACCTTGGCCAGGTTTGTCTAGCTACCCTGCAGGTGCCGATTTCTGTCCATCTTTCGTTGGACTGCCTGATTGCCTCTTGCCTAAGCCAAAGCTTGCACGTGGATAGTGGCGCACCAATATATGCAAATTCTTCGAGAATTTGTAATGTCGTGCAAGCAAGTTCATCGGCTTTGCAGTTCCCCGGGATATCCCTATGCCCAGGCACCCATATGAGGTGTATATTAAACTGCTCAGTCATCTCGTTAAGAGATCTGCGGCAGTCGAGGGCTGTTTGTGAATTTAGGGATGTTGCGTCCAGAGAATTGATGGTATCTGGTAGTCTGTGAGCAATATCCAGACTAAGTTCTTCACAGTGTACTCCGAAGCCAACCTTTTCATCAAGCTTCGAACCATCCGTGTAAAAGTGGAGATGGTTTCTATTACCTGGTATTCTGCCGACCAATTCATCTCTGGCGGGAATCATAGTGATGTAATTTCTCTCGAAGGTGTACACAGTTGGTATATAGTCCACTCGGTCGGTTACCATAGCACTACACTTTGATATCCTCATGTGGTCATAGTTCTTGTACCTCCACATTGATAGGCAGTTTAATCTTATTGCCGCTTTGGTTGCAACTTCTCTCGCCACAATATTAATCGGCAGTATATGGAGTAGGGCTTGTAGAGACTCGGTCGCTGTAGTCCTTAAGGCTCCGCTTATGCTCAGGCAGGCAGTTCTCTGAACCTTTGTTAGTAGGTTGGTAATGGTTAGTTTGTCAGTTGCCGTCCACCATACCACAATACCGTATAACAGTATTGGACGAACTACTGCTATATAAATCCAGTGGACGATTTTAGGAGAGAGTCCCCACCGCGACCCTACAGCCTTTTTGCAGGAATATAAGGCGAGGTTGGCCTTCCTTACACGTTCCAATACGTTAAGTCTAAATAACATTTTCCTATCTAGAATTATTCCTAAAAATTTTGCACTTTCAGAAAAGACTAGATCTGTTAAATTTATCCGAGGTGGAGGGTCCGCATGTGGGACATTATTCATCCTAGTAAAGAGAACCAATTCTGTTTTGTTGGGGTTAACGCCCAAACCGCTGCTTCTGGCCCATCCAGCCAACTTGTTCAGAGCCACCTGTAGGATGTCTCTGAGGACGTTTACGAATTTGCCACTCACTGCGATTGCCACGTCGTCCGCATATGCCACGACCTTGCAGCCACAACGTTCTGGATCTAGCAGGATTTCATTCACCGCTAGGTTCCAAACTGGTGGAGACAGTACTCCTCTTTGCGGGGTCCCTCTGTTTACAAACCTTGTTAGAGTTGTGGACCCTAGACATGCTGTTATGTGTCTTCTGGTGAGCAGACTTTGAATTAGTCTAATCAAACTAGTGTTAACTTTTAGATGTGACAGTGCCGCAATTACCGCATCTGAGCGAATGTTGTTAAAAGCCCCTTCTATGTCAGGAAATGCCACCATGGTGAATTCCTTGAAATGCAGGGACGATTCGATAGTGCTCACAAGTTCGTGCAGGGCTGATTCTGTAGACTTCCCCGTATTGTAAGCATGTTGGTTCACCGACAGGAGTGTTGGTTCACCGACAGAGTTTTCCCTAATGAAATAATCTAAAAGTCTCTCCAGACCTTTCAATAGAAATGAGGATAGGCTAATTGGTCTGAAGTCTTTTGGCCTAGTATGTGATATCTTCCCCGCTTTAGGTATGAATACCACTTTGGTATCCCTCCATCGATTCGGGATGTATGAAAGCCTGATACAGCCTACACAAATTTTCTCCAGCCAGGGGATAATGTACTTTAACATTTTCTGCATTTCTGCTGGAGTGATGCCATCTGGATTGATGCCATCTGCGCCTTTCTAAGCTCCTTCTTATAGATCTTGAGTTGCTCTTTATAGGCATCCCAATCATTAGCGACCCCAGTAGATTTAGCCTTATTGAATAGCTTGTTGCAGGTCTTTTTCATAGCCGTTAGCTCAAAAGTCCACCATTTGGGTTTAGTTTTACCCCTGTACCTTGTTTTTGGACAGGCTTCTTCAAGGGATCTATTGAATGATATGGTGATATGATCGACCAGATTATCCAGACCGGCTTTGTCATTCGGTTCGTGCAGAAGTTTAGAGTTGAGGACTTTCTTGAAATTCTTCTCATACAGATGCCACTTTGTCTTCCTTACATTTCTGTGGACGGCGGGTTTAGGCGCTTTTTCCGCGAGTTTGAACTCAATATAATGGTGATCTGAGAATGAGTGGTCGTCCAGTACATTCCACCCAATAATTTTGTCTGACAGCCGGTCAGTAGCAAACGTTACGTCGAGTACTTCTTGTCTGTCTTTAATTGTGAAGGTCGGTTTATTGCCTATGTTACTAAGGTTGGTAGTTAGAATAAAGTCAAGAAGCGAATCACCCCTATTGTTTATATCCGTACTACCCCAGATAGTATGATGAGCGTTCGTGTCTGCGCCAACAATCAGCTCGACCTCGTCAGATGTTGCTTCTTCTAATACTTCCCTGAATAGAGCAGTCGGTACTACAGATTCATAAGGCAAGTAGCTGGAGACCACCCAATATATGCGATTACCGATCTCCAGGCTAGCAGCTGTTTGGTCTTTACCACTTACAATTAGTCAGGAGAAAGATACTTAGATCTTTCCTGGCCAAAATGCAGGTTCTTGGAGTGCCTTCACAGTTGGCCACAAGCAGTTTAAAGTTGGGTGTCCTAATACCGCACACCCTTCCTCCCACTACGTAGGGCTCCTGTATCAGGACGATGTCTACTGCGCCTGTGGACAGGCGCAGCAATATAGCCGCTGAGGCTGCTTTAGCCCGATGGAGGTTAATCTGTAGAATTCTTACCATCATTGGTAATTGACAGATTAACATCCACCCCGACAAGGGTGTTATCGAACTCTTCGTCCGTATCGTCGAGAAGCATGTCCCCGCCAGATGCGTCAAAGAGTCCGGAGACTCCCCTCAGCCTCTCTGTGTCCGAAGTAGAGCTTTTGTCCTCAGAGAAGGACGTTGCAGAACTTCTGTTAGAGTTGGAGTCACCAGAAATAATAGGCGTGGGTACCTCCGCACTTCCAGAAAGTGCCACGGTGGACGACTCACCTTCTGCAGTGGGAGTTATATCCTGCTTGTATATCTTCAAGACTATAGTCTCGAAGCCATATTGTAGGGTTGCACTCGCACTTTGTATATGGGAGGTGGATTCAGCGTTTAGGATAAGATTGACCTGCCGCTTTTTACCATCCGCCTCACCCACCTTGCTGATTCTCCAATTATGGGCCGGCAGACCAGGATTGGAATCTTTTATTATTTCTAAGATGTCAGCCGGGTTGGAGGGCTCTTCTGTAACCCAGGTGATGGTTCTAGGGTGACTAGGGATGTTGTTTTTTCGACAACATCCAACTGGGCACCCGACCTTGTACAGGTCTACTGATCTGGCATCACCAAAATATAAGAGCTTTACTCTCCCCTGATGCCATCCTGCATCGTTGCAGATTGGTGGTTTGTCCGGCATTTCTCTACGGACATCGAGGTAATTAGCCATAATGGCTGATTGTACATGACTCCATTTGTCCTTGAGGATGGATCCATCCTCACTACTTCTGTCTATAACAGCCATCACTAGACTCTCCTTCGCCACTTCATTGAAGGGCTTGGTGAGTGTACTGTTGATGGTGACATTAGGGCCTCTTGCCTTTTTCGAAGGCAGGGGTTTATCAGGTGATCTGATTCGTTTTACTTTATTAGCCGTTAACACAGCTGAATTTGTGGCTCTTTCAGCCGACTCATTGTCCTTAGAAGCATTTATGACGCCTTTAGCACAGGTAAGTGACTCTTTTTGTTTTTCGGTAAGAGCCGAAACCTCAACAGCCTCCATCTTCGTCAAAACTCTGAGCGCTACACGATGCTCATTGTGCTTCCGTTTTGACGGTCGGACATGACGTTTTCCCCTCACCGCACCACCTGTTGTGAGTACTTGGGGGGATTTTCACCCTTTTTTGTGTGGTCGGCTTTGGCCAAGACCAACGGACGGACAGTCGGACGATTGGGGAATCGCGCTCCATCGGAACACGAAGGCATCCCCGTCAAGAGAATTTATTTTTTATTTTGTCTGTATTAGACCGTAATAGCTACTACGATGTAGGCCTTACGGACTTTGTACAGATTTTTGCTATTGCGTAATAGGTACTGGTAACTATCCGCTATGTGATAAACACGTCCGTTCACTGCGAATGATCAGCAACGATGGTCAGCAGCATCACTATGCTATGGAAATTTTGTAGTTAAAAACGTTGTGTCATTGGGGTGTATACACAATAATACTGCTCAAATGCAACTATCAAATTCCTTCAGTGATGTCCGGTTTCTACAATCTTTCCGTACGAAAACACGGTTAGAAAGTTGGGAATGCGAAGTAAAATGAATGGCTCTGTCTGCAAAATGTTTAAAATACGAATGACTCCTGGCTTTGGAGTAAATTTCTATTGCCTCTTCTTTTTGGTCTGTCCAGAATATTTTCAAAAATATAATTCATACATAATATCGATATTGCTCTGAAATCCACTACAAATGTAGAAAAACAAAATTTTTCTAGAATGGGGATGAAAAGTCAGCTGTTTTTTGATTACTGCGTATTTGGGTACAGCGCGCGCTAAAAATTATCCGTAGAGCGTTTTTTGTCAGACGCTGACGCATTCACTGGTATTTAAGAGACACCCTTAAATACCAGTGCATGATACAATAATAGAAGGTAAAATCACTTGCCCAACAACAAAACTCGGATACAACCCTGTGCCGTGTTTTCGTACAATAACCTGTCAAAGTTGGCAGCCGACTCGAACAGCTGACCAACAATTCGTTGTCAAATAGTTTTTTTGTTTGACATTTAATTTTATTTTAAAAAGATAATTTTTTCTAATATTTCAAACTTACGTGGAATTAAACTATAATATAAATCTTGTGAATTTATTTTTATTCCGTACAATAAGTTATCGCTTGTATAGGGATACACAAACAATGTAAGTTTGTTCTTTAAGAAACTATAAACTTAATATAATTTCCTCATTTTAATCTCGGAAGGGCAGACGTTTGGAATCTATTGCCAATATCTTACATAGCAATGTTTTTGCTGGTACAGTATTAAGTGGAATTGATGATTGATACAATACTGCCCGATCGAACATTCCAACGATTTTACTTGTTTGGAATAAATTTTTTAAAAGGATTGTCTCTTCTGAGCTTGTTCTTACCAATGAGTGGCGAGAGGCATAAGCTGAATTTGGCAAAACGTGTCACACATATCATTCATAACAGTGAAAAGGCAGATCAGGAAAAATAGAGCTGGGAATGCATAACGTGGAGGACGCCCGGCCTCTCGCGCATTGGGGTTTACTCAAAATGCCGACAACAAGATCCTTTATGGCAGACATGGCCTTCTGATGACGTAGAAGACTTTGCGTTGAGAGCTACCCATCATGTTAAACTAATTTTCAGGTCGTATTTTTTCTATTTGTGAAATATATTAATAACACAGTGCAACAACCAAAATGGGAATGGGATGAAACCAATTGCAAATGAATGTTGACATTATCCCTAACAAAACCCTCAAGGGTTTTTTTCAGTTCAGTGCTAGATTTTTTTTACACGCATTTGAAGTTGGCAATTTTGAACCGCTTTTTCAATGAAAATCGACAAGAAGTAGCACCATTTGCATGTCAGCGCCATCTATCGTGAGTTGTAGGTAATAAATGATTTCCTCGATCTCAAAAACCGTAAGATACCCAAACTTTACATGATAATAAAAAGAAATAATCATTATTTTATCAAATTTTCAATGATCTTTTCTTGTTAGACAGCATTCCAATATCACCAACTTCAAATGCGTGTTAAAAAAAAATCTCGCACTGACCTGAAAAAAACCCTTGAAGGTTTTGTTATGGATAATGTCAACATTCATTTGCAATTGGTCTCATCCCATTCCCATTCGGAAAGTTCGATTTTGTATCACAGTGTAATTAGTATATAGATATATGAACCATTTATTAAAAATATGATGAACGAATAATGTAAAATGAATTAAGCATTGTTTTGTTCCTTTACATTACATACAAATAATAAGAAGAATAAAATAAGAATTGTCCGTCATTTATTCAGTTTTATCAAAATGGGTGTTCTCTTCACGTGATCCACCTAGTTTACCATTTGGTCTACAAACAAAATCGTTAACTTTGAGACGATTACAATCCATATGAGTTCCAAGAACGTCCAATGCATATTGAAAAATTTGCTGTTTGATGTGGATTTTGGGCCGACGTCGTCATCAGTCCATATTTCTTTGAAAGCGACGTTCAGCGCACATTATCCTTAACGCCGAGCGCGGTCGATGCTTACCAACTTCTTTTGAGATGAATTGGATGATATGAACACCAACATGTGGTTTTAACAGGAAGGCACTACGGCCACAAAACTCATGGTCATCTTACGAGGAGGTGATGTGAATTTTCTTAAATGGCAGGTCTTTGAGAATATTCTACAAACCACTGTAGCCATCAAAGCGATCACAACCCTTGATATCGGTAAAATTCAGCATGCTTCATGCGCCAGTCATGGGAAATTGGAAAAAGCCGTGGCGGACATTTCTAAGAAATATTCCATTTATAATGACATCAATAGGCCTTTTAAGCGAAATTAATAAAGTACACACATACACACTTTGCTAATTTACATTTATCTATAGGAAATGTTAAATAAAATGTACATTATTTTTAATTTGCGTAAATTTTATTTGTACACTACATTTTTAAAACGCTCACAACAACAGTAAAATGTAAACAAACAATCAAACGTCATCTATGAGTTTGACAGTTCATTGAGCTCTTAAAAAGGCGAGAAAATCTTTGCCTTCTCAAATTTCTAACAAAGTTTTGTTTATATGTTTTAATCAAAATAAGAATATGAGTGCATAAATTATGTTAATAAATACATTTGCAGTTGCCTATTTGTGTTTGCTATGCAAGATGCTGTTTTTTCATTAGAGAAGTACGGAAATATTAGTGATCGAGGAGTATCTAAAAAACTTGGTTTTGTCCACCGAAGTCAAATCATGTTTCTTGAACTCATACTGGTGGTGCAAGATGTAAGGACAGATAATTCTCCCCTTCCTTTGCAAACGCCAACCACATCTATCGAATCTGTCGGTTCCCTGGTGGCCACTCGCCAGGTTGAAAATAAATGGAAATCAAATTCTGTCATATAGTCATGCTTTAAAGTAGATAATTGTTTATTGACCAGTTTCAATTGATATTTCCAAATGTCTTCGTTGAAAGTGGAATTCAATACGTTGCAGTATCGTAAAGCTATTGAAAAAAACTGTTCGGAACAAGCTCGTGTCATATGCTTCATTGTAGGAAGAACAAACACCTGGACTAACGATTTTCCTTGGTTCGATCCTAACAGAATCAAAATGTGTTTAAATTTCTTCATGAAAATTGGTTCATAGCCTCCAAACAGCATGAATAGGTTCCCCATGTTTCTGTTGAATGAATAAACATTAAGACAAAAATGCTGGTACATATTTTAAAGTTTTGGCATTTACTTGGTGTAGACAACTCCAGATAAGTTGCTTGCCATGTGCCCTCCTTGATTTTTATATAATTGCAGTGCCGCTCCATCTGTTTTGCATTCCATAAATGGGCTGTGTCCCAGCTATTTCAATAAATTTTTCGCTGTAAACATGAAAAGCACATTTTAATATAAATTTGAATAGTAAAATCTTAAATTCTTACCGGTGTGTATTTAGTATTTCCAGCAAATTCAACATTTAAACTTTTCAACTTCGTGAACTGTTCCAAATAAAAAAATTAAATGCAGTTTGTCATCTGTTTGTATTTTGTTGCTGTTTTGTTATCTTTCGTTGTTGTAAGCGCTCTGTCAAGTTCGGATTTTTTGAAATTATCCGCCGTATCCGTGTGCGTATTTGGGTAGCTGTAGTACATTTTCATACATTTGAAATCGAGTTTGACTGACCGTCGCTCGATTATGGGAGTGACCCAAAGACTATTTTAACAAAATGAGTTAGGAATCGATTCTATATGATTGATGTGCCCCCTTTCTGAATCTGCAATCCGTTTTTCTATATGGCATATGAGTGAAGAGATATCCAGCCCCATCTTTGCTTCACATCCCCATTTGTGAACTTAACAAGATATTGTTTAGTTCTACATCCACCTTTTTGGTCTTTCCACCAAAATTGACATAGAAAATAGAAAACACTTTTCTGCGATGTTGTTTTGCCGCATGTCATTAATAAACCGTAGAACACAAGAGAAAGACAAAAATTCTCTTCATATTCATAAAATAGTCGATAACAAATTATTAAAAATGCAATACCAAACAATCTCTTCGTAAACATGAGTAAAATATCAAGTTTTAATAATTAAGCAAGGGACATCTTATTTTGTGATTATTCAAAAACTTCATATTACTTTGACCCACCTGTAGTATTTGACACAAAATTAGTAGTGAATAGTGTGTCAGGTCACACAATAAAAATTTCATTTTTTAGTAAATGTGTAATAACTTTAAATATATTGTATAAAAAGGTATACCAAATATTATATTTGTTTATTATAAATGTAGTTATTGATGTCTACGCTAAAAAAGAACATCTATCGTGTAGATATCGAAGAAAATATACGTAAATTTTCTTTATAGTTTTTCTCTAAAAAAGGTTTTTGGTTGTTGGGTCACTCCAATAATCGAGCGACGAGACGCAGGACGCATTCACTGGTATTTAGGAGATACCCTTAGGTGTAAACGAGGAACGCGCGAGTCTGCATTTACATGATACTTTTTTTGTAAGTATTAAGTTCCTATTTGTATTGGCTGAATGTTCAGCGGATAATCGGCGTTTTGTGGGAGAGAGAGGCAGTCGGCAAGAGGGGAGAAAAAACTCTCCCATACTCGGCTGAACGTTTTACGTTTTTCATTCGCAGTGAAGTTAGCTGCAAATTATTTTCACATTTTGACATTTCGCTTTATTTTTTATTCGTTGATTTCTGTTCAGGTATTCGTATTAAAAAAAAAGAAGTTTTTAAGCAGTTTATTTACTCATATTTTTCCTTTTTATTCATCTTTATTTTTCTGAATACACATACATTAAAAAATACGACACGATACACAACTTTTTTCATCTGTTCAAAATGGCAGAATGTCAGAAGCTACGATGAAAAAAGTTCTTGCCGACACAGAATTCATCGTCTAAACGCAGAGGCAAGTTTAAAAGAGAATTAGCCGATTATCTGCTGAAAAAAATTGCCAGTCTAAATAGTGACTAAGTATACTTATCGGCTTTTTCTGGTCGAGAGAGGCAGTCGGAAACGGGGGGAAAACAAGTACGTCGTACTCGTACTTGTCGTAGTTTTGTGTTTTTCGTTCGCACTTGCAAACAACAACAATACACACAGGAAAAGCCGAAACAAAACAAATGAAAATAAGTATAAGTATTGAAAAAAAGTACGCGTGTGAACGTAAAAGATCGTCGATAAGTTACTTAAAAAAAGTACCATGTAAATGGGGACCGATTTTGAGAGTGGATCGCACGACCCCGAGAGACGATCACACCGCAAAATTGACATCCAATTACAAGCAGGGATGGCAGATTAATTCCTTGGAAAGTACTCAACTACTACTTCTAAAGCTCAAGTGGTACTAATTGAAATAATTTAAGGAAGTCGTGCTACACACGATGCAATTTTTACCAAGCAAGTGTTAAAGTTTTTAGAAAATGCTGTCTCGCGTACCTAGTTACCATCGACATAAATTGTATTCAAATTAAATTAATTATGATAGAAAACGTAAGCCGAGAGTGTGTGAATTAGGAAAATAAAATATCATCTGATTTTTGTCTATGTAAACAATTTCTAAACAATAGATAAATCAAATAGTACTGGAACGGTCGTGAGGATACTTTTGAAAGTGAAAAGGTACTGAAAAAAGTAATAAAGTACTATCTTTTTCCATACCTGCTTATTGTACGACTTTGTCTGTTGCGAAAACGATTTTAGGACACCTCATAAATACCAGTGAATACGTCCGGCGTCTGTCAAACTCGTGTTTAAATGTACTACAGCTGCCCAAATAATTATTTGGGGGTAGCTATAGTACATTTAAATGCATTTCAAATCGAAAATCATATATGCGGAGTAGCTGTAGTACATTTAAATACATTTGAAATCGAGTTTGACAGACGTCGGACGCATTCACTGGCATTTAAGAGATACCCTTAAGTGCGAAAAACTCGGAAGCAGCGTTACCGTTGTGCGACTAAAGTGGCATATTTACCCCTTTTTTTCAGCCGTGCTACTTTCGCGCCCCTTTTATTTTTTGATACTAAATGTGCCCCTTTTCGATTTTTTGTGCCACTTTTTGGCTTTTGTAGAAAATCAGCTTTTTATACTCTTATAACAACACTTTCGTACTAACGTACGGAAATGCCTCACGCGCTACTTTCTGAATTAGGTTATTTAATGGGATATACGCATATGCTAAAACGATTTACATTTATCTTTTGTATGTGTATGCATATGAGAATTTATTTCCACCGTTTCATCTTATTGGTAAAAAATTCTGCGAATAGGTCGGCGTCTATGCAACAACACAAATAATTTGAGTGATTTCTTTTTTTTTCAATTCAATTCTTTATTTTTATAACATTTCGTGGTTTACATTTGTTTTCTTCTCTTATAAAGAGTTTAGGAAAAAAATAGTTCCTTTTCTGCTTAATTTAGATTTGTAATTTTAGGCATTGTGAGTTATGTATTATTACATTACATTTTAATTTTTGATATGCAAGTAAAAAAGTATATAAAAACCTTTGAAACTTTGACTAGATATGGATTTTAACTTAGAAACTACAATTCTGATGAAACTAATTCATTAATATGGTTATATCGCGATGAAGAACATCTCGCTTTAAAATTGGTGTTGACTTTTTCAAGTCTATCATTAATGAGTAGAAAGCCGGATAAGGTATGTAGTCGTTGAGTGGAATAATGCCATGGCAGGTTGAAAATCATTTTAAGCAACTTGTTCTGGACAACTTTTTGTAGATGGCAGCTCGCCGACGACGCCCATAGCGGTGCACAGTAAAACATTATTGGTAGGAATATCGATTTTATTATTATTTTTTTGTTTTCCTTATTCAATTCAGACTTCCTGTTAATTAGTGGGTACATTGTTCTAATAGTTTTGTTAAGTTTGTCAACGGTGTGAGATATATGATCACCAAAATTTAGTTTTTTGTCAAGCATGACTCCCAGGTATTTGACATTGTTTTCCCAAGTTATGTTGTGGTTCAAGAAACGAAGTGGGGTTTGAGGCAAGAAACACGATTTTCGCTTTCTTGTAAAATATATAGCCTGAGTTTTTTCTGGATTAACGGCTATATTCCACTTATTAAAATATTTATTTAATTTGACCAGACCTTTCTCTAGACTTTTTTCTATGTTGGTGGAATATATATCGGAACTCATTATTGAGGTATCATCTGCAAATATTGAAATGACGTAGTTTTCAATCACAGGAATATCGGCTGTGAATATGTTGTATAGGATAGGAGATAAGCAGGAACCTTGCGGACAGCCATTTGGGATGACAATTTGTTGAGAGTTGGTTTTGCCAATGTAGACGCTAAACTTCCTTTCACTAAGAAAACTTTGAATAAGTTTTATAACTTCTAATGGGAATCCAAATTTGTGCAACTTATATAACAAACCGTTATGCCATACGCTGTCAAATGCTGCCTTAATATCATACCTGTTGATAGTGATCTGTTAAAATTTTGATGCACAGTCTTCTTTATTTTCACGAGGGGCTGACAAGTGTTATGCTCAAGTCTAAACCCAAACTGTTCTTTGGGCAATGTGCAGTTTTTTCCATAAGCTCAGTAATTCGCTCTTGGATAACTTTCTCCAAAATTTTGCTTAGAGACGAAAGTAAGCTAATGGGCCTATATGAATTAGGATCGTACAGAGGTTTATTTGGCTTGGGTATAGGAATTGTTTTTGAACACTTCCACTCCCGAGGGAAATAGCCTAGTTTTAAGCAAGCATTTATTAACAATGTTAGAAAAATTTTGCCATTTTTGGGTAACATTTTTATGCATTTATTGCTTATTCCATCCTCACCGGGAGCCTTTTTGTTTTTAAGCTTGTTAATTATATACGATATTTGTTCTATTGGAACTGGTCTGACATTTTGAGGAATTGTTGTTTCGTTGATGCTGCGAACATAATTATTTACCTCATTTGTTGTAATATCATCGCTAAGTTTTGATGAAATATTATGATTTGAGAGAAAATTCTCTGCAAGTATTTTACATTTGTCGTCCAGCGTATAGTATGTGTTATTATTGTGTACCAGTGGAGGCATGGTTTTAGATTTTTTCTTCAGAACTTTTGTTATTTTCCAAAAAGGAGACGAAGCTTTATCCAGCGAGGACAATCTGTCCTTCCATTTTCTGTTTCGGAAAAGAGATAATTCTTCCGAAATTCTTTTGTTTATCACATTCATGTGAACTCTATCGCTGACATCTCGGTATCGCTTCCAATTTCTTTTAAAAAGGTTTCTGTATTGAATAAGTTCTATAATGTTATGAGGTATTGACATCATTTTTGGTAGGACTCTACGTTTTGGCACGCTGACATCAACTGCAGTATTTATTAAATCCTTAAATTCATCAAACATGCGGTTTATATAATTTACGGATAAGTCATCTTCATATGATAGTCTGGAATTCCTTGTGATGTGTCTCTTGAAGAGTTTCCAATTTGCTTTGCTGAAATCATAAAACCAATTTTCTGAAAAATCACATTTTATGTTTATCTCCGTGGTTATCGGAAGATGATCGGACGAGAGGTTGTTCATAATCTTCACAGAACGTAGTTGATGATGGATATCTGTTAGGAAAAAGTCTAGCGTCGACGCTTGCCTTTTCGGATCTGAAGGTATGTTCCACTGGAAACATTATATCGTAGTGATTAGTTTGTAGTTTATCAAACAGGATATTTCCCCAAACATTGCTTCTTTGACAACCCCAAAAATTGTGTCTGCAGTTAAAATCACCTCCAAGTACGAAATTTTTAGATGAAGTCAATTTATGAAGGTCTGATACGAATTCTTGTTTATATTGGGTACCATTTCTTGGAGAGCCTCCGGGGAAGTAGCAGGAGTATATGTCGATAGCTCTATCATTTATATATAATTGAACTCCAATATTTTCAATATGTGTCGTATTTTTGGGACCCAGGAATTTATGTTTAAGAGTTTTCCTAATAAGGACAGCAACACCACCTCCTCGTCTATCATGGCGATCGTAACGATAGCAGCAAAAGTTTTGATTTTTTATTGAAATGGTTGGATTTAGCCAAGTTTCACATAAAAGACATATATCAATATGAAATGTATCTAAGAGATGGAATAACTCTTCAGTTTTGTTCCGAATACCTCTGGCATTCCAAGAAATTATTTTCGTTGTTTCCTTCAATTTAAAAATTTAAATGCGAGACCTGTGATAACTTCAAATTGGTCTAATTTTGTTTTACAATTTCTCAGCTTAGAAATTAATTCAAAAGTTAATGTTTTTAATTCTTCATTAGAGAATAAATTATTATTATTTGGTATGGATTGTTGTACATTTGACCATGTATTTGATTGTGACGATACTTGATGTAAAGGATTTTGGAAATTTTGGGCATAATTTTGATGATGCATTGGAGCAAAAGTATGGTAGTTGCGAGCAACCCTTTTTGGTTGTTGACGTTCCCTAATTTCGAGATATTTCATTCTACTTGGACATTCTTGGGACATTGATTTGTGCTCACCACCACAATTTGCGCATTTAGTAAAATTTTCTTTACATGAAGTAGTTTGATGGTTCCCAGCACAATTGGCACAAAACGTTTTCACTCTACATCTGCTGGAACCATGGCCGAACATTTGGCAGTTATGACATTGTGTCAATTTATTTTGACCAGGTTTTTGGTACTCCCATTTTACTTTCATATAATCTAATGAAGAGTAGTTTTCCCTCAACTCTTTTAGAGTAACAGATTTTCGCTCGAAATATACTACGTATATTATCTGCTCCTCCCGATTTTCAGATTTGCGTACAACAATCTTCACATCAATACATTTCAGTCCCTTTCCAATTAGTTGCAGTTTTACTTTTTGTGGATCTTGTTTTTCTAGACCCAGAAGGATAGCTTTGTATGGCTTATCATATTTGGTACCATAAGTAAAATGCTCAATATATGGTGAAAATTTTTTTTTTCGAATCAGTCGGCGTTTATAAAAAAATCCAATTTGTTTTGCTTGTGGTTTCTTAAATGTAACAAATATATGGATAAGTATTTTTCATTAGGTTGATGTACATAAACTTATAAGTTTTTTTTTCTAAACAGATTTATTGTGAGATCAAAAAAACTCAATGCAAAACACATCTGTCCCAAGCACAGATCTAATTAGAATAATAAATAAATAAAGAAATGTATGTGATAAAATATATTTAGTATACATCATAAGAAGTTTTCTATAACATTGTATTTTTTGTTTAGTTTTCGTGTAAATGAATGCATTTTTTAATGTTACCTACTTATTTTTTATGTTAAGCTTTGTTTTTTTATTGTTGTTTTCTTTAAATAAAAACCTTAAAATTGATCCCCCTTTTTTAATGATCAGTTGCCCCTTTTTTCGAAAAAATCCCCTTTTTGTGCCCCTTTTTGAAATTTTCCAACGGTAACGCTGCTCGGAAGAGGATCAAACGCAACGTCACGCGACAGATTGTTTAGACGTAAACAGGCCCTAATTCTGGCTAGTTACACGTATATTTAAACTGATTTTAAAATACGTACTTTTTGGGTCGAAAAGTACCTATTTCGAACGATTTTTGTACCATTTGGATCCTCTTAATTATCATCCCTGCTTAGTTTTATACAGTTGAGTAGAATATGAAAATAAATTGAATTGAATAACTTCATTGCATACACATATATTTGTTATTTTCTCTGAAATGGAAAATTTAAGCGAAAAATCTTCTGGTGGTTTCGGAGGAAATGATAACATGTCGACTATTGTAATTAATGTAGATAAATTGTAAGTTCCCTCGCAGAATTTCGAAAGACTTAAGACACGAACCGGAGGCACTTATACTGTTTTTCCATTTTTATTTGTCAAGAACTTGGTGGTTGGTATTCACCACGGTTGTAGTTCTGACAGCCGGGACGAGATATTACAAAGTGACTGAGCCTGATCATGTTTGGTAAGTAAGCTTACGTCAGTAATAAATCGCTTTGATTGGAATGGAATATTTAGCAGTTTCAGTGCCGATAATCATCGAATAATTTTTTAAATCTGTGGTCACAGGCAATAGCCGCCTAAGTCGAAAATTATGCTTTCGTGAAACAAATCACTGTGGGACCTCATTACGACAAGTCAAAATGTTTTAGGACAAACAAAGAATCATCGACGACATTTTAACACAAGTGCCATAAATGTCATGCATGACACTGTCTTGTAGCAAACCATTGATGATCATTTAAGGGACACTGTTTTGTAACAAATCATTGAAAATATTGAAAAAAGTATTTTTTTCTTCAGATTGATGGCAATGTTTAATGTCACACATCTTTTTTTGTCAGCTCACATGGACCAGTTTAGGTCCCTAGTGTTACCACGTGCTGAAAGGCCCCTCATCGAAATAAACCTGTTTGTTCATGACAATAGTTTTAAAGGTGGTCTCAATCTACCAACTGATTAAATTTTTTTTGTTTTGGCGTGTTTGACAGCATTTTGGTTGTTCAAACTCATTGTTTATATTCGAAATGTTTGTTTACATATTTTGACAGCTGCGGGGTGTATAAATTGAAATAGAAAAAAATTAGTACAAGGCGGGAAAAAATAATACTGAGTGGAAAAATAAAATATATAAAGTGGAAAAAAATAACAAAAATTTATTGTTATAAATATATTTATTGTTATGTAATACATATATTATAAATTTAAATTTTTAACAAGGCATACATTTTTATACATACAGTACATTTGTAACGACGTTTATGCTTTGCCAAGGTTGCTTTTCCGGGGCTTTTTTACTTTTTCTTCCTTACTTAAGGGAGATTCTTGAAGACGTTCTAAAGCCACCACTGACAGACGCAGCGTTCGAGGAATGCTTGTGACGTTTCTCATTTTTGTTTAGGCTGCTGAATGGTTTGCATACTTTTTCCTGTGGCCGCCGTTTCTTGATTTACACTCGCTAATTTGCAGCAGAACTCTTGCATTTTTTCACCGTTATCTATAGAGTTCATATCCAATCCAATAGCAAATGTTCTTGTATTTTGCGTTCCTTGTGACGTACTGTTGGAAAACCGGCACGATTAATTTCAAGTTCAAATTTACTCCATTTTTATTCAAAAGAGATTTTACAACCTGTTGACCGTTAGTTTTTGCTACCACTTCTGGGCACTCTTGTTCATGTCCAACAGAGGAGAATCAACTTCTGACTATAGCCGTACTCCCCGAATCGGTTAGTTTAGTCATGGGTGGTATTTGTATCTCAAATTCTGCTGAATGTTCAGTCGGTGGACACGAAGATGATTCAGATTCTATTTGTAGGGCAGAGGAGAGTTGTGTTTTGTTTTAACAGTGAGCGTCAAATCTTCGGCGTGATTGGTGGCAATACGCCAGACCAATCTATCCAAGCGGTAACTTTTTTTGTTACAGCCTCCGTTACCTGCATTCATCGAATGAGTGCTATTGGGTGGGGAGAGAAATTTGCTGATAAAATCTAGTGTACAAAAACGTCCAGGCGGCAGGGAAGGATTTTAGCTATGGCAAAAAATGCGCAGCGTTGTACTGACGTTTTGTTGTTGGGCTAATGAGACTACCTTTACAATTATTGTATAATGCTGCTTGATATACTATTTTATCGATAGTACGAATATAGGTACCGGAAAAATCCTTTCAGACTGACTAGAAAGGTCGACCCCAGTATGTCCAGGCGTCTGCAGAAGTCATTGGAGTCAATACCCAATTTTTTTTTGGCGTGTTCGCCGATCAGGCAGAGTTCTGACAGAACTGATACTAACGTAGACAATATTTTCCTCTCTAGTGCGAGGAGATATTTTGACCTTCTCAGGTCTACCCTCCAGGTGTCGATTTCTGCCCATATTTCGTTGGACGCTCGTCTCTTGCCTAAGCCAAAGCTTGCACGTGGATAGTGGCGCACCAATATATCCTAATTCTTCGACAATTTGTAATGTCGAGAGCTGTTTGTGAATTTAGGGTTGTGGCCTCCAGAGAATTAATGGCAGCCTGGCTGTCCGAGTGAATGACCTTTTCATCAAGCTTCGAACCATGGTGGTTTTTATTACATGTTATTCCGCCAACCCATTCATCACAGGCTGGCATCATAGTGATGTAGTTCTTCTTGAAGGTGTACACCGTTGGTATATAGTCCACTCCTCGGTTACCTTGGTATCGTCATGTGACCGTAGTTCTTCTACCTCCACATTGATATGCAGATTAATCTTAGCTTGCAGAGACTCATCTCTATAGCCCTTAAGGCTCCGCTTAGGTAGTTCTCTGAACCTTTGGTAGTTGGTTTGGTGATGGTTAGTTTGTTAGTTGCCGTCCACCATACCACAAAACCGTATAACAGAATTGGACCAACTACTGCTTTATATATACAGGGTTTTCCAACAAGAGGTGTTATTTTGAAACACCCATTATTTCGGTAGCTGTCACCTTTGAAGCTTTTATTCATTGACATTTGACAAGTAGAAACTACGCCATTACTAAAAATGGAACGATACACAATTCAGCAACGCATTGACATTATTAAAATTCGAAAATCATCGAAAAATCATCTTGACTGAGAGGCCCATTTCCACCTCTGTGGCTGCGTTAACAAGCAAAATTGTCGCATCTGGGGCTCGGAAAACCCAAGAGTTGTTGTTGAGAAGCCTCTCCATCCTGAACGTGTGACTGTTTGGTGCGGTTTATGGTCCGGCGGGTCATTGGACCTTACTTTTTCGAAAATGAGGTTGGATCAACAATTACGGTGAATGGATTGCGCTATCGAGAGATGATGTGGCGCTACGTTCCACACAAGCAACGAAACCATTGCTCTGTTACGGGAAAAGTTTCCGGACAGTGTTATCTATCGAAGAGGTGATCAGAATTGGCCACCGAGATCTTGTGATTTAACACTTTGCGACTTCTTCCTTTGGGGCCACGTGAAAGATAAGGTCTACGCCAACAGCCCAGCGTTGATACAAGACCTCAAGGATAGAATTCGTGAGGCTATCGAGGACATAGGGCAGCCACTTTGCGATTTAGTTATGGAAAATTTCATGAAAAGGATATACATAGTTCTGTAAGCGAGCTCGTGGTGGCCATTTGGCTGATGTTGTTTTTCATTATTAACGGCATACCTTCCTCTTTATTATGAAATAAACATCCGATCATTTATCTCAAAAAATTGCATTTTTGCACACTGGTCCCAAATCCACTTTTTGTGGGATAAATATGAAGGAATGTATATACAGCCCTAAAAATTTGCATATCTGATAGTCATAACACGCATAACAAATGGACAAAAATTTGGACCGATCTGGCCACGCCCACTCCCACCTCCCGCACAAGCTTGTTGTTTGTACGCTTAGTGCTGGTTGCAAATGTGGTCCAATTTGCATGAAATTTGGTATGGATATGTTTTTTGTACCAAGGGCTAATCATATATGGGTTAGGTTAGGTTAGGTTGAAGAGAGGAGACGTTTAAACGTCTCATGTCCATGGACATACACTTAAGCCAGTGGTTCGGCCTGTTGTGCGCTCCTTATTTATGATCTTTTTATACCTCACGAGTTACAGAAAATCGGTACTAGACACGAATTTTCTCAGTATCTTCCAGTCAATTTCTCTGAGATGAGTCAAGTCTGGCAATATGTCGGACCCGAAAACGTAAGCCGAGAGTGTGTGAATTAGGAAAATAAAATATCATCTGATTTTTGTCTATGTAAACAATTTCTAAACAATAGATAAATCAAATAGTACTGGAACGGTCGTGAGGATACTTTTGAAAGTGAAAAGGTACTGAAAAAAGTAATAAAGTACTATCTTTTTCCATACCTGCTTATTGTACGACTTTGTCTGTTGCGAAAACGATTTTAGGACACCTCATAAATACCAGTGAATACGTCCGGCGTCTGTCAAACTCGTGTTTAAATGTACTACAGCTGCCCAAATAATTATTTGGGGGTAGCTATAGTACATTTAAATGCATTTCAAATCGAAAATCATATATGCGGAGTAGCTGTAGTACATTTAAATACATTTGAAATCGAGTTTGACAGACGTCGGACGCATTCACTGGCATTTAAGAGATACCCTTAAGTGCGAAAAACTCGGAAGCAGCGTTACCGTTGTGCGACTAAAGTGGCATATTTACCCCTTTTTTTCAGCCGTGCTACTTTCGCGCCCCTTTTATTTTTTGATACTAAATGTGCCCCTTTTCGATTTTTTGTGCCACTTTTTGGCTTTTGTAAAAAATCAGCTTTTTATACTCTTATAACAACACTTTCGTACTAACGTACGGAAATGCCTCACGCGCTACTTTCTGAATTAGGTTATTTAATGGGATATACGCATATGCTAAAACGATTTACATTTATCTTTTGTATGTGTATGCATATGAGAATTTATTTCCACCGTTTCATCTTATTGGTAAAAAATTCTGCGAATAGGTCGGCGTCTATGCAACAACACAAATAATTTGAGTGATTTCTTTTTTTTTCAATTCAATTCTTTATTTTTATAACATTTCGTGGTTTACATTTGTTTTCTTCTCTTATAAAGAGTTTAGGAAAAAAATAGTTCCTTTTCTGCTTAATTTAGATTTGTAATTTTAGGCATTGTGAGTTATGTATTATTACATTACATTTTAATTTTTGATATGCAAGTAAAAAAGTATATAAAAACCTTTGAAACTTTGACTAGATATGGATTTTAACTTAGAAACTACAATTCTGATGAAACTAATTCATTAATATGGTTATATCGCGATGAAGAACATCTCGCTTTAAAATTGGTGTTGACTTTTTCAAGTCTATCATTAATGAGTAGAAAGCCGGATAAGGTATGTAGTCGTTGAGTGGAATAATGCCATGGCAGGTTGAAAATCATTTTAAGCAACTTGTTCTGGACAACTTTTTGTAGATGGCAGCTCGCCGACGACGCCCATAGCGGTGCACAGTAAAACATTATTGGTAGGAATATCGATTTTATTATTATTTTTTTGTTTTCCTTATTCAATTCAGACTTCCTGTTAATTAGTGGGTACATTGTTCTAATAGTTTTGTTAAGTTTGTCAACGGTGTGAGATATATGATCACCAAAATTTAGTTTTTTGTCAAGCATGACTCCCAGGTATTTGACATTGTTTTCCCAAGTTATGTTGTGGTTCAAGAAACGAAGTGGGGTTTGAGGCAAGAAACACGATTTTCGCTTTCTTGTAAAATATATAGCCTGAGTTTTTTCTGGATTAACGGCTATATTCCACTTATTAAAATATTTATTTAATTTGACCAGACCTTTCTCTAGACTTTTTTCTATGTTGGTGGAATATATATCGGAACTCATTATTGAGGTATCATCTGCAAATATTGAAATGACGTAGTTTTCAATCACAGGAATATCGGCTGTGAATATGTTGTATAGGATAGGAGATAAGCAGGAACCTTGCGGACAGCCATTTGGGATGACAATTTGTTGAGAGTTGGTTTTGCCAATGTAGACGCTAAACTTCCTTTCACTAAGAAAACTTTGAATAAGTTTTATAACTTCTAATGGGAATCCAAATTTGTGCAACTTATATAACAAACCGTTATGCCATACGCTGTCAAATGCTGCCTTAATATCATACCTGTTGATAGTGATCTGTTAAAATTTTGATGCACAGTCTTCTTTATTTTCACGAGGGGCTGACAAGTGTTATGCTCAAGTCTAAACCCAAACTGTTCTTTGGGCAATGTGCAGTTTTTTCCATAAGCTCAGTAATTCGCTCTTGGATAACTTTCTCCAAAATTTTGCTTAGAGACGAAAGTAAGCTAATGGGCCTATATGAATTAGGATCGTACAGAGGTTTATTTGGCTTGGGTATAGGAATTGTTTTTGAACACTTCCACTCCCGAGGGAAATAGCCTAGTTTTAAGCAAGCATTTATTAACAATGTTAGAAAAATTTTGCCATTTTTGGGTAACATTTTTATGCATTTATTGCTTATTCCATCCTCACCGGGAGCCTTTTTGTTTTTAAGCTTGTTAATTATATACGATATTTTTTCTATTGGAACTGGTCTGACATTTTGAGGAATTGTTGTTTCGTTGATGCTGCGAACATAATTATTTACCTCATTTGTTGTAATATCATCGCTAAGTTTTGATGAAATATTATGATTTGAGAGAAAATTCTCTGCAAGTATTTTACATTTGTCGTCCAGCGTATAGTATGTGTTATTATTGTGTACCAGTGGAGGCATGGTTTTAGATTTTTTCTTCAGAACTTTTGTTATTTTCCAAAAAGGAGACGAAGCTTTATCCAGCGAGGACAATCTGTCCTTCCATTTTCTGTTTCGGAAAAGAGATAATTCTTCCGAAATTCTTTTGTTTATCACATTCATGTGAACTCTATCGCTGACATCTCGGTATCGCTTCCAATTTCTTTTAAAAAGGTTTCTGTATTGAATAAGTTCTATAATGTTATGAGGTATTGACATCATTTTTGGTAGGACTCTACGTTTTGGCACGCTGACATCAACTGCAGTATTTATTAAATCCTTAAATTCATCAAACATGCGGTTTATATAATTTACGGATAAGTCATCTTCATATGATAGTCTGGAATTCCTTGTGATGTGTCTCTTGAAGAGTTTCCAATTTGCTTTGCTGAAATCATAAAACCAATTTTCTGAAAAATCACATTTTATGTTTATCTCCGTGGTTATCGGAAGATGATCGGACGAGAGGTTGTTCATAATCTTCACAGAACGTAGTTGATGATGGATATCTGTTAGGAAAAAGTCTAGCGTCGACGCTTGCCTTTTCGGATCTGAAGGTATGTACGTATGTTCCACTGGAAACATTATATCGTAGTGATTAGTTTGTAGTTTATCAAACAGGATATTTCCCCAAACATTGCTTCTTTGACAACCCCAAAAATTGTGTCTGCAGTTAAAATCACCTCCAAGTACGAAATTTTTAGATGAAGTCAATTTATGAAGGTCTGATACGAATTCTTGTTTATATTGGGTACCATTTCTTGGAGAGCCTCCGGGGAAGTAGCAGGAGTATATGTCGATAGCTCTATCATTTATATATAATTGAACTCCAATATTTTCAATATGTGTCGTATTTTTGGGACCCAGGAATTTATGTTTAAGAGTTTTCCTAATAAGGACAGCAACACCACCTCCTCGTCTATCATGGCGATCGTAACGATAGCAGCAAAAGTTTTGATTTTTTATTGAAATGGTTGGATTTAGCCAAGTTTCACATAAAAGACATATATCAATATGAAATGTATCTAAGAGATGGAATAACTCTTCAGTTTTGTTCCGAATACCTCTGGCATTCCAAGAAATTATTTTCGTTGTTTCCTTCAATTTAAAAATTTAAATGCGAGACCTGTGATAACTTCAAATTGGTCTAATTTTGTTTTACAATTTCTCAGCTTAGAAATTAATTCAAAAGTTAATGTTTTTAATTCTTCATTAGAGAATAAATTATTATTATTTGGTATGGATTGTTGTACATTTGACCATGTATTTGATTGTGACGATACTTGATGTAAAGGATTTTGGAAATTTTGGGCATAATTTTGATGATGCATTGGAGCAAAAGTATGGTAGTTGCGAGCAACCCTTTTTGGTTGTTGACGTTCCCTAATTTCGAGATATTTCATTCTACTTGGACATTCTTGGGACATTGATTTGTGCTCACCACCACAATTTGCGCATTTAGTAAAATTTTCTTTACATGAAGTAGTTTGATGGTTCCCAGCACAATTGGCACAAAACGTTTTCACTCTACATCTGCTGGAACCATGGCCGAACATTTGGCAGTTATGACATTGTGTCAATTTATTTTGACCAGGTTTTTGGTACTCCCATTTTACTTTCATATAATCTAATGAAGAGTAGTTTTCCCTCAACTCTTTTAGAGTAACAGATTTTCGCTCGAAATATACTACGTATATTATCTGCTCCTCCCGATTTTCAGATTTGCGTACAACAATCTTCACATCAATACATTTCAGTCCCTTTCCAATTAGTTGCAGTTTTACTTTTTGTGGATCTTGTTTTTCTAGACCCAGAAGGATAGCTTTGTATGGCTTATCATATTTGGTACCATAAGTAAAATGCTCAATATATGGTGAAAATTTTTTTTTTCGAATCAGTCGGCGTTTATAAAAAAATCCAATTTGTTTTGCTTGTGGTTTCTTAAATGTAACAAATATATGGATAAGTATTTTTCATTAGGTTGATGTACATAAACTTATAAGTTTTTTTTTCTAAACAGATTTATTGTGAGATCAAAAAAACTCAATGCAAAACACATCTGTCCCAAGCACAGATCTAATTAGAATAATAAATAAATAAAGAAATGTATGTGATAAAATATATTTAGTATACATCATAAGAAGTTTTCTATAACATTGTATTTTTTGTTTAGTTTTCGTGTAAATGAATGCATTTTTTAATGTTACCTACTTATTTTTTATGTTAAGCTTTGTTTTTTTATTGTTGTTTTCTTTAAATAAAAACCTTAAAATTGATCCCCCTTTTTTAATGATCAGTTGCCCCTTTTTTCGAAAAAATCCCCTTTTTGTGCCCCTTTTTGAAATTTTCCAACGGTAACGCTGCTCGGAAGAGGATCAAACGCAACGTCACGCGACAGATTGTTTAGACGTAAACAGGCCCTAATTCTGGCTAGTTACACGTATATTTAAACTGATTTTAAAATACGTACTTTTTGGGTCGAAAAGTACCTATTTCGAACGATTTTTGTACCATTTGGATCCTCTTAATTATCATCCCTGCTTAGTTTTATACAGTTGAGTAGAATATGAAAATAAATTGAATTGAATAACTTCATTGCATACACATATATTTGTTATTTTCTCTGAAATGGAAAATTTAAGCGAAAAATCTTCTGGTGGTTTCGGAGGAAATGATAACATGTCGACTATTGTAATTAATGTAGATAAATTGTAAGTTCCCTCGCAGAATTTCGAAAGACTTAAGACACGAACCGGAGGCACTTATACTGTTTTTCCATTTTTATTTGTCAAGAACTTGGTGGTTGGTATTCACCACGGTTGTAGTTCTGACAGCCGGGACGAGATATTACAAAGTGACTGAGCCTGATCATGTTTGGTAAGTAAGCTTACGTCAGTAATAAATCGCTTTGATTGGAATGGAATATTTAGCAGTTTCAGTGCCGATAATCATCGAATAATTTTTTAAATCTGTGGTCACAGGCAATAGCCGCCTAAGTCGAAAATTATGCTTTCGTGAAACAAATCACTGTGGGACCTCATTACGACAAGTCAAAATGTTTTAGGACAAACAAAGAATCATCGACGACATTTTAACACAAGTGCCATAAATGTCATGCATGACACTGTCTTGTAGCAAACCATTGATGATCATTTAAGGGACACTGTTTTGTAACAAATCATTGAAAATATTGAAAAAAGTATTTTTTTCTTCAGATTGATGGCAATGTTTAATGTCACACATCTTTTTTTGTCAGCTCACATGGACCAGTTTAGGTCCCTAGTGTTACCACGTGCTGAAAGGCCCCTCATCGAAATAAACCTGTTTGTTCATGACAATAGTTTTAAAGGTGGTCTCAATCTACCAACTGATTAAATTTTTTTTGTTTTGGCGTGTTTGACAGCATTTTGGTTGTTCAAACTCATTGTTTATATTCGAAATGTTTGTTTACATATTTTGACAGCTGCGGGGTGTATAAATTGAAATAGAAAAAAATTAGTACAAGGCGGGAAAAAATAATACTGAGTGGAAAAATAAAATATATAAAGTGGAAAAAAATAACAAAAATTTATTGTTATAAATATATTTATTGTTATGTAATACATATATTATAAATTTAAATTTTTAACAAGGCATACATTTTTATACATACAGTACATTTGTAACGACGTTTATGCTTTGCCAAGGTTGCTTTTCCGGGGCTTTTTTACTTTTTCTTCCTTACTTAAGGGAGATTCTTGAAGACGTTCTAAAGCCACCACTGACAGACGCAGCGTTCGAGGAATGCTTGTGACGTTTCTCATTTTTGTTTAGGCTGCTGAATGGTTTGCATACTTTTTCCTGTGGCCGCCGTTTCTTGATTTACACTCGCTAATTTGCAGCAGAACTCTTGCATTTTTTCACCGTTATCTATAGAGTTCATATCCAATCCAATAGCAAATGTTCATGTATTTTGCGTTCCTTGTGACGTACTGTTGGAAAACCGGCACGATTAATTTCAAGTTCAAATTTACTCCATTTTTATTCAAAAGAGATTTTACAACCTGTTGACCGTTAGTTTTTGCTACCACTTCTGGGCACTCTTGTTCATGTCCAACAGAGGAGAATCAACTTCTGACTATAGCCGTACTCCCCGAATCGGTTAGTTTAGTCATGGGTGGTATTTGTATCTCAAATTCTGCTGAATGTTCAGTCGGTGGACACGAAGATGATTCAGATTCTATTTGTAGGGCAGAGGAGAGTTGTGTTTTGTTTTAACAGTGAGCGTCAAATCTTCGGCGTGATTGGTGGCAATACGCCAGACCAATCTATCCAAGCGGTAACTTTTTTTGTTACAGCCTCCGTTACCTGCATTCATCGAATGAGTGCTATTGGGTGGGGAGAGAAATTTGCTGATAAAATCTTGTGTACAAAAACGTCCAGGCGGCAGGGAAGGATTTTAGCTATGGCAAAAAATGCGCAGCGTTGTACTGACGTTTTGTTGTTGGGCTAATGAGACTACCTTTACAATTATTGTATAATGCTGCTTGATATACTATTTTATCGATAGTACGAATATAGTTACCGGAAAAATCCTTTCAGACTGACTAGAAAGGTCGACCCCAGTATGTCCAGGCGTCTGCAGAAGTCATTGGAGTCAATACCCAATTTTTTTTTGGCGTGTTCGCCGATCAGGCAGAGTTCTGACAGAACTGATACTAACGTAGACAATATTTTCCTCTCTAGTGCGAGGAGATATTTTGACCTTCTCAGGTCTACCCTCCAGGTGTCGATTTCTGCCCATATTTCGTTGGACGCTCGTCTCTTGCCTAAGCCAAAGCTTGCACGTGGATAGTGGCGCACCAATATATCCTAATTCTTCGACAATTTGTAATGTCGAGAGCTGTTTGTGAATTTAGGGTTGTGGCCTCCAGAGAATTAATGGCAGCCTGGCTGTCCGAGTGAATGACCTTTTCATCAAGCTTCGAACCATGGTGGTTTTTATTACATGTTATTCCGCCAACCCATTCATCACAGGCTGGCATCATAGTGATGTAGTTCTTCTTGAAGGTGTACACCGTTGGTATATAGTCCACTCCTCGGTTACCTTGGTATCGTCATGTGACCGTAGTTCTTCTACCTCCACATTGATATGCAGATTAATCTTAGCTTGCAGAGACTCATCTCTATAGCCCTTAAGGCTCCGCTTAGGTAGTTCTCTGAACCTTTGGTAGTTGGTTTGGTGATGGTTAGTTTGTTAGTTGCCGTCCACCATACCACAAAACCGTATAACAGAATTGGACCAACTACTGCTTTATATATACAGGGTTTTCCAACAAGAGGTGTTATTTTGAAACACCCATTATTTCGGTAGCTGTCACCTTTGAAGCTTTTATTCATTGACATTTGACAAGTAAAAATGGAACGATACACAATTCAGCAACGCATTGACATTATTAAAATTCGAAAATCATCGAAAAATCATCTTGACTGAGAGGCCCATTTCCACCTCTGTGGCTGCGTTAACAAGCAAAATTGTCGCATCTGGGGCTCGGAAAACCCAAGAGTTGTTGTTGAGAAGCCTCTCCATCCTGAACGTGTGACTGTTTGGTGCGGTTTATGGTCCGGCGGGTCATTGGACCTTACTTTTTCGAAAATGAGGTTGGATCAACAATTACGGTGAATGGATTGCGCTATCGAGAGATGATGTGGCGCTACGTTCCACACAAGCAACGAAACCATTGCTCTGTTACGGGAAAAGTTTCCGGACAGTGTTATCTATCGAAGAGGTGATCAGAATTGGCCACCGAGATCTTGTGATTTAACACTTTGCGACTTCTTCCTTTGGGGCCACGTGAAAGATAAGGTCTACGCCAACAGCCCAGCGTTGATACAAGACCTCAAGGATAGAATTCGTGAGGCTATCGAGGACATAGGGCAGCCACTTTGCGATTTAGTTATGGAAAATTTCATGAAAAGGATATACATAGTTCTGTAAGCGAGCTCGTGGTGGCCATTTGGCTGATGTTGTTTTTCATTATTAACGGCATACCTTCCTCTTTATTATGAAATAAACATCCGATCATTTATCTCAAAAAATTGCATTTTTGCACACTGGTCCCAAATCCACTTTTTATGGGATAAATATGAAGGAATGTATATACAGCCCTAAAAATTTGCATATCTGATAGTCATAACACGCATAACAAATGGACAAAAATTTGGACCGATCTGGCCACGCCCACTCCCACCTCCCGCACAAGCTTGTTGTTTGTACGCTTAGTGCTGGTTGCAAATGTGGTCCAATTTGCATGAAATTTGGTATGGATATGTTTTTTGTACCAAGGGCTAATCATATATAGGTTAGGTTAGGTTAGGTTGAAGAGAGGAGACGTTTAAACGTCTCATGTCCATGGACATACACTTAAGCCAGTGGTTCGGCCTGTTGTGCGCTCCTTATTTATGATCTTTTTATACCTCACGAGTTACAGAAAATCGGTACTAGACACGAATTTTCTCAGTATCTTCCAGTCAATTTCTCTGAGATGAGTCAAGTCTGGCAATATGTCGGACCCGAAATGTTGGGATCTTGCATGTGTGAAAGCCGGGCAGTGACACAGAAAATTTTCCATCGTTTCGATGTTTTCTCTGCATGCATTCGTCGTTTTCTGCTAGTCCTATGCGATGAAGATGTGCTTGTAAGCTTGAGTGTCCCGTTAGAACACTCATCAACTTACTAATATCGATCTTGTTTAGTTTCAGAAGACTTCTTGTTTTCTTTTCATTTGGGTCACCCCACAGTATCTTTGCAGTTGCTCCTACTGTTGCGTTATTCCACACAGTTTTATGAGCCATCACTGCCCAGTGCTTCAACTCATTTCATCTGCAACCAATCATATATAGTTTGAAGAAAAACGGTTCAGATTTGGATATATCCCTCATACAAATTTCCCGCCGGTTTGGACAATATGGTCCCTATATGTCGACTGCTACATCCGGTTTGCATAAATATCGACAATATTTTAGGAGTAGTTATGGTGTACGAAAAAAGTGAACCCAATAATACAATACCTCCCGATGTTATAAACAAATTCAATTTTTAGGGTAACTGCATGTATTCCATTTATTGTATGATTATAATGGATCCGAAGAATCCATAGATCTGAGAAAAACATTATATTATAAATATTAATGCGGCTATTTTGTCTTGCTTATGACCGTCCGTATAGCTTATAAAATTTGTTCAGTGCTTCCGAAGCATTTTCCCTAAGCAGCCAACAGGAAATGCAGAAGCGAGAATAATCTGAGAACAATGCGCTAATATTTTAAGGAAAGTTGCTAACATGGGATACAAAGTATATTTGTCTATATGTAACAAAGTCCATGTGGAACAAGTTTGTGTGAAAGTATTTTTTTTTTAAACAAACATTGGCATATTTTGTCTTACTTGCAGATATAGTTGCCGTATGAACAAGAAGGGGGTGTTATGTTCTTGGCGCAGTGAGAGTTCAGCTGCCAATTTCGTTCTTAGTCGCTTTCCCCCTTCAGTGTAGGTCAAGCTGGGACGTAGCGCAACATTGGACGGTGGTGTTGCATAATCAGTGATGTCTGTGAAGATAAATTGTTAATTTAACTAGCAAAGACACAAACCACCAATTTTAACAGAGCGCTGTTAATGGGTTAGCAGAGGTATGTTAAGACGAAATGAAGCAGCTGCTAGCATATATTGAATCGATTTATGGACGATCAGGCAAATATATATATTAAAACTAAGGTTTATAAAATAGATATAATGTCTATGTAGTTGTGTAAACATCAAACATAGAAGAAATCTCATGGGATATATATATATAGCAACCAAAAGTACATATAATTTTGCAAAAGTTTCATTACCCTATGTATATTCGTTTTCGCACAGTGGGCTCCTTTGTTAAAAACATTGTTTGGTTTATAGCGAAAATATCCGGATTCACAAATTGTTTTCGGATATGGTCTATATATATTCGGAAAGGTTATTTCAAGACCTTTCTCCCTGTACAAGTTTCATTACCTTATGTATTTTCGTTTTCGCACAGTGGGCTCCTCTGTTAAAAACACTGTTTTGTTTATATCGAAAATATCCGGATTCACAAATTGTTTTCGGATATGGTCTATATATATTCGGAAAGGTCATTTCAAGACCTTTCACTCAGTACAAGTTTCATTACCCTATGTATTTTCGTTTTCGCACAGTGGGCTCCTCTGTTAAAAACATTGTTTGGTTTATATCGAAAATATCCGGATTTACAAATTGTTTTCGGATATGGTCTATATATATTCGGAAAGGTTATTTCAAGACCTTTCTCCCTGTACAAGTTTCATTACCCTATGTATTTTCGTTTTCGCACAGTGGGCTCCTCTGTTAAAAACATTGTTTGGTTTATATCGAAAATATCCGGATTTACAAATTGTTTTCGGATATGGTCTATATATATTCGGAAAGGTTATTTCAAGACCTTTCTCCCTGTACAAGTTTCATTACCCTATGTATTTTCGTTTTCGCACAGTGGGCTCCTCTGTTAAAAACATTGTTTGGTTTATATCGAAAATATCCGGATTCACAAATTGTTTTCGGATATGGTCTATATATATTCGGAAAGGTTATTTCAAGACCTTTCTCCCTGTACAAGTTTCATTACCCTATGTATTTTCGTTTTCGCACAGTGGGCTCCTCTGTTAAAAACATTGTTTGGTTTATATCGAAAATATCCGGATTTACAAATTGTTTTCGGATATGGTCTATATTAAACCTCTGCATCAAGACATTCATTTCTTCATCTGCAGTAGTGTACACTACTTCACTGCACACTGAAACATTGTATATTTTACTCGATTGACACCACCATAGAATGATCGTAAAAAAAAACAACAAACACTTCACACTGTTTGATGTTTACAATGTAGTCGTGTACTCTGCTCGTTCGGTTGTTGTATTCTTTATTCTCGTTTCAATTCGTCAAACGATGAGTATAATGAAGCGAGTACAGTGCTGTTTTCTATTTCTTCAGTATGTACACTAGTGTATTTACCCCTCAAAATCAATAAATTTCTTAGGTGGTCCGTCGCTCTTTGTTGTTGCGTCTCTCTTTGCAATGACAATGAGTGCAGTAGTGCAGTGTACACTGAAATCGAGTATTTTTGTTTTGGTGCACAGTGCTTGAATGAGTGTACTTCTCCATTGTCTTGTTACTTATTTGTTTTGAAACCTATTTGGCGGTTACTGTTCTCTTCACTCATTCATTTGTTTTGTCAAAATAGAGTGTGTGGCAGTAAGTATTTGATAAACAACTGAATGTCTTGAAAGGCCATTCAAGACATTCATTGCAGAGGTTTAGTCTATATATATTCGGAAAGGTCATTTCAAGACCTTTCACTCAGTACAAGTTCCATTACCCTATGTATTTTCGTTTTCGCACAGTGGGCTCCTTTGTTAAAAACATTGTTTGGTTTATATCAAAAATATCCAGATTCACAAATTGTTTTCGGATATGGTCTATATATACTCGGAAAGGTCATTTCAAGACCTTTCACTCAGTACAAGTTCCATTACCCTATGTATTTTCGTTTTCGCACAGTGGGCTCCTCTGTTAAAAACATTGTTTGGTTTATATCGAAAATATCCGGATTTACAAATTGTTTTCGGATATGGTCTATATATATTCGGAAAGGTTATTTCAAGACCTTTCTCCCTGTACAAGTTTCATTACCCTATGTATTTTCGTTTTCGCACAGTGGGCTCCTCTGTTAAAAACATTGTTTGGTTTATATCGAAAATATCCGGATTTACAAATTGTTTTCGGATATGGTCTATATATATTCGGAAAGGTTATTTCAAGACCTTTCTCCCTGTACAAGTTTCATTACCCTATGTATTTTCGTTTTCGCACAGTGGGCTCCTCTGTTAAAAACATTGTTTGGTTTATATCGAAAATATCCGGATTCACAAATTGTTTTCGGATATGGTCTATATATATTCGGAAAGGTTATTTCAAGACCTTTCTCCCTGTACAAGTTTCATTACCCTATGTATTTTCGTTTTCGCACAGTGGGCTCCTCTGTTAAAAACATTGTTTGGTTTATATCGAAAATATCCGGATTTACAAATTGTTTTCGGATATGGTCTATATTAAACCTCTGCATCAAGACATTCATTTCTTCATCTGCAGTAGTGTACACTACTTCACTGCACACTGAAACATTGTATATTTTACTCGATTGACACCACCATAGAATGATCGTAAAAAAAAACAACAAACACTTCACACTGTTTGATGTTTACAATGTAGTCGTGTACTCTGCTCGTTCGGTTGTTGTATTCTTTATTCTCGTTTCAATTCGTCAAACGATGAGTATAATGAAGCGAGCACAGTGCTGTTTTCTATTTCTTCAGTATGTACACTAGTGTATTTACCCCTCAAAATCAATAAATTTCTTAGGTGGTCCGTCGCTCTTTGTTGTTGCGTCTCTCTTTGCAATGACAATGAGTGCAGTAGTGCAGTGTACACTGAAATCGAGTATTTTTGTTTTGGTGCACAGTGCTTGAATGAGTGTACTTCTCCATTGTCTTGTTACTTATTTGTTTTGAAACCTATTTGGCGGTTACTGTTCTCTTCACTCATTCATTTGTTTTGTCAAAATAGAGTGTGTGGCAGTAAGTATTTGATAAACAACTGAATGTCTTGAAAGGCCATTCAAGACATTCATTGCAGAGGTTTAGTCTATATATATTCGGAAAGGTCATTTCAAGACCTTTCACTCAGTACAAGTTCCATTACCCTATGTATTTTCGTTTTCGCACAGTGGGCTCCTTTGTTAAAAACATTGTTTGGTTTATATCAAAAATATCCGGATTCACAAATTGTTTTCGGATATGGTCTATATATACTCGGAAAGGTCATTTCAAGACCTTTCACTCAGTACAAGTTCCATTACCCTATGTATTTTCGTTTTCGCACAGTGGGCTCCTCTGTTAAAAACATTGTTTGGTTTATATCGAAAATATCCGGATTTACAAATTGTTTTCGGATATGGTCTATATATATTCGGAAAGGTTATTTCAAGACCTTTCTCCCTGTACAAGTTTCATTACCCTATGTATTTTCGTTTTCGCACAGTGGGCTCCTCTGTTAAAAACATTGTTTGGTTTATATCGAAAATATCCGGATTTACAAATTGTTTTCGGATATGGTCTATATATATTCGGAAAGGTTATTTCAAGACCTTTCTCCCTGTACAAGTTTCATTACCCTATGTATTTTCGTTTTCGCACAGTGGGCTCCTCTGTTAAAAACATTGTTTGGTTTATATCGAAAATATCCGGATTCACAAATTGTTTTCGGATATGGTCTATATATATTCGGAAAGGTTATTTCAAGACCTTTCTCCCTGTACAAGTTTCATTACCCTATGTATTTTCGTTTTCGCACAGTGGGCTCCTCTGTTAAAAACATTGTTTGGTTTATATCGAAAATATCCGGATTTACAAATTGTTTTCGGATATGGTCTATATTAAACCTCTGCATCAAGACATTCATTTCTTCATCTGCAGTAGTGTACACTACTTCACTGCACACTGAAACATTGTATATTTTACTCGATTGACACCACCATAGAATGATCGTAAAAAAAAACAACAAACACTTCACACTGTTTGATGTTTACAATGTAGTCGTGTACTCTGCTCGTTCGGTTGTTGTATTCTTTATTCTCGTTTCAATTCGTCAAACGATGAGTATAATGAAGCGAGTACAGTGCTGTTTTCTATTTCTTCAGTATGTACACTAGTGTATTTACCCCTCAAAATCAATAAATTTCTTAGGTGGTCCGTCGCTCTTTGTTGTTGCGTCTCTCTTTGCAATGACAATGAGTGCAGTAGTGCAGTGTACACTGAAATCGAGTATTTTTGTTTTCTATGGCCATTCAAGACATTCATTGCAGAGGTTTAGTCTATATATATTCGGAAAGGTCATTTCAAGACCTTTCACTCAGTACAAGTTCCATTACCCTATGTATTTTCGTTTTCGCACAGTGGGCTCCTTTGTTAAAAACATTGTTTGGTTTATATCAAAAATATCCAGATTCACAAATTGTTTTCGGATATGGTCTATATATACTCGGAAAGGTCATTTCAAGACCTTTCACTCAGTACAAGTTCCATTACCCTATGTATTTCCGTTTTCGCACAGTGGGCTCCTTTGTTAAAAACATTGTTTGGTTTATATCGAAAATATCCGGATTCACAAATTGTTTTCGGATATAACCTATATATATTCGGAAAGGTTATTTCAAGACCTTTCTCCCTGTACAAGTTTCATTACCCTATGTATTTCCGTTTTCGCACAGTGGGCTCCTCTGTTAAAAACATTGTTTGGTTTATATCGATAATATCCGGATTCACAAATTGTTTTCGGATATGGACTATATATATTCGGAAAGGTTATTTCAAGACCTTTCTCCCTGTACAAGTTTCATTACCCTATGTATTTCCGTTTTCGCACAGTGGGCTCCTCTGTTAAAAACATTGTTTTGTTTATATCGAAAATATCCGGATTCACAAATTGTTTTCGGATATGGTCTATATATAATCGGAAAGGTCATTTCAAGACCTTTCACTCAGTACAAGTTCCATTACCCTATGTATTTTCGTTTTCGCACAGTGGGCTCCTTTGTTAAAAACATTGTTTGGTTTATATCGAAAATATCCGGATTCACAAATTGTTTTCGGATATGGTCTATATATATTCGGAAAGGTTATTTCAAGACCTTTCTCCCTGTACAAGTTTCATTACCCTATGTATTTTCGTTTTCGCACAGTGGGCTCCTCTGTTAAAAACATTGTTTGGTTTATATCGAAAATATCCGGATTTACAAATTGTTTTCGGATATGGTCTATATATATTCGGAAAGGTCATGTCAAGAACTTTCACTCAGTACAAGTTCCATTACCCTATGTATTTTCGTTTTCGCACAATGGGCTCCTTTGTTAAAAAAAAAAAAACATTGTTTGGTTTATATCGAAAATATTCGGATTCACAAATTGTTTTCGGATATGGTCTATATATATTCGGAAAGGTCATGTCAAGTCCTTTCACTCAGTACAAGTTTCATTACCCTATTACCCTATGTATCCCAGTTTACTTACTGTGCTGACAAAGATTTTGCAAAATTATATGTACTTTTGGTTGCTATATATATATATAACCCATGAGATTTCTTCTATTTATTTATTTATTTATATGAATTACAATACAAAGTAAATTTATATTCTAATTTTAAGGTCCAGGGAAAGGCCGGGTTACAAAGACCATATGGCTGAATTTTGCAGCGACAGACCAAACTGTGTTTTTAACAAAGGAGCCCACTGTGCGAAAACGTAGGGTAATGAAACTTGTACAGGGAGAAAGGTATTGAAATAACCTTTCCGAATATATATAGATTATATCCGAAAACAGTTTGTGAATCCGGATATTTTCGATATAAACCAAACAATGTTTTTAACAAAGGAGCCCACTGTGCGAAAACGGAAATACATAGGGTAATGAAACTTGTACAGGGAGAAAGGTCTTGAAATAACCTTTCCGAATATATATAGATTATATCCGAAAACAATTTGTGAATCCGGATTCATTACCCTATGTATTTCCGTTTTCGCACAGTGGGCTCCTTTGTTAAAAACACAGTTTGGTTTATATCGAAAATATCCGGATTCACAAATTGTTTTGGGATATAGTCTATATATATTCTGAAAGGTCGTTCCACGGCCGTTCATCTTCTATAAGTTCTATTACCCTATGTATCCCAGATTACTTACTGCGCTGACAAAGATTTTGCAAAATTATATGTACTTTTGGTTGCTATATATATATATAACCCATGAGATTTCTTCTATGTTTGATGTTTACACAACTACATAGACATTATATCTATTTTACAAACCTTAGTTTTAATATATATATTTGCCGCCTGATCGTCCATAAATCGATTCAATATATGCTAGCAGCTGCTTCATTTCGTCTTAACATACTTCTGTTAACCCATTAACAGCGCTCTGTTAAAACTGGTGGTTTGTGTCTTTGCTAGTTAAATTAACAATTTATCTTCACAGACACTAATCAGTGTTCGATATTTATTGTAAAATTTGCAGAAACCCACTCTGAGTGGGCTTCCACTTTAGTACCAAATTCGAAACGGCATAATTTTGGCGTCCATTACCATCCCAAATAGGTAAAATTTCAGCACAGCTAAACAAGAGTTTGATTGAAAAATCATAATTTTGATCGCTTTGTGCGTTTTGTGCACCCATACTACATGTTAAGGACATATTAAGGTCCGTGCGGTTAAACTTTAATGAACACGCGAGTACATCTATAACTTTTACCCCACGAAACACGAATATCGTGAGGTTATGTATCTCTAAAATACCACACCACATAAACACGATATAACAACGACAAAGACAAAACAATTATGAACTATGTTGCTTGATTTTACATATTTCATAAATTAATTACAACTTTAGTTTTGCGGATTTACAGTATCAAAGATATTGCCAATATTTTCTCAATGAGAAGTGCTTAAAACATTAGACAAAAATTTCAACTTTGACCGCATGGAGAAAAGTAGTGCTGCCACCTAGGTTTAAAAAATCATATTTTCTAGGTCCCCTATAGGGTTGCATTTTAGAATATATAATTTTTCTGGTAATTTCTTAAGTTTATTTTTTAATTTATGCCAAACAAATTGGATTTTGGACTAGTGTGCAATGGACGATTTTAGAAGGGGCCCCACCGCGACCCTACAGCCTTAGGTTAGGTTAGGTCAAGGACGCGCGGCGCACAACCATTGCTGGCGGGCACCACTTCACTCAAAGACTATTTGGTGCATTGTGTTCGTCCTGAGAAGATGTGTAAAAGAAGAGGGAGAGGTCGAAGAAAATGAAGGAGGTGATGAGTATAGATAAGAGAGAGTAGAGATGGCTTTTTAGGAGTGGTTTAGATGAGTTGATGTCACACCATCCATCTCAAGCAACCTATGAAGCCTATGATTATATCAATATCGTGAGTTGATAGATATTCCAGATTTTGTATCGTGTAATCACTTAGGTAGCGATGTCTTCGTCTTGATAGAGTAGGACATTGACAGAGAAGGTGTTCGATTGTTTCCAGTTCCTCCTCATCCTCACAGAGTCGACAGTAGTCGGCAGAATCACTCTGCCACTTGGATGTTAAAGATCTAACATTACTGTGGCCAGTCAGCGTGCTTATCATAATACGAACATTCCTCTTTGTGAGGTTATGAAGATTTTTGGTCCTTGATTTCTGTTACTGAAAAATTCGCAAAGGGGGGATATAGGGATGGTAAATTCACATTATTAAAAGCTCCTTTCAATATCTAAGAAGACTGCCCAAGTGAATTCGCTTTTCTCCAGGTTATTTTCAATGTAGCCAACCACGTCATTAAGAGCACTATCAACTGAGCGGCCTTTGATGTAGGCATGTTGACAGTTACTGATTAATGACGGTTGTAAACTACCCCTAATATAGGTGTCAATAAGCCTTTCCAGCGTTTTTAAAACAAACGATGAGAGACTAATTGGTTTATAGTCCTTGGGCGTGGAGTGGCTGGGTTTTCCCGTTTTGGGAATGAAAACCACCTTGACCTCACGCCATTTTGAGGGTATATAATTCCTAAGTAGGCATTGCCTAAAACTCAGCGACAGCATATTAACTGCTATTGGCCCTGCATTCTGTAGCATGGCTGTTGATATGCCATCAGGTCCGGCAGACTTAAAGGGTTCGAAGGAGTTAATAGCCCACAGAATTTTCTTGTCGATTACTAAGTCATTTACCACAGTGGACGCGCTTTCATCACAATGTGGTGCATTTGATCTAGTACTGACATTGAGAAATCCTCCTGGACTACGTTCGAACACCCAGGAAAGTGTGTCGTCGGTAAAAGGTCCAGAATTTCTGAGCTGGGCTCAGTCCAAGTCCCATCTTATTTCTTAATGCTACCCAGCGCCTTTGGATCTTTTGATAGCAATCGTCGGGGTCTTGAGGACTCGTTCACACCTTCTATACTTTCACAGAAGTTGATCCAATAGACTCGCATAGCATTGTTTACCTCAATTTTGTACTGTTTGGAAGATTCCTTTTAGCAGTCCCAATCTGCACTCAATTTGGTTTTGTTGGCTTTATTATACAGTCTCCTTGCATTCTGCCTCAAACTACGAAGGTCTTTGGTCCACCGTGAAGGTTGAGACCTCTTACCCGGGTACGTAAGAGGACATGATTTCTCAAAGTTAACTACCAAGGCTGCAGTAAAATCATCAGCTGCTGCTTTCAGCTGGGTATTGTCAATGAAGTTATGCTTCAATGACAGTAGCTGTCTAGCAACAAGTTCATTATACTGAGCCCAGTTAGTCTTCCTTGGGTTTCTGAAGGGGGGTTCATTGCAAGTTACCATATTCAGGGTAAAAAGAATGTACCTGTGATCCGAGAACGAATTCTCCTTGGACACTCTCCATTCTGAAACAACATTATCATCAAGATTAGTCATGGTTATGTCTATTACCTCCGATCTATTTTTGACCTGAAAAGTGGGATCACTACCAACGTTACAAATCTTTAGACCAGAATTTAAAATAAAATCATAAAGTGACTCACCTCGAATTTGAATGTTAGAGCTTCCCATAGAGAGTGGTGGGCGTTGTCGTCGCATCCCAAATCCAGCCTTGTTATGCGTCTATTGTCGTGCACCAGCTTGCTCACTAACTTGTTTGGCGGGTTGATTTCCTCATATGGTAAGTAAACTGATGCGAGTAGCAACGGTTTGTTGTTTTTTGTCTCTAATGATGCAGATTAATCTGCACTACTCTTAGCTTACTCGAACTAGTTTCCTTTTGAGTTTTGAATGCGGAAGTGGCAGAAACCAAATCCCCATCTTACCTTACCCCCTCTTTCTCTTAAGTACTCTTCTGAGTGAATTATTGATTATTTAATAACTTCTATACTACTTATTTGAATCCTCTGAAATTCTACACATAGTATTAGTTTATTAGTCACTATGACTTACAGAAAAAATCTTACTTGTTTTTTATGATTCCCAATGCGGGGTTGATCTGTTTTTGATGTTATTTTATGACTTTCTCACAGTGGAGTGAAGGCAGGTATTTTGAATAGCCAATTGAAAAAGAAAACGATCTTGAATTCCAACACCAACCAATGTATGACGCGTTTCGTTGGGGGTTAATCAACTCTTAGGATGCAGTAGCGTTTTTGTTGCCTGCGGTTTATATGTCATTACTTCTACTTATACAAAACTTATTGCTAATTTACGTAAGGGATTTGCTTTCATGTAAGAGGAATCCCAAGTCAATCGCCTGCCGCCGTGGTTCTTTTTCTCTCGACCATTCAAAGTTGATTTTGTTGTTGATATACATATGCTTTGTTTACACGAACAGCTTTCGTTCCATTCCACTGTTTCTGTGGTAGATTTGAAAGTAATGTGGAGTACTGCACTAAAGCAACAATGCGGTGAGTATTCTTTAACGATGCCCTAGCTCGTGGCGACGTTCTATTTTGATGTTTCCCTATGTAATGATATTTTTTATTATTGTATCGTACGGTCTGATCGGCCATAAATGGACTCATTCTCTACAAAATCGATGCATAATTTAAAAAGATTTAGATAATTAAGAAAGTCAAGTCACTTAAATTTTAAATTAATATAAGCGGTTCGGCCTGTTGTGCGCTCCTTACTTATGACCTTTTTATACCTCACGCTCCGCTTATGCACAGACAGGCAGTTCTCTGAACCCTTGATAGCAGGTTTGTGATGGTTAGTTTGTCAGTTGCCGTCCACCATACCACAATGCCGTATAACAGTATTGGACGAACCACTGCTATATATATCCAATGGACAATTTTAGGAGAGAGGCCCCACCGCGACCCTACAGCCTTCCTGCAGGAATGTGGGGCAATGTTGGCCTTCTTTACACCTTCCAATACGTTTAGTCTGAATGACAGTTTCCTATCCAAAATTATTCCTAAAAATTTTGCACTTTCAGAAAAGACTATATCTGTTCCATTTAACCGAGGAGGAGGGTTCACATGAGGTACATTATTCATCCTAGTAAAGAGAACCAATTCTGTCTTGTTTGGGTTAACACCCAAACCGCTGCTTCTGGCCCATCTAGACAACTTGTTCAGAGCCACCTGTAGAATATCTCGGAGGATGTTTTCGAATTTGCCACTCACTGCGATTGCCAGGTCGTCCGCATATGCCACGACCTTGCAGTCACAACGTTCTAGATCTAAAGGGTCCAGCAACAGGGACGCTACAAAAGTAGACCGACAGGGACAGCAAACGACGCCATATTTTTTGCCGCTTTTCTCTTCAGTAAGGTTTGCCATTTCATGATGGAAAGATATACGAGCCAACAACGAGTCGAAATTATTAAAATTTACTACCGAAATTCGGAGTCAGTGGTTCTTGGAGTGCCTTCACAGTTGGCCACAAGCAGTTTAAAGTTTGGTGTCTTGATACCGCACACCCGTCCTCCTACTACATAGTGCTCCTGGATCAGGACGATGTCTACTGCACCTGTGGACAGGCGCAGCAATAGAGCCGCTGAGGCTGCTTTAGCGTGATGGAGGTTAATCTGTAGAATTCTTACCATCATTTTTAATCGACAGATTGACATCCACCCCGACAAGGGTGTTATCGAACTCTTCGTCCGTATCTTCGGGGAGCATGTCCCCGCCAGATGCGTCAAAGAGTCCGGAGACTTCCCTCAGCCTCTCAGTATCCGAAGTTGTGTTTTCATCCTCAGAGTATGACGTTACAGATTTTCAGTTAGAGTTAGAGTCACCAGAAATAATGGTCGTGTGAATCTCCGCACTTCCAGAAAGCCTGGTATCAACCACGGTCGACGGCTCGCCTTCCGCAGTGGGAGCTATATCCTGCTTGTATACCTTCAAGACTATAGTCTCGAAACCATATTGCAGGGTTGCACTTGCACTTTGTATATGGGAGGTGGATTCAGCGTTAAGGATAACGGATTATCTGGCAACCCTGCTTGTGTCAAGTTGTGTTATTTGGTGCCCCGTCAATATAATTTTTATTTAATTAATTTTATGGGATTTAACTCGATTTTTGGTCTAAATTTTGTTCAGATACGTATATAAGTATTATTATCAGTTGTGTACTTATTGGTATCATTTAATTTTGGTTTGTTCCTAAATTTTGCGGAATTTTTGTTTCTGTAGGAGAAAATTTCTCTGCCGCTAAAACAACAAGTGTTTGTGCCTTAGTGTCAAAATAATTGTGTTTTTAGTGTCAAAATAATTAAAAAAAATTGTGTGTCTTTAATCGTGATTTTGTGCAATAGAAAATTTTTCGCTGTATTATTTTCTGCTTGTGATTTAATTTTGTTGATTATTTGTTTCGGTCTAGAGTTGGGTCGTTCCGGAACGAACTCGTTGAATTGAACGATTCCCTTGAAGGAACGATTGGAAATGGTTCATGCTATGTCGTTTTTTAGTTCCATCGTTCACTTCGGAACTTTTGCTGTTATTCATCTTTCGTTCATTCGCTCGTTTATTTTACCATTCTTCTCTTTCGAGCAGCAGTTTAATTGTTGCCAAATTTACCGAACAATTATTTCTCTAGTGCTGTCACACTAAATTTATTACAAAATTAAATGCTGGTGTAGTTCGGAGTTATTATTTTTTTTACCTTCATCAGTCTTTTTCACAGGGGTGCCCAGAATTGCCACATTACATACACAACACATGCGTTTAACAATTGTTATTTAAATAAAATCAGTAGAACATAGTTAAATAAATTAAAATTATATTTTCAATTTCCTTGTCTGGCAAAATTGTTTTTATCACGTTCATAAAAGAAGACTGAACGAGTAAACAGACATCTGTTGTGATGTTTGAATGAATGAATATTACTTGAATGAAGGAACCAAAAGGAACGATGGAACGAAAAGACTGAACGAGTTCCTTTACAGGAACGGAACGAAAAGGACCGGTCCGTTCAGTGAACGATAATGCCCAACACTATTTCGGTCAAATATTTTTTACCGCTACAACAACAAGTGTTGGTGCTTTTCTGTCACTGTGTGTGTGCTAGTTGCCCAGTAAACATTTATTTCCGACGTGTCGGACGTCGGCAAATTCTCGTAAGTTTCATTAGACATTCAGCCGAATTGTCTAAATTTCCTTTAGACATTTAAACGCTTTTCTGTACAATATCGGTCAGACAATTCTGCACATTCTCTAAAATTCCATACGAGATTTACACGACATTTCTGCACATTCTCGGAAGGGATTTTTTGTTTCGTTTTCTTAATCGAGAATTATGCGACGTTTCTGCACATTCTCGAAAGGGATTTTATATTTCTTTCTTGATCGAGAATTATTCGACGTTTCTGCACATTATCGAAAGTGTTTATTGTTTTTTTTCTTGATCGAGAATTATACGACGTCTCTGCACATTCTCGAATGGCGTTTTTTTCTTTTCGGAAGGCAATATTGGTCTTGTTTTATTTCAGTAACCATGTGACAATAATTCAATTCCCTCAAATAGCTAACAGTTAATTTTCATGGAATAGCAAGAACTGGTTCTTTTGTTGTTTTTTTTTCATACATTCTTTTGTTTGTTTTCTTACATCACCTCTCATTTCAATTGTGCCACAAAACAATCAACACGTCGCGGATAAGCATTTATTTTTATTTATTATTATAATTATTTTATTTTCTTATTCAGAAATTCGAACCATTAGTCAGAAACCGGTCGGACAAATTGGACCAAATTCGGATGTTTGGTTAGACTTCATTCCGAAATTGGTCCGACAAATCGGACAGATAGTCAGCAAAATGTAGGAGAAGTCGGACCGAATTCGGGTGTTTTGTTAGACTTCCTTCCGAAATTGGACCGAAAAATCGGACAGATAGTCAGAAAAATGTCGGAGAAGTCGGACCAAATTCGGATGTTTGGTTAGACATCTTTCCGAAATTGGTACGACAAATCGGACAAATTTACAGAAACCGGTCGGATATTCGGACCATTTTCGTCTATTTTATTAGACTTAAAGCCGACTTAATTGAAACTTGTCGAAAAATCCTTCCGATTTTCCCTCCGATTTTTCTTCAGATTTCAGACAGAGATGTGTCCGACAACTCTGCACAATCACCCGAATTTCCCAAGACAAAAGTTACCGAAGTCGTGTCAACCGCTCACACGGTTTTCTGAACAATTTCGAAACAAAGTCGGCATCAGAATCGGCTACTTGTGCAGAGTTTCTGACCGACTTCGGACGGAATTCGGAAGAAATTGTTTGCTGGGTGCCCAGTAAACATTTATTTCCGACGTGTCGGACGTCGGCAAATTCTCGTAAGTTTCATTAGACATTCAGCCGAATTGTCTAAATTTCCTTTAGACATTTAAACGCTTTTCTGTACAATATCGGTCAGACAATTCTGCACATTCTCTAAAATTCCATACGAGATTTACACGACATTTCTGCACATTCTCGGAAGGGATTTTTTGTTTCGTTTTCTTAATCGAGAATTATGCGACGTTTCTGCACATTCTCGAAAGGGATTTTATATTTCTTTCTTGATCGAGAATTATTCGACGTTTCTGCACATTATCGAAAGTGTTTATTGTTTTTTTTCTTGATCGAGAATTATACGACGTCTCTGCACATTCTCGAATGGCGTTTTTTTCTTTTCGGAAGGCAATATTGGTCTTGTTTTATTTCAGTAACCATGTGACAATAATTCAATTCCCTCAAATAGCTAACAGTTAATTTTCATGGAATAGCAAGAACTGGTTCTTTTGTTGTTTTTTTTTCATACATTCTTTTGTTTGTTTTCTTACATCACCTCTCATTTCAATTGTGCCACAAAACAATCAACACGTCGCGGATAAGCATTTATTTTTATTTATTATTATAATTATTTTATTTTCTTATTCAGAAATTCGAACCATTAGTCAGAAACCGGTCGGACAAATTGGACCAAATTCGGATGTTTGGTTAGACTTCATTCCGAAATTGGTCCGACAAATCGGACAGATAGTCAGCAAAATGTAGGAGAAGTCGGACCAAATTCGGGTGTTTTGTTAGACTTCCTTCCGAAATTGGACCGAAAAATCGGACAGATAGTCAGAAAAATGTCGGAGAAGTCGGACCAAATTCGGATGTTTGGTTAGACATCTTTCCGAAATTGGTACGACAAATCGGACAAATTTACAGAAACCGGTCGGATATTCGGACCATTTTCGTCTATTTTATTAGACTTAAAGCCGACTTAATTGAAACTTGTCGAAAAATCCTTCCGATTTTCCCTCCGATTTTTCTTCAGATTTCAGACAGAGATGTGTCCGACAACTCTGCACAATCACCCGAATTTCCCAAGACAAAAGTTACCGAAGTCGTGTCAACCGCTCACACGGTTTTCTGAACAATTTCGAAACAAAGTCGGCATCAGAATCGGCTACTTGTGCAGAGTTTCTGACCGACTTCGGAAGAAATTGTTTGCTGGGTGATTATTGTTTCTATCGTTGCTATGTGCTTCTGTTTGTCCAGATTCACACTTGCAATTTTTTTATGCAATTCTCTTTTGAAGTTGCATTTGCGTTCAGACAACGTATTATGTTTCGACAATTTTATTTTCGTCGTTCATTAAAATGTATTAAATTTCATTAAAATGTATGTCGCACAAATTTACATATGTTGAACCGAGCACAAAACTACGAATATTAAATAAAAAGGAATGCGGAAATGTAAAAAAAAATCACCGCTTCACAGCGAAAGAAAACACAAAACGCATTGCAAAAAAATTGCAAGTACGGAAGACTTTTTTTCCCCCCTTACCGACTGCGTCCCTCTCCCACAAGCACTGCAATTCAGCGGGGAAAAATTGCAAGTGTGAATACGGACTTTGTTTGTTTGAAATATCAACAGAGTTGCCAGTGTATCGTATTTTGTCTGTTTGTGGGGAAATATTTTTGCTCCTCATTATAAAATAGTAGAGGGTTTTTATTAACTATTATTTTTGATTTGATTTATTGCTTTGGTGTTATTTGTCAGTTTCGGTGTATTTAAACCCAACCTAAAAATGGCATGCAAATCGGTAAACTGTAAAATTACTTCCGACAAGGAAACATTAATTGAGTGCTGGCTATGCACTAACTTATGTCATGCCAAGTGCGTTGGTGTGACTACTAGGGTGGTTGATGCGTTGTATGGTGATAAAAACGTTGTATGGTGCTGCATTAAATGTAGAAAAATAAATATTGAATTTTACAATTTTGTTAAATCGTATACGTCTGAGGTGAATGATCTGAACCAAGACATTTTCAATGTCTACATGCGGTTCATGAACTTCACTGCTTTGATAAAAAATTATCCTAACCTCGAACAGTATGCTAGTACGCCGGCTTCTTCTGGATAAAAAAGAAAAAGGCTGACGAAGAAGTTAAACATTGATCAGCCTAATGTTTCTGATCCAAAAAAGCCGGACACGCCCTCAACTCCAACAGCTAGGTTAGGTTAGGTTAGGGTGGCAGCCGTATTTTTTATACAAGCTCACATAGACCAGTTTAGGTCCCTAGTGTTACCACGGGCTGAAATGCCCCTCATCGAAACCAACCTGTTTGATATACAAATTTGTCGATAATACGAATATCGGTACTGGAAAGATCTGTTAGGCTGCCTAGAAAAGCCGACCCCAGTATGTCCAGTCGTCGTTTACTCAGAGCGGGACAGTCGCATAGCAAGTGCTCAATGCTCTCCACTTCTTCCTCATCTCCACAGCTTCTGCAGAAGTCATTAGAGTCAATACCCAATCTTTTGGCGTGTTCGCCGATCAAGCAGTGTCCCGTCAGAACTGATACTAACGTAGACAATCTTTGCCTCTCTAGTGCGAGGAGATATTTTGATCTTCTCAGGTCATACCTTGGCCAGATTTGTCTAGCTACTCTGCAGGTGCCGATTTCTGTCCATCTTTCGTTGGACTGCCTGATTGCCTCTTGCCTAAGCCAAAGCTTGCACGTGGATAGTGGCGCACCAATATATGCAAATTCTTCGAGAATTTGTAATGTCGTCCCTTTCCTAGCAAGTTCATCGGCTTTGCAGTTCCCCGGGATATCCCTATGCCCAGGCACCCATATGAGGTGTATGTTAAACTGCTCAGCCATCTCGTTAAGAGATCTGCGGCAGTCGAGGGCTGTTTGTGAATTTAGGGATGTTGCCTCCAGAGAATTGATGGCAGCCTGGCTGTCCGAGTAAATGACAACGCCAGTGTTGGTTACTATGTTGCGACTCAGCCACTTGGCTACTTCCCATATTGCCATTATTTCGGCTTGATAGACACTGCAGGTATCTGGTAGTCTGTGAGCTATATCCAATCTAAGCTCTGCACAGTGTACTCCGAAGCCAACCTTTTCATCAAGCTTCGAACCATCCGTGTAAAAGTGGAGATGGTTTCTATTACCTGGTTTTCTTCCAACCCATTCATCTCTCGCGGGAATCATAGTGATGTAATTTCTCTCGAAGGTGTACACCGTTGGTATATAGTCCACTCGGTCGGTTACCATAGCACTACACTTTGATATTCTCATGTGACCGTAGTTTTTGTACCTCCACATTGATAGGCAGTTTAATCTTATTGCCGCTTTGGTTGCAACTTCTCTCGCCACAATATTAATCGGCAGTATATGGAGTAGGGCTTGTAGAGACTCGGTCGCTTTGGTCCTTAAGGCTCCGCTTATGCTCAGGCAGGCAGTTCTCTGAACCTTTGTTAGTAGGTTGGTGATGGTTAGTTTGTCAGTTGCCGTCCACCATACCACAATGCCGTATAGCAGTATAGGACGAACTACTGCTATATATATCCAGTGGACAATTTTAGGAGAGAGGCCCCACCGCGACCCTACAGCCTTTTTGCAGGAATATAAGGCGACGTTAGCCTTCCTTACACGTTCCAAGACATTAAGTCTAAATAACAGTTTTCTATCTAGAATTATTCCTAAAAATTTTGCACTTTCAGAAAAGACTAGATCTGTTCCATTTATCCGAGGTGGAGGGTGCACATGTGGGACTTTATTCATCCTAGTAAAGAGAACCAATTCTGTCTTGTTTGGGTTAATGCCCAAACCGCTGCTTCTGGCCCATCTAACCAATTTGTTCAGAGCCACCTGTAGAATGTCTCGGAGGACGTTTTCGAATTTGCCACTCACTGCGATTGCAACGTCGTCCGCATATGCCACGACCTTGCAGCCACAACGTTCTAGATCTAGCAGGATTTCATTCACTGCTAGGTTCCAAATTAGTGGAGACAGTACTCCTCCTTGTGGGGTCCCTCTGTTTACAAACCTTGTTAGAGTTGTGGACCCAAGACATGCTGTTATGCGTCTTCTGTTGAGCAGACTTTGAATTAGTCTAATCAAACTAGAGTTAACATTAAGATGTGACAGTGCCGCAATTACTGCATCTGAGTGAATGTTGTTAAAAGCCCCTTCTATGTCAAGAAATGCCACCATGGTGAATTCCTTGAAATGCAGGGACGATTCGATAGTGCTCACAAGTTCGTGCAGGGCTGATTCTGTAGACTTCCCCTTATTGTAAGCATGTTGGTTCACTGACAGGAGTTTTGTATCCAGGTTTTCCCTAATGAAATAATCTAAAAGTCTTTCCAGACCTTTCAATAGGAAGGAGGATAGGCTAATTGGTCTGAAGTCTTTTGGCCTAGTGTGTGATATCTTCCCCGCTTTTGGTATGAATACCACTTTGGTATCCCTCCATCGATTCGGGATGTATGAAAGCCTGATACAGCCTACATAAATTTTCTCCAGCCAGGGGATAATGTATTTCAACATTTTCTGCATTTCTGCCGGAGTGATGCCGTCTGGTCCAGGTGACTTGAAGGGCTCAAAGCTATTAATAGCCCAGCTTATTCTGGATCTCTCAGTCAACAAGCTAGCGACGCTCGCAGTCCACTCGCTCTCTTGTTGGTCCTGCTGATCCTCTGGTTCTGTTAGAGAGTTCCCCGGGAAATGTGTGTCGAGCAGTACATTGAGCGACTGCTCGCTGTTTTTGGTCCAATTATTTGCCTCATCCTGCAAGTAACCCACTGTACAGGGTGAAGCTGATAATATTTTCCTCAGCCTTGCGGCGTCGGAGACCTTTTCCACTTCGCCACAGAAGGTATACCAAGAGCGTCTTTGCGCCTTTCTAAGCTCCTTCTTATAGATCTTGAGTTGCTCTTTATAGGCATCCCAAACATTAGCGACCCCTGTAGATTTAGCCTTGTTGAATAGCTTGTTGCAGGTCTTTTTCATAGCCGTTAGCTCAGAAGTCCACCATTGGGGTTTAGTTTTACCCTTGTACCTTGTTTTTGGACAGGCTTCTTCAAGGGAACTATTGAATGATGTGGTGATATGCTCGACCAGATGATCCAGACCGGCTTTGTCATTCGGTTCGTACAGAAGTTTGGAGTTGAGGACTTTCTTGAAATTCTTTTCATACAGGTGCCACTTTGTCTTTCTCACATTTCTGTGGACGGCAGGTTCAGGCGCTTTTTCAGCGAGTTTGAACTCAATATAATGGTGATCTGAGAATGAGTGGTCGTCCAGTACATTCCACCCAATAATTTTGTCTGACAGCCGGTCAGTAGCAAACGTTACGTCGAGTACTTCTTGTCTGTCTTTAATTGTAAAGGTCGGTTTATTACCTATGTTACAAATACTTAGGTTGGTAGTTAGAATAAAGTCAAGAAGCGAATCACCCCTATTGTTTATATCCGTACTACCCCAGATAGTATGATGAGCGTTCGTGTCTGCGCCAACAATCAGCTCGACCTCGTCAGATGTTGCTTCTTCTACTACTTCCCTGAATAGAGCAGTCGGTACTACAGCTTCATAAGGCAAGTAACTGGAGACCACCCAATATATGCGATTACCGATCTCCAGACTAGCAGATGTTTGGTCTTTACCACTTAAATTAGCCAGGAGAAAGATACTTAGATCTTTCCTGGCCAAAATGCAGGTTCTTGGAGTGCCTTCACAGTTGGCCACAAGCAGTTTAAAGTTGGGTGTCCTGATACCGCACACCCTTCCTCCCACTGCGTAGGGCTCCTGTATCAGGACGATGTCTACTGCACCTGTGGACAGGCGCAGCAATAGAGCCGCTGAGGCTGCTTTAGCGTGATGGAGGTTAATCTGTAAAATTCTTACCATCATTGGTAATTGACAGATTAACTTCCACCCCGACAAGGGTGTTATCGAACTCTTCGTCCGTATCATCGAGAAGCGTGTCCCCGCCAGATGCGCCAAAGAGTCCGGAGACTCCCCTCAGCCCCTCTGTGTCAGAAGTAGAGCTTTCGTCCTCAGAGTAGGACGTTACAGATCTTTTGTTAGAGTTGGAGTCACCCGAAATAATGGGCGTGGATACCTCCGCACTTCCAGAAAGCTGTGTATCAACCGCGGTGGACGACTCACCTTCCGCAGTGGGAACTATATCCTGCTTGTATACCTTCAAGACTATAGTCTCGAAGCCATACTGTAGGGTTGCACTTGCACGTTGTATATGGGAGGTGGATTCAGCGTTAAGGATCAAATTGACCGCTTTTTACCATCCGCCTCACCCACCTTGCTGATTCTCCAATTATGGGCGGGCAGACCAGGATTGGAATCTTTTATTATTTCTAATATGTCAGCCGGGTTGGAGGGCTCTTCTGTAACCCAGGTGATGGCTCTAGGGTGACTAGGGATGTTGTTTTTTTCGACAATATCCAACTGGGCACCCGGCCACACCTCACCCGCTCGACTCAGAGCAGCCTTATACAGGTCTACTGATCTGGCATCACCGAAATGTAAGAGCTTTACTCTCCCCTGATGCCATCCTGCATCGTTGCAGATTGGTGGTGTGCCCGGCATCTCTCTACGGACATCGAGGTAATGAGCCATAATGGCTGATTGCACATGGCTCCATTTGTCCTTGAGGATGGATCCATCCTCACTACTTCTGTCTATAACGGCCATCACTAGACTCTCCTTCGCCACTTCATTGAAGGGCTTGGTGAGTGTCCTGTTGATAGTGACATTTGGGCCTCTTGCCTTTTTCGAGGGCAGGGGTTCATCAGGTGATCTGATTCTTTTGACTTTATTAGCCGTTAACACAGCTGAATTTGTGGCTCTTTCAGCCGACTGATTGGCCTTAGAAGCATCTAAGACGCCTTTAGCCCAGGTAAGTGACTCTTTTTGTTTTTCGGTAAGAGCCGAAACCTTAACAGCCTCCAACTTCGTCAGAACTCTGAGCGCTATCCGGTGCTCATTGTGTTTCCGTTTTGACGGTCGGACATGACGTTTTCCCCTCACCGTACCACCTGTTGTGAGTACTGGGGGGAAATTTTCACCATGTTTGGTGTGGTCGGCTTTGGCCAAGACCAACGGACGGACAGTAGGACGATTGGGGAACCCCGCTCCATCGGAACGCGAAGGCATCCCCGCCAATGAATTTTTTTTCCGTATTAGCCCGTAATAGGTACTACGATGTAGGCCTTCCAGACTTTGTACAGATATTGTTTTGTTTTTGCGATTGCGTAATAGGTACTGCGTAATAGATTTTAACTATCCGCTCTGTGCTAAACACGTCCGTTCACTACGACTGATCAGCAACTCCAACAGTTACATCTAATCCTGTTGAAAGGGCAGCTCCATTAACTGCGCCTGCTGGAACTTCGCAGGAGGTAATTCCAATTCTCCCTGTGGTTCCCCCTTGTGTTTCCGCAAGTTGTTCCGCCACCTTCTACTAGGAATACGACGCAAAGAGCAAATAGGAAAGCGAAAACTCTGACTGTGGTGCCAGTCAAGAAAGTAGTTTTCATTTCACGTTTTGCCTTGGATACGTCCTCTGAGGATTTAGACGACTATATTAGATCCAAGATTGATGGTGATTTTTATTTGAAGACAGTCAAGATGAGCCTTCAACCGCTACCACATCATCATTTAAGGTTATTGTTCAAACTGAAATCTTTGATAAGTTGATAGATCCCAATTTTTGGCCTCCAAAGGCATTTGTAAAAGAATGGGTAGATAATCTGGCACGGTTACCTGCGAGGCATTCTAACTTGCCAAAAAACTAATAAACTCTCTGGTCATAGCTTATCAGAATGTAAGAGGGCTAAATACCAAATTAACCCGCTTATTTGCTGATAACTTTGACTTCGATTTCACTGTTTTGTCTTTCACCGAGACTTGGTTAAAACCTAATATATTTGATTCGGAAATTTTATCTAATAAATACGTAGTATACAGAAAAGATCGTCCTTATAAAATTGGGGGTGGTGTCCTTATTGCTGTAGTTAGTTCTTCAGAACGTGTCTTTGTTGACATAACTAACGACATCGAATTCATTGTTGTCTCTGTTAATTTGGGGAAAACCAAATTATTCGTCAGTTGCTCTTACATCCCTCCAAACTCGGAATTATCTGTTTATGATAATCACTTATCAGCAGAGTGGTTTCGATGTTGAGAGATGTTGATCGAATTATAATTCTAGGTGATTTTAACTTACCCTCCGTTTCCTGGCTTTCATTGCCCGATACTGAGGCATTAATTCCCCTAAATTCTTCATCAACCTCTTTTGAGTGGACCTGCGATGTAGTCAGGCGTTTTTCTGATTTCGATCTATTCCAGATTAATGGTATTTCCAACTCAATTGATAAATTACTTGATTCAGTATTTGTTGATAATTCCCAATTATTCGATGTTTACAGAATTTCTCCAATTTCTATACCGGAGGATAATTACCACCCTACGCTGGGTATTTCCATGACGTATGATATGGTGGACACTCCCTGTGTACACACCCCAAGTGATGAGGGTGCAGTTTTTGTTTCAAAAGAACAAATTTTGATTTGCTTAATGCTATGCTCCTCGACGTTGATTGGGATTGTATATGCTGTTGTGATGATTCAACTCACATTGACTCAGCTATTGAGCAGTTTTATAACGTATTGAATAATTGTTTTCAACAATCTGTTCCGAAGATTCGTGTTAAAAATTCTAATAGACCACCATGGAGCAGACTATTTAAAAAATCGGGTTCAGAGACCGATTATGCAAAGTATGCTATTGCCAGATCTCAATTTAATATTGAATCTAGCAGATGTTATGAAATCTATTTAGAGAAGTTAGCCCTCAATTCTAAGTCTAATCCTAAATCTTTCTATGACTTTGTAAATATGAAACGTGGATCTAATCCAAGACCTTCTATGGTTAGAATGGATAGTGAGGAATTCTGTGGTGACCAATCAATCGCCAATGCTTTTGCAAAATTCTTTACATCAACCTATTCTCATCAACAGAGACAATTAGACGTCCCCTACCCTTACAATATTCCTTCATTGAATCAGTTTAGCATACCTTATTTTGATTTTCCATTTGTATTTTCGAGTTTGGTCAAGCTTAATTCTTCTAATAGTGTTGGTCCTGATGGCGTACCTAGTATAATCCTTAAAAATTGTGCTCAAAGTCTTGCCCTTCCGCTCACATTACTATTTAATACTTCGTTAAAATATGGCTATTTCCCACCCATTTGGAGAACATCTTACTTAACCCCTCTTCATAAATCTGGAAGCCTCACTGATGTGGGAATTATCGTGGAATCGATAATGAAATTAAGTATAATTCCAAAACTTGTTGAGAAAATGGTTACTGAGATTTTATCTCATAAAGTATCGTCTATTCTAAGTCCATTCCAACATGGATTTCGTAAAGGTCTTTCAACTGTGACAAATTTGGTGCAATTCTCTTCTCAGGTTATAAACGAGTTTGTTCTTGGTAATCAGACAGACGTGATTTATACAGATTTTAGTAAAGCTTTCGATAGAGTCAATCACAAACTCTTGATACATAAGCTTGATCTTATTGGTTTTAGTAACACCTTATTGCGTTGGATATCGACTTATCGTATTCAGATTGTGAAATTTGGTTTATCCTGCTCTGATCCGATCTTGGTTCCATCTGGGGTTCCCCAAGGTAGCCATATTGGCCCCATTCTATTTCTGCTATTCATCAACGATTTACCAGATTCAATTTCTAGTTTAAATTTACTGATGTATGCAGATGATGTTAAGATATTTTATTCTTATAAAACATCTGAAGATTCAATGCTCCTTCAAAATGACTTGATTAATTTTGGAAATTGGTGTGATATAAATTGCATGGACCTTAATCTTAAGAAATGTAAACATATGTGTTTCTCTAGGTCGAGGGCGATTCCATCCAGTTTTAGTCTTCATGGTTCCAATTTAGATACTGTTGAATCCTTTGTGGATCTTGGTATATTGATGGATCCTAAACTCAATTTCAATAATCACATAATTACAATGGGGAATAAAGCTTATGGCGTGCTTGGTTTCATAAAGCGATGGGCGAAAGAATTCGTAGATCCATATGTAACTAGGCAGATGTAAACGTCACTAGTTAGACCTATTCTAGAATATGGGTCGGTAGTGTGCGACCCCCAGTACGGGACTTACGTTGATAAGATTGAATCGGTTCAAGACCAATTTTTATTATTCGCTTTAAGGCATCTTCATTGGAATAGTGATTTTAGTCTTCCACCCTATACTAGCAGGTTGAGTTTGATAAGACTGCCTACTCTCAAGAGTAGACGTATTATGCTGAACACAACCATAGTGCTGAAAGTTATAAATGGTGATGTGCCTTCTAATTTTATTTTGTCTAGGATTGAATTCAATGTACCTTGTAGACCTTCCAGATATTACCAATTATTACATATTGATTTTCAACGTACAAATTATGCTTCGGCAGAGCCCATTCGTAGAATGTGCATGGATTTTAACACTTTATATGAAGTTATTGACATTGATGTAGAAATTGATGCAGTTAGATCTAGAATAATATCTTTTTTAAATGTGTAAGTAGACTAAATTTATTGTTTGCATGTGCCGGCTGTTGAAATTTTTCTGTAGCTGGTATTTCCACCCTCTATGTATATATGGTGACTATATCTAAATCTGAACCGATTTGAATGAAATTTGGTACAGTTTATCTTTGATGTGAAAAACTTATTTGTGATAAATTTCACCAAGATCGAACAATGAAAGCAACCACCACATTGCGAACAAGTCTAAAACGAACGACAGACTGACGGATATTTGAACCCCAAAACTTCTGAGGCCGGTAGCACTATCCACGAACGATTTTTTTTCGGCAATCTTTATATAACTCCGAGTGGGCCCATAAAAAATTCCCAAAAAATTTTAAGAACCGGCCTAACAGATAGACATCCTAAGATACTACCTAAGGCCCAAAGGGTTCTGCGATAGGCATGGATATCATCCTGCATCTACTTCCCATTAAGGAGTATGTGATGGGAGTAGCGGCAAGGAGCCTGCTTCGACTTTCTGAGTCAGCTCTGCTCCGGCCACGGCAGTATGGTAATACGCGGATCCTGAAAGAAAGCCGGTTTGGCCGTTTGGTAAGATACCCCAAATTTTTATCCCTTCGAGAAACTGCATGAGGGGTGTACAGTTTTCACCTACGGATCAAAAATTGAGCACCGGAGCAGGTGTCTACATGGAGACAACAATCTTCAGAAAATCGTTCAGACGATTGAATGCAGTGTGTTTCAGACAGAGATTCTAGCCATCCAGAAGGCAGCAGAATCGATCAGAGACACTATTGAAACAGGTGGAAATGTAACAATATATGTCGATAGCCAGGCTGCACTAAAGGCAGTCGGAAGTAATCGAGTTAATTCTAGGCTTTTTTGATTGCAGGCAAGCTCTAGGGAACCTACTGAATTACTACAGTGTCTCATTGTGTTGGGCACCGGGACACTGTAATATAGCGGGTAACGAAATTGCAGATGAATTGGCGACAGAGGGATTAGGGATGTGTATCGACGCAGCGAAAGGATCGGTATACCCTCCTATCAGCCACTTCCATAGGACTCAGAGGGACGGGATCTCAGGCAAGGTCAACCAGGCCTGGAGCCGTAGAGACTGCTGTAGGACCTCAAGGGCCCTATGGGCCATGTTTAGTGTCACATACTCCCAACTACTGCAATTAACAGTCGCTGGGACAACACTACGCCAGTATGTGCGGCGAGGTAGACGAACTCGAGACTATAGAGCACGACCTCTGCAAATGTCCATGTTTACAAAGCCAGTGGAAAAAGTGGTTTGGCGACCATTTTCTGGACAAGCATCATAAGCCTTGTAAAGAAAATTGGCTGGCTAGATGAAAAGGATTGTGGATATCAAAAAAACATAGATGTATTCTCAAAAATAAGATGAGTACATATCCAAGACCATGGCGAATGGTCCTTGGAATGTACAGGGTGAAGTGCGGTAATTTGTTTATTTGAGAATGAAATAAAAAAGTTATGAACCTTAGAAAAATTTATTTTATATTTTAATTATATTGAGCAGTAAGGGAATTTTTAAAGTACATGGTTTTAAATAGTGTATCTGGCAAATGTCGACCTTCGCTATCCACACGCTGCTGCATACATTTTCTGAAGTTTTAATGAACTCTAACAAGCATGTCGACTGGTATTCTGCCAATTTCAGCCTCAATATTGTTAAATAGGTCTTCCAAGGTGTTGGGGCGGTTGATATACACCCAATTTACAATTGATTGCCGTCCAGGAACATGTCCGCGTCGGGGAACAGCGAATCGTAAACGAAAAGCACGCTGCACTGCAATGATCGAGTGCGCATTTGAAAAATACGCTTCAAAACAAAATGACCTCTCCTCACGTGTCCAATGCATGATGGCTACGCACACTCTCCACTCTCTTCGACCAACGGTGCCGCCACAGCCTGCAGTGCAAAAAAGCAAATTCCCGCGCCCCACCCTGTACTTCAGTGCATTAACATTTTGTGGCCATGTAAACAGCTATTCCAACGAAGAGAAACAACTTGTCATCGGCGTATGTGCAAACGGCGTGACTACCAAGAACCCATGTGCGTTCAGTGTGACTACAAAGAACCCAATTAGTCAGTATCGCAAGTGACCCAAGTGAATATACGTTCTATAAAAAACTTCTACCATTCTACTGTTCTCTTTTCACTTTCACCCCACAACTACAAGTAACCTGGATGCAATTAGCCATCCGAGTTTCCTTTTGCATTTGCATAAATGCATTCGTACTTTGGATGCTCACTAACGCGTGCGTGCATCGGTGCACACACACACAGAGTGAAAGTCACTATCGAGAAACGATAGTCAGGATCATAATTTTTCATAAAATTAAATTTATCCGTAAGACGAAAATCCATTTGCTTTAAATATTAGTATGTGAAAGACAAATATATTTTTGCATATTTACATAAATAAAAGTAAATATATTAGTACATATTTTGTTTTTGCACTCAGGCTCAAGATCGTTATTGTTGTTTTCAGTATATGAAAAATTAAAGAAGAAGTAAGTGACATGTAATGGGGGCGGTTGTAATGGTTGGATAGACAGAGTTGTTTTCATATACTGAAAACAACAATAACGATCTTGAGCCTGAGTGCAAAAACAAACCAGTAAGGAAAGACAGAAAGTCGGGCGGGGCCGACTATATAATACCCTACACCTACCTACCAATGCGAAAATGGGCATTGCGATAAGAATTTGGCAGTGTTCATACATGTAATAAGCACACTCTCTCTGCCGATTTTCGTACTGATCGGATATAAAACACGGTTTCTACAGCGCTTACATGTCAAATCGGGTGTAACATATATATTGGGACTATGTTAAAATCTGAACCGATTTTTCCCGAATTTGGCAGTGTTAATACATGTAATAAGAAAACTCTCTCTGTTAAATGTCGTACTGATCGGATATAAAACATGATTTCTACAGCGCTTAAATGTTAAATCGTGTGAAACATATATATGGGGGCTATATCTAAATCTGAACCGATTTTCCCCGAATTTGGCAATGTTCATACATGTAATAAGAAAACTCTCTCTATTAAATTTCGTACGGATCGGATATAAAACACGATTTCTACAGCGCTTAAATGTTAAATCGGGTGAAACATATATAATATGGTGGCTATATCTAAATCTGAACCGATTTTCCCCGAATTTGGCAGTGTTTATTCATGTAATAAGAGAACTCTCTCTGTTAAATTTCGTACTGATCGGATATAAAACACGATTTCTACAGCGCTTAAATGTTAAATCGGGTAAACATATATATGGTGGCTATATCTAAATCTGAACCGATTTTCCCCGAATTTGGCAGTGTTTATTCATGTAATAAGAGAACTCTCTCTGCCGAATTTAATAAAGATCGGATGTAAAATGTGGTTTCTACGGCGCTTGCATGTCAAATCGGGTGAAACATATATATGGGGACTATATCCAAATCTGAACCGATTTTAACCAATTTCAATAGGGATCGTCCTTGGGCCAAAAAAGAGCACTATGCAAAATTTCATCACAATCGGACCATAAATACGACCTGCACTTTGATTACAAGAATACATGGACAGACGGACAGACGGACATGGCTAAATCGACTCAGAAAGTGATTCTGAGTCGATCGCTATAATAAACAATGGGTCTATCTCTTCTCCTTTTAGGTGTTACAAACAAATGCACAAAGTCATAATACCCTGTACCACAGTGTGGTGTAGGGTATAAAAATGTACTATGAAAGCAGATCGAATGAAACAACAAAACAAAAACAAGAGTAAATATATTAGCATTAAAAACTTTGATCTATTTTCTCATTTTCAACTTCATAACTTAACTCATTCGGTACAGGTTTTTAATGGGTATCTTTAAAAATCATTTTATTTTGATATTTACTAATACATGTACGAGTACGTATAAGGAATAACAATAAATATTCAGGAATATTAGGAACTAGCTGGACCCGGTCCACTTGGTTGCCCCCAGATTTCAGATTTCCGATCTCGTCCACTTTTGGACCAATCACGTAGACTGCCACCAAAAACATGTAGACAATTTACAGCACTCTCGCTAACAGATTAATCAAGATATATCAACTTCAAAACCTGGCTGACATGGGCGGGGCCAAGCCCATTGTTCTGCTCCCGCCCATTATTGGACCAATCACGTAGACTGCTACCAGATACATTTACACAAAATTACAGCACTCTCGCAAACACGTAGATTCACATCTACTTTCAGATAGACCACAAAAATCCCGGGGCCCAACCATAGATAGAGACAGTAGGAATCTAATTCGTAGGTACGGATAGTAGGAATCACTCAAAATCGGTCCAGCCGTTTTGGAGTCCATACGTAAAACACATACACAGGGCGTAACAACAAAAGCTGCACTATCCACTCGTTTTTTCCCCAGGTGAGCAAATCATGTCAGCGAGTTTGCTCAAATGCCTGCTCATCATCGCTGGCATTGAACAGAATCCTGGCCCCAATCATACTGAGGTCACGATCTGTTCAGTATGTAATGTAAGAATAACCCGGAACCTAGTCCAAGTCTTATGCAATGGATGTCACAACTGGTGTCATCTCAGAAGATGCTCTGGTCTGGCCAGTCACAGGGACTGGTCGGAGACGTTTGTGGCCAGTTGTTGTGTTCAATTACAGCCTACTGGGAATACTGCTCCTGTGAATCAGGCACAACCTGCTAATTGCCAACCAACACCTCAGGCCCTGAACATCAACACTTCATCTTGGAGATGTTCAGTTTGCAGTGGAGTGATTCGCAGGAATATTACATCTGTGCAGTGTAATGGCTGTATGAACTGGTGCCATATGCGACGTTACACAAACCTTGCAGTGGGACAGTAGTTTTGTGGCTGATTGCTGTGTGAACAATGCAGCAGCTACTCTCCCACTGCCTGCTGGAAGCAATCCAACACCAAACGGGCAAGTGCAAAATCAACAACCGGTGTCGCAAGCACAACAACTGGCAACTCCTCCAGCACCACCACATAGCCCATAACCAGTCAAACAACAACATCACTAACAACAATAATAACACACTCAATAACACCACAACTAACAATAGCAGCATAAATACAACTCATCACTTTTCACATCCAACTCCTCATAATCCGATCACTCAGCCACACCAACACATAACACATCCCACAAATCCCATTCCCACACAATCCCAGAGTACCTCAGATTTCCTGGCCCAACATCCACAGCAGCTTGCTCATGGTAATCCTGAAACTCAACTGCAACGGCCTGAGAAACAAGATTGTGGAACTAACCAGTTTTATGCATGAGCATAACATCATAATAGCAGCTATCCAGGAAACAAAACTCACCAGCGAGTGTCGGCTATCGTCTCATGGAGGCTTCATCATAGTCCGGAAAGACATGCAGAGGAATCACGGTGGAGGACTTGCGTTCATCGTTGACAGAAACGCAAGCTACAGGCTGCTTGACCTTCCCACCCCTCACCCACAGGACTCATACATAGAAGCCATGGCAATATCAGTTCAAGCTGGAGACATAGAACTGGAAGTTGTCAACGTCTATATCCCGCCAGTCAACAGCATAGGTGCCAGTTATCACCCCTCAATAGAACATCTATTACAGGGGGATAACAGATTGATACTTGGCGACTTCAATGCCCACCATATGACGTGGTATTCCCAGCTACCTGCCGACCCCCGAGGAACATCTATTGCGGAAGAACTTGATTCCTCTGAATTCTCCCCCATCAACGAGGACCTCCCCACGAGAATCACGGCTGCCTGCTCTAGCTCTCCAGACATCTCCATAGCTAGTTCGTCGCTCCTGCCCCTTACATCTTGGCATACACAGGTATCCCTCGCATCTGATCACATTCCCATCGTGATCACCGTGGAGAAGCCCAGCGACTTCGTTGAACCGGAAAGACGCACGTTTGTTAATCACAATAAAGCCAACTGGCATGGCTTCACAAACGCCATTGACGCTGACATCAGTCAATTGCCGCTCCCCTCATGTGCCAGACAGGGTGAGAAACAACTCAGAACGTCTATTCTCAAAGCGGCTAAGCGGTACATTCCAGCAGGGAGAATTCCCCATTGTAGACCTAACTTTCCGTCAGCAGCAGTACGTCTCACAGACCAACGTGACGAGCTACGACGTGAACATCCAGATGATCCAAGAATACCAACTCTCACGGCAGAAATCAGTGACATCATAAACCAGCACCGTCGAGAAAAATGGATAGGTCATCTGGACAGATGCGAAGCTGGTTCGCACAAGTTATGGTCTACAATCAGGAACCTTTCAGGTGTGAACACAAATAGAGGGAACGTTGCAGTGGAATTTAACGGTGCTCAAACCACAGATGCCAAGAAATGTGCCCTGAAGTTCTGTCAGCAATTCATCGCTCATCCAGCTACGCAGAACAGGTCCAAGAGAGCCACCCTTAGGAAGTCCAGGAAAAACACAACATCACTGGAACCCCTTCAATTCACTGTGGGACAAATTGAAGCGGCGATTACCAAGGCGAAACCATCTAAGGCACTTGGACCCGACGGCATCTCGATGGTGATGCTCAAACATCTGGGACCGGCAGCATTGATGTTCCTCACGCACATACTGACACTATCGGTAAATAGGTCAGTAATTCCGGAAATCTGGAAATCTGCGCGAGTGATACCGCTTCTAAAACCGGACAAACCTGCTAACCGAGGAGAATCATACCGGCCAATCTCCTTACTATCGCCGTTAGCCAAAGTCCTCGAAGCCCTTCTGCTGCCCACGATGAACGATCATCTTTCCCTAGCCAATCACCAACACGGCTTCAGGAAAGCATATAGCACCACGACGGCCCTCAATGACATCGTCACGAGCATATCAAATGGACTTAACCAAACCAGACCTGCCGCTAGTCGCCGCCCTAGACCTGTCTAGAGCCTTTAACACTGTCGACCATTCGATACTGCTTGACGATGTCATGAATTCCACATTGCCTCCCATCATCAAGAGATGGATTTGTAATTACATCAACGGCAGGCAGGCATATGTGGAATTCAGAGGTAGAAAGTCCAAGTCAAGGAAGATCAAAATGGGCGTCCCACAAGGTGGAGTTATTTCCCCCCTTCTTTTCAACTTCTACATTTCGAAGTTGCCTGCGCCGCCGGTTGGAGTGAAAATGATCTCATACGCAGACGACTGTACCATTATGGCTACTGGCGTAGATGTGGATGAGATCAGTGCCAGAATCAACAGCTACTTGGCAACTGTTTTCGCTTTCACGCAGGATAGGAACTTGGAAATTTCGCCAACCAAATCCACTGCAACACTGTTCACATCATGGACTAAGGAAGTGAGGAGGATATTGGACATCAACGTCGACGGTAGGACAATACCAACAGTCCAAAACCCAAAAATATTGGGAGTAGTTTTCGACAACCTCCTCACTTTTTCCAAACATGCATACGTAAGACCAGAGTCCAAATGCGCAACAAGATACTCAAGGCAATCTCGGGTACCTCGTGGGGCAAGGATAAAGAAACGCTAGTCATGACATACAAGGCGTTAGGCAGATCAGTCATGAGCTACGCAGCCCCCGTCTGGACCTCCTTTATGAGTGACACCCAATGGAGAGGGCTACAAACCAGCCAAAATAATGCGCTCCGCATCGCTACCGGATGTGTCAACATGGCAAGTGTGGATCACCTTCATGAGGAGACGAGGATGTTGTCAGTGCAGCAACATAATGTGTTGCTCACCAGACAATACCTCCTGGCCTGCCATCTGCCCTGTCACCCAAACCACCACATTGTGGTGCAGGATCCACCCCAGAGACACATTCGGAAGGACTTCAGACGCTACTGTCCCGACATCCAACATGTCATATCTAGTGACTTGGACCGATTGTCACTGGCAGCAGCGCTGAACCGGTTACACACTGAAGCAGTCCAACACGCTATTAACCGGTGTAACAACAATAGAGTCCTCAACGACCACCCACCAGCGATAAAAATCCTCTGGGCAAGGTCCGAACGGACCTTGCCCAGAGGAACCAGAACCACCCTCGCACAGTTAAGATCAGGCTGGTCGACAATCCTCAACACTTATCAAGCTAGGATAATAGCGGGTGTTGAGGATATTTGTCCCGAGTGCAGGCAAGGTCCGCACGACACAGCGCACATATTCAGCTGTCCAAACCGACCCACAGACCTATGCCCTCTAGATCTGTGGAGTCGACCAATTGAGGTGGCACACTTCCTTAACCTTCCCACCTCCCCTCCTCATAACACCCACAATACAACACCATCATAATTGTCATCAACTACACACACAACCCTAACATCACTAGTCCATTACATACAATCACAATTACAAATGAGCTAACAAAACATCAATTTCAGGGAAAACACGTTGGAACCAGCAGCAGAACTGTTACAACAACAACAACAACAATAAAAATTAAAATTCAGGTTTTGGTGAATTTTGGTACACTGCATCAAAATACACATCCTGACAAATATTTAGCGACCTACTATCAAAAATGGCGAATTTATTAACGAAATTCAAAAGAGCCTAACAACAAATTATTTCTTTTTTGTCATAGTTAAAAATTTATATTTCACGCAATTTTCACAAACAAGGTATAAATCATGTTTGTGTGAATTTATATATGCATCATTATGTTTAGGTATTATCCTGAAAACCCCGCTTTTCTAACGACAACATTTTTCATTTTATTTAATCTTTTGTTTCTCCTGTAAAATTTTCAAATATGATGATACAGCCTTTCTCGTTTCTTAATACTAGATTTGAATTTGTATTTATTTGAGTATTTTTAATATATAAAATTATTATATTAATATATAAAATTACTAGCACTTAAATACCCGGCATTGCCCGAGTTGTCTTTTAACACCGTGATCCAAATTTCGTAAGCTTGAAGATATTCTAATAAAAATTTTTATTTGCTGTATGACTAGAAGCCAACTTGTCACAACTAACAATTTTAAGATAACTTCAGTGACCATGAAGTCTCATATTATACAGGGTTTTCCAATAAGAGTGATATGATTTCTTTGAAAAAAACCACTTATTGTTAAGGAAATTCAAAAGTTTTTTATTTAATATGAAGTACAATCGATACAATTAAATTGTAAATAAAACGTCATTCAAATGACCTCCACGACTTCTTCTGCAGGAACGAATTCGATGAACCCAATTTTCGAGCACTTTTTCCACTAAATCAATTCGTATGTCATGAATGGCACGTTCAATATTGACTCGTAAAGCTTGTAGAGAGTGTGGTTTATTTCGAAAGACAAATAACCCCACAAGAAATAATCTAATGGTGTTAAATCACAATCGGTTAATGGCAAAAAGGATAGCTCTTAGCGAGAGCTAAAATATTGCTCATGGGTGTCAAGGTCGTAGGTCGTCCGGAAAGTGTTTTTTTTGGATTTTTAAAAAAATGGACTTAACCATCATTTTCAAATGTGAACGGATAGTTTATTTTTGCTCTAGCTCCTTAACGTCGGATCGGGAATCGGTCAATGGCAAAAATATAGCTCTAAACGAGAGCTAAAATATTGCTTATGGGTGTCGAGGTCGTAGGTCGACTGGAAAGTGTTTTTTTTTTGGATTTAAAAAAAATTGACTTAGCGCACGAAAAGTTGCTATTGGAGAACGATTATTTTGATAATAAAACTGAATAATTTTTAAACGTTGTTCTTGCGTATATCTCTCCATGATGAAATTGTAAACACTACTGAATACAATGAAAAACAAATGACAGATCATGACATATTACACATGGCCGAAACGTCACTTCAAAATCACATCATCCCTATTGGAAAATCCGTTATTTGATCACCTCTTGTCGGTGCGACCATAAACCGAAAACCAGAAATGTAGGCAATAGTAACAGATGTTTTTGGTTCTCTAATACTTTTGCCGGTTTGATCACAGGTTGATCATAAAATTACTATTTGTTTGCTTTAGCATGACGTCTACAGGCCTGGACGTATTTTCTTAAAAGAAGGCGGACTGATACGTCAATATTTTGAAAGTTGCATACTTTGATTTTGGGATTTTTGCCAAGTGATTTTCGACCACTTGATGTAAAAGAGCATTGTATATGGGCTACTATAGATAGTCATATATATGTATGGCCCGTATTCATTTCAGGTGCTATTGAAACTTCAGTATCATGTTTGTTATTGAATCAAAAATCAGGACCTAAAAACACTAAAAAAAATTGGCTATACTAAAAGATACGTATAATTATTTAAAATCTTTGGTTCAAAAATAGCTTTGTCTGCTCGTTCTAAAACCGATCATAAAAAATTTGTTGAATATTTACGATGATCAGTCTACTTGAAAGTTCATCAAACTCCTAAAAATAATACCAGATTCTCTCAAAAACTCAAACGGTATGAAAATATTTTTGATCGCTTCTGCACTGACCACAAACTGGAAATTGAAATGTGTGAATGTATCATAGCTAGCACCTCATGTAGGTTTTTAGATCTCAATCGATACTTTAAATTTCAGTTTAGTTATTATAGTAGATTTGAACCCATGCTGGACTTAAAATAGTTGATTTGGTATCTCCTTGAAGATCTGTATTTACACATTAATTTATAGATACTTAGCTCCGATGTGACTTTTGAAAAATTGAATATTGTTTTAGTCACTATTGCACTATGAATGTGAATAGCACTTTATTACTTTTACATGGGACCAGTGGTCAAGAGGTCATCAAACACTTGGCGGAGAAACAAATGCTTAATATGCTATTTACTCGTATGAAACAAATTTCGATATAATCTATTTAGTCATGATAATAGAAATCATATCACAAAATTCAAAACTTGATCACATATTGACCAAACTCAAAAATTAGTTAAATTTTTGTTTAAATGAAGGTCGTATTTTATTCAAAACGCGTGTTTTATATGAAATACACAAATATATCATTAATAATGCAATACCACTATTAATAATACGTCTTTCGCCTTGTTCGTGTTTTTTTATTTATATAAATATCAGGGAAACTGATGACCATCTCATATTTCGATGTTGTCAATATAATGAAGCTAGAAAAGACTAACGTTTTTTCAAAACTTTCACCATCTTACCGAGTTTGATGCCAACTACTCCTTTGAAGATTTGAAAGATCTCTGTTGCTTTATTCATAGTAGCAAAATAGAATTATAATGGCCCCGCCATTCATAAATCGAAAAAAAACAAATACTATGAAAATCTGCAAATGGAAAAAATAATGTCAAAAGATAAACCAAAAACATTCAAGTATCCAATACTTACTAGCGTTATTCGATGTTTTTTTCGATTAGCTTCGAAATAAAATTGTATCTTTACAAGCGAAGTAACCGATTCGAAATGTTGTCGATAACTAAATGAGCCAAAAATAAATTTATCAGTACTGGTATATGTGTACCTGTGTGTATTCAACCAACAATGACTTGACGAACTAAAAATGTTGTATTTTTAAGGGAAATCATCGGATGTTTTTTTCAATGAAAGAGGAGGATATGCCAATAATAAATGAAACAGCATAGGTCAAATGAGTTTAAGACACAGCTATGCTCACAGGACCATATTCTTTTCATGAAATTTTCCGGCATAAATTTGCACATTTACGGCTGTATGTCCTCGATAACTTCACGAACTCCATCTTTGAGGTTTTGAACATAGCCCCAAAAGTAAAAATTGTAAAGCTGATAAATCACAAGATCTCGGTATCCAATTGCGATCGCCTCTACGATTGGGTTCATTGTTGTTTACAATGTATGTTAATAATATCTCGAGTGCTGTATCTTTTAGTAATTGTAATCTTGTTCTCTACGCGGATTAAACTCATGTCTTATTCCGTAACGAGTCTATCTCTTGTTGTAAATTCATCCTTACAATCGCTAGCTCTATGGCTAAGTAGTTATGGTCTTAGTGTTAATTTGAAAAGTTGATGTGATTAATATTTGTGTCAATTCTATGTCTGTAGAAATTGCTGATGAACTGAAATGTCTTAGAGTAGTAATATTGACATGCTACTCGCGCGTGTTATATTTCAAGTATGTAGATTGTATTGCCTTGATTTGTATTTGCTACGTTATATTAGGAAGAGAGTTGCGTCGAAATTGCTAATGTCACGTATTAACTATTGCCTTGATGTTATTTCCGGTACTTCAGGGTTGCAATTGTCGAGTGTGGAGAGAGTTGTTAATTCGATTGTGAGGTATGTTTACTTATAAAATCTGCGGCTATATGATAATATACCCGTATTCTCATAAGTCGTTAATTTTTTACGTTTGCCCTTAAATAAATATGTTGACCATCGCATACTACAATGTTTTTGTAAGACGATAACATCTAATGGTTCACCTTTACTACGCTGTATGTTTAATTTATGAATATCTTCTCGAAATCCTCAACATGTGCTACAGCGATTTATCTCTACATGATCGTTTGTGATAAGGGTTGCTAGGTTATGGTACCATTTTCCGTTGCATTTGCGTAAATTTTATGTATATTTCTGTGCTATCAACTTCTTACAGGGTTAGTTTCTTTTTAATTTGTAAATTTGCTTGAATGACTGGGGAGCCATAACTTTATTGTTAGTATAATAATAATTTCCGAGTAATGTCTAACTAAGATTAACATTGTATTAGAACTCTCCCCTTCTTGTTTACTCCCTCGTTTTGTTAGTGTGGTGTTTTTAACTAGTGAAATGTCAGGCATAAATATGTGCTACAATTGAGAGTGTTTTGTTATATTGATTGCATTCCGAAATTTTTATACCCTACACCACACTGTTGTACAGGGTATTATAACTTTGTGCATTTGTTTGTAACACCCAAAAGGAGAAGAAATAGACCCATCGTTTATTATACCGATAGACTTAGAATCACTTTCTGAGTCGATTTAGCTATGTCCGTCTGTCTGTCTGTCCGTCTGTCTGTCTGTCCGTCTGTGCATGTATTCTTGTAATCAAAGTACAGGTCGCAATTATGGTCCGATCTCGACGAAACTTTACACATATCTTTTTTTGGCCCAAGGACGATCCCTATTGAATTTGGTTAAAATCGGTTCAGATTTAGATATAGCCCCCATATATATGTTAGCCCCGATTTGACATGTAAGCGCTGTAAAAACTTTATTTTATATCCGATCAGTATGAAATTCGGCAGGAAAAGGTTTCGTATTACATGAATGAACTCTGTTAAATTTGGAAGAAATCGGTTCAGATTTAGATATAGACCCCATATATACATTACCCCCGATTTGATATATAAGCGCTGTAAAAATGTTATTTTATATCCGATCAGTGCGAAATTCGGCAAAGAGAGGTTTCTTATTACATGAAGGAATACTGTTAGGCGATTTGACGTGTAGGCGCTGTAGAGACTGTATTTTATATGCGATCAGTACGAAATTCGACAGAAGGAGGTCTTTTTACATGAATGAGTATTCAGGGAAGATCGGTTCAGATTTATATTGATTGTTCCTCCTGATTTGGTATCAAACCGCTATAGAAGTTGTATTTTACTTCCGATCATTAAAATTTTCCAGAAAGATGTTTCTCAATTTAGGAACGAATATTGCTTAATTTAGCGATTATCGTTTCAGAATTAGATAATATGTTTCTACCCATTTACCAATTATTCCAAATTATTATGGCAATGACCCTTATCGCATTGTTAGGGAGGTGTAGGGTATTATATAGTCAGCCCCGCCCGACTTTCTGCCTTTCCTTACTGGCTAAAATGTTTATAAACTACAAATAGGTAAAATAAGACCTCGCTACCATTTTTTTCAATTTTATGGGCATTTTAATTTTGAAAAAATGGGTTTTTTGGTTTTTACGAAATTTGTAATTGCTCTGGAACGGCTGAACCGATTTTTGCAAATTTTACGTTGTTTTAAAGAGGACACAACGTGTCACATTTTTTTTAAAAAAGCTTTGTAAAAAAAATTGCTTCCCCTCGATTTTCTTTAAATTCACAGAATATTCGTCGCACTCTCATAAATCCAGAACAGTAATAAAATTTTGTAAGCTTCAATATTTGTAAAAGTTATGAACGAAATACTAACAGCCGTATTCATAATAAATCCTAATTATGATTTAAAGTACACATTGGTTAACAAACACTTTTGGCCTAATAAAATTTTCTCGAAAGATTTTTTTTAAAAAAAGCTTTGTAAAAAAATTGCGAAGTATACGATGTTTTAAAGAGGACACAACGCGTCACAATATTTACGAACGTTTTGCAAAAAAAGTTGCTCCCCTTCGACTTTCTTCAAATTCATAGAATATTCGTCGCACTCTCATAAATTCAGAACAGACATAAAATTTTGTGAGCCTCAATATTTGTAAAAGTTACGGACGAAATACTAACAGCCGTATTCATAAAAAATCCTGATTATGAATCGATTTCCGAATAAGGTCAGAATATTCGATATCGGCCTATGTAGTTTATTTTTGGCTAAAATGTTTAAGAACATTTACGATCTCGCAACCTTTTTTTTAATTTTTTGGGCATTTTAATTTTGAAAAAATGGGTTTTTTGGTTTTCACGAAATTTGTAATTGCTCTCGAACGGCTGAACCGATTTTTGCAATGTTTACGCTGTTTTAAAGAGGACACAACGTGTCACATTTTTTTTAAAAAAGCTTTGTAAAAAAATTGCTTCCCCTCGATTTTCTTTAAATTCACAGAATATTCGTCGCACTCTCATAAATCCAGAACAGTAATAAAATTTTGTAAGCTTTAATATTTGTAAAAGTTATGAACGAAATACTAACAGCCGTATTCATAATAAATCCTAATTATGATTTAAAGTACACATTGGTTAACAAACACTTTTGGCCTAATAAACCATTATTAAAAAATCGTATTCATAAACAGCATTTTAACTAATAAACATTTTAATGAATTCGTCAATGTAAAGTTGGCAACACCATCGTTTTCACATACCATTTTCTCTATTAATACGAGTATTAATTGTAAGAGTAGTCGAATATATAAACTATATTATTATTTATTTTAAAAACAACTGTATCAATTAACAAAAATATATGCTTACTTATCCAATAATTAAAAAAAATGTAGATAATTACAAAAAACGAATGGCTTGCACGCGACAAAAACAGAAGTCGCTTTCACAGCAAACCAATCAAACACTGATTTCAGGGAAACCTGATGGAATATTTTAATGCGACTAATTTTAAAATGTCATGGATTAATGTATCTTAATAATGTTTTTTAATTTATTCAAAAATATTAAGTAGTTTATTTTTTATTTAATTTTAATCATATTCGCACGCGACATTTCGAACGCGGCATTTTATTCCATCGTTCTTTCTATGTTTTTTTTTTTACTTTTTATGCAACTAGACATCCAATGGTTGATTATAAATGATTTTTAATATATTCAATATATTTATTTTCACAACAAAAATTAAATAAAATCAAGATTTACAAGAGAGACCATTAATCAGAAAATAACATGCAATACAAATGTTTAAAACATAAAAAATAACATGCAATACAAATGTTTAAAACATAAATTTTGCAGTAATTCGAATTTGCACTCAAATATTTTAAAATGTGTCATGAATAAATGTAGTTTTTGGGAAAATTAGTTAAATTTGATAGATTCCCTGTAAAAAATAGTAACACAACATACTTTTATAGACTTTCAATTTTTTGGCTGCGGTTGACATCTCGTTGGAAATGCCCATATATAAAATGGGATGTGTGTATGTAACGATTTTGATGAAATTTTCAGGGAATCTTCAGAAAAGCCTAGCGGGTAACATAGGCTATATTAGATCTTGATTATGGAGGCGTGGCTCCGCCCATATAAGTCAATATGGAGTTATCATGAGTTTTGAGTGATTCCTACTGTCCGTTCCTACGAATAGATTAACGAGATTCCTACTGCCCATATCTGATTGGGACCTGACCGTGATCCCAGATGGGCCACCAATCCTGGGCTTTATTGTCTTGGCGCCACCCATAAAAACCAAATTTGGAAATTGAGATATCTTGCACAATTTGTAGGCGAGAGTGTTGTGTATATGTATCTGTGGCAGTCTACGTGAAAATCCAAAAGTAGGCGGGATACGACCTGCGGGTGAGCCATGTTTTGAAATGGAGATATATAAAACAATTTGTTAGCGAGAGAGCTGTAATTTTGTGTATATGTATATGGATGCAGTCTACGTGATTGGTCCAAAAATGATCAGGATCGGACCAACGGGCGAGGCCCCATATGAGCCAAATTTTGAATTTGGGATATCTTGCACAATTTGTTAGCAAGAGCACTGTAATTTTGTGTATATTTATCTGTTGGCAGTTTACGTGAGTGGTGGGATCGGTCCAATGGGTGTGGTCCCACCCAAATTTGTTTGTTCCCGAGAGTGCTGTAATTTTGTGTGTATGTATTTGGTGGCAGGATTCGTGATTGGTTCAAAAATTGACGGGATCGGAAATCTCAATCTGGGGCAACGAAGTGGACCGGGTCCAGCTAGTTTAATATACCGATGGACGCAGAATCACGCTCTGAGTGTATTTGGCCATGTCCATCTGTCTGTGACAATCAAAGTACTGATCGAAAAAAGGAACCAATCCTAACGACATTTTTGGGGTAAGGAGCAGTTTATGTTGCACAAAGCCTTTAACTCTTCCTGGAAAAATGCGACAAGTCGGTTCACATTCCGTTTTGACATAAACACTGTCTAGAAGGCACAGTGGCGTATTTTTTTATTCTTTTTTTTATTTTATCCTAAACTATTTCTAGAAAAATTATCAAATCATTTGTCCACTTTTCTGATCCCACAAAGTACATAGTATTACTTTATATTTCTTACAAAACGAATTTTCGAGTGAAATGCTATTACTTCTTTTGTCCATTCTCAGAATAAAAAGGGTGTGGTTTACGTTGTTTATACTTCAAGTTGTAAAATATTTCGACAAGTCGGTCATAAATTTCTCAACACCAGAGTTTGAGCTGCCTGTCGACTTAAGTCAATATTTCAGAATGGATGGTGGAAATTCCTTGGTTATAATCAAAGTTATAAGCCATTAACTTTTTGTGCTAAATGGTCCATTGTATGGGAGGTACCAAAAGATAGGTACTGTAAAGGCATCACAGTCCACAAGATTTCAAGTGTTTGTATGTGCAGCAATCTATGTTATAAGCCGTTAACTTTTTGTGCAAAATGGTCCATTTGTATGGGAGGTACCAAAAGGGGCGTGCCAATAACGGCCCCTTCCACGGGACTATAGGTACTAAAAAGGCATTACATGATGAAATGCCAAACAATACTTAACAAAAATAACATGACAACATGACACGACTCACACGTGATCTGTCAAAAAAGGCTATTGAAAAAAGTATCTCTACTTGGATCACCCTATCCTATGGGGTACATCAACAAAGATTATAGTTCTTGGAATACGTACAGTGAGGAATCGCTGGGAGTGCTCCTGGATATACATTTCCCGGGCAACCCTGAAAAGGCATTGAATGCTTCAGTTGGGGATTCACTTGAAGTGCAGCCATCAGAAGTCGCCAGCAAGATTGTAACCGAATATAGGAGTATTTTCGCTATCAATAGCTTTAAACCTTTTAAGTCGCCAGGACCAGACAAAGTTTCGTCGGCGGAGCTATACTCGGTGGCTGATACAATTGCTCCCAGGCTCAGAGAGATATACACATGTTATATCAATCAGGCCTACATAACAACAAAATGGAGAGAAACCAAGGTTGTTTTCATCCTAAAAGCGAGAAAGCCGTCCCATCCTGGAGCTAGGAATTTCCGGTCAATTTATTTTTAAAACCCTAGAGGGATTAATAGATAGTTACCTTAGGACTACAATTGACCACAGGCTACTGTCTACAGCAAGGGAAGTATTCAGCTTTATTAAAGGATCCCACTCTGTTAAGGAATATACTATGGCTGCTTTCTTAGATATAGAGGGCGCCTTCAATAACATAAATCCAGCCGCCGTAGTTATGGCTTTAGCAACCCTGGTGGTTGATAGCAGTTTACGAAGGATCATTTATAACCTTCTGATTAATAGACGCATTTCAGCTTAGGGTGAACTGACCTCCATAGATTTGTCAGCAGGGGTACGCCCCAAGGAAGTGTTCTGTCCCCTCTGCTATGGTATCTCTCCATGAACAATATTCGGCGTAGCGTCATATCGCCCAATGCCAAGTCGCCCAAAACCATGAATGTCATATCGCACCAAAAGCGACGTATCACCCATAATCGATTGCATAAGATGTCATAATCGATTGTATAAAATGTCACTTCCAGTTGACTATTCCACTTTTAATAGAAATGATTTTTTCTTCTTTTTTGCTTGGTAGCATTGATTTTAATTCTCAGCAAAAATAAAATTTTGCGAAATATTTATAATTACATCGGAAAAAAGAAATAAAAGGCATGATTTCATCAAAGGTAGATTATTCCACTTCAAAATGACATTACCCATTTCAAATATACATTTTGGGAACAAAATATGATTAATCAAGAAGTTAATTGCCGATTTTTGTCTAAGTTGTGTGATTTTACAAGTAGTACATTGTACTAAGCAGGTTGTTGTCTCGGCTAAGTAATGTAACACCACTACGCCAAAGATAAAAATCTTAACATAACTGCAAATTGGGACCCAATCTTCAGAAACAACGACGCACAGATATCATTAGTGCATAAGGGTCCAATCTTTATTTCAAGGAACGGCTGAGCAGCCCATTTATCCACTTAAGTCTACCTCCGGGGCTTGGCATTATTAAGAAATTGAAGTAAAAGAAACAATATCATTAAAAATGATGAAAATTAGTTCGTATTTTATTAGAAATTAACATTGCATACTTATGTACTGTTTTCATGTGTTCCAATAATAAAACAAGCACCAAGCCTCAGGTTATTTTAATTCAGAATAATATTTCTGATACATAACTTGTTTCAACAAAACAAGATTAATCCACATTGGTTTGAATCGAGACATGATTATTCCCCTGGAGCACATGACAAATTTCATTATTCCAATCAGTCGCGTCAAAACTTGATTATTCCATTTCAAATTTTGGATTTATTCAAAATATATTAGGGGTAAATTTTTGAATACTATACAGGGCAATGACTAATCTTGACGTCTTTCATAATGCACCAAAATTTCGGGTTAAATACATAGGGCCATACCTATAAAACTATTTTCTCAAATTGTGAAAAAACACAAAAAGTACCTCCTCATTTAATCTCGGGGGAAAAATTGTAAAAGTTCTTTTGAGTGATAAATTGAATCGTTGACTTTAAGTAACGAGCATAGTGCCTTATCGGTGATTCTTGAAGTTTGATATTTTGCAAAAAGTGATTGATAGTGGAATTGGATTGTTAATCCATCGCGTGATAAGCAATCAATTGAATTGATTGTTCAATGAATCTAATTTATTTTATTGATTGGTCGATTAATTGAATTGGTTCTGGACTTGGTAAGTGTTTGCGTAGCAATGAAATGAAAAGAAAATAAATAAAAAGGCAGATGTGGTTACAATAATGTTTGGAGTTGTTTATTGTAATAATTGTCGTAGAACAATTACTTTACCTTTGATAACAAAATGTTGGGGATGCTGTTCGGACGAAATCCAAATAACGAGTGTTTTTACAAAAAGAAAAACAAAACTTGGATGCCGAAAGGCCGCGCTTAGTAGCTTTTTTACTCGTTAGATTCTGTCGTACTTTCTTGTACTTTTGGTCGTAAACCACAAAGTCGTATGTGAAAGTAGTAGACAGTATGTAACGCCGGGGAAAATTGGGAATTGCCACTTAAGAAAGGAAAATGAAAAAGATTAATATTTGAACTTAAACATTGCCGCCCGCCTTGCAACATCCAACTATGTTGTAAACTAAAATTAGAATCTTAATTGAATGATAACAAAAATTACAAAAAGAAGATAATGTGGAAACATTATTGCAAAAAATATACATATTTTTTCATTTTTTTTTTATTATTTTATCATTATTATTTTTTCATAAAGTTGTGCTCGTCGAGCTAGTTTGTAAAATTCAATGGTCTGACAGACCTAAGCCAACATTTGGTTGGACCAGACCGGCCCGTTGACATAATTAGATGTTACATGGACCCGATATAACCCACCCGAAAATGGTGAGTTGGGCCCATGGGAAACCGGGGCTCGAGTAGGTTTGTGACTTCATTATTTTGGGGTAAACTTCAGGTCCTAAAACTATGCCTATGGACGAAGCCCGATTAAACTGGGGATCTGCTAATTGCATACCCGCGTAATGCTCCCTGATCGCATCTGTCGCAGACTCTGAAGGAGCCCGTAGATGCGCCAAACTCATTAGGCGAGCAGATATGCTCAATTGCTGAGTGCTGTCGTGACTTGACGCGACGGTCAACTGGCAAAAGCTCTCTTTGGAACGGAAGTTTCTCAGCCAACGTCCGACAAACTATGCTGTGCCCCGAGCAAGGGTCCAAAAGAGCTCTCACCGGTATTCGTCGGTCGGGCAGGATAAGTATTACCACTGCCGTAGGCCCAAAGGTGACAACGGACTGCATAGCCATTATCGGACGTGATGTAGGAGCAGGAAGCGGACGATTAATTTGATCGGACAGACGATTTTCTGAGGACGGACGTGGAGGTTTATCGGACGGACCTTTTCCAGCGGACTGACGTGAAAATCGCTGGTTTCGAGCGGGAGGAGCACAACATTCTTTCGATGTACCTGGACGTGATCCAGAGGCGTGGGAAGAAGATGTAGTGTCAGTATGTAGTAACGTATGGTGATCAGACTGACAGACTTTGCAACGTTGCTTTCGGAAACAATCGCGCAAAAGGTGCGTGCTGTCCAAGCAATTGGCACAGCATCGGTGCAACGCGACTGTGCGAAGCTTCCTCTCCATCCGCATAGCCTGGAATTCCCTACAGTTCCTGAGGTGGTGGTTAGACTGACAGACTACGCATGGAATTTTGCAATGCCGCCTTCCCGAGCCCGGTGCCTTTCGACTCGATGCCGAAAGTGGTGGCGACGCCACAGTATTAAATCCGGAAGAAACTTCCGGAGCCGCCGACGGCGGATTTTTATTAAAATTTACTGCCTCTTCGTCTTGGGGAGGCAACGTTTCAGATTCCAATGCGGAAGGCGTTGAAGTCTCGGAGGAGACGGTTTTTTCTCCCGAGAGAGGTGTGACCTGAACCTCTTGTTCCTCGTCGGACATGGGGACGTCATCCTCATACTCGGGGAAAAAATAGAGAGGGCGACATGGCGAAACAAGGAACGAGAAATATTAATTAGTAGGATCTGAAGAGACCCTAAGTCGTCTTACAACGTTCAAAAAGACCGAATATTCACGATAGGGACGCAACCGTCAACCTAATTTTTCAAATCTAACTGAAAAAAGGAGGGGACGCGATACCGACGCGAAAAGTGGACTCATTGCGGCAAAATTACTAATTTAGCTACTGGGCGTTTTACGATACCGTTTTCTATTCGAATATCCGCGACCCGAACGTGACCGTCGGACCCCGGATGAACAGCAACTACTCGACCTAACTTCCACGACGTGGGTGGTAATTGCTCGTGCCGAATAACGACCAAATCATTATTTTTTATGTCGCGCTGCGGATACTTCCATTTGTAGCGTTTATGTAGGCCCTTAAGATACTCGTCTTTCCACCGAAGGCAGAATTGTTGAGTTAGAGCTTTAATTTTCCGATACCTATTGACTAGGTGTAGCGGAGATTCGTCGATTTGAGGCTCCGGGGGAGCGAGGATCGGAGACCCAATAAGAAAATGTCCTGGCGTAAGTGCTACTGTATCATTAGGATTATCATTCATCGGACAAATAGGGCGGGAGTTCAAACACGCCTCTATTCTAGCAAGAATTGTTGAAAGTTCCTCAAACGTATATTTGAAGTTTGCCGCATGTTTTCGAAAATGCAATTTAAAACTTTTTACGGCGGCTTCCCAGAGGCCACCCATATGGGGTGCTCCGGCAGGGATAAACTCCCAAGAAAGTTCCTGATATTGATATGAGGAACACAAGATATAGCGGTTTTCGCAAAGTACGGATCTAAAATCCATTTCTAATTCCCGGGATGCACCAACGAAGTTAGTGCCATTATCAGAAAATATAGTTTTAGGGCAACCACGACGTGGTATAAATCTTTGAAAGGCCGCCAAAAAGGTTGTCGTAGACAAATCTGACGTAGCCTCGAGGTGTATGGCTTTCGTAGAAAAGCATACAAAAACGCAAACGTAACCCTTAGTTATTTTGCAAGCCCGACCTGTAAAGGATTTAAGATCAAAAGGACCGGCAAAATCAACGCCAGTAGTGGCGAACGGTCGGGATACAATGGTCCTCTCCGGAGGGAGAGCAGCCATAATCTGAGTGCAAGACCGCTTTCTGTCTAACACACAGCGTTTACATCTATTAATTGTTGTTCTGACTAAAGAGGTGAGGCGTGGGATCCAGTATTCAATGCGAAGGATGCGTAGCATCAACTGGTTTCCTCCATGTATGGAAATTAAATGAATATATGAAACTAATAGGGAGGCAAAACGGCTAGCGTAGGGAACAATTATAGGGTGTCTTTCGGAATAAGACAGGGTTGGCGATCGAGCCAAACGCCCGTTTAGACGAAGTACACCCGAGTCATCCAGAAATGGATTAAGGGATAAAAGCGAACTTTTAGAATTCAAAGGTTTCTTCTTCAACAAACAATCATATTCTTCAGCATAGTGTGCCTTTTGCGCCAAAACAGCTAGACGTAATCTGACTGTTTTGAGTTCCGAACTCGTAAGAGTCGTCTCTCGATAAATCTGGCGATCTATATGAGAAGGATGTGTTCTATGAAAGAAACGGAAGACGTACGCTATCACACGCATAGCCCTATCTAAAGATGAAAATCTTTCCAAAATATCCTCATAATTTGTAAAAAAGCATTTGACAGGCCGAAGTTCAACCTCGGTGTCTGGAGGAGACAAAGTTCCCACTGAGAACTGTCCTGGCGGAGCCAGTGTGGCCCCTGCCACCACATATGCGATTTGGCCAACTCGGCAAGCGAAAGCCCGCGGCTGCCAAGATCTGCGGGATTATCCTCAGAACGAACGTGATGCCAGTTGTGGCTTCCAACGTGTTCCTGAATTTTGCATACACGATTGGCAACAAATGTAGTCCACGTAGATGGAGTCTTTCTAAGCCATGAAAGGACGATCGTAGAATCTGTCCAACAATAAACTCTATGAATTTCTATATCAATTTCACTGAGAATGGGTTTAAGCAATTCAGAGGCCAAAACGGCTCCACAAAGCTCTAACCGAGGCAAGGAAATTGATTTAATGGGGGCTACTTTCGTCTTACAAGAAAGCAGATGAGTAAAAATATCCCCATTCGGTGCCAAAATGCGAATGTACGCCACCCCCGCGTATGCCTTTTCCGAGGCGTCGGAAAAGACATGAATTTCGATTATACTATTGGGGGAATAATGGACCCATCTAGGAATCTGAATAGAATTCACCTCCAGATAAGAGTCCACGAATCTTTGCCATTCACGTTCCGTCGTAGACGGAAGTAGATCGTCCCACCCAATATTATCTAGCCAAATTCGTTGCATAACTATCTTTGCTTTTACAATACAGGGCCTAACCAACCTACTGGATCAAATAATTTGGCTATAGTGGACAGAACTTTTCTTTTTGTGTAACGGGATTTATTCGGTAGGGGATTCACACTAAAATAAAATTGATCTAATTGGGCATTCCAACGAATGCCTAGAGGCTTGGAGCTGCTAGCTTCCACGAAGGTGAGAAGCTTTGCATCAACTAGGTGGTCAGTCGGTAGACCTTCCAGTAGCGCACGGTCATTTGAGGTCCATTTCCTCAACTCGAATTTGGCAGAAGATAAGGCTGCTATTAATTGACCCCGAGAATCTAAAGCGGTGCCCAAGTCATGATACCCCGTCAAAACGTCATCTACATACATGCACCTCCGTAGGATGTGTGCAGGTAGGGGAAAATCATTTTCCGTGTCATCGGCTAATTGCAACAAAGTCCGTATGGCCAAATAGGGTGCACAATTCACCCCGAAGGTCACCGTCTGAAGTTCATAATCCTGAACGTCATCATGAGGAGAATCCCTAAAGAGTATCCTCTGAAGAGGAGTATGAGCTGGGTCAACCCTGATCTGGCGATACATCTGTGTGATGTCGCAGTTATAGACGTACCTAAAAAGTCTCCATCTAAGAATTAAAAGGACCAAATCTAATTGTAATGTCGGACCCACATGAAGAATGTCATTTAGGCTATTCCCGTTGGAAGTCTTATTCGAGGCGTTGAAAACCACTCGGAGCTTAGTCGTCTGCTTGTCTGGGTTGATCACTGGGTGATGAGGCAAGTAACAAACCGTAGAGTTTGATGGCGTAGCCTGAACGAGCCTCATGTGATCTAATTCTAAATATTCCCTAACTACCGAGTCGTAGACTGTCTTAATCTGTGGTTTTCGAAGGAGAGAAGCCTCATTTCGAAGAAATTGACGTAAAAAATTAGTCCTAGAATGTCCTAAGTCCACCTGTTCAAAGAATTCAGCCTTAAATGGGAGAGATACGACGTATCTTCCCGCAGAATCCCTACGAGTTGTCCGTTTATAATTTTCCTCACAAAATCTGTCCTCTGGAGATAAAATAGATCGTTTAGGAACTTCCTCAAGTTCCCAGAAACGAAGAAGAGTCTTGTTAAGTCCGTCTTCCTCACTAAAATCTATAGTCGTTGTAAACGCCGGAATATTAGGAGAGGAGAGAGGACCAGTAATGATCCAACCAAAGACCGTTTTCTGCGCTATCACTGAACCTAATATATTAGTGAGAGTCCCTTGTCGCAGAAGTTTAGGATAAAGATCTGCCCCTAGTAATAGGTCGACAGGACGACACACGAAAAGATTAGAATCGGCCAAACGTAAATTTGGCATACGAGAAGTTACGTCACTACTTAAAGAAAATGATGGCAAGTCTCCCGAAATATGTGGAAGAACCAAAGCAGTTGTTTCCATTAAGAGAGACGCATCTAGAGGAGAACTAATAATTAAAGAACACAGCTTTCGAGAAATGGTTGAAACTGTCTGATTTATACCAGAGACAGTAGCCTGAGTCGAAATGGTGTTAATACCAATTAGATTCTGAAGTCGCTCCGTAATAAAAGAAGATTCTGAAGCTGGATCGATCAGAGCCCTAGCTGGGTACGTAGTACCCTGATGAACAATGTTCACCTTTGCTGTCCCTAATAACACATTTCTACTCTGGGCGGTGTGAAAAACCTGGCTATTTGAGGTTCCAGAAATAATGCCGGTCGATGTAGAGGGTTGATTTGGATTCAGAGAACCTGAATTAGAGGCTAGAGTAGTAGCAGCCGTGTTTGCGGTTGAGGTAGAAGTCAAACATTCATATGCAAAAGTGTGTGGTGTCTCCTATTGCATTTACCACAGTTGTAAGAACTCACACAGTTATTGACTTCGTGTCCTCTAGACAAACAGTTAATACAGCAGTGATGTCTCCTGACTGCGCTCAATCGATCAGGCACTGGAAGCTGACAGAATTTGGGACAGGAACGAAGGTGGTGAATCTGTCGTGGACAGAGAACACAAGAATTTTCAGAGGGTGCGCGAGAAGATCTCGACGCACGAGGAGAGATTCGAGAGGTGGCGGCAGGGGTTCGAGAATTTGTAGCATTTGTAAAATGCGAACGGATTTTCTTATTATTATTACTTTGATTTTTTGAAGATTCTATACCCCTAAGATCACGAAGGCAGGTAAGAGTTTGGATACGTTCCGTAAGAAATTGATCCAAATCTTCCCAAGAGGACAAAGCTGATTTATTTTTTATATTTTGGGAAGTCGCTGAAGGCACAGGAATACTAGTATAGGATCCCAATCTTCAGTCGACACATCATAGACAGACATGGCCGAAACGCAGCCGTTAATGCCCCGTTGTAAATTTTTCAAACCTGAGCTTGTCTCACTCTCTAATACTGGCGGATCAAAAAGTACTTTAAGTTGGTGGTTCACCAATATACGAGTATTGTCGTAAGTGTCCTTCAATGCTTGCCATGCAAGATTGAAACTTCGATGCGTAAGCGGAAACTTGGATACAATCTCACGAGCATCGTCACTAGTCTTCTTTATCAGATGACATAGTTTTTCTATTTCACTCACGCGGACATTGTTAATGTAAACCGCCGAAACCTGAATGTCGGCCATGATAGGAAATCACCATTGAATACATCTATGTCGCAAGGGGGCAAATTAAGGCGGTGAGCCCCATTGTCACCACTGCATGAGAGGGAAGAATTTCCCGAATACTGTGAACTTTGTGACGCATTCAAATCGGACTCCCTACCTACGGTTCGACATGGAGTATCAATATTGCCGGTATTAGGAGGTGGAGTCTGACTAGACGCTTTAGGCGAAGCCCGAAATTCTTCTAGCTTTCGATTAATGGACACTTATATATGATTTGTATGCGACATCGTATTTCATGTCGGCTAAGGTAATGTCATTAACTGAATTCTCCGGATCTGCTAGGAATGTAAGGCATTGATCAAACTTTGTTTTTACTTTATCCCATAAAGATTTAGCCTCAGATCCCTGTATTTCAAGGGAAAATATATCATGCTCCTCGTGCTTCACCAGACTGAAGTTGGCGTCAAATTTCACCAAAGCATCAGTGGCTCGAATAAAGAAGTCGAAAGGAGTGAGCGGCATTATGAATTAATTTTCAAACAAATGCGCTAAAATGTATGGCAAAATTAACACGAAGTGTCAATAAATTATTGAAATTATAGAATGTCAATGAAATTGACTGAAAACGCTAGAATTTGGTGATGAAATGTACCAAAAAGCACTGAGAAAGCAAGAAATACAACAGAAAACTAAGAAGATGTCGAATAATTCAGTACAGACTGACACGAAAATGTCTGAGGAAATATAAAAACGAGAGACCTCTTATTACTAACGTGTCGAAGAACACGAATAAGTTAATAAGAAAGCACGTAATGCTCAAAAGTCACTCAAAATTGTTTTAAATTTCCGAATAAAATGGAAAATTTGTAAAATTTCCCAAAAATGAACCGATTTTTTCTCAGTGTATTGAATTATTAGCAATATTTTTCTTACAGTGTATCGTAGAATACACTTTTTCTCAGTGTAGTAAAAAATATGAAAAAACTCGAAAATTTTAAAAAATTCACCAATATTTTTTTCTCAGTGTAAGAATCAGCGCTTAATTATTCCCAGTGTATCGTAAAACACACTAAGTTTTTGGCAGTGTATCACAAATAGCACTTGCCGCAAGCGGAAAATAAAATAGATAAAAAAATGACAAAATATTCGAATAAAATAGGTATATATTTAAAAATATGTTTAATTAGCGGACTGTATGGTGCACGATAAACCGAAACGACGAATAATTAATATTTGGTTGTTAGCCGTAGAACAGAACAATTAAAATCGCGAAAAGAAAAAATATTTATTTATTCACAAAAAAAATTAAATAATGTTTCGATCCACGTTAATAAATAAGAATTACGACCCACTCTAATATACAACAGCTGATCTTATGAATGTTTGTGTGTGTGTGTGTGTGAAATGAACTGAACGTCGACAGCAGTGTTTTGTTGAGAGTCGAACCAGTGTGTTTGAATCGAGCTTGTATGTGTTGTTATTGTAATTTACAGCGAAGTAAATGCGTAAATGCTCGTTGAAACAAACACAGCAGGCCTTCAATAAATAAATAAAAGAAAATAATAAAAAAAAACACTGTGGATGACGTTTGATTTATCGCTCTATTCACCAAAAAACACGCACTTTTTTCACTATTCTCTTTGAATGTTGGAGTATCGAACTAAATCGCGTTTTTTCCGTATGAATGTTCTCGTGGGAGACAGACGGACAGACGAACGAGAGAAAAAAAAACACGACCGAGTTGCAAGACGACACTGGGTTTGTTTATTAATATTTAAGGGCGGGTTTTTTATTCAAAACAAATCATGGAGTGATCACTTGTAATTAATAAATAAAAGTACGTACATACCTTATTTGTGATGAAAAATAATTTAAAATAAAATGGATGAAAATTTGTGATGATGGTATGTGGTTGTGAACGCTGTTATTGCGGAAAGGCAACGACGTAGTCGTTGCCTTTTTACCAAGAAGAAGAACAAAACCGAAAGTTAATAATTTGCTGGAAGCAATTCTTCGGCTCGAAGGATCAATGTTTGCCTTTTTACCAAGAAGAAGAACAAAACTTGGATGCCGAAAGGCCGCGCTTAGTAGCTTTTTTACTCGTTAGATTCTGTCGTACTTTCTTGTACTTTTGGTCGTAAACCACAAAGTCGTATCTGAAAGTAGTAGACAGTATGTAACGCCGGGGAAAATTGGGAATTGCCACTTAAGAAAGGAAAATGAAAAAGATTAATATTTGAACTTAAACAGTAAGAGTTTTTAGTTACTGATTTGAATTTATATTTAAATTAATTGCCTGATTAAGTTGATTGGATTATTAAATTGGTTATCGAGTATAGTTTAACTTTAGGAAGTTTTCTGTTGTCACGTCAGAGCTAAATTTGGTGCTATATTCTAGCGGGCTATTTTTCTTGGTGACAAACAGAATTTCTTTGGGTGCTTACAGTGTAGCTTGCAATACATTTTGTTGCTACAAACTAGCAGTCCTACTTTGTTTTTCTCGAGGTGGTAACGGCTCTTGAGAATCGATGACCAGGAGGAGGAGAGATCCCTCTGGTGAGGTGACCGGGGGAGAGGAGGTTGAGGTAGATTTGGATAGTGAGGATGAGAGTAGTGCTGCAAAGAGAGTAGATGCGATAACTAGCCCTGAGTAGTTGGCGTCGTCGGGTTTGAGAAGTGCGAGCGCTGGTGTTAAAGATGGCCCTATCTGTGATGGTGCGAGTAAGGCGAGAACTGGTGACCCGTTGCCGCTGGTGCCCTTGTTTTGGATGGGTGTGTCAGTTGATGTGGCAGAGCGACCAGCAAATCTACGAAGGATGTTAAGGGTGCGGACGTGAGAGGCAAGGCGAGTGAGCCTGTAATAGCGCCGGTTAAGGGAGTTGCCTCTATACCTGTAGAGAGTGTTACTTCTGACAGTGAAGTGCCAGATATGAGAGCGGGTAGGAAGTCTTGTACTCCGAGACGCGCAGCGGTTACGAGTTATACTGCGGAGAGCCTGATAAGTAATTTGAAGTTGATCACCGGGAGAGTCATGACTACTCTCGTTGATGTGTATATTATTAGTGAAGGAGATGATGGCTTTGGCTGGTTAGTAGGAGGCTTTCTGGATGGGTATGGTCTCGGAATTTGAAGGGTAGGTTAGACTTGTACTCTTCTAGGGGAACTCTCTGCAGTGATGCCACCAGTGAGTGTGTCTCCTGTGAGCGTAGCTCCCGTCAGAACGCTTCCAGGACGCCAGCGGTTGAGCCGGTGCTGCCCTCTCCGGATGTGACATGGGCTGTTAAAGTGAAGAGCTTGAGTAAAGAGGATACGGTTAAGCAGGTAGTGAAAGAGGTGGGACCTCGTTTGGACGTAAGAGTTCATGAGGTGAGAACATTAAGAGGTGGTGGAGCAATTTTGCGTACTCGCTCTCAGGCTGAGAGAGAAAAACATTCTCAGAATGAGAAATTTGGGGAAGCTGGGTTAGAGGTAAGCGTGGAGTGGTGGAAAGCGACTGGATATAGACAGCTAAAATCTTTAGAGAAGATTCAAAGAATTGCTTCTCTATTCATAACCGGCGCGAGAGCGAGCACACCGCAAGCGGCGATTAACACTTTACTAAACCTTCAACCGATAGGTCAATATATTAAGTGTGGCGCCACCAAGTGTGCTATTAGACTCCGCGAATCACTTATGTGGCGTAACTCAAACTGCGGGCACTCAAAGATCCTTAATGAGGCATCTAACGGGCCCAGGCTGAGGGTTCTAACGGGACAAACTGATTATTTGCCACCTATTCTGAATTTCTCGACTAGGTTGGAAACGACGATCCCTTCTAGATCAGATTGGCAGGATGGTGATCTCCCCTTTCGTGGTCACGCAATTTACACAGATGGATCCAAAATGGATGTGGGAACGGGGGCTGGCATCTTTAGTGTATCTCTTAGCATTAGCAGATCTTACGGATTGCCAGATGCCTGCAGTGTCTTTCAGGCGGAAGTTTTTGCCATCCTGGTTACCTTCCGTTTAATAAACGAGGGTTTTTCCAGGCAGGGTGAAAATAAAACTATCTATGTTGATAGTCAGGCTGCTCTGAAGGCACTGAACTCCTACGTCATTAAATCCAAGTTGGTAAATGATTGCATATTAGAAATGCAAAAATGAACAGTTAACGTCAAGCTCAGGGCACTGTGACATCACCGGAAACGAGAAGGCTGATGAGCTGACACGGAATGGGTCAGCGATGGAAACCACTAGTGCGGTGTCATCACTGTATCCACCAATGTGTGAGTTCTTCGGCATGCTAGAGCGCTTCTACAGGGATCAAGTTAACCAGAATTGGTTAGCCAGACAGGCCTGTAAAATCGCTAGGTCTCTCTGGCCACCTATGTCGCAAAACCAGAACAAGGGACTTGCTGAACCCCACAAAGAGGGATTTATGCCTGTTAGTGGGTGTTTTCAAGGCCACTGTGGCAACGGGACACATAAGACTACTGTCGTCTCTGTACGTTCGAAGAGGTGCTTGAAACGATCGTGCACATTCTTTCCCAATGTCCTTTTCTTTCTAGAAGAAGGCACTGCTACCTGGGTGACTTCACGATCGAAGATCTCGAAGCTCTGTCATCGCAAAAAATCGTCAGCATCCTCAATTATATTAGCTCCCTGAAGTGGCTAGGGATGACAACCGCTCATCCATCTACCTAAACGGCATTGTCCACTGCGGGAAATTCTCTTCCCTCTATCCTCTCCTCTTTTAATTCAATATTTCTATTTTCCGCTCTTCTCACTTATTACACTGTACAACAATTTCAAACTTTTTTCAAAATAACAGGGTTCTGTTAGTGGATTCTGGTAGAGGAGACCAAAAAAATATATACGTGTATCGGCGTTTTGAAAGATCACATCGGAATTTTATTTTAGGGGGGGGGTTAAAGTTTTCCCCCCTTTGCTTGTTCATGCAGAATATCGGTATATAAAACTATGTGTTCTGTTCGTCTGAGGTGTAGGGTATCTTCAGCAACTTTGTAGCAAATGTTAAGGCCTATATTTTTGTAGAATATATTAACCCTCTAGCTTCCCCCCATAACGGTGAGTTTTGCCTATATTTTAACAAATCGTAAAAAACTCCCCTAAAAATGGGTGGGGCGGGGTTGAAATGTTCTACAAAAATGATGGCCATAAAATATTACTATATATGTCAGAACACACCAAAGGCCAAAATTTAACACAAACACCAAAAAACCGGCCAAATTCAAGATTGCCTGTTAAGGGTTAATTTAGATATTATATAGTGTTAGTACCAAAAAGGTCTTTCAAAATTGGATTTTTCGGGGTTGATGTGAGTGATGCAAACAAATAATGATTTTATTTTACAATTAAATAACATTTATTTTATATTAAATTTTACTTCAGGTCTATAAACAAAAAAATCTATTAACGCATATACAAGGAGAAATACTTATTAAATACATAAGTTCATTTATTTTTAATTCACTTTTCTTTTCACTCTTGGCAATTCTACGCTATTATCAAACAATGTCCAACATAAATCTGTTATAAGAGACAAAGTGCTCTTGCCCTTATCGCGTTTTTCAATAGGAAGGCATATCTGATGTTGACAACTGAAAATCAAAATATAAATATATATAATCAAATATAAATCAAAACTTTTATTACCTTTAGACCACAGCATCAAACCGATATAGTAATTTCGGCAGATATGTTTTGGCTAATCGGGAAAAACTTCCAGTTCAAAATAAATTTAATATATCCTCCAATTTGCTCGTGATGATGAAACCCTATGTCGCATAAGGGTGTGCTTGCCACAGACGTAGCAAAACCAGTCAAGTTTTCCCAAACAGTCAGTCATTATTATTCTTACAAATTCCCTTGTAGAATAATGTAAGAAAATAAAAATATTAACTGGCTGACCCACGATGTCAAACGTTAACGTTCATAAGTAACGTGTCACTCAAAAGTTTCGTTATGGTAATTTTGAGTGACAAAATGCGAGGAATAACAAATTAACCCTTAACAGGCAATCTTGAATTTGGCCGTTTTTTTGGTGTTTGTGTTAAGTTTTGGGCTTTGGTGTGTCCTGGCATATATAGTAAAATTTTATGGCCAACATTTTTGTAGAACATTTCAACCCCGCCCCACCCTTTTTTCGGGGAGCTTTTTACGATTTGTTAAAATATAGGCAAAAATCACCGTTATGGGGGGAAGCTAGAGGGTTAATATGTTCCACAAAAATAAAGGCATTAACATTTGCTACAACTGGCTGACCCACGATGTCAAACGTTAACGTTCATAAGTAACGTGTCACTCAAAAGTTTCGTTATGGTAATTTTGAGTGACAAAATGCGAGGAATAACAAATTAACCCTTAACAGGCAATCTTGAATTTGGCCGTTTTTTTGGTGTTTGTGTTAAGTTTTGGGCTTTGGTGTGTCCTGGCATATATAGTAAAATTTTATGGCCAACATTTTTGTAGAACATTTCAACCCCGCCCCACCCATTTTTCGGGGAGCTTTTTACGATTTGTTAAAATATAGGCAAAAATCACCGTTATGGGGGGAAGCTAGAGGGTTAATATGTTCCACAAAAATAAAGGCATTAACATTTGCTACAAAGTTGCTGAAGATACCCTACACCTCAGATGAACAGAACACATAGTTTTATATACCAATATTCTGCACGAACAAGCAAAGGGGGGACAAATTTAACCCCCCTAAAATAAAATTCCGATGTGATCTTTCAAAAGGCAGATACACGTATATATTTTTTTTGTCTCCTCTACCATAATCCATTGACAGAACCCTGTTATTTTTTTTTGTGTTGTACTGTGTTATTGGGGTCTCCTTCCACCCGCTCTCATTTTTCAATCTATAATTGTTTCTGCTGTTTCTCTCTAAATCTTCAATTCTTTACAGGACTAACACAATGGACCTTTAGGTCTCCGAGTGGAGTTGTGCACGCCAAATTGGTAGTGTGCTACGTGTCTTTTAACCTAACCTAACCTAACCATGAGTAAACCATCGACTGTGTCCCAAAAGGTTGAGGTTGTTTGGAGAGTGTCCTGCATCAGTAAATTGCAACCTAATTATCAAGGGATTAGAGCTTCACGAGAATCGTGTAGTCCTGCGACCGCTCCTGCAAAGGTGATTTTGCAAGAGGCTAAAGAGCGCCAATGGAGAGAGTTTGTCACTCGGAATAATAGCGATCCTCGGGGCAGGAGATTGTGACGTTGTGTGACAGCTCTTATGAGTTAATTTTTCGGAGGGAGGGTGAGGAATTTTATTTGCCTTTTGAGCGTACTGCTGGTGCTCCGGCTTTAGAGCGGGGCGCGTTAGACCTGTCCATGGGAAGGCTTCGGTCAAGGAATTCTGCTGGTATAGATGGGTTGTCCGGGGAGATGTGAAAACATCTTTTTCGTGTCATCCACGATATACTAGAGGATTTGTATGCTGAGTGCTTTCGTCAGGTATACTTTTCTTTAGAGTGGAAGATAGCGAGAGTAGTGGTTTTACTGATGTCACCTGATAAGGTTAGGAGTGATGCTCGATCGTATCGGGGCATTAGAAAAAGCTGCTTGGAAGAAAGTGTCTGTTATGTATTGATCTGGCATCTTCTTATGTTATCTTAGAGTTGTGTAGTCTGGTAACCCTATGAATATGACATTGCATTATTCTCCTGCAATTCGTAGTATTGAATAGAGTTTATTGGAAATAAAAGAAAGTAATTAATAGAACACGGACTGTTGTTTCAATACATAAAAGTGGTGTCAGAAGTGGGATACGGAAAAATGCCGCTGGATTCAGATGACTTGAAGACAATTACTGAAATATTTGCAAATGCGTTGAGGCAGTCTGCCACAGAAACCGCTCAGGTGGCAGCGGCAAGTATTTCACGACAAGACACAACAGTGAAAATAGCAACACCACCACTCTCGATATCGGCTTACAAGTCAAGCGATGCTACGTCCGTCGAAGATTACTTTACTCGTAACTCCTGGAGACTTTTCTGTGAGCAGGTAGACAGCGTTAACAGCATGTCCAAAATAAAAAAGTTCCTCTCAAAAACTCATATCCAAACCGAAACACTGGTGGATGAAACGGGTAAAAAGATGGAAACTATAGATGATACCGTAAGGCTTTTGATGAAAACTCATTTTCCGAGTGGTTATGCTAGGCCAATAGAGGAACAGTTACAGACCGAAAATGTAATGCACCAAGTACCTATTACGGATGCTATGGTTAAAGAAGCAATAAAAAGCTTCTCTCCTTATAAGGCTGCGGGACCGGACGGAATATTTCCAGCGCTTCTTCAAAATGAGTTGGATCTGGTATCAACTCATCTTGTTGGAGTTTTCACTGCATGCCTAACTCATGCATATACCCCAAAAAATTGGCAGGAATCAAGAGTGGTCTTCATACCTAAGCCTGGCAAGGCGAGTTATACGATCCCAAAGGCTTATCGACCTATTAGCCTAACTTCTTTCCTCTTAAAAACAATGGAGCGAATAATTGACGACATGATCAAAAGTAAGATAGCCGATGACAAGCTAAAATTCAAGCAACACGCATATGTTAAAGGAAGATCAGTGGAAACAGCTCTACATGAGGTAGTACACCACATAGAAAAGTCCTTCAGTGAAAAATTGTACACACTTGCCGTTTGTATAGACATTGAGGGCGCTTTTAACAACGTTCAGACCGATACACTTATCCAGTCCTTAGACGAGTTTCAGGTTGACCGGGCGTTGATAAACTGGATCAACAATATGCTAAGGAATAGGTGGATTATTTGTGGGTCATATGACGTAAAAATCAGAGACAAGGTAAATCGTGGTATACCTCATGGGGGCATTTTATCGCCTCTCCTATGGGTTACGACGATACACAGTCTCCTTAAAGCCCTCACCAATGAAGGACTTAAACCAGTCTGTTATGCAGACGACGTTATAATACTTCTAAGGGGCACACATCCAAACCAGCTATGCAGAAGAGCTGAAGAGGCACTTAACATAGCATATAACTGGGCACAACCAAGGGGACTAAATGTCAATCCAGACAAAACAGAAATATGTCTATTTACAAGGAAAAGGAAGGTTCATCCTTTTACCGTGCCTCGTTTCCTGGATAAGAATATTGCCATATCTAAAAAGATAAAATACTTGGGAGTAATCTTGGATCAGAAACTGTACTGGAAAGATCATATTGAAGAAAGAGTTACAAAGGCCCACAGATGTTGGTCGTTGTGCAGAAGAGCTATAGGTTCAAAATGGGGGACTACGTCCAAATATAACACACTGGCTTTACATGAGCGTGATTAGACCAATAATCACCTACGCCTCTGTAGTGTGGTGGACATCAATGGACAAAAAGTACAACGTAATACCATTGCAAAAAGTGCAACGTATGTGCTGTCTAGGCATAAGCGGAGCAATTAGAACCGCACCAACAAGAGCGTTGGAGACTATACTGCACATCCAACCAATAGATATCCGTATAAAGTATGAGGCAGCCCTCACAGCAAGACGTCTACAAGTGATGGGTGAATGGATAAATCGAGACCACAAGTCGTACCATCAGAAGATATTACAATCACTGGTCGGTCATATTCAAACAACGGAAATCTCCGATTACAGCTACCTGTGAATCGTTTGTGCCAGACAGACGCTACTGGGAAAACGGAACACTTGCTCATGCGCCAGTGGGAACCAGCTGCTACACTGATGGGTCCAGGCTAGGAGGAAGGACGGGTCTGGGACTTTTTATTGATGAACCAGAAGTCGAACTTTTCTTCCGCCTCCCAGACCATAACACAGTATTTCAAGCAGAAGTTCGAGCAATCACGGAGTGTGTTAACTGGCTCAGTAATACCACAAAGCCTAAATATGCCAACATATTCACTGATAGCCAAATGGCGATCAAAGCAATAACATCGGAAAAGGTCAAATCCAGAACCGTGTTAGACTGTAAAAGAACGATAAATAATTACTCAATCCATGGTCAACTGCGTATTTTCTGGGTACCGGGACACAACGGAGTGATTGGAAATGAACGAGCAAACAGCTTGGCTTCAAAGGGCAGAGAACTTCGAGTAATAAACTTGGAAAATTGGAAACCTTTCGAAGCCACGAAGGATGAGTTGAAGCATTGGGCAGTGATGGCTCACAAAACTGTGTGGAATAGAGCAACTGTAGGAGCAACTGCAAAGATACTGTGGGGTGACCCAAATGAGAAGAAAACCAGTAGTTTTCTGAAACTAAACAAGATCGAGATTAGTAAGATGATAAGTGTTCTAAAGGGACACTCAAGCTTACAGGCACATCTTCATCGCATAGGACTAGCAGAAAACGACGAGTGCAGGGCATGCAGGGAAAACATCGAAACGATAGAACATTTTCTGTGTCACTGCCCAGCTTTCACACATGCAAGATCCCGATATTTCGGTTCCGACATATTGCCAGACTTGACTCATCTCAGAGGATATGACTGGAAGATACTGAGAAAATACGTGTCTAGTACCGATTTTCTGTAATCCGTGGGGTATGAAAATCATAAATAAGGAGCGCACAACAGGCCGAACCACTGGCTTAAGTGTATGTCCATGGACATGAGACGTTTTAAACGTCTCCTCTATTCAACCTAACCTAACCTAACCTACTTTACTCGTTGCGAGTGGGCATTCAAGTTGAGTCGAATCCCCGAAACTGAACACAAAGACTACATTCTAGTACATATGGGTTCGGAGCTCAACAATGCACTGAAAACGCTGATAAGCCCGAAGGTGCCGGGAAGTCTGTCATTCGTTGAAATCAGGACAGCGTTGGTGAACCATTTCGATAAAAAGAGGAATCAGTATGCTGAAAGCATAAAGTTTCGACAGGTCGTTCAGGAGAAAGATGAAGCATTGTCCAGCTTTGTGCTGCGTCTTAGACAGGCAGCCACACATTGCAAGTACGGGTAGTTCTTGAACAGAATGCTGACCGAACAACTTCTTTTTGGCCTGGGATCGCGTAGTACTTGTGATCAAATAATTGCGAAAGAGCCGGAAGATTTTAACGCCGCCTACGAAATAGCTCAACGGCTGGAGGCATCACATATGTCTTCCATGGAGATGAAGAATGTAGCTGGTGGTCCAGTTCCATTGTTAGAGCCTACGTTTAAAGTGGGCTACGACGCGACAAAATATAGGAATACACCGAAACACAATACTACACGTGCATCCCACAGGGGAAACGAAAAAGATACCGATACTGACCGGTCCAATTGTTTCGGTTGTGGTGGAAATCATGCCAGAACCGTTTGTAAGTTTCGCAATGTCAGATGCTACCTATGTGGTAAAACCGGTCACATTGCAAAGGTGTGCAAGTCAAAGACTGCACAAATTTCAGAGGAGCAGATAGAAGGTGACAGCGAGGTGATTCAACGGTTAAATAAAATTGATACGAAAAAGGGATCGAGTAGACAACTGATCGGTGTAGAAATAAATGGCGGTAAGGTAAACATGGAGTTGGACACGGGTGCCCCTTGCGGAATAATGAGTATGACAACGTTGAAATCGTGTAGTGGCAAGTTTTAGTTGCTGGCAACGGATAGGAAATTCACAAGCTATACTGGTCATCGAATTGATTGCGTTGGACGCGTGGTGGTGAATGTGAAGTTGGGCACTACAACCCGAAGACTTAATTTGTATATCGTTGACGGCAACTTCGATTCGTTATTCGGCAGAGAGTGGATTTCGCAGTTTGTGGAGGAGATTGATTTTGTGAAGTTATTTTCAATATCAGAACCGGTTGGTGCAATTAAAATGGATTCTCCTCGTTTATTGCCCCACGAATCTCAAATACTACAACGAGTTCTAACCGAATTTGAAGACATCTTTAGTGATACGGCCGGTAAGTTGGATTTTCCACCTATTAAACTGCATTTGAAACAGGATGCTACACCGGTATTTGCTAAGGCCAGGGAGATACCATTTGCACTAAGAGAGGCATATGCTGCAGAAATTGCAGGAAAATAATGCAATGTCATATTCATATGGTTACCAGACTACACAACTCTAAGATAACATATCAGTTATCAGTTTTCAACGAGAGATGCTCGACTAAAGATGCTTGACTTCATGTCAGAAGTAAGACTTCCGTGGAGCGTTTAACCATCTTCGAGGGTCCTGCATCATGGATAGGCTACGAGAATTTGGGTGTGAGGAGCTAGCGCTGTGGAGAAGCTACTTTAGTAACCTGTTTTTAGCTTGTGTCACCTACGGTTCATCTGTTTCGTTTGCTGTTGTCAGGAGAGCAGCTGGCTAAAGAAAGTTTCTATGCTGCCAGAGAGTGGTGTTGTTAGCTTGCGTTAAGGTATGCCGCAGTCTCTACAGACGCTGTACAAGTTTTGATGGGGGCGCCCTCATTGGATTTTGAGGTTGTGAGGAGAGGTTTCTTATTTAGAGTGAGTAGAAGATTGATTTTGTGTGAGGACGTTGAGCATGTGCTTTGTCACTGCCTTTTGTATTTTTGATGACCACGAGTGGCTTTTTGAGGGCCTAGTTTCATCACCTTAAACGTTGGCATGTGCTGAAGATTATGCTCACCGATTTTTTGCAGTTCGACGAACGCTTATAAATGAAATCAGGTGATTGATGTGTTTTGGTTGACCAGTCCCGGTGCTGCGTAGAGCCAAAACTGGGAGTAGCCTCGGCTGCGGGACCTGACGAGAGATTGCTGGTGCCACGGGCACATGGATGAGCCTTGACTTCCCATGTGTTATATGACTTAGGTCTTGCTGGGGGCTCTGCCAGGTTAAGCTTGTATTAGGTGCCGTTCACCGACTCCGAACTGAAGATGTCGGGATAGACCTCGACTCCTCACGGTGAGAGATGCATACCTACGCAGATTACATTCAGACCGTTCCAACTGCGTGTTTTTACGCTGCTTGTATACCTTCAAGTCTATAGTCTCAAAGCCATATTGTAGGGTTGCACTTGCACGTTGTATATGGGAGGTGGATTCAGCATTAAGGATCAAATTGAACTGCCACTTTTTACCATCTACCTCACCCACCTTGCTGATTCTCCAATTATGGGCGGGAGACCAGGATTGGAATCTTTTATTATTTCTAATAGGTCAGCTGGGTTGGAGGGCCTGATCGTGGTTGCAGATTGGTGGTTTGCCCGGCATTTCTCTACGGACATCAAGGTAATGAGCCATAATGGCTGATTGCACATGGCTCCATTTGTCCTTGAGGATGGATCCATCCTCACTACTTCTGTCCAGCCATCCTCAGGGCTACATGTGTTATTAATGTAATTTTCAAGTATAAACAGTAGTTTAGTAGCTGTCGTTAAACTATTAGAAAAAATAGATTTTTTTGTCAAAAAATCGATTTTTTCTCGCAGGAAAAATACCAAAATAATAGAAAAAAATTCAGTTTTGTTTTATTCTCCTATCTGAAAAATAGAAATCTAACGAAAAAACAAAGGTTATTTGAAAAAAAAGAGATGGATAAATGAAGTGTTACCACAATTTTTGCAGAAGTAAGGAAAATTAAAAAAATAATGTTTCATATTTTTCCGTTTTCGAATAATGATTTTAAACGAATGTTTATTGCTTATTGATTTTCAAATGAGGCATTACGCCACACTTTTATTTTAGTAGCATTGACTATTTGATGTCATCATAAAATTTTCGAGAGGAAAAGATTTTATGATCTTTCGTATCTATCCATAAAACTGTACGTGCAATATGAGAATTACATTGAATGAGAACAACAGAGGTAGAAAGGCATTAAAAAGTATTTATTTTTTTATTCCCAAGGAATTCCCTGTCGTATTTGCAGGTACATATTGGAATTATATAAATCCCCCGAAACAGAAAGAAACGTTTTTCTTTTTCCGAAGAAGAGTTTTTTTTCATTCATAATTGAACTTCTTAAAGTTTAGGTACATTTTGTAAAAATTCTAAAGTGTAAATGATACCAACAATTTCTGCTATATCTGCCTAAAATTTGCATTTATGTAAAACTATAGAAGCAATTTATGTACAATATTTTTGTATGCCAGTTAAAAATCTGAACGAACCGTGGAAACCAAGAATTTTGTGTAGCTTGTGTCATGCAGACAGACTGCTATTTTTGTCTAAGTAGTCGGATTGGAGTAGGTAGGAGCATTCGCTGTTACCACACTTTTTGCAGAAGTAAGGAATAAGTTAAATCTATCACCTTGTTGAACATTCTGACAAAATACCAGTCCCTCAATGTTCAAGTATAGCTAACAGCATAATCACGGAAACATCATCAAGTTCAACTGAGGTCTCAATTCACAGCGAATTACGAAGAAGTTAAATCTATCACCTTGTTGAATATTCTGACAAAATACCAGTCACTCAATGTTCAAGCATAGCTAACAGCATAATCACGGAAACATCATCAAGTTCAACTGAGGTCTCAATTCACAGCGGTGCCAGTTTCAGTCAGAAGCCAGCGCTTTAACTCAAGCTCAACTCAATGATCTAGTGAAAGGTTTGGCTAAATTGCACTTTATCGGGGCATCACGAAAATTAAAAAAAGGAATTAATTTTGGTTCAAAAGTTACGGAAATAGTGTTCAAAATTGGTGCTCAGACCCATGGGGACCTCAGGACCCAAAACATTGACCCGGTTCCCGACATGGTCAATATTATACTCAAATGAAAGGTAGTACCATGTAGAGCCAAAATATGAAAAAATATAATAAGTGGATCCGGTAGGCCCCTATGGTCCAATATTTTGGGAGACTTGGTAACTATTTTCATTGAATTTTTTCTCTTATGCGCTGAGCATTTATTAAAACAGAAATAAAAATGAAAATTTTTTACAAAAAAAACCCGCGTGAGGGACCCGTTAGAAAACTCATCATCTTACTAATATAGTTTCAGAAGAATTCTTTTTTTCTTTTCATTTTGTTCACCCCACAGTATCTTTGCAGTTGCTCCTACTGTTGCGCTATTCCACACTGTTTTGTGAGCCATTACTGCCCAGAGCTTCATCTCATTTTTCGTGGCTTCGAAAGGTATCCAATTTTCACAAGTTTATTACTCGAAGTTCTCTGCCCTTTGAAGCCAAGCTGTTTGTCCGTTCATTTACAATCACTCCGTTGTATCCTGGTACCCAGCAAATACGCAATTGACCATGAGCTGAGTAATCAGTGTTCCGTTTTCCCAGGAGCGTATGTCTGGCACGAATGAATCACAGGTAGCTGTAAGCCGCACTTCAGGAATGCAGTCGGAGATTTCCGTTGTTTGAATATGACCGACAAGTGTTTGTAATATCTTCTGATGGTACGACTTGTGGTCTCGATTTATCCATTCACCCATCACTTGTAGACGTCTTGCTGTGAGAGCTGCCTCATACTTTATATGGTTGTCCATTGGTTGGATGTGCAGCATAGTCCTCAACGCTTTTGTTGGTGCAGTGCTAAATGCTCCGCTAATGCCTAGCCAACACATACGTTGAATTTTTTGCAAAGGCATGACATTGCACTTCTTGTCCATTGATGTCCACCACACTACACAGGCGTAGGTGATTATTGGTCCAATCACGCTCATGTAAAGCCACATATTCCTTAGCATATTGTTGATCCAGTTTTCAGCGCCGGGTTCAGGTTGACCTCTCTCTTCTAAGGACTGGATAAGTGTATCGGTCTGTACATTGTTAAATGCGCCCTCAATGTCTATGCAAACAGCAAGTGTATACATTTCTTTACTGAAGGGCTCTTCTATGTGGTGCACTACCTCATGCAGAGCTGTTTCCATCGATCTTCCTTTGACATAGGCGTGTTGTTTGAATTTTAGCCTATCATCCGCGATTTTACTTTTGACCATGTCATCAATTATTCGCTCCATTGTTCTTAACAGGAAAGAAGTTAGGCTAATCGGTCGATAAGACTTTGGGGTCGTATAACTCGCCAGGCTTTGGTGGTATGAAGACCACCCTTGATTCCTGCCAGTTTTTGGGATATAAGAATGGGTTAGGCATGCAGTGAACACTCCAGCCAGATGAGTTGATACAAGATCCACCTCATTCTGCATAAGTGCTGTTATATCCGTAATAGGTACTTGATGCAATACATTTTCATTCTGTAACTGTTCCTCTGTTGGTCCAGCATTACCAGTCGGAAAATGAGTTTTCATCAAGAGCCTTGCGGGATCCTCTATAGTTTCCATCCTTTTACCCGTGACATCCACCAGTGTTTTGGTTTGGACATGAGTTTTTGAGAGGAACTTTTCCATTTTAGGCATGCTGTTAACGCTGTCTACCTGTTCACAGAAAAGCCTCCAGTAGTTACGTTTCGCCGATCTAATGATTTTATTGTATTCTTTGAGTCTTCTATGGTAGTCGTCCCTATATGCTGATTGTTTTTTACGTCGAGCTCTATTGTAAAGTCTGCGGACATCTTTGCTAATCGAGCGAATGTGTCCTGTGTTCCAGGGGTTCTCATAGGAAGATTTCCTTTCTCGAAGTAGGCAACTATCTTCGAATGATTTTACATGGGCCTCGGTAATCTTCACATAGATAATCGTTTGTAGGCTGGCCCAATAGTATATTTCCGAAATTAGTCCAGTCGGTCTTAGTCTTATTACGGAATCTTATTGGGTTTGGCGGTGGCCGTGCAATTTTAAACCTTATATAACGGTGGTCTGAATAGGAGTGTTCATCCAAAACCGTCTACTCATGGATCTTATCAATAAGATTTTCTGAACATATCGTTTTATCTAACACCTCATTTTGTTAACAAAGGTTGCAGTGTTTCCTATGTTAAGAGTTATGAGGTCATTTGTATTCAAAAATTCTATAAGGGCGTGTCCCCTTTTATCGTGTTAGTACTACCCCAAGCGATATGATGGGAGTTGACGCCACAACCAGCTAATAACTCATTACTTGTGTGTTTGGATTCCCTCACCAGTCGTTGTAATTCCGACGAAGGTGGCAATGTCGGCGCATCGAATGGCAGATATATTGACGCCTGGTACATATTTCCATTACTTTGCCTCAGCACCGTTGCGTCCGATGTTGACAACTCTGGAGAGAAAACAAAACATAAGTTTTTATGGCACAAAATACAAGTCCTTGGACGAGTACCTGTGTTAGCGTAGAAAAGGTTATAGTTCACATGGTTTAATCCAGTAACCTTGTTGCTCGTTGTCCATGGTTCCTGGATCAGTTTTTGGCAGTGTCTTTCTTGTCTCCATCCGTTCACTACCAGGGACCTTTCCAATTTTGAAAAAGACTGTCCAGATCAAGAAGTACACCATGCCCTTCGCCATGACAAGATTGTTCTGGGATTCTGGGTCTACAGGGTGGCTGATATGTATTGCAACCAATTTCAGGTTGCTATCATTTCTAAACCGCTAGTCTGATAGCTGACAGATTTATTTCAGTGACAGTTCATTTTATTGTTTACAAGCTTACAAAAGCATTTTGATCTTCAGATTCAGAAAAAATGTTATTCGTGATGGAATTCAAGCGTGATAGTGTGATTGCTTTATATTTGGGTGGAAAAACACAAGTGGCTATCGTTAGAGCCCTCCAGCATTTAAATGTGAATAAATCTTTTGTTTCTCGTACCATTGCTCGTTACCGTGATACTGGCAGTGTTGCATCGCGTCCAAAAAGTGGACGAAAAAAAAACGGTAACAACACCAGAAATGATCCGAAAAGTGAAGGCCAGATTTGATCGAAATCCACGCCGCAGTGGTAGAAAAATTGCTCGTGAGCTGAACATATCGCGAGAACGGATACAACACATATTAAAAACTGAGCTTGGACTAAAGCCTTTGAAGTTCCAAAAAGTGCAAGAGCTCTCCGATGCACAAAACAAGTTAGACTGGAAAGAGCCAAGGAGTTGCTTCGCTTGCACGAAAGTGGCCAGTTACCGAATTTGGTTTTCTCCGATGAGAAGCCATTCCAAATTGAGCAGTTTGTTAACAAACAAAATGATCGGGTTTACTTGCCAAGGAGGTCAGCTGAAAATGTACACCTTCGATTGGCCACCAGAACTCAAGCGCCGCCGATGGTAATGGCGTGGGCCGCCGTAACGGCCGATGGTCGCTCCCCGCTCGTATTCATCGACCATGGGGTCAACATAAATGCCGAATATTATCGGGAAAATGTCCTAAAGACAGTATTGAAGCCCTGGGCAGACAAACATTTCGGCCGCAGACCATGGACATTCCAACAGGACTCAGCACCATCGCACTCAGCACGCGTCAACCAAGAATGGCTTAAAAAGGAGGTTCCTCGCTTCATTTCTACCGCACAATGGCCACCAAGATCTCCGGATCTCAATCCGTTAGACTTTTGCGCCTGGGGCATTTTAGAGAGTAAGGTTCGCACTAAAAAATACCAAAGTATCGATCATCTCAAGACGCCGCTTCGCCGGGAATGGGCCAAAATACCGCAGAGCCACTTTTGTGCAGCGTGTGATGGCTTTGTCGGCCGTTTGAAGGCCATAATTCGTGCCAAAGGTGGCCAATTCGAACAAATCTAAACTGTTTCTAAAATGTTATGTTATTTCCGACATGTTTTGCTTTTGAACAATAAAATTTAAAAAAAAATTAAAAAAAATATATAGCGCTTTACTTTGTTGCATTACATATCAACTGTATGCCCAACACGAGGAGAATACCGTCGGTATCATCCTTCCTATAGAAGACTTCCCATTTGCTCACGGAAAGTTTTGAATTCTGTTTGCCAATGAAGTCGAGTATGTTCTCTGATGAGAACTTACTGGGACATCCCTTAACATATAGGGTAGTTTTTATGAGTTCAGGAATTTCGCTTTTGCTTACCAATTTTAGCTTTGCGCCGTCCCAAGGTTAGGGGTAACTATCTACAAGTTTTACGAGGACACCAGCGCAGCGTTGTGATGCCAGCTTTAGCATCAAAGCACCCCTCTCAAACTTTCAACTCATTTCTTCGAGTGGTGTTTCGTCATTCGATTCGAGGACGTACTCCTGACACTTTTAGCGGCCTCCATGTTTTTGTTGGAGGTAGAATTGTCAGGTTCATCCCGTAATAGGTTCAGATTTACAGAAATGCACAGATTTACAGAAATTTAGTAGAAAAATACGGACGAAGGAAAAGAAAGAAGTAGTCGATTGTTTCTGTTCTAAATGTAATTATTGTGATATTATTTTTGTCTTTTAAACATGTTACTGATCAGTCGTAGTGAACGGACGTGTTTAGCACAAAGCGGATAGTTAAAATCTATTACGCAGTACCTATTACGCAATCGCAAAAAAAATCTGTACAAAGTCTGGAAGGCCTACATCGTAGTACCTGTTACGGGCTAATAGAAAGAAGAGAGAAAGAAAATAATAAATTCGTTGACGGGGTTGCCTTCGCGTTCCGAGGTAGCGGGGTTCCCTAATCGTCCAACTGTCCGTCCGTCTGCAGCGATTCTAGTTGAAATATACAGACGTGAACGTGTTTATCGGATGTTTTTAAAGCGTGTGATTTGAAGTGTAGATTGAAGTTTTTTTTTGTAGTGAAGTGAAAGGTGAGACAGTCTTTGAGATTACCCCGTTTGGTGTTTCAAGTTGTAGGCAAGGTGTCTCAGAATCTCCGGCGAGTTGAGGTTAGGTGAGGACTGGCTATGTTGTTCTTTTTTGGATTTTCGATTTTGAGTTTCGATTTTGTTTTTGGTTTAGATTGTTTTGGGATTAACGGATTGGTTTGTGACTTTGCTAGGTGATTTTGATTAGGGAATAGTTGGGTAGCGGAGTGCTGGAGTTGCTGCTGCTGGTACTGCTGGTGCTGGTGCTGTTGGCGGTAGTGCTGCGGGTGTTGGCGCTGTGAAGGAGAGTGGTGTAGTAGCTGGTGCTGACGTTGGTGCTGATACTGATGCTGCAAAGGAGGCGAGGAAGTCGGTGCGGGAGAGCCGCCCGCTATATCGTGCTGATGCGGTGCCGACCGGTGAGAAGTATGAAGGAATATACTCGGTTCTTGATGGAGGTGGCGTTTTCGGAGAACGTGTCAACGTCGGGAGTGCGGAAGTTGATGGAGTGTGGATCAAAGTACGAGGTGATGCTGCTAGACCTCTGATTGGAGGTCGAGTATTGGAGGGCTGGAGGTGGTGGAGCTGTGGCTGGCCATGGGCGGCCTGTGGTTGCCAGGGGTGTTCCTGCTGCTGTACCAACGGTTGAGGAGAAGGTGGCTCCGACAATGGACGTCCGCTTTCACACCCTCCGCCCGATGAAGAGTGGTGGTGCGGTCATTCGCACACCGTCGGTGGCAGAGCGGCAGAAGATCGTGGAGAACGTGAAGTTTGCAGAGGCAGGAATGGTGATGTCGGCCAACGACAAGCTGGGCCCTAAGGTAGTGGTGATGGACGTCAATAAGGCGATCAGCCCGGAGAAGTTCATGGCGGAATTGTACCGGCAGAACTTCGGTCCGGAGATGGAGTTTGAGAAGAGCGTCCGTCTCGCCTCCAAGGCGCGGCAGGTGAGCCCGACCGGTGACATGAATGTAACGCTGGAGTGTACACCACGCATGGCGGAGAAGCTATTGGAGTCTGGAGGTGCCTACGTCTTGTGGCACAGATTTGTTGTCCGGCTTCAGGAAGAGGTGCCAGCATGTCACCGGTGCCATGGTTTCGACCGTATGATCCGCGACTGCAGACAGACGCAGAGTGTATGCAGGCGGTGCGGATTGGCGGGGCACACTGTCCATCACTGTCCGAATGAGGCGAGATGCAGGAATTGAGAGCTGCGTGGATATGCGGCTGGCCACAGCATGTTGTCGCTGCTGTGTCCAGTGTACGCAGGGATGATCGCGAGGGCGAGGGCGAGGGCGAGACATTAGGATGGAGGACATCTTAATAGTGCAGTACAATTGCCAGCGGTCGCGGTGATGGTCGAGCTCGGGCAGGAGATGAGGAGAGTAGGTGCCTCCTTGGCTCTGCTACAAGAGCCGTATGCTGTAGATGGTAGTGTAGTTGGTTTGCCGGGGGGTATGCGAGTGTTTACGGACGAGGGTGCACGCTCGGCAATACATAGTGGTGGACAGTATGGACATGGACTGTACGGTAGTGGTGGGTAGCCAATATGGGGTTTGTTTTCGGTGGAAGGTAGTTTTGGCAGGATGTTTTTGGCTGACATTGACGTGACGGGTGCAAATGGGGCGGCGACGACAGTGTACAGCTTTAGGTGGAGGGTGTGCGACAGATGGGGCGTGAGTGATCACCGACCCATCGAAATTGTGGTCTCTCACAGGGGACGGACTAGGGTGACTGAACGGTCTCGCAGGTGGCGGGATCGGGACGTGGACTGGCGACACTATGTGGATTGTGTTAGGGAGGCGGTCTTGGAGACGCCAATAGCTGAGTTTAGGTCACTGACCGTAGATGACCAGGTCAGTCGATTGGATAGATGTCTGCGCGGTGAATGATGTGCAACTTGGTCGACGTTGCGAGACTCGACCGAGCAGAATCAAGTGGTGAACCCGAGAGCTTGAGATGATGCGGCGGAATGTCCGACGCCTTCGGAAGAGATTCCAGAGGGTCAGGCATTCCAATGTTGAGTTGATGGCTACGCGGAAAACTGATTATCGTGCTGGCCTTCGGACGTACAAGGACATGGTGATTAGGCGTGAAGAGGGACATCTTAGGAGTATTGTACGGGACAATAGGGTTGACCCATGGGGGTTGGCTTATAAGATAGGGCGACATCGCGTGTTTTAGTCGGGCTGAGGGGACGTTACGTTCTTGGAGGGAAAGCGTGGATGAACTGTTGGGGGTTCTCTTTCCTGGTTCGGAACCGGTTAGTTATTCTCCTCTTCGTGAGGCTATAACTGACCCTCCAATCCTGGAAAGATATGAGATTTCGGACAGTGTCTATCGGGTGAAAAGTAGAAAGTCACCAGGTACAGACGGTATTACTGGAGAGATGGGGAAAGCCATCTGGAAGGCAATACTAGAGTATCTGGATAGTATCTATCAGAAGTGCTTAGTAGATGGCTTATTCCCAGGAGCTTGCAAGATTGCCCGAGTTGTTGTGCTGCTTAAGTCTCCCGACAAGGTGAGGAGTGATCCTAGCTCTTATAGGGGCATCAGTCTTCTCTCGGAACTTGGAAAAGTTCTCGAGAGAATAATGGTGTCACGGCTGAAGCAGCGCATTGATGAAAGCACTCTCTCTGAGCGACTGCAGTTTGGTTTTAAGTCTAACCGGTCTACCGAGGATGCTTTGATGCATGTAAGTCGTAGCGTTAGCGAGTCGACAGCCAAGTATGTACTTGGTATATATGTTGATTTCCGAGGTGCATTTGACTATCTCATTTGGGACAGCGTGCTCCAGAGGTTAGTCCAGATTGGTTGCTGTGATCTTAGGCTTTGGCGAAGCTATTTTGAGGGTAGGAAAGTTTGTGCGGAGGGTGTCAGCAGCACAGTTTGGAAGGATGTGACACGTGGCTGTCCCCAGGGTTCTATCTGTGGTCCATTTATGTGGAACCTCATGCTGGATCCCTTGTTACAGTCGCTTGCCGCCTCTTACAAGCTGTGTGCATATGCTGATGATCTCCTCATCTTGATCGAAGGCCAGTCTCGTGCTGAGCTGGAGAGCAAAGGTGCTGTCGGTGAGTGGAGTGGACGTGTTGGCGTCGAGGTGTCGGTTGAGAAGTCCGCGACAATGTTGCTCAAGGGCAAATTGTCTGCGGGGCGTCCTCAACTCATTCGTTCTGGTGAGGATAGTATCCAGTATAGGAGTGAGGTGAAATACCTGGGTATTACCATGGGCGAGAAGATGAACTTCCTTCCTCATTTGAGTGTAGTTAGAGCCAAGTTGGCCGAGATTGTGGGGAGATTCAAATGTATGCTTAGGAGAGACTGGGGCCTTAGCAGGCGTGCTGTCCGCACCATATATCATGGACTATGTGTTACATGCGTAACATATGGCGCATCTGTATGGTGCGAGACAGTTCTGACTGCTCATGGCCTTCGCAAGGTCTTATCGTGCCAGCGGGTAGCGATGTTAGCTTGTATGCCAGTATGTCGTACGGTGTCCACAGACGCATTGCAGAATGAGAACCGGATAGCGTTCAGAGTTTTGACGAAGTTGGAGCCTGTTGAGGTTTCGGCTCTTACCGAAAAACAAAAAGAGTCTTTTACCTTGGCTAAAGGCGTCATAGATGCTTCTAAGGCCAATCAGCCGGCTGAAAGAGCCACAAATTCAGCTGTGTTAACGGCTAATAAAGTCAAAAGAATCAGATCACCTGATGAACCCCTGCCTTCGAAAAAGGCAAGAGGCCCTAATGTCCCCATCAACAGGACACTCACAAAGCTCTTCAATAAAGTGGCAAAGGAGAGTCTAGTATTAGCTGTTATAGACAGAAGTAGTGAGGATGGATCCATCCTCAAGGACAAATGGAGCCATGTGCAATCCGCCATTATGGCTCATTACCTCGATGTCCGAAGAGAAATGCTGGGCAAACCACAAGTCTGCAACGATGCAGGATGGCATAAAGCTCTTATATTTCGATGATGCCAGATCAGTAGACCTGTATAAGGCTGCTCTGAGTCGAGCGGGTGAGGTGTGGCCGGGTGCCCAGTTGGATGTTGTCGAAAAAACAACATCCCTAGTCACTCTAGAGCCATCATCTGGGTTACAGAAGAGCCCTCCAACCCGGCTGACATATTAGAGATAATAAAAGATTCCAATCCTGGTCTGCCGACCCATAATTGGAGAATTAGCAAGGTGGGTGAGGCGGATGGTAAAAAGCGACAGGTCAATTTGATCCTTAACGCTGAATCCACCTCCCATATACAAAGTGCAAGTGCAACCCTGCAATATGGTTTCGAGACTATAGTCTTGATGGTATACAATCAGCATATAGCTCCCACTGCGGAAGGCGAGTCGTCGACCGTGGTTGATACAAGGCTTTCTGGAAGTGCGGACTGGTGACTCTAACTCTAACTGAAGATTTGTAACGTCATTCTCTGAGGATGAAAACACTACTTCGGAGATTGGTAATCGAATATACTGGGTGGTCTCCAGTTACTTTCCTTATGAAGCTGCAATACCGACAGCTCTCTTCATGGAAGTAGTAGAAGAAGCAACTTCTGGCGAGCTTGAGCTGATTATTGGCGCAGACACGAATGCTCATCATACTATCTGGGGTAGTACGGATATAAACAATAGGGGTGATTAGCTTCTTGACTTTATTCTACTACCAACCTAACTATTTGTAACATGGGCAATAAACCGACCTTTACAATTAAAGACAGACAAGAAGTACTAGAAGTAACGTTTGCTACTGACGGGGTGTCAGACAAAATTATTGGGTGGAATGACTGGACGACCTCTCATTCTCAAATCACCATTATATAGAGTTCAAACTCGCCGAAAAAGCGCCTAAACCTGCTGTCCACAGAAAGGAAGACAAAGTGGCACCTGTATGAGAAGAATTTGAAAAAGGTCCTAAACTCTAAACTTCTTTATGAACCGAATGACAAAGCCTGTCTGGATAATCTGGTAGAGCATATCACCACATCATTCAATAGTTCCCTTGAAGAAGCCTGTCCAAAAACAAGGTACAAGGGTAAAACTAAACCTCAATGGTGGACTTCTGAGCTAACGGCAAGGAAAAAGACCTGCAAACAAGCTATTCAACAAGGCGAAAGCTACTGGAGCCCTTTATATGGGATGCATATAAGAGTTGCCCTTTATATGGGATGCATATAAAGGGCAACTCAAGATCTATAAGAAGGAGCTTAGGAAGGCGCAAAGACGCTCTTGGTATTCCATCTGTGGCGAAGTGGAAAAGGTCTCCGACGCCGCATGGCTGAGAAAGGTACCATCCACTTCTCCTTGTACAGTGGGGTATTTGCAGAATGAGGCAAACAACTGGACAAAAAACAGCGAGCAATCGCTAAGTGTACTGCTCGACACACATTTCCCGGGGAACTCATCAACAGAGCCCGAGCATCAACAGAGTGCGCGTGGACTGCGAGCGTCGCTAGCTTATTGACTGAGAGATCTAGAATAAGCTGGGCTATAAACAGCTTTGAGCCCTTCAAGTCACCTGGACCAGACGGCATCACTCCAGCAGAAAATGTTAAAGTATATTATCCCCTAGTTGCAGAAAATTTATGTAGGCTGTATTAGGCTTTCATACATCCCGAATTGATGGAGGGATACCAAAGAGGTATTCATACCCAAAGCGGGGAAAATATCGCACACTAGCCCAAAAGACTTCAGACCAATTAGCCTATCCTCTTTCCTTTTGGAAAGACTTAGATTATTTCATTAGGCAAAACCTGGATACAAAACTCCTGTCGGGGAACCAACATGCTTACAATAAGGAGAAGTCTACAGAATCAGCCCTGCACGAACTTGTGAGCACTATCGAATCGTCCCTACATTTCAAAGAATTCACCATGGTGGCGTTTCTTGACATAGAAGGGGCTTTTAACAACATACACCCAGATGCGGTAATAGCGGCATTGTCACATCTAAAGGTGAACTCCAGCTTGATTAGACTAATTCAAAGACTACTGAACAGAAGACGCATAACAGCATGTCTAGGGTCCACATCTCTAACAAGGTTTGTAAACAGAGGGACCCCACAAGGAGGAGTACTGTCTCCACTAATTTGGAACTCAGCGGTGAATGAAATCCTGCTAGATCTAGAACGTTGTGGCTGCAAGGTCGTGGCATATGCGGACGACCTGGCAATCGCAGTGAGTGGCATATTCGAAAAGATCCTCCGAGATATTCTACAGGTGGCTCTGAACAAGTTGGGTAGATGGGCCTGAAGCAGCGGTTTGGGTGTTAACCCAAACAAGACAGAATTGGTTCTCTTTACTAGGATGAATAATGTCCTTCATGTGGACCCTCCTCTTCGGATAAATTGAGCAGATCTAGTCTTTTCTGAAAGTGCAAAATTTTTAGGAATAATTTTGGATAGGAAACTGTCATTCAGACTTAACTTACTGGAACGTGTAAAGAAGGCCAACATCGCCCTATATTCCTGCAGGAAGGCTGTAGGGTCGCGGTGGGGCCTCTCTCCTAAAATTGTCCGTTGGATATATATAGCAGTGGTTCGTCCAATACTGTTATACGGCATTGTGGTATGGTGGACGGCAACTGACAAACTAACCATCACAAACCTGCTATCAAGGTTTCAGAGAACTGCCTGTCTGTGCATAAGAGGAGCGTTAAGGACTACAGCGACTGAGTCTATACAAGCCCTTCTCCATATACTGCCGATTAATGTTGTGGCGAGAGAAGTTGCAACCAAAGCGGCGCTAAGATTAAACTGCCTATCAATGTGGAGGTACAAGAACTACGGTCACATGAGGATATCAAAGTGTAGTGCTATGGTAACCGACCGAGTGGACTATACACCAACGGTGCGCACCTTTAAGAGGAACTACTTCACTATGATACCAGCCAGGGATGAATGGGATGACAGAATACCCGGAAATAGAAACCATCTCCACTTCTATACGGATGGTTCGAAGCTTGATGAAAAGGTTGGCTTCGGAGTACACTGTGAAGAACTTAATTTGGATATAGCTCACAGACTACCAGATACCTGCAGTGTCTAGCAAGCCGAAATAATGGCAATATGGGAAGTCGCCAAGTGGCTGAGTCGGAACATAGTAACCAACACTGGCGTTGTCATTTACTCGGACAGCCAGGCTGCCATCAATTCTCTGGAGGCCACATCCCTAAATTCACAAATAGCCCTCGACTGCCGCAGATCTCTTAACGAGATGGCTGAGCAGTTTAATATACACCTCATATGGGTGCCTGGGCAAAGGGATATCCCGGGGAACTGCAAAGCCGATGAACTTGCTGGAAAGGGACGACTTTACAAATTCTCGAAGAATTTGCATATATTGGTGCAGAAGCTGTGGAGATGAGGAAAAGTGGAGTGCATTGAGCATTTGCTATGCGACTGTCCCGTTTTGAGTAAACGACGACTGGGCCTACTAGGGTCGGCCTTTCTAGGCAGCCTAACAGATCTTTCCAGTACCAATATTCGTGCTATCGATACTTTTGTTGGTTGCGATGAAGGGCATTTTAGCCCGTGGTACCACTAGGGACCTAAACTACTGGTCTATGTGAGCTGAAGAAAAAAAAGAAAACGGATGTTCTTTATAGGAATTTTAGGAATAAAAATATTCATATGTATTATCTAATTTGATTTAAAACGGACTTTTAAAGTCTAAGTTTCAATGCAAATAAAATATTATTTATTTTTCAGCATCTTCAGGGATGATTATTTTATTGGATCTGGCAACAACATAATATGAAAAATGGTTAGAAATGCGAATCATGACAAGTTTAATGAACATAGAAATTCTACTTACATTTAATCTTTAAACTTCGTTTAGATTTACATTAATAAATTAGTGTCTTAGTAACACAAAAACTGCACAACATAAAACATAAAATTTAAAAAAATAATTGCAAGTATAATCAAAAACTTAAAAACTAATATTACAGAGCAATTGTCTACGTTCTATATCCCATTTGAAATTCTATTAACTTAAACTAATGCTGTGGTGTAAATTGCATTCGTGTTGTCTTTGTCTTCTTTGTGGTTTATTGCACTTTTTAGTTGTTGTATGCCCAAGCTCTCCAGAGTAAATGTCTTATTCTCATGTTTCTCTCCATCGAATATTTTGACGTTCTGTGTGTTTGCTGTATGTTCAATGCATCATGTTCGTTTACTCTCGTACCTAAGCTCCGTTTTGTTGTTCCTATATTTACTTTGCCTCATATTTCGTTGTCCTTTACTATTCACGTTATTTCGTAAACAACATTACTCTACTCCGTTTTATCTATTTTTGTTTTAGTTTGTGTGAATAAGTTGGAGATGTTTTTTTGTTTGTTTGTGTACAAGTGTTATTGCTTTATCGATGATAATTTCCTGTAGTTTGTTGTTGTCTGTGAGTTCAGGTATGTATGGAACACTGACGAAGTTGGTGTTGCCAGATGTGTATTTAGAGTTACTGTCGTCAAATCGTAAACTCATTGCTTTTTTCTATTAGTTTTATTTAGAGTTACTGTCGTCAAATCGTAAACTCATTGCTTTTTTCTATTAGTTTTACAATTATGTATTTGGGGAAACTGTTGTTTGTGTGTATTTCTTCAATTTGGTCAATGTTCTTAGGTATTAATTGGTTGCGACTGAGTGTTAATATTTTCATTATTAAATTGTTCGCGGTATTGAGCTTTAGTTTTATCGGCTGTGTAGAGTGGAAATTATATACAATAATTTTTCCATTCCTTGCTCGTAATCCTTTCTGTGCATGATGACTATTTTGTTCCCTTTGACCGATTTTGTGATGACAATTTCGTCCTTGTATCATCGTAAGTATTTCTTCGTTTCTTCGTATATATTTATAATACATTTTTCCTTTAAATTATATCTATTCGTCCTTTTATGATATATTGGATATCCTTTTGCTTATCATCAGTTAATGTTTGAACCCATTGTTCAAGATCTTCTACATATAAGTTTTATTGTTGAAAAATTCTCCTTGTTTACCGGAATAACGAATTTCGAACCGAGAGAAAGAAGCCATTAGGTTAGGTTAGGTTAGGTTGAATAGAGGAGACGTTTAAAACGTCTCATGTCCATGGACATACACTTAAGCCAGTGGTTCGGCCTGTTGTGCGCTCCTTATTTATGATTTTCATACCCCACGGATTACAGAAAATCGGTACTAGACACGTATTTTCTCAGTATCTTCCAGTCATATCCTCTGAGATGAGTCAAGTCTGGCAATATGTCGGAACCGAAATATCGGGATCTTGCATGTGTGAAAGCTGGGCAGTGACACAGAAAATGTTCTATCGTTTCGATGTTTTCCCTGCATGCCCTGCACTCGTCGTTTTCTGCTAGTCCTATGCGATGAAGATGTGCCTGTAAGCTTGAGTGTCCCGTTAGAACACTTATCATCTTACTAATCTCGATCTTGTTTAGTTTCAGAAAACTACTGGTTTTCTTCTCATTTGGGTCACCCCATAGTATCTTAGCAGTTGCTCCTACAGTTGCTCTATTCCACACAGTTTTGTGAGCCATCACTGCCCAATGCTTCAACTCATCCTTCGTGGCTTCGAAAGGTTTCCAATTTTCCAAGTTTATTACTCGAAGTTCTCTGCCCTTTGAAGCCAAGCTGTTTGCTCGTTCATTTCCAATCACTCCGTTGTGTCCCGGTACCCAGAAAATACGCAGTTGACCATGGACTGAGTAATTATTTATCGTTCTTTTACAGTCTAACACGGTTCTGGATTTGACCTTTTCCGATGTTATTGCTTTGATAGCCATTTGGCTATCTGTGAATATGTTGGCATATTTTAACACACTCCGTGATTGCTCGAACTTCTGCTTGAAATACTGTGTTATGGTCTGGGAGGCGGAAGTAAAGTTCGACTTCTGGTTCATCAATAAAAAGTCCCAGACCCGTCCTTCCTCCTATCCTGGACCCATCAGTGTAGCAGCTGGTTCCCACTGGCGCATGAGCAAGTGTTCCGTTTTCCCAGGAGCGTCTGTCTGGCACGAACGATTCACAGGTAGCTGTAAGCCGCACTTCAGGAATGCGGTCGGAGATTTCCGTTGTTTGAATATGACCGACCAGTGATTGTAATATCTTCTGATGGTACGACTTGTGGTCTCGATTTATCCATTCACCCATCACTTGTAGACGTCTTGCTGTGAGGGCTGCCTCATACTTTATACGGATATCTATTGGTTGGATGTGCAGTATAGTCTCCAACGCTCTTGTTGGTGCGGTTGTAATTGCTCCGCTTATGCCTAGACAGCACAGACGCTGCACGTTTTGCAATGGTATTACGTTGTCCTTTTTTCCATTGATGTCCACCACACTACAGAGGCGTAGATTATTATTGGTCTAATCACGCTCATGTAAAGCCAGTGTGTCATATTTGGAATTAGTCCCCAATTTGAACCTATAGCTCTTCTGCACAACGACCAACATCTGTGGGCCTTTGTAATTCTTTCTTCAGTACAGTTTCTGATCCAAGATTACTCCCAAGTATTTTATCTTTTTAGATATGGCAATATTCTTATCCAGGAAACGAGGCACGGTAAAAGCACGAATCTTCCTTTTCCTTGTATATAGACATATTTCTGTTTTGTCTGGATTGACATTTAGTCCCCTTGGTTGTGCCCAGTTATATGCTATGTTAAGTGCCTCCTCAGCTCTTCTGCATAGTTGGTTTGGATGTGTGCCCCTTAGAAGTATTATAACGTCGTCTGCATAACATACTGGTTTAAGTCCTTCAATGGTGAGGGCTTTTAGGAGACTGTGTATCGTCGTAACTCATATAAGAGGCGATAAAATACCCCCCCTGAGGTATACCACGATTTACCTCGTCTCTGATTTTTACATCATATGACGAACAAATAATACAGCTATTCCTTAGCATATTATTGATCCAGTTTTTCTGTGTCCGGTCAACCTGAAACTCGTCTATGGACTTGATAAGTGTATCGGTCTGAACGTTGGTAAAATCGCCCTCAATGTCTACAAACGGCAAGTGTGTAAAATTTTTCACTGAGGGACTGTTCTATGTGGTGTACTACCTCATGTAGAGCTGTTTCCACTGATCTTCCTTTAACATATGCGTGTTGCTTGAATTTTAGCTTGTCATCTGCTATCTTACTTTTGATCATGTCGTCAATTATTCGCTCCATTGTTTTTAAGAGGAAAGAAGTTAGGCTAATAGGTCGATATGCCTTTGGGATCGTATAAATCGCCTTGCCAGGCTTAGGTATGAAGACCACCCTTGATTCCTGCCAATATTTTGGGGTATATGCATGAGTTAGGCATGCAGTGAAAACTCCAACAAGATGAGTTGATACCAGATCCACCTCATTCTGAAGAAGCGCTGGAAATATTCCGTCCGATCCCGCAGCCTTATAAGGAGAGAAGCTTTTTATTGCTTCTTTAACCATAGCATCCGTAATAGGTACTTGGTGCATTAAATTTTCGGTCTGTAACTGTTCCTCTATTGGCCCAGCATTACCACTCGGAAAATGAGTTTTTATCAAAAGCCTTACGGTATCATCTATAGTTTCCATCTTTTTACCCGTTTCATCCACCAGTGTTTCGGTTTGGATATGAGTTTTTGAGAGGAACTTTTTTATTTTGGACATGCTGTTAACGCTGTCTACCTGCTCACAGAAAAGTCTCCAGGAGTTACGTTTCGCCAGTCTAATGATTTTATTGTATTCTTTGAGCTTTCTGTGGTAGTCATCCCAATATACTGATAGCTTTTTACGTCGAGCTCTGTTGTAAAGTCTGCGGACATCCTTGCCAATCGAGCGAATTTGCCCTGTCATCCAGGGTTTCTCATAGGCAGATTTCCTTTCTCGAAGCGGGCAACTATCTTCGAATGATTTTACAAGAGCCTCCGTAATCCTCCTCACATTGATATCAATGTCTTCTGTACTTGGATAATCGTGTTTAGGCTGGCCCAATCGATTTCTAAGTAGATTGCCGAATTTGGTCCAGTCGGTTTTAGCCTTATTACGGAAACTTATTGGGCTAGGCGGTGGCCGTGCAATTTTAAACCTTATATAACGGTGGTCCGAATAGGAGTGTTCATCCGAAACCTTCCACTCATGGATCTCATCAATGAGGTTTTCCGAGCATATCGTTATATCTAATACTTCTTCCCTAATTTTGTTAACAAAGGTCGCCTTGTTCCCTATGCTGAGAGTTAGGAGATCGTTAGTATTCAAAAATTCTATAAGGGCTTGTTCCCTTTTATTGGTGTCACTACTACCCCAAGCAATATGGTGTGAGTTGGCATCACAACCAGCTAGTAACACATTACTTGTATTTTTGGATTCCCTTACCAGACGTTGTAATTCCAACGTAGGTGGCAATGTCGGCGCATCGAATGGCAGGTATACTGACGCCAGATACATACTTCCATTACCTTGTATCAGCACAGTTGCGTCCGATGTTGACAGCTCTGGAGAGAATAGATAGCATAAGTTTTTATGGCACAGAATACAAGTCCTTGGACGAGTACCTGTGTTAGCGTAGAAAAGATTGTAGTTCATATGGTTTAATCCAGTAACTTTGTTACTAGTAGTCCACGGTTCCTGGACCGGCAATTTGGTAATGTTATCGACCTCTTTTTGGAAGGCGGTGTTGTTTTTGTCGCTCCCTCTTTGTTTTGAGTTTTTGTGCTCCTCTTCATACCCTTATCACCACCTTTGCTGGGAACTTTCTGCAAAATTGATGATGTTATCGGCAAATTGGCGATGTTATCGACCACTTCCACCTCACTTTTTGGAATTGTCTCACTCGCTTCATTCTGTTCACTATTTTCGTTTGCCACTGCAGGCGGTACGTTCGTGTTTGGGCTCGACTTAACTGTCCTGCCAATGGGGTTTTTTCCAATCTTAAAGAAGATTTTCCAAATCCCGAAAAATGCCATGCCTTTTGTCTTGACAAGGCTATCCCTGGAATACGGGTCTATGCCTACCACCAGGAGAGAACAATCGGGATCATTTTTCCTGTGGAAGACTTCCCACTTCCCCACTTTAAGGTTCGAATCTTGTTTGCCAATGACGCTGAGTATGCGCTCTGACGGTACCTTACTAGCCCATCCTCTGACATAGAAAGATGTTTTTATGAGTACAGGGATATCGCTTTTCCTTACCAGTTTCAGCTTTGCGCCGTCCCAAGGTGAGGGGATGCTCTCCACTAGTTTTCCGAGGACATCGGCACAGCATTGTGATGCCAGTTTCAGCATCAAAACGCCCCTCTCAAACGTGCAACTCATTACTTGGATTGTTGGTCCATCATTAGATTCGAGAATGTGGTCCAATACCTTTGTGTAGAACAAATCTTCGAAGATGCTCTTTTGCTCTTCGGGAATTCTGCCAGACGCACTACTGCTATCAATTATGGCATAGTGTAGTTCGTCCTGAATATGTTTTTTGGCTATTTGGGAATTAGATGGTGTTTCCTTACCCTTTCTTAAAGCCACCTTGCTTTAGAATGGGTCTTTTTGTTTGAGGCCCCCTCTTTTATGGATGGTTTGGTGGACTTACTCACCTTCTCAACAACAAGATCAACTTCTCCTCTAGAAACTCCTTTTTTGGTAGATTGAATAGGTTTCTTCGAAGTGCTGGGTGTCGGTGAGCTTTTTTTCTTCTTAGTTGATTTCGCACGGCTATGCTCTTCGGGAGATCTGACTCTTTTAGTAGATGTAGAAGAGTCAGATTCATCCTGTAATATCTTCTGCCGGTTCATCTTATTCAGTTTCCTTCTTTGTGCCCCTGACAGTCTTTTCCGATTTTCAACAATAGTAATATTGTTATCACTTGATGACTCAGAGTCCGAGTTCCCACTAGCTTTTAAAAGCTGGGGTTGCTTAGAGCCCCCCCTTGGGTTTTCTTTATCTTCCTCATCGTTTATTTTGCCAAAGGCTAGATGTGCGCTTGTATCTGTTTCGACTACGGAATCCGAGGCACCCAACCCCGTAGAAGTTACTTGCTCACGATTGTTTGATAACGACGACACGTGACTCGCGAGTAAATCAACGCTTTCCGCCGGTACTGGGTTTATTTTTCCCTGCACCGTAATATCATTTACTTCATCAGGGTTAATCATAAATTTTTGGGAGAGACCCCCATAGCCAGTATTTGCCCGTAATAGGTACTTCGATGTTGGCCTTCCAGACTACTTCCAAAATGTCTGTCCTGAGACCGATGCAACAAATTCAACACCCACTTTAAGAACAACACCTTATGGTTGCGTAGTAGGTAGGTGAATAAGTATTGCGTAATAGATTGGAAAAACTATCCGCTCTGCAATAACACGTCCGTTCGCTACCACTGACGGCGACTGACGACTGAAAGAAGCCATTACTTTCATCGGAAAATGTAATGTTCGTTTTGCTAACAAATCAGGTTGGATTACATTTTATGTTGTATTCTTCGAGTTTTCTCTTTTTTAAATTCTCTATCTTAGTGGAGTGTGTCAAGGAGTGTTCGTTACACCATAAGTGCTTAATTTGTATGGGGAGCTAAGCACTTTTAGGCACTATTAGTGGAAGTTTGGTGCTTGTGTTCCTGTCTTAATCGAGTATGATGTTGCCAGATTGGGCACCCTATATTTAGCAATATGGCATCCCATTTTTGGAGAGATTTTATCAATTATTGTGAATTAACGGGAAGAAGAAGAACAAAAATGGGAAATTATTTTAATATTTGCAAAAGAGTGTAAACAATTGAACATAGAATAGTAAATATATGTTTTATAAATACTTTTCACGAATTTTATGTTTCGCACTGTTCTTTCTTCGCAACTCATGACACCATTGCTACCAGATAGTGAAAATCCGCCACTTATTGCTTATGTGCCAGTTAGTGGAAGTCAGTTGTTTTCGTTGCAAAGTGCTAAACTAAAATTGCTAGCTTGTAACGAAAACATGCCTAATGTGTTTATATCTGTGATTTTAGTTTGTGATGAATTCGTCATATTCACTGTCATTGAGTGTCGAATTAAATTTTTGTTTAATATTGTTAATATCGTTTGTCACCATCAACAGGACACTCACCAAGCCCTTCAATGAAGTGGCGAAGGAGAGTCTAGTGATGGCTGTTATAGACAGAAGTAGTGAGGATGGATCCATCCTCAAGGACAAATGGAGTCATGTACAATCAGCCATTATGGCTCATTACCTCGATGTCCGTAGAGAAATGCCGGGCAAACCACCAATCTGCAACGATGCAGGATGGCATCAGGGGAGGGTAAAGCTCTTATATTTCGATGATGCCAGATCAGTAAATCTGTATAAGGCTGCTCTGAGTCGAGCGGGTGAGGTGTGGCCGGATGCCCAGTTGGATGTTGTCGAAAAAACAACATCCCTAGAGCCATCATCTGGGTTACAGAAGAGCCCTCCAACCCGGCTGACATATTAGAGATAATAAAAGATTCCAATCCTGGTCTGCCGACCCATAATTATAATTGGAGAATTAGCAAGGTGTCAATTTGATCCTTAACGCTGAATCCACCTCCCATATATAAAGTGCAAGTGCAACCCTGCAATATGGTTTCAAGCCTATAGTCTTGATGGTATACAAGCAGGATATAGCTCCCACTGCGGAAGGCGAGTCGTCGACCGTGGTTGATACAAGGCTTTCTGGAAGTGCTCTAACTCTAACAGAAGATCTGTAACGTCATTCTCTGAGGATGAAAACACTACTTCGGATACTGAGGGGCTGAGGGAAGTCTCCGGTTCGATAACACCCTTGTCGGGGTGGATGTCAATCTGTCGATTACCAATGATGGTAAGAATTCTACAGATTAACCTCCATCACGATAAAGCAGCCTCAGCGCCTATATTGCTGCGCCTGTCCACATGTGCAGTAGACATCGTCCTGATCCACTAGCCCTATGTAGTAGGAGGACGGGTGTGCGGTATCAAGACACCAAACTTTAAACTGCTTGTGCCCACTGTGAAGGCACTCCAAGAACCTGCATTTTGGCCAGAAAAGATCTAAGTATTTTTCTCCTGACTAATTTAAACGGTAAAGACCAAACAGCTGCTAGTCTGGAGATTGGTAATCCCATATACTGGGTGGTCTCCAGTTACTTTCCTTATGAAGCTGCAATACCGACAGCTCTCTTCAGGGAAGTAGGGAAGAAGGAGCTTAGGAAGGCGCAAAGACGCTCTTGGTATTCCTTCTGTGGCGAAGTGGAAAAGGTCTCCGACGCCGCATGGCTGAGAAAGGTACTACCCACTTCTCCTTGTACAGTGGGGTATTTGCAGGATGAGGCAAACAACTGGACAAAAAACAGCGAGCAATCGCTAAGTGTACTGCTCGACACACATTTCCCGGGGAACTCATCAACAGAGCCCGAGCATCAACAGAGTGCGCGTGGACTGCGAGCGTCGCTAGCTTATTGACTGAGAGATCTAGCATAAGCTGGGCTATAAACAGCTTTGAGCCCTTCAAGTCACCTGGACCAGACGGCATCACTCCAGCAGAAACTGTTAAAGTACATTATCCCCTGGTTGCAGAAAATTTATGTAGGCTGTATTAGGCTTTCATACATCCCGAATCGATGGAGGGATACCAAAGAGGTATTCATACCCAAAGCGGGGAAAATATCGCACACTAGGCCAAAAGACTTCAGACCAATTAGCCTATCCTCTTTCCTTTTGGAAAGACTTAGATTATTTCATTAGGCAAAACCTGGATACAAAACTCCTGTCGGGGAACTAACATGCTTACAATAATGGAAAGTCTACAGAATCAGCCCTGCACGAACTTGTGAGCACTATCGAATCGTCCCTACATTTCAAAGAATTCACCATGGTGGTGTTTCTTGACATAGAAGGGGCTTTTAACAACGTACACCCAGATGCGGTAATAGCAGCATTGTCACATCTAAAGGTGAACTCTAGCTTGATTAGACTAATTCAAAGACTACTGAACAGAAGACGCATAACAGCATGTCTAGGGTCCACATCTCTAACAAGGTTTGTAAACAGAGGGACCCCACAAGGAGGAGTACTGTCTCCACTAATTTGGAACTCAGCGGTGAATGAAATCCTGCTAGATCTAGAACGTTGTGGCTGCAAGGTCGTGGCATATGCGGACGACCTGGCAATCGCAGTGAGTGGCATATTCGAAAAGATCCTCCGAGATATTCTACAGGTGGCTCTGAACAAGTTGGGTAGATGGGCCTGAAGCAGCGGTTTGGGTGTTAACCCAAACAAGACAGAATTGGTTCTCTTTACTAGGATGAATAATGTCCCTCATGTGGACCCTCCTCTTCGGATAAATTGAGCAGATCTAGTCTTTTCTGAAAGTGCAAAATTTTTAGGAATAATTTTGGATAGGAAACTGTCATTCAGACTTAACGTACTGGAACGTGTAAAGAAGGCCAACATCGCCCTATATTCCTGCAGGAAGGCTGTAGGGTCGCGGTGGGGCCTCTCTCCTAAAATTGTCCATTGGATATATACATATATGTGGTATGTGGAAGCCGTATATTAGCTGGCTGCTGGACGGACGCACGCTAATAAAAAATATTATTAGAAAAGACCCGAGTATATTTTTTGGCGATGGCAATGCACTTTCTGTTGTTGTAAAATGCGAGAAACACCACGAAACGAATGACAACAATTTTTTTTAATTTTTCCTTTTTTGTCTCCTTTTTCGACGTTTGAGTTGTTGTTTATTTTTGCGACCAAAATGTTAATGCAATGCATAAAAAGAGAAGAAATAAAAACACTGTTTTGGTCAGTTTTAATATTAATAATAATATGCCGTAAGCTTTATTTAAAAAGAGGCGGTGTTGTTGGTAAATAGTTTACCTTTTATACTGATGTATATGTATATGTACAACAAGATGTACCAAAAGCAACAATATGCTAAAATGCAACGATATGCTGTCTTTGGAGGGATCGCGGACTAGTGTTGATGGAGAAAGGCGGCGCACAGTGGGCTAAAATGAAAAAAAATGGACATAATTCTTCCATTTCAAAACCACTTTTCGTATGGCGATGAAATTTTAGGTGTGTATACAAGAGTTAGAGAGTTTAAGTTGGGAACATGGGCGCCCTATCTCATACAGGGGCGGAGCTACAGGGCCCTAAAGTTGACCTCCTCGGGTATACAAAATTTTCATCGGCTTCTAACTTTTGAATGGAGTGTCCGATTTGGAATAGTATCCGAGATATGTGGATTTTAAATTTGAATTTTTAATTTTTTTCGCCGACTTTGCCTTGGAGTTTAGCCAATATCTCAGTCAAAAGTTTACCGATTTTGCTCGCGTTTTATGGATTGCCAATAAAATTTACAATATCATGAAAAAAAGAATCGATAAGATATGTCAAGAAATTAGAAATTAGCCTTCTCCGATTTGAACCTTTTTTTCCTTAAATTTTAAAAGTTTGATCGATTTTCTCCAATCGCAAAGCTAAATTGTTAATTTTTTTATTTATTTGTATTAGAGGGTAACAAAATCAATGGGAATCCCAGAAGTACAAACTGTTAAATCTATGTTGTTCTCGAGCCAATCTGAATATTTTTCAAGAAATTTTGAAAGCTATTTTGTTGTTGTCCACTTTACATCAAATGTTTTAAAAAATTTTTGTATTTTTGTGATTTTGTATTGTTAATTTTATAGGTTCCTTCGATAAATTCTACTATTCTACGGACTTTTACCTTAAAAGTGTGAAATGGGATTTCACACAAAATAAAAAATAGTGACGAGTTGTTAAATGTTAATTGTAATTTTTTTTCGTTTTAGACCACTGTGCGGCGGCGAAAAAGAAGAAATTGACAGCTAATTACTCGTTATCATCTGTAAATCTACTATTGCAAAGTTGTATTCAAAGGGAGTAGACAGATTTTAACGAGAGTTTAACTATGCCAAATTCACAGAGAAAATTAATGTGTATAACGACAATTAATTCAAGTTTAAACCATACTCGTACACCGCTTTTATCGTGAATTAAAGTTGCACCTATACCTTACACCTATTTTGCTATTTGTAATGCGACATGTAATTCTTCATCCCATTGGAGAATTACTAATTGTCTTATTTGAATGGATACTGCAAGAAATAACGTAAAATGCTAATATAAATAGAGTATGCCGTAGTTTTTACTAAAATTCCATTCCTATCTACGTGATTTATCCGCAATATACTAGTTTATTAAGCAGATTAATTAAATTAAATTTATCGCAGCTGGGATGAAACTCATTTTGGTAAAATGGGAAGTTGGTACATAAATCGCACATTCTTCTTTGACGTCCATCCACCGCTCGGAAAGGTAAGTTGAATGCATAGTATAATACATGTGAAATAGTAATAGGATTGAAGACATCATAAGCTAAGTGGAAGTAACAATATACATATATGTATACTGTTGAATACACCGTTGAACCAGGACTCTATGTCTACTAAAGAAAGCACAAATGTACAACAACAAGCTAGCTTTTATTATTTACGTCGTGATTTACTATAATTAAAAGAGGTTTTATTGAAAAACGAGAATTTTGGAAATTACTCAATTCGACGTAATACTATTTTTGGATATCGAAAGTAACCCCTAACCTAATACTTCTATTGGGTTAACCTTCCAACAAACCGAGGGCGTTTTTTTTATATTCTCATGACTGTATTGGAATATTCTCACCAATTTTACGCATTGTTTGGATCCGGCCGAAACGATTTTTTTATCTTCTAGGATTATAGTTGCAAACTGTTTATTAGGGTTAAATTGGTCCGATATTGGCGTTGATATAACTAAATAAAGGTTTTTGTTCTGACATACACGAGCTTTTATTCGAAAGGCGACTTATAGAACCCATTGATATGATAATAGGCAGCGATTTTTTACCATTCATCAATATAGACGGTGTTCGGTCATTTACATATTGGAAAAGGTTTTGAGGTACGGGAATATCAATTTGGCTGGCACTTGTCCTTCCCCGCCAATGCCCATCTTTATTTCATTGTTCCTAATGAAATAAATACGTTTTCAGCAAATTAAAAACATTCTAGGAACTGTAGGAAGTCGAAAGAACTTATCCAGATTCAGAGAACGACTTTCTTATCCAAGCAAAAGTCTTCAAATTTGGTACATATATGTTAAGAAAATACAATATAATTCATTATATACACACATATATACATTTTTAGTAATTTTCATTCTTTCATAAATTTATTTTGTCAGCTTAAATTCAGTAACCCAATTCATTATTAAATGTTAGTACAGGTCAGTGACATTCTTCGTTATTTAGTACATTAAGTGACTGACCACTTGTTGCACCTAAGCATTTATTCATTTTACATTTAAATTCATAAGTAAGTAGATTTTACCACTTAAGCATTTATGTTGTCTAAAATAGTATATAAACTAAAGAAAATAAAGAAAAATTCGTATTTGATAGTACAGCATAACAAGTGTGTTTTATTATTAAATACTACCCTTCAAGTTCCAAGTGCTTGCAATGAACGTCTAAAAAATTAGTGCCAGCCCAAATTTATGTGTTTGGACTGAATCCCACTAAAGACATAACATAACATTTTGGTGACCCCTCGATTGGACTTGTTCCTGTGATTAAGCAGTCAGCTGGAGCAACACCCCAAAGTTTGGACCATTGGACAACGTAAGGACACAGCAGCCTTCGTAATCAATCAACAAAAGGGTTCCAGACAAATTAGTGTATACTTACATTTTGGAGTAACTAAGGCAGTATCCTTCAAATAGTAAGTAAATACAACTCAGCATATCCAACCAAGGATAAAGGACATCAAATTGGCCGTACTTCAACATCATTCCACGCTCGGGTGTAGTCAATCAAAGTCATAACAACACATTTCAACTTATCATGGCCAATCTTCAACCACTTATGGAAGCACAAGAAGTGAGGGCTGCGGAAATTGAAAAAAACCATTGCAACATTAAAAAGGCTCCACTTGATCGAAGGGCAATACATTTCTATGAGAGCAAGAGCAAAGAACTGACAAATCAATGGAGGGTTCTGACGCTGAGTGAAGATGATCCGTACGTTATTTAAAACCTCCATAAAACAACTGGTGAAAAATACTGCGCGAAAATGGCTGAAATGGAAACATGCATATAGCAGTTGCGGTCCAATACAGACACGGTTAAGCCCTCACCGGCATTAAGAGAAAAAACGCCAGGTCCCTCTCAAATCCGCCAAACCGACCAAGAGTTGTTCAATAAGCAAGGGTTGGTAAGGAGAATTACAGCTAAAATGACTGCACTAGCCCGTCTCTTACATGGTTTGTCTTCGGTGGAGGAGGGTCAACCAAGGCAATTTTACAGAATCAAAACTGAGGCAATAAAAAGTCTATGGACACAGGTCCTGATCAAGACATGTACAACGAGCTGGAGGATTCGGTGCAGCATTATCTGGTAAAGCTAACAGTGATGGCAGATACGAGTATAGATCGAGAGTAATTAAACAACAGTCCGCTGTTGGAAGCAAGTACGTCGATTCAAAGTTCGTTACCACTTCCAAAAGTTACAACAGTTTTCAGAAATGGTGGACAAACAGCCTCTCCCAAATGTGGTACCTTAAAAGAAACATATCTGGAGAAGCTGAAAAGCTTATTAGTCACGTAACTCTGACAGGGGACAACTATAGCGTGATCCTTTCGAGGTTCCCTACTTTTTTAAAGAAAAAAACACAGAAAATTCAAATTTAATCATTGAAAGAACATTCTTTGGCATTTATTTTTTGAAGATTATGTCTATCAAATGTTGGCCGCGGCTACGTCTCAGATGGTTCATCCGTTGAGTCCAATTTTCGATGACTCGTTCGAGCATTTCGACTGGTAACTGGCGAATGACACGCGTGATGTTTTGCTCCAAGGCCTGAATCGAAGCGGGTTTGTCCGCATAAACTTTAGACTTTACATAACCCCACAGGAAAAAGTCTAACGGTGTGATATCACACGATCTTGGTGGCCAATCGACCGGTCAAAAACGTGAAATTATCTGCTCACCGAAGTGTTCTCTCAATAAATCCATTGATTGATGCGTCTTGTTGAAACCAAATGTCGCCGAGATCACGAGCTTCAATTTCAAGCATCAAATAGTCGGTTATCATGGCACGATAACGGTCGCCATTGACGGTTACGTTCTCACCGGCATCATTTTTGAAGAAATATGGACCGATGATTCCGGTACGTCGGATCGGGAATCGGTCAATGGCAAAAAGATAGCTCTTAACGAGAGCTAAAATATTGCTCATGGGTGCCAAGGTCGTGGGTCGACTGGAAAGTGTTTTTTTGGATTTAAAAAAAATGGACTTAGCGCAATTGGCGAACGATTATTTTGATAATAAAAGTGAATAATTTGTAAACGTTGTTCAGGCGTAAGTCTTTCCAAGATGAAATGCCAAACAATACTAACAAATAACATGACAGCATGCCACGACTCACACGTGATCTGTCAAAAAAAAACTATTGAAAAAAGTATCTCTACTTTGATCACCCTATATAAGACAGCCTGGATACTACTACTAGATAGGTATAACAACAAGAGGATTCTAGTAGCCACACTAGTAGAAAAAATTCTAAATCAACCAGCAGGAACGAGCTCAACTACATCGATTAAGGCTCTTCATGATACGACTAGAGAATGTTTGCTGGCGTTAAATAATTTGGAGATTGACACTTCATCATGGGATGCCATTCTCATCCAATTATTGATTAAAAAACTTGATCGTGCCGTATATATTCGGTTCTTACAATCAATATGTAAACCGAAGGAGGTGCCAACCGTGGGGGAGTTGTTCTCTTTTTTGGAAATTCAATTCCAATCGATGGAATCCATTGGATACAAGGAGAAATCGGGAGCTCAACAAAGCACAAGTAGAGCTGTTTCTTCTGTGGCATCGTCTGACGAAGTCATCAATTGCAAAATGTGCAATAACGTAAAACATTCTATCACTGTAAGCAGTTCTTAAATATGAGCGAATCCGAGAGGCTAAAGTGGGTACAGCAACAGAAGCTATGTGTCAACTGCTTCAAGGTTGATCATTCGGCTAAAAATTGTACCGCTGGTTTCTGGAAGAAATGCAATAAGAGACACAACACCTTATTGCACCTACAGAAAAGGGAGCAGAGTTCTCGTCAGTTCCGTCCGTTCAAACCCCAAGTTTACAAGACGATGCATCTTCGTCCATCGCAGTTGATGTTTCGTGCTACGTCTTGTTAGCCACAGCTAAAGTCGTCATCAAGGCTCCCAATGGCGTTTTCCGGGCAATACTAGATTCTGGATCGCAAGTAAATATCGTTACTGAACGTCTAATTCGAAGCTATCAATTTCACCAACGGATTCTTCCCTGTGCATTGACGGGGTTGGAAGAGTCCAAAAGAAGGCAACACAACGTGTGAACATGGAAATGACTTCCACAAACCATATATTCTCTACAAATTTGGAAGCCTTTGTTCTACCAACTATGATCCCAGGACAACCAAATCATGATATTGATGTTTCTACATGCAGCATTCCAACTCATATTACACAGCCTGGAACGATAAGACTGTCCGATGATCTTCCAACACTTCAAAATACGTCATTCGGCTGTGTTGATAGAGGAAATCGCCTCGCTAATGATTTCCACAGGATTTTGAATTTTTATTTAAACAATATTTCTTATATTAAAATTCCTAAAATTACAAATTCAAATTAGGGAATTGTTTACGAATATTACAAGACATAACTCACTTTTTGGCATGGAAACCACTAGAACATTAGTTTCTATAAAAATTTAATTTATAGAAACAAGTTAATATAATTTTCAATATGGAGAATTAGTTATTCGTAGGGTCAGGCCAAGCTAAGTACCAATTTTAGATTAATAAAAAAATGGCGCTATGTAATTGACGAAAGAAGCACAAAACTCCGAAAATAAATTTGACGTTTACAGATGTAAATTTCGTTAAAAACAATCTAGCGCTAGTACGACAAACTAAACACAATCTACGCAGGTTTTCCAGTGGCGGCAACATTCTCCCCCGCAGTATCACAAGCAGAACCTTCGACGCCATACTCTTCTCGGGAAGCCACGTTCAAAACTGCAAGCTTCGCCACAGGCCTGTCTAGGATTCCATGTGATGTTAGCACCTTCGCACTCCTTGTCCATCTTTTGCCAATTTTGTCTCAACTACCTTACCCCGAGACCAAACATTACGCGGAAGAGAAGGGTCTACAACTACCCCCTGACACCACTTAGATCTGCACGTTAATGACGGCAGATATTCTGCCAGCCATTTTTTCCAAAAAATATTCGCGTATTGTTGCGAAATTAGCCAATTTTGCTTTAAGACCACCCCACTATCGCTGCAATTTGACATCGGCTTGAGACCACTGGAGCTACCTACTAAAAAGTGATTAGGTGTCACTGCCTCCTCAATTTCATCACTGACAGGAACATATGCAAGCGGCCTAGAGTTGATAATATTTTCAACTTCGATCAACATGCTCGCCAACAATTCATCACTTGTGGCTCTTGAGGGCATTATTTTGTATAAAACAGTTTTCACTGAGCGGACCAATCTTTCCCAAGCGCTTCCCATATGAGAGAAGACGGTGGATTAAAATTCCATTTCGTTGTAGAAGTTGTGAACTTTTTAACAAACTCATTCTGGTCGACATCTGCGACTGTCTCTCGAAGTTCTCTTTCTGCTCCAATGAAATTGGTACCATTGTCGCTAAAGAATTCACGAGGAATACCTCTCCGTGCTGTGAAATTACGGATGGCCAATATACACGAACTTGTTGTAAGAGAATGAGCTACCTCGATGTGAACTGCTCTCACTGTCAAACATGTAAACATGCAACCATATCGTTTTTCTTTATGGCGATTACGGTTACCATAATAGGGCCAAAAAAGTCCAAGCCGGTGTAAGTAAATGGGGCTTCATAAGAAGCCAGACGAGCATGGGGCAGCTTCGCCATTTGAGGAACATTAGGAAACGACTTGTAAACTTTGCACCACTGACATTTTCGCGTCACAGATTTGAATGTAACGCGGAGTTTCGAAATCGAATATTTTTGACGAAGTTCGTTGATTACCGTTTCATGGTTCATGTGGTAGTATTTAGCATGATAATTAAGTATTATAAGATTAGTTATATAGCTAGATTTCGATAAGATGATAGGATGTTTCTGTTCTTGGGGAATATTCGCATTATCGATTCTACCATCCACTCTCAACACTCCACGATCATCTAAAAAGGGTGACTTGGTATAAATCTCACTCGATTGTGGTATCGCTATACCTGATTGCAAACAAGAAATTTCCATAGCGTATTTTTCCATTTGTGCTTGCCGAAGTATAAGACTTTCCGCAGTCAATAATTCCGCCTGGGTAAATTCGCCTTGCTTCTTGATTTTGGCTTTGATATTATTAATGAAACGGAAAAAATAAGCTGTAGAGCGTACCAGACGTTTCCAATTCGAAAAACGTTCTTCATCAATTAGCTTTAGAGAAAAGGTTATTTTTAATGAGTGATGAATAATTTCTTCAAGTGTCGTGTCGTCATGAGAATAAGCACCAGGCCACTCATCCTCTTCCTTATAGATAAATTGGGGACCTTTAAACCATCTACTCGAACTCGAAATTTGTGGAATTCTAGCCCACTTAGTTGCTTCGTCTGCTATATTTTGCTTTGTAGGAGTCCATCGCCATTCTTTTATGGAACTTAATTCCAAAATTTCTGTTATACGAAAAGCCACAAACATATTGTATTTACGATGGTCTGAATTTATCCAACTTAGGACCGTTTTGGAATCCGACCAGAAAAATTTCTTCGAAATGGATACCTCATGATTTTCACACATATACTTTGCAAAACGAGCGCCTATTAAGGCGGCCATAAGTTCAAGGCGGGGAACTGACATAATTTTTATAGGGGCAACCCTGGTCTTAGATCCAATTAGAGAGCAAATTACTATTTCGTTTTTTACCAAACGAAGATAACAAACTGCAGCATAGCCGTCCTTGCTCGCATCAACGAAGGTATGAAGCTGGACGTTAACGCCATCATAAGTGGGCAAACTTTGTAAATAACATTTCATTCGTTGGATATTCGGCAAAACAGTGACCCATTGTTGCTGATCATTCGCAGTGAACGGACGTGTTTATCACATAGCGGATAGTTACCAGTACCTATTACGCAATAGCAAAAATCTGTACAAAGTCTGTAAGGCCTACATCGTAGTACCTATTACGGTCTAATACAGACAAAATAAAAATAAATTCTCTTGACGGGGATGCCTTCGTGTTCCGATGGAGCGCGGTTCCCCAATCGTCCGACTGTCCGTCCGTTGGTCTTGGCCAAAGCCGACCACACCAAAAATGGTGAAAATCTCCCCCAAGTACTCACAACAGGTGGTGCTGTGAGGGGGAAACGTCATGTCCGACCGTCAAAACGGAAGCACAATGAGCATCGTGTAGCGCTCAGAGTTTTGACGAAGTTGGAGGCTGTTGAGGTTTCGGCTCTTACCGAAAAACAAAAAGAGTCACTTACCTGGGCTAAAGGCGTCATAGATGCTTCTAAGGCCAATGAGTCGGCTGAAAGAGCCACAAATTCAGCTGTGTTAACGGCTAATAAAGTAAAACGAATCAGATCACCTGATGAACCCCTGCCTTCGAAAAAGGCAAGAGGCCCTAATGTCACCATCAACAGGACACTCACCAAGCCCTTCAATGAAGTGGCGAAGGAGAGTCCAGTGATGGCTGTTATAGACAGAAGTAGTGAGGATGGATCCATCCTCAAGGACAAATGGAGTCATGTACAATCAGCCATTATGGCTCATTACCTCGATGTCCGTAGAGAAATGCCGGGCAAACCACCAATCTGCAACGATGCAGGATGGCATCAGGGGAGAGTAAAGCTCTTATATTTCGGTGATGCCAGATCAGTAGACCTGTATAAGGCTGCTCTGAGTCGAGCGGGTGCGGTGTGGCCGGGTGCCCAGTTAGATGTTGTCGAAAAAAACAACATCCCTAGTCACCCTAGAGCCATCACCTGGGTTACAGAAGAGCCCTCCAACCCGGCTGACATCTTAGAAATAATAAAAGATTCCAATCCTGGTCTGCCGGCCCATAATTGGAGAATCAGCAAGGTGGGTGAGGCGGTTGGTAAAAAGCGGCAGGTCAATCTTATCCTAAACGCTGAATCCACCTCCCATATACAAAGTGCGAGTGCAACCCTACAATAAGGCTTCGAGACTATAGTCTTGAAGATATACAAGCAGGATATAGCTCCCACTGCAGAAGGTGAGTCGTCCACCGTGGCACTTTCGGGAAGTGCGGAGGTACCCACGCCTATTATTTCTGGTGACTCCAACTCTAACAGAAGATCTGTAACGTCCTTCTCTGAGGACAAAAGCTCTACTTCGGACACAGAGAGGCTGAGGGGAGTCTCCGGACTCTTTGACGAATCTGGCGGGGACATTCTTCTCGACGATACGGACGAAGAGTTCGATAACACCCTTGTCGGCGTGGATGTTAATCTGTCAATTACCAATGATGGTAAGAATTCTACAGATTAACCTCCATCACGCTAAAGCAGCCTCAGCGGCTCTATTGCTGCGCCTGTCCACAGGCGCAGTAGACATCGTCCTGATACAGGAGCCCTACGTAGTGGGAGGAAGGGTGTGCGGTAAAGTGGTAAAGACCAAACAGCTGCTAGCCTGGAGATCAGTAATCGCATATATTGGGTGGTCTCCAGCTACTTGCCTTATGAATCTGTAGTACCGACTGCTCTATTCAGGGAAGTAGTAGAAGAAGCAACGTCTGACGAGCTCGAGCTGATTATTGGCGCAGACACGAACGCTCATCATACTATCTGGGGTAGTACGGATATAAACAATAGGGGTGATTCGCTTCTTGACTTTATTCTAACTACCAACCTTAGTATTTGTAACATAGGTAATAAACCGACCTTCACAATTAAAGACAGACAAGAAGTACTCGACGTAACGTTTGCTACTGACCGGCTGTCAGACAAAATTATTGGGTGGAATGTACTGGACGACCACTCATTCTCAGATCACCATTATATTGAGTTCAAACTCGCGGAAAAAGCGCCTAAACCCGCCGTCCACCGAAATGTAAGGAAGACAAAGTGGCATCTGTATGAGAAGAATTTCAAGAAAGTCCTCAACTCTAAACTTCTGTACGAACCGAATGACAAAGCCGGTCTGGATAATCTGGTAGATCATATCACCATATCATTCAATAAATCCCTTGAAGAAGCCTGTCCAAAAACAAGGTACAAGGGTAAAACTAAACCCCAATGGTGGACTTCTGAGCTAACAGCTATGAAAAAGACCTGCAACAAGCTATTCAATAAGGCTAAATCTACTGGGGTCGCTAATGATTGGGATGCCTATAAAGAGCAACTCAAGATCTATAAGAAGGAGCTTAGAAAGGCGCAAAGGCGCTCTTGGTATACCTTCTGTGGTGAAGTGGAAAAGGTCTCCGACGCCGCTAGGCTGAGGAAGATATTATCTGCTTCACCCTGTACAGTGGGATATTTACAGGATGAGGCAAATAACTGGACCAAAAACAGCGAGCAGTCGCTCAATGTACTGCTCGACACACATTTCCCGGGGAACTATGTAACAGAACCCGAGGATCAGCAGGACCAACAAGAGTGCGAGTGGACTGCGAGCGTCGCTAGCTTCTTGACTGAGAGATCCAGAATAAGCTGGGCTATTAACAGCTTTGAGCCCTTCAAGTCACCTGGACCAGATGGCATCACTCCAGCAGAAATGCAGAAAATGTGAAAGTACATTATCCCCTGGCTGGAGAAAATTTATGTAGGCTGTATCAGGCTTTCATACGTCCCGAATCGATGGAGGGATACCAAAGTGGTATTCATACCTAAAGCGGGAAAGATATCACACACTAGGCCAAAAGACTTCAGACCAATTAGCCTATCCTCCTTCCTATTGAAAGGTCTGGAAAGACTTTTAGATCATTTCATTAGGGAAAACCTGGATACAAAACTCCTGTCGGGGAACCAACATGCTTACAATAAGGGCAAGTCTACAGAATCAGCCCTGCACGAACTTGTGAGCAACATCGAATCGTCCCTGCATTTCAAGGAATTCACCATGGTGGCATTTCTTGATATAGAAGGGGCTTTTAACAACATTCACTCAGATGCGGTAATTGCGGCACTCTCACATCGTTGTTACATACAAATCATTTACGCTCTTCGTGGTGCGTATGGACATAAACTCTTTTATTATTGTTGTTTACGTTGTAAGGTTTCTCTATTTTGTTGTTATACGCGTTTTCAACTGTTATACAGCTAGCAGAGATCCCTATTGAATATTGAATATCCAATTAGCGAATTCATACATATTGGGTGCTTTGTTTTGGTTAATCAGCTGTAATTTTTGTGTGCCCCATTGTAATTGATATGATGGTGGCAATTTTTGTATTAATTCCTGTAGAAGAGAGGAGTTATTTAGTTCGTCTAACATATTTGCCGACTCTATGGTAGCAATTTAACTATTAACATTAATTGCAAAGGCGGTAAATGAAGGTAAATTCTTTTCATCGATAGATCGTGATTTTTTTTATACGATTTTTAATTGAGTTTACTATCTTTTCAGGTTGTCCATACATTAGCTGCAATACTGACATAACCCAGTTTACATTTAATGGGTGAACCAGCATATGTTGGACATTCTTTAGCGCATCTCCATTTAAAGATTTTTGCAATCTGATTAGATTCTCGCCATCGGTGAATCCGCATATTTTGGTGGACCAGTCATAAGTAGATGAAAACAAAGGCCATTCTTCTGGATGGCCGGAAAACGTTGGCAGCTCCTTCTGCATCGACTTTCGGGCCAAAAAGAATTTTAAAATGTTGATAGAGGAAATCGCCTCGCTAATGATTTCCACAGGATTTTGAATAAAGAAGATATTGATTTCAACAAAAAAATTCAATTTATTTAAACAATATTTCTTATATTAAAATTCCTAAAATTACAAATTCAAATTAGGGAATTGTTTACGAATATTACAAGACATAACTCCCTTTTTGGTATGGAAACCACTAGAACATTAGTTTCTATAAAAATTTAATTTATAGAAACAAGTTAATATAATTTTCAATATGGAGAATTAGTTATTCGTAGCGTCAGGCCAAGCTAAGTACCAATTTTAGATTAATAAAAAAATGGCGCTATGTAATTGACGAAAGAAGCACAAAACTCCGAAAATAAATTTGACGTTTACAGATGTAAATTTCGTTAAAAACAATCTAGCGCTAGTACGACAAACTAAACACAATCTACGCAGGTTTTCCAGTGGCGGCAACAGGCTGGATTGTGGGTGGGCCAATTCGTCAACACCCGTGTCGTCACCAACACTAACATGTGCAGTATTTTATGGCGAACTGCCTCTGGAACTAGCAATTGAGCAGCTTTGGAAACTAGAGGAGATAGAATCAACCGAGAAAGTCATGTCTCCTGCAGAGAATCTTTCACTTTTATCTTCACTTCTTCACTTTCATCTCACTTTTTACAGCATGTCCGAAATAGAGTTGATGGCCGATTTGTGGTGAGTCTTCCATTTCGAGAAAATCCAGTGGCACTAGGCGATTCGCATGTCATCAAAGACAACTAGAATATAAGAGGACATTCCTTCAGGCCGAAACGTCAAAATCTATCAGTTACGAACGAAGAGGAATGAATTGTAACACGCGAAAAAACAGTATTCCGCGAACATTGATTGAACTTTTTTTGCACTTATCGATTAATATTAATTTTTTAATTGTAACAATTACAAAAAATTCGGGAAAAAAAGGTCTGAAAATCCGCGAAAAACCTCACTCATTGGAATAAAATTCCTATTCGTTCGTAACTGACAATTACCGTTCGTAACTGACAATGACTCGCTACAGGAAGGAATGTCTTCTAAAATTATATTGTTTTTGCATGCAATAGCTTACAACAGGTTTATTAGTCTAGAACGGCGACTTCAACAGAATGATGATGTTCGTACTCAATACATACAGTTCATGAGAGAGTACGAGCAATTAGGACACATGCAAAAGGTCAAGCTTGATGATGATCCACGCCAGAGTGGCGGGAGTTAAAAAAAGAAAACTCAAAAAAAAAATTAATTTATTTTTAAATTATATATTTATTTTGGCCGTGTGCCGTAAGCGGTGCGGTTGAGTTTAGAACTGACTACAAAAATATCACAGTGAAGGCGTTACCATCACAGATTTTTTAGTTGCAACCGATGTCGATAGGCGGCGATGATGTTAAATGGGAAGTTGAACAACTGGGGGGCGCTGCTGTTAAAGATCAGCTGTTGACACTTCAACATACCGGCCCCCTTGCACCAGCGCAATGTCAGTCAGCACGATTCGACAGTTTGTTGTTGTTGTTTGGTTCTAATGTTGTTCATTCCTTGTAATGATGTTGGGCTAGTAGTTGTTGTTGTGGCGCCTACATACTTCTTGATATCAGCAGCTATTTATTGTTGTGAAAGTTGTTGTTTTCGCCGCTCTGATGGTTGTTTGGTGTTTCATCCAGGTTATTACGTATTGTGATGCTTTTTTTGTGTTGTCATGTTCTGTGAATTTTTTGTATTCACCGCCGTTGGCTCGTGAAGCGGATTCACGTGATGAATCCATACAACGACGGAAAATTAAATTGGTTTGTAAAACCATATCGCAGAATGACACAGTTTTTTTAATTAAAATATATATTTTAATTAAAAAAACGCTGGATCATCTTTGGTTTGAAGGACCATGTTTAACTCCGCGCCAGAGTTGCGGGAGTTAAAAAAAGAATAACACATATTTATTTAATTAAATATTTGATTACTTTATTTCGGCCGTGAGCCGTATGCGGTGGCAGTGTGCCAAAAGCGGTGCGGTTGAGTTTAGAACTGACTACCAAAATATCACAGTGACGGCGTTACCATCACAGATTTTTTAGTTGCAACCGATGTCGATAGGCGGCGATGTTGTTAAATGGGAAGTTGAACAACTGGGGGGCGCTGCTGTTAAAAATCAGCTGTTGACACTTCAACATACTTTATTCCACACCATTGAGTACTAAAGCCTGACAGCATTACAACAAAACTCAGTGTTGTTTTTGACGCTTCAGCAAAAACCCCAAGTTGATATTCATTGAATGATTTAATGTACGATATACCGGTCCAGTTGTGCAAAGCGATCTCTTCTCCATCCTACTCCGGTTCCGATTGCCTAAATTTGTATTTACTACTGACATTGAGAAATGTACAGACAAGTTCTAATTAGTCCTGACAACCATCAATATCAACTGATTGGAGAGAAACCCCTTCAACACCCGTTAATTATTACAGACTCAATACGATAACATATGGAACAAGACCAGCTCCATTCCTTGCGACAAGGTGTCTACAAAAGATTGCAAGAGACAATGCTGTAAACTATCAGTTTGGCTCTGAAATGTTAAAAGAGAATTTCTACGTGGATGATGGGCTTGGAGGGTCTGATAGTCTAAACATAGCTACCGAGACCCAAAGGGTATTGAGGCATATTCTTCAAAAACATGGATTTACTTTGAGGAAGTGGTGCGCTAATAATCCTAAGCTATTGCAGGGCATACCGCATGACGATCAGGAAGTGAACTTGGATTTCAACAATGCCAGCAACAACAACACGATAAAAACGCTGGGGTTATTTTGTTTGCCAAAATCTGATAACTTCTGTGTTAAAGTGAAGCTAAATCAACTACAATTCGTGTCGAAACGTACAGCAACGTCCGATCTCGCAAAACTATTCGACCCTCTTGGACTTCTTGCTCCTGTCGTTATCAAGACAAAGATCTTCATTCAACAATTATGGCAACAAGAGTTAGATTGGGACGAACCACTACCTGAACATCTTCGCTCTGCTTGGAATACATTTAGGGATGGTTTAGAAGGCTTAATAAACATTAAGATACCGAGACACATTTTCAATACCGAGATCCCATTAAAAACTCAGTTACACATATTTGCGGATGCGTCAGAGAAGGCTTTCGGCGCGGTTGCATATATTCGAGCAGTTCTCAAAGATGGACGGGTTGTAGTCCGTTTACTGTGTGCCAAGTCAAGAGTGGCTCCTTTAAAGCGTCAAACACTGCCTCGTCTCGATCTATGTGCAGCGGAGATAGCAGCCGAACTGTCACATAAGTTAAAAGGAGAAATCAAATTACAAAACCAACCAGTTTTTCTATGGACCGACTCCGAAATAGTATTATCTTGGATAAACGCACAATCTTCCTCCTATAAAACATTCGTGGCTAACAAAATTTCAGGAATTCAGTCATTAACGATTGCGGAACCATGGCGGCATGTAAGGTCTAAAGAGAATCCAGCTGATCTACTATCGAGAGGTATCCAAGCGGCGGACTTTCCTGCATGTATTTTATGGTTCCATGGACCACTTTTCCTACATGGAAACGAAGATCTATGGCCTTCCATATTTTCTGCACACTTAGAAATCCAAAATGACCTCGAAAAGAAGAAAGTTGTACCCGTTCAGCTGCTGCTGTAGCAACTGATAAGGAGTTCGTATACAGGATTAACCACAAGGGCTCATTTAAGACCCTGCAGAGAATTCTTGGATATGTTCTTCGATTTATAAATAACGCAAGGATACCTAAGTCAATCGTCCGAAACACATAGCTCTGACACCAAGAGAGCTGGACGACTCGCTTCTTGTCGTTATACGGACAATGCAAATTTCTGAATTCTCATCAGAAATCAAAGGACTCCAGAAACAGGCTGAAGTTGATAAGAATAGTTCGATCAGTAGCCTATCACCATTCCTCGATGACAAAGGCATTATTCGAGTGGGAGGTCGGCTGGAAAAGTCAGATCTCCAATCAGACGTGAAACATCCAATAATATTACCATACAACGATCCTTTGGTAAAGTTATTTATTGGAATACATGAAGAGAACAAACATTGTGGATCTCAAGCTCTTCTAAATACAATCAGGCAACGATTCTGGCCTATAAAAGAAAAAATAACATCACGATCTGTGTTTCAGAAATGTGTAAGATGCACCAGAGCCCGACCACAATTATGTCAGCAAGTCATGGGTGACTTACCACGATCACGAGTTGTTCCTGCACGACCATTCCTCAATTCCGGAGTAGACTACTGTGGACCATTCTGGATACATCATAAGTCCAGAGGCAAAAAACCAACTAAAGCATATATAGCCGTCTTCTATTGCTTTACAACGAAAGCTGTGCACATGGAAGTTGTGTCCGATTTATCTACAGAATCTCTTATTGGTACCCTTAAATGATTCATTGGCCGCAGTGGCCACTATAAGAACATCTATTCGGACAATGCAACAAACTTCGTCGGAGCAAGGAGTCAATTGCCAGAATTAGCTGACACTATATATTCCAATAAAGCACAAGAAACCATAATGTCCACATCCAGCTCCAAAAAAATACACTTTAATTTTATTCCGCCCAGAGCACTTCATTTTGGAGGATTATGGGAGGCAGCTGTAAAGTCTGCGAAGCATCTGCTTTTGTGCAGCGGCGCTACAGAATCACTAACCCACGAGGACTTGGAAACAGTGGTAGTGGAGAAAGAAGCAATACTAAAATCACGTCGTTTACCTCCCATTTCAAATGATCCGAATAGTCTGGAAGCATTGACACATGGTCATTTTCTTATTGGTGAAATACTTACATCGCAAGTAGATAATCGAGCGGAACCATTAAGAGCTTCATGTTTAACACATTGGAAGTTAGTATCGCATATTAAAAAGGAATTTTGGAGAAGGTGGTCCGCAGAGTACCTTACCGAACTACAACAACGGTATAAATGGAAAAACAGGGTTTCAAATATTAAAGAAGGAGATGTGGTAGTCATCAAGGAAGACAATCTTCCCGTCATGAAATGGACACTACGGAGAGTTTTCCGCGTGCACGACGGTGACGATGGAGTCGTAAGAGTAGTTGACGTGAAAACTGCTTCGGGAATATTCAAACAACCAATTCATAGATTGGCACCGCTTTTCCATGAGGGAGAAATATATAAACGCCCATTAGAAAAGAAACCACCAATCGTTCGGTGTATGCCAAAAGATGATATGGATCCCTCTCCACGAAAGAAATCTACACCGACAAATAATCCAATACTACTCATAATTCTGATAACACTGCTTTAAGTACCAGCGGTCATGTGCAATAATTTGATAATAAACAGATTTCAAGGTGACCCAACCCAGGCTTATATTTTGAAGGACTTGGAACTGTAAAACTGATCACAGCCGAATGGAAGTTAATGGTATATTATGACCTCAAGCCATTTTCGTCAGAACTGAATGCGTTTTCTTCAGGGTTACAAGTTTTGCGGAAATTGTGTTCGGCAGCTCAACATCATCCGATGTGTAACATTTTGGCCAATAATCTGGGTCAAATGAGGGATGAATTACTCGAAGAAAATGAGTTGTTTTCAAGCAAACGATTTAAAAGGTCCCCTTTAAACATTGTTGGCAACATTGCGCGATCACTATTTGCAGTTCTGGACGCTGATTATGCGGAAGAAATAAGACGATTAATGAAGCCAAAACTGAGAAATGTCACATTGTACAGCTTCTAAAGAATCAAATACGAAAGGAGTCTCAACTGATTAGTAATACACAACTAATTGGACTCCTATCAAACCAGTTGACATTTACAGCAATAAATCTTCATAGAACTGAGTCCGAAATTATAGGCGTACTTACTGACACTCATAATGGAAGAATTAGCCCGCTTTTGCTTTCTCCCCACCAGCTGAAGGAAAAAATCACTTTAATAAAGGCTCATCTTCCTATTTCACACACACTTCCTGTCGAAGATAACAATTTACTTGAGTTATATAAACTGATGAATGCAAAGAGAGCTGTAACTATAACCGAAGTCGTGTTTGAGATCATGCTACCTATGGTTAACCAAACATTTTTCGAGTTGTTCAATGCAATTCCAGTTCCAGCAGTTAAGAACGACATACTAATCACAATCAAGCCGGACAATTCATATCTCGCAATCAATGCACAGGGATGAATATGTACCATTTACTTCCGATGAAATCACCACCTGTGTAGTCACCAAGGATGATGTATACATATGTAGAAACAAACAATCAAAATTCCGGAAGAATTTTGACGTCAACTCTTGCGAGTTCGGCATATTCAACAATCAATCGAGATCTCGTTGCAAACTAACTCAAGTGTTTAGAAATGCCGGATTTTTGCTACAGTTAAAGAAACTGAACTGTCAATGGTTTGCGGTTCGGAAACTACTCAAATCTCATTAAAAGGTACTCGATTAATGGAAATAGGATCTAACTGTGTAGTCAAAAACAATGCTATTACTATCCACGGCCACTTCGGAGCATCAAATACATTACGCACGTCATGTGCAAGATTCAAGCAAATCGAATCAATTAGTGGGCTTCAGGAAGTAGAAGAGGGTTTCAACAGTACAAAACACAAATTAAGGTGCAACAAGACCAGTTTCGCGACTTGCAAAAACAACTAAACGAGTCAATCCTAATACACTTACCGCAAATTATCAACACAAACAGCCAACATCACCATGCCGTTAGCTACACCTCACTTGCGTTCTCTTTGGTGCTAATAATAATGCTGATATGCTTAAAATTTCGATCCAAGTTTCTTATACCACTTCAAGTCACACCTGAACCAGCGCCGCGATCACTATCAACAACAATTGACGTCACAGATACTGCTACATATATCATCAGCCACACATAATCCCTAACATTATGAACAGAGTTCGACGCGGGGCAGAATGTTAAGAACATACAATACAATTCATTATATACATATTTAGTAATTTTCATACTTTCATAAATTTATTTTGTCAGCTTAAATTCAGTAACCCAATTCATTATTAAATGCTAGTACAGGTCAGTGACATTCTTCGTTATTTAGTACATTAAGTGACTGACCACTTGTTGCAACTAAGCATTTATTCATTTTACATTTAAATTCATATATGTACGTATGTAGATTAAACCACTTAAGCATTTATTTTGTAATCTTAAATTTTATATAAACCACAGAACATAAAGAAAAATTCGTATTTGATAGTACAGCATAACAAGTGTGTTTTATTATTAAACTAGCTGGACCCGATCCACTTCGTTGCCCCAGATTGAGATTTCCGATACCGTCCATTGTTGAACCAATCACGAATCCTGCCACCAAATACATATACATAAAATAACAGCACTCTCGCTAACAAATTGTGCAAGATATCTTAATCAGGGTTGTAACGAATATTCGCATTCACATATGCGAACGCGAATTATTCGAATAATTTTAACATTCGCTTTTGCATTCGAAAAAACCATCTTTGGATTATTCGCTTTCGCAAAAATATATTTCAGTATTCGCTTCCATTTGTTAAAAGTGTTAAAACTCCTTATTCCCTTCACACAATTTGAAGATATTAATACCGATGAAAACCTCTGCCACTTCTCTTCAAAACAGTTGAAAAAATATGTTTGTCCTTGTAGTAACAGGAGCTAAAAATATGGAAAACATTCTTAATACTTGAATATCCTGGAAAAATATCAATCCAGTTCCTTAAATTTGTTGGTACTAAAGGGTCAAACTATTATTCGCTTTCGCATTCGCAAGAAATATATTTCAATATTCGCATTCGCTTTCGCTAAAGTCACTTTCGTTACACCCCTAATACATACGTAGCCTTTGGAAATTTTACACGAGCGACCTCTGAATGACTTAATATAAAATGGGTCCGCAGAATCCACATCAGTAGTACCAAGAGGTCGATCAATCGTGGTTCGCTCTGGAGTCAGAGTTGCCATAATTTGGCTACAAGACAGTTTCTTGTCCAATATAGAACGTTTGCAATTATTTACAACTTTGCGTATTATAAATTTGATCCGTGATGTCTAGGACTCTATTCGTAGAATGCGTAGCATAAGCTGATTGCCACCATGGATAGAAATCAAGTGGAGAAATCAATTGTTAAATTAGCCAACTGGCTATAATATGGCAATATTATGGGGTGTTTCTCTGTGTATGAAAGCGAAGAAAATATGGCACCTATGGTTAACCAAACATTTTTCGAGTTGTTCAATGCAATTCCAGTTCCAGCAGTTAAGAACGACATACTAATCACAATCAAGCCGGACAATTCATATCTCGCAATCAATGCACAGGGATGAATATGTACCATTTACTTCCGATGAAATCACCACCTGTGTAGTCACCAAGGATGATGTATACATATGTAGAAACAAACAATCAAAATTCCGGAAGAATTTTGACGTCAACTCTTGCGAGTTCGGCATATTCAACAATCAATCGACATCTCGTTGCAAACTAACTCAAGTGTTTAGAAATGCCGGATTTTTGCTACAGTTAAAGAAACTGAACTGTCAATGGTTTGCGGTTCGGAAACTACTCAAATCTCATTAAAAGGTACTCGATTAATGGAAATAGGATCTAACTGTGTAGTCAAAAACAATGCTATTACTATCCACGGCCACTTCGGAGCATCAAATACATTACGCACGTCATGTGCAAGATTCAAGCAAATCGAATCAATTAGTGGGCTTCAGGAAGTAGAAGAGGGTTTCAACAGTACAAAACACAAATTAAGGTGCAACAAGACCAGTTTCGCGACTTGCAAAAACAACTAAACGAGTCAATCCTAATACACTTACCGCAAATTATCAACACAAACAGCCAACATCACCATGCCGTTAGCTACACCTCACTTGCGTTCTCTTTGGTGCTAATAATAATGCTGATATGCTTAAAATTTCGATCCAAGTTTCTTATACCACTTCAAGTCACACCTGAACCAGCGCCGCGATCACTATCAACAACAATTGACGTCACAGATACTGCTACATATATCATCAGCCACACATAATCCCTAACATTATGAACAGAGTTCGACGCGGGGCAGAATGTTAAGAACATACAATACAATTCATTATATACATATTTAGTAATTTTCATACTTTCATAAATTTATTTTGTCAGCTTAAATTCAGTAACCCAATTCATTATTAAATGCTAGTACAGGTCAGTGACATTCTTCGTTATTTAGTACATTAAGTGACTGACCACTTGTTGCAACTAAGCATTTATTCATTTTACATTTAAATTCATATATGTACGTATGTAGATTAAACCACTTAAGCATTTATTTTGTAATCTTAAATTTTATATAAACCACAGAACATAAAGAAAAATTCGTATTTGATAGTACAGCATAACAAGTGTGTTTTATTATTAAACTAGCTGGACCCGATCCACTTCGTTGCCCCAGATTGAGATTTCCGATACCGTCCATTGTTGAACCAATCACGAATCCTGCCACCAAATACATATACATAAAATAACAGCACTCTCGCTAACAAATTGTGCAAGATATCTTAATCAGGGTTGTAACGAATATTCGCATTCACATATGCGAACGCGAATTATTCGAATAATTTTAACATTCGCTTTTGCATTCGAAAAAACCATCTTTGGATTATTCGCTTTCGCAAAAATATATTTCAGTATTCGCTTCCATTTGTTAAAAGTGTTAAAACTCCTTATTCCCTTCACACAATTTGAAGATATTAATACCGATGAAAACCTCTGCCACTTCTCTTCAAAACAGTTGAAAAAATATGTTTGTCCTTGTAGTAACAGGAGCTAAAAATATGGAAAACATTCTTAATACTTGAATATCCTGGAAAAATATCAATCCAGTTCCTTAAATTTGTTGGTACTAAAGGGTCAAACTATTATTCGCTTTCGCATTCGCAAGAAATATATTTCAATATTCGCATTCGCTTTCGCTAAAGTCACTTTCGTTACACCCCTAATACATACGTAGCCTTTGGAAATTTTACACGAGCGACCTCTGAATGACTTAATATAAAATGGGTCCGCAGAATCCACATCAGTAGTACCAAGAGGTCGATCAATCGTGGTTCGCTCTGGAGTCAGAGTTGCCATAATTTGGCTACAAGACAGTTTCTTGTCCAATATAGAACGTTTGCAATTATTTACAACTTTGCGTATTATAAATTTGATCCGTGATGTCTAGGACTCTATTCGTAGAATGCGTAGCATAAGCTGATTGCCACCATGGATAGAAATCAAGTGGAGAAATCAATTGTTAAATTAGCCAACTGGCTATAATATGGCAATATTATGGGGTGTTTCTCTGTGTATGAAAGCGAAGAAAATATGGCAGCATAGAAGTCAGAAACAGCTGTTTCAGCCACCGCAGTCAACAATATCTGATTGGCGGTAGTGAAAATAAATAAAACGTATTAAAGCCAAAGAAATAAACAAAACAAAATAATGACTGGAATTTCAATTGCTGCATTGATGGAATAGAGAAATGTGCATTCCGAAACAAAGTTACACCGCAGAAGTTTGCGCGATGCATCAGATCCATTGTCCCAAACAAATATGTAGAGTGTAAGTAAATAAGTTATCTATTTAATTGTATATTTGCCTAATATTTTTTCTTTAGTTTTATAAGCTTTAATCGTTTGAATAAAGAGGCATTTTAATGGTACTGGAAAAAACGTAACCGTTCCTGAATTATTCAATTGGCAACAACTATTCGTTTTCTTGCTACAGGAGCGTACCAAGGTGTTATAGCCAAGGACGTAGATTTAAGTATGGGAGAAGCAACGTTTCAATTATTCTATGGAGAGTTATGAATGCTCTCGGGAGTAAGATATGTCCACATTTCATAAAACTATGAATGACGCCTGAAGAGAAGACCAACTCAAAATTGCACTTCTTTTCAAAATACCAGATACCCGGCATAATTGGATGCACAGACGGTAGTCACATAAAAATGTCGAAACCCACAGAAGATAAGTCTCTCTATTACAATAGGAAAGGAACATATAGCTTAAACGCTATATGTAGATATGTGATTACAACATGTTTTTATTGGGGCTTAAGTGGAGCAAGAAAGTATTTTTTAAATGAATACAGAAATGGCGATATGAATTTTCGCCTATTGGGTGACTCTGGCTATGGATTAGAACTGTTCTTAATGACGCCATACAAAGATGTAACCGTCGGAACTATGCAGTACAAATTTAACAAAAAACACATTAGCTCGTAACATTTTAGCGCGTGTAATTGGCGTAATAAAAAGCTGGTTCAGATGTTTACTGGTAACATTTGTCTATAGCCCGAAAAAGGTTATTAAAATTATAAACGTGTGCTGTGCTTCGCATAACATCTGCAGAGAATGCAACGTTGAACTTGAGGAACCCCATATTTTGAACATCAATGAGGAAATTGAAGAAATGGATGAAATTGATTATGACGTGGGAGATACTTCTCAAAGAAGTCTGTTCAACGCAGGAACTCTTATAAGGGACAGTATAGCAAACCAAATTAATTAATTCCTAAAATAAATTTTATTTATTTTTCCTTTAGTCTTAAAAGGGAAGGTACAGAACTTCTAAGACCAAAATTCTTAACATTTTCGTACGAAAAGTATTTGAAATAGTTTTTTTGTTTGAAATTAATTCAAATATTATTCATTCTTAATCTTTAGTAAATTTTTTGACTTTTTCGTAGTTTAAATTACTAAAAATATACATTTCACTTCAGATTTTGTGAACGTTTTAAACCGAAATTTATTTTTCGGTTTACGTTTTCTGTTGAAGCTAAAGACGTGTTCAATTTCAAAAACGTAAATTCGTGTACGATTTTGCACTCTGTGCCTGTATAATTGGGATGAGTGTTGCGGAAAAAACTAAACATATACGAAATAACTCAAAGGCGAACGATCGATAACATCTTCGAAATTACGAAAGAACGTCGCTTGAGTCTATGGGACGAAGTTCTACATCAGTATCGAGTGAGGCTAAATCATTTGTTGGTTATTGTTCACGACCTAAACTAAGCCAACTAGGACCTTGCCACCATAGACGCGGTTAGCTATACATGTGGTCCACATACGAGGTATCTTTTTTAGCCAGCCTAGAGCAATAGTCGAGTCTGTCCAGAAGAAAACCTGATTAAGGCGTATGTCAATTTCCGAGAGGACTGTCTTTAATAACTCGGAGGCCAAAAGCGCACCGCAAAGTTCAAGTCGAGGCAAAGAAAGTGGTTAAATTGGAGCCACATTAGTCGCGACTTTCGACCCGAAGTATACCACCCCCGTGTATGCCTTCTCCTAGGTATTCGAAAGGACGTGCAACTCGGCTAATACGGACTATAACGAACCCACCTAGGAACTTGTATAGAATTTACCCCGATGTAGAAACATTTTCCCATTCTAGCTTAGTAGGTGCAGGGAGATAATCATCCCAATCTGTGTTGTCTAGCCAAATCTTCTGAATAATAATTTTAGCCACGACAATAATTGGCCCAGCTAACCAACTATATCAGATAATTTCGCAATCGTCGAAAGGACCACGCGCTTGGTATATTTAGGTTTTCGGCCTAGAGGATTGACAATGTGTCTAATTGCGCGTTCCAGCGAATTCCCACCGGTTTCGAAGTACTTGCCTCAACAAATTCCAAGACTTCAGCATGATATGTGCTGCTAAAGGAAACTCCAAAGGATGTACCGCTAAATTTATGTGCACGAACAGGATAGACCGTTTCAAAGGATTTTGTTTCGCAATGTTCCAGCTAAAGGAATTCATGACTTCCATTTAAAAACTGTGACTTTCGGCGTAAAATGTGCTCCCTATCTGGCAATCAGAACTTTGTTGCAACTGAGCGAAGACGGAAAAGCTACTCAGCGTATATTCTGCCGGATCAAATTGACGTAGACGATATTCTTTCTGGAGGGCATTCTTTGACTGAAGCAAAATCGTACATGCTGGAGTTAATCGATTTGCTTAACTCTGCAGGGTTTCCATTGAAGAAATTGACTGCTAATCATCCTCAAATTCTTCAACATTTTTGCCCGGAGGATCTCCTGTACGAAGACTTTCTAAAACTTGAAGATGCTAGCGAGACTAAGACATTAGGCATTCGATGGAATGCTATGTCAGATACCTTTTTCTACAAGGTGTCGAATATTTCTGTTCCTTCCCAGCCGATTACCAATCGAAAAATTTTGTCTATTGTCGCAAAACTGTTCGATCTTGCGGGTTGGTTATCACCGATTATAGTTGTTGCGAAAGTTCTGATGCAACAGCTGTGGATTGATGGGACGGATTGGGACGAAGAAGTTAAACCACACTCGCTTGAGAAATGGAATTTCTTCATTTCAAACTTCGAAGCTATTCAGAGTATCAGCTAAAAACAAAATTTCTTCATTCCTACTTGTTTTTAGCGCCATTAAAAACTTACCCAGATTGGAATTGTGTTGTGTAGCATTGTTGTCGAGATTACTGAAGTCTGTCTGTCAGAATCTCAGTTTCACTGTTAATGAGATATTCCTCTGGTTGGATTCGACTATTACACTCGCATGGTTAGATAAGCCCCCTTCCCACTGGAAAACGTTTGTGGCAAACAAAGTTTCTGAAATTTTGGATAACGTAGGCAATGTTACTTGGAGACATGTTCCAACATCCGAAAACCCTGCCGATATCGGTACTCGTGGTTGTACCGCGTCCGAACTAGGAGCTAATCAGCTATGGTGGCATGGACCGCTCAAGATTATCGCAAATTTCTGAAATCCGCTGAAAAATTAATTGTTGACAAATAAAGCTTACACGGGTTTTCTTGGCATTTAATTTCGCCGCATGCTCCCCACATGGGTTGTTTATGGGAGGCGGCTGTCAAAATGAAACCCCACAATCGGATTGAAAGTATACTGAACTCCAGGCCGCTGCCTCCTATTAGTGAGGACGCCACTGTGTTGACTCCGCTTACTCCTGGTCATTTGTTAAGAGGCGCTGCAATCATTGCCCTTTCCGAAGAATATTCGGACAATCTGTCTTTGATCAACCGCTGGCAACGGTTGGAAACTGTTGCTAAGCGTTTTTAAAACTTGTACGTGTGCGAATTACAGCGACGGTACAAGTGGAAATCTGTTAAAAAAATCTTACTGAAAATGATTTTGTTATTGTTAAAGAAGATAATCTTCCACCCAGTGAGTGGTGTCTAGGTAGGGTTATTAAGGTTTTCAAGGGTAAAGACTCAAATGTCCGTGTTGCTGAAATACGGGAAACCCGTTAGTAAAACTATGTATACTTCCTCACTGTTAAAACTAGTACCCAATCTGTTCAGTAACTTAATAAACCTCCACATCTGCAAGGAGAGACACTTTGTAAGATCCCGTCCTGTTTTCCGAGGTATGACTTTTGCGGAACGACGAGAGGACATCAAGGAAAAAGGTTTTAATTGTCTGTGCACCGCTCACACACGGAACTTTTGTCCCTCGCGGAACAAATGCATCGTGTATGAGCGCAACCACCACACTATGATCCATGTGGATGAACCCGCGGGAAAACGCAAGTACAAGTCATCCACCTCCAAACCACCATCACAGCAACATCGCCCTCGTCGTTCCCCGTCTGTTCCAAATCCGTCCCGCAGCGAGCGACAGGTTTCTCAGTCGCCCGACAGGCCATCGTTATATTCGCGACGCCGTGGATCCGCGGCGACTTACTCGTCGTCACGCAGCCGTCGGCCAAAGTCGAATCTTAGTGAACGTCCACCGACCCAGGAAGCATGTGTTTTCGCCTACCGTACTAGCCAGAGCCGTAACAAAGCAAGGTCCAGAGAAGGTTCGGCTCCTATTCAATTCCGGCGAGGCTCATTCCGTCATTCTGAGGCGCCTGGTCGATCGACTACGCCTGCAATCAACGAAACGAGATGGCCAGAAATATTGTGTTTTGAATCTAAAATCGTACCATGATTCGTCGGCAAAGATTCAGATCACCGGCTTAGTGAAGACCCGCTTTAATATCGTGCTGCCAATGGAGACTTCTGAGATAAAACTACAATCTATCTACAAACCTACCGATGTCGAGGTCGTTCTCGCTTGCAGCGTCACTACAAGCGATAAGCAGGGGAGAATCCTACTCAATAAACCAACATGTAATACTAATAATCTGAAACTGTGCCTTTTTCTTTTCTGTTTATTTCCACCTGTTAAATTTTCTTGGAGTTCAACATCTCGAATAACTTACAGTTCACTTCAAAGAAACAGCTCCTGAATTTGTTCACAATTGAACCTAAATTTACCCCCCAATTTCACAACCTCCGGTTAGAGCTAACTCACAGTTGAAAAACAAAAATTGCATACAATTTGACAGCTATATATAACTGTAGGGTAGCTCTAACTGTAGGATAACCCGTTCTTAAGTGTTTTCCAGTCTACGCCCTAAGTTAAGTCGCTTCTGGTAAAGTGTCATTTCCCAAGAAACGGGATATATTGCTCCAACCACTGTCCAAATGCTCCAACGCACAGTGGTCCAGAAATCTTTTTTTACTGGCCAAAACTCTGTTACTTTTGCACCGATAGAGATATTTTAGTAATTTTTATTCGACAGATAACTCCTCAAGCTTTTCTCCAGTTTCACTTTCAATAGAATCGGTTCAATAAAAAAAATTTCAGCGAAAAATTTTTTTCTTGATATTTAAAAAAATCTTTTCATGCTAACTTTTTAATGTTCATTTTTTTATTTAAACAACATTAAGGGAAAACATGTTTTTTTTACTTATATAACAAAAGCAGTAAATTATAATTTTTATTCGTTCTGTTGAAAAATTTCCTGCAAATATTCCATATTTAGTTCCGTATTATTTCTGTCCTCAGCAGCCCTTTTGCTTCTTCATCTAAGTCCCGATGATCTTCTTTCCATTGATATCGAATGCTAGAGATCAGAGGATCCGACAATATTAAATAGATTTTCGTTTGTACAATTTCATGATATTTTTCTGGTACAGGGTGTTTTTTCAACACGACAATACTTTTTTCGGAGTTGGTCTTTTTGACAGCTGTCACTTGATTTATTCTCAGTTTGGTTTGCCATTTCATAATGAATAGACTTACTCTGGAACGTTTGCAAATCGTGCAAATTTATTACCAAAATAATTGCTCGGTTCGCGCGAATCATCGCGCAAGAAAACAAGAACATTTTGTTCAGCGATGAAGCTTACTTTTGAGTACTAAGTATATAATCCACAAGCCATTGTTCAGACGCCGTTAGGTTAGGTCGAATAGAGGAGACGTTTAAACGTCTCATGTCCATGGACATACACTTAAGCTAGTGGTTCGGCCTATTGTTCGCTGCTTATTTATGATTTTTATACCCCACGGGTTACAGAAAATCTGTACTAGACATGAATTTTCTCAGTATCTTCCAGTCATATCCTCTGAGATGAGTCAAGTCTGGCAATATGTCGGAACCGAAATATCGGGATCTTGCATGTGTGAAAGCTGGGCAGTGACACAGAAAATGTTCTATCCTTTCGATGTTTTCCCTGCATGCCCTGCACTCGTCGTTTTCTGCTAGTCCTATGCGATTAAGATGTGTATGTAAGCTTGAGTGTCCCGTTAGAACACTTATCATCTTACTAATCTCGATCTTGTTTAGTTTCAGAAAACTACTGGTTTTCTTCTCATTTGGGTCACCCCACAGTATCTTTGCAGTTGCTCTATTCCACACAGTTTTGTGAGCCATCACTGCCCAGTGCTTCAACTCATCCTTCGTGGCTTCGAAAGGTTTCCAATTTTCCAAGTTTGTTACTCGAAGTTCTCTGCCCTTTGAAGCCAAGCTGTTTGCTCGTTCATTTCCAATCACTCCGTTGTGTCCCGGTACCCAGAAAATACGCAGTTGACCATGGACTGAGTAATTATTTATCGTTCTTTTACAGTCTAACACTGTTCTGGATTTGACCTTTTCCGATGTTATTGCTTTGATCGCCATATGGCTATCTCTGAATATGTTGGCATATTTAGGCTTTGTGGTATTACTGAGCCAGTTAACACACTCCGTGAATGCTCGAACTTCTGCTTGAAATACTGTGTTATGGTCTGGGAGGCGGAAGTAAAGTTCAACTTCTGGTTCATCAATAAAAAGTCCCAGACCCGGACCCATCAGTGTAGCAGATGGTTCCCACTGGCACATGAGCTAGTGTTCCGTTTTCCCAGGAGCGTATGTCTGGCACGAACGAATCACAGGTAGCTGTAAGCCGCACTTCAGGAATGCGGTCGGAGATTTCCGTTGTTTGAATATGACCGACCAGTGATTGTAATATCTTCTGATGGTACGACTTGTGGTCTCGATTTATCCATTCACGCATCACTTGTAGACGTCTTCCTGTGAGGGCTGCCTCATACTTTATACGGAAATCTATTGGTTGGATGTGCAGTATAGTCTCCAGCGCTCTTGTTGGTGCGGTTCTAATTGCCCAGCTTATGCCTAGACAGCACATACGTTGCACTTTTTGCAATGGTATTACGTTGTACTTTTTGTCCATTGATGTCCACCACACTACAGAGGCGTAGGTTATTATTGGTCTAATCACGCTCATGTAAAGCCAGTGTGTCATATTTGGAATTAGTCCCCATTTTGAACCTATAGCTCTTCTGTACAACGACATTTTGACATTTAATCCCTTCAGACGCCGTTACATCCACAAAAAGTCACTGTTTGGTGTGCTCTATGGACAGAGGGAAACAATGGTCCATATATCTTCAAAAATGAAGCCGGCTATAATGTTACTGTCAATGGGGAACGCTACAGAGTCATGATTAATGTCTTTTTCGTTCCTGAGTTGGAGGATGTTGATGTGAACGATTTTTGGTTCCAACAAGACGCACTACATGCCATACAGCCAACGAAACAATCAATTTACATGTTTCTTTTTTAAACTTCTTAGATCCTTGCTGGTGTCATTGTTCCTTATTGATCCTTTAGGTCCGAAATCCAAATTATAACTGATTTTAAGTATGTGTTCCTTAAAACGTATTCTTGTATGTAGCGGCGATAATCCAAATTAATATCCATCAGTATTATCTAATGATTTTTCCGGGACTTGGTTTAACTGGCTTGGTGTGGTTTGGCATATAATGCAGCTGGATGAAGCTTTTGTGTCAGTTAAAGCCTGGCCAACTTTTCCATCTATAATCGTTAACACTAATTCTACTCTAATGGCTGCAATTTGGGTTCTAATATCACTGATTACTTTTTTAATGGTATCATGAGTTTCTTTTTTATATTCAAATTTGATTTGTCTGCAGTATTTCGAAGAAGATGGTGTTTGATTTTTCCAAATATACTTTGTGTCCATCGTACTGGTCGAAGGTTCCGAGTCTTCCAAATTCTTTATCAATCGCAATGGCACAAATGACACCATAAACATATCTGCGTCTGAAGTATTTTCACATACAGATTGCTTTTATTGTTGTTGTCCAGAAGAATCATCACATACCCACTTGCAAAAGAGAGTCAACTTGCAGTCCCATATTTCTCTAAGCTGTATGATTAACGGCCGTTTTCAGATAGCTCCACAAAAATGGCGGAAAAATGCAGCCCTGTGAATTTACAACCGTGTGAACATACAATTTTTGTTTTGCAACGTTAGCAGAAAAGTCATTGGGAGATAATTTGCAGATTGGTATATGCGCGAAGTTTATGCATGTGACAACGGCGCTATTGTCGGAAAAACATTTAACATTGCACATAAATATTTACAATATATGTATATTGTAAATATATGTAATTGTATGGTTTTCTTGCAATCGTCTGAACTGTCAATTCACCTATGCCTAACAATCTGTCATTGTCCGTACATTTGCCGAACTTTAACAGGGTTTACAACGTTGTCCGATCTGGCAATCGTGTATACTTAGCTTAACGAACATTTTAAACGGCCCGTTAATAAATTTAGTTTTCAGGAAGGTTCCGTTAAATAACTTGATATTAATTACTATTGTGAATGAAAGTAATAAAATTTGTTGATATTTTTATGTTTTTTTTTTGTAATTTCTGAGAATGATGCACAATATTTCTCTTAACAGATTTAAGAAAACATTGATTTTCATTAAATATTTGAGTTATTCAGTTATAATATGATTTGACTTTTTTGCGTGGAAGGTACCAGAAGGGACAAGGCGATTTCGGACATTTCTCTGGAGATGAATGTTAGTAGAGGAGGATACCACTTATTCGTATGCTATAGAACAAAAGTATAACACGTCGAAGGAATGACCTAGGTAACGGCGAAAATATTTTTAGGACCTTTTAATTCATTTGAACAGTGTCTTAATTCCGTATGTCTGATTGCTGATGCGCAATGTAACTTTCGAAAGAATTCACCGATTGACTTCAAATTTGATATGTGGATAATACCAAAATTTATTTATCTCAGTTCAAAGACGTACCCTCTTGGTCCACTCCTTCTAGAACTTAGGTTTAGGTTAAAGAGGCAGCCATATTTTTTTTACAAGCTCACATAGACCAGTTTAGGTCCCTAGTGTTACCACGGACTGAAATCCCCCTCATCGAAACCAACCCTTTTGATATACAAATTTATCGATAGTACGAATATCGGTACTGGAAAGATCTGTTATGTCCTTTACTCAGAGCGGGGCAATCGCATAGCAAGTTCGCAATGCTTCAGCTTCTGCAGAAGTCTTTGGAGTCAATACCCAATCTTTTGGCGTGTTCGCCGATGACGCAGTGTCCCGTCAGAACTGATACTAACGTAGACAATCTTTGCCTCTCTAGTGCGAGGATATATTTTGATGTTCTTAGGGCATACTTTTGCCAGATTTGTCTAGCTACCCTGCAGGTGCCGATTTCTGTCCATCTTTCGTTGGACTGCCAGTTGTATATTAAACTGCTCAGCCATCTCGTTGAGAGATCTGCGGCAGTCGAGGGCTGTTGCCTCCAGAGAATTGATGGCAGCCTGGCTGTCCGAGTAAATGACAACGGCAGTGTTGGTTACTATGTTGCGACTCAGCCACTTGGCGACTTCCCATATTGCCATTATTTCGACTTGATAGACACTGGCTGTCCGAGTAAATGACAACGGCAGTGTTGGTTACTATGTTGCGCTTATGCTCAGGCAGGCAGTTCTCTGAACCTTTGTTAGTAGGTTGGTGATGGTTAGTTTGTCAGTTGCCGTCCACCATACCATAATGCCGTATAACAGTACTGGACGAACTATTGCTATATATCGCGACCTAAGAGTGAAAAGACGCAAAGTCCACTTTTTGCCAAAATGTATATTTTAAAGCATAACGTAAGATAAGATGGATATACATCGATTTGAAAACAAAAAGCCAAAACAAATCATGCTTTGTCATCGTTAAAAGCTAAATCGTAAAAGCGCTAAGTCCATATACCCTTTATAAAAACAACCGTATACAGTAAGTATTTTGCTTCTCCTGTAAAATTTTAAATATTGGACTTAGCGCCTTTACACTCTTAGGTCGCGATATATCTAGTGGACGATTTTAGGAGAGAGGCCCCACCGCGACGCTGGCCTTTCTTACACGTTCCAATACGTTAAGTCTAAATAACAGTTTTCTATCTAGAATAATTCCTAAAAATTTTGCACTCTGTACCTTTGGAACCGTTAGAGAAATTTTAGTGATTTTTTTTTGTTCGACAGGTAATTCCTTATGCTTTCGCAGTTTTGATTTCAATAAAACCGGGTCAGCAGTTATTGAGGAATTCAAGGTCAAAGTTGAACTTTTTAATTTTTTAATACTTAACATGGAAATGTGGGGTTTTCTTTTCATCTTCTTTATTTATTAAAAGAATGTCATACGTTGATACATAAACCATTTTAATAATAAATTTTGTAATACTACAAGATATTTTGTACAGTATTTTGTACAAAAGTGGGCGTTATTGGCACGCCCCTTTCCTTACCTCTTACACAAATGAACAACTTTGCACCAAAAGTTAATAGCTTATAAGGTTAATACCAATGCATACAAATGTAAATTATAATTTTTATTCGTTCGGTTAAAAATTGCCTGCAAATATTCCATATGTTTTTCCGTATTATTTCTGTCCTCTAGCAGCCCTCTTGAATCTTTAACTAAGTCCCGATGTTCTAATTTCCGTTGATTTCGAATGCTGGTGATGAGGGGATCTGGCGTTGCCAACAAAATATTAAATAGATCTTCGTTTATAAAATTCGAGATATTTTTCTGGTATTGTTCTCTCTATAAAACCTGTAATCCTTATTTCTTTTTTCCTGGGCTTCCTCTGATAGATCTCCGACTGGTACCAAATGATGCTTAAATCGTGCATTTGTATGGCAAAAAGGGTACCGTAACTTTGAATTTCTAAGTATGTTCGTATATTATTTTTGGTGTTTAGACTAAATGTAAAAATTTTTTTATTATTATTTTTTATTCATTTTGTGGAATGCATGAAAAACAAGTATAATCAACTTTAGAATGTTGTTGGCACACAGTGTATTTGGTGCAGTAAAAACGTGTCTTCCTACGCATCTTTTCGTCTTGCGTGAAACAAATTCTGCAATCTTTTCTAGAACTCAGTGTACTAGGGCCACTTTGTTTGTTAGGCAGCATGTTGCCGGGAATATTCAACGGCCTTCCAAAGAATGATTCAATGGCCAAACGGGTTGAATGTTGTATAGGGGTCTGGCCAGGCATATGTTTTAGCATCGCTTTGTTTATGGCACGCAACTACATCGATAATTGTTTTATATCTTGAAATGATATCAACACCAGATATTTCAGATGTTTTTTTTTGGTCTATAATCAACCCACATTTGAGAAATTCAACCTGAACACGTTTCTTTTTTAAATTTCTTAAATCCTTGTTGGTGTCATTGTTTCTTATTGATCCTGTAGGTCCAAAATAACAAAACATTACTGATTTTAAGTATGTGGTCCATAAATCGTATTCTTGTATGTATTGGCGATAATCCATATTCATATGCATCAATATTATCTACTGATTTGTCCGGGACTTGGTTTAATTTGCTTAATGTAGATTGACATATAATGCAGCTGGATGAAGCCTTTGTGTCAGTCAAAGCCTGGCCAACTTTTCTATCTATCATCGTTAGCACTAATTGGTAGTTAACTTCAATTGTCTGGCCTTCAATTTATACTTCTAATGGCTGCAGTCTTGTAATTTGGGTTCTTATATCATTGACATCTTTTTTAATGGTATCATGAGTTTCTTTTTTAAATTCAAATTTGATTGGTCTGCAGTATTTCGTAGAAGATGGTGTTTGATTTTCCAAATATCCTTTGTCTGCATCGTACTGGTCGAAAGTTCCGAGTCTTCCAAATTATTTATCAATCGCAATGGCACCATGAACATATCTGCGTCTGAGGTATTTTCACATACAGATTGCTTGTATTGTTTTTGTCCAGAAGAACCATCACATCCCCATTTGCAAAAGAGAAAGAGAGTCGCATATTTCTGCAAATCATGTCCTTTAAATGATTGTAGCAAGCGTTAAGCTGTATTATTAAGTAGGTCTTGAAGTTTTACCTCTGCCGAACTCGATGTGATTTTAATAGTATCCGCTGGTGGCAAACAGTCCTTTTTAGCGGCAAGTATGTGATGATATGATGGATACAGATTTGAGCCTTTTTTAATCGCACGCAACCTGAGCTGTGTATATTGGTGTTTTGTTAACTTCAAATCCAAAAGTAATGCTAATGCCTCTTCATTTGAGAACTGTTGTCCGTTTTGTTCTCAGAGGACTAGCGTTTAAAACTTTTTCAACAATTACGGCTTTTGTGCGTTGTTTTTGTGATCGCAATTGATGTTACAAGCTTTCTGCAATAGTTTCACATCCGATTTCTTAATTGATATCCTTAAGTTTCCGCCTTTTAGATCTATCGATACAGTTGCCGAGTGATTTTGGTGGTCTCCCACAATTGTTTTGATTTTTACTTTCTGTAGATACTTGGACACTAAGTTCTCCCTCTAACCATATTGCAAAGGTCTTATAAAATTTATGTTTATTCCATCCAACTTGTTTGTAGCGCTTAGTTAAGTTGTTGATCAAAATATTTACTTTATTTTGCAGTTCTAATTGTATTTCGATGCTTGAGGAATTTACTTTGCTTTGAACATAACTCAAAACATCTTCCTTCTTTTTGTTTCTAAAATGCTCTTCGGATAATTCTTTATACCTGAAGTTCTCCATTTTTTTAATATTCTAAAATTGGATTGTTTCTGCTTGGATATAATTTTGCAACTGAGTTTGTATTCGAATACCACTGGATTTTATCCTTTTCTTACGTGTATAGTGCCATACTCAAAAAACTAAAAAAGGGTTAAGATGTCAAAAATATGGTAAATATGTCATAAAACAGACATAACTTGGCTGGTGTACCTACAACATAGTCATATGAACAGGTAAAATAAAATGAACAATCAATTTTGTTCCCCAGTAAAATGGTCGGGGCAGGTACAAAGTATATATAGGCTTAATGAGAACACTTTCACCTTTCTTCTGGTACAAAAATTTTCTTGAAGTCTCATGATGCCAAAAAGTTTCATTCCACTAAAATTCCAATTTGACAAAAATAAAGTACCTGTGGAAATATGTTATAACAAACCACGTGTAAACAGTACAGTAATGCTTTTGGCAATTTCCCAAAGAGTACTATCCTACCTACGTAACAAAAAATTAACCCTCTATCGATAATAGTTTGCGAGAAATGACAATTTCCTTCTACAAAAATATACAAAAATTAAGTTTTTTCAAAACTACATAAAATATTTGTTTTCAGCAGCACCTAGTCTCAATGTATTTGCTATTGAATGGCATTAAGAGTGCGTCGTCCGCATATGCCACGACCTTGCAGCCATACCGTTCTAGATCTAGCAGGGTTTCATTCACCGCTAGGTTTCAAATTAGTGGAGACAGTACTCCTCCTTGTGGGGTCCCTCTGTTTACAAACCTTGTTAGAGTTGTGGACCCTAGACATGCTGTCTTCTGTTGAACAGACTTTGAATTAGTCTAATCAAACTAGAAGTAACTTTTAGATGTGACAGTGCCGCAATTACCGCATCTGAGTGAGTGTTGTTATAGCCCCTTCTATGTCAAGAAATGCCACCATGGTGAATTCCTTGAAATGCAGGGACGATTCGATAGTGCTCACAAGTTCGTGCAGGGCTGATTCTGTAGACTTCTCCTTATTGTAAGTATTTTGGTTCACCGACAGGAGTTATGTATCCAAGTTTTCCCTAACGAAATAATCTAAAAGTTTCCAGACCTTTCGATAGGAAGGAGGATAGGCTAATTGGTCTGAAGTCGTTTGGCCTAGTGTGTGATATCTTCCCCGCTTTAGGTATGAATACCACTTTGGTATCCCTCCATCGATTGGGGATATATGAAAGCCTGATACAGCTTACATAAATTTTCTCCAGTCAGGGGATAATGTATTTAAAAATGTTCTGCATTTCTGCTGGAGTGATGCCGTCTGGTCCAGGTGACTTGAAGGGCTCAAAGCTGTGCCCAGCTTATTATGGATCTCTCAGTCAACAAGCTAGCAACGCTAGCAGTCCACTCGCATTCTTCTTTATCTTGCTGATCTTCGGGTTCTGTTGTTGAGTTCCCCGGGAAATGTGTGTCGAGCAGTACATTCAGCGACTGCCCGCTTTTTTTATCCAGTTATTTGCCTCATCCTGCAAGTAACTCACTGTACAGGGTGAAGCTAATAGTATTTTCCTCAGCCTTGCGGCGTCGGAGATCTTTTCACTTCGCCACAGAAGGTATACCAAGAGCGTCTTTGCGCCTTCCTAAGCTCCTTATAGATATTGAGTTGCTCTTTATAGGCATCTCAAACATTAGCGACCCCAGTAGATTTAGCCTTGTTGAAATGCTTGCTGCAGGTCTTTTTCATAGCCGTTAGCTCAGAAGTCCACCATTGGGGTTTAGTTTTACCCTTGTACCTTGTTTGTGGACAGGCTTCTTCAAGGGAACTATTGAATGATATGGTGATATGCTCGACCAGATTATCCAGACCGGCTTTGTCATTCGGTTCGTACAGAAGTTTGGAGTTGAGGACTTTATTGAAATTCTTCTCATACAGGTGCCACTTTTTCTTCCTCACATTTCTGTGGACGGCAGGTTTAGGCGCCTTTTCAGCGAGTTTGAACTCAATATAATGGTGATCTGAGAATGAGTGGCTGTCCAGTACATTCCACCCAATAATTATGTCTGAAGTCGGTCAGTACGAAACGTTACGTCGAGTACTTCTTGTCTGTATTTAATTGTAAAGGTCGGTTTATTACCTATGTTACAAATACTTAGGTTGGTAGTTAGAATAAAGTCATGAAGCGAATCACCCCTATTGTTTATATCCGTACCACCCCAGATAGTATGATGAGCGTTCATGTCTGCGCCAATAATCAGCTCGACCTCGTCAGACGTTGCTTCTTCTACTACTTCCCTGAGCAGTCGGTACTAGAGCTTCATAGAGGTGGGGTGGGAAACTATCGATGGCACTATCGATTTTTTTAAAACTATCGAAACTATCCGACGCGCCACTATCGATAGTTTGCCACCTCTACAGCTTCAAAAGGCAAGTAACTGGATACCACCCAATATAGTCGTATGCGATTACCGATCTCCAGACTAGCAGATGTTTGGTCTTTACCACTTAAATTAGCCAGGAGAAAGATACTTAGATCTTTCCTGGCAAAAAGAAGGTTCTTGGAGTTCAATCACAGTTGGCCACAAGCAGTTTAAAGTTGGGTGTCCTGATACCACACACCCTTCCTCCCACTGCGTAGGGCTCCTGTATCAAGACGATGTCTACTGCACCTGTGGACAGGCGCAGCAATAGAGCCGCTGAGGCTGCTTTAGCGTTATGGAGGTTAATTCTACTCTAATGGCTGCAATTTGGGTTCTAATATCACTGATTACTTTTTTAATGGTATCATGAGTTTCTTTTTTATATTCAAATTTGATTTGTCTGCAGTATTTCGAAGAAGATGGTGTTTGATTTTTCCAAATATACTTTGTGTCCATCGTACTGGTCGAAGGTTCCGAGTCTTCCAAATTCTTTATCAATCGCAATGGCACAAATGACACCATAAACATATCTGCGTCTGAAGTATTTTCACATACAGATTGCTTTTATTGTTGTTGTCCAGAAGAATCATCACATACCCACTTGCAAAAGAGAGTCAACTTGCAGTCCCATATTTCTCTAAGCTGTATGATTAACGGCCGTTTTCAGATAGCTCCACAAAAATGGCGGAAAAATGCAGCCCTGTGAATTTACAACCGTGTGAACATACAATTTTTGTTTTGCAACGTTAGCAGAAAAGTCATTGGGAGATAATTTGCAGATTGGTATATGCGCGAAGTTTATGCATGTGACAACGGCGCTATTGTCGGAAAAACATTTAACATTGCACATAAATATTTACAATATATGTATATTGTAAATATATGTAATTGTATGGTTTTCTTGCAATCGTCTGAACTGTCAATTCACCTATGCCTAACAATCTGTCATTGTCCGTACATTTGCCGAACTTTAACAGGGTTTACAACGTTGTCCGATCTGGCAATCGTGTATACTTAGCTTAACGAACATTTTAAACGGCCCGTTAATAAATTTAGTTTTCAGGAAGGTTCCGTTAAATAACTTGATATTAATTACTATTGTGAATGAAAGTAATAAAATTTGTTGATATTTTTATGTTTTTTTTTTGTAATTTCTGAGAATGATGCACAATATTTCTCTTAACAGATTTAAGAAAACATTGATTTTCATTAAATATTTGAGTTATTCAGTTATAATATGATTTGACTTTTTTGCGTGGAAGGTACCAGAAGGGACAAGGCGATTTCGGACATTTCTCTGGAGATGAATGTTAGTAGAGGAGGATACCACTTATTCGTATGCTATAGAACAAAAGTATAACACGTCGAAGGAATGACCTAGGTAACGGCGAAAATATTTTTAGGACCTTTTAATTCATTTGAACAGTGTCTTAATTCCGTATGTCTGATTGCTGATGCGCAATGTAACTTTCGAAAGAATTCACCGATTGACTTCAAATTTGATATGTGGATAATACCAAAATTTATTTATCTCAGTTCAAAGACGTACCCTCTTGGTCCACTCCTTCTAGAACTTAGGTTTAGGTTAAAGAGGCAGCCATATTTTTTTTACAAGCTCACATAGACCAGTTTAGGTCCCTAGTGTTACCACGGACTGAAATCCCCCTCATCGAAACCAACCCTTTTGATATACAAATTTATCGATAGTACGAATATCGGTACTGGAAAGATCTGTTATGTCCTTTACTCAGAGCGGGGCAATCGCATAGCAAGTTCGCAATGCTTCAGCTTCTGCAGAAGTCTTTGGAGTCAATACCCAATCTTTTGGCGTGTTCGCCGATGACGCAGTGTCCCGTCAGAACTGATACTAACGTAGACAATCTTTGCCTCTCTAGTGCGAGGATATATTTTGATGTTCTTAGGGCATACTTTTGCCAGATTTGTCTAGCTACCCTGCAGGTGCCGATTTCTGTCCATCTTTCGTTGGACTGCCAGTTGTATATTAAACTGCTCAGCCATCTCGTTGAGAGATCTGCGGCAGTCGAGGGCTGTTGCCTCCAGAGAATTGATGGCAGCCTGGCTGTCCGAGTAAATGACAACGGCAGTGTTGGTTACTATGTTGCGACTCAGCCACTTGGCGACTTCCCATATTGCCATTATTTCGACTTGATAGACACTGGCTGTCCGAGTAAATGACAACGGCAGTGTTGGTTACTATGTTGCGCTTATGCTCAGGCAGGCAGTTCTCTGAACCTTTGTTAGTAGGTTGGTGATGGTTAGTTTGTCAGTTGCCGTCCACCATACCATAATGCCGTATAACAGTACTGGACGAACTATTGCTATATATCGCGACCTAAGAGTGAAAAGACGCAAAGTCCACTTTTTGCCAAAATGTATATTTTAAAGCATAACGTAAGATAAGATGGATATACATCGATTTGAAAACAAAAAGCCAAAACAAATCATGCTTTGTCATCGTTAAAAGCTAAATCGTAAAAGCGCTAAGTCCATATACCCTTTATAAAAACAACCGTATACAGTAAGTATTTTGCTTCTCCTGTAAAATTTTAAATATTGGACTTAGCGCCTTTACACTCTTAGGTCGCGATATATCTAGTGGACGATTTTAGGAGAGAGGCCCCACCGCGACGCTGGCCTTTCTTACACGTTCCAATACGTTAAGTCTAAATAACAGTTTTCTATCTAGAATAATTCCTAAAAATTTTGCACTCTGTACCTTTGGAACCGTTAGAGAAATTTTAGTGATTTTTTTTTGTTCGACAGGTAATTCCTTTTGCTTTCGCAGTTTTGATTTCAATAAAACCGGGTCAGCAGTTATTGAGGAATTCAAGGTCAAAGTTGAACTTTTTAATTTTTTAATACTTAACATGGAAATGTGGGGTTTTCTTTTCATCTTCTTTATTTATTAAAAGAATGTCATACGTTGATACATAAACCATTTTAATAATAAATTTTGTAATACTACAAGATATTTTGTACAGTATTTTGTACAAAAGTGGGCGTTATTGGCACGCCCCTTTCCTTACCTCTTACACAAATGAACAACTTTGCACCAAAAGTTAATAGCTTATAAGGTTAATACCAATGCATACAAATGTAAATTATAATTTTTATTCGTTCGGTTAAAAATTGCCTGCAAATATTCCATATGTTTTTCCGTATTATTTCTGTCCTCTAGCAGCCCTCTTGAATCTTTAACTAAGTCCCGATGTTCTAATTTCCGTTGATTTCGAATGCTGGTGATGAGGGGATCTGGCGTTGCCAACAAAATATTAAATAGATCTTCGTTTATAAAATTCGAGATATTTTTCTCTCTATAAAACCTGTAATCCTTATTTCTTTTTTCCTGGGCTTCCTCTGATAGATCTCCGACTGGTACCAAATGATGCTTAAATCGTGCATTTGTATGGCAAAAAGGGTACCGTAACTTTGAATTTCTAAGTATGTTCGTATATTATTTTTGGTGTTTAGACTAAATGTAAAAATTTTTTTATTATTATTTTTTATTCATTTTGTGGAATGCATGAAAAACAAGTATAATCAACTTTAGAATGTTGTTGGCACACAGTGTATTTGGTGCAGTAAAAACGTGTCTTCCTACGCATCTTTTCGTCTTGCGTGAAACAAATTCTGCAATCTTTTCTAGAACTCAGTGTACTAGGGCCACTTTGTTTGTTAGGCAGCATGTTGCCGGGAATATTCAACGGCCTTCCAAAGAATGATTCAATGGCCAAACGGGTTGAATGTTGTATAGGGGTCTGGCCAGGCATATGTTTTAGCATCGCTTTGTTTATGGCACGCAACTACATCGATAATTGTTTTATATCTTGAAATGATATCAACACCAGATATTTCAGATGTTTTTTTTTGGTCTATAATCAACCCACATTTGAGAAATTCAACCTGAACACGTTTCTTTTTTAAATTTCTTAAATCCTTGTTGGTGTCATTGTTTCTTATTGATCCTGTAGGTCCAAAATAACAAAACATTACTGATTTTAAGTATGTGGTCCATAAATCGTATTCTTGTATGTATTGGCGATAATCCATATTCATATGCATCAATATTATCTACTGATTTGTCCGGGACTTGGTTTAATTTGCTTAATGTAGATTGACATATAATGCAGCTGGATGAAGCCTTTGTGTCAGTCAAAGCCTGGCCAACTTTTCTATCTATCATCGTTAGCACTAATTGGTAGTTAACTTCAATTGTCTGGCCTTCAATTTATACTTCTAATGGCTGCAGTCTTGTAATTTGGGTTCTTATATCATTGACATCTTTTTTAATGGTATCATGAGTTTCTTTTTTAAATTCAAATTTGATTGGTCTGCAGTATTTCGTAGAAGATGGTGTTTGATTTTCCAAATATCCTTTGTCTGCATCGTACTGGTCGAAAGTTCCGAGTCTTCCAAATTATTTATCAATCGCAATGGCACCATGAACATATCTGCGTCTGAGGTATTTTCACATACAGATTGCTTGTATTGTTTTTGTCCAGAAGAACCATCACATCCCCATTTGCAAAAGAGAAAGAGAGTCGCATATTTCTGCAAATCATGTCCTTTAAATGATTGTAGCAAGCGATAAGCTGTATTATTAAGTAGGTCTTGAAGTTTTACCTCTGCCGAACTCGATGTGATTTTAATAGTATCCGCTGGTGGCAAACAGTCCTTTTTAGCGGCAAGTATGTGATGATATGATGGATACAGATTTGAGCCTTTTTTAATCGCACGCAACCTGAGCTGTGTATATTGGTGTTTTGTTAACTTCAAATCCAAAAGTAATGCTAATGCCTCTTCATTTGAGAACTGTTGTCCGTTTTGTTCTCAGAGGACTAGCGTTTAAAACTTTTTCAACAATTACGGCTTTTGTGCGTTGTTTTTGTGATCGCAATTGATGTTACAAGCTTTCTGCAATAGTTTCACATCCGATTTCTTAATTGATATCCTTAAGTTTCCGCCTTTTAGATCTATCGATACAGTTGCCGAGTGATTTTGGTGGTCTCCCACAATTGTTTTGATTTTTACTTTCTGTAGATACTTGGACACTAAGTTCTCCCTCTAACCATATTGCAAAGGTCTTATAAAATTTATGTTTATTCCATCCAACTTGTTTGTAGCGCTTAGTTAAGTTGTTGATCAAAATATTTACTTTATTTTGCAGTTCTAATTGTATTTCGATGCTTGAGGAATTTACTTTGCTTTGAACATAACTCAAAACATCTTCCTTCTTTTTGTTTCTAAAATGCTCTTCGGATAATTCTTTATACCTGAAGTTCTCCATTTTTTTAATATTCTAAAATTGGATTGTTTCTGCTTGGATATAATTTTGCAACTGAGTTTGTATTCGAATACCACTGGATTTTATCCTTTTCTTACGTGTATAGTGCCATACTCAAAAAACTAAAAAAGGGTTAAGATGTCAAAAATATGGTAAATATGTCATAAAACAGACATAACTTGGCTGGTGTACCTACAACATAGTCATATGAACAGGTAAAATAAAATGAACAATCAATTTTGTTCCCCAGTAAAATGGTCGGGGCAGGTACAAAGTATATATAGGCTTAATGAGAACACTTTCACCTTTCTTCTGGTACAAAAATTTTCTTGAAGTCTCATGATGCTAAAAAGTTTCATTCCACTAAAATTCCAATTTGACAAAAATATAGTACCTGTGGAAATATGTTATAACAAACCACGTGTAAACAGTACAGTAATGCTTTTGGCAATTTCCCAAAGAGTACTATCCTACCTACGTAACAAAAAATTAACCCTCTATCGATAATAGTTTGCGAGAAATGACAATTTCCTTCTACAAAAATATACAAAAATTAAGTTTTTTCAAAACTACATAAAATATTTGTTTTCAGCAGCACCTAGTCTCAATGTATTTGCTATTGAATGGCATTAAGAGTGCGTCGTCCGCATATGCCACGACCTTGCAGCCATACCGTTCTAGATCTAGCAGGGTTTCATTCACCGCTAGGTTTCAAATTAGTGGAGACAGTACTCCTCCTTGTGGGGTCCCTCTGTTTACAAACCTTGTTAGAGTTGTGGACCCTAGACATGCTGTCTTCTGTTGAACAGACTTTGAATTAGTCTAATCAAACTAGAAGTAACTTTTAGATGTGACAGTGCCGCAATTACCGCATCTGAGTGAGTGTTGTTATAGCCCCTTCTATGTCAAGAAATGCCACCATGGTGAATTCCTTGAAATGCAGGGACGATTCGATAGTGCTCACAAGTTCGTGCAGGGCTGATTCTGTAGACTTCTCCTTATTGTAAGTATTTTGGTTCACCGACAGGAGTTATGTATCCAAGTTTTCCCTAACGAAATAATCTAAAAGTTTCCAGACCTTTCGATAGGAAGGAGGATAGGCTAATTGGTCTGAAGTCGTTTGGCCTAGTGTGTGATATCTTCCCCGCTTTAGGTATGAATACCACTTTGGTATCCCTCCATCGATTGGGGATATATGAAAGCCTGATACAGCTTACATAAATTTTCTCCAGTCAGGGGATAATGTATTTAAAAATGTTCTGCATTTCTGCTGGAGTGATGCCGTCTGGTCCAGGTGACTTGAAGGGCTCAAAGCTGTGCCCAGCTTATTATGGATCTCTCAGTCAACAAGCTAGCAACGCTAGCAGTCCACTCGCATTCTTCTTTATCTTGCTGATCTTCGGGTTCTGTTGTTGAGTTCCCCGGGAAATGTGTGTCGAGCAGTACATTCAGCGACTGCCCGCTTTTTTTATCCAGTTATTTGCCTCATCCTGCAAGTAACTCACTGTACAGGGTGAAGCTAATAGTATTTTCCTCAGCCTTGCGGCGTCGGAGATCTTTTCACTTCGCCACAGAAGGTATACCAAGAGCGTCTTTGCGCCTTCCTAAGCTCCTTATAGATATTGAGTTGCTCTTTATAGGCATCTCAAACATTAGCGACCCCAGTAGATTTAGCCTTGTTGAAATGCTTGCTGCAGGTCTTTTTCATAGCCGTTAGCTCAGAAGTCCACCATTGGGGTTTAGTTTTACCCTTGTACCTTGTTTGTGGACAGGCTTCTTCAAGGGAACTATTGAATGATATGGTGATATGCTCGACCAGATTATCCAGACCGGCTTTGTCATTCGGTTCGTACAGAAGTTTGGAGTTGAGGACTTTATTGAAATTCTTCTCATACAGGTGCCACTTTTTCTTCCTCACATTTCTGTGGACGGCAGGTTTAGGCGCCTTTTCAGCGAGTTTGAACTCAATATAATGGTGATCTGAGAATGAGTGGCTGTCCAGTACATTCCACCCAATAATTATGTCTGAAGTCGGTCAGTACGAAACGTTACGTCGAGTACTTCTTGTCTGTATTTAATTGTAAAGGTCGGTTTATTACCTATGTTACAAATACTTAGGTTGGTAGTTAGAATAAAGTCATGAAGCGAATCACCCCTATTGTTTATATCCGTACAACCCCAGATAGTATGATGAGCGTTCATGTCTGCGCCAATAATCAGCTCGACCTCGTCAGACGTTGCTTCTTCTACTACTTCCCTGAGCAGTCGGTACTAGAGCTTCATAGAGGTGGGGTGGGAAACTATCGATGGCACTATCGATTTTTTTAAAACTATCGAAACTATCCGACGCGCCACTATCGATAGTTTGCCACCTCTACAGCTTCAAAAGGCAAGTAACTGGATACCACCCAATATAGTCGTATGCGATTACCGATCTCCAGACTAGCAGATGTTTGGTCTTTACCACTTAAATTAGCCAGGAGAAAGATACTTAGATCTTTCCTGGCAAAAAGAAGGTTCTTGGAGTTCAATCACAGTTGGCCACAAGCAGTTTAAAGTTGGGTGTCCTGATACCACACACCCTTCCTCCCACTGCGTAGGGCTCCTGTATCAAGACGATGTCTACTGCACCTGTGGACAGGCGCAGCAATAGAGCCGCTGAGGCTGCTTTAGCGTTATGGAGGTTAATCTGTAGCATTCTTACCATCATTGGTAATTGATAGGGTTGATACCGCCCGTTACAATTTAGTGAAATACTGATTCTTTAATATTTCCAATACTAACTACCCGAATCTTCTGTAAGTCCACACATTGTAGTAGCTTCTCTATCGCTATCTCCTTGAGATGCTTCCCATACAAAGTGACCATATTTACAAAGAGTTAACAGCTTTAATACCAGTACATACAAATACTTGAAAATGTGTACAGTGTAATATTTTTAGTTTAAAAAGTTATCGACCTTATTTTATTTAACTTTTTGTTAGTTTTAGAATATTTCTAAATGGGCTTTCAAGGACATTGTTTTTATGAAAATAAAAGACTTTATTTCATATTTTACATCCTACGTTTCGTTGGGATTTTTCCAACATCTTCAGGGATGAATTTTATTGAAATCTGGCAACGACATATTTATAAAACAGAAGGAGGAATTCAATACTAGCCATGATACGTTTTAACACTATAAGAATACTTCACTTACATTTAATCTTTCGTCATATTATTTTAATTATTTATAAATATTATTATTTAACGACGCAGTACAACATTAAACATAAAATTAATAAATAATTGCAAAAATAATTACTAAAATATTAAAATATCACAGAGAAATTCCTTATAGCTACGATCACAGTTGAAATTGAACTAAAAACTAAACTATTGCTATGGTGTAGATTGCATTGGTGTCGTCTTTGTCCTTCTTTCTGTTTATTGCACTTTGTAGCTTTTGTTGTATTCTCAAACTCTCTAAAGTATATCGTTTGTTCTCTCTTGTCTCTGTGTCTAAAATTCGCACACTGTCTAAATCAGCTTTGTGCCCATGTTCGGTGCAGTGTTGTGCCAAAGCTGTTGTCATTTTTCTCTTTTTTATGTCTGTTTCGTGTTCTGCGATTCTCGTGCCTAAGCTACGCTTTGTTGTTCCTATGTACACTTTGTTGCAGTTGTCGTTTTCATTGCCCACGCATTTGATCTCGTAGACAACATTGCTTTTGTTGTGTTTTTTCTATTTTCGTTTTTGTTAATTTTTTTTTGTTAATTATTCGGCCAGAAGCAATTGATTTGGTATAGCATTCGGTTATAATTTTTTTTTATTTTTTTTTAGCGTTATGGAGTTTATAACTTTGAAAAATATAAAACAAAATATTAATAATAAAAAAAGACTTCTACGATCTACCTTAAATGAAACTGAATACAAGGCCTTCATGACAAGACAAAATCACAGATATAAGAATATTAAATCGTCAGTACAACAGATACATTCGACAAAGATACAAAATCTAAAACGAAAACAACTTGACAATTTCAACTTGAAATTTAATCCTTCGTGGTTTGTCAACAAAAACCATCCGTGAAGATCCAACCCAAAAACTTCAAAGATTGAATAACAAGATAGTTATAGATCTATATAAAGCAAGTCACATTTCAAAGCAAGAAAAATACAAATTAAATTCAGATTCAGCCACAGCCCCCAGATTATATGGTCTACCCAAGATCCACAAACCCAACATGCCTCTACGACCAATCTCATCATCAGTGGATGTTCCATGCTGCAAACTCTCCAAACATATAGGACAAATAATGAGCAATATTATATTAGATAAATATAACATAAAAAACTCATTAGAGTTAAAACGACGATTAGATGAAGTATCTTTGGACGAAGATGATATGTTAATATCTTTGGACGTGGTATCGTTATTTACAAACATATCTATACACCTAGCAATTAAAAATATAATGACTCAGTGGAATATTCTGGAAAAACACACAAACATACCAAAGACTCATTTTTTGAAAATACTGCAATTTTGTTTAAACGACAACAACTATTTTATATATGATAACACCCTATATCATCAAACTTATGGAATGCCAATGGAAAACCCTCTATCGCCAACTATAGCAGACATCGTACTGGACACGCTATTAGAGGAAACAATAGCAGAATTAAAGAAAAACAACATAACAATAAAACTAATAACTAAATACGTCGACGACTTATTCGCGATCATAAAAAGGAATGATGAAGAAATAATTCTAAAAACATTTAACGGTTACCACAATAAGCTAAAATTCACAATAGAGAAGGAAACAAATAATTCAATACCATATTTAGACATGCAAATATACAGACAAAATAAAAATATTATAACCGAATGGTATACCAAATCAATTGCTTCTGGCCGAATAATTAACTACCACTCCACACAACCTTTGAAACAGAAAATATACACAGCAAACAATTTAATTAAAAAAGCAATTACATTAAGCGACGATAAATACAAGGCAAGAAATATAAACAAAGTGAAGGATATTTTATTAAAAAACTCTTACCCTTTTTATATTATCAATAACTTGATATCAAAAAACACAGAAACACCTAAAAACATCCCAAACCAGGTCAATAAAAATGACACATCTGGCAACATCACCAAATATTTCAGTCTGCCATATATTCCTAAACTAACAGAAAACAAAACAATACGAGACATCATAAACGACAGTGAAGCAACAATAGCACACAAAGCAAATCAAACGATAACCAAATTGTTTACGAAAACAAAAACGAAAATAGAAAAAACACAACAAAGCAATGTTGTCTACGAGATCATTTGCGTGGGCAATGAGAACGACAACTGTACATAGGAACAACAAAGCGTAGCTTAGGCACGAGAATCGCAGAACACGAAACAGACATAAAAAAGAGAAAAATGACAACAGCTTGGCACAACACTGCACCGAACATGGGCACAAAACTGATTTAGACAGTGTGCGAATTTTAGACAGAGAGACAAGAGAGAACAAACGATGTGGTTACGTTAGGTTAGGTTGAATAGAGGAGACGTTTAAAACGTCTCATGTCCATGGACGTACACTTCAGCCAGTGGTTCGGCCTGTTGTGCGCTCCTTATTTATGATTTTCATACCCCACGGATTACAGAAAATGGGTACTAGACACGTATTTTCTCAGTATCTTCCAGTCATATACTCTGAGATGAGTCAAGTCTGGCAATATGTCGGAACCGAAATATCGGGATCTTGCATGTGTGAAAGCTGGGCAGTGACACAGAAAATGTTCTATGGTTTCGATGTTTTCCCTACATGCCCTGCACTCGTCGTTTTCTGCTAGTCCTATGTGATTAAGATGTGCCTGTAAGCTTGAGTGTCCCGTTAGAACACTTATCATCTTACTAATCTCGATCTTGTTTAGTTTCAGAAAACTACTGGTTTTCTTCTCATTTGGGTCACCCCACAGTATCTTTGCAGTTGCTCTATTCCACACAGTTTTGTGAGCCATCACTGCCCAGTGCTTCAACTCATCCTTCGTGGCTTCGAAAGGTTTCCAATTTTCCAAGTTTGTTACTCGAAGTTCTCTGCCCATTGAAGCCAAGCTGTTTGCTCGTTCATTTCCAATCACTCCGTTGTGTCCCGGTACCCAGAAAATACGCAGTTGACCATGGACTGAGTAAGTATTTATCGTTCTTTTACAGTCTAACACAGTTCTGGATTTGACCTTTTCCGATGTTATTGCTTTGATCGCCATATGGCTATCTGTGAATATGTTGGCATATTTAGGCTTTGTGGTATTACAGAGCCAGTTAACACACTCCGTGAATGCTCGAACTTCTGCTTGAAATACTGTGTTATGGTCTGGGAGGCGGAAGTAAAGTTCGACTTCTGGTTCATCAATAAAAAACCCAAGACCCGTCCTTCCTCCTAGCCTGGACCCATCAGTGTAGCAGCTGGTTCCCACTGGCGCATGAGCTAGTGTTCCGTTTTCCCAGGAGCGTCTGTCTGGCACGAACGATTCACAGGTAGCTGTAACCCGCACTTCAGGAATGCGGGCTGAGATTTCCGTTGTTTGAATATGACCGACCAGTGATTGTAATATCTTCTGATGGTACAACTCGATTTATCCATTCACCCATCACTTGTAGACGTCTTGCTTAGGGCTGCCTCATACTTTATACGGATATCTATTGGTTGGATGTGCAGTATAGTCTCCAACGCTCTTGCACAGACGTTGCACGTTTTGCAATGGTATTACGTTGTCCTTTTTTCCATTGATGTCCACCACACTACAGAGGCGTAGATTATTATTGGTCTAATCACGCTCATGTAAAGCCAGTGTGTCATATTTGGACGTAGTCCCCAATTTGAACCTATAGCTCTTCTGCACAACGACCAACATCTGTGGGCCTTTGTAATTCTTTCTTCAATATAATCTTTCCAGTACAGTTTCTGATCCAAGATTACTCCCAAGTATTTTATCTTTTTAGATATGGCAAAATTCTTATCCAGGAAACGAGGCACGGTAAAAGCACGAATCTTCCTTTTCCTTGTATATAGACATATTTCTGTTTTGTCTGGATTGACATTTAGTCCCCTTGGTTGTGCCCAATTATATGCTATGTTAAGTGCCTCCTCAGCTCTTCTGCATAGTTGGTTTGGATGTGTGCCCCTTAGAAGTATTATAACGTCGTCTGCATAACATACTGGTTTAAGCCCTTCAATGGTGAGGGCTTTTAGGAGACTGTGTATCGTCGTAACTCATATAAGAGGCGATAAAATACCCCACCTGAGGTATACCACGATTTACCTCGTCTCTGATTTTTACATCATATGACGAACAAATAATACAGCTATTCCTTAGCATATTATTGATCCAGTTTTTCTTTGCCCGGTCAACCTGAAACTCGTCTATGGACTGGATAAGTGTATCGGTCTGAACGTTGTTAAAATCGCCCTCAATGTCTACAAACGGCAAGTGTGTACAATTTTTCACTGAGGGACTGTTCTATGTGGTGTACTACCTCATGTAGAGCTGTTTCCACTGATCTTCCTTTAACATATGCGTGTTGCTTCAATTTTAGCTTGTCATCGGCTATCTTACTTTTGATCATGTCGTCAATTATTCGCTCCATTGTTTTAAAGAGGAAAGAAGTTAGGCTAATAGGTCGATAAGCCTTTGGGATCGTATAACTCGCCTTGCCAGGCTTAGGTATGAAGACCACCCTTGATTCCTGCCAATTTTTTGGGGTATATGCATGAGTTAGGCATGCAGTGAAAACTCCAACAAGATGAGTTGATACCAGATCCACCTCTTCTGAAGAAGCGCTGGAAATATTCCGTCCGGCCCCGCAGCTTTAAAAGGAGAGAAGCTTTTTTTATTGCTTCTTTAACCATAGCATCCGTAATAGGTACTTGGTGCATTACATTTTCGGTCTGTAACTGTTCCTCTGTTGGCCCAGCATTACCACTCGGAAAATGAGTTCTGATCAAAAGCCTTACGTTATCATCTATAGTTTCCATCCTTTTACCCGTTTCATCCACCAGTGTTTCGGTTTGGATATGAGTTTTTGAGAGGATCTTTTTTATTTTGGACATGCTGTTAACGCTGTCTACCTGCACAGAAAAATCTCCAGGAGTTACGTTTCGCCAGTCTAATGATTTTTAACGAACATGCTCTGTGTCGGCATTTTAAGTGACACAAATGTACATAGCTTAGATTTGATCCACTTTCACGAAAGTGAGGCATATTTTTTAAGCCTACTGTTATGAAAGTGATGCATATTTTTTAGCCTACTGTGTATTTTTGAAATCTCATAAAAGTCAATCAACAGCGCAGCGTACATGTGCAGCGCATGTGCTGTGTGTGGAGATAAGGAAACCAACGGGCGCTTGTGCGACTATGAGATGCATTAATATACGAGTAGATAAGGACAACACATAAAATGCTACACGTTATCACCATATGTTTAAGGGCGATAATTCCCTTCTCGTTCCCTCATAGTGATAAGATAGTTTAAGATTTATTAGGTTAAGATTTAGTTAAGTGAAAATTATATTTAATAAAGTTAGTACAATACGAATACTCAAAAGAGGAATATCTTACAAATACTCAACGAGTAGAGTATGAAATATTTACTCAGACGGTAAAGGTCGTCTTTTATTCCTTTACATTATTCTTTGAGCCTTCTGTGGTAGTCATCCTAATATACTGATAGCTTTTTACGTCGAGCTCTGTTGTAAAGTCTGCAGACATCCTTGCCAATCGAGCGAATTTGCCCTGTCATCCAGGGTTTCTCATAGACAGATTTCCTTTCTCGAAGCGGGCAACTATCTTCGAATAATTTTACAAGAGCCTCCGTAATCCTCCTCACATTGATATCAATGTCGTCTGTACTTGGATAATCGTGTTTAGGCTGGCCCAATCGATTTCTAAGTAGATTGCCGAATTTGGTCCAGTCGGTTTTAGCCTTATTACGGAAACTTATGGGGTTAGGCGGTGACCGTGCAATTTTAAACCTTATATAACGGTGGTCCGAATAGGAGTGTTCATCCGAAACCCTCCACTCATGGATCTCATCAATGAGGTTTTCCGAGCATATCGTTATATCTAATACTTCTTCCCTAATTTTGTTAACAAAGGTCGCCTTGTTCCCTATGTTGAGAGATTGGAGATCGTTAGTATTCAAAAATTCTATAAGGGCTTGTCCCCTTTTATTGGTGTCAGTACTACCCCAAGCAATATGGTGTGAGTTGGCATCACAACCAGCTAGTAACACATCACTTGTATTTTTGGATTCCCTTACCAGACGTTGTAATTCCGACGTAGGTGGCAATGTCGGCACATCGAATGGCAGGTATACTGACGCCAGGTACATACCTCCATTACCTTGCATCAGCACAGTTGCGTCCGATGTTGACAACTCTGGGAGAAAAGATAGCATAAGTTTTTATTGCACAGAATACAAGTCCTTGGACGAGTACCTGTGTTAGCGTAGAAAAGATTGTAGTTCATATGGTTTAATCCAGTAACTTTGTTACTAGTAGTCCACGGTTCCTGGACCAAAGCAACATGAACTCTGCCTTTATTTATTATGTTCGTCAGAGCAATGGATGCCGTTTCGCTCCGGTGGAGGTTTATCTAGATGACCTCAATCATTGTCTTTCCAGTAAAAGTTTCCTTTGGGAGTCGTCTATCCTATTTGGTTGCACTCCCTCTTTATTTGGTAGTGAGTCTTTCTCCTCCTTTCGTGTACTACCTATTACACACTCTTCAAGTAGACCTCTTTGGGAGGCGGTGTTACTTTTTGTCGTTCCCACTTTGTTTTGATTCTTTATGCACCTATTCCTATCACCACTATTGCTGGGAACAATAGTGGTGATTCGGGAGATCTAACTCTTTTAGTAGATGTAGAAGAGTCAGATTCATCCTGTAGTATCTTCTGCCGGTTCATCTTATTCAGTTTCCTTCTTTGTGCCCCTGAAAGTCTTTTCCGATTTTCAACAATAGTAATATTGTTATCACTTGATGACTCAGAGTCCGAGTTCCCACTAGCTTTTAAAAGCTGAGGTTGCTTAGACCCCCCCTTGGGTTTTCTTTATATTCCTCATCGTTTATTTTGCCAACGGCTAGATGTGCTCTTGTATATGTTTCGACTACGGAATCCGAGGCACCCAACCCCGTAGAAGTTACTTGCTCACGATTGTTTGATAACGACGACACGTGACTCGCGCGTAAATCGACGCTTTCCGCCGGTACTGGGTTTATTTTTCCCTAATATCATTTACTTCATCAGGGTTAATCATAAATTTTTGGGAGAGACCCCCATAGCCAGTATTTGCCCGTAATAGGTACGTCGATGTTGGCCTTCCAGACTACTTCCAAAATGTCTGTCCTGAGGCCGATGCAACACATTCAACCCCCACTTTAAGAACAACACCTTCTGCTTGCGTTGTAGGTAGGTGAATAAATATTGCGTAATAGGTTGCAAAAACTATCCGCTCTGCAATAACACGTCCGTTCACTGGCGGCGACCGATATACTTTAGAGAGTTTGAGAATACAACAAAAGCTACAAAGTGCAATAAACAGAAAGGAGGACGAAGACAACATCAATGCAATCACACCATAGCAATAGTTTAGTTTTTAGTTCAATTTCAACTGTGATCGTAGCTATAAGGAATTTCTCTGTGATATTTTAATATTTTAGTAATTATTTTTGCAATTATTTATTAATTTTATGTTTAATGTTGTACTGCGTCGTTAAATATTAATTTTTATAAATAATTCAAATAATATGACGAACGATTAAATGTAAGTGAAGTATTCTTATAGTGTTGAAACGTATCATGGCTACTATTGAATTCCTCTTTCTGTTTTATAAATATGCCGTTGCCAGATTTCAATAAAATTCATCCCTGAAGATGTTGGAAAAATCCCAACGAAACGTAGGATGTAAAATATGAAATAAAGTCTTTTATTTGCGTAAAAACAATGACCTTAAAAGCCCATTTAGAAATATTCTAAAACTAACAAAAAATATTTTTAGTCCAGTGAAAAATGGGCGTCATTGTCGCGACCTTTGGTTTGGTGACCTTATAGTGATGGCCAAATAATGTCAAAATTGCATAGCTCTTAAGTTTAATAGCAGCACATACCACACTTATAATTCTGTATAGTGCAATGTCTTAGAAGTGAAGCGCAAAATAGTCGCATTAATCGCCCCCTTCTGGTACCCTCACACAATGTGACAGATTCATTCGAAAATAATTATCCCATGACTTCCATAGAAATCATCTAAATATTTTCGCGTTGCGTATTTTAGGCACCTTTGCAATGGCTATTGAACTTTCTGGCCCCCACAAAGTAGCATATTCTATATTACGGTACTCACAGAGAGAAGGTATACATAGACCTTTTCAAAAATAGCTTTTTATACCCTCCACCATAGGATGGGGGTATATTAATTTTGTCACTTCGTCTGTAACATCACTAAATATTGATCTGAGTCCCCTTAAAGTATATAAAAATATTATTAATCGTCTTAAAATTCTAAGTCGATGTAGCCATGTACCTCCGTCTGTTGTAATCACGATACAGTCTATTCTTCTTATATTTGCGGGTATGTTGGGATTGAAAATGAGCAATATCGGTTCAATTTTTGATGTAGCCCCCATATATAGCATCTCTCCGATTTGACTTTTTAACGCCACAAAGACCACAAATTTCTACTGATCTGAAAATTGGTAACTGGTGTTTTTTGATATAGCCCCCATACAAAGGGCCCTCTAAATTAGACTTCGTAACGCCACAAAAACCTTAATTTTCAACCAATTGGGCTAAAATTTGTTATAATGAGTTTATTTATGTCCGAAACTATTCCCATGCGATCCATGGTGGGGGGTATATAAGATTCGGCATGGCCGAACTTCATCCGTATTTACTTGTTTTCAAATATTTTTATTTATTTTTTGACAATTCATTCATATTTTCCCCCGGTCAAGCACATAACTGGTGAAAATATTCCAGTTAAATTTAACGACTTATTTTCAGTTAAAACTGTCAGTTAAATTTTAACGGAGCTCCTTGAAAACTATTTTTTCGTAACGGTTCGTTAAAATACCAGTTAACATTTAACGGAGCTACCTGAAAACGGCCGTAAGTAGGTCCTGAAGTTGAGTCAGCCGTTGCCGGTCGTAGCGAACGTACGTGTTATTGCAGAGCGGATTGTTTTTCAACCTATTACGCAGTACCTATTCACCTACCTACTACGCAACCACAAAGTGTGTTGTTTTTAACGTGGGTTTTGATTTCGTTGCATAGGCCAACATCGACGTATCTATTGCGGGCAGCCAGTATTTGCTCATTTGGGGGTCTCCCCCAAAAGTTTATGATTAACCCAGATGAAGTAAATAATATTACGGTGCAGGGAAAGCTAAACCCAGTGCCGGAGGAAAGCGTTGATGTAATCGCGAGCCACGTGTCATAGTTATCAAACAATCGTGAACAAGTAACTTCTACGGGGTTGGGTGCCTCGGATCCCGTAGTAGAAACAGATACAAGAGCACATCTAGCCTTTGGCAAAAGAAACGGCGAGGAAGATAAAGAAGAAAGGCTCTAAGCAACCCAAGCTATTAAAAGATAGTGGGAACTCCGACTCTAAGTCATCAAGTGATAACAGTGGCAAACGAAAATAGTGAACAGGAAGAATAAAGTGACACATTACCAAAAAGTGAGATGGATGTGGTCGATAACATCGCCAATTCGTCGATAATATCATCAATTATGCAGAAAGTTCCCAGCAAAGGTGGTGAAAGAATATGAAGAGGGACATAAAAACTCAAAACAAAGAGGGAATGACAAAAAACAACACCGCCTTCCAAATATGTCTACTTGAAGAGCGTGAAATAGGTAGTGAACGAAAGGAGGAGAAATACCAACTACCTAATAATGAGGGAGTGCCACCAGATAGGATATACGACTCCCAAAAGAACTATCTACTGGAAAGACTATGATTGAAACCATCAAGATAATCTTCCACCGGAGCGAAACAGCATCCTACGATCTTAAGGACATCACACGTAGTTGTCGGACTTGTCCAAGTCTAAATATACTGTCTGAAGAGCAAACACTGGTAGAGAACGGATGCCTCTACCAGAGGTAACAACCTTGCAGCGATATAGAGGCTTTAACTCGGGCTCTTTTTTTAATCATCGTCAATCTGCGAACTGGCGGTCTCGTGGTTCCAAATATGAATTTTTTAAACAATATAACAACCATATTTTAAACAATATAACAACAATATATCAACCAACAACAACTACTACTACTACGGCTACACCCGTTACCTCTAAATGTCAAAATGGATGAGGTAATTAGAGAAGAATTAACTGAATTAAGGCACATCGACCACTCAGTATGGTGAGTTATGTCAGCAATTGTCGGAGATGGTGGATGATGATTCCCTCGGCGGACTCAGCCAGGAGAGCGTGTCAGCGGGCTTGATAGGAGATCTGACTCTGTCGGATAGTGAATGTGAGATCACGATTATTTCTGTCCCGATTACCGAGAAGGTTAAATCCATCGAGACAAAGCCGGCAACTATCCCTGCCGTGGACGCGAGGGAAACCGACCTGTCGACTCCACCACCTCAACTTAGTCGGTACCCGACTCCATGGCTAGCAAGTCCTCCAACGCAGAACGCCTGATCCTGACGCGTCAAGTATCTATAGACCCAGGCACTCCTGGTGATAACCCTTCAATGAGTGGTAGGAAAAGGTCGAGGCGAAAGAAGGCACGCGACGCCTACCGGCTCTTATCTTCGAAAATTCGACAGTGAGAGAGAGCGAGTCTGACATAATGGTGAGAGAAATGAGACTGATCAAATCCAACTGGAAACCGATACTTCGCAATGAACGGCTTTATCCCGAAATAGCGAAGAAATCGTCCCTGATTGGGTCTCTACCTCTCTACACCGGTGGATGCTGCAACTCCTAAGCCACTTGTGGTAGCGGTGAATGCAGCTCCTACAATTGCGACGGAGAAGGAAAAGCGAGGTAATATGCCATGCGGACCCTCTGAAGCAGGGTTGCTGCAAACTGAAGATAAGACAACAAAGCCTACTTCAGAGGCAACGAAACCCACTGCAAAAAGGGATAGTCCTTGTAAGACACCATTGGTCACCCTTTATCCAGACGCGATACGAACTGGAGTAATGTAACAACGAATCCCACTGCAAAAAGGGATAGTCCTTGTAAGACACCATTGGTCATCCTTTATCCAGACGCGATACGAACTGGAGTAATAACTTCAGAACTATCCAAGTCAAATACATCTAGGTGATGAAACCAAGAAATAGGTGAGGTACACCCTGTGAAAAAAGATGCGACCTGGAGCCGAATCTTCAACACGGACTCTGGCAGCACCCAAACACAAAGTGATTGAGGAAAAGAAATCTGGTAAGACGCCAGGTGGAGCCTCAGGATCGATTAAGATGCAGACTCACTTTTGCAAAGATGACTCTAGCAGTTAAATCCGGAACTGGTAAAAACTTGTTGCCTCTATCCGACAGTCCCTCAACCTCGCAACAGGCTGCGGACCTCATGAAATCTACAGCTGTAAAGCGCGTCAGATCTACTGAGGGACGACTACCTGTTGCGAAGAAGCAACAGAAAAGGCCCTAAGAAGGGAGACAACAAACTCAGTTTCCAACCAGAAGGAATTGAAGGGGTCAGTCGCACCAGGCGGTATAGCACCATCTGGGTCTATATCAACAAGGAAATCGACGAAACCCTACTCAAAACCCAATCAACTTCTGAGTGGCAGGTGACAATAGAAAATCTGGCTGATCAGCCCCTCCAAGTGGATGCTGCTAGAGTCAACGCTACTCAACCTTTCTTTCGGATAAGTGGAGCGGCAGTGAGGTGCTCTTTGATGGAACGCTATGGAAAGAGGGCGTCAAACTGATCAAATGTGCCAACGAGGAGTTTTTGAACTTCCTTCATTATGTAATTGAGAATGTTGAAGGTCCCTGGCCGAACGTAAAATTAAAGATGATCCCACAGGCCGAATTACCTCTTCGAACGATGGTGACTGCATGAATCCCGTCTGATTTAGATCAGCCGAACATGCTGAAACTGTCCGCGAAGCAGAATGCTGCTCTGAGCACTGTCGAGTGGACAATCCTGTCGGCCAAAGACTGTGCTGAGAGTGGTGGGCTGATCTGAAAGCTACCATCGACAAAATAACGGAAGAGTACATTCGAGAGAGAGGGGGTAAGCTAAGATACGGGTTTGGCCACTGTCATTTCTGGCTCCAAACGTCAAATAATATTTCAGTATAAACACAGCAATGGAGACCTGACGAAGGTTTTCCTCTGCCTCTACCATCTCGTGCATGAGAATCATCGGGAGACAAGGATGATCCTAGTATGTGACGCAAACGCGCACCACCCTTTATGGGGAATAAAAACATCAACACTAGAGGTATGTCACTTTATGATTTTATTTTGAATTCTGGACTAAAGATTTGTAATATTGGTAAGGATCCAACTTTCCAAGTCAGAAATAGGTCGGAAGTAATAGACATATCATTGGTGAACCTAGACGACACTGTTCTCTCTCACCATAAATATATCCTCTTCATCTGAATATGGTGACAGGTGATGAAATACCTTTCCAGGGTCAACTAAAAACTAACTGGGTGGAGTATGTATAATGACCTTGTTGATAGGCAGCTCCAATCGATGGAAGACAATTTAGTCGACACGGAAAGCAGCGGACAATTTTACTGCAACCCTGTTAGAAAGTTTTGAGAAAACATGCCTCCTTAATATCCAGGATAAAGGTCAGAACCTGCATGGTGGACCAAAGACCTTCGTAAGTCAAGGCAGACTACCAGGAAATTGTTCAACAGAGCCAATAGAACCAAAGCAAGCACAGATTGGGATCGCTATAAGGAAGCTTTCAACATGTACAAGAGCGAGGTCAAACGAGCGAAACGCGTCTCCTGGCTCAATTTCTGTGAAAGCATAGAAGGAGTTAACGAGTCCTCCAGATTTCGAAGACTGCTATCGAAAGACCCCAAGTCGCTTGGTAGCATTAAAAAGGAAGATGGAAGCTGGACTGAGTCTAGCTCTGATACACTGGACGACACACCTTCCCGGGTGTTCAAACCTGGTCCGGGATACATGTCCTAATAACGGTACAGAACACAGAGGACAGCAGTGCGGTGACTGCGCTCTTTCGATTGTCAAAAGTTTAGTAACCAAGGAGAAAATACTGTGGGCCATTAATTCCTTGGAACCCTTTAAATCGACTGGACCGGATGGCATATCACAGGCCATGCTACAAAACGCAGGTCAAGGGCGATATGCTTACTCTTAACGATTTTTAGGGAAATGGTGTGAAGTTAGAGTGGTTTTCATGGAAAACCTAGTCACTCAATGCCTAAGGACTACAGACCAATCAGTCTCTCATCGTTTTTACTGAAAACTTTGGATAGACTGATTGACATCTATATCAGGGATGTCAGCTTTTTACCATCCGCCTCACCCACCTTGCTGATTTTCCAATTATGGGCCGTCAGACCAGGATTGGAATCTTATTATTTCTAATCTATCAACCGTGTTGTTGGCTCTAGGGTAACTAGGGATGTTGTTTTTTCGACAACATCCAACTGGGCACCCGGCCACGCCTCCGCTCGACTCAAAGCTGCCTTATACAAGTCTACTGATCTGGCATCACCGAAATATAAGAGCTTTACTCTCCCCTGATGCCATCCTGCATCGTTGCAGATTGGTGGTTTGCCCGGCATTTCTCTTCGGACATCGAGGTAATGAGCCATAATGGCTGATTGCACATGGCTCCATTTGTCCTTGAGGATGGATCCATCCTCACTACTTCTGTCTGTAACGGCCATCTCCTTCGCCACTTCATTGAAGGGCTTGGTGAGTGTCCTGTTGATGGTGACATTAGGGCCCCTTGCCTTTTTCGAAGGCAGGGGTTCATCAGGTCATCTGATTTTTGACTTTATTAGCCGTTAACACAGCTGAATTTATGGCTTTTTCAGCCGGCTCATTGGCCTTAGAAGCATCTATGACGCATTTAGAGCAGTGTTGGTAATTACGTTCCGTCTCAGCCACTTGGCGACTTCCCATATTGCCATTATTTCGGCTTGATAGACACTGCAGGTATCTGGAAGTCTGTGAGCTATATCAAAAAAGATGGTTTCTATTACCTGGTATTCTGCCAACCCATTCATCTCTGGCGGGAATCATAGTGATGTAATTTCTCTCGAAGGTGTACACACTTGGTATATAGTCCACTCGGTCGGTTACAGTAGCACTACACTTTGATATTCTCATGTGACCGTAGTTCTTGTACTTCCACATTGCTGGGCAGTTTAATCTTAATGCCGCTTTGGTTGCAACGTCTCTCGCCACAATATTAATCGGCAGTATATGGAGTAGGGCTTGTGCAGACTCGGTCGCTGTAGTCCTTAAGGCTCCGCTTATGCTCAGGCAGGCAGTTCTCTGAACCTTTGTTAGTAGGTTGGTGATGGTTAGTTTGTCAGTTGCCGTCCACCATACCACAATGCCATATAGCAGTATTGGACGAACTACTCATATATATCCAATGGACGATTTTAGGAGAGAGGCCCCACCGCGACCCTATAGCCTTTTTGCAGAAATATAAGGCGACGGTGACCTTCCTTACACGTTCCAATGCACTCTCAGAAAAGACTAGATCTGTTCAATTTATCCGAGTTGGAGTGTCCACATGTGGGACATATTCATCCTAGTAAAGAGAACCAATTCTGCCTTGTTTGGGTTAACGCCCAACCGCTGCTTCTGGCCCTTCTAGCCAACTTGTTCAGAACCACCTGTAGGATGTCTCTGAGGACGTTTAAGAATTTGCCACTCACTGAGATTGCCACGTCGTCCGCATATGCCACGACCTTGCAGCCACAACGTACGATTCGATAGTGCTCACAAGTTCGTGCAGGGCTGATTCTGTAGACTTCCCCTTATTATAAGCATGTTGGTTCCCCGACAGGAGTTTTGTATCCAGGGTTTCCCTAATGAAATAATCTAAAGTCTTTCCAGACCTTTCAATAGGAAGGAGGATAGGCTAATTGGTCTGAAGTCTTTTGGCCTAGTGTTTGATATCTTCCCCGCTTTGGGTATGAATACCACTTTGGTATCCCCCCATCGATACGGAATGTATGAAAGCCTGATACAGCCTACATAAATTTTCTCCAGCCAGGGGATAATGTACTTTTCATTTTCTACTGGAGTGATGCCGTATGGTCCAGGTGACTTGAAGGGCTCTAAGCTATTAATATCCCAGCTTATTCTTGATCTCTCAGTCAACAATCTAGGTACGCTTGAAGTCCACTAGCCCTCTTGTTGTTCCTGCTGATCCTCTGGTTCTGTTAGAGAGTTCCCCGGGAAATGTGTGTCGAGCAGTACATTAAGCGACTGCTCGCTGTTTTCGGTCCAGTTATTTGCCTCATCCTGTAAAAATACCACTGTACAGGGTGAAGCAGATAATATCTTCCTGAGCCTTGTGGCGTCGGAGACCTTTTCCACTTCGCCACAGATGGTATACCAAGAGCGTCTTTGCGCCTTCCTCAGCTCCTTCTTATAGACCTTGAGTTGCTCTTTAAAGGCATCCCAAACATTAGCGACCCCAGTAAATTTAGCCTTGTTGAATAGCTTGTTGCAGGTCTTTTTCATAGCAGTTAGCTTAGAAGTCCACCATTGGGGTTTAGTTATACCCTTGTACCTTGTTTTTGGACAGGCTTCTTCAAGGGTACTATTGAATACTATTCCACTTTGCCTTCCTCGCATTTCTGTGGACGGCAGGTTTAGTCGCTTTTTCAGCGAGTTTGAACTCAATATAATGGTGAATTGAGAATGAGTGGTCGTCCAATACATTCCACCCATTAATTATGTCTAACAGCCGGTGAGTAGCAAACGTTACGTCGAGTACTTCTTGTCTGTCTTTAATTGTAAAGGTCGGTTTATTACCTATGGTACAAATAATTAGCTGGGTTGTTAGAATAAAGTCAAGAAGCGAATCACCCCTAATCAGCTCGACCTCGTCACACGTTGCTTCTTCTACTACTTCCCTGAATAGAGCAATCGGAACTACAGCTTCACAAGGCAAGTAACTGAAGTATGCGGTTACCGATCTCCAGACTAGCAGCTGTTTAGTCTTTACCACTTAAATTAGCCAGGAGAAAGATACCTAGATCTTTCCTGGCCAAAATGCAGGTTCTTGGGATGATTCACAGTTGGCCACAAGCAGTTTAAAGGTGGGTGTCCTCCACCGGAAATAATCCGTGTATCAACCACGGTGGACGATTCACCTTCCGCAGTGGGAGCTATATCCTGCTTGTATACCTTCAATACTATAGTCTCGAAGCCATAGTGTAGGGTTGCACTTGCACATTGTATATGGGAGGTGGATTCAGCGTTAAGTATCAAATTGACCTGCCGCATTTTACCATCCGCCTCACCCACCTTGCTGATTCTCCTATTATGGGTCGACAGACCAGGATTGGAATCTTTTATTATTTCTAATATGTTGGAGGACTCTCTGTAACCCAGGTGATGGCTCTAGGGTGACTAGGGATGTTGTTTTCATCGACAACATCCAACTGGGCACCCGGCCACACCTCAACCGTCCGACTCAGAGCAGCCTTATACAGATCTACTGATCTGGCATCTCCGAAATATAGGAGCTTTACTCTCCCCTGATGCCATCCTGCATCGTTGCAGTTTGGAGGTTTGCCCGGCATTTATCTACGGACATCGAGGTAATAAGCCATAATGGCTGATTGCATATGGCTCCACTTGTCCTTGAGGATAGATCCATTCTCACTACTTCTGTCTATTAGGGCCTCTTGCCTTTTTCGAAGGCAAGGGTTCATCAGGTGATCTGATTCTTTTGATTTTATTAGCCGTTAATACAGCTGAATTTGTGGCTCTTTCAGCCGGCTAATTGAGCTTAGAAGCATCTATGATGCCTTTAGCCCAAGTAAGTGACTCTTTTGTTTTTCGGTAAAAGCCGTCAAAACTCTGAGCGCTATCCGGTGCTCATTGTGCTCCCGTTTTGACGGGAGCACAACGGACGGACAGTCGGACGATTTTGGAACCCCGCTCCATCGGAACACGGTAGGTACTACGATGTAGGCCTTCCAGACTTTGTGCAGATTTTCTTTTTTACTACCACTGATCAGCAACGACCCTGACTGTAAGATAACTAAATCTCTATGGCCAGCCATATCAAAATCTAGGTCTAAAGATCTTGTTAACCTCACAAAGAAGGACATTCGTTCAATGATAGGCACACTGATTGGCCACTGTAATGTTAGATCGTTAACATCAAGGTGGTAGAGTGATTCTGTCTACTACTGTCGATGTGAGGATGAGGAGGAACTGGAGACAATCGAACACATTCTCTGTCAATGTCCTTCTCTATCAAGATGAAGACATCGCTACCTAAGTGATTACACGATACAAAATCTGGAATCTCTATCATTCCACGATATTGATAGGGCTTCATAGCGTGCTTGGGATGGATGGTTTGATATCAACTCATTCATCTGAGTCAACAGGCGAGGTTTTGCAACTTCCACTCTCCTGAAAAGTTATAACTCATCTCTCTTATCTCTACTCATCACCTCCTTAATTTTCTTCGACCTCTCCCTCTACTTTTACTCATATTCTCAGGACGAACAGAATGGACCAAATGGTCTCTGAGTGAAGTGAACGAAAGGAGGAGAATGACCCACTACCAAATAATGAGGGAGTGCGACCAGATAGGATACTCCCAACAGAAACTTTTACTGGAAAGACAATGATTAAGGTCATCCAGATAAACCTCCACCGTAGCGAGACAGCATCCAACGCTCTGACGGACATCATAAATAAAGGCAGGGTTCATTTTGCTTTGATCCAGGAACCATTGTGACGCCAACTCCCATCAAATCGCTTTGGGTAGTACTAACTCCAATAAAAGGGGACTCGTCCTTATAGAATCTTTGAATACAAACGACCTCATAACTCTTAACATAGGAAACAAGGCAACCTTTGTTAGCAAAATTAGGGAAGAAGTATTAGATATAACCATATGCTCAGAAACCCTCATTGATGAGATCCATGAGTGGAGACTTTCGGAAGAACATCCTATTCGGACCACCTTTATAAAGGGTGGTTAAATTTTAAGGGCCATTGTTGATTTTGAATAAAAACAAATTATTTAGGAAATTTTTGCCATTTCTTTTTATTGTGATAATATTAGTATGGTTCAATTATGTATGGAACAAAACCGTCCTGTTGAAACCACATATTGTCCACATCCATATCTTCCAATTCGGGCCATAAAAAGTTCGTTATTATCTCACGGCCTCATTTTGGAAAAAAATACGGCCCGATGATGCCCCCAGCCTATAAACCAAACTCACCAAACAGTCACTCTTTGTAGGTGCATTGGTTTTTCGACAATCACTCTTGGATTATCATTCGCCCAAATGCGGCAATTCTGCTTATTGACGAATCCACCGAGGTGAAAATGTGCCTCACCACTGAAGATGATTTTCTTCGAAAATTTATCATCCACTGTTGCCATTTCTGGCACCATTCTGACCATTGACGGAGTTTGGAATCGTCAAGAGGCTTTAGTTCTTGAGTCAATTGCACCTTGTATGCGTGTAAATGCAAGTCTTATGCATAATGTTCATCAACAACGAGCGTGAGATGTGCAAATGTTGGGCACGACAACGAGTTGAGGTGGACGGCTCTTCCGCCACACTATCGCGAACAGCAGCAATATTTTCTGCAGTACGAGCTGTACGAGCATGCACTGGTGTTTTCATATCTCCTACATTGCTCAATTTTTTTCACGATTTTTCCGATTGTACGCACATTTGGACGATTAAATTGACCGAAAAAATCACGAAGTGCGCGATATGCATTTTGATTTGAATGCCCATTTTCATAATAAGCCTGAATAACTTTAACGCGTTGCTCGATTGTGTATCTTTCCATGGTTCAAATTGAGTTAGTCTGAAATTGAGAAACGTCAAATAAAATGAAAAAAAAAAATTTATGTTTAGGTGCGGTTCACATTCAACATCGGCCCTTACAATTTAACCACCCTTTATAAGGTTCAAAAGTGCACGGCCACCGCCTAACTCAATAAGTTTCCATAATAAGGTTAAAACCGACTGAACTAAATTCGGAAATCTACTTAGAAATCGATTGGGCCAGCCTACAAGTGATTATTTAAGTATCAGAAGACATTGATATCAATGTGAAGACGATAACGGATGTTCTTTTAAAATCTTTCGAAGATAGTTGCACACTTCGAGAAAGTAAATCTGCCTATGAGAAACCCTGGGTGACAGGACAAAATTCGCTCGATTGGCAAGGATGTCCACAGACTACAACAGAGCTCGACGTAAAAATCTATCAGAATATTGGGACGACTACCACAGAAGACTCAAAGAATACAATAAAATCATGAGATGGGCGATACGTAACTCCTGGAGGCTTTTCCGAGAGCAGGTAGACAGCGTTAACAGCATGTCTAAAATGAAAAAGTTCCTCTCAAAAACTCATATCCAAACCGATACACTGGTGGATGACACGGGTAAAAGGATGGAAACTATAGAGGATACCGTAAAGCGCTTCTCTCCCTTCAAGGCTGCGTGACCGGATGGAATATTTCCACCACTTTTGCAGAATGAGGTATCAACTCATCTGGCTGGAGGATTCACTGAATGCCTTACTCACGCATATACCCAAATCAAGGGTGGTCTCCATACCCAAGCCTGGCAAGCGTATTATACGTCCCCAAAGGCTTATCGACCCATTAGCCTTACTTCTTTCCTGTTAAAAACAGTGGAGCGAATAATTGATAACATGGTCAAAGGTAAAATAGCGGATGACAGGCTAAAATTCAAACAACACGCCTATGTCAAACGAAGATCAGTGGAAACAGCTCTGCATGAGGTAGTGCACCACACAGAAGAGTCCTTCAGTAAAGAAATGTATACACTTGCTGTTTGCATAGACATTGAGGGCGCATTTAACAATGTACAGACCGATACACTTATCCAGTCCTTAGACGAGTTTCAGGTTGACCGGGCGCTGAAAAACTGGATCAACAATATGCTAAGGAATAGGTGGATTATTTGTGGGTCATATGACGTAAAAATTGGAGGCAAGGCAAATCGTGGTATACCTCAGAGGGGGTGCCATTTTATCGCCTCTTGTATGGGCTACGACGATACACAGTCTCCTAATAGCCCTCACCTATGATGGACTTAAACCAGACTGTTATGCAGACGACGCACTGTGGTTCATAATTGAATTTAACTGGTCATAAGTCAAATTTTTTGTCATCGCCGATTTCTAAAATTTTAATGCCATTCAATAGCAAACATATTGACACTAGGGTAGCCAAAAAATTACATCAAAATATTTATTATTGTGGGCGTCGTGTGCTGCTGAAAACAAATATTTTATGTAATTTTGAAAAAAAACTTAATTTTTGTATGTTTTTGTAGAAGGAAATTGTGATTTCTCGCAAACTATTATCGATAGAGGGTTTTTTTGTTACGTAGGTAGGATAATACTCTTTGTGAAATTTCCAAAAGTATTACTGTACTGTTTACACTTGGTTCGTTATTTCCACAGGTACTATATTTTTGTCAAATTGGAATTTTAGTGGAATGAAACTTTTTAGCATCAAGAGACTTCAAGAAGATTTTGTTACCAGAAGAAAGGTGAAAAATAATCAAGCAAATAAAACCAAGTCCCGGAAAAATCAGTAGATAATACTGAAGCATATGAATTTGGATTATCGCCACTACATTCAAGAATACGATTTATGGAACACATACTTAAAATCAGTTATGATTTGGATTTTGGACCTACAGGATCAATAAGAAACAATGACACCAACAAGGAGTTAAGAAATTTAAAAAAAGAAACATGTTCAGGATAAATTTCTCAAATGTGGGTAGATTATAGACCAATCAAAACAAGGAACAGACAATACCAATGATGGGAATACAGCAGGAAGGTTCTTTTCTGATCCCGAAAAAGCATCTGAAATAACTGGTGTTGATATAAATCACATTTCAAGATTTTAAAAGAATTATCGATGTACAGCGTGCGATAAACAAATTGATGCTAAAAAATTTAATTAATATACCAAGGAAACTTCACGAATATATAATACCAAATTTTCATGGAGAAATATGTCTGCAACAGTTCACAAAATTCTTTACCATCGAGGAGATGTCACTAAGCATCATTTGGTACCAATCGGAGATCTACCAGAAGAAGCCCAGAAAAAAAGAAATAAGGATTACAGGTGTTATAGAGAGCACAATACCAGAAAAATATCTCGAAATTGTACAAACGAAGATCTAGTTAATATTTTGTTGGCAACGTCAGATCCCCTCATCTCCAGCATTCGAAATCAATGGAAAGTAGAACATCGGGACTTAGATGAAGATGCAAGAGGATAGAAATAATACGGAACAAAATATGGAATTTTTCAGGCAATTTTTCAACCGAACGAATAAAAATTATAATTTACTGTTTTTGTTACATATATAAGTAAAAAAATAAATGTTAATGTTGTTCAAATGCAAAATATAAAAAAGTATGAACGTATGTGAAGTGAAACGTATGACATTCTTTTAATAAATAAAGAATGAAAACAAAACAAAACCCCACATTTCCATGCTTAAAATAACCTTATTTCGAGGGTTATATTTCTTCATAAAAAAAACAAAACAATTTAAGGTATTTTGTATTTTTAACAAAAACTTTATTAGTTATTTTCTGTTTCAAGAAGGTCTCTACCGGTACAATGCTTGAACTAGAAGGAGAACCTTTCTTGGTGAAGTCAGAAAGCTAATTGAACTCTACTTGCAAATGCTCCTCCTTTTCTACGGTTCTCGGCAAGTCACATACCACAGTCGTATAAAAGAGCAGCATACATAATATATACACATGGTTGTATAACTGCAGAGTTGTATCCTGGTGGAGGGTTCTTCATTCGCTGTCTCCGAATTTTCCATCAGCACAAGTTCTGCTTCACGGCTGCACGAAATAAGTTCCTCAAACGTTTTAATGCTCTCTCGTTTTACTTGCTCTCTTATGCTCAATGTTAGAAGACCGTATACAATGTTCAATTGTATCTCTTCACTAACAGAGACGTTGAGCTGGGAGAATAAGAGTCTCTTTTTGCAAACGAAGCTGTCCGTCTGTTCCTTTTTTTGTAGCTTCGTCTCGTTAATCGTTCCAAATATCCGCCAGTCAGGCATGGGGGAGAGAACGTGGTCCGAATGAGTTTTTCTGCTTCCTCAAACGTACTCACTTTGTCTTTTACCCCCAACCACCAATTGCAGCATACTCTTCAAAAGCAACGGAATTCCGCGAATAGCATCGGCGTCAGAAATTTTTTCAATGTCTTTGTACACACTGATTGCTGAAAGAAATTCCTCGACTGCAGCTCGATCTCTTTGTCCACGGAAACGTGCTGTGCATTGGGTAAAAGATCCACCTCGGCTTGTGGCACCAACTGCACTCAATATTTGCTGGAGTTGCTCGACGGTCAATAATGCCATTTTTGCTTCCACTTCTTCTGGTATGTCATCAGCTCCGGAGAGGTATTCGTCGCTATCCGTAGCCACTAAGTTGGGCGCCAATGAAATAACCTTATTTCGAAGGTTATATTTCTTCATAAAAAATACAAAACAATTTAAGGTATTTTGTATTTTTAACAAAAACTTTATTAGTTATTTTCTGTTTCAAGAAGGTCTCTACCGGTACAATGCTTGAACTAGAAGGAGAACCTTTCTTGGTGAAGTCAGAAAGCTAATTGAACTCTACTTGCAAATGCTCCTCCTTTTATACGGTTCTCGGCAAGTCACATACCTCAGTCGTATAAAAGAGCAGCATACATAATATAGACACATGGTTGTATAACTGCAGAGTTGTATCTGACAGTGACGGTTAATTTTAAATATCATAAATGTCACAGAGTCGCATTTGAAGATTAAAATATAAAATATCATAAAATATCATCTCAATACAACAGAGTTGTATTGAGATGATCCTACATACTAAATTTAAATAATAAGCGTTACATTCAAAATAAAAGTAAGAAATAAATAAAAATGTAATGGGAATTTATGGAATAAATAGAAAAAAATAATATGGACTGCTTCATGCTAAATATTTCAAAAATTCGAAAGTTCAACTTTGACCTAGAATTCCTCATTAACTGCTGACCTGATTTTATTGAAATAAAAACTGGCGAAAAGCTTAAGGAGTTACCTGTCGAACATGTGTCACTTCTTGACCCTCTATAGAACACATTTTTTAATTGATCTGACTGAAATTTATACATTATATTGGACCTAGTCGTCCCTAGTAAAATGGGGTACATCGGTTCAGTTTTGGTTTAGCCCCATATGAAGGTCCCTACCTAAGCCACTTCTTGGCGCTCTAGAGAATACATTTTTCAATTGATCTGACTGAAATTTAAGAATTTATACTTTAAGTTATACTTAATCGCCCCATGTGAAAATATAGGGTGATCCATTTCGAGGTTCCCTACTTTTTTAACACACAGAAAATTCAAATTGAATAGGGAATGTTTATTATCATTTAAAAGAACATTCTTTGGCACTTATTTTTTGAAGATTATGTCTATCAAAAGTTGGCCGCGGCTACGTCTCAGATGGTCCATCCGTTGAGTCCAATTTTCGATGACTCTTTCGAGCATTTCGACTGGTAACTGGTGAATGACAAGCGTGATGTTGTGCTCCGAGGCCTGAATTAAAGCGGGTTTGTCCGCATAAACTTTAGACTTTACATATCCCCACAGGAAAAAGTCTAACGGTGTGATATCACACGATCTTGGTGGCCAATCGACCGGCCATGACAGCATGACACGACTCACACGTCATCTGTCAAAAAAAGGCTATTGAGAAAAGTATCTCTACTTGGATCACCCGTTACATATTGGCTTTCTAGGGGACACATTTTTCAAACTAAGTAAAAAACTGAAATTTTACGCTCTTTTTGAAAAATTAAAATAAAAAAGAATCGGAAAAAACCGGAAAAGATTTAGATTTTTTCTGATAGTTTAATGTTCAAACTAAATTATTATGAAAACAAATTTTACCGAATTTAACATTTTTCAAATGTTAATCTTTAAAAATAAAATATATAAAAATTAATCAAAAATATTTTTTTAATATTTATAAAAAAATCAAAATTCGTAACACTTCTCAATTTTTAGGATCACTTTGAAGTGAAAAACGAGATTTTTGCAAAAAATCGGCTATATTGTTATTGTAAAATTAAAAATGTTGAGAATTTAAAAAAAAGCTCTCCAGAAATAGTTTTCGAAATCTCAAAGCGGTCGGTGCAGTAGTTTTGAAGTTATGATGGACACCGACTTTGAAAACGTGGGTTTTGGGAAAAACGCTTTATAGTTTTTCTGGTGTACTGAGTCACGTATCAAGCGCGGTTGCTTAGACTCCTGTATCTTCGTTAGGTTTGCTCCGATTCATCTCAAACTTTCACACAATATTTTTAAGAGGTTCTCCACTCCAAAACTAAAATAAAAAAATAACAAAAAAGTTTACAAACGTTAGCCCCCTAATGCTTCATCCGACTTCAAGGGAATCCTAATCCGCTAATAACACTGTGCAACAAATGAACACTTTTTGAAAAATACACGGACTTGATAGTATAGCTTCAATTCTACTATCAAAGGGTAGTATAACCCTATACTCGGTTTGGCGAAATTGGTGACCAATTTTTTTTATGGGCCTCCAAAGTTTCTGAAAATTAGTGGGTCCCTCGAAAAAGGTGTCATCAGCTTTTGACCAACAACTAATTCAGACTTGGTGATACCGCTTAACTGTATTTGGCAATAATGCAGCTAAGAATATGCTGAACAAAGTTTCTTAACATTTTTTGCGAAAACAATTTTTTTCCGGTACTTTTTTTTGAAAAAGTATAGGAAAAAAGTATCTTTTTTTACTTTTTTTCACCATAATTTTTAGGGGCTCTTAATTTTTCGCTAACAATGTTTGGCAAAATTGTAGCCAACGTAAATCTGTACAACTCTTGTGAACATATCAATACAATCTGAACGTGTCTAGGTACCCTAAATAGCTCAAAAAACCACATTGTACCCCAAAAATGTAAGTATTTCACTGTTATGTAACAAAAATATATTTTTTTGTTCAGCTACTTTATAGAAAATATTAAGGCCAACATTTTTGTGGAACATATTAACCCTCTAGCTCCCCCACATAGCTATATTTTTGGCCCCAATTTAACAAATCGTAAAAAACACCCCTTTAAAATGGGGAGGGCGGAGATGAAATGTTCTACAAAAATTTTGGCCATAAAATTTTACTATATGTGTCAGAACACACCAAAGCCCAAAACTTAACACAAAAACCAAAAAACGGCCAAATTTCTGTCAAAAACTCTCTTTACTGGTATGGTTATTGCTTCGACCACTATATCGTATTACTAACATTGCTGCACGATCAGTAATTTGACCTTTTTTTGGTGTTTGTGTTAATTTTTGAGCTTTGGTTTGTTCTGACACATATAGTAAAATTTTATGGCCAACATTTTTGTAGAACATATCATCCCCGCCCTCCCCATTTGAAGGGGTGTTTTTTACGATTTGGTAAAATGGGACCAAAAATTACAGTTATGTGGGGGAGCTAGAGGGTTAATATGTTCCACAAAAATATTGGCCGTCATATTTTCTGTAAAGTTGCTGAACATACCTGTATATTTCTGGGGATAATTTCGGATATGAAATGGTGTGGAATATCGTCGTATTGGAAATGCTAGAAATCGGCTTCCTAAAAGAATATATTTCGGGAAATATTACTCCGTAATATTTTCACCCAATTCACGGAATATGGAACGAAATGTAAGCAGAAAAGGACACGGAATAATGTAGAAATGGTAACCAGGATGTTGTAGTAGAAATATCTTACCAATAGAAATGTTGTGTAAGTAAAGCAATACTGCGTAATTTTCAAAGAGAGAATTCAACTTTATTCTTTAGATGTTGTAACGAGAGTGACTCAACGTTTTAGTTTTCGTGGTTACAGGAGTGAGCCAGCGTGACTTAACGTAACTATCGTTAACTTATTAAAGTATCGTTAACATTATCTTAAACACTAAGAGACCTCTGTATGTAGAGGTTTAACAGGGTTCGGAAAAAGGATTTCACGTGAACATTCCGGCCCCTGTTGCAGTAATGCAAGAGTTAGTATGTAATTGTACATATTTCGTAAATCTTTTAGCGTATTAAAAATTATCTTAATACTACATAATTCAGTAAAGGCGCATTAAAGCTAATTAAATTCTTACGGATTCTTGTGATACCAGTCTTAAATTATTAGGTAGAGCAGGATCCAGATAGTACCCATCCAAAAATAGTATTCAGTGCTACCGGTAAACCAGCACTGCTTGGAAGAATCCCAGGTTGGATGATGCGTGAATAAAGATCGGCCCCGAATACGATAGCAAATGGACCGCTTTTGAAGAATTGTGGATCTGCTAACGTCATATTCGGAAATTGTAATGCCGTTGACGCCGAAATTAACTTTTTTGGTGTGTCCATGGATATGGTATTTTTGACCCGCATCATTGCTTCGATTGTGGCATACGGAATTTGTCGAGACTGTATTGTGACCGAACAGATAGTAGCATCTCCAAATGAAGTAGTTGGCAGGTTGAAATCTTTGACCAATCGATGTGAAATTTGACTGACGGATGTACATTGGTCAATAACTGCTCGAACATGATGTTTTTTGTTCCCAATGACAACTTCTACTACCGCTGTTGGAAACAGTATAGTACCATGAGGATGGGTAATTGCTTCTAAGCTGACCGGCTTGGCATTGGTGGAGGATGGCATAGTTGATCTGGTGTTGGATGTGTTGTTGGATTTGGAGGTGGTTGCGGATGTAGTTTTGGATGTGGTTGGGTTGGATTTGGAGGTAGTTTTGGATGTGGAGTGAGTTTTGGAACGCCTGTCCTTGGATTCCTGGTAAACCCCTTGGGGATGTACAGTTTTGGAAATATGTAAAAAAGAATGGTGGCTTCCACCACAGTGTTTACAACCCAGAGACGAAAAGCACGATCCGGATGAATGTTTATGGGCTAAACAATTAGGGCAATAGCTATGGGAGATGACAAGTTGGATTCTTTTTTCTACTGTCATTTTTATAAACTCTTGGCAATATCGCAGTCCATGCTTTCCTTTGCAAATTTTACAGGAGAAATTGGGCTTTCCACTATGAACTTTGGACACTCTGCTTTTAATGGACGACATACTGTAAGAAACAATGAATTTTTTGGTGAAATATTAGCATGGCGGAAGGAGAACTATTTTTACAATTGGACGAGTAATTATTCCTTTAGCTGTGCGGATATCGGCAACTCGTATAAGATTGTCTTTACCGAGATAAATTTTCGAAATTCTTCCCAACCTCCATTCATTGGGATGTAAACAATCATCGCGGATTACTACCATTGAGCCGACCTCAACGTTTTTTTGAGGAATTTGCCATTTGATTCGTTTGTGCATCTCTTTTAAATATTCATGTTTCCATCGTATGCTGAACTGTTGACTTAGTGCTTTAACCCTTCGCCAACGATTTATAATGGATAAATTTGATTCCGCTTCAGATGGTTCAGCCACCGAAAGGAGTGGACCACCTGTTAAGAAATGGCCGGGGGTTAAAGCAAGAATATCATTCGGATTTTCAGACATTGGAGAAATTGGTCTAGAATTCAGGCATGACTCTATACGAGCTAGAATAGTAGAGAATTCTTCGAAAGTAAATCGATGATTACCAGCTATTTTTCGGAAATGTTGCTTGCAACTTTTCACCCCAGCTTCCCATAATCCTCCTATGTGAGGAGCTCCGGGTGGGATGAAATGCCAGGTAATCTCTTGGAGAGAGAAATGGGATGCAATTGTTTCTCTAGAACATCGGACAAAATCTTGATGTAATTGTTTGGACGCACCTACAAAGTTCGTGCCGTTATCGGAATAGAGGTTTCTAGGACATCCTCGACGAGCGACAAAACGGTGGAATGCCGCCAAAAATGCGGAAGTGGAGAGTGAAGTAGTTACTTCTAAATGAATGGCTTTGGTAACAGACGAAAATGCAGATGTATCCTTTCGTAGTGGCGCAAGAACGACCGGTATATGCTTTTATATCGAAAGGACCTGCAAAGTCTAGTCCACAGTTTGTGAATGGTCTGGAAAGAGTTGTTCGTTGGGGTGGAAGAGTTCCCATCAATTGCGTTTGAAGCTTTTGCTTGGAAATGACGCATATTTTGCAATTGTGGATGGTAGATTTGATTAAATTTTTAGCTCTAGGGATCCAGAATTGGAGTCTTAACATTCGGAGCATTAAGTTATTGCCACCATGTAAAGTTAAGGTGTGAATGAAACGAAGTAGTAATCTTGAAAAGTTGCAGTGGTAAGGTAGTATTATAGGATATTGTTCGTCGTATGTTAAGCTGCCCGAACCTGCAATACGACTACAGACTCTCATAACTCCTTTTGCATCAAGAAAAGGATTGAGATTCGAAAGGGAACTAGACTTCGGAATCAATTCTTTTTGTGTCAACTTTCGATATTCGTTCGGATAAGTATTCTTTTGGGCTAAAATTATTAAGGAATTTCTGGTTGTTTCAATATCTTGTTTTTGTAAGTGGACGGAATCGTATAACACATTTGTCGGACGGGATTTTCGGATTTTGTTAACAAATTTATAAACATAGGACATAACTCTGAGGGCTCGTCCAAATGAGGAGAAGCGATTAAGCGGATCATCATATTGGGAAAAATAAGTGAAATTTGCTGAAATCTTCTTTTCCATAAGATTCTCATCAATACAAACCGATAGAGTGATTGGCCATAGGCTTGACGGAAGTTGTAGCCAAGAAGGACCAAACCACCATAACTTATGGTCCACTAATTCATTTGGATAAGATCCACGAGAAGCAATATCGGCAGGATTGTATTTCGACTCTACATGAGACCAATTGTCAACATTTACAATTTCGGAAATTTTGGAAACTCGGTTGGCTACAAATGTTTTCCAAAGGAATGCTGGTTTTTTCAACCAAGCAAGCACAATCATGGGATCGGTCCAACAAAAGATTTTAATATTCGGAACCGGAAATACTTGCATTACGGATTCAATGGTTTCAGCAAGTAAAACAGCTCCACAAAGCTCAAGTCGCGGAATTGAAATAGTTTTCAATGGAGATACCCTAGATTTTGCTGTAAGAAGGTGTATGCTTACCCCTCCCGTTGGGGTTTCGGATCGAAGATATATGGCAGCTGCATAAGCCTTTTCGGAAGCATCGCAGAATCCATGCAACTGAACTTCGCAATCAGGAGTATACTGCATCCAGCGAGGAATTCTGATTTGATCGATTCCGGAATAGTTCGTTAGGAAATCTTGCCAGATTCCTAATAAATTGGCTGGTATGGGATTATCCCAACCAACATTTGAAGCCCAAATATCTCTCATTAATAGTTTAGCGAGTACTATATAGGGGCACAACCATCCAGCGGGATCGAAAAGCTTAGAAATTTCGGATAGGATGTGCCTTTTAGTAGGGGACTCAGGGGACTGGATTGCTATAACATTGAAATAGAAGTAATCCTTTTTGGCATTCCATCTCACTCCTAATGTTTTTGCCATGCTGCTATCTTCAAATTGTAAGAAGTCTTCATTGAGCAAATGTTCTTTCGGAATGGATTTAAGAAATTCACCGGAATTCGATGTCCATTTTCTCAATGAAAACCCTGCGGATTTTAAAGCTATTGTTAACTCGGATTGAGCTTTAATAGCAGATGTTATGTCGTGACTTCCCGCCATTACGTCATCGACATACATACTGGACATTAGAATATGGCTAGCTAGCGGAAAACTATCTTTAACGTCTATGGCTAATTGTTGTATGGTACGGAGAGCAAGGTAAGGAGCACAATTTAAACTAAACGTAACCGTTTTAAGTTCGAATTCTCGGAGGTTTTCATGGGGATTGTCTCGAAATAATATTCGTTGGAATGGAGTGTGATCTGGGGAGACGAAAATTTGGCGGTACATTTTCTCAATATCGCTATTGAAAACGATTTTAAAGAAACGCCATTGGAGGAGCAGACTAGTTAAGTCAAGCTGTAACGATGGTCCACAATATAGAACATCGTTTAGACTAACTCCGTTTGAAGTTGGGTTTGATGCGTTAAAAACTACTCGGACCTTTGTAGTAACGCTATCCGGACGTATTACTGCATGATGCGGTAAATAATAGGTGCTAGACTTCTCGGCTTGATCGGATTGAATTTCTGTCATATGGCCTAGGAGCAAATATTCATTAATGACATTGTCATACTGAATTTTCAGTTTAGGATCTCGAATAAGGCGATTCTCATTTCGAAAATATTGAGCTGTAGCGTTCTTTTTCGAAATTCCTAAATGAAGCGTCTTCTGGAATTCTTCTTTAAATGGCAAGGATACAATATATCGGCCGTCTGGATCTCTGACAGTAGTTTTTGTGAAATATTTTTCACAAAACTTGTCCGCTTCAGACATGAATTTCCTTTTAGGAAGGTCTTCCGCCTCAAAGAATTTCTCAATTTGTTTATCTAATCCTACGTCATTGAGATAGGAAACCGTGGTACGGAATGAGGATATGGTTTTAGATGGAATTGGTCCAATTAATATCCAACCGAATATGGTTTCTTGGGCCATAAGGGAACCGCACACTTGATGTTTCACCCCATCAAGCATAACTTTAGGTATTAAATCGGCCCCAATTAAGATATCAATGTAGGATGTTTGGTAGAATTCTGGGTCAGCCAGACGAATATTAGGAAGGTGAGAAAAAACTTCCACATTGGCTGAGAATGTTGGCAATGAGGAAGTGAGCTGGGAAAGCACAATAGCGGAGGTCTGAATATTAATGTTGGAATTTATCGGAGATGTGATACAAAGCTCACAAATCTTCTGAGACCGTGCGGATACGGTACCATTAAGACCAGAAATTTGGGCGGAGATTTTATTAGCGTTGAGCTTGAGTACATTGAATAGATGTTCTGAGATAAAGGATGCCTCAGAACCGGAATCGAATAAAGCTCTTGCCTTAAAGGTATCGCCTTTATGGAGAATATGTATTATAGCAGTTCCTAGGAGTACATTCTTGGAGCTGGTGGCTGCACAAGATTGTATAATATTTTCGGAATTGGAATTAGAGGTAGTGGACTGTATTTCTGTGGAATTGGAAATAGGTGTTAAGCTATTGTTTGAACTGGAAGCAAGTGGTGTGTTAGTTTCGGAGTTATTTCGGAAGGTACATAGGAGGGTGTTATGTCGACGTTGACATTTCAGACAATTGAATGCACTTTTGCAATCTTCGGCTGAATGTCCCTTCGCGAAACAGTTCAAACATAACCTAAGCCCTTTTATGCAATCCATTTTGTCATTGTAACACATATTAAGGAATTTTGGACAAAGTCGGATTGTATGGGATTCATTTGGACATAATTTGCATGTCGGAGGAGTTAAACTGTTCTGATATGAGCTCACCCGTCTCGGAAACGAACTTTTGGAAATGGGTTTAGGATAATCTGGAACTTTTGATGTGGAAGGTCGAGTACTCAAATCAGAAACGGTTTCTAACGTTTGGTAACGGCTAGTGAGGAATTTATCGAGATCTGCCCAAGAAGGACACTCTGTTTTGTTACTAACGGATTGCTCCCATAAGGATAGAGTAGTTTCTGGAAGTCGTGTACAACAGAGGTAAACAAATATGGGATCCCAAGTGGAAATGTCAAATTGGTAAAGTTTTAAAGCGGATATAATACTATTGATAGTATTTTGAATTCCCTTAATGGATTCTCCGGATTCGACAGATATTTTTGGTAAGTTGAAAAGAACTTTCAATTGACTGTTTATCAATAATCTTTTATTGTCGTATCGAACTTGCAATGCTTTCCACGCAATATCGAAACCTTCATTTGTCAATGGAGCCTTACGTACAACCTCGCGAGCTTCATTTCGTGTCTTATTATTGAGATGGAATAATTTTTCTACGGGAGAAAGACGGGAATTGTTAATGTAGATTGCAGTGAAAAGATCACGAAATGTTGGCCATGACAAATAATCGCCATGGAAAAGCTCCGTGTCGCAGGGTGGGAGATGTATGGATGAGTGATCACTTCGAATCGGAGGGCGATTTGGGACGGGATTGGACATGAGTGATCTTTTGGACTCGATAATTCTACTTATTTTCGCTACACACTCGACATATGTGGCGTATGTGGTTTGATATCGAGCCCTAATAGTCTCAAGATCACTTTTGGCTTCATCGGCAGTAGAAGTTATTAATTCTTGTACACTTTCTTCATATGTCGGTTTAACTCTTTGCCAGATATCCCGAAGTTCCTCTTTGTGGACTTCTAAGGAGTGGACTGAAGAGTTGGAAATGGATTCACCGCAAATATCTGCGTTGAACATAATCAACGCATCGGATATTTGGGTAAATTTAGTAATGACGGACATTTTGAAGGAAATGAAAGTGTACAATGGTCTAATCTATCAAAATAACGGAATATTTGTTAAACTGTGGAGGAAACGTAATGCAATAATAATGCAAAACGAGTGAAACGGATGAAATAGTTGGAAACTATGTCGAAAATTTTAAATAGTTGCAAACTAAGTCGAAAATTTGATTATTTGATCAAGTATATTAATAATATTCAAATATCGTGGCGATATTCAAATACCTTATTTCAGATTTTATTGAAAAATGGATTTGTTCATTGGATATTTCAATGTTGATTTTCGAAATTGTGGGTTGTAGATAATGATTACACTTCAGATAAATCTGAATCTTTGATTTTTATTTATTTTTTTCTTAAATGAGGAGAAAATAGCATAAAGTTGGAAAATATACATTCATAGAACGTTTGACGATATGTATTCAATTATATTTCTGTTCATTTAGGTTTAGGAATTCAATATTTTTATTTTATTTTATTTTATTTTATTTTATTTTATTTTATTTTATTTTATTTTATTTTATTTTATTTTATTTTATTTTATTTTATTTTATTTTATTTTATTTTATTTTATTTTATTTTATTTTATTTTATTTTATTTTATTTTATTTTATTTTATTTTATTTTATTTTATTTTATTTTATTTTATTTTATTTTATTTTATTTTATTTTATTTTATTTTATTTTATTTTATTTTATTTTATTTTATTTTATTTTATTTTATTTTATTTTATTTTATTTTATTTTATTTTATTTTATTTTATTTTATTTTATTTTATTTTATTTTATTTTATTTTATTTTATTTTATTTTATTTTATTTTATTTTATTTTATTTTATTTTATTTTATTTTATTTTATTTTATTTTATTTTATTTTATTTTATTTTATTTTATTTTATTTTATTTTATTTTATTTTATTTTATTTTATTTTATTTTATTTTATTTTATTTTATTTTATTTTATTTTATTTTATTTTATTTTATTTTATTTTATTTTATTTTATTTTATTTTATTTTATTTTATTTTATTTTATTTTATTTTATTTTATTTTATTTTATTTTATTTTATTTTATTTTATTTTATTTTATTTTATTTTATTTTATTTTATTTTATTTTATTTTATTTTATTTTATTTTATTTTATTTTATTTTATTTTATTTTATTTTATTTTATTTTATTTTATTTTATTTTATTTTATTTTATTTTATTTTATTTTATTTTATTTTATTTTATTTTATTTTATTTTATTTTATTTTATTTTATTTTATTTTATTTTATTTTATTTTATTTTATTTTATTTTATTTTATTTTATTTTATTTTATTTTATTTTATTTTATTTTATTTTATTTTATTTTATTTTATTTTATTTTATTTTATTTTATTTTATTTTATTTTATTTTATTTTATTTTATTTTATTTTATTTTATTTTATTTTATTTTATTTTATTTTATTTTATTTTATTTTATTTTATTTTATTTTATTTTATTTTATTTTATTTTATTTTATTTTATTTTATTTTATTTTATTTTATTTTATTTTATTTTATTTTATTTTATTTTATTTTATTTTATTTTATTTTATTTTATTTTATTTTATTTTATTTTATTTTATTTTATTTTATTTTATTTTATTTTATTTTATTTTATTTTATTTTATTTTATTTTATTTTATTTTATTTTATTTTATTTTATTTTATTTTATTTTATTTTATTTTATTTTATTTTATTTTATTTTATTTTATTTTATTTTATTTTATTTTATTTTATTTTATTTTATTTTATTTTATTTTATTTTATTTTATTTTATTTTATTTTATTTTATTTTATTTTATTTTATTTTATTTTATTTTATTTTATTTTATTTTATTTTATTTTATTTTATTTTATTTTATTTTATTTTATTTTATTTTATTTTATTTTATTTTATTTTATTTTATTTTATTTTATTTTATTTTATTTTATTTTATTTTATTTTATTTTATTTTATTTTATTTTATTTTATTTTATTTTATTTTATTTTATTTTATTTTATTTTATTTTATTTTATTTTATTTTATTTTATTTTATTTTATTTTATTTTATTTTATTTTATTTTATTTTATTTTATTTTATTTTATTTTATTTTATTTTATTTTATTTTATTTTATTTTATTTTATTTTATTTTATTTTATTTTATTTTATTTTATTTTATTTTATTTTATTTTATTTTATTTTATTTTATTTTATTTTATTGTATTTTATTTTATTTTATTTTATTTTATTTTATTTTATTTTATTTTATTTTATTTTATTTTATTTTATTTTATTTTATTTTATTTTATTTTATTTTATTTTATTTTATTTTATTTTATTTTATTTTATTTTATTTTATTTTATTTTATTTTATTTTATTTTATTTTATTTTATTTTATTTTATTTTATTTTATTTTATTTTATTTTATTTTATTTTATTTTATTTTATTTTATTTTATTTTATTTTAGATCTGATTTTGTTCAGATGTAACTAAACAGATTTATTCGGATTCGGATTTGTGATTCAATTTTGTCCAGTAATTTTCAGAATATTTTGTTTCTATGCCATTAATAATGTTGGTCTATTTCATTCTTTTCTTTAACTATATGCTTTGTCTCAATTATATTATATTGATCAATTACGAAAGTTATTGAATCTTATCATATGGTTGTGATCTCGATTCTGTTAGGTTCAGTTTTAAATAAATTTTTAGGTACTCTTATTACTTAGTTTTTTCTTTATTTTCAATAATATAATTTTCAGAATCGTATCATATGGTGGTGATCTTGATTCAGAGGATCTCTTCCAGATCTTGCTTGAAACGTATGCAACTCTAGAATGGTTTTATTTAGCCAGCCGGCTTGATATTTTTGGCTTCTAATTACTGTGATTAGAGGGCTTGGAATCTGTAGTGACTACACTGGTTTATATCAATTGATTTCGGAACTTGATCACTTTTATGCTCGGATTTCACATTCAACTTTTATTATATGGATATTACCTGAAATCCTCCTGGGGTTACCTTTGATGTGTTATGTGTACTAATGTGGTCTTCCTTCATAAAATTCCACGATTTTTTCGTTTAGTTTCTTGTCCGTGTCCAGATGTCCGTCCAGAAATGGTATGGATATTCAAGTTGTTAGAGATTTTCCTTCCCGATATCTTGGATTTCCAATGTTGCTGGTGGCTCTCCTTGAGCGATTTATTTATTTGAATTTGGTTCTTATTTAATAATTAAAATTTGATTTTTCTTTAATACTATAATTATTATTTCCACATTTATTAGTTGTGTTCTCTTTACTGGTCAGTTTAATCTGTCAAATCAAACCACGCTGCTATATTAGTTTATTGGGTTGTTGTAGGGGGAATGGGTGCGGAGAGTAGTAGCGGAGACAATGTAAATCAGAATTGATCTCCCATAATTGTAAGTGGGGAATGCAAATGATTTATGTATAAGAGTGTTTTTTCATAATAGTTATAAATGTTGTAATGCGGGGAATATTCTTCTCTTTTGTGTTGTAAACGCAGAGTACCCGAATGAACTGTTATACTTATGCGGAGGGGAATGTTCTTCACTGATTGTAAGTGAGTGAGAGAGTGAGTGTATATCACTAACTGATCCACTGAAGTAAGTGGGGAATGTATAAAAACAATTGTTAACTGCTGTTGTTACTGAGCAGTGCTTTGGTTGGTGAAGGCGGGGAACAATTCTTAACTGAGAGTTTAGTTGAGGGTATTTTGACACAGCCGGAGGGGAAATTTTTTGGGATATCTACTCATTGATATTAGTTGGGGAATTTTAATGGAGAGCAGAGTATGTTTGAGAGTACAGGAGGGGAATGTATGTTAGGAACAAATCAAGTTCGGAGAGTCTAAGTAGGGTAATTAACTGGGGAACTAAGATTTTTTGAGAGGTTAGGTGGAGAAATTAAGTTGAGAGTAACTTAAGTTACATGAAGCGAATATGTAATAGAATAAGTAATTTTTGTAATGTTTCATGTAATTTGTAATGTTACCTCAAGATTTTAACGGAGTTCGTTCAATTTTCTCAAATATTTAATGCAAAATATTACTGAGAGTAGAGTAGGTTTTATGGAGAATAAATAAATGTTAGTGTTGATGACTTCTAAAAAAGATTTTACGCGTATTTTAATGTATTTTTTTTCTTTTTGAAGATTTCGATCTTTTATAGCACAGAGTTAATTTATGTTGGGATTTAATTTAAGATTTTTTTTTTGTTTTAAGTGACAAACGATTTGGTTTTTATTAGGTAAGAAACGAACTTGTTACGTAACGAAATTGTTATGTAACGAACTTGTGGTATAACGAACTTGTTAGGTATAGGACTGTGAAAATCTGTATGTTTTATTCACTCACGGATAGCACTTTCTCCGATAATGGTGGAAAAACGTACCTGATTCCTTTCTGCTTGTAATAGAATTTGGATGAAAATACTGATGAGCTCCTTTCAGGGTTTTCCGATCCGGTTCGCAAGGACCATGTATATTTCTGGGGATAATTTCGGATATGAAATGGTGTGGAATATCGTCGTATTGGAAATGCTAGAAATCGGCTTCCTAAAAGAATATATTTCGGGAAATATTACTCCGTAATATTTTCACCCAATTCACGGAATATGGAACGAAATGTAAGCAGAAAAGGACACGGAATAATGTAGAAATGGTAACCAGGATGTTGTAGTAGAAATATCTTACCAATAGAAATGTTGTGTAAGTAAAGCAATACTGCGTAATTTTCAAAGAGAGAATTCAACTTTATTCTTTAGATGTTGTAACGAGAGTGACTCAACGTTTTAGTTTTCGTGGTTACAGGAGTGAGCCAGCGTGACTTAACGTAACTATCGTTAACTTATTAAAGTATCGTTAACATTTTCTTAAACACTAAGAGACCTCTGTATGTAGAGGTTTAACAGGGTTCGGAAAAAGAATTTCACGTGAACATACCTTATACCAAAAAAATATATTTTTGTTACATAACAGTAAAATACTTAAATTTTTGGGGTACAATGTGGTTTTTTGATCTATTTAGGGTACCTAGACACGTTCAGATTGTATTGATATGTTCACAAGAGTTGTTCAGATTTACGTTGGCTACAATTTTGCCAAACATTGTTAGCGAAAAATTAAGAGCCCCTGAAATTTATGCTGAAAAAAGTGAAAAAAAAAATATTTTTCCTATACTTTTTCAAAAAAAAAGTACCGGAAAAAATTGTTTTCGCAAAAAATGTTAAGAAACTTTGTTCAGCATATTCTTAGCTACATTATTACCAAATATAGTTAAGCGGTATCACCAAGGGGCCCACTAATTTTCAGAAACTTTGGAGGCCCATAAAAAAAATTGGTCACCAATTTCGCCAAGCCGAGTATAGGGTTATACTACCCTTTGATAGTAGAATCGAAGCTATACTATCAAGTCCGTGTATTTTTTTTCGCTGTTGCACAGTGTAATGAATTGGCATGTTGAGAGGATCTAACAGATTGATCGGACCTAATCTTTACTACTTTTTTGAGTTCACGGTATGAATTCAAGATTATTCAAAGGAATTTGCGTTAGAAACATATCAGTTAATCAGTTTGCAATTTTAACTATTCGTACACATTTGAATGCATGATCTACTTCATGCTCTATATTCAATAATTGAAAGCAGTATTGGATTATAGTGGATTTTTTATATAGATTTACTATTTCACCTTCACGTCAATTTCCGATAGTCACAATCTAACGAGCGATTTAATTTAAATTTTATTTGGATAACAAAATTCTCAAAAATCTTACAAAATGATCGGCTTTAATCACGTTATTAATTTATAATAGCTATTTGAATATTGAGACATTTTGCTATTACACCGTGCGACAAAATTTACACTATGCAACAAAAAAATTTTTTTTTGTGTCCTAGACCTAAAAATAATTTTTTTGTATAGATTGTGGCATACTGTTATATAAAATCAAAACCAAAAATTTTTTTATGGATAATTTTTTTTTTAAAAAATTTTTATTAAAAATACTATTATCGTCGAAGGTTCCCTTAGTATTTGCACTATAATTTTTGGAGTGTATGCCCGATCTGGTCGACGTATACGTTAAATTGAAGCTATTAATGTGGGCTACCAATGTTGGAAATGTCTCTTTCACTTAGAAACAGTGGTTTAGTAACAGTCATTAAACAAATTGGAAAAAGTAGATTTTTTTCAAAAAAAAAAAAAATCCTGAGACAAGAAAAACATACAAAATATAAAAAAATCTAAAACAAATATTTTATTTTATTTTTTAAAAGTTTGCATCCTAGCGAAGAATGTAGATAAATGTAGAAATTATAGCCCTTTTCATCAGTTTCCATATTTTAGGCCCATCAAAAACTCCGATTTCGATCTTTTATAGCACAGAGTTAATTTATGTTGGGATTTAATTTAAGATTTTTTTTTTTGTTTTAAGTGACAAACGATTTGGTTTTTATTAGGTAAGAAACGAACTTGTTACGTAACGAAATTGTTATGTAACGAACTTGTGGTATAACGAACTTGTTAGGTATAGGACTGTGAAAATCTGTATGTTTTATTCACTCACGGATAGCACTTTTTCCGATAATGGTGGAAAAACGTACCTGATTCCTTTCTGCTTGTAATAGAATTTGGATGAAAATACTGATGAGCTCCTTTCAGGGTTTTCCGATCCGGTTCGCAAGGACCATGTATATTTCTGGGGATAATTTCGGATATGAAATGGTGTGGAATATCGTCGTATTGGAAATGCTAGAAATCGGCTTCCTAAAAGAATATATTTCGGGAAATATTACTCCGTAATATTTTCACCCAATTCACGGAATATGGAACGAAATGTAAGCAGAAAAGGACACGGAATAATGTAGAAATGGTAACCAGGATGTTGTAGTAGAAATATCTTACCAATAGAAATGTTGTGTACTTTATTCTTTAGATGTTGTAACGAGAGTGACTCAACGTTTTAGTTTTCGTGGTTACAGGAGTGAGCCAGCGTGACTTAACGTAACTATCGTTAACTTTTTAAAGTATCGTTAACATTATCTTAAACACTAAGAGACCTCTGTATGTAGAGGTTTAACAGGGTTCGGAAAAAGAATTTCACGTGAACATACCTTATACCAAAAAAATATATTTTTGTTACATAACAGTAAAATACTTAAATTTTTGGGGTACAATGTGGTTTTTTGATCTATTTAGGGTACCTAGACACGTTCAGATTGTATTGATATGTTCACAAGAGTTGTTCAGATTTACGTTGGCTACAATTTTGCCAAACATTGTTAGCGAAAAATTAAGAGCCCCTGAAATTTATGCTGAAAAAAGTGAAAAAAAAAATATTTTTCCTATACTTTTTCAAAAAAAAAGTACCGGAAAAAATTGTTTTCGCAAAAAATGTTAAGAAACTTTGTTCAGCATATTCTTAGCTACATTATTACCAAATATAGTTAAGCGGTATCACCAAGGGGCCCACTAATTTTCAGAAACTTTGGAGGCCCATAAAAAAAATTGGTCACCAATTTCGCCAAGCCGAGTATAGGGTTATACTACCCTTTGATAGTAGAATCGAAGCTATACTATCAAGTCCGTGTATTTTTTTTCGCTGTTGCACAGTGTAATGAATTGGCATGTTGAGAGGATCTAACAGATTGATCGGACCTAATCTTTACTACTTTTTTGAGTTCACGGTATGAATTCAAGATTATTCAAAGGAATTTGCGTTAGAAACATATCAGTTAATCAGATTGCAATTTTAACTATTCGTACACATTTGAATGCATGATCTACTTCATGCTCTATATTCAATAATTGAAAGCAGTATTGGATTATAGTGGATTTTTTATATAGATTTACTATTTCACCTTCACGTCAATTTCCGATAGTCACAATCTAACGAGCGATTTAATTTAAATTTTATTTGGATAACAAAATTCTCAAAAATCTTACAAAATGATCGGCTTTAATCACGTTATTAATTTATAATAGCTATTTGAATATTGAGACATTTTGCTATTACACCGTGCGACAAAATTTACACTATGCAACAAAAAAATTTTTTTTTGTGTCCTAGACCTAAAAATAATTTTTTTGTATAGATTGTGGCATACTGTTATATAAAATCAAAACCAAAAATTTTCTTATGGATAATTTTTTTTTTAAAAAATTTTTATTAAAAATACTATTATCGTCGAAGGTTCCCTTAGTATTTGCACTATAATTTTTGGAGTGTATGCCCGATCTGGTCGACGTATACGTTAAATTGAAGCTATTAATGTGGGCTACCAATGTTGGAAATGTCTCTTTCACTTAGAAACAGTGGTTTAGTAACAGTCATTAAACAAATTGGAAAAAGTAGATTTTTTTCAAAAAAAAAAAAAAATCCTGAGACAAGAAAAACATACAAAATATAAAAAAATCTAAAACAAATATTTTATTTTATTTTTTAAAAGTTTGCATCCTAGCGAAGAATGTAGATAAATGTAGAAATTATAGCCCTTTTCATCAGTTTCCATATTTTAGGCCCATCAAAAACTCCTTCGATTTTTTGAAAAGAAAAACTTTTAAATAAACTTTTTAAATATGAGAGTGAATTGCCATTTTTTCTTAAGGCTTTTACAAAATTTTTAAAGAGCCCCAGCTTAATATGCTGTGGTGGCAAAATATCGGCTATCCCAGAGGCATAACATACCAACTACTTTTAAATCGCAACAAATTTTCCAGTCATGTTCATATTTTATGTATTTTATCAATTTAGCCATTGTTTCGCATGATTCCTTAGTGTTGACAGCATGAGCAATGGGAATCGACGGTTTCGGAATTCCGTTATGTAAAAGTACTGCTTTCAAACTTTCTTTGCTGCTGTCAACAAGTAACCGCCATTCCTTTGAATTGTATGTTTGATTAAGTTCCTCGAACAATCCGGGAATGTCCTTGCAAAAATATCTGTTATCCACAGTTGAATAAAATTGTTTGTAAGGTACGGACTCTATAATATGATATGTTAACATCTGGGGCCAAAATATTGTACTGTTTCATCCCAGATGCAAGTAGTTCTGCCCTGTCTTTGGTCAGTTCCAAATATCTCACTAGATCAATGAGTTGAAACTGAGTTAAAAGCGACGTCTTCTGACTCAAACTTGAATCGCTCAGAGTTGAGTACTCAGTTGAACTTGATGATGTTTCCGTAGCTGTTAGCTATACTTGGACACTTCCTACTTCAATCTATTAACTTAGACAAACATAGCAGTCCGTATCGTGAATGAATGGTTGTCTCCAAATCATTGGCATTCCAAATTGCACGTGAAGTCTAAAATTAAAACGTTTTATTCCACAAAACATTGTAATACATTAATTTTAAAGTACTTACCGCATTCTTCCACTAGTCCATCGAGTAAGATTTACATGGCACGAATTACACAAAATACTAGGTGTTCACGGTTCGTTCATATTTTTAACTCGTATACCAAAATATTACACATATATTTCTTCTATTATTTTACTAAACGCACGTCGATTTTTTTAGTTACATATTTTCCGCAGATGTAGCGGAAATTGTCGGGATCATTTACACATTGAAAAGTTCTTTGCCTTTTACTCATACTTCGAAATATAACTTTTTAATATTTTTCATAAAATCGACTTATCTCTTAGGCGCTGAATTACACTAATTTATTAATAAGAAATTTGATTTATTAATTCCGGGTTTAAGGTTCATAAGTTGCAGTACCTGTAGCTGAAATATAGTTTGTTTCGAAAGTAGACACCCAATATTTTAGACTGCCCCGTACTACTTTGTATTGTGTACATATAATTTTACTACCTGTATATACGACTGGGATGTCCATGCCCCTAAAAGGCGTAACTGTATGGAAACCTCATAAATAAAAAGCCACAAATATTGTTGAATGACCCTCTATCTGAGCGGATCTCATCCAATATAGCTCTCACATTGCATACCATGCTTTATGGAGGGTTACGAACGGCCATAAAACCTCGTCCTCTTTATAATTTTATAATGTCTGACATCAATCCTCATAAAATAAAATGTAAGTGCAATGTCTCTTATATGTCTCTCACATATGGCGAATTCAATATAAGCAAAAATATCATTTAAAAACGAAAAAATATGAAACAAGATTTTTTGAATTTCCCTAACATTTACAAAATGGCTCATAACTTTTACATCTAGCATTTTTCAAATAGGCACTGTTTTCTTCGTTAGTAGTAAAAATGTGATACAATTTTTTTTCGATTTTTTTTACGACTGTTACTAAACCGAAGATTCTACGTGAAAGCGATATTAGGCATATACTTGAAAAATTGTGGTCCAAATACTGAATGTACTTTCCATGAAAGCTGGAATTTAAAAAAAATTTACCATAAACATTTTTTTAAATATTTTTTTTCGTGTTTGTGACACCTAATTGCACCAGAAACTGTTATCCGCATCCCTTGGACAAAAATTTTGTTGCATAGTGTTATTATTCATGGAAATGTCGATATAATTTTGAAAGCTGATAATTATTATTTAATTATTTATTAATAGATATTTACATTAGTTCATTTAAATTCAATATAATTAGGTATATTTCATATACGTACATTAAGTACGTCCCTTAAGTACGTCCCTTAAGTCCCTTTTTGGCTTAACTTTATTTGTTGTAAGCCAGAATGGCACATTTCTAGTTTATAACTCCAAAGAAAAAAATACAATTAATATTGAAAATATTTATGTATAACGTTAAATCTTTCTATATTTAAGCTATACTACAATATATTTGTACAAAGATGATAAATTTAATCCATTTAATATTTCAAGCACTTCGTAAATACTAAGACAATTTTTACCAAACTATGTAAATCTAAAATGTTTGTATATAGGACAGACACAAATTAAATGGAAAGTATTTTTCGCAGAATCCAAATTACATACAGAGTAAATACCCACAGAGTTTGAAATAAAAGCTCTAGCATTTAAATCGAGCAGTCCACATCTCGCTCTAATCAAAAGCCTTGTAGCACGCGATGAAAACTCATTAGTCAATGGAAGCACTGCATCATAATTGACTTTGGGATAGGTTACGCTCCCATGCTTTCAGCGCGTTCAGTATAGGGTTCCATTCCAGACAGATAGCAACATTTGTAATTTCTAGAGAAAATTGTATCTAATAGCAGAGTTTTGAGTATTGATTGCCCAGCAAATATTTCGTATTATGATTTCTTCAGCCAATGTACGAGGTAATCTATACTGTCCCATTTTTAATACTTTGAGATGAACAGTGAGTATCTGTTCAAGTGCTTTTGAGCACTTAATTTAATTTTGTACACACAATTTGATGCAAATGCTTTGATCTGTTTTTTTTACAGTAGAAAATCGCCGAACAAGCAAAACACGTCTATATGTTATGTCTCTCACAAACAAACTCAACTAAGAACATATGTTCGAGACAAATGTGCCAACAAAACAAAAAACGCTAATCAAATTTCAAAATTAATATTTTCTATTGAACAGACCCCGGGTTCAAATCTAGACGGTCGAGCCCAGTCATATGCTATTTTTTGAACCGTTTCGACCCTTCTACAAAGTATATCTCACCAACAAAAATGGCTGCCAGCCACCCTAACCTAAACCTAACTAGGTTCCAACGACCTATACTATACTACACATTCAACCGATAGAAATCCGTTTGAAGTATGAGGCGGCTCTCACAGAAAGACAAGTGATGGATAATTCGAGACCACAAGTCGTACCATCAACAGATATTAGAATCACAGTTCAGCCACATTCCAACAACGGAAGTCTCTGACCGCATTGCTGAAGTAGGCTTGTAGCGAACTGTGAATCAGTTGTGCTAGACAGACACTCCTGGTTGAACGGTAACGTACCGCATATGTCCGTGGGAACCCGCTGCTACTCAGATGGATCCCAAGTTGGGGGACCTCCCAGACCATTACACGGTACTTCAAGCCGAAGTTTGAGCAATCCCAGAGTGTGTAAACTTGTTCAGTAACACCACAAAGCATAAAGGCTCTAACATCTTTACAGATAGCTTAATGGCGAACAAATCAATAACGCCAGAAAGGTTCAAATCCATAACTGTATTTAACTGTATATGTTTAATTACTATATTTTTTGAGTGACATTACTCATCGGAGTGATTGAAAATGAACGGGAAAATAGTTTGGCAGTAAACGTGGAAAATTCGAAACCTTTTGATGATACGGAGAATGATTTAAAGCACTGGACAGTGATGGCTCACAAAATTGTATAAGATAGCGCAACAGGGGGAGAAACTACAAAGTTGCTTTTGGGTAACCCAAATGAGAAGAATGTAAGTAGTTTAGTGAAACGAATCAAGATCGAGACTAGTAAGATGATGCGTATTCTAACGCGACACCCAAGCTTACAAGTACTTCAGCACATCATAGGCCAATCAGATTGTGACGAATGCGAGGTGGTATGTAATAAAGTCCAGGGAAATAACGTCCATGAATGTAGTGGACATGGAATATAACATTTATTCTTTAAGCGACAAACTATACGTAATTACTTTCGTGTTATCGAACTTTTCAATGCCGGCTACGCGGGCCAATGTGTATTTGGGTGGGCGGCCTTCGGCAGGGGTTAATCATTTTCTCCTCTGGGGTATGTCCAATGACGGCTACGCGGACAAAGTGTCTGCGTGGATAAAGTTCATGGACTTTGTGAAACTTTTGAAAGTGTCATTAGACCATGGGCCTTATGTCACTATTTTTGGGGCCATAAGGTCGATGGACGTTTTGACATTGGACGATGTGACATGCCACCAATGCAGAGCATGCTGGGAAAACATCGAAACGATGCCCAGCTTTCGCACATGCAAGATCCCGATACTTCTGGTCCGAGACATTACCTGATCTGACTCAGCTCAGAGGATATCATTGGAATATACTAAGGAAATTCGTGTTTATTATAGATTAACTCTTGAGGGTTATAAAAGATCAGAAATAAGAAGCGCACAACAGTGGATCACTGGCTTGTGTATGTCCATGGAGAAGAGACATTAGAACGTTTCCTCTCTTTCAACCAAACTTAACCTTAATAATAAAAAGTAGCTGTTATTTAAATATGATTTTATCTTTTGCATTCCAATAGTTCAAATCTGGAGTATTACTGGTTTTATAAAGAAATGTTGAATGTTTGTTATCTGTTTCCGCACTAACATCGTTTAAGGAGTAAATAATTTTGAAACCAGGCTTATAGCTCAATTAGTGTTAAAATCAATGAGATACTCAACTTTTATCAATGCTGAATTATTTTATTTTTATGCTGAATTTATTTAAGACACACTTAGGTATTTTTGCCAACTTACCGACAATATCTGATATATGTGATTTTTATCCTTTTCTTAGATGCTAATTGCGCTATCTGGTTATATGACGGGGTATAATGGGACTTTTCCCTTTGAGAAGCCAGGTGATAAATATAACGGTGCACATTATGAAGGGATGCGATACGTAAGTAATAATATAAAATTATTTATGTATACATAGTACATTTTATTTTATTATTTGTTACCTCTGCATTTTACAATTCCACATTATATATTTATATTTACATTATACAACATCTTAAAACGCTGCATCTAAACACTATGTTGTATTTAATGGTTGGTCTATTTAGATCTCTTAATTTTAAATTAAACACTTAAAACCGAAAAAAAAATCTCTGACATTTACTTTTTAAGTAAAATTTCAGTGAAATATTGGCCGCGAATACGCTGTAGGCTGCCCATTCGCAATTCATCTTTTCGATCACTCTTTCCAGCATGATTATTCAATGACCGCTGATTCCACCAGACCATAAACCTCATCAAAAGTTAATTTTTGGGAATCTTTTTGGGGTCAGAGTGATCAATCCCGGGTTTAAGAATACTGGCCACCGGCCCAAAATCACGAATTTCGAACAACCGGTGCAACCGATGTTTCTGTCTGTTTTCACCGTTTTTTTATTATCACTAAAATATAAAAAAGTATGTACAATTACATATATCAAATATCACAAAATGTATATAGTCTGTATGTATGTTAAGATACGAGGTCCGGGTAATAAGTCCGTAACTTTTTAAATGAAGCACAGGTTTTTGGATAAAAAATCTTCTTATTTTTCAACGTAGTCTCCATTAAGCTCTATACAAATTGGCGAACGTTTATCCAATTTATTTATCGGTCCCAAAAAATATGATTTTTTGAGGCCATCAAAATAGGTATTTGTTGTGAGATGATTTCATCTTTGAAGACCAATCTCTTTCTGCCTAGCCATTTCTTTAGGTTTCACTACGGCACTCAGTAAATCACTTTTTATCCAGTGAAATTGATGGTGCAGAGTCCACATAGTATTTATCAAGCCAAGGTTGCTGATCAGTCGTAGTGAACGGACGTGTTTAGCACAGAGCGGATAGTTAAAATCTATTACGCAGTACCTATTACGCAATCGAAAAAAATCTGTACAAAGTCTGGAAGGCCTACATCGTAGTACCTATTACGGGCTAATACAGACAAAAAAATTCGTTGACGGGTATGCCTTCGCGTTCCGATGGAGCGGGGTTCCCCAATCGTCCTACTGTCCGTCCGTTGGTCTTGGCCACCACACCAAACATGGTGGAAATTTCCCCCCAGTACTCACAACAGGTGGTACGGTGAGGGAAAAACGTCATGTCCGACCGTCAAAACGGAAGCACAATGAGTACCGAATAGCGCTCAGAGTTTTGACGAAGTTGGAGGCTGTTGAGGTTTCGGCTCTTACCGAAAAACAAAAAGAGTCACTTACCTGGGCTAAAGGCGTCATAGATGCTTCTAAGGCCAATCAGCCGGTTGAAAGAGCCACAAATTCAGCTGTGTTAACGGCTAATAAAGTCAAAAGAATCAGATCACCTGATTAACCCTTGCCTTCGAAAAAGGCAAGAGGCCCTAATGTCACCATCAACAGGACACTCACCAAGCCCTTCAATGAAGTGGCGAAGGAGAGTCTAGCGATGGCCGTTATAGACAGAGGTAATGAGGATGGATCCATCCTCAAGGACAAATGGAGCCATGTGCAATCAGCCATTATGGCTCAATACCTCGATGTCCGTAGAGAAATGCCTGGCACACCACCAATCTGCAACGATGCAGGATGGCATCAGGGGAGAGTAAAGCTCTTATATTTCGGTGATGCCAGATCAGTAGACCTGTATAAGGCTGCTCTGAGTGGAGCGGGTGAGGGTGCCCAGTTGGATGTTGTTGTTACAGAAGAGCCCTCCAACCTGGCTGACATATTAGAAATAATAAAAGATTCCAATCCTGGACTGCCCGCCCATAATTGGAGAATCAGCAAGGTGGGTGAGGCGGATGGTAAAAAGGGCAATTTGATCCTTAACACTGAATCCACCTCCCATATACAACGTGCAAGTGCAACCCTACAGTATGGCTTCGAGACTATACAAGGTATACAAGCAGGATATAGCTCCCACTGCGGAATGTGAGTCGTCCACCGTGGTTTATTATTTCTGGTGACTCCAACTCTAACAGCAGATCTGTAACGTCCTAATCTGAGGACGAAAGCTGTACTTCTGTCACAGAGGGGCTGAGGGGAGTCTCCGGACTCTTTGACGCATCTGGCGGGAACACGCTTATCGATGATACGGACGAAGAGTTCGATAACACCCTTGTCGGGGTGGATGTTAATCTGTCAATTACCAATGATGGTAAGAATTTTACAGGTTAACCTCCATCACGCTAAAGCAGCCTCAGCGGCTCTATTGCTGCGCCTGTCCACAGGTGCAGTAGACATCGTCCTGATACAGGAGCCCTACGCAGTGGGAGGAAGGGTGTGCGGTATCAGGACACCCAACTTTAAACTGCTTGTGGCCAACTGTGAAGGCACTCCAAGAACATGCATTTTGGCCAGGAAAGATCTAAGTATCTTTCTCCTGGCTAATTTAAGTGGTAAAGACCAAACATCTGCTAGTCTGGAGATCGGTAATCGCATATATTGGGTGGTCTCCAGTTACTTGCCTTATGAAGCTGTAGTACCGACTGCTCTATTCAGGGAAGTAGTAGAAGAAGCAACGTCTGACGAGGTCGAGCTGATTATTGGCGCAGACACGAACGCTCATCATACTGTCTGGGGTAGTACGGATATAAACAGTAGGGGTGATTCGCTTCTTGACTTTATTCTAACTACCAACCTAAGTATTTGTAACATAGCTAATAAACCGACCTTTACAATTAAAGACAGACAATAAGTACTAGACGTAACGTTTGCTACTGACCGGCTGTCAGACAAAATTATTGGTTGGAATGTACTGGACGACCACTCGTTCTCAGATCACCATTATTTATTTATAGTTCAAACTCGCTGAAAAAGCTCCTAAACCTGCCGTCCACAGAAATGTGAGAAAGACAAAGTGGCACCTGTATGAAAAGAATTTCAAGAAAGTCCTCAACTCCAAACTTCTGTACGAACCGAATGACAAAGCCGGTCTGGATAATCTGGTCGAGCATATCACCCCATCATTCAATAGTTCCCTTTAAGAAGCCTGTCCAAAAACAAGGTACAAGGGTAAAACTAAACCCCAATGGTGGACTTCTGAGCTAACGGCTATGAAAAAGACCTTCAACAAGGCTAAATCTACTGGGGTCGTTAATGTTTGGGATGCCTATAAAGAGCAACTCAAGATCTATAAGAAGGAGCTGAGAAAGGCGCAAAGACGCTCTTGGTATATCTTCTGTGGCGAAATGGAAAAGGTCTCCGGCGCCGCAAGGCTGAGGAAAATACTATCAGCTTCACCATGTACAGTGGGTTACTTGCAGGATGAGGCAAATAATTGGACCAAAAACAGCGAGCAGTCGCTCAATGTACTGCTCGACACACATTTCCCGGGGAACTCTCTAACAGAACCAGAGGATCAGCAGAACCAACAAGAGTGCGAATGTACTGCGAGCGTCGCTAGCTTGTTGACTGAGAGATCCAGAATAAGCTGGGCTATTAATAGCTTTGAGCCCTTCAAGTCAGCTGGACCAGACGGCATCACTCCAGCAGAAAATGTTGAAGTACATTATCCCCTGGCTGGAGAAAATTTATGTAGGCTTTCATACATCCCGAATCGATGGAGGGATACCAAAGTGGTATTCATACCTAAAGCGGGGAAGATATCACACACTAGGCCAAAAGACTTCAGACCAATTAGCCTATCCTCCTTCCTATTGAAAGGTCTGGAAAGACTTTAGATTATTTCATTAGGGAAAACCTGGATACAAAACTCCTGTCGGTGAATAGAAATGCTTACAATAAGGGGAAGTCTACAGAATCAGCCCTGCACGAACTTGTGAGCACTATCGATTCGTCCCTGCATTTTGAAGAATTCACCATGGTGGCATTTCTTGACATAGAAGGGGCTTTTAACAACATTCACTCAGATGCAGTACATAATTGCGGCACTGTCACATCTAAAAGTTAACTCTAGTTTGATTAGACTACCCTCTGAGATAAGTCAAGTCTGGGAGGATATGTCTGGAAGATACTGAGAAAATTCGTGTCTAGTACCGATTTTCTGTAACTGACTTGACATTACATAGACATCATGTTTATGAGAGTAATTGTTAGCCCTATTGTGGTATAAAAAGATCATAAATAAGGAGCGCACAACAGTCCGAACCACTGGCTTAAGTGTATGTCCATGGACATGAGACGTTTAAACGTCACCTCTATTCAACCTAACCTATGTTAATGTCAAAGATATGCAATTAGAATTGTTAATTGGCAAGTGGATTGCAAATGGCATTTCTAATCACTTAAATGAAGTAGAAGTATTTGTTAATCTCTACAATTGTAACGATCCTCTCACCAGACCCTATTCCTTCTTGACCAATGCTACCAATTATTCCGGCTGTGCTCAGGGCTTGGGGGGAGGTTCTTGTCCAAAGGAATAGGCCTCAATCGGTTACAAAAGTATTTAAGTTATTTTGGTAGCTACATATATTAAAAGAAAAAGAGTAACGATGGTCATTGCCAATATAAAGGAAAACCCGCACTGAAAAAAGAATCTGAGGTGTTGAAGATCTTTCTCAGTTGTCGGTTTACCCACCCAACCATGCCGACTTTAACTATTTTTGTCAGCCCACAAAACATTTTATATGATCATGTCTTCAATTTCGTGGAACTACTATATAGCTTAACTAGAAAAAATTGCCATCATGCAAATCTCAATGTTTAAATATTATTCAGGTTTATTTTGTTTTATAAAAAAAATATGATATTTTCGTAGATGTTTATGTTTAGTACAGCGAGAAATTGTAAAGAATAATCAAAGTGTATAGTTTACAATATTCATTCAAATGTATTCTAGAATTAATTGGATCTTTATGTGATCGATGTTAAATTAAATGTAAGTAAATGTCCTATTGTATAAAGGTTTATTTGTACGAGTAAGTAGTGGAATAATTCTAATAAACTTAAAATATAAATTTAATAATACTTACAAGACAAAAGTTGAAGCTGCGTCGACAAGCGCTGTTGACCAAATTCAGCTGCATTAATTTCTATTCTTGGTTAAGATAAAATGAGATGAACAATTAAGAGAAAGCAAAATTTAAATAAAATTTACAAAACAGCATGCAGGAACGTAACTTAGGGTTCATCAGGATATTAAAATTAAGTTGTAATATGCGGTATTTTTTTTATCGCTGATTCCAATATATGGGTATTACAAAAACATCTCTGATTCTCTGGTTTGATTAGATCTCTCCTCTGGATGATGCAATTAATCCGCAGTTAAGTAATTGCAACCATATTATAGTTGATAAGAATTTCACAAGATTTTGATTGTTTTCTTTTGACTTTGCTTTAGCTTTTAATTATGCTTCGTTTTCTCTTGAATAATAGCCTTTCCTTATGTCGCAAAATTAAATTCTCTGGGTTATAGGAATTCACAGGATTCATCCCAAATACAAAGATGGAGACAGACCATGATCCTACCCTCGAGATATTTTAGTTTTCACAATTATCAAAATTATGTAGCGAATTAAGGGTCATGAAGTTGAAGGATATTTTTTTTTAAATCAATTTTCAGGTTTTCTCGTATTTTTAATGACTATCTATATTATTTTCGAATTTATTTTTATTTTTCCTTCTCTCCAAATCGAAAGTCAAAACTTTAATCCTCAAAAATGGTTTTTTGATATTCAAACCAAAACTTTTCTGACACCAAAAAAAAACATGATTCCTACCTTAGTTTTCAAAATTATACTTTTAAATATATGTAATCAGTAGATAACCTTCTATCTACTCTGATAGGCCCTCACAAATTCACACCACTCCTACACAAAAAAAAATTTACGTCCAGATGTCTTTAGCATGGTATATGCCCTTATTCGCACTATCAGAATCCTGAAGTTCATAATAAACATTCCCAACCTTGCGTATAACCTTTGCCATTTTCCCTACAGGAGCTAATTTCGAATTGAAACCATCCACTTTGGAACTTTGTACAAAGTTACGTCTTACCACTTCTTGTCCCACTTCATACTCCTTAGCACGAGACCTTAAATTGTATGTCCTTTCATTCTTCTTATAAGCCCTCTTCAAATGTTCTCGAATTGAATCCCTAACCAACGAAAATCCGTCTTGTCTCTCTATGTGTACATCAGTTTCTGCCAGTAGATTAAGCCTTCTCATTACTCCATAATCCTGACCATGAGTAATCATAGTTTGACCAAAAACTATTTCGTAAGGAGTCCTTCCCACGCTCTGATGATGGCTATTTCTTAGTGAACAATTCACGCTACCTATATACTGGTCCCATCCTCGCTGATCATCCCTCACGTAGGAACGTAGTGCCTCATTTATAACGCGATTGACCCTTTCACTGGCATTTGCCTGAGGACTGTATACAGCAGTCAAAGAATGTTTCACCCCAAACTCTTTCAAAAGATTAGCGAAGTCCTTGCTCCTAAATTGCGAACCATTATCGGTAACAATGACCTCCGGAACACCAAAGCAGTTAAAAATGTCCGAGCGTAAATAGTCAATTATGGGTTTTGTCGCAAATTTCTTCAAAGGTCTCAAAAAGGTGAATCTAGAAAAGTGATCCAAAATGATAAGAATTCCTATGTTTCCAGATTTCGTACGTGGTAATGGCCCAATGAGATCAATATATAACCTTTGAAAAGGTCTATCTGAGTTTATCATTTGTCCCATATGCGGTCTCACAAGATGTGTCGGTGTCTTCGATGTCTTACACAAATCACAATTCCGAATATAATTCTTTACGTCCTTCACTAAACCTGGCCAGTAAAAGTACCTCCTGATGCGCTCCAGCGTCCTCCCTACTCCTCCATGAGCGGCCTTCGGTATATCATGTGATGTATATATCACTTTCGACCTCAATTCCTCGGGTACCAACAGTTTCCACGAATCTGACTCCTCGAATTCCCCAGTTGAAAAGCATGTCCGTTTATATATAAACCTGTCCAAGACCCTGAAATCTGGAAATTGTGAACATGTATATTCCTCTCGCAATTTCCTGTATTGTTCACTCTCAAACGCCTTGGAATTTAGATCAATGGATGGTAAATTCTCTAGTTCAATCGTTTCAACAACAGTATCCCCCTCATGGACTCTTGATAAAGTATCAGGTACCACATTATATTTCCCTTTCCTATGTTCAATATTAAAATTGAATCCTTGGAGTTTCAAAGACCACCTCGCTAAGCGCCCTGACAGATCCTTCTGGCTCATGAGCCATTTCAGGCTTGCGTGATCTGTGATCACTTTGAACTCCTGCCCTTCAATATATGACCTATACTTCGCCATTACAACGGCCAAGCATTCCAACTCTGTAATAGTGTAATTCCGTTGACTTTTATTCAATTTATGAGACATGAATGCTATCGGCCTTTCGTTTCCCTCGTCGTCCGCTTGCGCCAACACTGCACCTATTACACGTGCTAGCATCACATTGCAAAATGAAAGGTCTTTCGTAGTTTGGATTTACCAAAACAGGAGCCGAAGTCAGCCTTTCCTTCAACAACTCAAAAGCTCGTTGTGCCTCCTCATTCCACACAAACGTCTTTTTCCTGGCTAGGAGTTCAGTTAAAGGAAATGTAATGGTCGAATATCCCTCAATAAATCGACGATACCAACCCGTCATTCCTAAGAATCGTCGAACCTGTTTAATTGACTTCGGAATCGGCAACTCTCTTATCGCTCGGACCTTATCCTCATCTACTTGCAACGTACCGTTTCCCACCACATATCCCAAGTACTTAACTTTATTCAAAGCAAAACAGCTTTTCCTAACATTTATTGTCAATCCCGCTTTGCGCAATTGTGATGCCACTTCTACCAAGTGTGCCAAGTGGTCCTTAAAGTTTTGAGACACTACCAAGAGATCATCTTAGTAAACGAATACATTGGTCTTTAAATTGTAGGGTATCACAATATCCATTAGTCGACATAGCGATTGAGGGGCATTACATAGCCCAAAAGGCATTCTAGTAAATTGGTAGAGAGGTCTGTTAGGTACCGTAAAAGCCGTCTTCTGTTTCGAATCTTCACTTAATTTGATCTGCCAAAAGGCATCCTTTAGATCAATTTTCGATATACAATGAACATGTGGCAGCCTTGCAAGGATCCCGTCTATATTAGGAATAGGATAGGCGTCCTTCCTCGTAACCGAGTTCAACCGTCTACTATCCAAACACATACGAACCTTGCCGGGCCTAATAACGACTACTGTAGGAGAAGACCATGGTGAACTAGGTGCCTCTTCAATCACCCCTAGTGACAGCATGCGATCCAATTCGCCCGAAAGTTGTTTCTCAATAGCTGGGGATATTGGATAATATCTCTGCTTTATAGGTTTCGCATCGCCGGTATCTATATGGTGTTCTATCAAATCGGTGCAACCCAATCCTTCTATCTCAGAATTTGGAAAAATAGCTATAACCGAATCCAAACTTCGTGCCTGCCCATCTGTCAATGCGATCCTGTCCGGATCTTCCCCACCAATATCAACGCTATCTATACACGGTGTCGAAATTGTCAGCCCAAACACCTTCCAAAAATCATATCCACATATGACATCCTGACATATCGAGGGTACTACTAAGAATTCGAAAGATACTATTGAATTTCTAAACTCAACATCCAACTCTATCGTTCCCAAAACCACTTGTCTCTGTCCATCTGCAGTTTTAACATTCCCGATGCACCTCCTAAACTCTGGTCTTTCCTGTACATTCTTTCCCAAATGACCTCCTACTACACTTCTATTAGCTCCGCTATCTAGTAAAGCAAAGTAAAAAGTATCCGCAATGCTAATTTTTATATATGGCCTGTTATCAGATCCATTATTCACAATAGATGATATTGTACACTTCTTGTATTTCCTAAGCCTCTTATAATAACCATTAATTCTCTTGGCCGATCTATTTTTCCTAACAGTGTGTATATAAATTTTCCTTTCTCTAATTTTCCTGTAATCTTCTAAACGTTCATGTAAGGGTTTCTTAAGTGGATGAGTAATATTATTGGTGCTATCTTCAGTGGTATTTTCTAATTTAAATTTATCAGTTCCGGATGCCCGGTCTATTTCCTGCGGACATCCGACCTTTCGTTTCCCTGAATCTTTTTTGAACATTTCTGACAAGTCGGTTTGTAATTGTCAATCAAACCACAGCCATAGCAGAAGATCCTTCTCGGCTCCATACAATCCGTGAAAGAGTGGCCTACCTTGTCACAGTTCCAGCATTTCAGAACCCTTAGAGCACATAAGTCGTCATTATCAGATACATTTATTCCAACACCATTATCGTTCTCGTCCTCAACGATTTCTGCAACTCTAATCTTGCCTAATTTGGGTTCTTTAAGATGCACTTCCCGCATAAACTTCTCATGTTTCCGAACCTCCTTACGAAGTTGAGAAAGACCAGTAATATACAAATGAAGAAGTTCATGCCTAATTTCAGGCCTAAGATTTCTCATAATCGTTTCGCACAAATCAGAGTCTAACATAGGACGTCTCATTCTATTTGTCAAACACGAAATGATCTCCAGATAATCGTCTATATGCTCGCCACATTTCTGTTTACGACTACGAATGTCCTCCAAAATATCGAAATCACTATATCGTCCTTATACTGTCTCTTCAATGCGTCGGTCAATGACTGCCAGTCAAGATCATCAGTTTGTCGGTGGTACCTCCAAAACCATTCCAGAGCTTTACCCTCGAACAAGCTATGCGCATGTCGACATAGCAGTTGAAAATCCCCCTGTAAATTATTTGTAGTCAGTATACTCACACGGTAGATGAATTCTTCGACCGTCATGTCGTTGGAGTGGCCTGTGAATTTTATTCTCCAATTACGTATTATATTTAAAACCTTCTCTGTACCCAAAGTCTCCGAAGCTCGTTGAGCTGGTGGTTCATCGTCCTGTGCCCTTGGAGTAATTTCCCTCTCGAAAGCCCTTCTGTCCTGTCCACGAGTGTCCTGCGGCTGTCGCGCATTTCCGATGCCGATAGTACTCATATTCTGAACAAGAGATCTCACCTCGCCAGAAATCATACTCGCAATTTCCTCTCGCAGACTGCTAACTGACTGACTAATCATGACCTTTATTCGATCCTCATCTATCGTCGTCCTGGTCGCGCTATCACGATTCCCATCAATCGTCGTCCTGGTCGCGCTATCACGATTCCCATCAATCGTCGTCCTGTCTGCGTTATTACTACGAGTCCGTGACCTGGTAACCATCCCTCTGGCGTTCTCCTGCAAATTCCTTGTATTTGTTTGATCCATCTCTATTGTGAAACTGCAATTTGCAGGTTCCTCTAAACCCATCAAATTCAAATTTTCTCGACTTCTAGTTAACGGCATAATTCTAACGTATTACCGATATATAAATTCAAAAATTAATCTCCAAAATGTGTAAATGTAATATTAAAATTATAGTAACCGTACTTCCACTACTCTTGAAGACTTCCGCATTTAAAATGTTTTCCACTCGTATACTCATCAACTTTCCTTTATATCAACCATTTTTTTTAACACCATTACAGTACATGATGTTTTGTTGGTTAGCAGCCAATACTTTTTTCCAGTTTGCTAATTTCCAAACAAAATATCAGTACGGGAACTAAAATTATTCTCATAAAATCCAAAAATGTTAAGCAATGTAACGTGAGTAAAATACCGATTCGTTAAAACCATGTTTCAAAATCTCAAACGTTATCCCTTGCTTATACTAATCCACGCCAAATTTCATTTTAGGTTTGGTAACGGTACCGAAACTGAATTTCAGAACCAGAAATCCAATAGCCAAAAATGAATGTACATAAATACATAAACTTCCGAAATGTTTGCCATCGTTACGAATTTGTAGGGAAATATCAGATGATTTAAAGCATTTGATTTGCTCGCTCTCAGCACGAAAATCAAAATGTCTGATTTTATTACGTTCTAACTATTATTTTGATTCATACTGATTGTTTGAACCAGTAAGCTTTTTTACTGGCTATTTTGTTTGCGAAATAAAGCGAAAAAAACGACACGAAATTTTAATAATTTGCGAAAAATTCAACTTGTTTATTTGGCTTCTTGTTCTAAAGTAAATTCAATATGTTTTCGATATTATGCATTAGTCTAGTTTTGCAAGCATATCAACGATACATTATGTGCGTAGAGAGAGATAGGTGCCAAAAAAGTGCATAAGGAATACATATTTACAACCATATCAACGACACATAATGTACGTAACCAGATATGTGCGCCAAAAACTTAATGCAAATTGTTGGATAGACGCACATAACCACACGCACATGCATACATAAAGTGGACAACCAAACAGAGGACTTAGCAGCGATCATCTGTTTTCTCTGCTGAGAATGGCAAATATGCATGCATGTATGTGTGAATATGAGTGCATCTGCAAGAACGAGACGAAACGCGAAAGAGCGACATAAACGCAGCCAGCGCTCATAGGCATATATGCATTAAAAAGACAACATTAGACAAATATACACACTAATGTAAGACAAATGAACTGCAATATGAGCGCCGCTTAAACGTTCAAACGCGGTAAACGAATACATTAAATAAAGGGAATGCAATTTGACGCGAAGAAGAAGCAGGCCTTTGCTCCCAGCAGGGGCGGATCAGAAGGCCGCGGTTAACACTGATATTGCCCCACGTTGGGCGCCATTAAAATTTATGTAACGATCCTCTCACCAGACCCTATTCCTTCTTGACCAATGCTACCAATTATTCCGGCTGTGCTCAGGGCTTGGGGGGGTGTTCTTGTCCAAAGGAATGGGCCTCAATCGGTTACAAAAATATTTAAGTTATTTTGTTAGCTACATATATTAAAAGAAAAAGAGTAACGATGGTCATTGCCAATATAAAGGAAAACCCGCACTGAAAAAAGAATCTGAGGTGTTGAAGATCTTTCTCAGTTGTCGGTTTACCCACCCAACCATGCCGACTTTAACTATTTTTGTCAGCCCACAAAACATTTTATATGATCATGTCTTCAATTTCGTGGAACTACTATATAGCTTAACTAGAAAAAATTGCCATCATGCAAATCTCAATGTTTAAATATTATTCAGGTTTATTTTGTTTTATAAAAAAAAATATGATATTTTCGTAGATGTTGATGTTTAGTACAGCGAGAAATTGTAAAGAATAATCAAAGTGTATAGTTTACAATATTCATTCAAATGTATTCTAGAATTAATTGGATCTTTATGTGATCGATGTTAAATTAAATGTAAGTAAATGTCCTATTGTATAAAGGTTTATTTGTACGAGTAAGTAGTGGAATATTTCTAATAAACTTAAAATATAAATTTAATAATACTTACAAGACAAAAGTTGAAGCTGCGTCGACAAGCGCTTGTTGACCAAATTCAGCTGCATTAATTTCTATTCTTGGTTAAGATAAAATGAGATGAACAATTAAGAGAAAGCAAAATTTCAATAAAATTTACAAAACAGCATGCAGGAACGTAACTTAGGGTTCATCAGGATATTAAAATTAAGTTGTAATATGCGGTATTTTTTTTTATCGATGATTCCAATATATGGGTATTACAAAAACATCTCCGATTCTCTGGTTTGATTAGATCTCTCCTCTGGATGATGCAATTAATCCGCAGTTAAGTAATTGCAACCATATTATAGTTGATAAGAATTTCACAAGATTTTGATTGTTTTCTTTTGACTTTGCTTTAGCTTTTAATTATGCTTCGTTTTCTCTTGAATAATAGCCTTTCCTTATGTCGCAAAATTAAATTCTCTGGGTTATCGGAATTCACAGGATTCATCCCAAATACAAAGATGGAGACAGACCATGATCCTACCCTCGAGATATTTTAGTTTTCACAATTATCAAAATTATGTAGCGAATTAAGGGTCATGAAGTTGAAGGATATTTTTTTTAAATCAATTTTCAGGTTTTCTCGTATTTTTAATGACTATCTATATTATTTTCGAATTTATTTTTATTTTTCCTTCTCACCAAATCGAAAGTCAAAACTTCAATCCTCAAAAATTGTTTTTTGATATTCAAACCAAAACTTTTCTGACACCAAAAAAAAACATGATTCCTACCTTAGTTTTCAAAATTATACTTTTAAATATATGTAATCAGTAGATAACCTTCTATCTACTCTGATAGGCCCTCACACAATGTAGATATATTTTTGGTTTCTGAAACACACTTAACTTCTAGGTCTTTGCTTCGCATAAAGGGATATGACATAATAATGTCCAATCATCCGGATGATAGAGTCCACGGTGGATCTGCACTACTCATTAAATCGGGAGTAAAATGTGAAACTTTAGATGTTGTTTCAGAAAGCTATCTTTTCAAGCGGCTGGGGTGAAAATAATGTGTCAAAATAACAGCAAAGTTTCAATATATTCTTTCCTCCAAGATTCAGTGTGAACTGTGGCTTGTACGATAACTTTTTTAAAAATATCGGCTGTAAATTTATAAAGGGTCCGCAATCTAACGTTTTTTTTCAACTAGTGCTTATTTCGTGAATGGTAACACTTAGCTCATGTCTGATTTGACGGATAATTAGTTTTATCCTTCCGCTGAATGAATATGGTTGTGAATACGCTTGAACAACGCTGGGAAATATGCCGAAGAAGAAGATGCCGATTTTGCCAAAAAATCATCTTTTCAGATGAAGCTCATTTTGATCTTGCCGGGTATGTAAACAAGCAAAATTGTCGCATTTGGGGCACAGAAAACCCGCACGCATACATTGAAAAGCCGATACACCCAAAACGAGTCACTGTTTAGTGCGGATTTTGGTCCAGAGGCATAATTGGGCCATTTTTCTTCAAAAATGAGCAAGGAGTGGCCGTTACAGTCAATGGCGATCGTTATCGGACCATGTTGAACGAATTTTTGTTCACAAAAATTGAAGAGGAGGATATTGGCAACATTTGGTTTCAACAAGGCGCTACGTGCCACACAGCCGAAGCTACACTCGATGTTTTGCGCCCTGTTTTTGAAGATCGCATTATCAGCCGCAGAGCTGATGTCGTTTGGCCACCTCGGAGCTGCGATTTGACACCGTTGGACTATTATTTGTGGGGTGCCCTCAAAGATAAGTGTTACGCCGACAAGCCAGAGACAATTGACGCTTTAAAGGACAATATTCGTGAAGCCATTGGTGAAATACAGCTGCACACAATCGATAATGTGCTTAAAAATTGGACCGATCGTGTAGGCTACTGCATGGCCAGCCGAGGCAGCCATTTGAATGAAATTATTTTCCATTATTAACCGGAAGGTTGTACTTTCAAATAAAAAAAGAAATTTGAGAAAATATTCAGTAGGTTTTTTATAGCATTTTCAAAAAAAAAAAGTTATTTGGCGGACCCTTAAGTTGGCTGAGATTTTAACGCTAAGCGCGTTTGGTGTGGATCCAGACTAAATGGCCCTAAAAGAAAAACAATTATACGAGTATGTCACCAAAACAATTACATTACACTTTCTACAGGAACGCCTACATATTGGCCCGCCAATCTTGGAAAAATACCGGATTTATTGTTTTTTTGTCTGTTTTAGTATACCACAACAGTTACTTGACATTACTGCTTGTAACTACCTAAGCTCTGATCACACAACAATTCTGCTGAATTATAAATCAACACCATGTAATATGCGAAATAGCAAACCATTAATATCACCGAACACAGATATAAACAGTTTTCAGGATTGGATTTGTAGTCATATAAATCTCAACGTATCCCTTAAAACAGGAACTGAAATAAATGACGCTGTTGAGTCTTGTCAAACTGATTTATGAAGCTGCATTTCAATCTACACCGCCAGATGGTAGAAACAGCTTTTTAAATCGACACATTTCTCTTGTAATAAAGAACTTAATAAAAATAAAAAGACGACTGAGAATGTTTTGGCAAAGATCGCGTCTTCGAACCGACAAAACTAATTTTAACCGAGCAGCCCAGCATCTAAAAAAACGCTTAAGAGATACCAAAAGTGATTGTATCGGAAACTACCCCAAATACTCAGTCCCTCAAATAACAATGAGTACAACTTATTTAAGGCGAAACTGAATATTCCCATAAAAAGACCTGACGGATCCTGGTGCAGATTCGACCTTGAAACCGCCGAAGCTTATAAAGAATTCCTTGAGGATACATGTTGTTAGAGGAAATCGCATCGCTAATGATTTCCACAGGATTTTGAATAAAGAAGATATTGATTTCAAACAAACAATTTAAATTTAGGTTAACAATATTTCTTGTATTAAAATTCCTAAAATTACAAATTCACATTAGGAAATTGTTTACGAATGTTCAAAGGCATAACTCACTTTTTGGTATGTGTTCACGTCTCAACTTCCCGAGCTTGATCAATACCGGTCGCGTATTGACATCACTGGAATCCCCTCTACACCCCTCTTCGGAGACTTGTTTCGCTTAGTACGGATGTGTCAGAGTGCGTGTTGCCTACGGGCGGTGGTTGTTGTTTGGGCGCCTTGCTCTTCTTGGAGTCTTTCTCTCTCTATCCGCAAAATCTAAGTCGAAAACTTGTAACGAGCCTCTGCGTTCTTCATTTCTCGTTCTGCACTACGCTCGCGCACACAGGCCTTGTCGCCAACCAAACAGACTGTAATAACCCTACCTTCGATTTGAAAAGGCAAACAATAAAGACCCCCATTATTTATATTTAAATTATAAATTATTTATATTTAAAAATACTTCAATTCGTTTGTTTTATTTATTTTTTTCATTACCACACGAACCCCCCTTTTTTCATCCTTAGACCAACATTTTGGTCGTATCGGGCCGGAATAGAATTAGCATCGTTAATCACACACCCCTCATCCCTATCATCGCTAAACCATCACATCGCAATAACTTCATCATCATCTTAATCATAGTCATCTTCATCATCAGGTACGTAAACTCAGTTAAAAAGTGAGCACCGCGTTTTCTTTTTTGTTTTGCAATAATAAGTACAAGAACATAAATTGTTTTTCTGTGATACTAGTAGTTCAACACTAGGGACCTAAATTGGTCTATGTGAGCTTGTAAAAAAATACGGCTGCCATATACGGTGTTCGTATAGTGTTAACAATAAAAATAATTAATTTTCTTTACAAATCAATCCATTAATTCGTCGGCATTCGATTGGATTTTGCCAAATTCTTTCTAACGATCCTATACAGAGTCTATACCATCCTATCATTTAGATGTGTTGTTTTGGTATTTTTGTTTTTTCCCTTTCGTTCAATCGCCACTGTTTTGGTTGAGATTACAGCAACAACGTCGTTGCAGTCCGCGTTTCTAATCATCTAAGCGCCAATTTGAAGCCTCGGTCAATAACCGAAGTATTTAAGAACACCAACAATTGCATTTCGTTTATTTGTTTACCCGCGATTATATACATACACGTACATTCACACATAACACCATCCATCGGTTGACGTTTATTCTCGCTCCATTTGCTGTATCGTTTGCTTTGTTGTGATTGTTATTGAACAGCTGACGTGATTCATATCGTGTTTCCTACTATTGTGAGGCTTGTTGTGAATAGTCTTGAATGTCTGACGTTGGCACAGTGGCTCACGGGTAAAAATCGCGGATAAAGAAAAATAAATAATTTGAAAATTTTGAACTTCGGCAACAATTGATGTTTGTTGTACTACTATTTAGTACATTGTTCGGTACTATTCGACTCCGCGCATCCTACAGCCCGTTTGCTAACACATACACGTAAAAAAACATTGTATATATATTTTTTTGATTGAAAAAATATTTGAAATTTTGTGTACTATTTGAACGTGTTGTTTTTGCATTTTAATTTTCTAAGTCGCGTTTCGGCACCCACGGTCAACTCGCCATACATCAGTTTAAGAAAATAATTTTGTTGACATTCTCGTTTTCGGTCTTGCGAATTGTGTATATTTGGACACAAACGTGCTACATTCGGTTGATTTTTTGTACGTACTAGACCGGGAAATTACGTTCGGTACACCGCGAGAAATTTTTTAATTTGTTTATCTTATTTAGAATTTATTGATTTACTGTGCGCATATTTACTTTTGTTGTTTGCTATTTTGGAACGTTTGGTCATATTTTAAATTCAATTTTAATTAGTTAACTTTCAATTGAATTTAGTTCCGTTTTTGGCTTGAAATATACCGATTTTCGTCCCATTTTACTTATCTTCTTTAACATGCCGCTTACTCCCCTTGATTTTTTCATCAGCGCTTCGGAGGCTGTACTGAAATTTGATTGGTCTTTCCGTATTCTGAAGGAAGAACACTTCGATGTTTATGATCTTGAAGTTCGTTGTACAGAGTTAGATAATATGTGGTCTACATCGCGAGAAATGTTTCAGAAATGCCTGGACTATTTACTATTATCTCCATACGCGGGGAAAGATGGTATGGACTTGGTGAACACCAAGTACGACGTGTCTTATCAGACTTATATACAACGTCTCGCCACTATAAAAAGGAAGTTGTCCATTGTTCAAACGCTCTCGTAGAACATCTATGAGTTCGACTATAAGTGGTTCAATAGGGTAATTGGCACAACAACCTTTCGAGAACACGCGCATTCCTGACCCGTTGAACGATATGAGTACCACGCGTCTCGGGATATAAGTGCTCAAGTCGATTCTTCGAATAACTCAAATATGCGAAATATTACTAGGCACGCGGGCATAATTCAGCCAATTAGTGACGTCATGCACAATATTTCGATTTCGCCTTGTGACACATACTTTTTGAGGACGATTTTCATTTGTGGCCCACATTTCGGGACTTATTTATGGCGGTTTATGTAAACAACTTCCGTCTCAACGATATCGAACGACTTTGCCATTTGCGTTGAAAAACAAGCGGTGAGACCAGAGAAACTGTTGAGAAATTTCTCCTCACCCATCGTAGCTTCGATCTAGCTTGAAAAGCTTTGAAGTATGATAACAAGCGTATCCTGGTAAATAATCACCTCAAGCTTCTATTTGACCTTCCGATATTAGAAAGTGAGACAAGTTCGGGTTTGAAGACTTTGCAGCGTGGTATTAACGGGTGTCTATCGGCAATGGCCGTATATGACATTGTCACGGTCCAGTGGGATCCAATATTAGTATCTCTTTGTATCCAGAGATTGGATACTGTCGTGTCCTCGGTTCAAGAAGTTTCCCATCGATAAGAAATTTGCTGAAGTTAAGAAACAAGGTCATTGTCTCAATTGGTTTTCACGGGGTTATTCCGTTAAAGACTGCTCCAGCACTCATAATTGTAATGTGTGTAATGGAAGTTATCACACCCTCCTACACCGCCGTCATCGTTCTGCCCCTTCAACTGGTTCGTCGTCTAACTCTACTGCCTTATCTGTCTCGTCGCCTAGCTCTATGCCTGTTGTTAGTGGTACCTCTCCAAATCACAGATTAGATAATGCAGCTTCCACTTCAAATGCGGATTATCTCACCGGTATTTCATACCACCCATGATAGCAATGTGCTCTTGGGGACTGCCACCGTAAATATCATTCACTGGGGTATTACGTACCCTGCTCGAGCTCTCATTGACCCATCTGCCGAGAAATCCTAAATTACGGACCGCTTGCGAAAACGATTCGGAATTTCAACGCGTTCTATGAACGCTAGAGTTTCAGGCGTAAACTGTACTCTCCTTGGGAATTCAAGAGGAATTTGTTCTCTTGAAATCTCCTCCACCGCTCGTCTTAGAAACGGTAGCCCTCGTTCTTCCGAACATTTCTGCCAACTTGCCATCACCTTCTGTTGCTCCCAACCTCAGATCTCGTGTTCCCAGTTTTCGATTAGCTGATTCATTCGATGATGGTCCTGTAGATTTGCTACTTGGCGCGGATCTTTACCGCGAATTTTTTGTGTGTACCACCGCGGATTGTTCTCGAGTCACTACTGGCTCAGAACACCATATTTGGTTACATCCTAACTGGTTCACTAGCACCCGTCTTTCGTGAAATTCATGCTACAAGCACAGCTGTGGACTTCTCCCCTGGTAGTCGAATATCGAAGACAATATATATTTGCCTATCGTTAATTTAAACCTCTGTTCTGACAACCCGACTTGAATTCACGTAAGCTTTTGTTTATTACTTGCTAGTCTCACCGTATGAAATTTTCGTCGCACCTATCTATTTGAATTCGTTTGTAATTAGTTATCAATTCACCCCGATAATATAATTTCGTTGGTCACATTTCTGACATACCATTTGTTTTTTGCAAACGTTTGTAGCGCGTAAATGTACGACCTTAATTGAAATTGGAATTATCCTTAGAATTTGTTGCTCTCGTCTTTATACGAACTCGAGTCTTATTTTTTGAAACACTTGAAATCTTGAAGTTTGCATCTAGTTTCAGAATCTATTTAGCTAATAATGATCACGCCATCACCCGTAATTTTCGTCGGAGTCTTTATAAACTCAAACTAATTTTGAAATTATAATATTAATAATTTTATGAATTCCTTAATTAGCCATGAAATACGTATTGAATTGTTAAATGCTCACTTGTAACCATTTACTAATATAGTATATGTTGTAGTTGTAGATTATTTTACAACATCGTCGGATTTTGCAAGGTGGCCGGCAATGTTCACGTACGCAGCATTGTCTCAACTTCCCGAGCCTGATCAATAACTGTCACGTATTGACATCACTGGAATCCCCTCTACACGCCTTTTCGGAGACTTGATTCGCTTAGTACGGATGTGTTAGAGTGCGGGTTGCACACGGGCGGTGGTTGTTGTTTGGCCGCATTGCTAATCTTGGGGTCTTTCTCTCTCTTTCTATCCGCAAAATCTATGGTAGTCGAACACTTGTAACGAGCCTCTGCTTTCTCCATTTGTCGTTCTGCACTACGCTCGCCCACTTAGGCCTTGTCGCCAACCAAGCACACGGTAATAACCCTACCTTTGATTTGAAAAGACAAACAATAGAGATCCCCCATTATTTATATTTAAAAATACTTAAATTCGTTTCTTTTTATTTATTTTTTCATTACCACACGAACCCCCTTTTTTCACCCCTACACCAACAGTATGGAAACCACTAGAACATTAGTTTCTATAAAAATGTTATTTATACAAACAAGTTAATATAATTTTCAATGTGGAGAATTCATTATTCGTAGCGTCAGGTCAAGCTAAGTACCAATTTAGATTAATAAAACAATGACACCGTGTAATTGACGCAAGAAGCAAAAAACTCCGAAAATAAATTTGACATTTACAAAAGTAAGTATCGTTAAAAACTATTTAGCCTAGTACGACAAACTAAACACAATCTAGCAAGGTTTTCCAGTGGCGGTAACATTCTCCACCGTAGTATGACTGAAGAAAGAGTTACAAAGGCCCACAGATGTTGATCGTTGTGCAGAAGAGCTATAGGTTCAAAATGGGGACTACGTCCAAATATGACACACTGGCTTTACATGAGCGTGATTAGACCAATAATAACCTACGCCTCTGTAGTGTGGTGGACATCAATGGACAAAAAGTACAACGTAATACCATTGCAAAAAGTGCAACGTATGTGCTGTCTAGGCATAAGCGGGGCAATTAGAACCGCACCAACAAGAGCGTTGGAGACTATACTGCACATCCAACCAATAGATATCCGTATAAAATATGAGGCAGCCCTCACAGCAAGACGTCTGCAAGTGATGGGTGAATGGATAAATCGAGACCACAAGTCGTACCATCAGAAGATATTACAATCACTGGTCGGTCATATTCAAACAACGGAAATCTCCGACCACATTCCTGAAGTGCGGCTTACATCTACCTGTGATTCGTTCGTGCCAGACAGACGCTCCTGGGAAAACGGAACACTAGCTCATGCGCCAGTGGGAACCGGCTGCTACACTGATGGGTCCAGGCAAGGAGAAGGACGTGTCTGGAACTTTATATTGATGAACCAGAAGTCTTTACTTCCGCCTCCCAGACCATAACACAGTATTTCAAGCAGAAGTTCGAGCAATCACGGAGTGTGTTAACTGGCTCAGTAATACCACAAAGCCTAAATATGCCAACATATTCACAGATAGCCAAATGGCGATCAAAGCAATAACATCGGAAAAGGTCAAATCCAGAACAGTGTTAGACTGTAAAAGAACGATAAATAATTACTCAGTCCATGGTCAACTGCGTATTTTCTGGGTACCGGGACACAACGGAGTGATTGGAAATGAACGAGCAAACAGCTTGGCTTCAAAGGGCAGAGAACTTCGAGTAATAAAATTGGAAACCTTTCGAAGCCACGAAGGATGAGTTGAAGCACTGGGCAGTGATGGCTCACAAAACTGTGTGGAATAGTGAAACTGTAGGAGCAACTGCAAAGATACTGTGGGGTGACCCAAATGAGAAGAAAACCAGTAGTTTTCTGAAACTAAACAAGATCGAGATTAGTAAGATGATAAGTTTTCTAACGGGACACTCAAGCTGACAGGTCGCGTAGCCAATTTTACTTTAAGACCACACCACTATCGCTGCAATTTGACATCGGTTTGAGACCACTGGAGCTACCTACTAAAAAGTGATTAGGTGTCACTGCCTCCTCAATTTCATCACTGATAGGAACATATGCAAGCGGCCTAGAATTGATAATATTTTCAACGTCGATCAACATGCTTGCCAGCAATTCATCACTTGATGCTCTTGAGGGCATTATTTTCTATAAACCAGTTTTCACTGACCAGACCAATCATTCCCAAGCGCCTCCCATATGAGGAGAAGACAGTGGATTAAAATTCAATTTCGTTGTAGAAGTGGTGAACTTTTTAACAAACTCACTCAGGCCGACATCTGCGACTGCCTCCCGAAGTTCTCTTTCCGCTCCAATGAAATTAGTACCATTGTCGCTAACGAATTCACGAGGAACACCTCTTCGTTCTGTGAAATTACGAATGGCCAATATACACAAACTGATTGTAAGAGAATGAGCTACCTCGATGTGAACTGCTATCATTGTCAAACATGTAAACTTGCAACCATATTGTTTTTCCTTATGACGATTAAGGGTTACCATAATAGGGCCAAAAAAGTCCAAACCTTACACCGGTTTGGGGCAAACCTTACACCGGTAAATGGGGCATCATAAGAAGACAGACGAGAATAGGGCAACTTCGCCATTTTTCATTATTTTTCATCATTTCATTTATTATTGAATCTTTCATTATTATACAATGAAAATAACAATAAGTGGACAAATAACCTAAAATACAATTCTCTGGGTTATTGCCATTGCTAATAAACCATTGAGACTTTACACGAATTTTTACTTTAACAAAAGGTTAACATTTCAAATTTAAGAATTCATAATTTCATTTTTTTTTGATTAGTTTTAATTTAAATCAAGTCCAGCGTATCTCTCCTTCTAAGGCGGTTATGACCTTTAAAATTTAGTATTTCTCGAGCCAGGATGTTTGGACGATTCAATAGTTTGCCCACGTAACACCGGCAACATTTTTCGATTTCCTCTTTTACTGTTGGCATGTTAAGATCCTTATGGATGTTAGCGTTTCTTATATACCATGGTGCAATTGTAATTAAACGAAGAATATTCGATTGCCTTCTTTGTAATTTGCATACATTTGAAGCGCACGCTGTACCCCAGAGGCGGATACCATATGTCCAAATGGGCTTCAATACCGTTTTGAATAAAAGAGCTTTACACTCTTGATCAAAGGCAGATATTTGGCTGATAAGCCACTGAAGTTGATTAGTTTTGAGTTTTATTTGAGCTACTTTAGAGCCTATGTGGCGCGACCACGTCAAACGCCGATCTAAATGGATTCCAATATATTTTACATGATCCTTTTGGGGAATCTGTGAATTGAAAATAGAAATTGGAGGACTTGTATCCCTTCGTAGGGTAAAGTAGACGTGTGCGTAAAGTTGGTTATGGGAATATCTGCCATAAAAATAACGTACAGTATAGGGCTAGAAAAAATGCTATTTGATTTGGCTTGAAATGACCGGTTAGTCAAGTAACTCCTGAACAGTTTATGCGTGTTGATTGGCAGAAGGTCGCATATTTTGTACAAAAGTCCTTCGTGCCAGACTGTGTCAAATGCTTGGGAAATATCTATGAATAACGCCGAACAGTATTCTTTATTCTCAAAAGCTCCTTCTATAGTATTATGACTTTTTCTAAAACCAAATTGATGGTCAGGTATAATATTGTGAGAAATTATATGAGGTGTGATTTTCTTCATGAGAATGGCCTCAAACATTTTTGAAAGTATCGACAGTAAGCTTATAGGGCGATAGGATTTGACTTGAGTTGGATCTTTGCCTGGTTTCGGTATCATTACGATTTCTGACCTCTTCCATGATATGGGGAAGTAACCCACACGGAGAATTGCATTGAATAAAAATAACACCATTTTCAAGGCTGAAAATTAAAGTTCATTAATCATTTTCGCTGTTATACCATCTCCTCCGGGCGATTTCTTTAAGTTTAGATTTTTGACAGATTTTTCAACATCCTTTATTCTAAGCTTGATTGGGCCAGGACTTATATCATCTATCACGGGCTGATAGATTGGGCGAGGAATTAAATCATCTATCACGGGCGGATAGATTGGGCGTGGAGTTATGTCGTTATGTTATGTCATCTATCACGGGCTGATAGATTGGGAGAGGAATTAATCATTTATCCCGGGCGGATAGATTGGGTGAGAAATTATATCATCTATCACGGGCGGATAGATTGGGCGAGGGCGGATAGATTTCAGATGTATCACTGTTGGGTGTAAAAACGGACTCGAGGTAGTTTGCGAATGCATTTACTTTCTCTTCTGTGCTTTTTGCCCAGTTCCCATTTTCAAGGCGAATTGGGGATTCATGCGCAACAGGGCGTCGCATATTTTTTGTGGCCTTCCAGAGACTATAATCTGTTTTCTGGGTTGGATCCACAGATTGCAAATATATTTTTAGATCACTTTCCTCGGCTGATTTCAATCTCTTCTGGCAATTTTTTAGTTTTTTTTTCTCAACGCTGGGGAGCGATATTGTTGCCACTCTCTTCTAACGCTTTCTTTTTTCACTGATTAATGCTTGAATGCCTGTTGGGTTATTTAAGTTATCTCTTTTGAATGTGCTTTTTCGAGTAGCCACTTTAACAGCACTGTTTACAACGTCTGTGAATAGGTTTACCGCGGCTTCAATTTCATCCGTTGTACGTAACGATACACCATCGGATAGGTGTGAGCTAACGTATTTTTTATATTTTAGTCAGTTGGTATACTTATTGGGCAAATTGTCACACCCATTTTGATGATTGTTGTAAAGCAGTGTCAAAATGGTAGGCGAATGATCCGATGATAGATCGAGTGTTCATAGAGATAATTGTTCACGCCTTATATTTTTTATTATAGCGAAATCAATAAGGTCTGGCGTTTTATTCAGATCTGAGGGCCAATATGCTGGGTGACCGCTCGAATCTACATCTAGTTTAGCAAATTTTGTTTCTTTAACTAGTTGTCTATATTAACAAAGACAAAATTTTGTTTTTCTTTGTTAATATTGTGCCTATGGGGACAATATATCGACGATATCACCAGATTTGTGCCCGTGATAGCGATAGAAGTTGCTTGTATATGCTCAGTCCTCTATTCGGGCATAGGATAATGTTTGATTTTATTTTGGACAATAAGAGCTGTACCACCACAGGCTCTCCCGCTAGGGTGTTTAGTATCGTATGTGGAATAACCACGCATCCTAAAACAATTTCTGGTTGAAAAATGTGTCTCAGAGACTAATAAAATAACTATACAGTGGATTCGGAAAAAATTTTCTACCTCATTTCTGTGTTGGCTCAGGCCGTTTGCATTCCAATAACAAATTCTCAGTGAATTAATTTTTGATTTAACACGAGTTGCATAAGCGTACTTTGATTTCTCATCATTTCTTGTATCATGCTTTGCATATTCAACATGAATGAATTCATAGTTTATATTAATTTTTCTATTGAGTTTTCGAGGGGAACTTGAGGGGGTAACGAATTACCATTTCTTGTCATACGGGCGTATGACATATTTGGATGAATTGTGTTCATTGGGATTCGGTTTACGTTTGGGTCGCTAGAACTAGCATTTTCCGTAGGAGATACGGTTTTTAAGCCTGGGAAAGGCAACATTGTTTGTTTTTTTCATGTGCTTATAGACAGGGTTTGCTGTATGGTTCTCACCGCAGTTGCTACATTTTTTTACGCCAGTATCTGTTCTTTGATGGGGACAGTCGACGGACTTGTTCACAATGCCACATCTGACACATACGGCCGGTAATTTACAGTATGCCTTGGTGTGTCCAAATTCTTGGCAATTTGTACATTGGGGAGGATCGGCTCGTTCTAAAGGTTGCTCGACTTGAATTATACGGTTGCACAAATATCTCAGGTCGTAAATAGGATCAGTTGCGCCTTTTTTCTTTATTCGCGAAGAATCAAATGTTATTTCTACTTTAACCATGTGCTGATGAATTTTCTTTTTATTTATAATATTTATTATGGATTTAACTTCGTAACCCTCTTTAGCAGGTTCATCGATTATTTCAGCTGTTGAAACTGTACTATCAATACCCTTAAATACCACCACAAGACCTTTCGAACTCTTAAGCTGGTAAAAGTAGTAATTCTTTTTTTCTAGGCGTTGTTGGTGCGTTACTTTCTGTAGTTGTCACAAAAAATGTACGCATTTCTCCCATTAAGACTTAACCGCCCCTTAACGGAGGGAGTGAGAGACATGCACGGATATTTGTTTTTGTAAATTTCCTTTGTTTATTTATGAACAACCAAACAGCAAGCACTATGATTTTTAACTTGATTATTTTTCTTGCAAAAAGTTACACTTTAGCAATAAACTTTAACACAGAATTATAACCAAATCACTTGTTAATAGCGTCCAACTCGCTTTATATGCATTAGCAGGGTTAATCCCAAAGAAAATAATTTTTTAATAGAATTATTGTGAGAGCCACTAGGCGTGTTTTCGTTACACCATGGGTGCATTATTAGTTCCCGATGAAGTTTGGTGCTTGTGTTCCTGTCTTAATCGTGTGTGCTGATGCCAAATTGGGCATCCTATATATCGCAGTGATGACTCCAAATACCAATAAATGGAGCGCGAGGCTACTACTTAGCCCTTTTCCGATTAATAAAAAGAATAATTGAATTTTCTTTGATTTTTTATTGGAGATTGAGTCCACTTGACCAACTCCGTTGACTTCAAAACTTAAGTGAATAAAAAACATAAACTTTAGGTATTAAGAAAACGTCTGTCCGTTAAGTTGGACAACGGTTTGTATAAAAAAACAAAAAAGAAAGAAATAATGAGATCGATTATTCGTTTGCTCTTCATGAGCTGTATGTAGGGGAAACTTAAACTAATAACAAAGGAGGGAAATAACAAAAAGAAAGGGGATGGAAAGTATCCGGTGGCGCTCTTCTTGCGCGTTATCGTGATGAGTTGCTGCAGACTTGTAGGAGGGGAAGTAACCCCCAAGACGCTGTTGAACTGGCTTCAACATACTCCCGCCTCACTTTGGTAGACGGATCGGAGCTTGACCTTCATGCCGCGTACAAGAACAACCATTCCACATACCATGAATAACCCAGCCGAATTTGGTAGCTTGGGCCATGGGCAAATTGTCGTGAGTTTGAATGACTGTGGATCCTTTTAGTTTTTTCCATGATTTTGCGCTGATGATGACATCCACCTGATTTACATCATGGACTAGTGGGATGAAGTTGTTAAAATGGGCACGGAGCCTAGTATCACCGATGGGTTCAGGGATAGACATCTCGAATTCACGTGTGAGGCCGAAGATGAAAGCGTATTGTGGGCCTCCGCTCCGCACAAAGAATTGGCCGTAGTGTGCGCCTGCTGGATTGTGACCGGCTTTAAATGTTGGAAATTTTAGAGCTGCGTCCCATAACATCCAGGAATATCTTGCCTGTGAGTCTACCATGAGGGTTAGAGTGACTTCATAATCTTCGTAGCGGACGTTAGCACGAATCATTGGGGTCACGTAGACTGGTGATGGATGTGGTGCCGAGAGCTTAGGGAGTTCCATACAGGGCTCAGGGACATCAATTGCTGCTGCTTCTTCAACAGCTGGCGGAGCCGAAAGAGCTGGTGGAACTGGCAAAGCGTGTGGAACCGGTGGGGGTGCTACAACGTCGTTTTCCGGATGAGCAGTGGGGTGAATGTGAAGCATTGAGTGGTGTGCCGCTCCACAATAACGACATCTGTCGGGACTGTGGCATTCATGTAGTTTGTGGGTGTGTGCTAGACAGTTGAAGCACAGATTATGACGCTCCACCGTGCGCCGTCGAAGTTCCGGGCTGAGCATTATGAAAAACGAGCAATATTTAAGTTGGTGACTCGTTTTACACAAGTGGCATCGAACCATCTTGATCTGGAAATAAAGATAGAAAGAAGTACATACAAATGACTACATGGTATATTTTTGGGTGATCGTTGGAGGAAGTGTTTGTGGAAAACTGTGTGGATTCGGGGTTTGGTTTCTTTATTTCATTTTAGTTTGAGGTCGGTGGGTTCGATTCAGTAGGTAAAATACATAATTTTACGACTGGTCTAGTGATAGTTCCGTTTTGCCTGAGGATTTCTGCTACTCTAACATTACTATCTGTGCCATAGAAGACTTTAATGACTCGGCCTAGGCGCCATTCGGTCGGTGGTAACGAATCATCCTTTACAATTACAAAATCATTTACTTTTATGTTATTTTTAGTAGTTTTCCATTTTGTTCGTCGCTGTAACTTGGTGACGTACTCATTTTTCCATCGTTGGGCGAAGATGCAATGGAGGGCCTTCAGGCGCTCCCATCGGTTTAGCAACGAAGGTTGATTTTCTGAAGGGTTTTCGGGACCCGCGATGATTGGAGCTCCTCGGAGGAAATGCAGGAGTTATTGGATTTAATTCTCGAGGATTTTCGGATATTGCAGACAACGGGCGGGAATTTAGTATGGCCTCTATTTTGGCCAGTGAAGTGGTGAACTCTTCAAACGTAAAGTTTTGGTTCGCGGCCACTTTTTTCAGGTGGGTTTTCATACTTTTAACGGCCGCTTCCCACAGCCCACCCATGTGTGGCGCATATGGTGGGATGAATGACCAATTAAAACCGTGTGTAGCGTATTTCTCCATGACCGACTTTTCTGCTGTTTTAAGGAATTCTTGATGTTCTTTTAAAAGCTTGTAGCTGGCGCCGACGAAATTTCGACCGTTGTCGGAAAACATTGTCTTAGGGAGACCTCGTCGACTATTGAATCGGCTGAAAGTAGCGATGAATGCCTCTGTAGATAGTTCTGAGCAAGCTTCCAGATGCACCGCCTTCATGGAGAAGCATACGAAAACTGCTGCGTATCCCTTGAGAATTTTAGAATTCCGGATATTCGAAGCTCGAACAATAAAAGGTCCAGCGTAATCTACCCCGGTGTACGTGAACGGCAAGGAGAACTGGACTCTTTCTGCTGGAAGTGCTGCCTTCAATTGGTTTTGGAAACGATGTTTGAATATTGTACAGGATTTACAATTCCTAATGCATTTCCGTACTAAATTCTTGATTCGTGGAATGTAGAATCCTTGACGGATAGCGCGTGATGATGAGAAGCATACGAAAACTGCTGCGTATCCCTTGAGAATTTTAGAATTCCGTATATTCGAAGCTCGAATAATAAAAGGTCCAGCGAAATCTACCCCGGTGTACGTGAACGGCAAGGAGAACTGGACTCTTTCTGCTGGAAGTGCTGCCTTCAATTGGTTTTGGAAACGATGTTTGAATATTGTACAGGATTTACAATTCCTAATGCATTTCCGTACTAAATTCTTGATTCGTGGAATGTAGAATCCTTGACGGATAGCGCGGAACATGATGTGATGTTCAGAGTGTAAGAGAATTTGATGGGTAAAGTGAACAAGTAGTTCAGCGAATTTCGATTTTTCGGGTAAAATTACGGGATGTTTTTCTTCATAATTTAAACCAGAATTGTTTAATCTGCCTCCGACGCGAGGATTCTGCTCCTTTTGCTAATAGGACGATTTTCATGAAGACACTCAAATTCTCTGGAGAATGCTGCTCGCTGAGTCAACAAAATGATGCGTGTCTTAGCTAATGATATTTCTTCTGTTTTGAGCATTTTCTCCTTTTCTAGTTGCGTTTTCCTGCAGGCGTTGTAAAAGCGGAAAACGTAACATAAAACTCGTAAACATCTGTTCAAGGAAGAAAATCTTGCTATAATCTGTTCTGCGTTGACATCGATGTGAAATGTGCATACCCGTTTAGTTTCTAAATCAGTTGGTTAAATATTCGTGGTTTTGGCCAAGACCCCCACCTTGAGCTAGCCAAGGGGGCCCGTGCCACCAAAGTTTATTTGTGGACAGATCTTGAGGACTACAACCTCGTGATCCCAAGTCGGCAGGATTGTCCTCGCTTTTGACGTGCTTCCATTGAGTAACACTTACGAGACTACGTATGTCACCGACTCGGTTTGCCACAAACGTTTTTAACGTTTGAGTTGGCTTTTGCAGCCAACCAAGCACAATTGACGAGTCAGTCCACAAAAATAATTCGTATTTGAGTTGAGTGTCTCTTACCACACATTGAACTAACTTTGTGAGTAATAATGCTCCGCATAGTTCCAATTTCGGCACTGTCGTCTTCTTTATTGGAGCCACTTTTGTTATTGCCACTAGTAAGTGAGATTCTATACCTCCATTGGCATCTTCTGTTCTGAGATACACTGCTGCACTATATGCTTTTTCCGACGCGTCGCTAAACCCGTGAATTTGCGCCGACACATGTGGTGAAAATCTGACCCATCTACAAATGTTGACTTTTGATACATGTGGTAAGCTTTGGGTAAAAGCTGTCCATTTTGTGAGCACATGAGGTGGTACGAGGTCATCCCATCCGGATTTTTCTTCCCATAAATCTTGCATTAGTATCTTAGCAATAATTATAGTTGGACCAAGCCAACCAAGTGGGTCAAATAACTTTGCAATGGACGATAAAATTTTTCTTTTTGTAGGGTGGGACGATATTTCAATCGGTTCGACGGTATAATAAAAAGCATCTGTCATAGCATTCCACCGAATGCCTAAAGTCTTCATCGAACTGTGATCTTTAATTTTCAAGAATTTTTAGATAGATAGATAATTCTTTATTATTTCTGAATTTCTTATATACATACATTATTCATTTGTAAACATAATAAAGAATGAAAATATATTATTAGTAACAATGTTTAATATTCTAAACGTCTGTTACTTTCACAACATTATATTGCTTCATTTACAAGAAATTGCCGATATTTAAATACGTTAAAAGTAAATACGTTAAAAGTTTGCTCCAACTTCCTTCGATTTGGCCATTTAAAATGCCTCTCATTTCCGTTTCATTCAATACAGGTTTGTGGAAACACGCTATTCTATATTCCCTGAATACGGGGCATATTCCCAGAAAATGCTGCACTGTTTCAATGTGACGTAAATTGCAGAGATTGCAAAGTTTACTCCTTTCATCTGTACCGAGAGTATTTGAATTTAGATTCAACATTCCACTGCGTGCCTTGAAGATTGAAATTATACTATCGGTGCAATAATTGTCGTTGATATACAAGGGACTTCTAGTGTGGTCCAATTCTTTGTAAAATCGTTCACTGTTATTTTTCATGGCTAAACTATTTTGAACATTACTTTGTTTCATGGATGACAGTAATTCTTTACTGAAATCATTCCATTGCTCGCTGAAATTAAATGTTTCTGGCCAATTAATGTTTAGGTGTCTAGCTTTTTTCTTTAATTCCGATACCCAAAACAGTTCACGTTCCACCAGTAAATTTGTTAGAATTTTCGGCAACCTGCTGCTTGAGTATTGAGTCAGTATTTTACTAATATATCTTAAACGTAAGCCCGCAGTATATATATGACTCTCCTCCGCTGATGTTTCTAACATTAAGATATAATTCGGCGTGTTTTTTGGTAACTTAAGGACTTTCTTCATAAAGAACCTTTGTAGTTTGTCCACTTCTTCAAAATAATTAAAGCCCCATACTTGCGATGCGTAACTTTGAATTGAATGGCATACTGCCAGGTATAACTTCCATTTCTGTTTCAAACTTATTTGATTTTTCCCCAAAATATTTTGCCACGTTGAATTAATTGCTGTTTTCGCCTGCATATTTCTACGTTCAATGTGTTTACGAAAACTTAGTTTTGGTGTAAATATTACTCCCAAATAATTGTATTCGGATGTTATTTCCACTTCAGAACCTCGGTACCACCACTTTTCTTTTTTACTTAATTTGCCTCCTCTTCGGAATACCATAATTTTGGATTTGCTCATATTGACCACTAAGTTCCATTTGCTACAATACTGCTCCAAATTGTATATCATTTTTTGCAGAACTTCGGCATCATCAGCTAAAATGACTATATCATCAGCATATAAGAGAAGTCTTATATTGTTATTGCCGCATTGCAAGCCTCCCCCAAGGTAATCATGTATATCGTTTATATACAAAGCGAATAGTAAGGGTGACATCAGGCAACCCTGCTTTACTCCGGATGATGTACCAAAATATTCCGATAGCTCCTCTCCTGTCCATACTGCGTATTGAGTGTTACTGTATATTTTCTCAACAAGTTTGCTGAACTTATATGATACACCTATTTCGAACAGTTTGTAAATTAACGCTTGTCTGGAAACATTATCGAATGCGGCTTTGAAGTCGACGAAGAAGGCATATACCTTTTTCTTTTCAGATAGTTTTACGTTCACAATAGCCGAAAGGTTATATATGTTGTCAGTCGTTGAATAACCTCGTCTGAATCCCGCTTGGTATTCGTTTAAAATTTTTTGAGATTCCACCCAATTCATCAGCCTCTCATTGAGAATACCCATCATAACCTTTACAATGCAGTTTGAGAACGCTATCCCTCTATAATTTCCAGGCTCGTCGCAATTTCATTTCTTATGAATTGGAAAAATTATAGTTTTTGCGAAGGATTCGTCGATATTTCCGTCATTCAGCATTGTATTGTACTTATTCAAGAGCAAATCGTAGAAGCTGTCTGTTTCGTTTAGAAGGAATTCGTATGGGACACGATCTTCACCTGGAGCTTTGTTCATTTTCACTTTACGTAGCATGCTTTTCAGCTCGGTTACATTTATTTGTTCATCTAAGTATTGAACTTCTCGTAGAGGGGCCGCGTAGTGTATTAGTGATATGCTTTGCTTTGTATTAAGTAGATCTTCAAAATAACGTTTGAAATTTTCGGCGGATATATTATTTCCAATCTGAAACTTCATATTGCGAATTTCTCTTACACATTGCCACCATTCCTTGGAGCAATTCACATTATTTATCTTTTCAATGATTTGATTCATATGTTCGTCTTTACTATTTCTACACACATTTTTATAATTCTTTTGGGCCGCCAAATATCTTTCTTTAGCGATTTGTTCACCCGATTTCCTATAGGCATTTAGCAATCGAAAGGATTTCCTTCTATCAACATCACATTTAATATTATACCATTTCTGATTTTGTGTGAATTTCATATTCGCGAGTTTTGAATGGCAGAGCATTTTATAGCATCCGTAAGATCACCTAAGCTAGGTTCTTCAGAACATTGTCTGAGATTTTCTGCAGCAGCCGTTAAATTGATTTGATACTGGGACTTTGCACTGTATTTCCATTGCAATTTCGGTAGTAAATTCATTTTGTTTGTTTGTGTATTCTCGCCATTAAATTGCATGGTAAGTATTATAGGGAAGTGGTCAGACCATGTTTTGGCATCCACTTTAAATGATTCTATATTGTTAAGCAGATCGTGACTCACTCCACATATGTCATTGACCGATGAACCAATAGTGCTAACGTATGTAAAGTTTCCTTCTTCATCTCCCTTGGTTCTACCATTTACTATTAACATATTGTTATCAGTCATGAATTCAATGATTCTTCTTCCTTCACGATTTATAACGGAGTCCTTAGACTTCCTACATTCCATTCCAGCATGAAAATATGTCTCATATATATAGTCCAGATCTTGCTCATATTCACCAATTCTCGCATTTAAGTCTCCAATTACTATAGGATCAGCTATATCTCCATAAAGTAAGCAATTAGTTAAATTTTCAAACTCATTATCCCAGTTATTTGTCCGTAAATATGTAGGAATTAGCGTAAAACACTTCTCTTTCAACGAAATTACTATCATATTTTTGTCGCCTTTTCTGACGATACTAGCGGTGATTCCATTATTTTCTAGTTCCGTGCTTATCCCAACCAGAATACCGCCAGATGCTCTACCATAATTGCTTCTTCTCTTGGCTGATTCAAAATACAGCTTAAAACCTTTAAAGTATTTCTTTGCAATTTCAAATTTTTTTTCCACCAAATGTGTTTCTATCAAAATAAATACTTTAAACACAAATACTACAAACATTTATTTTCAAAACCATTTATATTATACGACAAAATCGATATGTTAGTATTAGCTTCACATCTTCCATTTCTTCTACAAATATTTCCAATCATTCTTAGTTTTTTGCTGCAGTACTAATTTGAAGTTCTTGAAGAATTGTACAAATTGCATCTGCTTTATCGCCATATATTTTCCTTAATTCGTTAACGCCATCACCATTTCCAAACAGCAAGCTCTGCTCATCATTCAACCAGAACCAGCTCTCCTTTATCTTCATTCGATCATCTCTAACTAGAATTCTATGGTCCTTGTTGGCATTAATAATTTTTTTCTTCAATTCCATAAATTTCTTCTTCTTTTCTTGCCTTTTCGGTTCCATATCTCTCTCTATTGAGATTTTTGTACCAGCTAGTTTCGATGTTGTCTTTAGTACTTGATTTACCGACTCCTGCGACTCCAGTTCAACGGTAACTGACATCGTACTATTTCCCTCGAAGATTTTTCTCACACCTAATATTTTTGGTTTAATATCCATTTTGTTGTGAAATATGTTTTGAACTTCAGTGATCGGTTTTATATTGCTGGGAAGGCCCTTTATAAACAGTTTATTGACTTTTATTTGTGATTTCAGCCACTTTATTTCTTTTTTCATGTCATCGTTTCCCTTAACGACCTTTTCCAATTTTTGTTTTAGATTATCGTTCTCAATCTTTAGAGTATTTATTTCAGTACTGACATGGGAAATTTCATATTTAATCTCCTCCAGATCTTGCTTAGTGAGTAAATTCTTTAATTTTTCATCTAAATTTGCATTTATTGTATCTTTAATTAACGAAATAAGTTCTACAGGATCCATATTAACTTTCTTTCCAGTTTTCGGTTTCTCTGGTGAAGTTTCAATTAATTTCCTCTTGGGTGTTTGGTTTTGTTGTTCCATTCAAATTTATTGCCTGATTAGGGCGTTTATTGTTATACCCGTATACCAGAAATTAATTTAATACGCCTTTATTATATGAGAGCTTATTTCATTAGCATACTTTGAGGTGTTGGATAAAACTTTTTTGTCGATACGATACGTGTGTAGTAACTGGTTGTAATTACGAGAACTGACCAATACTTCGTTTGCGTTACGACACGTATGCAATATTTTGATTTAATCGTCAGCTGAGCGATAACCGTAATCGAATACTTATCGAAGTTTGGTTTGATGAAAGAGTACAGCTGATGTTTACAAATATAACTTAATGGTGTTAGTAAAGTGAAGTGCCTTCCAGTAGCATTGATTTGTTTAAAATAAATATTATTTTAATAAATCCTTGTTTTCTGCTCATTAATTGTAAATAATGAGCCACCTCCACTTCCTCAGAGACTATAAATGTCATGGATTCTCTAGCAGCAAACTCGATGAAAACACTTGGCGCTACTCTCCAATATGATTTTTTTTTGTGGAGCAACTATAAACACAACCGGCAAGTTTCGTAGTTTTTTGTGCATTATCAAGAATTCTTCGCTCAGAAGATCTTCCCGGGGCAACTTTTCGAGAAGCGTTGTATGATTTGCCGTAAGCTTTTTTAAAGGAAATCCTGCGGAAGAGAGCGCCGTTATAAGCTGCGATTGTTTCAATTTGGTTTCTTCGAGAGAATGTCCCCCTGACAAAATATCGTCAACGTAAACTTCCGTTTGTAAAATGCTTGAAGCCTTGGGGTACAGATTTGCACAATCTTTACTCAGCTCCAATAGCGTACGAATAGCAAGAAACGGGGCCGCATTGACACCAAATGTCACGGTTTTCAATTGGAATGCTTGAACGGATTGATTTGAAGATGGACGAAACAAAATTCTTTGGTAGGGCTGATCGTCTTCGTGAATCCATACTTGGCGGTACATCTTTTGTATGTCTCCGTTGAATACAAAACGATAGTAACGCCAATTGAGTAAAACTTTCATTATGTCCTGCTGCAAGACAGGCCCTGTGTGCAATACATCGTTCAAGGAGAACCCGCTCGTCGTTTTCTTCGATGCACTAAATACCACCCTGACTTTGGTCGTTTTGCTCTCGGGGCGAATGACTGCATGATGTGGTAAAAAGTAACTGGATACGGTCTGAGTATCGTCTTCGGAATCCGTTATGGGAATCATGTGCCCCAGGTCTATATATTCTCGGAGAACGTTGTCGTATTCGACTTTCAATTCGGGAGTTTTATTCAGATTTTTCTCCATTCTACAATATTGGGCGAAAGCCATGTGTCTTGAAGAACCTAAGAACATTTCGTTGGAATATTCTTGTTTAAAGGGCAGACGAACTACATATCTGCCATCGTTTCGACGATAAGTCGTTGTTGCATATAGATTCTCGCACCACAAATCGCTTTCGGATTTGGATTTGGGTTTATCGACTTCTTCTAATTCCCAAAACTTTTTTAGTTGGTCTTGAAGATCTATATGGTCAGAGGTAGACACGAGGGTGGAAAAGGTATTTATTGGGTCAAATTCCGCGGGTCCAGATAAATACCACCCAAACTGAGACTCTCGGGCTTCGATACCGTTGCCAATTTGAACAATACCTCCTTTATTTATCAATGGAAGATAATCACTACCAATAATCATGTCTATGGGAGCTGGTTTATAAAAGAATGGATCTGCTAGTTGCAAGTCTTGTAATTCATCGAGAAGTGTTGTTTTGATTGGCCGCGAGGGCAGAAAATGGGCCAGGCTAGTCACAACTAACGCTTGTATCTGTATTTTAAACTGTGAATATTGTGACTGTAGGATGATGCAGCATCTGCCTTTTGAGGTGCTGACGACAGTGCCCCCGAGCCCCGAAATTTGTGAGTTATGGAATTTTATAGGTATGGCAAGTCTTTGTGGGATACGCTTGGATATGAAACTTTTTTCGGACCCAGCATCTAGAAGTGCCCGCACGGCAAATAATTCACCACCTAATTTCAAATGCATGAGAGCTGTTGGAAGAATGGTTGTTCCTTCATTTTGCGAAAATAGAGTGTGGATTTCTTCTACAGGTTCCGAAGTATTTAAAAAAGAGTTTCTAGTGGATGTGTTTGAAGTAGTAGGTCGTTGTTCCTGAAGAGAACTCGTAGTATGATTGCCTCTATGGTGCGGCTTCTGTGGAGTTTCATTGTTTCCCTCAATGTGGAGCATAGTGTGATGTTTTTGATTGCATTGTTTACACAGTTTTGTACTAGTACACTTGGGTTTAAAGTGATTTGGCGAAAGACAATTTAAACAAAATTTGTTTGCCATTGCATATTGAATTCGATTTTTTGGCGGTAAGGATTTAAAATGCTGACAAAACATTAGAGGGTGACCTTCTTTGCACTTTTTACAAAAGTTTTTGTTTTTGTCAGAAGATTGTATTTGAAAGGACTGAAATTTTGAACCGTGATTATCTCGTGAATTCGGTTTTCTAAAATCTAATATGGTCTCAAATTTTTCAATTCTCTTGGATAAAAAGGTATCCATCTCCTTCCACGTGGGCAATTCTCTGTGATCGCTTAAGGAATCTTCCCAGGCTCGTAAAGTTTCGTCGGAAACTTTTGATGACACCAAGTGGATTAATATGGGATCCCAATTTTCTACCGCAATATCATATGACTTTAAAATTTCCAAACTATCGCTTATAGAACTTAAAACCTGTCTGATGGATTTGGGGGATTCGCTTTGGACCGACTGGATACTAAAAAGTTTCTTCATTTGCTGGCTTACTAATATTCGTCGGTTTTCATATCGACTTTTCAATGCTTCCCACGCGACCTGAAAATTTGCATCTACTAGGTCAAATTTCTTGACAATGTCGTACGCTTCTCCTCTTGTTTTACCGCGAAGGTGATACAGCTTTTGAGCTGGGGACAAATTTGAGCGGAGGCAATTTCAGTGAATGGACATATTGACGAGCTTGTGGCATTTCGATGCTTTGCTCCTGCTGATTTTGAGCACAAATTAACGACATAATTTTCCCTTTACATGTTTGATACAATGTGCTAGCCTCTTCGAATTTTTGTGCGTTGGAATCATTGAAATCATGTTCTTCCTTGTCGTCTTCCAAAACTAATGCTTCGTAGCTTGCAGCCAACAATGGCCATCTTCGCTCGATTTCTAAATCTTTCACTTCTAATAACTGTACTGTTAGCGTGTCAGTTTTGAGATTTTCAAATTGTTTGCAAAAAGAAACTACCTGGTGGTAATCGAACAAAAATTTTCTTCTTGTGGCCATTGTGGGTCAAAACCTTTATGTGGACTTTCCAAAATGTTTGTTGTAGACCTAGCAATGCGGCTTTTTATTTAACAGCGTATGTAAACTATCTTTTAGTTTAATATTTCCAAAAAAAAGCATAAATTGTTTCCGTCACTGTTCCTCAGAAAATTAAATGAACTCTTCCAACAATAGTTTCCCGCAGAAATTTAAAAATATTTAAATATTTTTTCGTTTTGATGTTTTATTCTCTTTTTATGATTTTTTAAATAATTAATTTATATTATTGCTTTTAGAGAGAAAAAAAATTAAATTCGTGCTTATTTATTTTCCCTCGAGGGAGTTTTGGCGTTTTTGTTTAATCCCGCACGGGTAAAATAAGTATTGATTAGGTGGCAACCCTACCATATGTACCTACATATGTACTCAACGCCAGTATAGTTGGTATGCAGCAACTATTGAAAAGTAACGGCACTATGTTTTGCAACAAAGAATAGGAGAAAAAGTAAAAATCAGAATTTTCGTTTTGCAGCAAAAATACGAAACCAGAAAAAAATGTCGAAAATATTGTTTGTTGTTGTCGCGACCAAAGTTCTGGTTTGGTTTAACTGTAGTTTTACGCCTAAAATTTATTGTTGTTTTTTTATTTATTAACGCGATTTTTCCACGATCCTCCTGAATTTTTCTTTTCCACAAAGTAAATTTTAAAAGTATCACAACTCACCAATGATTTCTCTGTCGCTTCGATGTGTAGTCTTCGATGATTTAGTTGTCTGTGGGGACTATTTCCCGGTTTGCCGGTGACCCTATCTCACACTTGTTGCCAAAAATGTTCTTTAATTGTTTTTAACCACCTTCTTTGTGGTAATGGCTCTGCTATTTTTTATATTTCTTTTGCTTGTAGCAAGGAGCCTTTAGTCGGCAACTATATTGCACAAAAAACACACACACACTCGCGGGGAGAGACAATGTTTTTCTGATGTTTTTTATTCTTATTTTTTGATGTAATTGTAGTTTTTAGCCTTTTTTTTTTTTGTTTTCACTGTCTTTTTTTTCTCGTTATTTTTAGAGGTATATTTATATTTTAACTTTTTACAAACTTCACTTCTGATTCTTTTTTACTTTTTTGTCCTTTGATGTTCGTTTATAATTTATTTGTGACTGTGCCTCTTTTCTTTGTGGATGACGTTTGTTCGTATGTTCGGCTGTGCTGTCAAAATTGGTCGATCGGAGCGTAGGTAAGCAAAAGCTGGTAACTGTGAAAGCTGATTGCTATGAAACGACCGTCACATTTAAATATTAATGTAATATATTTTGCATTGGGTTAAATAATGTTGTTTTTTCACGGAGAAGAGTCTTGTTGTTGTGGAAACTAGGGTTTTTTGTGGAAATTAACATTTTGCAATTTGATATTAGCGGCACTTGCTTGCGCGAATGTATAAATTTAAGGTTATGTGTTCGTTGACCTTTTTGTTATTTATTTGGTTTGCTCATTTGTTGGAGTATTGTTGGGAGAATAGAGAGGATCTCTGAGAGAATAATTTGACAATTGTAGAATGATTTTTGTTGTTGCTTTTTGGTCTTTTGAGAGACTTTGTTTCATGAATCTTATAAACCACCACTTTTTGTCGGTTTTGCAGTTCGCTGCCTATGCCTTGTACGATCACACAACAAAAAATACCATGTAAAGCATTTGTACATACCCAATTCACTCTTTGTTTCTATTTAAATAAGCTTTGTGTATTCATTTGCCTGATGTGGGCCACTTATACTTCGGGATGGAGTTGTCCTCTTGATGAAGATGACTGCCGCTGTAGACCTCTTGTCGTCTGGGGGTTATTTATCACCCGTGGAACACTGTTGTCGCCGTTTCGCTCGCGGAGAAAATTGTTGATTGCCAAACTGTTGTTGGAGTTGTTTCCGTGCGAAGAAAATCAACTGCCGTTGGCACAATGTAGTCTTTTGTTGTGGAGATTTGCTCGGAAATCTACCACCGTTGTTGTTAGCGACCGTTGTCGCTGGAACACCTGCTCCTAACACCAAATTAGGAGGCTCGAATGGACCATATGATGACTCCAAATACCAATAAATGGAGCGCGAGGCTAATACTTAGCCCTTTTCCGATTAATAAAAAGAATAATTGAATTTTCTTTGATTTTTTATTGGAGATTGAGTCCACTTGACCAACTCCGTTGACTTCAAAACTTAAGTGAATAAAAAACTTAAACTTTAGGTATTAAGAAAACGTCTGTCCGTTAAGTTGGACAACGGTATGTATAAAAAAACAAAAAAGAAAGAAAGAATGAGATCGAGTATTCGTTTGCTCTTCATGAGCTGTATGTAGGGGAAACTTAAACTAATAACAAAGGAGGGAAATAAAAAAAGAAAGGGGATGGAAAGTATCCGGTGGCGCTCTTCTTGCGCGTTATCGTGATGAGTTGCTGCAGACTTGTAGGAGGGGAAGTAACCCCAAAGACGTTGTTGAACTGGCTTCAACACGCAGTATGGCATCTCATTTTTTGAGAGATTGTTGTCAATTATTGTGAATTAACGGGAAGAAGAAGAACAAAAATGGAAAATTATTTCGATATTTACAAAAAGAGTGTAAACTATTGAACATAGAATAGTAAATTTATGTTTTATAAATACATTTCACGAATTGTCCTTTCTTCTTCGCACTGTTCTTTCTTCGCAACTCGTGACACCATTGTTCCCAGATAGTGGAAAACCGCCACTTACTGCTTATGTGCCAGTTAGGTTAGGTTAGGTTAGGTTGAAGAGAGGAGACGTTTAAACGTCTCACGTCCATGGACATACACTTAAGCCAGTGGTTCGGCCTGTTGTGCGCTCCTTATTTATGATCTTTTTATACCTCGCGAGTTACAGAAAATCGGTACTAGACACGAATTTTCTCAGTATCTTCCAGTCATATTCTCTGAGATGAGTCAAGTCTGGTAATATGTCGGACCCGAAATGTTGGGATCTTGCATGTGTGAAAGCCGGGCAGTGACACAGAAAATGTTCCATCGTTTCGATGTTTTCTCTGCATGCCCTGCATTCGTCGTTTCCTGCTAGTCCTATGCGATGAAGATGTGCTTGTAAGCTTGAGTGTCCCGTTAGAACACTCATCATCTTACTAATATCGATCTTGTTTAGTTTCAGAAGACTTCTTGTTTTCTTTTCATTTGGGTCACCCCACAGTATCTTTGCAGTTGCTCCTACTGTTGCGCTATTCCACACAGTTTTATGAGCCATCACTGCCCAGTGCTTCAACTCATTTTTCGTGGCTTCGAAAGGTTTCCAATTTTCCAAGTTTATTACTCGAAGTTCTCTGCCCTTTGAAGCCAAGTTGTTTGCCCGTTCATTTCCAATCACTCCGTTGTGTCCTGGTACCCAGCAAATACGCAATTGACCATGGGCTGAGTAATCATTTATCGTTCTTTTACAGTCCAACACAGTTCTGGATTTGACCCTTTCCGATGTTATTGCTTTAATCGCCATTTGGCTATCTGTGAAGATGTTGGCATATTTAGGCTTTGTCGTGTTACTGAGCCAGTTCACACACTCCGTGATTGCTCGAACTTCTGCTTGAAATACCGTGTTATGGTCAGGGAGGCGGAAGTGGAGTTCGACTTCTGGTTCATCGATAAAAAGTCCCAGACCCGTCCTTCCTCCTCGCTTGGACCCAACCGTGTAGCAGCATGTTCCCACTGGCACATGGGCCAAAGTTCCATTTTCCATAAGCCGCGCTTCAGGAATGCGGTCCGAGATTTCTGGCGTTTGAATGTGACCAACTAGATATTCTAAAATCTTCTGATGGTACGACTTGTGGTCTCGATTTATCCATTCACCCATCACTTGTAGACGTCTTGCTGTGAGGGCTGCCTCATACTTTATACGGATGTCTATTGGTTGGATGTGCAGTATAGTCTCCAACGCTTTTGTTGGTGCAGTTCTAAATGCCCCGCTTATGCCTAGACAGCACATACGTTGAATTTTTTGCAAAGGTATTACGTTGCAATTCTTGTCCATTGATGTCCACCACACTACAGAGACGTAGGTGATTATTGGTCTAATCACGCTCATGTAAAGCCAGTGAGTCATATTTGGACGTAGTCCCCATTTTAAACCTATAGCTCTTCTGCACAACGACCAACATCTGTGTGCCTTTGTAACTCTTTCTTCAAGATGATCTTTCCAGTACAGTTTCTGATCCAAGATTACTCCCAAGTATTTTACCTTTTTAGTTATAGCAATTGTCTTATTCAGGAATCGAGGCGGGGTAAAACGTGGGATCTTCGTTTTCCTTGTAAATAGACATATTTCTGTTTTGTCTGGGTTAACATTTAATCCCCTTGGTTGTGCCCAGTTATATGCTATGTTAAGTGCCTCTTCAGCTCTTCTGCATAATATATTTGGATGAAAGCCCCTTAGAAGTATTACAACGTCGTCTGCATAAGAGACTGGTTTAAGTCCTTCATTGGTGAGGGCTTTTAGGAGACTGTGTATCGTCGTAACCCATAGAAGAGGCGATAAAATGCCCCCCTGAGGTATACCACGATTTACCTTGTCTCTAATTTTTACGTCATATGACCCACAAATAATCCACCTATTCCTTAGCATATTGTTGATCCAGTTTTTCAGCGCCCGGTCAACCTGAAACTCGTCTAAGGACTGGATAAGTGTATCGGTCTGTACATTGTTAAATGCGCCCTCAATGTCTATGCAAACAGCAAGTGTATACATTTCTTTACTGAAGGACTCTTCTATGTGGTGCACTACCTCATGCAGAGCTGTTTCCACTGATCTTCCTTTGACATAGGCGTGTTGTTTGAATTTTAGCCTGTCATCCGCTATTTTACCTTTGACCATGTCATCAATTATTCGCTCCATTGTTTTTAACAGGAAAGAAGTAAGGCTAATGGGTCGATAAGCCTTTGGGGTCGTGTAACTCGCCTTGCCAGGCTTTGGTATGAAGACCACCCTTGATTCCTGCCAGTTTTTTTGGGGTATACGAATGGGTTAGGCATGCAGTGAACACTCCTGCCAGATGAGTTGATACCAGATCCACCTCATTCTGCAGAAGTGCTGGAAATATTCCATCCGGTCCCGCAGCCTTAAAGGGAGAGAAACTTTTTATCGCTTCTTTAACCATACCATCTGTTATATCCGTAATAGGTACTTGATGCAATACATTTTTCATTCTGTAACTGTTCCTCTGTTGGTCCAGCATTACCAGTCGGAAAATGAGTTTTCATCAAGAGCCTTACGGTATCCTCTATAGTTTCCATCCTTTTACCCGTTTCATCCACCAGTGTTTCGGTTTGGACATGAGTTTTTGACAGGAACTTTTTCATTTTAGACATGCTGTTAACGCTGTCTACCTGTTCACAGAAAAGCCTCCAGGAGTTACGTCAACTCCTCCAGGAGTTACGTTCTTTGAGTCTTCTGTGGTAGTCGTCCCAATATACTGATTGTTTTTTACGTCGAGCTCTGTTGTAGAGTCTGCGGACATCTTTGCCAATCGAGCGAATTTGTCCTGTCATCCAGGGTTTCTCAAAGGCAGATTTCCTTTCTCGAAGTGGGCAACTATCTTCGAATGATTTTACAAGAGCCTCGGTAATCTTCTTAACATTGATATCAATGTCTTCTGCACATAGATAATCGCGTGTAGGCTGCCCCAATCGATTTCTAAGTAGATTTCCGAATTTAGTCCAGTCGGTCTTAGCCTTATTACGGAAACTTAAGGGGTTTGGCGGTGGCCGTGCAATTTTAAACCTTATATAACGGTGGTCTGAATAGGAGTGTTCATCCGAAACCCTCCACTCATGAATCTCATCAATAAGATTTTCTGAACATATCGTTATATCTAATACTTCTTCCCTAATTTTGTTAACAAAGGTTGCAGTGTTTCCTATGTTAAGAGTTATGAGGTTATTTGTATTCAAAAATTCGATAAGGGCGTGTCCCCTTTTATTGGTGTTAGTACTACCCCAAGCGATATGATGGGGGTTGGCGTCACATCCAGCTAATAACTCATTACTTGTGTGTTTGGATTCCCTCACCAGACGTTGTAATTCCGACGTAGGTGGCAATGTCGGCGCATCGAATGGCAGATATATTGACGCCAGGTACATATTTCCATTACCTTGCCTCAGCACCGTTGCGTCCGATGTTGACAACTCTGGAGAGAAAATAAAACATAAGTTTTTATGGCACAGAATACAAGTCCTTGGACGAGTACCTGTGTTAGCGTAGAAAAGGTTATAGTTCACATGGTTTAATCCAGTAACCTTGTTGCTAGTTGTCCATGGTTCCTGGATCAAAGCAATATGAACCCTGCCTTTATTTATGATGTCCATCAGAGCGTTGGAAGCTGTCTCGCTCCGGTGGAGGTTTATCTGGATGACCTCAATCATTGTTTTTCCAGTAAAAGTTTCTTTTGGGAGTCTATCCTATCTGGTGGCACCCCCTCATTATTTGGTAGTGGGTCATTCTCCTCCTTTCGTTCACTACCTATTACACCATCTTCCAGTCGACAATTTTGGGAGGCGGTGTTATTTTTTGTCGCTCCCTCATTGGTTTGAATCGTTTTGTGGCTCTTTTTATTTTGATCACCACCTTTGCTGGGAACTTCCTGCAAAAGTGGCGGTACTATTGGTGAACTGGTGGTGTTATTGACTACTTCCACATCAGTTTTTGGTAGTGTTTCACTTGTCTCCATCCGTTCAATACCAGTGTTTGCCTCTTCAGACAGTATATTTGGACTCGATTCATTTGTCCTGCCAATCGGGACCTTTCCAATTTTGAAAAAGACTGTCCAGATCAAGAAGTACGCCATGCCCTTCGCCATGACAAGATTGTTCTTGGATTCTGGGTCTATGCCTAACACGAGAAGTGTACCCTCGGTGTCATCCTTCCTATAGAAGACTTCCCACTTTCTCACGGAAAGTTTTGAATTCTGTTTGCCAATGATGTCGAGTATGTACTCTGATGAGAACTTACTGGGACATCCCTTAACATATAGGGTCGTTTTTATGAGTTCAGGAATGTCGCTTTTCCTTACCAATTTTAGCTTTGCGCCGTCCCAAGGTGAGGGGAAGCTATCCACAAGTTTTACGAGGACACCAGCGCAGCGTTGTGATGCCAGCCTTAGCATCAAAACACCCCTCTCAAACTTGCAACTCATTACTTCGATTGGTGGTTCATCCTTAGATTCGAGGACGTATTCCGCTACCCTCGTATAGACCAAATCTTCGAAGTTACTCTTTTGGTCTTCGGGGATTCTGCCAGATGCACTACTGCAATCAATTATGGCGTAGCATAGATCGTCTCGAAAATGTTGTTTAGCTATATTAGAATAAGACGGTGGCTTCTTACCCTTCTTTACGGCCAATTTATTTTTCCGTGTCTGTAGAGTCTTTTTGGTTAAAGCCTCATCCTTAACGGAAGATTTGGTTGACTTGACCTGCGTTACTGGGTCAACTTTACCGCCCACAATCGAAGGACCCAGATTAGAGACCTCCTTTTGTGTGGTTACGTTAGGCTTATCCGAATTACTGGAAGACGGAGATCCCTTTTTCTTCTTAGTCACTTTCACAGCGCTATGTTCTTCGGGAGACCTGACTCTTTTAGCGGCCTCCATGTTTGTATTGGAGGTAGAATTGTCAGGTTCATCCCGTAATAGGTTCTGTTCAACTTATTCAGTTTCCTTCTTTGTGCCCCTGACAGTCTCTTTGAGTTAGCAACAATAGTGATATTGTTTTCATTTGATGATTCAGAGTCCGAGTCCCCACTGGCTTTTAAAGGCTGGGGTTGCTTAAAACCCCGGCTGGGTTCTGCTTCACCTGTCTTATCATTTGTTTTGCCTGCGGCTGGATGTGCTCTTGTTTCATTTTCGACTACGGGATCCAAGGCACCAAAGCTCGTAGAAGTTGCTTGCTCACGATTGTTCGATAACGACGACACATGACTCGTGAGTGAATCAACGCTTGTCTCCGGCACTGGGTTTTCCCTCCCCTGCGCCGTAATCTCCTTCGTCTTTTTTGGTTTAATCATAAATTGGTTGGGGGAGACACCCCCATAGCCAGTATTAGCCCGTAATAGGTACGTTGGTATAGGCCTTCCAGACTGAGCTCAGAAATTTCTGTCCAGAGACCGATGCATCCAATTCAACCTACGCTTTATAAACAACAAACCTCCTGGTTGCGTAGTAGGTAGGTGAATAGGTATTGCGTAATAGGTTAAAAACTATCCGCTCTGCGATAACACGTCCGTTCGCTACGACAGGCGGCGACTGAGTCAAGTAAGTGGATGTCAGTTGTTTTCGTTGCAAAGTACTAAACTAAAATTGCTGGCTTGTAACGAAAACATGCCTACTATTAACACGTCTGTCGCCATTTGAGGAACATTAAGAAACGACTTGTAAACTATGCACCACTGACATTTTCGCACCACAGATTTGAATGTAACGCAAAGTTTTGAAATCGAATATTTCTGAAGAAACGTATAACCGTTTCATGGTTCATGTGGTAGAATTTAGCATAATTAAATATTATAAGATTCGTTATATAGCTTGATTTCGATATGATGATATTCTTGAGGAATATTCGCATTATCGATTCTACCATCCAATCTCAACAATCCACGAACATCTTAAAAGGCCGACTTGGTATAAATCTCACTCGATTGTGGTATCGCTATACCTGATTGAAAACAAGATATTTAGATAATATATAGATAAATTGGGGACCTTTAAACCATCTACTCGAACTAGAAATTTCTGGAATTCTAGTTGATTCATCTTCTATATTTTGCTTTGTGGGAGTCCATCGCCATTCTTTTATGGAATTCTTTAATTCCAAATGTCTGTTATGCGAAAAGCCACAAACTGATTGTATTTACGACGTTCTAAATTTATCCAATTGAGGACCGTTTTGGAATCCGACCAAAAAAAATTTCTTTGAAATGGATATATCATATATTTTTATAGGGGCAACTCTTGTCTTAGATTCAATTAGAGAGCATATTACTGTTTCGTTTTTTACCAAACGAATGTAACAAACCGCAGCCGTCCTTGATCGCATCAACAAAGGTATGAAGCTGAACGTTTACGCCATCATAAGTGGACAAATTTTTGTAAATAACATCGAGCAATTTGTATTTGTATGATATTCGGCAAAACATGCCCCATTGTGTTCACTTAGTCATCAACTCTTGCGTTATTTCCTCGACCCATTCGACTTTAGATCTCCATACTTCTTGTAATAAAATTTTAACATACATAATGACATTTCCGATAAGTCCTGACATGAAAATATTTTGCTTTCTACAAGCCAATTAGATATTTTAAAGGTTTTAAAATTTTTCTTATGTTGCCAAAAAACTCCCAAAACCTTTTCAAATTGTTTTTCCTCACTGAGGTTCAAACACTTTTACGTATGTTGAACACACTAAGGCGATGAATGTATTTTACATCGGATATCAAATTTATTGCCTCTTGTGCAGTATCGATTTTACTGCAAGAGGATAATCACATTCATATTGTACAGCATTTATGTTTTTAATGTACTGAGAAATGTTTGGGGCGCACGTAGCCCCGAAAATCCTCACATCCGTAATGTACAGCCACGGAACAAGAAGCGCTGAACATTTCGGTCATCAGGTCTAATAAAGATTTTGTTTAAGTTAGAATGTTTCTTTGAATTTTGTTTATGTCATTGATTTGTTTCGGTGCATATATTGGCCAATTTATGTGTCATATAACTCGTTAAAATCTGCCTACTCCTCATTACTAAACTCTAGTAGTATTAGCTGTGCAGATTTTAACGAGTAACGATTCGTTTTCTTGTTTCTGACACTTGCTCCGCCACCTCTCTCCTTCTTGGACCGTCGCTCGACAAGGACATCGCTCGTTTAAGTACATCTTGCTCTACATTATAAATTAAGGTAAATCTTCGATACCACACACCAAGCAGCAAATACAACAATAAACCTCAGGCACCTTGCCTATTATTATTACATTGAAACTAATCGTGTTTTATTTATATTTCTATTCTCTCTTTCGTCAGCCTCGCAGACACCTCACCTTTCTCATCAACAAAATCATCGTCGTCGCCAAATCACTCATCACCTCATCAACACACCATCATTCTACAACAAAAACATTGGTACGTACATTCAGTAACTATTGAGTATTCGCGAATGTTTTTATTTAAAATAAAACAAAAGATTTGGTCGGCTTTCGAAAACCCTATCGCGTTTTTTCGTTAAAATATACAGGCCACTCGTCGTCATTTCGTTGCTATATTGTTAAATAGCTCTAGCTCAGTCGCCGCCTGTCGTAGCGAACGGACGTGTTATCGCAGAGCGGATAGTTTTTAACCTATTACACAATACCTATTTACCTATCTACTACGCAACCACGTGGTTTGTTGTTTTTAAAGCGTAGGTTGAATTGGATGCATCGGTCTCTGGACAGAAATTTCTGAGCTCAGTCTGGAAGGCCTATATCGACGTACCTATTACGGGCTAATACTGGCTATGGGGTGTCTCCCCCAACCAATTTATGATTAAATCAAAAAAGACGAAGGAGATTACGGCGCAGGGGAGGGAAAACCCAGTGCCGGCGTTGATTCACTCACGAGTCATGTGTCGTCGTTATCGAACAATCGTGAGCATGCAACTTCTACGAGCTTTGGTGCCTTGGATCCCGTAGTCGAAAATGAAACAAGAGCACATCCAGCCGCAGGCAAAACAAATGATAAGACAGATGAGGCAGAACCCAGCTGGGGCTCTAAGCAACCCCAGCCTTTAAAAGCCAGTGGGGACTCTGACTCTGAATCATCAAATGAAAACAATATCACTATTGTTGCTAAATCAAAGAGACTGTCAGGGGCACAAAGAAGGAAACTGAATAAGTTGAACCGACAGAACCTATTACAGGATGAACCTGACAATTCTACCTCCAACACAAACATGGAGGCCGCTAAAAGAGTCAGGTCTCTCGAAGAACATAGCGCTGTGAAAGTGACTAAGAAGAAAAAGGGCTCGCCGTCTTCCAGTAATTCGGAGAAGCCTAACGTAACCACACAAAAGGAAGTCTCTAGTCGGGGTCCTTCAATCGTGGGCGGTAAAGTTGATCCAGTAACGCAGGTCAAGTCAACCAAATCATCCGTTAAGGATGAGGCTTTAAACAAAAAGACTCTACAGACACGGAAAAATCAATTGGCCATAAAGAAGGGCAAGAAGCCACCATCTTATTCTAGTATAGCTAAACAACATTTTCGAGACGATCCATGCTATGCCATAATTGATAGCAGTAGTGCATCTGGCAGAATCCCCGAAGACCAAAAGAGTAACTTCGAAGACTTGGTCTATACGAGGGTAGCGGAGTACGTCCTAGAATCTAAGGATGAATCACCAATCGAAGTAATGTAAAGAATTCAAAACTTTCCGTGAGAAAGTGGGAAGTCTTCTATAGGAAGGATGATACCGAGGGTACTCTCCTTGTGTTGGGCATAGACCCAGAATCCAAAAACAATCTTGTCATGGCGAAGGGCATGGCGTACTTCTTGATCTGGACAGTCTTTTTCAAAATTGGAAAGGTCCCGATTGGCAGGACAGATGAATTGAGTCCAAATATACTGCCTGAAGAGGCAAACACTGGTAGTGAACGGATGGAGACAAGTGAGACACTGCCAAAAACTGATGGGGAAGTAGTCAATAACACCACCAGTTCATCAATAGTACTGCCACTTTTGCAGGAAGTTTTCAGCAAAGGTGGTGATCAAAATAAAAAGAGCCACAAAACGATTCAAAACAATGAGGGAGCGACAAAAAATAATACCGCCTTCCAAAATTTTCGACTGGAAGATGGTGTATTAGGTAGTGAACGAAAGGAGGAGAATGACCCACTACCAAATAATGAGGGAGTGCCACCAGATAGGATAGACTCCCAAAATAACTTTTACTGGAAAGACAATGATTGAGGTCATCCAGATAAACCTCCACCGGAGCGAGACAACATTATATAATGCGTTATATAAGGTTTAAAATTGCACTAACTGGACTAATTACGGAAATCTACTTTGAAATCGATTGGGGCAGCCTACACGCAATTATCTATGTGCAGAAGACATTGATATCAATGTGAAGAAGATTGCCGAGGCTCTTGTAAAATCATTCGAAGATAGTTGCCCACTTCGAGAAAGGAAATCTGCCTATGAGAAACCCTGGATGACAGGACAAATTCGCTCGATTGGCAAAGATGTCCGCAGACTTTACAACAGAGCTCGACGTAAAAAACAATCAGTATATTGGGAGGACTACCACAGAAGACTCAAAGAATACAATAAAATCATTAGATCAGCGAAACGTAACTCCTGGAGGCTTTTCTGTGAACAGGTAGACTGCGTTAACAGCATGTCTAAAATGAAAAAGTTCCTCTCAAAAACTCATGTTCAAACCGAAACACTGGTGGATGAAACGGGTAAAAGGATGGAAACTATAGAGGATACCGTAAGGATCTTGATGAAAACTCTTTTTCCTACTGGTAATGCTGGGCCTACAGAGCAACAGTTACAGAATGAAAATTGCATCAAGTACCTATTACGGATATAACAGATGGTATGGTTAAAGAAGTGATAAAAAGTTTATCTTCCTTTAAGGCTGCGGGACCGGATGGAATATTTCCATCACTTCTGCAGAATGAGGTGGATCTGGTATCAACTCGTCTGGCTGGAGTGTTCACTGCATGCCTAACCTATTCTTATACCCCAAAAAACTGGCAGGAATCAAGGGTGGTCTTCATACCAAAGCCTGGCAAGGCGAGTTATACGACCCCAAAGGATTATCGACCCATTAGTCTAACTTCTTTTCTGTTAAAAACAATGGAGCGAATAATTGATAACATTGTCAAAAGTAAAATAGCGGATGACAGGCTAAAATTCAAACAACACGCCTATGTCAAAGGAAGATCAGTGGAAACAGCTCTGCATGAGGTAGTGCACCACATAGAAGAGTCCTTCAGTAAATACACTTGCTGTTTGCATAGACATTGAGGGCGCATTTAACAATGTACAGACCGATACACTTATCCAGTCCTTGACGAGTTTCAGGTTGACCGGGCGCAGAAAAACTGGATCAATAATATGCTAAGGAATAGGTGTATTATTTGTTCGTCATATGATGTAAAAATTAGAAACAAGGCAAATCGTGGTATACCTCAGGGGGGGGGGGGGGGGGTATTTTATCGCCTCTTCTATGGGTTACCACGATACACAGTCTCCTAAAAGCCCTCACCATTGAAGGACTTAAACCAGTCTGTTATGCAGACGACGTTGTAATACTTCTAAGGGGCTTTCATCCAAATCTATTATGCAGGAGAGCTGAAGAGGCACTTAACATAGCATATAACTGGGCACAACCAAGGGGGTTAAATGTTAACCCAGACAAAACAGAAATATGTCTATTTACAAGGAAAACGAAGATCCCACGTTTTAACCGGCCTCGATTCCTGAATAAGACAATTGCTATAACTAAAAAGGTAAAATACTTGGGAGTAACCTTGGATCAGAAACTGTACTGGAGAGATCATCTTGAAGAAAGAGTTACAAAGGTCCACATATGTTGGTCGTTGTGCAGAAGAGCTATAGGTTTAAAATGGGGACTACGTCCAAATATAACTCACAGACTTTACATGAGCGTGATTAGACCAATAATCACCTACGCCTGTGTAGTGTGGTGGACATCAATGGACAAGAAGTGCAACGTAATACCTTTGCAAAAAATTCAACGTATGTACTGTCTAGGCATAAGCGGGTCATTTAGAACTGCACCAACAAAAGCGTTGGAGACTATACTGCACATCCAACCAATAGACATCCGTATAAAGTATGAGGCAGCCCTCACAGCAAGACGTCTACAAATGATGGGTGAATGGATAAATAGAGACACAAGTCGTACCATCAGAAGATTTAAGAATCTCTAGTTGGTCACCTTCAAACGCCAGAAATCTCCGACCGCATTCCTGAAGTGCGGCTGTGATACCTGTGATACGTTTGTGCCAGACAGACGCTCCTGGGAAAATGGAACTTTGGCCCATGTGCCAGTGGGAACATGCTGCTACACGGTTGGGTCCAAGCGAGGAGGAAGGACGGGTCTGGGACTTTTTATCGATGAACCAGAAGTCGAACTCCACTTCCGCCTCCCTGACCATAACACGGTATTTCAAGCAGAAGTTCGAGCAATCACGGAGTGTGTGAACTGGCTCAGTAACACGACAAAGCCTAAATATGCCAACATCTTCACAGATAGCCAAATGGCGATTAAAGCAATAACATCGGAAAGGGTCAAATCCAGAACTGTGTTGGACTGTAAAAGAACGATAAATGATTACTCAGCCCATGGTAAATTGTGTATTTGCTTGGTACCAGGACACAACGGAGTGATTGGAAATGAACGGGCAAACAGCTTGGCTTCAAAGGGCAGAGACATTCGAGTAATAAACTTGGAAAATTGGAAACCTTTCGAAGCCACGAAAAATGAGTTGAAGCACTGGGCATTGATGGCTCACAAAACTGTGGAATAGCGCAACAGTAGGAACAACTGCAAAGATACTGTGGGGTGACCCAAATGAAAAGAAAACAAGAAGTCTTCTGAAACTAAAAAATATCGATATTAGTAAGATGATGAGTGTTCTAACAGGACACTCAAGCTTACAATCACATCTTCATCGCATAGGACTAGCAGGAAACGACGAATGCAGGGCATGCAGGGAAAACATCGAAACGATTGAACATTTTCTGTGTCACTGCCCGGCTTTCACACATGCAAGATCCCAACATTTCGGATCCGACATATTACCAGACTTGACTCATCTCAGAGAATATGACTGGAAGATACTGAGAAAATTCGTGTCTAGTACCGATTTTCTGTAACTCGTGAGGTATAAAAAGATCATAAATAAGGAGCGCACAACAGGCCGAACCACTGGCTTAAGTGTGTGTCCATGGACATGAGACGTTTAAACGTCTCCTCTCTTCAACCTAACCTAACTAACCTAAACTAAATAGCTCTAATAATCAATCGGGGATAATTTTATTCCATATACAAAACATTAGTTTTTCGTTTCGGTTTATTCGATTTATTCGCTTTATATTGTTAAAATAGTTTTATATCATTTCGGTTGTGCAAAGTGTAGTACTTATGGTGAATTCTTTTCTGCTAAAAAGTGCAACACTTGCATTGCCCTTTTTCCGAAAACGGCACTATTATATCGCTTTTTTGAAATTTTAGTTGTGCTAAATTCGAGTAACTTAATTACCAAATTTCAAAAAAGTATCACAAAAGTGCCGTTTTCGGAAAAAGGGCAATGAACATGTTGCACTTTTTTGCAGAAAAGAATTCGCCATTAGTGTCGCTTGTTTATACATTCGATTGTTTGTTTTGGTTTTCAACTGGCATTGCCTTCGGCTGCAAGAGAGCCTATTTAGTGTAACAATAACAAAAAAATTGATCGAGAACCGCTCCTCTTGCTACTCCCTTCACTCGTTGTTTGGGTCATACCTTCGTACATTGTTAATGTCGCCTTTGCTTGGCTTGGTTTAACTAACATACATACATTCAATCAACATGCTCGAATGTGGCGCACCTTATCGAACATAACCACACCATACGAGGTTGCATCAAGCTTGGTTCGATCTCATACCTCATACCAAATAGTGATAGAAGTACAGTGCACATAAATTATGTTCGGTCTTATACGACAACGTGCACCCTACATTCGGTGTCGAGTTGACCGAATGTTATATATCGAATAATATTTGGTAAATTATTGAAATTTTCGTTTTTGGTTATTTCATCTGTGTATATTTGGACACAAACGGACTAGGTTAGGTTAGGTTAGGTTGAGAAGAGGAGGCGGTTAAATTCCGCCTCATGTCCTTGGACATACACATAAGCCAGTATTCGGCCTGTTGTGCGCTCTAATTCTTAATGAATGGTCCTTGGAAAGTTATTTTAGGAACTCGGTACTATCGACATAGTCTTTAATCGTTTCCAGTCTACGCCCCTAAGTTGGGTCAAGTCTGGTATAGTATCATTTCCTAAGAAGCGAGATCTATTGTTAGCGAACGCTGGGCACTGGCAGAGGAAATGCTCCAGCGTTTCGTCATCCATATATAGTGCCGTGTTCGGAGTAGGCGTTAATCACCTTTTTACAATCTAAAACTGTCGTCGACTTCACCGTTCTAGACGTTATTGCCCTGATAGCCATTTGGCAATCTGTGAGTATATTCACATTTGTTGGTCTCGTGTTAGCGCCAAGCCAGCTCACACATTCTGTAATTGCTCTTATTGCCTGCAGGACTGTTTTGTGGTCTGGCAGACGGAATAATATTTTGGTTTCCGGTTCCTCGATATAAAGTCCTAGCCCCGTTCTCCCCCCTAGTTTCGATCCATCTGTATAACAGCAAATTCCAGATGTTGTCTGCACTACGGTTCCATCAATCCAAGATTGTCTGTCTGGTATCATGGTCTCACACTCAGCAACTATTGATTTTTCAGGTATTATGTCGGATACTGATGCTATGTCAGTTAAATCAACCGTCACTACCTCAGCTATCTTTTAATGTTATGACTTGTGATCGCTTTCGATATATTCGCCCATCACTTTGAGTCTCGTCGCCGTGAGGGCTGATTCATATCTAGTCTGTATTTCTATTGGTTTGATATCTAATATCGTCTCCAATGTCCTATTTTTTAGCGTTTATCTTTGAAAGAACAATTCGTAAAAATGTCTCTTACTCCCCTCGAATTTTTCGTAAGAGCTTCGGATGCTCTAGTCAAGTTTGATACATATTTCCGCCTTCTGAAAGATGAGGATATAGATGCATATGGTCTTGAGGTTCGCAGTTCCGAGTTAAACAAACTGTGGATTTGCACCCAGGAAATGTTCGAAAAGTGTATTGATTACTGGTCCTATTCCAAAGACGAGGGGAACATTGACTCTGTGGACAGTAAATATAATGTGTCCCATAGAACTTATATGAATTGTCGGTCCGCTGTCAAAAGAAAATTGGTACAGTTTAAAAATAACTCTCGTAGGTTGTCCCTCAATTCGACTAATAGTAGCTCGGTTGTTTCATTGGCACAAAAAACTCTCGGGGACACACGAAATACAGGCTTCTTGAACAATATGAGCACGTCGACTCATGTGGATTCATCAACTGCATCAAGTTTTGAAAATAGTAATAAGAACTCGCGTATGGTAAGTGACCAAATAACTAGCGACAGTGTACATAATCTTTCGCTCCCGCCATGGACATAAACCTTGTTGAGATCGATTTCTTACATTAAGAGACTTATTCACAGCAGTCTACATAAACCACTCTCGTTTAGGAGACATCGAGCGCTTGTGTCATTTGGTACGGAAGACTAGTGGAGAAGCTCTCGAGATTGTCTCGAAATTTCCACTACTAAATTTTAGTCGTTCTCGCGTGGAAAGCTTTAAAAGATACGTACGACAATCCCCGACTTCTAGTACATAATCAACTGACAATTCTGTTTTCCCTTCCGGTATTCGAAATCGAAACTAGTTCGGGATTGAAATAAATCCAGCGCGGCATTAATGGGTGTCTATCGGCGCTGTCCATTTATGATACTTCGACTGATAACTGGGATCCGATAGTATTATTTATTTGCCTCCAGCAGTAGTTCAAATTACCCAAACGTTGTGGGAACAAAGTGTTAAGGATAAATCGTCGCTTCCATCGTGGAAAGAGTTATATGCCTTCTTGACTGAGAGAATTCGCACGCTTATGTGCCTTCATGGTATGAGGGGAGATTAATCTCCAAAGCACTCTAATGGGAAGAAGGTCCATGCTTTTCTTTCTTCTCCAGCGGGTTGTATTTTTTGCCAGACCATAAAATTTACTCGTGCCCAGGTTTTTCAGGTTTTACGCTTTCGGATCGATTCGTTGCAGCAAAACGCCACCGTTTATGTGTAAATTGCCTGCGTAAACGCCACGAAGTCAAGAACTTTGATAGCAAACGTCGTTGTTTGAGATGTCATCGCACGCTGAAAAACTATCGCTTCTGTAGTATATTGTCCCAAACATATTCGGCTTGAATTATACATATGTTTAGGGTACACTCCAAATATATAATATTTGACATACACAAATATTATATGTTTGGGAGGATATTGTTCTAAACAAAAATATGTTCCCATTCTAACATTTTTTTTATTTGGAACTAGTAGTATTTTGTATTTATGTATTTTGGCAATGTTTCAATGCCTTAACTTAAAGACAAGATTTCTGTTTTTCAGATGTTCGAAGAGCATTTTTTTTATAAATTTTATATGTTTGTAAAATTTAATTAAAACTTAAATCGTATAATCAAAATTTGATGAATTGGAATACTTATAAATCAAAATTTATTGATGTAAAACGACAGCTAATGCTGCTAATGTAATTTTTAACTATAATCTAGGAAAAACTAACTCAAATTAAAAAAAATTCAGCAAAGTTTAAAAATCATTTTTAAATAAAATATATTTGTAAACATCTTAAACAATAACTTTGTGAGTAAATACATATTTTATTTGTGAAAGTCAGTGCGCAAATATATATTGTTCTAATATATTAATATATGCGTTCCAAACAAAGTTTCATGATTTTCAAATAATATTTGTTTGTTAACAAATATATAATATTTAAAAAATTCGTTTCCAAATATATTTTCTTTCAATTCAAACATATCAAAAACGGTGATTTTCCTCCGTGCGGAAAATTTAAAATATCAAATTTCCACAGAATTGTTGTATAAATTGTTTTAAAAGACTTAGGGCGCTCTTCATCTTTACCTTCTAGTGGATCTTTACAAAAAATACACACAAGTGAGTAGAATCTTTTCACTAAATTATCTAAACCTTGAACCCTTTCGTCACACTCACAAGTACGGTAATTAAAATGCTTACTTGGTTCTTGATTTTCAGCAACAGTTAGATAAATCAGCCACCCAATTGGTGTACGTACATCTACCGGCTCATGGAGAGCACCTCTCTTTATTTTTGATGATATCCCCAGATCAAAATGATTGAGGCCTATGAGTATTTTTGGAGCAGCGTCATAATAACTTTGAACTGGCAAATTCCTCTAGTGCCGGAATGATTTATCCCACTAGTGCCGGAATGATTTATCCCACTTGTCACCGCGAGTAAGAGAAAGATACTTTCTGCATTTTGCAATTGCCTTACAATCATTGTTACATACAAAACATTTACGCTCTTCATGGTGCGTATGAGCGTAAACTGTTTCATTTTTGCTGTTAACGTTGTGAGGTTTCTCTATTTTGTTGTTATACGCGTTTGCAATTGTTATATAGCCCTATGTTGAATATCCAATTAGCGAATTCATACATATTGTCAGTTCGTTTTGGTTTATCAACTGTAATTTTTTGTGCCCCATTGTAATTGATGTGATGGTAGCAATTTTTGTATCAATTCCTATAGAAGAGAGGAGTTATTTAGTTCATCTAACATATTTGCTGACTCTCTGGTGGCAATTAAACTATTAACATTAATTGCAAAGGCGGTAAATTCTTTTCATCGATAGACGGTGATTTCTTTATACGATTTTTAATAGAGTTTACTATCTTTTCAGGTTGTTGGTACAGCAGCTGCAATACTGCTGTACCACATTTAATTGGTGAACCAACATATATTGGACATTCTTTAGCGCATCTCCATTTAAAGATTTTTGCAATCTGATTAGATTTTCGGCATCGATGAATCCGCATATTTTCGGCATCGACTTTCGGGCTTAAAGTTTAGTTTGTGTTAATTGTGTTGCATCAGTTACATATATCTATAAATAATATATTTCTATATTTTTTTGTGGCTCGTCAGTAGGAACATTCCGCGTCACATTGTAATGTTGTGCAGATGTTAAAATCGTTGGATTAGGCAGAATAGAACTAGCCAGGTGAATGGTTGGATCATTAAAATGTCTAGATGAATTAAAAGCAGGGAAGTTGGAAGTGGTTGGCGGATTTATTAATGTCGTGTAGGCACTAATTGCCCCTTGTGGGGGGAATAAAATCGATTGATTTTGAATCTGTTGGGGTGGTTGATGGGCAATGTGGGCCGTGCTTGACGTAAACATTGGTAATGCTCGTGCAGAAGATGACATTGTAGTTGTGGTTCTAATCAGTGGATCAGTTAGCTCTAGTTGAATATAGCTGGATTGGCCGTTGTTTAAACGATTACAGGCGCGTAATGACGTACGTTAACGAATGCCTTGTGAAGATCCCGGAGATGTAATGCAAATTTGGCATTTAAATGTTAGGTCTGAAGTGGCATTTGCGCATAAGATATGAAAACTTTTGTGGCATGTAGTGCCATTATCATGCTTTGTAGAGTTGTTTAGTTGACCCTGTCAATCTATTTGTACTTACTGTGATTGACAGAAGAGGATGCTGTTGAATGCTTCTGTTAGCGATCAGTTTCGTAGGAAACGTTGATGTTAAAACGAATGGCAGTCACAAAACGAACTTTAAATTGTTATTAGAGGAAATCGCCTTGCTAATGATTTCCACATGATCTTGAATAAAGAAGATATTGATTTCAAACAAACAAATTCAATTTATTTAAACAATATTTCTTATATTAAAATCCGTAAAATCTACGCAGGTTTTCCAGTGGCGGTAAATATATGACTGTCAAATGTCTTCACCTATAAAACCGTTTGCTTACAAACAAGTAGTTCAAAAAATAAAAAAAGTTGAATGCCAAAAAAAGTTGAATTAAAAAATTCTCAATCTCTGACAAAAGAAGCTATTGTATTCCTCAACATTATATTCAACTCCCTTTTCAAAGCCAAATAAACCTGATAATATGCTTAGTTCATATCGGCCAATAAGTTTACTAGCCATATTTTCCAAAGTATTGGAGAGGCTTTTTCAGAAGAGATTGTTCCCTATTTTGGACGACCTAAATGTTATACCCGAACATTAGTTTGGTTTTAGACATGATCATGGTATTCTAGAACAATGCCATCAAATCGTGAATGTAGTTAGGGATGCATTAGAAAATATAATGTATTGTTCATCTGCGTTTTTAGATGTCAAGCAAGCATTCAAGAGAGCCTTTTTGCTACTAGTTTTACTTGTTAAAATGTGTTTCTTGTCCCAAAAAGTAAATCAGACTAAAAATTGAACCCTTGTTATAAACTTTGAAGATTTATTTCTAAAATGTAGTAAATTGTAGAATATGATGACAGATATAATTTAGCAAATTCAAAGCCTACACTATCCGGATAATTTGACTGGTATCAAGACCATTTACTAATTAGAAAAAAGCGTTTGAAGTATTTCGCCACCACTCATCACTCGAATACCATAGAAACAGTGTAGTGAAAGCTGAAATTAGATCGAAGTAGATAAGCAGCCACAGCGTCCATTGATAAACAATTACAAATTCATGAAAAGCACTTCGTAAACGCAAATAGAAAGCATTTGGAAGCAATAGTTCAAACAGTCGTCCTTTGTGGTCGACAAGGCTTAGCACTAAGTGGAAGTTGTGATACAGGCCCCCCCAAATGATTTAGAATTAAAAATTCTTGCTACTAGTTTTACTAGTTAAAATGTGTTTCGTGTCTAAAAAAGTAAATCAAAGACTAAAAATGTAACCGTTGTTAACTTTAAAGGTTTATTTCTAAAATGTAGTAAATTGTAGCATATGATGACAGATATAATTTAGCAAAAGTAAGTCAAAGCCTATACTATCTGGAAAATTTGACTGGTATCATGACCATTTCCTAATTAGAAAACAGCGTTTAAACTATTTCGCCACCACTCATCACTCGAATACCATAGAAACAGTGTATTGAAAGCTGAAATGAGATCTAAGTAGATAAGCAGACACAGCGTCCATCGATAAACAATTACAAATTCATGAAAAGCACTTCGTAAACGCAAATAGTACTTCGTAAACGCATTTGGAAGCAATAGTTCAAACAGTCGTCCTTTGTGGTCGACAAGGCTTAGCACTAAGTGAAAGTTGTGATATAGACAGACTCAATTCAAATGAAACTATTCAAAATGCTAGCAATTTTAGAGCCTTGCTAAGGTTTCGGGCGATAACGGATTCAAATTTGAATAGTCACTTGACAAATTCACCACGAAATGCAATGTACATTTATGCTTATATCTTGTTCAAAATGAATTTTATAATATTTGTCAAGCTGTGTACACACGATTGTCAGATCTAACAATATTGTCTGGAAAATGGCGGAAAAATGCAACTATGTGAACTTACAACCGTGTGGACATACAATTTTTGTCTTGAAACGTTGGAAGAGAAGCTATTGTAAGACAATAAATTTGGTAGACATCTGACAATAGTGTAACCACACAACGTTGCCATTGCGAGATAATTTGCAGACACTTTTGATTGTCAGATGTGCGAAGTTTATGCATGTAACAATGGCGCCATTGACAGAGAAACATTTTATATGCAACTCTTGCAATCGTCTGAACTGACAATTCACCTATGCCTAACAATCTGTCATTGTCCGTACATTTGCAGCACTCTAACAGGTTTGATATCGTTGATTCCAAAGCTTTCACCATCATTGAGGACGAATTAGCTAATATTTCAGGGGTTGAGCAAGTTTCAATGTGTATCCGGTACCTTAATGAAAACGTTCGGCGATATAAAATTTCCGAAGATTTGTAGAGTTTCCTCACAAAGAAACAGTTCGATGGAAAAGGTTTGGCTCAAGTTATTCTAAATTTCCTCGGAACTTCTGGTATTGATTGTTTAGATTATGTTTATGCATCTGTCTATGGCGCCATTGTCAGAGAAACATTTTATTAACAGCACTGTCTATTAAATATTCTTATTTGCATATAAATATTTACAAAATATATTGTAAATATATGAAAGTGTAAGGTGCCTAAAAATCTTCCATTGTCCGTACATTCGCAGCTCTTTAAGAGGGTTTATAACGTTGTCCGATATGACAATCGTCTGTACATAGCTTAAGTTTTTCCAATATTCAAAAAGCAAATAGCTCTCCAAGAAGCAACTTCTAATAACAGGAATTTCCGTGATGATAAAAAGCAAAAATAAAGTGGTATTGCGAACTCGATGGATAGAACAACATGAGTCTTTTGAAATATATCTTCACCTACAAGTGGCCGTTATTGAGGCTTTGAAATAAATGCATTCCATCTGGTCTGATAAGAAAACTACAACATCTGCATTTCAGTTATTCCTGGCTAAAAAACGTTTGATTTTCAAGTTTCGGTCCATGTAGTTCATTCAGTCCATTGCTTGGCATCATCATTAAGTCGCGTTCTTCAAAGTGAAAATCAAGATTTAGCTGAAGCCGTCCTCGGCTAAAAATACGAAAAAGGAATTGATGGACATACGTGAAAATTGTTCATGCAACAAATATTGGAGAATATTATAAGATTTCGAACTATATTCCATACCTAGATTTATTCATCATTCATCTCGAAGATCGCTTTGTGAAACTCTGTGGAATTCTGTCAAATTTCCAATGTTTTTTTTTTCATCTTAAAAGACAATACTTAATGAAGAAAGTCAACCATTACTTAAAATCGGTTAAATGTATTGGCTTCCCTGAATATTCATCGAGACATTCCAGTAAAAGTTATCGCAGTATTAGACGATTTTTTTATTTCGTCACCGTGTCAATTTACTAAAACATTAATACAATTATTATATTGATTAAATTAATACAATTAATATATTATTAAATGCAGATACGTTAAAAATAATTAAAGATGTGTCCAACATGTTTGTTCAGAGTATCATAAAGTAAACTTTTTCTCCAAAATACACAGGGTAGACACCATAGTTTTGTTTTTGAATAATTCTAAGTACTATTTAATGTTAATGTAAATGTCAAGCATCGATTTTAATAAAAAGAATTGGTTACCATATCGTTACTGATCAGTCGTAGTGAACGGACGTGTTTATCACAGAGCGGATAGTTAAAACCTATTAGGCAATCGCAAAAATCTGTACAAAGTATGGAAGACCTACATCGTAGTACCTATTATGGGCTAATACAGACAAAAAATTAATAAATTCCGTGTTCCGATTGAGCGTGGTTCCCAATCGTCCTACTGTCCGTCCGTTGGTCTTGCCCAAAGCCGACCACACCAAAAATGGTGAAAAAACGGAAGCACAATGAGATCCGGATAACGCTCAGAGTTTTGACGAAGTTGGAGGCTGTTGAGGTTTCGGCTCTTACCGAAAAACAAAAAGAGTCACTTACCTGGGCTAAAGGCATCATAGATGCTTCTAATGCCAATGAGCCGACTGAGAGAGCCACAAATTAAGCTGTGTTAACGGCTAATAAAGTCAAAAGAATCAGATCACCGTTCATCAGGTGATCTGATTCTTTTGACTTTATTAGCCCTTCGTCTTCGAAAAAGGCAAGAGGCCCTAATGTCACCATAAACAGGACACTCACCAAGCCCTTCAATGAGGTGGCGAACGAGAGTCTAGTGATGACCGTTTTAGATAGAAGTAGTGAGGATAAATACATCCTCAAGGACAAATGGAGCCATGTACAATCAGCCATTATGGCTCATTACCTCGATGTTCGTAGAGAAATGCCGGGCAAACAACCAATCTGCAACGTTGCAGGATGGCATCAGGGGAGAGTAACGCTCTTATATTTCGGTGATGCCAGATCAGTAGACCTGTATAAGGCTGCTCTGAGTCGAGCGGGTGAGGTGTGGCCGGGTGTCCAGATGGATGTTGTCGAAAAAACAACATCCCTAGTCACCCTAGAGCCTGGGTTACAGAAGAGCCTTCCAACCCGGCTGGCATATTAGAAATAATAGAAGATTCCAATCTTGGTCTGCCGGCCCATAGTTGGAGAATCAGCAAGGTGGGTGAGGCGGATGGTAAAAATCGACAGGTCAATTTGATCCTTAACGCTGAATCCACCTCCCATATACAACGTGCAAGTACAACCCTACATTATGGCTTCGAGACTATAGTCTTGAAGGTATACAAGCAGGATATAGCTCCCATTACGGAAGGTGAGTCGTCCACCGTGGTTGATACACGGCTTTCTGGTATTGCGGAGGTACCCACGCCCATTATTTCTGATGACTCCAACAGAAGATCTGTAACGTCCTTCTCTGAGGACGAAAGCTCTACTGCTGACACAGAGGGGCTGAGGGGAGTCTCCGGACTCTTTGACGCATCTCGATGATACGGACGAAGAGTTCGATAACACCCTTGTCGGGGTAACCTCCATCACGCTAAAGCAGCCTCAGCGGCTCTATTGTATAAGTATCTTTCTCCTGGCTAATTTAATTGGTAAAGGTATTTAAAGTTTGCTGGTATAAGACGTGTTGTTCACCGCTCCGCATTTAAAGTTTTTATTGAAGTGAAATACAGTGTTATATATTTAGTTTGTAAATTTAATTGTGAGACTGGTCGCTTGCGCATCCAGGAGATATCAAGGATTGTTCACACAAGTGCTTAAACGTGTTTTAAAGTAAATTAAATTACTGACATATTTCTCAAGTGATTGAGCTGTTGTTTTTAATTTGTATGCAGTCAGCTATTTGTCATTGTTCTGTGTTAATTAGCTGAACTTCATCTTAAAGTTGGCATCCCTACTTTCCACGTGCCTGAAAGTATATTATAAATATTGCTATTTACTACGTGCCACTTGTTGCCACCTTTTTTTTTAACCTTACTGCGCCTACTTACCAAAAGGTGTCGCTACCTGTTATTTTACATTTATATATTCGGAATTGTAAAATTTTCTAAAAGTCTGTTCCTCAAATAACTGTAAAATATCAAAAATTGACGAGCCAATGGTTACGTGTTGGCTTTGTCTTGATGCTTTTCATGCTAAATGTGTAGAATTGGCACCACGTACTGCCGATAATCTTCTTGAAAACAAGGGCCTTCGATGAAAAATGATGATGCTGATGAAAATCAAAATGAACTTCCTCTGGAAGTTCGGGAGAATAATGTTTCTGTCCCGAAGTCTTCGATGTCTGTACATGTTGATAAACCTGAAATCCAAAACGCTTCTTCTACGAATCAAAATATTGCGTTTATACCATCTGATAATAGAATGTTATCTTCAGCTACACCTACTTTGGACTTAACACCATCTGGATCGAATAAGTTCTATTCTTGTACAAAATTCTACGATGAATAATGGTAAACCTGTTAATGCTTCAAAAGAAGTGAAAGTTCTTGCACCTATGAAAACTGTTTTTGCTGCCCGTTTCGCTGCAAATACAAACGTTCAGGATATTTCTCATTACATTAAAACAAAGTTAAAAACTGACATTGATCTGAAAATATATAAATTTAAATACTCTGTGAAAAGAAGCAAATCATCATTCAAAATTATTGTTCCTGTAGATAATTTTAATGATGTTGTTAATCCTTCATTTTGGCCCCCGAATGCAATTTTTACGAGTAAGTTTATAAGAATAATAATTTATAATTGTACATTTGCCTACTCGAAATGAAAATTCTTCAAAAAACTGATTATCTCCACATCTGATATGGTATTACATATCATTTATCAGAATGTGAGGGGATTAAATACAAAATTATCGTCTCTCTATGCTGACAGTTTTGGATTTAACTACGATATCATTGTATTGACTGAAACCTGGCTTCATAATAATATTCATAATTCCGAAATATTATGTGATAAATATCAAATATATAGATGTGATCGCAAGATTGGATGAAAAAAACTGGTGGTTGTGTGCTTATAGCAATTTCTACTGAACTATCCTCAGATATGCTTGTTTCCTGTTCAAATCCTGATATTGAATTTGTTTCTGTAAAAAATCGTATTAGAGATAAATATTTGTTTATTTCCTGCTCCTACATTCCTCCTGGTTCTCCTGGGGAAATATATCAATCGCATTTTACTGTTATTGAGTCTATATTTCATACCTTTAAAGCTTCTGATATTTTTGTTGTTTTTGGAGACTTTAACTTGCCCACAGTTATATGGAATCATTCACCTGACGTAGATCATTTAATTCCTGTTGTCTCCAGTGGACATTCTGTGGAATTTATCGAATCTGTATTGAAATCGGGACTTTTTCAAATCAATCATATATACAATTCATTTGGAAAATTATTAGTCTTGTTATTTACAAACTCTCCAGCTGAAGTACCATTGTGTCCTTCGAATGCTGTTACGTATCCTGAGGATCGTTATCATCCAACAATAGGTTTGAAGATTCTTTTTCCTGCAAAATCTCATTCCAATACTGATAAGTCAAAAACAAATTTCATAAGATACTGTTTCTCCAGAACCGATTATTCAAAACTTAATATGCTTCTATCTTCTGTAAACTGGAGTGAAATTTTTTCGTCTGATGACATTAATGAATCAATAAAAGTATTTTATAATATACTGAATGATTGTATTCATAAGTCAATCCCTCTGGTTCTGAAGGTGAGTCCCATTGGCTCTACTTGGAATAATAGTCAATTATCAAAAAAAAAAAAGAATAATAAAAACAAACTTTATAAGAAGTTTCAAAAACCTGGATCATCTACTGATTGCAGTAAATACTGCATTGCAAGATCGGAATATAATATAATCAATAAAAGATCATATAGCAATTACTTGATAAACATGAAAAATCGGCTGAGGGAGAATCTCAAATCATTTAATAAATTTGTTAACTCGAAACGAAGATCTAATGCCTTACCGAATTCCTTAAAATATGGATCTGTTACAGCAAATGATGACCTACCCTAAAACAAGCGTACTGAAAATCAAAGAATTTGTCGTAAAGTTTAAGATTTCAGCAATGATTTCGAGACAAAGACAATCACTATAAAAATAAGAAGGTTTTATAGTTAATTTAAAGACGTTAATAGTACTTGTTTTGAGGATGCATTTCATAGAATTAAGAATTTTGGGTAATAAAAATAATTATGTTTGGTCTTAAAATAAGCACATTTTGGCGTAAATTTATGTTTGCCACGTGCTTATTTGTAATAAAATATCATATAATTTAAAACATTATCGTGATAAAATTTAAAATGTCTGTCCTTGATACAGGGACGTATACAGAGGGGGGAAATGTTTTAAACATAGGCATAAACTGTTTGCAATTTTCAAAATCACTCAAAAAAAACACGAAAAATATTTGGAAGGCCGTTAAAAAAACAATACAAAAACGTAAAAAATGGTAACAGTAAAAGTAATAACAACTAAAAATAACAAAAGTGCATGGTTTCCATGCTAAAACTTTTTAAATTATGCATCGATTTTCTTCGGAATGGTCTCAATTTATTCATAACCTTTCAGAGTTTACGATAAAATCACAAAAATATGACAACTATGCGTTTCTAGATGCGTTTCTAGATGATTTTATGAGGCTTTTGTTTAAAAATTATTAAAATTTTCTAAAAAAAATACGATTTTTTGCAATACTTTGTAAGATATCGTCGAAACCGCTGAACGGATGGAGAATTGTATTCTGCGAAGTTGAAGGCTACTTAATTCTGAAGTTTGTAAAGCTTACCAATTCGGATAAATGGTTCTCTAGTTATGCCATAATATGTGGTTCAACCTCTCTTTTTTCTTAGCCTAAAGGGTTGTCTCTTTAAATTCTCGAGATAAGCTGTGATATGGAAAGAAATTTGTGGTTAAACCACATATAGTGGCATAACTCGAGAACCATTTATCCGATTTGGTTGAGGAAAGTTTTAAAGAATAAAATATTAAGTAGCCTTCCACTTCATATAATACCATTTTCCATCCGTTCAGCGGTTTCGACGATATACGAGTATTACAACATATTGCAAAAAAAATTTGATTTTTTGATAAAATTTAAATATTTTTAAAATAAAACTCCCATAAAATAATCTAAAAATTAACAAATGCTATATTTTTACGATTTAATCGTAAAGTCTGTTCGGTCGTGAATTAAACGAACCCATTCCGAAGAAAATTGATGCATAATTTAAAGTTATAGCTAATTTAGTAAGGCTTTTACTTTAAAACTTTCTTATCGATGTAAAATTTACAAAAACAAACTTTAAAAGCTAAGAGTGGAGATTTTGAAGTTTTTTGACGTCTAGAATCAGAATCTATGCATTAAAACAGAAACCCAAGAAAAAATTTTGTTTTTGTCTACCGGTGTAATTATTGGTTGGCTTTAAATTTATGATAACCAGATATGGCGAAAATTAAGTTAAAATTACATTTATGATTTCTTATCTATCTACCTTTTATAGGTTGCAGTGATGGAATGAGTTTGCACAAACGTGTATGTAAATTTGGCTTTATATTGGGTGTGGTAATAAGTAGAACGGTTTTGGCCATTACACAGAACTTATTACGGTATTTGCAAACGATTAACCTAGATAAAATAAAGGCTTACGAAATCATAAAATTGCCAACGACTAAATTAAGTGACATGCGTAGAAATTCAGATGCGGAGTTTGATAAACTGTTTGAAGAATCCACACAACTTGCAAGAAGTTTTGGAATAGAAGCTGCAGTACCTAGAAGAGGGATAATATTCCTGGTTCAGATGCCAATGCGTATTTTAGGACAACATTGTTCATACCACATCTGGACGAAGTAATATCACATTTAAATAATAGATTTTCCGAACATGAAGCAATAATTACAAGTCTGTTTAATATCGTTTCGATACGAGTTGTAAATCTAATAAAGGAAGATTTCGAAGAAGTCACACTTTTTTACAAAAACGATTTAAAAAATTCAGCAAAATCTGTTTTAGCTGAAATAAGTATATGGATTGATTATTGGAAGCAGAAGAATGATAATCCATCAAATGCATTAGATGCTATTTCAGTTTGTGATGAGGACCTGTTCCCAAGCGTTTTTACCCTTTTGCAGATACTGGCCACAATACCTGTGACAACGGCATCTGCTGAGCGAAGTTTCTCGACGTTAAGAAGAATAAAAACTTATCTCCGGAACAGAATGGAAGACTATCTTATCTGGCTTTGATCTCTATATTCAAAGATGAAGTCAAAATCGATGAAATAATTGATATATTTCTTTCAAAAAATCGAAGATTACATTTTTAACTCTTACGTATTTTATTATAACAAGTTTTACGTATCTCGTACTAAAGTACACATTTCTATTTAGGAATAAAATTCGAATAAAAATCTATGGAACTTAACTTCCATTACCTACACAATAAACGCAATTTTTTAATTGTTTATCTTTGTTATGGAAAAAAAGGTCGCTGTAGTCCTTAAGGCTCCGCTTATGCTCAGGCAGGCTGTTCTCTGAACCTTTGTTAGTAGGTTGGTGATCGTTAGTTTGTCAGTTGCCGTCCACCATACCACAATGCCGTATAGCAGTATAGGACGAACTACTGCTATATAAAAAACTACTAAAACTTTTTTTAAGTACTGTGAATATTTAAAATTTAAAAAAACCGTGATTCTTTTGCAGAACATATGATTTATTATTAAAATATTGTTAATATACTAAAATTTTATACACTTTTGAATATTATTCAGCTTAATTAAAATGCAACTTCGACTTAAAAATATAACTGCAACAAAAATTAAAAAAAGGTTTTTCATTTAAAATTGAATTGTATCTACATTTTCTTCATAAACATTAATTTTTCCTTTGTGCCAAAAAATGGTAAATTGTTTCTGCCTTTCGCCCTAAAACGATTTTTTGTTTTCGTTTATGAGAAAATACTGCACTGCGAAATGGTTTTAAAATGCTGCTCTATGACAGAAAAGAAAACATCATAATATTATACTAGACCACAAGGTTGCATATTAAAAATCATTCTTAGGTAGGTAATGCATATTTATTTTATGTAAGAACATTTTATTAAAAGCGGAAAACAATCCACCAGGAACATTTCCTAAGTTACTTCAATTGATTCACTGAAGTATTTAATTTAAAAAAGTTTATTTTGAATGTGGCTTAATTACATATACCATTGAAAAAAACGAGTTAATAGATCTTAAACGCGAAAAATTTTACTCCATACAGAACTTTGAAGTCTTGCGATGAGCTGTATATAAATATTTAAATTCTATTATTCACATAGATTTTTAAACGAAAAGAAAAGATGCGATGAATTGGAATATTTATTAATTAAAAATTAGCTCTGTAAAACAGAAACTAATGCTGCTTATGACATTCTTATCTCTGCTGTTAGATTAGCAAATATGTACGAATCCTAGATTAAGATACTATTTGGTCCATATTAAATTTTTCATACAAAATAAATCTTTAACCCAATAATTTATATTTATTTTTATTCAAAATATCGCGATAAGAAAGCAACTTATCTACAAATTATTTTTAACCAAAAACGCTTATTATTTTGATTTCAGTAAAACAAAAATATCCCTTGGACCAAATTATAAGGTAATATATACTATATTACCATTCATAAAGGAAACAATGCAAAAATTGAACTAATTTGGCCTAATCTAACAGCAGGTTTAACTATAAAGTATAACACGAAATCTAAAATTAAATAGTATTTTCGTTTGTTTTTGTACCTATTTCGTTTGTGTATGTATTTAAATTAAAACTCGAAAAAGTCAAAAGTTTTAACTCTTTTTTTAAATAAAATATGTTCGGAAAACTTTTTGAACAATAACATTGTTTGTGTGATTTTACATATTTTATTTGTAAAAGTCAGTTCGCAAATGTATTTCGTTGTAATATATTAATATATGCGTTCCAAACTAAGTTTCTTGATTTTCAAATAAAATGTATTTGTCCACGAATACATAATACTTAAATATATAAAATATTTGTTGTAATTTAAAACAAATAATTACATTTATCTTTTATCTTCAAATATTTCGCGATCTAAAATTAAAATTGTTCTGAAAAGAAATCAAATAGAATGATTAAACAAAATACAAATAAATTTCATCATATCACGAGAGGAAAACGCTGAAAACTTAAAGAAATATTTCAATCGTTCATATATAACACTTACTTTCAATATTTGTTTTACTAAAAAATAAAAAGATATGTGTATAATATACTATTAATAACAATTTTCTATATTGCCAGAAATAATTTTACATTTCTGCTTTATGCGCTGTTAGCAGTTATTTTTAATAAATATATAATTTCCAATTAAAATGTGTTTTGTTAATTTTGTAATTAGGTACCAATAGGTTGTTAATTCAGGATGATATGTTATACATATTTCACTCATCTAAACATTTTCCTATTTCCTCTCTTAGTATTACAAAACCTATTAGCCGCATAAATCACTTCACAGGACTTTCTAACAAGATCACTTCGAAAATGTATGTACATCACCATAAATAACCTAAAGCAAAAATAACTACGATGCATGCACTCCCTTATCACCGAGATCGATGGAGACGCCGACGGCATAACCTACATACACACATGTACACGAATCTTCGTGAGTCACAGCTGCCGGTATTTTGAGTTTCAGTTGTTGCTATGATGCCAAGCTACATGCACGTATACTTACATATTCACAGCAATTAAATTTTTTTCACAATCCGCGCCTCAAAACACGCCACCACTTCCCTCCATCGCTTCCAAGTAACTGATTTGAAAGAAAACGAACAGAATATTCTCTATACTCAGAGAGCTCTTCTAACATCCCATAACAATTATTTATTCACACTCTCTTTCGGAGAATAAGAGTTGTTTGTTAATACAACTCCTATTCTCCGAAAGAGAGAGAGAGATAGCATAATTCTCTCGTATGTATTCTTAAAAATAAAGGCAATAATCATAAAATTTATTACCAAGACAACTTTTCCTTAAAGGGGAGTATAGCCTTAAATTTATTACTCACATATCTCATACTGTCAATTAAGTCCGATTCGACATTAAAACTATGACATGTCTACGTCATAGTTTTAATGTAGAAAATCCTTAAAAGTATTGACATATTACATAAAATAATGAGGATTGTCACAAATATAATGATTTTTTCTTTAATGGCGTACTTTTAAAGAAGAGCGTACACAAAACTAATGATTAGATGGTTTGGTTAGGTTAGGTTGAATAGAGGAGACGTTTAAAACGTCTCATGTCCATGGACATACACTTAAGCCAGTGGTTCGGCCTGTTGTGCGCTCCTTATTTATGATTTTCATACCCCACGGATTACAGAAAATCGGTACTAGACACGTATTTTCTCAGTATCTTCCAGTCATATCCTCTGAGATGAGTCAAGTCTGGCAATATGTCGGAACCGAAATATCGGGATCTTGCATGTGTGAAAGCTGCGAAGTGACACAGAAAATGTTCCATCGTTTCGATGTTTTCCCTGCATGCCCTGCACTCGTCGTTTTCTGCTAGTCCTACGCGATGAAGATGTGCCTGTAAGCTTGAGTGTCCCGTTAGAACACTTATCATCTTACTAATCTCGATCTTGTTTAGTTTCAGAAAACTAATGATTAGCTAGTCATTACTTCAAATTCAAGAACCTTTAGATTAAGGAAAATTTCGTAAAAAACATCATTATTTTAATGAAAATTGTGATTGAATTTATGCCGAGGTCGCGTACTTAATTTAAGAATGTGTCGTCGTGTAATTTTATTACTATTTTTTTCAGTGTATCAATAAGTAATATGTTTGCAGACTTCTTCGCAACGACTTATTCAACATACATTTATGATCATTCTAACTCTTATCCGTATCACTTATTGGAACATAGTCCTTTTAATATACCATTCTTGAATCAGAATACTGTTTTGGAGAACATGAAGAAGTTAAAAACGTCATTTAACCCTGGCCCTGATGGAATTCCTAGCAGTATCATAAAAAACTGCTGATAGATTATCTATTGCTTTAACGTGAATTTTTAATAAATCATTGCTAATTGGTTGTTTACCTTAACTGTGGAACGAATCATACGTAATACCTCTCTTTAAATCTGGCAGTTAAACTGAAGTGTCAAACTACAGAGGAATTGCTAAACTGAGTACAATTCCTAAACTTTTTGAGAAAATAGTATCTGATATACTTGCACATCAAGTTTCTACTTTACTATCACCTTACCGACATGGATTCCATAAATGCTGTTACGAATGTTCTTGAATTTACAATCGTGGTAAATGATGGTTTCCGGAACCGAATGCAAACTGATGTCATTTACACAGATTTCAGCAAAGCATTTGATTAAGTTAATCTTGCACTACTGTTACATAAACTGGATTCTATAGGTTTTAGTAAGAATCTGTTAATTTGGGTAAAAAGTTATTTATTCAACCGGACTCAGTGTGTTAAATTTGGTAATCTATATATATAAAAAAGAGTGTCTGTTTGTGGGTTTGTTTATATATTTGTTCCGTATAGACGTCTAAACGGCTGGACCGATCATCTTGAAATTTTCACAGAATGTACATATGTAGGGGGTGCTGAAAACAGGGTACTTAAATTGTCGATATATAAAGTGGGCGTGGACCCGCCCATATGGATCAAATTTTTATATTGAGAAAATTTTTCAGCTAGAGTGCTGAAATTTTGTGTGTATGCATTTAGTAGCAGATAATGTGAATTTTCCAAAAATGGGCGGAGACGAACCAATGGGCGTTGCACCGCCCATATACGCCAAATTTTGAAATTAAGATATCTTACACAATTTGTTACAGAGAGTGCTGACATTTTGCGTATATGTATCTGGTAGCAGTCTACGTGTTTGGTCCAAAAATGGGCGGGATCGGACCAATGGGCGTGGCCCCTCCCATATATTCCAAATTTTAGAATTGTGATTTCTTGAACAATTTATTAGCGTGAGTGCTGAAATTTAGTGCATATGTATCCGGTGGCAGTCTACGTTATTGGTCCAAAAATGGGCGGGATCGGACCAATGGGCGTGGCCCCGCCCATATAAGCGAAATTTTGAAATTGATTTACCTTACACGATATGTTAGCGAGAGTGCTGTAATTTTGTGTATATGTACCTGGTTGTAGTCTACGAGATTAGTCCCAAAATGTGTGGGATCGGACCAATGGGCGAAATTTTGAAATTGATTTACCTTACACTATATTTTAGCGAGAGTGCTGTAATTTTGTGTATATGTACCTGGTGGTAGTCTACGAGATTAGTCCCAAAATGTGTGGGATCGGACCAATGGGCGTGGGCCCGCCCATATAAGCAAAATTTTTAAATTGAGATCTCTTACACGATTTGTTAGCGAGAGTGCTGCAATTTTGCGTATATGTATCTGGTGGTAGTCTACGTGACTGGTCCAAAAATTAGCAAGATCGGACAAATGGGCGTTGGCCCGCCCATATAAGCCAAATTTTGAAATTGAGATATCTTGCACAATTTATCAGCGAGAGTGCTGCAATTTTGCGTATATGTATCTGGTGGTTGTCTACGTGATTGACCAAAAAATGGGCGGGATATGACCAGTGGGCGTGACCCCGGCCATATAAGTCACAGTCTTGCACAATTTGTTAGCGAGAGTGCTGTAATTTTGTGTTTGATATATCTTGAATAATTTGTTAGAGAGATCAATGTAACTTTGTGCATACATATTTGGTGTCAGTCTACGTAATGAGTCCAAAAATGAAGGGGATTGGAAATCTGAAGTCTGGGGCAACGAAGTGGACCGGGTCCAGCTAGTTCTCTATCAAAAACTATTGCTGTTACATCTGGCTTCCCCCAAGGTAGTCACCTTGGACCAATACTCTTTCTTTATTTATAAACGATTTACATTCTGTTGTCCTCTTTTCTAAAGTTTTTATGTATGCGGATGATGTCAAAATTATTAAAACTGTTAATGATCAAGATGAACAGTCATTGCTTCAGTCTGATCTTAATAGTTTTCATAACTGGTGCCTGGTCAACTTAATGGAACTTAATATAAAAAATTTAAACATATTTCTTTCTCTAGAAATGTCAATTTCCAATCCAATTATTATATAAATGACGTTATGCTGGAATCTGTTGAATCCTTTATGGATCTTGGTATTCTGTTGGATCGTGTCAGATTACATGTATCGTTAACAACTAATAAAGCCTATGGTGTTCTCGGATTTGTGAAGCGTTGGAGTAAAGAGTTTACTGATCCTTCTGTTACCAGAAATTTATATACTTCGCTGGTACGACCTATTCCTGAATATGGATCCGTAATATGGGATCCGTGTTATACAATTCACTGCAATCGCATAGAATCTGTTCAAAAACAATTCCTACTATTCTGCCTACGTCGAAATGGTTGGTCTCAACAAAATCTGCCTTCGTATGAGTACAGACTGGATCTTATAAAGTTACCTTCGTTAAAGAGCAGACGCGTAATGCTGAATATTTGTTTTGTATTAAATATATTACAAGGAAATATTACATCTGAATTCCTGATTAATAAAATTAAACCGAATGTTCCATCTAGACCAACTAGAAACTTTGAACTGCTACACCTGAACTACTGCGGAACATATTATGCTAATAATGATCCCTATCGTCGCCTGTGTGTTACCTTCAACAAATACTACCACTTAATAGAACTGTGTGAGACTAAATCTACATAAAAAAGAAAAATAAGCATACTTTTGAATTCTTAGTTCCTTGCAATGTTATGAAATCATCATAACATATTTTTAAGCTAAGATGGATTTAAATAGATTGTAAATAGTCTGTAAGGATAAAAGTCTATATAAGTGATCGGTAATCGCATATATTGGGTGGTCTCCCGTTACTTACCTTATGAAGCTGTAGTACCGACTGCTCTAGTAGAAGAAGCAACGTCTGATGAGGTCGAGCTGATTATTTTCGCAGACACGAACGCTCATCATACTATCTGGGGTAGTACGGATAAAAACAATAGGGGTGATTCGCTTCTTGACTTTATTCTAACTACCAACCTAAGTATTTGTAAGATAGGTAATAAACCGACCTTTACAATTAGAGACAGACAAGAAGTACTCGACGTAACGTTTGCTACTGACCGGCTGTAAGACAAAATTATTGGGTGGAATGTACTGGACGACCACTAATTCTGTATTTGTCCACGAATACATAATACTTAAATATATAAAATATTTGTTGTAATTTAAAACAAATAATTACATTTATCTTTTATCTTCAAATATTTCGCGATCTAAAATTAAAATTGTTCTGAAAAGAAATCAAATAGAATGATTAAACAAAATACAAATAAATTTCATCATATCACGAGAGGAAAACGCTGAAAACTTAAAGAAATATTTCAATCGTTCATATATAACACTTACTTTCAATATTTGTTTTACTAAAAAATAAAAAGATATGTGTATAATATACTATTAATAACAATTTTCTATATTGCCAGAAATAATTTTACATTTCTGCTTTATGCGCTGTTAGCAGTTATTTTTAATAAATATATAATTTCCAATTAAAATGTGTTTTGTTAATTTTGTAATTAGGTACCAATAGGTTGTTAATTCAGGATGATATGTTATACATATTTCACTCATCTAAACATTTTCCTATTTCCTCTCCTAGTATTACAAAACCTATTAGCCGCATAAATCACTTCACAGGACTTTCTAACAAGATCACTTCGAAAATGTATGTACATCACCATAAATAACCTAAAGCAAAAATAACTACGATGCATGCACTCCCTTATCACCGAGATCGATGGAGACGCCGACGGCATAACCTACATACACACATGTACACGAATCTTCGTGAGTCACAGCTGCCGGTATTTTGAGTTTCAGTTGTTGCTATGATGCCAAGCTACATGCACGTATACTTACATATTCACAGCAATTAAATTTTTTTCACAATCCGCGCCTCAAAACACGCCACCACTTCCCTCCATCGCTTCCAAGTAACTGATTTGAAAGAAAACGAACAGAATATTCTCTATACTCAGAGAGCTCTTCTAACATCCCATAACAATTATTTATTCACACTCTCTTTCGGAGAATAAGAGTTGTTTGTTAATACAACTCCTATTCTCCGAAAGAGAGAGAGAGATAGCATAATTCTCTCGTATGTATTCTTAAAAATAAAGGCAATAATCATAAAATTTATTACCAAGACAACTTTTCCTTAAAGGGGAGTATAGCCTTAAATTTATTACTCACATATCTCATACTGTCAATTAAGTCCGATTCGACATTAAAACTATGACATGTCTACGTCATAGTTTTAATGTAGAAAATCCTTAAAAGTATTGACATATTACATAAAATAATGAGGATTGTCACAAATATAATGATTTTTTCTTTAATGGCGTACTTTTAAAGAAGAGCGTACACAAAACTAATGATTAGATGGTTTGGTTAGGTTAGGTTGAATAGAGGAGACGTTTAAAACGTCTCATGTCCATGGACATACACTTAAGCCAGTGGTTCGGCCTGTTGTGCGCTCCTTATTTATGATTTTCATACCCCACGGATTACAGAAAATCGGTACTAGACACGTATTTTCTCAGTATCTTCCAGTCATATCCTCTGAGATGAGTCAAGTCTGGCAATATGTCGGAACCGAAATATCGGGATCTTGCATGTGTGAAAGCTGCGAAGTGACACAGAAAATGTTCCATCGTTTCGATGTTTTCCCTGCATGCCCTGCACTCGTCGTTTTCTGCTAGTCCTACGCGATGAAGATGTGCCTGTAAGCTTGAGTGTCCCGTTAGAACACTTATCATCTTACTAATCTCGATCTTGTTTAGTTTCAGAAAACTAATGATTAGCTAGTCATTACTTCAAATTCAAGAACCTTTAGATTAAGGAAAATTTCGTAAAAAACATCATTATTTTAATGAAAATTGTGATTGAATTTATGCCGAGGTCGCGTACTTAATTTAAGAATGTGTCGTCGTGTAATTTTATTACTATTTTTTTCAGTGTATCAATAAGTAATATGTTTGCAGACTTCTTCGCAACGACTTATTCAACATACATTTATGATCATTCTAACTCTTATCCGTATCACTTATTGGAACATAGTCCTTTTAATATACCATTCTTGAATCAGAATACTGTTTTGGAGAACATGAAGAAGTTAAAAACGTCATTTAACCCTGGCCCTGATGGAATTCCTAGCAGTATCATAAAAAGCTGCTGATAGATTATCTATTGCTTTAACGTGAATTTTTAATAAATCATTGCTAATTGGTTGTTTACCTTAACTGTGGAACGAATCATACGTAATACATCTCTTTAAATCTGGCAGTTAAACTGAAGTGTCAAACTACAGAGGAATTGCTAAACTGAGTACAATTCCTAAACTTTTTGAGAAAATAGTATCTGATATACTTGCACATCAAGTTTCTACTTTACTATCACCTTACCGACATGGATTCCATAAATGCTGTTACGAATGTTCTTGAATTTACAATCGTGGTAAATGATGGTTTCCGGAACCGAATGCAAACTGATGTCATTTACACAGATTTCAGCAAAGCATTTGATTAAGTTAATCTTGCACTACTGTTACATAAACTGGATTCTATAGGTTTTAGTAAGAATCTGTTAATTTGGGTAAAAAGTTATTTATTCAACCGGACTCAGTGTGTTAAATTTGGTAATCTATATATATAACAAGTAAGAAAGTTTCAGTCGGGTAAACCGACTAAGGTATACCCTCACTTTGTGAGTAATGTAATATTGAATATTACTCGAATTATTCTGTCAATTTGTGTGGGAGGTACCAGAAGGGGTTTATCAAATACACCTTTTTTTTGCTGAACATTACATACTTTAAATTCATTGCACTGTGCCGACTTATAAGCATTTATGTGCACTGGTATAAACGTTATGAGACATTAAATTGTGGTATGATTTGGGCATTTTGTGTGGGAGGTACAAAGGGCTATAGACACTATAAAAACATTACACTGTACAAAATTTCAAGTATTTTTATACACTGGTTTTAATGTTATAAGCTGTTAACTTTTGGTGCAAAAAGGTACCTTTGTGTGGGAGGTACCAAAAGGGGCGTGACAACAACACCGATTTTTCCCTGGACTGTAGGCAATATAAAGGCATAATACTGTACAAAATTTCAAGTATTTTTATACACTGTTATTAATGTTATAAGCTGTTAACTTTTGGTGCAAAATGGTACCTTTGTGTGGGAGGTACCAAAAGGGACGTGGCGACTTCGCCCATTTTTCTCGAGTTGATAACGACTAATAAGCTAATACTATGTGTGGAATTTCAAAAGATTCGAATAATTAGTATAGCAGTTATTAAAGAATCAATATTTCACAACATTTTAACCCTTTGTGGGGGAGGTACTAGAAGGAGTGGACCGATATGGCCCATCTTCGAACTTAGCCGGAGATAGAAAAAAATATTACCACATACCAAATTTGAGGTCAATCGGTTACTCCTTTCGAGAGTTATCGTGCGCACCAGCCAGCAGACACACAGACAGACAGACAGACAGACAGACAGACAGACAGACGGACGGACATTGCTCATTCGACTTAAAATGACCCAAAACGGATTTCCTCCGAACATACTTAGGGTCTTAGATCACTCCTTCGATGTGTTACACTTTTTTCCGTAGCAAATGATATATACCCTCGTCACACTAAAGTGAGGGTATAAAAAAGAGTGTCTGTTTGTGGGTTTGTTTATATATTTGTTCCGTATAGACGTCTAAACGGCTGGACCGATCATCTTGAAATTTTCACAGAATGTACATATGTAGGGGGTGCTGAAAACAGGGTACTTAAATTGTCGATATATAAAGTGGGCGTGGACCCGCCCATATGGATCAAATTTTGATATTGAGAAAATTTTTCAGCTAGAGTGCTGAAATTTTGTGTGTATGCATTTAGTAGCAGATAATGTGAATTTTCCAAAAATGGGCGGAGACGAACCAATGGGCGTGGCACCGCCCATATACGCCAAATTTTGAAATTAAGATATCTTACACAATTTGTTACAGAGAGTGCTGACATTTTGCGTATATGTATCTGGTAGCAGTCTACGTGTTTGGTCCAAAAATGGGCGGGATCGGACCAATGGGCGTGGCCCCTCCCATATATTCCAAATTTTAGAATTGTGATTTCTTGAACAATTTATTAGCGTGAGTGCTGAAATTTAGTGCATATGTATCCGGTGGCAGTCTACGTTATTGGTCCAAAAATGGGCGGGATCGGACCAATGGGCGTGGCCCCGCCCATATAAGCGAAATTTTGAAATTGATTTACCTTACACGATATGTTAGCGAGAGTGCTGTAATTTTGTGTATATGTACCTGGTTGTAGTCTACGAGATTAGTCCCAAAATGTGTGGGATCGGACCAATGGGCGAAATTTTGAAATTGATTTACCTTACACTATATTTTAGCGAGAGTGCTGTAATTTTGTGTATATGTACCTGGTGGTAGTCTACGAGATTAGTCCCAAAATGTGTGGGATCGGACCAATGGGCGTGGGCCCGCCCATATAAGCAAAATTTTTAAATTGAGATCTCTTACACGATTTGTTAGCGAGAGCGCTGCAATTTTGCGTATATGTATCTGGTGGTAGTCTACGTGACTGGTCCAAAAATTAGCAAGATCGGACAAATGGGCGTTGGCCCGCCCATATAAGCCAAATTTTGAAATTGAGATATCTTGCACAATTTATCAGCGAGAGTGCTGCAATTTTGCGTATATGTATCTGGTGGTTGTCTACGTGATTGACCAAAAAATGGGCGGGATATGACCAGTGGGCGTGGCCCCGGCCATATAAGTCACAGTCTTGCACAATTTGTTAGCGAGAGTGCTGTAATTTTGTGTTTGATATATCTTGAATAATTTGTTAGAGAGATCAATGTAACTTTGTGCATACATATTTGGTGTCAGTCTACGTAATGAGTCCAAAAATGAAGGGGATTGGAAATCTGAAGTCTGGGGCAACGAAGTGGACCGGGTCCAGCTAGTTCTCTATCAAAAACTATTGCTGTTACATCTGGCTTCCCCCAAGGTAGTCACCTTGGACCAATACTCTTTCTTTATTTATAAACGATTTACATTCTGTTGTCCTCTTTTCTAAAGTTTTTATGTATGCGGATGATGTCAAAATTATTAAAACTGTTAATGATCAAGATGAACAGTCATTGCTTCAGTCTGATCTTAATAGTTTTCATAACTGGTGCCTGGTCAACTTAATGGAACTTAATATAAAAAATTTAAACATATTTCTTTCTCTAGAAATGTCAATTTCCAATCCAATTATTATATAAATGACGTTATGCTGGAATCTGTTGAATCCTTTATGGATCTTGGTATTCTGTTGGATCGTGTCAGATTACATGTATCGTTAACAACTAATAAAGCCTATGGTGTTCTCGGATTTGTGAAGCGTTGGAGTAAAGAGTTTACTGATCCTTCTGTTACCAGAAATTTATATACTTCGCTGGTACGACCTATTCCTGAATATGGATCCGTAATATGGGATCCGTGTTATACAATTCACTGCAATCGCATAGAATCTGTTCAAAAACAATTCCTACTATTCTGCCTACGTCGAAATGGTTGGTCTCAACAAAATCTGCCTTCGTATGAGTACAGACTGGATCTTATAAAGTTACCTTCGTTAAAGAGCAGACGCGTAATGCTGAATATTTGTTTTGTATTAAATATATTACAAGGAAATATTACATCTGAATTCCTGATTAATAAAATTAAACCGAATGTTCCATCTAGACCAACTAGAAACTTTGAACTGCTACACCTGAACTACTGCGGAACATATTATGCTAATAATGATCCCTATCGTCGCCTGTGTGTTACCTTCAACAAATACTACCACTTAATAGAACTGTGTGAGACTAAATCTACATAAAAAAGAAAAATAAGCATACTTTTGAATTCTTAGTTCCTTGCAATGTTATGAAATCATCATAACATATTTTTAAGCTAAGATGGATTTAAATAGATTGTAAATAGTCTGTAAGGATAAAAGTCTATATAAGTGATCGGTAATCGCATATATTGGGTGGTCTCCCGTTACTTACCTTATGAAGCTGTAGTACCGACTGCTCTAGTAGAAGAAGCAACGTCTGATGAGGTCGAGCTGATTATTTTCGCAGACACGAACGCTCATCATACTATCTGGGGTAGTACGGATAAAAACAATAGGGGTGATTCGCTTCTTGACTTTATTCTAACTACCAACCTAAGTATTTGTAAGATAGGTAATAAACCGACCTTTACAATTAGAGACAGACAAGAAGTACTCGACGTAACGTTTGCTACTGACCGGCTGTAAGACAAAATTATTGAGTGGAATGTACTGGACGACCACTAATTCTAAGATCATATTGAGTTCAAACTCACTGAAAAGGCGCCTAAACCTGCCGTTCAGAAAAATGTGAGGAAGAAAAAGTGGCACCTGTATGAGAACAATTTCAAGAGAGTCCTAAACTCCAAACTTCTGTACGAACCGAATGACAAAGCCGGTCTGGATAATCAGGTCGAGCATATGACCACAACATTCAATAGTTCCCTTGAAGAAGCCCGTCCAAAAACAAGGTACAAGGGTAAAACTAAACCCCAATGGTGGACTTCCGAGCTAACGGCTATGAAAAAGACCTGCAACAAGCTATTCAACAAGGCTAAATCTACTGGGGTCGCTAATGTTTGGGATGCCTATAAAGAGCAACTCAAGGTATCTAAGAAGAGGAGCTTAGAAAGACACAAAGAGACTCTTGGTATACCTTCTGTGCGAAGTGGAAAAGGTCTCCGACGCCGCAAGGCTAATGAAAATACTATCAGCTTCTCCCTGTACAGTGGGTTACTTGCAGGATAAGCAAATAACTGGACAAAAAACAGCGAGCAGTCGCTGAATGTACTGCTCTACACACAGTTCCCGGGGAACTCAACAACAGAACCCGAAGATCAGCAAGACCAACAAGAATGCGAGTGGACTGCGAGCGTTTCTAGCTTGTTGACTGAGAGATCCAAAATAAGCTGGGCTATTAACAAGTCACTTGGACCAGACGGCATCACTCCAGCAGAAAATGTTAAAGTACATTATCCCCTGGCTGGATATACATAGCAGTAGTTCGTCCAATACTGTTATACGGCATTGTGGTATGGTGGACGGCAACTGACAAACTAACCATCACCAACCTACTAACAAAGGTTCAGAGAACAGCCTGTCCTACTCTATATACTGCCGATTAATATTGTGTCGAGAGAAGTTGCAACCAAAGCGGCAATAAGATTAAACTGCATATCAATGTGGAGGTACAAGAATTACGGTCACATGAGGAAAGTGTAGTGCTATGGTAAGCGACCGAGTGGACTATATACCAACTGTGTACACCTTCGAGAGAAATTACATCGCTATGATTCCCGCCAGAGATGAATGGGTTGGCAGAATACCAGGTAATAGAAACCATCTCCACTTTTACGCAGATGGTTGATGAAAAGGTTGGCTTTGGAGTACACTGTGAAGAACTTAGTTTGGATATAGCTCACAGACTACCAGATACCTGCAGTGTCTATCAAGCCGAAATAATGGCAATATGGGAAGTCGCCAAGTGGCTGAGTCGCAACATAGTAACTAACACTGGCGTTGTCATTTACTCTGACAGCCGGGCTGCCTTCAATTCTCTGGAGGCAACCTCCCTAAATTCACAAACAGCCCTCGACTGCCGCAGATCTCTTAACGAGATGGCTGAGCAGTTCAATATACACATCATATGGGTGCCTGGGCATAGGGATATCCCGGGGAACTGCAAAGCCGATGAACTTGCTAGGAAAGGGACGACATTATAAATTGTCGAACAATTTGCATATATTGGTGCGCCACTATCCACGTGCAAGATTTGGCTTAGGCAAGAGGCAATCAGGCAGTCCAACAAAAGATGGACAGAAACCGATCAGCACCTGCAGGGTGCTGATCGGCGAACACGCAAAAATGTTGGGTATTGACTCTAATGACTTCTGCAGAAGCTGTGGAGATGAGGAAGAAGTGGAGAGCATTGAGCACTTGCTATGCGACTGCCCCGCTCTGAATAAACGACGACTGGACATACTGGGGTCGGTTTTCTAGGCAGCCTAACAGATCTTTCCAGTACCGATATTCGTACTATCGATAAATTTGTATATCAAACTGGTTGGTTTCGATGAGTGGCATTTCAGCCCGTGGCAACACTAGGAACCTAACACAGGCTTGAAATAGTTTATGTAAGAACTATTTCCAGCCTTTTCCTATGGTACATGCCGAACTATTGACTCAAGTGGCTTATATATTTCGCATATTGAGTGAGTGATTTTGGATGGTTGCTTATCTACATTAATAAATTTTATACTTTATTTCTTTTTTTTATTTTTGTATCATATAATTTTGTACTGGAGACAATATTTTTCAATTGTGGAGTCAATAGGTTTTACTAAGTTTTCTAAAAACTACGAGTAACCAGTATAATACTGGAAGTAATTCCACTAGCGGGTCTGCCAATATGTTAAAAATTTTGAGTAAGCAAAGATCTGGCTTGATTTTTTTTTATTTTTGTAAAATTTGTCATATAAATGCTCACAGTTTAAGAAAAAAGATAGTTGAAACGCGATTTATATTTGAAAATTGGGTTTTGATGCTATTTGTGTATCCGAAACATGGTTTTATGCTAATGTAACTGATGTGTTTATTTCTCTTTGTGGATACAAGGTTTATAGGGTCGATAGAAAGGGTCATACTGGTGGTGTTGACATATATGTTAAACAAGGCATAAACTGTCATATAAGAAGTAAATCAAATGAGAATATCATGGTAGAATATATTTTAGGAGAGTGATTGACGAAACTGGCAAACTTCTTATGCCATGTAAAGTACACAAATAAAATGAGAAAGAAATTTATGGAAAATTGATTGCTAAAAATTAGTGGTTATGCCTAAAATTTAAAGTGAAAAATACCTCGAATATTTAAAAAATGGGAATAACGAAAGTAACATTAAAGAAGTTCACAATGTTAGAATACAATCATATAAAAAGCGTTTGAAAATTAATCACCCCTGTTCTGGTACTCACTTCACATTCTTTCCACTTCTCACCTTTACTTCACAGAACGAATAGCGAGGTGTCTGGCAACTGCAGAAATTGACTGCCTAACTTCTGCTTAAATAATGCCTAACATGTGATTTGCCTTCCATTCCAGACGGTTTTCAGGCGTCATATCGACTTTTAGAACACATCTTTCTTAAGACATTTCACGTGAGATGCTCCAAGTGAGTGCCAGAACATACCCGAATATAAAAATAATTGGATTCGTGAAGTATTTGTAAAGTTTATCCGTCTAACCTAACCTAATGGATTCGAATCATGAACGAATTTTAGGTAAATTTTACAAATATAAATTACGGAAAAAGTGCCTTGTTAAAAACGAACTCTACCAAGATAATTTTTCAACACGTTCCGCCTAATTGTGAAACCCCCTTAATATTCCTTCATTCCACCATCAATATTCCTTCATTCCACATCATTAGTAAACCATACTATTCCATACTATATACTTAACTAAAATAAGGAAAATTTTTATCTTTTAATCAAATTTAAATCATTTCTGATTATTTGTTTAAACTTTATACTTGGATTAATTTAGCTATTTTTAATTAAAAATGAAAAAGTGTGTTTTTTGATTACCTCCAAGATCGTTTTTTCAGACGGTCGTCCACAATATAAAAAATAAATATAAATTATTTGACCTAAAACTAATTTTTACTTGAAAATAAATTGTGTGAAGATATCAAGATATCCATTCATGCTAAAATATAAATTGTATAGGGTTTTCTACATTTCTTATGCCCCTCATGAAATATAATTTGAATGTATTAATACGTACTTACTAGGGTGTTCTATAAAACGTATGTCACTTTAATTTTTCGAGAATACAAATTAATTACGAACTTTTGACAAAATTAATATTCGTGTTCGTTTATTTTGGAATTCAACTTTTTTTATTTAACTAAATCAAATGTAAATCATCTTTGATTTCTTTTAAACATTGTATTTTGATCATTTTTGCTATTTCTTAATTAAAAATGAAAAATTATGTGTTTTAGTTACAAAATAATGATTGTGTATTGATTATTTTCACTATTTTTAATTAAAAACTAGGTATTGTGCTGATATTCTCAAAACATATACTACTCTCTCCCAAAAATAAAACATTATTCTGCAACCAATATTCGGTAGGATATATTATACTCTTTAAACATTTTGTAAAAGCATTAAGAAAAGGTAATTCACTCGCATATTTAATAAGTTTATCTAAGTGTGATGAAAGGTGTAAATGTCCAATCACATTTGTAATCGAATGAATTGCAGCATAGGGATTGTTTAACCCTCCGATAAGTGATAGCTTCCTTCAAGATACCTGTGTGATAAGGTCCATTGGGACCTATCACAAAATTCATGCTTTTTTAATCATATAGGCGTATTCTTTTTGCGTTTTTGAATTGTATTTTGTCGTAATAACAAATTATAAAAGACAAACATATTTATTTTATTATTATTATTTAATGTAGTTTATATAGCATTTACATGTAATTTAAAAAAGTTAAAAAATCTATACTTTTAATTATTACCCCAGTGAATCTGATGTTTGTTTGCAGGTTTCGCAGCGATAAATTGTTGTCGAGTTCTCTGCACAAACTGCGTTTTTGCAGGAAAAGCAATATGATATAGTTTTCCTCTGACGTTTGTAATTCTCGCGGCATAATTGGCATACAGGTCGATTTGATCGAGGTGCACATTCTGGTGCATCTTCAGTCATTTCGGGTACAGATCTAGTTAAAACCTGTAAGAATAAAAATAGAGCTCAATTTGTATGTCTCTATTTAATAAATCTACTACATTTTTTACCTTAACATCAAATGTCTCCATTGCATTTCGGATATTGGCAAAACGTGTAACATATTTATATATATATATATATTTGGTATTGCTAATTGTCTCGTTAACAGCTTTAGAAAGGAACGTCTCCTATCTGTTTGTTTAGAAGGCATAATTTCCTTGTAAATTATGAATGCCGCAAGAGCAGCTATGTCCAGCATATTGAAGAATAATGCAAGTGGCCACCGATCAGTTGATCGTTTGCATGAGGCTCGGTACCTAGAGCATTTGGTCCATAGTGTCCACTCCAGATTTATTTGCATTATAGTCCAGAATTGCCATTGGCTTTTATTTTTCGGATTTGTTCTCTACTTCACAACTGTAATGCATTGTGGACAAAAGTATGACAGCTTTATTTTTTTCGGTACGTACGAGCAAAGCGATACATCCACTTCGTGAAATCCAAAAATGTGCCAAAAACTTGATGCTTGGGACTTTTCAGAAACTCTGGCGGTATAAAAGGCTTGTTGGATCGGACGATTCCTACAAAACCAGTTTTCTGTCTCAATAAAGTCTTTGCCAAATCTAAACTTGAAAAATAGTTGTCGGCATAAATTGTTCGCCCTGTGTTTAGGTATTTATCAGTTAACTGCAGTACTACATTTTGACCCTGATTCACTTCGCGCTCCTGACCTGTTAACTTTCCAGTGTAAATTATTCCCTTTATGGGGTAATACGTTTTAGCGTCGCACACTTTTATACCATACTTGGCTGGTTTAGACGGAATATACTGAGTAAAACGGGTACGACCCCTATATGCAAATAATTGCTCGTCCACAGTCAGAGAATCGTGTGGAATGTAAACTGCGGCCAAATTTTGCTGCAACATCGCCCAAACGTCGTCTATAGCAGCTGTTTTACTAGTCTGTAGACTTTCAGGGCGTGTCACCGCGTTATCGAAGCGTATAAGTCGTTGTACACTCGAAAATCGGTCAAAGGACATTGCAGCTTTGTATAATAGATCTCGAGTCTTATCCCATAGTTCTTTAGCAGGCTCAGTATTTGATTTGGAAAGACCCGCGTGTAAAACTATAGCTACGAAGGCATCAAATTCCTTTAGCCAAGTTCCAAGCTATAGTTTCTTCATTAGCTTTTCGATTCGTCTCTCGTATTATAACGTATGCAATTTCTTCTGTAATTAGAGAACGAAAAATTGTAAGAGGATCATGACTATTATTCGAAGGTCCCGGTTTGTTTCGTCCATATTTCACAATGTTATGCGCACGCATACGGCCGCATGTTGGTGGACATTTGTGCCACTTAGTGTCGGTCTGAGAAGTGAAATAGGAGGAATCATTCTCACGGCGTGTATCATCTGTGGCTTCTTCATAAAAAAGTTGAGCTTCATCGTCTTCGTCTTCATCAGTTTCATCGTTAACCTCTATATGGGCTTCACTTTCGACGTCGGATGCATTTTCTAGTTGGTATGTCATATCATCACCTTCGATTTCAAGTTGATCGATATTATCATCGCTTTCTTCATCCAAAAAACTAGCAAATCTACTACTCGCTTTTCTTCCTCTGTTAGTCGCTGATAACGCATACTATTTCGGAGCACCATGTCCGTGACGTCCCAGTCTGATTCATCCATATTTCTGCAAAAATTCCCTGGTATCACAATACAATTGTTACCAAGGTTACGTTCGCTCACTTTGCAAATATGTAAAAGAAATTGTCCACTAGCACACTAGTTAGTTCACTGTCATCTGAAAGCAGAAAATGATGCACTCCAAGATAAACAGCAATGAAAGAAACAAAACAATGAGACAGATTCCTAAAAAAATTCCTAAAAAAAGAGACAGATTCCTCAAAATAACGGTGCAACCACAGATGGTACAGTGTTGCTAACTGTTACGAAACCAAAATCGCTAATATATATAGCGATAATAGAAAATATATTGGGATTGCTGAGTTGTGTGGCAGTGCGACTATAATCAATTTTGTCGTTGGTCCCACGGGACCTTATCACACAGAAACGCACTAAATATGTTGCAACTTTAATAAAATCGGAATAAAGTTTGGTATTACTTTAAAATTAGATTTAATCGATTTAAAACACTTTGTTGCTAGAATACATAAACCGTCATTTTTTCTATAGGTTAGGTTAGGTTGAGAGAGGAGACGTTTAAACGTCTCATGTCCATGAACATACACTTAAGCCAGTGGTTCGGCCTATTGTGCGCTCCTTATTTATGATCTTTTTATACCTCACGAGTTACAGAAAATCGGTACTAGACACGAATTTTCTCAGTATCTTCCAGTCATATTCTCTGAGATGAGTCAAGTCTGGTAATATGTCGGACCCGCAATGTTGGGATCTTGCATGTGTGAAAGCCGGGCAGTGACACAGAAAATGTTCCATCGTTTCGATGTTTTCCCTGCATGCCCTGCATTCGTCGTTTCCTGCTAGTCCTATGCGATGAAGATGTGCTTGTAAGCTTGAGTGTCCCGTTAGAACACTCATCATCTTACTAATATCGATCTTGTTTAGTTTCAGAAGACTTCTTGTTTTCTTTTCATTTGGGTCACCCCACAGTATCTTTGCAGTTGCTCCTACTGTTGCGCTATTCCACACAGTTTTGTGAGCCATTACCTCCCAGTGCTTCAACTCATTTTTCGTGGCTTCGAAAGGTTTCCAATTCTCCAAGTTTATTACTCGTTTGTTTACTTACTTAAACAAAGACGTAAAAGTCATGAAAAGAGTTTACTGACACAACAATTGCGAAGAATAAGCAGAGTTATAAAACTTTGTAGCAATAATCTGATGGAGAATTTCTATATGCATAACTTAAAATCTTGCAAAGGAGATGTTAGGAAAACGTGGCAGTTCTTAAACAGGCAGCTTGGACGTTGCAATAAATGAAACATGGAAATATTTACAGAGGACGGCAGGAGTATTTTGAACGATGGTACAAAAACTTTGATTTTTAACAGCTATTTTTCTGATTCTGTCAATAATCTGAAAAACAATATAACAATATATTCAAATGATGACATCAACATGTTTTCAACAATAATTCCTGAACCCTGTCATTTTAACTTACTGCAAGTTGATGCAGTAAAAGTAGAAAATATTCTGGACTCACTAAAGTGGAACAAAAGCTGTGGCTTTGATAATATATCACCGAAAATGTTGTTCCTAAAGAAGCCGATTGTATGTAACTGAACTACTTGTTAAAATGTTTAATAAAATGATCACTGACAAAAAATATCCCGATGTGCTTAAAATTCACAAAATTTTGCCAATACCGAAGAAAATTAATTCGGAAAATGTATCTGATTTTATACCTATATCAGTTCTATCAATCATCGACAAGATTTTCGAAAAACTTATTTACGAGCAATTGTCAGAATATGTACAAGTTAATAATATAATGTATGAACAGCAATATGGCTTTAGGAAAGGATCTGGAACGGAAGAAGCTGTGGTTAATGTCATCGAGTATATCTGCTATAACATTGATTCCGGTTCTAAAGGAGTAGCAAGCGTTTTCTTAGATTTTTCTAAAGCGTTTGACCCAGTTGATCATACCAGTTGGCCAGGCGGAAAGTAATATGTTGCCTGTTAATTATGGTGTTCCACAGGGTCCGCTTCTGTTCAAAATTTACAATAATGATCTAAAGCATATTAAATTCTATGGCAAGTTATTCTTGTTTGCTGATGATGTGTGTCTTTTCTACAGTTACAAATATGAACAAAACCTGCAAACTCAGATCGAATATGATGCTGCCATTTTAGTAGAATTTGCTCGTCTCAATAAATTAGTTCTGAATGCGAAAAAGACAAAATTCGTAAAGTTCCAGCCACATGGTAACAGAAACCAGGATATGTCTATTCATGTTGATGGTACAACAGCCGCTGAATCCAGTTGTGTTAAATATTTTGGTGTTACTCTTAATCATAATTTGATGTGGAATACTCACATTGATGAAATAAGGAAAAAAATTTCAGCTGCAACCAGAATTCTGTATAAATTTAAGAAGAAGCCAAGTACTCAAACTAAGGAGTTGATTTATCAGTCTCTTGTACATACTCATTTGACGTACCTCCCCATTATATATGGTTTCAGAACAAACAATAAACTAAAGTCATTGCAGTCCGCCCAGAATAAATCACTCAAGTTAGTCTACAACCTACCTTTAAGGTATCCAACACTTGATTTATATAAATATAAATCAACGAATATATTACCGGTTAAAGGATTATACAAACAACAATTACTGATGTATATATTCAAAGCATTACGAGGCATTGGATCCACAACCATTACATTCAGAACGGCAACTGGCAAAAATACTACACAAGCAGATCATATTGAAGTTTCACGATGCCGTCTAGATCTGACGAAACCGCGTATTGGCTTTGCTGGACCATATGAATATAATAAATTACCTTCAGATTTGAGAAATATATCTACTGTTTCTACATTCAAACGTTCTTTAAAAAATTATCTTTTGCAAAATTTAGAAACAGTTCTGATTTAAAGTCTCTCTACTTGCATATAAGTTTTGCTTTGTTAATCTCTCAAATATTTTATTTTATATTTGAATTTTCACAACATAAGATGTTAGCTAGTTTATAATCTTGTTTTAGTTGCCAAATAGCCTCTATAAAGCCTTAAAGGCGCTGAGGCACTAAGCACAAATATTTTATAAAATAAATGTAAATAAAAATGAATACAAAAAAAGTTCTCTGCCCTTTAAAGCCAAGCTGTTTGCCCGTTCATTTCCAATTACTCCGCTGTTTCCTGGTACCCAGCAAATACGCAAATGACCATGGGCTGAGTAATCATTTATCGTTCTTTTACAGTCCAACACAGTTCTGGATTTGACTCTTTCCGATGTTATTGCTTTAATCGCCATTTGGATATCTGTGAATATGTTGGCATATTTAGGCTTTGTGGTGTTACTGAGCCAGTTCACACACTTCGTGATTGCTCGAACTTCTGCTTGAAATACCGTGTTATTGTCAGGGAGGCGGAATTGAAGTTCGACTTCTGGTTCATCAATAAAAAGTCCCAGACCCGTCCTTCCTCCTCGCTTGGACCCATCCGTTTAGCAGCTGGTTCCCACTGGCACATGGGCCAAAGTTCCATTTTCCCAACGTATCACAGGTAGCGGTAAGCCGCACTTCAGGAATGTGGTCGGAGATTTCTGGTGTTTGAATGTGACCAACTAGAGATAATAAAATCTGAAAAAAATCTAAAAAATGGTACGACTTGTGGTCTCGATTTATCCATTCACCCATAACTTGTTTTCTATAACAATGAGATAAAAGTTGTGGACAAGTTAAAATCAAAAAGGTCAATAGGGACCTTACCACACACAGAATGGTTAAGCTTGTTGTTTAAAATTTCCTTGAATACAATAAAAACCAGCAATCATTATTGCATAGATTTGTTGAAAATTCAACAGAGTTCTAAAAATCAGCGATAAGGAATGCCATAAAGAAAATAAGAAGAAGATAAGGACAATTTTAAAAAATATGACTTCCCTCACAAAACAATCGAAAATCTTATGGCTCGTACCGATGAAAATACAAAGCTTGGTGACAGAGAAATTAAAGGTCGTATCTTTAAATCGAAGACTTATGTTCATGGATTATCTGAGAGACTTATGGTGTTTTCTTTTCTAAAAAAGATGTTACCCCGTCAGAGAGCAGCACTTTAATATTTTCGCCTACACCCTCTTGTAGTGCTGCATTTTTTATGATCAGAATCGAGACAAAACAGCAAAAAAAGCCTTTTAACTCACTAAAAAGAGAATACTCGACGGCGCCGCCTAAATAAAACATCCTTCCAAACTTCACTGGAAAAAAGCACGCGCGTACACACGCGGGTATTTAGGCTATTCGCTCGACGCTGAAAAACATCTGTTTTGTAGGGCAGCGTCCACCCCTTAGATTAAATACAGGGCTGAAATGTTGCATTTTTGCACCGTGCAACATTCTTTACAAAAGAAAACGAAACCCTATCAAAGTGCAGCATTTTTTACAAACGAAAACAAAAAGTAATTTTTGGGGCGAAAGTCATAAAAAATGTAGCATTTTTTGGCACAAAAGTAAACACCATTAAACACTCTGATATTTACGACAGGAACTAATATGAACTCGCCCACAAATCGCAAAATACTGTATCACATTTATTCAGTAGAACTAAGTCCAAAATAAGAAAGAAGTCAAGCCGAACCTGGTTTACCAGGTAAAATGTACCAATACATGCCAAAAGGTATATGTTGGTACGACCAAAAAACTTAAAACAAGACTTGCTTCGCACAAAACAGAACAGAAATCCTCCTCGACAAACCAATAGAACAAAAAACTGAACTGGCAGCCTAATGTTCACTCAGCGGACATAAGCCTAATTTCGACGATGTCGATGTATTAATAGAAGAGAGAAACTACGGGAGAAGACTGACATTAGAAATTCTGCACATTAGTATGGGTCGGTGCCCACACACAAAACAGAAGTAGAGTTGGACACCCCCTACGTTTAAAGATTAATCAAAGACAATTTCAGAACAACTAACAAATTTTTGATCCGTGCACCCTACTAACGGCCCAAAAAGACTTTATGTGCAGCGCTTTTATTTGGTATCCTATCGAAACAAACCGTATACAGTTGTTCATGGTTTGTCTGTGGTTCCATTTTGTCCTTTGAACACTTGAGTCCGAACACTTTTTGCACGGACCAAAATAGTTTTTGTTTTGAAATTGTCTTTAAATAATCTTTAAACGTAGGTGGTGTCCGCCTCAACTTTTTTTCGACCCATACTACTGCACATCATTGACGTCGCTGCGGACAAAAGGTTGAACTACAAGAGAGACACAGTCGGATGCGCTAACATTTACCGACACCTAATTGACAAGCATAGACGAAGACTAAAACAGTAGGGTTCTTAAGCTTTGCAGACACAGTATTTTGCGTGAATGAAAAAATAATAATTTTTAAAATAATGAATGTATATTTGTTGTTCAATGTTATGTTTAAAGTATAGTGATATACATATGACCCATACTTGGAGAATTAGCAAGGTGGGTGAGGCGGATGGTAAAAAGCAACAGGTCAATTTGATCCTTAACGCTGAATCCACCTCCCATATAAAAAGTGCAAGTGCAACCCTGCAATATGGTTTCGAGACTATAGTCTTGAAGGTATACAAGCAGGATATAGCTCCCACTGCGGAAGGCGAGTCGTTGACCGTGGTTGATACTGGCTTTCTAGAAGTGCGGAGGTCCACACGACCATTATTTCTGGTGACTCTAACAGAAGATCTGTAACGTCATTCTCTGAGGATGAAGACACTACTTCGGATACTGAGGGGCTGAGGGAAGTCTCCGGACTCTTTGACGCATCTGGCGGGGACATGCTCCCCGATGATACGGACGAAGAGTTCGATAACACCCTTGTCGGGGTGGATGTCAATCTGTCGATTACCAATGATGGTAACAATTCTACAGATTAACCTCAATCACGCTAAAGCAGCCTCAGCGGCTCTATTGCTGCGCCTGTCCACAGGTGCAGTAGACATCGTCCTGATCCAGGAGCCCTATGTAGTAGGAGGATGGGTGTGCGGTATCAAGACACCAAACTTTAAACTGCTTGTGGCCAACTGTGAAGGCACTCCAAGAACCTGCATTTTGGCCAGAAAAGATCTAAGTATTTTTCTCCTGACTAATTTAAGTGGTAAAGACCAAACAGCTGCTAGTCTGGATATTGGTAATCGCATATACTGGGTGGTCTCCAATCCCGGCAGCTCTCTTCAGGGAAGTAGTAGAAGAAGCAGCGTCTGACGAGCTCGAGCTGATTATTGGCGCAGACACGAATGCTCATCATACTATCTTGGGTAGTAAGGATATAAACAATAGGGGTGATTCACTTCTTGAGTTTATTCTAACTACCAACCTAACTATTTGCAACATTGGTAATAAACCGACCTTTACAATTAAAGACAGACAAGAAGTACTAGACGTAACGTTTGCTACTGACCGGGTGTCAGACAAAATTATTGGGTGGAATGTACTGGACGACCACTCATTCTCCGATCACCATTATATAGAATTCAAACTCGCCGAAAAAGTGCCTAAACCTGCTGTCTACAGAAATGTGAGGAAGACAAAGTGGCACCTGTATGAGAAGAATTTTAAAAAGGTCCTGAACTCTAAACTTCTTTATGAACCGAATGACAAAGCCGATGTGGATAATCTGGTCGAGCATATCACCACATCATTCAATAGTTCCCTTGAAGAAGCCTGTCCAAAAACAAGATACAAGGGTAAAACTAAACCTCAATGGTGGACTTCTGAGCTAACGGCAAGGAAAAAGACCTGCAACAAGCTATTCAACAAGGCGAAATCTACTGGAGCCTTTAATGATTGGGATGCATATAAAGGGCAACTCAAGATCTATAAGAAGGAGCTTAGGAAGGCGCAAAGACGCTCGACACACATTTCCCGGGGAACTCATCAACAGAGCCCGAGGATCAACAGGACCAACAAGAGTGCGAGTGGACTGCGAGCGTCGCTAGCTTGTTGACTGAGAGATCTAGAATAAGCTGGGCTATAAACAGCTTTGAGCCCTTCAAGTCACCTGGACCAGACGGCATCACTCCAGCAGAAATGCAGAAAATGTTAAAGTACATTATCCCCTGGCTGCAGAAAATGTATGTAGGTTGTATTATGCTTTCATACATCCTGAATCGACGGAGGGATACCAAAGTGGTATTCATACCCAAAGCGGGGAAGATATCGCACAATAGGCCTAAAGACTTCAGACCAATTAGCCTATCCTCTTTCCTATTGAAAATCTGCAAAGACTTTTAGGTTATTTCATTAGGTAAAACCTGGATACAAAACTCCTGTCGGGGAACCAACATGCTTACAATAAGGAAAGTCTACAGAATCAGCCCTGCTCGAACTTGTGAGCATTATCGAATCGTCCCTAAATTTCAAAGAATTCACCATGGTGGCTTTTCTTGACATAGAAGGGGCTTTTAACAACTTACACACAGATGCGGTAATCGCGGCATTGTCACATCTAAACGTGAGCTCTAGCTTGAATAGACTACTCAACAGAAGACGCATAAGAGCATGTCTAGGGTCCACAACTCTAACAAGGTTTGTAACCAGAGGGACCCCACAAGGAGGAGTACTGTCTCCACTAATTTGGAACCTAGCGGTGAATGAAATCCTGTTAGATCTAGAACGTTGTGGCTGCAAGGTCGTGGCAATCGCAGTGAGTGGCAAATTCGAAAACATCCACCGAGATATTTAACAGGTGTCTCTGAACAAGTTTGCTAGATGGGCCAGAAGCAGCGGTTTGGGTGTTAACCCAAACAAGACAGAATTGGTTCTCTTTACTAGGATGAAAAATGTCCCTCATGTGGACCCTCCTCCTCGGATAAATGGAACAGATCTAGTCTTTTCTGAAAGTGCATAATTTTTAGGAATAATTTTGGATAGGAAACTATCATTCAGACTAAACGTAGTGGAACGTGTGAAGAAGGCCAACATCGCCCTATATTCCTGCAGGAAGGCTGTAGGGTCGCGGTGGGGGCGTCCAATACTGTTATACGGGATTGTGGTATGGTGGACGGCAACTGACAAACTAACCATCACAAACCTGCTATCAGGGGTTTAGAGAACTGCCTGCCTGTGCATAAGGGGAGCGTTAAGGACTACAGCGACTGAGTCTCTACAAGCCCTAATCCATAAACTGCCGATTAATGTTGTGGCGAGAGAAGTTGCAACCAAAGCGGCACTAAGATTAAACTGCCTATCAATATAGAGGTACAAGAACTACGGTCACATGAGGATATCAAAGTGTAGTACTATGGTAACCGACCGAGTGGACTATATATCAACGGTGCGCACCTTTGAGAGGAACTATATCACTATGATACCAGCCAGGGATGAATGGGATGGCAGAATTCCCGGAAATAGAAACCATCTCCACTTCTATACGGAAGGTTCGAAGCTTGATGAACAGGTTGGCTTCGGAGTACACTGTGAAGAACTTAATTTGGATATAGCTCACAGACTACCAGATACCTGCAGTGTCTATCAAGCCGAAATAATGGCAATATGGGAAGACGCCAAGTGGCTGAGTCGCAACATAGTAACTAACACTGGCGTTGTCATTTACTCTGACAGCCGAGCTGTCGTCAATTCTCTGAAGGCCACATCCATAAATTCACAAATAGCCCTCGACTGCCGCAGATCTCTTAACGAGATGGCTGAACAGTTTAATATACAGCTCATATGGGTGCCTGGGCATAGGGATATCCCGGGGAACTGCAAAGCCGATGAACTTGCTAGGAAAGGGACGACTTTACAAATTCTCGAAGAATTTGTATATATTGGTGCGCCACTATCCACATACAAGCTTTGGCTTAGTAAAGAGGCAATCCGGCAGTCCAACGAAAGACGGACACAAATCGGCACCTGTATGGTAGCTAGACAAATCTGGCCAAGGTATGACCTGAGAAGCTCAAAATATCTCCTCGCACTAGTAAGGAAACGATTGTCTACGTTAGTACAGGTTCTGACGGGACACTGCTTGATCGGCGAACACGCCAAAAGATTGGGTATTGACTCCAATGACTTCTGCCGAAGCTGTGGAGATGGGGAAGAAGTGGAGAGCATTGAGCACTTGCTTTGAGACTGTCCCGCTTTGAGTAAACGACGACTGGACATACTGGGGTCGGTCTTTTTAGGCAGCCTAACAGATCTTTCCAGTACTGATATTCTTACTATCGATAAATTTATATATATACGGCTGCCACCCTAACCTAAACCTAACCTAAGTGCCGAACATGGCGAAAGGTTTCATCAAGAAAGTAAGTCCATCAATCGGCGGTTCCACGGGTACTGAGATGAAATAATGTTGGAAAATTATATTTGGTTCCTAATTAGAGAAACCGATTCCGAAATCTACAAACGTCATAATAAAACCCACAATTACTTCTAGTTAAGATTTTACATGTAAATAACATAAATGTATATTATATAAAAAGGGTTATAATTTCTTAATTTATCCATAGAATGCATTGTTTTCTTTGCTTGGATACTATCTTTTATAACATAAACTATTTTCTTCGAAATTTGTTCTATCTTTTATGGTTTTTTTGTGCTAGCAAAAAACGATTTTTTTTGGGAAAAAATCTAAAAAAAACCTTAGAAACCTTTATGCCTAAATGTACACAAAGAACTAATTTTAGGGTCTCGGACACATTTTTGTTGTTGCATAGTATAATATATTATATATGATTACAATTTCAATATCATTTTAATATTCCTTTCTTAAAGTTTTGTACTACTTTAGGTGCATTGATAATCCCGCTAGCGTTTGACATTGTTCATGATTTAACGCGATCCACAGAAGCTGCTATAATAGCAGCAGCTTATCTCATATTCGGTAGGATATATTTTATATATAACATACATATTTAACCAAAACTTTAAATCCTTCTTTATCTAAGATGTTGGCATGTTGACGTTAAATCAGTATATTCTATTGGATCCTATTCTTCTGTTTTTTATGGTGGCATCCGTCTGGGGGATGGTAAAAGTTTCAATGACTACAACGAAGGGACTGTCATACTCATTTATATGGTGGTTTTATCTCATTTTTACTGGGACAATGTTGGCCTGCACTATCAGTGTGAAATTCGTAGGACTTTTTGTTGTTTTACTTGTTGGTCTTCAAACGATGAACGAAATTTGGCTAATTTTGACCGATTTGCGGAAACCGGCTGTAAGTTATCCTATTGTGGTTATTTTCGTAGAAATAAAAAATTGATTTTTTGTCTTGCAGCGGGAAACAATTAAGCAATTGTTGTGCAGATCAGTGACGCTAATAGCATGGCCTATTTTTGTGTACCTAATATTCTTCTACATTCACTTACACATTTTAAACCATAGTGGTAATGGTGATGGATTTTATAGTTCTGCATTTCAATCCCGTCTTATTGGAAATTCACTCTACAACGCGAGTATGCCTCGCGACGTCGCTTATGGCAGTGTAGTTTCGATCAAAAACCACAGAACTGGTGGAGGGTATCTACATTCACACTTACATTTATATCCTAAAGGTAGCGGATTCAGACAACAACAGGTGATGTTTTCTCTGTTTTATAGAAAGGATAATATAATGCAATTAATTTCTAGTGTAGGTTACATCGTATACCCATAAGGATGAAAACAATGCCTGGCTCATAAAACCTCAGGACAAAGAGCGTATGGATGACCTAACGCTACTTAGACACGGGGACTTGGTTCGTCTGGAACATGTATCAACACGTCGTAATCTCCACTCGCACGATGAACCGGCTCCTATTTCCAAGACACATATGCAAGTGACTGGCTACGGCGAGGTTCGTTTGTTTTAATAAAATCTCATACAAAACTGATCCATACTTTAATTTCTGCAGAACGGTGTTGGAGATGTCAATGATATTTGGAAAGTTGTAATTGAAGGCGGCAATGTAAATGACGTTGTGAAGACGGTCACTACAAAGTTCATGCTAATCCATTACTTGCAAGGCTGTGCTTTAACATCCTCTGGAAAACAATTACCTAAGTGGGGCTTTGAGCAGCAAGAAATTGCATGCACCTCTAATATTCGCGACACGAATGCCAAATGGAATATTGAGGACAATAAACACAATAATTGTGAGTAAACCTATCATAATACCATTTTCAGAAGAAATTGAGAAGTTTCTCATTGTAATTGAGAAAATTTCACTTGAAATTGAGATTTTACATTTGAAATTGGCCAAATTTCATTTGAAATTGAGATTTTCAATTTAGAATTGACTAAATTTCAATTGAAATTGAGATTTTCCATTTGAAATTGACTAAATTTGAATTGAAATTGAGATTTTCCATTTGAAAATGCCTAAATTTCATTTTAAATTAGGATATTTCCATTTAGAATTGACTAAATTTCAATTGAAATTGAGACTTTCCATTTGAAATTGACTAAATTTAAATTGTAATTAGGATATTTCCATTTTGAATTGAGAAAATTTCATTTGCAAATAGGATATTTCTATTTGAAATTCATAACATTCCATTTGAAATTAGGATATTTCCATTTGAAATTGAGAAATTGTTTTGAATTTATGAACCTAACTTTGATTTTGAAATACATATTAAAAGCTGGGGAAATTAATGAAGTTGGCTTTGAAATGTTATGACATAAATAAATTATATATACATGACCTCATTATAATATAAAAGTCTCGGAAGACAACATGGAGTTGAAGGTTAAATGCGCAATTTGCTTGGTAAATATGACCCGTGGAAACGTAATCCTTTTGCTACCGTGTCGTCATTTGTTCTACGCCAAATGTTTGTCATCTGTCAATTCCACATGTCCGCTATGTCGAGGAGAAATCGATGGTAAGTACCCATCAAAAACTCTCATTACCAGGTAACCTGGCGGGTAAGTGAAATTCAAAAGAAATAATGACTTACCATTTAGCCACCCTTCAGATTATTTTTACATGGGCATGATATTGGAGGAAAGTACTTCCATGCAAGCATACGAAAAGCTAACAAATAACTACTTACCCCCACGCTTACGAAGATCCAACATATAAATAGTTATTATTTATAAGGGGTTGAATAACATATTTAATAAGGGGTTGAATAACACCTTACCAGTTATGATTTTCATAACCATTTACTTATCATATATAATTAAATACGACGAGAAATATTTTTGACTCGAAATATTCCCATCAAAAACATGGTAAGTACTTGTAATTGTACATTGCATTAGCATGTAAGACATGTCATTACCCTCTGCATTAAATGTAGTCAACAAATAATCACATACTTATATTGACATAAATATGTACTTATTTTAAGTCGGGTATGGTAAAATATGCGGCAACGCCAATTTTTATTGAAGAAACATTGATTTGATAAGACATTTAAAAACATTCCGAATAAAAAATATATCTCGTTATATATAATAATATAAATTCTAAATATATATGGCTAAAAAAATCAATTTTTACTAAAGAAACGTTAATTTGATTTACAAATTTAGCAACTCAGCAAATACACACATTACCATTTATCTTGGCGGGAAAGTCAAATTTAAAAGAAATAACGACTTGCCATTTAGCCACTCTTCAGATTATGTTTGCATGATATAGGATATGAATACGAATATCCCACATAAAGTAGTTGATATTGTCATTTTAATAAGGGGTTGAATAACACCTCACCAATAATGATTTGCAAATGTGTATATATGTTATATCGTATATAATTAAATATGATGAGATGTTTTTTTACACGAAATGTTACTAAATTTCTATATCAAATCAATGTTTCTTCAATAAAAATTGGCGTTGTCGCATATGTTACAATACCCGACATAAAACAACTTACAAATAAGTCTATATTTATGTCAATATAATTAAGTCATTATTGGACTACATGCAATGCAGAGGGTAATGATATGGCATTACCTGGTAATGCAAGTGGTAATGACATGTACTTACCAAGTTTTTGCTGGGTACGAGTACATAAACATTTAAAATAAATTTTTTTATATGTGTGTAAATTAAATTATTATTCCTGTAGGTTCAGAACAAATTGCAAGAAAAACATACAAAAAGTATACTGATCAAGATCGGAATCGATTGCATCGATCAGTATACTAGCAGCTTCGTTAGGAATTTCGTATAAAACCGCACATCGTTGGGTTAATTTATGTGAAGAAACTCCAGCAAAAAGGGGCGGCAATAAGCCACATGTGCTAAATACAGTGGAAATAAAAAACGTATTGTCATGGGTGGAGGATATGCCAGATATTACACTTCGTGAAATGAAGGAAATGATGTTTGTCGAATACCAAAAACGAATTGAAGGAAATGATGTTTGTCGAATACCAAAAACGAATTGCCCTGTCGACATTGGCTAAAACGCTTCATGGTAAAATGTACACAATAAAAGCTGTTCATACCCAGCCTGTACCCATGAATAGCAATGGGAATAACATCGCCCGTTCATCATACGTCTCAAAATTGGTGGATTATATTAGAGCAGGGAAACAGTTAGTTTGCATTGAAGAAACAAACTTCAATTTGTTTTGCCGAAGAAGATATGGCTGGTCCCGCGGTCCGTACAGATCATACCTTCCTCGCGTGGTCCAAATGTCCATTTGGCAGGTGCAATAGGAACATCCGGAGTCATACAATTGGATCGACGTAGAGGGTCATTCACCGCAGTATCTGCAAACGAATGTGTAATTGAACTTGTACAAAGATGGCATGATATGGGAAATGATGGCAGTGAGCTCGTGATAGTATGCGACGGCTAGTTTTCTTAGAGAGAATCATCGACGAATCTAAATCATTAATTACTGCAGGAGACCGCAGCCGAGCTATTCAGCATTCGTCAACCTTCCACTACCCCGCCCTAGAAATGGAGAACATGCCGGTCGGAGAATAAAATTTGTGTGTCATTTAATTGTATGTACGCGAATATATTATTTATATAAATTTGAAATTGTTGTAGTACGTTTGTTACATAGTTTATTAGTTGTTACCATAATATTTATTATTTGTTACCATAATATAATTTCTCAATTACAAATAAAATGTTCTCATTTTAAAATGGAAATATTATAATTTCAAACGGAATTTTCTCAATTTAAAGTGGAAATATCCTAATTTTAAATGTAATTTAGTCATTTTCAAATGGAAAATCTCAATTTCAATTGAAATTTAGTCAATTTCAAATGGAAAATCTCAATTTAAATTGAAATTTAGTCAATTCCAAATAAAAAATCTTAATTTCAAATGAAATTTAGCCAATTTCAAATGTAAAATCTCAATTTCAAGTGAAATTTTCTCAATTACTGTTGAAAATGGTGTAGTAATAACACTGTACAACACTGGTGTGGATGTAAATTTCCACCTTTTGGCTGTTCTTGCAGCATATCGGTATAACACTGTTTTCTTTACATCTGAGGCGAGGAGTATGTTCAGCAACTTTGTAGAAAACGCCATTTCAAATATTTTTGTGGAACATAGTATGTATTAACCCCCTAGCTCCCCACATAACGGTAATTGTTGGCTCAATTTAATAAATCGTAAAAACAACCCCTAAAATTGGGGAAGGCGGGTATGAAATGTTTTAGAATGTTGGACATAAAATTTTACTATATATGTCAGAACACGCCAAAGCCCAAAACACCAAAAGCAGACAATTTTTAGTCAAAACTCACTCGACTCCTACTCCGCAGTCGACTTTTTAAACGACTCGACTCCAGCTGCCACTCCGGATGATATTTGTTGGCAGAAATGCAGAAATGTTGGCTGAAATGCAAAAGTCCCTAGCTAACAATTTCATTATTTTACAGGAGAAGCAAAAATCTTTGTAAAATGGTAAACATTTTAGCTATTGCCACAGTTTTTTTTTCACAATTTACAAAAAAAACACCAACGAACGTAATTCAGAAAGAAAAAATTGTATTCCTCTATTTTAAAAGTGTTATGTTAGATACGCATTTTTTACATATACTTTTTAAAAAAAATGAGATTAATTTTGACTGCATGACTTGAATAATTAATTTTCGAAGGGAATATAGAAATAATTGACAGTCGCCTTATATTACCTTTTTAAACATTGTAGATGATGCCATTTCATATTCATATTGGTAATCTGTGCTCATGCATTTTGGATTGTTCAACAAATGGTTCCAGTTTACTATGGAAGCTGTGCATAATTCTTGCTTATATCCTTTTATAGTAGATAATTCATTTCTCTGGGCTTCCTCTCGCTAATACTTCCTTGGGACAAACCTTGATAAGTCTGATCTTCAATATATTTATTTGGATATTGCATCTCCTCTTTTCTTCATATTTTCGCAATCCATATTAATAAAATATTTTTGCAGTTTTATATCAGTGTAAAGTTTTGGAGCATTCCACGAATAAGGGGAACTCTGGACCATTTTAGAAATATTATTATTTTTTGAGAGTGACAGCAAGTAAGTACTTTTCATTCGGTTTTCACCAATGGAAAATAATTTCATTCAAATGGCTGCCTCGGCTGGCCATGCAGTAGCCTACACGATCGGTCCAATTTTTAAGCACATTATCGATTGTGTGCAGCTGTATTTCACCAATGGCTTCACGAATATTGTCCTTTAAAGCGTCAATTGTCTCTGGCTTGTCGGCGTAACACTTATCTTTGAGGGCACCCCACAAATAATAGTCCAACGGTGTCAAATCGCAGCTCCGAGGTGGCCAAACGACATCAGCTCTGCGGCTGATAATGCGATCTTCAAAAACAGGGCGCAAAACATCGAGTGTAGCTTCGGCTGTGTGGCACGTAGCGCCGTCCTGTTGAAACCAAATGTTGCCAATATCCTCCTCTTAAATTTTTGTGAACAAAAATTCGTTCAACATGGCCCGATAACGATCGCCACTGTAACGGCCACTCCTTGCTAATTTTCGAAGAAAAATGGCCCAATTATGCCTCTGGACCAAAATCCGCACCAAGTCAAGCGACGATCCAAATGGATTCCAAGATATTTTACATGATCCTTTTGAGGAATCAGTGAATTAATAATATGTACAAATTGGAGGACTTGTTTTATCTTAATCGCCTCCGGGCGATTTCTTTAATTTTATATCTTTGACATATTTTTCAACATCCTTTATTTAAAGCTTGGTTGGGCGAGGAATTACATAATCTACCACGGGCTGATAGATTGGACGAGGATTTAAATCATTTATCCCGTGCGGATAGATTGAGCGAGGAATTATATCATCTATCACGGGCGGATAGATTGGGCAAGGAATTATGTCGTCTATCACGGGCGGCAAGATTGGACGAGTAACTATATCATCTATTACGGACAATACATCTTGGACTAACTTCATACTTCTCTTCGCCAAAATTTGAAAAGGTATAAAATTCGCACGACAAAATATATTGTCGAAAATGAGCAAGGAGTGGCCGTTACAGTCAATGGCGATCGTTATCGGGCCATGCTGAACGAATTTTTGTTCACAAAAATTGAAGGGGAGGATATTGGCAATATTTGGTTTCAACAGGACGGCGCTACGTGCCACACAGCCGAAGCTAAACTCGATGTTTTGCGCCCATTTTCAAAAAAAAAAAAGTTATTTGGCGGACCCTTTATATACTGTATAACATGCAAATCTGACATTCCGTTAAAAAGTTATGTCGACTTCCAAATAGCTAAATTTGTAAAAAATGTTTAAATGAACAATTTGGCACCCTATAAAATGTAAACTGCTTTGAATTTGGTCATAATTCCGTATTGTCTTGTAGTATAGGCGTGCAAAATTTCATCCAAATCTAAATTCATAAATGTTCAGAGTAGGTCGGATTCCTTTGGAATTACCCCATACTTTCCATATAGTTATGCACTTTTTTGACGATTTTTGAAATCATCCATTGATATCCTTCTAAAATTTCGCATTTTTTATTCATATATCACAATTTTTTTTTTTGCATATTTTGCATATTTTTTTGCATGTTTTTGCAGTTTTTTTTAGCATTTTTTGCATATCACAAATATGCAAAAAAATACAAATATGAACCAGTTTTTCGATTCCTTTTTTCTCAGAATTGCGATAATGACCCATTTTTAAGAGAATTTTTGAACTAGGTCGATGGAAGTCCTATGGAGGCTCTATCGACGCATATATAGCGTTTTTCCCAATTATATTTCAAGCCTCCAAATACGCATTCCAAAAATGGCCCAGTTTTATGGGAATTTCTTGAGAGGAGCAGTGGCCACATCTGGAAGATGGGACTTTGTACCGACAAGTCCCCTATATCGATAGAAGTCCTAGAGAGGCTCTGTCGTCCCATATATAGCCCTTTGTCCAAATCAATTTCAGGCCTCTAAATACGTCATTCCAAAAATAGCCCATTTTGATGGGACTTTCTGGAGAGGAGCAGTGGCCACAACTGGAAGATGGGACTTTGTACTGACAAGGCCCGCATACTGAAAGAAGCCTTAAGCAGGCTCTATCGACCCATACGAGTTGCTATATATTTTTCTGGCCTAGGCAATACTTAGTGTTGCCGTGCGCCATCTGACATTTCCATTGGAAAGTTTCACATTTTTTAACATAAACGTACTCAGAACGTTTTGACGTACGACCATCATTTGTATTGTTTACAGTGACTTGAAAAAATCAATTTGGCAAAAAAATGGAATTAACTCGTGAACATTTTCGTGCGATCATTTTTCACAACTTTCGACGTGGATAATCACAACAAGAGTGCATCGATGAACTTAAATCTTTGTATGGCGATGAAGCACCATCCTATAGCAAAGTGAAAAACTGGTTTAATGAATTCAATCGTAGCCGACGCTCGCTCAAAGACGAAGGTCGTCCAAAAACGGCCGTTGTGCCAGAGAACATTGATGCCGTGCGTGAACTGATAATGCAAGATCGTCATGTGACATACCGTGAGATAGAGGCATCCTTGGGCATTTCTTCCACCAGCATACATTCAATATTGCATTAACACTTGGCCGTAAAAAAGGTTTGTTCTCGTTGGATCCCGCCCAATCGCAAAAAATAGGCTCGTGTCGATTGGTGCAAAGAAATTTATAAAAAATACGATCGCGGTGCTTAAAAAGACTTTTATAAGATCGTCACAGGTGACGAATCTTGGATCTATGCGTATGAGCCCGAAACAAAACAGCAATCGATCGTGTGGGTCTTCGAAGACGAGTCAAATCCAACGAAAGTTGTTCGTGGAAGAAGCACTTCGAAGAAAATGGTCGCCTATTTCTTCGGCAAAACTGGTCATGTGGCGACTGCTCCGCTTGAGCAACGTAGGACGGTCAATTTTGAGTGGTACACCACAATTTCTTTGCCTGAAGTCTTCGGAGAAATTCGAAAAACGAACAAGAGAAGACGAATCATTGTGCACCATGACAATGCGAGCTCTCACACATCGACTCAAACCAGCGCCTTTTTGACCGGCCAAAACGTCGAATTGATGGGTCGTCCGCCGTACAGCCCTGATTTGACACCCAATGCCTTATTGTTATTCACTCACATCAAGAAAAAAACTGCTTGCTCAACGTTTTTCGACGCCTGAAGCAGCTATCGAAGCGTTCAAAAACCATGTTTTGGAGGTGAATTTTCAACACACTGTAACCAAAACAATTCGCGCTCCAATGACAAAACGGTCTGAGTGAAGTTATGCTCAAAATGTCATACTTTCCAATGGAAGTTCCAGTTTTCATCTGGCAACACCAGCATTGCCAGGTCCGAAATATAAATAGCAACCCTCGTATCAGTAACTGCCATTTGCTTTCGGCTACTTGTGGCCCCGCAAGAAGTAATGATGTTTTGTACAGATCAGTTGTTAAGTGACCGTCGAAAATAAAGAAACACAAGTTTCAACATTAGCTCGTGTAGTCGTGAAGTTCGTGTTTTTAATCCATTCCAGTATGATTCTGCTCCCAGACATGGTTTAAAAACAATTTGTCAGCTTTTATTTCTTCTAATTAAAGGCTCTCGGCAGCCCTGATTACAAATTGTGGACAGTTTTAGAGGACAAGGTCTGCCACAAAAGATACCCCAACTGCTGTGGCCACTTTCCCAAAGGGACGAGGTGCGTGCGGCTATTGATGATTGGTCAGTGCGACATAAGGCATGTGTGAAGGCCGAAGGCGGACTTATCGACTGTGTACTTGTTTTTTGTGTACAATGTATGTCAATTAATATATACAATCAATTTGGTCCTAAAGTATTCATTACATTTAATGTTGTAGCATTAAATGTTTGTAACAGTATTTATGTCGCTACTAAGTATATTACTAAAAGTACAACGACGTTATCTCATTTCTCTTCTTTTGTTAAATATTATTTAATATTGTTATTAATTTGAATAATACTACATTGAATTTTCTGATATCGTTTAAATTATTTTCTCTGCACTTTTCTTTTATAAATACTTAATAAAAGAACTCAATAAACTATATTAAATAAATTTTTCTTCTTCAATAAATAGCTAACAGTAAGTAGATTTTCATCAATATTGCCCAGATACAAATAGGGATCTTAATAAATAATTTTTAGATAGAGTACAAACTACTATATTTATCGATATGAAATAAGTATAGCAGATTTCGGGTTACTTTGTAAAAAACTTACTCTTATGAGATGGCTATACATACCTCATATGGGTACCTGGTCATAGGGATATCCCGGGGAACTGCAAAGCCGATGCACTTGCTAGGAAAGTGACGACATTACAAATTCTCGAAGAATATGTATATTTGGTGCATAGAGTAAACGACGGCTGGATATTCAGGGGTCTTCCTTTATAAGAAGTCTGCCAGATCATGCCGTCACCATGTCCGTATGTTTATCAAACAGATTGGTTCCGATGAGGTGCAATTGGGCCGTGGTATCACTAGGGATATATTTTGGTCTATGTGAGCTGGTAACTCCGCCTACCCCCTAACCTAACTCATATTTTCCAGCATCTTATCTTAAAACGCTAAAACTCATGAGTATTATATAAAATATATCCTAATTAAAGATATCCTTAATGAAATGTTCAAACCTCCTAACGAACTCCTCGTTTCATAAAATCTCTTTCAACAAATATAGCTGTGTGTAAGAATTAACGAAATTTCAACAAATAAATTCCGTAATAAAAACAGCTATATGTAGTTTTTTTTAGAAAATCTTTTAACCACGCAAAAACGTCATAAAATAATGGATATTTTTTGATAAATTTGTTGGTCGTTGGGAAAAACCAAAAATTTATCATACTACAATTATTGCGAAATGAAAAAAATAAACAGTTTATTTGCTCTCCTGAAAAATTAGGAAAAAACACATAACTACTTTGGACGGTAATTGAAAAATGCGGCCAAAATTTAAATTAAAATTTTATTAATTTTTTTTTTAATTTATATGAATTACAATACAAAGTAAATTTATATTCTAATTTTACGGTCCAAGGAAAAGCCGGGTTTCAAAGTCCATGTGGCTAGATTTTGCAGCGACAGACCACATCCTTTGGTGGGAATCGAACCCACGACCCCCAAACTCATAGGCGAGCACGCTACCAACTCACCAACTGGGGCGCTAAAAAATTCAAATTTTATGGCACATGTAATATTGAAAAAAATGGTGATGCCAATCTGTTAAACATATTCATTATTCGGTATGCAAAATATAAACAAAATACCTTAATATTTAGATGATCAAATGCCTGTCTAAAGTTAGGCATATATTTGAACTTGCATTTAGAGTACAGTTTGCAGAAATTTGAAATGTTGAGCAGATAGAAATGAGAAACTAATTGGACCAAAATACACATCAACTTAAGGCATACTTTATGAGGTATGAAATCATATATACCGCTTGAAATGTTTATTTGTTTTCGTTATTAAAATTTACATGGGAATACAGGCCTTTTTTAGGGAGAAACATTTAATTTTTTTTACATTACGTTTCGTATAACCTGAAAACGTCACGAAGCGACACTAAAATTGTTTCAGTCTTCGTTGATTTGTTTTATAATATTCTGTAAAAATTTCATCTGCGCCTTCGGTGCACTTTTGGCGCTTCATATTAATTTAAAATTTAAGTGACTTGACTTACTTAATTATCTACATCTTTTTAAATTATGCATCGATTTTCTAGAGAATGAGTCCATTTATGACCGATCAGACTTTACGCTACAATAATAAAAAATATCATTACATAGGGAAACATCAAAATAGTCGCCACGAGCCAAGGCATCGTTAAAGAATACTCACCGCATTGTTGCTTTAGTGCAGTACTCCACATTACTTTCAAATCTGCCACTGAAACGCATTTATCAACAACAAAATCAACTTTGAATGGTCGAGAGAAAAAGAACCACGGCGGCAGGCGATTGACTTGGGATTACGTGAAAGTAATTCCTATATGTAAATTTGGAATAAGTTATGTATAAGTAGAAGTAATGACATATAAACCGCAGGCAAAAACAACGCTACTGCATCCTAAGAGTTGATTAACCCCCAACGAAACTCGTCATACATTGGTTGGTGTTGGAATTTAATGTCGTTTTCTTTTCACTTGGCTATTCAAAATACCTGCCTTCACTTAAATGGAACTCTTTGTTTTTCAGCTTAACTCCACAGTGAGAAAGTCATAAAATAACATCAAAAACAGAGATCAACCCAGATCAATCATAAAAAACAAGCAGGATTTTTCTGTAGGTCATAGTGACTAATAAACTAATAATATGTGTTGAATTTCAGAGGATTCAAATAAGTAGTATAGAAGTTATTAAATAATCTATAATTCACTAAATAATATTAACCCTTGACCGTGGGGGAGGTACTAGAAGGAGTGAACCAATAAAATATCACCCTTTATTTAAACCACATACGTTTCCATATAATTGAGTGAAAGGTTACTATCCATCTTATATAACGGTTCAGCGAAAAATGTGCTTGGCATGTCTTGTGTATTCTTCGATGTTTTGTGTAATTAGGACTCTTTTTATTTATCAATTAAACACTTTGTTAATAATATCGCTATTTTTGTTCGTACGACTCTAAAATTTAGTGTGAAGTTTCATCAAATTCACAATAATTATAATAACCAAAAGTTCGATTTTGATTTTCCCGTTAGTCTGGGTCGTCTGCATTTCTTTTTAGTTATGGACATGTCCAAAGCCGGCTACACGGACGCGCTGGTTTGAGCCGTTGTGTGAGAGCTCGCATTATCATGGTGCACAATGATTCGTCTTCTCTTGTTCGTTTTTCGAATTTATCCGAAGACTTCAGGCAAACAAATTGTGGTGTACCTCTCAGAATTGACCGTCCTACGTTGCTCAAGCGGACCATGACTAGTTTTGCCGAAGAAACAAGCGACCATTTGCTTCGAAGTGCATCTTCCACGAACAACTTTCGTTGGATTTGGCTCGTCTTTGAAGACCCGCACGGTCGATTGCTGTTTTGTTTCGGGCTCATACGCATAGATCCAAGATTCTTCACCTGTGACGATCTTATAAACGTCTTTGGAAGCATCGCGATCGTATTTTTTCAAAATTTCGTTGCACCAATCGACACGAGCATTTTTTTGAGCGATTGTCAAATTGTGCGGGATCCAACGAGAACAAACCGTTTTTACGGCAGGTGTTCATGCAATATCGAATGTATGCTGGTGGAAGAAATGCCCAAGGATGCCTCTATCTCACGGTATGTCACATGACCATCAATGTTCTCTGGCACAACGGCCGTTTTTGGACGACCTTCCGACCTTCGCCTTTGAGCGAGCGTCGGCCACGATTGAATTCATTAAGCCAGTTTTTCAGAGTGCTATAGGATGGTGCTTCATCGCCATACAAAAATTTAGGTTCATCGATGCTCTCTTGTCGTGATAATCCACGTCGAAAGATGTGAAAAATGATCGCACGAAAATGTTCACGAGTTAATTCCATTTTTTGCCAAATTGTTTTTTTTCAAGTCACTGTAAACAACACAAATGATGGTCGTACGTCAAAACGTTCTGAGTACGTTTATGCTAAAAAATGTCAAACTTTCCAATGGAAATGTCAGATGGCGCAAGGCAACACTTAGTGTTGCCTAGGCCATATATAGCACCCCTCGTATATGTGTTTTTATAAAATCTATTAAAATTAAAATCGTATAATCTGTCGTAAGTATAAATTTCATTGGTAGATTGACAAAGAGTTATAAATTGGAATATTTATAAATTAAAAATTAGTTCTGCAAAACCAAATATAATGCTGTTATGACATTTTGAACCATAAAGTATAACACGAAATCTATGAAAAATTTAAACTAAAATTCGAAAGTCTGCAAAGTTTAAAAATCTTTTTTTAAATAAGAAATATTTGGACAACTTCTTAAACAATAACTTAGTTTGTGGGTAAACACATATTTTATTTGTGAATGTCGGTTCGCAAATATATTTTGTTGTAATATATTAATATATGCGTTCCAAACAAAATTTCTTGATTTTCAAATAATTTTTTTTTTCACAAATATATAATATTTAAAAATGTTGGTTCCAAATATATTTTCTTTATAATCAAACATATGAAAAATGACAATTTCCCCCCGTTCAGTGCACCAGTGACATATATTGCAGCCATTTGCTCAGCTTTGTTTAGTATCGCGCAGAAGGTGGATTTCTGCAGATTTCTCCACAATATCGGTCTAACTACTGCCGTGTAGAATCCATAAACTACGCGGGTTCCTGTGTCAGAGTTTTTTTATTGCAATTTCAAGGGTATATAGCGCCACCACACGCTGAAAAGTATCGTTTCTGTAGTATATTGTCCCAAACATATTCGGCTTGAAACATATATATGCTTAGGGTACACTCCAAACATATAATATTTGTTTACATCCCAATATGTGTTTATTTTGGACTATTTTTTACGAAACAAATATTTATTTGCATTTAAGTATTCAGAAAATAAATTGTGTTAAATTTTTCAGTAATTCAAAGTTATTTTTTTAGAAATTGTTCATGTCGTAAAAATAATAAATAATAATAATTGAGATCGTATAATCCTGGATCGAAATATATTACTTGGAGAATTGACAACTAATGACGGCTTGGAATACTCCGAAATTTTCAATTATTATATTAAAACAGAAGTTTATGCTGCATTTGGTATCATAACTGGGAGGTTCAATTCTAAACCAAAAAAAAAAACTGAAATTCGAAAAATTCAACAAAAGTTTCGAAAGTATTTTTTAAATAAAATATATTTGGAGAAATTCCTAAACAATAATTTTATTTGTACTCAAACACATATTTTATTTTAAAAATTTAGTTTGCAAATATTATATGTTATAACATATTAATATACGAGTTCCAAATATATTCTAATGATTTTTAAATAAAATTTATTTGTTCAGAAATATATAATATTTAAAAATTTGTGTTCCAAATATACTTTCTTTCGATTCAAACATATCAGAAAAGGCGATTTTGCCCCGTGCACAGACTTCTTTACGTTTTCCAGAATTTTGGGTTTGAAGTTCAACTTCATGTCTAGTAAAATACATAAGTATTTTGCGCTTTCACAAAAAAGAATTTCAATATCCCCCATTTCTCCTGCTAAGAAAAACCAGTTACGTCGTTAACGGATCAACACCAAGATCATTATTGGATGCCCATCTCGCGGTGGTATGAGGAGCCTGCTGTGGGATGTACTAATAAGAGTACTCGGAAACTTCCCTTTCACAGCTATTGCCACGTCACACAGTGTCGTGATTTCTCTGTACGGTTGGCCAAAAATGGAAAGAGTATATGTAGGTCCTTGAAATTATGCACAAGTAGGTTTTATAAGCAAAATAAGGTAAAACTAAATTTTGGACCAAATCCGTCAAAGGACACGCCCACCTCCCACATATGCTGAAATGCAAAAATACAATACTACACACGAAATTCAACTAACTTTTGCTAAAATACTTTTAAGGTGTTTTAAATTAATGTATGTAAACGCTGAAATTACCGCAAGGTTTAAATTATCCTTAAAAAATCCTTTTGAGGAGTTGATTATAACATATGCAAATAATGAAAGAATGACATTTCCATTGGAAAGTTTGGCATTTTTTAGCATAAACGAACTCATAACGTTTTGACGTACGACCATCATTTGTGTTGTTTACAGTGACTTGAAAAAATCAATTTGGCAAAAAAATGAAATTAACTCGTGAACATTTTCGTGCGATCATTTTTAACAACTTTCGACGTGGATTATCACGACAAGAGTGCATCGATGAACTTAAATATTTGTATGGCGATGAAACACCATCCTATAGCACTGTGAAAAACTGGTTTAATGAATTCTATCGTAGCCGACGCTCGCTAAAAGACGAAGGTCGTCCAAAAACGGCCGTTGTGCCAGAGAACATTCATGCCTTGCGTGAACTGATAATGAACATGTGACATACCGTGAGATAGAGGCATCCTTGGGCATTTCTTCCACTAGCATACATTCGATATTGCATGAACACCTGGCCGTAAAAAAGGTTTGTTCTCGTTGGATCCCGTACAATATGACAATCCCTCAAAAAAGGCTCGTGTCGATTGGTGCAAAGAAATTTTGAAAAAATACGATCGAGGTGCTTCAAAAGGCGTTTATAAGATCATCACAGGTGACGAATCCTGGATCTATATCGTGGAAGAAGCACTTCGAAGCAAATGGTCGCCTGTTTCTTCGGCAAAACTGGTCATTTGGCAACTGTTCCACTTGAGCAACGTAGGATGGTCAATTCTGAGTGGTACACCACAATTTGTTTGCCTGAAGTCTTCGGAGAAATTCGAACAATGAACAAGAGAAAACGAGCTCTAACACATCGGCTCAAACCAGCGCCTTTTTACCGGCCAAAACGTCGCATTGATGGGTCATCCGCCGTACAGCCCTGATTTGATACCCAACGACGTCTTCTTATTCGCTCACATCAAGAAAATGCTGATTGGTCAACGACGCCCGAAGCAGCTGTTAAAGCGATCAAAAACCATGTTTTGGAGATGAATTTTCTCACACACTGTAAACAAAACAATTCGCGCTCAAATGGCATAGCGTTTTGAGCGAGGTTATGCTAAAAAATGTCATACTTTCCAATGAAAATTCCAGTTTTCATCTGGAGACACTAGTATTGCCAGGCACGGAAATATAAATAGCAACCCTCGTATAACCAAAGTTTTTCAAAAAAATTAACAAATTGAAATATTTATTGTAGCCAAATTCGCAAATATTGGCAGCTAGAATGTATGCACTTTAAATCTACTACTTCATAGCTAAAAACAACAAAATATCGTTGGTGACTTGTTGTGATAAATTGTTTTTTCGGTCCACTAAAAACGGGCCACTTAAAAAACACGCGTGTTTTTCTGTACACACAATTTATCCTAACAGTACTTTCTATATGAGTTATATTTTGAACAAAAAATAATTTTGTCGTATTGCAGATTAGAGTGAACAAAACCGTTTTTTTTAATTAAAAAAACGGTTTATTTAAATTTTATAAAACCGGTGGACGGTTTTATTCGACGAAGAAAACCGAGGAAACCAGTTGTTTCTGCATAATAAAAAAGTATGAAAATTTGAGATTGAAAATCATTTTCTTTGTTAATAACAAGAAACTTTACACAAAAATAATATATATATTTCAGTCAGTAAAATCCTACTATTTTGGTTATTATATAATAGCGCATATATTTATACCCTCACTTTAGTGGATGTGTTTATATGTATATCATTTGCTACGAGCCAAAAGTGTAACACATCGAAGGAGTGACCTAAGACCTTAAGTACGTTCGGCGGATATCCGTTTTGGGTCATTTTAAGTCGAATGAGCAATGTCCGTCCGTCTGTCTGCTGGCTGTTGCGCACGATAACTCTCGAAAGAAGTAACTGATTGTCTTCATGTGGTAATATTTTCTTCTATCTGCGGCTTAGTTCGAGGATGGGCCATATTGGTCCACTCCTTCCACACCATTTTCAATTGTAATTCGAAAAAAGTCAATTGAAATTCGAAGATTCCATTTGAAATTCGAAAAATATCAATTGAAATTCGAATATTCCATTCCATTGATGGGTCATCCGCCGTACAGCCCTGATTTGATACCCAACGACGTCTTCTTATTCGCTCACATCAAGAAAATGCTGATTGGTCAACGACGCCCGAAGCAGCAGTTAAAGCGATCAAAAACCATGTTTTGGAGATGAATTTTCTCACACACTGTAAACAAAACAATTCGCGCTCAAATGGCATAGCGTTTTGAGCGAGGTTATGCTAAAAAATGTCATACTTTCCAATGAAAATTCCAGTTTTCATCTGGAGACACTAGTATTGCCAGGCACGGAAATATAAATAGCAACCCTCGTATAACCAAAGTTTTTCAAAAAAAATTAACAAATTGAAATATTTATTGTAGCCAAATTCGCAAATATTGGCAGCTAGAATGTATGCACTTTAAATCTACTACTTCATAGCTAAAAACAACAAAATATCGTTGGTGACTTGTTGTGATAAATTGTTTTTTCGGTCCACTAAAAACGGGCCACTTAAAAAACACGCGTGTTTTTCTGTACACACAATTTATCCTAACAGTACTTTCTATATGAGTTATATTTTGAACAAAAAATAATTTTGTCGTATTGCAGATTAGAGTGAACAAAACCGTTTTTTTAATTAAAAAAACGGTTTATTTAAATTTTATAAAACCGGTTGTAACGGGGTTTTATTCATAGGCTGAGGTAGTTCAGCCGCCTCCAGGATCAATTCAAGGACCCACAAAAACCTTAAATAAGAACACACTATTTTCCCTTTTTAGGGCAACGAAATTCAGGTTTTATTTATCGTGTTTCTTTGTACAACAAGTAATATTTTATTTTATTCAAATAAAGAGTCGCTCTATATAGAATTGTTCGTTGCATGAACGGAGTTTCGCTCTATACGCAGGAGTATGGGTACACGTCTCTAGTGCGTTGGTTTTGCCTGTCCCAGATGTAGATTGCAGAATAATGGTTGATGAATATTGAAGGGAAGACTATCCTTCAATAAGACGGCGGTATGTAAATTATCGTGGCGCTTGACGGACGCCTCATACAGATGTTTGATGGACGCCCCACATAGGCGCGTGGCGGGTTTCGGTGGCGGTAGATGACCCGACGTACTGGCTGTTATCGGATTATGCGGTGTGTTGGTTTTATGACGCACAGGCGGTTGGCGGATTATGCGGCGTGTCGTCTTGGATTTCGGTAAATGACCCAGTTCTGACGCACAGGCGGTTGGCGGATTATGCGGCCTGGACTTGGTCCTCGGTATAGTGGAGTAGGATTGATCTTCGACGGCAACCTGCGAATGGAACAGACGATTTTATTTAGTGAGAAGTGGCATAAAGACAGTCAATTGAGAAGCGGGCGAACCGCGTAGGCGGGCGAATCGCGTAAGCGAGCTAATCGCGTAAGCGAGCTAATCGCGTAAGCGAGCGAATCGCGTAAGCGGGCGAACCGCGTAAGAGGGCGAACCTCGTAAGCGAGCTAATCGCGTAAGCGGGCGAACCGCGTAAGAGGGCGAACCTCGTAAGCGAGCTAATCGCGTAAGCGGGCGAACCGCGTAAGCGGGCTGACTACGTGTGCAGTCTTACCGCGTAAGAGGGCGAACCTCGTAAGCGAGCGAATCGCGTAAGCGGGCGAACCGCGTAAGAGGGCGAACCTCGTAAGCGAGCTAATCGCGTAAGCGGGCGAACCGCGTAAGCGGGCTGACCACGTGTGCAGTCTTACCGCGTAAGAGGGCGGACCTCGTAAGCGAGCGAATCGCGTAAGCGGGCGAACCGCGTTAAAGCCCTGAAAAGGACCGTTCTACAACTACTAGTCCTGAAGAGGACTGTTCTACTACTACTAGCCCTGAAGAGGACTATTGGGCGGATCTCTGTTGCTTCGGGTTAAGTATTCGGACTGCGGACTATGCCACTTGTCTTTCAACTCGGTTGGTAGCTCCGTTGATCCACACCATTGACTGAAAAACGTCAACACCTTATACCACTGGCTATACAGAGTCAACGAGAATTATATGCACAGCGTGTATTTTAATTTACTTTAATGTTACACCCGAAACAAGAAAGTATAAGCATAGTCATATATTCATTATGAGTGGCTGTGGCTGTCAATGGTTGTATGTGGGTGCGTGCGTGTGTTCGCTGTGATGGCTTAGCACAGTGGTGATGGTGGATGCTCTTGCTATTGCGTTTGATGACGTCAATGGGGGATCGTAGTGGCTAACTTAGAGAGAATGCCAATGCACAGTGGTAATAAATGACTATGTGCGGATAAAATAACATATTGTCCGTTACATTCCCTCCCTACTTAACGAAAGAAAAACCAAAGGTTTTTCTTTTTTAATTGGGCGAGTTTTGACCTAGAGGCCCTCAATACTATATAATGTATATATTAGTAAGCAGGCTTAAAAAATATGTGATTTCTTTTTTTTTTTCTTTTTTTTTAGCTTCTTTTTCTCTTACTTTAGATTCATTTTATTGTCTATACTTAAATTTAAGAATTTTTCTCTGATCAGGCTTCGGTTTTCGGTCATATGGGTTTGCGTCAATTATTTTTCCTGAACTATTATCCAGTTTGACAATGTTTGGATCTATGACCTGGGATACGGTGCGTGGTTCTCCAATTTTTCCTGCGATTGATAGTTTAATCTTGTTCCTTCGACAGACTTTGTTGCCTACCATCAGTGCCTTTGGTCCGGTTACGACTTTTGACAAACTGTATTGTATGAAAGATCGTTCAGTGGGTCTTTCAGTCGGCAGTTTATCTTTTTGTACGTTAGTTACTGTCATCGTAGTTGTCTTTCGTGGAAAATGCTTTTGTTCGGACCGTCTGTTATTGCGGGGTGCAATGCGGTGTTCATCAGCTTGTCTAAAGGCTCTGCATTTCTCAAATCGGGAATGGTGATCACGTAGATGTAACTCCAATTTCCCCTTTTGTTCGGTAGCCAGGAAATCACGCGAAGTCATAGTGTTAAGAGGATGTGCAAATGTATTGTGATCTCTTTTTGTGGCTAGGGCTGTGTCGTCGATGTACAGTATGATGTTTCTTTGACTTAAGAAATCCATGCCAAGGATCATTGTCTTCGCCAGTGATGGAATTACAGCTACTCTCAGCGGTGTTGATTTCTCATTAAAATCCACATTTATGTCATACATATCGGAGCCTTCAGTCTGGATTCCAGCGGTTTGACATTGATAAACCAATTGATCTTTCTTTAATAGGTAAATCCAACCCAGCCATTCAGTACCCAGATGCGTGGAGTGACTCATTTTTGTATTTTCATGTGTTGTAGTAGTCTTATCGTGTGTTGGACTAGATTCTCCCTCGTTGGCGGGTTTTTCAGTTTTTTCCGCAGTGCGATTTGGAATCTGTCCCTGCTCGGGCGCCATTTGTAACGGGGTTTTATTCATAGGCTGAGGTAGTTCAGCCGCCTCCAGGATCAATTCAAGGACCCACAAAAACCTTAAATAAGAACACACTATTTTCCCTTTTTAGGTCAACGAAGGTTTTATTTATCGTGTTTCTTTGTACAACAAGTAATATTTTATTTTATTCAAATAAAGAGTCGCTCTATATAGGATTGTTCGTTGCATGAACGGAGTTTCGCTCTATACGCAGGAGTATGGGTACACGTCTCTAGTGCGTTGGTTTTGCCTGTCCCAGATGTAGATTGCAGAATAATGGTTGATGAATATTGAAGGGAAGACTATCCTTCAATAAGACGGCGGTATGTAAATTATCGTGGCGCTTGACGGACGCCTCATACAGATGTTTGATGGACGCCCCTCATAGGCGCGTGGCGGGTTTCGGTGGCGGTAGATGACCCGACGTACTGGCTGTTATCGGATTATGCGGTGTGTTGGTTTTATGACGCACAGGCGGTTGGCGGATTATGCGGCGTGTCGTCTTGGATTTCGGTAAATGACCCAGTTCTGACGCACAGGCGGTTGGCGGATTATGCGGCCTGGACTTGGTCCTCGGTATAGTCGACGGCAACCTGCGAATGGAACAGACGATTTTATTTAGTGAGAAGTGGCATAAAGACAGTCAATTGAGAAGCGGGCGAACCGCGTAGGCGGGCGAATCGCGTAAGCGGGCAAATCGCGTAAGCGAGCTAATCGCGTAAGCGAGCTAATCGCGTAAGCGAGCTAATCGCGTAAGCGAGCGAATCGCGTAAGCGGGCGAACCGCGTAAGAGGGCGAACCTCGTAAGCGAGCTAATCGCGTAAGCGGGCGAACCGCGTAAGAGGGCGAACCTCGTAAGCGAGCTAATCGCGTAAGCGGGCGAACCGCGTAAGCGGGCTGACTACGTGTGCAGTCTTACCGCGTAAGAGGGCGAACCTCGTAAGCGAGCGAATCGCGTAAGCGGGCGAACCGCGTAAGAGGGCGAACCTCGTAAGCGAGCTAATCGCGTAAGCGGGCGAACCGCGTAAGCGGGCGAACCGCGTAAGCGGGCTGACCACGTGTGCAGTCTTACCGCGTAAGAGGGCGGACCTCGTAAGCGAGCGAATCGCGTAAGCGGGCGAACCGCGTTAAAGCCCTGAAAAGGACCGTTCTACAACTACTAGTCCTGAAGAGGACTGTTCTACTACTACTAGCCCTGAAGAGGACTATTAGGCGGATCTCTGTTGCTTCGGGTTAAGTATTCGGACTGCGGACTATGCCACTTGTCTTTCAACTCGGTTGGTAGCTCCGTTGATCCACACCATTGACTGAAAAACGTCAACACCTTATACCACTGGCTATACAGAGTCAACGAGAATTATATGCACAGCGTGTATTTTAATTTACTTTAATGTTACACCCGAAACAAGAAAGTATAAGCATAGTCATATATTCATTATGAGTGGCTGTGGCTGTCAATGGTTGTATGTGGGTGCGTGCGTGTGTTCGCTGTGATGGCTTAGCACAGTGGTGATGGTGGATGATCTTGCTATTGCGTTTGATGACGTCAATGGGGGATCGTAGTGGCTAACTTAGAGAGAATGCCAATGCACAGTGGTAATAAATGACTATGTGCGGATAAAATAACATTTTGTCCGTTACACGGTGGACGGTTTTATTCGACGAAGAAAACCGAGGAAACCAGTTTTTTCTGCATAATAAAAAAGTATGAAAATTTGAGATTGAAAATCATTTTCTTTGTTAATAACAAGAAACTTTACACAAAAATAATATATATATTTCAGTCAGTAAAATCCTACTATTTTGGTTATTATATAATAGCGCATATATATATATACCCTCACTTTAGTGGATGTGTTTATATGTATATCATTTGCTACGAGCCAAAAGTGTAACACATCGAAGGAGTGACCTAAGACCTTAAGTACGTTCGGCGGATATCCGTTTTGGGTCATTTTAAGTCAAATGAGCAATGTCCGTCCGTCTGTCTGCTGGCTGTTGCGCACGATAACTCTCGAAAGAAGTAACTGATTGTCTTCATGTGGTAATATTTTCTTCTATCTGCGGCTTAGTTCGAGGATGGGCCATATTGGTCCACTCCTTCCACACCATTTTCAATTGTAATTCGAAAAAAGTCAATTGAAATTCGAAGATTCCATTTGAAATTCGAATATTCCATTTGAAATTCGAAAAAGGTCAATTGAAATTCGAAAAACATCAATTGAAATTCGAAAAACATCAATTGAAATTCGAAAAACATCAATTGAAATTCGAAACACATCAGTTGATATTCGAAGAACATTCGAAACACATCAATTGAAATTCCAAACACATCATTTGAAATTCGTAAAATTGCAATTGAAATTCGGAATACGTCAATTGAAATTCGAATTTTTCCATTTGAAATTCGTAATTCCAATTGAAATTCGGAAGACATCAATTAAAATTTGGAATTCGAAAAATGTAAACAAAACCAATGATGTATATTAGATGAGGTAGCATTTAAGTGATACAATTTTTCTGTGTAAAACCTTTAATATTAAAATATTTAAATATGTTTTGTTTCAACTAAATTTGAATAAACATTCATAGAGATAAGATCATCTATACGAGTATGTTTTCTGTTCGTCACATTATATGTTAAGATTTAGTCAGCAAATGTGTTTAAATAAATTCTACCCAATCTAATGTACAGATTTGTTTAAATTTTCGAATTTCAATTGATGAATTTCGGATATCAATTGATTTTTTTCGAATTTCAATTGTTGTATTACGAATTTCAAATGGAAAAATTTAAATTTCAATTGATGTGTTTCGAATTTCAATTGATGTATTTCGAATTTCAATTGATGTTCTTCGAATTTCAATTGATGTGTTTCGAATATAAATTGATGTATTTCGAATTTCAATTGCTTTTCAAATGGAATCTTCGAATTTCAAATGAACTTTTTCGAATTTCAAATGAAATCTTCGTATTTCACTTGATCTTATTAGAAATTGAATTGATTTTTTATTAGTCACTATTACCTCGAAGAAAATGGGCGAAGTTGCCCCCCCCCCTTTGGTACCTCCCACACAAATGGACAATTTTGAACCAAAAGTTAATAGGTTATAACTTAATTACAAGTGCTTACAAAGACTTGAAATTGTATACAGTGTAATGGTTTAATAGTACCTACAATAGAGTGAAAAATGGGCATTATGGCCACGCTCATTTTGTTACCTCCCACACAAATGAACCTTTTTGTACCAAAAGTTACCAGCTTATAACTTTAATACCAATGCTTTTATAGTACCTAGAGTTTAGAGAAAAATGGCCGTTATTGGCACGCCTCTTTTGATATTTTAGTGATAATAAAAAACCGGAAGACAGGTGGTAATAGACGAAAAAACTGATTGCACCGGTTATGCGAAATTCAGGATTTTGAGAAAAATCGGGGACGGTCGATGCAAAAAAACCGGCGGGCCGGTTTATTTTAAACCGGTTTTTATCATTCTATTGCAGATACATAGTTCCAACATCGGCTGCAGATATTTTTGGCCATGTTCCCGACACTGTGCGTCATCTGCATAACCTAAGCACCCATAATCTCCAGAGAAAGCTAAATATTGTTCATGGAGTGATTCCATAGCAGACATAGAAGAACACCCCCTTGGGGCGTTACTAGGGTTGCCAGATAGTGAAAATGAAATTACTTGACAATCACCAAATATTTCCTGCATTAAAAAAAAATCTTGAACAAATAAATGTTGTTTAGGTGAATATTGAATCAAATGTCAAAAAGGCTCCGCTAGATCGGAGAAATCTGGAATTCTACATAAATAAATCAGAAGAATTAAACTAGATCTAGGGGACATTTGCGACTCAAGACAATGCCATACAGAGACATCCATCAGTCAAGGAGGATCATCCGTATTTCACCAAAAACCTCTATGGTTCCATGGGGAGCATATTCCAAGCGCCTATCGAGGAAATCAACGAGACCATTAAAACCCTTATGGAAATTGACTCGGATGAACCAACCAAACCTGAAAAGCCATCCGAAAGCTTGACAGCGGGGCATAGCAAAAAAGTAAAGCCAACAATCGCCGATAAACAACCAGGAGATGAAAGTTCGCAACAACCAGGAGATGAAAGTTCGCAGATGAAAGTTCCGGTATCAACTGGTCAAGAAAGGAGAATGGACAACATTATCTCCCGACAACAATTCATCATCAAAACCATTCAAACAAAGATAGATGAAATATCTGGAGATGATTCAGAGATACCCAACTAAAATTTGGAGATACATCTTCACCAAGTTCAACAAAACTTGTCTACTGTTGAGCAGCTACACAATAAGCTTTGTCTGTGTCCAATATACAAAGTACAATTCAAGAAAAGACACTGCTTGTATAAAGAAGGCAAGCCAATTTAGCAGTAGAAGCCAACACTACCCACCTTTTATCGCAAATGACGCTGCCTTAATTAAATGATGATTAACTTCAATGGAGGCACTTCCATGATATGTAATATGAAATGGTACATACAAAATCTTTACCAGCCATCCAGAAAATGTGGTTCCTTAAAACTCATCTAACTGGAGAAGCCGAGCAACTCATTCGCCACCTCTCCCTTACTGAAAACAGATATGGGATATGTTAAATGAGTGCTACAACAACAAAAGGGTAATCACCAGCACTTTATCTTTTCAAATAAAGCAACCCGAATTAACGGATAATCCTAGTGCATCAGCTTTAACATGACACCACCCGGGAATCGCTCTCTTCACTAAACAATTTGGGTATATAAACCTCTTCGTGGGACCTGGTAATGGCTCACATTATAATGAAAAAACCAGTTCTCCAGCAATCAACAGTAACAGTCATATTAGAAAATGCAGACCTTGTCAAGGCAAGGTACATACTTTATACACTTGCCCGGAATTTAAAAAATGTTTAGTTGAACAGAGACTAGAATTAATCAAATCCAGCAAATGCTGTTGTATTTGCATCATGCCTGGTCATTTGGGTAAAGATTGCTATTCAAGGCACTGTTCCAAGCGCAACCAAAACCACCACACTCTTCTACATTGCGATGATAACGATGCTGATATAGCTGCCCTGCCATGCCACCACTTGAAAATACAGCAGCTTCGTGTAGCAGCACTCTTCCAACGAGATCGCTAATATCTAGTCACCATCATAACTATGGCTAAGTTTTTCTGAGTACTGCAATAGTCAGACTGGTACCTAAAGACAAAAAGGTAGTTGGGTGCAGAACTCTCTTATGGCGAATTCTTTTCTGCAAAAAAGCGCAACACTTGCATTGCTCTTTTTCCGAAAACTGCACTATAATATCGCTTTTTTTAAATTTTAGTTGTGCTAAATTCTAGTAACTTAATACCAAATTTCAAAAAAGTATCACAAAAGTGCCGTTTTCGGAAAAAGGGCAATGAAAATGTTGCACTTTTTTGCAGAAAAGAATTCGCTATTAGACTCCGGATCTCAAGTGAAGCTCATAACAGAAAAAAACCTAAACAATTGAGATCGTTATTGAAAGAAGCATCGTTGGAAATTGAAGGCATTGGACACAGCAAAAGAGAATCATATAGTCGCATTCTGGTAGACATGGAATCTCGCAATTGATCATATTCTACATTACCGGAAGCCTATGTATTGCCCTTAATCGTTTCTGAACCGCCAACCCAGACTTTGGAAATATCAAAATGGTCGATAACTAGTTGACTTGACACTCGCTGATCCACACTTCAACTCTCCTGGCAAAATTGTCGTTTTGCTCGGCGCCGAGTTATATTAAGACTTATTAGCAACGGGACAAATGTCGTTGAAAAGTGGCCTCCCTAAGCTACAGAAAACGGTGTTTGGGTGGATAATTGCTGGAAAGGTGCTAAACGTCAGTTCAAATTCTACAATATGTACTATGGGCATTGTTGAAGAGCTTACCTTACGAGGGCGGTTCGGAAACTTCTTAGCCTATCAATGAAAGAGAATAGTTAGTTTTTCAGAAATATTTTTATTTTTCAATATAATCTCCTGAAACTTCAATACACTTAGTCCAACGCTTATCTAGCAATTCCATCCCTTGATTAAAATAGTTTTCCTCAAGGTCTTCAAAATAGTGGTTTACAACTGTAATTGCATCTTCATTTGAGGTAAAACGCTTGCCAGCAAGGAATTTTTTTAGTTTTGGGAACAGGTAAAAGTCACTGGGAGCTAAATCAGGAGAATTAGGTGGGTGGTCAAGCAACTCGTACTTTAATTCGTTGATTTTAGCCATTGTTAAAACACACTTGGGCGCTGGTGCGTTGTCTTGATGAAAAATTATTTTTTTGTGTTGTAAGCCAGGACGTTTTTCTCGAATTCGTACATTTAATTGATCCAAAAGGTTGCAATAGTACTCTGAATTTATTGTTTTACCCTTTTGCAGATAGTCAATCAATAAAATACCTTTGAAGTCCCAAAAAACCGTTGCCATAACCTTACCAGCCGATTGAATTGTTTTTGCCTTCTTTGGGGCACTTCCTCCAGCTTCAGTCCATTGTTTGGATTGTTCTTTTGTCTCTGGAGTATAGTGGTGGATCCATGTCTCATCAACAGTTATGAAACGACGCTTAAAATCCATTTTATTTCCCTTAAAACGATCCAAACAAGCTTGAGAAATGTTCATTCTTATGCGTTTTTGGTCGACTGTTAACAAGTGCGGCACCCATCTTGCAGAAAGCTTTTTCATCTGTAGTTTTTCATGCAAAATTAAATGGACCCGATCATTTGAGATGCCCATGATATTTGCTATTTCACGCACTTTTATTCGTCGATCATTTAATACCATATCATGTACTTTGGCTACAATTTCTGTTGTTGTTGCTGTTTTTGGACGTCCACTACGTGGTTCATCTTCAATGCGTGTACGACCACGTTTAAATTCAGCAACCCAATTTTTTACTGTTGCATATGAAGGAACACTTTCACCTAACACATTCACCATATCATTATGAATTTCTTGTCCCGATAAACCTTTTTTATGTAAAAATTTAATGACACCACGCATTTCTAATTTTTCCATTGTAAAAAAATCGCGGATGCGTCTTTTGTGAACACCTGTTTCTATATGAAGGAGTTGCCAGATCGAAACAAAATTTAACATGTGTTCATAGCAGAGATGGAAGTTTCCACAGCACTTAATTTTTTTCTGTTTATACCGCGCTTTTTGTGCTAGGCTAAGAAGTTTCCGAACCGCCCTCGAACAAAAAAATATAGAGGAATTTTGGGATTTTGAAGAATTTCAAATGAAAGGAGATCTTCAGACAAACGCCGAAAAACATGCGAAGGACATTTCACACAAAACACATCAAGAACCTATGATGGCCGATTCATAATGAAAATACCATTTGCTGAACCAACATCACTACTAGGTGAATCGAGACAAATTGCTACTAATCGGTTCTATTCACTAGAGAGACGTTTAGATAAAGACCTCCCAAGTCGCAATATATACAATTTATGGATGAGTGCGAGTCTTTGGGGCATATGACGAAAATTGACACAGATAAAACATCCGTACTACTTTATACATCACCACTGCTTCATAAAACCGGAAAGCTGAACTTTCAACTTATAGTGTGGAGAAAGAACTCAAGTGACTCCCTACAATATATCACTCTTAATACTGTTACTTATGGAACAAGATGGCACTTCAATACTCCTCAAAATTATCACTTGGTGCTAAAATCTTGTTGAATAACTTCTATGTGGATGACTGTTTAGCAGGCACTGACGATCTACCAACTGCCTTAAAAGCACAGCATGAATTAACCGAAATATTAAAGTCCGCTGGTATTCGACTACGCAAATGGTGTGATAATCATCCAAAACTGCTCCACCTAATAACGGTAGAGGATCAGAAAGTTAACATAGATCTGGATGATGACATCAACAGTACAATCAAAACATTAGGTTTGACATAATTGTCCAAGGTTGACATGTTATGCATCAAAGTAACTTATACTACCTACACTAATACCACCAAACGGACGATTGTATCAGATGTTGCCAAGATCTACGATCCCTTAGGTCTACTTGCAACAGTTGTAACAGCAAAGATAATAAAACAACAATTATGGCCCTTAAAACTAACAAGGGATGAAGAAGTACCCAGAGATCTGCACAACAAATGGCTCACATTCTGATAGAGTTGGAAGCATCTCACAAATACACAAGTTCCAAGGCATGTTTTCCAATACGGCTGTTTGGCTTCAGCCCAACTGCATGCATTTAGCGATGCATCTGAAAAGGCGTATGGAGCAGCAATTAACGTGAGATCTGTTGGACCAGAAAGAGTCGTAATCAATCAACTGCTATATTCAAAAACACGTTTTGCTCGTCTAACAATACTAACACTCCCTCGCCTTGAACTATGTGCGGCCAAATTTTGGGCCGAGCTGTTAACATGGGTTAGAGCCGATTAAGGAATATCTGAAGAACCTACATTTCTATAGACAGACTCACTGGTGGTCCTGTCCTCGATAAATTCAACATCAAGTAATTACCATACGTTTATGGGCAATATAATTGCCGGAATTCAAGAGCTAACACCACCGCAACAGTGGAACGACGTTGGGTCACAGGAAAACCCAGCAGATCTTCTATCAAGAGGATTGCAACCATCAGAACTATTGACGTCCCGACTGTGGATAAATGGATCCTCAATTCTACATAAGTCATACTGGCCAGATCTACCATCCCAAACGAAGGCGATCATGGAGCACGGAATCAACTCTAAGATTTAACAGCAATCATTCACCCAGCTCCAGCTAGATCCACTGTATCAAGAATACGATACGTAGCAATAAAGGAATTAATTTCAGTTTTATTCCACCACGAGCACCACATTTTGGTGGACTTTGGGAGGCAGCAATAAAGGTAGCCAAGGGATTGTTTGTAAAAAGTGCAGGCAGTGCAGCTCTGACATATTAAATATTGGAAAAAGTCATGCTTAAAATTGAAGCAATTCTAAATTCTCGCCCGTTATATACTATGTTGACATACCCAAATGACATAAGCGCTTTAACACCGGACACTTTCTAATTGGCCAGTCTATGACTTCCCAAACTGATACCTTAGCTAATCGAGGAAATTGGTGTCCCATATGAAGTATTAATTCTGGAAACAATGTTCGCGTGACTATCTAAATGAGCTTCAATGTAGATATAAATGGAGACAACAGATAGAAAACGTTATACCTGGAGTCACTAAAGCTCCTCATAAAAGAGTATAACATTCCAACACTTCAATGGCCATTAGGAAGAATATTAAGAACATATAGAGGTCAAGATAGCGGAAATTCGCACAGCTACTGGTACATATCAACGTCCAATACATCGACTAGCTCCGCTTCCATTGAATGAGCCAGAAGCAATCGAGTTACCAAGTACTTCCGATTCTATTAACAGACCAAAAAGAAAAACAACAGGCGGTCGCGTTTCACTCATTGTAGTCGTAGATTCCGAATATGCGGAAAAAATGTCAGACAGAATTACAACGATCCAATAAAATGATAACCACACTAAGTCTTTTATTCGGAACCAATCGTACATCATCGGTTCAACCATGAACATTGTAAAAGTCAGCCATCAGGCCACTTCTAAAAGAATGTCAACATTTGAAAACACACTCAAGAATTCAAGTCAACGAGAACGCCACAACAGATGAAAAACTAACTCATCTAAAGGGTGGTTAAAATTGTAAGGGCCGATGTTGAATGTGAACCACACCTAAACGTCAAGTTTTTTTCTGCATTTCATTTGACATTTCTCAATTCTAGACTAAGTCAATTTGAACCATGGAAAGATACACAATCGAGCAGCGCGTTAATGTTTTTTAAGCCTTTTACGAAAATGGGCGTTCAAATCAAAATGCATTTCGTGCACTTCGTGATGTTTTTTTGATCAGCATAATCGACCAAATGTGTCCACAATCGGGAGAATTGTGCGCAAATTTCAGCAAACCAGGTCTGTAGGAGATGTGAAAACACCTGTGCATGCTCGCCCAGTTCGTTTGGTGAGACTTATGGGCTGCCGACGTCATCGGGCCATACTTCTTCGAAATTAGGCCGGTCAGGCAGTTACTGTGAATGGTGTACGCTATCGTGAGAGGATAACGAACTTTTTATGGCCCGAATTGGAAGATATGGATGTGGACAATATGTGGTTTCAACAGGACGGTGACACATGCCACACAGCTAACGAAACAATGGCGAAATGACAATAATTTCCTAAATATTTTGTACGAGGGATGATGATTACGGAAGTGTCTTTATTTGGAGATATGCGCTTTTAGCAAACATTTCTCGTTTAATGATAGTTGGCTGTGCGTATATATTTAATAATTTCGACTGAAGTAATCGTTGTAATAAGGATATTGATAATAATGGGAGTTTGGTGGCTCCCGAAACAGATCTGTCTATCCAACCATTACAACCACCCCCAACACATGTCACTTACTTCTTCTTTAATTTTTAACAAAGTTGTTTTCATATACTGAAAACAACAATAACGATCTTGAGCCTGAGTGCAAAAACAAAATTTGTACTATGAAAGCAGATCGAATAAAACAAAAACAAGATTTTGTGTTTTATTCAAAATCAACATCGGCCCTTAAAATTTAACCACCCTTTAAAACTCTCTGTATCTATTCAAGTAACCATAATGACACACAACATTCAACGTATTCAGTCCTCAATTATAAACATAATGACGAACGTTCATCATGGGCAAATCAGGTCTTACTTCTCGGCATGCGATCTTCAAGATAAAAAATCCTTTAGACACACCTGATGAGTTCAACGGGTATAGTCTGATTCCAATACCACCAGTTATAAATGGGACTATGCTAGCAATTAAATTATTCACCCCACTAAATGGTTTTCCAACAATAGGTGTTATTTTGGTATTCAAAGAAAAATGCAATTTTTTTAGATAAATGATCGGATGTTTATTTCATAATAAAGAGGAAGGTATGCCGTTAATAATGAAAAACAACATCAACCAAATGACCACCACGACCACGCTTACAGGACCATATCCTTTTCATGAAATTTTCCATAACCAAATCGCTAAGTGACTGCCCTATGTCCTCGATAGCCTCACGAATTCTATCTTTGAGGTCATGAATCGACGCTGGGCTGTTGGCGTAGACCTTATCTTTCACGTGGCCCCAAAGGAAGAAGTCGCAAGGTGTTAAATCACAAGATCTCGGTGGACAATTGTGATCACCTCTTCGAGAGATAACACGGTCCGGAAACTTTTCCCGTAACAGAGCAATGGTTTCGTTGCTTGTGTGGCACGTAGCGCCGTCTTGTTGAAAGTAAACGTTGTCCAGATCAATACCATCCAACTCCGACCATACAAAATCATTAATCGTCTCTCGATAGCGCAATCCATTTACCGTAACTGTTGATCCAACCTCATTTTCGAAAAAGTAAGGTCCAATGACCCCGCCGGACCATAAACCGCACCAAACACTCACACGTTGAGGATGGAGAGGCTTCTCAACAATAACTCTTGGGTTTTTCGAGCCCCAGATGCGACAATTTTGACGTAGCCACCGAGGTGGAAATGCGCCTCATCAGTCAAGATGATTTTTCGATGAGTTTCGATTTTTCGAATTTTAATAATTTCAATGCGTTGTTGAATCGTGTGTCCTTCCATTTTTAGTAATGGCGTAGTTTCTTCTTGTCAAATGTAAAAGAATAAAAGGTTTAAAAGTGACAGCTACCGAAATACCGGGTGATTCAAAATAACACCTCTTGTTGGAAAACCCTGTACTTGCCGTTACACTCCACCGAGACAAATATTTCCCAACTAACTTCGAGATTCTTCAACAGTGCAAAATGCTAGAAAATAAAATATACATTTTCGCAAATACACAACCATCAGTATACAACAAAGGATCGGTCAATAGTGCATGTGAAATAAGTATGTTTAACAACTAATCACGACCACATTGTCAATTTGTAAAGGTCCACGGACAAAGGTGGGTTCAGTCTACTAACAAATACCAGCGGATCTTCACTTTACCAGAACAAATTCAAATAACACCAATATGCGGGGATGACGTGTTTTAAGTCACGTTGGCCCGTTCAGGACTTCTTCACTTACAACCTGGCAGTCAAACACAAGCAATACTTACACAGGTTTCGGCGGCGTATCCAGAGTGGAAATTCCCAGTTAATTACACAACACGCACTTGAACAAAATTTTTCCCCCGTCACATATGTGTCACACATTGAAGAGTTGTTAGAGCTGCAACTAATGGTGATTTCGTTTCTGAAAAATAATATCACCACACCCTGCACCCACTGCTAATTTCGCATTTTGCATGCGAACAATCGAACAAAAATCGTGCGTTGAGTAAAACCCATACCCACATTATGGCGCATCCATTTGATAGTGCATTAAGAATGTACGCTTTCAATTAGGTTTGGTTCTGAAGTTTGCTTTTTGACGGTGCAACACTCCACACCGTGGACTGGGCTGAGTGTGGAAAATGCGATATTTACGCATTTGCGGAGTGTAATAATTTTACAAAAGAAATTAAAACCCGCTCATACGGCTGCACCATTTTTACAAACGAACCTAAAAATGCGGTTTCAGCGTAATTTGTACATTTATTTGCACAAACGAAATCACCATAAGTTAAATTCCATGGACATCCATGACACTCCACAGCATATACATACAAGTCACCACCACAGTCTAATCATAGCATATGTATCACTATTGTCAATTGTTGTACTCATTATTGTTCTCATATTCCACAAATTGCAATCACTACGATCTTCTAAACTTAATCCAATGTCATTAAGCACTATGACTCAATCATAGGAGACCAACAGAATGAAACAATGTTCACATCAGGGCGTTCCAACCCTAACCCAATGCCGAGGACAGTTCGTCGGCTTAATGCTATTTTTTTCCATACGCCATTTTCGTGTTTTTTGAGTTAGGAGTTGATAAGATGGGTTGTTGGCGACTTATCCAGACAAGAATTTGAAACTACCTTCACACGTTTTTGACCGTTGGTCAACGGGGGGCAAATGTTTAAGTTTCAACATAATTTAAATAACATACTAATTATCCACATGGTTGTTTTTTGACCTGTGGTCAGTTTTCGCACCATTAAAATCTTAATAATATGTAGTACTATACACGGGAAAAACAATTTTGAATTATATGATTGTAGCCAAAGCAATTTTCAATCTTTCACTGCATTTCAAAATTCTTTAAGAGTTTTTTTTCATTCTTACAATGCTTTAAAACTCCCATGAAGAGCTGTGGACCTACACATACATACATATATGCATACATACCGATCTGTAAGAAACTGCATTTGAGTGTGGTCGCATCGACCAAATGTGATAAAATAGAATATGAAACTTCATGGCCACTAAAATTATTTTAAAATTTAAAATTTTAAAATTGCTATTCTTTGACAAGTTGGCTTTTAACCCTACAGCAAATAAACATATACAATTAACTTATAAAGGATTTTCCATTAAGCACATAACAATTTTATATATTAATAAAACGCAGAATATTTAAGATATAGAGTTAAAATTTATTCCAGGTATAGTGCAAATGTTACGTTTTATGACTGAAATTCGATTTCGGTCATATGACCACCACGAGCCCGTCTACATCGATCTATTCTTTGGACCCAATTTTCCACCACTCTTGCATAGACCAATGAATAATTTTATAATATCGCACGATAGCGCTCTCCATTGACGGTAACATGACGATTGTTTTCATCGACGAAAAAATACGGTCCAATCACACCTTCGGCATGAAAACCACACCGCACAGTAATTTTTGCGGCTTCAATTGTGTCTCTTGAAGCACATGTAGGTTTGTTGCTGTCCAATAACGCATATTTTCTTTATTGACAAAACCACTTAGCCAGAAATGACCTTCATCGCTTCATTGGCCGAAAATTGGAGCAAGCGCTCTTAAAGTTGCGACCACCGACTCAGAATTTCTGTAGCAATTTTTAATGATTTCCAAACGTTGCACGTAAGTGAACTTTACCATGATGAAAATGTTGACTTCGACCAACGTTTTGACACTGAAAGATCATTAAAAATGTTTGAGGGTTCGTTGACATAGCGATACGAAATTGTTATGTCCCTATTGGAAAACCCGGTAATAAGAAATATTACAAAGTTAATTTTTGTGGTACTAAGAGCTAAGGATTTTCATACGAGTACTAGAGTTTGGATTAGAATATTAACTTCAAGATTACGAAGTGCGGATCAAGCTGTTAAAAAACTACCCAGGCAACACCAGCTGTTTAAATGCTAGTAAAGATTAAACCTCTGCATCAAGACATTCATTTCTTCGTCTACAGTAGTGTACACTACTTCACTGCACACTGAAACATTGTATATTTTACTCGATTGACACCACCATAGAATGATCGGAAAAAAAACAACAAACACTTCACACTGTTTGATGTTTACAATCTAGTCGTGTACTCTGCTCGTTCGGTTGTTGTATTCTCTATACTCGTTTCAATTCGGCAAACGATGAGTATAATGAAGCGAGTACAGTGCTGTTTTCTATTTCTTCAGTATGTACACTAGTGTATTTACCCCTCAAAATCAATAAATTTCTAAGGTGTTCCGCCGCTCTTTGTTGTTGCGTCTCTCTTTGCAATGACAATGAGTACAGTAGTGCAGTGTACACTGAAATCGAGTATTTCAGTTTTTGTGTACAGTACTTGAATGAGTATACTTCTTCATTGTCTTGTTACTTATTTGTTTTGAAACCTGTTTGGCGGTTACTGTTCTCTTCACTCATTCATTTGTTTTGTCAAAATAGAGTGTGTGGCAGTAAGTATTTGATAAACAACTGAATGTCTTGAAAGGCCATTCAAGACATTCATTGCAGAGGTTTAGTAAAGATATATGGGGAAAGGCAATTTTATATATTAATAAAACGCAGAATAATTAAGATATAGAGTTCAAATTTATTCCAGGTATAGTGCAAATGTTACGTTTTATGAATGAAATTCGATTTCGGTCATATGACCTGGGCGGGGTTGCAGAAGTACTATGGTTATCAGATGTGCCAAAAATACAGTTTGAAATTTTGACCATTGTATCTCCTGACTACGTTGACCGATTTGAAAGAACCGTGGCTTATATGACAGCTATTTAGAAACGCATAAAATTTACATTGAAAATTGTTGGCAAATATTAAATTTTCATACATTTTTCTCTCGACTTATGTTTTCCACGCGATTTTACTTGTGTTCTGCGGATGGGATTCTGTATCTTTAAACTACAAAAATGAAGCCCATTCTATTTACTTTATCAACATGAATTTCGCAATTTCAGGTTTCGCAAAATAATCGCTTTTCTATTTATACGAGTATGTAATGTGATAATAAAAACTGTAATAGTCGTATGTCATCTCCGAGATATTACCCGGGAGACCTAGTCGGAGATATCGTATTTTTATACCCTCCACCATAGGATGATTCATTTTGTCACTCCGTTTGTAACACCTCTAAATATTGATCTGAGACCCCATAAAGTATATATATTCTTAATCGTCGTAAAATTGT